>OY756240.1:2806514-5603028 GCA_963576875.1 Acrobasis repandana
CCTTTAGTCGTCTCTTACAACATCTACAGGAAGAGATAGAGTGGTCCTATTCTAACCCGGAACCACACGGGGTATTCTTAAGATAAGTTGTTTGTCAATAATAAATACCTACTAGATAGCACTACAAGCACAGAGTAAATTACCCTTACCCAATCACCACGCCGCGCTGCCGCGCGCCGGGCTGGTGGCAGCCCTGTAAAGTGCAGAAATAGACAAGTTGCATAATTTGTCGCGTCGCGTGTCTGCCTGTACCTATTCGTGGTTTGCTGGCTGGAATTTGGCTGTTCCGCCATTAGGTATACTTATATGTAGTCTGTGGTTCCGCTAGCATTCTCGGCGTGTTGGCGCCAAAACTGAGCAGCCATTGGAATTGTCGAGAATGGGAGAATATTTGGAATATATTAGGCAGAATTTCCATTTGATTTTGTGGAATTTATTCGCGGATTTCACGCATGTGAGATTTTATACTGATCCATCGCTGGGAAAAGGTGTGGATCGTGGGATATTCTTATAAAACATGATTCTGTGAGAATTAGACCTTGAAAGCCCTATAACCATGCAATGCCAATACCGTCACACTTGAAGTGAGATGATAAATTAATTTAAAAGTCCTAGAAAATTAAAAAAATATTTATGTATATTACGCTACAGCAAACTTTCCCCCGTTTATCGCCTTCACTCCCCCTTTTGCAAAATTGTTCGCAACATCTTTTGTAGAAGTCCTTAGTGTGCTTCTTAAAGAATCCGTCGATTAATAACGCTATAGGAAAATTTTCCCTCTTTTCCCCTCTATTTTTCACCCAATCAAAAATCGCCATAGACTAAAACAAAAGCGGCCAAGTGCGAATCGGACTCGCCCATGAAGGCTTCCGTAGCAGCAAGTAACATTTTACGATTTATGACGTATTAAAAAAACTACTTACTAGATCTCGTTCAAACCAATTTTCGGTGGAAGTTTGCATGGTAATGTACATCATATTTTTTTTTAGTTTTATCATTCTCTTATTTTAGAAGTTACAGGGGGGGACCAACATTTTACAATTTTGGATGTGTCTCTCGCGCAAACTATTCAGATTAGAAAAAAATTATATTACAAATGTCAATATTATGTTTGAAGACCTATCTATAGATACCTACACGTATGGGTTTGATAAAAAAAAATTGAGTTTAGTTAGAATGGGGAACCCCCAAAATTTATTGTTTTTTTGCTATTTTTGTGTGAAAATCTTAATGCGGTTCACAGAATACATCTACTTACCAAGTTTAAACAGTTATAGCTCTTACGGTTTCGAAAAAAAGTGGCTGTGACATACGGACGGACAGACAGACTTGACGAATCCATAAGGGTTCCGGTTTTTGCCATTTGGCTACGGAACCCTAAAAAATCAACGATCTTGTGTGCCAAAATCGGCTAAAAATGCGATCTGTAGGCGAGAACAGGCAGACGGACCAAAACTGCACGAGTTGTCCTCAGAATACTTTAGTCGCCTCTTACGACATCCACAATAAGAGATGGAGTGACCACATGGATTATTTCGTTTATCTGTAACACTAGATCCACAATCCACACCTTTTAAATAGGTACGTGGGTACTAATGAAGCTATTGTCAACACTAGGTTTTAATTTATTTGTCTGCTATTCCAGCATTTCCGTACAAAATCTCATCAAAAGAAATAGTAAACAAGATAAGAATACAACAGTCATATCACTGTGCCATTGTTGGCTCATTTCAAAAGAAAAAAGAAAAACAACCATTTTCCATATAGCGCAAGCTCATTCAACATGGCGCCGACAGAAATGTCATCTTGACAGCGTGCGCTTTATTTTTGGCGCGAACGGTCATTGGCTTTCTTACCTACTGACCTTTTACTTTCCGACGCAATGATAAAATTCTGCTGTCTCTGTCGCTTACGTGGGTACTCTGTATATCCATCTCTTTTACATTCATTAGCTGAAAATGCTTTGGTAAACATAATACTGGTTATGTTGGTGTATGTAGTCTATTTTCGTGTCTTCTTCAGAATAATTGGAGCTGTTGTCTGTTGTTTCCATGTAACTATGTCTTTGTAGTGTTTACTATATACATGCTACTTACCACTAGCGGCACGCCCCGGCTTCGTACGGGTATTATATGAATTATACAAGTAAACCTTCGCAGTGAAACGCACTAGGGTAAGGACGGGCAATATGGAGAAATCGGGCAAAAATAATATTTTGCTTACACTGAACCCACTCAGAGAAGATTGGGTTCAGTGTGATGCCTGCAGGGAATGGGCACACGAAGCCTGCTCTTCATATTTATGGGCCGCAGATCATAATTTTGTGATGATTGTGAGTATAAGTTTGTTATTATTACTTTTGCCCGCCTACAGAAATCATTTTACCCGCCTTAGACGGGCATAACGAATAAAGTGGATGTCTAAAAACAACGATTAGTTCCTACTAGAAGACATAATTTTAGTTGATTTTTTGTTTTGTTTTTTCAAAGATTATACATCTACATATATTACATTTAATAAACAAGCTGATTGCCAAAGTTGATAACCAATGCCTTTTTTTTAAAGCAAACCTTAGTATAACCGTCTTGCCCGACCGTCCCCTATATGTTAGTGAAAACTACAGCAAATCAGCCTAGTAGTTTAAATTGTCATTAACATTAGTAGGATCTTTAAGGGACCAGCCGACAATTGGACTAAGCACGGCTTTACTACTAATTTACTTTGTAAATGAGTTTATGAAGCCCCACTTGCTAATCAGATTTTGTTGGGGTACAGGCATAGCGCAGTTACATGTTGTGGTCTTGCCGCAGATATAGAGCTCTATTTTTGAGACGCGCAGTCACTAAACGAATAATCCATCCATACAAAAAGTTTGTGACTCCGCATTTCAAAAATAGGGCCCCTAGGTCCTCACAGCTTTTAACGCCGCCAAGGAGGAAGCCAGATAAAGGACCTTGCAGGCTCCAAAGCATTACATCTAAGGATGCGACAGGGAACGCGCTGAGAGATAGAAAGAGTACAAAGGTCGACCACACTATCACATCTCTAGACCCTCGGATCGAACTCGTGCCTCACTAACGCAAAGACCGCATGACCACTGGCCCCGCTTCAACATAAGTAAACCAAACAAAACCAATAGTGCAATAAAAATACTCCTTTGTAATTTGATTTATTATTAACATAATATTTAGAACGAACGGCACTGCTGGATCCTTTAAGGAGGAGCAAAATCTAAATATGGCGCCTCATATCCAGGGCCGCCGTATTTAGAAGCGACTTCGAGGGTGTAGGAGTCTAGACAAAACCTAAATATGCCCCCCATTACCAGTTAAGGGGGTGGGCGGAAGGTGGAAAGGGTGCAAATCTTCGACAATTTTTGCGCCCCCTGTAAATGCTGCCCGGGGCAGGTCTGCCCTAGATCCAGGCCTAACAAACGGCTACTGGCAACCTAATTTCTTCGTACATAATTAAAGGTTAATATGCAGAGGTCGACCAAGCTATGTTTTCGACCTACTACTTCCGTTACTGTGGATTCTCGAATGAAATTTTGGACAAACAGATGGATAATGGATGGATGATAAGACAAGTGTACTTTAGTTACTTTCACAGTCTAATGTCTTACGGGATACTTCTATGGGGGAGTGCAGCCGACATTCAGACTATTTTTCTTTTACAAAAAAGAGCAATTCGTGCCATTTACGGTTTAGGATCGAGAGACTCACTGAGGGAATTATTCAAAGAAATAGGTATACTTACTTTTGCATCACAATTCATATTTGAAAATATAATGTATGTAAGGAAAAATATTACCATGTTCAATAAAGTAAGTGATTTTATAGATAGAAATTTACGTAATAAGAATGACTTAGTTAGCCCGTATTACAGGCTGAATACAGTCAGTAAGTCTTTTATGGGGAAGTGTATACTTTTTTATAATAAATTGTCAGAATCGGTCCTTGATATGCCAGACAGAAAATTCAAAGCTTGTGTAAAGAAAGTACTTTGTGAGAAGGCTTATTATAGGACCGATGACTATCTTAAAGACAAAAAGGTCTGGCTTGAGCTTGGCGCGGGTCCCTCTTAAAGGTTTGTATACTTAGACATGTCATAATTTAGGTACATTGGTACATACTAAATTTACAAATTGACATTATTTTAAATTTCGTAATTCTTATAATTCAATTTAATTATGACATAATAAACAATGTAATCTCTGTCCATCTATATAACTAATTTTAAGTTTTTAGTTTGTTAGTTGACGTCTTTGGAGCAAACGTGCAGTGCAGTTTGTTGCCGCTTCTTCTGCACTTGCGCCTAGGAAGTAAACTTAACTTTAAGTAACGATTTGACGTCAACATTTGTGCAAAACAAAACAAAGTGACTATTATTAAGAGATATTATAAATATCCTATGATAATAAAGATATTTTGAATTTTGAAATACCCATTTGCCGCTTGCAGGCTTATGCTACAGCCAGGAGTGCTATAGCTCTGAAAAATTTAAACGACGGAGTTAGCCAAACGCAAAACGTGTAATTTTCTAAGGCCTGGCTCGCCTTTTGACGCATTGCATCGTAGTTTTGAAACCGTCGCGTCAGCAAAAAATACTTTTATGCAGAAAACTTAGAAAAGTCTATTTACTATAAAATTCAACATAAATAAAAAATGCAGCGTGAAACAATGAATTATTCATTACAAACAACACGAAGGTTTCCCTCATAATTTTTGAAGTGAAAACTTCTTTAGCGGCGTTGTGCACTTTTTTTGTAATGGGTAAAAAATGTTAAACTCGCGTCAGGACACGTGTCCTAATCGAAAATTCGTAAGACGAATGGAGAGTAGACAGCCGGCGCGGCGTAGGAGAGGAAGTATCCCCCTCTCTTTCTACGGCGCGGCGAAAATGTATGCCTGGGCCTGCTGTTTCTTACTACTTACTTACTTACTACTATAGTACTTTTATAGTGATAATTAAAGCAATTCGTGCAAAATTATTCCCTAACCATTCCAGAATATCAAAAATGTACAACGTTAATATTCAAGTTTTCACTTCTGCCGGCACTCCCGGAGTAAAACCCGTCGTTTTTTTTTTGTATATATACCCCGATGTATGTCCCGTTGTATGGGAACATACGAATTTACAGGCCAAAGTTTTAATTTTTTACTGGCAAATGTATGTAGACCTAATTATATATCAAAATAAGCAAACAGACATCAAATGAGATTGTATGTATCTGTAATTCTGTATATTTAATTTGGCTACTTTGGTGATTTTACTTTTTGTCATTTATTATTTGAGATATACATACATACATACAATCACGCCTGTTTCCCACAGGGGTAGGCTGAGACTATGGACCTCCACTTGCTACGATCCTGACAGAACTCTTTCGCTTCATCTACACTCATTAACCTCTTCATACATGCCCTTTGGTTACGGGTACTTCTTACCTCTTCTTTTGACGTGACAACGTCTAATAACTCGATACTACGGGCTGCATGCACGAAAAAGATGACGTCATTGTCGCGTTCCGCAAGCGAGAGCGCGGCAAGAACGAGAGAGAGGCATGATCAGTACGAGCGATCGGCTCAGTTCGGAATGTTTGACGTTGTCACGTCAAACTACCGTCCGTGAACCGACTTTACAGGCAACCAATTTTTTTTAGAACGTCTGCAATCTGATCGCAGAATGTTCGCCGAGGTCGACCCTGTCCCGGTCTTCCTTTCTAGATGCCCAAACCATCTTAACATCCCTTTCTCAACGTTTGTCACCACGTCCTCTTTCACTCCACACCGATCATATATTTGAGATTATATTCATTTATTAATACATAACCTTTTCAAACATTACTACAGATAAATTAGAGGACTCGCACTTATTTATTAATAAATATCCCAATCTGCCCACTCAAACGGGTAGATACGGGTATTTACCCGGTGCATATCGGGTAATACCCAAGCGTGGTTAAATATCCGGGTACCTACGGGTGTACTTTCTTATACAGACAAAAGTTTAACAGATTTAAGTTATTTAGAAATTTTTTATAAGATTATCATGTCATAGAATAATCAATATGTAGGTTACTCAGTATTAAGAATTTTTAATAAAAGATTTTCGTTGCACAGAAAATCAATAATTAGAATGTTTGTTATGAATAATTTGAAATCATAGAATTTTATTACAAATAACATTTACTTTTGCGATGTTTCTAATATCAGAATATCAAATGAAATATGATTATTTTTATTAAGTTTAGGTGATATAATATTTATCTTATATATAAAATTCTCGTGTCACAATGTTTGTTCCCGTACTCCTCCGAAACGGCTTGACCGATTCTCATGAAATTTTGTGAGCATATTGAGTAGGTCTGAGAATCGGCCAACATCTATTTTTCATACCCCTAATCTACGCGGGCGAAGCCGCGGGCAAAAGCTAGTAACCTATAAGTTTGCCCTATGCTAGTAAAATGGATAAACTTTCCCAGCAGTTAGTCGCATTTCTAACCTAACCTATAAGTTTGCCCTAACCTATATTGTGGTAGCGATTTATAATGTATTCTAAATTATTATATGGTATTTAATTTGATTAAACAATGTTTTCACTTAATACTTCCTTAAATAATAATTTTCAGTAAAATAAAATTCCATGAAAGATTATACCGAACAAACAATATTCTTTACAGAAATATTCTACTGTTTGATTAGTTTGTTAAATGAAAATATGAGATTCTAAAATTCATTGAACTGTGTTTCTATAAATTGTGTTTCATTCAAGTAAATAGTCTTTGAAACAATAATATTTGAAATGAAAATATAAGAATTAAATATTCTATGAAAAAATTTCTGTGAATCGAAATTCTATGAAATTTCAGTCTGTGAAACAAGGGGCACCCGGGTACCTACATTGCCTATATGATATGCTCGGCTCTAGTTATACCTGTGGTTATACGTACTGCAAATTATATTTATAGTTGAGACTTACGAGTATATCATAATGCATCTGTATCAAACTAATGATAAAATTACAAGTAGATTAGAGTCGTGCTTTCTTAGTGATACTGTGGTGATACTGTGTACATTTATTTGGTTGTAATGTGATTCTACTGACTATAATACCTAGGTACGTGATTTTTACTAAAACATCATTTTGCACGCCTCATAATCAGTCAAGCTTTTCCCACGCACCGTAGAGCTATCGAGAACCAATAGTAAGGCCCCAAAATGAAATATGCGTTTGAGCCATAAAACACAGCGGTTTGTTCGTTTGGCACGCAATTTCGCGTGAACCGCCCAAAACATTAGCACGCAGACCTTGGATTTGGTCAGCGTTTGTGTTTTCATATTTCCCATGATAAATTGCCGTCCAAAGTATACAAATTAAAGTAACCTTGAAACAGGCTGTCTGAAGTAGGTAGGCCTACAATCATTGACATCGAATATACAACGTGGAAGGGACATACCCGTAATAAATCGAACCACGGTCTTACTAGATTATTATAGTATAATGAAATTAAAAAAACAGCTAAAATAAAAAAGAAAATGGCATTTCCATGCAAAAGTGTACAGCCGCCCGGGCGGAATGTCGATATTTTTTTTGGTCTTTAGCCCGTGTATTTGATTTATTACGGGTATGTCCCTTCCACTTTGTATATGGCTACTCGACACTATAGAGGTATAATATAATACAATATAATAATACCTACCTACATAAGACCACAGAATATGATAAGACTACTAGCTTTTGCCCGCGGCTTCGCCCGCGTAGTTAGGGGTATGAAAAATAGATGTTGGCCGATTCTCAGACCTACTGAATATGCTCACAAAATTTCATGAGAATCGGTCAAGCCGTTTCGGAGGAGTATGGGAACGAACATTGTGACACGACAATTTTATATATAAGACTAGCTTTAGCCCGCGGCTTCGCCCACGTTGATTACGGGTATGAAATATAGATATTGGCCGATTCTCAGACCTACTCAATATGCTCACAAAATTTCATGAGAATCGGTCAAGCCGTTTCGGAGGAGTACGGGAACGAACATTGTGACACGAGAATTTTATATATAAGATTTATAACCTGTGCTATAAAATTCCAAAAATATATAGGTACCAACTTATTTAATACATATATTCAATGTTCGGTTTTTTAGCCAGTCTACGGCATGGAGTTAATTTAATAATGTAATGTTGCAACGATAGTTTCAGAGTAATTATCGGTGCCAAGCTTTAGTGCATCCAATTAGTCTGACAGGAGACTAATTAGTCAGTCATTTACTGACTGATGATGCATGCTTGGTTTGCTTCACGGATCTACGCTTCGACTGATTTATCATACAAGTTAAAGATTGAATACTGCATATCACAAGCATATTATAGCCGTGTGGTCTCCGGCAGAGTAGAATAGGACCACTCCAAGTCTTCCCGTGGATGTCGTAGAAGGCGACTTAGGGAACACAAGCTGAACAAAGCTTATAAACGTCAGTGAGACCTCTCCAACCCGTCTGGCCAACGTGGAGAGTGTTGGCCAAATCCTCTGACTGCTCTGGCTCTGGTACCTAGTAAAGAGATGGTCGTGCTCCTGCAGTGGAGGCTAAAAAAGACCTGATGATGATGAGGGGCAGATGTGGGACATTTTGAAAATACTAATATTTGAAATGCAAAATACATATTTCGTGGAGTGTAAGACATAATAATCGTAAAATCACGGAAACGAGGGCCAGTCGATGAATCTTTATAAAAAAACCAGTCAAGTGCGAGTCTGTTCGGACATGAAGGGTTCCGTACCTCGGTACAATGTTTTAAAACGCTGAAAAAGCACGATTCTTGTATGTCGATCCTCTTTAATTTTTGACCAAGCGAGCGAAACGAGCGAGGTCTTTAAATCGAGTTGGGGGCGAAAACACATCAAAATTTGTTCTGTAGTTTTTGAAATAATAATAAAAATGACCGCGACTATGTAGCAAACGAAACCATAGCGCGTTCTAACTTTGCATAGCGCCATCTAGGTATTAGGTACTTAGGGAACTTAAGTTAATCGCGAGGTCTAAGTTCGCGGCGTTAACTTTATCTCATTTTTAGTATTTGTTGTTACCTATAGCGGCCATAGTAAAACATATCGGTGAAAATTTCAAGTATCTAGTTATTGCTGATGTCATTGGTCATTATTATCACAATTTTGCATTGTCACCCAACTCACATAAGTTTTTTTTGATGTTTTAAGTACCTACATAAGTATGTAAAAAGTATATGAAACGTAAGCTCAATCGAATTATGGAAAGTGGGTGTAAGTTAAAAAAAAAAATGTTTTTATAACGTAAACAGAGGTGATCTTACATCTATGGGTGTTGAAGTTTTAGGCAATCAAAGACGCCTGTGCCAGGAGGCTTCGCTCTTCTTTATCTACTGTTACTTAAGATCTTTGTGTGTGTGTGTGTGTGAGTGTGTGTGTGAGTGTGTAAGTTAGCTTGCAAGATTTGATTACACACAGACAACGGGACAGGTAAAACTAAATAAAAGCTTGTAAAAACAATTGAGGCAAATACCCTATTCGCTTTGTTCCAGGAATGTCCAGAAGGCGTGGTACAGGAAGAGTCCTTCAAAGACATATACGCCAAGTTCTTCCCACATGGAAGTAAGTGCACATACATACATACTATCACGTCTTCATCCCTAACGGGGCAGACAAGCACTTTGGGTCTTGCGATTCTAAGCAGACAGAGCCCAGGGCCACAAAACCCAAAGGCCACTTTTACCGTGATGGTGGGCGAGAAGGTGGGAAAAGAAATCAAAATAATAATGGAATGCTAGCAGCAGAGAATATTTTTTTTACCAAAAAAAATATATTAAATATATATTTAAATGTGAAACAGCCGTCGTTTCTATCGCGTAGGGTAAAGCGACCCACTATTGGCACGGTACCAATAGTCGGCAGTTCAAAATTGACTACCTCTAGTATGCCAATAAACTAGCTTGAGAGTTTGTGGTGTTAAGTGCGCAGTAAGCGTCGTTATTATTACGAGTTACACTAGTTGCAGGAATCGGCGTCGGTTCTTCTCTGCTATGTATCATTTCTAGTCAAATACAATAAAATATCGTAAAAGGGTAAAAGGGGGGGGTGTACGCGCAATGGGCACTTATTTCACTTATTCACTTATTTCTGGCGACGGGAGGGGTGTGCAAGTAATTAAATTCAATTCAAACATTTATTTCTCTCCATAACATTGCAGGTTGTACCTAGATCTTTAGAAAGAAAATTAACGAAAATTCCTTGGTTGGACCAAGACATTTTCTTTAATTTTCTTATGGTTGACTGGCAGAGAACGCCACGCCATAAGGCATTAAGTCCGCCATTTGTACACTTTTTCATGTGCAAAAAATTTTAAATAAATAAATAAAATTACACCTGAATGGCTAGTTTAACCATTGCAATTGTTCTCAATTCTCATGTCACCCTAATTATCACGTATTCCCGGTTGCTTCCTCAGCGGTAAGTCGGTAACGCTTCAGAGCCCGGGGTCCGGTACCTACCCTAGGTGATTTGACGAGGTTACTGGTTTTACACAGAACGACTGTCGTCTTACCTCCGACCGACAACCCAAAGGGTAGACCCACAATTCTAATGCTCGTATACAGCGTGTAACATAAAGGGGGTATTAACCCGAATGGAAGTTAACGTACTAACCAATGTAAACAACTTTTACTATGAGACCATGCCTGAAATCGCAAAAAAAAACATCTGAAGCTCCATACAAATTTAAATACTTACCTACCGTGCCAAAATGTATCTGCAGATATTATTTTTTTTGCGATTTCTGGGATGGTCCCATAGTAAAAGTTGTTCACATTGGGTACACCCCCTTATTGGTACACGTCGTATAGGTACTTACTTAATTTAGTTTCTCTTTACAGACTCGGCACTGTACGCACACTATGTGTTCAAAGCTTTTGACGTCAACTGCAGCGGTGCAATCAGCTTTAGAGTGAGTACAGAAAGAGATTTTTAGATTATTTCCATTAATTTCTTTAGATTTACGGGCCATTTCACCCCGGTCTTCCCATTATTTTACAACCGGCCTCCGCCCGACGTTAACCCTCCTTGGGAGTGCAGTTGTTGAACAAGATGTAAGTGCTTTATCCTTTTACGACTCTTACGACTTCCACAGGAAGAGATGGAGTGGTCCTGTTCTAGTCCGGAAACCACACAGCAACCTATTTATTTCTTCATTTGTTTTCACTAATGTTTTTGTATCAAAATAGGTTACTACAGCACTTTTATAAAAATATCGTGAGGTACCGTTCAACACACCACAGTTCCGGAAGCTCTACATTCTCGACATTCCGAGCAAAATTGACACCAACCATAAACAAATACAACGTTCATTCTCATACACGCGGGTTCGTGTGTGTAAAACGAAGGCACAGAATACAGTAAGAGTAAACAGAAGGGACTCTTCTAAGGTAAGCGCAATATACGTCCCCGTTCCCCGCACCCGCACCTCTCCCCCGGTTCTTGACGGCCAACGTGAGAAATCGAGGCGAAAACGGGGGAGAGGTGCGGGGACGGGGAACGGGGACGCCTGGGTGACGCATATTGCGCGTACCTTAGGAGTTTCCGGCCTGTGACGAAGGACTACCGCATGATACCATGGACTATCGTAGATCGACACACCACCAACCACGTATGCTGTCAGCCACTCGTTCTTCATCATCATCATCAGGTCTTTTTAGGGTTCCGTACCCAAAGGGTGCAAACGGGACCCTATTGTCCGTCTGTCTGTCTGTCCGTCTGTCACAGGTCTCTATCTCTTGAACCGTAATAGCTAGACACTTAAAATTTTCACCAATTATGTATTACTGTGGCCGCTATAACAACAAATACTAAAAATAAAAAATAGTTAAAAATTAAAGGGGGTCGTCATACAAGAAACGTGTTTTTTTCAGCGTTTTTAACTTGATCTTTATAATGGCATTAACTAGATACTTGATATTTTCACCAATTATGTATTACTATGACCACAATAACAACAAATACTAAAAATAAAATAAAGTAAAAAATTTAAGGGGGTCGTCATACAAGAAATGTGTTTCTTCAGCGTTTTAAAACATTGTACGGTGGTACGGAACCCTTGATGTACGAGTCCGACTCGCACTTGCCCGTTTATTTAGTCTCCACTGCAGGAGCACGACCCTCTCTGTACTAGCAGAGCCATATATTAGCCAGAGCAGTCAGAGGATTTCGCCTACACTCTCCACGCTGGCCAGACGGGTTGGAGAGGCCTCATTGATGTTTATAAGCTTTGTTCAGCTTGTGTTTCCTAAGTTGCCTTCTACGAAATCCACGGAAAGACTTGGAGTGGTCCTATTGTACTCTGCCGGGAGCCACACGACACTCGTGTCAGTTGCCAATTCATAGCGATACATCCTATTTCATCTGTAACACTTCTACAAAAATATTATGAGGAACCCTTTTTGGACGTCACCCAAATAGTTTGTTATTGTGTTGTTATTTCGGCGAATTATGTTTATATTGTTCAATGAAACTTTCAAAGCTAAAGTGGCTACACACGACATAATTTAGCATACGATTTTCAGTCTGCAACTCTGCACCATCCCATCATTCATCCAATAAACAACGTAATGTACACCCTCCCTCTCTAGGAAGGGCCCTGAAAGGCCGGTAACGCTCTTGTTACACCCCTCGTGTTGCAGTTGTCGATGGGCAGCGGTGATCACTTACCATAAGGTGACCCGCTTGCTCATTTTCCGTCCTATAACTTAAAAAAAAATTGGTTGTCTGTAAAGTCGGTTTACGGTCAACGTCAAACATTCCGAGCTGAGCCGATCGCTCGAGCCGATCATGCCTCTCTATCGTTCGTGCCGCGCTCTCGCTTGCGGAACGCGACAATGACGTCATCTTTTTCGTGCATGCAGCCCGTAGTATCGAGTTATTAGACGTTGTCACGTCAAAAAACACAAAAATTATTGACATGTAAAAGTGCCTGCAAAGGCCTAATTACTGAATCAATATTTGATTTTGATTCCTTTGTCCACCTTCTTGCCTACCATCACGCTTAATGTGGCCCCTGAGTCTTGCGACCCTGAACTCTGTCAGCCACAAGACCCAAAACACAGTAAATACCCAAAATGCTCTATCTGCCCCGTTGGAGATAAAGACGCGATAGTCTGTGGCGATAGTATAATATAAAGGGTCTAACAAAATATACTGAAACTATTTTAAGAGTGAATTCAGTCCATGATACTGAACAACTTTCCCCAAGGAACATATATCGAAATATGAAAAAAAATTTTTTGACCGATCAGCTGATGCGAGTTTATATGGAAAGCAAAAAATATTTTTCAAAATTCAATATAATATGTTCCTTGGGGGAAGTTGTTCAGTATCATGGACTGAATTCATTCTTAAAATAGTTTCAGTATATTTTGTTACACATTATGTATACCATCTACTGCGAACAGCAACCCGCTTGCCCAGCGTGATGATCCTTTTAGTCCAGCAGTGGACTAGGGGGTTACTCCATAAAATAACACGATTATCGTCCGATAGTGACGTCCTCTTCTATGTCAAACCAAATTGGATTTTATCATCATGTATTAACGCTCAATCTTGCTCGACAATGAAACGTGGAAACGTAGTTACGCGTTGCGTACCGCTTTTGGAGTAACCCTACAGATATAGGCTGTAAAGACACAAACACAAACCTTAGCTCACTCCGCTTACCCATTCGATATTGGTCTATCGAGCACTGACCTAGTTCCTCTAACTAACACTAAACTAACATCATGTTCGCTGCAAAAGTCAATAGTTAGTCAGCTAGTTACCGCGAGCGAAGTTGTGGAGTCTTTATGCTGACTCTAATTGGCTCGTAACTTGTTTGGAATATTATATTCAGGGGCGTAGCTACCGCGTATCAGCCGTATCAATGATATGGGGCCCATGGGCTACAGGGGCCTCAAATACGTGTAGGCAAAACTCGTAAAATAAAAAACGTTTCACAGTGCTCGCTAGAGTTGGAGAAGGGGTAAAATCAAGGCGGGCTAAATTCCTGTTTGCCAATAGTGTTCTGTTCGTTCACCAATGTTATGTAGTTATCACATTAGTGCTGCTATATTCCCTTAAATTTCGTTTTGCAAATGTTGCTTATAACAAGCTTGTTAGCACAACCCACCAAGTAATAATGCCAAAACCTCTGCGTTCCAGGAGCTTCTAGTAACCCTATCGACACTCCTCCGAGGATCTGTGTACGAGCGTCTCCGCTGGGCGTTCAGGCTGTATGATGTGGATGGGGACGGCGCCATCACCAGACAGGAGCTGGCAGAAGTCGTGGTGGCTGTGCACGAGCTGCTGGGGAGGAGAGCGCCGCCAGGCTCGCCGGCTGCCAGGCTAGACGATGCTAAGGCCAACGAACAGGTAAAACCAGCCTAAGTGCCTCTTTCAGACTATTTTTGGAGGTAGACGGCGTCAATCTTTAGTCATAATCATCATCCGAGCGTATTCCCGGTTATATCCTCAGCAGTAACGCTTCAGACTCCGGGGTTCGCTACCTAACCAAGGTGATTTGGCGAGGTTACTGGTTTTCACACAGAGTGACTACCGTCTGACCTCCGCAACCCAAAGGGTAGACCAGAACCAGTCCTAGGATAGGTTTAAACAAGCACCAGATCGCGTTCAGGACCCACAGCTTTACATGCCTTCCGAAGCACGGAATCATCATGCTTTTCGGATAATCAGGTGATTCAAGCCTGCAATATCCTAACCCCAGTGGGATTTGAACCCACGACCTCCGGATCACAAAGCAAACGCCTTGACCACTGGACCATGAAAGCCACAGACGGAGGCAGTCAAAATTATTTCTCATATATTAAACGTTAATTCCAGGTGGACCGAGTATTCAGGAAGCTGGACCTGAACCAGGACGGCGTGATCACCATTGAAGAGTTCCTGGAGTCGTGCCTGAAGGATGACGTCATCACACGGTCACTGCAGATGTTTGACACAGTGCTATGACGTCAGACTGACGCCGAGGCGCGCGCCTACTACAGGTAAAAACAAGACATCATTATCAGCAACATCATCAACTTTTCAATTTCAACGGTCTTTTTAGTGTCCACTGCAGGAGCACGACCCGTGGCACGACCCTCTTCATACTAACATAGCCATATATTAGCCAGAACAGTCAGAGGATTTGGCCTACACTCTCCACGCTGGCCAGACGGGTTGGAGAGGTCTCATTGATGTTTTAAGCTTGTGTTTCGTCAAGTGATTAAGGACAAATTAAATTAATGAACTGTGAAAAGTCTCTATGGACTCTCAGCACTGTGTGAAATAGACATATCGTCTATAATAAATAAAATATTGTACAAACGTAGGAATACAATAGTTCTATAAGGTCAGTTGGGATTCAAAAGGGCCCAAAGAAGATTCACGTTACTGCTAGTTTAAGTGATGTAAGAGTTAACGACCTGGAGGGTTAGTCCAAAAGCGGCACAACAGAAGTAAGTGTACCTGACTTGCATACTATTTATGCAAGTCAGTTAAGTCGTAGCTGAGAGTCAGGATATTACAGGCTGAGAGTTAAACGACGGCAGAGAGGCAAAGGGCTTTAAGTTTATCTTCATATGACTTCTGTACCAACCATAACACTTGTTTTACAAACTTACTCGTGTCGTAACTATAAGGGTGATTTTTTTTATTACAGGACCGCATCGAAGCGCGCGAGCCCGCCTTACCGCATCGTCCGCTATTGCCACTGCGTGCGCAGCGAGTCCGGCTTCCTGGCCAACATGGCCGCCGCTTGGCGCGTCCGGGCGCAGGAGTACTTCCGGTACCTCGCAGTTTTCGAGAACTTCTACGGGGGCATCGTCCGCCCGAAGATCAAGAGCGTGCTGTTTTTCCATTTTTGAATTTAGAATTCCCGCTCCGGCCGGGTTGACATTTTTAGAGTGAGACTTTATTGGCACTGATAATTTCTTTATAAGTCCTACGTTTTGACGACTTTAACGGCTAACCGCCGTCACAGGTATGGCACTTCTTAGATGCGGAGTTTCATTTATGCCTCACTACTACAAACGAAACTATACATCCGTGCACACGTCAATGCGAGTGTGTTCGCCCGCTCTCGCCCCTCGACAAGGCGAGAACGGGGGAGAGGTGACGGGCGGGACTTTAAGAGATTCTGTTCTATATGAAATACTCTTATTAATTCTGTGCCGTCATATTCATAAATGTGAACGCCTTATATCATTTATACAGGGTGGATTTGAAATCGTTGGCATACTTTTAAATATCCACTATATATAAAGCCGATCGAGGGAATGGGCGAGAATCTGAATCATATGAATAGGCGACGCGGTTAGCAACCCATCACTATTATGATTTCCCTTTTCAACCTTTATGCCCACCATTACGCTAAAAGTGGCCTGGGATATACCGCCCTAGGCTCTGTCTACCCCGTTAGGGATAAAGACGTGATAGTGTATCTGTATCCACTATACCCATAATACAGAAGCGGTGGTGGCCATCGGATTAGACACTGGCTCTGCGTCTGTGAGGCATAAGTTCGATCCTCACTAAGCGCGACTTGTATTTCTGAGTATGTACTCATGTTCGGTCATGTTCAACTACCACCACCTGCTTCCGGTGAAGGTTAACATGGTCAGGGAACCTGCACACTAGTTCACTAGTGTGTTATAATGACTGTTGTCAATAGATGACTGTCATTGAGCGACGTCAGATGGCTTCAGACAGCTCGAAAAATCTGACAACAGTGTTAGTAATAACATACTCGATAAAAAAGACCCATGATACTTACAAAGTAATTTGAGACTAAAAGTAATTTGAACTAATTGTAAAGTGCATGACAGTGAATGTGTATATTGTTTACAAATGGTGAATAAATGAAATATGAAATATGAAATAAAACGTCAATCAAAAGTAGAAATATTAAAGAAAACTTCTAAACATGCGTTAGACTACTTGATAGACACCATTACTGCAAATATAAATAAATAAAAACGAATCGTCATAAAACTCATGAAATAATAAGTTAATTATAATAGTATCAATTTCATGGCGTCGTCGTAGATTCCGTAGTACCTAAAATTCTTAAAAATAAAATTACCTACTATTTTCAATCGCTCGCGTGACACCGCCCTTCCCCACTCAACTGAAATTTATCCTTATCCTTATCTACGCAATTTAAAGTCTGCTTTTGTATGCCGGCCGCCCGCGCCACAGCTGGTGACGGGCGCGACCGCGACGCTTGATTTTTTGATAGTTTGTTTATTTTTCTTACTTTTTTAAAGTATTTAATAACTACTTGTATGTAAAAAACATCCTTCAAGTGAGAATGTTAACAAGTTAATTTGATGCCAATGATTTCAAATGTTCCCTGTATAGTACAATGCTTCCAATTTTAGGAACGCTGATTTTTCTTTCAAATTTGCTAAAAGTCTGCACTCCTTAAATTAATAGATTAATTACTTACTACGTGACTGATATAAGAGGTCAGATTGTTTATGAACATGGCGGTAAGGCGTTGTCCTAATACAATGCGAAAATATCGCGCGAACAAGCAATGCGACTCATGCGACAATCGAGTGGTCCTAAAGGTGGCTACAGACGACACAATTTGGCATACAATCTGAAGATTTTTAGGCATTCAAGATGCAGTACTAAAGTACTCAAATTGAATACAAAAAAAAATTATTGATCTTTCGCGTTTTTTTTAGAACAACGCCTAAGAGTGTTAAAAGAATGGCGGAAAGAAGCTAAAAACAAAATAATTGTATTTAGAGAGATGCCAACATGTTCTATGAAAGTGACGTTTGTCTGTCCACTATTTTAAACACGAGTAGTCCAAACAAGCTTGTATATAAATGGCAAGGACCTAGAAATACAAGAATGTCTAGTATTAATTAAAAAAATACAGGGGACATTTTTACTAGTTTAAGACTCCATCTATAAACCTAAATCAAGCTTTGGAGGGACAAATATATTGTTTTGATAATACAAAATTTTGTATCAAAGATACAAAGATACAAAGTGGGTCATGAAATATTGAAACAGGACTCTTACTCCATGTACACGATAGTCGTTCGATAGTATCGTTCTATTTCTATGTCAAACCTAATCAGACCTAATTATCATTACGTAACGCTTAATGTTGCTTGACACTGAAACGCGACACGTCGCTTTCTACGTCAATCGTGCCGGTTTTGTAGTAAGGGTCCAGATTTAAAAGCAGACGTCAAATTCTGGAATGTTGGTGCGTTTAGTGAGGCTTTTTGCCACCAGGGCGGCGCCACTTTGTCGGCGGCTAAATGCCATGATTCTTTTATGATAAAAGGTCCGTCGAGTCCAGTTATGGACATTCTTCTTTCCAACTGCCTTGATTGTTTCTAATTGTGAAAGACTAAAAAAAATATACTTAAATCGAATTATATGCGAAAACTTTGGTATAGGCGAGGCGTGGCGGAATTCTAAAAATAAGTGATAGAATAAGAAAACCTTTTTGATCTAATTTGAAAATATCTTTTTTTAATATTAAGGAAATTGTTGAAGTCTTTCAAAGAAAGAGAAAGATTGGTGATAGATAGTATGTCAAAAGGAAATCTATTTAATTATTAGATTATTGTTTAGATGAACTAATATTTTAGACTTGCTCTGAAAATGTGAATCAATACTCAAAGGTTTACATTAACACTGGCCATTAGACGGTTATACCAGTTATACCATAGAGTTTTTAAAATTATAGTCTTAATGTATTGGTTGAGTGCAGAAATGAATGATAAAAATAACCCTTTGTTATTTGCAAAAACCTTCAAAAATATGATTTTGCATAACTTACAGTAATGTAAGTTTGCGTAGTATTTATAGATACGAATATTTTTCAGATTTTTTGCAGAATCTATCTGTCTGATATAATCTGAGATAATTTTGCTTTGACAAATTATTATTTTGACACCTACTCCGACATCTATACGAAACTACTACGCAGCTGTGTGATCGCAGTCAACAGTGCAGCAGTGAATCCAATTCAACGATACCACCGGACGTAAGAAGTAGGTAACGCACTTAATCAGTGTATAGATACCCTATAATATATGACCATTTAGCAATTGTGTAGACGTAAGGGACAGAAAATTTAATACACTGTAAGCCCGAGAAAGGAAACCAAGGTTTGACATCTGCCTCACTGCTGCTTGTTAGATCGATGAGCTTAACATAAGTCTTTTGTAGTTTTCATTGCAGGAACACAAACTTCTCTGTACTACCAGAGCCTTATATTAGCCAGAGCAATCAGAAGATTTGGCCTACACTCTCCACGTTGGCCAGACGTGCTGGAGAGGTCTCATTGATGTATAGCTTTGTTTAGCTTGTATTTTCTAAGTCGCCTTCTACGACATCCACAGAAAGAATTGGAGCGGTCCTATTCTACTCTGCCGGGAACCACATGGCTGAGAACGAAGAGCTCATAACGTATTATTCTTCTTCTTAGCGCGTTCCCGGTCGCATCTTCCGCTGTGCTGCTTCGTAGCCCGGGGTGCGCTTTCCAGCATTTTCTTCTCCAAATATAATATGCATGACAATGGGACTCGCCCAAGGATCGAGAAGAAATAGACGACAGTTTAACGATTTGCCTATGCTTTTACAACCGGCCGCCACCCGAAGTCAAACCTCTTTTGGAACACGACATTTGCTTATTTCTTTAGGGGGCTAAAGGAACGACATCAACAGGAAAAAATGGAGTGGTCCTATTCTAGGCCGGTACTATTTCTATACAACGCACATTATTTTATTGTATATTGTAAGATATCTGCCATTCATTTCTGTACTCAGCTGTATAAACTGATGAAACTATAGCAGTTACTGGATGGTAGACAGTGTAGATCAGAATTCACTAAATGCAAGGATCATTAGAGTATTATTACATGTGTTACTTTGGCTCTTTTTAATTTAATAGATGGGTTGGTTGTAGAGAAGTTAAAAAGCCACCGTGTAACATTGTACGGTCATGTCAAGAGGCGGAATGCCAAACATCAGTTTAATGAAATGGTTAGGTAACTTGAAGGTGGATGGCCACATATATAGAGGACGACCTAAAAAGACGTGGGGGGAAGTATGAAGCTGAACATGAAGGAGAGGGAGTTAGTACAGATATGGTAAATGATAGAAAACGACGGAGGGAGTTGACATACAGAGCCGACCTTATATAGGAAGAAGGTAAGGAAGATGAGATGTGTTGGCACATTTCTGGGCAATGTCCTTTCCCTTCCTCCTACACGTCTATTTCCTCGATCTGCTGCCTTTTTGTATAAAGAACCTAACAGAAGCTTTACTCCGTAAAATAAAACAACAGACGTCCGATAGCGTCGTTCTATGACCAACTAAATTAGAGTTTCCTGGAGCACTGTGATACAGACTTTGCCTACAACAGGCTCCAGTCTCCAGTCCAGTATCATCTATACCTTAAATGTTACGCTTTGTTATTCTGTTTCTAGAGAAAAAAGTGTTTTTATTTCTTTTTTATCATTTGGTGGCTGAGTGTGATGGTGAGATTACTTAGGGACAACACATTTATATTTTTTAGTAAGTATTAAGTACTATTATTTCTTTCTTTCTTTTTTTTATTCTCCAAGAGCTACAGTTTCCTTTTTGTAGTATTTTTCATTTTAATATTATATTAACTACGTAATTTATCTGTAATTTACTAGTGATCCCTGCATATATCTTATTCCTATTAATCGTAGATAGCTGTATTAGGAAATAGATCCATACCTATAGTACCGAATATAAACGAGACTAATCATTGGACAGAAGACAAAAGCATCTTCTACAAAAAATAGACCTTTACTCCGAAAGCCGCGTGACGTGAATTCCGTAGCTACGTATCAGCTTTGCAGTGTCAAGCAAAAGCAAAGCCTAATTTGGTTCCTACCGACGCGAACGACCAAAATTCAAACATTTTGGCGAACTGCGTGTTTAAACTCTTGAATTCGTGAATTTGGTGTTGTTGTAATGCGTCGGTACTATATACCGATGACAGTCGTTTTCGAGTTATTTTTGAAGTAAAGCTCTTGCGATCTTACAAAAAAATGGACACGAATTTCGTCCGATGTACTGACGCGTTACAACGCTAACCCGTCGTTAAGTACTGCTCATTAAAGCTTGACTTAAATGCGGAGATGTAGCTACGTATTCAAGTAAGGGTTTTGGAGTAAGGATCTCAAGTTTTCAAATGATTATTTATCTCACTATATTTCTACATTGAACAACCTAAACTCACTACCGAATTTACATTTAATACATAGTATGTTTATCAGAAGACATATGTTTGGAATTATTCGAAAAATCCATTTCTAACTGGCGTATAAATTTATTTTTAAAAGACTTATGACAGGATAATAATGTCAGGGGTTTTATTCCAAAAAAATCACACAATTTTTTTTAAATTATCAATGTAAGTAAAAAAAACGACAGTCATAAAGCTCAATGATTATACTGCTTCGCAATGCTAAGCAGAAACGTACATATGTACGTACGTATTGTTGTCGTGCCGATTTTGGAGTAAATCCCCAGTATTTTATAGATCGTCTAGCCCAAAAATGAACTCCCCTCTAGTCATTTCGATATTTTAATTAAGTGCGTACGTGTGGAAATTTGACTGAATGGACTCGTCCACCTCCACACTTTGATTGATTAACTAATCGGCCGATCAATCTGGGTAATGTCATTGTTTGTAAGGCGAAGTTATCACGCTATCGTTCGGCTGGGTGACACGTCCGCTCCGTGGCGAGTTCGTATTATTTGTGCACTAGGTGGTCAACAGATCCGGCCGTTCGAACAGCAGGCAATGGATGACGAAAAAAATTCTAAGGCTTTATAATAAACACATATTTTGCTTGTGAGCATAAACGAGGATGGGGTGAGTAGTTTTAAACTAGACGATCTATACTTAATCTGCAAATGACGATATTTTAATAAGTTCCATTTTAAATAAAAGCGACAGGGTAAAGAGCCGCTCCTACTTACAGATTCCGACATATTTGCATTTTACTGAAGAAAAATACTACTTAAAAATTTTGGATATGCTTACCACGAAGAAGTATTTTTGGAAAATAACAATTTATTTCTACAATAATGTACTTAATTGTTTTAGCTTTTATCCGTTTTAATCTTTTATAATATTTACCTGAACGCCTTCACGTCATTTTTAATGTGTACATAATGCCTAAATCATAAAACTTATTATGTATTTATTTTTGACATATTTGTCGAGAATATAAAACTTATTAAAAAATAATACCATTTGTTGTGTGTAATTTGGGTATTGTTTTTTTTTTAATTGTGTTCGTACCTATTTTGTAAACTTTTTTTGTTGATAATTGCAATATTTAAATACAAATAAAATAATATTTCACCAGTAGGTATATTACAATGTGTAATAGAACAATTAAATATTTATAATAGAGTAATTCCTATAAATCATATAATTTTATCGTTTTAACCTATTAATAAGAAAATTAAATATATTAATTTTAAATCATTTTAAAAAGAAAATCATTCAAGTAAATTGTATTACTAAATATTGACAAAACTCAAAGCAATTATAATCATATCAATGTTACTTTAACTTATAGTTTGTTAGAAATTGTTTGCATTTATAGCAATAAACTGAACCAAATGTATGAATTATGCGAAGGTACTTAATATGACGGAATTACTTGAGGAATTGTGTATACGTACTAATATAATTTAGAGATTTCATCTTATGTATTTAATTGTACTGAAACTTCTAATTCAATACCTTATATTAACTACGAGAGTCCAGACTAGACCGATGTAATACATATTTTTTTTGCGCAAAAACTAAGCTCCATATATGACGTCTAACAAACTATACTAAAATTATTTTAAGAGTGAATTCAGTTTATGATACTAAACAACCCCAAGGACCATATATCGAAATATGAAAAATATTTTTTGGCTTATCATACAAACTCGGATTGATCAGCTGATCGGTTAACTTACATTGGAAATAAGTTTCCTTGTGGAAAGTTGTTCAGTATCATGGACTGCATCCCCCCTTAAAGTAGTTTCAATATATTTTGTTAAACCCTGTACATTTTTGTTTTGTTAATTAATGTATATATATATAAAATATAAATATGAATAAATATGAAATATAAATATATATATATATATATATATTTATATTTCATATTTATTCATATATATATATATATAATCTAGTTATATTATTTATAGAAATTGTTATTGTTTAATAAACAATCAGTGTGATTAAACCTTACCTATCTAATAAAAAAAAAATACGAATCAAAAGCAAGTACTTGATAAAACACTGGTGCATTTTTTACTCCAAATAAGTACCTACTTCACATATAAGTACTTATATCTTTTTTTCTATCAACTGCAAGAAAATTAAATTATTAGATTACCTACCAAATCTTATCCTAACTATCATTATAATGTTTTAACAATAAATTAGTATTAATCTAGCTCAGTTTAGCCTTTATTTCTAGACTAGATCGCTGAATGATTGTAGATTATGTCTTATGAATATAGGATTAATTCGTAGTTATTTTTACTGAATCCAAATCATTTTGTGAAATTAGCTAGTGCCATTAATTGCCTACTAGCGTAAATTCTTCTTTTTCTTGTAAGAGCTTGATCTAGTCGGTAGATAAACCTCCATTCTCATCATCATCTAAGCGTATTCCCGGTTACATCCTTAGTGGTGTTGCTTAAGAGCCCGGGGTCCGCTACTTAACCTAGGCGATTTGACGAGGTTACTGGTTTTACACAGAGTGACTGCCGTCTGACCTCCGCAACTCAAAGGGCAAAGGGTAAACCAGAACCAATCCTAGGAAAGTTTAAACAAACGCTATATTGGCGTTCGGAACCCGTAAACGGAGGACCCTCCATTCTCTCTGACATCTTTTTTATATCTTTAAGACCTTGGCCGTTACTCCTTTTAATGGCATTTTATTTCAATGTAAAATTAATCAGACTTTATCATCATTTCATAGCACTCAATGTTGCTTGATACTGCACGCAGATACGTTTAACGTGAAGCTTTTGGAGTGAAGGCTTATACATTCAGTGGATATTTATTTAATTTAATTTAACTTAATAACATCCTATTGCTGAAATAAGTTTCGCTTGATTTCAATGCTTGTATTTTTACTAAGTACATATTGTGGAACTCGGTGGCCTGACGGGATATGCATTACTAGCACTTGCTCAAGATAAGCAACACTGGCCGTGGTCCGCACCTGGGTGACCACAACTGGCATAAATTTTCTCGAGATCTCCGAATTAAACAAATTACCCATAAGTAAACTTTATTGTATGATTTCACTGATTTGATTTCAGTAAAAATAACTAAAAACTCATGAATTGTGACTGATAGTGGAGCCGGTTCTTCGTAGGTATTAGTTTAGTTAAACTAAATTTATAAAACTTTCTCTGTAACTTCTAAGTTCTTTTAATCCTGTTATTAATTACTCATACTGTAAAAGTGTGTCATTCAAGATATTATTTACATTGCCATCTGATAATATTATTATGGATATTTAAAAAATCCGCCATTTTGGTGGTATACTCGTACCCCTAAAAGAAACATAGTTTCTCGTTAGAAGTTACAGTTAAGTTAATAGCAAAATTAATCATGTTTAAACCTACTTAGGTTAGGTTAGATTGCATGTACTATCAGTGTTGAACATGGCTGGTTTAGGATTGCATTTTATTATTTAATTTGTTAACCGCATATTCACCTATTTCATTTGACTTAAGGGCTAAAATATGACGCGACGCGGGGCAGAATCGACGAGTCTTTGAAATCGACAACACTGAACAATACTTCGTTTTCGTCATGTTTTCGTATTGCAGTGCCAAGCTAATATCAGCTGTACAGTGTAAGCTAAAGGCACAGAATACAGTAAGAGTAAACAGAACGGAATCTCCTAAGGTACGCGCAATATGCGTCCCCGTTCCCCGCACCCGCACCTCCCCCGGTTCTTGACGGCCAACGTGAGTCATCGAGGCGAAAACGGGGGAGAGGTGCGGGGACGGGGAACGGGGACGCATATTGCGCGTACCTACCTTAGGAGATTCCGGTCTGTGCTAAAGGTTTAGTGTCATAGTTGTAAACTTATTTTTATTTATTATTTGTTTCCAGAAAATAATTTATGTAAAAAGGTATATACGTTCAACCTTATATTACGTTAGTACTTATATTAATTATTTGCTTAAATCTAAAGTTAATCGATAGTATCGAACGAAAGCTGTTACATATTCGAGTAAGGCACCTAGAGCCTTACTCCGAAATGTACCATGAAAGTTATGCTTAGACGTGATATTAGGTGTGTACGTAAGTATGTATCGTATCATCGTATTCCGTCGTCGTTGCGCTTCAACATTTGGGCCCTTTATTCATAAATTCATGATGTGTCATTGTGTCAATGTCAAGTATATCGAGTATACATCCTTACTTAACCATTATATTTTTGACAAACATTTCCTAACCTAAAATTTTTTAAACAAAATGACTGATCAGTCAAGAACCCACGATTTTCATCTTTTTATTGTACCTATTTATCTAATCTTTATCTACGCCATTGTGCGGGAATTGAGTGATTTTGATAATAATATTTAAGATATCTATTTAGAAGTTTAAAATGACGTCGTGAATATTTTTGCGTTTTGAAAACCCAAAATCCTAGGAATATAAAATCGTAGGAAAAAAATCCGTGATTTTTTTAACAAACCTAATTTCAAGTTCTTCATTTCAGAAATACTTATATATCTTGCCTAATCTAAAGTCATTTTAAACTCTAAACTTTATCAATATAGGAAAACTAAAGTTGGTAAATCCCGACAAAAATAACCAACGAAACGCCGCACCGTTCCACCTGTATTCGTGTGATGGCTCTACACGTTGGGCCATCATTACGCCAATTCACTGTACATTGCTGGTTTACTCATCAAAGCTTGAGAGTTTTCCATCCAACACAGCAATTGACAAATACCTATGTGTGCAATGATGGCCCATCGTGTAGAGGAGCTATGAGAAGAAGGTTGCTTCTTTGCAGCACAGCTGTCTTTGCCGGGATGAAAGATTGTGAAATTGTACTAAATATTGTAAATATTTTGTCGCTGCGTCGAAACGTCCACGTTACACCTGATAGTAAATCAGTTCTTCATGTTTGAATTTGTTTTATTCTCACCTCCCAAACCATTAAAGTGATAAGTAGGTAGGTATCATTTCTTTCATATTGGATGACTACAGAAAACTTCCATACGGGTCGGCTTCTGTCTACGCCCCGTGCAAATTGTAAAAGCACTGAACTGCTGCGCAGGGTGGAGGTATAGGCAAATGACCTTGAAGTGGCGCCCTGATTTGAAATAAATTATTAACTCGTAAATATGGAGATAATTTCCATATTGCTCTTCGTCATGCACTAGATAGCCCTTTAAATTATTTTATGAACCACCGTCGAAAGTATTTACATTAGTCCGTCTAGCTTTAAAACTTGCTTCCGCCAAAAGTGGCCACGGCAAGTTTTAAAGCTAGACGGATCACCAATAATAGTTTCAACGGCAGTTCATAAAATAATTTAAAGGGCTATCTAGTGCATTACGAAGAGCAATATGGAAATTATTTCCATATTTACGAGTTAACAATTTATTTCACACTTCAAGGCCATTTGCCTATATCTTCGCCTTAAGCTTATATAGATGACACGAAGTATAGGTACCTATAATATTAGAACTCCAAATGTGCTGAAACCTAAAATGTACTTAATAAGTAAGTACACAAAACTATATTTAAAAAACGAAGAAAAATAAACATTCAGCCGTAATCAGCCGTTTTTATGTAGCGCCATCTGTATCCTGTGTTGAAAATATACTTTAAATTAGTTTTGCTATTCCACATTAGATGGCAGTTGTAGCAGCAGTAACAAAACGCAGAAAATGAGGATAGTTTCTGTAAACAAAACGTACCACGTCAAACAAATCAATCAATCAACCAAACAAAATGTCAAAGTCAAATAATCAAGTCAACAAAAATAATCGATTCCTTTTTCAAAATTAAAAATAATAAATTAAAATTAATTTACCATGAGTGTGGCGACGCGTAAAGGACCCGTGTACGATCCCGGGCTGTGCCGGTGTTGTGGCAACATGAAGAAATGCCGGATTTTGAACGTGGAATACGAGTGGTCTGGTCGCAAAGAGGTTTACTCGGATATGTTTATGGATTGCTTCGGATTATTTGTAAGTTTTCATTATAATTATTCGAAATCATTTCAGCTGCGCGAAGTCCACTATTGTTCAAAGGCCTCTCCCTAAAATTCCCAAAAAGACCGACCTGAAGCGGCCTGCATTTAGCAGTCTTACTACCTCGCTCAATAATTCTTATATTTCTTCTCTTCTGTCATTAACCCATATAGTAAAGATCTGTTTTAGGCACATCTGTTACAAGATTTTCTTCAAAAAATAACTTTAAACCATTACATCCTGACACCATCTTAAAAATAGATAGATCAAGATTGCTTCTATAGTTAGTAAGGCTCTACGACTTTTTGGCTACAACCCTCAGCAGTGAGGGCATTGAGTGACTGATGAAGAAGAAAGGAGACTAATCTGTCACTTTTGTCTAGTTACCCATTGGGGCCCAGGTGCAATTGGTCTCCTTACTGAGGCTAGCGACAGAGGGATCGCCGTGGCCACATACTGGTCAATGATGATTTGAGATTGAAGCTACAGTGAAACCATTTCGACTCGATAAGAAGAAAACTAATCTCCCCTGCCGATGAAAGACAAGGCTGTCTCCTTTTTTCGCTTAAGGTGGAGGTATAGGCAAATGACCTTGAAGTGGCGCCCTCACTTGAAATAAATTATTAACTCGTAAATATGGAGATAATTTCCATATTGCTCTTCGTCATGCACTAGATAGCCCTTTAAATTATTTAATGAACCACCGTTGAAAGTATTTACATTAGTCCGTCTAGCTTTAAAACTTGCTTCCGCCAAAAGTGGCCACGGCAAGTTTTAAAGCTAGACGGATCACCAATAATAGTTTCAACGGTAGTTCATAAAATAATTTAAAGGGCTATCTAGTGCATGACGAAGAGCAATATGGAAATTATTACCATATTTACGTGTTAACAATTTATTTCACACTTCAAGGCCATTTGCCTATATCTTCGCCTTAATGAGCGATGGATCAAATCTTGCAAGTTTCTCAGCCACTTCTCGGTTTCTGATTGAGATGAAATTTTGTATGCTGTTGTAAATCAGATGAGAATGCAATATTATTATAACAAGAAACTGATCTGATGATGGAACTGGAAGGTGGCTATTGGAACCCTGTTATAAAACGATGCAACCCCATCGGGTTTGGAGTTCACAAATTACATTTGTCTTGATAAATACTTAGGCCTGACAATAACAAAAATTTTTTTCTGACCTCCGCAACCCAAAGGCTAGACCAGAACCAATCCTAGGATAGGTACAAACGCTAGATGGCGTTCGGGACCAACGGCTTTACGTGCCTTCCGAAGCACGGAATCATCTTTCTTTATAGGTAATCAGGTGATTCAAGCCTGCAATATCCTAAACAGACTGGAAACAACTCTTCACAAAGTATGCTTCCCAGTGGGATTTGAACCCATGACCTCCGGATCACAAGGCAAATGCCTTGACCACTGGACCACGGAGGCAGTCTTTCTTATCATAAAATATAAATTAACAGTTTTATTTCAGCTCTCCCATTTGGATGGGGAGCCAACTGAGCGGTTGATCTGTGCAATGTGCGTGTCCCGCCTGCGAGAGGCTAGTATGTTCAGAGAGCAAGTACTACAGTGTGAACAGAAGCTGCTGCAAACCGAGATACAAGTTGAAGAAGGTACTTAATCTTAGTACTTTTCTTTTCTTAAAAAAAATCCGCCTATAACAGTCCACTGTTGACTATAGGCGTATCCTAATAAATGGAGAATTTTCACATCATCATCAATATCTCCTGTCATATGTCACATACATATTATTATGACCTGGGTCTTGGGTGTTTATCTACATGTATATGTATTAATCCTATCCTAATCCTAACTTCCTATCCTAAACCTAATCCTAACTAATATTATAAATGCGAATATTATAAGTGAGTATATTTGTTTGTTTGTTACCTCTTCACGCTTTATCTACTAAACTAATCGGTTAGGAGTACTGAGAAGGACATAGGGTATCTTTCATCCCGGAAAAATGTAATGTTCCCGTGGAAAACCCGAGCGATGCCGCGGGTAAAAGCTAGTTATAAAATATAGTAACGTTGAGTTAGCATCCCATAATACAAGTTTCAGCTTACTTTAGCGACAGAAGACAGTAAGAGTATACAGAACGGAATCTCGTAAGGTATGCGCAATATGCGTCCCCGTTCCCCGTCCCCGCACCTCTCCCCCGCTCTCACCTTGTCTCAAGGGAGAGCGGGCGAACACACACTGCACGGCGCACGTGACGCTGCCGCACAAGGACTCTTACTGTCTTCAGTGCTTTGGCTACTGGGGCTATGAATGAATGAATCTAAAAGAATGTTTGGATGTTACTATCAGGTTTTAAAAATTGGCAAAAGCCACTTTTTCATAAGAGCTGTGATGTTGCACAGAAACTAGAAATTATCTAATCGAAATAATCCCCATGAGGCTGGCAAAGTCTCACCAAGTGAACTGAAGCCACGAAAAAAAAAAAAAATGTTATATTACAGAAGACAAAGTAAAACTGGAGGATGAAGCTGTGAAGGTGGAGGCGAGTGATGTGAATACTTCTAAACATTCTCCGGTAGAAGATGACGGTTATGCAGACTATATTGACAATGGTAAGTACCATTGACGACCTCTGTGGCGTAATGGTTAACACGCTAGACCGCTAATCCGGAGGTTCTGGGTTCGATCCCCAGCCAGGGCAAGTTGGAAAATGGCCTTTTTCAAATGGTCCTGGGTCTTGGGTGTTTATCTATATATTTATTTATCATAAAATATAGTATCGTTAAGTTAGTATCCCATAACACAAGTTTAGAACTTACTTTGGGGCTAGCTTAATCAGTGTGATTTGTCCCTATACAGATACACTATCACGTCTTTATCTCTAACGGGGTAGACAGAGCCAAGGGCGGTAAAGCCCAGGCCACTTTTAGCGTAATGGTGGGCATGAAGGTGGAAAAGGGAAATCATAATAGTAATGGGTTGCTAACCGCATCGCCTATTCATATGATTCAGATTCTCGCCCATTCCCTCGATCGGCTTTTACGATCTGCACGGGAAGAGAAGCAGCTGGTACATTCTATGTTTTTTCTTTTCTCCCAGACCAGCAAAGAAGAAATATATTTATTTATTATTTACTTCATCTTTAGAAGAAGACTCTAAGCGTCAACGCAGAGTGTGAACAGCGCAGCAAAGAGGATTTGTTTATGACAATCGAAAATAAACTTTAAACTATTGGTATAAAGTGCATAAATGTTTGAACACGACAATAATTAAATTTTTAACAAAAAAAAACAACAGACTTCAATTGTTTTTAGGAGTTTCTTTCATATCTCCAAAGTTCCTCATCATATCTTCACCAAATTAAAATGGGACCAACTTGGTAGTAAAGGCTTTCAAATAAAAAAATGATCATCAAAATCGGTTCACAATTGGCGAAGATATCGCGTAACAAACATACATAAAAAGAAAATACAGTCGAATTGATAACCTCCTCCTTTTTTAAGTCGGTTAAAAAATGCTCGCAAAGCCTCGATGCCACGCGAGCATATCCGCATACACTTTATATATTGATATAAACTATTGGGTTTATAGTTTATTTTCCAGTGTCATAAAAATTCCTTTCAGTCTGCACTGACCCTAAGAAGCAACTTAGAGAATCGGAATGGCTCACGTTACCTATACAGGGTGACTTTCAACCTTGTGCTATATTCAAGGTACTAATATGTATGCAATAAAAAATATTGCATACATATTGCAGAATATGTATTTTTTATTTCTCTTAAGAATCCCCTTAACCTAGACTTTCCCATAGAAACGTAGTCTACGTTTTATTTTGAAACGACATGTCGGATTTCGGTAATAAATTGTAACTGTAAAGAAATTGCATATATGTATAGGGTTATAATTGGTTTTCACAGTCAAAATATGAACTTGTAAGAAAATATAAGGGTGTAAAAGTTTTCCATACTGATGGTCAAAATTTATGTAATACCATATTCTTTTTCAAGTTCCTATTTTGACTGTAAAAACCAATTATAACCCTAGATGCAATATCTTTAAACTGTTATCTAATATAAAAATATCTTTACAATTTTTTTACCGAAATATGACATGTCGTTTAAAAAAAAAACTTACACTATGTTTGTATGGGAAACTGATTCTGTCTCGGGTACTCTTTAAGTCAAAGTCAATTTTTTTTATTCAAGGTAGGATAAATATAATATACTGAAAATAAGATAAAGTTAATAATAATTAAAGGGGGTGGTCATACAAGAAACGTGTTTCTTCAGCGTTTTAAAACATTGTACAGTGGTACGGAACCCTTCATGTACGAGTCCGACTCGCACTTGCCCGTTTATTTCTAAACGTCAAAACAAATATTTTCTATGAAAACGCACGCCGTGACGTCATGGTTTCTTGGAGTAAAAATAGCGCTCTTAATATCAGTTTTTCGGCATTAATAAATCTAAAATCACGTTCAAAATGGATATGATGAATGACAAGTGACGTTATTTTGTGACATTTTATTCTCGTATCATTACTAAATAATTTATTTTTGACCCTGGATACTACCTTATTCCTTGTTCATGTCATGACATAAGAAATAATAGTAGTAACGACTGTTATTTTAGATGCAGACAGTGTAAAAAGCGACCCAGAATTTATACCAAAGAAGAAGGCGAAACAGAAGAAGAAAACAGTCAAAGTGAGACGGAAGAAGAAAGCGAGGAAGGGGAGCGGAGAAGACGTTGAAGTGGAGAATAACGGGGAAATGCTGGAGAAGTACGAGGAAATGAGCGAGAGGTTACGGCAGATGCAGGAAATTGGTCAGTAATTTTTACCCAACTGTGACAGGAGGATTATGTATTTATGTTTGTCAAGTGTATGCATGTATATGACGGAGTGAGGGTATCATCCAGGTCTATTTCAGTCTCCACTGCAGGAGCACGACTCTCTTTGTACTATCAGAGCCATATATTAGCCAAAGCAGCCAGGGGATTTTGTCTACAATCAGTGCCTTTTTTAGCTGACCCTCCCCCCCCCCCCCCCCCCCCATACTGCAATTCAGACTGACTAAGCCTTAATCGTATAGGATTTATTTCTGCCGACGCGGGGGGAGGGGTGCAAGTACGATATATGATTCTTTAAATTTACCGCCCCTTTGTAAACGACGGGAGGGAGGGGAGGGGAGGTGCATACAAATAAGAGTCTAGGAGTTGCCGTCACTAACCAGCCGCTATTTATATACATATTTATTGTTACCTGTGGGGGGGTCCCTTGCCCAAAAACGCCCCCTGTCGCCCCTTTGTATCTGGCGCCCAGGGCGGTCACCCAACCGCGCCCTACCCTAACGCCGCTACTGTCTACATTCTCCACGCTGGCCAGACGGGTTAAGAGGTCTCACTGATGTTTAAAAGCTTTGTTCAGCTTGTGTTTCCTAAGTCGCCTTCTACGACATCCACGGGGAGACTTGGAGTGGTCCTATTCTTCTCTGCCGGGAACCACACGGCTAAAGTGAGGGTAGATGGACAATAATTTAAAATGAGACGGTAAGGCAGCGCGAGGAGGCGCGCTAAATAATTAGTTTTTTCTTGTTGCAGAAACGGACCCCCAAAAACCCAAGAAGCGTATCATCGACAGCGACTTCAAATCCTTCCACAATACAGTTACAATAGTCGAAAACACATACGCGTGCCCATTCGACACATCATTCTCGGACTACTACTGCATATACTGCCGGGAACTGTACACCGACCCAGAAAAACTCCGACACCACACCTCAACCCACGACCCGACGACTTTCAAAGAGGTTTTCAACAAAAAGATACCCCAAATCGATATAACGAAAATCGACTGTCGACTATGCAACGCGAACATAAATAATATAAAAGATATAAAAGCGCACCTAGTGAATTCACACGGCAAAACTATATACGATTCAACGAATGAGTTTTTACAATTCAAGCTGACTTTAACTAATTTGACTTGTCTCGAGTGTGGTGTTGATTTTAGCTTTTTTCACGCTTTGAAAAAGCATTTGGCCGAGCATTTTGGTACTTGTATATGTCACGTGTGCGGTGCTCATTACTTTGAAGAGAGGATGCTGCTGCTTCATCATAGGACCCATGAGAAAGTGGACGAGAGCTTCCCTTGTAGAGAGTGCGGGAAGAGTTTTAAGTCGAAGCATAGTAGGTACTTACATGTGGCTAGGACCCACAAGAAGGAGCCAGCCTACCAGTGCAATAAGTGTGACGAAATACTGTTCTCTTACTCGTTGAGGTAAGTTTTTTATTAAGGCCGGCCGAAAAACGGCCATTTTTGGCTAATGTGCGTAGTAAATCTTAACGTTCTCATTATAAACTGTAAACAGTAGTTCATAAAATACTTTGAAGGGTTATCTAGGACTTGGTAGTAGCAAAATTTTAAATGTCTCCATTTTCTTTGAAATTATTTATTTTAAATGGGGGCAGCACTGGACCCCGGAAAATTCAGGTACGGCCTTAAACTGTAAACAGTGGTTCATAAAATAGTTTGAAGGGTTATCTAAGTTTTAGTAGCTCAAAATTTTAAAAGATATTTCCGTTTCCTTACAAATAATTTATTTCAAATAGGGGCAGCACTGGACTCTGTGTATCGTCTTAAGGTGAATACCAAGCAGAAGTGGCGCCCTAATTTGAAATAAATTGTTAACTCGTAAATATGGTGAAAATTTCCATATTCCTCAATGTTACGCACTAGATAGTCCTTATTTTATGAACCACCGTTGAAAGTATTTACATTAGTCCGTCTAGCCACAGAATAAATAATACTAACGTACAGAAGTCACACTCAGCAAAAAAAAATAAGAAATATCTACTCAATGTGGCTAGCGATATGGTTTAATTTAGCTCACGTCAGAACTCAGCACCTTTTCGTATAAATACCTAGACATCCATTGCAAACCAATTTCATTCTTATTACTCTGGACAAACGATACGTATAACTGAATTTACCACCCGGACGGGCCGCCTGCGCGCATAGTGATAATGTAGGTATATTTTCGATACCTAAACGGGGAGTGACACAGGAGACATAAAGTTAGACCAGGAGCTTTAAAACTCGAGACGAGATAAAGTTAATGAAGCTAAACGGATTACCAATAATACTTTCAACGGCAGTTCATAAAATAATTTAAAGGGCTATCTAGTGCCTAACATTGAGAAATATGGAAATTTTCACCATATTTACGAGTTAACAATTTATTTCAAATGAGGGCGCCACTTCTGCTTGGTGTTCACCTTAATGTTACTTTTTTATTTTCATTCGTCTAGGTGTTTATCTATATATGTATTTATTATACAAGCCATTAGCCGTGTGGTTCCCGGCAGAGTAGATTAGCACCACTCCAAGTCTTCCCGTGGATGTCGTAGAAGGCGACTTAGGGAACACAAGCTGAACAAAGCTTTTAAACATCAGTGAGACCTCTCCAACCCGTCTGGCCAGCGTGGAGAGTGCAGGCCAAATGCTCTGACTGCTCTGGCTAATATATAGCTTCACGGGGGCCCTTCGCTCTTTATACAGGTTAAAAAACTTTCTCCCTATTAATATTAAGACTATGTTGGTGTATTCACTTATTTTCCCCATTTTAGATTACGCAGATGTATGTTGCTCAGATCTGAATTGCAACTTTCTCAACAAACTTGATAGACTTCAAAACAATTGTCTCCGATTTATATTTGGACTACGGAAGTACGACCATGTGTCGGCTTACCGGTCTAAACTTAAGTGGTTACCCATCCGTCAACGTCGCAATTTGCATATTCTCACTACTCTTTTTTTTGCTATACTCTTCGACCCAAAAACTCCGATGTATCTTAAAAACAACTTCACTTTCCTGGGTGATACCCATCTCAAAGTTCTTCGTTCTTCCAATAATCTCTTTCTTAATATGCCTCGCTGCAGGAGTGGGTTTTTCGAACATTCATTCACCAGACAAGCCGTGAAGCTATGGAACGCCCTTCCCGTTGATATCCGCAAAGCCCCTAGTCGCCAAGCATTTAAGAGTGCTGTGCGCGCTCATTATCTTCACAAATGGTCATAGAGTATTGTAAATATTTATGTAGTTTATGTAGGGTTTATGAATTTATAAAGTATTTATGTATTTTTATATGTAGGTCTATGAATGTATAAGAAAGTATATATATGATTATGTGTCTTAGGTAAATGTTTAATAATGGTCAAATAGCTAATTTGAATGTACTAATCGTCCAAAATTTGCTTTTATCCGCACCACCTGTAGGTTGACTGGTAGAAAAGGCCCTAGGCCTTAAGTCCGCCTGTTACATTTTTTGTAATAAAGTTAAATAAATAAATAGCTCTGGTAGTACAGAGAGGGTCGTGCTCCTGCAGTGGAGACTAAAGAAGGCCCGATGATGATGATACCAGATATAGTTTTAAAAACTAAAACCCTGCCATGGAAAAATTCATACTAGAATGTACATTTATCCAAGTAATACAAGCACAGCAGAGAGCTACAGCTAATAATGTATATTTTTTTGAAATGTGCTTTGTATGCCCTTTCATTTGATACCCCACACGGTATGATTCGATTTATTTTATTTTTTAGTTCATTACTGTATGGCCTGTAGAGAGCGCCACAGTAGATGTACTGTGACGTCACATAGCCTATAACCAGCGGAAAGACAAGACGATTCCGACGATACCTCATTTGTCAGGGTATCCTGGATATCTTTGAGGATACGAGGGAATAAATGAAATACTTATATACATAGCGGTAAAACACATAACCTCTTAAAGTTTGGGTTGCCTGGAAGAGATCCCTTCTTGGGACAAGTCCGCCTTAGTGCAAGTTATTTTTTTTTCTCTTTAATGTACATGAATGTAATTTTTGTGTCATGATAGTACATTACGATATAAGTGCGTTTGGTGGTTATAACACACGAAGCTGGATTTCAGCCCGAGCCAAAGGCGAGGGCGTAAGGAGCTGAGTGTGTTTAACCAATATACGCACGTATATCATACGACGTTTTTCAACACACTTGCGAGGAAAAATACCTAATAAACTGATATTTTTAATTTTAAATAAACTTAACCATAAATCTGTGATGTACACTGTTACTGGTTAGCGCATGTGAATTCGAAATATGGAAAAAAAACAATATCTCGCTCACATACAACTGTCAAACTTTCTTACTCTCTCATTCATAATGGATTTACCATTAATTCTGTCCCTTTCTTTCGCAATAGCGAATCGTGAGTTATAGAATATAACTTCACTATTTGTGTTTCTAACACACGCGTGTTTTATGGGTTGCTTTATATATCTAAAACCGGTGAAATTAGATCCATTTTACGAGCAAGGGTGTTGAAAAGATATTTAATATTGCACCTCATCTAAATTTCTTTTGTATCCATACTACCCTAAGGTAGCCTGGAAGAGATTGCTGTGCGATAAGGCCGCCTTTTGTATGCTAACATTTATCTCTATTATTTGTGTCTTATTGTGACATCGGCTCCAGCACCCCTCCGCCCCTCTGAGGCGCAGCGGGGGGGCCTATGCCCATATATAAGGCGCGGCGGCCGGCGCTCGTCCTCTCTTCGCCTTCGGCAGCATCTGAAGCTAAGTAGTTCTTCTACCTAGAAGGGCTACTCAACTGATCTAGTGAATATAACTCACGACCCTGACTACCTAATCTGTACCTAGTGTTCTTGTGAATCTTTGTAACTAATGTTATGTAATAGTTGTTCATTATACCTATCTCATTTGCCGATATCTGGTCTTTCTTTTATCTCATCTATCTTCCTAGATCCTAAATCTAGGCTTTACTAACCGAAACGGTATATTATTTGTGAAATTGTGTGCAATAAAGAGTATAAATAAACAAACTATAACCCTCCTTTGTATGTTCATTTGTTCCTCCGTTTCTTCAAAGTCTAACAAAATATACTGAAACTATTTTAAGGGTGAATCCAGTCGATGATCCTGAACAACTTTCCCCAAGAAAATTATTATTATATTAAACTAGCTGTGCCCGCGACTTCGTTCGCGTGGTTGTCGAAATGTTATATAGCCTAAAGCCTTCCTCTATAAATGGACTACCCAACAAAAAAAGAATTTTTCAAATCGGACCATTAGTTCCTGAGATTAGCGCGTTTAAACAAACAAACAAACAAACAAACTCTTCCGCTTTATAATATTAGTATAGATTATCTGTGTATCCCTATGGTTGACTGGGAGAGAACGCTGTTAGCGTTAAGTCCGCCAATTGTAAGACAATTTCATTGTTAAAATAAAATAAATAAATAAATAAGAAACATATATCGAAATATGAAAAATAATTTTTGGCCTCCCTTTACGAGTTGACCGGTCAGCTCATCGAAGTTTGTATGGAAAGCCAAAAAATATTTTTCATATTTCGATATGTGTTCCCTGGGAAAAGTTGTTCAGTATCATGGACTGAATTCACCTTTAAATAGGTTCAGTATATTTGAATTAAAAAGGAAAGGGGGGTCCTAACTTGAAAGTTAAGTCTTGTGTACTTTCAGATACAGGCATATGATAGAGGTACACGGCGAGCAGCGGATGTACCCGTGCGAGTCCTGCAATCGCGCTTACGACAGCCGGAAGAGTTTACGGGAACACACCAGGAGGTTGGTACTACTGTACATGCTATCGGTTTCAACAATGTGGTTCCCGGCCCACGCGGAGCCGTGAGGGGGAGGGATCACGGTGCATTTTGTGAGGGGGGTTGACGGAGGGCATGACCCCCCACCTCTCCAAAATAGCACACTCACTCGTTTTGTGAGGGGGGTCACTGAGCCCATGACCCCCCCTCCAAGAACGCACTCGTTTTGTGAGGGGGGTCACGGAGGGCATGAACCCCCACCTCAAAATAGCACTAATTCGTTTTGTGAGGGTGGTCACGGAGGCCATTACCCCCCACCCCTCCAAGAACGCACTCGTTTTGTGAGTGGGGTCACGGAGGGCATGACCGCGCGTGTCCTCGCGCGCGGGCTCCGCCAATACGCGACGGTCTCCTTCGCGGGTTTCCTTCGTGGAGACCGAATTACGGAGTTTTGGCTAGTTCAATTACAGTCGTGGCGTCCGCCTCCCGCAGTTTCAAGACTAAGAGAAATTCACTCAATCATTTTCATCATCATCAGGTCTTTTTTGGTCTCCACTGCAGGAGCACGACCCTCTCTGTACTACCAGACCCATATATTAGTCAGAGCAGTCAGAGGATTTGGCCTACACTCTCCACGCTGGCCAGACGGGTTGGAGAGGTCTCATTGATACGCTTTGTTCAGCTTGTGTTTCCTAAGTCGCCTTCTACGACATCCACGGGAAGACTTGGAGCGGTCCTATTCTGCTCTGCCGGGAACCACGCGGCTAATTCAACACCTTTCTTCAACAAAGTTATATCAAAAGCAAGAAGTAATTAAAAGAATGTAAAGTAAATTAATCATTTTCACTGTGTACAGGTTTCACCTGAAGATCTTCAAGCACCAATGTGACCTGTGTGACAAGCGGTTCTACCTTCCTTCGAGGTTAAAAGAACACATGGCAACACATACCGGGGAAAGGAACTTCAGATGTGAATATTGTGGGAAGAGTTATCCTAGGTACATATTCTTAAAAATTATTGAAATCAACAAAAAAACCCCACTGCCTGATACAACGAGCGAGATTGTATGTTGTTTACCCGACTGCGCCAGAAGGAAGGAGGATGTAGAGGTATATATGTATGTATGTAAATTCCTTTGGCACTCTGCAGCCTAAACGGCTTCATTGATTTAAGCTTGAGAGGTGTCGGTAGATTCGTCTAAATCGTGAGGGTGACACTTGGTATATCAAACATTAAAAAAAAACAAAATGGCGAATTTTGGCGCCAAAAATGTCGTTACATTCGTCTTTATGACAATAATTCAAATCAGACACTTTTTTCTAAACGTCAAAACAAACATTTTCTATGGGATTTGTATGTGATACAAAACCGTGACGTCATAGATATTTGGAGTCAAATATCGCTCTTAATATCAGTTTTTCTGCATCAAAAAATCTAAAATCATGTTGAAAATGTATATGATCAATGACAAGTGACATTATTTATTTATTTACCAATTTATGTACACGGACAATATATACAGAGAATACATAAACAAAAAGTTGTACAAAGGCACTACTTATCTCAAAAGAGATCTCTTCCAGTAGGCCCGTGAGAGGAGATGTTCATATATGAAAGGCATACAGGCGTGTTCGTTAAATAAAGGAAGAAGAAATTAACATACTATGAAACTACAGATAAACATACATATACATATGTTACATACATACTTATATAAATACATATGTCTATTTAGAAATAAATATACTTAATATATAATATATAAACTACAACTATAATGATTCCGATAAATAATAATCTTTTACTCGTCTTTTAAACACAGAGATTCATTTAGATTCGCGTATAGAAGGTGGTAATGAGTTCCATAGTTATTCTCTTAACAGTACCAAATAATATTTTTTTTGACCCAGTCATCTACCCAATTGTGAGAAGGACACTTGGTATATCCAACATTAAGAAAAAAAACAAAATGGCGAATTTTTAGCGCCACATTTGCAGCAGCCAGAGGGCAACAGCCGCACGTATAGTGAAGTCAGTAGGTTAGCCACTTAATAAAATTTTGGAAGAAAATATCAACATACACAGGTTGATTTTGAAACACTAAGCTGTATTGAAATCTTGTCATCAGAATCACTAATAGAAGACAAAATAGCAAGAAAAATAATACTTTTTTTCTACTATTTTTCATTACGAAAAATCCCCACATTTGCAATACATTGCGTATTATTATTAGTGTCAATGACCTCGCTGTCGCTCGATTCCTCCGTATGCGCCCCGCACCCTTCCCGCCGGCGGCGCGCGGGGCGAGCGATCATATGGCGGTCGGTATCACTGCGATTGGGAATTTGCCGAACAACTTTGAGGGCTTTTATCTTTAGTATATCTTATTGTAAGAGAACATGTATATTTTATTTAGCGCATAGCGTACTTTCCTTGAATATCTGTATATAATGAAAATCTTATTTTCAGACTCCGAGGGCTCAAAGTCCACATGCAGTCTCACAGCACAGAGAAGAAGTACAAATGTGTGTTGTGCACAGCTTCCTTCACACAGAACGTCAACTTAAAGAACCATATGAAGCGGCAGCATCAGACGGAAGGCGAATATCACGATATTTCCCAGTGAATTATCCGATAATAGTGTCTCCACTGCAGGAGCACGACCCTCTCTGTACTAGCAGAGCCATATATTAGCCAGAGCAGTCAGAGGATCTGGCCTACACTCTCCACGCTGGCCAGACGGGTCGCAGAGGTCTCACTGATGTTTATAACCTTTGTTCAGCTTGTGTTCCCTAAGTCGCCTTCTACGACATCCACGGGAAGACTTGGAGTGGTCCTATTCTACTCTGCCGGGAACCACGCGGCATAATATAGTATAATCTGATAATTTTAAAAGCAATAAAATACTATTTCGTCATCACCATCCTCCCGTATTCCCGGTTGCATCCTCAGCGGTGTTGCTTTAGAGCCCGGGGTCCGCTACCTACCCTAGGTGACTTGACGAGGGTACTGGTTTACACAGAGCTCCGCAACCCAAAGGGTAGACCAGAACCAATCATAGGATAGGGTTAAACAAACGTTAAATGGCGTTCGGGACCCACAGCTTTACCTGCCTTCCGAACCAAACAATCACCATCAGTATGTATGTTACGGGATATGTGAACCAATTTTGATGATTCTTTTTTTTATTTAAAAGTCTAACTAAGTCTACTAAGTTGGTCCCATATTAATTTGGCGAAGACATGAATAATTTTGGAGTATATATGGAAGAAATATTTTTGTTAAATAATAAATAAAAAAAAACAATTAAATATTTATTCCGTATGCAATAAATAAAAATAATAAATTGTAGTACAACCAGTATATAACTCATAAGATAAATAAGTATTCTTGTACATAAATAAATGCGTCAAACTATATATATATTGTGCAAGTTCTTAGATTAATTTATCATTAAATTGAAAATAATATATTATTAATTAAGCAATATGAGTTTTTTTAATTATCATTCAAACCCCCTAGTTTCCAACAAGTCAAATCAGATTTTTTCTTAACGTCAAAACAATCATTTTCTATTGGATTTGTTTGAAATACCGGACTGTGACGTCATAGTTTCTTGAAGTCTAATAGCGCTCTTAATACAATACAAATTATCTTTATTGCACCATAATAATTCAAAAAATAAAAATAAAGAAAATATTGGTACAAAGGCGGACTTATCGTTAGATGCGATCTCTTCCAGTCAACCTTTGGGTAGAGGAAAAATTAATAGTACGGAACAAGGTGGGCGCAGTATCTATACCTAATTATATACTTACATATCATATCATTACATATCAGTTTTTCTGCATCAATAAATCTAGAATCACGTTTGAAATAGACGTGATCAGTGACAAGTGACATTATGGGTTGGGTTGGGACACATTTGCAAGAGCGACGGAACGCTTCAGCACCAACATGTTGAAGCGTTCCGTCGCTCTCTCCCGCTCTTGTAAATGACGCTTCTGAGCGACAGAAAAGGATAGCAGCATAGGAAAGTGCTTTTCAGTGCTGATAGATGTGGCCCAACCCTATGACTCAATTTACATTGAAATGAAATGGGTAGTATTTAAACGCAAATCAAAATTACTGATTGCACAGCAAAATACTCAACTGAAAATATTACTAAACAAACTGCAATTTATATTTGTGGCGCAGTAAAATGGATAGAACTTTCCTAGCACTCGCCGGCCGCTGCCGCGGCACGCTCGCTTCGCTCGCTCGGCTCGTGCGTGTGTTGGTCGCAGTTCTAACATAACCTAACCTATAGGTTTGCCCTAACCTAATAAATTTGATGTGCAGTCAGTATTTATTTGCTGTGCAATCAGTACTTATGATAAGATTGTTGATTTATTTGATGTAAAAAAGTATATAAATGATGAGATTAAATTGATGGGTGATTATTTATTAGATGTGCAATTAATAATATCCCAAACGAAATCAATTTTGTTTAAGAAATTCAGAGAGGATAATGACTTCTATGATCTAGGAAAATACAGTACAAATTAGCATGGAGAAAGAAACTTCACAGGAATTCCCATGTATTCTGCGAAATACCGCGTTAATTATTTTTGTTGACACAATTTTAGCCATTACCACATTAATATAGGGTTCAATATGCTTTGTAGAATTATAAAAAATTGGTTTTATGTGAATTGAGCCTATTTTGTGACATTTTATTATCAGTATAAAATAATTTATTTGTCCCTATTATTTGCCACCACATGGATGGATGGGTGGGAGAAAATAAAATAATAGTTTATACAAAAACTTAATATATTATCTCTAATACTTTGTACAATTATCTTACAACAAACACGCATACGGCCCTCCTGATGTGTTAACATTTAACCCTTTCACCGCGAGACTGAATATCAATTGTCGTGCTCCCAGCGCGAGGAATTGTGAATATCCATAGTTATTGGTCGGATAAATCCGACGCTCGCGAAATGGGCACGAAAATGTTTGTCGGATTAGTCCGACGTTCGCGGTTAAAGGGTTAAAGTATTTGTAAGGGTTGGATCTCATCTATCAGCACGGAACAGCACTTTCCTATGCTGCTATCCTTTCCTGTCGTTCAGAACAGTAATTTGCTAGAGCGAGAGAGCGACGGAACGCTGCAGCGCGGCCGGCGCAGAAGCGTTCCAGCGGTCTCTTTCGCTCTAGCAAATGGCGCTTCTGAGCAACAGAAAAGGATAGCAGCATAGGAAAGTGCTGTTACGTGCTGATAGATGAGATCCAACCCTATATTGATAGACATATGACAAAGCCCTTCGGGCGCGTAGATAATTTGGTTTTTTTTGCGTTTCCTGCCAGCAGTGGTCGTTGCGAAACGCATTTTCTTTTTAAATAATTAATAAAACTAATTGACGTGAAAAAGTGTTTGCAAAGGCCTAATTACCAATGGCGGATTAACACATTTGGCGCCAGTAGGCAAATCATATTTCGCCGCCATGTCCAGTTATTGACCTTGCCGCCCGGGGTATTTGCCCCCTAGATCCGGGAATGAAGAAGGGGGGATTGGGAACTGTTACCTCGGGCCCCTAGGCACGTGCCTACTTTGCACAGACCTACCACTACTAGACTTGCAACGATATTGCTAGAAAGAGACTGTCAAATACAGTACAACGTGAGTGTGAAAGAAACGCTGATATGTTTTTTTGTCTCTATCGGCGTGGCTGCTCTAAGCTGGCCTACTGTCAAAATCTGGGCCAAACAAACCACAAAACGATCGAAGAAAGTTATTAATTTTAGGGATTTTATCATTTAAAAGGTGATTTAGGGTTTTATTTGAGCTTATTATAAGTTAGTAACCATAGTGTGTTCTGTGACGTGTGCAAAATATGGGTGGCAACAATCAAAGATAGAAAGAGATGCACTAAAGTGGCCACGCACTATGCAGGTCTAGTAGTGGTAGGTCTGTGCTACTTTGCCTTTAGGATAATCCGCCACTGCAATACGGTATTTAACAAATATTGAAAAGTAATTTAAATAATTATTTATTACCTAATAAGCTCAATATTGTAATATTTCCGTGACATCTATTGTATTATCAATAAAAATCAATGTTGAAGTTTAAATTGCCACAACTGCGCCAAAAACGCTAATTTCTGTCATGGCGGCGGTTATTTGTCAGATGACGTCACACATAGGTGACACAGGTAAAACAATTACCACGTTTACTAATGTGTGACGTCATGGGAGAAGTCGCCATTCACAGGGCGTTTTCGGCATAGATAAAAAATAAAATAATAATGTAATTTTATTCGTATATTTCGCCAAAACTATTGTATTATTTATGTAATAATTAAGTGAAATATGTTTCTATACGGCCTCCTCTGATAGGATGGCAACAAATTATGGTTTATTTTAAATGTTGTCCAACACCCTATTACTGAATAGACATTTGAATTTAGATTTTCTGATGGTAGGTGGTTACCGCCTATTTGACAAACCAAAGAATGTGCGTACGCGGCGACCTCTACGCCACTTCGGGGAACTACGACCACAACCGCGAAGCCACAACGTTCACAAGAAGTATACGAGATGGCGCTGACAGTATCCTACATCTCGATATCAGAGTTCTTACGATTGATTGCATATACAGGCTGACGTTTTAACCACCAGCCAAATTTTTAAAGCAGGTTCAGTCCATGATACTGAGCTACTTTCTATAAAAACGATTAAAGAAAAATAAAAATTCACCTTTCCATTCAAATCAGCGCTCAGCCAAACGGATTTTGTATGGGAGGACGAAAATTTGTTATCGATTTTTAGTAACTTTTTTTATGGAAAATTTGGCTGGTGTTTAAAAAGTCACCCTGTATAACGTCTAACAAAATAAACTGAAACTATTTTAAGGGTAGATTCAGTCCATGATACTGAACAACTTTCCCCAAGGAACACATACTGAAATGTGGAAAATAGTTTTTTGCTTTCCATAGAAAATCGGATCAGCTGACCGGTCAACTTGTATGAGGCCAAAAATTATTTTTCATATTTCGATATACGAGGGGGGGTCAAAAAGTTCGCGGAACGGAGGGGAAGGGGGGTGAAATAAAATACTGTACTATTTTTCTTTTTCAATATATTCCCCCTTAAGTCGAATACATTTTTCAGATCTCTCTATTAACTTATTAATACCGTCGAAAAAAAATGATTTGTCTTTGTCCTCAAAATAGGCCGAAATCGCCGACTTGACTTCTTCATCATCGGAAAATTTCTTCCCCCGAAGCTCTTTTTTTAATTTGGGAAATAAAAAATAATCACAGGGGGCTAAGTCTGGACTATAGGGAGGATGGTTTAACATTTCGAAGCCACAGTGATGAAGGGCAGCCATCGCAACGCGGCTCTTGTGTACCGGTGCGTTGTCATGCAAAAGCAGCACACCCTTTGTCAACTTTCCCCGCCTTTTCTCCTTGATTGCTTCTTTTAATTGTCTTAGTAGATTAGCGTAGTATTCTCCCGTTATAGAAACACCCTTATCTTTATAATCTATTAATAAAATACCCTCTGTATCCCAAAAAACAGTTGCCATGATTTTTCCAGCCGATTGTGACACCCTGTATTTCTTAGGGGGGGGCTGACCCTTTTTATGCCACTGCATAGACTCTTGCTTCGACTCAGGCTCATAATGATGAACCCAAGTTTCATCTGCAGTAACAAGTCTTGCAAAAATTCCTTCCTTGTCGGCGCTACAGAGGTCTAAAAACTCCTTTGAATACTCGACGCGCAGCTGTTTCTGTGGTGGTGTGAGCATTCTTGGCACCCATCTTGCGCTGACTTTTGACATCCCAAGATTGTCGTGTAGAATATTTAAAATGGTTGTAGGTGATACTCCAACCATTTCTGCAAGTTGTTTCTTCTTCAAACGAGTATCCTCCAGTATAAGATTCTCCACTTTTTCAACGATGTTTGAGGTGGTGGCCTCAATCGGCCGTCCTGAGCGAGGGTCGTCTTCAAGAGACTCTCTGCCTTGCTTGAAAAGGCTATTCCACTTGTACACCATGGTTTTCCCAGGGCAAGAGTCCCTGTATACTGATAACATTTCTTCCAAAATTTTCTGAGGTGGTTTTCCTTGCTTAGTGAGGAACTTTATGACGGCACGAAACTCGATTTTTTCCATGTTCAAGTTTTTCTTCCGGATTCACTTGTTTGATCGACGACAGGTCAAAGGTTATTGACACAATCAGGTTCAAACTTGGCATATATACTCACAAAGAGTTGCTCATTAGTTACTACCTGCGGCAGGTCCCCCACCCCCCGCTATCCCCTCCATTCCGCGAACTTTTTGACCCCCCCTCGTATGTTCCTTGGGGAAAGTTGTTCAGTATCACGGATTGAAATCAGCCTTAAAATAGTTTTAGTATATTTTGTTAGGCCCTGTATACAACCTTAAATACGCGGTCCCCGCAACCTTGCATCCTGGCTCACTTCAACAGATACCTCGCTCCTACAGGACCATTATTTTTGCATAATCTTACTGACGGACTAAATAGAATAATACTTTTCTGACCCAGGCATCATCCCTTCTTCATCATCATCAGGTCCCATTTAGTCTCCACTGCAGGAGCACGACCCTCTCTGTACTACCAGAGCCATATATTAGCCAGAGCAGCCAGAGGATTTGGCCTACACTCTTCACGCTGGCCAGACGGGTCAGAGAGGTCTCACTGATTTTAATAATTTGCATAGCTTTTGTGTCCTAAGTCGCCTTTAACAATGTCCACGGGAAGACTTGGAGTGGTCATATTCTACTCTGCCGGGAACCACACGGCTCATCATCCCTTCTTCTTGTAATTTAAAAGCTTGCTCTTGTCGGTGGAGTTAAGTGGAGATGCCTCCATTCCTCTCTCCTCTCTGCCATATTTGACAAAGTAAGCAATAAAGAGTTTTGGACATCAACCCTATTATAGGAAAAAAATATACACCATGAGAACGCTCACTCTTTCAACTGAAACTAGCATCCATATCAAAACCCTGATGACTTTTCAAATGATTCTTCAAGCTTCCACTTTGAGTGAAAGTGGAATTGCAAAAGTCACATTTATACTTCCGCTCATTACTGTGGGACCTCAAATGCTCCTGCAGCGACTGAAGTCTCGGGTAGCTCTTTTCACAGAATTCGCACCGAAAATTCCTCTCTCCTGTATGGGTCGCCATGTGCTCTTTCAATCGGGAGGGCAAGTAAAACTTCTGGTCGCACAAATCACACTCGTGCTTGTAAACTTTGAGATGATTTCGCCTATTGTGTTCCATCAAAGTCTTTCTTCTATTATATACTTTGTCGCACGATTTGCAAGGAAACGTACGCTTATCACCATGCACTTCGATCAGATGGCGATTTCGTAACGCGTGCGAAAGGAAACTAGCCTCACATTTGTAGCAGTTGACAGTTGGTTTCTTCTCGTGTACCGTGGCCACATGTAATATTCTACTGTATTTACTTTTTAAATTCTTCCCGCATATTTCGCAAGGGAATGAAGCGTCCACTTTGTTGTGAGACTTGATGTGAGTTCTTAATGAAGTCGGCTCCAAGAAACAAGCGCCGCATATATCGCACACGTAAGTACCGAAATGTTCGACCATGTGTTTTTTCAGCGAATCGAAAAAAGGAAAAACGCATCCGCACTCCAAACATGTCAAATTGTTTAACGTTAATCTAAATTTCAAAAACTCATTATCTATTGGATAGATTTTTATCGAATGCACGTCGGTGAGGTGCGTTTTGAATATTGATAAATCATCGATTTTGGCGTCGCATAATCGACAGTCGATTCGGGTTATATCGATTTTGGGTATTTTCTTGTATTCCATGCTTGATTCGAATAATCTTGGACTGTGGGCGGTGGTATGTTCCCTCAACTCTGCGGGATTGGTAAATTGGTCTTTGCAGTAAAAGCAATAATAGTTGCTGATTCTGTTCAGGAAGGGGCAGACGTGGGAGCTTTTGACTATATTCACTGTATTCATGTAGACCATGTGATCATGGTCGATGCACGACTGCTTTTTCGGTTGTATTAGCTTCTGTTTCTTCCTTGTAGATGGCGCTGGAAACAATTTAAAAGCTTTAAATAGGAGATATTACTGCAATGTTCTACCTTCTCTACAAATGTTTGACAATGACAAGAACATCAGTCGCAATGAATTTGTAAAATTGTAAAGGAATTAAGTATTTAAATGGCTCTAGGAAGCCATAACACCACAACACAGGTTTTGAATGAGTAAATAATAATAAAACTATTAAAGAAGAGAAGAATAAAACTATTATTAAGACATGTAGAATGACAGAAGATTATTTACTGTATGTGCTAGTGCCGCCATCTCCGCCGAGTTTTGCGTAATATGTCGTATTGAGGCCGTTCCTGAATTTTCCGGGGTCCAGTGCTGCCCCTATTTAAAATAAACCATTTTTAAGAAAACTGAGACATCATTTAAAATGTTGCTACTACCAAGTCCTGGATAACCCTTCAACGTATTTTATAAACTATTTCCAGTTTAAGGTGAAGATATAGGCAAATGGCCTTGAAGTGTGAGTTAACAATTTATTTCAAATGAGGGCGCCACTTCAAGGCCATTTGCCTATACCTTCACCTTAAAGTGAGAACGTTAAGCTTTACTACGCACATTTGCGAAAAACGGCCACTTTTGGCAAATGTGAGTAGTAAAGCTTAACGTTCTCATACACTGTAAACAGTAGTTCATAAAATACTTTGATTGAAGGGTTATCTAGGGCTTGGTAGTAGCAAAATTTTAAATAATGACTCCGTTTTCTTTATAATGATTTATTTTAAATGGGGGCAGCACTAGACCCCGGAAAATTCAGGTACGGCCTTAAGATATGGTATAACAAAATGCCTTAAACTATTTTTATACAAGATTCAGTCTGTAATGACTATTGTCACTAAATGACAGCAATTGAGCTACGTCGGATGCCTTTAGAAAAATCTGACACAAGTTTTAGCTATTAGCACACTTAATAAGAAAGATAAACGGGCAAGTGCGAGTCGGACTCGTATATGAAGGGTTCCGTATCTCCGTACAATGTTTTAGAAACACGTTTCTTGTATAACGACCCCCATTTAATTTTAAACTTTATCTTATTTTTAGTATTTGGTTTTATAGTGGCCATAGTAATACATAATTGGTGAAAATTTAAAGTATCTAGTTAATGCCATTATAAAGATCGAGTTAAAAACGCTGAAAAAAAAACACGTTTCTTGTAGGTATGACCCCTTTTAATTTTTATCTTATTTTTAGTATTTGTTGTTATAGCGGCCATAGTAATACATAATCGGTGAAAATTTCAAGTGTCTAGCTATTACAGATAGAGCCATGTGACAGACGGACAGACAGCGGAGTCTCAGTAATAGGGTCCCGTTTGCACCCTTTGGGTACGGAACCCTAAAAAAAAAGTAAGTATACGCATGGACGAACAAATACAAGAGGACTGGCAACCTTCATACTTTGAAGCGTAATACGATTTTTAGTTTAAATGTTGCAGCTAGATGGAGCTACTAGTTCGAAAGAAGGTAGTTTTGTAGTAGTGCCGCTTAATATCGGAAAGATGGCGGTATAAGCGTTCATTTTCTACGAACAAACAAGCGCCATCTCTGATTCTTCGTGGATACCGTCAGTCCAAGTACTCAGCATCCTTCGTATGGCTAGCGGGCGAGATAGTAGCGACATCTAGGAATAATACAGGATTTTGGCTTTCTAGCAGAGCACGCTTTTTGTATGGGGCTGTCAGTCCTGTTGTATTAGTTCTACCGTGGTATACGTTACGAATTGTGATTAGGTATATTGGTATTATTAATTATTTAATAAATAAAATTTTATAAAAGAGTAAAACTACTAGCGTTTCAGAACAATACCAGCTGAGAAGAAACGCTCATTGGGACAGTACTTACCTGGCTTTTCCATCATCTGATCAAACTTATGCTTCAACTTCCTCATCTTCACCAGTAAATCCTTCTGTCCCGGCACCTTCTTCTTTTTCACTTTTACCACTCTGGTCTCCGGCAAAGGCAATTCTATGTCCGCTTTGCTGTCAGAGTCTGAAAATAGGGAAAAATGATGACTTAGTTTAGTACATATAATTTTTTCATTATTTTAATATTAAGGTGAAGTGGTAGCATAAGTGGCGCCCTCATTTGAAATAAATTGTTTAAAACTAAATATGGTGATATATAAAAATTTGATTTCAAATGAGGGCGCCACTTATGCTACCATTTTACCTTAATAAAGTACCTACATATCAACAAAAACACGACTATACTTAAATTTCTAAAACAATATATATTTTTTTAGTATTGCAGATGATGGAAAACGCAAACCGTTTCCCATCTATAATTTAGGAAATCCTAGGGTATGTCCAGAAGTGGACCTCATGCGGCTGAAATGATGATACATACCTTGGCCATACCTATAATCCATGACGTCATCGTCCCCGTTATTGAACAGTTTGGTCTTCAAAGCAAAAACAAAAAAGAAATAAAAAGAAAAGGGAAGCAAATAAATGAGAAATAAGGTAAAGAAGACAAAAAGTGGCAAAAACAGAAAACGTGAAAGAAAAACATAAACAAATACGGAAAAAAAGAAAAAAAATATTGCATTTAAAAATATTTTAAAGTGTAGAAAAGAATTAAGGAAATAAAAAGAAAAAAGTGCCACTTTCTACCTATTCTCTTTTTTTTCATTTCTATAAAAAATATTTAATACAGAAAAGAAAAAAAATAATAATATTCGAACGTGCCAGTGTTTAAAATAAAGAATCAAAGGAATTAAAAAAAAAAAGAAAGTGGCAAAATAAAAAAATATTTAAAAAAGAAAATTAAAAAGAAGCGAAATGAAGAATAAGGGGTAGATAATATTATAAGAATACAAATATTTTTTTTTGTCTCAGGAAAATAGGGAACATGACTGCATATTTCAACTTACCATGGTCCGCGATATGTTCGTCCCGATCGTCCATAGAGTCGTCCTCTATGCTGGTCAGTGGTTCCGCCTTCACCTTCACCTCCAGTTTATGGTCTATATCCAGGTCCAGGCTGTGGTCATGATCTAAAAGAAGGTAAGATAAATTGTGTGCGTGTGGTGTGGCCATTTGTTTAAATTCTTTGTAAATGTGCTTAGGATTTAGTGAACATACCCAAAAGAAATGTGAAAGTTGGAACCAGATTTTGTAAAAATCAAATAAGCGTGTTATGCAGTATTAAGTTGGGCAGTTAAAATGTTTTTTTTTTTTTTTATCTATTTTTTTTTCCGAGGCTTCAGTTCACTTGGTGTGCTATGCCAAAAACTACACTATGCCAAAAAATGGTTAAAACAAGATATTATAGCCGAACGCTGTTGTGCTTTGTATATCTTCGTTCAAAATGGGCCCTCATTTGGAAAGTTTATTACGCTAATAATAAGAAACCATTAACTTACAGCCAATGTTTGAAATCTTATAGGTGGGGGGTAGAGTACCAGAAAAATCTGACATTTGAAGATTTGGAGAAACCTGATGTGGAAGGGGTACGGCCTGGAAAAACGGTAGGACTTGGAGATTTGGCCCCATAGACAAAATGGAAGGGGTACCTGATCAATTACCAGAGCCGGCATTTCTTTCTTTAATTATCGAAACGAAATTCCCCCAGCCCCATACAAATGTCATACAAACGGCCCCCCTAAGTAACTTGGCGCGGCCCGAGGCTGAAGGCCGAGCCCCTCCTCCCAGTGACCCCCCTCTCCCCAAGTAATCCTCACGAAGCCGCAGGCCAAATGACGCGAGCCCGAAGAGCGAGCTGTGGAGCAAGGCTGAAGGCCAAGCCATCCACACCAAGCACTTCTTTGTTTTTAATTTTTGGAAATCCACGATGGCCGCCAAAAGTCTACTGCCTCCGATTTAGATGAAAATCGATATCTAGGCGTATTTGTTAAACCTTGTAAAACCGGGCCTTGTAAAACAAAAAAAGTGGAGGACTGAGCCTCCACTGAGGACTCCACTTTTTTTGTTTTCGTTTTATTACTCATAAAATATGAAAGATAAAACCTGTGTGCTGCCATCTATGTGAGGAATGGTACTAATATGTAGTAAGTGTACAAGTTTGCTATTTAGGTGCATTCCAATCACAGATCTGTCTGTATATACTACTAGGTAAAGAAAGTTCTTCAATTTGTAAACCTGGCGAGCCAATTTTCAATACAATATTTAATAAGAAATTCACTTACAAACGGAAGGAATCTTTTTTATTCCTTTCGTTTTTTGACGAGTTTTTACGACTCAAAACGGCAGATTTAGGCATTTTACAGTAGAGAGCTCAATGTCCGATCTAATGAATTGACATACACGGACTAAAAGTGACGATCCTGAATCAAGTCAATTTGACGTCAGATCGACACGCAAATTCATACAGACAGAGGCTGTCTATCTTGATCCATAGTCTGTGACTCCAATGAAGTGAGTTTTCTTCCTAACAGAGTAAGTAAGTATGTAATACTTTATTGTTCACCAAGAATAGAATAATATACAATAAGAATAAAAATACATAAAATGTACAATGGGCGGTCTTATCGCTAAAAGCAATTTCTTCCAGACAACCGATGGATGGAGAGAATATAAAGATACGTCAGCAGACGAGGTGTACATGACCAAATACAATAACAAATAATAACAGGTTCATAATATATATAAGTATAAAAAAATACATACATGCATGCATATAGATATAAATATATATAAGTATATAATTATAAATAATATATACATAAATATATATTACAGATATGTAGGAATGACGAAAAAAGGGTAATAACATGGATTAACTTTCCAAATATAACTGAGACTTTATTTTTAAAAGCAAAAAGTGATTGCGCATGTTTAATTGATTCAGTACTCTTTTTTGTATGGGGTTGTCAGTCTTCTTGTATTTTTGTCCATGCCTACACACAAAAACTAACCTTTATTCTCTAGCTTAGCACTGAGGAATACCTCCTCGCAGGTCAGCACCTGCTGCTTGAACGAGCTCGCCTCGCGGAGTCTCGACACACAGGTTGCACAAATGCAGCATTCCTTGCTGTCTCCATCCAGGTTTGAAAGCTGGAATTGTTTTCATCGCTGTGAGTATGTGCATGCTTCCCGGCAGAGTAAATTAGGACCACTCCAAGTCTTCCAGTGGATGTCTTAAAAGGCAACTTAGGAAACACAAGCTAAACAAAACTTAACTAAACATCAGTGAGACCTCTCCAACTCCAGTGTGGAGAGTGTATGCCAAATCCTCCAGCTACTCTGGCTAAGTATGGCTCTGGTAGTACAACCGTGACTGTAGATAATACACTGAGGGCAATGAAAGAAGAGACCTAGATCACAGGATTAATGCTACTATACTAGCATGTGCACCCCCAGCGGCCAGTTGTAAAACTTTTCATACAAATGCATTCTCATAAAGGGTTGACGTCAGACAGGCAACCAGTCGTATAACAATAGCCAAATCATTTAAACTGTTTTGGCAATTCTCCACTTCGCAAGGTTTTTGGCATCCTTGGGTGACCATTACATGCCCATTATATTTTGAGATTTTTGGATGAAGGATGTAGGATTTTTTTTTAAGGTTTTAACTGTAGGTGAAATTCTAATGGGGGGTGGAATGTCGTTCCAGCATATCTGAAACTGCCACAGAATGCAGCAGTCTCATGTGTGGGGTAAATTAATCGATCAGGTACTTATGGGCTTGGCGTGAATTTTAACTTATTAAAAAAGGTTTTGAGTATTCTTTAAGAATAGAATACAATATACCATAGAATTACAACGTTTCTCTGAACGAACAGGGTCTATGCTGTATCAGTATTTAGCTACCCAAGACGTCGAAAACTAAAGGAACAGAGTAACCATACATTAGTAAGAAACATACCACCAAACCAAAGCAATCCATAAACATTTCGGCGTAAACCTCTTTGCTTCCACACCACTCATAATCAGCAGTCAATAATCGGCATTTCTTGATGGACCTGCAGCAACGGCATAGCCCAGGATCCAAGATCGGACCTTTAGGTTTCACCGAAGCTGCCTGAGAAGTCATTCTGGCCACAATTTCACATATTATTTTGAAAATTAAGTGGATTAATCTACTGTGCAGCCTTCTGTAAGACGCTGTGTTTTGACGTTTGTGTCTTTGACATTTATGTGAGTGTTGGCATATACTGTTCTATAAAAACTACCTTGCACCCAGAAAACTACAAAACTTTTACTGGACTACCTACTAAGTCTTCCCGTGGATGTCGTAGAAGGCAACTTAGGTAACACAAGCTAAAAAAAAATTGGTTGCCTGTAAAGTCGGTATACGGGCGAAAGTTTTACGTGACAAGTCTTTTTATGTCTGTCTCTCTCGCTCTTAGGCGGGCTAACCATGCCCGAGTGGAAGGGACGCGTGCCTCTCACTCGCTCTCATTGTGAGCGCATAACGTGAGCGGAGCGTAACGCAGTTTCTTGAAGTGTCACCCGGCTAACCAATTTATAAGACGTTGTCACGTCAAAAGCTTATAAACATCAATGAGGGTTGAGCGAGACCTTTCCAACCCGTCTGGCCAGCGTGGAGTGTAGGCCAATCCTCTAGCTACTCAGGCTAAGTATGGCTACGGGTATGGCTCTGTCTGTAGTACAGAGGGTCGTGCAGCGTGCTCCTGCAGTTGTTTTTCGAAATTGGGACTGTGTCGAAATAATTAGGTAACTATCGAAATTCAGAACACTTTAATTTGTTAGAAATTGAAACACGAGACTGGGTTATTGAAATTTTTATTTGAAAATAAATCGAAATAACTACAGTTGATGTTCACTACTTAATTAGGTACATAATATACATTTTTACTTAATATAAAAATCAAACTTAATACACGACAACAGCCTATAATTTGTACATAACCGATGGAAACATACTAAAAGATACTTTTGAACCCGTCTACTGAATTTGGGATATAGTGGAGTATTATAGGAGAAAAGATTTAATAATAATTTATATGGTCTTCTGTAAGTACTCGTCAAAGAGGTACAGGGCGAGAGAGAGATCCTGGCCGTTGTTGGCTGTGATGAACTTCTTAAGGTCAGAGGTGTGGCCGGCCAGGTTGCGGATGGTCTTGGAGTGGTCCTCGATGAATTCCTCCTCCAAGTATTGGGCAACCTGTTAGCAAAATACAATCATTTTATTCAGATCTATACATAGTTCTATTAAAATAATTCAAATATTGGTCCGGGTAGAACTACGCTTTCGCATAACGCTAGTAATTCGCTGTTAAATAATCCTGGGCTTGGTCCGCACTTGCATGGGTTACCACAGTGGCATAATCTTGAGCTCTTCCGTGCTATAGAAGGCACGTTAAGCCGATGATCCCGAGTGTAATCATTGTATGGCAATCGTCAGGCTATCATCATCATATCAGCCAGAGGAAGTCCACTGCTGGACATAGGCTTCCCCCAAGGATTTCCAAAACGACCTATCGGAAGCGGCCTGCATCCAGCGTCAGGCTATATCAAATTGAAAAATCTGACACCAGTATTGGCCACGTACACATATGAAAAACGTATATTAAGTTATTCCTTCGAAAAAAAAACGTAAAATGTACTAAGTAGTTGCTTTTTTCTCGGCAAGGCAATGACAAACTACTGCATTATCTCTGCCAAAAAACGTAATTGTGTGCGTCTATTTTCCTACACTGACATTGACAAGAGCCTGGACTGTACTCACACGTAGCTACGTGTCCGCGTTGAAGTGTCAGACAACTATGAGCGCTACGAAATGATGATAGAAGTCTAATTTGGTTTGACATAGAAATATTTCATAACATTCCATTCCATTCTCATATTCCACCCGCTGAGAAACTACCACCGAGTGGCGATCTCCCCTGGGTTGTCTGGAAGTCCATAAACAGACTCCGGACTTGGGAGATGCCACGAGAACCGAGCAAAGGGGGATCGTGATAGTGGAGCTGTTCAAACTATGGCCCCCCTACACCTACAATCATGTCCCAACTGCGCAATCCCTTATACAATAGACGACCTAAACCCAGCTAATAATGACAGAGGAGTAATTTAAGTGTGGCTACACATTGGTCCACACTCATATTATAATATTATCCATTCCGATTCGCTAAGAAGATAGAAATAAGACACTATCGGACGACTGTCGTGTTATTTTATGGAGTAAAGGTCCTGGAGTATTGTGCAAGTTATCGTACTCACCTCGGGATCATGCATATGAGGGCTGTTCCTGGTGGCCTCACGGTGGATGTAGAACGCGCGTTCAGCGAGCTCCTTTTGTGTGTCCAAAGCCTTGGCCAGCGCCTCCAGCTCGTGGACCTCAGCAGTGTAGTTCCTGCGTTCGGCCGGTTTCTGAGTGCTGCTCTGGGCGAAGTCCATCTCATCACCTATGAAAATTCATTAGCTATACTCGTAGCATAGCCGTGTGTTCCGGTAGAGTAGAATAGTACATCCCCAATCTGGAGTAGAAGGCGACTTAGGATATACAAGCTGAACAAAACTTGTAAATAACATCAATGTGAAATCCCTCTGGCCAGCGTGGTGAGTGTAGCCTCCTCCTTCATTGTGCGAACCGCTAAGGTGTGGAATTCCCTCCCTGCGTCGATGTTTCCCCATACATATAATTTAGGGATTTTCAAGGCAAGAGTGAACAGGCATTTTTTGAGTCTGCGTGATACACCTTAGACCTCATCTTAGCTTCCCATCAGGCTAGATAGAGGTCAAACGCACTCAAATTTCTAATAAAAAATATAAAAAAAAATCCTCTGTCTGCTCTGGCCAAGTAAGGCTCTGGTAGTAGAGGGTCATGCTTCTGTAGTGAAGGAAAAAAACTGATGACTAATGCAATGAACAGTGTGGTTGAGCGATTGAGCATGTTTAAGGAACCCTGGGCGTAGTTCACATTAACTAGATTGGTGACCAATAGCTACTGCGGGCTTACGATGATTTCTTACAGTAGTATTATTAAATTATTATAATATTACTTTGTCAAATCGCATCATTACATGGTCCGAAATCCCAAGCTCCTACGTACTTTAAGAAATACCTAAGGTTGCCGTTGATTACGGCTGTTTTTAACCTATGACGGATGTCTTTGGTAACCTTGAAAAATCTGTGACTAATGTTACACGAACAATAAACAAACAATGAAGTCTTTGTCATATATAAAAATATATCATATATTCGTAACATTTAACAACAAGTCCTGATCAAGTTTTTTTATATATAAATTAAATAGCCTTTCGACTGGAGAAGAAGAATATTGACGTAATGTCATACGATTATCTAGTTTTTACAACCCAGAATGTAAAAGAAAGCGCAACCGGATTTTCAATATTTTTAATTTTGATCCAACAACAGTCAATAATTGTCTTTGACCATGTAGCTGGTTGGTAACTTAATGATAATAGTAAATTAATATTTTCAGCATGACAAAAAGAAACTTCATTTCATTCGGTTAAGGTGAAGATAGCAAATGACCTCGAAGTGGCGCCCTCATTTAAAATAAATTGTTAACTCGTAAATATGGAGATAATTTCCATATTGCTCTTCGTCATGCACTAGATAGCCCTTTAAATTATTTTATGAAACACCGTTGAAAGTATTTACATTAGTCCGTCTAGCTTTAAAACTTGCCTCCGCCAAAAGTGGCCACGGCAAGTTTTAAAGCTAGACGGATCACCAATAATAGTTTCAACGGCAGTTCATAAAATAATTTAAAGGGCTATCTAGTGCATGACGGAGAGCAATATGGAAATTATCACCATATTTACGAGTTAACAATTTATTTCACTCTTCAAGGCCATTTGCTTATATCTTCACCTTAAGAAAAATAAAAACGTCGCTTAATGCGTTTCTCTTTAACAATGTTTTTTAATCTCACCTCTCATTGTAACATGCTTGATGATCTCAATAGTCTTCCCCCAGGCATCATCAGACAGTTTCCTGAAGAGTTTGCTGAACCCAGCTCTGTTTGTCTGGTAGTTGTTGAAATAGGAAGCGGACAGCAAGTATTCGTAGGAACGTTCCAGATGCAAGTTGGCGTAGGCTTTGAGTTCACTGGCGACGTTACCGTGGCGACCGTATTCGCCGTATACCGCGTTACACCGGGGAAGGGCTGTGAAACGAATGAATTTATAGCATGCGATGGCATATACTGATTGGACTTGGTAGTTCTAATAGGACTAGCTCTAATGATCAGGGCCAGATTATCTATGTCAGGGTCCCAAGGCAGTACATGGCTGGAGCCTCCCCCTAAATCCGGATTAACCATGTTTATTGTATAAGGACCCTTGAATTAACTATGATTAGGGGCCTTGGTCCAACGCCAACGTCTTACCCCTTGATTAGGATAGCGCAGGGGGGGGAGGTAAAACAAAATGCTTGATTTTCTCTAGGGGCTCCTCCCCGCCTAAAGGCCGTCGGGCCCCTAGGCCTACTCTGCCTAATGGTTAATAATCCAGCCATGATAATGAGGTTCTTTGGGTCTTTTTTGGAGCAAAGGATTGCAATTGTGATTCAGCGTGACAATGCCGCTATAATATGTATAAATGTGCTGCCGTAAATGTGGTGTTATGTTTTATTGCTGTCACAGCGGAGGTCCCGGGTTTGATCCCCGGTCAGGCCAAGATGGAAAATGATCTTTTTCAGATTGGTCTGGGTCTTGGAAGTTTATCTATATATTATATGTATTTGTTAAAAAATATAGTATCCCATAACACAAGTCTCGAACTTACTTTGGGGCTAGCTCAATCTGTATAATTTGTCTGTACGAGTATATATTTATTTATTGAAATTATAAAATTTACCGGGCGGACTTGTATTTTATCTCTTAAAGCTAATAGTAATAATAGGTTAAGATTACACACCAAACAGATATTTGGTTTGATTTCAAGCAACCACGCATGTATTTGTGTCACGGATATGTCTAGACATAGACACAGTTCATTCGTTCAAATGGTTGGTATACTGTCAGCGAGCCGACAAATGAACGGCACCAGCTCTTTCAAAGAGTTTTTGTTGGGCGCCGATAGTATGCACAGCATTTCAGCGAATGAACTATACAGACCATAAACCCCGATTTTTTTTTATTACAGACAAATGAACGAATGATGAACGAAACGATGAAAAACAATACTGAGTGATTAATTTATAGATAAATACTTGTGTAAGTAGATGTAAGTCCAAATTGTATGTTTTATGAAATAAATAAAATATTATTATTAATTCTTTCGTTACCTATGTTATCGTAACGATGGTTAGTACAAGTCTGAAAAAAGTTAGTTGATATTAAAGGCAAGTTTAGTTACTTACGCATTTTTCTATCTGTAAAGATAAGATAGGATCACATAGAGTAGAAGCATAGCTACATAATAATAATAATAAAAGAAGTTAGGAGAAAGAAATACCAAGGAAGGACTTGTCTCAGATGCAGCTTAGATGTGTGAAATAATCACAATACGCCCATAATTTTTTTTAGCCCAAACAAGATATACTATCAATACCTCGAAAATCACTTGTACTTGAGAGTTTCAACATTTTGAGTACTATTAGTTTTATCTTCTTTTTAATTATTAGTCTAGATAGGCAAATAATCATAGATAGAACATACGTTAAACTATCGCCACCGATAAAGGTTGATGGAAGAATAGAGGTGAGGCCTTTTATTTGTCTTAAAAAGTCTCTAAATTATGCTTTCCTATAAATCAAAACAAACTATCAATATTTAAGTTTTTATTTAAGTAATTACTTTAGTAGACTCATAATAATTAACACTTACTAGAATTTTCTTCTTCTGAAAGTAAATAACTTTCTCATTATTTGAGTCATTATTGAAAAAGTATTTATTTCAATCATATTTTCAAAAAAATAGACACGCTATAATGAATACTTACTCGAACTTTCAATGCGTAAGGATTAATCTGTGGTTTTACTCCAAAAGCGGTACGCCAGACGTACGTTACTGCATATCCGCGTTTCAGTGTCAAGCAACAATGAGCGTTAATACAACAATGATAAAGTTGGTTTGGTTTAACATAGAAATACAACGTACGACTATCGTATTATTTTATGGAGTGACCCACCTGATCATTTTCTAATTACCTACTTGACGCTCTGAATTATTTTATTTTATGAATATAAAGGTAAACAAATAAGTTAGAAGACCTCACTTAGAAAAATCTGAACTAAAATTCCATAGCACCGCTCATAACGAAGATTTAAAAACGTTCATTGGCACTAACTTACTTGTTAACCTTTAAATATGCAGCGACCATGACGGCAGTAGGGTCATCGAAATATCTGACTCAAATTGATATCAATTGCGGTAAGTCCCGTTATATTATTAATACTCAATACTCAATCATTTATTGCTTCCTTAATGTATTACATACAGGTCTTTAATTATTAAACAGTTTCTTATTAGGATTAATAAGGATATATTATGCATGTATAGGAAAATACATTGCTCTGACCCTTTATAGTCAAATGCGGATCCAGAGGGGTGGAGGAGGGGTTAAGGGCGGTCAGGATTACTTGTCCGAACAAGGGGGACTGAATAAAAGTCCAGAAATTTTAAAATAAAATACTTACTTAAGCCATCCGAAGCTGGTCCACAGTCCACGGAGACGTCCTGGTAGCACTGGTCGGCGGCAAAAGCTCCGACGAGCATGCACGTGAAAAGAGCTACGACGGATTTCATTGTTCTACGGATAAAAAAAAATGTAAGATACACCGTTATTAGGGATTTGCTGCTTTCCACTAAATCAATGAGAACAGGCCGAAGGCAACTAACTACATATTTCTTTCAATGTTTAACTTATTTATTTTGTTAATTTTGTGGTACAAAATAAAGAAATAATTTTTGTATGGCAACACTATCTCTACCCAAAAAATATCATTTGTTTTCATTTTGTATATTTTGTTCCAAAGAACCTGCAAACATGGTAGGTACTGCAAAGAACAAAAGCCAAATAAACACATCCCTGAATATTTGCTGTGATTTATTCTTTTTTATTTGTTTTATTATTAAAAAAAATATTAACTGTTCAAAAATTGTAGGTAGGTACCTTCTTCACCTCTCACCTTGTAGTGAATTCAGTCCCTATAACAACGAGATCTATGTCTATAATATGATAAAGCTGTGATAATCTTAATTTTGAAAATTAAGTAGATACTTTTCAGATTTATATGTATTTCTCTACCTATTAATTTATTTCTCTTATTTGCTTGTAAGGATTGGATGTAACAATATGAAACGGTCGAACCATAAACTCTTTTGATTTGCATTGCATCTGCTTATCAACAGTGTATTTATCAAACAAAGAAATCAATAACTTAATTACTAAGTCATATATTTTATCTATTCATATCAAGCAATACACATGTTTATCATGTAAATCTACAATAAAACTGATAATATGATTTGGTTTTTTACCAATCTTATTACCTACTCAAATCCAATTAAAGCTTTTGATAAACACATATAAACTGTAAATACAGGTTGTACAAATGGATTAAGATAAGTAATAATGAAATTGTAATACTTATTAGGTATTGAATTGAGTACAGATAAGAATAAAATTGGTTAGTAGATCAACAAGAAAATACATATCATAATTCATGGCATGGAAAGAAGTTTATACAAGCATAAAGCAAATTAACCAAATTCTGTTTTACTTGCCATTGTTAAGATGCCTGAAGTACCTACCTATCTTTGCACAAAAACAGATGCCAAAATTGAGAAAACAATGTTGAATGCACAATGATTTTATTTTTAGAATATTTTACTTTGGTTTTTAAAATTGGGAAAATTGGTTTGATTTAGTAAAAACAAGGATACATGTTAGGCATAGATGTAAAATCATTGACTTCCAAAACAAAATAATGCGCAGATAGGAAATGTAATAATGATAACTTACCAAATAATATTTTGCGATGCGTGTGTTGTGACTTGTGACTGAATCTGATAATCAAATGCGGAGAAGCGTGTTGTTGAAAGGCAACCTTTACACACACTGGCGCAGAAGGCAATCTCCAACGAAGAGTCGACCTAAACTGATTGATAAGTACTCCAGCAGTCGAGGGGAATACACGTAGATAATCTATTTACGATTTATCTGAGTAGCAATTGACTTGACAGCGTCCAAAGAAAGATTACTAAACAATAAAAATAATAAAGTCATCTGTGTGAGTGAAGTTGGTTATAGAACAAAGACCAGTGTTGCCAGGTGCGTCAATTAATTTTACCGAATTTACTAGAAATTGCTTTGTTGTGCCAGTTGTTTTGGCTTCCTGAACAAGAATGTAATGAAATTATAGTGTAACACCTTGGTTTATGTCTAAGTTATACAGTAAATATAAAAAAATATGAAAAATAGACTGAAAAATAAGTCTTAGCTCCAATAGTTACGGGTAAATCAAAACAGTTGGTATCATTATTAACTCCGCCCCCTCTAGTAAGTTCCCCTGTACCCCCCTACCCCCAATCAATGAATGACGTTTAACTTTGTCATAAAAAGGTCGAGGTTTTGTGTTTCAAGAAATTTCTTCCTATTTCGTCATTAAACACGATTATCGACTATTTTACGACTCATGTTTGTAATTAACTATTTGATTTAATTAATTAATAATTCACGACACCTAAAACTCATGTTTTGTTAGCTTAAAATCTTCAAAACAATCAAGGAAAAATTCCGTGGCCGGCTTGGAACACAAACCCTCGACGTCATATTGCGGCAGATGGTATCTTGCATCTCGCTCGCTCATGTCATTCTACGAAAAGTACTTGACTGAGTTGTCAACACGGGATAGTTTTGTTATCGTTGCGTAGTTCATTATTTTCGTATAATCAGAGCTATCGAGGCGAGTAGATCGTCTTTGTTGTATATTTCCGAGATCGAAGTCGCCTTCTGCGCCAGTGTGTGTAAAGGCTTGACTTCAACGCGTACCCTTACCGAACAACGTTAATTTTGATTGTTTTAATTCGTCAAAGTATCTGTGATTTATTGTAGTTTTCAAGATGAAGGCTATCCTGGTAGCAATCGTTGGTGCCCTGGCTGTCATCGCCCCAGCATACGCCACACAATGTAAGTGAAAAAAAAAATTTTATTTGACCTTTGTTTTGCAAAAAACACTGGCCATTACAATGCATTTTTTGTACAATTTTTCGAATACGGAACTGTTTTAAGGTCCAATTTTTGTGTTTTTTAAACAGAACTATTCAAATATCAAACCAAAACTGTTATTTAGGTTTTCAAAAAGCAAAATGTAATTTGGTGCCATTTTGTACAATTCATAATGTTGCTATATGTTAACCCATTGTCCTTGCTTCCATCTTGGTCGAGGGGAATAGAACTTCCCGCGCAGACCGTAAGAGCCGATCGGCGGAATGGGCGAGAATCTGAATCATGTCACAAGGCAATGTGGCTAGCAACCTATCACTATTTTGACTCCTTTTTTCCACCTTCATTGCCTTGGGGCCTTTGGGTCTTGCGGCTCTAGGCCCTGTTAGGGACAAAGACGTGATAGTGTGGGACCTTGACCTGTCCCGGCACTCTAGGCGAGTTGCCAGATAGAAGATAGTAGGATGAGAAGTGGAGAATAAACTCGATAACAACACAGAATATATATAATTTAATTTCTGATGCTAACTGTTACAGAGTATAAAAGAATAATATTTAATAAGGTACAACAGATAGAAAGAAGTGAGCGATCAGCTTCAGAGATGATGGTAAAATGAGTGAAAAGGGATCAGTCAATGATTTGAAAATGGAATAAAAGGGAATTTGAAATGAAATGAAAAACGGACAGGATGAGATGAAGAAAGGAGGTTTAAACATGATGCATGCAGCATTGTTACAATAGTGTATTTCTATGCTAAGTATGTATTTTTAGCTTTGAATTCCAGTCATTAGCAAGCCAAGCTGACCACTTCTGACATGTGTAATTTACAAACACACTTATTACTTTAACTGTACACACACCTATGTATGAGTTGTTTTTGCTAGTCCATTTTAACAGTTGATAATGATAAGTTACAAGTACCTACTTTAGATTATCAGAATCAATTTATCATCATATCAGCCACAGGAAGTCCACTGCTGGACATAGGCCTCCCCCAAGGATCAATTATTTAAAAACAATTGGATATATAATAGGTACATTATTTTCATACATATTTTCCTTGTGATTTTTTTAATTTATTTACATAACTTTATTACAAGACATGTAACAGGCAGACCTAAGGCCAAGGGCTTTTCTTCCAGTCAACATATAGGTGGTGGTGGTGCTGATAAAAGGAAATTGTGGATGCTATGGCACATTCTAATTAACTATAAAATTATCTGTACCTAAATTAGAGTGCCAATTTAAAAACTGGGAAGATGCTATGATTTCAAAACAAAAAGTATCCTATATGTTGCCCCTTCCATGCTGGTCTGGGAGAATGAATCAGCTTCAGCAGATCAAATTGGCTGTGATCAAAATCAAATTAGGGCTCACAAAAGTAACTTTTTTTCGAAAAACTTATTTTGTAGTTTGTTGTGAACAATGAACACTAAAAAATGACAGTTACTTATGCATTAGGTATACAAAATTAAAAACAATGAATGATTTAATAAATAAATAAATACAACAAAAATACAACGTGGAAGGGACATACTCGTAATTCCATGCAAAAGTGTGCAGGCGCCCGAGCGATTTGTATGGAAATGTAAATTTTTTTTTTGTTTTTTGACTGTTATTTTAATTTCATTATACTTAAGTGATCTAGTATAGACCGTGGTTCGATTTATTACGGGTATGTCCCTTCCACGTTGTATACAAGGTGGAAGGGCCATACCCGTAATAAATCGAACCACCGTCTATACTAGAACATTGAAGTATGATGAAATTAAAATAACAGCCAAAGAACAAAAAAAAATCAGCATTTCCATACAAAAGTATGCAGCCGCTCGGGCAATATGTATGGGATTGTCAATTTTTTTTTTGGTTTTTTTACTGTTATTTTAATTTCGTTATACTATAATGATCTAGTATAGCCCGTGGTTCAATTTATTACGGGGATGTCCCTTCCACTTTGTATAGAATATTAAGGAAAAACCTTATCACTGCTAATTATAATGTAATAAGGCATTGTAAATTGTATTCTTAATAGATGTACTACGAAATTAACACATAAAACGGAAATTTTATGAGGAAAAATGTAATGATAAGAAGGAAAAATAAGCAATAATGAGTAGAAGTTTTCAATTTTGATACTTAAAAAAATAATGACACACTATATTTTCTCTCAAGTTCATATATGTATGTACAATGGAAATTCAGTTAAAATCTGTACATATATGCAGTTAAAGAAATTGCAGTAATTACTTTAACTTACCCAATTTTGCCGAAAGACATGTCGTTTCAAAATAAAAGGAGTAGTTTAGTAAATAAATAAATAAAACAATTTTTATCTCGGATAATTAAAATCAAAAAAATAAGGCGCATGCTAGGGCTTACAAAAAGAGACAGAAAAAGGGCCGAGGATATAAGCCGCATAACAAAGGTTGAAGATGCAACAATAAAAACTAAAAAACTAAAATGGAGATGGTCACATGCTCAGAGAGACTAAAAAATAAATGGACCAGAGATTTAACAGAGTGGATCCCTAGATTTCAAACCAAACTGAAAAAGGGAAGACAAAAGAAGCGTTAGTCTGACGACATAAAAAAGATTGGGGGCCCACTATGGCAGAGAACTGCAAAACAGGGCTTGTTAACGATACCAAATTCACACTAAAAGTAACGTTAAATAACGTTATTTTTGTGGTAACGTTATAAGGGGTATCGATAATACAGTTTATAACGTTATCAATTAACGATATAAGTAACGATACTTTTTTCAATACTTGTGAAACATTATATAAATAGCTCTAGTAGCCTACTAGACAAACTCTCATCAATTTATTCTGTTAAATATCGAAAAGAAATACAGTATTAACAATACCTTTTACCGTTAATATTATTGGTAACGTTATCTGAGTATCGGTAAATAGTGGAAAAAATACCGTTACCCAGCATAACGTTACCTTTGCTGATAACGTTACCGCCGTTTGACAGAATTAACGTAACGTTTTAAACGGTATTCCAAGCCCTGCTGCAAAATTTAGAGAAGCTTGGAAGAAGCTGGAGGAGGCCTGTGTCTGAAGACACGCCGACTATTGGCAATGGCAACTAAAAGGCTTATAAATAAATTAAAATCCATACTAGTTTTTAATAATTGACTAATTAATTCGGTAATTTGATATAATACAACATATTACTAACTACTTAAATAACTCTTCTCACTGACAATCCCATAGTGGAGAGATCCAATTTTATCAGCCACTGTTTTCAGAATGCTGTTTTTTGCGGGATAAGCGAATATTAATAAAGATAATAGCGGGAAAGCTAATAAAAGAGCGTCCTTAATAAGTACATTTAAATACTCCACTGCTAACTCATAAACAAACAATATTATGAGGAAAAATCTATTAAAAGAGCTGAGGTATTGTGTTGCGACCACGTGCTATATATACCGTATATTATGACTAATAGAATGCGATATTGATTTAAGTATTATATGTTGTGAAATGACAATAGCACAATGGAAATTTAGTGTGTCGAGATAACTCCGTGATAAATCAATGATATTCATGAGTTTGTAACCGATATGAAGGAAGTCTGTGTTTGTCTATGTTTTGAAAAATAGTTTTTTTTTTCTGTTAGACTAATGTTTATTAAGAAAAAGAAATACAATTGAGATTAAACTACAAACTAAACCTAAAAATAAAACCTTATGTAATAAAATGTTAATAAAAGATTATAACCGTGCGGCATGGTGCCAAGAACGCTGGCTGCGTTTCCTCTCTGGATAGCTATGCTAATTCGTTGAGAAAAGAAGCAGCCAGCTCTCTTCTCACTGCAGATGAAATGCGTTCGAGTAGTATTACATTTATTGTTAATTCGCTTGTATTGCTATTTCAGTGAAAGACTGGGGTCTACTCAGTAGTTTTTTATTTTATTTTTACACGAATTGTAAACGGCCGACTTAAAGCCTTGGGCTTTCTCAACCAGTCAACCGACAGCTGGTGCAGAGGCAAGTGAGATCAAAGTAGGAGCAACATTAACATTTTAATAATTACCTACTTACTAGTATTTGAACCTATATACTTCTAAATATATATTGCATTGAAACAATGCAAAAAATAAAAAAAAAACAAACAAAATAAATTACGGATTTCATATTATGTAGAAAAACTACCATAAACAATCTGTCGATTTAGACGAGCCAATTGGATTTGGCACTCGTTCTCAAGCTTTACATGTTATATTGTAATAACATTGCATTATGCATAATATCTTATTGAACTGACAAAGCCCTTCTGGCGCGTAGGTGACCAATACTGTGTAAATGAGTTTCTTTACGGTAGCTTTAAAAAAAAAATACATATAATGTACACTAAAATTATCGACGTGTAGAAGTGCCTGCAAAGGCCTAATTACTGAATAAATATTTGTTTCTTTGATTCTTTCCTTATCAATAAATGGCTAGACATTATCTCAACATAGAATAGTGTCCAATCAATCTAACATATCTGTTGTTTATAATGTATATTGTATCTCGAGTACAGACGATGAGGCACGTACGTGTTATCACGTCTTGTCACGCGATTGACGTGATAAGCTACTTTGTTGCTATACATATGTGATATGTCTGGACAGTCATACCCACATGACTGTCCAGACCTTGACAGATGACCTTAAGAGCCCGTATGACCCTGATAGTACTTAGAGCTTAAATATTATCGAAATACTAACTTTGAAATTAAAACACAGCAAAGTTCAGGACTATCTCTATACATATATGTTTAGAAAACACGATTGGTTAAAATTTTCTCAAAAAACCTATTAAACCAAAACCAGCCTCATTGACCCGCCGCGATTCCCTACGCCCCGCATGGCTCGGTGTCTCGCTTCGGCTAGAGTAAACTTGTGTGCGTGGAAGCGGGAGAATAATTTAGATTATTAACAATCCAAAAGCAGGGACTAGGCAACACTATCCAATTTGTAGCAACTCCAACTAAGAACAGTTAGGTTACACAAAATTAAATTGCATCCGAAATCGAGGCGCGTGCGTGACCGAAGGCGACGCATTCAAAAACTATATTTATTGCTTTTTAGGGTTCCGTACAAAAAATTAAAAAACGGAACCATTATAGGATCACTCGTGCGTCTGTCTGTCCGTCCGTCTGTCACAGACAATTTGTCCCGAATCTACTGGACCGAATCAGGTGAAATTTGGTAGGATGGTGTAATCCTATGACCCAAACACGTATGTGCAAAGTAATTAAATTTCTTTTTAAAATAAGGGTCATTTTCGGGGGATAAATTAGGAAATTGAAACAAAAAAGTTTTGCAAACTTTTCTGTGTCATATATCAAATGAAAGGGCTCGTTATGAGGATCTCAAATATATTTTTGTTATAATTATAAAACAAATAGTTTTGACTTTATTCATGAAAGAAGACGAAAATTGACCATTCCGCCCCCTGATCTCCGAAACTACTGAGCCTAAAATTTTGAAAAAATACGAAATATAGTTAATTGCTTGTAGATTACAGGAAAACCTATACGAATTCAATCAATTGTACGGAACCCTCTCCACGCGAGTTTAACTCGCACTTGGCCGGTTTTTTATTATAAGGTTATTCCTGTTTAACATGTAGCTTGTGAGTTGTGACCTATTGCTTTGTGGAATGAATTCACAGATTACAAGGAAAGAAGTAGAGCGGTCGTAACATCCTTTTTACTCTAAATCTGGATCCTGCGATTACATCTTCCGATTAGGATTCCCTCAAATTGGATAGCGTAATAACCGCTTTGCAAATAATTTCTCAAATAATGCCTCGAAAATTCTATATCTCTAAAGAGATATCTATAGAAAGGAAAAACTTCAGAAATTACCAGCTGCTTCTCTTCCCGTGCAGATCGTAAAAGCCGATCGAGGGAATAGGTGAAAATGATAATCATGTTAATAGGTTTCCTTGTTCATCTTCTCGCCCACCTTCACGCTAAAAGTGGCCTTTGGATGTTGCGTCTCAACTCTCAAGGCTCTGTGTGCTTAGAGCCGCAAAATCTAAAATACTCTGTCTGCCCCGATAGACGTGATAATGTATCTGTATATGAGTGACTAGCTTTTGCCCGCGGCTTCGCTCGCGTATCCCACGGGAACATTACTTTTTTCGGGATGAAAGGTACCCTATGTCCTTCTCAGTAGTCCTAACTATGTGTATGCGAATTTTCAAGAAGATTGGTTCAGTAGATAAAGCGTGAAGATTATAATATTAGTGCAATTTATAATATTAGTTGGGATTAAATCAATTTGGTGCTCTTTGTCCAATCCAAACGTTTGTTTTTCGTTTGTAAGTTGCCAACAGTGGTGTCAGATTTTTCAAGCTTCGTAAAAGCGTGGATGATTGCCATCTGTGATTGCAGCCTCACCCGTGCTACAATTGCATTCCCAAGTAGGGTTAACATCAAGCGGCGGCCGGTTGTAAACTTTTCGCACAAATACATTCCCAAAGAGTGTTGACGTCAGGCAGGCGGCCGATCATAAAACTATAGCCAAATCATTTAAACTGTTTCGGCTATTTCTTCTTTATTTTGCAAGGTCTGGCATCCTTGGGTGACCATTGACATGCATGTTATATTTGGAGAAGAAAAAGCGGGAAAGCGCACCCCGGGCTCCGAAGCAGCACAGCTTAGGATGCAACCGGGAACGCGCTTAGACGAATAAGAAGAAGATCTGTGATAGCAGCCGAAATCCACGCCATAACGTGCTTTCCGAAGCAATGAGTTCTAGATATTTTGCCACTTATACAATCCAGTTGGTAACCTATCCCAGGGTTTCTTAACTTGCGCATGTAACGCGTAGTCCCCGCTTGGCCATCGACCTCCTCATCCAATCTTAAGGTCACAGACGGGCACATCACAATAGATCCATTGTCATTTGAAAATACCCACTGAATTTTTGGGACAATGCTCCTAATTGTCGCAGACAAAGGATTTTCGGATGAGCTAACGTTGACCTTAAGTAGATAAGGAAACAAGTACAGAGGAAGTTAACACGAGGTCAGTTTAAAATTACTTTAAATGAAGCTATCACTAGACGACTCTTGGTATATTATTCGACTTATACCGTCTTATTATAAAAACAGGACTAACTTTGTTACCAGGTTTAAACCATTATCCGCCCAAATCAAGTTGACATTGACAGGTGAGATAGTGTGATATTACTAGATGTCAACATGATTTGGGCGGGTAATGGTTTAAACCAAGTAACAAAGTTAGTCCTGTTTTTATAATAAGGCGGGTCTCAAATAAATGTAAACAAAATTAAAAAAAATAATCATATGTTTATTCATTGATAAAAATGTGCCTTTGCAGGCACTTTTACAAGTCAATACGTTTGGTATGCATTACATGTGATGTTTATTAATTTATATATGAATTAAAATTGTTATTAACTATTTTAAGAAGCGTTTCCAACGACCACTGCTGAAAATAAACGCTGAAAGAAACTCATTTACACAGTTTGTACACTCATTGTAATTATTTAAAAAATAGTTTTAGAAACAAACATTTATCTAAAGCAATGTAAAAAGTTTAAAGAGCTCCACAAGATGAATCAATTGAGCCCAAACTCGGTGGGGTTATGTTACTAGCTAACATTTTACTTTAATGTAGTAGATAAGTAAAAAAAAAAACAGTTTCGTAAAAAACAAACTTATTCAGATATGACCTGTCTTCCCCCAGGCCATGTGAACCCCGTGAACATCCCCCGGGAATGGATCACGATGCACCGCACCTGTCGCGACAGCATGCGGCGGCAGATACAGATGGAGGTCCGCGCGTCGCTGCAGTACTTGGCCATGGGCGCGCACTTCTCTAGGGACACTGTAAGTATATAGATTTAGATATTTAAAAAATACTAACGGACCCAAGGCACGTCCTTGAGGAACTCCAGTCTGTGTAAAGTCAAAAGAACGTTATAGGCCCTAGGACACTACCCTGAGAAACTCCAATTATAGATTGAGGGCCGCGCGTCGCTGCAGTACTATGCTACGGACGTATACTTCTCTAGACACAATGTAATTTTAAAAATACTAGCGGACCTAACACACCTCCTTGAGGATTTCTACAAGCAATTGATCATGGTACACCGTATCTGCCACGACAGAATGCAGCGGCAGATATAGATGAAGGTCCGTGAATAGCTGAAGTACTTAGCTATGGGCGCGCACTCCTCTAGATACATTAACATTAATAAGTCTGTATAGATTAAATAGTAAAAAAAAATACTAACGCACCCAAGATGCGTCCTTAAGGGACTCCAAAATGTTTAAAGTCAAAAGAAAATGTCAGGGGCCCCAATATACCTCCTTGAGTGACTCCAAATACAGATAGAGCGTCACTGCAGTTGGCCATGGGCGCGTGCTACTCTGGAAATACTGTAATTTTACGTAGGTTTCAATAGTAAAAGAAACGGTAAAGGCCTAAGACACCTCCTTGGGCGATTTCGAGTTTTTTTAAATAAAAAGAATCTAGTGGTCCTAAGACACCTCCCTCAGTGACTCCAGATACATATAGAGGTCCGCGCGTCGCTGGAGTACTTGACTATGGAAACATACTTCTGACGCTGTAAGTAATTTTAAAAGTATTTACTAGCGGACCTGAGATGCCTATTTATAAGCAGAAATTTTAATTTGTTATTTTTATTTCTAGATCAACCGGCCCGGCTTCGCCAAGCTGTTCTTCGAGGCGGGATCTGAAGAGCGCGAACACGCGATGAAGCTGATCGAGTATCTACTCATGAGGGGAGAACTCACCTCCGACGTCAGCTCGCTCATCCAAATAAGGGTAAGTTACTCCTTCTCGGGACAATAGGAGAGAGAGTTCTGTGAACTATGAACTATAAACCGAGATATCTACGAACGATATTTTCTATCAACAAAGTTTTCGGCGAAACGTGCTGTCTAAAAGAAAGAAAGAAAAACTGTTTATTTGGTTACATACTTATAACTTAACAATTGCTTAGCTACATTACACTTGTGGTATCCCAAAAATGGGAAACGTAATGAAGGACGTCCGGCGGCTAGGTGGGTCGACGATGTCAGGCAAGTTGCTGGCAAAAATTGGATTGCAATGGCCAGGGACAGATCAAGATGGCGCAGACAGAAGGAGGCTTATGCCCAGCAGTGGGTCCCTGAAAGCTGACGATGATGATGATGGTGAAGCATACACCAAAACGGCCTTCTACGAATAAAGATTTCTATTAGCCGTGCTTTCTGTATGTACTCGTATCGTACAAGCGTGTTTCTGTATTAGGTTCCACACCATCCGTGGATTTTGTAAAAGGCGACTAAAAGAAAAAGCACAAACATCTCGTGCCAACCGAATTAGCAAGGAAGGTTGACGTCAGTCAACCTGCCAGTTGTGAAATAATTACAACTGTTCCGGCTTTTCTTCTCTACTTTGCATAATCTTCATCCATTGATACATATCTCCAAAGAGAAGAAAAAGTTCACAGCACAGCCATAATGCAGCCGAGAATGGGCTTATCTACGGAGGAATAGTGATCAGTATCTGGCCTTTGTGGTCCAGTAGTCAAGGCGTTAGCCTTGTGATCCTGCGGTCGTGGGTTCAAGCATACTTAGTGAAAGTTGCTTCCAGTCTAGTTAGGATATTGCACGCTTGGATCACCTGATTATCCGAAAAGAAAGATGATTCCGAGCTTCGGAAGGCTGATGTTTTGATACTTTGTTTATTTTTCTTACTTTTCGATACTTTTTAATTACTGCACTAATTGCAGTATTGTTACCGTAGAAAATATCCTTTAAGTGAGTATGTTAACAAGTTAAATTAATGCCAATGATTTCAAATGCTCCCTGTATATATAAGATTGGTTCTGGTCTACCCTTTAGGTTGCGGAGCTCTCTGTAAAACCAGTAACGTCGTCAAATCACATAGGGTAGGTAGCGGACCTCGGTCTCTGAAGCAACACCGCTGAGGATGCAACTAATGATGAGTGATCAATACTTGACCACTCATGCACCGATGAAGACCTTAATTAGGCTACGACAAAGGGGTCGCGGTGACCACTTATTGATCAAAGATAATTTAAAAATTACTGAACCATTTCGACTCAACGAGAAGAATGGCCATATCATCCACCATACTAATTTCCCCCCGCAGGCCCCAGAACGCAAGCAGTGGTCCACCGGTGTGGATGCGCTCGAGCATGCTCTGAAGATGGAATCTGACGTCACCAAGAGCATCCGCACCGTCATCACCGACTGCGAGAATGATGCCGAGTTCAATGACTACCACGTAAGCAAAGAATTAATAAGAGTATTTTTATACAGAACGGGATCTCCTGCGGTCCCCTGCAATATGCGTCCCCGTTCCCCGTCCCCGCCCCCCTCCCCCGCCCTCCCTTGTCGCGGGCCGAGAGCGAGCGAACACACACGCAGTGACGTGTGCACGGATGTGTAGTTTCGTTTGTAGTATTGTAGGCATAAATAATACTCCGCTTCAATGAAGTGCCATACCTGTGACGTAATTTAAGAGGAAATTGACGGGCCGTATTTACATACAAGCGTAGTCCCCTGATTCCTAGCCGGATAGTGTCAGTAGAGAAGCAAAGATTTAAAAAAAAAATCTTAGCATGACCCTATGTTTTATTTTTTTCATAATTTAATATTAATAGATACAAACCTTCATTAACTTGAAAAATTGGTAAGGTTTTTCACTCTGTTCAAACATCTAGCAAACAAATTTGACAAGATTATGTTATAAAAAGAAAACAAAGGAACGCAGCCATAGTAGCTTTTCTTCAGTTTTTAATTTTAAAAAGAAATTAAATCGGTTAAGTTTTGGAGGAGAAATCAGGGGACTACGAAACGTTGATTGTACTTTTCATTGGTATTTTCGGTCCGAGCTGCAGTTGTCTCTATCGCACTAACTCGATTGTAGTTCGGGCACAGCGCGACAGTAATAGATTTTACAAATATCTATTATTCAATGCAGAGTAGAATAGGACCACTGCAAGTCTTCCCGTGGATGTCGTAGAAGGCGACTTAGGAAACACAAGCTGAACAAAGCTTATAAACATTAATGAGACCTCTCCAACGTGTCTGGCCAGCGTGGAGTGTATTCCAAATCCTCTGACTGCTCTGGTTAATATATGGCTCTGGCAGTATGAAGAGGGTTGAGCTTCCGCAGTTGAGACTAAAAAAGACCTGATGATGATATAAATATTAATTACTGTTTTTTTGCAGCTTGTCGACTACCTGACAGGCGAGTTCCTAGAGGAGCAATACAAGGGCCAGCGCGACCTCGCAGGCAAGGCATCTACCCTCAAGAAGATGATGGACCGTCATGCCTCACTAGGAGAATTCATCTTCGACAAGAAACTTATGGGCATGGATATGTAGATTCCTTTGCCTGGCAGCCATTTTAAAATTATTTTTCATTAAAAAAAAACTTCCCGCGCCTTTTGATAGTTCTTGGAACGTCGCCGGGAAAATAATCAATTTATTTAGAGAACAAGTTAATAGCTGTGCTTGAACATCATGAAAGAAATAATTCCCGCGCTTTTTGATTTGACTTGACGTTGACAGTTCCGATTTCTTTTTAATTTTTCAAAGTATATTAATTTTGTAATACATTTTTGAGTCGTATATTTAAGTGAGAATATAGGTCTTTAGGTATTGTACAAATATAGTTTAAGAATGGTTTAAAAGTATACTCCACTATTTACCAATATTTATCAGTCAATTAACGTAGTATTCGGCCATATTTGTAAAACATATGTTGTAATTCCATAGGATGCTCAATATATTTGGTTATAAATGTGTAGTTTGTTTATTTTTCAATAAAGTTTTATCAACCGTACAAATACTTTTATTACTTGTTCCTTATCTCCCTTTAGTACATATATAGCTCTGTTATCTCCATATTTATTATGAATACATATATGTAATTGTTTTTTTTTATAAAGTTAAAATGTACTTATGTATTGTGATTGAACCTCGTATCTATAATCAAGGAAATAAAAAATACATATTCTGGCATATGTAATTTATATTGTTTCATAATATAACCCAAAGATATCAGCTGACAAATGCATTGATTTGAGACCAATACCAACCACTAAGTAACCAGGTAAATCATAGTGAAAATTTTGAAATAAATAAATTAGTTTTAATGGCATGTTCAACAGCATAGATCTTTATACAGGGTGACTTTTTAAACACCAGCCATATTTTTGGAGCAAGTTTAGTCCATTATACTGAACTACTTTCTATAAAAAAAAGTTATTCAAAATCTATAAAAATGTTTCGTCCTCCCATACAAAATCCGTTTGGCTAAGCGCTGATTTGTATGGGAAGGCGAATTTTAATTTAAGTTTTTCGTTGTTTGTTTTTATTATATTCGTTTCGTTTGTTTGTTTTTTTTTGTTGTACTTAGGCCGACGATATCCCCGAAAAATATTAAGGTGAAGTGGTAGCATAAGTGGCGCCCTCATTTGAAATAAATTGTTTAAAACTAAATATGGTGATATTTAAAAATTTTATTTGAATCAATGTCTAAAAAGATCCTCAAACTATTTTATGAATAACCTTTGAAAGAAATATTGGTAGTCCGTCTAGTTTTAAAACGATTTTTCGCCAAAAGTTGGCGAAAAACCGTTTTTAAACTAGACGGACTATTAGTAATAATTTCAAGGTTATTCATAAAATAGTTTGAAGTTCTTTTTAGACATTGATCCAAATCAAATTTTTAAATATCACCATATTTAGTTTTAAACAATTTATTTCAAATGAGAGCGCCACTTATGCTACCATTTCACCTTAAATCAAAGGTGGCGCTTGTTTGTTCGTAGAAAATGAACGCTTAAACCGCCATCTTTCCAAAATGAAGTGGCACCACTACGAAACTGCCTTCTTTCGAACTAGTAGCTCGAAAGTAAAAAAGTGAGATCAATTAGTAGCGTAACAGAGCCCGTCGTTTGCCGCGCGAGTCCGACGTCTTCGTATTAAAGACGGGCGTAACTACGTGGTGTCGATCGAAAATCATTTTCGCAACTTTTTATCTTATGTCGTACACTTTGGATTACGTACATGGATAGAAGAGGGAAGATGATTGGACATCAATTAAGACATGACAATCTATTCAGAATAATAGTAGAAGGAAAAATAAAAGGGAGACGAGGAAGGGGAAAACCAAAAAAATCTGTGTCACACTGGTGTTTTGGGACTGATCTTACGATATCGGTACAGCTCTTAGCTTACTGTTATGTACCTCAACACACCTCAACAATCAAAATCTTCTGTGCTCACACTGGTGTGACTGTAAGGAAAAAAAATTTCTGTGTCACACTGGTGTGACTGTAAGGAAAAAAAATCTTCTGTGTCAGACTAGTCTGACTGTGAGGAAATAAAATCTTCTGTGTCACACTGGTGTGACAGCGAGTCGGCTCTCAGTTTTTCCAACAAATTACGGAAGGGCTAGGAGTAAGGTCCTACCAAGACATTAAAAAGATGGCAGAGAGAAGAGAGGAGTGGAGGCATCTCCACTTAATTCCACCGACAAGAGCAAGCTCTTAAATTAAAGAAGGAGATAGAGGAATTTATTTACTTTTTCCAGGTTTTTTCGAAAACCAATGTAAATTCAGCGTATATATATATATATATATATATACATATATATATATTCAGAGTATGATGGTAAAAAATGAGATCAAAAGTTACTATTTAAAATTATTTATTGAACCAATATAATTACACTTGTAATCTTAACTAACACTACTCCGAGTCACTGGACTCCGAATTCGCCTCTCCAACCTCCACAGTGAACTTGTACTCCTGATCAGCGCCGAGGTATGCGTCCGACATGAAGTACAGCGTGTAGGTATGGCGGCCCGGGGCGCCGCACACGAAGTCGAGGCGGACTTTGGCCGAGCGCGCGAGGGACACGCGCTTGATGGAGAGGAGCGTGTTGCTTTTGGGGTCTCCGATCACCACCCACCAGCCTTCTTCGCGTTTCTGGAAAGAGAAGAGCAGAATAAGCACCATTTCAATTCAATATAAATCTTTATGCAGCGTGAAAAATACACTTTTCATCTTACCAACGTACGTTTCTCCCCCCCTAAACATAGTCCAATTTTGATATTTTGTTTACATGTTGTTGATATATTGGATAAGTAGGGCTGTAAGTTTTTATTTTAAAGAAATATTGCTTATAAAAAGTTATTAGCATCTCAAAATCCATATTTTTTTAGCTTTTTTAAATCAATAATAATTTAAATATAACTGTTATATATGCACTTCTAATGAGTTTGTATTCAAGACTACTATGACCAAACGACGTTGCGTGTTGCCTTGAGTACCCTTTGTTGGTATTGTAACTTGTCAATCTATTAAAATGTTTGTTGAATGTAAAATGTGTATTAACATAACTAAACATTAAACGAAATGTACACTAAGTAATTATTGACGTGTAAAAGTGCCTGCGAAGGCCTAATTACTGAATAAACATTTGATTCTTAATTCTGTTTGTTCAAACCTGTGGTTCAAACTAGGCACGGCACGTACCTAGTATGATTTAAGGGGATACATGAAGTCCAGTGCTGCCCCCATTTGAAATAAATGATTTTAAAGGAAACGGAGATATAATTCAAAATGTTGTCTTTGTGAAGCCCTAGATAACCCTTCAAACTATTTCATGAACTACTGTTTACAGTTTAAAGTGAGAACGTTAAGCTTTTCTTAGCGTTTTTGGGACAATCAGCTTCTGCTCAGAGGTCGTTTCATTTTTAAGAACCATAGACCTGTCGTGTATTTAAAATATAATATTTAGGTTAGGATTCTCTTACCCAGCGCGAACGTTTACTGGGGAAGAAAAAAAAATAGTTACACCAACCTGCGGGAAGAAGGGGGCGATGACGGGGGTGACGATGTCGTCCTCCCGCTCCAGAGACACCTCCACCACGATGGATTTACCGGCGCTGAGGCGACGCTCGTTCTTCACCTAGATAAAACAACACTATTAAAAATCCATCATGTTAATTGTTAACGGTATACTAACGTAGCGTTGTAAACTGTTAACGGTATACTGACGTAGCGTTGTAAATTATTAACGGTATACTAACGTAGCGTTGTAAATTGTTAACGGTATACTGACGTAGCGTTGTAAATTATTAACGGTATACTAACGTAGCGTTGTAAACTGTTAACGGTATACTGACGTAGCGTTGTAAATTATTAACGGTATACTAACGTAGCGTTGTAAATTGTTAACGGTATACTGACGTAGCGTTGTAAATTATTAACGGTATACTAACGTAGCGTTGTAAATTGTTAACGGTATACTGACGTAGCGTTGTAAATTATTAACGGTATACTAACGTAGCGTTGTAAATTGTTAACGTTATACTGACGTAGCGTTGTAAATTATTAACGGTATACTAACGTAGCGTTGTAAATTGTTAACGGTATACTGACGTAGCGTTGTAAACTATTAACGGTATACTAACGTAGCGTTGTAAATTGTTAACGGTATACTGACGTAGCGTTGTAAATTATTAACGGTATACTAACGTAGCGTTGTAAATTGTTAACGGTATACTGACGTAGCGTTGTAAATTATTAACGGTATACTAACGTAGCGTTGTAAATTGTTAACGGTATACTGACGTCGCGTTGTAAATTATTAACGGTATACTAACGTAGCGTTGTAAATTGTTAACGGTATACTGACGTAGCGTTGTAAATTATTAACGGTATACTAACTTAGCGTTGTAAATTGTTAACAGTATACTAACGTAACGTTGTAAAACGCTATCTCAGTGTGCCCGAGCGTTGTCATAGAGCAGAAAGGTAGAAGCCAAATGCCCCCCCCCCCCCCCCATACAACATTCTAGTGATAAAGGGAGTTGCTGTATTCCTAAAACTAATAAACCCCTTAAGAGATAGAGGCCTATATGTTTAGTAAATATGTATGTACGTACCTCGTAAGTGAGCTCGACGTTGGGGTATCTGTTACAGAAGCGCGCCACGTCCGCCATCTCGGTGGGGGACAGCTGTAGCAGCTTAGCTCGAGCGTTGTCTTCTAACTCCATCACGTCGAAAACCGTTTCCACGCCCTGATGAAAGAAGTTATATGACTTTGTGTCATCAAAACAAAAAAAAAACAGTAGGGCAGCAATTTATTTATCCACCTTGTTCTTTGATCAACAATACTATCTATATTGTGGATCGATGAATGAGATCATCATCACCATCAGGTCTTTATTAGTCTCCACTGCAGGAGCACGACCCTCTCTGTACTGCCAGACCCATATATTAGCCAGAGCGGTCAGAGGATTTGGCCTACACTCTCCACGCTGGCCAGACGGGTTGGAGAGGTCTCATCTACGAACAATAATTCTCTAGAAACGTAACTTATCCCGAAAAATCATTCCACGCGATATTTACCGCGGCGGGCGAGGCTTAAAATATGAACCGCGCGGCGCGACAGTTCGCCGTGACACTCGAGTCGTGCGGTTGCGTCGCAAGAAGTTTCCTTTGAGAATATTGCTGTTTTTGCGATAATCGATTCATTAAAAATCCGTCATGTGTCGTGAAGTGGTGTAGAAGCCATACAGACATGAAAAACACAGGACTCACCTTTCATATGTAAGTAAATAAACATTTTAATATTGTACCTCACCGCTCGTGGCGTTGAACGCGGCCGTGTCGGTCCAGCAGCTAGCTTCGGGGAGCCGGCTGCTCGACCGACACGACGCGTACGTGACCTTGTCGCAACCAATCGCATGCATCTTTGTCTATGTGTGTGTTCAAGTGTTTCGTTGTAATTACTGTTAGTTTGTTTGCGTAAATGGAATCAGAATCGAAGCGGTGAATGTAGGAACGTTAGATTTCTAGAGCTTATATTTCGATGGGTCTCATTGATGTTTATAAGCTTTGTTTAGCTTGTGTTTCCTAAGTCGCCTTCTACGACATCCACGGGAAGACTTGGAGTGGTCCTATTCCACTGCCGGGTACAATATTTGTGAATAATGTAACTGATGGGCCATAAATTCTTATTCGGTCATCATGCCTATTACCTATAGTAAGGCCCGGGTCTATTGCCACCAGGATTCTTTTCTCTTACTGATGAGAAATAAGAACTCCAGCGGTGTAGTGGCAGGCTTGTATTGTCTTAGAAACAGTTGGTACTGGAGAGAGGAAAAAATATGAAAGAGGGCTCTGACAAAGCCCACACCGGTTGTTATACAGGAAGGAAAGCGCCATCTGTTCGCACGTGGAGAATTGTCAATGACTTATAATAGCACAATGTGTATGTGATGTGTAGGGGTGCTGAGCAGGGCTTGTTAACGATACCAAATTCACACTAAAAGTAACGTTAAGTAACGATATATTAGTGGTAACGTTATAAGGGGTAGCGATAATACAGTTTATAACGTTATCAATTAACGATATAAGTAACGATACTTTTTTTCAATACTTGTAAAATATTATAATAAATAGCTCTAGTAGCCTACTGGACAAACTCTCATCAATTTAATCTGTCAAATATCGAAAAGAAATACAGTGTTCACAATACCTTTTAGATAGATAGATAGATAGATAAATGATTTATTTGTTTTCTGTAACACACAATATACATAATATAAGGTACACAATTACAAATTTAAATAAGTACTTAAAACTAAGCATGCATGCATTTGTGTGGCACAGTGCACAAAAAGGCTACAGCTCAGCTAAACGCTACTCACTAGGAGTAACAGCTGATTTTCAGCTGGCGCCTTTGAGAATGCGCGAACGAGATGCCAAAAAAAATAAAAAGATTGTATCATAATTATAACTAAAATTTAAAGCAGTAAAAATATATGTAACTTGAATTATAAGAACTAAACAAATTGATAAAAATATTAAAAATTAAATAATTAAATAAACAGAAACAATTGACAAAAAATACAATTATTCAATTTAAAAAAAAAAACATGATAATTATATTAAATATAAAGTAACAATATTGATGTAGCTTAAGTAGTAGAATTAACATTACCACTCATTAAATTAAAACAAAAAAAAAAAAAACTATAACACTTAACAACTACTGCAATAAACATTCATGCAAAAACAGGCGTAGCCAATAATAATAAATCAAATAATAATAAATCAATAATAATAAATCAATAATAATAAATCAATAAAAAATCAAACATTCAGGGCATAAATTCGACTGACGCGGCAAGCAAAGCGTTTTATCTTTTACCGTTAATATCATTGGTAACGTTATCTGAATATCGGTAAATAGTGGGAAAAATACCGTTACCCAGCATAACGTTACCTTTTCCGATAACGTTAACGCCGTTTGACAGAATTAACGTCACTAGATTTTTAACCAGAGAGCTTCTTGGTTATTATGAATCACGAGTGTGTCACGAGTAACGAACAGATGTCGCTTTTTACAATTTCAACACTGACCTTGTCCGAGCAGCGCTGCACCAGCTCCTGCGTGAAGTGCGGCAGCTGCCGCAGGTACGAGTCCTTGGCCCACATGGCCTGCGTCACCATCTGCGCCAGCTCCATGGCGGCCACGGCGGGCGACAGCCAGCCCGACGAGGACACCACGTCCACGCACGCCTGGATCAGACGGATGGCCTGGCGGGGGAATAAATAACAAATAAATAATCGTCGCGTGGTTCCCGGCAGAGTAGATTTGGACTACTCCAAGTCTTCCCGTGGATGTCGTAGAAGGCGACTTAGGAAACACAAATTTTGCCCGCGGCTTCGCTCGCGTATCCCAAATCCTACGGGAACATTACTTTTTTCAGGGATGAAAGGTACCCTATATCCTTCTCAGTATTCCTAACTATGTGTATGCGATTTTTTAAGAAAATTGGTTCAGTAGATAAAGCGTGAACCTCAAACAAACAAACAAACAAATATACAAACTCACTTTCGCATTTATAATATTAGTTAGGATTTGGTTTGGGATTATGAGGAAAAATGTAATGATGAGAAGGAACAAGGTTTTATGCTAGTCAAATTAAAAAAGAAACCCCGACTGTCAAGAACGCCATCTAGTGATGAGTAGCAGAACTACCGATACGACTTGATATCCGTAGCGCCATCTTTTATTTGCTAGAGAAAGCCCTGACTTTTAAGCGTTAACCCCCAGTAACTTTTAAACGGCTGAACCGATTTTCATCAAACATACCTAGCTAAGAACCACCGCAAGGGAACTTGCTTTAATGTAAAAAATCCGCATCAAAATCGGCCCGTCCGTTCGAGCGCTACGACGCCACAGACAGACCGACCGACATACAATACAATACAAAAATCTTTATTGCACCAAATGACATTTACAAATACAAAGTATTAAGGACAATACAACGTGTTACTGAACTAACGCAAAACCACTCAGATTGTATACATTCTATGTTTTTTCCTTTCTCTCAGACCAGCAAGGAAGAAATTAAAAAAAGAGAAGGGGTAAGGGAATCTTAGGGGGGTGGGGAGAGGGGAGATGCTCAACGTCAACGTCCGCCTCCCTAGTGCCTCATACATACAATAACTGTACCCAAAACACAATATTTTCTAGCTTCACTAGCATGGCAACACCATAATTCCGCACAACTAATCCCCAACACTGCGCCTCACCTTCGTCAGCACTTTCTGCGTGTCTGCTTGCAGCTCCGCCGGCAACTGCATCCGCGAGAGGTGCGCTTGTAGCAGTATGTGCGCCTTCACGTGCGGGTCGTTGTACCTCACGTTGCCGCCAGAGGGCGCTGTTGGCTTGTGCGGCACTCTGGAGCAGATATACATTTTTTGTTAAATGGGGACCATTTAGAGACGGCAGAGTAGAATAGGGCCACTCCAAGTGTTCCCGTGGATGCCGTAGAAGGCGACTTAGGAAACACAAGCTGAACAAAGCTTCTCAACATCAGTGAGACCTCTCCAAGACCTCCCCGTCTGGCCGGCGTGGAGAGTGTAGGCCAAATCCTCTGGCTGCTCTGGCTAATATATGGCTCTGGTAGTACAGAGTCGTGCTCCTGCAGTGGCGACTAAATGGGACCTGATGTCTATGATCTAGTATAGCCCGTGGTTCGATTTATTACGCATGTATCCCTTACACATTGTATACATAACATTATGTAGATTTAGAAATATAAATTATTAATTTATTTATACAGGGTCCAATGTAATATAATGAAACTATTTTAACGGTGGATACAGTGCATGATACTGAATAACTGAACAACTTTCCCCAAGGAACATACATCGAAATACGAAATGTCCCGCCCACTAACACTTCAACGAGCTAAGCCGTTGGACTTAAAATAAAACCGGCCAAGTGCGAGTTAAAATCGCGTGGAGAGGGTTCCGTACAATTGATTGATTTCTTATAGGTTTTCCTGTAATCTACAAGCAATGAACTTATTTCGTATTTTTTTCAAAATTTTAGGCTCAGTATTTTCGGAGATCAGGGGAGGGGGGAATTGTCAATTTTCGTCTTCTTTCATGAATAAAATCAAAACTATTTATTTTATAATTATAACAAAAATATATTTGAGATCCTCACAACGAGCCCTTTCATTTGATATATGACACAGTAGGCTTTGCAAAACTTTTTTTTTTCAATTTCTTAATTAATCCCCCGAAAATGACCTTTATTTTAAAAAAAATATTTATTTACTTTGCACATATGTGTTTGGGTCATAGGATTAAAACATTCTACCAAATTTCACCTGATTCGGTCTAGTAGATTCGGAGCAAATTGGCTGTGACAGACGGACGGACAGACAGACGCACGAGTGATCCTATAAGGGTTCCGTTTTTTAATTTTTTGTACGGATCCCTAATAAAACAAGAGAAATCTCAATCATATGTTCACAATGTCTGTTCGGGGCATAAAAATCCTCTTCCTCTCGTATCGACTTTGATAAACGTTGAATTATTGGATAAAATAGCCAGAAAGTTTGTTATTGTTTGTTTATTAGGTAACACTAGTGTAAGACTATTCAAGCTGCCTAAAGGCATCCCACATAGCTTGACGACTGTCCTACAATGGTGACAGCCGTGACCAACGACTCACCGTGCCTTCCGAAGCACTTTTATGCCACTTACAGTCACCCATCCAAGTGCGGTTACTGGTTTACTCAGAGCTCCGCAACCTAAGGGGTAGACCAGAACTAATCCTAGAATAGGTTAAACAAACGCTACATGGCGATCGGGACTTTACGTGCCTTCCGACGCACGGAATCATCTTTCTTTTCGAATAATCTGCAATATCCTAACCAGACTGGAAGCAACTTTTCACAAAGTATGCTTCCCAGTGGGATTTGAACTCACAACCTCCGGATCACAAGGCAAACAAACGCCTTGACCACTGGACAACGAAGGCAGTCGAGTGTCTAACCCACTTGGCCCCCACCGGTTAAACAGCGGCACTCGGGAGTGCAGACAGAAGTGAAAACTCGAAGGTGGTGTCGGTTACGGTTTACGGTAACAGTGTCGCGAGTTCTACGGTTTTTTTCCATCTCAAAAAATGCCCACGCGCCTGTTGAAGTTTTCACTTCAAAAAATCCTTTGCTGACCGTGCGTATAAGAAATGCTTACTTAGCAGCCAAAGCCTTGAGTATATTCTCCTCTCGGTGTCGGATGCTGAGCTCGGTGTATTCTGCAGCAGATGAGATGATCTCGAGGAGACCGCGGATCTTGGTCTTGCTGGTCAGGGATAAGCTGAACAGTTCTGTGGATGAAAAAGTAAATTGAGTCACTGGGCACATAACCTGTTTTTATCATAATTGTTTTTTTTGTACATTTATTGGAAAATAGCCTTTTACAAATTGTTTAAACTGTTCCGGCTATTTCTTCTCCATTTTGCAAGATCTTTGGCATCCTTGGGTGACCATTGATATGCATGTTATATCTTCTCCAAAGAAGTAATAGCGGGAAAGCGCACCCCGGGCTCCGAAGCAACTCAGCTGAGGATGCAACTGGGATCGCGCTTAGACGAAGAAGAAGCCTTTTACAAATTGTTCTGGGTCTTGGGTGTTTATCTAAATATGTATTTATTATAAAATATAGTATCTTAGGGTTAGTATCCCATAAACACAAGTTTAAAACATACTTCGGGGCTAGCTCTATAGGTATAATTGGTATGTCACTATCTATTTATTATTATTTATTAAAAGAGGAGAAAAAAAAATAAACGGGCAAGTGCGAGTCGCACTCGTACATGAAGGGTTCCGTACCACCGTACAATGTTTTAAAACGCTAAAAAACACGTTTTCTGTATGAAGACCCCCTTTAAGTTTTAACTTTATTTTATTTTTAAGTATTTGTTGTTATTGTGGTCATAGTAATACATAATTGGTGAAAATTTCAAGTATCTAGTTAATGCCATTATGAAGATCAAGTTAAAAACGCTGAAAAAAACATGTTTCTTGTATGACACCCCTTTTAATTTTTAATTATTTTTTATTTTTAGTATTTGTTGTTATATCCGCCACAGTAATACATAATCGGTGAAAATTTCAAGTGTCTAGCTATTACGGTTCAAGAGATAGAGCCCTGTGACAGACGGACAGACAGATAGACGGACAGACAGCGGAGTCCCGTTTGCACCCCTTTGGGTACGAAACCCTAAAAACAATGTAGTCAAACATTTTAGAGGAGTTATGAGTTAGAACGCGTAACTCACCAATAGTAGTATAGTTGATGTAGTAGTAAGACGCGATCATGCCAAGATTGAGAGGCTGTACGTCCATCTCGTCTTCAATGGCAATGCATTTGGACTGCTCCAAGTCAGTGAGGGTCGTCTCTACCAGCTCTGACAGGTGATCTGACAGATGCCTGTAAAATATTTAAAAAAAAATAGGATGTTAAGAATAACCTTAGGGCAAAGCGGACAATTCCAGGTTGGAATAAACATGTTAGTGAAGCTCACAAGGAGGCACGATTTTGGTATCAAAAATGGATTTCGTATGGGAAACCTCGCACAGGATATTTGCATGGGAAAATGTGTGAGTCTAGGAAGTTTTTTAAAAATAAATTGAGATTTTGTCAGGATAACCAACAACAAATAAAATTTGATATGTTGGCAAACAGCCACTCAGAAAAGAAATTTAATAAGTTTTAAGGAAATCTACGGCTAAATTTAATCCAAGGTCGAGACCTCCTGTGAGTGTAGCTGGACTTTCTGATCCTAAGATTATAGCGGATGCTTTCAAGCAGCATTTTAAAGTTGAAGCTATTCCCGCGCAAACGGCACAGGTGCTCGATGCAAGGCCTGTCTCTGAAGTCATATCATTAAATTTTTCGGCTAAAGAAATTTCCACTGTCATATCGCGCATGGAGAGAGGTAAGTCTCCTGGCCATGATGACCTGAGTATCGAGCACTTGAGACATGCGGGAGTACACCTTCCGAGGGTGCTTGCTATGTTTTACAACCTATGTATCAGTCATTGTTATTTGCCAGGTGATCTAATGCACACAGTGGTAGTACCTATTGTTAAAAATAAGACTGCGAGTGCCTCTGATGTGTCCAATTACAGGCCTATTTCTTTGGCTACCATAGCTGCCAAAATACTGGATAGTATGCTTGATAAACACTTAGCTAAGCACATAAAACTACATGACGCCCAGTTTGGGTTCCGTCCAGGGCTGTCCACCGAAAGTGCTATTCTCTGTCTCAAGCAGACTGTACACTATTACACGTCTAGAAAAACGCCTGTATTTGCCTGTTTTTTGGACTTATCAAAGGCATTTGACCGTGTAATATATGACATACTATGGAAGAAATTGGAATGTGGAACGAGTGTACCCTCTGATGTTGTGTCCATTTTCAAATATTGGTATAACAATCAAACAAATACTGTAAAGTGGGCGGGTGCTCACTCGGAAGTGTATCGGTTGGAATGCGGGGTGCGGCAAGGTGGGTTGAGTTCGCCCCGGCTTTTCAACTTATATATTAATGAGCTGATAGGTGAACTCTGCAGGACTGGTGTTGGTTGTCATGTCGATGGTGTGTGTATTAATAACATCTCGTATGCAGACGATATGTGCCTGCTTTGTCCATCTATTGGTGCGCTGAGACGGCTCCTGTCCATTTGTGAGTCTTATGCGGTGGCTAACGGGCTCAGGTATAACGTTGAAAAGTCTCAACTTATGATTTTCAAAGCCGGAACGTTGACATACGGTGATATACCCAACATAAGCTTGTGCGGCAGTCCGCTTTGTAGGGTTGATAAGTTTAAGTACCTGGGTCACTGGGTCACCGAGGACTTGAAAGACAATGTCGACATTGATAGGGAACGCAGGTCGCTGGCTGCCCGGGGCAACATGCTGGCTCGCAGATTTGCACGTTGCACAGTACCGGTTAAAATAACGCTTTTCAAAGCGTACTGCCAGTCTTTTTACACGTGCAGTCTGTGGGTCAGTTATACGGCTCGGGCATACAGCGACTTGCGAGTCCAATACAACAATGCTTTCAGGGCGCTGTTGGGGATGTCGTGGCGGTGTAGTGCGTCTAGAATGTTTGCGGAAGCGCACACTGATGGTTTCTCAGCCATTATGAGGAAGAGATGTGCTTCCATAATGACGCGCCTACGCTGCAGCTCTAACAGCCTCTTGAAGGTGTTTATAGATAGATGGGACACTCCGATGTGGGGCAGATGGATACATCTCCATAATCCTTGTTACTAACAATAGTTTTTAAGTAATCAATGTTACTAACCCGATATGGACATGGTCTGAATTAAATTTTATTATTATTATTATTATTATATTAAGATCTTAATTTTTTTTAACAATACTTATGCCAATCACTTTGAAAGTTTTATGAGAAAAGTTAAAACTTATAACTAATATTGATAATTTTGACTTGCAACTAGACTTTATTTGAAAAAAAAACATTCTATGCAAAATTAAATAAATTTGCATTGATATTATTAGTGGCCGTCTGGCCAGCGTGGAGAGTGTAGATCAAATCCTCTGGCTGGTCTGCTTAATATATGGCTCTGGTAGTACAGAGAGGGGCGTGCTCCTGCAGTCCAGACTAAAAAAGCTTGATGATGATAAAATTTGTGACAATCGACGTGTATACACCTCAATGATGCCGACCAACCAATAGACCCTAACCATAGACTAAACTCCATATATGTACTGAAGTAAGATTGTGTAACTTTACCTGTGGGTAACGCCCTGCAAGTTGTAGTAATTGGGATTCTGAGTCAGTCTCCTGTACAGGAAAGTCCAAGTCAGGTAGTCGACAGCATCCTGCTTGTTCTCTATGGTCTTCGTCACGATTTCCGCGTTCATGTGGTCGTGTAGTCTGTGGTCCAGGTGGCTCTGAAGGATGAAAAATAAATAGTATACACAAAACAGCTTTCATTACACTTTATGGTCAATTCGAATTTTTGAGTATGCAATTTGGTTTGAGCTATAAACCGCTTTATTGCATTATTGAACTATTGTAACGTAGTATACATTATTAGTTAACATAAAATTATTATAATATCTATTGTTTACAATTTTAAACGAATTTACTTAAAACTAAACTAAAACTAAAATTAAATAAAAGAATATAGGTATATAATACCTAAACCTAATTACAATTAAAATAATAATAAACATATATTTACATTAAAACGAATAACTTTTCACACTACTTACAGCAGAAGCTGGTCAATTTAAGAACAGCTTATTCTGCATTAGTGTCTGCAACATGCCGCTTTTTTATGTAGCTGCAGTTTTTTTTTTTTGTCGCGATGCACCGCTGGCCGGTCATCATTGGTATCGCTTCCTGACTACGAGCGAGACACGGTTGTATGTTCTCATCTCAGAACTACAATTGTGATTTGAATTGTGAAAGTTTTGCACTGATTATACCTAACAATCTAATCTAACTAAGGTGCTTAACACCTTAGTACCTAAGTGCTATTCAAACCCGAAATTCGGTAAGTGGCGAACTGTTATTTAATTTTAGTATCCTTTAGGTAGGTAACCTATCTAGATAAATTTTAAATTGAATTTTGTCAATTTGGATAAGTAGTGTTCCTAGTAATATTTCATTAGAAACATTACGTCGAGTATAGAAACTCATAGATTTTGCTCCCGGGCGTGGCTATCTTCTACCACCCTCGGTATTAAAAATAAATTTATTCTTGAACATTTTCCTCTAAATTGTTATTTTTGAGAACAAGTATCACTAGTTACAGCGGCCACAGTCATTGCACTTAAGTAAAAGTAGGTACGTCCTCACCATCACCTCATATCGTCATCATCACCTCTCGTGGCAAAATGGCTGGCCTTCATTATATAAGGCAATTCTCTTACAATGGAAATCACTTCCAGAGTTCCAGATTCGGACCACAGCATAGAGGTACCCGTACGGACATAGGTATTAGGTACTACCTTTGGCACCTGATACCTGCCTACTTGAGTTCCTGGACACAGCCACAACATCAGGCCACCGTCATTTTTACTCCCCAGCGCTGGACCCCAGGACCTCTTGACTAGGAGAACAGAATAACCGGCATAGTAGGGGCCCTTGTATTATCTTACCTCCAGAGGAAGGCAGTCATTGTACTCTAGAGGCCGGCTAGAGCCAAACATTTCTAGAACTAGTCTTACCTCAACAGTCATGTCTAGTTTAGTCTTGAGTCTCAGTCAGTCTCTTATCTATACTAATATTATAAAGCGGAAGAGTTTGTTTGTTTAAACGCGCTAATCTCAGGAACCAATGGTCCGATTTGAAAAATTCTTTTTTTGTTGGGTAGTTCATTTATAGAGGAAGGCTTTAGGCTATATAACATTACGTTCCGACAACCACGCGAACGAAGTCGCGGGCACAGCTAGTGTAAGACTACTTTCATTACTCCCAATGGTCAATTCAAATTTGTGAGAATGCCATTTGGCGTGAACAATAAACATATTGCAAAAATTAACCAATGCACTGCATATACTTTTAGATATACTTATTAGCAAAATAAGTACACAAATTAAGTATATCTTACCTCCAGAGGAAGGCAGTCGTTCAGCAGTTTGGTGAAGGAAGTCTTGTGGTGCACCACGCATATGAGCACGTAGTCATCCTCTAGCGGCCGACAAGAACCTCACGTTTGTAGAACCAGGACGTGAAGCTAATTTCTGTACTAATTTTGCTTAATAAGTATAATCAAAAGGTTCATTTTTGCAATGTTTGTGGCGTATTGCCAAGGCCAAATGTCATTCTCACAAATTTAAATTGAAATTGATTAGGAGTAAGTCTTATACAACGTAGAAGGGACATACCCGTCATAATCAAACCACGCTATACTAGATTACTAAAGTATTATTAAATTTAAATAATAGTCAAAATACCATAAAAAACATTCGACATACCCATACAAATCGCCCCCGGGCGGCTGCACACTTTTGTATGGAACTGCCGATTTTTTTTTGTTCTTTGGCTGTTATTTTAATTTCATTATACTATAATGATCTAGTATACAACGTGTAATAAAAAGAGGGTATCAACCCGAAAGGGAGTTAACGTACTAACCAACGTGAACAACTTTTACTATAGGACCATCCCTGAAATCGCAGCAAAAGTTGTTCACATTAGTTGGTATGTTACCTTCCTTTCGGGTTGATACCCCCTTTTTAGGGTTCCGTACCCAAAGGGTGCAAACGGGATCCTATTACTGAGACTCCGCTGTCTGTCCGTCTGTCACAGGGCTCTATCTCTTGACCCGTAATAGCTAGACACTTGAAATTTTCACCGATTACGTATTACTGTGGCCGCTATAACAACAAATAATAAAAATATAAAAAAGTTAACAATTAAAGGGGGTCGTCGTACAAGAAACTTGTTTCTTTAGTGTTTTAAAACATTGTACGGAGGTACGGAACCCTTCATGTACGAGTCCGACTCGGACTTGCCCGTTTATTGTTACACATTGTAGACCGTGCTTCGATTTATCACGGGTATGTCCCTTCCACGTTGTATAAAATACTTGTCAAGAGAGGTAAAAGTGTGCTTGTAAGATATCAAATAAATAAATAAAAAACTATATTTTACCTCCAGAGGAAGACAGTCATTGAGCAGCTTGGTGAAGAAGGTCTTGTGGTGCGCCACGCACATGAGCACGGCCACCGAGTGGTCGTCCTCCAGCGGGCGGCACGCGCGGCCCAGCATCTGCAGCACCGTCGTGATCGGGTACTGCTCGTACGCGTGCAGTTTGCCGTTGTATCTGTTCGCAACATTACTGCAAATTAATGCCCATCTTCCCGTGCCATGTGGTTCATTAAGCCGTGTGGTTCCCGCCAGAGTAGAATAGGACCATTTCGAGTCTTCCCGTGGATGTCGTAGAAAGCGACTTAGGAAAAATAAGTTCAACAAAGTTCTTAAACACAAATGAGACCTCTTCAACCCGCCTGGCTAGCGTGGAGAGTGTAGGGCTAATCCTCTGACTGCTCTGGCTTATATATGCTACTGCAGTGGAGACTAAAAAAGACCTGATGACGATGATGAAAGCCCATCTTTGAGAACCTGAAGGTTATAGGTTCGAATTCGGGTAGGCCCATTAATTTTTACTTTTTTTAATTTTTATTCTGTGATTAATAATAACAAATCGATCTTCTAAGCTAGGCTTCATTTATAGAGAAGCTCGTTTCCTCGGTGATTCACATTGAGCATAGCTCGGTCGCCCAGGTAGCGAGTGTTTTTTTTAATTATTTTATTAATGGCTTGACGCTACTGCGTATTTAGCCAGGAACAAGTTAATAAGACGTAAGAAATTCTTTTTTCCTAACAAATTACAATCAAAGGTTGGTGTAGGCCTTTGATTGCTTTAAGGGAGCTTCTGGCGACAAATCTATACGAGTCCACTGGTTTTCATAGCCGATTGAGTGGCGGACGACGCCCACACAGTCCGCGAAACAAATATCACTACAGCCGTACTATGACTGTCCACTTTAACTATTTCATATATTGTTCATGAGCATGAGCATTTATAACACCAAACAACACCAATTTCATATTATAAAGTCCACTAAAATAAATTTGCAAAGTAATTTAAAGAAAACCCCAACCGAACCCCTTGACTTCCCGCCAAAAACTCTACCGAGTGTTTATTCGCCATCGAAGGATGTACTCACGCATGCGTATCAGTCACAATGACAGTGAGTAAGTGGGTTTGGGGGCACGACCCATGTACTTGTGGCGACCTCTACGACACTACAAGGAACTACAAACTATAACAGCGAAGCTATATAGTTCACAAGAAGCCTACGAGATGGCGTTGACAGTATTCTACATCTAGCTGTCAGAGTTCCAGCGATTGGTTACAAGAAACGGAAGATCTTAAGATACTATCAGCGCCATCTCGTAGGCTCCTTGCGAACTATTTCCTTGACTTAGTGATTATTGTACAGTGGTGTACTCCTAGTGATGTGCCGTTCGCGGGGAATTTGGGAACGTGCCCGTATTCGTAGGGAATGTTACGAAATATTGGATATATGTATTCGTATTATAATCATATCAAGTGCAGTATTTACGTTAGTAAAATATATTAACAGTGATAAAAAATGTCAGATAAATAAAATTTCAATTTTCCCTGACATTCCCATTTTTGGGAACATTCCTGGAACGGGAACGGCACATCACTAGTACTCACACATGCGTGTCGGCCACGATGACGGTGTGCACGTGCGCGGCCACGGCCCAGGCCAGCTCGGCCGCCACCACGCACAGCTGCACGGCCGCCGACTCCAGCAGCTGCTGCACCACGCGCCGGTCGCCCGCCTCCACGCCCTCGTGCAGGTACGCCACGCCCGCCGACAGGGTTTCTTTTAGCATCTACAATAAATAATAAATATACAACGTGTTAATGAAATAACGCAAAACCTCTCAGATGTTACCTCAGCCCATGGAACTGAACAACTTTTGTTCTACAACTTTCACGGAACCAAAAAAAAAATAATTTTAATTTTCATACAAACCGATCAGCTGATCGAGTCAATTTGTATGAAAATCCGAATTTTATTTTTGGCCTTTTGCGAATGTTCTAGAACAAAAGTTGTTCAGTTTCATGGACTGAGTTACAACCCGAGAGGTTTTGCGTTGTTTCATTAAATCACAATGATTGAGCTAGCCCCAAAGTGAGTTTAAACTTGTGTTAGTTACTCAAATTAAATGAGAAATGGTGAAAAAATACCACGTGAGCAGGACTTGAACGGGCGCCGAACATTGCCACCATTTGATATCGCAGGCTTAGGAATAACAAATGGTGCCAGAGTTCGGCGTGCGGAGTTGAACACGTGATGGCTCAGTTGATTAGAGCATAGTCGTAATGAGACCAAGCGGGTTCAAGTCCTGCTCACGAGGAATTTTTTCACCATTTCTTATTTCAATATTAATTTGAGTACTTTAGTACAGCATCTTGCATACCTAAAAACCCTATAAAAATATTGGGTAAGTTAAGCAACAACGGGCGTGACTGTGTTGGCTACTTACACACACGAAAAACAAACCCTTAAAAAAGAAAAAAAAAGCGCAAAAAAAAAAAAAGGAAAAAGGTCATACCTTATCATGAATCCTCTTCAGGAATGGCTGCACGAGGTCTGGCTTGGCGTGTAGGAACCTCGTAGGTCTTCCATGGGCCGCAGCCAGCGCCAGCAGATCAGCCGCCAGCAGCCGGGCGTGCCGCCGCGACGGCACGAACACTGCGCACGGTCTTGCACCCGCGTGCCGACACACGGCGCTGTAGATGGGCTTCGTCATGGCCGCGAGGCGGGAGCCCGCGTGCGAGATGTTGAAGCCCTGCGGACGAAATTAAAACTAATTTAAACTCTTGCCGTGTGGTTCCCGGCAGAGTAGAATAGGACCACTCCAAGTCTTCCCGTGGATGTCGTAGAAGGTGACTTAGGAAACACAAGCTGAACAAAGCTTATAAACATCAGTGAGACCTCTCCAACCCGACTGGCCAGCGTGGAGAGTGTAGGCCAAATCCTCTGATTGCTCTGGCTAATATATGGCTCTGGTAGTACAGACAGGGTCGTGCTCCTGCAGTGGAGACTAAAAACCGGCAAGTGCTAGTCGGGCTCGTACATGAAGGGTTCCGTACCACCGTACAATGTTTTAAAACGCTGAAGAAACACGTTTCTTGTATGACGACCCCCTTTAATTTTAACTTTTTCTTATTTTTAGTGTTTGTTGTTATAGCGGCCATAGTAATACATAATCTGTGCAAAATTTCAAGTACCTAGTTAATGCCATTATAAAGATCTAGTTAAAAACGCTGAAAAAACACATTTTTTGTATGACGGACGACTCACTTTAATTTTTAACTTTTTTATTTTTTGTATTTGTTGTTATAGCGGCTACAGTAATACATAATCGGTAAAAATTTCAAGTGTCTAGCTATTACGGTTCAAGAGATAGAGCCCTGTGACAGACGGACAGACAGCGGAGTCTCAGTAATAGGGTCCCGTTTGCATTTGCACCCTTCGGGTACGGAACCCTAAAAAAGACCTGATGATGATGATGTCTTGGTATAAAAACCTACAGTGGTTTTACTTAAAAATATAACAAGAATTGCATAAAATTTTTTAATCAAGTGATAAAGGCGCTTGCCTTGTGATGGTCGTGGGTTCAAATCCCACTGGGAAGCATACGTTGTGAAAAGTTGTTTATAATCTGGTTAGGATATTGCAGGCTTGAATCACAAAGACATGAAGATTCCGTGTTTCAGAAGGCACGCGAAGCTGTGGGTCCCGAATGCCATTTAGCGTTTGTTTAAATCATTCCTAGGATTGGTTCTGGTCTACTCTTTGGGTTGCGGAGCTCTGTGTAAACCAGTAACCTCGTCAAATCACCTAGGGTAGGTAGCGGACCCCGGGTTTTGGAGCCACACCGCTGAGGATGCAACCGGGAATACGGAAGGATGGTGATCAAGCGCGCCTCGATATGTTTGAGTCTGTCTATTGATACTGCCTTACCTGTATATGTAGCTCCAAGGGTAGTGGCCTCACACTGGGGTGGAAGTTGAAAGATGCATTGGCGTTACATCCCAGCCATTGGGACACGTCTCGCGCGTCCGCTAACGGGAGTGACAGTGCAACGATTCGGATGGGTTTGCCTGTAGGATAAATAGACAAGTTTTCAAAGATTTTACGGTAAACTTGTAAACCTGGAAAGGTCTTCTTCAATTCGGTACTTGACTTAATTTGTTCACATCAAAAACTAACATAATTTGAGACCGAAAACAAGTTTATTTGCTAGGCAAATTAAAAAAAAACCCCCGACTGTCAAGAACGCCATCTAGTGATGAGTAGCGGAACTACCGATACGACTTGATATCTGCAGCGCCATCTATTATTTTCATTATACTTGAAAGCCCTGACTTGCAAGCGTTAACCCCCAATAACTTTTAAACGGCTGAACAGATTTTCATCAAACACAGCTAAGAACCACCGCAAGGGAACTTGTTTTCACGTAAAAGAAAACCGCATCGAAACCGGTCCATCCGTTCGGCTACGATGCCACAGACAGACAGACATTCAATTTCAATTCAATTTGTTTATTCAGTAACAATAATACATTGCATTCGAATATAATATGTACACCTTAATATCTAATTACTTAATTTTAACAATCCAATTGAAAGTGGCAAATCCGTTATTCAACTAATTAATTAATTACACACACACATATATAGAAATAGAAACAATTAGAACTCCTCAACACTATAGCAGCACATTATAACACCCCTCGCACCACACACATACACATTATTATAACACCCCTCGTGTACGACATAAGATAAAAAAATGTTGCGAAAATGATTTTAAAACTAGACCACGTAGTTACGCCTAGCTTGTCAAAACTGCCGCGTGACCCCGATGAACTCGAATACGAATACGTAGGTACTCGCGCGGCGAACGACGGACTCTGTTACGCTAATAAATTGATCTCGCGTTTGTACTTTCATGTATTAGTCAATTTTTTATTTTGACTAGCTAATTGGGTCTTACTAACGATCCTTATGAAAAATCATCGTGTATAACTTGCTTCCTATATTATTAGTGACGTACCTGTCTGCGACGCGATGTACCGCATCCTGGAACACACCACCTCCACCACGGGCCCCTCCTCGCCGCCCAACAGTTGCAGCGCGTCCACTATGAACAACGCCACGCTCTGTACACTCTTGCGCACTTTCCATCTAGAAACGAACAAGATATAGTTTAAATAAACCGGTCAAGTGCGAGTCGGACTCGTACATAAAGGATTCCATTTGTACGAGCTACGCTGTACATAACCGATTGACCTAAAAGCAGAAATGCTGACAGGCGCGCCGATGGGCCGCCGTCTCGTTGTAATTTACTTCAGTACCATTAAAATAGTGTCGAAACCAAGTCGTTTTATCATTATCAATCATCACGGTATTCAAACACTATCAGTATCAATTATATATCATTTCTAATATCAATATATCATTATTGTAGTGGTCCCGGATCGTACACAATTCTCTATACAACAATTAGACACCAAAAATGTCACGTTTGTTGTATGGGAGCCCCACTTAAAAAAATATATTATTCTGTTTTAGTATTTGTTGTTATACAGACAACAGAAATACATCATCTGTGAAAATCTTAACTGTCTAGCTATCACGGTTTATGAGACCGTCTTTTTGAGTGTTTGTACACACAAACACTCAAAAACACCCATAGTACACACACGCATAACTCGCTCTCACAACACACACTCACGCACGCACGCACACACATACACGCACGCACGCGCGCGCACACACACACACACACACACATATACACACACATACACACTCACACACACTTTTAGTTTATAATTTAGCTATATCCATACCATAATTTAGATTTTTTGTTTTATTTGGACTTTAACTGGGTAGATCAAAAATATGAATAGATACGGAAGAACGGCACCTACTGGTACAAGTATTTTATAACTTAGAGGTAGGCTCCAACACCTGATTATTGTAATTGTAACACAATTTACCTAAATATTTTTTTTTATTTTTATTTTAGTTTAGAATAGTTCTATAAGGCTTAAAACCACGTTAAGCGGACGCACGCGGCGGGCGGTCGTTGCGGGCTCCGGCGCGTGTCCCCGCGCGCGTGCTCCGCGAATACGCGACGGTCTCCGTCGCGGGTACCCGACGTCAGTGTGAGTTAGTTCAATTTTAACGGCGTATATATACTGCTCTATAGCACGCGTAGACATGCTGAACAAGCCGACCCACGCATGCCCCGCAAGCGCGAGTGCACGCGCGGGGCACTTTTGTATGGAATCGCGCGGGCGTCCACGTAACGTAGTTTCAAGTCTAAGGCTCGAAACATAGCAAGCGACCCGGACGCGCGCCCCATCCGCTTGCTATGTTTCGTCAAACTGAATCCTGTACAAACTTGCACACGAGCGTCGCGCACGACCGCCACGCGTTCCTTTCGCGGTCGCGTCTCGGACGCTTGCTATGTTCCGATACATACAATAAAGAAATTAAACAAACAAACAAACTAATCCATATAATTTAACTGAGCGCCCGAAACGCAGCGCCCTTGGCGTTTGCTATGTTTCGTGCCTTAGCGATTTCAATATAGAGGAGATACAAAATTAACTTGTATTGTAATATAAGGTTTTATAAGATATACGGTACATACCTCCGAGATAGAACGTCCCATTTCTCAGCTGTAGTGATGATAATCTGTCCTTTATTCAGTAGTTTGTGGTCCGTCGCAGTTTCACCTGTCAGTTGGACCACCTGGTGGCAAAGTGAATTTATTTTTCAGAAACAACATTTCAGTACAAGATTTTATTGTATCTTTCGTGCCGTGTGACCTTCGCCCTAGAATAGGACCACTCCATCTCTTCCTGTGGATGTCGTAAGAGGCGACTAAAGAAATAAACACAAACATCTCGTGCTACAAATGTAATTCCAAAGAGGTTGACGTCTAGTGTTCCCGAGTACTATAGGCTTTTAACCTTTTTTTGAAGGGTAGACTCTTAGTTGAGGGCTTGACAGGCTAAAAGCCTATAAGGGCTAGGCCTGTTGAATAGGCCAAGCCTCAAGTCTTCATAGGCTTTTGGTTCGACATTGTTTTGGCGATACTTAAGAAAAATATCAATGTTCTTTTCTTTTTTCAAAATAAATGCAAAATTAAATAAATTCTTTATTCATAATTATGAAGGCTTACTTAGGCTGAGACGCGAAAATGGCTTCAGCCTAAACATAAGCTAATTACAATTAAAATAGTTTTAGTATATTTTGTTCCACGTTATATGAATGTTACGCACCTTCAAATTAAACTTGGTCCCGAACTTGTGGTACCAATCAGCGAACACTATATCCGCTAAAGCGTCCTTCGGCAGCACGTACACGGCTCTGGCGCTGGCGTTGCTCGTCAGCAGCCTCAGCAGCGACAGTTCTGCGATCACCGACTTGCCGGAACCGGATGGGGCGCCCACGAACACGTTGTCGTCAGAGTTGTACACTGCGTTGAACACCTGTAGGGATATGGTGGATACAGATTTATTTATATTAATTTTATTCTCAACACACCTCTAATTTCACCGGTTTAAATATATAAAGCAACTCATAAAACACGCATGTTTTATAAACGCAAATAGTGAAGTTATATTTTATAACCGCACTATTTGCTATTTATATGCTTTAAATTGTTTTTTCAACACACTTGTTCATAAAGTCAACTATGAAAACTCGGCTCTATTACGCCCTCGCCTTCGGCTCGGGCTGAAATTCCACCAAGTGTATTATAACTTTAAACTTATATCATAATGTACTATTACTTATTTTATTTTACATTAAAAAAATGTAACAAAGTTTTATGACAAGTATAGGACCTTTATTTCAAAAGCGATACGACTTACGTACGTTGCTACGTATATACGTATAGCTTGATACTGAAACTCAAGCAACATTGAGCGTTACGAAATGATGATAAAGTCTAATTTGGTTTGACATAGAAATAGGACGACAGTATCGGACGACTATCGTTTTATTTAATAGAGTTACGGTCCAGATTCTCAGGACGACATAATTTGAATACGAAAAAAAGATAAGTAACAATACATTAAGAATCCCTCAACATTACTAAAACTTATGGTAGATAACACATTGGCGCTCTCTCATTTTTAAGGCCAAGACCCATCGAGCCGGTGAGCCAGCGGAGTATTTTATTAAAAATCCTAGGATTCTTTCAAAATATCATAGGATTCTTCAGAAAAATACTGGAATTCACAAAAATTATACTGTCTTTTGAAAACAAGTGGAATTCTTCAAAAGAATCCTGGGATTCTTTCGCAGTTTTAATTTTTCTACAATCCACTTTCTTACCTGAGTCTGCACAGGGTTGAACTGAGGGAACACGTCATTGTACAACTCTTCATATTTAGGGTTCCTCAAAGCCGAAATGGGCAAAGGCTGCAGGTCCAATAGTTCCGTGGGTGGTAGGTTCTTCTCAGGAAGAATCAGATGGCGGAATGAGACTGGTAGTTGGGTCTCAGCGCCTATCCATCTGAAGAAAAGAGGTATCGTGTATTTGTTGCATTAATTTATTCTATGCTAGTCTGGGAGAAAAGAATAAGACATAGTGTTAGACAAGGGTTGGATCTCATCTATCAGCACGGAACAGCAGCATAAGAAAGTGCTGTTCCGTGCTGATAGATGAGATCCAACCCTTAAGCTACTTTTAATGAAAACTGGTTCGTACTCAACACAATTTCTATTTATATTGTTCACACACAGAAAATAGCACTAGCTGTCATTTTTGACATTTCGTTTTTATCATTTTACAGACAAATTAAGCTGCGTTCGACTACAAACATTTTACTTTTACCCGACCGCGACAAAGCCCAAAAGGAGGGTTTTACTTTTTTACAATACATACATACTATCACCCCTGTTTCCCACAGGGGTAGGCAAAGACTATGGACCTCCACTTGCTACGATTAGTAAAACAAATTAGTAACTAAATGAACACATAGTATATACTACTTACTTACCAGCTGCTTACCTTTCCACACAAATCACAACAGCCAATCGAGGGAACGGGTGAAATTCTCGAGTAATCTTATCAATAGCAACTCAACAACTCGCCACTATTTTGATTCCCTTTTCTACCTTTAAGCAACACCGGGTGTAGTTCAAGTAGTAAAAAAATTCTTGAGCTTCTCCGTGCATCGGAAGGCACGTTAGGACTTTAGTCTCGGCATCTTTGTATGGCAGGTAGGCATCTTGGATTTTAAAATGGTTGTCATTTTCAGTGGTTGTCAATAAGTGCAAATGATCAAACCAAGAAGTTCCTCACCTGTCAGACACCAGTCGCAAGAAGTACTGCGGCGGGAGAGGCTCGAACACGGGCACGAACAGCTTCACCAGATGTTCGTCCTTGCAGTACTTCTCCTTGAGTAGGAAGTACTCGTGGTGAAGAACCACTTCACTGTCCACGTCTTCCACTAGGATCCAGAAAGCTTCAGATTGGCCGTGGATCTGTGAAAACAAAAAAGTTGTTTTAGGGTTCCTGAACCGGGGGGTACTGACACTCCGCTGTCTTTCCGTCTGTGAAATTTTCACCGTTTGTGTATTACTATGGCCACTAAAACAACAATACTAAAAAAAGATTTTAAAAATTAAAGTGGGTCGTCATACAAGAAACGTAGTTCTTTTCAGCGTTTTAAAACCCTTCGTGTATGATTCCGACTCGCACTCGCCTGGTTTATTTAGTTTATTACTTTATGGCCTACTAGCAGTCCACCCCGGCTTCGCCCGTGGTACACATATAGCCTATGTCACTCGGGAATAGTGTAGCTTTCCAACGGTGAAAGAATTTTTTAAATCGGCCCAGTACTTTTTGAGCCTATTCATTACAAACATACAAAAATAGGTACAAATCTTTCCTCTTTATAATATAAGTGTAGATAGTGTAGATAGAGGGCGCCATATTGAATTTACAATTTAGTGTGACGTGAAGAGATCGCCGTGGCCACATACTGGTCAAAGATGATTTGAAATTTAATCTACAGTGAAACCATTTAGACTCGATAAGAAAGAAAGCCAAGACGCTTCCAACTATACCCATTTTGTTTATGTACCATTGATAACATGGAAGATATGAGGGAACAGATGAATATACATACATAGTATCGAAACACATAACCCTCCTACTGGCGCAGTCTGGTAAAAAGAGCAAAAAAAAAACTAAAATCACTACGGTATTCACCTTCTCATCCCATTGGAAGTCTGGAGTCTCCTATATGCATCGACAGCTCCTGCTTGGGGAACTGCCGCACAATCAAATCACTACGGTACGTACCTTCTGTCTCTCTTCGTCTAAGCGCGTTCCCGGTTGCATCCTCAGCTGTACTGCGTCGGAGCCCGGGGTGCGCTTTCCCGCTTGTTCATCTCCAAATAAAACATGCATGTCAATGGTCACCCAAGGATGCCAAAGACCTTGCAAAATGGAGAAGAAATAGCCGGAAAAGTTTGAATGATTTGGCTATAGTTTAACCGGCCGCCTGCCTCGTCGTCAACCATCTTTGGGAATGTATTTGTGCAAAAAGTTTTACATCCGGGCGCCGCCCGACGTTAACCCTCCTTGGGAATGCAATTGTTGCACGAGATGTTTGTGCTTAGTCCTTTAGTCGCCTCTTATGACATCCACAGAAAGGGATGGAGTAGTCCTATTCTAACCCGGAACCACACGGGTACGGTACGTACCTTCTCGTCCCATTGGAAGTCCGGAGTGATGGTCAGCTCCACCCTCAGGGTGGACCTAGTGATGGGCTGTATGTGCGTCGACAGCTCCAGCTTGGGGAACTGCCGCACATGCTTGTGGATCATCTTGCCCAGCTTCGGAGCCCGGACGAGTTCACCGATTTCGTTGGGCCCGAGCTCGTACAATTTCTCCCAGGGGAAGTTCTTCTTCTCCAATTTTTTCACTACCTGTTGGGTGAACAAAAATCACATTAGGGTACATCCACATATGACGTTACAGCGATAGGGGGAGGTTTCCAACGTTACAATACGTGTTAAATGGATCGAAAAAAGGGTGACATGTGCCGTGACATTTGCCATGTGGTTCCCGGCTGGGTAGAATACGACCACTCTTCCCGTGGATGTCGTAGAAGGCGAATTAGGAAACACAAGCTAAACAAAGCTTATAAACATCAATAAGACCTCTCCAACCCGACTGGCCAGCGCGGAGTGTGTAGACCAAATCCTCTGGCTGCTCTGGCTAATATATGGCTCTGGTAGTACAGAGAGGGTCGATTGATGATGAATGCACAAAGAAAAATACAGGATATTATTATCTTAGAATCTAGAAAATGCGCAAAAGACGGGTTGGAGAGGTCTTATTAATGTTTACAAGTTTAGTCAGCTTGTGTTCCCTAAGTCGCCTTCTAAGACATCCACGGGAAGACTTGGAGTGGACCTATCCTACTCTCCCGGGAACCACACGGCTATAAAGGGATTTTATGCAAGAAAGGGTATGTAGTGTATTGTAAAAATACCTCCTCCGGCATTTTCCTGAACTGCCTGAGCGGCGACATGGACTGCCACATGCGTCGGTCCACCATCTTGCACAGCGCCAGTGTCTTGTCCACCAATTGCGCCCAGCCTGCGAAAGAATGAACGGATTATATCGGCCATCTTGAATTTCAAAATAACTGTAATCTTGGTAATATCCTAAAATAGTAAATATTGGATATTGGACAACATCATCCAGGGTTAAGAAAGATTGTGGGCTCATAAAAATATTTTTGGCTCACCAAGTCTATAATTAAAAATATTGTACACGTATTTTTTCTTTTGCCTGACCGACAAATATTGAAGATACAGCGCATTTAAATTTCGCCTGACGTCACGGTCTCTTGCAATTTTTACAGGACGGTGACGTCGCAAGCCCCCACCTCCCGGAACTTCGATGTGCTGTATCTCTGTGAATTGTTACTTATTTGAAATACTCTTAACAATTTTTGTCCCATGTATACAATACTGATATATAAAACCATCTTGAATTTCAAAATGGCTATAATGGGAATATTACAACCTAAAAAACTATTCTAAAATTTACCTCTATGTTAAACAATCTCAAATATACCTTGCACTTTGCGTGACGTACACCAAGTCTTGAGTTGAGATATGTAGGCTTGCAGTAACTCGTTGATTTTGCCTTCTTTTTTACTAGCCTTTGTTAACCAATTGTTAAGCAAACGCCTTATAGGTTCTTATATACATAAATATACGTACCTACCTCTGTGTGGAACGATTTCAAATACTCTGAGTAGTCTAAGTGAATCGAGAGCACTTCCGAGCACTTGACTTTCTCTGCACCATCTTAGATTCCAAAATGGATGTCAATGTCAACGTCTACACACATTTTGTACACAACCTTAACCTTTTGAACGCCGCAAGAAAAAATTTCAAGCGTGCCTACTACGCCGCGACCAGTTTATGTGACACAAATGTTGGCGTTTCAGCACAGGCCGGAAACTCCTAAGGTACGCGCAACATGCGTCACCCAGGCGTCCCCGTTCCCCGTCCCCGCACCTCTCCCCCGTTTTCGCCTCGATTTCTCACGTTGGCCGTCAAGAACCGGGGGAGAGGTGCGGGTGCGGGGAACGGGGACGTATATTGCGCGTACCTTAGAAGAGTCCCTTCTGTTTACTCTTACTGTATTCTGTGGTTTCAGGACAGTTTCCGCTGCACGGTCTAAAGGTGTCCACGGCGTTCAAAGGGTTAATGAGAATTATGTCTACATTTGCTTCTAAAGCAACTATATAGTGTATAAAAGCTATATTTAAACTAACCTCTATGTAAAACAATCTCAAATATGGCCCTCAGCAGTCTCGAAGCGCTTTGAGTAACGTACACCATATCTGCCATCAAAGCGAAGCCTTCCAACTTGAGTTGGGATATGTAGGCTTGCAGCAACACGTTGATCTTAGCCGATGGCTCTTCTATGCTTTCTTTTATCGGGATCGGCACCTGATGATAAAATAGTTGATTAGTTTTTAAAAGATATAATATCACGTCCTTATCTGTAAAGGGGTAGATAGTGCCCAGGGCCGTAAGAGCCGAGGGCCACTCTTACCGTGATGGTGGACAAGGGCGCCGGGGTGCACTTGCACCCCTCTGGAAAGAAAATACGAAAGCGCGTTAAGTCGTAGGAGGCACGTTAAGTTATAATTGACACATTGAGAGGTAAAAGGCACGTTAAATCGAAGAATTCACGTAGTAGGAGACACGGTAAGTAGTAGGAGACACGGTAAGTAGTAGAAGACACGGTAAGTAGTAGGAGACACGTTAGGTAATTTAACCTAGGATTTTTTTTCTTTCGTTGCATCTACGAGTGACAATCTTTGTATATAAAAACATCTATAATAAATAAAGAATGATCCCTAACGGGGCAGACAGAGCCTAGGGCGGTAAGGCCCGGGCCACTTTTAGCGTGATGGTGGGCATGAAGGTGAAAAAAGAAAATCATAATAGTGATGGGTTGCTATTGATATGATTCAGATTCTTGCCCATTCCCTCGATCGGCTTTTACGATCTGCGCGGGAAGAGAAGCACCTGGTACATTCCATGTTTTTTTCTTTTCTCCCAGACCAGCATGGAAGAAAAAACCTACGATCTACGAATAATAATCCCTAGAAGCATAACTAATCCCGAAAAATCATTCCACGCGATATGTACCGCGGCAGACGGGGCTTAAAATATGAACAGCGCGGCGCGACAGTTCGCCGTGAAACTCGAGTCGTGCGGTTGCGTCGCCAGAAGTTTCCTTTGAGAATAATGCTGTGTTTTTGTGATAATTTATTCATTAAAAATGCCGTCACGTGCCGTGAAGTAGTGTAGAAGCCATACAGACATGAAAAACACAGGACTCACCTTTTATAAACATTTTAATAATCCATACTTGACATCTGTGGAAAGTGTTATGCAAAATGTACCTAAGCCACGCGTTGTACCTCACCGCTCGTTGCGGTGACCGCCCCCACCTGACGACGAAGCGTGACCTTGTCGCGACCAATCGCATGCATTTTTGTCTATGTGTGTGTTTGAGTGTTAGGTTGTTATTACGGTTAGTTTGATTGCGTAAATGGAATCGAAGCGGTGAATGTAGGAGCGTTACATTTCTAGAGAATTTATTATTCACATCACAAAATGTAAAAAAATACAAAATGAATACTCCTCACCCTCTCCATCAGCTTGTGCAGCTCCAGTTTCTCCTCCTCCCTGACAGTGACGTGGCGGAACTCGGCGGACAGCGAGAACACCCGGAACAGCTCGATCTCCCCGAGCGTGGGCCGCAGCAGCTGGTTGTAGGCCTGCATGGTCTCGTACGTGCAGTAGAAGTGCGACGCGATGCGGCCCAGCTCCGTCGGCTGGAAGTGGCCCGACTTCCGCTCGTACTTGATTAGGCCGGCCCTGCAAAAAAAGAAGTAAACATATAAAAGATTCTTAAGTTTGATAATAAATGTCAGAATTCGAGATTCAAATTTCAAAATTCAAAATTCTAAGATTCTTAAATTAAAAATTCAGAATTCTGAATTCTAAATTACTAAAATACTCGAAACGCTTAGGGTTGGGCCACATCTGTCAGCACGAACAGCACTTTCCTATTGCTGCTATCATTTTCTGTCGCTCATAACAGTCATTTGCTAGAGCGAGAGAGAGCGACGGAACGCTTAAGCATGACCTCTAGCAATTGACGCTTCTGAGCGACAGAAAAGGAAAGGAAGTGCTGTTCCGTGCTGACAGATGTGTCCCAACCCTTACTTAGCTAAGGCACCTCAAGCACTAGACGGTCACGACTACGACCAGTGGCCACAACGACCAGATTGACCAAAGAAGCCATATGAATGTCGCGCACTTGGCCGCAACTAATTTCTTTAGGTGCCTAAGTTGGTTCAGCATATTCAAGTACTGGCAAATGTGAACAAATGGCAGCGGTGTGAACTGTATCTGCCCTGAGCATCTCCAACATTAGATCAAATATAGCGTTAATATATCACCACACCACTCTCCACGCTGGCCAGACGGCGGAGTCGGAAACGGTCGGAGAGGTCTCACTGATGTTAATAAGCTTTGTTCAGCTTGTGTTCCCTAAGTCGCCTTCTACGACATCCACGGGAAGACTTGGAGAGGTCCTACTCTACTCTGCCGGGAACCACACGGCAAAAGTAATTATACCACGAATTAATGAAATAACAACTTTTTTTATATTTATATGACGACCTTAGTGGCGTAATGGTTAACACGCTAGACCGCTAATCCGGAGGTTCGATCCCCAGCCAGGGCAAGTTGGAAAATGGCCTTTTTCAAATAGGGTATTTCATAAATTTTTGGAAAGTGTCTCAAAAAGATTCCATAGTGCTAATAAACCACTGAAAACAATATAAAAATTTTAATCCATCGTCAAGTGCCATAAAAATGCTTTTAAATTTACTTATTTTTAAATTTCGAGCGTAGTTTGACGAAAACGCTAGCCGTAGTCGACGCTCTTATTATTCTGTGGTGATGACGTCATCTAGTGTGTAATCCTTTAGGTGTCAATGTCAAACTGTCAATGAATGCGCTCTCGCTGCTATCTTGATATATTTTAAAATGAGTAATATTATACTTATCGATGGTGTGCTGTTTCTAAATGCAAGAATACTAGTGTAAAAACACTGGACATATTGTGGATTCGAGTGCCAACTAATATAAATATGAGGAAAACTTGGTTCAAAATTAAAGGAAAAATTATCTGAAAAAACGACTTAGTACTTTTGTGAAGATCATTTTGATGTAAATACCAATATGCATTACCTATCTTAAATAATACGTACAACAAATACAATAAAATACCGTAGTAACTTACATGAATGCTTACAACTGAGGTTTACAAGTTCTTGTTTACATCGTTGGATGACGTAATAACATGTCGGCTACTATTTCAAGTTGTAGAACAAAAGTTGTTCAGTTTCATTGGCTGAGGTACCATCTCAGAGGTTTTGCGTTACTTTATTAACACGTTGTTCCGTAAAAGAATATATGACACATTGTGAGTCAATAAAAAAAATATTAGATAATTTCATTTAATTCCTATATAGTAATTTGTTTTAATTTATGCACTGTGACATTTTAATAATATAAATATGACATACTGTCTTTAATCTTAATATGTATTAAAATTCAATTAACTTATTTCACTGTGTGCAACTATATGTAATGTAAACTGAATAATGAAGTAAATATAAATACCTAGATATTTTTTTGATTGTAAAATATTTGCATGTCTGTTCTCAGACTAATACATGTACTAAACTATGATGACAACAACTTGTAACACTGTATTTTGGCAAATAAATGATTATTATTGGTTGTATTAATATATGTTAAATACTTTAGAGCTAGCTTTTACTCCCGATCGGCCGTTTTGGAAATATTGAGGGCTTATGTCCAACAGTGGACTTTCTGCGGTTGCAATTATGACGACGATGGAGCTAAATCTTACTTGTCAAGTAGACTGGCGGCGGTGTGGACCAGATCTGCCCTGTGCAACTCCAACAGTGGGTCGTCTTGTATCTTCTCCGGCGTGATGCCGTAGAGGGCCGGCTGGCGCAGCATCCTGATGTACAGGTACGTGTAACCTGGGGAACAATACACACAGAAACCGTCTTATTACCAAAAAGATAATACATCTGTTGAGCGAAAATTATACCAAAAAGGATACACTTTTTTTTTTAGCACTTTTCACGTAATACGTCCTTCTTTGAGTCACTGACTTACATACATAATATGTGTACCAAAGAGTCTGTTCTCATTTGGGACTGTTTGTTGCAGTGTCATATCGCAAAATGTGTACAGCGGCCCAAAAACAATTTAAACAAGCATAGCACTATAATTGTTAATAACATTTTTTTAAAATATATTTTACAACAAAAAAACTACAAAAACCTTACGTTTTCTATACTCGGGTTTTTTTTATAATTTCCCATATGATAATCCATTTTTAATACCGCCATACTTACTGAATGAACGATATGTCATTAATCATTCATGTTCATTTGTCAATCGCGTTTTGTTTTACTGTCACCAAAAGATGTGAAGTTGTTGATTTGTTTTTATTATATTTTTATGAGATTTTATACCATACACTTTTTATCGTATTGTAAAAAAAATATTTTTGAGTGAACATTACCCATCGTGTTGTCATTGTTGCCAGATAGCGTCACTGCGATTTCCCAATGTAGAAAAAGTAAAATCCTTTTTTAAATAGTGTGCAAACGTCCATAAAATCTAAAAAAAAATCTTTTGTAATCTAAGGTTTTTTCTCCTACAAAATGACGTAAAAATACTCGCTGCGACACGTAGTGCAACAATGAGGGCCCAAAATGTATGAAGGTCCAGTAGCTTCGTGGCTGTGACAGACGGACAGACCAGTGAGAACCACCTATGAAGTTTCCATTTTTACCTTTTAAGGTACGGAACCCTAAAAAAATAATGGCGACTGTTCTTACCCAGCCAAGTAACAGCATCTCTGACACTCTGAACCGAGCCCAGCACCACCTCTGCATTCAGCATGTCCGGCAGCTTGCTGACCATCTGGGACTCGATGGGCAGCTGCTGGTTGAGGAGGGACAGGTAGTACTGCAGCTCGGAGTGGTTGGTGATCAGGATACCTGGAGAGAACATGACATAGTTTTAAAAACCGTGGTTCAATTTATTATGGGTGTGTCCCTTCCATTTTGTATATCATACACACTTATATACACACACACACACACAAGTACTAAGCGCATAGAGTACTTTCCTTGAATATAGCTCAGAGGGTAAAAATCATCCTGTATATACAACCTCCGACGATACACAGCGGTCGAGCATACCGCCTCGCTTCCGCCACTCTATCACCTTAAAGTGTTAGCCAGGGTACACAGTAGCACTTACCCTCTCCCTTGTAGACTATAGAAGAACAATAGTTCCAGGCAAACATCTTGAACACCGATTGATATACCCTTTTCGCTCTTGTGTATTCTCCAGCCAATGCGAGAGAGCGAGAAGGGTATATCAATTGGTTTTCAAAAAGCTTGCCGCGAGATAATACTGAAAATTTGCTATAAATTAGTGATTTCCCCCGGGCAATATTACCAGTATTACCACTGAGCTGTGTCCTTTTCGTATAGCTGTAGCACACACATTTAAAATTGAACAGGTACGTGTGTTTTTTTTAAATAGTGTCTGCTTTTCCTTTTTTTGTATGTGTGTTATTGCAGCAAATGAATAAGTTTATCTATCTACCTATCTATAATAAAAACACAGTAGTTCTCAAGATGCATGCTACGAGTAGATGGCGCTGACCACATCCTACATCTCGCTGTCAGAGTTTATGGGAGTGTGCTGCCCAACACTCACCCTCTCCCTTGTCGTCGTACTGCGGCCGCCCCGCCCTCCCCAACATCTGCAGCACATCCAGGGCTCCGAGTTCACTCCACCGTCCTTTCTCTGGAGAGTACACCTGAGTTCCCTTCACGATGACGGTATGCGCTGGGAGATTCACACCCCAGGCTAAGGTCGCTGTTGATACTAGCACCTAAAACAAACAGGACGAACATGTACTCATGTACACTCATCATATCAGCCACAGGAAGTCCACTGCTGGACATAGGCATCCCCCAAGGATTTCAAAAACAACCAACAACTGGAGACGCATATTGCAAGGGACCGCAGGAGATTCCGTTCTGTATGTAATATTCTTACTTCTGTGCCCATAGTAAGGGACCACGTTTCAGAGCCACAAGTCATCACTGGTAACACACATTGATTAAGCACTTTCGTCTTGAGGCACGGAGATATTTTGGACGAACAGACTCTGTACATGCACGATATCACGTCTTTATCTCTAACGGGGCAGGGTCTTGCGGCTCTAAGCAGACAAAGCCCAGGGCCGCAAGACTCAAAGGCCACTTTTAGCGAGAAGGTGGAAAAATCGATCAAGTGCTAGTCGGACTCGTACATGAAGGGTTCCGTATCTCCAATTTCGTACAATGTTTTATAACGCTGAAAAAACACGTTTTTCGTATGACCCCCTTTAATTTTTAACTATTTTTTATTTTAAATATTTGTTGTTATAGCGGCCACAGTAATACATAATCGGTGAAAATTTCAAGTGTCTAGCTATTACGGTTCAAGAGATAAGAGCCCTGTGACAGACGGACAGACAGCGGAGTCTAAGTAATAGGGTCCTGTTGGCACCCTTTGGGTACGGAACCCTAAACATCTCTAACATGGAACATCATGGAACTTTATAATTTTTATATTTACGTTTTACATTATATATTAACGATCATATTTTTTATCATCACCATCATCATCATATCAGCCACAGGAAGTCCACTGCTGGGCATAGGCCTCCCCCAAGGATTTCCAAAACAACCGATCGGAAGCGGCCTGCATCCAGCGTTTTCCTGCAACCTTGCTCAGGTCGTCTGACCACCTAGCAGGTGGGTGTCCTACGCTGCGCCTACCAGTACGTGGCCGCCATTCGAGAACCTTTCTGCCCCATCGGCCATCGGTTCTTCGCGCTATGTGCCCCGCCCACTGCCACTTCAATGAGCTAATCCGCTGGGCTATGTCTGTGACCTTAGTTCTTCTACGAATCTCCTCATTTCTGATTCGATCACGTAGAGAAACACCAAGCATAGCCCTCTCCATAGAGCGTTGAGCGACCTTGAGCCTACTTATGAGACCCATAGTAAGGGATTTTTTTATATTTCATATTAAATCGATCTAAATAATTATGAATCACCCAAACTGGGTACATGTACTACTGCACCAACATTTGTCATCTTATATTATATTATTTATTTATTTATTTAAACTTTATTGCACATAAAATAAGTGTACAAATGGCGGACTTAACGCCTTATGGCGTTCTCTGCCAGTCAACCATTGGACCAAGTAGAGAAATAATTTGGGTGGTGCGACATGTGTAAACAAAACTTAAAAGTATCTATAAATACCTACAAGAATAAATCAAGAATATACATAAATATTAATTTTAAAGAAATATATACCAATACAATAACTATAGATAAAAAAAATATACAAAATATATAATTATGTAAATATAATACATAAAGAGCTAATTATATATGTATACGGATAGATAAATAAATATATGGATGACTACTAATTACCGCGCAGGGACACGACGAGAAGAAGAGACTTCTTGGAGAAACCGTTTTTGAACCGCCCGTTTAAAAGCGTGACGACTAGGCGCTCGTCTAATAGAATCAGTAAGAGAATTCCAGAAAAGGATGGCTTGAATTTGAAAAGATTTATTCATAAATTCAGTGCGATGATGATTATCTAAAGGGACTTTTTTCCTCGGAACACTAGACGCGGCGATAGGCTTGTTTTAAAAGAGGTACCAAGGACTGAAATATACCAAAAAAATTTTATGGCAATGTGTGTAAAGATATATAATAAATTGCCTACAGATATAAAGGAACTGCCATTGACCGGTTTTAAGAAAAAATTAAAATCGTGGCTCATTAACAAAGCTTATTATAAAATTGACGAAATCTTTAAGAATTATTAAGTGTGACTTTAATATAATTGTTAATTGTGAATAAATTTGAATTTTTGTCATCACGCCCCATAGTCTTTTTTATTCTTTCATTGTAAATTAGGTACTTCAGTATTATTTTCACATTCTTGTCAACTATAAGCAAAATAGATTAAGGACATGTTTATTATTTAAGATCTTATGTACTCTATTTTATGTGAATAAATATCATTATCATTATCATTATAAAAATGGAACATCTCTAGTTAAAACCATTAGTCTACCTGTATATGCCGGTCAGCAAACAGATCTTCCACCAAGGTCCTGTCGACTCTGCTCATGCCCGCGTGGTGGATGGCGAACCCGTACGGCAGCAGCTCTCGCAGTTCTGGATTCTTCACTTGCTCAGCTTCGGTTCTCAGTACTTCCATACTGGCTGACCCTTCCCTAAAAAATATATTTAAATAAATATATAGGGACAAATCACACTGATTGACCTAGCCCAAAACTTAGTTGAAACTTATATTATGGGATACTAACGCAACGATACTATTTTTTATAATACATACATACAACGTGGAAGGGACATACCCGTAATAAAACGAACCACGGGCTATACTAGATCATTATAAAAACATTTAAAATAAAATAAAAAATCGGCATTTCCATACAAAAGTGTGCGGCCGCCCTGGCGATTTGTATCGGAACGTCGAATTTTTTTTTTGTTTCTTGACTGTTATTTTAATTTCACTATACTTTAGTGATCTAGTATAGCCCGTGGTTCGATTTATTACGGGTATGTCCCTTCCACTTTGTATATAGATAAACACCCAAGACAATTTGAAAAAGGCTATTTTTGCAACACTAAGCTTAGCTGTAAGTAACTATTTGACGTCAACATTTGTGCAAAACAAAACAAAGGGACTATTAGGGTTGGATCTCATCTATCAGCACGGAACAGCACTTTCCTATGCTGCTATCCTTTTCTGTCGCTTAGAAGCGCTCTCGCTCTAGCAGATTATTGTTCGGAGCGACAGAAAAGGATATCAACCCTTGAGATATTATATTATAGGATGCTCAAGACCGTGCGAAGTGGAGAAATAAAAAGTCGAAATTCGGACACTAGGCTTCACAGCATAAGGCTTGAAACTGCGTCACGCGGACGCCCCGGGCGGGTTAAACAAAATAAAATACAAATTCTACTCGAAAAGAAATAAAAAAAAAAAAAAAACTTATATTTCACTTCACTCACCTCAAAAACTGTCCCAGCGTATCTTTCTCGAGACACATGTCCCTAATAGCGCGCGCCGTTTTACCAGTTTCCTTCCGGGAATGGACGAACACTAAGATCTGAGAATAAAAGAAAATATTACTCAAATTTATAAATAAAAACCTGATTGTCTGAAAGGAAAGATGATTCCGTGCTTCGGAAGGCACGTAAAGCTGTGGGTCCCGAACGCCATTTGACGTTTGTTTAAACCTATCCTAGGATTGGATCTGGTCTACCCTTTGGGTTGCGGAGGTCAGACGGCAGTCGCTCTGTGTACAAACCAGTAAGCTCGTCAAATCACCTAGGGTAGGTAGCGGACCCCGGGCTCTGGAGCAACACCGGTGAGGATGCAACCGGGATTACGGGAGGATGGTGATGATCATCAGTCTTTTCTAGTCTCCACTGCGGGAGCACGACCCTCTCTGTACTGCCAGAGCCATATATTAGCCAGAGAATTTGGCCTTCACTCTCCACGCTGGCCAGACTGGTTGGAGAGGTCTCACTGATGTGTATAAGCTTTGTTCAGCTTGTGTTTCCTAAGTCGCCTTCTACGACATCCACGGGAAGACTTGGAGTGGTCCTATTCTACTCTGCCGGGAACCACGCGGCTAACGCAGAGAGGAGCACGGTATGTATGTATGTATGTAAGGCGACCTCCGTGGTGTAATGGTCAACACGCTAGTCCGCCAACCTGGAGGTTCTGGGTTCGATCCCCGGCCTTTGTCAAATTGTCCTGGATCTTGGGTGTTTATCTATATATGTATTTATTATAAAATATACTATCGTTGAGTTAGTATCCTAACTTTAACACAGGTTTAAACTTACTTTGGGGCTAGCTCAATCAGTGTGATTTGTCAAAAAAAAGGCACTAACCTGATTCCTTCCAGCATGCTCCATGGTCTTCTCATAGACTATATCGTTCATCACCTGGAACCTCTTTAGCGCCTTTTTCTCTGTAACTCCAATGTACTGTTGTTCCAGTGCTACTGGCCTGTAAAAAAAAAGAAAACATACTTACTTGGTCTTATTACAGTTTTTGGCGGGAAGTCGGTTGGGGTTTGCTTTAAATTAATAGGTCGGGGAAAAAGTCTTTTCGCATTTTATATGAAAATTCAAAATATATTTTAATATAGTTTATTTACAATTTACTAAAGTATGTAAGTACCATTTTGTTCGATAACTTTTTGCCATCTTATAGATAGGGACATGATCCCATTGCTATATACATTTTGGGGCTTCTGATCAAAAAACTGCGTCAAGTAGTTTTGGCAGTCCTCTCGTGATGTTAACCTGACACTACCTAAAGAATTCTGAAGAGACCGAAACAGGTGGAAATCTGAAGGTGCCAGGTCAGGACTATACGGCGGATGCATTAACACCTCCCAGCCAAACTCTCTTAATTTTTGCTGAGTGGTTAAAGATGTGTGAGGTCTAGCGTTATCATGATGAAAAACCACACCCCTTCTGTTGATTAATTCCGGCCGCTTTCTCTCAACTTCTTGCTTTAATCTTATCAGTTGTTCGCAGTAGAGTTCTGAATCGATGGTCCTGCCTGGTGGTAACAACTCATAATGAATAATGCCCTTCCAATCCCACCACACACACAGCATCACCGTGTTGCGAGTTAACCCGGGTTTCGCCACAGTCTGTGAAGCCTGACCGGCCTTTGACCATGACCTTTTTCGCACGTTCTTGTCGTACGTGATCCACTTTTCATCACCAGTTATCAATTTCTTCAAAAATGGTTCGGTCTCATTACGTCGTATAGTTTATTACATTAGTAGTATAAAGAATCACAAATGAGTACACGATTCATTAGGTTTCTTTCAGAGAGCTCGTGAGGTACCCAAATATCGACCTTTTTTGGGTACCCATTTTTTTTCAAATGCGCCAAAACTGTTTTGTGGTCAATTCCCAGTTCTTCAGCTACGTCGTAACTACTGATATGCCGATCTTGCTCCACTTTTTAAAAAAAAGTTCATACATACTATATGCGAAAAGACTTTTTCCCCAACCTAATATTTTGCAAATTCATTTTAGTGGACTTTATAATGCAAAATTGGTGTTGTTTGATGTTTTATAAATGCTCATACTCATAAATAATATGTGGAATAGTTAAAGTGGACAGTCATAGTACGGCTGTACATTTGCTTAACGGTCTGTGGTGGAAGTCTTAAGGCGTCGTCCGCCACTCAATCTTCTATGAAAACCAGTGGACTCGTATAGATTTATCGCCAGAAGCTCCCTTTAAGCAATCAAAGGCCGACACCACCCTTTGATTGTAACTTGTTAGGAATAAAGAAGCAACAAAACTAAAGACAGGCTCTAAAGGACTTGTATCCAGAGGCGTAATTTTATTCTCAGAAAAAAAATTGGTCTCATCAAATTGAATCATCCCTTCTATGTTGGTCTGGGTGAAAAAAAAAATTGGAATGTACCAGCTGCTTCTCTTCCCGCGCAGATCGAGGGAATGGGCGAGAATCTGAACCGTAACACGATTCAGATAGGCGATGCAGCTAGCAACCCATCACTATTTTGATTCCGTTTTTCCATTTTAACGCCTTTCATCAAGCTTAAAGTGGCCTTTGGAGTCCCGGGCTCTGTCTGCTTAGAGCCGCAAGACCCAACATACTCTGTCTGCCCCGTTAGGCATAAAGACGTGATAGTGCATCTGTATCAAATTGAAAGACAAATATTGTTGAAAATAGATTGAAATGGGCGGGGCCGGCGGCGCACTTTCACTGTCGAGCCATATTCTCACCTTTATTTCTATTAACGAAAAACATAGTATAATCATCAGGTTTTACTAGTGTCCACTGCATGATCACGACCCTCTCTGTACTACCATAGACATATATTAGCCAGAGCAGCCAGAGGATTTGGCCTACACTCTCCACGCTGGCCAGACGGGTTGGAGAGGTCTCACTGATGTTTATAAGCTTTGTTCAGCTTGTGTTTCCTAAGTCGCCTTCTACGACATCCACGGGAAGACTTGGAGTGGTCCTATTCTACTCTGCCGGGAACCACGTGGCTAGTAAAACTATAGTTTACGAGCTCTTGCCCGCGGCTTCGCTCGCGTATCCCAAATACCACGGGAACAATCCTTTTTTCCGGGATAAAAGGTACCCTATGTCCTTCTTAGTACTTTTATGTGTATGCGAATAACAAATATACAAACTCACTTTCGCATTTATAATATAAGTTAGGATTGGGATTTTAAATGGTGTCCAACAGCCCTCTAAAGCCATTATCGACTCGATAAAAAGAAGACCGCACCTGAATGAGTTGTCGAAGTAGAATAGGCCTTGTTCAGGCCTCACTCGGAGGAACGCGGCGACGTCGCCGTAGTTCGGCAGCGTAGCGGACAGACCGACCAAACGGACCTGCAATACAAACAAACATACACATTATGCAAATTCAATTCATCTAATACAACGCGCTAATTCATCTAATAAAACCGATGGACCGATTTCGATGCGGTTTTCTTACGTGAAAGCAAGTCCCCTTGCGGTGGTTCTTAGCTATGTTTGATGACAATCGATTCAGCCGTTTACAAGTTATTGAGGGTTAAGGGTTGGATCTCATCTATTAGCACGGAACAGCACTTTCCTATGCTGCTATCCTTTTCTGTCGCTCAGAAGCGTCATTTGCTAGAGCGAGAGAGAGCGACGGAACGCTGCAGCACGGTCCGTTCCGTCGCTCTCTCTCGCTCTAGCAAATGACGCTTCTGAGCGACAGAAAAGGATAGCAGCAAAGTGCTGTTCCGTGCTGATAGATGAGATCCAACCCTAACGCTTGCAAGTCAGAGCTTTCTCTAGTAAATAATAGATGGCGCTACGGGTATCAAGTCTTATCGGTAGTTCCGCTACTCATCACTATTATTAAATTAATGCATACGGGAATTAACGCGAAACGTACCTTTTATTTATTTATTTTGCTGACGTTTCATTCGGGTGAACACCGAACGTGGTCCCAGCTTGACCACTTGACAGCTTGACTTGTCAGTCAAGCTGGGACCACGTTCGGTGAAACCCGAATGAAACGTCAGCAAAATAAATAAATAAAAGGTACGTTTCGCGTTAATTCCCGTATGCATTAATTTAATAATAATGCAACGCGATAGTTTAAAAGTATTTACTCATCACTAGATGGCGATCTTGACAGTCGGAGTTTTTATTAATTTGCCTAGCAAATAAACTTGTTGGAATTAATTTAATAACTGTCCTCACCTCTTCCTGCGTCTGCTCCCTGGTCCGCAGCGTGCGCGCCACCAGAGCCTCCAACACCGGCCCCCTTTCGTCGTGGAGCAGGTGAACTTCGTCGATGATGATCAGCCGGACTAAGTTAGTGAACGAACGCTCGCCACCTTAAACAATACGGTATTGTACTCTTTATGAGAAAAAACCACCCTAAACAATACGGTATTTTACTTATTATGAGAAAAAACCACCTTAAACAATACGGTATTTTACTTATTATGAAAAAAAAAACCCTTTAACAATACGGTATATTATTTATACATTCGTGTTCTGGCGCAGTCGGGTAAAAAATTACACTAGTTTTTTTCCAGATAATAAGATAAAACTTAATGTTTTTAACTTACCTTTTCTAGTGATAATATCCCACTTCTCTGGTGTGCAAACAATGAGTTGGGTAGCTTCTATTTGCTCCCGGGTAAGCTGGTGATCCCCGGTCAGCTCGGACACTTTCATGTTGTACGGGGCCAGGCGTTTACTGAAGTTGCCCACCTGTGGAACATCAAAACATTTCGTTATATACGCAAGTTTAGGTCTATATAATATGTAAGGCTCTAAGCACACGGCGTATTTTAAACGCGCAGACAATGCGCATTTTAGGAACGCGCGATTTCGACGCCGTAGTTGCCGATTGTTGCGTTTGTATCAATTCAAACGCGCGTACAACGCGATACAAAAGCGAGCGTAAAGCGCGTATACGCGCGATTGAATTGATACAAACGCGCGTACAAAGGGGCAGAGAAGCGTTTTTACCTTGGAATATGAATATACAACATGTTAATGAAATAACGCAAAACCCCTCAGATGGTACCACGGCCCATGGAGCTGAACAATTTTTGTTCTACAACATTCCCAAAATGTCAAAAATAAAATTCGGATTTTCAACCAACAACGAGTTAATGATATAACGCAAAACCTCCCACGCCGTATTATCGGGGTAAAAGTAAACCTAGCCCACGCCGTATTATCGGGGTAAAAGTAAACCTAGCCCACGCGGTAGTTTCTTATCAGAGTAAAAGTAAACCTAGCCCACGCCGTAAACTTTCTTATCGGGGTAAAAGTGAACCTAGCCCACGCGGTAGTTTCTTATCGGGGTAAAAGTAAACCTAGCCCACGCCGTAAACTTTCTTATCGGGGTAAAAGTGAACCTAGCCCACGCGGTAGTTTTTAATCGGGGTAAAAGTAAACCTAGCCCACGCCGTAAACTTTCTTATCGGGGTAAAAGTGAACCTAGCCCACGCGGTAGTTTCTTATCAGGGTAAAAGTAAACCTAGCCCACGCCGTAAACTTTCTTATCGGGGTAAAAGTGAAACTAGCCCACGCGGTAGTTTTTAATCGGGGTAAAAGTAAACCTAGCCCACGCCGTAAACTTTCTTATCGGGGTAAAAGTGAACCTTGCCCACGTTTCTTATCGGGGTAAAAGTAAACCTAGCCCACACGGTAAACTTTCTTATCTGGGTAAAAGTAAACCTAGCCCACGCGGTAAACTTTCTTATCGGTGTAAAAGTAAACCTAGCCCACGCGGTAAAATTTCTTATCAGGATAAAAGTAACCGGCTACCTAGGATAAAGCGCGGGCTACCGCGCGGAAATCTTTCTGATCGGGGTAAAAGTAAACCTCGACCACGCGGTAGTTTCTTATCGGGGTAAAAGTAAACCTCAACCTAGCCCACGCGGTAAACTTTCTTATCGGAATAAAAGTCAATCTAGCTGGTCCTCATATCAAACTCACCATTTCCTGTACGAGCGACCTCATCGGGGCGACGTATATCATCTTGAAGTCATGCACATTGACTGTCCCGTCGTCGTTGACATGCTTCCCCACCTCCCTCAGTATACAGAGCAACGCTACGTTGGTTTTGCCCGCGCCGGTCGGAGCGCAAACTAAGAGGTTCTCATCAGTCTCTAGAGCTGCTTTTGAGATTCGACTCTGTGAACAAATGGAGACAAAGTATTAGGATAAAGAATTCGACAAGTAATTTAAAATAAACGGGCAAGTGCGAGTCGGACTCGTACATGAAGGGTTCCGTACCTCCGTACAATGTTTTGAAATGCTGAAGAACGTCTCTTGTATGACGACCCCCTTTAATTTTTAACTTTATCTTATTTTTAGTATTTGTTGTTATAGCGGCCACAGTAATACATAATCGGTGAAAATTTCAAGTATCTATAGTAAGTATTCAAGTATAAGTCTAGCTATTACTCAAGTCAATAGATATGCCACTTTCGAGTCCAACTCCACTAGAAAGGAATAAAAGATTAGTCTATAACTACAAAAAAGGTAACTACGAAGCCATTATTTCAGAATTAGAAAGTACACAGTGGCAGAAAATACTTCTACAGGGTTCTCTTGAGGAAGCAGTCTCCCTTTTCTATTCTAAACTTTACGAACTCAGACATAAGTTCATCCCTAGTAAAACTGTTGTCAGTGATGCGAAATACCCCTCATGGTACAGTCCCGCCTTAATTAAAATCCTTAAGGAAAAGCAAAAATTTTTGAAAAAATATAAAAAATATGGTAACAGTGAGGATCATAATACTTTTGAATTGCTTCGGCAAAGAGCAAAAATTATAGAAGATGAATGTTATAAATCCTATATAAATCATGTGGAAGACGCCGTTGTTAATAATCCTAGAAGATTTTGGTCTTATTCTAAATCCCTTAAAAATGGACATCATGTCTTACCAGCAGTAATGAAATTAGATGGCTTATCTGCAGATACGGGCGAGTCTGTGTGTAACTTATTTTCCTCGTATTTTGAATCTAATTTCCAGACTAGTGATAGTTCAACTAATAATTCATCCCCAACTAGAAATAATAATTTAAGTACTAACAACTTAAGTAATATACACGTTGATCAGTCAAAAATTAAGGAGATTCTTCAATCTTTAGATATATATAAGGGCGCTGGACCAGATAACGTTCCTCCTATATTTATAGTCAATTGTGCCAAAGGTCTGGTTCAACCCCTTTTTATACTTTTCCGCCGATCGCTTGATGAAGGCCTTGTACCTATTATATGGAAATCCGCCTTTATTACACCTGTCCATAAAAGTGGGGACCGTTCGAACATTAAGAATTATAGACCAATATCTAAATTATGCATATTTGCCAAAGTTTTTGAAAGAATTATCTACAACGAAGTTTATGCACTATTCAAGCCTAACTTTATATCAGAACAACACGGTTTTCTAAAAAATAAATCTACTGACTCAAATCTCTTATTGTTCAATGATTATATTACCTCAAATATGGAGTCAGGTGGTCAAATTGATGCTATATTCACTGACTATAGCAAGGCATTTGATAGGATTAATCATTCAATACTGCTAGATAAGTTATATCACGCCGGTATACATGGTAATCTCCACAGGTGGTTTTGTTCCTACGTCGAAAATCGATCTCAGGCTGTTGTAATAAATGGTTTTGTATCTCCTTGGGTTACAATACCGTCTGGGGTCCCGCAAGGTTCGTTGTTAGGTCCCCTTTTATTTGTCATATTTATCAATGACATTAACACCTCCATGAAACATTCTCAAATGTTACTATATGCCGATGATGCCAAAATTTATAAAACCATTGATACTCCTCAGGATTGCCATTTATTGCAGGAGGACCTGGACAGTTTTGCTAAGTACTGTATCGATAATAAACTGGACCTAAATATTTCGAAATGTTCCGTTATCTCGTTCACTCGTAAACCAAAACCAATATTACTCAGTTACACGATAAAGGGACAGGCACTTGAGAAAGTAGATATAGTAAGAGACCTTGGTCTGTATCCGGATTCTAAGTTACTATATGATCACCATATAGACCACATCGTTAAGAAAGCTTTTAAAACTCTAGGATTTATTATGAGATCTACTGCTAATTTTAAACAAATCAAGGCGATAAAAGTGTTATACTGCTCCTACGTGCGTAGTCTACTTGAATATGCTTCCGTTGTGTGGAATCCATGCTATGATGTCTATGTCTCTCGTGTGGAATCTGTTCAGAGAAGATTTCTACGTTACCTTCAATATAGATGCAAAATCAAAGATCCTACTTACGAAAGTAGGTGTCAGAGATATCATTTTCTACCATTGCAAGTCAGAAGAAGTATAACTGATATGACCTATGTCGTCAAAATTTTAACCGGCGTTGTCGATTGTCCTGAACTTTTAAACAAAATTAATATTAAAATTCCAATTACGTCACTGAGGAATAACAAAATTTTTATGTTACCACCAGCTTGTACAAATTATAGACAAAATTCATTTTTTTATCGGGCATTAAGATCATGCAATCAATTTTGTTCAGAAAATGAGTGCGTAGATATATTCAATGCAAAACCTTTTCACATCAGGCGTGTAATTGAACAAAAGTTTTTTAATTCCCAACCCCCCTTCGTCATTTAATGTCATTGTAAGATTTTAAGTCTTAAGACAATTTATTTAGATTAGTTTCTTTTTATCAACCTTGGTTTTTTCAAAACACCATATTGTATAGTTTTGCCTTCATTTTCATTGAACTATTATGTCCTTGAACTTAAAATAGTGTCATCCAATTGGTTTAAGTACTATACTTTTTCTATAAGTGGAAACTTATTATTGGCTAAGTTTTGTAACTATTTGCTGTTATGTTTACATAGATAATGAAATAGCTGTAAGTTTTCCGAAATAAAATAAATTAAAAATAAAAATAAAAATAAAAATTACGGTTCAAGAGAAAGAGCCCTGTGACAGACGGACAGACGGACAGACAGCGGCGTCTCAGTAATAGGGTCCCGTTTGCACCCTTTGGGTACTGAACCCTAAAAAAACAAACGCGCGAGTGAAGCGCGTTTGTATAGATACAAACTCTCTCATTCTGATCAAAACACGGAAGCTACGCGCGTATACGATCAGTAGACGCGCGATTCATGATCGCTCCGTGTGCTTAGGTTACAAGGTTGCGTTTGAATTTCGTTTGAAGCGCGTATTGTACGTCGTTTGAAGCGTATCGTCGCAAAATATCCCCTAGTCGCAAAATGTCCCTTTCGCAAAATGTCCCTTGAGCAAAATGTCTCTTTCGCAATATGTCCCCTGGTGGCAAAAATATCCCTTTCGCAAAATTTCATATTTTTATACAGATAGTTTATCACCCAGATTAACACATAGGCTACTTGTTATCCCGAAAAAGTTACTGTTTAGGGATCGATATTAACGCGAGCGGAGACACAAAAGCTAGTTTCTTGATAATTAGTTCAGTAGTTACGGCATGGAGGCGTAACAAACAAATAAATAACAAACTCACTTTATAGTAATTTTATAAAAATAATGAAATTTTGGAAAAGGGACATTTTGCTACCAGGGGACAATTTGCGAAAGGGACGTTTTGCGCAATGGACATTTTGCGAAAGAGACATTTTGCGTAAGGGACATTTTGCAACTAGGGGACATTTTGCGTAAGGGACATTTTGCGACGATACCGTTTGAAGCATTGAGCTTGCCCCATTTTCTCCCCATCGCTGTGACGTAATATATATGCGGATGGCCCCCAAGTGTGCTTACTTGGATCCTGTTCAAGGTCTTGAAGCCCTCGAAGGCAGGCTGCACATACTTGGGCAGCTTGTCGACGGCCACTAGAGTCTCGTCCTCCTCGAACGGCTTGGGCTTCAAAGCGGGAACGTGGACCTCTTCGTATCCTGGTGACAGAAATATAACTATTTAATTCATTGTTGTTGAATTTAGTTTTTAGGGTTTCGTACCCAAAGGGTGCAAACGGGACCCTATTACTGAGACTCCGCTGTCTGTCCGTCTGTCACAGGTAGAGAATACAATCCCGGGATTCCAAATCTCGGGATCCCGACCGTTTTCTGGCCCCGAAAATCCCGGGACTGTACTTGGCTAATCTCGGGATTTTCGGGATTGCCACAAACAAGTCTAGTTTGTATTCCGTAGTCCGCAACGGACCATTCATGATCGTCACTTTTAGTCCGTGTATATCAATTTATTAAGGTGAAGATATAGGCAAATGACCTTGAAGTGTGAAATAAATTGTTAACTCGTAAATATGGTGATAATTTCCATATTGCTCTTCGTCATGCACTAGATAGCCCTTTAAATTATTTTATGAACCACCGTTGAAAGTATTTACATTAGTGCGTCTAGCTTTAAAACTTGCCTCCGCCAAAAGTGGCCACGGCAAGTTTTAAAGCTAGACGGATCACCAATAATAGTTTCAACGGCAGTTCATAAAATAATTTAAAGGGCTATCTAGTGCATGACGAAGAGCAATATGGAAATTATCACCATATTTACGAGTTAACAATTTATTTCACACTTCAAGGTCATTTGCCTATATCTTCACCTTAATAAATTGATATACACGGACTAAAAGTGACGATCATGAATGAAGTAAATTTGACGTCAGATCGATACGCAAATTCATACAGAGGCTGTCTCTATCTTGATCCAAGGTCTGCGTATGTATAAAATTCTCTTTCTGACCTTTCCTCTGCTTCCTGAAGGAGCCAGGCGGTAGTTGACACCTCTTGTTGGCCATGAAGTGAGCGCCGGCTGCGAACACCAGGTCCTCCAGTTGCAAAACTTTGCGCGAGCCGCCCACCTGGCCTGTACCGCCCGTCTCCACTTCTGACTTGTGCCGCTTGCGGGGCGCTTCGGATTGTTGGGCGGTCTGGAAAACAAATATAGATTTTTTTTAAATAAAGCTTCGTCCATTAACTTATTAAGCCCCCCCCCCCCCCCTCTGATGATGCGTGGTGAGGTAAAAACGACTCCTCACCCTAAACAAAATCATGTGTGTTTAGGGTGAGGGGGGGGGCAAAGAGGAATCCAAGAGGCACTCCCCCCCAAGCACCTCTATTAGGTCAAAAATCTAAATAAATATGCCGCCATGATTTCCAGGGTGCAAATAATCTTGACTTCGTTCGCATAGCTTCTCTTTTAGTCTTCACTGCAGGAGCACGACCCTCTCTGTACTACCAGAGCCATATATTAGCCAGAGAATTTGGCCTTCACTCTCCACGCTGGCCAGACTGGTTGGAGAGGTCTCACTGATGTGTATAAGCTTTGTTCAGCTTGTGTTTCCTAAGTCGCCTTTTACGACATCCACGGGAAGACTTGGAGTGGTCCTATTCTACTCTGCCGGGAACCACACGGCTAGTGTTATTTTCTATGTCTAATGCTAGTTTGATTGTTGTCCCACACCTCGTCATCTCCCTTCCCGGTGTCCAGCTGAGCCAGTATCTTCTGCAGGTGCGGTTCTCTGGACATCTCTTCTCTGATTGCTGCCCGCTCGTTGTCAGATTGCGCCGACGCCAGTCTTATGCAGTACAGAACTGAAAAGACAACACAAATCATCTTATTTGTAATTTATATATTCATATTATATTTAGTTCTTTAGCCATCTTCAACAGCTGCACGTAAAAGTCCAAAAGCCAGTTTATTTCTAAATAGACATGTATTTATTTAATTATGGTACATACATAATTAAATATTACATACATACATTCATTTTCAATGTTATAACCAGAAGGTTATTTCTTGTTCTTCTTTTATTCTATGAACACTGTATGCCTTTCTTGTATAAACATCTCTCCCAGGGCCACTGGAAGAGATCTCTGAGGAGCTCGGTGGCCCGGTGGGAGTACGCATTGCTGGCGTTTTCACAAGTTAAGCAACCCCGGGCGTGGTCTGTACTTGGATGGGTGACCACAAGTGGTACAAAAATTTCTCGAGCTCCTCCGTGCTTCGGAAGGCAAGTAAAAGCCGTTCGTCCCGGCTGTCATCATCATATGGCAGTCGTTAAGCTATGCCAGATGCCTTTAGGCAGCTTGAAAAATCTGACACCAGTGTTGGCCACTTACACACACGAAAAACAAAACAAACAACAACTGGACGAGATCTCTTGAGATAAGTAGCGCCTTTGTACAACTTTTATTTTATGTATTATCTGTATACATTTCCATGTACATAAATTGGTAAATAAATAAATAAATAGATGAGGACAAATTACAGATTGGGGAAGCTCCAAAGTTTAAACTTGTGTTAAGTTCGATACTAACTCAAAGATACTCCGTCTTATTATAAAAACAGGACTAACTTTGTTACTAGGTTTCAACCATTACCCACCCAAATCAAGTTGACATCTAGTAATATCACAGTATCTCACCTGGAGTTTTTGGCGGGAAGTCAAGGGGTTCGGTTGGGGTTTGCTTAAATTATTTTACAAATTGATTTTAGTGGACTTTATAATATGAAATTGGTGTTGTTTGGTGTTATAAATGCTCATGACATGAACAATGTGTCAAATAGGTAAAGTGGACAGTCATAGTACGGCTGTAGTGATATTTATTTTGCGGACTGTGTAGGCGTCTTCGGGCGTCGTCCGCCACTCAATCGTCTATGTAAACCAGTGGACTCGTATAGATTTGTCGCCAGAAGCTCCCTTCCAGCAATCAAAGGTCTACACCACCCTTCGATTTAGATAGAATTAGGTTAGGATTAGGAATAAAGAACAAAATTAAAGATAGGCTCTAAAGGACTTGTATCCAGAGCCGTAAAATTATTTAATAAAAAAAAAAAAGTATCTCACCTGTCAATGTCAACTTGATTTGGGCCGATAATGGTTTAAACTTAGTAACAGAGTTAGTCCTGTTTTTATAATAAGACGGACTACATTTTACGATCAATACACACATGTGTCAGAAAGAAGGTTAGGTGGGAATTATTTAAAATGGTAATATGGTCAGCGCCCTTCCTCGCACTATCAGAAGCTACCTTGTGAAACCACAAGAATCGAGAATAATTTATTTGCATTATACCAATAGATGTTAAAGATGTTAGTAAATGTCAGTATGTAGGTACATTGAATAAACCTGCAGAGAGCTGGTATGCAAACATTTTTATTGATTAAAATGAATTTAAACTGGCTGGAGGGTGATGGGGGGGTGTTAACTACCATCCCGACATATACTAAGATAAACACCCAAGACCGAGCTACCACTTATAGCCCGGAAAGGGAGGGGGGAGGGGTCATACCTGTGTGCCTGTACTTGTTCAAGGTCTTCACAAACTCGAAGCAGTCGTACCCGAGCAGCAACACTAGCCTGTTCTCCAAGTCTCTGTCGTCCGCAGCCTCGGCAAGGGCTTTCAAGACCTCGCTGGCTTTTGCCTGTCATACAGAGGGTATAAATGCAAATTTCATTTATTTATTTATTTAATCTTTATTGCACTATAAATTAAAAGTACAAGTGGCGGACCTAATGCCATGTGGCATTCTCTCCCGGTCAACCATTAGACCAAGCAAAAAATATGTGTGGCTGGCGTAATAAAATTCACAAAAATAAGCAAACTTAATATAAATAAAATATATATAATCGAAAACACATATACTTATACAAAAATATACTTTTAAACATATAATAACTATACATATATACTAACATGCATAAAATACAATAGATAAATACATAAATATAAATACTAATAAATAATTTCATACATACATCGTGTTAATGAATGAACGCAAAACCACTCAGATGGTACCTCAGCCCATGTAACTAAACAACTTTTGTTCAACAACTTTCACGTGACTAAAAAAAATATATTTTAATTTTCATACAAACTGATCAGCTGATCGAGTCAATTTGTGTGAAAATCCGATTTTTTTTTTAGATTTCGTGAAAGTTGTTGAACAAAAGTTTATTAAAACACAATGGATGCTTGACACAGACTAAGTTTATTAGCTTCCATAGAGCTTAGCTCATAGACAATGTACAGAGGGCGCTAGCAGCAACATAATTTTGTTACCATACAATAACACCTCCACTTAACAAAATTAAGAAAATAAACTACGCTGAGCTCTGTCTACTTAGTCACAAAAACTAACATACATTACTTCGAAACAGGGAGAATGCCCAATTTATTTATAAGGTAATAATGTTTTACAGAACCTAAACTTTTGGTAAAAATATCTGCTGGCATTTCAGCTGTTTCCAGATAAGCAACTTTTATAAATTTATTTGAAACTGCCTCCCTGACAAAATGATATCGTATATCGATATGCTTCGATCTACGATGAAACACTGCATTTGAAACAAGCTTTTGGGCACTCTGACTGTCGTTAAACAACAAAATTGGTTCACACGTTCCCATTAATTCAATAATTAAACCTTTAATATACATTGCCTCTTTACTAGCTTCAGACATTGAAATGTATTCTGCCTCAGTAGAAGATAAGGCTACACATCTTTGCTTTCTACATTCATAAGATATAACAGAATTTGAAAGTTTAAAACAAAACCCAGAAAATGACTTTCTATCATTACTGTCAGAACCCCAATCAGCATCAACAAATCCCTCTACAAGTATGTTTGCCAAATTCCTATCTTTACAAAATACAAGACCATAATGTTTGGTTTTCTTAAGATACTTGAGAACTCTTTTAGCATGTTTCCAGTGTGTCTCATTATATGAATTATTAAATTGACTAAGGTAACAAATTGCAAATGAAATATCTGGCCTTGTTAATACTGACAGATACATAAGGCTTCCTATCAGTTGTTGATATGGGTACTGCTTAGAAATAGAGTCTACTTTATCCAATTTTAAATTATTCTCCATTGGAGTATCAACACTTTTACAGTTAGACATATTAAATTTAGATAGAATCTTTTCTACAAATTTTTCCTGATCTATAGAAATATAATTATCACGGTATTTTACTTCCATGCCTAAACAATGCTGCAATCTTCCTAAATCTTTAATTTTAAATTTGGATTCTAAATTCTTTCTAAGTTCTTCTGACAAAGTTTTACATGTGGAAAAAATGAAAAAATCATCAACAAATACTGCAACTATTATCTGTCCCTTTTTACATTTTTTACTATAAAGACATGGTTCTAATTTAGATTTTACAAAATTTAACTTTAATAAACAATCATCTATTCTTTTATTCCATGCTCTAGCCGATTGTTTTAGGCCATAGATTGCTCGCTTTAACTTAAGTACAGTATTTTGTTTACATTCTAAATTACAAGGCACTTGCATATAGACATTTTCATCTAAAAAACCATTTAGGAAAGCCGTGGTGACATCAAAATGAGTAATCTGAAAGTTAAACTTTACACTCAATGCAAATAATAGTCTCAAGAGTTGAATAACGGAGAACAGGTGAAAAAGTTTCTTTATAGTCCACTCCTTCTTTTTGTGTGAATCCTTTTGCAACCAATCTTGCTCTGAACCGCACTTTATTGTAACTTTCGAACTTTTTTTTAAAGACCCATTTGCACTGCACCACTCTATCCACAAGTTCCCATGCCTGGTTTTCTTCGAAAGCTTTAATCTCATCCCTCATTGCCTGCTTCCACTCCTCACTTTCTGGTCCATTTATTGCATCAAAGTAAGTAATGTCTTCATCATACATTTGATTCTCATCTAACACGCACAAGTTTGTAAAACCATATCTGTTTGGTGTTTTTCTTTCCCGCTTTTCTAAAGTTTGAACTTCTTGTGATATGACTTCTTTATCTTCCTCAGATAGTGACTGATAAGAATCATCTTCGGTTGAACATGCACTTGAACCTTCACAGGCATATGTCTGATCTGTGGGTTCGATGAGTGTACTTTCTTCTTTGGACTGTGGCTCCTCCTCCACTTGTTGTATATCTTCTGCTGGAATTACTACCTGAGCTTCCTGAGATTCATTTTCCTCCATAACTATGACATCTCTGCTCGTAATCACCTTTTTTGTTACTTGATTGTACAACCGGTATCCTTTTATATTTTCTGCATAACCCACTAGCACGTATCTGACTGCTTTCTTGTCCCATTTTTTTCTGTTGACCTTTGGAACATGTACCATCGCTGGACTGCCAAATATTCTGACATGTTCAAGATCAGGTTTCTTACCTGTCCATCTTTCATATGGTCTCATTTGACTTAATCCTGAGGCTGGCGATCTATTTCTTAGATATACTGCCGTATTGACTGCCTCAGCCCATAACGATTTTTCCAACTTTGAATCAAACAAAAGGCACCTAGCACGCTCAACTATGGTCCTGTTGAGGCGTTCACAAAATCCATTTTGCTCGGGTGTATGCGAGTTTGTTTTCTGGTGTACTAAACCTACACTTTTCAAGTATGTTTCCATTTCATTTGAAGTGTATTCACCACCATTGTCTGTTCTCAGTGTTTTTATCTTTGCTCCAGTTTGATTCTCAACCATGACTTGAAATTCTTTGAAATATTTAAATACTTGATTTTTCTCTTTTAGGAAATAAAAGTAAAAATCAGTGTGATTTGCCCGTATATATTTATATTTATATATATATATTTATTTATAAACAAAACACATTCTGCTGGCATCATCTACAAAGGTTAGGAAATACCTTGACTGACCTATTGATCTGGTCTCCATCGGTCCGCTTACATCTGAGTGAACAAGTTCCAACAGATCCTTCCTTCTGGTACCCTTATGTAGGAAAGGTAACCGGGAAAACTTCCCTTCGCAGCAAACTATGCAATTTGATTTTGTAATGTCAGCCTTCTTGCTTATTGTTACTCCTGTGACAGCACCATTACTCATTTCTTGTAAGTCATGACTATTTATGTGACCAAGTCTTCTGTGCCATAATCTGGCATCTGCAGCAACTGCCGCAATCAACACATTCTCTGACTTCTTTGTAGACAATTTTTACACACCATTTTCTAAAAACGCTACTCCTACAAGCACATTCTGTTGATTTCGGATGTGGCAGATGTTCTTTTTAAACAAAACTTTGTTTCCGCTGGCTATCAATTGACTTACAGAGAGTAGATTTGTTGTGAGGTTAGGTATGCACAATACTTTGTTTACCAATATGTCAAACTGAGAATTATTCACTATTGTTGTGATCTGTGTTTCACCGGCACATAAAACTTTGACTGTCATCTGATTGGCTGTAATTATTTCTTTCTTGCCTTCGATTTCTTCAATTTTCGACAAAATGTTTTTGTTGGCGGTCATATGGGCACTGGCTCCAGAGTCTACATACCAATCATCCGTACTGAACTTGCCGTTAAAGAATGCGGCACTAAATGCATTCACTTGTTTTTCTTTCATTTCTGTACATTGGTTTTTGTAGTGGCCAATTTTCTTGCACTTGTAGCACTTTATTTGTTTTTCCTTTGTTGCCGGCTTTTTGACATTTGACGCTTGATGCGTAGTGTTACCATACCTTGTTCGATGTTTTGTCCAGAAAGCCGAATCGGTTCCGTCAGTGCTACCAACCTCAGGACTCATATCGAGCAATTTAGTTTTGATGACATCCGCGCTTATTTTTATGCCGGAGTGCTCGATCGCCATTATCATAGGTGAAAATTTTTCGGGTAGTCCCGCCAACAGCAATGATCCTACCCACTCATCATCTATCTCGAAACCCGTTCCACGTAATCTTTGTGCCGTCTCCACCATTTGATTCACATAGCTGGTCATTGATTCACTATTTTCAAGCCTGATTGATATTAACGTCCGCAGCAAACTGATTTTTCTCGTGAATCCGGAATCGTCAAAAAGCTTCTTTAACTTATTCCATAGGTCACCAACTTTTGTCTGGGTCTTGATATGCACAAATAACGTGGGATCAATGGTCCTGATGAGCTTTGCCATTGCCTTCTTGTCCTCAGCCGCGCTCAACGTATCCGGGATTTGTTCAACGTCAATGCCTTCTAAGATGAGAAAATTTTTCGCCGCGAACGCCCAGTCGTCATAATTCTCGCGCCCTTTTAGCTTTGGCACATTCACTAAATATCCGCCAGTCGACATTTTTATTCGGATTACAGAAAGAAATACTAAAATTACTGAGAGAAAAAAAAATATTCAGAGCAAAAATACGGCACTGGGCCCATAACCTATTAAAACACAATGGATGCTTGACACAGACTAAGTTTATTAGCTTCCATAGAGCTTAGCTCATAGACAATGTACAGAGGGCGCTAGCAGCAACATAATTTTGTTACCATACAATAACAAAGTTGTTCAGTTTCATGGGCTGGGGTACTGTCTGAGAGGTTTTGCCTTCTTTCATTAACACGATGTATAATATCACGTCTTCATCGCTTATGGGGCAGATAGAACATTCCGGGTCTTGCGGCTCTGAGCAGACAGAGCCCGGGGCAGCAAGATCCAAAGGCCATTTTTAGCGAGATGGTGGGCGAGGTGGAAAAAGTAATCAAAATAGAAATGGGTTCTCTTCAATACAAATCAATTAAGCCCAAACTCGGTGGAGTTATGTTATTTTATCACAGAGATGCCATGGCCACCTTCCGGCTTCATCATGAGATCAGGAGTGCTATTTTTCATTTAGGGACTCGGCGAAACATAAAACGTACCTATAGTTTTCCAACTCACCACTCGCTTTCCGAGGCATTGCATCGTATTTTTTAAACCGTCGTCACTGGTATGACTCTCCATTGATTCAGAGTAACATATATACCTGTGGGCTTCTCCTACTTGTATATACATAAATTTAGATAAGTTTTATTTATCTGTATTCATACTTTTTTGTTTACACTTCTTTATTGAAAGCGATGGTCTTTACCAGTCGACCACGGACTTTGCGTTGCGCGCGCACGTTGCCTCGCGGCGTCATGTTGCGCGCGCATACTTTTAGTACTGAGTTTTGGTCGACTGTCAATGACAATCTTTCAGAGCTCTCATGTCTTGTCATTTGTGGTAACAGCATTTTTCACTGTTAAAAAATTAACTTAATTTAATATTTACTTTGTGTTCAGTTCTTTTGTCTTGACTATTCTACTTCTACATTTTTCTACCTTATTTTCCACTGATTTTATCGCTCGTGCACCTTCTGTTTTGCTTATTTCTTTTTACTCTTGTGTGTACATAAAAAACTATTTACATCTTCCATTTATTTGTTTCTCCTACTTCCCTATACACACAATCTATCTGGGACGCTCTGCCCAGGAGCTCCCACACTTCGGGGCTACCCTTGCCCCCCATATACCTACTACTACTACAAACGAAAAAATTTATCTGTACACACGTCGATGTGTGAGTTTTATACTTAGGGTCGCACCGCAGAATTATTTTAATACTTACCTACTAACGAGTTCGACATATTTACGATTATATTTTTCCATACCGGAAGATTTGCGAACACTATGACGTAAAAAATATTCTGTTTTATATGTATTAAATGTTACAGAAAAGTCGGAAACAGCTACGTAATATCACTTCACAAATATTTTTCATTATGTCCATTGTCCATTTCACCTATAGTTCACTTTACTGATTATTATTGAGTCATTTATATTGTAACGCACTAATTTCACTAATTCACTATTGTAATATAGTAATTTGCATATTCGGCGCAAAACTATACGGTAAAAATTATATAAATAAATTCAATAAAAATAAACAAATGTTTATCACGATTCACGCTTACACACAGCATGTCAAGTTGTCATTGTCAACAATGGCATTTAGCACTATAACCCGCGGAAATCTAGTTGGCATCTGCGTGTATGTGATTACCTGTGAGCGAGGAGCCTATGTAACATTACCGGATTGCTTATTAGCAATCCGGTAATGTTACAATCTGGCTCTTGTGTATCTCCCGCCAATGCGAGAGAGCGAGAAGGGTATATATATCAAGATGGTTGCTGGGTAATAACGTGAAATTATATTGTTGCTTTGCTTACCTGTTTTCATCATTTGGAAATGTATGAAATATACGTTCTTTAGAGTATTGGGTGGATAAACAATTATTATATGCGCACCTTCTCACCATGATGGTTACTATTGGTTGACAGTTCTCAAGACAACACACGTCGCGTATTGCGTGCGGCTAGTAATTAAACCCTAGTTTGGAGCCGTCAAAGCTCACAAAGTGCGGGGGAGAGGTGCGGGGACGCCAATTTGCGGGAGACGCTGTGAGATACCATTCTGTTTGACTCTTATGTATTCTGTGCCGTCGTGTGAGCGATAAGCAATATTGTGTTACGCAGAATTGTCAATGGTTTTCTAAACATTTCAACAAAAAAAAAAAACAGCGTGATACGGAACGATACTCCATGGAACGTTTCTATGACATTTGTGCGCTACAAATGTCAAAATTACGAGTGGTTAGGACCACTCGTTGCAAATCCTTCGCATACGATCAATTCAAAAATGCGCCCGTTTTGAAACACTTGCGCTAATTATTCGTAATGTGAGTCACTGAATGAAAAATTGCACTCCAGGTCATCGGTGCCATAATATTGCATTGTCACCCCAACATACATAAGTATGTGAAGTTTCAGCTCGATCTAACAGTGGGTCTAATTCAGCTTGCAAGATTTGATTACAGACACACAGACAACAGGTAAAACTAAATAAAACCTTGTTATAAATAAATTGTATGCAACATTTTTTAATCCTATAAAGTATATAAGAAATCGCTGTTAGTTCATCAAATAACGAAAAAGTTTTTTTTTGACGAATCACACTGTATAAAAGTAAGTTTAAACTCGTTTGATAGGATACTAACTCAACAATACTATCTCTTCGCTTCCTATGTCCCCCTGTCGGGGCAAAGGGCAGATACGACACGATACAACGATACTATATTTTATAATAAATACATATATAGATGAACATCTAACACCCAGTGCAATTTGAAAAAGGCCATATTCCAACTTGCCCTGGCTGGGTTTCGAACCCAGAACCTCCGCATTGACGGACTAGCATGTTGGTTGATCACGGAGTTTGTCAAAATATTAAAAAAAAAACAAAAACAAGCAAAAAAAGAATAAGAAAAAAATAAGAATTAACAAGCAATAAACTTGCTCTGTGTAATTGGCCCTAATATGGCCATACCTGTGAAACCATAGCATCGGGGAAGTGTCTGGACAGCCGCCGCTGCAGCCAGTACGCGTCGATGTCCATGGGGTGGAGCACCGCGTCGCGACGCTTCTGCGATTGTTCTTCTGACAGCTGTCAAGGAACACTTCAAAATTAGCAAAGAAGTTTTTTTTAAAAACCTATTTCGCCCCACTGCTGGGCAAAGTTCTCTCCCATTTCCCTCCCCCCCTCCCTTTCTAAGAAATATATAACAAGTAGATAATTGACATAAGCGTAATAAATCCAACCACGGGCTAATATTAGATCACTGTAGTATCATATCAGGTCTTTAAGTCACCACTGCAGGAGCACGACCCTCTCTGTACTGCCAGAGCCATATATTAGCCAGAGCAGTCAGAGGATTTGGCCTACACTCTCCACGCTGGCCAGACGGGTTGGAGGTCTCACTGATGTTACAAGCTTTCTTCAGCTTGTGTTTCCTAAGTCGCCTTCTTCGACATCCACGGGAAGACTTGGAGTGGTCCTATTCTACTCTGCCGGGAACCACGCGGCTGGTTCTTCTTCTTCTTCGTCTAAGCGCGTTCCCGGTTGCATCCTCAGCTGTGCTGCTTCGGAGCCCGGGGTGCGCTTTTCTGCTTTTTCTTCTCCAAATATAACATGCATGTCAATGGTCACCCAAGGATGCCAAATACCTTGCAAAATGGAGTAGAAGCATGTCAATGGTCACCCAAGGATGCCAAATACCTTGCAAAATGGAGTAGAAATAGCCGGAACACTTCAAATGATTAGGCTATAGTTTTACAACCGGCCGCCTGCCTGACGTCAACCCACTTTGGGAATGTATTTGTGCGAAAAGTTTTACAACCGGCCGCCGCCCGACGTTAACCCTCCATGGGAATGCAATTGTAGCACGAGATGTTTGTGCTAAGTACTTTAGTCGCCTCTTACGACATCCACAGGAAGAGATGGAGTGGTCCTATTCCACTCTGCCAGGAACCACACGGCTGGTTATTAATTAATAATTCCACAACCCACTCACATTGGCGTGTATGGCGTTCTTCCTGCCTTCTCCATCACTATCCTCTTCCCCACTACTTTCTTTCTCTTTCTCATTCTCTGAACCTTCTCCATCTTCTTTGTCCTCTTCACGCACCTAGAATAAAACATTTTTATTGAATATTTTCTTTGGCTGGTCTGGGAGAAAGAAATAACCTGCAATGCAAACCAGCTGCTTCTCTTCAGCGTACTTCTTTAAGCTCTATGAGCTTTTGCGATCTGCGTGGGAAGAGAAGCAGCTGGTACATTCTATGTTGTTTTACTTCTTACAGACCAGCATGATAGATTAAAAGGCGATCCAATTTCCGGTTGGGCATTGAGTACTAATGCTATTGTATTAACCATGGATATAAAAATACGAATAAGATACAATACTTCAATAATATAATACAATACTTTAATAACAAGTAATTATTGAAAAAACAAAAACACGAGTTCCAACATAAAAGTTTCTTTTTCTAATCCTTGTATAAAATAATTTAATTTAATACCCCACTAGATAGGTTTTAAATAAACAAAAAAATTGAAGACATAGTTTGGCGCAAAAATCCGCCATTTTGGATTATTTACATTTTTGATATACCCAGTGTCACTCTCAGACTTAGGACAAATCTAACGACACCTCTCAAGCTAAAATCAATTAAGGCCGTACCTGAATTTTCCGGGGTCCAGTGCTGCCCCCATTTAAAATAAGTCATCAAATAAGTAAGTAATCAAAGAAAATGGAGACATCATTTAAAATTTTGCTACTACCAAGTCCTAGATAACCCTTCAAAGTATTTTATGAACTACTGTTTACAGTTTAAAGTGAGAACGTTAAGCTTTACTACGCACATTTGCGAAAAATTGCCACTTCTGGCAAATATGCGTAGTAAAGCTTAACTTTCTCATTATAAACTGTAAACAGTTGTTCATAAAATACTTTGAAGGGTTATCTAGGACTTGGTAGTAGCAAAATTTTAAATAATGTCTCCGTTTTCTTTCTTCTTCTTAGTCCTCGCTCTTTCCCGTTACACGGGGTCGGCTTTTTTAATCATGCAGCGCCACTTGCTATGATCACCAGCACTGTCTTGTCGTCGGCGGTCTGCCCCTCCCTCTTTTCTTTGTTGCCATGGAAAGACACTTCTTCACTACACGGTCATCGGGCCGTTTTCTTTGAAATGATAAATTTTTAATAGGGGCAGCACTGGACCCCGGAAAATTCAGGTACAGCCTTAAGCTGTAGGCTGTAGAGCGTGCGAAAGAAATTTACATACATACAAACATACACTCGAAAAACATAACCCTCCTTCTGGCGCAGACGGGTAAATACCCAATTGAACAGGACAAAAAAGTGATATGTGATGTCTTCTCTATTTTTACATAATAGCACTTTGCTAAAATACGTCAATGGTTACCTCCCCATAAGCATCCTCGTCGTCCTCCTCCGAAGACTCCTCAAACTGCACATTGATGCCGTATGTCTCGTCGATCTCCGTGTTGCCCTCCGTGGTAGTACTTATGTTGAAATCTGTTATTTTCTTTCCTGAAAAGTATATTTAAAATGGTATCATATACAAACACATACTGACTGCCTCCTTGATCCTGTGGTCAAAGTGGACAAAGATCCGGAGGGTCGTGTGGGTCCAAATTCTACCGGGAAGCATACTTTTTGAAAAGTTGTTTCCAGTTTGGTTAGGATATTGCAGGCTTTGATCACCTGATCATTCGAAAAGAAAGATGATTCCATACTTCGGAAGGCACATAAAGCTGTGGAACTCCAACGCAATCTAGCCCTTGTTTGAACCTATCCTAGGATTGGCTTTGGGTTGCAGAGCTCTGTGTAAAACCAGTAACCACGCCTAATCACCTCGGTTAGGTAGCGAACCCCAAGCTCTGAAGCGTTACAGCTGAGAATCCAACCTGGAATACATTCGGATGATGAGGTGTAGTTTCCCACTGCTAGGAAAAGGTAAGGGCGAGGCCCCTTACCTTCCACACGTGCCTGTCTTCAGCAATCTCCTGCCATAAATTCTTTCTTTGTATATAATTTTTTTCATAAACATTTATGAAGGTCGTTCCGCCATATGGTCCTATCTCATCATTCATCAACTGGTCTTTTTTAGTCTCCACTGTAGAAGCACGACCCTCTCTGTACTACCAGAGCCATATAACGGGTGGCGCAAAAGTAAAGACCCTATTTGGTTCAGCTATAACATTTTTTCTAAATTAGAAAACTAGATTTAGGTTTTTTTAAATGTATATTTGTGCCATTAAATTTCGTACCATTAGGATTTAAAGATGATGTCTTTTAAATGGTGACCTCCAGAGTTGATACACATTTGAGCCCTATTTATGACATTTTGCATAACTTGCCGTAACACTTCCTGCGATATGTTCGTTATTTCTTGACGAATGTTTTCTTTTAGAGCTGCGAGAGTCTGTGGCTTGTTCACATACACCCGAGATTTCAAAAAACCCCAAAGAAAGAAGTCTGGACTGGTCAGATCGGGTGATCTTGCAGGCCAAGGCAAATCGCCAAAACGAGAGATAACTCGGCCTGGAAAAGCGTCCCTCACTAAGTCCATAGTGTCGCGCGCTGTGTGTGCCGTAGCGCCGTCTTGTTGAAACCAGATGTGCTCCAGCCCCAATTCGTCCAAACTGGGTATCAAAAACTCTCGTAACATGGTTCTGTAGCGTTCTCCAGTGACAGTTATCGCATTGCCTCCAGCGTCTTCGAAAAAATAGGGTCCGATCACTCTGTCAACACAGATGCCACACCATACAGTAACTTTTAGTGGGTGTAGAGGTGTTTCTTGAATAATGCGCGGATTATCAGTGCCCCAGAACCGAGTATTCTGCTTATTGACATGCCCTGAGAGATGGAAATGCGCTTCGTCACTCATAACCAATTTTGAAGGAAAATCATCCTCTTCAAGGTTGAGGTTTATGACGCGCTGGCAGTAATCTAGACGAGCTCGGTGGTCAGCAGGCAGCAGCTGATGAGTCATTTGAGTTTTATACGGGAACATCTTTAAGTCTTTCACCAAAATACGCTGCAGGGTCCGTCTGGAAATGCCCAATTGCGTGGCACGTCGCCTCGTTGATGTTTCTGGACACTCTTCCACATCTTCGCGCACAGCATCGATATTTTCAGCTGAACGGCCTGTTCTTGGTCTCCCAGACTTAGGTCTATCCAATGTTGAGCCAGTTGCTTCAAGGCGTGTGGCAAAGCGTCGAATTGTGCGACCAATCGGTGCCGGACGGTGGTGAAATCGTCGACGAAATTCACGTTGTGTTCTTATCACTGATGAATTATTCCGTAAGAACATTGACACAATTATTCCACGTTCTTGGGGAGTAAAACGGTCCATGTTTATTTTCAGTGTATTTTACATTTGTTCACTACACAATTTTCAACAACAGAATGACAGAAAATGTCATATAAAAAAAATAAAAGTATTTTCTTTAGTGCCAGTACTTTTGCGCCACCCGTTATTAGCCTGAGCAGTCAGAGGATTTGGCCTACACTCTCCGCGCTAGCCAGACGGGTTAGAGAGGTCTCGTTGATGTTTATAAGCTTTGTCTAGTTCGAAGTCGCTTTCTACGACATCCACGGAGACTTTTTTTAATGTTATAGGATGGCAAACGAATAAGCGGGTCACCTGATGATAAGTGATCATCGCTGCCCATGGACAACTGCAACACCAGGGGCAACAAGAGCGTTACCGGCCTTTCAGGAAGATATAGACTCGGTTTTTGAAGGTTTCAATATCGTATCGGTTCGGGAACACCACTGCAGGAAGTTGATTCCACAGTTCAGTCGTACGTGGCAGAAAGTTTCTTTTAAAACTTGGACTGGTCCTATTCTTCTCTGCTGGGAACCACAACACGGCACGGTCCTATCTATTGGCTAAAATTCAAGAGCACTTACCTAGGTTAACCAGCAAAGCAAATCTCTCATCGGGGATGGGACCAAGCAACATTTCAATCTCTTTCTTCTTGTCCAGGTCTTTCAGCTTGTCGTTCTTCAGCACAACCAGTACCTGAAAACGAAAACATTTTTTGAAAAAAATTTAATTTTGTACAGTACAATACCAGATTGATAGATAAATTGTTCATTGCATCTATAGCACTACAATACATACGAAAATCTTATCCTAGTATAAGTCCAGAACAGGGTATGTGAGAGCTAAAGTATTAAAAAAGCGGCCAAGTGCGAGTCGAACTCGCCCATGAAGGGTTTCGTAGCAGCATGTAACCGTGATTACCATGAACCATTATTTTGAAATAAAAAATAATGGTTCACGTTATATGCAAAAGTTTTGTTTATGAAATTAAATGTTGTTTTTTATTTTTATATTTAAGTTGATTGAATGAAAGGTGAATTGCGGTTTACGACGTATTAAAAAAAACTACTAACTAGATCTTATTCAAACCAATTTCCGGTGGAAGTTTGCATGGTAATGTACATCATATATTTTTTTTAGTTTTATCATTCTCTTATTTTAGAAGTTACAGGGGGTTTTACCACTTTGGAAGTGTCTCTCGCGCAAACTATTCAGTTTAGAAAAAAATTATATTAGAAACCTCAATATCATTTTTGAAGACCAATCCATAGATACCTCACACGTATGGGTTTGATGAAAAAAATTTTGAGTTTCAGTTCTAATTTTAAGTATGGGGAACTCCCAAAATTTATTGTTTTTTTTTTCTATTTTTGTGTGAAAATCTTAATGCGGTTCATAGAATACATCTACTTACCAAGTTTCAACAGTATAGTTCTTATAGTTTCGGAAAAAAAGTGGCTGTGACATACGGACGGACAGACAGACAGACATGACGAATCTATAAGGGTTCCGTTTGTTGCCATTTGGCTACGGAACTCTAAAAAGATTTGCCCAGTTTTCCTTGTTATACTGCGCTCGGGGAGAGAGATAAAGAGATAAGAAAAACGAGAGAGATAGAGGGGAGAGATGGGAGAGAGGGAAGAGAGAGGGGATAGAGAGGAGAAAGAGATAGAGGAAAGAGAAAGAGACAGGATAGAGAGGAGGGAAAGTAGAGATAGCGAGGAGGGAAAGGAGAGATAGAGAAGAGAGGAGAGAGATAGGGTGGAGGACAGCGGAGAAAGAGAAACTCACCTCATCACAAGCTCCGCATAGAATATCCCTTGGCTGATCCCCAAGGGCACTTTGCATAAACGACAGCAGCAACTCATAAGCGTGTCTGGTGTGCTGAGCTCGGGGGCGGTACAGTACGCCAGGGGTGTCGCTGTCGTCCGCCCAGGCCACTCGGGCAGTTTTGGACTTTGATAACTCGTAGGTTGCTTCGTCTCGCTTTTGACGCCTGGAAGATCAAATTACGTGTTACATCAGGCCTGTGTCACTCCCCGTTTAGGTATCGAAAATATACCTACATTATTACTTTGACGCCTGGAAGATCAAATTACGTGTTACATCAGGCCTGTGTCACTCCTGTTTAGGTATCGAAAATATACCTACATTATTACTTTGACGCCTGGAAGATCAAATTACGTGTTACATCAGGCCTGTGTAACTCCCCGTTTAGGTATCGAAAATATACCTACATTATTACTAAGCGCGCAGCGGCCCCTCGGAGTGGTAAATTCAGTTATACGAATTGTATGTCCAGAGTAATAAAAATGAAATTGGCCTGCAATGGTTGTTCTGCCGTGATCTAAATTAAACCATATCGCTAACCACATTGAGTAGATATTTCTTTGAATTTCTTTGTTGAGTGAGACTTCTATACATGAGTACTAGTTTCTATTCTGTGGTTACATACAAGAAAATTGCAAAAGAACTTTAATCACAAAATTTCAAAATTGCATCAGTTTAACATATTGTTGAGTGATCCACTGGCATGCTTAGCAAAATCCAACTTATCTTATTATCTATACTATCTATACTATGTACACACCCACACTTGCTAGAACAAAACACCTCCGTATGCTTGGTAGAACCAGTAGAACTGTTTAGCATGTGCTTCACCGAGAGGTAGTCTAAACCAAAGAGCTAAAAAGTTACCTTATTATAAGAGATTCAAAAAACCTTCTTTTGTCTTTTTTCTTCTTATTTACTGTTGCTAGAATGAGACTTTGCTAAACGTCAAAAGTAAAATGTAGCCTATAAATACTTTTAAACTATCGCGTTGCATTATTATTAAATTAATGCATACGGGAATTAACGCGAAACATACCTTTTTTTATTTATTTTGCTGACGTTTCGTTCGGGTTTCACCGAACGAAACGTCAGCAAAATAAGTTAATTAATAATAATAATAATAAGAAGTCAAGCTGGGACCACGTCCGTGAAACCCGAACGAAACGTCAGCAGAATAAATAAAAAAAGGTATGTTTCGCGTTAATTCCCATATGCATTAATTTAATAATAAATGTAGCCTATTTTTTGCTTGTGACTTTTCTACTTAGTAGCGTAATGTCCAATAATTATCTCTGGTCTAAACGCAAAGAGATCTCCATATCTAGTTTCAAAAACAGAAAGGGGTTATAATGAGGGATAAGCCCAGATACAACTCAGAGAAAGAGCACAGGAGCCACAGTAAAGGAATCTTATTAAAAGCCAAAAATCCTGTTTTACAGAATCAAAACGCTTTTATAAAACTATATTATATATTACTATAATTCAAATTCCACATGATGCCACGATCGAGTATGATTTTCACTAGACGGTGACGTCAATTACTCCCACTCCGGAACTCCGACGCGCTGTATATTTGTGAATTTTCACTACTTTGATAAACCAAAAAATATGATTCCATTATTTTTGGATAATCTAACTGATGGAACCCGTCCACATTGTATGTTATTATTGTGTTAATAACAAACACTTATATGCAAACAGATATTTCTAGCTGCCTAAAGGCATCTGACGTAGTTCAATGACTTTTTTTTTTTTTTTATGTTATAGGGCGGCTAAAGAACAAGCGGGTCACCTGATGGTAAGTGATCACCACTGTCCATGGACAACTGCAACACCAGGGGTGTAACAAGAGCGTTACCGGCCTTTCAGGAAGATATAGACTCGTTTTTTGAAGGTTTCAATGTCGTATCGGTTCGGGAACACCGCTGCAGGAAGTTGATTCCACAGTTCGGTCGTTCGTGGCAGGAAGTTCCTTTTAAAACGTACGGTGGTTGATTGCCAACTATCCAGGTGGTGTGGATAGTATTTTAATTTCAGGCGGGTGGTGTAGTGGTGAAATTTTGCAGCAGGTATTAGGTCGAACAATTCTTCAGAACATTCCCCATGATAAATGCGATAAAAAATGCACAAGGATGCAACATCCCTACGTAGAGCCAGAGAATCGAGACGGCTGACGAGAGTCTCATCATCGATTATACGAGTTGCGCGATTTTGAATACGGTCAAAACGAAGAAGTTGGTATTTAGGAGCCCCGGCCCAGAGATGGGAACAATATTCCATATGCGGCCTAACTTGTGCCTTATACAGCTGAAGGCGATGTGCCGGTGTGAAATATCGCCTTGCTCTACCGAGAATACCAAGTTTTTTAGAAGCCAACTTAGCCTTGTCATTTAGATGACCGCGAAATTGAACGTCGCTTGAAATCTCGACGCCGAGAATTCCGATCCTCGGTTGTTATCGAGGGAAGCGCTCTGAAACGAGGGAGATACGACAAAGGGACTTTTTTTAGCGGTGAACGCACAAACTTGTGTTTTATTGGGGTTAAATTGGACTAAGTTGGATAGACCCCAATCTAAAACTTGGTTCAATGAAGTTTCGATATCAGAAACAAGTTTTGTACGACACTCAGAGACGCTTGCCCGAGAAATATTGGCTTGGCCGGAATAAAAAGTGTCTACCGTGGTATCATCCGCATAGCAATGAGTGCTGCTGGATTGCAGCATATCATTGATATGCAGAAGAAAAAGCGTAGGAGACAGAACACAGCCCTGTGGGACACGAGCATTCACGGGCTTACATTCAGAGCATGAACCGTCAACAACGACTTTGATGCTACGCCCTGTGAGGAAACTGGTAATCCATTGGCACAATCTCTCAGGCAACCCGAAAGACGGAAGTTTTGATAGAAGTGCCTTGTGCCAAACCCGATCGAAGGCTTTCGCCATGTCCAGGCCAGCCCCCAAGGCCTCCCCCTTACTCTCAACCGATTCCGCCCATTTATGGGACAGGTATACCAGAAGATCGCCAGCAGACCGTCCTTGACGAAAACCATACTGTCATCATACCTTAATATGTAATAATGACTATTGTCATTATTAAGGTACTAGTGGGTAGGTTTCCTCACAATTTTTTTCTTTACCGGAAGCAAGTGACAGTAGTTGAAAATTACCGTACATGAACACAAACTCAAGAGGTACAAGTTTCGCCTAGTGAGAATAAAGCTCGTTCCTCGCAAATGCACAGCCAGTGCCTAAACCTCTTGGGCACCACCGCAGTTATTAATAATTATACATTATGTAGAACATGTATGTAGAAGTGGAAGGGTGCGCAAATATTTAAAGACTTTTGACCCTTTCATATACTCTAACCAGCAGTACATTTGATTCACAAGTGCTAAGTGCCTAGTGGGGTTTCTTATTCAAGGCTTTAGAATAGCACATGCTTTCATTAGAAGAGACAGAAGTATATATTATACAAGTAAAAACAATGTTAACTTACTTAGCCTTCCTTTCCTCCGCCTTTTCAGGTTTCGTGCGTTGAGCCCGGTCGCCCATACGGGTCCCCGTGAGCTTGCCTGACAACGACAACACTTCTCCAGTCGCCTCATCTCGACCGCGCCTTTCTATAAGCCTTACATCAGCTTGCAAGACAAGATTGGAGTTCTACAAACAAATAACCTCTTAAAATCATAATACTTAGTCCAATCTTGCTAAATAGCTATAGAATAATAGAACTAAAGTGTGCTTTTGAGATAAAAAGTAAGGAAACATGGTTAAAAATTGCACAATCAAAAGAAATATAATTTGTAAATAATGTTTGTACTTACAGCTTTGTACTCGTATTGCAGCTGCCTGGCAGCTGCGTCTGCCATGGTGATTGCTTTATTTTAATATTCACTTATTACAAATACGTTCTAATATCATTAATTTAATTTAAATCGTTTTATATCACAAAAATTAATTCAAATACGCAAAAATGTCAACGAAAGAGGTTAGACCACCGCCGACGCCATCTTACAATTCTTGTTTTACTGAAGTTATTTTCCCGATTAGTGCAAATATAACAAAGATAACCATTTTATGCAGCCAACTCAGCCATTATCATTTTAACCAAATTAAAAGTGAGTTTTCATAGTACCACACAATAAAGCTAAGTTCTTAATGTTGGCAGCATTGCTAATGTATATCTATTTTGGATGTGTTTGTGTGTGTATGTTTGCTTTTTTTACTTCCTGATCCTGATTCCTGCCTGATGCTTGCTTACTAATCAACATTAAAATACAGGAGGTTCTCTATTTGAGATGTATGTATGTCTGTATTTGTTAATTTATGTACGTGTTTTGACAAATCAATTTACCTATAACCGAAATAATTTTTAATGAAACTTGTTAGGAATATAAACTAATTTCAGTGTAATGTTTTTTCGTGTTTTTCGAATGATGACATCTTTATCTTATTACGTATCTGCACTTTTTGCATGAACCTCTGTTTATAATAAACATAAAAATTTAAATGAGAAGTCGCGGGCCGAAACTAGTTTTAATATTAAAATAACTTATTGTGATTTGTGTTGTGTTGTTGTTTGTGGTGAATGTTGTGATACTTGTGATGCTTGTATTACTTTTTACAATTTTATGAATGTTTATTTTTTAAAGTTGTAGGTACTGAATCATATCAATAGGCGATGCGGTTAGCAACCCATCACTATTATGATTTCCTTTTCCACCTTAATGGCCACCGTCACGCTAAAAGTGGCCTGGGCCTTGCCGCCCTAGGCTCTGTCTGCCTCGTGAGGGATAAAGACGTGATATATGTATATGAGTGGAAAATACATAAAGTAAAGTTCTAATACGGCTTTAATTTGTTACAAAAGATAATAAAAGCAAAAATCACTTCAAACCTTGCTACCGGAAAAATCGTCTTGGAGTTGGACACGTCACATGGTTGTAAAAAAAGCAGTGGCACTATGGGAGTGCCGACAGAAGTGAAAACTCGAACAAGTTGGGTGGTAACAGTGTCGCCAAGAGACTCGCGAGTTCAATGGTTTTTTTTCTATTTCAAAAAATGCCCAAAGCGTCATTAGAATGTTTCACTTGAAAAAGTCAAAATTAACCTAATAACAATGCAGTTGTTTTTCACTAGATACAATAATGACGCTTTATAAGAAAAAAGCACAGTCAGTCAATTTTTTATTCTCCGTATAGGTACAATAGGTATAAAAGGCTAAAACATTTTTTTAAGGTACAGCTTAATCAGCACTTCAGCAACAACTGTCGATGATGCAGCGGAAAATAAGCGGGTGAAACATACTGCTATGGGACAGCACTACAGCTTCATACATATGATATTGCTGTATAAACCATAATATGGGCTGTTGGGATGCTGACCACAGATGCTGACACTGACCGTCTAATCCGTGAGTTGGGTAGGGCACCGAATAGGCGACATCCACAAATTAGATAGTATGTCCTCTCATATCTTTTGAAACTTGCAAAGGTTGGCCATTGCCATTCAGCGCGGCAACGCTGCTAGTGTTTTGGGCACCTTTGCATCAGATCAGAAATGACAAGGGGGTGGGCTGTAAATATTTTTATTGTAATTTATTTATTTCTTTGTTATGATATTGTTTTCATTGTAATGTATTTAAAATTCTAATAACTTATAAGGTAACAAAACTGTAGCAGAATGAGTGCCGCCGGCCGACATAATATTATGTTATGAGGTGTATAACCGATAAAAAGCACGTGGTAGCTCAGTCGACAACACATCAAAGTTGAATCATCCCGCGCAAGGTCATTGGGCGCGCAGCGCGTCATTGTAAGAAGACAAAAATGGAATTCATACATACGAGTATCTACATTTAAATTTATAATTCTTACTCTTTGATTTGCCATCTTATATTTGATGTACAGTCGGCCAAATATAAACAGTAACTTTGACCTTCCTTATCTTCTGCGTGTAAAGTGCATATTCGCGTGGCAATGTTATCCCAGACTTGTGGGTGAGAATAACTGACTACATACATACATATTTCGTACGTACGTACATACATATTTCATTTTGTTGGTTTACATAGTATATTTTACAAGTCATGAAATAATCAATCAACTTATAATGTACCTACATAATTAACAGGGCCAGTGAAATCTAGCTACAAGTGTAAGTGGCCAAAATCAGTTTTTAGTAAAGTGCATATTCGCGTGGCAATGTTATTCTAGACTTGTGGGTGAGGATAACTGACTGACTGTACATACATATTTCATTTTGTTGGTTTACATAGTATATTTTACAAGTCATGAAATAATCAATCAACTTATAATGTACCTACATAATTAACAGGGCCAGTGAAATCTAGCTACAAGTGTAAGTGGCCAAAATCAGTTTTGTCGTCGTGCTTCCCATTGTGGACCCCAATGCATGATAAGACTCCACTGTCCGTTCATCCGTCCGTCTGTCTGTATCTCATGAACCGTGAATACCGTGATAGCTAGACTTGTGAAATTTTCTCAGATGATGTATTTTATGCTGCCGCTATAATGATTACTAAAAACAGAATAAAATAAATATTTTTATTAGATTTTTGTTCGATATTAATAATGGCAACCGGTAGACTTCAAATATTCACAGATTATTTAGTTTTACTGTACCTATATTCACTTTAAAAATAAATAATTAAAATAAAATAAATATTTAAGGGGGGGATACAATAAACGTGATTTTTTGCCGTTTTTTGCTCGATATTAAATAAAGTGTCTAATGTAATATAGATAATGGTACTCTACTAATAATACTCGCAACGCGCACTAAGGACTCCGCCTTAGTGCGCGAGTCAGACTCGCACTTGGCCGGTTTTATTTACAACTTACGTTTGGTAAGATAATAAAAAATGAAAAGTTATATATTATTCCAAATTTCTGAAATAAAGGAGCTCAAGATAAGTGTACTGTTGTTAAGTACAGTCAGCGTCACGAAAAAGTATGTTTTATTCAGGATACTGTCTGCCAAATTAAGTAAAACATTAACTTTGCAGTTCAGTAAAAAAAAATACCTAAGAAGAAAGTACCTAAAGCTTGATATTTTGCTCCAGTTTTCAAGAAAATTCAATACAAAGCAACTGATTTTAGCTATTAAAATAAATATGTAATATATAAAAATATAGGGAATAATCACACTGATTGAGCTAGCCACGAAGAAAGTTTTAAATGAAACGAATATTGCATATGGAGGCCATATGTATACTTTAGACTACCCCCACTACTCAACTCTTGTTTACAAGAAACAGCTGATTCGCTCGTACGCATCAAAAACACCGTGCACGGCACGCGATGTCAAGTTCTCGTTTGTCGTGTCGTGACATACCATGGTCGTGACATCAAAATTACACTTGACAGCTGTCTTGACAGTACTTTCAACCAACCGGCGGCGCGCCGCCGCGCCCGAAGTCAGAACTGTCAGAATCTGTCATCACATTCATTTCGCAGTTTCGCTCGTGTTTGGCGTCGCGCAACTTATCGCAACAATAACATTGACTGACTTAAAGAAAGTATAGTATTAAAAATGGCTGCACCGTCGAACGGCAGTGGTAATTTAGTTGAAGAATTTGAAGAATCCTTCGAGGTAAGTAAAATTAATAAAAATTGCTATTATTTTGGTTGGAATAATCACAAAAATATAACCTTGCAAATACATACATAGTTGTTTTATATTGACAAGTGTCAAGTTTTGGTACCAACATTACAAACCTAATCACTCCGTGGCCGGCGTTACAGTTCAGTCGAAGCTTCATAAGCGAAATTTTGTTGTTGATATTTCGAATCCCTAGTACTTTTGTGTGTACGTGACCGGGACAGGCTTATACGACTTCGAGTGTACTTCGATTTGTGTGTGAAAGATTTTTGTTGTAAGTGAGCGCATCGCATCCCATTCACGTCGGCCATTTTAGTGATAATGTTTATAAATCATTACGAAAGTATTATCGTGTGTTTTTTGACTTTCTAATGAACGAAAGATAATTGTGTTTTAAGTTAATTCGCGTAAGTGAGGACAAAATGAGTGAACTGCTGAACATTATGGTGTAATACAGTGAAATTGTGACTATTTGATTTGTTGATTTTGGAAGAGTCGCGTGTTATCAAAAAAGACCATGTCTGCTACCGGTGAGGACGCTGGCTGCTCCGCTGGAGGTGTCGCCATTCAAGTGTTTCGCCCTACGTGGGAAGAATTCAAGGATTTCAACAAATACATCCAGTATATGGAGTCGAAGGGTGCCCATAAGGCTGGGCTTGCAAAAGTGATTCCTCCTCCCGAATGGGTGCCCCGTAAGTCTGGTTATGACTTAGATCAGCTGAACGTCACCATCCCGTCGCCGATCTGCCAAGTAGTCACTGGCAAACAAGGTTTGTTTCAGCAGATCAATATCCAAAAAAAATCCATGACTGTAAAGCAGTTCGCTGTCATGGCAAATTCTGCCAAGTACTGTACGCCTCGACACACCAGTTACGAAGACCTGGAGAGAAAGTACTGGAAAAATGTCACTTATGTTGCTCCCATATATGGAGCTGATGTGAATGGAAGCATCACAGACCCGGACGTTCAAGAATGGAACATTAATCATTTAGGCACTATTCTGGATTTCGTTAACTCAGATTATGGGATAGAAATTGACGGTGTCAACACTGCATACTTGTACTTTGGAATGTGGAAAACTACTTTTGCTTGGCATACTGAAGATATGGATTTGTATTCGATAAATTACTTACATTTTGGAGATCCAAAGACTTGGTATGCAATTCCACCAGAGCATGGTAAAAGATTTGAAAGAATTGCGTCAGGTTTCTTCCCAACATCGGCCAAAACATGTGCAGCATTTCTCAGACATAAAATGACGTTAATATCTCCTCAAATACTTAAACAATACTCTCTACCGGTAAATAAAATAACACAAGAAGCTGGAGAAATCATGATTACATTCCCGTTCGGTTACCATGCTGGGTTTAATCATGGATTTAACTGTGCGGAGTCAACAAACTTTGCAGCTCCGAGATGGGTTGAGTATGGCAAGAGAGCTATTCAGTGTACTTGTAGTAATGATATGGTAAAAATCTCCATGGATACATTTGTCAAGCGTTTCCAACCAGACCGTTATGAACTGTGGCTTAAGGGTCAAGATATTGGTTGCCACCCAGAACAGCCTGAAAAGATGGTGCCAGCTCCTCACCCATCCGGCCAAGATATTCTCTGCAATAGGAATAACACAGAATTACCAGAATCCTTCATAGAAGCCGAAGTTGAGGGTTTGAAAAAGAAGAAGCGGCATCCTTTACATTTGAAAAGAGCTATGGCTAGTAAGAGTATTTCCGAAGGCGCTATTGCGGTGTCTATTCTTGGCCATGATGTGATGGACGATGATGAAATGACTATGGCAGAAGGTGATCTCGACATGATGACATCAATGAAAAGACCCATGTTGCCCATGGATCCTGATGACACCCAACTAGATGCTCTTGAAGATATTTGGCTGAAAGGTGATGAGATGGATCCATCAGAAGCTTTATTACCCGACACTGGTTATATGGATTCCGACAAAGATTCTGATTATGAAGAACCAAAGCCGAAAAAGACCTCAAAAAAGAAACGTAAAGACTCTTTGTCTAAAAAAGAACCTAAAGTTAAGAAAGAAAGGGGTGAAATAGATAATCCTAATACTGAAGAAGATAAGAAAAATAATACTCCGAAAAAAAAAGGTCGGCAAGTCAAAACAAAGAAGTTATCAGAAGGTCAGTTGGAGGATATGGCAGCATTGGTTTCTAACTGGGAATCCCCACCCCACGTTGAAGAAACTGCTATCAGTCCAGCGGAGAAGAAAGAGACAGACCCAGCTGATCCATTATCTGTAACCCCCACCGAAGAACGAAAAAATGTAGAACCAGGAACGTCTGAAACGAAACCAGTAAAGAAAAAGGAACCAAAAAAGCGCAAATCCTCAGTCAAACCTGACGGCGAAAAGGTAGAAAAACCAAAGAAGGAGAGAGTCAAAAAGGAGCCCAAAGTTAAAGTACCGAAAGAACCTAAAAAGACAGATGAGGAAGGCAAGAAAGAAAAGAAGCCGCGGAAGCCTCGGACGCCGAAGAAGGTGCCGAATTTCCAGTACAACTCACCTCTAGAACCAATAATGGCAAAGCAGGAGACAGTTTATCAAACTCCTTTTGAAAGAAGAGAGAAGCAGACAAGTACAATAGTTTCTCCGCCCAAAACTCACTCACCGAATACTTTCACAGCACCGAAACACAGTCCACTCCCAAGTACCATCACAGCTCCAAGACACAGCCCTCTCACCATAAATACTGTCACAGCAGGTCAAAAACACAGTCCAAATTCCGTTCCGTCGCCAAGCTTACAGAAAACTAGCCCAAAATCATCCTTGAAGACATACGCAGATATCCTTCTAGACGCAAATTTACGCGTACCAGCAATCGTCCCACCTGTAGACAAAAACCCGAATGCTTTCCAAGGCGAATTCCAAAAGTTTATGGTTAATAAACAAAAAATTCAAGAGACCGCATCAACTAGTCCAGTATCTAGAATCTACAAAGCATCAAAAGCTGACAAGAGAGACAGAGTTGTTGTCGAACCCATTAAACCACCAAAACAAGACTACCCCATGCCTGTAGGGCAGTACAACGACAACATATTCGTTAATCCTAGTCCGTTAGACTACAGAACATACCAAAACCCGAATGACCGACTTCAACCACAAGAACAGCCTATAAATGACAGGTCATGGCCGCAAGATCAGCCGTATTACCCCCAAAATCCCGTACAAAACATACCCCAAATGTATGGACAGATGAACACAGATTACTACAGAAGTCCATACCAGTCTCCGTGGTTTGGATACCAAGACTACCAGAAATAAACAGTATTAGTTGTAGAGACTTAGGAGATCTGTGTGGTGTGGTTAAACTTGATTGCAGTTGAAGAAAGAAGAAAAAGAGAAGGCAAGTTAGTCTCATGGCCTTAACATCCCATGCTTCTGACAGTCATTAATTTGATGATTAGATAATTGAGATTGGGAATAGAATCTTACTGGACATGGGATAGTTCAAGTATTACGTAAGTAGAATATGAACCATTTTTACCCCCTCCTATGATTACGTAATAATTTTAAAACAAAATTTCAAAAAGTTGCCAGTTAAAAGTCCATAGCCCGTCCTATGCCATCAAAAATAAGCAAATCAAAGACCTTACGTGCTTACGTAATACTTAAAAAGCTTGGATGGTAGTACATTGCTATTGACATTGTACTAGAAAGGGTCATATTTCCAATCTCGCACTGCATATTCTATGCACTACAGTTCTCTAGAAAATTAAGAAGCAAGTGGGATTTAGGGTCTTTTCAATAAGTTTTTGTATAAACTATTGCCAATTTAGGCAATGTAAACACGTTTTTCTTTCTTTTTAATGCTGCTTAACACATAGCTTAAGGCCGTACCTGAATTTTTCGGGGTCCAGTGCTTCCCCCATTTAAAATAAATCATTTCAAAGAAAACGGAGACCTAATTCAAAATTTTGCTACTACCAAGTCCTAGATAACCCTTCAAAGTATTTTATGAACTACTGTTTACAGTTTATAATGAGAACGTTAAGCTTTACTAGGCACATTAGCCAAAAGTGGCCGTTTTTCGCAAATGTGCGTAGTAAAGCTTAACGTTCTCACTTTAAACTGTAAACCGTAATTCATAAAATACTTTGAAGGGTTATCTAGGACTTGGTAGTAGCAAAATTTTGAATAATGTCTCCGTTTTCTTTAAAATGATTTATTTTAAATGTGGGCAGCACTGGACTTGGCCTTAATAAAATTGTCTCAATTTTACGATTTTCATCTTTGTAAATCAATAGGTAATTAATTATTGCGAAATTTTTCTTTTATTAAACGTGGATTTGGTTTCCATGAGTGTGAAAACTGTTTTAGGTGTTTCACCTGTGTGAGTTTTTAAATGTTATTTTTAAGTAACGCTAAATAAAAATGTTAAATAAAGATTAATTTTAGATAATATGAAAATCTAAATATGAGGCAATATTTAGATAAGATCTCCAATCACACTGGATTTAGTTCTCCACATTGTAAAATACTTAATTCTAGAAACATTTCGTCACATAAACTTTAAAAAAATATTTTTATTCTTGCCATTCTTATTTAACACTCAATTAAATAAAAATTATACTTGAATTAATATCAGATTTTAGAACAATTAAAACCCTGAGGGCTTTGCCTCGTAGGCCAATAGTCGAATCAACCACTCTATCCGGGTCCAGACAGGTGTAACGTGTAATGTAAGATTACGTGTAATTTAGCTTCGACAATGTGGACGGCACGCGATCTCAACGCAAATAATGTACGCGAATCTTGTTTTTTGAGCTGTTCCAATCAGTTGCTACAAACATGCCGAATAGGAAAGTCGTGTTAGCAATATCAGGTATCGTTTTTAGATTTTTTTAAGAAAGTGGAGAGCGAGTGTGTGACTTGGAAAACTACACGTTTTGTGTTTCGCTGACTTACTCGTTGAAAATTAGCACTCCAGAGGGTCGTGACGTGAGCTATCGGTCGTTTTTCTAAGCCCAAGCCGTCATGAGGTCCATACCTCGGCCTACTGACTTGTAAAAAAATACAATCAATGTGACAATTTGTTTCTGGTCATAGCCATTTTAATGACTGATGTATATCACAGATGTATGTATAGTGCATAGTGTAACATAGGAGCTATAACTTTATTTTAGTTTAATTGAGTTTTTAAAGATAAACTTGAGTTCCGTGCGCCTATTTTGATTTCTGTTTTAAGATTAGGTCTCATACAGAATTAAAGGAATACTTGCCTTAATTTGTCTATTTATAGATTTCTTATTACCTTTAAAATTTCATTAAAAAAATTAAATTATCGAGCCTCTTTGGGTATCCTATGTAAAGGATAGACGCGGTACAATTCGCCAGTTGATAAACATGACAAATATACTAACCTATGGTAAAATAAAAGGTTTTAATGAAAACATACTTTATTGCGTTGCCTTTTTTTACAGATATTTTCAAAATGTCGCACCCTACTCATGTTTTACCGTGTGATAACAAATTCATGGTGACAGAAGTGTGTGGATTAAATTTTAGTTTGAGGATCGTCCAGTGAATGATTGATAGGGACGCAAAAACGAAAAAAAAATGTCAATACAAAATAATAAACAATTAAAAGAAGCTCTGAAGTTAAGGCAAATTCAATTTGGTCCGATTTCACATTAATTGGTCTTGATGAAGGATTTTCTCTGTAATTTTGAATTATTTGATACTGTGTAAGTAACAAGTAATTATTTACAAATTATATTTAGAACAAGCTTTTATATAACACAATGAACTTAATAGTTTAAAGTGCTCAAGACGAATCAATTGAGCCCAAACTCGGCGGGGTTATGTTGTTTTATCCACCACAGAGTTGCCGTGGCCACCTTCCGGCTCCATCATGAGATCAGGTCATGGGTACTATAATATTGCATTGTCACCAACTTACATAAGTATGTGTAGTTTCAACTCGATCGAATATTGGAAGTGGTCTAATTTAGCTTGCAAGATTTGATCACGGACACAGACAACGGGACAGGTTAAACGAAACAAAAGCTTGTAAACAATCAGAAAATAGGCAGTATTTAACATTTTTGCTTCTCTGTCAGTCGTCTCGTCTCGTCTCAGTCACTCGGCTGCGCCATTTGAAATGATCGCCGCAGCTACATAAGTTAATGTATATTTAGTTGCAATCGAGTGTTACAAAATTATAATTGAGATTTAATTATTATATCTTAAAGATTTAAGGTGGAGGTATAGGCAAATGACCTTGAAGTGGCGCCCTCACTTGAAATAAATTATTAACTCGTAAATATGGAGATAATTTCCATATTGCTCTTCGTCATGCACTAGATAGCCCTTTAAATTATTTTATGAACCACCGTTGAAAGTATTTACATTAGTCCGTCTAGCTTTAAAACTTGCTTCCGCCAAAAGTGGCCACGGCAAGTTTTAAAGCTAGACGGATCACCAATAATAGTTTCAACGGCAGTTCATAAAATAATTTAAAGGGCTATCTAGTGCATGACGAAGAGCAATATGGAAATTATTACCGTATTTACGAGTTAACAATTTATTTCACTCTTCAAGGCCATTTGCCTATATCTTCGCCTTAAGATGCTATTTATGTATAGAATAATTTACGCGAATATTTCGGAAGCAATCGTTGCTATTAAACCATAGACTTGGGCTTCGCCATACACTAGTTTGCATTCGAAAACTAATCCTTAATACCATGTTAGAAGGTGCAATTTGAGTTACGGAAAAGGTTATCATTTGCTGAGATGTTACAAGTGAAAATAAAGCTTATGATGTGGTAATAAAAATTGGTTTTCAATGCCACGAAATATAAGCCGGTCTAGTCTAAAAGAAAGATTACGTTGACCGTACATGTGTTAGGAAAGGGGGGGAGGGTATAGTATACATTACGACCCGCATCACCGCGCTTACTTCCCCTCTTATATTAAACATTGCTTGTGTTTAGAAAAGAGAAAAAAGTAAGTCTATGTATAGGGAAGACAGTGTCTATGGTCTTGCTATAGTTTAAGGCATTAGGCATGTCATAGTTACACCTTTTCCTTAAGGTTTTGGCGGAAATTATAACGGGCACTTATAAATATAATGTTCTTTTAACAATATATTATACATTTTGTATGTATTTAACTTTGGATTTATGTACCATATTTCCAAATTTAAATGGGTTGTGTGACTCAATACTAGTAAAATGTACTAATTGTACATCTTATAGTATGCCCAGTTTAGGAGGTAAAAAATGTAGTGTAACTTGAAAAGGTAGCAATTTCCTTAGCTTTGCTTTGTTTTGTGTTCGTTCGGTCGCCTTTACGCCATAACTGCGCCTGGAATATGGTGGTGTACTGAGCGAGTAATGTAAGGAAAAATTTATCAGTATCACGGACTGAACCGGTTGTAAATCTTTGCACACAGAAAAAAAAAATCCTAGCACAGTTATGGTGGAAGGCTGGCATTATATATTGGTAGGTAAGCGATTGGTGTAATTAAGATATATGCATCTGTAAAAAGTCATATTAAGTCACTTCAGACTCTTATCCATTAACACCCAGTTTTACAACATTTAAATTGTAATATATACCAAGACCAACAGTCTTGGTCACCGTGGCCTGTGGTTGCGCCCCAGGCTTTGTCTACTGCGCAACGGATGACGTGATAGGGAATCTGTAATCGTATTTGCTAATGATAAAGCAAGAAATAATGTAGAATTAGTATTTATAATAATGATAAAAACGTTATTTGTATACAGATTTGCTAAAATCTCAAAATAAAATCAGATTCAATATAGGACTCGTATAAATATGTAAAGCTCAATTTACATTGACACGGAATGGAAATGAAAACGCTCTACAAAGCGTATTGAACCTTTGTCAATGTAGTAATGTGTAAAATTGTGGCAACAAAAAAAAATATACATATACATAGTTACAATACATAAAAACTAAATTTTCTTTTCATCAATAACTCGAAAAAAATTGTTTTATTGAATATTTATTACGGATAATTACTTAAAAATAGTATGGACGAAAAATACTAATTAGCAACCTTTATACTTTGAAGCGTAATACAATTTTTAGTTTAAATTTTGTAGCTAGATGGAGCTACTAGTTCGAAAGAAGGTTTCGTAGTGGTGCCGCTTGATTTCGGAAAGATGACGGTATAAGCATTTTCTACGAAACCTAAGTACCCACTTCCCAGCATCCTTTGTAAGGCTAGCGGGCGAGATAGTAGCGACATCTAGGAATAATACAGGATTTTGGCTGTCTAGCAGAGTACGATTTATGTATGTATGGGGCTGTCAGTTTTCTTGTATTTTAAGTCCATGATAACATTTTAAAAATGACGTCTGAATTAAATATTTAATTTAAAAATGGTGTTCGTAATAAGATATTGTTATAATGTAGCAGCAGGTTAATATAAGGTTAGACGTTAGATTTAATAGTTCAAAGTTTTAATATAAATGTTACAATAAATAATGTAAGTGCACTAAATTATAACGACCAACTGGCGTTTCCCAATCCCAATTGTCAACACAAAACAAACATTTTCATTGGGATTTGGATGAAATACCGAACTGTGACGTCATAGCTTCTTAGAGTCAAATAGCGCTCTCATTGACAGTTTTTCTGCATTAATAAATCTAAAATCACGTTGAAAATGGATATAATCAATACGTAACAAGTGAAGTTATTTTTTGACGTTTTATTCTCTTATTACATTGCGGCGGAACCGAGGCATTTTATAAAATTTACAGAGGATAATGACTACTATAATCTAGAAGAATACAGACAAATTAGCATGAAGAAACGTTGAATTTTATGAAATTTATAGACGATTATGACTTCTATAATCTAGAAGAATACAGTATGAAGAACGAAACTTGTTCGCGGGAATTCCACGGAATTTCTTTTTATTGACATAATTTGATACATTACGACATTGACATAGGGACTACAAGCATATTGAAATATGCTTTGTAGAGTTTTAACAATTCGCGTCCATTCGGCGGCAATGTAAATTGAGCCTTAATGTTGACCTATATTATATTTACCGTTCGGAGAACTATAGTAAGAATTGATCGTATTTTTGAGTGCTATGATCCAATTTGGCTCAATAATACAATATCAAATGATTAAATATCATGTCTTAGAGAATATTCTGTAAGCTAGTACAAATTTTTGGGTAGGATATGATGGAGAAAGGGGAAAACTTGTTTTATACTTCCCTTATAATGCCCTAACCCATAACTGCAAACCTGGCTAGAAAGGGCTAAATCGAACCACAAATTTACATATGTATTTTTTTTTCAAAAAAATATCCGTGAACCAATCTGTAATTTTTACACGTTAAAATAGAATATTTAAGGAGTAAAAAAATATATAAGGTGTATTTAAATAAAAAAAAAATATTTAAAGAGTTGATTCAGTCCATTTTAAACAACTTTTCCCAATGAATGAATATTTTGAATGCTAGTCTCAAATATCTGCCCAAAAATGTCTACCAGCTGTCGGACTAGAACGTGGCTGTCTTAATTATGTGTGTTTTCCCGTTGATTTCGCAGCAATATTATTGGATAAGAGTCTGCTTGAATCGTTTAAATTAGTTTACGATATAGTAATTTAAAAACTGTTTTAATTAAATGGAATTCTGTCAATAAAACTGTAATGAATTTACATATTTTTATTTCAATCCCTACCTACTTATTGGGTTTGTGATTTCGTGTGTGTAAGTGCCAACGACACTCAAATGGGACTGGGCTGAGCATATTCCGTCGCTCTCTCTCGCTCTAGCAAATGATGCTTCTGAGCGACAGAAAAAGATAGCAGCATAGAAAAGTACTGTTCCGTGCTGATAGATGAGATCCAACCCTAAATCGAACTACTAGATCACTATAGTATAATGAAATTAAAATATCAGTCAAAAACAAACAAAAAATTCGACATTCCCATACAAATCGCCCGGGCGGCTGCACACTTTTGTATGGATATACCGATATTTTTTTGTTTTGTTTTTGGCTGTTATTTTAATTTCATTATACTATAACGACATATAATAGACCGTGGTTAGATTTATTACGGGTATGTCCCTTCTACGTTGTATACCTACGATATGTAATACCACAGAATCATCATCATATCAGCCACAGGAAGCCCATTGCTGGACATAGGCCTCCCCCAAGGATTTCCTAAACGACCGATCGGAAGCCGCCTGCATCCAGCGTTTTCCTGCAACCTTGCTCATACCACAGAATAAATAATAATAACGTACAGAAGTCTCACTCAGCAAAGAAATTCAAAGAAATATCTACTCAATGTGGCTAGCGATATGGTTTAATTTAGCTCACGTCAGAACTCAGCACCTTTTCGTATAGATACCTAGACATCTATTGCAAGCCAATTTCATCCTTATTACTCTTGACAAACGATGAAATTGTCCTGCAATGGATGTCTAGGTATCTAAACGAAAAGGTGCTGAGTTCTTACTACTTCTAACGTGAGCTAAATTAAACCATATCGGCACATTGTGTAGATATTTCTTTGAATTTCTTTGCTGAGTGAGACTTCTGTACGTGAGTATTAGTACTTATTCTGTGCTTTGGGCAAAGCTTTTGGGCTAGCTCAAATCTCAATCAGTGTGATTGGTCTCTATCTATTTATTTATAAGTAGCAATAAACATCGAAAGTAACTTATCAGCAGCACTCTTTGTAGATCAAATACCTATGCTATATCTTATCAATAAGATACGTACAAAAAGCATAAATTATTATTAAATAAAAATGACAATTTCAATTTGGAAAATAAAAACATTTGGTTCTCACGTAACCCTTATCAGATAGGAACTAATTATCATGGGGGCAAGTCAAGGCCGCATGATGGCCACAGCTGGACATTTTATCAGGTAAGGTAAGGTTCGTGGTCGACGAACGAGCGCGGACAAGTCGCAGAGTCTACTTGAACAGGCGTTAGAATCATCATCAGGTCATTTTTAGGGTTCCGTACCCAAAGAGTGCAAACGGGACCCTATTACTGTGACTCCGCTGTCTGTCACAGGACTCTATCTCTTGAACCGTAATAGCTAGACACTTGAAATTTTCACCGATTATGTATTACTGTGGCCGCTATAACAACAAATACTAAAAATAAAAAAAGTTGAAAATTAAAGGGGGTCGTCATACAAAAAATGTGTTTTTTCAGCGTTTTTAACTAGATCTTTATAATGGCATTAACTAGGTACTTGAAATTTTCACAGATTATGTATTACTACAACAAATACTAGAAATAAGAAAAAGTTAAAAATTAAAGGGGGTCGTCATACAAGAAACGTGTTTCTTCAGCGTTTTAAAACATTGTACGGTGGTACGGAACCCTTCATGTAAGAGTCCGACTCGCACTTGCTCGTTTATTAGTCTCCACTGCAGGAGCACAACCCTCTGTAGAGCCATATACAGGGTCTTAACAAAGTATACTGAAACTATTTTAAGGGTGGATTCAGTCCATGATACTGAACAACTTTCTCCAAGGAACATAATTATACTTATCGAAATATGAAAAATAATTAATTAAATTATTGGCCTCCAATACTAATCGACTGATCAGCTCATCCGAGTTAGTATGGAAAGCAAAAAAATATTTTTCATATTTCGATATATGTTCCTTGAGGAATGTTGTTCAGTATCATGGATTGAATTCACCCTTAAAATAGTTTCACTATATTTTGTTAGACGTTATATTAGCCAGAGCAGCCAGAGGATTTGGCCTACACTTTCCACGCTGGCCAGACGGGTTGGAGAGGTCTCACTGATGTTGATAAGCTTTGTTTAGCTTGTTTCCTAAGTCGCCTTCTACGACATCCACGACAAGACTTGGGAGTGTTCCTATTCTACTCTGCTGGGAACGCGGCAATGGCACAGGGATTGATCGATTGCAAACTACCATCTGTTCCCCAGGCATGTCTGAACGTGCTGACGAAGCAAGAAGCGTCTCCCAGCGTGGAGAAGGAAGAAGTAAAGGTAGAGGTGGAGCGGTTTATCGACCTCGCCAGGCAGATGGAGGCCTTCTTCTTGCAAAAAAGGTAAGTTTCAAGGCTCGTCATAGCTGTGCTGCTTTGGAGCCCGGGTACGCTTTCCCGTAGTGGTGCCGCTTGATTTCGGAAAGATGGCGGTATAAACGTTCATTTTCTACGAACAAACAAGCGCCATCTCAGATTTTTCGTGGATACCGTCAGCCTAAGTACTCAGCATCCTTTGTATGGCTAGCGGGCGAGATAGTAGCGACATCTAGAAATAATACAGGATGTTGGTTTTCTAGCAAAGTACAAAACTCGGCATATAAGTTGAACCAAAGTAACGGTCACTGCGCACACTTTTGCCTCTTAAAAAATCTCTTTTTTTACCTGCGCAGCGCCGCCATTTTGGTTCAACTTATGTGCCTGGTATTGTACGCTTTTGTGTATGTGCACAGAAGTCAGTAAGAGTATTACGTACAGAACGAAATCTCCTAAGGTCCCGCGCAATATGCGTCCCCGTTCCCCGTCTCGCAGCTCTCCCCCGTTCTCTTCTTGTCGCGGGGCGAGAGCGGGCGAACACATTGACGTGTGCATGGCGGCACAAGAACGGGGGAGAGGTGCGGGGACGGGGAACGGGGACGCATATTGCCCTTCCCTTGGAGATTCCGTTCTGTATATAATACTCTTACTCTCTTCTGTGGTATGGTGTTGTCATCTTGTATTTGTTCTTCCATGTATTGTATATACTATCTTATTTCAAGTCGAATATGGATTAAGATTGCATTACAACTAATTACGCAGGTTCCTCCTATCAGCCATGAAGCCAGAGCTCCTAGTAAAGGAAGACAACAACGAACTCAAGTGCGAACTTCAGAGGAAGGATGAACTTCTTCGCAGACACTACGACAAGATCAGCCAGTGGCAGAACTCTCTTACAGATTTACAGGTACAGCTTTTGGTTACGCGCGTTTGTGAGCAGACAATTTTGGATGCATTTCTCTGCGAATACTTAATTCGCTACTTGTCGACGCGAGAGGGCGGCACTCCGGCAGGGTTGGGTTGGTTCCTTTGCTGCTATCTTTTTCTGTCGTTCAAAACAGTGAATTGCTAGAGCGAGAGAGAGCGACGGAACGCTTCAGCAGGGCCGGTGCTGAAGCGCTTGATGACGCTTCTGAGCGAAAGAAAAGGATAGCAGCCTAAGAAAGTGCTGTTCGGTGCTGACAGATGTGTCCCAAACCTATACCAGATTGCCAGGGAGCCTTTTACAGCCAGCTACAGGTTAGTGAATGTTTCATACGAGGGATTCTCTCGACAACTGCGTTTTTGTATATGCCTGCTCTCATAATTTGATTTTTTATTATTATTTTGATTTGAGGAATGTGGTAATTTTGGACCAGCGCATTCGCGGACGGTTTGGTCACATTTGCTAAACCGTCCAGCTTTATTATTCATCTACTGCTGGTCATCTTTACCAGTGATTTAGGCATTTTGCTTCATACATTAATTAAAAATTAGTCACTTTTGCTGACCGATTGCCTCCGTGGTCCAGTGGTCAAGGCGTTTGCTTTGGGATCCGGAGGTTGTGGGTTCAAATCCCACTGGAAAGACATAATTATCCGAAAAGAAAGATGATCCGTGCTTCGGATCGGAAGGCACGTAAAGCTGTGGGTCCCGAATGCCATCTAGCGTTAGTTTAAAACCTATTCTAAGACCAATCCTATGGTAGACCAGAACCGATTGTGGTCTACCCTTTGGGTTGTGGAGCTCTGTGCTGTTATCTCCATCTCTCTGTCACAACACAAACTCCACGTGCGAAAGAAATAGCAGAATACGTCGCGTTATGCCGTGTCTCTTACGCACGTATAGTTTAGACTGTGACGTCGCGTGGTTCAGCGGACTTAGGGTCAGTTCATGCCTATGAAGCTTAGAACATTGCAGAATTTTGATAAAACAATTCAATAAAACGCCATCTAGTCACGCGTCTAACTCCTAATGCGTGTTATAGAATAGGAATATTAATTGATGGATAAATACGATATGCAAGGTTAGTCACTTAATAGCTCAGTTGTTTAGACTTTAGAACAGTCGAATTTGAACCGAAATCGCGAGTTCAAGTCCCAGCTCACGGAGTAATTTTTTCACCATTTTATTTCATCTTTTAGTCCTTTGGTGTTGCGAAAGCTTGCTACCAGATGGTGCCACTGGTTTGATCTAATGTTAAAGCTACAGTTTCTTATCTATTTCAGTATATACAATATTAATCTATCTATAGGTCAATTCACACCGAGACGCGACGCGACGTGACGTAGCGCGCTCTTTGGAAGAAATATAGAACTTGTTTACTAGACAAAAAGATACTAATTTCAGCGACAGCCCGCTATGCCGCGCTGCGCAGCGCTGCGTTACGCGGCGCAGCGGGCTCACACTCTTTTTGTCTAGTAAACAAGTTCTATATTTCTACAAAGTGCGCGCTTCGTCGCGTCTCGGTGTGAGTGAACTGACCCTTAGTGGTAAAGCTCCAACTCATTGAATTCTTTCTTCCAGGGTCACACGGTACAGTACAACAAGTGTCAACAGCAGCAGAGCTCCCAGCCCGCCATCCAGCAAGCTGCTTCGTCGCCCCGACAGCCTCCTAATGTGCAACAAAGCGTACAGGTACGATTCTGATAACGTCTCCTATCCTATATAGCTACTACCTCGTTCGTGTAGGTACGATCAGCGTACCTACATCTTTATTTAAGTATTTTTAACCGATTTTCAAAAAAAGGGGGAATTTTTATGTATGTTTTCTGATTATTTACTTGAAAACGCCTGGAGTGCTATATTTTAACGAGGGAGTCAGAGAAACACAAAACGTGTAGTTTTCCAACTCACCGCTCGCGTTCCGACACATTGCATCGCGTCATCGATAAGTTATATATCTTTTAAGCAGAACATTTAGGAAATTATTATAGGGTTTTTTAGGCATTCAAGATGCAGTACTAAAGTACTCAAATTAAATAATGAAAAAGAAATGGTGAAAAAATACCACGTGAGCAGGACTTGAACCCGCGGTGACGCAAGCCTAGTGCGTGTAGGAATATCAAATGGTGACGAAATTCGGCGTGCTGAGTTGAAAACTTGATGGCTCAGATGGTAAGAGCATAGTCGTATTGAGACTAAGGTCGCGGGTTCAAGTCCTGCTCACGTGGTATTTTTGCACCATTTCTTTTTCATTATTTAATTTAGGAAATATGTCAATGGTTTTCAAAAAATTTCAATACAAATAAGAAAGCGTAGTAAGAAGCGGAACGAATTTTATACGAAGGTTTCTGTGGCATTTAAACGCTACAAACCCCAAAATTACGAGTGGTAAAGACCACTCGTAATCGCAAATCCTTCTCGTTCAAAAAAGCGCCTTTTGAAAAAACTCGCGCGAACCAATCGTAATGTGAATCCCAATTTCAAAAATAGCACTCCTAGAACGATTAGGTTTTTTTTATTATTAACGGTCAACCGAAAGATGGTGTTGAGATACAGACCTACCACTACTAGACTTGCAACGATATTGCTAGAAAGAGACTGTCAAATACAGTACAACGTGAGTGTGAAAGAAACGCTGATATGTTTTTTTGTCTCTATCGGCGTGGCTGCTCTAAGCTGGCCTACTGTCAAAATCTGGGCCAAACAAACCACAAAACGATCGAAGAAAGTTATTAATTTTAGGGATTTTATCATTTAAAAGGTGATTTTAGGGTTTTATTTGAGCTTATTATAAGTTAGTAACCATATTGTGTTTTGTGGCGTGTGCAAAATATGGGTGGAGGCAACAATCAAAGATAGAAAGAGATGCACTAAGGTGGCCACGCACTATGGAGGTCTAGTAGTGGAAGGTCTGTGTGTTGAGACAAGTGAGACCAAAGTAGGATCGAAAATACAATTTTAATACTTATTTGCCTATTGAACAACAGACCTTGGATCAATATAGAGTATAGACACAGCCTCTGTGTGAATTTGCGTGTCGATCTGACGTCAAATTGACTTCATTCAGAATCGTCACTTTTAGTCCGTGTACGTATGTCAATTCATTAGATCGGACATTGAGCTCTCTACTGTAAAATACCTAAATCTGCCGTTTTGAGCCGTAGAAACTCGGCGAAAAATGTTGGAGGAAGTAATAAGAAAGATTCCTTCCGTTAGTAAGTGAATTTCTTATCAAATATTGTATTGAAAATTGGCACGCCAGGTTTTCATACAAATTGAAGGACTTTCTTTATCTAGTAGTATATACAGATCTGTGATTTGAACCCATCGAATTATTGTTCGTAGTTTGAACCTATATTAGCTTACGCAGGTTTGCTTGTAATTTGTGTGCTACCATCTCTGTGAGCAGCTGGTACTAATAATTCGTGTTGTTTGTTTAATTTCTTTATTGCACAAAAATTACATTCAAATGTACATAATTTAATACAAAGAGAAAAAGAAATCACTTGTACAAAGGCGGACTTATCCCAAGAAGGGATCTCTTCCAGTCAACCCAGTCTTCAAAGCTTACATATTTTTGGAATGGCTGTTTACGTGCCACCACAAGTTTGTATGATGTTGGGCATCTGTAATAATATGTTAGTAATTATATCTTTGGCTAGGGTCAAAAACTAGGTCGAAAACAGTCGAGACGTTTGTATGGAAAAACCGGTCAAGTGCGAGTCGGACTCGTACGTAGGATCCGTATCTCCGTATGTTTTAAAACGCTAAGAAAAACACGTTTCTTGTATGACTGTATGACCTTAAATTTTTAACTTTATCTTATTAGGGTTCCTTACAAAAAATTAAAAAACGGAACCCTTAAAGGATCACTCGTGCGTCTGTCTGTTCGTCCGTCTGTCACAGCCAATTTGCTCCGAATCTACTGGACCGAATCAGGTGAAATTTGGTAGAATGTTGTAATCCTATGACCCAAACACATATGTGCAAGCAAAGTCTATAAGGAAATATTTTTTCTAAATAAGGGTCATTTTCGGGGGACAAATTAGGAAATTTAAAAAAAAGTTTTGCAAACCTTACTGTGTCTTATCAAATGAAAGGGCTCGTTATGAGGATCTCAAATATATTTTTGTTATTATTGTAAAATAAATAGTTTTAATTTTATTCATGAAAGAAGACGAAAATTTACCATTCCCCCCCTGATTCACCGAAACTACTGAGTCTAAAATTTTGAGAAAAATACAAAATATAGTTCATTGCTTGTAGATTACAGGAAAACCTATAAGAATTCAATCAATTGTACGGAACCCTCTCCACGCGAGTTTAACTCGCACTTGGCCGGTTTATTTTTAGTATACATATACACTATCACGTCTTTATCCCTAACGGGGCAGACAAAGCATGTTGGGTCTTGCGGCTCTAAGCAGACAGAGCCCAGAGGCGCAAGAATCAAAAACCACTTTTAGCGTGATGATGGCCGGGAAGATGGAAAAATGAATCAAAATAGTGATGGGTTGCTAGCCGCATCGCCTATTGATATGATTTGCATTTTCGCCCATTCCCTCGATCGGCTTCTACGATCTGCGCGGGAAGATTTTTAGTATTTGTTGTTATAGCGGCCACAGTAATACATAATCGGTGAAAGTTTCAAGTATCTATTACGGTTCAAGAGATAGAGCCCTACTGTGACAGACAGCGGAGTCTCAGTAATAGGGTCCCGCTGGCACCCTTTAGGTAGGTACGGAACCCTAAAAATTCCCTGTGACAGACGGACAGACAGCAGAGTCTCAATAATATGGTCCTACCTATATCAATTACTAGCTGTGCCCGCGAATTCGTTCGCGTTGTTGTCGGAACGTAATGTTATATAGCCTAAAGCCTTCCTCTATAAATGGACTACCCAACAAAAAATGAATTTTTCAAATCGGACCATTAGTTCCTGAGATTAGCGCGTTTATACAAACAAACAAACAAACAAACAAAACTCTTCCGCTTTATAATATTAGCATAGATGAATTTTAGCTGCGCCACCTGTTATCTTACTTATGCACTTCGCACTCCTTCTCTTTAGGGTTGCCTATAAGAGATTTCTTCGGCGATAAGGCCGCCTCTTGTACCTTATATTATAGACACTTTCCTGTATTTGTAAATCTTATTTGGTACAATGAAGATTTTTGTATTGTATTGTATGGTCCCGTTGGCACCCTTTGGGTACAGAACCCTAAGGTTTTATCTATAAGAGATTTCTTCGGCGATAAGGCCGCCTCTTGTACCTTATATTATAGACACTTTCCTGTATTTGTAAATCTTATTTGGTACAATGAAGATTTTTGTATTGTATTGTATGGTCCCGTTGGCACCCTTTGGGTACAGAACCCTAAGGTTTTATTTTTTTCGACAACCCCCGTTGGGTGACTGATAGATAAAGCCTATGGTTTTAAGTCCGCCTATTACATCTACACTTCTACACTAATATTATAAAGAGGAAAGATTTGTACCTATTTTTGTATGTTTGTAATGAATAGGCTCAAAAAGTACTGGGCCGATTTAAAAAATTCTTTCACCGTTGGAAAGCTACACTATCCCCGAGTGACATAGGCTATGTGTGTACCACGGGCGAAGCCGGGTTGGACTGCTAGTTTGTAATAAAGTTAAATAAATAAATAAACCCTAAAAATTACCGCTCATGTCGTTCCGTTGCAGGCGCAGCAGATGGCCGCAGCGGCGGCGGCGCAGCAAGCGGCGTTGCAGCAACAAGCGGCGTTACAGCAGCAACAGGTACCGCGCCCCGCGCTGCCCCCCGCCTACCCCGCTAACGTCCAGCGACGGTAGCTACGGTCGTGACCAACATAGGACACACATGCCCTAACATAGTACTATTTATCAACAGAAGCTCCCTTGAAGAAATCAAACTATATCTTCCTGAAAGGCCGGTAACGCTCTTGTTGCACCCCTGGTGTTGCAGATGTCCATGGGCAGCGGTGATCACTTACCATCAGGTGACCCGCTTGTTCGTTTGCCGTCCTGACATAAAAAAAGGCCTACACCAACCTTTGGTTGTAACTGGTTAGGAATATAGAAGCAAAAACTAAAGGCGGACTCCAGGGCCGTAAAATAATTCTCAAAAAAAATATATTCATGTCGGAAACGCTAGTTTAGGCTCTATATACATTGCCGCGGAATCGTGGCTTCTATAATCTAGGGGAATAAAGTACAAATCAGCATAAAGAAAGAAACATCGCGGAAGCTCCCGAATTTTTTTTACACAATTTTATACACTACCACTCTTACATAGAGTTTAATATGCTCTGAAAAGTTTTGAAAATTCGCGGCATTTTCAAGACACACAAACAAAGTGCCTTACCCTTAAGAGTCCCGTTACCCGAGACGGAATCAGAGTTTCCCAAACAAACATAGTCTACGTTTTATTTTGAAACGACATGTCAGTTTTCGGTATAAAAATGTAACTTTAAAGAAATTGCATATATCTAGGGTTATAATTGGTTTTTACAGTCAAATTATGAACTTGAAAGAGAATATAGTGTATTAAGGCCGCACCTAAATTTTCCGGGATCCAGTGCTGCCCCCATTTAAAATAAATCATTTCAGAAAAACGGAGACATCATTCAAAATTATGCTACTACCAAACCCTAGATAACCTTTCAAAGTATTTTATGAACTAATGTTTACAGTTTAAAGTGAGAACGATAAGCTTTACTACGCACATTTGCGAGAAACGGCCACTTTTGGCAAATGTGCGTAGTAAAGCTTAACGTTCTCATTATAAACTGTAAACAGTAGTTCACAAAATCGTTTGAAGGGTTATCTAGGACTTGGTAGTAGCAAAATTTTAAATGATGTCTCTGTTTTCTTATAATGATTCATTGTAAATGGGGGCAGCACTGGATCCCGAAAAATTTAGGTACAGCCTTAATCATTTTTGACCATCAGTATGGAAAACTTTTACACCCTTATATTTCTTTTAAGTTCATAGACTGTGAAAACCAATCATAACCCTAGATACGAGTATATGCAATTTCTTTAAAGTTACAATTGTTTACCGAAATCTGACATGTCGTTTCAAAGTTAAACGTAGACTACGTTTGTATGGGAAAGTTTAGGGTAAGGGGATTCTCAATAGAGACAGTAAGAAAAGTGCCGATGGACACATTCTTATAAAATAAGACCACAAAAATGATTGTTTCAACGGCAGTTGAAAAAGGGCTATCTAGTGCTTGACGTTTAGCAATATTGAAAGTTTACCGTTTTTACGATCAAACATTTATTTTCAAATGAGGAAGACCAAGGATAAAGTTTTTCCAACAAGTTAAGGAAGGGTTAGGAGTAAGGTCCTACCAGGACATTAAAAAGATGGCAGAGAAAAGAGAGGAATGTAGGCATTTCACTTCACTCTACCGACAAGAGGAAGCTTTTAAGTAAAAAAAGAAAGAGGGCGCCTCTTGTGCATAGTATTTCGCCTTAACAAAAAAAAAAGACGGGTTGCACTCCGGGAGTGCCGGCAGAAGTGAAAACTTGAATATTAACGTTGTGCATTTTAGATATTTTGGAATGGTTAGGGAATAATTTTGCACGAATTGCTTTAATTATCAGTATAAAAGTACTATCATTTATGTGGTAGAATACAATATTTATTTATTGCGCTATCGTACACAAACATGACAATTTATATTACATTAAAAAGTTTATCTCTCAGCTAAACGAAACAGCAGGCGCAGGCATACATTTTCGTCGCGCCGTAGAAAGAGAGGGCGATACTTCCTCTCCTACGCCGCGCCGGCTGTCTACTCTCCATCCGTCTTACGAATTTTCGATCAGGATCCTGACGCGAGTTTAAAATTTTTTACCCATTACAAAAAAAGTGCACATTTGTGCACACATTTTTTTTGAAGTGTGTTGTATGCCATGTGATCTGTGGCTGTACGACTTAGCTAGCGCCTGTTGTGAGGAGCTCGGTGGCCCAATCGTACGCATTGCTAGCGCTTTTACGTTAAGCAACCCTGGGCGTGGTCCATACTTGGATGGGTGACCACAAGTGTTATAAAAATTTCTCGAGCTCCTCCGTGCTTCGGAAGCACGTTAAGCCGTTGGTCCCGGCTGTCATCATCGTATGGCAGTCTTCAAGCTATGTCAGATGCCTTTAGGCAGCTTAAAAAAACCGGACACCAGTGTTGGCCACTTACGCGAAAAACAAACAACGACTTTCCTAAAGCTTTGTACTTTGGAGCCGTTTATATTTCAATATTTACTTATATAAAAATGCCTATAATTAAAAACAGACAATAATACTGTTAACCTAATAAAAATAACGTATTATTATAACGTTGGCTATTGATGACTTTGAAACTGACGACCTCCGTGGCGTTGTATTTAGCGATGTGCCGCTTGCGGGAACGTTCCCAAATTTGCGGGAACGTTCCCAAATTTCCGGGAATTTGTGTACGTTCCCGGGGAATTTGGGAACGGGGATTCCCGGCGAACGTTCCCGCATTTCTAGGGAATGTTACGGAATATTGGATATATGTATTTGTATTATAACCATATCAAGTGATGCATTTACGTTAGTAAAATATATTTACAGTGATAAAAAATATGTCTGATAAATAAAATTACAACTTTCCCTGACATTTCCATTTTCTGGGAACATTCCCGGGAACGTTCCCAGAAATCTGGGGAACGGGAACGGCACATCACTAGTTGTATTCACCAGCCAGGAAAATGGCCTTTATCAAATGGTCCTGGGTCTTGGGTGTTTATCTATGCAACGTGGGAGACATTAGCGTAATAAATTATAGCACAGGCTAAAACTAGACCATATCATTATGATAAAATTATAAATAAACGGGCAAGTGCGAGTTGGACTCGTACATGAAGGGTTCCGTACCTCTGTACAATGTTTTAAAACGCTGAAGAAATACGTTTCTTGTATGATGACCCCCTTTAATTTTTAACTTTATATTATTTTTAGTATTTGTTGTTATGGTGGTCATGATAATACATAATCGGTGAAAATTTTAAGTACCTAGTTAATGCCATTATAAAGATCTAGTTAAAAACGCTGAAAAAAACACGGTTTTTGTATGGCGACCCCCTATAATTTTTCTTCTTTTTAGTATTTGTTGCTATAACTGCTACAGTAATACATCATCGTCGTCTAGCTATTACTGTTCAAGAGATAGAGTCCTGTGACAGACGGACAGACAGCGGAGTCTCAGTAATAGGGTCCCTTTTGCACCCTTTGGGTACGGAACCCTAAAAAAGTAAAATAAGTAAAGTTAGGTAACACAATCTAAAGAAAGCTTTTAAACTGGTGTTATTTATTAAATATAAATAACTATATAAAAATAATAATATGTTTTGTTATAAAATATAGTATCGTTGAGTTGGTATCTGAAAACGCAAGTCTCGAACTTACTTTGAGGCTAGCTCGATATGTGTGATTAGGCCGTATAAAAAACATCAATGAGACCTCTCTGGCCAGCGTGGAGAGTGTAGGCCAAATCGTCTGACTAATATATGGCTCTGGCAGTACAGAGAGTCTCCACTACAGGAGCAGTCACGACCGTGCTCTGTAGTGGGACCATGGCCAAATAAAACAAGGCCTTCCAACAAGTTTCCCCGATTCTCAAAACTATTTGTCAGTGTAAAAAAAGCAATTTTCAAAAATCCTTACTCTGCAGTAATTATTTAAAAATCGAGACATAAATCAACGCAGACTAATTACGTATTATTAAAATAGGTGTCTTTATTAACTTAGTCTAGCTGGATTCTAAATATTGATTTACTAAAGTTATTTTTAGGGAAATAATTTATCAGTTGACTGGTAACACTTAACAGCTAACAAGTGACAGGAATTGTCATTGCGTTGAAACGTCACGGTTTTTTTGTGTCTTTCTTTACTAAAGGGATTTTTTATATGTTTATCTCTGTCTCGAGCAGTCCAGTCCGTGGTTCTCAAACTTTGTAACAATGGTTAATAAAATTATTGTGCTATACTGGATTGCAAAAGTATATCTGACAAAGGAAGTCACATACACTTTTATACTTTTCCAAAAAACATTAACGTAGCCAGTGAGATGTTGATAAATTATTTCTGTGCGACGAATCACCAGGCTCTTACCCCCATGTAATACTAACATACTGCTATCTATTCAAGATTTGGTTATATTTGGGCAACGTCTGGTAAAATATACGGAAAAAGCGCAAACCGTGCTTTCCCACAAAAAGCGGTGAAAAAAAGTTTGAGAACCATGTGATGACGTAGCTTTGAGAATTTTAGCAAAAAAAAGGGATGTTGGAAGGCCTTAATGTTTTATTCGGCCATGGTGGAGACTAATAAATAACTGATGATGATGTAAAAAAGTTTAAAAAACGTTATTTTGAAACAAAATAATTCATCGCTTTTCAAAATTGATTGTCTCTAAAACTACCGGGTGGATTTCAATGATTATTTGCATACCGTCATTGAATGTTAGTACAAGTATGTGCTTTCATTTATTACGCATGTCGTTTCCACGTTGTATCTACAATAATACAACTTGTGCCTAATAAAAATCCTATCCGAGCCGTGAAGGTCATGTTAAGTAGCTTGTGTAGGTTCTATTTATCGGTTTCTCGCCAGAGAATAGGTAAAAAAAGATTACCCCTGTTAAAATTAAAATAAAATTCAATTTTAAATTGTATCTTACATGGCAACTCTGGGGGTGCGGCGGGCGGGAAGCGCGCGAATCGCTGCGCGGCGGCTTCTTTGCGGTGAACAAAGGAGCCGACGTCGATGCCGCGCTGTGACTGTGTAACTGTGTCTAGACATGCCACTACTGAGGCTGTGTTATCGCTTTATTTGAATTTGCTAGATTTTGGGGAAATTATGCAATTTTCTTATGATTTAAAAATTAGATAACTTTTTCGTTTTTATTACTATTTCGTTTTCTTATTTTTTTTTTAACTTGTCATTTAGGTACTTATATGCTCGTTTCCGGTCGGACAGGGTTTTCTTTACATATTGTATATTGATTATAAAATATAGTATCGTTGAGTTAGTATCCCATAACACAAGTTTAAAATCTTTGGGGCTAGCTCAAACAGTGTGGTTTGTATTTAAAAATGTTTTACCCTTGTTATCAAAGTAAATAAGAATGCATTGAAACCCATTAAAATTAGCTTAGGATGTTTAAGAACAAGATATAGTTTTAAAAACTAAAACCCGACTACGGAAAAAATCATACTGAAAATTACATTTATCCAGTTAATGCAAGCACAGCAAGCAGAAGCAACAGCTAATAGTGTATATGTTGTTCGTAGTTGGCTGGTATAAACCGCTAATTCACGAAATCTAGTTGTTTGGCATTACAGCTCGGTTTTGTTAAACAGCCGAATATCGTTCAGCTGGATTGTCTAAGATTGCGCAACGTGTCAGGTTCATTGAAACCGCTAACCACGTTTCCAAACGGCTAGCGGTTTTGTGAAACAGTAGCGGTAATCCGCTGTTTGACGAAACCGTTAAACAATGCAACTGCGACACATGCATGATAAGGATTTGGTGTAGGGTTACCATAATGAAATATAACTGAGTGTCTTTTAGACACAGATTTTTTCGACATCGAATTTAATTTCCCAGAAAACTATTCCACGATTTTTATTGCTATAGGTTTGCCCTAACCTAGTAAAATGGATAGAACTTTTCTAGCGTGTGTTGGTCGCAGTTCTAACCTAACCTATAGGTTTGTGCTAACCTAATAAAATGAATAGAACATTCATGAATAGAGCTTCGCTCGCTCGCCATTGTCACTTCGTAGGCATTCTACATTGTATATAATTTCTTTAGATAGAATTGTTCAACAACTTCTCTAGCCACATGGATGAATACAAGTCGTTCATTCCATCCCGCGTAATAGGGTTCGCTGTTTTACAAAACCGAGCTGTAATGGCAAACAGCTAGAGGTTTAGTGAATTAGCGGATTATACCATTCAACTGCGACATATATATTTTTAAAACGTGCTAAGTATACAGGGTGACTTTTTAAACACCAGCCAAATTTTTGGAGCAAGTTCAGTCCATGATATTGAACTACTTTCTATCTATAAAAAAAGTTAGTAAAAATCGATAAAAAAAATGTTGTCCTCCCATACAAAATCCGTTTGGCTGAGCGCTGATTTGTATGGGAAGGCGAATTTTTATTTTAGTTTTTCGTTAATTGTTTTTATGGAAAGTAGTTTAGTATCATGGACTTAACTTGCTCCAACAATTTGGCTGGTGGTTAAAAAGTCAGTACATATTTATATTTTTTAAATGTGCTATATATGCACTTTCATTTGATACCTGACACGGTATGATTTGATGTATTTTTAAATTTTTTAGTTCATCACTGTATGGCCTATAGAGGGCGCCACAGTGGATGTACTGTGACGTCACATAGCCTTTAACCAGCGGAAAGACAAGACGATTCCGACGATACCTCATTTGTTAAGGTATCCTGGATATCTTTGAAAATAAAAGGGAACAGATAAACATACACATACATACATAGCGACGAAACACATAACCCCTCCTTTTGGCTGAGCCGTAGTCGGGTAATAATCGTAAATTTATAATTTACTTTTCTAATTAGCATTTTAGTTTTAAATCCTAATTTGTATTTATTTAAGTTTAAATTAGTTTATTTTTTTGTGTAAAAATGAGGAATACAGTTTTCTTTTGCATTATTTTTTGTTTTATTTATTTTTACCTTATATTTTACTTACTTTATGAGTGTTTTTTAAAATATTTATCCGTAAAAATTAATGTCTTGGGATTTGAAGGGATCGTCCATTAATCACGTGAGGCTTGAAAAGGGGAAAGGGCGAGGGGGATAAAAAAATCACGAAATAATAAATAATCACTAGTATTGAGATATCACGTGCATTTATTTTTTCGTTGAACGCGCGATTTCTTATCCGAAAATCGGCGCGTGACCTTGACTTGTCGTAATTATCTAAAAGCAATTTAGGGCGCCGTCAGTGCAGTTCAGCTCAGTTCAGAGCCAAGAAAACTGTGAGTGTTTTTGAAAAATCACTGTAATTAAACTACTAAAGTAAATACAAAAATAATAATAAATAAATCACAGCAAAATATCTTCGAGCACGGCTCCGGGCCTTTGTTCGCATTCGATGAATATTTCACTGTTTTATTAATTAATTTTTTGTATTATATTTTTTTTAAAAATGTACCGAATTCAACTAGATATTTATATAATACATTTTTTGCTATAATTTTCATATAAAAAAGTGATTGTAGTAGTACCATGGGACAAATTTCAAAGTGAGAATGAACCTAAAATAGTAATATAGGGAAATTTAGGAAAATTTAGAGGTATGTTTGTGATTTTTTTTTATTGAGCCAAAAATGCTCAATCGTGTTTTAGATATTGTGGGTGTCTGTAGAAAATCCTCAAGATTCTTATGTAATTTTTTTGAGGAATAAACTATGTACTACTATAGTAGTTTAATTACAGTGATTTTCAAAAAAATTTACAGTATTGCAAGCTGTAAACCCATCTCGCCTTATAAAAAATGTCCTGAAAATTATTAAGATAAGTACATAGGTACTATAAATTATAAATAGTTAGACCAACAATACCACATATCACCAGGGGGAACGGGTATTAAAAAGTTGCTAAAATACATTATGTGATTAATGGATGACCTTGGGGTCATCCATATATTGACCAGCTTTCTAGCGACGGGGGCGGGGAAGGGGGGTGCAAATAGGAACATTTCAGTTAGCTGCCCTAGCACAATACATATACCTATTAAATGTATTGTGGTCCTAGTTACTCAATATACCTTGCCGCCCCCATTCTGTACCTGTAGGGGGTGCGTGGAAGGGGATGGGTAGAAATATTCAATTTTGCCGCCCCTCTGATCTTGCCGCCTGGGGCCTGGACGCCTACTTGCCCCTCTCCCCCTCTAGATCCGGGCCTGCATAGATACATACTCGTAGTTGAAGGAGTGACTCATTCCGTCACTAAGAACAGAACAAACTCGAACGAAGTTCTTTCAAGCAAGTGGTGACTGCACAGCTTTTCAGCAAAAACGTGCCAGTTTTTGTTCAACCGTGGGAGGTTAGTATAGTTCCCGGCAAACAACTTGAACACCGATTGATATACTTTTCTCGCTCTTGTGTATTCTCCCGCCGATGCGAGAGAGCGAGAAGGGTATATCAATATTAAAATGCCGATTTTTTTTTTGTTTTTAGGCTGTTATTTTAATTTAATAATACTATACTGATCCAGTACAGACCGTGGTTCGATTTATTACGGGTATGCCGCTTTATGGGCAAGTTTATAAATGCTAACGCAGATATCTATTTTGATAATTCTGTTGTGTATGGACCAGAGCTGCAGAATTTTTAAAAGTAGTTATAGTTAACGGCAAACAACTTAAACAAAAATGGTGGCGCTGCGCACACTTTTTCCTCCTAAAATACATGCGCAGCGCCGCCATCTTTGTTCAAGTTGTTTGCCGGTAACATAACTTACATAACTAGGAGCATTTATAAAAGATGGAAGAAGAAGAGACCTTTAAACAGCAGTAGGACAATTGCTTGAAAGTAATGAAAAACTGGAATGCCGCTAGGCAATGCATGGAGGGCCATATTAATTACATTTGGAGAGCTTGACCCTTGACAAATAATATTAAGGAAATAAGTATACAAATTAAAAAAAACGATAAATCTTTAAACCAGGCATTGCAGTAGTGCACTAAAGGGCGGTGCCAGCGGTGCCCAGGCACAGGACGCAGATACCGCGGGGGCGCAAGAATGACCAAACAACCACAAACAAAATCTTTTATTTTTTTAAAGCGTATGTATACTGTAATCGTACAGCCTATCAGCAGTGTACAATGCTGGTAATATTATATGTGCTTACAAGTAAATAACATAAATACTTGAATGTGCAATAAAGATATTAAACAAACAAGTAAGAATGTGAAATCTAAGACGAATCTCCTATTTCGAAAAAAGAGGCGCAATGTCCAAGGGCGCAGTTAGTGGTGGATCCAGTTCCTATTTTGGTTTGAGAGAAGCTTTAAACCCAAAGTTGTATCAAGATAAAGTCAACACTACAAAGCACGCATTTTAGTTTTTTCTTAACTACGCGAGTTGTGAATTTTCTTTTTGTAATTGTAACTTAAACATATTTCGATGTACATATGTGCCATGGGGAAAGTTATTGTTTGTTAAATATCATGGACTAAATGTATTTAAAATAATTAAAATTATTTTTGTTCTATACTTAGGTAAGTACATACTCGTATATGCATTATCCAAAAAATAAACTATAATCAATTAATGAATATTTAAAAAATATAATATATTATGATTACATCTTTTATTTTATACCAAAAATCTTTATGTTATTGTAGTATATAATACATATATAATAAATTCACTGCAATAAATTAGTCATTTGAATTTTTGAAAAATATGATATCAAAGCTCTAACTTTAAGTAAAATATCAGTGTTGGGGTGGCATTCATACAGTGCCCAGGGGAACTAAGTTTAAATCCGGCCCTGTTACAGCAGATGCAGAACAGCCTCGCGCAAGGCATGTTCATGGCGGGCGGGCGCGGCGCATACGCCGGTGCTCCGCTGCAGGGCCCGCTGGCGTACCTGGAGAAAACTGCTACTAACATAGGTGAGGTGAAACATTTTTCAGAAACTAACATGAAAAATAAATAAAAATCATTTATTTCAGACATTGTGAGTCCATACAATTACAATTAGAAAAATTTTAGAGGTTGGAATGTTAATCTTAATCTTAATCCAAAAAAAAAACATAAAAAAACTAAATAACATAGGTTAGGTAAAACATTTTTTAGAAACTAACATGTAACTTTAGCCCCAAATATTTGGGATGAAAACATCGTTTTTCGAATAGATGTGATGAAATATTATTTTTTTATAAATCTTTTTTTTTTTATAGACTAGGCTGTCACATTGAAACAGCTTGAAAATTTTTAAATTATGTTTTGATATTATTGTCGCGAACGTGTCAGAACCTTCTCGAACAATGTTCGCGAGCCAAAAGAAATACGATAGAATAAAATGAAATACAAGCAACTAGGCCCTATGTCGTAAGTCATAAAGTCTAGAATTGCTTGACCATGTTGGACCACCTTGGACGTTTTGAAGACCATCTTTACGTGTCATCTTAGGGTTCCGTAGTGAATAAATCCGTCATACGCAGTTTGGCGTTTCCAAATTCGAACCCCAGTTTCGTAACATTATTTTGCCTGCTGCGAATGCTGCGAGCACGTGGTATGAGGCGGTTGCCTCGATGGCCACCCCTAATATTTTGACGGGCTTGATCCCCACTGGTTTAAACAACATTATGAACATACTGTTTTTTAACCGACCTCAAAAAGGAGGTTATTCAATTCGACTGTTTTTTATGTAAGTATGTTTGTTACGCAATATCTACGCCAATTGTGAACCGATTTTGATGATTCTTTTTTTATTTGAAAGCCTTTACTACCAAGTTAGTCCCATTTTAATATGGTGAAGATATGATGAATAACTTTGGAGATATGGAAGAAACTCCTAAAAAATGAAGTCGGTTGTTTTTTTTTGATAAAAATTTAATTATTTCCAGATATGGTGGGTCTGGGCGATGGACGCAGGTGACGCGGTCGCGGGAGGGGCAGGGGTCGGGGCCGCGGCAGAGGCCGAGGTAGGTATTCGTACATTATTCGGGTTATCTATTTATTCAGTGGTCTAGCTAGCATGGTTGACACCCGGTGCGTTGTGATACATTATCCAACAGTATCTACCAGATGTAGATTTTTTTAGAAGGGGCAGAATCTTAATCCAGTTATTTCTAGAGATTGGTCCCCTATATGCACCCCGCATAAAGGAGACTCCGCCCCCTCGCCCCCCTAGATACGTCACTGATTGTATTCTCAAGAAAAACAAACTGCGCTCGAAACGCTATTTCTGTCATGGCGGCGATTATTTGTCAGAGGACGTCAGGTTACACATAGGTTACGCATACAGAAAGAGCGTCACCATCACAGATTACCATGTTGACTTTTGCGTGACGTCATCGGAGAAGCTATTCACAGGAATATGGGATATTGTTCTTTGACAGGAATCACAGGGCGTTTCGGTCATAGATAAATAAACGGGCAAGTGCGAGTCGGACTCGTACATGAAGGGTTCCGTACCTCCGTACAATGTTTTAAAACGCTAAAAAACAAGTTTTTTGTATGACGACCCCCTTTATTTTTATTTTTTTTATTTTTAGTATTTGTTGTTATAGCGGCCATAGTAATACATAATCTGTGAAAATTTCATGTATCTAGTTGATGCCATTATAAAGATCTAGTTAAAAAGGCTGAATAAACACGTTTTTTGTATGACAACCCCTTTAATTTTTGACTTTTTTTATTTTTAGTATTTGTTGTTATAGCAGCTACAATAATACATAACCGGTGAAAATTTCAAGTGTCTAGCTATTACGGTTCAAGAGATAGAGCCCTGTGACAGACGGACAGACAGCGGAGTCTCAGTAACAGGGTCCCGTTTGCACCCTTCGGGTACGGTACCCTAAAAATAAAAAAAATATTGTTTTTTTATTTACAACATATACATGGTACATACTTGCCTATATTTCTCATAAACCATGTAAGTATTATTATATTTATATTAAAATTAAGTGAAATACGTTTCTATACGCCCTTATCTGTTAGGATGACGACAATAATGGTTTATTTTAAATGTTGTCTCAACAACCTATATTGAGCCCGGCCGTTGGGCAGTCATTTGCTAAAGCGAGAGGGAGAGAGCGACGGAACCCTGCAGCAGGCAGCACGGCCATGCTGAAGCGTTCCGTCCCTTTCTCTCGCTCTAGCAAATGAGTGTTCTGAGCGACAGAAAAGGATAGCAGCATAGGAAAGTGCTGTTCCGTGCTGACAGATGAGTCCCAACCCTAATACAATATTTTCGTGGTATGTCGCAGGTCGTGGCGCATCCCCTGAGTACGGCGGCAGCATGACCCCTCCATAGCGCGCCCCTCCCCCCCCTCCGGAGGAGGCAGCCGGCTTCAGCACACACACATACCAATCACAAGCGCAAACATACCTTTAAACATAATTCAATGCTTCGAATAAGTCTACTAATCAAATGTAGTTAAGGTGAAGATATAGGCAAATGGCCTTGAAGCGTAAATATAAATTGTTAACTTGTAAATATGGTGATAATTTCCATGCTGCTCTTCGTCATGCACTAGATAGCCCTTTAAATTATTTTATGAACTGCCGTTGAAACTATTATTGGTGATCTGTCTAGCTTTAAAACTTGCCGTGGCCACTTTTGGCGGAGGCAAGTTTTAAAGCTAGACGGACTAATGTAAATACTTTCAACGGTGGTTCATAAAATTATTGAATGAACTGCCGTTGAAACTATTATTGGTGATCTGTCTAGCTTTAAAACTTGCCGTGGCCACTTTTGGCGGAGGCAAGTTTTAAAGCTAGACGGACTAATGTAAATACTTTCAACGGTGGTTCATAAAATTATTTAAAGGGCTATCTAGTGCATGACTAAGAGCAATATGGAAATTATCTCCATATTTACGAGTTAACAATTTATTTCAAATGAGGGCGCCACTTCAAGGTCATTTGCCTATACCTTCACCTTAAATTGTGATTGTATTCCATAGCTAAGGCGTTAACGGCGTTACGCGGACTTCGCGGACGCCCGCGCGTTACTAAAAGCCGCGGGGCTCGCGCGGTGTCCGCCAGCGGTTTGGGCTCGTTCAGCATAGACTATAGAACAGATTTATTTTTATTTTTTATAATAGCTTGACGCTACTGCGTATTTTGCCAGGAACAAGTTATTAAAACGTGGGAAATTATTTTTTCATAACAAGTTACAATCAAAGGTTGGTGTACCTAGGCCTTTGATTGATTTAAGGGAGCTTCTGGCGACAAATCTATACGAGTCCACTGGTTTTCATAGCCGATTGAGTGGCGGACGACGCCCGAAGACGCTCACACAGTCCGCGAAACAAATATCACTACAGCCGTACTATGACTGTCCACTTTAACTATTTCACATATTGTTCATGAGCATGAGCATTTATAACACCAAACAACACCAATTTCATATTTAAAAGTTCACTAAAATCAATTTGCAAAATAATTTAAAGAAAACCCCAACCGAACCCCTTGGCTTCCCGCCAAAAACTCCAGAACAAATAATTATAATCAGAGTGACCGACTTCCATACATTTCTACGTTAATATTAAATTCTCCATCGACACGACTGTAAATGTACTCGTATACCTACGCCGTTAAAAGTGAACTAGCTGTCACTCCGTAACCCGCCTCCGCGAAGGGTACCCGTGACCTGAGGGACCGTCGCGTATTCGCGGAGCCCCTGCGCGGGAACACGCGCGGAAGCCTGCGATAATCGTCCGCTTGACGTTGTTTCAAGCCTTCGAACGAGTGACAGTACGCGTCTGTCGCCAACTATTGGTTAGCTTGAGTCGCTGAGTTAGCTAGGATCGCGAGCTGTAGTTGACACACTGTCTATCTGAGCCCTTAGAAGCGCCCTTAACCCTGGATTCAGAGGAGCCTATGCTCCGGGTAGCAAATCTAGAAGGGGCGGCTATATAAAGATTGATCACGTGATCTGTTTATGTATCTATATAAAATAATAATTATAAATAATTATCTATAATTCTGGTAAAATTGAACTGCAATTGATTGGTAGACTCAAGCGTCCATTGCTTTATTATTAATCACTGGATCAGTGTTTTAATGAGGCATTCAATGATATATTTATTTGCATATAATGGAGTTTTATTATTATAATTAATAACCCAGGACAAATGATAGAATATTTCTAGCAAAAAGGTTGACAACTTAGCAGTCCTAAAATATAGCGCCATTTAAATGTTTTTTTAACAGTGTTAGAGCGGTAACAAGCTACGCCGCCGCGGCTCAAATTCTCTTTATCTTGATGACCAAAATGTATGTATGTCACATACATTTTGTCCTTATCTATGATCCAGTGACTAAATGAAAAAGTTATCAAATAATCCACATTCACAAATTTTGTTACTAGTGTTTTATTGCCTACACAAATAGTCTCTGAAGAGGAACATACAGGGTTACTTTTTATCTTTAAAAAAAAAAAATTCGCCGTCCCATACAAAATTTCATTTGGCTGAGTGACGATTTGCATAGGAAGCCGAATATTTTTTTCGTTTTTCGATAGTTTTTATAGAAAATGGTTCAGTATCACGGACTGAACTTGCTTCAAAAATCTTGCCGATGTTTTAAAGTAACTCTGTATTGGGGAAAGATAATTATTTTTGTACTGAAATCACAATAAATATGAAAAAAATATTGTACTGGAACATATATTGGAACATTTAAAGGCCATGGAATGGTGGAAAGTGAAGCGACTGCGCCCCGGAAAATTCAGGCCTTAAGGCCGTACCTAAATTTTCCGGGGTGGACCCCGGAAAATTTAGGTGCTGCCCCCATTTAAAATAAATCATTTCAAAGATAACGGAGACATCATTTAAAATTTTGCAACTACCAAGTCCTAGATAACCCTCCCAAGTATTTTATGAACTACTGTTTACAGTTTATAATGAGAACGTTAAGCTTTACTACGCACATTAGCCAAAAGTGGCCGTTTTTCGCAAATGTGCGTAGTAAAGCTTAACGTTCTCACTTCAAACTGTAAACAGTAGTTCATAAAATACTTTGAAGGGTTATCTAGGACTTGGTAGTAGCAAAATTTTAAATGATATTTCCGTTTTCTTTGAAATGATTTATTTAAAATGGGGGCAGCACTGCTCCCCGGAAAATTCATGTTCATACATCATATTTAACGCAGAGGCATTTTTAATAATATTTACCATGTTTCGTATGGTTTTCGCAAAGAAATTGTATACAAACTAGAATGCTTACGAAGTGGCAAACCCGTTCCCAAAAATTATACCTAAAGTTATAGCTCTCCCCTTCTACTTTATTGCACTGACAGTTTGCGGGAAAGATACGCTTATAACTTTACGTACATTTTTTGGGAACCTTAGGTATTTAAACATAAACATTATGAAAATATAAGCTTTATGTGCGTGGCATTAAGTTTACTTTTCAATGTTGTTTTTTTGAAATTTTTATTTGTAGTCATTCTAGATTGTATTATAAATTCTTTTGGGTTTTCGCCTGTTTCCACTTATTAACTGTCGAAAGTAAGTACTACAAACGACTAAGTGAAGTTTATGGAGATAGCTACACTACAATTAACGGGACAAAACAATGATATGTATCGGTAGAGAATGCCATATGGCATTAGGTCCACCACTTGTACAATATTTTTGTGCAATAAAGTTTTTAAATGAATAAAAATAAATGTGGTGTTTTCTACTGTTTTACATAAATGCTGGCCGCATCATGTTTCGCCATTCCAAATTATTATTAGAATCAAATATCTTCGCGACATCTTAGGTGTGTGAACAGTGCTTCATAATCTTAAGAAAATTATTCCAAGGTCAATTTTTTTATGTCTATGTAATAAGGTTGAGATTCGTCTGTGATCGAACGGTCCGCTTCGGAGGGAAGTGAGAGAGGTTCTTAAAAATTTACTACCTTTCCATCTGACGTCATACATTAGCATCACACGAACAGCTGTGATGTCGCGAAGACTTCAGAATGTATCAAAATATAAATATATAATAACCCATATAAAAGTACAGTCAACGGCACCCGTGACGTCTCATACATCCGCGCGAAGTAAAATGAAGTCCTTACACCAATAGTAGGCACGAGTCACGTTTCGCATGCCGCTCACTGTACCTACTTACGAAATAAATGTAATAAATAATCACTTATACAGGGTTACTGGTAACTAACACATAACCTTTTTGGTGCAAGTTCAGTCCATGATACTGAACTAGAACTAGAAGAAAAAAAAATTCGGTTTCCTATACATATCAGCACTCAGCCAAATAGATTTTGCATGGGAAGACGACGCAGTATCATGGACTGAACTTGCACCAAAAAGGTTATGCGTTAGATACCAGTAACCCTGTATAAACATAATCACCTATGTACTTACATTATTCGTGTCATTCTGTTAGTGTGCGAAAATATGTACTTAATCTTTATAGATGTTTAGGATTCCATATTGGTCAGTAACTATATTAAGTAGTAAATACCTATATATACTTACCTATCTTTTAAAATACTTACATAAGTAATTAATAGGCATGAAGTTTGATTGGCCCATCAGATGGATTATCAAGTTTATTTCCTAGACAAATTAATAACCCACGTCTTTCAAGCGTTCATCCCCAATAACTTTTGAAGGGCTTTGACTGCCTCCGCGGTCCAGTGGTCAAGGCGTTTGCCTTGTGATCCGGAGGTCATGGGTTCAAATCGCACTGGGAAGCATACTTTGTTAAAAGTTGTTTTCAGACTGGTTAGGATATTGCAGGTTTGAATCACCTGATTATCCGAAAAGAAAGATGATTCCGTGCTTCGGAAGGCACGTAAAGCTGTTGGTCCCGAACGCCACCTAGCGTTTGTACCTATCCTAGGATTGGTTCTGGACTACCCTTTGGGTTGCGGAGGTCAGACGGCAGTCGCTCTGTGTAAAAACCAGTAACCTTGTCAAATCGCCTAGGTTAGGTAGCGGACCCCGGGCTCTGAAGCGTTACCGCTGAGGATGCAACCGGGAATACGCTCGGATGATGATGAACTTTTGAAGGGCTGAACCGATTTTCATTAAACATAGCTAAGAACCATCTCGACAGACGAAGCTTTCGATAAAAAAAACCCGCATCGGAATCAGTCTATTCGTTTAGGAGCTACAGATGAACAGACACGTCAAACTTATAGCACCCATCTTTTTTGTCGGGGGTTAAAAATATTGTAAACACAAGTAATATTAAGTCACTGTGTAACTTTTCTCTAACAAAAACTACGAAGATACAGAGCATTTCAAGTTCGCTCTAAGTTACGCCTTGGTACAATATTTACTAACTGGTGACGTCACAAGCCACCATTCCGGAAATTCGACGTTCTGTATGTTTGTGATTTCTTATTCTCTTTATCTTGATGACCAAAATGTATGTATGTCACATACATTTTGTCCTTATCTATGATCCAGTGACTAAATGAAAAAGTTATCAAATAATCCACATTCACAAATTTTGTTACTAGTGTTTTATTGCCTACACAAATAGTCTCTGAAGAGGAACATACAGGGTTACTTTTTATCTTTCAAAAAAAAAAATTCGCCGTCCCATACAAAATTTCATTTGGCTGAGTGACGATTTGCATAGGAAGCCGAATATTTTTTTCGTTTTTCGATAGTTTTTATAGAAAATGGTTCAGTATCACGGACTGAACTTGCTTCAAAAATCTTGCCGATGTTTTAAAGTAACTCTGTATTGGGGAAAGATAATTATTTTTGTACTGAAATCACAATAAATATGAAAAAAATATTGTACTGGAACATATATTGGTACATTTAAAGGCCATGGAATGGTGGAAAGTGAAGCGACTGCTCCCCGAAGAATTCAGGTACGGCCTTAAGGCCGTGGTTAACCGTAATTTTCCGGGATCCGGGTACAATATTTACTAACTGGTGACGTCACAAGCCACCATTCCGGAAATTCGACGTTCTGTATGTTTGTGATTTCTTATTCTTACTAATTGGATGAATCATTATCAAGTGTCCATTATAAATCTAACTGACTAATTGAATAGTATATTTTTCTGATCATCCGTATTACTGAAGTTTCATACAAGTACTAAGTACGATTTGTACAGGGCGGTGACGTCACAAGCGCCAATGGATGGAAGGAAAGCGGATGCTCTGTATCTTTGAGAATTTTTACTTATTTAACCCTTTCACCGCGAGACTTTATATCAGTTGTCGTGCTCCCAGCGCGAGGAACTGTGAATATCCATAGTTTTGGGTCGGATAAATCCGACGCTCGAGAAATGAGCACGAAAACGTTTGTCGGATTAATCCGACGTTCGCGGTTAAAGGGTTAATAAACGGAGAAGTAGGGTGCCCACCTCGTCAGACTTTTTGTAGGACCGATAGCCGGGCCGATTTTTTTTTCTAGGAATTTTTGACCAACTTTTAGTAGGGACGTGTGCGTCGCACTATTGCAATCAGTACGTTCTATTTTTCTCCTACAAAAAATCGGTCACCGATTATCGTATGTGGGCGGGCAGCCGTAGGGATTAACATTTTTGGATAATCTAACTGAGGACTATGAACTCTTCCACATTCCAATTATATGTATGGGAAAGTCGTGTTAATTATTTATGATTTAACATTTTTATTTTATTTTTTTATAAATATTGTAACGTTTCTAGTCATATTTAAAATTAAAATATAATGGTAACTACTTACTCTTAGATTTTTATTTTACTCTCCTTCCACTAAGCAGAGTTACTTAGAAATACACGACTAACGTCGTAGTAGTCCTTGGCCGCGTGGTTCCCGGCAGTTGGCCGTGTGGTTCCCGGCAGAGTAGAATAGGACCACTCCAAGTCTTCCCGTGGATGTCGTAGAAGGCGACTTAGGAAACACAAGCTCCAATCTCCTTGTGAAACCCTCATTTGACAGATTCCCTTGTGAAACCCTAATTTGACAGATTCCCTTGTGTAACCCTCATTTGACAGATCCCCTTGTGAAACCCTCATTTGACAAATCCCCTAGTGAAACCCTCATTTGACAGATCCCCTAGTGAAACCCCCATTTTACAGATCCAGGGTTGTGAAATCCTCATTTGACAGACCCCCTAGTGGAACCCTCATTTGACAGATCCAATTGTGAAACCTTATATCTGTGTTTATGTCTATTTTACTTAAAGTGAGGAAGGTGAGGTGATACCTTAATAAAAGAAAATTTGCAAGCGAATAATACTTTATTTCGTTAATACAAATGATCTTAACTTTCAACTATTCATTAACGAACAACATTATACTCCGTACACTACTAACAATCTAAGGTTCAAGTCAGACGGCACGGGTGAAACGCCGCGTTTGTGAGGCGGCTGTGAAACTTTATAAAGACATTTTTACATTTCAAATAATGTCTGATTAAATAAATTCTTAAACTAAATAGGTAACTTAGTCACGAACGTAATTATGACGAGTCTCGAATCAATATTTTGAAAAAAGTAGGTAGTTAACAAAAAGTAAAAAAAAAACTCGACTTAGGCTCGCGCTACACTGAACTGGCAGCGACGCAACGACGAGTTCAAAACAAGGCGTTATAAACTTTATGTTCAATGTCATAAAATAACTTGATTTACGCTTGATAGAATGAAAGCGCGACTTCTCGAGCCGGCGCGAGCTGCCGCCACGCCGCATTCTACATAAAGTTTATAATGTCTTGTTATTAAACTGCCCGTCGTCGCGTCACTACCAATTCAGGCGGTGATCCCACTGCACCTCGCACCGTCGCGGAGTGCGGGGCGGCAGATTTTAACATTGAATGCAAGTACCTCAGTTTGTATATAAAACACGCCTAGTCCAACTCACTAAAAACACGGCAGATTCCATAAAAACGCGGCAGACTCCGCGCACCGCGGCGGGACGCGTTGCCAGTGGGTAAATCGCTTCAGTGTAGCGCGAGCCTTAAACCATTAAGTTGTAATACATTAATGCTTATTAGTGCGCTGACATAAAATTGATTTCGGTGGTTAGGTAAAAGATATCTAAAATATAATTTATTTATTTTTTAATTTGTATGCTACCTATAGGTAGCATACAAATTAAAAAATAAATAATATTTTTAAGTGGGACAAAGCGCAAACAGTCTAAAATGAGACTAGCTGTTTTTAATGACATTATTACTCTATTTATTGTCAAATTTTACGTACGTTAAGAGTAAAAATCAATTCATGCAAATAGGTGAGCGTTTCAACCGCACCGTGTACAATCAACATTATTCTATTCTACAATCAGATCTGGTTATATATCACAATTATGTACAACGGTAAATCTTGACAAAAATAAGTTTTAAGTACATAGGCAGGTACTTAGATAAAATAAATGTACTGCTAGAGTGTAGCCACACAAAGTAATATAACCACCTACCCTAGGACCAAGTAAGATACAAAAAAAAATTACGACCAATAAAGGCATCTGAAATAGCTTGACGATTGCCGAACAATGATAACGGCCGGGTCCAACGACTCAACGTGCCTTCCGAAGCACGGAGGAGCTCGAGAAATTTTTGTCACTTGTGGCCACTAGAAATGTTTGTCCTCCCATACAAATCAGCGCTCAGCCAAACGGATTTTGTATGGAAGGACGACAACAAAAGTACGCTAGGGTAGGTAGGTAGGTAATACGGTGTACTGTGTGTTACCGAGTTTTGAACTACTATATAATTACTAAGTATATTATAATAGACTAATAGTATGCGTCAATACTTTGGTATTGTTATTCACTGCACCTTATTTGGACACATTTTAAATATAGGACTATCAGTGGCTCTAAACATATATAGAGGGTGACTTTTTAAACACCGACAACGTTTTAGGAGCAAGTTCAGTCCGTGATGCTGAACTACTTTCCATAAAAACAATAATCGGAAATCTATAAAAAAAATTCGTCGGTCGTGCGGTCAGCCAAATGGATTTTGTATGGGAATACAAAATCCATTTGGCTGACCGCCGATTTGTTAAAAGCTTTTAGCATTAAAGCCGCCAATTGTTAAAAAATAGATTTAAAAAAAAGAACTAAATTAGATATAATTATTCTAGGTTGCTAGCTGCATCGCCTACTGACATGATTCAGATTCACGCCCATTCCCTCGATTTGATAAAGAGTTTTAAATAAATAAATAAATAAATTTGTATGAGAAGCCGAAACTTTTTTCGTTTTTCGATAATTGTTTTAATGAAAAGTGGTTCAGTATCATGGACTGACCTTGCTCCAACAATGTTGCCGGTGTTTCAAAAGTCACCCTGTATAGATTCGGATTGAGAAAGTAAAGCATAACTTGACCAGGATAGGGCGCATGCTCCTCTAATTTCTATCACCATGTTTTAGGGTTCCGTAACCAAAGGGTGCCAACGGGACCAATTACTGAGACTCCGCTGTCTGTCCGTCTGTCACATGGCTTTATCTCTTGAACCGTAATAGCTAGACACTTGAAATGTTCACCGATTATGTATTACTGTGGCCGTTAAGACAAAGAATATTATAAAAGTAAAAAAACACGTAATTTGTATGACGACATTGACGACCCATACAAAAAACGTGATTTTTTTTCAGCGTGTTAAAACATTGTACGGAGGTACGGAACCCTTCATATACGAGTCCGATAGCATTCCACAAGAAATATTTGTCAAAATACTAAGAATCGTTTCACACGCACCTTTTTTTTACTCACTGTTTTTGAAACTGTTAAGGGTACTTTTAACAAATGTTACCCTGGTCTAGCAGTAAAAGAAAAAGTAGACTTAATTTCTAAAAAAAAAAGCTAGCTAAGTAGGCAAGCCAATAAATTAAAGAACACAAAAATCAGTCTACAAACATACAACTAGAGTAAATAATTTCGCGTCGCCAGACTAACGTGACGATATAGGAACAATATTACTAAAAACATTCGAATTAGTGTCATATGACATTTAGAAGTCACAAAAATGAACCAATAAAACAGTGGCGTAGCGTGGTCCAATGTAAAATTAATCTACCAACTTTACCTTAATACTGTATGAAATCTTACATCATTTTTTTAACGTACAGTTATTGATTACTGAGGTCCAATATTGGGGATATAGTAACAAGCTACAAGTATTTATTTATTTATAATTTTATTTTTTATTATCTAAGAAAGGGTTGGATCTCATCTATCAGCACGGAACAGCACTTTCCTATGCTGCTATCCTTATCTATAGCTCAGAACAGTAATTTGCTAGAGCTAGTGCTGAAGCGTGCCGTCGCTCTCTCTCGCTCTAGCAAATGACGCTTGTGAACGACAGAAAAGGATAGCAGCATAGGAAAGTGCTGTTCCGTGCTGATAGATGAGGTTCAACCCTAAGTGCACCCTATCATAAATACTAGAGCTTTATTATCTATTCCTTGTAATCATTTTCGTAATTCTACATAAAGCGGTGACCACAAACGTGTCATTCACGACGATGCGGGAGGGAATGACATAGAGCGGTTTTAACAGCGAACTATGGAAGTGTAACTTCAAACATTATCATCGAGCAAAATAGCCCCAGGTTTATGAATGACTGTCGCTTGACGCAGCGACAACTGTCGGCCAATGATCGCTATGACGTAGCGTCACACGACAGCTGAAGATTGGCACAGTTTGTAAGTACCGCCTACTTAAATGTACTTTTGATGGGTTTAGGGTTAAACACATCCGTTAGCATGGAACAGCACTTTACTATGCTATTTTATTTTTTAGAAGATAGAAGCAAGAAGCGTACGGGACAAGGATGGTGTCCAGGGTTTAGCCGGGCCCACTTTAAACGGAGTCCAGGAAAATAGCTCGCTAGAGGGAGCGACGGAACACTTCAGCATGGCCGGTGCTGAAGCGTTCCGTTGGTTTTTTTCGCTCTAGCAAATGACGCTTCTGAGCGACAGAAAAGGATAGCAGCGAAAGTGCTGTTCCATGCTGATAGATGTGTCCGAACCCTTATTATGATTCTATAGTATTAGACTTGGCTGAGTTTTAATCACAATGATACTACTATCTTTCAATATTCAAAAGACCCCAAAGGGTGAATTAAGTTTTGTGCCGTCATGAGACTTTTGAATTATCTTTTACTTTTGATAGTTGTCAGAGTCTTGTGTTGAAACATGGTTTTTTGTCTGTATAAAAATAAGAAAATAAACATCTATATTAGTTTAGAATATTTATTTCTGATATGAACACTCCATACGGATTAAGGAAAGTCAATTTACAATAAGATGTTATGGGCCATTATACGACGAAAAGCCCTTTAAAGAGACGAAAATGGAGTTGTCAAAAATTCAGATCACGAAACTTGATGGTATGTAACAGTAACTGGATCTATTGGAAGTATCGAATGTGTGCCTTGCTAAATGGCATGGATGGCCTCATTGATATAATAGAAGGGAGGACAGTTGAACCAGAAAAACCAGTAGTATCAGGAGATAAGGGCATGTAGAGGAGATGTAAAGAGGTTGATGTGTGTAGATGAAGCGAAAGAGGTCTGTCAAGATCGTAGCAAGTGGAGGTCCATATTCTCTGCCTACCCCTGTGGCAAACAGGCGTGATAGTATGTATGTATGTATCAGGAGATGGTACACAAGCTATTTTGGAGAAGTACAATAAGTTGTTTCTGGAGTACAAGAAAAATAAAAGCACTGCCCTGTTACTAATAACAAATAATATTTCTGATGAAATACTAGACAAAGAAATGGAGATAGTTCATGAAGATGATAATGAAATGGAAATGTTTTACAGTGATGACATGGATGTGACTCAGAATATTGATTATGAAGTCGAGGAAGAATATCATGAGATAGATGAGGATGTCGATCATGAATTAGTTCAAGGAGTTGGTGAACTAAGTGAACAGGAGATTGCAGAACAAGGTTCGAGAATATTAAGGGATCGTTCGCAACACAGACATCAATCTAAATTCAAAGATTATATCACACAGTTTCTACATAACACAGAGTGCGGAAATATTGAACCTTTAACATATAACGAAGCAATTAAGAGTCCTGAAAAATAACATTGGCTGAAAGCCATGGAAAGTGAAATGGATTCTTTGAAGGAAAATAAAACATGGTCTTTGGTAAATTTACCTAAGAACAGGAAAGCTATTCCTTGCAAATGGATATATAAAGTTAAATTGAAGGCTGATGCGTCAGTAGACAAGTACAAAGCCAGACTTGTGATTAAAGGTAATTCACAGAAACAAGGCTTGGACTATGATCAAACTTTTAGCCTTTTATTTTATATTCATTAACTGATTGAACAATCAACGGTAACACTTCGCGACGTATTCTTGGGCCGTCGCGGGAAGAGAATACCCTATATTCTTGGTCCATGATCTGTCGAAAAGGGATTATGGGGCAAATTGGTGTTCTTGATGTCAAGATAAGGCGGTATTAACCGCTCTATATCGTTCGCTCTAGGTCAGTTCAGGCCGGTTTCCCGGCGTGTGTCACCGCGCTTTTTTTTAGAAAAGATTCTACATTCCTATTAGTTGGTCAAAAATAATTACGGGTTGACTGCAAAGTTTAAAAACGAACAAGACTCCCTATCCTATGTTCATAAAACAATCAAAGTAGGCGTCCTTAATATCTGTATAGTTTTGAAATAGACTATATATCTATATATATTTAAGAGCTATGCTCTTGTCGGTGGAGTATGAATTCTCTTCCATTTGTCTCTATCATCAGCCAGTTGTTTTACTTCGCTGTACGACATGACGTTCACCTTCTCCTTTATCTGTTTCATGTAGCTATGCCTCGGTCTTCCTAGTCCTCTTTTCCCTTCTATCTTCCCTTCCATGATGGTATTTATGAAGTCATGTCGTAACAGATAGATAAATAAATAGACAGTGGTTTTTATTAGTATTCTCTGTACTGTGCAGTCGACCTTTTTACAAGTCAAGGTTGTTCATATTTATTGACTAAAAAGTTTATTAATTACTGCAATTTACAATATAAGTAGTCGGACTTAAAGATGGCGCTGTTTGATTGTTTTTCGTATGTGTTAGTGGCCAACATCCACTCTAAAGTTTAATACGTAATCTAATGAGATTTTTTTGTTATTTATGTATGTCATATCATAATTTTGACTAGATTACATTTACCTAGGTTAGACACTCTTGAGACCTTGCAAGCCACTCTTATCACTGAGACATAAGGCTCAAAATAGAGGTAATATAGACTTGATAAATGTACAGGAGGTTAGTGTACTATGAATTGAAGTGTATGTATGTTATAATTTTATTGTACTCAAAAAAATATACACGATTAAAATGAACCTTATCTTCAGTAAATAAGGCTTACTTTTTGGCTAGAGTACAGACTTGATAAATTAATAGAGGTGTACTATATAAATTATTTATTAAGTTAGGTGTTTAACGTGATTTTTAATGCACTTATCTTTATAGATTTTCTTGTTGTAATGTAATGCAAGTTTAAATTAGTGAAATGAACCGTAACACTTAGGGATAAGGCTCAAATTGGTAATCAGAAATACTTAATGAATGTACCTAAGTATAGTATGAAATATGAAGCTAAAGTTGTACTTATGATGTTTAACAGTGTCAATAGAGTACAGAAGTATACTATGGAATGAAGGGTTTCAATAGTACTTATTTGAACCGTAACACTGCGGTATAAGGCTCATATTGGTAACATAGAGTTAATGAAGTACAGAAGTGTACCTACTATGGAATAAAGGGTCAAAAACTACTTATTTGAACCTTAACACAGAAGGTTCATATTAGTAACATAGAGTAAATGAAGTACAGAAGTGTACCTACTATGTAATGAAGGGTATATACTACTTATTTGAACCTTAACGCAAAGGGTTCATATTGGTAACATAGAGTTAAAAGTAAAGAAGTGTACTATGGAATGAAGCGTAAAATAATACTTATTTGAACCTCGCCACAGAAGGTTCATATTGGTAGCATAGAGTTAATGAAATACAGAAGTGTACTATGGAAAATGAATGTGAAGTTGTACTTATTTTAACAGCTTTTCTTGCTCGTCGCACTGGTTGTCGCGGGCGGGGGACGCGCGTCGTGCAAAGGAGGCACGCGTGTGGGGCGACGCTGACACTGGGAGCGGGTTGGGGGATACCTGTACACAAGACATATTTCTTTATTTATTTCCAATACAGCTCGTTTTTACAGGCTTTCCCTAATACAACATAGTGTCTCTTCGGGACATTAGGGGCTTCTAGACGTTGAATAAAAACCCTGGGCTTCTTCAGATTTCTGTATTTCTTCAGTTTTAAATGGATTTTTACAGAGAGCTACTTTGTCGTGACACTTGCAAATTGAGAAGGAGAAAAGTGTGTACTTCAGGTACTTAAAAAATAAAATTAACATTATACGCCTAATACAATAGAACCGCAAAGATTTCTTGATGTGTGTTCATTTCATTGTAGGCTTTAGGTAGGTGTGAACACATAGCTATAGACTATTTAACAAACAGTAAGGTTTATTGAACAGCACTTGTCATAAAACTTACAAATATGTAACGTATTTACATTAGTAGTTCGCCGCGAAATTAGACCTTGCGATTATAGTTCCCTAAGTAACATCTAGATACTATCCAAAGTTAGAATGAGCTATGGTTTCGTTTGCTACATAATCGCGGACATTTTTATTAATATTTCAAAAACTACTAAACCGATTTCGATGCCCAACGAACTTGAAAATTCTATTTCCTACATGCTCACTGAATTTCATCAAAATTGGACCATCGGTTCGGCAGTTATCGCGGTGCAAACATACATAGAAACAATGAATTTTCGCCTCCAACTCGATTAAGAGACCTCTCTCCCTTGGTCAATAATTGTCGGATTGTAACGTTTATTAAATAGGGCTGTGGAGTATTGGATGAAAATTGTCATACCTGTCTGGATGGAGTCTTCTGTTCGCCAGTGATGCTGAGGTCCTCATCCACCGATTGGAGTAACTAGAACAAGACCAAACTTGAGTCAAACTATGCTATTTACTAGTAGTTCGCCGCAAACTTAGACCTCGAGATTTTTTACTATTTTTTTTTTAAATATTTTAATAACTACTGAACTGATTTTGATGCCCATCGTACTTGAAAATTCTATTAATATTTCCTACATGCCTACTAAATTTCATCAAAATCGGACCATTGGTTCAGCAGTTATCGCAGTACAAACATACGTATATACATACATACAAAAAATGTTTTTGCCCCCAACTAGATTAAGAGTGAAAAAGTGAATAATCTAGAATAATGGAATAAGAAATGGTGAAAAAATACCACGTGAGAGTTAATACGACCATGCTCTAACCACTGAGCTATCACGTGTTCTTCAGTACAAGTATACAGTATGTACAGACCAGCATGGAAGAGTCTACATCATCAACCTTCTCCCGTATTCCCGGTTGCATCCTCAGCGGTGTTGCTTCAGAGCCCGGGGTCCGCTACCTACCCTAGGTGATTTGACGAGGTTACTGGTTTTACACAGAGCGACTGCCGTCTGACCTCCACAACCCAAAGGGTACACCAAAACCAATCCTAGGATAGAGACCCACAGCTTTACGTGCCTTCCGAAGCACGGAATCATCTTTCTTTTCGGATAATCAGGTAATTCTTGAGATTGCAATATCCTAATCAGACTAGAAACAACTTTTTACAAAGTATGCTTCCCAGTGGGATTTGAAGCCACGACTCCGGATCACAAGGCAAACGCCTTGACCACTGGACCACGGAGGCAATCACTAACTACAAATAATCTAAATAAATCTCAATCTAAATAACTACAAATAAAAACGAAACCTCAAGAATGATTCCTTTCTAACAACTTAATAATCTTGGACAACTGCATCAGAACGAGTTCATCCGTGTTTCTCTTCACTTCAATCTCGTCTCGTTCGAACTCTCGCTTGTCGATTGAGTCTCGATCGAAGTCCGACCGCTCGCCGATTGAGTCGGGCCCGAGGTCGTGGAAGGTCAGGAGGGAGGAGTCCGTGTGAAAGGTGGTTTTTTTCTTGATGCGTTCCGTTTCTGGTGGGTGGGGGTTATGGTGTAAGCCTTGTTTACATTTTGACAAGTGACAAGTGATAATGGCATGTGGCAAGTGAGAAGTGAATAGAATCCTATTATATTCTTTGACAAGTAGCTCTGCCCCGCGCTACCTCGCTTTCCCCGTATAATGGGGATTGTTAATATTTTTTGGAAAGCGTTATTTTTAAATCCGTTTCGAGATACAGAGTTAATGAACAGTTGTGGGTTAATTTTTGCCAAAACAATCAATGGTTTTGGATATTTCTACAAACAAACGTATGACCTTTGTTTGACCTTACTCCGCGGCTGTATTGGTTTAAGCTCTGAGTCCTTTCATTAAAAATACACATCGCCTTTATGGATTTATCCGTCTCTCATGCCGCCAATCACAGGCAACTGAATTCGATCTGAATTCACTGAAAAAGACATTGACAAAGACAATTATGACCATAGCGTGTTTTTTTTAAAATATGTATTGGGCTTGGCCGTTTGTTTTGTTAAGCCGCGACATTGTCTCTGACATGATTTTTATAATAATTTATAAAAATTTAACTAAGCCGTATTATGGCAAATATTCAAATTAGTTTCTTGAAATACGCTATATTATGATAAATAAAAATTAGGGGTAAAAATAAAATGATCAATGCCCATTATAAGTTAACTGCACATCCACTTGCCAGACGTGTGAACACCACTTGTCAGTGTTTAGTTGTCACTTGTCAAAATGTAAACCAGGCTTTAGGCTTGAAACTGCGTTAAGCGGAAACCCGCGACGGGTTCAGTCCGTCTCTTTCACAAACCCTACGTGCAACAGAGACACGTGACCCGCGACGGTTTCAGCTATCTCTATCGCACGTACGGTTTGTGACAGAGACGGACTGAACAAGACACGTGACCCGCGACACTTTAGTATGTAAGTGGCGAATTTTTTTTTTCGGTACCTAATTTATATTCATTATACTATAGCGATCTAGTCTAGCCCGTGGTTCGATTTATCACGCATATGTAAACAAGGTCAGAAAGGTTAATTCTTATTAGTCCATCATCACAGAATACAGTAAGAGTAAACAGAAGGGACTCTTCTAAGGTACGCGCAATATACGTCCCCGTTCCCCGCACCCGCACCTCTCCCCCGGTTCTTGACGGCCAACGTGAGAAATCGAGGCGAAAACGGGGGAGAGGTGCGAGGACGGGGAACGGGGACGCCTGGGTGACGCATATTGCGCGTACCTTAGGAGTTTCCGGCCTGTGCCATCATGTAGAGTATCCAAAAATAACGAACCCATATTTTTCAGTTTATTAGAAAAGTAAAAATTCAGAAAGATACAGAGCATCTCAGTTCCAGAGTGGTGGCATGTGACGTCACCGCTATGTGAAAATCGTACTTAGCCGTGACGTCATATGAAATTTAAATGCGCTGTATCTTAATAAATTTTTCCTTCTCAGAGAAAATAAAAAATACGTGTACAATATTTTTTAATAACCTAACCGATGGGCCAAAAATATTTTTTCATCTCATCTATTCGAAAAACGATGATTTTATCCCAAATATTTGGAGCTAAAGTCACTGGTAATTCTGCAGACATTGAAAAGTAAAAAGTAAATTCCCTAGGGGTTAAAACACCATTTGAAAACCGAACACGAATGTAGAATCAAAAATAATATTGGCAGTCAGCTAAAAAAATAATAATTTAGTTTTAAAATTATAAAATATAGGCAAGGGCGTCGTAATTTTTTTTAAATTGGAATACAACACGTTTTACGTGGATGACTGTAGGTCAAAATGTTTTGGTTCTCTTGCTTCAAAATAATAATTTATTAAAAACCAATAAAAACGCGCAATTGTTGTCTTTGATTTCAATAGTAATTTTATTATGAAACTATTAGGTTATATTTACAACTATTTTAAATGTGACTAATTTCTTGATGATGCCGATAGTAAATAAATATGAAGTTTACGTATAATATACATATTTAAATATATAAAGAATTAACACACAAGGAAAAAGTAATGAAACGATTTTAATGACTGGAAAATGTATAAGATGTGGTTGGTGGTCCTAGAAAAATATTTTCATAATACTTCTTCAGTGAAAACGCCACCAAATAAAGGTTAGTAACTGTCTGTTAAACTCTGATTAGCTATATGTAGGTATTCTACTTTCGTTAGGTATTATATTTGCAAATTTTCCGCATAGATGGAGATGAAAAGAAAAATGTGCTACACGGTGTACGGTATATCTCGGGCGATATACTTGAATCCCTCGCTTCACTCAGGATTCCACCGTAGAATCCCTCGCTACGCTCGTGATTCTATTGTGGCATCCTTCGTTTCGCTCTGGATTCAAAGTAGCGCCCTCACGTTAAAACTATTACCTTTACGCCTTGTAGCACAATCTACTATTCCAGTTGTCATGCCTATCACACGATGTACTTATATTCCACTAGCTGTGCCCGCGACTTCGTTCGCGTGGTTGTCGGAACGTAATGTTATATAGCCTAAAGCCTTCCTCTATAAATGGACTACCCAACAAAAAAAGAATTTTTCAAATCGGACCATTAGTTCCTGAGATTAGCGCGTTTAAACAAACAAACAAACAAACAAACTCTTCCGCTTTATAATATTAGTATAGATATCTACAATATTAATTATCATCATCATAAGGTATTTTTTACCCGTGCGGCTCCGAGTTACAATAGGACCACTCCATCTCTTCCTGTGGATGTCGTAAGAGCTAAAGGACTAAGCACAAACATCTCGTGCTACAATTGCATTTCCAAGGAGGGTTACCCTCGGGCGGCGGCCGGTTGTAAAACACAAATACATTCCCAAAGAGGGTTGACGTCAGGCAGGCGGGCGGTTGTAAAACTATAGCCAAATCATTGAAAGTGTTCCAGCTATTTCTTCTCCATTTTACAAGGTCTTTGGCATCCTTGGGTGACCATTGACATGCATATTATATATGTAGAAGAAAAAAGCGGGAAAGTGCACCCCGGGCTCCGAAGCAGCACAGCTGAGGATGCAACCGGGAATGCGCTTAGACGAAAAGAAGATCATTAGGTATTTTTTAGTCTTGACTGCAGGAGTACGACCCTCGCTGTACTACCAGAGCGATATATTAGCCAGAGCAGTCAGAGGATTTGGCCTACACTGTCCACGCTGGCCAGACGGGTTGGAGAGGTCTCATTGATGTGTATAAGCTTTGTTTAGCTTATGTTTGTCAAGTCGCCTTCTACGCCATCCACGGGAAGACTGGAGTGGTCTTATTATACTCTGCCGGAAACTACATGGCACTATAATTAAATATTAATTAAATCAGAAAGAATCTAACCGATCTTCCCATCGACGCTCTTGTTCAAAATGGTCTTGTTCAACCAGTAATTGTTCCTCACACATTCGTCGCAAACATTTGCGTCCAACTCCCGCTCATACCTCGACACCTCACACGTGTTTGGCATAGATTTGGCAAACATATCATTCGACAGGGATTTTGTGACATTCGCCAACGATTTCGTCGTATCACAAGCGTTGGCCAGTCTGTCAATGTTCGGCCAATGTTGGTCGTATTGGAGGCCGATGTTTGGCCAACATTTTGCGTAGTTTTGCATGCATTTGCTCGAGTATTTGTCCGAGTTGGCTTCTATCCGTTCTGAGGAGGGGTAGTTTTGGGGTGACACTTGCAGAAGTTCTATTATGTGCTTTTGAGTTGGCTGTAAGTAAAATTGATTGTTGAAAAGTAATAGGGTCCCGTTTGCACCCTAGGGTTCGGAACCCTAAAAAAAGGGTTGGGTCGCTAGACGCGTCACCAACTGACATAATTCTTCAAATTTTAGATTTTTAATCTAGAAAGATGTACTGAGTAAATTAAAAGGGCCCTTATTCAGAGCGAAACAAGGGTCACAATCGTCTGAATTATACTCAACTGCAGATTATTTTGACCAACTTTTTTCAACATTGTATGCAAATTATGACATCGAGCAAGTCTTTTGACGTCATTTATATTTCAATGATTACAAAGAAAAGAAAATATAACCTTATTCTTAGCGCAGAAAGGGCCATAATCGTTCCAATCGTAAGCAATGTATTTTTCAGAGCATGTTTTTAGACGTGATTTGTAAAATATTCAAAGGAGAAGTAACCTTATTCATAGTGGAACAAGAGCCACAATCGTCTGGGTTATAAGCAGCGGGAGTACTATTAGATTTTCCGAGCAACTTTTTCGATATCATTGATATAGGAATGTTTGCGCTGGAGGAGTGGCAGAGGTGCTGGAAGGAGAGAAAAGGATGTAGTATGATATGCCTACCTTGTCAACTCGTGAACGGGTGCCGCCAGGAGATACTGTACAGCTCGATTATTTTTAGTTTTTTAAGTCATTCGCAAGCTTTACGTATTATATTGTCATCATGAATTTAGAAGCGTAGCGTCGACTGCTGCATGGTATAATAATATATGGTATTCTCTTCCGCGATACCCCAAGATTACGTCACGAATGTTACGAAAAACTTACCATTGATTGTTATTTTCAGTAAATTTACGAACTTTCTCATTTAGTTAATATATAAAATAAAATAATAACTTAACTATTTCATATATCGTGTGATATATGAAATGTGTGATATATGAGGTGAGTGACGACCTCCGTGGTGTAATGGTAAACACGCTAGTCCGCCAATCCGGAGGTACTGGTCAAGTTAAGTTGGAAAATGACCCTTTTCAAATTGTCCTGGGTCTTGGGTGTTTATTTATATACAGGCTGACTTTTAAACCACCAGCCAAATTTCTGGAGCAAGTTCAGTCCATGATACTGAACTACTTTCCATAAAAACAATTAACGAAAAACTAAAATAAAAATTCGCCTTTTCATACAAATCAGCGCTCAGTCAAACGGATTTTCTATGGGAGGACAAAAAATTTTCATTGATTCTTAGTAACTTTTTTTATAGAAAGTAGTTCAGTATCATGAACTGAACTTGCTCCAAAAATTTGGCTGGTGGTTTAAAAGTCAGCCTGTATATATTTATTATAAAATATAGTATCGTTCAGTTAGTATCTTATAAAACAAGTTTAAAACTATATGCGATGAGAAGGCTTATTATAGGACCGATGACTATCTTAAAGACAAAAAGGTCTGGCTTGAGCGGACGCTCAAGGCGGCGGGGCCCTCTTAAAGGTTTGTATACTTAGACATGTCATAATTTAGGTACATTGGTACATACTAAATTTACAAATTGACATTATTTTAAATTTCGTAATTCTTATAATTCAATTTAATTATGACATAATAAACAATGTAATCTCAGTCCATCCATATAACTAATTTTAAGTTTTAAGTTTGTTAGTTGACGTCTTTGGAGAAAACGTGCAGTGCAGTTTGTTGCCGCTTCTTCTGCACTTGCGCCTAGGAAGCGGCGTAAACTTAGCTTTAAGTAACGATTTGACGTCAACATTTGTGCAAAACAAAACAAAGTGACTATTATTAAGAGATATTATAAATATCCTATGATAATAAAGATATTTTGAATTGAATTGAATTGAACTTACTTTGGGGTTAGCTTAATCAGTGTGATTTGTCCTTATATATTTATATTTATTTATTTATTCATCTGTCGAATTTTTAATATACATATTTAATTATTACATTATTAGTTCATGATCGATTTTTAAGTTTATTTTTGTTTAGTTTGTATTTGTTAAGTTAAAAAGTGAACTTCGCTCGGGCAATACAATCACATACCTATAGTGGCAACACTCCCAACTGATGATGTATTCTTGTTCTAATCCCGTGACCAACTGTCACGGGAAGAGAGTACCATATCTTATTATACCACGGACTGCTGGATATAGGCCTCTCACAAGAATTAACGTCTGGCGGCGACCGGTTGTGAAACTTTCCGCACAAATGCATTCTCAAAGAGGGGTGAAGTCAGGCAGGCGGCCGGTCGTAAAACTATAGCCAAATCATTTAAACTGTTTCGGCTATCATATAATAGGGTGACCATTGACATGCATATTATATTTGGAGAAGAAAATGCGGGAAAGCGCACCCCGGGCTCCGAAGCAGCACAGCTGAGGATGCAACCGGGAACGCGCTAAGATGAAAGAGAAAGAGCTATAAAACTCACCTTATCAACTTCAGTGTCGAACTGCTCGTTGGTAGCTCCTTTAGATAAAGCGCCCTTCTCCATTAACGTCGCCCTTTTGGCGGCTAAGTACAAAGACCTGAAAGGAAACAAAAACAAAAGGGCGTAAAGAACTAATTAAAATAACCAGTGGCGCAGAAGACAGTTGTCTTGTAAGGTAAGCGGAATATGTAACCCCGTTCCCCGTCCCCGCCCCTCTCCCCCGCTCTTGTGCCGCCGTGCACACGTCACTGCGTGTGTTCGCCCGCTCTCGCCCGGAGACAAGGGAGGACGGGGGAGAGGGGAGGGACGGGGAACGGGGACGCATATTGCAAGGGACCGCGGGAGATTCCATTCTGTATGTAATACTCTTACTGTCTTCTGTGGCAGTGGCGTAACCACAGGCCACAGGTATGGCGCTTTATGCAAGCGGAGTGATATTTATGACTAATACTACTACAAACGAAACTTTACATCTTGCAATGTGTAAATTTTAGTGTTCAAAGCCATCAAATGCACCCGAGAACGGGGGAGAGGTGCGGGGGCGCCATATTTAGTATTAAGTAGGTGACTGTGTAAAAAGACCACTATAGTCGACTGCGACAAATAATACGATAAGAGCAAACGACAGCGATCAAAGTGACATGTGACGAGTTTTGGTACAAGACGCGTCAGGCCTTGTCGGCCCGGCACGAACATCTATACATATAGTTCTTGTCTCTTGCCTTCTCGCTCTTGTGTATTCTCCCGCCAATGCGAGAGAGCGAGAAGGGTATATCAATCGGTGTTCAAGTTGTTTGCCGGGAACTATACTTGCATACACTATCACGTCGTTATCCCTAATGGGACAGACAGAGCATGTCAGGTCTTGCGGCTCTAAGCAGACAGAGCCCAGAGCCGCAAGGCCCATAAGCCACTTTTAGCATGATGATGACGATGAGGAGATGTGTTCATCGTGTGATTCAAGGTCAGAACAGAATAGGACCACTCCATCTCTTCCTGTGGATGTCATAAGAGGCGACTAAAGGAAAAATATCACTTAAAGCTCGTGCTACAGTAGCATTCCCGAGAAGGGTTGACGTCAAGCAGGCGGCCTTCGTAAAACTAAAGTCAAATCGTTCAAATTGTTCCGGCTCCATTCTCCAATTCGCTAGATTTTGGCATCCTTGGGTGACCATTGATATGCATACTTGGAAAAAAAAAGCGGGAAAGAGCACCCTGGGCTCCGAAGCAGCATAGTTGCGGATGCAACTGGGATCGCGTTCAGAAGACGTGGACGGCCCACAACACACGTAAAACGAGTTTACCGCTTCACAGTGAGGTAGAACAGCTCGGTGATGGCTCGAACTGAATAGTCGGGGACGAACGTGTGGCGCAGCTGGGAGTCAATGTTGATGTTCTGCAAGGAGCCCATCGCAGACGGCGTCGGTGACTCCGCTGTGACAAAAAGTAGGAGGCATTAACAAGTTTATTTGCTAGGCAAATTAAAAAAATAAACGGGCAAGTGCGAGTCGGACTCGTACATGAAGGGTTCCGTACCACCGTACAATGTTTTAAAACGCTGAAGAAACACGTTTCTTGTATGACGACCCCCTTTAATTTTTAACTTTGTCTTATTTTTAGTATTTGTTGTTATAGCGGCCACAATAATACATAATCGGTGAAAATTTCAAGTGTCTAGCTATTACGGTTCAAGAGATAGAGCCCTGTAACAGACAAACAGACAGCGGAGTCTCAGTAATAGGATCCCGTTTGCACCCTTCGGGTACGGAACCCTAAAAACATGCCGAAAAAAAGTAGCAGGTACAAGTTTATTTGCTAGGCAAATTAAAAAAAACCCCGAATGTCAAGAACGCCTGTGTGACGCCAGTGATGAGTAGCGGAACTACCGATACGACTTCATACCCGTAGCGCCATCTATTATTTTCTAGAGAAAGCCCTGACTTTCAAGCGTTAACCCCCAATAACTTCTAAACGGCTGAACCGATTTTCATCAAACACAGCTAAGAACCACCGCAAGGGAACTTGCTTTCACGTGAAAAAACCGCATCGAAATCGGTAAATCCGTTCGAGCGCTACGATGCCAGACAAACAGACTGACAGCACCCACAGACATTAGCGTCAAACTTATAACACCCCTCTTTTTATCGGGGGTTAAAAACCGTCGTCCCCAGATCTAGGGGCGCAAACCGAGGCACTTGCCCCGGGCGGCAGTTTTAGGGGGCGGTAAAATCCTCGAATTAAATTAACATTGATTACCACTGAAAATAGGCTCCAAGGGGCCTTTCAAGAATTAAGTAAGCACCAAAAGGGGGGCGGGGAGTGTTTGTTTTGCTTACTTTTGCTGACAAGAAGGGCGGGGAGGGAGGGGGGGGGGGGGGTTGAAATGCCTAAAATACTGCTTACGTAATACTTCTACGTTCTTGTATAAAGGACTCGTATTTAGGACCGTAATTTACAATCACAATATTTTGGAACAGGTTGTATAAAGCTAACACTCACCAACGCCTACGTTCTGCATCAGCGCTTGCACACCGAAGTAAGTGAAGGGCCCGGCTTCGAAGACCAGGTTTTCACGACCCACCGTCACCTCCACGCGCCCTTCTAATATAAGCACGAAGTAATCCACCTGCAAGCAAAAGCAATGTAAAGTACAATAGGCATCATCATCATCCGAGCGTATTCCCGGTTGCATCGTCAGCGGTTACGCTTCAGAGCCCGGGGTCCGCTACCTAACCTAGGCGATTTAACGAGCTTACTGGTTTTTACACAGAGCGACTGCCGTCTGACCTCCGCAACCCAAAGGGTAGACCAGAACCAATCCCAGGATAAGTACAAACGCTAGATGGCGTTCGGGACCAACGGCTTTACGTGCCTTCCGAAGCACGGAATCATCTTTCTTTTCGGGATAACTGAAAAAACATTCTTGGCCCATCGGTTAGATTATTAAAAAATAATGTACACATCATTTTTCTTTTCTTTGAGAGACAATAAATGACGATGATACAGCGCATTTAAATTTCGCATGACGTCACGCTTTCGTACGATTTTTATTTTACACAGCGGTGACGTCACAAGCCCCCACTTTGGAACTTAGATACTCTGTATCTTCGTGAATTTTCACCTTTTCGACAAACTGAAAAATATGGGTACATTATTTTTGGATAATCAAACTAACGGACTAACTAGAACAATACTTTTCTGACCCAGTAATCTACCCAATTATATTCATTAAAATAGTATCAATACATATTCTAATATCCAAGTCAGATCCATCAAGTGGTTTGGCAGAATATCAGTGTTTTACTCATATTTTGTATGAGTAAATTATACACTGAGCCACAGCCCATTTGATATGCTAAAACGCACTAAAAAAAAACTTTGTTTGTTGTTTCTTCTTCTTTGTAGTTGATTCTTTGTGTGTATACGTCCCTAAGAGGAACTGGTAGACAAGGCTTAGCATTAATTTTACCTTTTGTATTATAACCGTTAGATTATTGTGCAATAAATATTAAATAAATTAATATGATATTGTGTATGTTTCTTACTGTGTAAAGGTATGTGTTTTTTTCTAGATTAAATTACAGTAATCGGCTAGCTGACAACAAGTCAAATCAGACACTTTTTTCTAAACGTCAAAACAAACATTTCCTATGGGATTTGTATGAACATCCCAACCGTGACTCCATAATTTTTTCCGAGTCAAATAGCGCTTTTAAGGCCGTACCTGAATGTTCCGGGGTCCAGTGCTGCCCCCATTTAAAATAAATCATTTCAAAGAAAACGGAGACATCATTTAAAATTTTGCTACTACCAAGTCCTAAATAACCCTTAAAGGATTTTATAAACTACTGTTTTCAGTTTAAAGTGAGAACGTTAAGCTTTACTGCGCACATTTGCGAAAAATGGCCACTTTTGGCAAATGTGCGTAGTAAAGCTAAACGTTCTCATTATAAACTGTAAACAGTAGTTCATAAAATACTTTGAAGTGTTATCTAGGACTTGGTAGTAGCAAAATTTTAAATAATGTCTCCGTTTTCTTTGAAATGATTTATTTTAAATGGGGGCAGCACTGGACCCCGAAAAATTCAGGTACGGCCTTAATAACAGTTTTTCTGCATTAATAAATCTTAAAACATGTTGAAAATGTTTATTATGACAATGACAAGAGACAGATTTTTAACCCCCGACAAAAAAGAACGCAGGCTACGGAACAATAAATTCTCTAGAATCGTAACTAATCCCGGAAAATCATTCCACTTGATATGTACCGCGGCGGGCGGGGCTTAAAATATGAACAGCGCGGCGCGACAGCTAGCCGTGACACTCGAGTCGTGCGGTTGCGTCGCAAGAAGTTTCCTTGGAGAATATTGCTGTGTTTTTGCGATAATCGATTCATTAAAAATGCCGTCATGTGCCATGAGGTGGTGGAAAGCTATACAGACATGAAAAACACAGGACTCACCTTTTATATGTAAGTAAATAAACATTTTAATATTGTACCTCACCGCTCGTGGCGTTGACCGAGGTCGTGTCGGTTGAGCAGCCGGCTTCGGGGAGCTGGCTGCTTGACCGACATGACGCGTACGTGACCTTATCGCGACCAATCGCATGCATCTTTGTCTATGTGTGTGTTTGAGTGGTTCGTTATAATTACGGTTAGTTTGTTTGCGTAAATGGAATCAGAATCGAAGCGGTGAATGTAGAAGCGTTAGAATTCTAGAGATTATATTTCAATGGGCGCAGGACTGTTTCTTACACCGTATCGGTTAATTTTAGGTCCATGTGTAACCTTGAGCCTTCTTATGAGACCAAAGGACCACTAAAAAAGTTGGAGCCATCAAACTTACCGGCTTCCCCTGCTGGAAGACATAAGTGCTCGGGTCCTTCTTGGTTTTGCCTTTGAGTTTGATGTGCTGTATGACGTCCTGCCTTAGCAGACGACGGAGGACTGTTTCTGACACCGTATCAGGCCGGAAGGCGTCCACACCTGAAGGAGAAATGTAATTAACAAACCTTTTTAATAAATAGACATGTTGTCTCGTTCCGATTTTTTTTATTTTATTTAGTCTTTAAAATAACGGACACATATTTTTCGGTTTATACACAAAATAGTAAAAATTGCCTCTGTGGTCCAGTAGTCAAGGCGTTTGCCTTGTGATGCGGAGGTCGTGGGTTCAAATTGGGATTTGAACTGGGAAGCGTACATATATTTCAGGTTTAAATCACCTGATTATCCGGAAAGAAAGATGATTGTGAAAGATTCTACGTAATGAGCCGAAAACATTTTTTTAGTCACATTAATACACAATGTTTGCTGTGTGGTTCCCGGCAGAGTGGAATAGAACCACTCCAAGTCTTCCCGTGGATGTCGTAGAAGGCGACTTAGGAAACACAAGCTAAACAAAGCTTATAAACATCAATGAGACCTCTCCAACCCATCTGGCCAGTGTGGAGAGTGTAGGCCAAATCCTCTGACTGCTCTGGCCAAGTATGGCTCTGTTAGTACAGAGAGGGTCGTGCTCCTGCAATGGAGACAAAAAAGACCTTATGATGAATACACAATGTGAATTTTTTATTTTGTGTATGATATTTTCCATCTCTCTCCCATGCTAATCTGGGATAACCGAAAATTTTTAAAATGTACCAGCTGCTTCTCTTCCCGCGCAGATCGTAAAATCCGATCGAGGGAATCATGCCAATAGACGATGCGGATAGGAACTCATCACTATTTTCCATTTTCCACCTTAACGTCCGCTATCACGCTAAGAGTGGTTTAAGGTCTTGCGGCTCTATCTACCCCGTTTGGAATAAAATCCGGTCAAGTGCGAGTCGGACTCGTGCATGAAGGGTTCCGTACACCGTACAATGTTTTAAAACGCTAAACACGTTTTTTGTATGACAACATCTTTAATTTTTAACTTTTTATAGCCATAATGTAGTAATACCTACATAATCGGTGAAAATTTCAAGTATCTAGTTAATGCCATTATAAAGACCGTTAAAAACGGTGAAAAAAACGCGTTTCTTGTATGACGACCCCTTTTCAGGGTTCCGTACAAAAATGAAAAAAACGGAACCCTTATAGGATCACTCGTGCGTCTGTCTGTCCGTCCGTCTGTCACAGCCAATTTGCTCCGAATCTACTGGACCGAATCAGGTGAAAATTGATAGGATGGTGTAATCCTATGACCCAAACACATATGTGCAAAGTAAATAAATATTTTTTTTAAAATAAGGGTCATTTTCTAGGGAAAAATTAGGAAATTGAAAAAAAAAGTTTTGCAAACCTCACTGTGTCATATATCAAATGAAAGGGCTCGTTATGAGGATCTCAAATATATTTTTGTTATAATTCTAAAATAAACAGTTTTGATTTTATTCATGAAAGAAGACGAAAATTAACCATTCCCCCACCTCCCCTGATCTCCGAAACTACAGAGACCAAAATTTTGAAAAAAAATACGAAATATAATTCATTGCTTGTAGATTACAGGAAAACCTATAAGAATTCAATCAATTGTACGGAACCCTCTCCACGCGAGTTTAACTCGCACTTGGCCGGTTTTATTTTTATACATAAGGGATCGTTCAACAATTACGTAATCATTTTTGGCCGTTTTTTTGTTACCCCCTATGTGATCACAGCGTAATCTTTTGTTTTTAACCCCCCCCCCCCCCTCGCCTTGATTACGTAATCTTCGTCCGTGCTTAAAATGTTCGCTGTTTATTAGCACTGACACGTATGTCATGTTTCTATGGGTCTTAAATTACGAGTATAAAGTTAAATCAATAACGTTTGGGCAGACAAGATAGCAAAATCGAGTAAAGGCGGCCGCGTAACATACAAATATATATGAAAGCACGCCTTTATACTTTGCAGGGTAGGCAGAGCATCAACGGCCTTAAAACAGTTGTTTTCGCCACTTCTGACAAATGTTGAGGGACATTTCAGAAATTGTGAATCACAGTAGTGGCAGGTTGTCAGCCTATCGCCCAAAATTGCAATCCACTGAAATCCTTAAGTCCCTTAGTCGCCTCTTTACGAAATTTACGGAAAATAAATGGGTCGATGCTATTCTAATCCAGTATCCCACGACAGCAAAAAGGCGGCGTCGTAAAAAGTGTTAATACATTTTGTTTGTTTCATAAAAAAAATGTGAAAGAATCACAGAAATAAAGCTAATCCAGTCATACAGTAAGGAGCCATCTAAGGATGGAAAATTCAAATTTAAATTGGCAATTCTCAGGTGGATGACTAAAGTAATTTTATTACTTTTCTAATAAAAGTATTTCTAGCTTCTACAACACCTTTTTTGTTGCACCCTTCGGGTACAGAACCCTAAAAACATGATAAAAGGTAAATTTTCAACTTATATGTAATGCAAATAAGATCTTTTACAAAAATAGTTTTATCAAGTAAAATAAAGTAAAGAATCTCACTGGTGCTCAAGAACTGGAAGGTCGCCAGAGTCAGCTGCGGTGAGATGTGTATGTGTTGGTTTTCGTGGCGCTCAGCGAAGGCGGCGAAGTCTTGCAGCTTGTTCTGCGGACGGTTGCGACGTCGCTTGGTCCGGTTGTCCACTGTTGGGCAAAATGTAACTCGTTTATTTTAAATAATAAATAAATATATAGGGACAAATCACACTTATTAAGCCAGCCCCAAAGTAAGTTTAAAAGTTGTGTTATGGATACTAACTCAACGATACTATTATATCATAATCAGGTCTTTTAGTCTCTACTGCAGGAGCACTACCCTCTCTGTACTGCCAGAGTCATATATTGGCCAGAGCAGTCAGAGGATTTGGCCTACACTCTCCACGCTGGCCAGACGGGTTGGAGAGGTCTCATTGATGTTTATAAACTTTGTTCAGCTTTTGTTTCCTAAGTCGCCTTCTACGACATCCACAGGAAGACCTGGAGTGGTCCTATTACATTTTCCAACTTGCCCGGGCTGGTGATCGAACCCAGAACCTCCGGATTAGCGGTCTAGCGTGTTAACCATTTCGCCACGGAGGTCCTCATTATAATATTATTAAGTTCTTTTAGCGAATATATTCTCACAAAACGCCAACTCCCTATCATCCCAAAAAAAATGGTGTGGTTAAAAGAGATAAAGGGCGATTTTGAACCTCGTAGCTATATTCAAGGAAAGTGTTGCTTAAGTGAAGAAAAAACATACATATTATGTCATATGTATACTATTTCATAATAAAAACCAAAGATATCAGCCAATAAATGCATACCAAAAATGTCCCAAGTCACCATCCGCTACCGGGTTTGTGGCGGGCGGCGGCCGGTAAGCGGGAAGGGCAACGGCCGCGCGTATAGAAAAGTCGGTAGGTAAGCCGTTTATTAGAAAATTGGGAGATTCTTTTTACAAAAAATAATTTTTTCTTACGGTTTTGTGTTATATCCGGTCACTCCCCGTTTAAGTATCGAATTGGTAAATTCAGTTATACGAATCGTTTGTCCAGAGTAATAAAAATGAAATTCGCCTGCAATGGATGTCTAAGTATCTAAACGAAAAGGTGTTGAGCTCTGACATATATCGCTAACCACATTGAGTAGATATTTCTTTGAATTTCTTTGCTGAGTGAGACTTCTTTACGTAAGTACTAGTACTTATTATGTGGTTCAAGATATCAATATAGCTAGATGGTGCAATTCAACCTATATAATAAAGTCATACGTATCATTTCACTTACTAAATACGTCCGTTTCATCCACAATCTCAGCTTGGATCATTTCTTCAATGACGTCCTCTAACGTGACCAAACCAATGGTCTCGTAGAAAGGGTCGCCTTCACCTTCGTTGTTGATGCGGTGGACGAACGCCATGTGACCTTTGTGGCCTGAAACAAACATAAGTACAACAAACAAGATATAGTTAAATAGAAATAAACGGGCAAGTGAGAGTCGAACTCGTACATGAAGGGTTCCGTACCTCCGTACAATGTTTTAAAACGCTAAAAAAACACGTTTTTTGTATGACGACCACTTTAGTTTTTAACTTTTTTTTATTTTTAGTATTTGTTCTTATAGCGGCCATAGTAATAAACAATCTGTGAAAATTTCAAGTATCTAGTTAATGCCATTATAAAGATCTAGTTAAAAACGCTGAAAAAACACGTTTTTTGTATGGCGACCCCCTTTAATTTTCAACTTTTTTTTTATTTCCAGTATTTTTTGATATAGCGGCCACAGTAATACATAATCTGTGAAAATTTCAAGTGTCTATTACGGTTCAAGACATATAGCCGTGTGACAGACGGACAGACAGCGGAGTCTCAATAATAGGGTCCCGTTTGCACCCTTTGGGTACGGAACCCTAAAAAGTAAATCTACTTTGTCTTCTCAATAACGTATATCAATACAGGGTTACTGGTATCCAACGCATAACCTTCTATTGGCGGCTTAGGTACATCAAAAGGAACAATTTTTGTTCTATGACGTTTTTTAATTCGAAGTTTTTTTTTCATACAAAAATAAACTAAGTCAAATTTGCAATTCTACTCGCCTTTAATCTATGGCAATCGGCACGCGGCAGTATTACATTCAAGTGGCAGCGCACGCGGCGGCGCCTATGAAACATAGACTGGATAATTGGATATGCAAACTTAAACTAAAAAATGTAAAATCTAGTGTAGTAGATCTAGTAAAGTATTACGTTTAAACAAAAGTCATAGAACAAAAGTTGTTAGTCTTGATGTACTTAAGTCGCCTCTAGGAGGTTATGCGTTAGATACCAGTTACCCTGATTTCAGATGTTTAGCTATTACGGTTCAAGAGATAGAGCCCTGTGACGGACGGACAGACAGCGGAGTAATAGGGTCCCGTTTGCACCCTTCGGGTACGGAACCCTAAAACACAGCAATTAATATACCACGTGAATTGACAGCCTATCGATATAACGTATGTTAGAAAGAACCAAAAACAGGGTAAGTCACGCGTGCACTGCTCCATACCATGCAAGGAGCAACGGCGTGGCAGAGTTGCATCTAGGTTTTTGGCAGAGATAATAGAGTGGTTTGCCATTGCCTTATCCTTTTCACACACAAGTCAGTAGTCATTATGCAAGTTTTTTCACGATATCCTTTTTAGTCCCACATATCCTGAGTACCTCAAGGAACGTTTTTTCTTTAGAACCTCAAGGCCTCTACGCAGTGCAGATAAACTTCTTCTCAATATTGCAGTCCACTCGACCAATTTCTTCAAATATTCTTTTACTGTCTATGCTATTCACCTCTGGAACACTCTACCCCTTTCCATTCGATTCGCCAAAACTTTGAATAACTTTAAAACCCTAACTAAAAATCACTTTTTTACTTCTGTTTAGTTCCTCATCTCTTTCCCCTACTATTTCTTTTATCTTCCTGCTTAAAATCATCATGTACAGATCTGTTTACATCATTGTGATATTTATTTATTTGTATGTATGTAATAAATTATTTATTATTATGCTATGTATATATAAGTATGAATATGTATATATATATATATTCATTTATTTATATAAATATATCTATTTTTTTATAATGTTATATATTTTGTATAAGTATTTTAATATCTATTGGTTATTTATTATTTATATTTTAAATTTAACTGCGCCACCTGTTATCTTACTCATATACTTCGCACTCCTTCTCTTTATGGTTGCCTGTAAGAGATAGCTTCGGCGATAAGGCCGCCTCTTGTACCTTATTTATTTATAAGTTCCGTAAACTTTGTAATTTTTTATTGTTTTTTATTTGGTGCAATAAAGATTTTTGTATTGTATTGTATTGTATATTTTCCTTTACCGGAAGTGAGTAATGGTAGCTAAAAATTATCGTGCATTAGCACAAAGTCAGAGGAACAAGTCGTGCCTAGTTTGGCCACCATCGCTTCCTCAGTTATCACTTCATCAGCATCATCATCAGGTATTCCTTAGTCTCCACGAGCACGACTCACTACCAGAGCCATATATTAGCCAGAGCAGTCAGAGGATTTGGCCTACTCTCCACGCTGGCCAGACGGGTTGGAGAGGCCAGAGGGTCATTGATGTTTATAAGCTTTGTTTAGCTTGTGTTTCCTAAGTCACCTTCTATAACATGCACGGGATGACTTGGAGTGGACCTATTCTACTCTGCCGGGAACCACACGACTAATCTCTTACCGTCTTTAAACTGCTTGAACATAACGTCCAGAGTCACATCCTCAAACACAAAGTTGCACGGGTTCTGGTAGTACTGGCAGAGCGTTCTAAGCGGGGTGTTGTCGTCGGGGTCCACAAACGCCAGGTCCTTGATGAATAGTACAGTCACTATATTCCCGCGAGAGCCCTCGTACACCGGGATGCGGGAGTAACCTGTAAAGAGAGATTTAAACTAGAATCACAGAATTAATATAAGTATTACATACAGATATATAAGTATTGCTAGTTGTAGTAGAGCCACGCTACCGGAAAAACTCTGTATTGCTAGTAGCATGAATGGGCCGGCTCGTCCGGGGAAGTACCACATTCTCTCCGAAAATCGACGTCTGAGTAGTAGCTTCACCGCTTCTATGCTTCGTTCGGTGAGTGAGAGAACCAGAGCCCCTCTCCCCCTCTCCCATCTGGGAAGGGCCCTAAAGGCCGGTAACGCTTTTGTTACACCCCTGGTGTTGCAGTTGTCCATAGGTAGCGGTGATCACTTACCATCAAGTGACCCGCTTGTTCGTTTGCCGTCCTATGACATAAATAAAAAAAAACAGAACGGAATCTCCTAGGGTCCTGCGCCATATGCGTCCCCGTTTGCCGTCCCCGCTCCTCTCCTCCGTTCTCGCCTTGTCGAGTGTGTTGAGGGGTGAACACACAACATTGACGTGTGCACGGATGTATAGTTTCGTTTGTAGTAGTAGTAGTAGGCATAAATGATAATCCGCTTCTATGAAGTGCCATATCTGTGCTAGAATCGAAGAAACAAATAGGGATGTGGACTGGGTCCAAAAACTTGTATTTTATTAGTCAGTTAGATTATCGTCAGTTAGATTACCCAAAAATAATAAACCCATATTTTTGGGTTTATCAAAGTAGTGAAAATTTACAAAGATACAGCGTGTCGAAGTTTCGGGAGTGGGCGTGATTGACGTCACCGTCAAGTGAAACTCGTACTTGATGGTGATGTCATACGTAATTTAAATGTGCTGTATCTTTGTAATTATTGTCTATTCAAAAAAATATATATTTTCTCGGTTCAAAAGCAGTAGTTGAAGTAGGTTTGTCAAGAAATATTCTCCAAGGTTTTCCGGCCCATTCTTCAGACGGCTTTAAGTACTACATATACGTCGAGAAGGCGTCGCCTCGCGTTATTTTTTATGACATGTTGACATGTTTACTCCGGACATCGCCATGAGATTGATGTTTGAGATGCTTTCAGAGTGAAAATGGTTGAAGATAAAAATAAATGTTTTTATTATGTTAACAGAGGTGATCTTACATCTATAGGTGTTGAAGTCTCCTTTTAGGCAATCAAAGACGCCTGTGCCAGGAGGCTCCGCTCTTCTTTATCTAATTTTACTTAAGATCTTTACAATACGAGGGCTGTTTGATAAGTACCCGTTTTCTAAATATATTAATTTCACTGGCCGCAAATAAGTATACCACCTTTTTAAGCCATTTTTCAGAGGCGGGAAAATAAAAATAAAATGGATTTCTTTTGTTTTTTTTCTCATTTGACAACGATTCAGTGAAGGCGTGAACTTAAAATTGTTAAAATGGAGAAAGAACAGTATCGGTCTGTAATTAGATTCTTATTTTTGGAAGGAAAAGTATGTGATGAAATAAAAGTAAGAATGCAAGCGGTTTACCATGAATGTGCTCCTTCTATAACAACCGTCAGATATTGGTATAACGAGTTTAAGCGGGGGAGAACAACCGTCTTTGATGAGGATCGCCCAGGCCGGCCAGTTGAGGTGACTACAGACGATATGGTTAAGAAAATTGAAAATATCGTTTTAGCCGACCGCCGAATTAAACTTCGAGAAATCGTTGATGCTGTAAATGTTTCAATCGAGAGGGTACAACACATATTAGAAGAAAAATTGGGTATGAAGAAATTATCGGCGACGTGGGTGCCGCGTTTACTCACGGAGGAGAAAAAACGGAACCGACTGACTACTTCGGAGCAGTGTTTGGCCGTGTTCAAACGTAACCCGAAGGAGTTTCTGCGTCGTTTCGTGACCGTGGACGAAACGTGGGTCCACCACTACACCCCGGAAATGAAAGAGCAGTCGAAGCAGTGGATTTTACTGGGTGAACCTGCTCCAAAGAAAGCATAAACCGTCCCATCGGCTGGAAAGGTCATGGCGACCGTTTTTTGGGATTCGCAGGGTATTATACATATTGACTATTTAGAAAAGGGAAAAACAATAACAGGGCAGTACTATGCCAATTTATTGGATGAATTTGACGCCGTGTTGAAGGACAAACGACCCCATTTAAAAAAGAAAAAAGTACTGTTTCATCACGACAACGCCCCGGCTCATTCGTCCAGAGTTGTGACGGCTAAATTAGCACAGTTACGCTACGAACTATTGTCTCACCCCCCGTATTCTCCAGATTTGGCCCCATGCGATTTCTTTATGTTTCCCAACATAAAAAAATGGCTCGGTGGCAAGCGATTTGGATCAAATGACGAAGTCATTGCCGCCACAGAGGCCTATTTTAATGACTTTCCAAAATCATACTTTTTGGATGGTTTATTGAAGCTTGAGTATAGGTGGAACAAATGTATAGAGTTAAAAGGTGACTACGTAGAAAAATAAATGCATATATACAAAAAAAAATGTTTTTTTTTCTCCATAAACGGGTACAAACAGCCTAGGTAGTTACAATTTATACAGGCTGACTTTTTATCCATCTGCAAAATTTTTGGAGCAAGTTCAGTCCATAATACTGAACTACTTTCTATAAAAAAGTTATTAAAAATCGATAAAAAATTTTCGTCCTCCCATACAAAATCCGTTTGGCTGAGTGCTGATTAGTATGGGAGGACGAAAAATTTTTATCGATTTTTAATAACTTTTTTTATAGCAAGTTGTTCAGTATCATGGGCTGAAGTTGCTCCAAAATTTTTGCAGGTGGATAAAAAGTCAGCCTGTATGTGATTACATTTAATATAAGGATGTGTGTGTGTGTGTGTGAATGTGTGTGCGCGCGTGCGTATCTATGTATTTGTTAGTGCAATTGTGTGTGTGCTGATCCGTATAGTTTGAATTTTTATTATATTTTTATTTACTTATATTGCATTTAACCTATTTCTAACAGCGATTCAGTTTCAGAATAGTTTAAGGTTTTTTTTATCCACTCATTAAGTTTAGGTAATACGGATGATGACTGGTACAGAAAAATATTGTTCCATTTTGATCAAAATTAAGTGTCCATTATTTTGGGATAATCTGTCTTCCATGCTGGTCTGGGAGAAAAGAAAAAACTTAGAATGTTCCAGCTGCTTCTCTTCCAGAGCAGATCGTAAAAGTCGATCGAGGGAATGGGCGACAATCTGAATCATGTTAATAGGCGATGCGGCTAGCAACCCATCACTATTTCGATTCCATTTTTTTATCTTAACGCCCACCATCACGCTAAATGTGGCCTTCGGGTCTTACAGCCCAAGGCTCTGTCTACCCCGTTAGAGATAAAGACGCGATGATGTATCTATATACACATAATGGTGACACCCAGACACGAAAAGCTATCTCTACATAATGTACATTATATAAGTAAAATCGTCTGACCTATCTATCGTCTATGCGTCTAATGCCTAACTTACACGAGCTTAATTACTATGCGTTTAGTATTATTTTCAAAGATTTTATTTTCACTGTTATTTGTCAGATGACGTCACACATAGGTGACACAAGTAATACATACAGAAAGTTTGTCAAAACACCACGTTTACTATTGTGTGACGTCAGAGAGTCGGAGAAGACGCCATTCACAGGGCGTTTTCTTTATAGACAAAAAATAACATAAAATGTAATTTTATTCGTATATTTCGAAAAAAAATGTATTATCACTACATAGTATAAAACAAAGTCGCTTCCCGCTGTCTGTCCCTATGTATGCTTAGATCTTTAAAACTACGCAACGGATTTTGATGCGGTTTTTTTTAATAGATAAAGTGATTCATGAGAAAGGTTTATATGTATAATACATACCCGTGCGAAGCCGGGGCGGGCCGCTAGTATTATATAAAATAATTAAGTGAAATATGTTTTTATACCCTCTTATCTAATAAAATGACAACAAATTATGGTTTATCTATCTATTCGTTTACCTTTATTGGCTCGCCGATATCCATTCAAATTTTTGTTTTGATTGTAAAAGCTGTTGGCTCCCCTTGAGAATCAATAAATAAATAAAAATGTTGTCCATAAGCCTATATTAGCATGGAAGTTGGTGTAAACGAGGCACAATCCAACGCACCCTCCCCGTCGTCATTTGGCTTGACCTTGCCATATTGGGGTGAATGTTTGCGTATAATAGCATCGCCCTGATTCGCCAAGTGGAGCTACCGAAATACCGACCCAAGTACCTAGTTAAAAACCCACCGTGAATGACGTCACTTTTATTTCGCAATATATGAACTATTCGAAGTGCAACTTTAGACAAATTTAGAGGTATGTTTGTGATTTTTTTCTATCGAGCCAAAAATGCTCAATCGTGTTTTGGCTATTGTGGGTGTCTGTAGAAAATCCTTAAGATTTTTATGTAAATTTTTTGAGGAATAAACTGTAGTAGTTTTATAGCAGTGATTTTTCAAAAACACGCACAGTTTTGCAAATTGTGAACCCACGTCACCTTAAGTAGAATAATGATTCTACTTAATCCACGATTACACCGAAAGAAGCATATATGAAATGTCATATATGCTTCTTTCGGTGTAATCGTGGACGCGAATGTGGAAAAGTGATTATGTAAATAAATAAATAGATAAACATAACCCTCCTTGGCTTTGCCGTAGTCGGGCAAATATAGAAGCCATATTGATAACCCGTAAAAAATGGCGGTGAAGGACAATCCTACGGACACAGTTGGCCGGCGGCCAAACAGAAATACTGCTAAATTCGTACACAGTAAAAATAGACGGATTATGAAATGTGGTTGGAAGATGGTGTGACGTCATACCAAGCTTTACGACTAATAAAAAGATAAAACGAATCCTAATCCTAACTTCCTAACTAATATTATAAATGCGAAAGTGAGTTTGTATATGCGTTTGTTTGTTGCCTCTTCACGCTTTATGTACTGAACCAATCTTCTTGAAAATTCGCGTACAAATAGTTAGGAGTACTGAGAAGGACATAGGGTACCTTTCATCCCGGAAAGATGTAATGTTCCCGTGGGATACGCGAGCGAAGCTGCGGGCAAAAGCTACTAATTCCATACATTACATGCAGCGGACGCCCCGGACGGGTTAAGGTGAAGATATAGGCAAATGGCCTTGAAGTGTGAAATAAATTGTTAACTCGTAAATATGGAGATAATTTCCATATTGCTCTTCATCATGCACTAGATAGCCCTTTCGGCCCTTTCGGCAGTTCATTAAATAATTTAAAGGACTATCTAGTGCATGACGCAATATGGAAATTATCTCCATATTTACGAGTTAACAATTTATTTCACACTTCAAGGCCATTTGCCTATATCTTCACCTTAAGTTCAAATCCTACGTGCAGCAGAGACACGTGACCCGCGACGGTTGTTTCAGCTATCTCTATTGCACGTAGGGTTGGTGACAGAGACGGACAGAACCCGTCCGGGGCGTCCGCTTGACGTAGTTTCAAGCCTTAGGGTTCCGTACCTCAAAGGGAAAAACGGAACCCTTATAGGATCACTCGCTTGTCCGTCTTTCAGACAATTAGCTCCGAAACTACTAGAAAAAGTAAAAAAAACCGGTCAAGTGTGAGTCGCTCTCGTCCATGAACATTTAAAACGCTGAAAAAAACACGTTGTATGACTACCCCCTTTAATTTTCTAATTTTTTTTGTATTTGTTATTATAGCGGCCACAGTAATATATATAATTGGTGAAAATTTCCTCGCCATTACGGCTCAATACATACAGCTCCGTCATAGACGAACGGACAGACAGCGGAGTCTCAGTTTGTCTCACTTTTCTTTTATTCTTCTATTTTTTTTTAAATTATAAAACTTACAAACCTTGCTACCTTTCGCAAATTCGAGTGGGAGAATCACTCCACTTCTTTATTACTGCAATTACTTTCAGCAATTTGGGCCACAACGTCGATTGAAGGTCATCGCAAAGGCGTATGGCGGATTGGGGTGTATTTTTGAGATATCTATCTATCTATAATTTAAGGACTACGTTCTTGTCGGTGGAGTAGTTTCCATGTCTCCCTCTCTTGTGCCAACCTTTTGACCTCCCTATACGAAACGGCGTCAACTTTCTCCTTCACTTGATCTATAAATGCTCTTCTTGGTCTTCCCTTTTGAGATGTCGTGTGTTATATAAATAAATAAATGTACAGGAACAGATCAAACAGATATATACAAATAAGAACTTTATCTCCCGCTCGATAAGTATTTTAACCCCCCACCGCTGAGTGTTTATCCCCCCCTAACAAAGTGTTTTACCCCCTATCAAAGTGTTTCTTTCCCCCCCCCATTATCGAAGTGTTTTATCTGAGAGACTAACTTGACTTGACGATCTCCGACATGGTGACGAAGTCCAGCACCGAACTAATGGGCAGCATGAACACGTCTTCCAGCTTCGTCATCACGACCGACACTTTCTTCTTGCGGAACTCCAGCGCGCCGGAGATAATGTTCACCTCGTCCGTGTCCAGGTCGTCAGTGTTTGTATCCCCCTTTAGTCATGTGTCGCCCCCTACTTAGGTGTTCCAGTTAAGTATTTTTATCCCCCCTCCCAAATAAGTGCTTTACTTACACCAGATAAGAGCTTTACACCCCCCTTTGCTAAGTATTTAACCCCTCCCTATCAGTGTTTTACCCCCCAGCAAAGTGTTTACCCCCCTAACAAAGTACCCCCCTCTAGAAAAGTGTTACTAACCTGACTTGACGATCTCCGACATGGTCTCAAAGTCCAGCACCGAACTAATGGGCAGCATGAACACGTCCTCCAGCTTTGTCATCACGTCCGAAACTTTCTTCTTGCGGAGCTCTAGCGCGCCGGAGATGATGTTCACCTCGTCCTTGTCCAAGTCGTCATTGTTTGTATCCTCCCTTTAGTCATGTGTCGCCCTCTACTTAGGTGTTCCAGTTAAGTATTTTCTTTCCTCCCTCCCAAATAAGAGCTTTACTTACACCAGATAAGTATTTAACCCCCCCTAGCAGTGTTTTACCCCCCAGCAAAGTGTTTACCCCCCTAACAAAAAACCCCCTAGAAAAGTGTTACTAACCTGACTTGACGATCTCCGACATGGTCTCAAAGTCCAGCACCGAACTAATGGGCAGCATGAACACGTCCTCCAGCTTTGTCATCACGTCCGACACTTTCTTCTTGCGGAGCTCCAGCGCGCCGGAGATGATGTTCACCTCTTCCTTGTCCAAGTCGTCAGCGTTTGTATCCTCCCTTTAGTCATGTGTCGCCCCCTACTTAGGTGTTCCAGTTAAGTATTTTTTATCCTCCCTCCCAAATAAGAGCTTTGCTTACACCAGATAAGTATTTAACCCCCCCTAGCAAAGTGTTTTACCCCCCAGCAAAGTGTTAACCCCCCTAACAAAGTACCCCCCTAGAAAAGTGTTACTAACCTGACTTGACGATCTCCGACATGGTCTCAAAGTCCAGCACCGAACTAATGGGCAGCATGAACACGTCCTCCAGCTTCGTCATCACGTCGGACACTTTCTTCTTGCGGAGCTCTAGCGCACCGGAGATGATGTTCACCTCGTCCTTGTCCAGGTCGTTCACGTCAGTCGTCACCTTGAAAGACATGATCTATGTGAGAGGCGTTAAGGTGTCCTATTTTGTGGATATTGGGGGCTTGTGCAACAAAAAACGTCAAAGCGGAGGGGTATAGAAGGTCTAAGGGTTGCTACTCATTTATTAGGGCCGACATTAATCAGCAAAGCCGATAACGTCTAACAAAATATAGTGAAACTATTTTAAAGGTGAATTCAGTCCATGATACTGAACAACTTTCCCCAAGGAACATACATCGAAATATGAAAAATATTTTTTGGCTTTTAATACAAACTCGGATCAGATCAACTTATATGGGAGGCCAAAAATTATTTTTCATATTTCGATATATGTTCCATGGGGAAAGTTGTTCAGTACGATGGGCTGAATCCACGCTTATAATATTTTCAGTATATTTTGTTAGATCCTGTATATGTAGGCGAATGATCGGGGAAAAAGGCGATCTGGCGATCTGGGTCGGCTTTGTAGTTTGACAAATATCGTCAAACCGACAACGCCGGCCCGAATACGTGTGTAGCAACCCTAACTCAAAATCCTATGAAGTATTAAAATTAAAAAAACATATAAGTAACCCCTGACACCTGACAGAGACTTTGTTTTGTTTAAAAAAGTAATGAATAAAATTTTTTGGTACAAGCTTTTATTGTGAGTCCTAAGAACTCAAGGCAAATGTAATAAAAAGCCCAAACTCGATGGGGTTGCGTCATTTTATTACAGGGTTCCAATAGCCACCATCAGATCAGTTCCTTGTCATAATAATATTGCATTGTCATCTGATTAACATTTTTATTTTGTTACTAACCTGTGGTTGTTATCCCATAACTGGGCAAAGGCCTCCCTTATTATTCTTATTCTTCCTGATTTACGTTAGCATACAAAATTTCATCTCAATCAGAAAACGGGAAGTGGCTCAAATTTAACTTGCGAGATTTGACCCAAATAACAAAAAAAAAAAAACAACAGAACAAGCAAAATAAAAGTTTTTAAAAAGGACAAAAACCAAAGAGTTCTTAAAAACACGCATAAATCTTACTTTAACCAACTCCTTCAGTCTCTCTCTATTGTACACGCTGCCGATCTCCTCGCCTAGGAAATAGTCCAGGAGCTTGCTGACTGGGAACGCTAGCGGTGCCGTGAGCGCCATGACAGCCTACGGACAACCATATTTTAAAGGATCTTTTGTTTTACTCATGGAAGTAGTCATAGGCGTACGGGTGCACACCCGTACATACGAATAAAATTACATTTTTTTATCTATGACGGAAATGCCTTGTGATGACTTCTCCGATGACGTCACACGTAAGTAAACATGGTGTTTTAACGAATTTTCTGAATACGTCATCTGGAACTCATCTTAGAAATAACCTTCGCCATGACAGAAATAACATTTTTGGCGCAATCGTGGAAATTTAAACTTCAACATTAATTTTTATTGATAATTACAATAGATATCCCGAAAATATTTATGTATTGTGCTTATTATGTAATAAAGATAATTTAAAAACGATTTGTCAAATACCGTATTCTATAAAAGTAACTACCTTAGTGACAACAATGCTCTTCGCTCCAACCATCAATCCATGTCTTGAACATATAGCTTGAGGCGTGATCTCGCCCAGCAACACGATAGCCAGCGTAGAGAATATGACAGCAAACAGTCCGGACGTCAACTCGTCTAATAATATAGTGAACGTCGAGTTGACGGCGACGTTTCCAAGGAGGATGCTGCAGAGGAGGTAGTTGCCATGATCCCGGACCGGCATGATCGCTCTTGCGTATTTCCTTTCTTGTTCTGTGCCTATAGGAGAAAAAATACTTGTATTAAAATACTATCACGTCCAGGGATAAACCGGTTAGGGAAATGATCTGTTATATATCCCGGACGTGATAAAGAAATAAATTTATAAGGACAACTTACACTGATTGAGCTAGCTCCAAAGTAAGTTTAAACTTGTGTAATGGAATATTAACTCAACGATACTATATTTAATAATAAATACATAAGTATACATATACATAAACACCCAAGACCCAGGACAATTTGAAAAAGGCCATTTTCCAACTTGCCCTGGTTGGGAATCGAACCCAGAAACTCCGGATTGGCGGACTAGCGTGTTGACCATGACACCGCGGAGGTCGTCCTTGATAGTGTTTGTACACAAGCACAGACACAAGTATTGTTGTATGGTTTTGCATAAAATATCGGCAAAAACAAACACAGTCAAACACCCTATACATTTGCTAATCTAAAAAATTTACAATCAAAAAACATACCTGTATTAGATATAATCTTCAGCTCGGTCCGATCCAGCGACATCAAGCCCAAATTTAACCCCGAAAACAAAGCGGAGAACATCAGACAAATGAGGATCAATACCAATGTCACCCATAGCGGCAACAGCGAGTTGTGAGTCCCTATCATCTTGTACGGATCTGTCCCTTGGTGTATGTACTTATCTTCGTCTTTCACTAAGTCTTTTACGTCAGCGCTTAAATTTTTCACGCATAAGTAAAGTTTCGCACCGGGAGTGGAAGGGGGCGCTGTTATTTTGAATAGTGCCGACTTTTTGGTGATTGACCCCTCTTGAGCCTGGAAATTGTATTGAATCAGTTTTCACACATAAACGCGAAAAATGGCCATAAAAAATCAGTCTATTTTTGAATAAAAAGTTATTCAAAGTAATTTATTCAAAATAACGTATAAAAGTATTTTGTGAGTAAGCTTAGGTCACAAAGTAAATCTTCAAACTAGTTATGCTTAACGTATGTATAAATTCGTCTATTGATATATTTGAAAAAAGAAACACTTACTGTATTTACTGACATTATTAACTAGAAATCAAAAAGTATCAAAAAAATTGGACCAAGGTTAAGTCCTTGGGGAACACCTTTAATCAACTTACAATATACAGATGTTCGTAAAAAAAACATGTTTAACGATGGGTCAATATTAAATGAAACATTGAAATGTTACTTTTCATATGGAGCAATAATAAAAATTTGAAATAACAACGCTATTTTAACGTGACGTATTTAATCAAATTCTACTTACGATTCTTTACTAATTAGTTTTTTTTGCGAAGGGTGTAGCGTAGCTGCTTCTACATGGACTCGTTTAAATTCTCTTGTGTAATTAATCTATACGTTAGAGTAACATGGAAGTGCATTTTTGTAAAAATGTTGAAACTTACCATATATTCTCCTTTCAATATAAACTTGCATTTCTGTCCGGCTTCTTGGTCATAATCAGTAAACGCTATGACCGTACGTTGAGTCAGACCATCGCCAAATAACCTGGTGGAAAAAGGATTAAAAACTTCAACCTATTGACTGTATTGTGGAGTAAGCGTATTTAGGTGGCTCACAACCGAAAAATCAGTTGCAATATTTTTTTAGGATTGTCAAACTTGCTCAGCTCTGAGATTTTGCGCTTCGATTTTGTTATTAAATGTTACAACGTCGCAGCCGCGGCGGTGTGTGTAGTAAGGGTTAGTACAATTACTAACAACATACAAGTTCGCGCCTAAAACCTCTGCCGCGGCGGCGTAATATATAAGCGCTCTTATGGCGTATGCTACTGCACTACGTAGAGTACAAGACAAGGTTGGACATAGACCAGGTAACTTTATATTTTATAACTAGTTGCAGCAGTTTAAAGGTCTAGCAGCAGGGCAGCCCAGGTAGGAAACCTCGGCTTCAGTTGTGTTACGGGTATAATAAGTTTGATGTGCAGCAACACCTTTATTTCGCCTTAAGGGCCAAAGATATCGTAGACTACATTTAACACTTACCTTAAAGTAACTTCCGTGCCAGCTAGAACGCTGGGCACACCGTCTTCCGTCACCTTGGGTTCCTTTGCCGAATACTCAATCCTTATACCATCTACTAATACTTGAGATTGTGGATTAACTGACACCATTAACTCCGTTGCTTGTCCTGTAACTCTTGTCGTTTCTTTATCATACGATTTAGTCGTCAATATATCACGTTTTCTTCTATCAACATCTAGTTTCTCATCAGCAACTTTATTATAATCATTATATCTATCTCTTTTTCTTCTACCATAATCTAATGCTAGATTCTGATCAACAACTTTATTATAATCATTATATCGATGCTTTTTACTATAATCATCACTATTTTTGATGTTTTTAAGCGTAATGTCATCTGCGAATACGTGAAAATCGTTTAGTTCCCGTCTAGTGAGTCGTGGTTTGGGATCCAAATAGTTCACGTCTGTGTCCCCAGAGAGGTCTGTCCATTTTGTTTCCTTTTTCGTGTCTTGTAGTGTGTCGGTAGATTCTGTAGTTTGCCTATGGAGTAAGGAAATTTAGATAGAGACTTGAATGACAGGGATTAACTAAATTAGTCATCATCATTTCAGCATATATAGCATACCTGCTCGGTGTGTAAAAAATTACCCCATCAAAAGTACATTCAGGTAGGCGGTAGGTACTTACAAACTACATCTCGTATTCCGCCAATACCATCAATCAATGCCATGGCGCATGATATAAGATTGTAGATTTTAGTTCGGAATTCGTCATAGTAACAAATATGGCCTCTGATAAAGTAAATTAATCACTGCATTCCAATAGTAAGCTGTTTTCATCGAGAGATATCGGAGACAACAATATTTAGCCGTTTAACAAAACCAAGTTATAATGCCAAACGGCTAGAGGTTTTGTCAATTAGCGGATTATACCATCCAACTGCGAAATATACATTTCAAGGGGCCGTTTTGTGCGGTAATAATGTTTGAAGTCACTTTTCGATAGTATAGTTCGCTGGACACCAGTGTTGTTAACACACAATTCAATTCAATTCAAAATATGTTTATTATCATAGGATATTTATAATATCTCTTAATAATAGTCACTTTGTTTTGTTTTGCACAAATGTTGAGGTGAAATCGTTACTTACAGTTACTAAGTTTACGCCGCTTCCTAGGCGCAAGTGCAGAAGAACGGCAACAAACTGCACTGCACGTTTTCTTCAAAGACGTCAACTAACAAACTTAGGTATATGGATGGACTGAGATTACATTGTTTGTTATGTCATAATTAAATTGAATTATAAGAATTACGAAATTTCAAATAATGTCAATTTGTAAATTTAGTATGTACCAATGTACCTAAATTATGACATATCTAAGTATACAAACCTTTAAGAGGGACCCGCGCCAAGCTCAAGCCAGACTTTTTTGTCTTTAAGATAGTCATCGGTCCTATAATAAGCCTTCGCACAAAGTACTTTCTTTACATAAGCTTTGAATTTTCTGTCTGGCATATCAAGGACCGATTCTGGCAATTTATTATAAATAAAACCGGCCAAGTGCGAGTTAAACTCGCGTGAAGAGGGTTCCGTACAATTGATTGAATTCTTATAGGTTTTCCTGTAATCTACAAACAATAAATTATATTTCGTATTTTTTTTTCAAAATTTTGGTCTGTAGTTTCGGAGATCAGGGGAGGTGGGGGAATGGTTAATTTTCGTCTTCTTTCATGAATAAAATCAAAACTGTTTATTTTAGAATTATAACAAAAATATAATTTGAGATCCTCATAATAAGCCCTTTCATTTGATATAAGACACAGTGAGGTTTGCAAAACTTTTTTTTTTCAATTTCCTAATTTTTCCCTAGAAAATGACACTTATTTAAAAAAAAAAAAAATTTACTTTGCACATATGTGTTTGGGTCATAGGATTACACCATCCTACCAAATTTCACCTGATTCGGTAGATTCAGAGCAAATTGGCTGTGACAGACGGACAGACAGACAGACGCACAAGTGATCCTATAAGAGTTCCGTTTTTAATCTTTTGTACGGAACCCTAAAAAGTATACACTTCCCCATAAAAGACTTACTGACTGTTTTCAGCCTGTAATATGTTATTACGTAAATTTCTATGTGTAAAATAACTTTGTTGAACATGGAAATATTTTTCCTTATACATTATATTTTTAAATATGAATTGTGATGCAAAAGTAAGTATACCTATTTTCTTGAATAAACACAGGATAAGAATGAAAATGTCACATAAAAGATTCAAAGATCTATTTGTTAACTATGAGCCATAAATTTAGGTATCAAAAGTATCGAAAATATACCTACATTATTACTATGCGCGCAGCGGCCCCTCAGAGTGGTATATTCAGTTATATGAATAGAGTAATAAGAATGAAATTGGCCTGCAATGGATGTCTGGGTATCTAAACGAAAAGGTGCTGAGCTCTGATGTGAGCTAAATTAAACCATATCGTTAATCACATTGAGTAGATATTCCTTTGAATTTCTTTGCTGAGTGAGACTTTTGTACGGAGTACTGGTTCTTATTCTGTGGTATAATGATGTTCTAATCATAGCAACTCAGAGATTATTGCAAATACTAAAGCCGACAGGAATGACTGATCAGTTGATCATGCCGTAAGGTTAGTTTTGCAGCCCGAAAGCCGTACAAAATAAGTTTTTCAAAACAGTACAAGCTTTTATTGTCAGGCCTGAATACTTATCAACACAATTCTTATAAGCAAAAAAGAGGAGCTCGGTGGCCCGGTTGGAGTACGCATTGCTATCGTTTTCACAAGTTAAGCAACCCAAGGCGTGGTCCGTACTTGGATGGGTGACCACAAGTGGTACAAAAAATTCTCGAGCTCCTCCGTGCTTCGGAAGGCACGTAAAAGCTCGGTCTCGGCTGTCATTGTATGGCAGTCGTCAAGCTATGTCAGATGCCTTAAGGCAGCTTGAAAAATCTGACACCAGTGTTGGCCACTTACATACACGAAAAATAAATAATAATAATAAGCCCAAAGATGATGGTGTTGTGTCTTTTTATGACAGGCGAAACGAATTGGTGACCCCTGATCTAAGGCATAAAATATTTTTTAATTCATCATCATATTGGTTCATAGCCTATAGCAACAAAACTTTATCTCAGTGGATCTACAAACTATATCAGTGTGTCAGGCAGAAAGTGACATCATACATATATGATTATCCCATCAAATATGGCGATCCATAATATGTTTACTCTATACTTTATATGGTCACTCCATTTCAATAGAAGCCGAGTCACCCAGGGAGAATTTAAGATTCATATTGATATCACTTCATTCTTGGGTGTTTACCTATACATCATTTATATTTATATATTTATTCATAAATCACATACAGATTGACAGTTATTCACCAAAGCATCTGTACAGTAGTCAAAAAATACAATAAAATTAAAGAATTAATTGTCAATAGGGTCAAATTACATAGAAACATACACAATCAAAAAACAGTGTGGAAAAAAATAATAAAAGGTAAAAATCGTCATGCATATAAAATTATAAAAAAAAAAAATTTCATGTTAAGTAAAGAACGCAAAACCTCTCAGATGGTACCTCAGCCCATGTAACTGAACAACTTTTGTTCAACAAATTTCACAAAACTAAAAAAATTTTGAATTTTCATACAAACTGAGCAGCTGATCGAGTCAATTTGTATGAATCCGTTTTTTTTTTTGTTTTCATGAAAGTTTTTGAACAAAAGTTGTTCAGTTACATGGGCTGAGGTACCATGAGAGGTTTTGAGTTCTTTACTTAACACAATGTATATGTATTCATTATAAAATATAGTATTGTTCAGGGCTCAGAACCGGTTTTGATTTTACGGATAATATTGTTCATAATAACGTTAAAAGTTAGTTGGTTAACCCATTAAACAAAGAAACAGTTTAAAATAAACCAAAATATTTTCAGTAACCGCTTAATTTAGGAAGAATATTTTATGTATCGTTTTAACTGGTAATAACACCTAAACGAAACTGGTTAAACTTAGGCGCATGCAATAACGCCGCAACCATTGCCCCGCACCCACCGCCCCCCATTATCTTGTACCAAAAAACAACAGATAGCGTAGCTCACTTATTTTGTTAAATTCATTTTAACCAGTTTTTTTTCTTCAAAGTTACCGAAATTAGCGAAAAATTCGGTTATCTGATTAACCTGTTGAAATACCGGTAAACGAAACCTTAACCGAAATCTTTTCTGGTTCGGGAAAAACAATCAAAAAATTTACCGGTTTCCGAGCCCTGGTATGGTTGAGTTAGTATCCCATAACGCGTGGGGCTTTTTGCAACTCTGGTGGTTTTTAGGATGAATTTAATATGTGCTGCTATTAGAATAAAATATATCTTAATTAAAATTAAGCATACCAAGCATTGTAATGCGGTATAAATCAATAATTATAATAAAAATATGTCAGGAATGGTACAAAACCTTATAATGGGAATCCTCCTGGTACCACTCTCATTTGAAACATTGAAATTAGCACAGAGAATGAATAATTGAATAAGTATGTACATTTATTTTATTTAAATATTTTTATATTAAATACTTACAATATTTTCTCTTTAACAATTGGAACTCCATCGTTTTTGGGGTCCAAATAAATCTCCTCGCCTTGGTGCAGCCATTTTCCAGCGAAGGGGTTGTTTTTGCTGTTCTCCGAACGTAAACAAAAATATATTTTCCCATTTTCCTTTGGCACAGTCACTTCAATTTGCGTATACGACTGTTTTGTTTCTATTTCATCTATTTCAAAATTCGGATAACTCACGTCACACTCACCACCCTGCACGCCACCCTCGGGGGTCAACCTCCACGAATAATGACCGAGAAACTCACCGACGGCTTTTAGTAAATATTTACAACTGTTTTCTTCACAATTTTTTTTTAACACTTCTAACTTAAGTATCCTTGGTTCGGTGTTACTTTTCGCAAGAGCGACTACGTTTAAAACTAAATAAACTAGTAAACCACAAGTCCGTAGCACTTTAGACACTGGTGCCATTTTTATAACACGTTGATTCAAAATAAAACAACGCAGTGCGCTATACGCTATACGCAGAGAAACATATTTTTAAGATAGACACTTTGACAGTTCGGCGGCAACGAAATTGTTGCCGGAACTGCAGTTGATTACTGTCAATTTTGACATATCCGGTACACATATCCCTATATTTTTATTCTAATTCATTTAGCATTTTTGCAGAATCATTACTTAAATGCTGCATTATTTATTTTATTTAGATACCAAGAAGTTACACAAAATATGTATATGTACTATTTTTTCCGAATTAAAATATTATAAACCATTGAGTTGAATATGCCCGATTTAAAATGTCATTTTTTCGTAATGTTGCCCAACTGGAAACCGTTCGGATTGTTTGCATGTGTTTCAAAAGACACCAATATTTTTATTTTTGGTTGCGTATTTGAACAAATAAAACTCGAAAGCAACTCGAAACATCATCATTTGACTGCTATATTCGCTCATCTCTTTTCGTTATACGAAAATAGAAAGAAATAGAAGTAATACCTGTGGTAATACGCAATGATAATCGAAAATTACTCGACAGTTTCTCGAACGTAAAAATAGTAGACCACCAAGCAGCAACCATTTGCCTAAAGTCAAAAAAGAGTGTGTTGGCCTGTTATCTTATTTTATATTTTAGTCAAATATTAATCACGTAATAACATATTATAATGAATCTTACGTATAAATTAGCAAATTAGTTTAAGCGTTACAAGCCGTGTACGTTTGACGTAAGGCGTTTGTTATATCACCATGAAACGTATTGTTTAGTTATCCATGAATTTAATGGATATTGTAAATATGGAGGTGCGGGAGGCGGGAGATGGAGCCGCAGCTGGTGAATACGTGCGGCCTCCAAGTAAGAGGTACACCTGGGCGGAGGTACGGCAAGCGGTTCATGACTTACGGAAGGAACTGTCCTCACTGTCGACCATGGTCCCGATGGCTATATCTTTTCGAAGATTATCCAATGGGAAGATGAGGATATACTTCCTGAGGACTCCGCAGAACGGCTGGGAGATAACTCTGCTGTATACTGATATAACTCCATTAGCACAGCCCAATAGTGCAAGGTTAGTTTAACAAAGGAATCATTTTTGACAGTAGGCAGATAAGTAAATCAGCTGTGTGACTTCAAAATAAATAATATAGGTATAAATAAATATAAACACAGATTGACCCAGCTCAAAGTAAGGATAAATTTGTATTTTGAGATATAACATTTGACATGATTTTTTAATAATGTATTTATTGATTTATGAGATTTTCACCATTCCCTGGATTCTTTCTTTTACAATCTGCATGGTAACAAAAGCATAATTCATTCCGCATCACTATCTTAAAATTGAAAGAAAAACTATTGTTAAATATGGTATTTATTTATCTTATTTTTGTCTTTCAACAAGACCTGGAAGTCCATCGCACAAGATAAAGATCAATGGCGTACAGGAGGGGAGACCTTTGCCCAGCAGTGGGAAATTATAGGCAATTTTTTTTTCCTTTTTTTTTTAGCCATTTAGGTTCCATAGTTGGGCAAAAGAGGAAGACCGATAGGCTAATAAAAAAAAACAATTGAGTATATTTTCTGCATTAATTTTTTTGTGCACTAAAGGGTATATATATATTATTATATTGTATGGCATTGTATAGTATTGGCCTATTGTATGGTATATATTATTATATTGTATGGAAATTAATTATATTTACGTAACAATACATAAATAAATTAAACTAAAACCTAAAATTCAAATTAAGATAGAAAACTATAGACTAAAATTATAACTAAATAAAAGTAAAAGATATTACATAAAAAAATGATCCTAGATCACTACGGTCACAGGGCAGGGTGCCTAAGACACTTGCGGTATTGCCACGTTAAATGGTCAGATTTGATCTTTGGCCAAAATGCGCACCAGCTCTTAGGTAATTAATTATTAATTAATATTAATTTATTGGTGCTAACATTCCATTCAAGAAACTAGTTACAAAGTAATTATGATTTATGACCCTTGGCTTGGCTTATGTAAAATATTGCTTGTGATGCAAACATGCTATTTCAACTCCACAAGTAATACTGGACAACTTCTTGCTGGAATGTGACTGCCCTATGTGACTGATTTTTAGCGGGACTACCGATGTATGACGTGTAGGTAGGTATAGGTTGGATAGAGAAAAAGACAAATGAAGAAGTAGTTAATGAGAAAAGGAACTTATTGAAAACAATCAATATTAGAAGAGGAAAGATGTTTGGTCATCTTATACGACATGATCAATTTATTAAAAACATAATAGTAGGAAAAATAGAAGCAAGAAGAGGAAAGGGAAGACCAAGAAGAGCATTTATAGATCAAGTGAAGGAGAAAGTTGACGCCGTATAGGGAGGTCAAAAGGTTGGCTCAAGAAAGGGAGACATGGAAACTACTTCACCGACAAGAACGTAGTTCTTAAATTATAGATAGCTAGATACCAATGTACAATGGTGAGCTTAACATAATGTTGAGCAGCCCACTGACACGTGGCATAAGCTAACTTTCTGTGGAGAGCTGTGATGTCGCACAGAATTTAGAAACTATTTAATCGAAATTCGAAGTCTCCTATGAGGCTGGCACAGTCACAAAAAATAGATTTCAGAGAAAAGCAATAGGTATATAGGACAGCCTCTGAGGTGTTATAAATAACGTACTAAGAGATACTAAGTAATCATAAACCGAAGCCAAGTTGGCCAGTCCCTTTTGGCCTGTTGCTGTTGTTGAACTGGCACACCAGTTCATACATATGTACATCTATCACGTTAAAACCCAAAAGCCACTTTTAGCGTTATGTTGGCGAGAAGGTAGAATAAGCATCTATGTGCCTTTTACGATCTGCGTGGGAAGAGAAGCAGCTGATATATTCAACGTGTTTTCTTTTCTGTCAAATGTCCTTATCTATTTATTAATCTTTCAATTTCAGGTTAGACTGGAAGCCCCTCATTGAATCCAACGTAGCACTGGGAGTAACATCGGGGAAATGGTCCCGGGAAGAACAGTTGCTATGGGAACGACAGCGAGTTGCAGCTTGGGGCATAGCGTCATACGAGTTACATCCAAGAACTGGGAGAGTGCTGTTCCCTTGTGCATCGTCTCTTTTTGTAGCTGAGGAGGGTCCAAATCAGGTGATGATGATGATGAGAGTTTGATGTTGACATCTCTTTCAGAAGAAATGTAAAACACTTTAAAATTTACAGTATGAGGCGAACTAGGGTTCTCTATTAATTGTCATAAAATAATTTGTCATAATATAGCTTCACATAATGTATTTCAACCTTTTTTTAGGGTTCCGTACCCAAAGGGTGCAAACGGGACCCTATTACTGAGACTCCGCTGTCTGTCCGTCTGTCACAGGGCTCTATCTCTTGAACCGTAATAGCTAGACACTTGAAATTTTCACCGGTTATGTTATTCTGTAGCTGCTATAACAACAAATACTAAAAATAAAAAAAAGTTAAAAATTAAAGGGGGTTGTCATACAAAAAACGTGTTTATTCAGCCTTTTTAACTAGATCTTTATAATGGAACTAGCTGTGCCCACGACTTCGTTCGCGTGGTTGTCGGAACGTAATGTTATATAGCCTAAAGCCTTCCTCTATATTATAGTATATATAATTATATACTATAATATATAATTGAATGAATATTTGACAGTGTTGCCAAAAGTGAAAAGGACTGTTTGAGTAAAACAATGTTTAACTAGTCACGCACTAAACACGGTTTTGTGGTAGCAAAAATTAAACAGGTGTCCAACAACTGTTTAAATATTAAACAGTGTTTAGCTAAACAGGGGTTGGACTAGGGTTTAAATAATGTTTTATGGTAAGACTGTTACAGTCTTACCATAAAACATTATTTATAGTACGAGTCCTTAACTTAAAATACGGTCCCATCCTGAAGAAAGCATGAAACTTGGCATGAATGTAGCTGTCATATATGTGCTTTAATTTAGATATGGAAGCATGTCGAAAAATGATTTTTCCCCCCATTCCCCCCCCTTTTTATCTCCCTCATTCTGGTTTTCCGAATTTTCTACGAAAAAGATAAGACTGAGGAGTTTACCTTTCAGAGAACAAATCATCGTCGATAAATTACCTACAAAACGATACTACATTTTATAGTGGTAAGATTAATATATTTCTGTTTACAGCCACCAACGTATTATGAAATTGTAAAAACATGCAAACTTTTTTTTTCTTACTCCATTTATAGGAAAACGACAAGAGTGGTGATAAAATAGGCTAAAGGAGTTAGATACCTTATACATTGAGCTACAAAATGACACCTATATCATAGTCATAGAAGCATTACTTCTAGAGTTACAGCTTACCGCGTCTGACTCAAGTACTCGTTTTTTTACCTTTTTACAATACACCTATCCGTTCGTTTTGCTTAGATTTAGAGCTAAGGGTTTCAAGCAATTTATTAAAAATACAGTAAATTACAGTGAAAATTATATATTTATTTTAATGCATATCACAAGAATCCCCCCCACACTTACAGAGCCCAGTACAGGGAAGGCCCGACTTCCTACAAATGCATCGTCCTTTAATGCAGCTGCGGCATGAACACTTCGTCAATTCCTTTACAGATGCGGACGTTTCTTTAGTTGTACTCCAAAATGGAATCCAAATACCGTCTTCTTTCATCCAACCCCAGTTCTCAAAGTTCGGATATTCAGGATTTGGTATCAGACTTTGACCCCAGATCAATCCTGCTTGCAAATAAGCTCGTTTTGTATGCTGTTCTAGAGCACCGAGTGTTGGTGGCAGCCTGTCCATTGCCCGTCCCTTGATGAATAACGCTTTTCTAGCTTGGTCAATGTCTTCTAAATCGCTAGTTTTGTCGTAAGTCAGAATGACATATCTTGCCAAAGCACAATTGATGGGTTTCAATTTCATTTTGAGGTCGTGACAAGGTTTCAAATACTCTGGTAACTTCAGGGAAGGAATTCCAAGTTTTCCAAAAGGACTTCTTTCCCTTTCCACAAAATCCAGATACTGTATCACACCCTGTGAATGCGTGAAAAAATAACATGCCGCTGCATTTTTCTGGGCCTAGTTTATTCACGAGTTGGTGAATAGCAATAGTACGTAAAGCTTTCCCTGTTCCGAATGATATCCAACATTTGTTCAAACCCATTTCTTTTAGCCCGCTGTATAAGGCAATAGCTACAACAACCACATCTGTGTCAACCGTTCTAATTAATATTTCTGTGTGACCATGCTGCACGGCGTGCGAAACATGAAGAAAGAGTCTGGTATCAGCTTCTTCTTGTTTTGACTTAAGGGAGGACGTATCTACGGTGGCATCGTTACACAAAACTTGTTTCCCTTTGGTTGCAACAATCGTTTTCGCATGTTGGACCTGTTGGAGTCCATCAGCCAGGAAGTTGAAAAGTTCTACTTTGTTCTGTGACGAACGAAGAAATTGTTGCCAATTTTTTGGAAGTTTACCTGCTGGTGTGACTTTTTGTCGAAATCCTGTACCCCTCTTCTCCCGTGTATGATTCTTGAGACTGTCTTCATGATATGCATCAAAAACGACATCAACTCGATTTCCGTTCTGGTTCGTAACATAATTAATAAATGTTTTGCGATAATCGTCAAATGTAACGTTAGTGCCCGGTCTTATCATTTGAACTACAGCAGGACCATCTAGAAACGTTGAAGTGCAGTCTGCGGGATCTTCGTTAAATGACTCGGTTGACTCGGTGACAATACTTTCATTCTCCTCTTCATCTTCTTTGTCTTCATATTTGTCTTCAAAACATTTCAGTAGTTCCGATTTTGCCACATATCTTATATTTCCTGTCTCAGAGAGGGACGGAGGAAACGGTTGGTTTTCATGTTTGAAAAAGTCATCTATATCCCCTTGCCTATGCTGACAGGCGATGTACAGTTTTGAGAATAAGGCGGCGTCGCTTTTCGCTATCGACAGTTTAGTGGCTTGTTTTGATTTACAAGAAGCTGTACCTCCAAATATGTTGATTTTGTTTCTCTTGATAGGGTCGAAGATAGAAACATTATTTGAAATAATCCGTTGTTCCACAAATTTAGTGTATTGCGTATTTCCGAGACTTGTTAATGATCGCATTTGTGCTTCACCATCTTTTTCAACTATAATTTGAGTATCTACAGTCTGTAATTTATCATCCAATAGTAGGTTATCATTCTCCGAAAGTGTGAAGATAAGAGCTTCAACATGTTTCTGGAACCTTTTTTGATGGCTCTTTGATTCTTCGTGGTGAATTTTTTCAATATTTTCTTTATCTTCACTCTGATTGTCATGTGATGTCTCGAATTCTCTCAGCAAAGAAGCTATCTCGGGCCCAGCAATCATCCAGCGTCTTAACGCAGCATCCTCTGTAAGTCCCACTGCTCCTCCTGTGCTCTTTACTAATTTGTTTTCCTGTTCGTGGCTTTGGTCAAGTGCAATCGAGGAAAAACGCGCATTGGACTTTTTGACTGTAAATTTTCCAGAACAGAATGCATGGTATACCTCAGGGGCAACATTTGGCAGTAGCTCCATATCACGAATATGCACTGATATCCATCGAGCATAATTGGTATGATCAATAGCGAAAAACCATGGAGCCATTGACTTTAAGGCCCGAAGGTATAGGTCAAAGTTTGATGTACGGATAGAGCGCACAAAAGTAGCTCTCAACACTTCTAAACTGAGAATCATATTCCAGAAGTGAAACGCAGCGGAATCTATCGATTGTTGTTGTTTCCATTTCTCAAAGTCAGTGTGCGTTTCTGTGTTTTCGATTTTGTATGTATCATAGGCGCGCACAGAAAGAATATGTAATGCAGCAGAGAGTACTTCGTGAACGTATCGGGCACGTCTCGGATGCGAGGCTTTTAAAAATGACTGAGCCTTTCCCTCGCCACAGACTTCAGCACGTGTCAAAGCTGATATTATTCCAGATTTTCCTAATAAATCCCCAATCAACGTCATAAAGTTCATTTCTATGTGAAAAGCACCCATCATGAGAACAATGTTTTTTTCTCCAAACTGCTCCTGATTGTTCCATTGGAAGACCTTTCCAAGAGCGTATAGAGGTTGATCCATAGCAATGACTGTTGCTTGATTTGGGTTTAAAGAGTTAATGGTTTTTTGCACGTTATTAATTATATGTTTGACAACAGCTATTGAATGTGAAGGATCTGGAAGAAGGGGCAAAAGTACAGAACGCGACAATCCTTTTTGTTCGCTTTGCTGTTGACTTGCGTGATAGGCAGCCCATGAAATAGATTCTGGGTTTTGTTCTGTTCTATCTATAGTATCTCGAACTCGCTCAAGCCATGCGTCTTCGAGCCGTTTTTCAGCATTCAGATCTACAGTCAGATCAATCGAACTATTTTCAGGAATGGGAGGAATCCTTGGTTCCTTTTCCTTGAGACTGTATGGAGCAACTTCAGTGTAAAAGGATGGTAATGGTTTAACCCGAAGTGATGAAGAGGGACTAGGTTTTGATATTGGGAGCATTCGACGAGGTAATCTTTCAGAGTCTTGATCAAGATGCTGAACAATGCTGATTGATGTTCCATGAAGAGCACCTTCGGCTGTGACAGATGACGGATTATAATCGATATTGTCGAAAGCAGCTGTAGAGAACACATTTTTTTGCAAAGCTATGGGAGAAACAACCCCTTCATCTTCGTAAAGTTGACATGCAGCTTCAGAGACTTGTTTCGAGCATTGCAAGACTCTTTTGTATGTTACTGACAAACCATGATGGGCTAATTTGTCTATTATTTTTCTCTGTCTAGTGTGTGTATGAACAAGAAGTCCAATGTACAGCGGCAACGTGGGCTCATGTTTGGTCGTATGACGTATATTTGTGTCTGAAGGCGTTTTTTTTGTTGCATTGAACATAACGAGTTGAGCTATCGAATTAGCAGCATCTAATCCTACGTCCTCACTCTGGTCTATGATGCTCGGTCCGTGAAGAAGCATTTTTATAAGTGTTAACAGAGAAAGCGGAATTTCTGGAACATCTTTGATTAGGCTTCCACTAAATGGAGTGTCTTTTAAATTAAACATTTCAGCTCGACAAGTATTAGCAACGTTCGCCATGTCCATGAAATGGTTATCAACTTCATGGTCTACTGCAGAACGAACAATCCTACCAATATCTTTCTCAAAAGCAAGAATAGTTGGCTTAGGTGGATCCGAATAACATCGAAGGCCAGGAAAGTGTTTCAATAGCCTATCTTGTAGACGATGCGATGAAATGGACAATGCTTCATCTCTCTGTAGTTGTTTAAGTCTATCATTGATTATCTTTCTTAATTCAGACAGTTTGAAAACATTTTCTGAGCTAGACTCCATATACATCACAAGTTCTGTAAATGCAAGCTTTATAAAATCAGGATCACATTCCGCTTCTTTAGTCTTACTTTTATAAGATCTAACTTCGTTGTAAAAAAATGTAAGACAGTTCTTATGATACGATGCTTCCTGAGCCACTAAGTCTTTTGTTGCCATTTTCACTAATAAATCCTGCCGATCAAGAGTAGTTGCTCCATCTCGAATACGCTTTTCGATTTCTTTTGTTACGACAGTATGAAGGGTTTCCTTATCTGTCTCAGGATTGTTGCAGAAAAAACAAACTTTAACTACTTTCGAGCCTGTAGCTCTTGGCAGGCGGCTTGAGGTACATAGTGCGTCGCCCGTCGATGTATTCTCCACTTTAGAGATGGTTTTTTTGATCCGGTCAATGGTAGTCTTATTATAATTGGCACGACATCTTTTGTGAAATTTTGCTTGTTTGGATTTCAGTGTTTCCAAGAATGTACCACCTTCTTCGAGTCTCTTTACGATATCTTCAGGTATCTTGCCAAGCTCATTTAATGTCGAAGCATTTTCGGCTAGACTTATATAGCCAGCTCCTACATCTGCTCGTTTGGAAAACGCAGGGCAAACAAGCGGATCACCCGTGTCTTGTTGACAGTATAAGCACTTGTTCCAGTCAGTTTCTTCCTCAAACCTTGCCATTGTAAATTTTCATGGAGTAATAACTGAAAATAAAAATAATTACACTTAAAATTCACACTCGAATTCAGATTTTTTAAAATATTCAGTTCTCGGTATAGTAGCTTCATAATAATATCGCTTGACGTGAAAGAAAGACAAACAAACACACTTTAGCATTATAATATTAGTATGGATTAGGATAGCTTAGCGTGTTTCGGACTGTAAAGTTCGTCGTATTCTAACAGACAGCGATCCGATTAAGTCTGGTCTAAGTACGCGCGCTGTGGCTTATTTTAATGTAAGTAAAGTAAAGTAATGAAGTCTGGATTTACTTACCTCTTCAGTTAGAACTCTCTCACACTTGTAAAATACTTCAATGTTTTAATAATGATCAAAACTCGGGATTCGTAACTCGCGTGACACCGAGGCGGAGCGGAGACGCAACGCACATCCACGTAGCTCAGACGAAGCGGGTGGACTGGTCGGTCGCCGCGCGCCGCCGCGTCGCTTGTCGTCGGGTCGGGTAGGCAAGGCTACACCCCACTCCACCACCCCGCGCCCCTACTGTCGCCATAGCTCTACTGATACCTATCACGCGGTCGTGCGCAGCTATTTTAGGTATTTGGTACATATATAGTACTATCTTTAGTAAAATGTTTGCATTTTTTGATAAAACTTCAAAGTTACATGTACCTAATTTGTAAACTATAAGTTCTATCAACATACGTCCAAAGACAATATTGTAGTGAATTTTATAAAGAACATATTGTTCTTTGACAGTTTTGTGATAGCTGAAACCGTTTTAATAAAAAATAAGAAAAACCACGATTTGGCACATACAAAGGGGGGGGGAATGGGGGGAAAAATCATTTTTCGACATGCTTCCATATCTAAATTAAAGCACATATATGACAGCTACATTCATGCCAAGTTTCGTGCTTTCTTCAGGATGGGACCATAAAACTGATTTTTGTTAGGACAAGGAGCCGTACTATTAAACAATAATGTAATATAATTTAAATAAATAATGTTTTATGGTAAGATTGTAACAGTCTTACCATAAAACATTATTTAAACCCTAGTCCAACTCCTGTTTAGCTAAACACTGTTTAATATTTAAACAGTTGTTGGACACCTGTTTAATTTTTGCTACCACAAAACCGTGTTTAGTGCGTGACTAGTTAAACACTGTTTTACTCAAACAGTCCTTTTCACTTTTGGCAACACTGTCAAATATTCATTCAATTCGTTCTTTTCCGTTCCGTTTTATGGACAACCTATGATTATAAGCATTATTTTTTTATTAAAAAATATATTAAAACTTGTGATTAGTAGTACATATTATTTAAGATTTATGAAAAACCAGTGAAAAACACAAAATAGTAAGACTTTGTTAACTTTACAGAGTAAAAACTAATACAAAACGACACCAGTAAAGGACATACGGAACGGAACGTAACTTGATGTGTCAAATAGTTGTGAATTGTCATTCTCTTTTTCCCGGTACTTCGTGACCAGTGTTTTACAGAGAAACTTTCGGGTGGTGGTGTTGTCTCGAATTCGAAAGTTTTCTATGTATTCAATGACCTCTTGGTCTTCTTCATCAATAAAATCCAGAAAATCTACTATATCCATTATTGCATCAACAAACAAAACCTAGTTTCTGTCAAACTTTACTACTGATTGATAGGTTAAACGCTTGCTAAACAACGTGTTTCGGGTGTTTAACTTTAAACTATGTTTATACCTTGTCTATCTGTAGACAAGCGTAAAACACTGTTTTGTAGTAACACTTTTAAAAAACACGTGTTCAACGGGTGTTTAACTTTTTTGTGGTAAGACTGTTAGGCTTTAAGTCCGCCTATTACGTTTGTAATAAAGTTAAAAAAATAAATAAATAGTTTCTGTCACATGTCATATCATATAGAGAGGGAAAATGATTGGTCACTTAATACGACATGACTCCTTATTTAAAAACATACTAGAATGACAGATAAAAGGTAGAAGAGGTCCAGGACGACCAAGAAAGAGCTATGTAGACCAACTGAAAGAAAAGGCAGGGGTCATGTCGTATCAAGTACTAAAAAGTAAGGCAGAGAACCGAGAAGTTTGGCGCATACTCCACCGACAAGAGCCACTAAGCTCTTAAATTAAAAGAAGTCACATCATATCATTTGTTACATTATCAGACTCAAAATTGCTTGTATGTCAAAAATCTTCAAGTTAATGAAGATTATGAGTAATATTTATGAGAATATGTCAAACTATGGTGATGAAAGAAATTACTAAGTAATTATGACAATATTATAATTTAAAAATTTCGGGGAATCAATCTATACGAATCCACTAGTTTCATATGATAAATAAAGTCCACTAAAACAGCTGGTCTATGTATTCTATGTCAATGTTCCAGTCCCCTCCTCTAGTCCCCCGGTCGCTGCACACGGGGGGCGGGGCCCCGCTGACGCCGGCGCTGTGTCCGCGGAGCCCCGCGCTGGTCGCGCACGCGGCCAGAGGGGACATCTGGCTGGCGGGCGGCCTGGCGAGCCCTAAGAGGTTGACACACGCTTGCAAGGGCCGTGAGCCCGACCGGTAAGTTTATTGTTCGAGCTCTAACCCTACAGGGTGGTACTACTCTGTGGTACTTTGATATAAAAGAGTGGAGTTATCGTCTCTGTATACCTTGATATAAGGCTGGTATTTCATCATCATTAGGTCTCCACTGCAGGAGCAAGACCCTCTATGTACTACTAGACCCATATATTAGCCAGAGCAGTCCTCTGACTGCTCATTTGGCAAATCCTCTGATGGAAAATATAGGCCATATTTTCCATGCTGGCCAGACAGGTTGGAGAGGTCTGATTGTGTTTCCTAAGTTACTTTCTACGACATTTACGGGAAGACTTGGAGTGGTCCTATTCTACTCTGCCGGGAACCACATGGCAACGGCATAAGGCTGGTTTATGGGCCAGCAGGGGCGAATTTAGAGGGGGGGGGGGGAGGGGGGCTAAGGGGCTCAACCCCCATTGTGATATTTCGTGATTTTTTTTTGAAACCCCTCTTTCCAGCCTCATATGATTAATGGAAGATCCCTTACCGCCTATCTAAATCGTTATATTGTTCTCAGGTTAGCGGATGACCCTAGACAAGCCGGGGTTCCGTGCTACGTCACACAAGAAGAGTTTTCGAGATACACCGGCTTCTGGTGGCAGCCCAAATCGGATGGTGAGTAGTGATCAATTTATTTTACCATATTTGGTACTATAACCCCAGGTATGGCACTTCATAGAAGCGGAGTATCATTTATGCCTACACTACTACAAACGAAACTACACATCCGTGCGCACGGCAATGCGTGTGTGTTCGCCCGCTCTCGCCCCGCGACAAGGGAGGGCGGGGTCGGGGGACGGGGACGCATATTGCAAGGGACCGCAGGAGATTCCGTTCTGTATGAAATACTCTTATTAATTCTGTGCTATAACGGCCAGCCAGACTTAACGGAAGGTAAGCGATAGTGAGCAGACTTTAACGATGCCCTTACTCTAGACCTTTCCATACAAACGTAATCTTTCTTTCTAACGTAATCTAGCTTTTATTTTGAGACTTCATGTCAGATTACGCTCCCCCCGACACCCAAATTATGTGTTGTATAAATTCAGAATGTTTAAGTACATGTTTAAATAAACACCCGTATCTCTATACCCCCTTGTGATATTTCGTGATTTCGAACCCTTCCCGACGATTAATCGACGATCCCTACATACATAGTATGTTTTCTTTTTCAGATGATGTGTACAGAATAGTATACGAGGAAGTGGACGAGAGCGACGTGAAGATATTCAGCTTCCCGTCCTCGCAGTCCAGCAGCGGGGAGGTCGAGGAGTTCAGGTAACATGCCTGAATCATATCAGGAAGTCCACTATTTTTATTGGGTTTTTTAGGCATTCAAGATGCAGTACAGGGCTTGGTCGTTAAAAATCTGGTAACGTTAACTCTGTCAAACTGTGTTAACGTTATCAGCAAAGGTAACGTTATGCTGGGTAACGGTATTTTTCCCACTATTTACCGTTAATCAGATAACGTTGCCAATGATATTAACGGTAAAAGGTATTGTTAACACTGTATTTCTTTTCGATATTTGACAGAATAAATTGATGAGAGTTTGTCTAGTAGGCTACTAAAGCTATTTATATAATATTTAACAAGTACTTATATCGTTAATTGATAATTTTATAAACTGTATTATTGATACCCTTTATAAAATTACCACGAAAATAACGTTATTTAACGTTACTTTTAGTGTGAATTTGGTATCGTTAAAAAGCCCTGATGCAGTACTAAAGTACTCAAATTAAAGTAATGAAATAAGCAATGGTGAAACAAGTATTTATTATTAAAAAAAAAAAACCGGCTGCCAACATACCACGTGAGCGGGACTTGAACTTGCAACTCTCAGAACTCTGAGATTGAGATGTAGGACAGGGCTTGTTACGATACCAAATTCACACTAAAAGTAACGTTAAATAACGTTGTTTTCATACGGGTAGTGGTGGTAACGTTATAAGGGGTATCGATAATACCGTTTATAACGTTATCAATTAACGATATAAGTAACGTTACTTTTTTTCAATACTTGTAAAATATTATATAAATAGCTCTAGTAGCCTACTAGACAAACTCTCATCAATTTATTCTGTCAAATATCGAAAAGAAATACAGTGTTAACAATACCTTTTACCGTTAATATCATTGGTAACGTTATCTGATTTATCGGTAAATCGTTGGAAATATACCGTTACCCAGCATAACGTTATCTTTGCTGATAACGTTAACGCCGTTTGACAGAATTAACGTTACCAGATTTTTTACGGTATTCCAAGCCCTGGATTGAGATGTAGGATACTGCTGGCGACATCTCGTGGTTTTCTTGTGAACTACAAATATTTTGTCGCTTCGTTGTTGTGGTTGTAGTTCCTCGTAGTGGCGTAGAGGTCGCCACAGCCGTATACACTCGATACGCATTTTTAGGGTTCCGTAGCCAAATGGCAAAAAACGGAACCCTTATAGATTCGTCATGTCTGTCTGTCTGTCCGTATGTCACAGCCACTTTTTTCCGAAACTATAAGAACTATACGGATGCAACTTGGTAAGTAGATGTATTCTGTGAACCGCATTAAGATTTTCACACAAAAATATAAGAAAAAAAAACAATAAATTTTGGGGGTCCCTATACATAGAACTGAAACTCTTTTTTTTTTTACATCAAACCCTTTCGTAAGGGATATCTATGGATAGGTCTTCAAAAATGATATTGAGGTTTCTACTATCATTTTTTTCGAAACTGAATTTTTTGCGCGAGAGAATCTTCCAAAGTGGTAAAATGTTGGTCCCCCCCCCCTGTAACTTCTAAAATAAGAGAATGATAAAACTAAAAAAAATTTATGATGTACATTATCACGCAAACTTCCACCGAAATTGGTTTAAACGAGATCTAGTAAGTAGTTTTCTTTTAATACGTCATAAATCGTAAAATGTTACTTGCTGCTACGGAACCTTTCATGGGCGAGTCCGACTCGCACTTGGCCACTTTTGTTTTTCTAAATCATTTCTTGTTACAGATTTCCCCGAGCCGGCACTCCGAACGCCAAGTCCATACTCAAAATGGTGACTTTCAGGCTACAGAAAGCTTCCCCCACCACCGTCCTAGATTATTATCAAGAAGGAGCCTCAGATTGTTGTATGTATACTTCTTTTTTTTTCATATTGTAACATACATACATTATATCACGTCTTTATCCCTATTGGGGCAGACAGAGCATGTTAGGTCTTGCCAACATGCTCTGTCAGGTCTGGACTGCTTCTGTGGTCCAGATCCGGAGATCATGGGTTCAAATCCCACTGGGAAGCATACTTTGTGAAAATTTGTTTCCAGTCTGGTTAGGATATTGCAGGCTTGAATCACCTGATTATCCAATAAGAAAGATGACACCGTGCTTCGGAATGCACGTAAAGCTGTTGGGCCCGAACGCCATCTAGCGTTTGTACAGAGGAAAGTTAAGATACCTGTGCCACCTCACGTAGTGCGCGACGCGCGCGGTGGCACAGGTATCCGATTAACCGTCTGTACTCGTACCTACCCTAGGATTGGTTCTGGTCTACCCTTTGGGTTGCGGAGGTCAGACGGCAGTCACTCTGTGTAAAACCATTAACCTCGTCAAATCCCCCAGGTTAGGTAGCGGACTCCGGGCTCTGAAGCGTTACCGCTGAGGATGCAACCGGGAATACGCTCGGATGATGATGAGAGCATGTTGGGTCTTGCGGCTCTAAGCAGACAGAGCCCAGAGTCGCAAGACTCAAAACAAAGGCCACTTTTTTTTTGTTTTTTTTTTTTTCCCACTTTCATTGTGATGGTGGAAGACGAGAAGGTGAAAAAAAGAATCGGAATAGTTATTTGCTAGCCGCATCGCCTATTAATATGATTCGCATTTTCGCCCATTCCGTCGATTGGCCTTTACGATCTGCGCGGGAAGAGTAGCAGCTGGTACATTCTTAGGTTTTTTTCTTTTCTGCCAGACCAGTATGGAAGAGAAACCTTTTTGTCGGATTTATTTTCACGTGAATTAGAATTGTCAACTGGCATGTTGCCTAGTATGGGGCCAACAGTGTCAATAACAGTGTTAAAAAGGTCATTGGCGAGAAATGAGAAGTTCTGTGGTGTGGTGGCAGGCTTGTATTGTCTTCGTAGCGGTTTGTACAGGAGAGAGGCAAATGATGCAATGAGGGCTTTAACAAAGCAAACCACTTTTTCTTATAGTGATCGGGAAAGCGCCATCTGTTCGAACGTGGTGGAACTGTCGATGACATATTATAATAGTTGAGTGTTAAAGGTGCTCTGTAGTGCTGTGCTTATCGATTGTTATTAATAGTGTCATGTGGTGACGAACAGATGTCACTTTTTTACAATTTTAACATTTATTCACTGCCACAGACCTACCACTACTAGACTTGCAACGATATTGCTAGAAAGAGACTGTCACAAATACAGTACAACATGAGTGTGAAAGAAACGCTGATATGTTTTTTGTCTCTATCGGCGTGGCTGCTCTAAGCTGGCCTACTGTCAAAATCTGGGCCAAACAAACCACAAAACGATCAAAGAAAGTTATTAATTTTAGGGATTTTATCATTTAAAGGGTGATTTAGGGTTTTATTTGAGCTTATTATAAGTTAGTAACCATAGTGTGTTCTGTGACGTGTGCAAAATATGAGTGGAGGCTACAATCAAAGATAGAAAGAGATGCACTAAAGTGGCCACGCACTATGCAGGTCTAGTAGTGGTAGGTCTGTGTTCACTGAAAATAATAATTATCACCATCAGGTCTTTAGTCTCCACTGCAGGAGCACGACCCTCTCTGTACTACCAGAGCTATATATTAGCCAGAGCAGTCAGAGGATTTGGCCTACACTCTCCACGCTGGCCAGACGGGTTGGAGAGGTCTCACTGATGTTTATAAGCTTTGTTCAGCTTGTGTTTTCTAAGTCAACTTCTACGACATCCACGGGAAGACTTGGAGTGGTCCTATTCCACCCTGCCGGGAACCACACGGCGAATTAAAACTGTAAATAATATTATGTCCTTTATTTTTCAGCTTCGGATAGCAATGAAACAATGGAAGTAACGGATATACGGTGGTTCGGCCTCCGGACGCCTTTGAAGGAGGCCTTCCCGTGGTTCGAGTACCTGGCTAGGGTAGGATGGACGCCTGATGGAAAATAGTGAGTGATTACATTTTAAACCTTATGTTTTTGTAATAAGGGTTGGATCTCTTCTATCAGCACGGAACAGCACTTTCCTATGCTGCTATCCTTTTCTGTCGCTCAGAAGCGTTATTTGATAGACCGAGAGAAAAGGATCAAGAGAAAAGGAGGAGTGCTGTGGTTTTGCGTAGAAAATCTTTAAAGAATTTGGGGATTTGTTGGATTGGTAAGTAGTGTAATGACAGTAAATTAAATTATACCTTATGGTATTGTAATAAGGTCTTTTATACAATGTAAGTAAAGGATATTCGGTGGCTCGGCCTTTGGACGCCTTTGAAGAAGGCCTTCCCGTGGTTCGAGAGAGTATGACGGACGCCTGACGGAAAATAGTGAGATTTTGAACCTTAGGGTGTTGTAATATGGCTGCCTGTGATGGTTTTGCGTTGGAAACCTCTAGAACTCGTAACCGGCTAGCTTATATGTGTAGCAACCCTAACATACATCGAAATATGAAAAAAATTTGGGGAGAGTTGTTCAGTAACATGGACTGAATCCACCCTTAAAACAGTTTTAGTATATTTTGTTAAGACTGTATACAACGTTCGTACGCACGCGTCCGTGTGTATGTCATAGGTGGAGCTATCGTAGACCGACACATTTAATTCGACTATTTTATGCTGCCTATCATAATGGCGTTCTTTTTTTTTATGTATGACGGCAAACGAGCAAGCTGGTCACCTGATGGTAAGTGATCACCGCTGCCCATGGACAACTGCAACACCAGGGGTGCAACAAGAGCGTTACCGGCCTTTCAAGAAGACTAAGACTGGTTTTTTTGGGTTCCGTACAAAAAATGAAAAAACGGAACCCTTATAGGATCACTCGTGCGTCTGTCTGTCCGTCCGTCTGTCACAGCCAATTCGCTCCGAATCTACTGGACCGAATCAGGTGACATTTGGTAGGATGGTGTAATCCTGTGACACAAACACATATGTGCAAAGTAAATGATATATTTTTTTTAAATAAGGGTCATTTTCACGGGATAAATTGGGAAATTGAAAAAAAAAGTTTTGCTAACCTTACTGTGTCATATATCAAATGAAAGGGCTCATAATGAGGATCTCAAATATATTTTTGTTTTAATTAAAAAATAAATAGTTTTGATTTTATTCATAAAAAAAGACGAAAATTGACCATGCCCCCCCCTCATCTCCGAAACTACTGAGCCTAAAATTTTGAAAAAAATACGAAATATAGTTAATTGTTTGTAGATTACAGGAAAACTTATAAGAATTCAATCAATTGTACGGAACCCTCACCACGCGAGTTTAACTCGCACTTAGCCGGTTTTATTGAAGGTTTCAATGTTATGTCCTTAGTAGACATAAAGGAGGATTTTTAAAAGAAAATTGCCAAAGAACGTATAAAATTCTGTTATCATTACAAAATAATTTATTTCCGTCCCTAGTTAATATGTTTATTTCTTTCACAGTGTCTGGGTGCAGCTCCTGGATCGCAAGCAGCAGCGGCTAGAGCTGTGCCTCATTCCTCTCAGTTCCTTTAGTTCAGCGTTCAGTTATGAAATTGGGGAGGCTCCTAGATTACAGCACAACATAGAACAGGTAGCACAACTATTTTACGTATTTCCGGACTACAAGTTGTGTTTAAGGTGAATATAGAAGCAAATGGCCCAGAAGTGGCGCCCTCTCTTGAAATAAATTGTTAACTCGTAAATATGGAGATAATTTCCATATTGCTAATCGTCAGGCACTAGATGGCCCTTTAAATTATTTTATGAACTGCCGTTGAAACTATTATTGGTGATCCGTCTAGCTTTAAAACTTGTCTCCGTCAAAAATGGCAATATGGAAATTATCTCCATTTTTACGAGTTAACAATTTATTTCAAATGAGGCCGCCACTTCAAGGCCATTTGCTTCTATATTCACATTAAGTACGCCCCATGGACGAACAAATACAAGAGGACTGACAACGCCATACAAAAAAAAACACAGATTTCGTGCCTCACACGACTATCGAGCACATTGGAAATGAAACTATGGAATTTGAAAAAATTTCGTTCTGAATTTTTTCAAAAAGGTTAGGCTACAGGGCAAACCCTTAACCCGATCGTCTTTGTTTTAGGCTCAAATTGAATCTGACCAAATTTCCAGAGGATTTTTTCTCAAATGTTTGATATCATTCTTAGCTTCCAAAATATCGAATGCCAAAATCCAAAATTCGGAAAAAAAAAAATAGTTTTTCCGCTAGTCTTACAAAAGATTCTGGGTACTTAGGCTGATGGTATCCAGGAAAAATCAGAGATGGCGCTTGTTTGTTCGTAGAAAATGAACGAACACACCGCCATCTTTGCGAAATTAAGCGGATAAAGTATGAAGTTTGTCAGTCCTCTTGTATATTTGGTCCATGGTATAATTATAGTTCATCCAATTCTTTTTTAGTCTTTACTGCAGGAGCACGACTCTGTACTACCAGAGCCATATATTAGCAGTCAGAGGATTTGGCCTACACTCTCCACGCTGGCCAGACGGGTTGGAGAGGTCTCACTGATGTTTATTAGCTTGTTCAGCTTGTGTTTCCTAAGTCGCCTTCTTCGACATCCACGGGAAGACTTGGAGCGGTCCTAACCAGACACAACCACACGGCACAAATTACGGTATAATTATAGTTACTCATTATAATATTATTTTTTTTATTAGAAAATAGAAGACATCCAAGTCCTCGTATCGGAGTCGGCGCCGGACGCGTGGATAAACGTCCACGACATTTTGTACTTTCTGCCGTCCACGGAAGACACAGTTTCCTTCATCTGGGCCTCGGAGGAGAGCGGCCATCTACATCTGTACCTCATTACGTGTGCAATAGTTCGGGATCGACAGAGATGTGAGTGTTATTTGATTTTGTATTTTAAGACATCGTCATAAGATCTAGTCTCCTTTAGATCATTGTGATCGTGTTACAGATGACCCCATATTTTTACGCCACCGTTTCGTTTATTTAATAGCGAGCTTTGCCTTATTTTTAAAACCTAATACTTTACAATTTAATTTATTAAATAATAAAATAATACTCGTATATGGTGAAAAAATACCACGTGAGCAGGTTCAGGCAATTCAGCCTTAAAATGATACATGGAGTTCAGTGCTGCCCCCATTTGAAAAAAAAATATTTGAAAGGAAACGGAGATATCATTAAAAATTTCGTATTAGTAAACCCTGGATAACCCTTCAAAAATTTTATAACTACTGTTTACAGTTTAAAGTGAGAACGAGAAGCTTTTCTTCGCACATTTGCGAAAAACGGTCGGACTTTTGGCAAATGTGCGAAGGTACTAGGGCTTCTCAAAGGCAAAATTTTAAATGGCCCGTCAGTGTAATGAGATTGCGAATACTAACCCTGAATTTGATGTTTTTGATCCCAAACTTGCCTCATACACTAAAACTTTAAAGGGGATCTTGTATGATTGAAATTTGAAGTGTATACATATTTAATAGGTAAGAGTTTGTATATTTTTATTTTACTTATTTTATCTTAGATTGTAAGAACACCTCTTTTATTATTTCATGTACACACATGTGTTGGATGGCAACCAGTTTTAATGTTTTTGTATGTTTCTTATTGTGTAGTTTTGTAATAGTTGTAATCTGTTTTGTGTGATAATAAAATAAAATAAAAATGATATCTCCGTTTTCTTTTAAATAATTCATTTCAAATGGGACGACCTGTCAGCTTTTGACAAGGAGTGGAGGGACATGGCTGAGGATCGAAGGGACTGGAAGCGACAAGGGGAGGCCTTTGCCCAACTGTGGGACCTAAATGGCTAGTAATAGGCTAAAAATTTCAAATTACTTAAAATAGTTTCAGTATATTTTGCTAGACTAATATAATTCGTTTTGTTCGCAGCGGTCATAGAAATGATAACGGAAGACGACATAGCGGTCGGGCCAAACGTGATAAGCAAGGAAGCTATCACCGCCGGGGAGTGGGAGGTGATGGGCAGGAATATATGGGTGAGTGTCACCATCGACAGGAAATCACAAATTGTACATTGAGGATTCCGTACCTCCGTACAATGTTTTAAAACGCTGAAAAACACATGTTTCTTGTATGACCGGCCCCCTTTAATTTGTAACTTTTTCTTATTTTTAGGGTTCCGTGCCCAAAGGGTGCAAACGGGACCCTATTACTGAGACTCCGCTATCTGTATGTCTGTCACAGGGCTCTTATCTCTTGAACCGTAATAGCTAGACACTTAAAATTTTCACCGATTATGTTTTACTGTGGCCGCTATAACAACAAATACTAAAAATAAGATAAAGTTATAAATCAAAGGGGGTCGCCATATAAGAACGTGTTTCTTCAGCGTTTTAAAAAATTGTACGGTGGTACGGAACCCTTCATGTACGAGTCCGACTCGCACTTGCCCGTTTATTTTACTAATATTGGAGCAAAATATATATTTTCTAGTTTTGAAATTCTTAGCTATACTGATTCTTTGTTTCATATCCTGTGAACATTTGGCGTTTTCATGAATTATACTTTCTAGGCAATGACCTTCCATTCTAGGTATTTAAACTTGACGTATTGACGACCTCCGTGGCGTAATGGTTAACACGCTAGACCGCTAATCCGGAGGTTCTGGGTTCGATCCCCAGCCAGGGCAAGTTGGAAAATGGCCTTTTTCAAATTGTCCTGGGTCTTGGGTGTTTATCTATAAATGTATTTATCATAAAATATAGTATCGTCGAGTTAGTATCCCATAACACAAGTTTAAAACTTACTTTGGGACTAGCTTAATCAGTGTTATTAGTCCTTATATATTTATTTATTTATTTAGAAACTTATCTATTATTTATTTATTTTCACATTGGTACTATTAAATCCGCACCACGCATCTTCAGGACACAGCTGAAAATCAGTGTATTGCTCCCGGGCAAGATTACCACTGAGCTGTGTCCTTTTTGTATTGCTGTAGCACACACATTTGAATTATTATGTTTTTGTGTAATTTTTTTACTATGTTTGTCTGTTTTTTGTAAGTATGTGTGTTATATTATAGCAACAAATAAATGTCTTTCAATTCAATTCAATTCTACTTGCTTGCTTGCTTACTGCCATTTAACGTAAGCTATTTTTTTTTACAGATAGACGAAACGCGCAAACTAGTATACTTCGTAGGGCTTCGGGAGTCTCCACTGGAGCGCCATCTGTACGTAGCTTCGTTTGACCCGCCAAGACCGAGTTCCATTACATTGTTAACGACCGTGGGCCATTCGTGTACAGTGGACATCGATGAGGTGAGTAATTAAGGCGAAGATATAGGCAAATGGCCTTGAAGTTTGAAATAAATTGTTAACTCGTAAATATGGAGATAATTTCCATATTGCTCTTCGTCATGCACTAGATAGCCCTTTAAATTATTTTATGAACTGCCGTTGAAACTATTATTGGTGATCCGTCTAGCTTTAAAACATGCCGTGGCCACTTTTGGCGGAGGCAAGTTTTAAAGCTAGACGGACTAATGTAAATACTTTCAACGGTGGTTCATAAAATAATTTAAAGGGCTATCTAGTGCATGACGAAGAGCAATATGGAAATTATCTCCATATTTACGAGTTAACAATTTATTTCAAATGAGGGCGCCACTTCAAGGTCATTTGCCTATATCTTCACCTTAAAGCTTTATAAACAGTGACATAAGGGTCAATATCGTTTTGCTAGTGTATTTTTGTAGGTCTCGGAAGGTCTAAGTGTTATTGAGGTAGGTGTTTTGAGCCTTATTTACTGTTACATAAGGGGCAATATTGCAAACTTGTATACATCTTAGGGCTTCGGAAGTCTCTACTGGAGCGCCGCCAAGACCGAGTTTCATTAAATTGTTAACGACTGTCGGCCACTCTTGTACAGATGATGAGTGTTTTAAACCTTATCAACTATTACATAAGGGCCTTTATCGCATGATAGTGTACTTCTTAGGTCTTTGAGAGTCTACTGGAGCGATATCTATAGATTGTTAGACGATGTGACTGTTTAAGCCTTATTTACTGTGCAAGGAGGGTCAATATCCACTCCAGTCTTCCCGTGGATGTCGTAGAAGGCGACTTAGGGAACACAAGCTGAAACAACTTGACTGCTGAACCAACAACAGTGAGACCTCTCCAACCGTCTGGCCAGCGTGGAGAGTGTAGGCCAAATCCTCTGGCTGCTCTGGCTAATAAACAGATCTGGTAGTACAGAGAGGGTCGTGCTCCTGTTAATTTAATATATATTTGATTGTAGGAATGCACAACAGCAGTCATAACGTCATCCAACATTAGCAGCGTGCCTGCAACAAGAGTGTACCGGATCGTGCATTCTCCAAAACCACAGCTTCTCATACAGGGCACCCTCATGGAGCGAGCGGCGTCAGGTCAGACATACTATTGCTTTCCTTCAATAGGCATGATGACTGAAAAAGTATTTTTGGCCCATGGTTTAGATTATTAAAAAATATTGAATACATATTTTTTCTTTTCTCTGAAAAACAATAAATTACGAAGATACACGGCATGAAATATACGATTTTTACACATCGGTGACGTCACAAGCCCCACTCTAGAACTTAGATAATCTGTATCTTTGTGAATTTTTACTTTTCTGATAAACTGAAAAATATGGGTACATTATTTTTGGATAATCTAACTAACGGACTAATTAGAATAATATTTTTTTGACCCATTCATCATTCCCATTGTAGTTTTCAGTGTAAGGGTGATTCCAGTGCCTTACCATTTATATTCGGATTTTTATTTTCATTCTTAATACTCATAATTTTTATACAATGAGTTCATCTCAGCGCGTTTCCGGTTGCATCCTAAGTTGTGCTGCTTCGGAGCCCGGGATGCGCCTTCTCGCTTTTTCTTCTCCAAATATAACATGCTCATTAGAGAGTCTGTTAATATTCCTATGGTTGGAACTGTTTGTGTACCTACATTCTACTCTGCCGGGAACTAGTCTTCCCGTGGATGTCGTAGGACACTTAGGAAACACAAGCTGAACAAAGCTTATAAACATCAATGGGATCTTTTAAACCCGTCTGGCCAGCGTGGAGAGAGTGTAGGCCAAATCCTCTGACTGCTCTGGCTAATATATGGCTCTGGTAGTACAGAGAGGGTCGTGCTCCTGCAGTGGAGACTGGAAAAGACCTGATGGTGATGTACCTATAAATCGTTCGCAGAAACTTCGGAGACGCGGAGTTTCAACGGCTCGTGGGACAGCCGGTCCGGGGATGGAGATGACGAATGCACTGAGAGCGCCATTCTTGTTAGAGGTTAGTCCAATTTTTTTTAAATTAACCGACTTCGAGTGAACACAGTCCCAATTACGAAAAACAATAGTTCGACTACTCATTGCTTCGACTGAACACACTTCGACAACACACACCTTCGAAAAACACTACTTCGACAGAAACCTTCTTACATATGCACTTGTTCGGCCGGCAGATCTCTATTTTGACGGAACATACCTTCCATACCATAAATTATGCTTGTATTAATAAGCCTATGGTACTATGGTACTTTTAAAATTAGCATTACCTTCATAATAGTAGTACCTCTATAACATATTGACCTTTTTCTGCTTCCTAAAAGACCATGGGGGATTTTGTATGAATCCCGTCCCCACCCTACAACAGTCATGGGATACGTGTCAATTTCTTCATTGGGACCCAAAAAGACTAAAGTACCTGTGTTAGTTGCAAAAACTATTGGTTTATTTATATGAAAAAATAACTTTGGCAAAAATGTATTTATTTTAAACAAAAATATTTTTTCCCCAAACAAAAATTATAAATTAAAAAAACAATATATTAGAAACCCCACGTATTTGAAGTACGTCGCCATAGTAAAAATAGTAGATTGTGCTACAAGGCGTAAAAGTAATCGTTTTAACGTGAGGGCGCTACTTTGAATCCAGAGCGAAACGAAGGATGCCACAATAGAATCACGAGCGTAGCGAGGGATTCAACGATGGAATTCTGAGTGAAGCGAGGGATTCAAGTATATCGCCCGAGATAAAACTATTACCGTACACCGTGTCACAGAATACGAATAAGAGTCAAACAGAATGGTATCTCACAGCGTCTCCCGCAAATTGGCGTCCCCGTACCTCTCCCCCGCACTTTGTGAGCTTTAACGGCTCCAAACCAGGGTTTGATTACTAGCCGCACGCAATACGCGACGTGTGTTGTCTTGAGAACTGTCAACCAATAGTAACAATCATGGTGAGAAGGTGCACGTATAATAATTGTTTATCCACCCAATACTCTAAAGGACGTATATTTCATACATTTCCAAATGATGAAAACAGGTAATCAAAGCAACAATATAATTTCACGTTATTACCCAGCAACCATCTTGATATATATACCCTTCTCGCTCTCTCGCATTGGCGGGAGATACACGAGAGCGAGATTGTAACATTACCGGATTGCTAATAAGCAATCCGGTAATGTTCCATAGGCTCCTCGCTCACAGGTAATCACATACACGCAGATGCCAACTGGATTTCCGCGGGTTATAGTGCTAAATGCCATTGTTGACAATGACAACTTGACATGCTGTGTGTAAGCGTAAATCGTGATAAACATTTGTTTATTTTTATTGAATTTATTCATATAATTACCGTATAGTTTTGCGCCGAATATGCAAATTACTATATTACAATAGTGAAATTAGTGCGTTACAATATAAATGACTCAATAATAATCAGTAAAGTGAACTATAGGTGAAATGGACAATGAACATAATGAAAAATATTTGTGAAGTGATATTACGTAGCTGTTTCCGACTTTCCTGTAACATTTAATACATATAAAACAGAATATTTTTTACGTCATAGTGTTCGCAAATCTTCCGGTATGGAAAAATATAATCGTAAATATGTCGAACTCGTTAGTAGGTAGGTATTAAAATAATTCTGCGGTGCGACCCTAAGTATAAAACTCACACATCGACGTGTGTACAGATAAATTGTTTCGTTTGTAGTAGTAGTAGGTATATATGTTACTCTGAATCAATGGAGAGTCATACCAGTGACCGTGTAGCACATTCTTCTTTTCATCTCAATCTATGAGAAAAAGCAAATATATACCTATAACGAAAGTAGAATGCCTACATATACCTAATCAGAGTTTAACAGACAGTTACTAACCTTTATTTGGTGGCGTTTTCACTGAAGAAGTACTATGAAAATATTTTTCTAGGACCACCAACCACATCTTATACATTTTCCAGTCATTAGAATCGTTTCACTACTTTTTCCTTGTGTGTCAATTCTTTATATATTTAAATATGTATATTATACGTAAACTTCATATTTATTTACTATCGGCCTCATCAAGAAATTAGTCACATTTAAAATAGTTGTAAAAATTACTATTTAAATCAAAGACAACAATTGCGCGTTTTTATTGGTTTTGAATAAATTATTATTTTAAAGCAAGAGAACCAAAACATTTTGACCTACAGTCATCCACGTAAAACGTGTTGTATTCCAATTTGAAAAATTACGACGCCCTTGCCTATATTTTATATTTTTAAAACTAAATTCTTCTTTTTTTTTTGCTGTGTGCCAATATTATTTTTGATTCTACATTCGTGTTCGGTTTTCAAATGTGTTTTAACACCTAGGGAATTTCCTTTATACTTTTCAGTGTCTAGAGAATTACCAGTGACTAGCCCCAAATATTTGGGATAAAAACATCGTTTTTCGAATAGATGAGATGAAAAATACCTACTAGACGCTTCAAATGACACTTGTTTCAAATCTGTTGTGGGGACGCCTCTTGTCATCATCCTTTGTAGTAGTAAAATAGTAGTATTTTGTGTTCAGAGAATCCCCTGTCGTGCGTGGACATCCCGCCGCCCCAGATCTACTCGACGCGGCTGTCGTGCGGGCTGGCGGCGTACTGCACGCTGTGGCGCTGCGCGCGCGCGGGCCGCAGCCCCACCGTGCTGCACGTGTACGGCGGCCCGGAGGTGCAGACCGTCACCAACAGCTACAAGGTATTGCTTTTTAAACTATCGCGCTTTGAACACATGATTTATATACCTATAGATAGATAAAAAAATATTCGGAAGAAAAACACATTTCACAAATTAAAAAAAATATATTTACAGGAGAAGAATAAAATAAAAATGTGATTAGTCCCCCAAAATGGACTCCAACTTAGCATGTGCTGGGTTTTGCATGTACTAGCTTTTGCCCGCGGCTTCGCTCCCGACCTTTCTTAGCGGATGCCTACGTCGTAACATCTACCTGCATGACAAATTTCAGCCCGATCCGTCCAGTGGTTTGGGCTGTGCGTTGACAGATCACTATGTCAGTCAGTCAGTCAGTCACCTTTGAGTTATATATGTTTAGATAACGGGACACCAATTGCAACCACTGGATTGAACTACACCAGCCAAAAGTGTTATCGTCCGATCGTCACTATTATAAAAGAATAGTACGAGAAGCTGTTGAAATTAAGAAGCACAAAACTTTCAACAGGGAAGACGGATTTAAATTATCATCTGCATGAAACCAAGTGATTGCAAAAGTAAAAACGCGTAAGTCAGTGTCGAACAAACAGACAGATACAGTTAGTGTAGTGTGTACCGGGGTTAATACGTAAATATAAAAACAATGTGGGTAGTGACACTAATGACATTATAAAATGTGGGTAGTGTTATTATCAAAAAATCTGCGTTCACCGTCAACAAGACGACACCGCTGCTCTCTAGTCAGTCTGCGACCACGAAAGATGTAACTCTTTTTCGAAACGTTAGACAAAACAATAAAAAAGGTTCGTGCTAAGCTACAAGGTAGCCCACGGGCTCAGAATACAGTAAGAGTAAACAGAACGGGAGTCTCCAAAGGTACGCGCAATATGCGTCCCCGTTCCCCGCACCCGCACCTCTCCCCCGGGTCTTGTGGGTTCTTGTATTTATGACCAATCACAAATTTAGATGACAATTTTCGATGCACCTGTAAATATATATTTAAATTTATTGTGTGTAAAATAAATAAATAAATAAATGTTACTTACAGGGTATAAGACAGCTCCGGATGCACATGCTCGCGGCGCGGGGCTTCAACGTGGTGGCCGTGGACTCGCGGGGCTCCAAGCACCGCGGGCGCGCCTGGGAGGCCGCCCTCCGGGGCAAGATGGGGCAGGTGGAGCTGGACGACCAGGTTAGTGCTTGTTGTACACTGTTGTATGGCCCACTGCTGGGAAGAGATCTCCACTCTTTTGGGAGGCTACGATACAGGGCAAGATGAGGCAGGTGGAGCTGGACGACCAGGTTAGTGCTTGTTGTAGACTGTTCTACTTTCCGTTCATCATCACCACCCTCTCGTAGTCCCGGTTGCATCCTCAGCGGTGTTGCTTCAGAGCCCGGGGTCCGCTACCTAACCTCGGTGATGACGAGGGTACTGGTTTTACACAGATCTCCGCAACCCAAAGGGTAGACCAGAACCAATCCTAAGATAGGTTTAAATGAACGTTACATGGCGTTCGGGACCTTTAGCTTTGCGTGCCTTCCGAAGCACGGAGACAAAACGCTGAAAAAAACACGTTTTTTTGTATGAGGACCCCTTTAATTTTCAACTTTTTCTATTTTTAGTATTTGTTGTTATAGCGGACACAGTAATACATAATCGGTGAAAATTTTAAATGTCTAGCTGTTACGGTTCAAGAGATAGAGCCCTGTGACAGACGGACAGACAGCGGAGTCTCAGTAATAGGGTCCCGTTTGCACCCTTCGAGTACGGAACCCTAAAAAAGAGAAAGTATATATTTTTTTTATTGCAGTAGAGTTATAAATTCACATTTCACGTTAATATTATTCGCAGGTGGAGGTTTTACAATGGTTGGCCAAAGAGACTGGCTGCATCGACATGGAGCGAGTAGCCATACACGGCTGGAGTTACGGTAAGCCATGTATAATACCACAGACCATGGATCAAGATATATACAGATCTGTGTATAAATACACTAGATGACGAGTCGAATAAAACACATTTTTCTAAACGTCAAAACAAACATTTTAAAATTTTTCTACAATGTGAAAAGTTATTTTTGACCTCCCATACAAGTTGGCCGATCGGCTGATCCGAGTTTGTATGGAAAGCTAAAAATTATTTTGCATACTTCATAATTTTCTTTCATTTATTCATAATTACTTCAAATTCGAATATAATAAATAAATAATAATAATAATAAATATATAGCTAGCCCCAAAGTAAGTTTTAAACTTGTGTTATGGGATACTAACCCAACGATACTATATTTCATGATAAATACATATATAGATAATCACCCAGGACCTAGGACAATTTGAAAAAGGCCATTTTCCAACTTGCCCTGGCTGGGGATCGAACCCAGAACCTTCGGATTAGCGGTCTAGCGTGTTAACCATTACGCCACGGAGGTCCTCGATAATAATATGTCAGAATAGAATAATCAGTGTTAAATAAGGCCATCGTTGTGTGCGTATCAGTCACCGACACCGATATCCCTGATATGTCATCATCATCCTCTCGTATTCCCGGTCGCATATTCAGCGGTAACGCTTCAGAGCCCGGGGACCGCTACCTACCCTAGGTGATTTGACGAGGTTACTGGTTTACACAGAGCGACTGCCTTCTAACCTCCGCAACCCAAAGGGGACACCAGAACCAATCCTAGGATAGGTACAAACGCTAGATGGCGTTCGGGACCAACAGCTTTACGTGCCTTCCGAAGCACGGAATCATCTTTCTTTTCGGATAATCAAGGTGATTCAAGCCTGCAATATGCTAACCAGACTGAAAACAACTTTACACAAAGTATGCTTTCCCAGTGGGATTTGTCACTCCCCGTTGAGGTATCGAAAATGTACCTGCATTATTACTATGCGCGCAGGCGGCCCCTCCGGGTGGTAAATTCAGTTATACGAATCGTTTGTCCAGAGTAATAAGAATGAAATTGGCTTGCAATAGATGTCTAGGTTTCTTTACGAATAGGTGCTGAGTTCTGACGTGAGCTAAATTAAACCATATCGCTAGCCACATTGAGTAGATATTTCTTTGAATTTCTTTGCTGAGTGAGACTTCTGTACGTTAGTATTATTCTGTGCTACCAGCAAAACTGAGTTTTGCTGGTAGCGTGACTCTACCACAACTGTGCCAGCCAGTTAGCGAACCAAATCCTAATCCTAACTAATATTATAAATGCGAAAGTGAGTTTGTATATTTGTTTGTTTGTTTGTTACCTCTTCACGCTTTATCTACTGAACCAGTCTTCTAGAAAAATTGGCATACGCATAGTTAAGAGTACAGAGGACATAGGGTACTGTTCATCCCGAAAAAATGTAATGTTCCCGTGGGATACGCGAGCGAAGCTGCGGACGAAAGCTAGCAAATAAATGAAAGAAAACTGTGTTTGTGTGCAGGCGGGTACCTGTCTCTGCTGGGGCTGGCCACGCGGCCCAACATCTTCAAGGTGTGCGTGGCGGGCGCGCCGGTGACGTCCTGGCGGCTGTACGACACGGCCTACACGGAGCGCTACATGGGGCTCCCGGGCGCCGCGCCGCACGCCTACACGCGCGCCAGCGTGCTCGCGCACACGCCCTTCTTCCCCGACCAGTGAGTCTCACTTCATCTGACCACCCCGGAGGTCCTGGGTTCGATCCCCGGCCAGAGCAAGATGGAAAATGGCCTTTTCCAAAAAGGCATATTTTATTTATTTATTAGCCTATTTCAGTGTCCCACTGCTGGCCAAAGGCCTCCCCTTTGTTTCCAGTTAGTCCGGTCGAGGGCAGTAGTTTGCCACTCGCTCATGTACTTGTCCAAGTCATTACGCCATCTAAAAAAGGCATGATTGGTCCTGATATATTTGTATATGTATACCTTACGAGTATAACTCGTAAGGTCTAACAAAATAAACTGAAACTATTTTAAGGGTGAATTCAGTCCATGATACTAAACAACTTTCCCCAAGAAACATGTATCGAAATACGAATAACAATTTTTGGCCTCCCATACAAGTTGACCGATCAGCTGATCCGAGTTTGTATGAAGAAAAGAAACATTTTACATATTTCGATATATGTTTCTTGGAGAAAGTTGTTCAGTATCATGATCTCAATTCACCCTTGAATTAGTTTCAGTATATTTTGTTACGACGTTATATACATACTTTTTATTATTTTTATTACGCTTCAAAGTATGAAAGTTGTCAGTCCTCTTGCATTTGTTCATTCATGGCAACAGGCAACAATTTTTCAGCACAGAATATTATATAAGTATTTCATACAGAACGGGATCTCCTGCGGTTCCCTGCAATATGCGTCCCCGTTCCCCGTCCCCGCCCCCCTCCCTATGAAGTACCATATCTTTTCATTTTATTTATTTATTTCATAACAAAAAAATTATTGTGTTAAAATGTCTATGCTTAGCCTAATACTTATTAATAATACAAATTCAAATAATCAAAGGATATTACAGACTTCAAGGACATAATATATAGTATAAAATATATTCTTACAATAATATAATGCAAGATAACACTTCGTTTGTCATTTCAGAGACTCTTTGATACTATAGAAACACTTCTCTAGTAAAAATGCTTTAACCTTTTCTTCGAAATTACCTACTTTTGTAAATTAACAATGTTAACTCCTAATCTGTGCTTGCAGTGTGTAAATATGGGCCTTGATAATATGTGTTGTTCTCAGGGAAGGTCGCCTACTCATAATCCACGGGCTGGCGGACGAGAACGTGCACTTCTGTCATACTGCGGCGTTGCTCGCCGAACTGGTGCGGCTGGGGAAGCCGCACAGGGTGCAGGTCAGTTCATATCTTCTTCATCTGAACGCGCTCCCGGTTGCATCCTCAGCTATGCTGCTTCGGAGCCCGGGGTGCGCTTCCTCGCTTTTTAGGGTTCCGTACAGAAAATGAAAAAAAACGGAACCCTTATAGGATCACTCGTGCGTCTGTCTGTCCGTCCGTCTGTCACAGCCAATTTTCTCCGGATCTACTGGACCGAATCAGGTGAAATTAGGTAGGATGGTGTAATCCTATGACCTAAATACATATGTGCAAAGTAAATAAATATTATTTTAAAATAAGGGTTATTTTCGGGGGAAAAATTAGGAAATTAGAAAGAAAAAACAAGTTTTGCAACACTTACTATGATATATATCAAATGAATAGGCTTGTTATAAGGATCTCAAATATATTTTTGTTGTTATTGTAAAATAAATAGTTTTGATTTCATTCATGAAAGAAGACGAAAATTGACCATTCCCCCCTGATCTCTGAAAGTACTGAGCCGAAAATTTTGAAAAAAATACAAATTATAGTTCATTGCTGGTAGATTATTGGAAAGAATTCAATTAATTGTACGGAACCCTCTCCACGCGAGTTTAACTCTCATTTGGCCGGTTTATTCTTTTCTAAATATAATATAACATATCAATGGTTACCCAAGGATGATGATAAACGATTTGGCTATAGTTTTACGACCGGCCGCCTGCTTGACGTCAACCCGCCTTGGGAATGCTACTGTAGCGCGAGCTTTAAGTGCGATTTTTCCTTTAGTCGCCTCTTACGACATCCACAGGAAGAGATAGAGTGGTCCTATTGTGACCCGGGAACCACACGGGTAACACCTCAGTTTATACACTATCACGCATCTAGAATCAGGTTAAAATCCATCTTTTGTCTCTTTTCCTCTTATCGGCATTTACTATTGCTAGAATGAGATTTCGCTAAACGTCTAAAGTAAAAATGTAGCCTGTTTTCTGCATAATACGACTAAATTTTAAATGAAATTGTGTAATGTCATTGACTTCTGTTTAATGACTTTTATATTTATTAGCGTCATACACGTCTTGGCGTACCGCATTAAAATAAAACGCCACTACGTTTCAAAACAGGCTACACTTTTGATACTTCAACGCGGAATCTATATACCTCCCTCTGTAATGAGTACTTTAAAATTCATCATTATCAGGTCTTGTTTAATCTCCACTGCAGGAGCACGACCCTCTCTGTACTACCAGAGCCATATATTAGCCAGAGCAGCCAGAGGATTTTGCCTACACTCTCCACGCTGGCCAGACGGGTTGGAGAGGTCTTATTAATGTTTACAAGCTTTGTTCAGCTTGTGTTCCTTAAGTCGCCTTCTACGACATCCACGGGAAGACTTGGAGTGGTCCCATTCTACTCTGCCGGGAACCACACGGCACCTCTGTAATAAAAAAGATAAAAATATATTTATTTTTCTCCAAAAATCTAAATTACAAGGTAGGTTACAATCCGGGCTATGGTGTTATCACCGATTGGTGGAGACTGGAGTCTGCAAGAGGCTGGGCCTGTGATACAGATCTCCAGGGCTCTCACTACTGGATACAAGTGAGATTAAAAAATATGTACATAAAGAGAGAATAAGTACTTTAAAGTTATCATAAAAAAATACTATATAAAATAAATACATAACATTTTTATACATAGAATACTGTCTCTTCATTACACAGGTATACCCCGGCGAGCGTCACTCTCTTCGCGCAATGCACGCCGCCAAGCACTACGAGGCAACCCTACTGCACTTCTTACACGAAAACTTGTAAACGTTACCCCCTAAACCAACCTTCTTAGGGGGGGGGGGGGGGGAATGGCGCCACCTTGTTCATTTTGAAGGGGGGTAATGGCGCCCCCTGGTTTATTGTGAAGGGGGAGGGGGGGGTAATAATATCGATCTCTTGTTCATTATGAAGGGGGAATAATAATACCCCCTCTTATGCAATATGAGGAAGGGGGGTTGCAAAAATGTCTCCCCTTTTGTGGCCGAGTAAGAACTCGTGAACCTGTAACGTTATAACCTCGTTGCCATGGCAACAGGTGGATGGACGATTATTTATTATCATTTTTTTATTTTTGTAATGTCAACTTTAAAATTACAAAAAATGCCCAAATCTGTCATGCCGGTTTAAAATAAATATTAGAGTGCGTTTGTAACGAAATGTCTAACTAACGTCTTTAAGAGATAACACTAAAGTTGAGAAAATCGAAAGTAGGTATTATTAAAATCTATTGCGGTCGCGCCGTGCCCGAACAACAAGCGAGCGAGTGCGATAGACACAGCTGCAGCTCGGACCGAAAATATCTACGAAAAGTACACAAAATCAACGTTTCGTAGTCCCCGGATTTCTCTTCCAAAACCTAACCGCTTTAATTTGTTTTTTTTTAATTAAAAATTGAAGAAAAGCTACTATGGCTGTGTTCCTGTGTTGTCTTTTTAAAATATAATCTCGTCAAATTTGTTTGCTAGATGTTTGAACATAGTGGAGAATCTTACCAATTTTTCATTTTCATGAAGATTTCTATGTCTTTTAATAACTGAATTATGATTATAAAAGAAAACATAGGGACATGTCAATATATATGTACAGTGGTATCAACCCGAGAGGGTGTTAACGTACTAACCAATGTGAACAACTTTTACTGTGGGACTATCGCAAAAAAAAACTGCAACTCCATACAAAATTAAATACCTACCGCGCCGAAATGTATTTGTGTATTTAGTACGTCAACGGTTTCGGGTTGATACCCCCTTTTTGTTACATGTTGTATGCATAAAATTTAAAAAAAAAAACATTGCTCTATGGCGCTATCCGGGGAGCAGTCAGGGGACAACGTTTGTATGGAAACACGGCCCATCGATTTCCGCTTAAGAGCCCGGACTACCCTAAAGTTCTTAGAGCGATCTTAAATATTATCAATATTAACGAAATGCTCACTTTAAAATAAAAACACAGCAAAGTTCAGGACTAACTCTAAACATAATAAGTTTCGAACACACGATTGCTTAAAATTTTCTCGATAGAAAAACATTGCGAAGGTGCCTCCAAATCACCTCAGAATTATACTAAAACAGAAAGTATTTAAGAAATACAATTAATTAGCACTTGTAACTTTGGATTATGATTGTATTAAACATAAGGCAGTCATCATATGTCTTACTTTTTAAATAACTCTTAAATATTCTTTATAAAACGAAAAAACCTCAAAACCAGAACCAGCCTCATTGACCCACCGCGATTCCCGACGCCCCACATGGCTCGCTGTCTCTCTTCGGCTAGAGTAAATTTGTGTGCGTGGAAGCGGGAGCAAAATTTAGATTATAGACATCAGGCGCCCTCTTAAGTGAAAAAAAACCTAACCCATTAAAACTATTTGATAAAGATGTAGTTTATTTCTATATGAAACCAAATCAGACTTTATTGTCATGTATTAACGCTCAATGTTGCTTGACACTAATACGTGGAAATGCAGTTACGTACGTCTTGCGTAACGCTTTTGGAGTAACCCTGTATTTTTTTAAAAGATACAGGTTTACTTAAGATCTCAATAAAAAATATGCTATTGTACTTTACAAGGAGATGTAATGTTCTTATATCTATTGATATATTTAAGGAATGCAATCTCGCGAGGTTCTGGATACGCCGAGATCCTAATGATCAATCTCGCGAGATTTCGCCATTTACGAGACCTCGCGGGATTGGTGATTTTTTTTATTTTTTATTCAAATCGGCATAATAATGAAATAAATTCATTAAGCGTATTCATAAGAAAATAATAATTTTGATGTATTATTTGAACATTATTCATTTTTACAACTTTTGTCAAGCAAATACTCCCTCTTCCTCTCCCTCCCCTCTCTGGGGAGGGCCCTGAAAGGCCGGTAACGCTCTTGTTACACCCCTGGTGTTGCAGTTGTCCATGGGCAGCGGTGATCACTTACCATCTGTTCCGCTTGTTCGTTTGCCGTCCTATGACATTAAAAAAAATAAAAATAATAATCAGTGAGCCAGAGAACAATCTCGTTAGATTTTTGGTAAATTTAGATCTCGGCCATATGGACGAGTGTGTCGTCACTTTGACCGCTATCTCTTTTGCTCTTATAAGGGTGACCGTTATCGTATTGTTTGTCGCAATCGGCTATGGTCTTTTAAAAAAAATGTGGGTCTATGGCCTGTCACTACCTGCTTTTCGATGTCTCAGGATTGTGGACTCTGTGCGATGTCGCTAAGGGTTAGAACACATCTGTCAGCATGGAACAGCATTATCTTATGCTGTTATCGTTTCCTGTCGCTAAAAACCGCCATTTGCTAGAGCGACGGAACGCCGCGGAATCAGCGATGCTGCCGCGCTCCGTCGCTGTCTCTCGTTCTAGCAAATGACTGTGCTAAAGCGACAGAAAAGGATAACAACATAGGAAAATGCTGTTCCGTGCTACCAGATGTGTCCCAACCCTTAGTCTGCATTATATTATAATATGGAATAAAACTGATTGCCTAGTCTGATTTCTATTTAATTAAAATTGTATAACAAATTTAAATAATTTTGAGAATTGCCGCATCTGTTGCTATAGTAACTGAAATATACTGTATTTTATCACGATTAGATGTTTTATTTTTCCGACTGCTAAAGAAGGGTTATGTTTTAGCACCTGTATTATCAATCAATGAACAATACCATTTTGGTTCAACTTATGTGCTATAACGTATCGGTCTGCATTAATACTGCACTCTGGCGGTAGAACATTGCAGTAATATCTCCTATTTAAATACCCATTTTTTTTCCAGGACGACTGTTACCCACGCTACGCCACTGGTCCATAGTATACTCGTACAATACCTGGCACATAAGTTAAACCAAAATAGCGGCGCTGCGCAGGTATAATTAGAGGCAAAAGTGTGCGCAGTGACCAAAATTCAAAATATCTTTATTATCATAGGATATTTATAATATCTCTTAATAATAGTCACTTTGTTTTGTTTTGCACAAATGTTGACGTCAAATCGTTACTTACAGCTAAGTTCACGCCGCTTCCTAGGCGCAAGTGCAGAAGAAGCGGCAACAAACTGCACTGCACGTTTTCTCCAAAGACGTCAACTAACAAACTTAAAACTTAAAATTAGTTATATGGATGGACTGAGATTACATTGTTTGTTATGTCATAATTAAATTGAATTATAAGAATTACGAAATTTAAAATAATGTAAATTTGTAAATTTAGTATGTAACAATGTACCTAAATTATGACATGTCTAAGTATACAAACCTATAAGGTGAAGAGATAAGCAAATGGCCTTGAAGTGTGAAATAAATTGTTAACTTGTAAATATGTTAATACATATATACATATTTCCATATTGCTCTTCGTCATGCACTAGATAGCCCTTTAAATTATTTTATAAACCACCGTTAAAAGTATTTACATTAGTCCGTCTAGCTTTAAAACTTGCCTCCGCTAAAAGTGGCCACGGCAAGTTTTAAAGCTAGACGGACACTTCAAGGCCATTTGCTTACCTCTTCACCTTAAGAGGGACCCGCGCCAAGCTCAAGCCAGACCTTTTTGTCTTTAAGATAGTCATCGGTCCTATAATAAGCCTTCTCACAAAGTACTTTCTTTACATAAGCTTTGAATTTTCTGTCTGGCAAGCTATTTTAGTTCACCTTATTTGCCAGGTATTGTACGAGTATACTATCGACCAGTGGCGTAGCGTTAACAGCCGCCCGGGGTGGAAAAAAAATTTGGGTATTTAAATAGGAGATATTACCAGGTCTGTGTCACTCCCCGTTTAGGTATCGATAATGTACCTACATTATTACTAAGCGCGCAGGCGGCCCCTCCAGGTGGTAAATTCAGTTTTACGAATCGTTTGCCCAGAGTAATAAGAATTAAATTGGCTTGCAATGGATGTCTAGGTATTTATACGAAAAGGTGCTGAGTTCTGACGTGTGCTAAATTAAACCATACGCTAGCCACATTGAGTAGATATTTCTTTGAATTTCTTTGCTGAGTGAGACTTCTGTACGTTAGTATTATTTATTCTGTATTAGGATTTAAATTATTATTCTTTTTTAAAACTACCGACACTAGCGTTTCGCAACGACCACTGCTGAGAAGAAACGCCGAAAGAAACTTAAAGATATCGGTCAAAAAAATTAAAGATACCGGTTCGACACTAGAAAAACCAAAATCTGGGCGGTCAAGGTTTCCGAAACACAAACATGAGAGGCCTTCATTCACCAAAAGTGACAGTATGGGCTGCGATGTCGGCGCGAGTAATTATTGGCCCTTACTTTTTAGGGTTCCGTACCCAAAAGGTGCAAACGGGACCCTATTACTGAGACTCCGCTGTCTGTCCGTCTGTCACAGGGCTCTATCTCTTGAACCGTAACAGCTAGACACTTGAAATTTTCACCGATTATGTATTACTGTGGCCGTTATAACAACAAATACTAAAAATAAAAAAAAGTTTAAAATTAAAAGGGGTCGACATACAAAAAACGTGTTTTTTCAGCGTTTTCAACTAGATCTTTATAATGGCATTAACTAGATACTTGAAATTTTCGCCGATTATGTATTACTATGACTACTATAAAAACAAATACTAATAATAAGATAAAGTTAAAAATTAAAGAGGGTCGTCATACAAGAAACGTGTTTTTTCAACGTTTTAAAACATTGTACGGAGGTACGGAACCCTTCATGTATGAGTCCGACTCGCACTTGCCCGTTTATTTGAGGATGCAAGAAGATGTGCGGTTACAGACCGAGAAACGCTCCATAGCGACTAAATTCCCAAGAGCCAGGCTACCTACACTAGCATACCCCCCGCGCCCCTCATTATAACACAAAATTTACATACATACATACCTACATAAATACATACATACACTCGAAAAACATAAACCTCCTTCTGGCGCAGTCAGGTAAAAAACGAAACCTGTAGTCCCTCCTGGCGGCGGCACCGCTTAAGGCCGTACCTAAATTTTCCGGGGTCCAGTGCTGCCCCCATTTAAAATAAATCATTTAAAAAAAAAACGGAGACATTTAAAATTATGCAACTATCAAGTCCTAGATAACCCTTCAAAGTATTGTATGAACTACTGTTTACAGTTTAAAGTGAGAACGTTAAGCTTTACAGTTATGTAGTTACCTTAATAAAAATAATTTATTTAATCCTATGCAATCAGGTTTTCGTACAGGGCATAGCACCACGACTTCACTTACTAAAATATCAGATGATATTCGTCTTGGTATGGAACAAGGGCTGCTAACTGTGCTTTCTTTATTAGATTACAGCAATGCTTTCAATACCGTTAATTTCGATATACTTCTTGCAACATTGCGCTCCATTAATGTATCTCCATCAGCAATTGAATGGTTTCGCAGTTATCTGTATGGTCGCAGGCAGCGCATACGCCTCGAAGACTCTTATTCTGCGTGGTGTAATGTGTCTGCTGGCGTACCGCAAGGCGGTGTTCTCTCTCCTCTTTTGTTTTCAATTTTCATAAATTCAATTTCAAAACACATTTTTTTGTCCCTATCACTTGTATGCTGACGATTTGCAAGTTTACTCTCAAGCTCCACCCAGTGATATTGCCAATGCTATCCAAGATATAAACAATAACTTAAGGCACATAACTGAGTGGAGTCGTGAAAATGGACTGTTAGTTAATCCATCAAAAACTCAGGTAATCATTATTGGCAGTACACGCATGTTAGCAAAAATAGACAGCGCGACGTTATCTTATGTACAATTAAATGGTGTGAATATACCCTACTCAAAAACCGTTAAAAATTTAGGATTAACCTTTGATGAAAATTTATCTTGGGTTCCTCAGATGAAAACTACAGCTTGTAAATTGTATGGGGCTGCGGCTTCTCTCAGGAGACTGCGTAATTTTCTACCTACTGCTACTAAATTGGTGCTTGCTCAAACCCTCTTGCTTCCAGTTTTAGACAACGCGGATGTCTGCTATCTCGATCTCACGGTGGACCAGCTTAATAAGCTTGAGCGACTTCAAAACTTCTGCATAAGATTTATATTTGGTTTACTCAAATACGATCATGTCTCACAATTTCGCACTCAGCTCAAGTGGCTTCCCATTTGTTTTCGCCGGAATACTCATATCCTTTCTTTATTGTATAACATTCTATATTTCCTCCCATCCCCCTGTTATCTTAAGGAACGTTTTAAATTTCTGCATTCTAATAATATGCATAATTTAAGGTCATCAGAAAATCTAGTTTTGGATATGCCTTTACATCGATCCAACTTCTATGATAAGTCCTTTACGGTTCAAGCTGTGCGTCTGTGGAATAAATTGCCGGTCTCAATTCGGCGTGCAGAGTCTCTCTCTATTTTTAAGAAAATGGTAGTAGATTACTACCTTTCAAAAGTCATTTAAATTGTCCATAGAAATTAAGATTTTTATAGGTATCAGTAATTTTATTAATTTTATGTATTTATGTATGTAGTATGTATATATAAAAACTATATATATATATATATATATAAGTAAGTGTATTATTTGTATGTAAGTATAGTTTATGTTTTATGTATTTTATTACAGTTTCTTTTTTCCCTTCTTGTTTAGTTACACCACCGTCATTGTCTTTCCCATAGTCCTCTTCATCCACTGGTTGTCTGGAAGAGATCGCTTTAAGCGATAAGACCGCCAATTGTACTAGTGTTATTTTAAGTTATTTGTTTATATTGTTTTTTCTTTTGGTGTATAATAAAGAGTTTTCTATTCTATTCTATTCTATTCTTTACTACGCACATTTGCGAAAAACGGCCACTTTTGGCAAATGTGCGTAGTAAAGCTTAACGTTCTCATTATAAACTGTAAACAGTAGTTCATAAAATACTTTCAAGGGCTATCTAGGACTTGATAGTTGCCAAATTTTAAATGATGTCTCCGTTTTCTTTGAAATGATTTATTTTAAATGGGGGCAGCACTAGACCTCGGAAAATTCAGGTACGGCCTTAAGTTTAGTAACTTATTTAAAAAAATGGATCATTCTCAGTAGATCCATAATGGATCTAGTGAGAATTGACGTTCTCAGTAGATCAATGTACGAAAACAAATTGCTATAATTGAGGATACCTATTATTATAATAAGTTATATTATGCTGTCATTATTTTCATTACGTATGCAAAACGAGTCACACATTAGTTCAACAATCTTGCTTACGCACTGTGCGAGATAATTGTTTTGGGCGGACCGTCAGAAAACGCAAACGCTTGTTAATCTTACACTTTATTAAATAAAGATTTTACCTTATTAGTAAGGCCATACATGAACTTTCCGGGGTCCAGTGCTGAAGGAAAATCATTTCAAAGGAAACGGGAGATATCATTTTAAATTTTGTTTCTACCTAGATATCCCTTCAAACTATTTTATGAACTAGCTTTTCTTCGCACATTTGCGAAAAACGGTCACTTTTGGCAAATTTACGAAGAAAAGCTAACGTTCTCACTTTAAACTGTAAACAGTTGTTTCTCGTAAAATAGTTTGAAGGGTTATCTAGGGCTTTACGAAGACAACATTTTAAATGCTATATCCATTTCCTTTGAAATAATTAATTTCAAATGGGCGCAGTACTGGACCCCGGAAAATTCAGCGCCTCAAGGCTTTTCCGTACAGTGCGTATGTAGCCAATCTGGCCGTATGACCGCAAAGGTTATCCAAGACGCCTCGCCACTTGCCACCATCTCTGATTCTCGTATATTGACCAACAGAACAACTAACTAAATACAAAACCTGTTTATCAGTCAATTCAGTTCCCATCGCGATGCGAAACGAATCGCGCGCGCCACAGAGTAACTTTTTTTTTTAAAGAAAAAATATAGTTCTTATTCACTTTTTAATTTTGTTACAAAAGGCAGTAATGTGGTTTTGATTGTGCTGTGATTTTTTTAAAATTAAGTTCTTATAGGTAAGTGAATTAATGTTGTAATTCATTATGTTTTTCGAGGTTAATGAATGTATAAAAACCCAAAGTGCCATAGTAATTATTATTGTGTTTTCAATTTAATACTTACCGAGAATCATGTATGAGATATACAGTCACATTTAATACCTTACTGTATAGACAGAGCTTAGGGTTGCAGGTTGCTAAAGGTTATCTAAGTACCTACTTTTATCATCTGGGTATTAAGTAAGAATAGGTAGTTTTAATTAAGGAGTCTAAAAGGAAACAAAAAAGTGATAAGTTTTTGGCTTATTATCGCCTATTCGCAATCCATAAAGTTGTACCCTTAATCGGCTTTTACGATGTACATAATCAGTCTAAGACGGTTACATTAACTTTTCCCAACTTAATGACGTATTACTATGAAACTTTGACTCTTATGTATTCTGTGATGAAACTGAACTGAAGAACTGTCCACTGTGGTATAATCAGGATATATATATATACTTACATCCTGTTTTAAAAACGTTAGCGATGTTAATGACCTCCGTTTGTGCGAAACTGTGCCAAAAATCAAAGCAGACCGTAAAATAAGATCAAGCAAAGAACAAAGCTGTTTGAATTTTGATTCTTATTTGTACCCTTTTTCCGATTCTGACCTCATATACATCGTGTTAATGAAAGAACACAAAAGCTCTCAGATGGTACCTCAGGCCATGTAACTGAACAACTTTTGTTTAACAACTTTCAGGAAATCAAAAAAAACATCGGATTTTCATACAAAGACTCGATCAGCTGATCAGTTTGTATGAAAATTCAATTTTTTTTAGTTTTGTGAAGGTTGTTGAACAAAAGTTGTTCAGTTATATGGGCTGAGGTACCATCTGAGAGGTTTTGCGTTCTTTCATTAACACGATGTATATCTAATATTAGGAATAGAAAAGATTTTATTGTTTGTATGTTACAAGTAATTCAAGTTTGTTTAAAAATTACATATTTACAGTTATAGAAAAGTTACCTACTACAAATTTAATCAAAAAAATCGTGTCCATGTGGCGTAGTGCCAAGAACGGTGGCCGCATTTCCACGTTGAATCGCAATACTAATACGTTGTGCGAAAAAACAGCCAGCCTTCTTGTCACCGGCAGCGGAGATCAGTGTTGGAGAGATCTCAGATCCCTTGTTTGTTTGCAAGTTGTATTGTTGATCGAGTTTGAAATGGAATGGATAAATTCAAAAACTGATGATCCAATTTTAAAAATTCTCTCATGTATAGAAAACTACATTATCAGTGAGTAACACATTTTATTTTACAAAACGCAAACAACGCTGCGTGTAACAGCTAATCGCCTAAGTCGCTAATGAAGACCTTGTGGGTTTTGTAAACCGAGGCTCTATTAAAAACATGTTATCATCATCAGGTCTTGTTTAATCTCCACTGCAGGAGTACGACCCTCTCTGTACTACCAGAGCCATATTTTAGCCAGAGCAGCCAGAGGATTTGGCCTACACTCTCCACGCTGGCCAGACGGGTTGGAGAGGTCAACGTGGAGGAGGACGTGCTATATTTATATACAATATACTATCACGTCTTTATTCCTAACGGGGCAGTCAGGCATTTTGGGTCTTGCGGCTCTAAGCAGCCAGAGCCCAGGGCCGCCAGACACAAAGGCCGCTTTAAGCGTGATGGTGGGGAAGAAGGTGGAAAAAAGGAATCAAAGGGTTGCTAGCCGCATCTCCTATTTTCGCCCATTCCCTTGATTAGCTTTTGCGCAGCGAAGCAGCTAGTACCAGGCCTGTGTCACTCCCCGTTTAGGTATCGAAAATATACCTACATTATTACTATAAGCGCGGTGGCCCCTCCAAGAGGTAAATTCAGTTATACGAATCGTTTGTCCAGAGTAATAAGAATGAAATTGGCCTGCAATGGATGACTAGGTATCTAAACGAAAAGGTGCTGAATTATGACGTGAGCTAAATTGAACCGTATCGCTAACCACATTAAGTAGATATTTCTGTTAATTTCTTTGCTGAATGAGACTTCTGTACGGAGTACTAGTGTCCTATTCTGCGCTAGTATATTCTAAGATTTTCTTTCTCCCAGACCGACATGGAAGAATTTAAACATAATAATATTTATATTTACATCTATATTTGCGCCGTTTGAGGTTTTCTGTGTTGTTTGTTTCAAAATCAGTCAAAAATGTTTACTTATTGTAGGATATAGAGGTATAGTATCTATATCACTTAATGAAGGTCATTATTTTAACCGACTTCAAAAGAGGAGTAGGTTATCAATTCGACTGTATGTTCTTTTTATGTATGTTTGTTACGCGATATCTTCGCCAATAGACAATATGCATGTTATTCAGAAACGAGCAATAAAAAAAAATGGTTGCCTGTAAAGTCGGTTTTACGGGCGAAGATTTTACGTGACAACGGCGGCAGACCGATCATAGTTGAGTGGGAGAGAGACGCAAGGCATTCGGCGGGCCTCTCTCTCGTTCGGTGACTCATCGTAACGTTACCGAGCGTTACACTTTTTCATAAGTGACTCCCAGCCGCAACCTAATTTAAGACGTTGTCACGTCAAAATGGTTGCCTGTAAAGTCGGTTTTACGGGCGAAGATTTTACGTGACAACGCGCGCGGCAGACCGATCATAGTTGAGTGGGAGAGAGACGCAAGGCATTCGGCGGGCCTCTCTCTCGTTCGGTGACTCATCGTAACGTTACCGAGCGTTACACTTTTTCATAAGTGACTCCCAGCCGCAACCTAATTTAAGACGTTGTCACGTCAAAATTATGCGTTAACTTTATTGCTAAAGAAAATTACCCATATATACACTTTTTCAATTTAACTTGTTTCCATTGAGAAATTAATTATTTAAAAGTAGTATTTTTCAAATTCCCTCGCCAATTTCCTAAACGCAACGCTATTGACGGAACGAAACTAACGACACCAAACACTGTCAAACTTAATTTTCTAAATAGTCTGTACTGTCAACTATAGAGAAAGAAGGAGACTATCTGTCAATGTCAATAAGTTGTTTGTAATTTGTATGATTGTTGAAGGTTATTTTCATTGTTTTGCTAAATTATTAGTATTCTTTAATATTATTAGCTGAAAGCCTGACTCCTGGTGAAAAAAGACTTGCTACAATGATTGAAGGCGGTTTTGTTATGGCACGTACTTCGCAAGTCATTTCGATTTTACATCCTCTGAACTCAGAGGAGTAAAAGCTGCGATGTAAATAGTTTATAGATATTTGATAAACTTCCATTTTTTTCAGTTTTGTATTTATGAGACGAGTCAATCAATTAATTATAACCTAATATATAGTATTCCTATTTTTTGATTTTCTTTTTCCATTGACACTGACATTGACAGTGTGCGGTGACGGTCACAGAATAAAAGCGCTCAATGGCACCGCGTTTAAGTCGTCCGAAAATGATAGTAGTTTTAATATATTTTTTTAAGCTTATTTAATAATATTCTGTGCGTGTTATATTTTTTTCCGGTTAAATAATAACTTATAGAATCGTTTAAAAAAATAAAAAAAAGTCATGAATATACCCTACCGATTTTGATGATTCTTTTTTATATATTATATTATAGGTACTATTATTTTTTATTTTAAAGCCTTTACTACCAAGTTGGTCCCATTTTAATTTGGTGAAGATATGATGAAGAACTTTGGAGATATGGAAGAAACTCCTAAAAAAATTGAAGTCGGTTATTTTTTTTTGTCAATTTTTTTTTTTAATTATTTTTAGCGTAAACACGTTTCAGAACTCGGACGACCGGCTAGGAAGATACGCCGAAATAAACCCAGTTCAGTATATATAGGTCCCTTAAATTTAAAAGCCTTTACTACCAAGTTGGTCCCATTTTAATTTGGTAAAAATATGATGAAGAACTTTGGAGATGTGGAAGAAATTCCTAAAAAAATTGAAGACGTTTTTTTTTTTGTCAAATTTTTTTTTTTTTTAGTTTTTGTTCTTACATAGTTTTCATTTATACATCGTGTTAAGGCCGTACCTGAATTTTTCGGGGTCCAGTGCTGCCCCCGTTTAAAATAAATCATTTAAAATGATGACTTCATTTAAAATTTAGCTACTACCAAGTCCTAGATAACCCTTCAAAGTATTTTATGAACTGCTGTTTACAGTTTAAAGTGAGAATGTTAAGCTTTACTACGCACATTTGCGAAAAACGGCCTTTTAAATAAAAATTTTATTATACATATAAATAAATATAAAAAAAACATATCTACCTACATATACTTGTACATATCTTTGAAGATGATATATTGATTATAGTCATTCATTACTTAGGTAGTATAATACTAACTCGTACCTATATATTTTGCAATGGCCGATTGATTTCTACACCGGGTTTTCCTCAAAGAACAATCTTAATTAGTGTTTGTTGTACGCATGCGTAACTTTCCGAGGTTGAGTACAGTCATACTTATATAGGTGGAATTGAAAAACTTAATACATCACCTACTTACTTAAATATACCTATTAGTAAGTATCATCCATTAGAAATTTCTTTACGGCTGACCACAGAATAAATAATACTAACGTACAGAAGTCTTACTCAATTCAAAGAAATATCTACTCAATGTGGCTAGCGATATGGTTTAATTTAGCTCATGTCAGAACTCAGCACCTTTTATATACCTAGACATCCATTGCAAGCCAATTTCATTCTTATTACTCTGGGCAAACGATATGTATAACTAAATTTACCACCCGGAGAGGCTGCCTGCGCGCATAGTAATAATGTAGTACATTTTCGATACCTAAACGGGGAGTGACACAGGCCTGGGCTGACGTACCTATGAGATAGCCACTAAAGGGGCCTTCACCATCCAAAGAGAGTGTTTCGTCATCGACAACGCATCTAGTAAGTATACCACGAAGAAAAATTGACTAAAGGCTTGAAGAAGCTCGAAGCCTAAGATCTAAGATCCCATTGCAACTCTCGGAAAGCAAATTTAGTCTCCTCATGAATTACATTTAGGTTTGGGCAGGCCTGTGTCACTCCCCGTTGAGGTATCGAAAGTGTACCTACATTAGTATATGCGCGCAGCGGCCCCTCCGGGTGGTAAATTCAGTTACTTATACGAATCGTTTGTAGTTAATAAGAATGAAATTGGCTTGCAATGGATGTCTAGGTATCTAAACGAAAAAATGTGCTGAGTTCTGACGCGAGCTAAATTAAACCATATCGCACATTGAGTAGATATTTCATTAAATTTATTTTCTAAGTGAGACTTCTGTACGTTAGTATTAGTATTTATTCTGTGGTTTAGACTACATCTGGTTGCACGCTCTGTTTCTCGCTCTAGCAAATGACGGTTCTGAGCGACAAAAAAGGATAGCAAAATTATATTTCTGGAACCATAGATTTTAACCATCAGAATAAAAAGATAAGTTTATGATATTATGAACCGGACACTCGTAAAATAATCGTTGTTATCGATAAATAACAAATAAAATATTAAAACATTACGATGCATTATTTTTTAATGTCATAAGGAAAATGAGCAAAAACTTGTTGGAGCTGTTGCCAGCCGCCTGCGAACCTTGTCATCTGGTGGGCAGAGGTGACCGACCCAAATCATCACTAACTAATAAACCGGTCAAGTGCGAGTCGGACTCACATGAAGGGTTCTGTACCTCCGTACAATTAAAACGCTGCAAAAACACGTTTCTTGTATGAGGACCTCCTTTAATTTTTAACTTTATCTTATTTTTAGTATTTGCTGTTATAACAGCCACAGTAATACCTGTGGTAATACATTCGGTGAAAATTTCAAGTGTCTAGCTAGGAGTATTACGGATCAAGAGATTCCCTGTGACAGACGTACGGTACGGGCAAATAGACAGTCAGCAGTATCTCAGTAATAGGGTCCCGTTGGCACCCTTTGGGTACGAAACCCTTAAAATCATTTGGCTGGATGTAATCTACACTATCTACACTAATATTATAAAGAGGAAAGATTTGTACCTATTTTTGTATGTTTGTATGTTTGTAATGAATAGGCTCAAAAAGTACTGGGCCGATTTAAAAATTCTTTCACCGTTGGAAAGCTACACTATCCCCGAGTGACATAGGCTATTTGTGTACCACGGGCGAAGCCGGGGTGGACTGCTAGTTCCTTATAAGAATATTTTTAAGGTTTTGTAGAGGACTCTACAGTTAAGGTCGTACCTGAATTTTTCCGGGGTCCAGTGCTGCCCCCATTTAAAATAAATCATTTCAAAGAAAACGGAGACATTATTTAACATTTTGCTACTACCAAGCTCTAGATAACCCTTTAAAGTATTTTATGAACTACTGTTTACAGTTTAAAGTGAGAAAGGTAAGCACATTTGCGAAAAACGGCCACTTTTGGCAAATGTGCGTAGTAAAGCTTAACGTTGTCATTATAAAATGTAAAAATTAGTTCAGTAGTAGTATGGTATAAAATTTTAAATGATATCTTCGTTTCCTTTCAAATAATTTATTTCAAATAGCGGCAGCACTGGACGCCGGAAAATTCATTTCGTGTGACAAGCAAGAGCGTTTGAAAGCTAGCTCTGTGGTTAAAGCAAATAGAAAAGCTATTTTCTAAGTTCTGTAGCGGGAGCGAGGGGATATGCTCGACCGCAACCAAGGGAAGATCTTCCAGGCATGGTGTTGGTTGCGCGGGACCAAAAAAAAATAGTAAATGTTAAAATTTTCAAAATTGATTACGTCAGATATGAGTATATTTCAATTCATTTAACGTATGTTTTATAAAAATTCATTCAGCCGTTTTCTACCTGCAGGAGCCCAAACTTGGTATGTCTTGAAAATGTTTTTTATTTTTTCTGAAAATAGGTGACTGATATGTAACGATGTAGTTAGTATATTTTTAGAATAAGCTTATAAAGCCCTTTCATTTGATCCCCACACGAGTAGTTTTAGAAAAAGAAACTTTTTTGTTCGATACAAAAAATTGATTACGTCATACTTAAGCCCCCACTGCACAAAAATTCAAGATGGCTCCCCTTCTTAAAATGGTCTTAGGTTTCAGAAGGTTCACCCTGCCAAAGGAAACCTTTTGATCACCAAACGCCGTATATTGGGTTTTTATGTCGTGAACACACGCTGCCTACTTTTAAACGTTGAGTGATTCTAGTTCAATGAACTATCGGCCTAGGCTTCCTTTTAAAAAGTTATCGAATTAATTTTAAAAAAATTGAAAATTTTCGTCCTTCAATAAAAAATCGAGGACGAAAAATTTTTAATAACTTTTTTAATAGAAAGTAGTTCAGTATCACGGACTGAACTTGCTCCAAAAATGTTGCAAGTTAATTAAAAGTAACCCTGTATGTATGTATAGGCATCTAGTTGGCTGGCTAATTTAACCAGATGGCTGGCTGCGACATATGTATTGCCAACCAATCACACGAACTCCGATGTCGAGATGTAGGATAATGTCAGCGCCATCTCGTAGGCTTCTTGTGTAGACTTCTCGGTCTTCATTCCTTGACTCAGTAGTTGCGTAGTAGGTATTTATGTTTTGGCGTAGATATCGCCACCTATTCGGCCCGGCAGACGTGGTAGACCAAGAAATGTTGGCTTGACGTCATCAAGGATGATGCGTGCCAATGGTCTTACAACCAAGGATGCTCAAGATCGTACGAAATGGAGAAGGAAAAGCCGAAAAGCGGTCCCCGGGCTTCACAGCGTTGCAGCTGAGGATGCAACTGGGAATACGCTGAGATGAGAGAGATAGCCACAGTTTATTTCCAACATTGCTAACCGTATGGTTGAATGGCGACCACGTAATGGAAAGCGAAGCGCTAGACACCCACCCACAAGTAATGATGAGCCGTTCCCGGGTACGTGCCCAAACTCCCCGGGAATTTGGGAACGTTCCCGGGGAATTTGGGAGTTTGGGAACGTTCCCGTATTTCTAGGGAATGTAAAGGAATATTGGATACATGTATTTGTATTATAACCATATCAAGCGATGCATTTACGTTAGTAAAATATATTTAAAGTGATAAAAAATATGTCTGGTAAATAAAATTACAACTTTCCCTGACATTTCCATTTTTTGGGAACATTCCCGGGAACGTTCCCGGAAATCTGGGGAACGGGAACGGAACATCACTACCCACAAGGTGGTCAGACGATCAGACTAAGGTCGCTAGAAAGCGTCTAGATCGGTCATTTTGGAAATCCCTGCGAGAGGCATATGTCCAGCAGTGGACGTTATGTGGCTGAAATGATGATTGCTAACCGTGTTCACTGTTATTTTGCAGGATGCTCCTGTACCTTCTGCCGGTGCTGGCCGCGGTGTCGGCTCAGACCTCCATCTCGCAAGACGTGATTGACAGCGTGTTCGGGACTCCACCACCCACGGAACCCACCGTCACCACGTCGCAGCAGCTTCAGGATGTAAGTATTATACATGACCACTCCAAGTCTTCCCGTGGATGTCGTAGAAGGCGACTTAGGAAACACAAGCTGAACAAAGCTTATAAACATCAGTGAGACCTCTCCAACCCGTCTGGCCAGCGTGGAGAGTGACGGCCAAATACTCTGACTGCTCTGGTCAAGTATGGTTCTGGTGGTACAGAGAGGGTCGTGCTCCTGCAGTGGAGACTAAGACCTGTTTGATTATGATGATGATTGGCGAGTATTATATATTCATTAACTAATTGAGATAGTCGTTACAACTGTAAAGAACAATCAGTGGCCAGTGGTAATGGTAAACTTATCGTGACATTTGTAACGTAGACTTGAGTCATCGCGGGAAGATAAACCTTGTTTTATTACCATGGAGGCTGCAGCATCATCGGATATTGTACGTACTCTACATCTTCAGGCACGAAACAAGCTGTTGATGACGATGAAAAGCAAGCACACGAAGTATCATCCCCCTATTAATGGAAGGTCATTGCCCTATTAATCTATACTAATATTATAAAGCGGAAGAGTTTGTTTGTTTGTCTGAACGCGCTAATCTCAGGAACTAATGGTCCGATTTGAAAAATTCTTTTTTTGTTGGGTAGTCCATTTATAGAGGAAGGCTTTAGGCTATATAACATTCCGACAACCACGCGAACGAAGTCACGGGCACAGCTAGTATAATATAAATTTTGTAATCAGAATCAGGCCTGTGTCACGCACGCCCCGTTTAGGTATCGAAAATTTACCTACAATATTACTAGAGCGCGGCGACTACTCCGTGCGTGGTAAATTCAGTTATACGACTCGTTTGTTCAGAGTAATAAGGATGAAATTGGCCTGCAATGGATGTGTAGATATCTAAACGAAAAGGTCTGAGTTCTGACATGACCCCCTGGTTAGAAATAATAAGGGTTGTATCTCATCTATCAGCACGGAACAGCACTTTCCTATGCTGGTACCACGTTAAAAAATACGCCACTACGTTTTAAAACAGGTTACACTTTTGACACTACATCTCTTTCTTCTTCTTTTTCTTAGCACGATCCCGCTTTATGCGGGATCTGCTCTCCTAGTTAATCGGCGCCAGGACAGTCTGTCCTGGGTTGTCGGTTGCTCCACTTTTAACAGCTTAGTCATGCTGATCCACCAGGCAGCATGTAGGCGACCTGGACCTCTCTTACGTTCAGGCAGGCACAGAGCTTTCTTAACCACATGTTGTTCATCTCTTCGCATTACATGGCCATACCACCGAAGTCTACCTTCTGTCACTTTTTCCGTGATGAGAGCGACTTTAAAACTGCCACGTACATAAGTATTACGGATTTTGTCCAATCTGGTCACACCTCCTGCCCATCGCAGCATCTTCATTTCATTTGTGTGAAGTTTTTGCAAATGTGTATTATTTACCGGCCAGCATTCCGCCCCGTAAATCAATCAATACTCCTTTGACGCTTCACCGCGGAATCTATATACCTCGCATATCTCTGATTTAAGATACTGAATCTCTCTTACAGATCACAGTTAAGCCGACGGACAAGAACGAATTTATAGACAAAAACGGGCAGGCGTGCAAATGCGTGCCGTACTACCTGTGCAACAGTGAGTTGGAGGGGATAGACGCCAACAACCGGTCGGTGACCGGCTGGGGGGAGCTGGATATCAGGTGAGCAATCCGGTATTTGCTAAGTCAAAACAGATACATTTGTTCTAAACGTCAAAACAAATATTTTCTATGGGATTTCTATGAAAAACGCACTGCGTGACGTCATAGTTTCTTGGAGTCGAATAGCGCTCGTTTATGGCATTAATAAATCTAAAATCACGTTCAAAATGGATATGATGAATGACAAGTGACGTTATTTTGTGACGTTTTATTCTCGTATTCAAAATTTAAAAAAATCCAAATATCTTTATTATCATAGGATATTTATAATATCTCTTAAGACCATACCTGAATTTTCCGGGATCCTAAATTTTCAGTGCTGCCCCCATTTCAAATAAATCATTTTAAAGAAAACAGAGATATAATTTTAAATTTTGCTACTACCAAGTCCTAGATAACCCTTCAAACTCTTTTGTGAACTACTGTTTACAGTTTATAATGAGACCGTTAAGCTTTACTACGCACGTTTGCGAAAAACGGCCACTTTCGGCAAGTATACAAACCTTTAAGAGGGCCCGCGCCAAGCTCAAGCCAGACTTTTTTGTCTTTAAGATAGTCATCGGTCCTATAATAAGTCTTACAAATTATTCATTAACATGTAGTCATTACAAAATAATTTATTTTTGGTCCTATTGGTTTTCGTGACTGCCTCTGTGGTCCAGTGGTCAAGGCGTTTGCCTTGTGATCGTGGCTTATCACGGATGTGGTATCCGTATCTCTCACAATTTTTATATTGCAAATGTAATCAACATAAGTATCCAAACTCATAGCTTTTGTAAATAATTTTTTTTTTTTGGCCCATCAGTCAGATTTATAAAAAATATTGTACACGTATTTTTTCTTTTATTTGAGAAACAAAAATTGACGAAGATACAGTACAGCTACATATGTACAGCTACATTTAAATCTCGCATGACGTCACGGCTAAGTACGATTTTTTTACACAGCGGTGACGTCACAAGCCGACTCTGGAATTTAGATGCTCTGTCTTTGTGAATTTTTACTTTTTTGTTAAACTGAAAAATATTGGTCCATTATTTTTGGATAATCTACAAGATGGACTAATTAGAATCATACTTTTCTGACCGTGTAGAATTATATGGGCCTACTAAGTATACCTATTGCCTGGAAACCCTACTTTTACGGCGACTAAAGGCAAATTAAATAGACCATTGAATAAAATAAACCTGATACAGGTTCGGCGAAGATGAATGTCAAGAAAGCGTGGAGCGTTGCTGCACTAGCCCCAAAGACCCAAAGGACGTGGTGATCCCCAAGCCGGACCCGTCGAGACTACGGGGCTGCGGGTACAGCAACCCCAAAGGAGTGGACTTTACCATCAAGGGAGGCAGTGTAAGTACTAAACAATATTGTTTAAGTTAGCTAAAACTATACAACGTGGAATACTACCCACGGGCTATACTAGATCACTAAAGTGTACCTAATTATATTAAAATAACAGCCAACCAAAACAAAAAAGAAAAAACAATAAGAAATCGACATTCCCATACAAATCGCCCGGGCAGCTGCATACTTCTGTATGGAAATGCCGTTTTTTTTTCGTTTTTGTGGCTGTTATTTTAATTTTATTATAGATAATGATCTGGTACCGTGGTTCGATTTATTACGGGTACTATGTCCCTTTCACGTTGTAAGTATAAGTAATACATACAGAGATACTTACACCATCTTATTTTTCAACATATTCAATGCGGCCAGATTGGCTACATGCGCATGTAGTACGGAAAAGCCATAAGGTCATATCTTTTTTACATTTCTGTCTTTCGGTCACCCAACAATCGCATAGTAGTTTCAATAGCAAATTGGCTACTGTGACAGACGGCGACTGACATGCGAGTGAGCCTGGGTTCTGTTTTTTCCTTTGAGGTACGTAACCTAAAAAGAGTCGGAAGTCTATTACAAAACGTGTTTATTCTTCGTTCCAGGGCGCAGAGGCCCAGTTCGGCGAGTTTCCGTGGGTTGTGGCTTTGTTGGACAACAGGAACCAGTCGTACGCGGGCGTAGGGGTTCTCATCCATCCCCAGGTGGTGCTCACAGGTGCACACATCCCTTACAGGTGAGTAATTGACTCATCATCATCATCAGGTCTTTTTTAGTCTCCACTGCAGAAGCACGACCCTCTCTGTACTACGAGAGCCATATTTTAGCCACAGGTCTAACATTAATTCTTCCCATTTCAGATACCCAGAACCAAATGCGCTGAAGGTTCGCGCGGGAGAGTGGGACACTCAGACGAACAAAGAACGACTGCCGTTTCAGGAGAGAGAGGTGCAGGAGTGGTACTTACATACTGGTAAGTGGGCATTATGGCAAAATGACAATTTGTATAAAAAATAAATAAATAAATACATAAACAAATAAATATATTGGGTGGCGTCGACGAAGAGAGGCCTATGCTCAGCTGTGAGCGGAAAAAGGGCTGGGATGGTAAAATCACACAAATTGAGCTAGCCCCAAAGCACAGAATACATAAGAGTCAAACAGAATGGTATCTCACAGCGTCTCCCGTAAATTGGCGTCCCCGCACCTCTCCCCCGCACTTTGTGAGCTTTGAAGGCTCCAAACCAGGGTTTTATTACTAGCCGCACGCAATACGCGACGTGTATTGTCTTGAGAACTGTCAACCAATAGTAACCATCATGGTGAGAAGGTGCGCGTATAATAATTGTTTATCCACCCAATACTCTAAAGAACGTATATTTCATACATTTCCAAATGATGAAAACAGGTAAGCAAAGCAACAATATAATTTCACGTTATTACCCAGCAACCATCTTGATATATATACCCTTCTGGCTCTCTCGCATTGGCGGGAGATACACAAGAGCGAGATTGTAACATTACATAGGCTCCTCGCTCACAGGTAATCACATACACGCAGATGCCAACTAGATTTCCGCGGGTTATAGTGCTAAATGCCATTGTTGACAATGACAACTTGACATGCTGTGTGTAAGCGTGATAAACATTTGTTTATTTTTATTGAATTTATTGAATTTATTATTATATAATTACCGTATAGTTTTGCGCCGAATATGCAAATTACTATATTACAATAGTGAATTAGTGAAATTAGGGCGTTACATTATAAATGACTCAATAATAATCAGTAAAGTGAACTAAAGGTGAAATGGACAATGGACATAATGAAAAATATTTGTGAAGTGATATTACGTAGCTGTTTCCGACTTTTCTGTAACATTTAATACATATAAAACAGAATATTTTTTACGTCATAGTGTTCGCAAATCTTCCGGTATGGAAAAATATAATCGTAAATATGTCGAACTCGTTAGTAGGTAAGTATTAAATTAATTCTGCGGTGCGACCCTAAGTATAAAACTCACACATCGACGTCTGTACAGATAAATTGTTTCGTTTGTAGTAGTAGTAGGTATATATGTTACTCTGAATCAATGGAGAGTCATACCAGTGCCCAAAGTAAGTTCGAGACTTGTGTTATGGGATACTAACTCAAAGATTCTATATTTTTAACAAATACATATAGTTACTTATAGATAAACATCCCAGACTCAGGAAATCTGAAAAAGATCATTTTCCATCTTAACCTGACCGGGGATCGATCCCGGGACCTCCGATGTGACAGCTTGGCATGATGTCATTTTATTAATCATATTACCTAAGACAAAGACTAATAATAAATTAAAGAAATAGCTTAGCGATAAGGCCGCCTTTTGCGCATTTCCTAATTTTTAAGATAATTATGTTCTGTTTTATACTTTTGTGCAATAAAGGGTATTGTATTATATAATACTCACTCAGAGTAATAATATTTAGAGCAATTCTTATATATTCTTGTAATGAGGATCTCGGAAACCGCTCAACGGCTTCTGCGAACAGCATTTTCCTATGCCGCTTTCCTTTTCTATCGCTCAGAACCGTCATTTGTTAGAGCGAGAGAGAGCGACGGAATGCGGCAGCATCTCTCTTGCTCTAGCAAATGACTGTTAGAGAATATCGGGGCTAACAAATCGATCAATATTCAAAAATTTATGCGAAACCTGTACTACCAGAGCCATATAAGTACTTTATATTAGCAGCAGTTATAGGATTTAGCCTACACTCTCCACGCTGGCCAGACGGGTTGGAGAGGTCTCATTGACGTTTATAAGCTTTGTTTAGCTTGTGTTTCCTAAGTGGCCTTCGGAAGTGGTCCTATTCTACTCTGACTAGGGTTATCATCTGTCCGGATTAATCCGGACATGTCCAGACTTTTAGACTCTTGCCCGGACTTTTTTAAATTTTTGTTCATAAAGAGTGAAAAAATTGAAATTGCTTTCTGGGTTTTTTAAATTTGCCGCGGTCTTTCAGGGACGTTGGCCATATGGTAATATGGCCTACCACTAGAACTTAGTAGGTAATGTTTGCATTTTGTGAGTAAAAAGTCCGGAATTTTATCGAAATGTCAGGCTTTTCTATTCTATATATAATATATTCTATATTAGTCAGCCAGTAGTATAATGTGTAGCTCTGCATCTACACATTGTAGTATTGACTAATATACCACTACCTTCCTGAAAGTAATCCTGACGGGGCGCCTATGACTAGATAGGTATTAATCATATCAAAATTAAGAAAAAAAATCCAGTCTCGGACTCGGAACCCTTTTCACGTGACATAAATAAACTCATATCGCACTCAGAGGTCGTCTAGTTAACGATAAACTTTTGTTTCCAGGGTTCAACAATAAAAGTTTGATAAACGACGTCGCCTTACTTCGCCTGGACTCCCCATTGGAGCTGGCCGAGCATATCAACGTGGTGTGCTTGCCGAGACAGGACGAGAGCTTCGACGGAAAGAAGGGATGCGTCGCCAACGGTTGGGGGAAGGACTATTTTGGTAAGTAATAAACTGATGATGGAGACGTAAGAGGGGAAGAGTGTATCGTGCTGGAAGGGGAGAGTGTAGCGTATTAGAAGGGGATAGTGTAGCGTATTAGCGGGGGAGGGTGTAGCGTATTAGAGGGTGAGAGTGTAGCATATTAGATGATGTAGCATACCGGCGGCGGCCGGTTGTCAAACTTTTCGCACAAATACATTCTTAAAGATGGTTGACGTCAGGCAGGCGGCCGCTCGTAAAACTATAGCCAAATCATTTAAACTGTTCCGGCTATTTCTACTTCATTTTGCAAGGTCTTTGGCATTCTTGGGTGACCATTGACATGCATGTTATCAGAGTGGGTCGTGCTCCTGCAGTAAAGACTAAAAAGGATTGATGAAATAATTTCCATTGCAGGTGCGCAAGGTCGCTACGCCGTGATCATGAAGAAGCTGGAGATCGATATGGTGCAGCACGAGCGTTGCAACCAGCTGCTCAAGAAGACGAGGCTCGGATCGAAGTTCAAGCTTCACAAGACATTTGTTTGCGCGGGGGGAGAAGAGGGAAAGGATACCTGTCAGGTAACGGTTGACGACCTGTGGCCTAGTGGTCATCATGCCAGGCTGTCACACCGGAGGTCCCGGGTTCGATCCCGGTCAGGTCAACATGAAAAATAATCTTTTTCAGATTGATCTTCAGATCTTGGATGTTTATCTATATATGTATTTATTATAAAATACAACGTGGAAGGGACATACCCGTAATAAATCGAACCACGGTCTATTCTATACTAGATCATTATATTATAATAAAATTAAAATAACAGCCAACAAACATAAATAAATTTCGGCATTTCCATACAAGTGTGCAGCCGCCCGGGCGATATGTATGGGAATGTTTTTTTTACTTTCTGTTATTTTAATTTAGTGATCTAGCGACTAGTGACTGCGGACTTATCGCATCTAGCGATAAGTCCGCCTTTGTACCAATATTTTCTTTGTTTGTTATTTTTATTTTATGAATTATTATGGTGCAATAAAGATAATTTATATTGTATTGTATTGTGATTTAGTATATCCCGTGGTTTGACTTATTACGGCTTTTGTATAGTATCGTTGAGTTAGTATCCCGCAACACAAGTCTCGAATTTACTTTGGGGCTTGCTTAATCTGTGTGATTTGTCCGTATATATGTTTATTTATTTATTAAGTAATTCATGTGTTTAGTTTTGAAGCAGAATTCTTTTCAGGGGTCCGTACCCAAAGGGCGCCAACGGGACTCTATTACTGAGAATCCGCTGTCTGTCCGTCTGTCACAAGGCTCTATCTCTTGAACCGTAATAGCTAGTGAAAGTCGTACTAGATCGTGACGTCATACGAAATTTAAATGCGCTGTATTGTTTTTCATTGTTTGCTAAAACAGGCCTGTGTCACTCCCTGTTGAGGTATCGAAAATGTACCTACATTATTACTATGCGCGCAGGCGGCCCCTCCGGGTGGTAAATTCAGTTATACGAATCGTTTGTCCAGAGTAATAAGAATGAAATTGGCTTGCAATGAATGTCTAGGTATCTATACGAAAATGTGCTAAGTTCTGACGTTGGCTAAATTAAACCATATCGCTAGCCACATTGAGTGGATATTTCTTTGAATTTCTTTGGTAAGTGAGACTTCTGTATGTTAGTATTATTTATTCTGTGGCTAAAATCAGAGAATAGAATACGTATACACTTTTTTAGGGTTCCGTACCCAAAGGGTGCAAACGGGACCCTATTACTGAGACTCCGCTGTCTGTCTGTCCGTCTGTCACAGGGCTCTATCTCTTGAACCGTATTAGCTAGACACTTGAAATTTTCACCGATTATGTATTATTGTGGCCGCTATAACAACAAATACTAAAAATAAAAAATAGTTAAAAATTAAAGGGGGTCGACATACAAGAAACGTGGTTTTTTCAGCGTTTTTAACTTGATCTTTATAATGGCATTAACTAGATACTTGAAATTTTCACCTATTATGTATTACTATGACCACAGTAACAACAAATACCAAAAATAAAATAAAGTTAAAAATTAAAGGGGGTCGTCATACAAGAAACGTGTTTCTTCAGCGTTTTAAAACATAGTACGGTGGTACGGAACCCTTCATGTACGAGTCCGACTCGCACTTGCCCGTTTATTTATATTTTTTTTTATTTTTTATACAGTTAATATTTTTTGAAGTCCATATCCAATAAAATATAATTTTGGTTTTTTTTTTAATTTTTCTGGCAAATAGTATACATACTATCACGTCTTTATCCCTAATGCGGTAGACAGAGCCTAGAGTCGCAAGACTCAGGGGCCACTTTTAGCATGATGGCGGGCGAGAAGGTGGAAAAAGGAATCAAAATAGTGATGGGTTGCTAACCGCATCGGTAACATGATTTGCATTTTCGCCCATTCCCTCGATCGGCTTCTACGATCTGCGCGGGAGAGAAGCAGCTGGTAATTCTAAGTTTTCTCTGGCAAATAAACTTTGTAAATTGAGGTTATTTTGGTCCACAGGGCGACGGCGGCGCCCCCCTGGCGTGTCCGCTGGGGGACGCCCGCTACAAGCTGGCGGGACTCGTGGCCTGGGGGATCGGCTGCGGGGGGAAGGACGTGCCGGCCGTGTATGTCAACGTGGCGGCCTTCAGGACTTGGCTGGACGAGAAGATGGCGGAGTGGGGCTACGACGGCAGCGGGTATAACTTGTAAGACGAGGTTATGAAATGAGATTAAACCATTTATTGCATTTTTTGTCTTATTTCAAACGCATTTTGATCTATTTTTGCTTGAACAAGTTTATGTGCTAGGCAAATTAAAAAAACCCCCGACTGTCAAGAACACCATCTAGTGATGAGTAGCGGAACTACCGATACGACTTGATATCCGTAGCTCCATCTATTATTTGCTAGAGAAAGCCCTGACTTTCAACCGTTGACCCCCAATAACTTTTAAAGGGCTGAACCGAATTTTATCAAACACAGCTAAGAACCACCGCAAGGGAACTTGCTTTCACGTGAAAAAAATCCGACAAACAAGAAATGACGAACACGTCATCAGAAAAGAAAAAATATGTGTACTTACAATATTTTTTAATAATCTAACCGATGGGCCAAAAATAGTTTTTTCAGTTATTATGCCTAATAGGCAAGATGTATAATTTTATAAAAGCGTAAAACAATATAATTGTATAAATGAAACACCATTGTGTAACAATATATTTATTTGGTGCTTGGTGCTATTAAATAAAAATACTTAAATTGTATTAATATTACCTACCCTCATATTGACTTTTTGCATATTTTAACAATTTATAAAAAGTATAGATCGTCTCGCCCAAAAATTAACTCCCCTCCACTAATTATGATTATTTCTATGTGTGGGAATAAATGCTCATTGCAACATTTTAATGAGTGCGTGTCGCAATTTGACTGTGTTTTGTGACTGTGATTCGCAAGAAGAAGAAGACTGTGTAATTGTGTATTGGACTTGTCCGCGCTCTAATCGAACAGCTGAACCGATCATGTGATAAATCCGGGTACTGCCATTGATCAAAGGTGAAGTTAACGCGCTATCTATGGGGTGCCATGACTGCTCTGTCACCGTGACTGTGTATTACGCACTAGTTGATCAACAGATCAAGCCGTTTAACATTTTGTCAAGTAGGCAAATTAATGTCCAATGTCTAAAAAAATTGTATTGAGAATTTGAGAATTAACACCTATTCTGCTGAACCAACGAGCATTTTTAAATTAGACGATCTATGCTGTCTTAAAATAATTATCTACAACAAGGTTTTTTTATATAAATCTATATAAAAGATAAGATCTAAAATACATACTTACATACTATTGTCTTCATCCCTTTTGGGTTTTGCACAAACCCCAGGACTTAAAGGCCATTTTCGGCGTGATGCACAACTATGTTAATAAATTAATTATATTTATTTTAAAACGTAACTTTTATATAACTAGAACCTATTTTGACCCGACTGCGTCAGGAGAGTTATGTTTTTCCAGTATAGGTATGTATTCCTTTGGCACGGTCTGCAGCCTAAACGGCTCGGTGGATTTTAGCTTTGAGAGGTTAAATTCATCTTAATTGTCAAAGTGAGATTGGGTAAAAGAAAAATTTACAAAAAAAAACAAAATGACGGATTTATGGACATTTTTCACGCAGTCAAGTTTTTTAAAATAATAATAGGGATGATGACTGGGTCAGAATTGTATTATTCTAATTAGTCCGTTAGTTAGATTATCCAAAAATAATGTATCCATATTTTTCGGTTTATCAAAAAAGTAAAACTTCACAAAGATACAGAGTATCTAAGTTCCATAGTAGGGGCTTGTGACGTCACCACTGTGTAAAAATCGTACGAATCCGTGACGTCATGCAATATTTAAATGCGCTGTATCTTCGTCATTTATTGTTTCTCAGAGAATAGAAAAAATATGTGTACGATATTTTTTAATAATCTAAACCGATGGGCCGAAATTAATTTTGCAGTCATCATGCCTATTACTTGTTGTTCTTCATCACGGTCTAACTTTGACGGTAGGTAGCGCGGCGCCGCAGTTGGCTTTCTCGAGCACGGCGTGGATCTGCTTGAGTCGCGCCCGGGCCAACGTTAGGTTGGCGTTGGTAGCCCGCATGCTTTCCTGGAAATTGAGTTAAAACGATTGAAGCGGTGGTGGTAAGTGAAGCATGAGTTCGATCCTATCTAGCCGCGAGTACCTTTTTACTATGGCACAGAAGACAGTAAGAGTATTTTATACAGAACGGAGAGGTGCGGGGACGGGGAACGGGGACGCATATTGCGCGTACCTTAGGAGATTCCGTTCTGTACTCGTATGTAATACTCTTACTGTGTTCTGTGACCAAGGTATGGCTTCCGGTCAAGGAAAACATCGTGAGGAAACCTGAAGATAATTCAAAATTAAGAAGAAATATCTGGAACAATTTAAACAAATTGGCTATAGTTTTACGATCGTCCGCCTGCCTGACGTCAAAGAGTTTTGACGTCAGGCAGGCGTGGTAGACCCAAGAAAGGCTTGACGTCGTCAAGGATGATATGCGTGCCAATGGTTTTACAACCAAGGATGCTCAAGACCGTGCGAAGTGGAGAAGGAAAAGCCGGAAAGCGGACCCCGGGCTTCACGGCATTACAGCTGAGGATGCAACTGGGAATACGCTGAGAGAGAGAGACTTACTTGCACATTCAATAGGGTTTTGTCAGCGCTGGTGAGTTTTTCAACAGATATTTCTGTGGTGTGCCTCACAAGACCTTCGATGGTGGCCCTCAGTGATACATTGCATTCCCCTGAAAATTATGTTATTTCTATGAAAACCTTAAAAAGATTGAATAATATCATAAAAGTAATAAAATAAATAGATAGGGCAAATAACGACGACATTCGTGGCATAGTGGTCAACACGCCAATCCGCCACTCCTAAGGTTCTGGGTTCGATCCCCAGTCAGAGCAAGCTGGAAAATGGCTTTTTTATATGGTGTTTATTTATGCATGTATTTATTATGAAATTGATAAAATATAGTATCGTTGAGTTAGTACACCACAACGTTAACTACTAACTAACACAAGTTGAAACTTACCTTGGGGCTAGCCCAATGAGTATATATATATATTTATTTATTAATAACACAATTGAGCTGGCCCCATAGAAAGTTTTAAACTTGTATTACAGGATTAATTTGGATTCTAGTACTTATTTTTTTTCAATTCAATATATCTTTATTATCATAGGATATTTATAATATCTCTTAATAATAGTCACTTTGTTTTGTTTTGCACAAATGTTGACGTCAAATCGTTACTTAAAGCTAAGTTTACGCCGCTTCCGAGTACTTATAAGAATAAAAATGTTATCACGCCTGCCACCATATTTTCTGCGTGATCTAATGGTAAGCCGGTAGAGAATGCCGCATGGGGACCGTCAAAGTATTACGTGAGCACCAAAGGGAGGTGGGATGGTCGTTGGTTTACTTATTTTTGATGACATAAGGGGCCGGATCTAGACTACCATTACTCAAGAAATCTTTTTAGTTAGGTACCTGTTTTATATACTTCGTGTAAATTTTTTGTAATTTTGATTTGATATTAAACTGACAGTAAGATACGAATACGAGGTTTATCGAATCAATGGTTATGTAAGCATAGGAGGGGGGATAAGGCATTTGCTTACTTATGCTGACAAGGGGTACGGTGGGGTTAAAACTAGCTTAAATTCTGCTTACGTAATACTTGAACTATCCCATGGCATTCAATTAAATAATACACTACAGAGGTCGTCAAAATATTCCCAAAGATTCCCAAAGAGGGTTGACTTTAGGCAGGCGGCTGGTCGTAAAGCTATAGCCAAATCGTTTTAACTGTTCCGGCTATTTCTTCTCCACTTCACAAGGTCTTTGGCATTCTTGGGTGACCATTGACATGCATGTTATATTTGGCGAAAAAAAAGGGGAGAGCGCACCCCGGGCTCGGAAGCAGCACAGCTGAGGATGCAACCGGGAACGCGCTTAGATGAAGAAGGGAATAGGACATCAAACTTTTTTTTTTTTCAAAAAACAATACTTACATAACTTTTGATGCAATAATGAGGTGTACATCAATTTGTTGAGATTCGGCGGAGTTGGTGACGTCACGGAGTGCAGAGGCAGGTCTGGCTCGGCTTGTGGAATGGTAACCTTAGATTCTGAAAGCAGTATTGTATGTAATATATTAACTAACATCTTTCTTATCTTCTTTCTTTTTAAGATGAAAAGAGGGGTGTTATAAGTTTGATATGTCTTTGTATCTGTTTGATTTCAATGCAGTTTTTTTAGGGTTCCATACCCGGAGGGTGCAAACGGGACCCTATTACTGAGACTCCGATGTCTGCCCGTCTGTCACAGGGCTCTATCTCTTGAACCGTAATAGCTAGACACTTGAAATTTTCACCGATTATGTATTACTGTGGCCGCTATAACAACAAATACCGAAAGTAAAAAGAAGTTAAAAATTAAAGGGGGTCGTCATACAAAAAACATTGTACGGAGGCACGGAACCCTTCATGTACGAGTCCGACTCGCACTTGCCCATTTATTTATTAAATCGAAAGCCTTGTCTGTTGAGATGGTTCTTAGCTATGATTATGGCTGCCCGCCCACATACGATAATCGGTGACCGATTTTTTGTATCGTTTAACGCACACGTCCGGAGGAAACTATACTCCATCCTACTGAACAAGATTGGAAAATAGCCCAAGAGATTGTAACCAAAGATAGAGTAGAATGGGCAATAAACAGCTTCCAACTATTCAAATCACCAGGTCCAGATGGAATATTCCCTGGCCTACTCAAATAGGGAGGAAAAGTTCTTCAAGAACACCTCACTAACCTATTAACGGCTTGCCTGGCTCATAAATACATTCCTCTACAATGGAGAGAGGTCAAAATGATATTTATACCGAAACCTGGTAAAACGGATTACACTAATGCCAAATCATTTAGACCTATAAGTCTATCGTCCTTCCTCCTCAAAGTGTTGGAAAGACTATGTGATAGGCACATCAGAGATACGGCATTAATGAATTACCTATTACATCCAAAACAACACGCATACTGCACGGGTAAATCTACTGAATCAGCGTTACACGAAGTGGTAACAATACTGGAAAACGCAATACACAGCAAAAACCTATGCTTAGGAACTTTCATTGACATCGAAGGTGCCTTTGACAAGACAAACTTCAATTGTATACAAGAAGCACTAAATAGGCATAAAGTACCAAGCACCGTAACTGGCTGGATATTCAACATGCTAAAACTACGTAATATACAACTGGACATATGTGACACCACAAGGGTAATGGCAACCAGAGGTTGCCTACAAGGAGGGGTATTATCTCCCCTTCTCTGGAGCTTAGTGGTAAACAATCTAATTACATCGCATAACGACAAACACTATCACACAGCCGGCTACGCTGATGACTTGGCAATACTCATACAAGGGAATTCGGCAAGTATCGTGTGCAGCTTGACCAGAAGTGCATTACGCATAGTGGAGACATGGTGTACCACACACGAGCTCTCAGTGAACGCAAACAAAACAGAACTGGTCATGTTCACCAACAAAAGAGTCTTAGGAAAGTACGAACCACCAAAGCTCTTTGAAACGACTCTTACTCTATCAAATGAAGTCAAATACCTAGGTGTAAAACTAGACTCAAAGCTCAATTGGAGCACACATCTAGAAGAAAAGATAAATAAAGCAAACATAAATCTTTGGAACTGCCAAAGATTAGTAGGCAAAAACTGGGGCATCTCCCCTAAAATCATAAAATGGCTATACACAACAGTCATAAGACTAGGACTTACGTACGCAGCACTAGTATGGTGGCATAGGACCACACTGACAACAGTGCAAGACAAGCTACAGCGATTCCAAAGAACTGCATGTCTGGCAATAAGTGGTGGCATGAAAACTTGCCCAACAGCGGCACTCGAGGCAATTCTTGATATCAAATCGCTACACCTACACATCAAACAAGAAGCACAAGTCGCAGCTGCAAGACTTAAAACACTAGGCCTGTGGAAACACAAAGACAAGGCCCCTCACACGCGAATCCTGCCACTAGCCCTCAAAGCATCACACCTCATAGGCGCGATAAACGACAGGATCCACAAGCAATTTGTCTTCGACAAAAAATACAAAATACAATTACATGAGGAATCTTCAGACAGCTCCGGTACTGAAGAAATGAGGGTATACACAGACGGCTCAAAGACACAAAATGGTGTAGGTGCTGGCGTATTCTCTCATGATCTCAACATTCACTCTGCATATGCCCTGGGTAAGGAAAACTCCATCTTCCAAGCCGAATGCGCAGCTATAACCCACGCGGCTACAGAAATTATTAGGAGGAAGGTATCAGGTATGTCCATCCGTATCCTAACTGACAGCGCAGCGGTCCTACTTGCCCTTAGAAGGACACATGTGGACTCTGCCTTAATACAAGAATGCCACAGATCCCTGGAAAAACTCTGTAAGTATAACACAGTCACTCTCCAATGGATCAAAGGACACAGCAACTCACTGGGTAATGATGCAGCTGACGAGCTCGCGCGTCAAGGATCGAGTATGACACCGTTGGGACCTCTTCCTATGGCTTCGATCACCTTCACGCAGGTTCGCACCTGGATCAGAAATCGCATTAGCGAAGAACAAAATCAATCATGGCAATCCCTCCGGACATGTCGGCAGGCTAGGGAGGCACTACCCCAATGGGATAGTCGCCTATCCCGACGCCTGTTAGCACTACCCCGGAGGAATCTACGCCGTATGGTTGACATTATTACTGGTCATATTGCACTAAACAAACACCTTTACACCCTAGGAATTACAGACAGTCCTCTGTGCAGAGCTTGCATGGAGGCTGATGAAACTGCGAGCCATCTCCTCATCAAGTGCGGTGGCGTCGCATACATATGAAGAGGGTTCCTGGAACATCAAGGAACCGTGTAGGAAGCCGTGAGGGCGCCGGGGAGCGTTCTCGGATTCCTGCAGGAGCTGGGCTGGTTTGAAAACTGATAACTACGCCGGCTCCACACGCAAAACAGGTTCAACGCAATGGACCAAATTGCGGAAAAGAAGTCCTCAGGAGAAGTAAGAACACCAGAAAATGCCCCAAAAACGCACACGTCCCTACTAAAAGCAGGTCTTAATTCAAAAAAAAAAATCAGCCCGACTATTGGTCCTACAAAAACTCTGACGTATATTCTACTCTTAACAAATTTATCAAAAAATATTCATAAATATGAAACTGACGATAAAAGAAAAGTGAGAGAAAGCACTAGACGAATGGACTTGGTCGACCCCCCGTTTAAACATTGTTCAGCACAGCTCTCAAGTTCAATCCATTAAACTATTTAACAAACTGCCTAAGGAGTTAAAATTGTTAATTTACAAAAGTAATTTCAAAGAAAAGCTAAAAGCATTTTTACTAGAGAAGTGTTTCTATAGTATCTAAGAGTTTCTGAAATGACATAAACGAAGTGTTATCTTGTATTAGGTTATTGTAAGAATATATTATACTATATATATTGTGTCCTTTAAGTCTGTAATATCCCTTTGAATTATTTGAATTTGTATTATTAATAACACTAGTTTACAAAGTTTTTGCTGTTCGCATATTTGCAGCGGTTTCATAAAGGATTCAGTACAAAAAACACATTATCTGGTTATAAAAAAAATTAAGACGTCTAAGTTTTAAAATATCTCATGTCAAAAATTAAATTTTCGTAAATTTTGCCAATTTAAAAATTTTACTATAAATTCAATTTCTTTTTTTGGAACTTTTTAATTTAGGTTTATTATAGTGCAAGCCATCCATTGTACAATTCATTTAGATCACAGCTCAATTCTTTTACGAACTTGAGCTATTCGCGTTTTTGTATAGGCCGGTATATTGCTATACAATGCGGACGGTGCTGTGACGGTGCTCAAAGTATGAGAAATGTTGTCGCAACTTAAATTTCATATATCTGTGTAAATAAGAATGATAGAGGGATAAATCAAATTTTATTTCGATTAAGAAGAGTGATCTTTTATTTTACAATATAAAAGTAAATTATAAGCAGAGTAGTTTATTTTCTAAAAAAAATAAAAAAAGGTGAAATTGGTAAAATTTGGAAACTTGTTATAACAATACTTCCAATTCTGACGTCCTAGAAAAAAAACATAATCAGATCCGTATTTAGCATACAAAAATCTAAAAGAAACAACAAGTTTCATATGTGCAACACAAAAAATAAAAAAATTTAAAACTAGTGTAATTAATAAGTATTAGAATAAGCATAGACATTTCAATTTCAACACAATATTCTTTTGTTATGAAATAAATAAATGAAATGAAAATAAATGACGACGTGATGAAAATCGGTTCACCCTGATGAAAATCGGTTCACCCTGATGAAATTCGGTTCACCCTGATGAAAATCGGTTCAGCCGTTCCAAAGTTATTGGGGTTGAACGCTTGAAAGTCGGGGGTTTTTTAATTTGTTTGGCAAATGAACTTGTTTAGGATTCTATATGAATAAGTGACAAAATGGAACTTTATAGTGTGTATGTCTGTCCAACTGTCCCAGCACATTTGCTCCGAATCTAATGTTTATCTGTCCAGTTAAATTACCTTTTGTAAAAGATAAATTTGTCCCATATGAAATAAAGAAGTTTTACTTTCACTTATAAAAGAAAAATAAAAATTACCATCATCAGATTCTGGAGCCTCACCAGCGATCACAAAAATGTCTGCATTAGGTTCTATCAGGTCCTGGAATATACACAACCTTTAGCAATTAACCTTAAATAATTAAAATAGTTACCGAGTAGATAACCCAAAAAAAAACTATTTTTGTTGAAAAATAAACCCAAATCAAGTGAGAAAATTCAATAGACATATATATCAGTGGTAGAACTTTTACTTCTGAATATTTATCTGCATGTATTTATTTAAAGATAAAGAAAATCAAATTTAAATTTAAACAAGATTAAAAAGGGATATTGCACTTATTCAAATAAAAATTGACTCAAATTGACGAGTATCCTACATTGGGGAACGCAAAAATATTTTTTAAAATTAAATAAGATTTAAAAACACAAATAAACGGGCAAGTGCGAGTCGGACTCGTACGTGAAGGGTTCCGTACCACTGTACAATGTTTTAAAACGCAAAAAAAAACACGTTTTTTGTATGAAGACCCCTTTAATTTTTTACTTTTTTTATTTTTAGTATTTGTTGTTATAGCGGCCATAGTAATAACTACATAATTTGTGAAAATTTCAAGTATCTAGTTAATGCCATTATAAACATCTAGGTAAAACGCTTAAAAAACACGTTTCTTGTATGACGACCCCCTTTAATTTTTAACCTTTTTTTATTTTCAGTATTTTTTGTTATAGCGGCCACAGTAATACATAATCGGTGAAAATTTCAAGTGTCTAGCTATTACGGTACAAGAGATAGAGCCCTGTGACAGACGGACAGACAGCGGAGTCTCAGTAATAGGGTCCCGTTTGCACCCTTTGGGTACGGTACCCTAAAAAGGGTAATAAAATTATAAGTAGGTAGGTACTGTAAGTAAACAGTGTAGGTACTTACAGGTGATCTCCCTACTTCTATTTCAGAATCTGATTCTGAAGCCTCGCCTTCCACTACGTGCGCTGATTTCGACATCTTTTACGATGTAAAATTATATTTATATCGTGTCTGTTTTTAATTTAAAACACTTTATTTTAATTATTTCAACAAATAAACACGTAAACTTCATGAAATTTAGTTGTCACATTATTATTTTCCCGATTATGACATTGACAAATGTATAATGCCCAATTTATACGGAGTTTAGTATGAGATATGTACTAACGAACTATCAATAGTAAAATTAAAAAAATAGTACATGGACCATTATTGATATAATACATTTTCTAATCCAGTCCATCAATTTTCATGGTCTCTTATGTTAACATAATTATAATATACAGGTTGCGTCACGTAAAAAGGACGCTGGCTGTCAAGCTGCGCATTATCGATCTATTTAATGAATATTGTGAATATTATACCTAATATATTTTTCAATGTACCTACCAATAGCCAATTATACCAAGCCGCGAGTGAAAATAATACAATAGGTAGGCCTAGTACCTTCGTGCGCGATTGTATCCATGCTCAAACACACTCCCTCTACTTTCTTCCAGCGTTCTTTTTACATAATGCGACCTATACCTACCTATACGAATATTTTTATTTGCACTATAGCTTACATACAGCCTTTATAAGTTCAAACACACACTCTTATAATATATAAGATAATCTGCGTCCCAGAGCAGCCGACTTATAGGCCGCAATAGTTAATACAAAACCATTCCGGCGACCCAAAATCATCCCGGCTTCGAATGTGGCGCAGCAAATATCCACCTACCGTACCAAAGCCGTGTTAGTAGGGGGAGCCCAAAAGGGGGATTTTGGGATTTAATTATATTCTTTTCTTAATCTGACAGTCTGAAATAAAAACTATTCAAACCGTCAGATTAAGAAAAGAATTTTTTTTTGTAAATTGTGAGACCAAAGTGGTAGTTAAGACAAATCAAATGAGGCCCAAACACGATAGGTTTTCGTCGTTTCATTTTTTTTTTTCATTTATTTATATCCAAAAATAACAATAATTACAATTATATGCACCCATAAACCACGACAGATTTACTAAGTTCCTATGGCTACTTCCCAGCTCCACCATCAGTTTACCAATATGATATCGTTATATTGTACTGTGATCCTGACATGACACGACTGCATGTTTATCTGACGCGGTCGAGTAAATGTGTGGGTCAGGTTGGTATGTATGAAAGCAATGATCCAAAAATCCCTCTTGGGCTCCCCTACTATGTGGAGGCAGAGTAGAATGGGACCACTCCAAGTCTTCCCGTGGATATCGTAGGAGACTTACGAAACACAAGCTGAACAAAGCTTATTAACATCAGTGAGACCTCTCCAACCGTCTGGCCAGCGTGGAGAGTGTATGCCTAATCATCTGAATGCTTTGGCTACTATATGGCTCTGGTAGCACAGAGAGGGTCGTGCTCCTGTAGAGCAGTGCCGTAAATAGAGCGGTGCCACCGGTGCCCAGGCACAGGGTGTAGACTACAAAGTGGCAAAGCCGTTCCTAAAAAAGATACCTAACGTTGTAGGTGTCCGTTTCTATTTTATTGCACTGGCAGTTTGCGGGAAAGGGATGCCTACAACTTTAGGTATGTTTTTTGGGAACGTCAGGTATTTAAACAAGCAATAAGGAGATTTAAACTTTATGTACATAGCATTAAGTTGAATGTAGTTTTTTTTTAGATTATTACTCGTAGTAATTCTAGATTGAATTTAATGAATGAATTTAATTTCTTTGGACTTATATGAGGCTACAGACAACGCTGTGGAAGTGGACACCTTATGGAGGGAAAAAAATGATTAAAAGAAGTGCCATGTTTTAAAATTAATATTGATTTTTACCGCAATATACCGAGGTCCACTTACTTAGCTATTAAAAATACAAAAACGAGAGAGAGCGACGGAATGCGGCAGCATCGCCGATTCCGCGGCGTTCCGTCGCTCTCTCTCGCTCTAGCAAGTGACCGTTCTAAACGACAGAAAAGGATAGCAGCATAGGAAAATGCTGTTCTATGACAGATGTGTCCCAACCCTTAGAACCTTTAAATACGAAAAAAAATTTGAATAAATTAAATATTTATTTCTTAACAAGTATAACAAAACATTTACACGATAAATAACATTTTAATTGCAATCACTTGGGCCACTTGAGCTTATTTAATTCTACATCGTGTTAATGAAAAAACGCAAAACCTCTCAGATGGTACCTCAGCCCATGTAACTGAACAACTTTTGTTCAACAACTTTCACGAAATCCAAAAAAAATAATTCGGGTCTTCATACAAATTGACTCGATCAGTTTGTATGAAAATTATAATTTTTTTTTAGTTTCGTGAAAGCTGTTGAACAAAAGTTGTTCAGTTACATGGGCTGAGGTACCATCTGAGAGGTTTTGCGTTCTTTCATTAACACGATGTATAGAAAAATCTTTTGGCGTGTTCACGTCAGCGAACTCGATACTATGGCAGGGTAACCAGATATAATGGAGGTAAATATATTCCGCGATGATGTCTCAAAAGCATAGCCTGTTTTGAAACGTAGTGGTCACATTATTTTGTACGCGTATGACGCCAGGACTCTTCTTTTTAGTAGCGTTATCCACGTCGCCAATAAGTAGAAAAGTCACATGTCATTAGACAAGTCGTATTAAGGCCGTACCTGAATTTTTCGGGGTCCAGTGCTGCTCCCATTTAAAATAAATCATTTCAAAGAAAACGGAGACACCATTAAAAATTTTGCTACTACCAAGTCCTAGATAACCCTTCAAAGTATTTTATGAACTACTGTTTACAGTTTATAATGAGAACGTTAAGCTTTACTACGCACATTTTCCAAAAGTGGCCGTTTTTCGCAAATGTGCGTAGTAAAGCTAGAATATTCAGGTACGGCCTTAAAAGGTAACATTTTTACTTTTGACGTTTAGCGAAGTCTCATTCGGTAAATACCAATAAGAGGGAAAGAGACACAAGATGGGTTTTAAGTCAGATTCTCTCTATAAGAAGTTACATTACAAGCTTTTTGGTAACGGTTATGGCGGCAAAAGACGTTGTTTGTAAGTATAAGTACCGCCAACGCGAAAGTACTTTTGATGGGGTCATTTAGGGTTCCGTACAAAAAATGAAAAAACGTAACCCTTATAGGATCACTCGTGCGTCTGTCTGTCCATCCGTCTGTCACAGCCACAGCCAATTCGCTCCGAATCTACTGGACCGAATCAGGTGAAATTTGGTAGAATGTTGTAATCCTATGACCCAAACACATATGTGCAAAATATTTTTTTAAAATAAGGGTCATTTTCGGGGGACAAATTAGGAAATTAAAAAAAAGTTTTGCAAACCCTACTGTGTCATATATCAAATGAAAGGGCTTGTTATAAGGATCTTAAATATATTCTTGTTGTTATTGTAAAATAAATAGATAAATTTTGATTTTATTCACGAAAGAAGACGAAAGTTGACTATTCCCCCCCCCCCTGATCTCTTAAAGTACTGAGTCTAAATTAAAAAAAAATACAAATTTAAGTTCATTGCTTGTAGATGACAGGAAAACCTATAAGAATTCAATCAATTGTACGGAACTCTCTCCACGCAAGTTTAACTCTCACTTGGCCGGTTTTTATTTGCGCTTGATTATTCTCCCATAGTATTATAGATCACTGGTTCACTTGGCAACATCCTGATAAAAGAAATTATTCAACATCATCTTTCACATCAAACCCCTGATGTTTAGTTTTCATATGATTCTTCAAATTATTCGCTTGCGTATACGCAGCACTGCACAACGTACATTTATACCGCTTCTCACTATCATGCGATTGCAAATGCACCCTTAGCGCCCTCATCCTAGGGTACGTTTTCCCACAATACTCGCACCTAAAATTCCTTTCCCCTGTATGTGACGTCATATGGTCTTTTAACGCTGAAGGTTGGTAGAATTTCTTGTCGCAAACAGTACATTCGTGCCTTAAAACCTTTAAATGGGTCCGCCTGTTGTGTTCTCTCAACCCTTTCCTACTATCGTATACTCGATCACAATTCTCACATGGAAAAGATCTAGTTTCCCCGTGTACTTCTATCATGTGTCGATACCTTTTCGAATAAGAAAATAAAATTTCATCGCATTTGTAGCACGGATATTGTGGTTTATCATGCATATGGGTTACATGATAATTTCTACCGTGTTTCGATTTGAAAACCCGACCGCACTGGTGACATGGAAAATCTGATTTAACTTCGTGGCTTTTCATATGCATTGTCAATCCATGCTGATCGAAATAATGCGCACCACACAATTCACATATATGCGTCCCAAAGTGCTCTGCCATATGCCGTTTCAAACCGTGAAAATAACCGAAACTCGTATTGCACTCGACACACGTTATTTTCCCTGTTTTAAGTCTGAATTGCAAAAACTCATTATCCGTATCATCGTATATGACTTTCCCATGAGTGACGATGTGACTTTTAAAATCTTCTATATTCTCGATTATGATTGGACATAATCGACAATCGATTCTGGTGATATCGATTTGGGGAATCTTCTTGTCGTATAGTGCTTCTTCGTACCCGCTTGGATCGTGTATTAGTGTGTGTTCTCTCAGTTTGTCAGCTTCTGTGAACATTTCTTTGCAGTAAATGCAGTGGTAGTCGCTGAATGTGTTGAGAAAGGGGCATACGTATGAGTTTTGTACTATTGTCACTGCGTTTCGAAGAGCGTTCACTTCTTTGTCCGCTGTCTTTTGAACTGGCGGCTTTAGAGGGAGATCGTCTGATGAATCTGTAGAAGCAAAAGAACAATATTAGTAAATCCATATTATCCTTATTTGTTGAATGTATAACGTATACAACGTGGAAGGGACATACCCGTACTAAATCGAACCTCGGGCCATTCTAGCTGACTTAAGTATAATGAAATTAAAATAACAGTCAAAAAACCAAAAAAAAATTCGACATTCCCATACAGATCGCCCGGGCGGCTGCACACTTTAGTATGGAAATGCAGGGGTGCCCCTTGTTTCACAGACTAAAATTTCATAGAATTTCGATTCACAGAAAATTTTTCATAGAATATTTAATTCTTATATTTTTATTTCAAATATTATTGTTTCAAAGACTATTTACTTGAATGAAACACAATTTATAGAAACACAGTTCAATGAATTTTAGAATCTCATATTTTTATTTAACAAACTAATCAAACAGAAGAATATTTCTTTAAAGAATATTGTTTGTTCGGTATAATCTTTCGTGGAATTTTATTTTACTGAAAATTATTATTTAAGGAAGTATTAATTGAAAACATTGTTTAATCAAACAAAATACCATATAATAAGTTAGAATACATTATAAACCGCTACCACAATATAGGTTAGGGCAAACTTTTATTTATTTATTTATTTAAACTTTATTGCACATAAAAAAAAAGTGTACAAATGGCGGACTGAACGCCTTATGGCGTTCTCTGCCAGTCAACCATTGGACCAAGTAGAGAAATAATTTGGGTGGTGCGACATGTGTAAACAAAACTTAAAAGTATCTATAAATACCTACAAGAATAAATCAAGAATATACATAGATATTAATCTTAAAGAAATATATACCAATACAATAACTATAGATAAAATAAATATACAAAATATATAATTATGTAAATATAATACATAAAGAACTAATTATATATGTATGCGGATAGATAAATACATATATGGATGACTACAAATCACCGCGCAGGGACACGACGAGAAGAGACTTCTTGGAGAAACTGTTTTTGAACCGCCCGTTTAAAAGCGTGACGACTAGGCGCTCGTCTAATAGAATCAGTAAGAGAATTCCAGAGAAGGATGGCTTGAATTTGAAAAGATTTATTCATAAATTCAGTGCGATGATGAGGGATGGATAATGTTAGAAGATTAGAAGAGCGAAGATTTCGCGAATGCGTAGAGCTGAGAAGAGAAAATTGAGATTTGAGATAAGCAGGGGAGTAAGGATTATTGAGGATAGCATAAAGCATGCATAGGATTCTAACGTTTCGACGCTGGGGAATAGGGAGCCAGGCCAACTGTGACCGAAAGGAGGAGATATGGTCATATTTACGAAGTCCGAAGATAAACCTGATGCAGTTGTTAGCTAGTTTGTCGAGTTTATGTAGAAGAAATTGATTTAAATTTGTATAGCAAACGTCTGCATAATCGATTATAGGAATAATTAGGGATTGCGTCAAAGTTACTTTTGTTTTAAGCGGAAGAAAGTTCTTATATCTATAAAGACAGCGCAGTGTTCCTGTAACCTTGCGACTAACCTCAGCGACATGATTGGACCAACTAAGAGTAGAGTCAATATGCAGCCCCAGATCTTTGACACTGGAACAGAACGGTATGGTGACACCATTAAATTGTATTGGAGTGACGGTTTCAATGTCAATGTTGTCAAGTTGTCGAGAGCTTCCCACAAGAATAGCTTGACATTTGCTAGGATTGACGGAAACTCCATACCGTCCTGACCATTCCGTGATAAGCCGAAGATCATTATTAAGAAGGGAAATCGCGGAATCAGTATCACTGCGGTCGCAAGAATGATAGAGTTGAAGGTCGTCAGCATAAAGATGATGAGAGGTCGAAAGAAGAGAAGTGAGGGAATCAATGAAGATAGAAAATAGTAAGGGAGAAAGGATTCCTCCTTGAGGAACACCAGTATGCAGATTTTGCCATTCAGAAACGGACTGATCAACGCGAACTGCTTGCTGTCGGTCTCGAAGATAGGAAGAGAACCATTCCAGGACTGTTGGTGAGAGATTGAAGCGGGACAGTAAAGCTAATAAGACATCATGGTCAACGGAGTTAAAGGCATTGGAGAAATCGATGAGAACAAACTTATAGGTTAGGTTAGGTTAGAACTGCGACCAACACACGCACGAGCCGAGCGAGCGAAGCGAGCGTGCCGCGGTAGCGGCCGGCGATTGCTGAGAAAGTTTTATCCATTTTACTAGAATAGGGCCAACTTATAGGTTATAAATATTATATTAACTAAACTTATTAAAAATAATAATATTTAATTTGATATTCTGAGGAAATAATATTTAATTTGATTAATATTAATAATATTTAATTTGATTTCTGGGAAAGTTTTATCCATTTTACTATAGGGCAAACTTATAGGTTAGGTTAGGTTAGGACTGTGACCAACACACGCACGAGCCGAGCGAGCGAAGCGAGCGTGCCGCGGCAGCGGCCGGCGAGTGCTGGGAAAGTTTAATCCATTTTACTAGAATAGGGCCAACTTATAGGTTATAAATATTATATTAACTAAACTTATTAAAAATAATAATATTTAATTTGATATTCTGATATTAGAAACATCGCAAAAGTAAATGTTATTTGTAATAAAATTCTATGATTTCAAATTATTCGTAACAAACATTCTAATTATTGATTTCCTGTGCAACGAAAATCTATTATTAAAAATTCTTTATACTGAGTAACCTACATATTGATTATTCTATGACATGATAATCTTGTAAAAAATTTCTAAATAACGAAAATCTGTTAAAGTTTTGTCTGTATAAGAAAGTACACCCAGAAATGCAGAAATGTATTTTTTTTTTACAGTATTTAATTTCACTATACTTCAGTGGTATAGTATAGCCCGTGGTTTGATTTATTACGGGTATGTCCCTTGTCCTAATGTATTGGTGAATTAATAACATACTTTTTGCAACATTTTTGATTTCAATTTGAAATTATAATGTTAATTTATAATATTTTTCTGTAAATAGTTAATAGTCTACTGTCAACTTGTTACGAGAGCGGGGACTTCTAACACAAGTAGTCTTTACTTAAGGCCGTTCCTAAATTTTCCGGGGTCCAGTGCTGCCCCCATTTTAAATAAATCATAAAGAAAACGGAGACATCATTTAAAATTTTGCTACTACCAAGTCCTAGATAACCCTTCAAAGTATTTTATAAACTACTGATTACAGTTTAAAGTGAGAACGTTAAGCTTTACTACGCACATTTGCGAAAAACGGCCACTTTTAGAGTTTAATGTGCGTAGTAAAGCTTAACGTTCTCACTTTAAACTGTAAACAGTAGTTCATAAAATACTTTGAAGGGTTATCTAGGACTTGGTAGTAGCAAAATTTTAAATGATGTCTCCGTTTTCTTTGAAATGATTTATTTAAAATGGGGGCAGCACTGGACCCCGGAAAATTTAGGAACGGCCTTAAAAGTATTCCTCGATCGCAATCCGATGAAAATCCGTTAAGTGAATAAATGGTTGTTTTTTTTTATATAGACTCAGACTCATCTAAGCGTGAGTCAGTACCGTTACTCTAAAAGCGGCACGGCAGAAGTACATAGCTACGTATCCGCGTTTCAGTAGTTCGTTAAGTTAAGCAGCCCCGGGCGTGGTCCGCACTTGGATGGGTGACCATAAGTGGCATAATGATTTCTTGCCTCAGGAAGCACGTTATGACCCCTCGCCCACGACTTTTTGACGCGCGTTTCGTAAACGCGCGACAGCATCGCGCCTGTAGCGATGCTAACGCGCGACCGTCTCGGACGATATCGGGGACAGAACGGAGGGAGGGTGCCGCGTGAGGAGAACCGAGTTACTGAATCGCGTTTGCATCGTGAGAGAAGCGCGACTGAATCGTGTTTACGTGGACGAGGGTACACAGCTTGCGACTGTATCGCTACAAAGTCGCCGTGGACGAGGGGCCTAAGCTGTTGGCACAGAATACAGTAAGAGTAAACAGAACGGAATCTCCTAAGGTACGCGCAATATGCGTCCCCGTTCCCCGCACCCGCAGCTCTCCCCCGGGTCTTGTGGGCCAACTTGCGCCATGCAGTGTGTGTTCGCCCGCTCTCGCCCGTCGTCAAGGCGAAAACGGGGGAGAGGTGCGGGGACGGGGAACGGGGACGCATATTGCGCGTACCTTAGGAGATTCCGTTCTGTTTACTCTTACTGTATTCTGTGGCGTTGGTACCGGATGTATTGGGGTATGTCAGATACCTTTAGGCAGCTTGAAAAATCTTATACCAGTGTTGGCCACTTACACACACGGAAAACATATTACCGTGACAGATTAAAAGTTTCTAACACACCCGTGCGGTTCCGGGCTAGAATAGGACCACTCCATCTCTTCCTGTGGATGTCGTAAGAGGTGACTATAAGGACTAAGCACAAACATCTCGTCATTGTATTCCCAAGGAGGGTTAACGTCGGGCGGCGCCCGTTGTAAAACCTTATTGCACAAATACATTCCCAAAGAGGGTTGACGTAAGGCAGGCGGCCGGTCGTAAAATTACAGCCAAATAATTTTAACTGTTCCGGCATTTTCTTCTCCACTTGGCAAGGAAGGTCTTTGGCATCCTTGGGTGACCATTGACATGCATGCTATATTTGAAGAAGAAAAAGCGGGAAAGCGCACCCCTGGCTCCGAAGCAGCATAGCCGAGGATACAACTGGGAACACGCTCAGATGAAGAAATTATTACTAATAGTCCGTCTAGTACCAATATTACTTTCAAAGGTTATTCATAAAATAGTTTTAAGATCGTTTTAGACATTGATCCAAATCAAATTTTTAAATATCACCATATTTAGTTTTAAACAATTTATTTCAAATGAGGGCGCCACTTATGCTACCACTTCACCTAACCGTGGTTTAAGCCTAAAATAGTAAATGTTTCAATCAATTTTTCATTGATTTCCATTGATACTAAGCTGAGAAAGAAACATGTCATCAGCTCACCGTCATCCTGCAAGCTGCTCAGCTTCGTTCTCATCTTCTTGATCCGTTGCAGCAGTTCCTTCTTCGCTTTCAGGTGATCGTCCGACACCTTCTTCACCAGTTTCCTTTTCGCTACTGCTTTTGTCGTCTTCTTCTCTGGTCGCGGTTCCACTTTTATATCTGTAACTGTAACGAAATTAAGTAATACCAGGCCTGTGTCACTCCCCGTGTAGGTATCAAAAATATACCTACGCGCGGCGGCCTTCTCGGGTGGCTAATTTTTTTTTTTTTTTTTACATTTATTTGTTGCTATAACACACATACAAAAAACAGACAAACATAGTAAAAAAATTACACAAAAACATAATAATTTAAATGTGTGTGCTACAGCAATACAAAAAGGACACAGCTCAGTGGTAATCTTGCCCGGGAGCAATACACTGATTTTCAGCTGTGTCCTGAAGATGCGTGGTGCGGATTTATTAGTACACATGTGAAAATAAATAATTACAAAAGAGAAATAAATAGGGCTGTGTATATGTTTATATAAATAAATAGTGTAATTGTCTAGAGAAGTTGAAATACATATATATTGCACTGATATTTGTGTAAATATTGCCATTAAATGGCAGCTAATTTTATTAAATAAATGTAAATGAGGACGAATGCACGACAGTGTATGGGAGAACAATATATCAGCTCGGGAGAACCTTCAGCGACATCCACAGCTACCGGCGACATGTTGGATTTGAAAGTTTTTGAAAATCTAATAGATGGGTTCGAAACCTTTTTTTAAAAGATGAAACAGATGTGTGAAGTCTAATAGGAGGAGGTATGTTGTTCCAACATTTTGTCGCCTGATACCCGAAGCTGCCCCTGAAAGAAGCTGTTTTGTGACGATGTACTTGAAGTGGTGGACGACAAGATCTTGCATTACGATTAGAATACTTAATCCTTGAATAAAGATATTCTGGAGTTCTATATTTTATCACTCCAAACAACAGTAACTAATTCAGTCGGGGCTCACGTGCGAGCAGTGACGCACGCGCGAGCTTTGTTCGTCGCCTAGGTACTCCACCGATCCGGCCGTTTTAAAAAAGGAAAAGCATAAAAAGAAGGCTAAAAAATACTGCGCAGTTTTTAACTGTTTGAACAGGGATTGCGATCCAAATTTAACTTTTTTTAGACTTCCTAAGGACGCTGATTAAGGTAAGATCTACTTTAAAGTGGTTATTATTATTATGTTGTCATTCATGATAGGTACACTAAGTAGGTTTAATACCTAGGACCTAGGTACCTTCTTAGGTTACAAAATAAGTAGGAACGTATGTATAAGTATACATATTATTCTTTCGAATTTCTGATGTTTGGTTTGAGATTGACGATCTGTTTCGTTATAAGTAGGTACCTAACCCACCTACTTAGGAACTTTTCAGTTCGCTAGCAAAATAATTATGAAATTTACAGAAATGGTACTACTATTATACCTACTATTATAAGTACATCCTATAGAATTCGGTATCTACTTTAAAGACTTTGTTTTAGCTGGTATCTAACCAACTAAAACAAAGTCTTTAATTTCGCTCATGTTATATTATATTTCATTCATTATAGTTTACTACCAAACGATGATACATACATACATACTATCACGTCTTTATCCCTAATGGGGCAGACAGACCATTTTAAGTGTTGCGGCTCTAAGCAATCAGAGCCCAGGGCCGCAATACCCAAAGGCAACTGTTAGCGTGATGGTGGGCGAGAAGGTGGAAAAAGGAATCGAAATAGTGATGGGTTGCTAGCCGCATCGCCTATTAACATGATTTGCATTTTCGCCCATTCCTTCGATCGGCTTCTACGATTTGCGCGGGGAAAGAAGCAGCTATGACCTCCGTGGTGTAATGGTCAACACGCTAGTCCGCCAATCTGGAGGTTCTGGGTTCGATCCCCGGCCTTTTTCAAATTGTCCTGGGTCTTGGGTGTTTATCTATATATGTATTTATTATAAAATATAGTATCGTTGAGTTAGTATCCCATAACACAAGTTTATACTTACTTTGGGGCTAGCTCAATCGGTGTGATTTGTCCTTAAATATTTATATTTATATTCAAGTTTTATTCTTGTCTCCCAGACCAGCATGGAAGACCGATAATACGGTGCGCTAAATGGCGATAGTAGCTTCTTGTAGTAGTCAACCCTAGCGCGTCGCTCGCTGAGTCAATTTTAGTCGGTTTTGTGTGTATTATGAATCGTTTGTTTGTCCAGAGTCATAAGGATAAAATTGGCTTGCAATGGATTTCTGTAGGTGTCTAAACAAAAAGGTGCTGCCTTTTGACGCGAGCTAAATTACACCATAGTGCTAACCACTGTGAGTAGATATTTGTTTGAAAACGTTTGCGGAGTGAGACTCCTGTACTACTGGTATTTATTCTGTGGTAATACCAAAGAATATAATTCACTACGCGACACTTAAGCATGTGTGCACCTAAAATCGCTTGCGGCTGTGTGTGGGTGTCTGGATGTGCGCGGGGGCCCTGAGAGGCGAGGCCGAGGGCTGGTACCCAGTTCGCGTCTCTCTCACACCGCACGATATTCTATTTCGGTTCGGTGTCAACCCTAGCGTTACGCGCTCCGGCTCAAGGTCACCGGCGTTCGAACTCTCACGTACAGGGAGTGTCGCTGTATTCAGCTGTCGCCGCTGTGGTATGGTAATACTGTAATACCTATACTCATCATCATCATCCTCCCGTACCCCGGATGCATCCTCAGCGGTGTTACTTCAGAGCCCGGGGTCCGCTACCTACCCTAGGGGATTTGACGAGGGTACTGGTTTTACATAGAGCTCCGCAACCCAAACTGTACACCAGAACCTATCCTAGGATAGGTTTAAACAAACGCTAAATGGCGTTCGGGACCCACAGCTTTACGTGCCTTCTGAAGCACGGAATCATCTTTCGTTACGGATAATCAGGTGATTCAAGCCTGCAATATCCTAACCAGACTGGAACCGGTGGATAAAAAGTCAGCCTTTATAAAAATAATCTAGTCACCTTCTTCATCGTTATCCATTGGTCCATCGTCAGCACAGTGATGATCCGAGTCCCCATCCTCTTGTTTTATTTCTACATCTATTTCAGCTTTCACTTTGCTACCTGAAAAACAATTCAACGGACATTATCACATTTAAAATTACAGGTCGCGTCATTTAAAAAAAAATACGCTGGCGTCAAGCTGCGCATTAGGCGATTTATCGATCTATTTAATAGACTATTCAAGAATAATTCAAGTTGAGGCGAAAACACATTGTTTGTATGTATGTTTGTTCCATTGTTTGTATCAAAGTCGCGGGTCGCACCTGGATGAAATGAGATATCAATAGAATTTTCAAGTTCGTTGGGCATCAAAATCGGTTCAGTAGTTTTTGAAATAATAATAAAAAATCGCGAGGTCTAAGTTCGCGGCTAACTACTAGTGAATATTATAACTACGAGTAATATATGTTTCAATGTACCTACCAATAACCACAATAACCAATTATACCAAACCGCGAGCGAAAATAATACAATAGGCCTAGTACCTTCGTGCGCGATTGTATCCATGCGCAAACACACCCTTTTACTTTCTTCCAACGTTCTTTTTATTTTTTCGATTTTCCCGCCCCCCTTCCTCCTCCCCCAAACTGCTATTCAGAGTCTGACTTAGGCTTCAATCTTATATATTCGATATAAGATTCATCAAATTTGCCGCCCTATTGTAAACGAAGGGAGGGAGGGGGGGGGGGGGGGGCACAAATAAAAGTCTAGGAGTTGCCGCCATTAACCAGCCGCTATTTATATATTTATTATTACCTGTGACCCCCCCTTGCCCAAAAGCGCCGCTTTGTATCTGGCGCCCTGGGCGGTCGCCCAGCCGCGCCCTACCCTAACGCCGCTATTGACGCGACCTATACTACTCATAAATTAGGCTTGAAAACTGTGGAACATGGTAGGCTACATTTACGGCATAATACTGCTAATCATCATCATCAACAGGTAATTTTTAGTGTCCACTGCAGGAGCACGACCCTCTCTGTACTACCATACTTGGCCAGAGCAGCCAGAGTATTTGGCCTACACTCTCCACGCTGGGCAGACGGGTGGAGAGGTCTCACTGACGTTTATAAGCTTTGTTTGGCTTGTGTTTCCGTGGTGAGTGGTCCTATTCTACTCTGCCGGGAACCACACGACAGATTTTAATGATTCGAGAGGAAGATTTAAATGTATTCGACCCGTGTGGTTCTGGGTGAGAATAGGACCACTCCATTTCTTCCTGTGGATGTCGTAAGAGGCGACTAAAGGACTAAGCACAAACATCTCGTGCTACAATTGCATTCCCAAAGAGGGTTAACGCCGGGCGGCTGCCGGTTGTAAAGCTTTTCACACAAATACATTCCCAGAGGGTTGACTTCAGGCAGGCGGCCGGTCGTAAAACTATAGCCAAATCATTTCAACTGCTCTGGAAATTTTTTCTCCATTTCGCAAGGTCTTTCGATCCTTGGATCCTTTCAATTGAATTGATTGGGTGACCATTGACATGCATGATTACGTATATTTGGAGAAGAAAAAGCAGGAAAGCGCATCCCGGGCTCCAAAGCAGCACAAAGAGTATGCAACTGGGAACGCGCTTAGATGAAGAAGAAGGAAGATTTAAATGTATTGTACCCGCTTAAAGCTGGGACGGGCCAATAGTAACGTAATAATTACCATCATGCACAAAGAACTTGGTCTGCAACAGTTTCTCCTCGCACTGCAGTACTTGATCCCTAAAGGAGCACGCCTCCCGAAGCCGGGTGACGCACGTCGCGCAGACCAGACAGTCGGACTCCACTTCCAAGTGGGACAGCTGGAATAAAAGACATTTCAGTTTGTTAAAATCTTTTCAATCTGTGGCTTACGTGTTGCTATTCATCGTGGAAATGCCGCCAGCCTTTTGGATACACTGCCCTGTGACAGCAGTGGATTGGCCTCAATTCTTTATATAGTTTAATATAAGTTAGTTTATTGCCTGCCATTCAGTGGATGGACCACCTTTTGTGATGTCCGAGCTGCCCTACGTCATGCATGTACCATAGACAAAGGACCTTCTAACGACAGAGGGATCGCCGTGGCCACATACTGGACAAAGATGATTTGAAATTGCAGCTACAGTGAAACCATTTCAACTCAATAGGAAGAAATATACATTCTATTTGAAATATTTTTAGTTAATTTTAATTAAGCTTATATTTAAGGTGAAAAGGTAGCATAAACGGCGCTCTCATTTGAAATAAATAGTTTTAAACTAAATATGGTGATATTTAAAAAAATTATTTGTATCAATGTCTAAAAAGAACTTCAAACTAAAAAAGAAAATTTTTAAATATCACCATATTTAGTTTTAAACAATGTATTTTAAATGAGGGCGCCACTTATGCTACCACTTCACCTTAAGTTTGTTTAGTTTTACTTTTCAGTTTTACATTATATTGTTAGAATTGTGGTGTATTGGTATCCACGTTAGTCTGCCACTCAGGGGTTCTGGGTTCAATCCTCAGAGGGCAATAGTATAATTGGGAAAGTATCCCATAATACAAGTTTTACTAAACTACATCATCTGATTGGAAATCGCCTGCATTGCTCCAAAGCATTATGAAACCAAAAATACTTCTTTATCCCTCGAAATCAAGAAGAAATAAAATTAAAATACAAGGGTCTATACTGGCTCCTGGGACGTAACTCAAAACTGAAATTGGACAATAAGTTGCTGATATATAAAACAATACTGAAGCCCATATGGACTTATGGGATACAACTTTGGGGCTCAGCTAGCGCCTCAAATATTATGATCCAAAGAGTACAAAACTACATATTAAAACAGATATCAAACTCTTCATGGTTTATTAGAACTGCAGAGGTCCATGAACATCTAAGTATGCCTAAAGTGAAGGATGAAATAGCTAGTCATGGAAAATACTACAAATCGAGATTCGAAAAGCATCCGAACCCGTTGGGGGTCCAACTCACAATCCCAGAAACCATAAAACGGCTCAAACGGTGCCGAGACATATTCGACATGGACATGGAAGGAAGAAAAAAGGAAAAATAATGGGCTTGCTCTACAGAGAGCAGCACCCAAAATGTTAAGAAGCACACACCTCATTTGCTTATGGTCAAAATTGACTGATTGCAAATAAAGCTCAACAAAAAAAAATCCCTCAATGGATGCAATGGAGCATACAGAGCATGTTGGGTCTTGCGGCTCTAAGCAGACAGAGCCCAGGGCAGCAGGACCCAAAGGCCACTTTGAGGGTGAATTTGGGCTAGAAAGTGAAAAGAGATCAAAATAGTGATGGATTGCTAACCACATCGCCTATTTAAATGATTCACATTTTCAACCATTCCCTCCATCGGCTTTACGACCAGCGCGGATGAGAAGCTGCATGTTATTTTTTTTTTAATCTCCTAAATTTCTAATAAACGGCTAACCTACTGACTTATTCCTATGTACTTACAACGAGACCAAAACAATCCACAAACATATCACTGTACACCTCTTTGCGACCAAGCCACTCGTATTCCACGTTCAGCAGCCTACATTTCTTGACGTTGCCGCAACAGCGGCACTGGCCTGCTTCCACAACTGGCTTGTTTTTATTAGCACTCATTTTTGCTGTTATTTATTTTTATACAATTTAATTGCATTCTTTTTCAATCAAATGGTGATTTATTTTGACAATTGTGTCAATTTGATGATGATTGGGTGACACTTGACAGTAGAAAACTGAAGGTTGGTAGCCATGCAGGTGGTAGAAATAGTAGTAAAATCTACAGCAGCTACTCGACACTAGATGGCGCAGTCATACAAGTAATTTCTTTAGTATGACAGGGAGGGATCCCTAGCTTTCTACACACGTTAACACGTAGCAATTTGTGTTAAAATAACATACCTACTGGCAACATTATTGTGTAGTTGTTTGATTTGATTTGACATTTATTTTGCTCTACATATTTTGCTAGTCTGTGGCAGGCAGTCAGTCAGTTGACGAATTGCTATATGTAAGAAAAATGGATTTACGATTAATTTTTGTTTATTTTTATCCGTGAAATATAAATGACACCATTTAATTTGTGTGCAATAATGTGTTCCGAAACATAAATAAAACGAGCCCTAAAAATGAGTGCGAAGAACAAAGGGCCGGTTTTCGACCCCGGCCTGTGCAGATGTTGTGGTTCCATGAAAAAGTGTCGAGTTTTAAATGTTGAATACGATTATATGGGTCAGAAAGTCATATACTCAGACATATTGATGGACTGCTTTGGACTGATCGTAAGTTACTATCATATTTAATTACTTTTCAACACATCCATTCTTAGGCCTATTTGTAGGCTAAATCCTCTGACTGCTCTGGCTAATATATGGCTCTGGCAGTACAGAGGGCCGTGCGTGCAGTGGAGACTTAAAAAGACATGATGATGACATCCGTTCCTGGCGCATTTGCTATCAGTTTTGTCTTCATCTCATACATACACAAACGCTGCATTGACCAAGTACATTTGTACAATTTGGCTCGCTCAACAATATACGTTATATTTATTTAGCCACCAATTCATGGCTGTCCACTGCTCCTCAGCCCTGCAAACGACTGTGAGGGAGAGGTAGCAACAATAGTGGAGTCTACCTGTCATAGGCAGTTGTTTCCTAGCCATACCACATTCGCCGGGCCTCGGCAGACCTGTTTTGGAATGATTTTGTCGTTTGATTTTGTCTTTTTTCTGCACCTAAGCTCTTCTTTCATGCCCCTTGCATGTAAGTGAAGGCATGGCAGACTTGATAGGCCCAAGAAATGCTGGCTTGACGTCATCAAGGATTACAAGTATATATGTGCCAATGATCTTACAACTAACAATGCTCAAGACCGTGCAGTGGAGAAGAAAAAGCTGTTTTCTTAAATTTTTCTCTTCTGGGTCTGCTGGAAGACATTTCTTATGAAATAAGCAGTATCTGAGTACTCTATTTTCTTACTTTGTTTTTTCCTTGGTTTGTATCTTTGTACATGAATTTTGTAAATAAAATAAATAAATAAAAAGCCAGAAAATAGACCCATGGCTTCACAGCATTACAGCTGAGGATGCAATTGGGAATATGCTGAGATGAGAGAGATACACGCAGTTGTTTCCAGGCCTGCGCAGCAATCTGCCTTAAAACTATCATCATCATTTAATCTCCACTGCAGGAGCACGACCCTCTCTGTACTACCGTTAAGCTATACTCACTTTTATTTTGCAGTAATTTATTTATAAGGCTCAACTCACATTGTTGTCGAAGCGACGCGATGGCGCGTCATGTTCTTCTAATAAAACGTGCGGCGTCGTTGCCGACGCTCGTATTAGCGTGCCTAGATCACAGACTTTTCAATATATTTGAATGGCGCTCATACTCGACAGTATACAATGGTTGATATCGCCATTAGATGAATTTAATTTTATAGTTGATTTTTGTCTACATCCATTGTTGCGTACTCATCTTGTTCCAGTTCGGCATTGTGCTGGTCGGCGTATGTCGCGTAACTGCTCCAATAACGAAGACGTAGATGTTTTTATATTTACATTACACAAATTTGTACCATAATATATTATAGAAAAATAGAGATGAATAAAATTTACTCTAGGCGAAAAACACGACGCGACGCGACGCTTTTACTCTGCGCCAGTGTGAATTGAGGCTAAATTAAGTTTAAATCGAAACTTTTCAGATATCCCACCTAGATGGCAAGCCGTCTGAGCGGCTCATCTGTGCGACGTGCGTGTTGAGGCTCCGAGAGGCATTCGACTTCCGGAAGCAGGTGCTGCAGTGTGAGGAGGCTTTCCTGCAGATGAAAATGTATGATGCCGACAGGGAAGGTGAGAAAAAAAATATTTTTCTCCCTATGAAATAGACCGCTGGAAGAAATCATTGTACTTTTAATAAATGCTTCCTATTAACTCGTCATGTGACGACCTCTATAGCGTAGTGGTTAACACTACGCCAGCCCGCCACTCTGGAGTTCTGGGTTCGATTCTCAGCCAGGGCAAGTTGGAAAATGGCCCTTTTCAAATTGTCCTGCCTGGGTCTTTATGTATATATGTATTTATTATTGGATGTTTATCTATATATGTATTTGTTATAAAATATAGAATCGTGTTAGTATCCCATAACACAAGTTTAAACTTGTGGGACCTCGACCTGTCCACATATAAAACAGTAGATGGAGTGGAGAACAGAGACATTAGACAGTTAGATTAAATTACTTATGACTTATTACTTCTATATATATTATATTATAATAAGATCAGACAGAACGTAGGAACAGAAGTGAACAGTAAGAGAGATGATGGTAGAATGTGTGATGACCGAGAGAGAAATGATTTATTTATGTGACAGTAGATGCGTCTTGTACCTCTGAATTTGTACTCATTGTATATCATTTCAACTTGCTTCCTGTTAAGGCCGTACCTGAATTTTCCGGGGTCCAGTGCTGCCCCTATTTAAAATAAATTATTTCAAAGAAAGCGGAGGCATAATTTAAAATTTTGCTACTACCATGTTCCAGATAACCCTTCAAAGTATTTTATGAACTACTGTTTACAGTTTATAATGAGATCGTTAAGCTTTACTATGCACATTTGCCAAGAGTGGCCGTTTTTCGCAAATGTGCGTAGTTAAGCTTAACATTCTCACTTTAAATTGTAAACAGTAGTCCATAAAATACTTTGGAGGGTTATCTAGGACTTGGTAGTAGCAAAATTTTAAATTATGTCTCTGTTTTCTTTGTAATTATTTATTTTAAATGGGGGCAGCACTGGACCCCGAAAAATTCAGGTACGGCCTTAAGGAAAACATCGTGATGAAACCTGCACAGTAAAAATAACTTTATTGCCGTATAATGCCGGCTGTACACACTCACCGAGAGTCTCGGCCGAGAAGATTCTCGATGAGAGCATACCGAGATACGACATATTATATATATCGAGATAGATATAGATCGCGACCGAGACCGACCGAGGCGAGAGCGTGAGAGCAACGAGGCGAGTGTGTACATTGTACACATTTGCTCTCGTCCCGTCTCGGGGGAGTCTCGGCGAGTGTGTACAGCCGGCACAAGAGACGACTGAAAGATTGAGAACTTATGTATCAACACTGTGTGAAACAGACATGTCAGTTCCAAACTCTATTATCTATAGGGATATTATTAATTGCACGTCAAATAAATAATCATCCATCAATATAATCTCATCATTTATATACTTTTTAAATCAAATAAATCAACAATCTCATTATAAATACTGACTGCACATTAAATTTACTAGGTTAGGTTAGGAACTGCGACCAACACAAACACGAGTCGAGCGAGCGAGTCGAGTGTGCCTCGTCAGCGGCCGGCGGCGAGTGCTGGGAAAGTTCTATCCATTTTACTACGCCACAGATATAAATTGCAGTTTGTTTAGTAATATTTTTATTATTAGTTGAGTATTTTGCTGTGCAATCAGGTAATTCTGATTTACGTTTAAATACTACCCTTATTCGTTCAATAAAACAGTTCTGCAAATACCATTAAACAGTATACTAGATTCGATTTATTTAGTGTGCAATTCAGTATTTTTAGTTAAACTTTAAAATATTTTGTTCGAAAAAAGGGAATATACAGATTTGAATTGATTTAAATACATGCCTCTAAGAAATAAAAAAATGAAATACATAAATAATTACAGAACAAAACCACACCCAAATGGAAGAAGCATTAGTAGAAGGCGCTCCTAAAGAAGAGATCCAGATGGTCAAGATTGAGCCCCCGCCACCAGACAGCGACCCGGGAGACCCAGGGTCAGGCTGCGACGACGAGGGAGCGCCAGATTGTGAGTGTTATAATGTCTTATGGTTTTTTATCATCATCATCAGGACTTGTTTAGTCTCTACTGCAGGAGCACGACCGTCTCTGTGCTACCAGAGCCATACTTAGCCAGAGCAGTCCGACGATTTGGCCTACACTCTTCACGCTGGCCAGACGGGTCGGAGAGGTCTCACTGATGTTTATAAGCTTTGTTCAGCTTGTGTTCCCTAAGTCGCCTTCTACGACATCCACGGGAAGACTTGGAGTGGTCCTATTCTACTATGTCGGGAACTACACGGCTTATGTTTTTTTACAGAGCGATAATTTAGAAGCTCAGTAGCCTGGCTGAGTACGCATTTCTAGCGCTTTCGCAAGTTAAGTGACATCGGGCGTGGACCGCACATCGTGCGGTCCACGCCGATGTCATTGTCATTATGTAATTTGTGCGTGATCACAAATTACATAAAAAAATCTCAAGGACCTTCATGCTTCAGAAGGCACGTTTATTGCGTTGGTCGAGGCTGTCCTCGTTTTATCGGTAGTCTTCAACCTGTCAAATGCTTGAAAAATGCTTGTCAGCTTGGAAAATTACACCAGTGTTGGCCACTTACACACACGAAAAATAAAGTGCGATAATGATTTTCACCGAGACGTAATAGCACAGAATTAGAGTATTTCATACAGAACGGAATCTCCTGCGGTCCCTTGCAATATGCGTCCCCGTTCCCCGTCCCCGCCCCCCTCCCCCGCCCTCCCTTGTCGCGGGGCGAGAGCGGGCGAACACACACGCATTGCCGTGAGCACGGATGTGTAGTTTCGTTTGTAGTAGTGTAGGCATAAATGATACTCCGCTTCTATGAAGTGCCATACCTGTGGTATTCGTAATAGTGTGTTCTGTATATTTATTGCTACAGATGAACCGCCGACGGAACCCACACCACCGCAAGATGTCGACATTAAATCTGAGAAAGACGCAGAAGAATACAACTCGAATGATGACATGCCACTGAACCAACTCGCTAAGGCCCCGTCACCGAGGCCTAGGCCTGCTAAGAGGCCTCACGAGGCCCCACCACAACTTGTGCCTAAAAAACCAAGTGAGTACTTAATTGTAGTTAACTACCTGATGGCTTAGCGACTGCCTCCGTGGTCAAGGCGTTTGCCTTGTGATCCGGAGGTCGTGGGTTCAAATCCCACTGGGAAGCATACTTTGTGAAAACTTATGTCTAGTCTGGTTAGGATATTGTAGGCTTGATTAACCCTATTGTGCTTCGGAAGGCACGTAAAGCTGTGGGACCCGAACGCCATCCAGCACTTAAACCTATGCTAGGATTGGTTCTGGACTACCCTTTGGGTTGCGGAGGTAAGCCGAAATCACGGGAATCACCTAGGTTAGGTAGCAGACCCCGGGCTCTGAAGAGTTACCACTGAGGATGTAACCGGGACTACGGGAGGATGATGACGATGATGTTGTTGTTTTTCGTGTGTGTAAGTGGCCAACACTGGTGTCAGATTTTTCAAGCTGCCTAAAGGCATCTGACATAGCTTTACATAACGTTTTCACAAGTTAAGCAACCCCGGGCGTGGTCCGTACTTGGATGGGTGACCACAAGTGGTACAAAAATTTCTCGAGCTCCTCCGTGCTTCGGAAGGCACGTAAAAGCCGTTGGTCCCGGCTTTTACGTGCCTTCCGAAGCACGGAGGAGCTCGAGAAATTTTTGTACGTCAGTTTTACGTCAATTGTATGTTTTTTTTTTTAATAAATAATTTTACGGCTCTGGATACAAGTCCTTTAGAGCCTATCTTTAATTTTGTTCTTTATTCCTAATCCTAACCTAACCTAATCCTAACAAGTTATAATCAAAGGGTGGTGTAGGCCTTTGACTACTTCAAGGGAGCTTCTGGCGACAAATCTGTACGAGTCCACTGGTTTTCATAGACAACAGAGTGGCGGACGACGCCCGAAGACGTCCACACAGTCCGCAAAACAAATATCACTACAGTCGTACTATGACTGTCCACTTCAACTATTTTACACATTGTTCATGAGCATGAGCATTTATAACACCAAACAACACCAATTTCATATTATAAAGTCCACTAAAATCAATTTGCAAAATAATCTAAAGCAAACCCCAACCGAACCCCTTGACTTCCCGCCAAAAACTCTACTATACTAATTGTATGTCAGTCGTCAAGCTATGTCAGATGACGATGGTGACCTGATGGCTTAGCAATGAGTGCTTGTGTGGCTAAACTGAAGTAGACTAATAATAATAATATAAAAATAATAGAATATTTCCTCTCGCGGGTCTACTGGAAGAAATTTCTTTAGAGACAAGTAGTACCTAAGTACTATCAGGCCTGTGTCACTCCCCGTTTAGGTATCGAAAATGTACCTACATTATTACTATGCGCGCAGGCGGCCCCCCCCCCCCCCCCGGGTGGTAAATTCAGTTATATGAATCGTTTGTCCAGAGTAATAAGAATGAAATTGGCTTGCAATTAATGTCTAGGAATTTATACGAAAAGGTGCTAAGTTATGACTTCAGCTAAACTAAACCATATCGCTAGCTAGCTAAACTAGCCACATTGAGTAGTTATTTCTTTGAATTTCCTTGTTGAGTGAGAGTTCTGTACGTTAGTATTATTTATTCTGTGGTACTATGTTTTTCTTATTTTTTTTACATATATTTTTTGTGTACTTGAATCAATAAAATTAACTAATTAATAAACAAGGAGACCTCAACTAGGTATATATAAGATAAGAACTTTTTGAGCGAAACAAAAAGTACATGTCATAAGTATGTACCCAAATATGTCACCCAAAGGTAGCCTGTAAGAGATTGCCTCGGCGATAAGGCCGCCTATTGTACACCTTATTTGTATTGTTTTCTAGTGTCTTTCTAGTATTTCAGAGCAATAAAGTGTTTTATTATTATTATTATGTCGGTACGCTTTTCAGCCACAGGCAAAGACAACATGAAGAGGCCTTTTAGTAACTTTTTATCTAAAACGTGAGATGGCTGTATCTATGGAGGTCTATCCCTTAATATACCATTCAGATGCACTAATGGACAGTCCACCATAGCTGCTGAACTATTGCCAGGGAGGGATTTACTTGGTTTGGGCTACGTGGATGGGATGTTAGTGGACCGGATAACTGGGTTATGGAGTGAGGTATGGACATCTACCTAAAAATGTCTCACAACAATTTAAGCCTGGTAGATGGTGACTTGCTGCTCGTTGGCTACACTGCCTGTGGGCACCCTAACTAGCCACGCAGACGCGGCCAGGGCGCAACACATTGTGAGCGGCTGAGGGTGTCGAGAGGTGCGGCTCCGGTTTCACCATCACGGGGCTTACCCCCGAGAGCGGGTTTCCCCGTTATTACGCCATTACGTGCAATACACTTCCACCCTGGAGCGTATGTTCTGCTCTTGCTATTATTACCTTGTTTCAGAATAAAAGCCAAAGATAACAGCCGACAAATTCGCCGACAAACTGCTTGGCGCGTTTGGCAAAATAAATAAATTTGTAAAGTAGATTTGTTATAAAAATAAATTAATTAAATTGAAAATGCATACGGATCCTCCCATTTGAATGCCACCGTACTCACCGCCCGCTATCTGCCGACTTGCGAACGTAGCAAAGTATTTCTCCTAGGTCTGTGTTTTATTATCCAAAGATGTATTTAAATTTTAGGAGTGTGTTCCATAATGGTGCCATAAAGTTGTTTTTTTTTTGTAATTGTGATTAAGAGATAATCACCAGCAACAAAATATTCTCTCTTCCAGATTTACCCATGGCGAAAGTCCAACAGCTGATGCGGGAAAGAGACCCCACGTACATGACGGAGACGAACATACTAACCATAGTCGAGTTCTCCTACGTCTGTCCCTTCAAGTGTCGACACAACCACCTCCTATGCTACTACTGCGGCCAGAACTTCGCCGATCCCCTACACCTAAGGGAACACACCGAAACTTACCACCATCCGAAGAAATTCAAAGTCACCGAACACAAGAATATGATCAAAATCGATTTAACCAAAATCGACTGTCGACTATGTGATGTCACAATCGATGATTTAGAAGAATTCAAAAGGCATATAAGTACAGTTCATGAGAAGAAATATTATTTTAATTATAAGGATTCAGTGTTGCCGTTCCGTTTGACTAAAGACGAGTTGAAGTGTGCGTTGTGTAGTGCTGAGTTTCCGTACTTTCACGCGTTGAATAAACATATGAATACGCATTTTAGTAACTATGTCTGTGAGACGTGTGGGCTTGGGTTCGTGGACAAGGGGCGGTTTGTGATGCACCAACAGAGGCACGAAGAAGGAGATTTTCCGTGTGAAACTTGCGGCAAGATCTTCAAGGCTCAGTATAATAGGGATTTACATATAGACAGGTATGTATATTATGTAATATAATTGCCTTGCCTTGTGGCTTGCGGCTTACAATAGGACCACTCCATCTCTTCCTTTGGATGTCATATTGTGCTACAAATGCATTCCCAAGGAGGTTTAACGTCGGTCGGCGGCCGGTTGTAAAACTTTTTGCACAAATGCATTCCCAAAGAGGGTTGACGTCAGGCAGGCGGCAGGTCGTAAAATTATAGCTAAATCATTTAAACTGTTCTGGCTATTTCTTCTCCATTTCGCAAGGTCTTTGGCATCCTCCGGTGACCATTGACATGTGTTTTATATTTGGTGGAGAAAAACCCAGGCTCCGAAGCAGCACAGCTGAGGTTGCAACAGGGGATGCACTAAGATGAAGAAGGTTTAAATTTGGGGTTAGCCCAATCAGTATAATTTGTTTCTATCTATTTATACAGGATGATTTTGACCCTCTGAGCCATATTCAAGGAAAGGACTCTATGCGCTTAATATTATATACATGTTCTCTTACAATTACCGTTGTTTCATAATAAAAAACAGAGATTGCCCTCAAAGTTGTTCGGCAAATTCCCAATCGCGGTGATACCGACCGCCGCGGTGATATGATCGCTCGCCCCGCGCGCCGCCGGCGGGAAGGTTGCGGGGCGCATACGAAGGAATCGAGCGACAGCGAGGTCATTGACACTAATAATAATACGTTAGCCATGTATTGCAAATGTGGGGATTTTTCCCAATGAAAAATAATAAAAAAACCGTGTTCTTTTTCTTGCTATTTTGTGTTATTACTATTAGTGATTCTGATGACAAGATTTCAATATAGCTCAGTATTTCAAAATCAACCTGTATATTTCTCTCAAACAATTCCTCGATATTACTGTCCCAAAAAGAAAGGCAGAGTGTACTGTCCCAAGTGCGCTTATGTATTTATCATAAATTATAGTATTGTTGAGTTAGTTACCCGTAACACAAGTTTAAACCTATAACTAATCTATTTACATATTTCTCTAAAACAATTCCTCTTTATTACCTAGGGTACACAAGAAGAAAGGCAGAGTGTACTGTCCGAAATGCGACATAAAGCTGATGTCGTACCCTCAGAAGCTGAAGCACCTTGTGGAGGCGCACGGGGAGGCCCCGCTGTCGTTCCCGTGCTCCGCGTGCGAGAAGGTGTTCGAGACCAGGCGCATGCTCACCATACACCGGAGGAAGGACCATCTCAAAGACTACAGGTACCTTGTGCAAAAGGCATGATGGCTGAAAAATATTTTCGGCCCATCGGTTAGATTATTAAAAATATTGTACACATATTTTTTCTTTTCTCTGAGAAACAATAAATGACATAGATACAAGCAAGTTTCGCATGACGTCACGGCTAAGTACGATTTTTACACAGCGATGACGTCACAAGCCCCCACTCTGGAACCTAGATACTCTGTATCTTTGTGAATATTTACTGTTTTAATAAACTGAAAAATATGGGTACATTATTTTTGGATAAATCTAACTAAAAGCCAAATCATTTAAACTGTTCCGGCTATTTCTTCTCCATTGGATGATGCATGTTATATTTGGAGAAGAAAAAGCGGGAAAGCGCGGGGACGCATATTGCGCGTACCTTAGGAGATTCCGTTCTGTTTACTCTTACTGTATTCTGTGTCTCGGGTCTCAGCTTAACGCAGTTTCAAGCCTGACCTTCGTAAGAAGTTTACAACAAAAAAAACACATTAAGTTAGTGTTATACAACACAACACATTATGGTAGTTAGGTTAAATGTTTGCAGTTTCTTGCGTGTTCCATACAATGTGGTACATGACTCAACGTTTTTAGGGTTCCGTACCCAAAGGGTACAAACCTGTATGACTGTCCGTCTGTCACAGGGCTCTATCTCTTGAACCGTAATAGCAAGACCCTTGAAATTTTCACCGATTATGTATTACTGTGGCCGCTGTAACAACAAATACTAAAAATAAAAGAATTTAAAAATTAAAGGGGATCGTCATACAAAAAACGTGTTTTTCAGTGTTTTTAACTAGATCTTTATAATGGCATTAACTAGATGCTTTAATGTTCACCGATTATGTATTACTATGGCCACTATAACAACAAATACTAAAAATAAATTAAAAAAAATTAAAGGGGGTAGTCATACAGGTAGCGTGTTTTTCAGTGTTTGAAAACACAATGTTATCACAAACGGAGGTACGGGACCCTATATTTACGAGTCCGACTCGCACTTGCCCCTTTTTTTTGTTATTTTTATATATTTGTTATCTATATTCATATCAAAAAAGGTAACATATTTAAAACGGAAATCTAAAATAATTATTTTAATCTGCTCAAAAATAAGTAAGTTATAAGCCTTTATAATGTGGTGGATAGGGAAACTGTCAAGTAACAGAAAAAAAACCAGTCAAGTGCGTGACGGACAGACAGCGGAGTCTCAGTAATAAGGTGCCATTGACACCCTTTGGTGCGGAACCCTAAAAAAGATGGCGGATTTTTAACGCCAAAAGTAAAATTGTTTCACATTTTTGATGGAATTTTTAAACCTCGATAAAAAGAGGGGGTGTTATAAGTTTGACGCTAATGTCTGTCGGTCGGTCTGCCCGGATTACCGATTTTGATGCGGTTTTTTTACGTGAGAGCATGTTCCCTCGCAATGGTTCTTAGCTATGTTTGAATAAATCGGTTCAGCCGTTTAAAAAATGTTGGGGGTTAACGCTTGAAAGTCAGGGCTTTCTCTAGCAAATAATAGATGGCGCTACGGATATCAAGTCGTATCGGTAGTTCCGCTACTCATCACTAGATGGTTTTCTTGACAGTCGGGGTTTTTTCAAAGAATTTACAATACAACTTAGAATAACTACGAGTAATAATCTCAAAAAAAAACAACATTGAAAATTAAACTTAATGCCGCGTACATAAAGCACATATTTTCATAATGCTTATGTTTAAATACCTAACGTTCCCAAAAAATTTAAAGTTAAAAGCGTTTGGTTTCGTAAGGCGCAGAACCGACGTGGTTGGCATACATTGAGGGAGGCCTATTCCCAACAGTGGGATAAAGAAGGCTGCCAATGATGATAAAAGCGTCCATTTCCGCAAACCGCCAGTGCAATAAAGTAGAAAGGGAGACCTATAATTTTAGATATCTTTTTTGGAAACGGCTTTGCCATTTCGTAAGCATTCTAGATTGTATACAATTTCTTTGGGTTTTTTTCAATTTGCCTGGCAAATAAACATGTCTCGTTGCACTTAAAGATACGAGTGCCAATGTTGCGGGCAGAAGTTCTTCACGCGCTTCGCTCTCAACAACCACATGCCGACGCACACCGGGGAGAGGAACTTCAAGTGCAAAGTCTGTGAGAAGTGTTACCCGCGGCTGAAGACCCTCAAGGACCACATGAGGATACACACCAACGATAGGAGATATAGGTATGTACCTATCTTCTTTTTGTTTAAGGCCATACATGAATTTTCCGGGGTCCAGTGCCCCCATTTGAAATAAATCATTTAACATTATTCATCAAACGGAGATATCATTTAAAATTTTGTCTTTGTGAAGCCCTAGTATAACCCTTCAAATTTTTTATGAACAACTGTTTACAGTTTAAGTGAGAACGTTAAGGTTTCTACGCATTTTTGCCAAAACATCACTGGACCCCGGAGAATTCATGTATGGTCTTAAGAGCTCTTGGCGGTTGAGTATGAATTCTCTACCATTTATCTCTCTCACTCGCCAGTGGTTTTACTTCGCTATACTACACGATATTCATTCACCTTCTCCTTTATCTGTTTCATGTAGCTGTGTCTTGGACTTCCTGGTTCTCCCTTCCCTCCCTGGTCCCTTCTATCTTCCCTTTAGTGAAGTCTTTACTTAGCAAATGACCCAACATCTTACCTCGTCTATTTTCTATTATATCCAGAATGCACCTTTTCCTTCTCAATCTTCATTGTCATCAACATAATTTCTAGTCCACAGTTGAACATAGACCTTTCCTAAAGATTTCCTACTTAGATCGTCACCAAGGTAACTGAGATTATTAAAAAAAATCTCTTAATAGCCCTTCTCTTACTCCCTTTTCTCATATAACGTTTTTTTATACCATTCCCTCTTTAAAAAGTTTATTTTATTAACTGAAAACATTGAAAAAAAAAGCATTTTTAATTACTATTTTGTTTTTTGAATCTAGAACACACCAGTATATTCGACTATCTCAATGCTATACAACCTCCTTGCGCAAAAAAAAAAAAAAGTTTACAAACTCCTTGTGCAAAGAATACTCGATATACAAATGTCTATTTTCGCTTAAATCTTTATTTTTCTCGTAGTCATAGTATATGTATAAAGTATAGTATGCAACTCTTGAATAAAACAGATTTATATCGAGGGCCATGAATCACCGTCGCTTAGGATTCTGACACTTTTATCACTCCCTACGTTCGTGATTCAGTCGTTAGAATCCTTCACTTGCACGTGAATCATCTATCTGTCGCCTATATAACTGGTCATGGGGCGGCATACTTAAATCTATCTCGCCCCTCTGCCCCTCTTAGACTCCTATCCCCCCCTCTTCTCCCTCGAAGTATAGATCTCGCAGTGGAGGCCTCGCAAAGCTGATATTGCCGCCGTCCAAATTTAGCCAAGCGCCGCCACTGTTCCCATACGTGTAAAATATATGGTATCGAATAAGACTGATGTCGGTGCTGAGCCTGTTAAGCTAGCCGTCTGGTTCCCGGCAGAGTAGAATAGGACCACTCCAAGTCTTCCCGTGGATGTCGTAGAAGGCGACTTAGGAAACACAAGCTGAACAAATAAAGCTTATAAGCATCAACAAGGCCTCTCCAACCGTCTGGCCAGCGTGGAGAGTGTAGGCCAAATCCTCTGACTGCTCTGGCTAATATATGGCTCTGGTAGTACAGAGAGGGTCGTCCTCCTGCAGTGGAGACTGAAAAAGACCTGGATGATGTTGGTGCTGTATAAACTATAGCCAAATCATTTAAACTGTTCCGGCTATTTCTTCTCCATTTTGCGAGGTCTCTGGCATCTTTACGTGACTACGACATGCATGTTATATTTGGAGAAGAAAAAGCGGGAAAGCGCACCCGGGGCTCCGAAGCAGCACAGCTGAGGATGCAACCGGGAACGCGCTTAGACGAAGAATTTGCTTAATTTTCCTTACTTTTTCAGATGCCACATTTGCGGTCAAGCCTTCATCCAAAACTGCAGTTTGAAGGGCCACATGAAAAGTCAACACCCGGAATATGGATAAACAATGTACATAGTTTAATTTAATGATGGCTCTAAAGTTACACTGAACCATCGGGCTAGCTCGATCAGTGTGATTTGTCCTTATACAACGTGTAACTAGAAGGGGGTATCAACCCGAAAGGGTGTTAACGTACTAACCAATGTGAACAACTTTTACTATGGGACCATCCCTGAAATCGCGAAAAAAAAATCTGCATCTCCATTCAAAATTAAATACCTACCGTACCAAAATGTATGGAGGTGCAATTTTTTTTTTGCGATTTCAGGGATGGTCCCATAGTAAAAGTTGTTCACATTGGTTAGTACGTTAACACCATTTCGGGTTGATACCCCCTTCTTGTATATTTATTTATTTATCGATGACACAAATTGTATCGTCTGAATGGTATACAGGTGACTTTTTGACCTATAGCAAAATTTTTTGAGCACGTTCAGTCCATGATACTGAAAATAATTGTTGAAAATCGATACAAAATTTCGACCTTCCATACAAAATCTTTTTAACTAAGCATTGATTTGTATGGGAATTTTTTTTCGTTTTTCGTTAATTATTTATATTTATGGATAGTAGTTCAGTAACATAGACTTAACTTGCTCCAATTTGGCTGGTAGTTAAAAAGTCAGACTGTATACAGGGTGGGCAAATTGGAGGTATATAACGAGGGCAACGGCCGTGCGTGTAGTAGTCAGTTGGATAGCACCACTCCAAGTCTTCCCGTGGATGTCGTAGAAGGCGACTTAGGGAACACAAGCTGAACAAAGCTTATAAACATCAGTGAGACCTCTCCGACCCGTCTGGCCAGCGTGGAGGGTGTAGGCCAAATTTTTTGTCGCCATTGGCGGCAAATATGACAGTTGTTCAATACAATACAAAAAACTTTGTTTCATGATTCTTTGTATAAAGAAAAAATTATTTTGTGTACATATGGTAAATTTGTTATGGAGCATTTTACTGACTTTTAATTATTAAAAATATTTTCTCAGCCCAATCATGTACCTATTGAGAGAACTAAGAAAATTTCGGTTAATTTTTGATAGAAATCACTTCACACACACACCTTCGCGGCTGAAAATAACCCTTTTTATGAATATATTTGAGCAGCATGGCTTTGCAGGGGCTATCTTAAGGCCGTACCTAAAATATCCGGGGTCCAGTGCTGCCCCCATTTAAAATAAATCATTTCAAAGAAAACGGAGACATCATTTAAAATTTTGCTACTACCAAGTCCTAGATAACCCTTCAATCCCATCAGTGCCAAAAAACATGTATATGGTGTAGAAAATAAATTTTAAAAATAGCAAGTAGATTATAACAACTAAAACACGCCATTTTAAAATATGACGTCTAAGTCTGCAATATCCGCTAGAGACAGAAGCTGTAAATGCATGTTTTTCTTTTTTGGGTACTTTCGATATTATCAGCCAGTGATGTTTGTTAAACCTCTATATAAAAGTACATACATTCCGAATGTTTTTGATAGTCAAACTACATGGACGGACAGTCCTACCGAACGCACCCGAACTTGTCATTTCCCTTTTGTGAACTTTGTCGTCATTTCCCTTTTGTTTGTCAAAAGTTCACACGCAATATTTGCATATTTTCAATAATTTATTTCTTATCCAAATAAGAGTCAATAAGAAAAATAATTAACTAGGCGTGGTAACGTATTAAAAGAAATTGTAAAATAAAAATATGAGCCGGATTCGTATTACATGCATATTCCATATCAGAATCACTAATAGCAAGAAAAAGAATATTTTTTTTTACTATTTTTCATTAGGAAAAATCCTTACATTTGCAATACATGGCTAACGTATTATTCTTAGTGTCAATGACCTCGCTGTCGCTCGATTCCTCCGTATGCCCGCCCCGCACCCTTCCCGCCGGCGGCGCGCGGGGCGGGCGATCATACGAGTATGGCGGTCGGTATCACTGCGATTGGGAATATAGCTCAGAGGGTCGAAATCATCCAGTATTTTAAAAAAGAATATAATTTTTACATTTTATAGAATACAATTTTAAAAATAAAGTGTACTTATACCTCTTATATGCCCACCCTGTATTAGGTTCAATTAACATTGCCGCAGAATCGAGGCGAATTCTAAGAAATCACAGAGGATAATGACTTCTATAATCTAAGAGAATAAAGTACAAGTTAGCAAGAAGAAAGAAACTTCCCGAGAATTCTTTTTGTTGATACAATTTTATACATTACCACATTGACATAGAGGTCAATATGCTTTGTAGTTTTAAAAACTCATTTCCATTCTGCGAGAATGTAAATTGAGTTATGCCTATTTTAAAAACTTTGTAGCCAAGTGTTGTATATACAGTATTGTAAATAGACTGTGGATAAGGGTTGGATCTCATCTGTTAGCACGGAACAGCACTTCCCTATGCTGCTATCCTTTTCTGTCGCTCAGAGGCGTCAGCACCGACCGTGCTGCAGCGTTCCGTCGCCCTCTCTCTCGCTCTAGCAAATTACTGTTTTGAGCGACAGAAAAGGATAGCAGCATAGAAAAATGCTGCGTCTCATTTTTTTACAGAGCGAAGCGTCTTAGTTTCGGGATTGGCCAAAAATGCTTTTGTACGGCAACCTGTCTGTCGGTTTGTTCTCGCCTACATGTCGCATTTCTCAACGGACTCTCGTGAAATTTTATAAGCAGGTTCAATAATTTATATACAATTTGTTTGTCGATTCAGTTTTTGGAATTTTTTCAAAATGGCGGAGTTAAGGGGGTTTAAAACTTTAAAATAATAATTTTTCAGCCATTTTGAAAAAAAATCAAATATGTCATACATAAAGCTTTTTTGTTAACCTTATTAGGACGCAACTTTTTTGTCTGAACAACTTTTTTATCCGATAAACTTCAACGGATGGGGAGGTTTACAGCTCACAGAGCCATTAGTATAAAAGTGTATCATTATTAACCTAGATAATTATATCGTAGATATTTAAGACATGTTTTTATATTGTGTAGACATTGGCTACGTCGTAAATTAGTCGATCAAACTTATGTGGGTCAATAATGAAACACATATAAATGAGACACATGTTAAATAATCTTTAAAAATGTTTGATTTTGAGCGAGACAGCCAACCAAGTGTAAAATGCCTCTTAAGACGACAAACGGAGTCCAGTGCCGCCCCCATTTGAAATAAATTATTTGTAAGGAAACGGAGATATCATTTAAAATTTTAAGGCTACTAAAACCTAGATAACCCTTCAAACTATTTTATGAACCACTATTTACAGTTTAAAGTGAGAACGTTAAGCTTTAGTTTGCATTTTTGCGAACAACGGCCACTTTTGGCAAAAACGCAACTAAAGCTTTATCAAAGCAAATTGTTTGAAGGGTTATCTAGGTTTTAGTAGCTTACAATTTTAAATATCTCCGTTTCCTTACAAATAATATATTTCAAATGGGGGCAGCACTGGACTCCGTGTATCGTCTTAATGTAATGATAGTATTTATAATTAATAATAAATGTAAGTATTATTATGAAGATAGCTAATTGGAAATAAAAAGCTAAGGATTTTTACTTCTTGCATTTTATTTAGAAGAGCGTGCCCCGAATTTTAAAGGTAAACAAATAAGGCAGTTATCCCACTGCACCGCGCACCGTCGCGGAGCGCGGTTTTTACATACTGACGCTCCCACGCGGTGACGCGTTTTTAGTAGGCGTGTTTTCTATATAAACTGAGCTACTTGGTGCAGTGGGATCACCGCCTAATGCTTGAAACTACATCAAGCAGATGCCCCGAGTTCAGTCCGTCTCTTGTCACAAACTCTAAGTGCGACAGAGATACGTGACCCGCGACGGTTTCAGCTATCTCTCATCCAAGCGTATTCCCGGTTGCATCGTCAGCGGTGTTGCTTCAGAGCCCGAGGTCTTCTACCTAACCTAGGTGATTTGACGAGGGTACTGTTTTTTACACAGAGCGAATGCCGTCTGACCTCCGCAACCCAAAGGGTAGACCAGAACCAATCCTAGGATAGGTACAAACGCTAGATGGCGTTTCGGACCAACAGCTGTACGAGCCTTCCGAAGCACGGAATCATCTTTCTTTTCGGATAATCAGGTGATTCAAGCCTTCAATATCCTAACCAGACTGTAAACAACTTTTCACAAAGTATGCTTCTCAGTAGGATTTGAACCCACAACCTCCAACCTACATAACCGGTGGCCCATGTGGGTATCTCGTTAGATAAGATACAAGTTTATATGCTAGGGAAATTTAAAAAAAACCCCGACTGTCAAGAACGCCATCTAGTGATGAATAGCGGAACCACCGATATAACTTGATGTCTCTAGCAAATAATAGATGGCGCCCTGACCTTCAAACGTTAACCCCCAATAACTTTTAAACGGCTGAACCGATTTTCATCAAACATAGCTAAGAACCAACGCAAGGGAACTTGCTTTCAACCGCATCGAAATCGGTCCATCCGTTCGAGCGCTACAATACCACAGACAGACAGACCGACAGACATTAGCGTCAAACTTTTAACACCCCTCTTTTTTATCGGGGGTTGAAAATCCCATAAAAATGTAAAATAATTTTACTTTTGGCGTTGAATATCCGCCATTTTTTTAGGGTTCCATACCCAACGGCACTTTTTTGTCGGGGGTTAAAAACTTCTTTATTGCACCAACTATAAGAACATTTATGTAAACTTAAAATATAAGCACAGAATAAATAATACTAACGTACAGAAGTCTCACTCAGCAAATTGAGCTAGCCACATTGAGTAGATATTTCTTTGAATTTATCAAAGTAATATCTACTCAATGTGGCTAGCGATATAGTTTAATTTAGCTTACGTCAGAACTCAGCACCTTTTCGCATAGATACCTAGACATGCATTGCAAGCCAATTTCATTCTTATTACTCTGGACAACGATTCGTATAACTGAATTTACCACCCGGAGGGGCCGCCTGCGCGCATAGTAATAATGTAGGTACATTTCCGATACCTACACGGGGAGTGACACAGGCCTGATATAAGTAGGTACAAAGGCGGGCTCATCACTAAAGCAATTTCTTCCAGACAACCTTTGGGAAAATAGTGATTTGAGTAAATTTCAGGAGTTGGCGCAGGATAAATAGATGCTTCCCCCACACCCGGGTTTTTATCTTGTCGGGATGGGGGGAGGCTCAGTACCTGCGGACTGGGCATCCACGGGAAAGCTAAAAGGAACCCATAGCCCGGGTTGAAGCTAAGGCCTTCTCGGGCCCGGTGGAGGCCATTCCAGTTGGGAATGGCCTGGCTGCGAGGGAAAGGGGTGACGACGACCTCCCTACCATCACAGCCGTGGTAGAGGTCGCGGGGGAAGAGGAGTGTCGGTGTGTCGTTGCCGCTTGTCCTATCCTCCGCGACCAAGCGCGGCCGTGGCACTTGGCACGGCATCGGTGGGGCCGCAGGGAAAGAGGAGTTTCGGCACGTGTTACGTTGCCGCTCTCCCTATCCCCTGCGGCCGGCTTGGTGGGCCCCGGTCGCCGTCAGGTGGACTGGGGCAGGGCTCAAATTATGAGGGCTGGTTGGATGGTGGAAACGGGATTCCATCGTCCAACGGACAGCCCTCCGGAGTGGAAGGCAGGCGCGTGTGCGTGTCAGCGTGCCTGTCCTTGTCGGGCCGAGAGGCCAAGGCGACGGTAGCTCCGGCCCCTTTGATTTAGCAGAGGGTGCCGTGAGGCTGTTGGCGAGCCGGGGCCGCTGAGGTAGCGGCCGGCCGCGCGGGGCTGTGGAGCATGGAGAAGCACACGGTCCCGGCCGATAGTGAGACTCATTCATAGATCTGGAGACTCATTTTTGAACGCGGGAGTCATACAACAAATTATTCGACCGACCTCTCGACCGCTCGACCGTTTCCAAAGTGCTTGCATCACAGATCTCTAGTCTGTGGCTTCCATGCTGGTCTAGGAGAAAAGAAAAAAGATTGTACCAGCTGCTTCTCTTCCCGCGCAGATCGTAGAGGCTGATCGAGGGAATGGGCGAAAATACAAATCATGTTAATAGGCGATGCGACTAGCAACCCATCACTATTTTGATTTTTCCACCTTCTCGCCCACCATCACGCTAAAAGTGGCCTTTGAGTGTGTCTGTTTTAGTTAGTTAATGATTGGTTTGATAATGTTACGAAACTGGGGTTCGGTATTTGGAGAAAAACGCCAAACTTCGTAAGAGGGATTTATTCACTACGGAACCCAAAGATGACACGTTAAGATGGTCTTCCAAATGTCCAAGGTCCAAGTCGCGTAGCAGCTGAGGTCCAGGTATCTCGCCAAAGTAGTCGCAGGTACTTCCACTTAATTAGGTTTCCTTCGCTTCGAAGTGATCGCTCTGATAACTCGTATCGAACTGCCGTGGCGCACCCACGGTTCCCTATTTATATGCGCCATCGAATAGGTCCACATTAATCTCGAATATTCTACATAGTCGACGAACGTGTTTCGAAGCATCCAGGCCGGCGGGTATGTGTGTGACTGTAACATGGTCAAGCAACTCTAGACTTTATGACTTACGACATAGGGACCTAGTTTCGCTTGTATTTCATTTTGTTCTATCGTATTTCTTTTGGCTCGCGAACATTGTTCGAGAAGGTTCTGTCACGTTCGCGACAATAAGTTAAAAAATGCACTTTGCTCGGGTAATTAGATAAAGTACCACTCCCAAAGTCCCAACTGATGACGGATTCTTGTTTGAATCACGTAACCAGCTGTCACGGGAAGAGAGTACCATAACTTATTTATTATTATACCATGCTTAGAAGAGAGGAGAGAAACCGGAGATTCGATCACACACCGCATCGGAAAACTAAAAAGTATCGGAATATTTGGAGGCGTGTTAAAAATCAAGCGACCTAGGTAATAAAAATAATAATTCAGAAATAAAAATGTCTATCTTTATTTTGAGGTAAGTATACCTAGTGAAAACATGACCTCTTTGTTCTTTCAGATTTTGTATTATACTCGTAATCGAACACATTCATCGCTAATGATGAATGATGTAATGATAGGTAACGATGTAGGGAGTTGACATACAGAGCCGACCCCAAATAGGGAGATGATGAGGACATCTCACACTCTTTCAAGTTTGATAACATTCTGAGATACCTAAGAAAGTGTCAGTTTTAGAGGTTATAGCATAACTATAATTTACTCCCCATGTATCTATGTGGTTCCCGGCAGAATAGAATAGGACCACTCCAAGTCTTTCCGTGGATGTCGTAGAAGGCGACTTAGGAAACACAAGCTAAACAAAGCTTATAGACATCAGTGAGACCTCTCCAACCCGTCTGGCCAGCGTGGAGAGTGTAGGCCAAATCTTCAGACTGCTATATGGTTTTTGTAGTACAGAGAGGGTCGTGCTCCTGCAGTGAAGACTAAAATAGACCTGATGATGTATCTATCTGTACCACATGCCTATCTGTATATCTAGATCCTTGGTCTGAGATCTGTATGTGTAGAGACCACAGACCACTTAACCTAGTCTGTGGCACTAGTAACCTAGACTGAGGCAAAGATAATAATTATAATTACTAAACTGAGGTTACAGACTCCCTATGTCATGAGATATTTTGCTTTCATTGATACTAAAAAGCTAAGTGTATGCTGTTTGACTCCCAAAGTGGTACGCAACACCTACGTAACTGCGTATCCGCCTTTCAGTGTCAAGCAACATTGAGCGTTAATCCATAATGATAAAGTCTAATTTGGTTTGACATAAAAATAGGACGTTACTATCGGACGATTATTTTATGGAGTAACCCCCGTGTTAAGTTTCTTTATTTGTATGTGTTTCGGCCAAATGTTTTCTTAATTGCATTTTATTACTAAACCCGACCCAGCACACCGAACAAGCATATTTCCAATCCGGATTATGCACTCTCATGTGTTCTTTTACGTTCTTTTCATACCTATAAGTCTTAGCACACAGCGGACACGCGAAATTCCTTTCTTCCGTATGCATCGCCATGTGTTTCTTCAAGTGATTTCGCTCAGAAAATGGCCTTTTGCAAATCTCGCAAGCTATATTTTGAGTATGATACTTTATAGTGTGCGCCCCTAAAGATTTTCGAGTTTTAAAAATAGAATTGCACGCTTCACATTTAAATTCGAAAGAGATTCCATGACAGGCGTTTAAATGTTTCATTTTTTCGTAATGGTGTTCGAATCGCTCAGAGCAATACTGGCACTTTGACGGTTTCTTTTTTTCATGTTCGTTATGGACTCTATCGTTGTGATATTTGAATTTTGTAGCGCTCGGAAACACCGTTTTGCATTTATCACAAGGAAATTGTCCGTTTCTATGAATTTCTTTATGTTGTATTAACCTTTTATATGAAACGAAACTTTTGCCACAAGATTCACAAATAGCATTATTATAATGTACATTAATGTGCTTATTTAAAAGAAAGAAACTGTTAAACTTTTCAGAGCACAAATGGCATGAGAACACGCTATCTTTAGTTTTTAAATTATAAGCAATCATTCCATTTTCGGAAGTAGAGAACTCTTTTCCGTGTTCAACTGTCAAATGGTTTCGAACGTCCTTCAAATTTGAAAATGGAACGTTACATATTCTACATTTGAGTTCGGAAATGTCAACTCTGATAGTCTTTTTTCCTTTTTTCAGATATTTTTTCAGGAGTTCCGTGCGTGAAGGTACTTCATGACTATTGGTATGTTGTAGTAATAGATCCATTTCTGGATGGGGTTCTCCGCAGTAGAAGCATTGAAGCCGAAGTGGAAAGGACAAGTACGTGAAAGGGCGAACTGTAGTAAATTCTAGAATTATTGCAGCATTTTCTCTCTCCGGTAACGTCGTCGCCCAAATGCTTGACGTCGTACGCACTGAAAATTAGATTAAGTAAATAAGTAGGTAAATTCTTTCTTGTAAGTACATAAAAATACACAATAATATATAATTTTTACTTAGAATTGTCAAATATCCATAAGCAGGTAAAGTAAAATAATGAAAACAGTAAAGATACGAAAATGTGATAAAGAACTAACTTAAAAAAAGAAAACAATGAAGATTTTGTCTACAGCCACGTACTGGGTACACCACATAAAAAAGTATACTGATACCACCAATAGTATAATATTATAGTACCAATAATAAAGAGGTAAGTAGTAAGTATACTTTTCTATGTGGCCCAGGTACATTAATATTATGAAATGTTTTAAGTAGGTACTAACTTTTTTTTACATACTGATGAATATTACTAAAGGACAAGAAATTGATGTAAATACAACGTGGAAGGGACATACCCGTAATAAATCGAACTACGATCTAGACTAGACCATTATAGTATAATGAAAATAAAATAAAAACCAAAGAACAAAAAAATTCGGCATTTCCATACAAAAGTGTGTGGCCGCCCGGGCGATTTGTATGGCAATGACGAATTTTTTTTTTGGTTTTTTTACTGTTATTTTAATTTCATTATACTTTAGTGATCTAGTATAGCCCGTGGTTCGATTTATTACGGGTATGTCCCTTCCACTTTGTATTTAGTTGTCAAGTACAAATAAAAGACAAAACACACGAATGAACATCTTTTTATTCCAAAATATCCCCAAATGGATGCCACTGTTTATTATGCTTGACAAAATCAATTTTACTATGAAAACCAGACCCACATTCAGAACAAACGAATTTAAAAACACAATTATGTATTTTCATATGCTTTTTCAAAGTCATTTTATGCATATACGCGCTTTTACATACAGAGCAGACAAAACTTCTTTCTCCCGTATGCCCACGCATATGTTGTTTCAATTTAGAGTCTATGCTAAAGCATTTAAGACATATTTCGCATTTGAACTTCTCTGTGTGAATTCTAGTGGTATGTTCAGTTAATGCTCGTCTAGTATTATGTACAGATTTACAAATATGGCACTGAAATGTCTTTGATATACCGTGAGCCTCTTTTAAATGTACCATTCTACTATAATATTCTTTGAATGTGTCTGTACACTGTGGACATTTTCTTAGTTTAGCTCTTTCTCTTCCTTTATGCACTATTTCGGTATGATACTTCAACTGGCTCTTTTTAAAGAAGACTTTATCGCATGTTTTGCAATTAAACCTTTTTGTTAGATGACTTTCTTTATGTTTCATAAGCAAATGTTGATTTAAAAATCCGGCTCCACAATTCTCGCAAACGACTTTACCAACATGAGAGTTCATATGGGAATTAAGTAAAGTGAAATTATGAAATTCTTTATTGCACAAATGACATTTTAACATATTGTTAACGACGGTCATATTGTATTCAGTCATGCCGTTGTGAGCAGAACCAAATTCGACGCCATGTTGTTTTTCCAAATGTTCTCGGATGGAATCTAAATTTGAAAAGAGTTCGTTGCACATTCTACATTTCAAATTCGAAATATCTACTTGCAGTGTTCTTTTTCCTTTTGGCACGTATTTTTCTAGGATTGCGTCAATGTTTTCAATGGAATGTGTTGCAGTGTGTTCTAGAAGGCAAGTAAACTCCGAATAGTATTCCATACAGTAGAAGCATTTAAAAGTGAATCCCATAAAGATGAAGGGTCGCACTGTGGTGTGTATTATAAAAAGAGCAGCATTTTTTCTTTCCGATACTGTCATTTGCCATATACTCGTCTCTGGTAGAGATTTACTGCCTGCGAAAGAAAGAAATAAAATTCAGACTTTAGGTACTCAACAGGAACTAATTATAGTGCATACATACTTACCTACCCTTAACACCCTTTTTTTCAGCCAGATCACATAAGACAATAATGCAGACATGTCCTACTCTAACAATAATAAACTGAACAAATATAAAAGACAGGAAATAAATAATGATTTTATGTAAACTAAAAATGTTTATTTTACTCATAAGATTAGATACTTCAGATCTGTATGGCATCACGACATCACATTCTTAAATAGGTACCATAAAATAGACTAGAGACATTAATATTTCACAAATACTTAACAAATCAACCTCACACGAATGCCAAGAAATCCCTCCATCGAATACCCTTAAAGCATTAAATATCAATTCACAGCAAAATTAAAGTACGATCGGGGATGCCACTCCCTGACATGCTTATTGTATTCATTTCTACTTCCAAATCCACTGCCACATTCAGTGCAATGAAACTTAAGGTTTTCGCCATTAGCATGAGTTTTCATGTGTTGTTTTAAACTTTTTTGATGTCTGTAAGCCTTTTGACATAGGTCACATATGTAATTCCTCTCTCCAGTATGACATATCATATGCTTCTTCAAAGTAGTCACACAACTGAAACTTTTTTTGCATATCTCACACTGAGTTTTCTGCGTATGATATTTATTAGTATGCATCGTTAGACTCCTCCTAGTTGGATAAACCGCTTTGCAAATCTCACATTCGAAAGTAAATGTCACTCCGTGGGCTTCTTTCAAATGTTTTAGTTTTCGGAAATGTTCTGCAAAACGTTCAGGGCAGTGTGGACACCTTAACATCCTCATCTTCGTCGCCCCTTCGTGTGTCTTTTCTATGTGATATTTTAGGTTCGAATTTGTGGTGTATACTTTATTACATTTATTACAAGGATATCCTCCAGGTAGATGAATTTCTTTATGTTGTATCAACCGCTGATGCGTCATGAATCCAGCACCACAAGTCTCACACACAGCATTGCTAAAATGTACGTTCATATGCCTATTCAGAAGTATAAATGTCTGGAAGATTTTGTTACAAATATGGCAGGAGAACTGTCCATCTTTCGTCTTTAAATTATAAGCTACTATACCATTCCCCGATTCGGTAAATGGTTTTTCATGATCATTGATCAAGTGCTTTCTTACAAGGTCCAAATCATCAAATTCTTTTAAACAAACCTTGCATTTCAATTCTGAAATGTCGACTTTAACGGTTCTTTTTCCTTTCGGGAGTAAATCTTTAAGAATGATCTTTTGTTCAGGCATTCCATGAGTTAAACTATGTTTTAATAACGCCTTGATTTCAGAGTACTGTGCGTGGCAGAAGAAGCATTTAAAGAAGTATCTGCAGTACACGAACGGTCTGACTGTGGTGCATTCTAAGAGTAACGCTGCGTTCTGCCTTTCTGACAGAGTCATCTCCCAAAGGCTAGTTAGGGGCCCCTGCCGTCGTCTCGTCTCTTCTGCTTTTCCTGGGAAGATAAAATGGTCCTTTAGTCTTTTATACTGCATCCTCTATGCTTGTCTCCAAGAAAACACTTCCCAACTTCTTAGCAGTTATTATCAATGATGCAATCAATGAAGTTTATGGCTTTATACTCACACAAGTTATCTTTTACATGCACATGATGGAACCCCGTGATATAGAAAACTGGCTCATTTACACAGTTAAATTTTCGTGTCTTGATGCAATAAATTATTTGTACAACAGGCAAGAAACTTGCAATGTGTAAATGGGACTTCAGGCAAGGTGCCTGTCAAGCAAATTGTCAACAAAATCAAACAACTGAATATATGTATATCAAAAACTTTTTATTTTAGTTGATAAATGTATAATACTGTAGTCATGACTATGCTGGCTGACTTATGTAATGTATGATTTAACTAAAGCTACATTTAAATTTATAATATCTATAATGTTATAAAAAGCGATAGCTATTCTAATTTTAAAAAAATATGTTATGTTCTAAGTACAATAACTATAATTTGAGATTCAAGTGATAAGTTCACCACCAAAGTTCTTAACAATAGTTTTGAACTGCCATTGTGGATGCCATTGCTTTATATGCTTATTATAATCATTTCGATTATGGAACCCATTTCCACATTCGGAGCAAGTGAATTTCCAAGAGGGCCCATGGACTCTCATATGCTGCCGTAACGTCCTTTCATGCATGTAGGCTTTCTGACAAACGGAACAGAAGAAATTTCGTTCCCCAGAGTGCCCTCGCATATGCATTTTAAGAAGCGAACGTGTTCCGAAACATTTACCACAAACTTTGCACTGAATTTTTTGAGTATGCAACTTCGTCGTGTGCTCTGTCAAGGATCTTCTGGTCGGAAAAACAGATTTGCACACTTGGCACTCAAAAGAAAACGTTATCCCGTGTACATCTTTCAAATGTGTCATCTTCCTATAGTGCTCTGCAAATCTTTCCAAGCAATGCGGGCATTTTAATGGTTTTATCTTCTTCGCGTTAGTTACTTCATGTTTTTTAAACATGTGATATCGTAGTTTCAATTTTGTAGGAAAGATCTCTTGACATTTATCACACTTGTGAACACCATTCTGATGGACTATCCTATGATTTATCAATCTTTGATGAGACATGAAACCCAAACCACAAGTCTCGCAGACAACATTGAAATGTACGTTCATGTGTCTATTTAAAAGGAAAAACGAGTTAAAAGCTTTTGAGCATTTGTGACAAGCGAGAAGACCATTATTTGGACTTAAATTATACGCCATAAGTCCGTTACCGGCAGAATTAAACTCCCTTTTATGTGCCGCCACCAGATGCTTACGAATATCGTCTAAATCTGAATACTTTTGCTCGCATATCCTGCATTTTAATTCCGATATATCTACCTTTATTACTCTTTTCCCTTTCCTTAAATGCTGTTTAAGTAGACTTGATCTATCAGGTGGAACATGAAAGGCAGCATGCTTCAAGACCGAGTGTATCTCGGGGAAGACTTCGTTACAATAGAAGCACTTGAAATTCGCTTGCTGGTAGAAGAAGGGTTTGACCGTAGTGCATTCTAAGAAGGTGGCAGCATTTTGCCTCTCAGATATGGTCATTTGCCATATGCTTGACTGAGGCCCCGGGCGGTCTGTCGTTGGTCCTGGGAAAATAAAATTCTGCCTTAAGTTCTTGTATCCATTTGTAAACACGTGCAGTAACTATAAATATCAAGATTTTAAGCAATACTGAATCTGTCTACTCTTAAAATGTGCATTTCAGTTACGAGTTATAAAAGTTGCTATATGGTGCTGCTTACGTGTTCATGTTGTTGTTCTGTCTAATAGGTCAATAAAATTATTAAAATTGGCATATAGATTCAATTTGCTTGCATAACGTGAACCACACTGACATGAGTCACCAAAGCCGTTTGGTCTTCACATTGCTGGCCACAAATAGTACATGATACTATCATTTCATGACTCTTTGCGTGTTCCTTCAAATTCTTTCGTCTTGCATAAGCTTTTCCACAGATTTCACACTTAAAACATTTCTCATCCGTGTGAACAACCATGTGTCTTGAAAGGCAATACTTCGAGAAGAATCTAGAATGACAAATATGGCATTCTTCGTTCCTCTCTTGCAGATGCACTGATCTAATATGAAGTAATAAATGATATTTCAAATCATATTCTTTGCCACAAGTCTCACATTTAAAAAGCCCGTTAGATTTATTATGCACGATTCTTAGATGTTTCGTTCTTTGGTAATTTGAGTTGAATCTTTCGGGACATATAGGACATCTTCGCGGTAAAGTCTTCATATGGACCCCTCGCATATGAAGGGTCCTTTTGGCCGTATTGCTGAAAACTTTTTCACATTTATCACAAGGGAAACTGCCAGACTCATGCGTCTGCAAATGCCTCTTCAACAAAACTAGAGATATAAAAACTGATCCACAGATTTCACAACTAAAGTTATTGAAATGTTTGCTCATGTGTATAACCAGTAATCTTAGTTTTAAGTATTTTTCTCCACATATTTGGCAATCGAATGTGTCACCACCGAGCTTGAACGGTATAATATTGTCTTTATGGCCCAATTCCACATCCTTCCCGTGATTTTTGAGATGTGCTTTCAGAGTTTCTAAGTTTTGAAGTTTCTCTAAACAAATTCTGCATTGAGTATTTGTTACGTCAACTTTTAGATGTTTATCTTTCACTCTGTTACGCATTTCTCTATCTAATTCTTGTGCAGTATGATCTAATATGAAATGGTCTTTGAGTAAGTTTGCATCTAGAAATGTTTTAGGGCAAATAAAACATTTGTATTTATTATTTGCATGGATAAAGGGATAAATATAAGAATGTTCAAATAACGCTAAAGCATTTTGCTTCATGATACTGAAATTTAGCTCCTTAGCCTTCTTGCAAATAAATCCTTCAGCTTTAATATTAAGTGCATTCATATCAGCATTTTCCGTCCATTTTGACTTATCCGGTGGACCAGGTTCTTTGGATATAATTATATTTGTTATTTTGGAACCTTTATACAGAGGTATATTTTTCAGAGATTTTTTAGGCATTTTCGTTTTTCCTGTAATTATTTTCATTGCATCGTTATTAAATATATCTCCTTTATCAGCATCATCTTGATCTTTATTAATAATTGCTGAGAATTCACGGGTGGTTCCTAGAAGAAAAAAAAATAGGTTTTAATTAGTGGTATTACTTGTTACTACTAATTTCTAACCTCCACCAGTTAGTAAATATTTTATTTTATAGTATCTATCAATGTTAGGATTCAGGTAACGTTATTAATAATTATTTAAATTTAATTACTTACATTTTGTCATTGATTAATTCTGGCTATAAGTTGATTTAAAGAAGAAAGTAAAGGAAACGCAAGTAGTTAACGAAATTAAATAATAATTTTCCTTGAAATGAACTATATTGATACCTATTCAAATAAAATATTAGATTAGTAGGTAATAATTACATTTGTAAACAACGGTCTGCTATCGTAACAATCTGTGTGCTAGCTTTTCACCGAAACTATTTCAGGATAAGATCCTTAATTCATAAGAACCAAATTTCTTTTTAAACGAAAGAAGATAAAGTTTATTATACCTACAGCTATGATAAAATCCAGACTGATTTTTAAGGCATACTTAATCAACTATCAATATAATATTAGTATAAACTAATGAAGAGATCGAAATAAATATTCAATTTACACTTTGAAAAAATTATGACCTGTAAGTTACGATTAGTCAAATAAAAGTAATTCACTTTATAACGCTTGCAGGAAAGCGTATAAAAGTCTTCACCACAGCCCATTAATTGTTAAAGGTATTGTGATAATAACTCTTTCAATTTAAACGAATTCCTATTTTAATAAGAACTGAATGGGGTCCGAATGAGATCCAATAAAATATTAACTTCCTATATCATGTAACCTAAGGTGGTCTTTCAAATTCTTCCTCCTCAAGAAGGCCATTCCACAAACATCACATTTATGATTTTTCTCTCCCGTGTGTATCACCATATGCCTCTTCAACGTCTCTTTATTACAAAACCTCACGTGACACACATCACACTGCTGGTTTCTCTCTTGCAAATGCACCGATCTTATATGACATAGAAGGTGATACTTCAAATTAAACGCTCGTCCGCAAGTTCCGCATTTATGCACTCTCGTCGCCTGATTATGCACGTCTTGTAAGTGAATAGTCCTTTTGTAATTTGAATTAAACCGTTCTGGGCACATCGGACAACGCCGCAGATACTGTTTCATATGAACTCCTCTTATATGAAGAGTTCTTTTATACGGTGTCATGAAAACCTTATCACATCTATCACAAGGATAATTCCCGCTTTCGTGCACTTCTAAATGTTTTTTTAAAAGTCTGAGAGTCATGAAGCCTGAGCCGCAAATTTCACAGCTGTAGTTGTTGAAGTGAACGCTCATGTGGATGACCAAGATCCTAACTTTGATGAATTCTTGTTCACAAATGACGCATTGGTAGGATTCTCCTCCTCCGTCTATTTTGAAAGGTATTATGTTGTCTTTTAAGTCAGGGTCTATAGGTTTGCCATGCCCTTTTAAATGGTCTTTCAATTCTGCAAAAGTTTCTGGGGTGTTCCCACAAATCTTGCAATTCATTTCGCTGACATCAACTTTTAAAATATTTTCTCTTCTATTATTGACGAGTCTCTTCAATGAAGCGTATGTATGATGGTCTTTCATATGTTGTCTTAAAATGCTGATTTCAAGAAAAGGCTGCGAACAGATGAAGCATTTAAACTTATTGCTTCCGTACACAAAAGGATAAACCGTTGAAAATTCAAATATTGTTAAAACGTTTTGTCTTATATCTGCTGCTGGTGATTTCTGGACTTTTGGTTTGGCAGCGACATTAGAAATGACAGGAACGGAGACATCAAAGACACTTGTTTCCAAAGGAGTGTCTATACCTAGTTTTGGTAGTGAAATAGGTGAAGCACTCCTCGATGGAGTGAAGTTTATTCTGGTCTCCATTTTGTTTTGTTTCATCTTTCGTAGTTTTTCGTAGTCCACTGTGCCCAGCGGTTTAGAGATACTGCGGTCGTATGAAACTTGGAATAATGGCACAATCCGAGGCGTTGGATCATCGTTGTCGTTTCCTAGAAAATAAAAAAATGCATGTACTTGTTTGAGTTCTTCATGCTTGTTAGTTTAGTGTGAATATGTTACAAGTGCATTCGGCTATATCCATAGCTTAATTGTTAAAAATTGCAAGTGTTTATTTTTTTCTTACTATTTACAGATTTAAATATCTAAATTGTAGGTACTAAGTAAGTATTGTATTGTAGTAACTTATAATCTTTTTTAGATGCCTGTCGATCAACACGCAAAACGGATCTACGCTTCCATACCACACCAGCAGAACTTGACCAACAAAGATATAAAAAGTTTAATGAACAATTAATAAAAAAAATCCGGTTTAAAAAAAAAACACAAATCCATCCGTATGGATGGAAAGATTGACATGGTATTTTTTATACGCTTAATATAAAACAGAATGTAAAAAATAATAATTTGTGATGACTGATGATTAAATAAAGCTATTGGAGATTTCAAAATGAATAAATAAAACTATTGGAGATTTCAAAATGAATAAATAAAACTATTGGAGATTTCAAAATGAATAAATAAAACTATTGGAGATTAGAGATAGTTTTTGATTTATTTAATCCAAAACGACTCTCACAACGTGTTACATATACTTACAATGAAATTGCTATTTAGTATATGATATTTCAACCAAAAAATTTATACAAATTAAACAAAAATATCTTATTAAAAAAGCTGCCGAAAAATTTAAAGTAAGCGTAACCCAAAATTATTTAAATAGAAGATTTACAATAGCCTAACACTAAACTATAAGTCTGACATCATGAAAATTTCTGTACTTCCTGTAAATCAGGATGATGTATTTTAATATGCTTCTTCAAACTACAATTCTGCACAAACGACATGCCACAGGCGGCACAAATGAATCTTTTATCGTGATCGTGTATCCTCATGTGCAAAGTCAACGTATACTTCCTCGCGTACGCTTTCTTGCAGACATTACATTTATATTTTCTTTCTCCGCCATGTTTCACCATATGTTCTTTTAATTCTGACTTTGAATAAAACTTCCATTCACATAAATCACAAGCGTGCCTCTTTTCTTTCAAATGAACCGTTCTAATATGGACGCCAAGCTTTCCACTTAAGTAGAATACTTTTGGACACAAATTACATTTAAATTCTTTTAATTTTACTCCATGGATGTTTGATATATGTTTGTTTCTTTGGAAGTAGTTTTTGAATGTTTCAGGGCAGTGAGGACATCTATGTCTTTTAACTAGCATATGAACTACAGCAAAATGTTCATTCTTTGCGTTCATAGATTTGAAAATTTTATCACAACTCTCACACTGGAATGAGCCTGTTTCATGCGAGTAAGCATGAGTCCTCAACCTTTCGGGAGTTATAAATCCATTACCGCATTGCTCACAAATGAAATTCTGAAAATGTATGTTCATATGCTGATTAAGAGTTTTGAATTCGTCGTATTTTTCTTCACATAAGGCACATTTGAACTCAGTTTTGGTTACTTTGAAAGGTAAAACTCCATCGCTGAATTTCAGATCTATAACATTGTGTATTTCAAACAAATGCATTTTAAGTTTATCAAAATCTTTAATGTTTTCATCACATAGTTTGCAGTTTACATTTGTTACATCTATTTTAATTAGTTCGTAGGGCTTTAATTTCGATATGAAGTACTTTATTTGTGAGAACTTTAAATTACTATGTTCAATAGCATGATGTGTTCTCAAATCCGCCGGATCTGAATAATACTGTTCGCAATACATGCATAAGAATAAATTCTTCATCCATCTAAAAGGGCATATTCTAGAATTTTCTAGAAGAGCCGCAGCGCACAGTTTTCGCGCCCTTATCTCTTCGCTCATGCGTTTGCGGGCTTCTACTGTTTTGATCCTGTTTTCATCCTCAACGGTAGTGTCATCATCACCTAAAACGAGAAAATTTTCGTGCATGAGCATTGATATACTTTCACATGCATCTTACAAAATACAATAACCAAAACATAATTTCAGTGAAATACTCGTGATTTTTTTTTGTCATGCATGAGTCAAGGCTCATTCACGTTTATTTTCTCCAACTGCGAGTTATTAATCTTCTATTTTTTCATTTCATTTTACAGATACCTTCTTGAAGAAAAGCCTGAGGAGCTCAAAGTAGCTGACACCAAGAGCAACCAGGACTATTGTAGTTTTAATTTTCGACATGCAGAATACGTAGGTGCATCTTGGTAAGACACAACACTCGTCAATACGCCTGTAGCGTATATTTTGAATTTATCATTTACATGTTATCATGATCATGTAATATTTATTTTTCATTTCTGTATATGTAAAGAATTAATGTCATTCTTCTGTGCAATTTTGTCATTGTATAAAGTGATGTTTACATAAGGCCCACGACGGCAGCCAGACAGCGGCTACCGAAATATCTGAGCAGTCAGTTTTGGCAACTAATCACTCTGGTTTCATAATAAACCAGAATCGAAAGACATTTTGTGAAAAAGTTCTGGAACAGCAAATACGTCTGGCTGCTACGACCTGTGCGTGGAGACTGACGGCAGCCACATACATTCGCCTACACGTGCTTCAAATGGCTGCCGCAGCCGGGAGTTCGTGGCTGCCTAGTGCGCGGGCTTCCATGCACCGTACTGCAGACTGCAGTGATGTACCAGCTTTTACTTTAAATGTAGCCAATGTGTACTACTAGCGTGGTTTCATTTCTGATCACACTATTATTAAAGTCATGGTCCAAAATTTACTTTCTTATTGAGAAAAGCCGAGTCCACTACTTAACAAAAGTGGGAATCAGAAAAAAAACTATAACTCTTACAGTAACCGAGAGAAACGAAAATTTACATAATTAACCTTTAATAGATAAAATAAAAATACACTATTCAAAAGTACCTAATACGAGTACCTACATTAATGATTCTTGCACCTAAACATCTGACATTACTACCAAGCTTAAAAGTATCTAAAAATAGGCCTTGCAAAATATATTTTTTGGACATTTCCGACTACATTTCTGTACTAATGCCTGAACGATTTAGATTCACACTTGGACGTTGTGTACACGAAGATGTTCTTTTAACGTACTCCGTCTAGCGTATTCTTTCCCACAGAAATTACACTTATGTGGCTTCTCTCCACTGTGAATCATCATGTGCCTTTTCAAGGACGCTTTATTATGATGTTTATAGTCACAAAGACTGCACGCATAACAAGCGGATTTGATATGATTCATCTCCTCATGCCTTTTACAGTAATAATTCGTCAAGAATGTTTTCGGGCAATAACTACATTTGTACTCGGGAACGTCTGAGCCGTGGACGTCTCTCATATGCTTAAGTTTCTGATGGTAACCGTGGAAAGATTCGCGACATATGTTACAAACATTCCTCTTAACTTTAATGTGGACTAGTTTGTGGTGACCATCTAATGCGTTTTTATTTTTAAAGACTTTATCGCACACAGTGCAAGGGAAGTTACCGTCCTCGTGTGAAATTAGATGCATCTTCATAGCGTTATTAGTAATAAAACCAGCGCCGCATTGATCACACACGAATTTCGTGTAATGCTCTTTCACGTGAAAGTTAAGAAGTTTGTACTTCACATATCGTTTGCCACAATGGACGCATTCAAAATCGTTTTTGTTTATTTTAAAGAGGATCAAGCCATCGCTTTCGAGATCGATTTTAAGGTTATGCTTATGCGTCAAGTGCTGCTTTAAAGCATCCATATTCTCCAGTATATCACCGCAAATTTTACATCCGTATTCGCGTACATTGAGTTTAATGTGGTCAAAAATCGACTTCTTGACTACCAATTTATAAATTTTCTCCTCAGTCAATGAGTCGTGTTGTGTAACATGTTCTTCCAATAGTGCTATTTCTGAAAACCCTGCATCACAGTATATGCATTGAAACGAGCCTCGTCCGCCCTTGAATGGGCACAGCGTTGTGTTCTTAAACAGTGTGATACGCTTCATTCTAGTCGTATACCTGTCTTGTAGTTTCGCTTTTCTGATTGTCATTGCTATTTTTGTTGATTTTAAATTTTGTACAATATTTTGTGGAGAAACCTTCCTAATAGTCACTGCATTTGTTTGAAGCGTCTTCTTAACGTTAGTCAAAGACTGTTTTGTTATTGATTGCTGCAAACGATCTTTCTTGACGTTTAAAGATTTTGGAAATTCTTTTTTAATAGTCAGCGAACTTTGTAGAGGCTCCTTCTTCACGTTTTTACTCGTCCGGGGTATTACCCTAATAGTTACTGTATTTGGCAGACGAGGAAGTTTTATTGAAGTGTTCGGTGGGTCACCTAAAAATAGAAAAATAATTAAATACGTAAGAATTTTATGCACGACATAAAATAAATATTTTAAATATTGGTTATCTGACAATCAATAAAATTTATACCTGTAAGTTGAAAATACTGCAGCAAATTAAGTTCTGAATAGAAATGTAACCAAACTACGTAATAAACCTAGGACCAAAATCTGGATGGGCAATTGTAGTAAAATGGCAAGAAATCGTTACATTACAGGACATTTTATTCGTTATTATATTTCCGATATCCTCTATTTTTTTATAAGAAGCCTAAATGACGCGATTACATAAAAAAAGCTTTGTAGGAAATGGTTCTTTTGGCATCTATCAGGAAGTGGTTGAAATAGATAAAAAGGTTAAGTTTTGGGCGAATCGCGGTGCGCGTAGGATAATAAAACGGACGTGTCCTGTTGCGAATCATTAGTGCGACTGAATGGTGCAGCGGTGGGGGCCCGCTTTTTTCTTTATTCTTCTTTACTAGCTGTGCCCGCGACTTCGTTCGCGTGGTTGTTGGAACGTAATGTTATATAGCCTAAAGCCTTCCTCTATAAAAGGACTACCCAACAAAAAAAGAATTTTTCAAATCGTACCATTAGTTCCTGAGATTAGCGCGTTTAAACAAACAAACAAACTATTCCGCTTAATAATATTAGTATAGATGAAGTACTCTTAACCAACAACATATTTATTTGAATAAAGATTAATATTATTATGTTGATACAACTTAAACAAATTATTTCGACCAAATTAGGTACCATAAAAACGGTTTTTGTGAGTTAATCTTAAAAGATAGACATATACTATCGCGGACTGTTTTTTAGATCATTAAAAGAGCTATTATTTTTTAATACATATTTTTTGTGTATCTTGAACCGTTTTCACGGCGCACGCAACGGAAGGCTTCAAAGATGAAATAATTTCTCCCGTTTTTAACACATTTACTACTATATCTTTGCTCCTATTGGTCGTAGCGTGATGTTATATAGCCTATAGCCTTCCTCGATAACTGGACTATCCAACACAAAAATAATTATTCAATTTAAACCAGTAGTTTCGGAGATTAGCGCGTTCAAACAAACAAACAAACAAACAAACAAACTCTTCAGCTTTATAATATTAGTATAGATTTAATATTATTTTTTAATTAAAGGTTCACAGGAGCAGCAAACAGGTAAGTATTTAATTATTTACTTGATGTTTCATTTATTTAACACTAGCTTTTTCCCGCAGCTTCGCTCGCGTATCCCAAATCCCACGGGAACATTACTTTTTACGGGATGAAAGGTACCCTATATCCTTCTCAGTACTAACTATGTGTATGCGAATTTTCAAGACGATTGGTTCAGTAGATAAAGCGTGAAGAGGTAACAAACAAACAAACCCACAAACAAACAAATATACAAACTCACTTTCGCATTTATAATATTAGTTAGGAAGTTAGGATTAGGATTTTAATTTACTTTTATTAGTTTATTTTTCAGAAGAAGCGCGTCCATCGCCAACAGGCTTCTTGAACAAAAAAATTACAAAAAATACCTAAGTCTTTTTTCTTACCGTTTTGTATTCTATTAATGATTCTGATTTATATACAGGGTTATTTTTAATTAACCGGCAACCTTTTTGGAGCAAGTTCAGTCCGTGATACTGAACCCCTTTCCATAAAAACAATTATAGAAAAACGAAAAAAAAAAATTCTACTTTCCATACAAATCGGCGCTCAACCAAATGGATTTTGTATGGGAGGACGAAATTTTGGTTTCGTTTTTCGATAATTGTTTTTATGGAAAGTGGTTCAGTATCACAGACTGAACTTGCTCCAAAAAGGTTGCCGGTTACTTAATAATAACCCTGTATAGCTAGGGGGTGTAAAATCAACCTGTATTTTCAGACAGACTCGCGAGGTCTATAGCTCATAGCGCATAGAGCCTAGAACCTAGAACTAGTACGTACGTATATTGTTTGATACGCTAAACATTTCTCGGTCAGGAGTGACAAACGCGCAGTTTAGCACGAACTGGGGGTTACTCCATAAAATAATACGATAGTCGTACGATAGTGACGTCCTTTTATATGTCAAAACAAATTAGACTTTATTATTATGTCATTAACGCTCAATGTTGCTTGACACTGAAGCGTGGATACGCAGTAACGTACGTCTTGCGTACCGCTTTTGAAGTAACCCTACTGTAGTCGGCTACGGCTACTGCTCATCACGACACGTTACCGCTGTATTAAAAAAATAATCTGCACTCCATTAATCACCGTTTATTATAAACCTCTGAGCTATATTCAAGGAAAGTACTCTATGCGCTGAATAATAAATATATGTTCTCTTACAATTACCTTGTTTCATAACAGGAACTAAAGATAAAAGCCCTCAAAAGTTGTACGGAAAATTCCCAAGTGCAGTGACACCTCGGGCGTCAGCGGCGGGAAGGGGATGTAGTGCGTGGGCGGTTACATATAGGAACCGAGCGATTGCGAGTTCATTGACACTAATAACAATAGGTTGGACTTTTATTGAGTCTCAATATAAAAAAAATTACAAAAGCAAAGTTTTTTTCTTGCCATTTTGTGTTCTATTAGTGATACTGATCCCAAGATTTCAATATAACTCAAAGTATCAAAATCAGCCTTTTTATATAACGCTACTGTTTTAGGAAACGCTGTTTTTTGCAATGTCTGCAAATCGTTGCAAAATCTGCACTCATTATATTGGTAGCATATTCAATTTGAGTGATTTGAGAGGGCAGACAATTTTTATGTATATGAAGGCACGAAACTACATAAAATGAGAAGAAAATCTCTTGACGATAATCAAACAAATAACTTTTATTTAAAACTAATAGGTATTACATATTTGATTACGTTACAAAAATAAACTATACTCTAAATAATTATTATATTAAATTATTGATAGTAATTATATAAAACAATACTCCCTACCGTTAAAATTGTCATCGACACTGTGGTCAATTAATAATTAAGTATCAAATGGCGGTACTTTCAAGTTGAAATTATGACCCAGTTAGTATACTGGTTTACCTAACTTTTGTCCTTAATTTGAACCTTTGGGTTTCTGGTGATATTCGAACAAAACATATTAATTCTGGAATAATAGCAGTATAGCAACTCTTTTTTAGAAGAGCAAGCCTTCTATAGACCTTCAAAACTCACATCCTTATGATGCGTTTTCATATGACCTTTCAGACTGCATTTCTGTACGAAAGCCCGATCACAATAATTACATTTAAACCGCCTATCATCATTGTGTATTCGTAAATGTTCCCTCAACGTTTTCCGTCTAGCGTAAGCCTTCCCACAAAAATTACATTTGTGACTCTTCTCGCTGCTGTGAACTATCATGTGCCTTTTCAATGATGCCTTGTTATGATGCTTATAGTCACAAACATCACACATGTAGCAAGAAGATTTTAAATGAGTCATCTTCTCGTGGGTTTTCAATAACGAATTCATTGAGAAAACTTTTGGACAAAAACTACATTTGTACTCCGGGATGTCTGCATTGTGGACATCTCTCATATGCCTTAGTTTCTGATAGTAACCGTGGAAACCTTCGCGACATATGTTACACACATTCCTCCTAGTTTTATTATGAATTGATCTATGGTGCTCGTCTCTTGCCGTTTTACTCTTGTAGACTTTACCGCATACGCTGCAAGGAAACGAGCCTAACTCGTGAGATTTCATATGATGCTTCAATCCGTTGGAAGTAATAAAGCCAGTGCCACATTGATCACAGAATAATTTCGTAAAATGTTCTTTCACGTGAATGTTTAGAAGCCTGTACTTCAAAAAATGTTTGCCACAATGCGCGCAATCAAAATCATTTTTTTTAATTTTGAAGAGAACTACGCCATCGCTTTCGAGATCGATTTTAAGGTTATGCTCATGCGTTAAATGCTGCTTTAAAGCATTCATATTCTCTACTATATCACCGCAAACTTTACATCCGTATTCGCGTACATTGAGTTTAATGTGGTCTAAAATTGACTTTTTGACTATCAATTTATAAATGTTCTCCTCAGTTAATGAGTCGTGTTGTGTAACATGCTCTTCTAATAGTGCTATCTCGGAAAACCCTGCGTCACAGTATATGCATTCAAATGAGCCTCGTCCGCTCTTAAATGGGCACAGAGTTGTGTTCTTAAACAGTGTTATACGCTTCATTCTAGTCGTATATCTATCTTGTACTTTCGCTGTTCCGATTCTCATTGCTATTTTGGTTGACATTAAATTTTGTGCAATATTTTGTGGAGTAACCTTCTTAATAGTTACTGCATTTGTTTGAAGCGTCTTCTTGACGTTAGTCAAAGACTGTTTTGTTATTGATTGCGGCAAACGTTCTTTCTTGACGCTCAAAGATTTTGGGAATTCTTTCTTAATAGTCAGCGAACTTTGTAGAGGATCCTGTACGATTTTACTCGTCCGGGGTATTACCCTAATAGTAACCGTATTTGGCAGATGAGGAAGTTTTATTGAAGTGTTCGGTGGGTCACCTAAAAATAAAAAAATAATTAAGTACGTAGGAATTTTATGTACTATGTAAAATATGTAAATACTAGGCGGAGATGGCGGGATGAGTTAGATACATACATGTCAGACTGGCGGGCTGTAGCTCTGAATAGAGATGAGAGGAAAAAGGGGAGGCCTTTGCCCAGCAGTGGGACACGAATATAGGCTAAAAAAATAACGTAAAATATATTGTGCAATAAAGTTTTTAAATAAATAATTAAAGTATTAGTAATCTGAGAATAAATTAATTTCATACCTGAAAGTTGAAAATACTGCAGCAAATTAATTCTAGTGAAGTGGACATGAAGGTGGAAAAGGGAAGACATAATAGTGATGGGATGCCAACCGCATTGCCTATTCATATGAATTAGATTCTGGCCCATTCTACGTTTTTTCTTTCCTACCAGACCAGCAAAGAAGATTAAAGTATTAACATTTAAGTATTCTGATATCTCCTATTTTTCTAATATTAAGGTTGCATTTTTCATTAGTAGTCTCATACAGCAATGAAATTCAAAGAAATATCTACTCAATGTGATTAGTGATAAGGCAGCACCTTTTCGTTTAGATACAGACATCCATTGCAGGCCAATTTCATTCTTATTACTCTGGACAAACGATTCGTATAACTGAATTTACCACTTGGAGGTAATAATGTAGGTATATTTTCGATACCTAAACGGGGAGAGACACAGGCCTGACTATACTGACGTCTTATTTATATGTCTAACCAAATTAGATTTTATCATTATGTAAGTATTAACGCTCAATGTTTCTCGACACTGAAACGCGCATACGCATTAACGTCTGCTTTTGGAGTAACCCTACAGGCTCATTTACCATCGTTCGAATTCTTTTGTCGATTCTGTTTTCTGATATTTTAATGTAAATAGCAGAGCTAATTACTCGCGAGGTCTACAGCTCAGGGCCACATGCTGTAGGTATACACACTGCTTGAGACGCTAAACATTTTTTGATTAGTAGTGACAAACGCGCAGTGAAACACGAACTGTAGACGGTTCCGGCTACTGCGCATGACGCAACTATCCGCTTTATTAATTTTTAAAGGTGCTCCCTCACCGCGAGCATTTACGTGTAATGTAACATTACAGATTCGAGCATTACATCAGTGAAGGAGGAGAACCGAGCATTACAATGCGCAACCTGTAATGATACAGTGTGTAATATCTTAGTACAACTTGTACCTAACATTAATGTGCTTCACTTGTCACAAAGTATATATGCCTAGAGCGACGCAGCGCAGTACGTAAACACGCGCTAGGGCCGCCTACAGTATTTTAACTTGAGTTTTTTTCTAGTTTTGTTATTTTTATACTATTTATACTAATTATAAATGCGAAAGTATTTGTACACATGTCACTTGTTTGTTTTTATTTTTCGTGTGTGTAAGTGGCCAACACTAGTGTCGGATTTCTTAAGCTGCCTAAAGGCATCTTACATAGCTTGACGACTGCCATATAATGAAGGCAGCCGGACCAACGGCTTAACGTGCCTTTCGAAGCACGGAGCAGCTCGAGAATTTTTCGTGACACTTTTTGGTTACCCATCCAATCCAAGGGCGGACGGACAGGCGGACGCCGGACAGACGGACAGCAGGAAAGCCAGACAGCCGGACAGCCGGACAGACGGACAGAAATAGGGTCCCACCCATTGGAACACGTGAGTGCTCGCAAAGTCAAAACTATAATGTTACATAACAACCTAATGCTCGTCAGTTAGGGAGGTAGTATTGTAATGTAATGCTCAAGTTGAATCTATACCTAATGTTACATTACACGTTAATGCTCCCGGTGAGGGAGCACCTTAAGGTGAAATAAGGATAAACGCTGTTGGTTTAAGAAGTACTGCTTTTATCTGTCAATCGCATAAGTCTGCACTCTTTTAATTGGTAGCGTATTCAGTACTCCCTATATGACTGATTCAGGAGGGCAGTCTAAGCCGTCACTGAAGTAAAATAGTAAAAAAATCACTTTACAATAATCAAAATTTATTTTTAATTAAAATATAATGATACATTAATATGATTTAAATCAAATTATTAGTAATCCGCTAGGTGACAAGAAGTCAAATCAGACACTTTTTTCTAAACGTCAAAACAAACATTTTCTATGGGAGTTGTATAACTTGGTGACAAGAAGTCAAATCAGACACTTTTTTCTAAACGTCAAAACAAACATTTTCTATGGGAGTTGTATAACTTACAAAACCGTGACGTCATAGATTTTTGAGTCAAATAGAGCTCTTATCAGTTTTTCTGCATCAATAAGTCTAAAATCATGTTGAAAATGGATATGATCAATGACAAGTGACACTATTTTGTGACGTTTTATTTTCATAACAGTACCAAATAATTATTTTTTGGCCCAGTCAGCTACCCAATTGTGTAATATAGATAACCTTATAAGTTATAACAATAAAAATTTACATCAGTTGGAATAACTAGTTAAAGAAATCTGTAATTAATTATTAAAATTAAATTACAGTCTTTAATTATACAATAATAAAAACAGCACTTCCTACTGTAATTATCTTCAACACTATGTCCAAATTAATGTATATGACGTAACTATTAAATTTCAAAAGTTTATTCATTTTTTAGGGTTCCGTACCCAAGGGGTGCAAACGGGACCCTATTACTGATACTCAGCTGTCTGTCCGTCTGTCACAGGGCTCTATCTCTTAAAACGTTATAGCTAAACACTTGAAATTTTCACCGATTATGTATTACTGTGGCCGCTATAACGACAAATACTGAAAATAAAAAAAAGTAAAAAATTAAAGGGGGTCGTTATACAAGAAACGTTTTTTTCAGCGTTTTTAACTCGATCTTTATAATGGCATTAATTAGATACTTAAAATTTTCACCTATTATGTATTACTATGACCACTATAACAAATACTAAAAATTAGATAAAGTTAAAAATTAAAGGGGGTCGTCATACAAGAAACGTGTTTCTTCAGCGTTTTAAAACATTGTACGGGGGTACGGAACCCTTCATGTACGAGTCCGACTCGCACTTGCCCGTTTATTCTTAATTTAAATCCGCGGGGTCTCTGATGGTCTTCCGAACAAAATATTGATTCTGCCTGTAGTCATAGTAGTATACAAGGTAATAGCAAGCTCTCTATAGGCCTTCAAAACTAACATCGATGCCTTTTCATAATATGACCTTTCAGACTGCATTTCTGTACGAAAGACTGATCACAAAAATCACATTTAAACCGCTTATCATCATTGTGTATTCGTAAATGTTCCCTCAACGTTTTCCGTCTAGCGTAAGCCTTCCCACAAAAATTACATTTATGACTTTTCTCGCTGCTGTGAACGATCATGTGACTCGTCAATGTTGACTTGTTATGAGTCTTATAGTCACAAATGTCACACGTGTAGCAAGAGGATTTTAAATGACTCATCTTCTCGTGGGTTTTCATGAACGAATTCAGTAAGAAAGCTTTTGGGCAATAACTACATTTGTACTCCGGGATGTCTGCTTTGTGGACGTCTTTCATGTGTCTAAGTTTCTGATAGTAACCGAGGAAACCTTCGCGACATATGTTACACACATTCCTCCTAGTTCTTTTATGAACTGATCGATGGTGCTCGTCTCGTAATTTTTTATTTCTGTAGTATTTACCGCATACGCTGCAAGGTAACGAGCCTGACTCGTGAAATTTCATATGATTTTTCAATCCTTGGGAAGTAATAAAGCCAATGCCACATTGATCACAGAAGAATTTACTATTATGTTCTTTTACGTGAATGTTTAGAACCCTGTACTTCAAAAAATGTTTACCACAATAGGCGCAATCAAAATCATTTTTGTTAATTTTGTAAAGAATCACGCCATCATTTTCTGGATCTACTTTAACGCAATGTTGATCTATCAAGTGTTGCTTTAACGCACTCATATTTTCCAGAGTATCACCGCAAACTTTGCATCCGTATTCGCGTACATTGAGTTTAATGTGGTCTAAAATTGACTTATTGACTATCAATTTATAAATGTTCTCCTCAGTTATTGAACCGTGTTGTGTAACATGTTCTTCTAATAGTGCTATCTCTGAAAACCCTGCATCACAGTATATGCAGTCAAACGAGTCTCCTCCGCTCTTGAATGGGCACAGCGTTGTGTTATTTAACAGTGTTACACGCTTCATTATAGTCGTATATTTATTTTCTAGTTTCGCTGTGCCGTTTGCCATTTCTATGTTGGTTGACTTAAAATTTTGTGCAATTTTCTGTGGAGTAACCTTCTTAATAGTTACTGCATTTGTTTGAAGCGTCTTCTTTACAGTAATCAAGGGCTGTTTTGTTATTGATTGCAGCAAACGATCTTTCTTGACGCTTAAAGATTTTGGGAATGCTTTCTTAATAGTCAGCGAACTTTGTAGAGGCTCCTTCACGATTTTACTCGCCCGGGGAATTACCCTTATAGTAACTGTATTTGGCAGATGAGGAAGTTTTATTGAAGTGTTCGGTGGGTCACCTAAAAATAAACAAACAATTAAGTAAGAATTTTATGTACTATGTAAAATAAATTTTTGTGTGTTACATATAACACACAAAAATTATATATATTATTTATATATATTAATAGTAATAAAGATTTCTTAAATAAAAAAAATAAATTTTTTTTTAAAATATTAGTTTTCTGAAAATCAAATAATTTCATACCTGAAAGTTAAAAATACAGCAGCAAATTAAGTACCGAATAGAAATGTAGACCAAACTACGTAAAAGCCCTCGGACAAAAATCTGTTAATAAAATGGCAAGAAATCGAATCGACGAATGATTTTATAATCCTAGATATTAACATTAAAGTATTCAGATATCTACTATTTTTCTAATATTAAAGTATCATTTTTATTAGAAGAAGCAGAAATAACGCGATGAAATAAAACAGGATCATTTACCATCTTTCGAGCAGGTTCGAATTCTTTTGTAGATTTTGTTTTCTGGAATCTTTATCAAAATGGCAGAGCTAATATTACAGATCGAATCGCGAGGTCTACAGCTTAGGGCCATTAATTGTAGGTATACTTGTTGAGAGGTTAAACATTTTTTGATTAGGTAGGAGTGACTAACGCGCTGTGTAACACAAACTGTAGACAGTAACCGCTACTGCGCATGAGTCAAGACGCGACTGCCCGCTTTATTAATTTTTAAGGTGAAATTATGAATTCGTCTTGCTATCGTAAGAATTCTGAGGAACTCAGTTATATAGTATAACGCTGTTGGTTTAAGAAGTGCTGCTTTTTTCTGTCAATTGCATAAAAAGTCTGCACTCTTTAACCCTTTCACCGCGAGACTTTATTTCAGTTGTCGTGCTCCCAGCGCGAGGAATAGTGAATATCCATAGTTTTTGGTCGGATATATTATATACGACGTTCGTGAAATGGGCACGAAAATGTTTGTCGGATTAATCCGTTAGCGGTTAAAGGGTTGAATTTGTAGCGTATTCAGTAGTTATGACTGATTCAGGAGGTCAGTCTAGCTCTGAAGTAAAATAGTAGGAAAAACACTCAACAATAATAAATAAATAACCAATATTTAAAATATTATTGAACATTAGTATGATTTAAATCAAATTATTTATAATTTTGTTTTATAGATTACCTTATACTGGGTGGCGCAAAAGTACTGGCACTAAAGAAAATACTTTTATTTTTTTTATATGACATTTTCTGTCATTCTGTTGTTGAAAATTGTGTAGTGAACAAATGTAAAATACACTGAAAATAAACATGGACCGTTTTACTCCCCAAGAACGTGGAATAATTGTGTCAATGTTCTTACGGAATAATTCATCAGTGATAAGAACACAACGTGAATTTCGTCGACGATTTCACCACCGTCCGGCACCGATTGGTCGCACAATTCGACGCTTTGCCACACGCCTTGAAGCAACTGGCTCAACATTGGATAGACCTAAGTCTGGGAGACCAAGAACAGGCCGTTCAGCTGAAAATATCGATGCTGTGCGCGAAGATGTGGAAGAGTGTCCAGAAACATCAACGAGGCGACGTGCCACGCAATTGGGCATTTCCAGACGGACTGCAGCGTATTTTGGTGAAAGACTTAAAGATGTTCCCGTATAAAACTCAAATGACTCATCAGCTGCTGCCTGCTGACCACCGAGCTCGTCTAGATTACTGCCAGCGCGTCATAAACCTCAACCTTGAAGAGGATGATTTTCCTTCAAAATTGGTTATGAGTGACGAAGCGCATTTCCATCTCTCAGGGCATGTCAATAAGCAGAATACTAACAGAACCATGTTACGAGAGTTTTTGATACCCAGTTTGGACGAATTGGGGCTGGAGCACATCTGGTTTCAACAAGACGGCGCTACGGCACACACAGCGCGCGACACTATGGACTTAGTGAGGGACGCTTTTCCAGGCCGAGTTATCTCTCGTTTTGGCGATTTGCCTTGGCCTGCAAGATCACCCGATCTGACCAGTCCAGACTTCTTTCTTTGGGGTTTTTTGAAATCTCGGGTGTATGTGAACAAGCCACAGACTCTCGCAGCTCTAAAAGAAAACATTCGTCAAGAAATAACGAACATATCGCAGGAAGTGTTACGGCAAGTTATGCAAAATGTCATAAATAGGGCTCAAATGTGTATCAACTCTGGAGGTCACCATTTAAAAGACATCATCTTTAAATCCTAATGGTACGAAATTTAATGGCACAAATATACATTTAAAAAAACCTAAATCTAGTTTTCTAATTTAGAAAAAATGTTATAGCTGAACCAAATAGGGTCTTTACTTTTGCGCCACCCAGTATCAATAATAATAATAATCTTTAATAATCTTTATTCAAATTCAAATAATATGGTATGTTACATTTATACATTTAACAATACATTGTTAATATTAAGGTAATTTAAATTAATGGAACCTGAGCTAGGATGAAAATCATCCTGTATTTCAGGCGTTACAACGCTAACTGGTACTATAAACATAATAAACAATTACACTTAAAAATTAAATTACAAATTAAAATAAATCATTTATTATTTTATAACTATTAATAATTCCTCTGTTTCTTCGTAAGACATATTTAGTAGGGCTTCTTGTAGAATTTTTTTAGTTGCACTGTAAGTAAAGGGATAAAAATCTAATTTTTTATTAAGTCTATTGTAGAGGAGTGGGCCGAGGAATAGAAAAAATCGAGAGGAGAAGTCGTGTTTTGTATGTACATTTTTCGCGCAAACAATATCTTTCCGTCTTTTTGATTGTGTGGTGAATGGCAGTGCGGCGTGCTGTTTGAGAATTGTGCTTAATATAAATAATTGCCTAACTGTTAGTACCTTGCAGGATTTATAGAGAAGGTCTGTGGGGAAAAGAAAAGGGCGGAAAGTAGAAACCTTAAGAATGGCTCGCTGTGCTCTCTCAATGGTTAGTAGTGATGTTTTAGCAATGCCACCCCATGACGTAATACAATAAGTTAATACTGACTGACATAAGGCAAAATAAACTTGCTTCATTATTTTTGAGTTTGCAATAGAACGTAATTTTTTGAAAACAAATATTAATTTACGTATTCTGCCATTTAGGATTTCTATATGAGGCTTGAAAGAAAGAGTTTTGTCAATTACAATACCTAAATATTTAGTTGTGTTAGTGATGGAAATAGCCGGGCAATCGCACGTATTATTTGTAGGGTTTGTACAGTGATGTGCATATATTTTCATGTTAGAATGAGATGAGTGCAAATGACGCATGGAAAACTGAATAAAGTTAGTCTTCGCCGTGTTTAAAGTGAGAAGGTGTTGCTGAAGCCAATAATTTACAATATTGAAACCTTGTTGCGCGTATATGAGGACTTCATCAACTGAGTTAGCAGAAAACAGGAGAGCTGTGTCGTCGGCATACGAGATTATTTTCCCACCTTCTATATTTAAATTACACAGGTCGTTGATGTAAATTAGAAACAGGGTCGGGCCTAAAATACTTCCTTGGGGAACTCCAAAACACCTATTTTTTTGGTCAGAACTAAAAATATTGCCTATTTTAACGCATTGAGTACGTTCCTCTAAATAGTTTGCGAAGAGTTTGAGCTCATTTCCTCTTATGCCTATGTTTTCAAGCTTCTGCAATAGAATGGGAATGGAAATTGTGTCAAAAGCTTTTGCAAGGTCAAGGAATATTCCTATTGTTTTTTTGCCACTATCGAGTTCCTGTACTAAATAATCGGTAAGACTATGAACAGCATCCGCTGTTGATAACTTAGACCTAAAACCGAATTGCATTTTCGATAATAAATTGTACTTTTCCAAATAAGAAAGAAGCTTGTTGTTTATAATTTTCTCCAAGATTTTTGAAATCGAAGGCAATAATGAAATAGGTCTATAGTTTGAAACCTGATCTTTGTCACCAGTTTTGTAAATAGGAACTACGACGGCTCTTTTTAAACATCTAGGAAAAATTCCTTCGGACAGGCATTTATTGAAAATATGGGTTAATGGGCGAACTAGGATGTGTTTGAAATGTTTGAGAATATGGTTAGATATATCATCCCACCCAGCGGCACAGCTATCCCTCAAGTTCGAAATAATCGCTTCCACCTCAGTTTCATCCGTGTCCAGCAACACAAATGAGTTGAGAGAGCGGGATGTTGGAATTGAGGACGAAGTAGGCGACTGTCTTTTTATTTTATCGGCTAAATTTTTACCTATATTTACAAAGTAAGAATTTGCAATGTTTGCAGAGGTCAGCTGTGACGCGTGCACTTGCAATAAACTTGAAGATGACTCATGCTGTTTAGTAGTATATGTAACTTTTTTTATAGTATGCCATATTTTTTTATTATTGCCACCGGCTTTTAATAATTCATTTTTTTCATAGTTACATTTGATTTTTCTGAGGAGATTATTGCAAAAATTACGATATCGTTTATATGATATTTTTAATACTACATTTTCCGGATTACTATTTGCTACTTTGTGTAATTTATCCCTATGTCTCATACAGCGAATGAGCCCTGGTGTAATCCAGGGCTTAATATTTCGATTTTTATTAGTCAAATATGTTCTTGTTGTGCTACTTATTATAGCTTGTCGAACAGTTTGTATCAAGTATGACAAAGAAATATTCGTATCAGCGGTATTATAAACAAGGTCGAAATTTATGTTGCATAAGTAATCTTCAAGTCTTTTGTAATCTAATTTAGTTCTAATTTTCGTTTGACACATTTTTGGTACTTTACGATCTAATGTTAGTAGGGCAGCGTGATGATCGGTTATGCTCGATTTAGGAACTAATGTTAATGATTGAAAGTTAGTTTTTACCATTATATGATCCAGACACGTACCGCTTTTGGGTCGCGTGATAAACGTATGTCCAGGGAGTAAGCCGTGTAAAGCACATATATTAAGGTACTCCAAAGCATCTGAGTCGATTTTCTCCGGGCGAATATCAATGTTAATGTCTCCCATAATTATTATATGTTTAAAAGAGGATAAACTTTGCAGTGTTTCATTTAATGAAACTGAAAAAATATTGGTGTTTGTGTGAGAGGGGGAGCGATAAATGGCTAATATTGCAATATCTCTGCCTATTTTTATAAGTAGCCGATTACAGTCTAACATAATTGGTTCTTCTACAGTTACATTCAAGGTATTTCTTGTGTAAACTACTATCCCGCCGTTTTTATTAAAATTATCTAAACTGTTAAAAATATTAAAACCTTGCATAAGAGGTAGATTGCCATGACTTTTTAGAAAACATTCGGTTAAAACGATTATGTCACAGTCAAAGTTGATTCTATGTAAAAGAACGTTAAAATTGTCAAAGTTTTTGTTAATACTCCGAATATTTTGTGTTATGAAAGTTAATGGATTGTTAAATGAGGATAGATATTGTTTGCAGCATTCAACCTCACAATTTTTCGATTCTAAAACAGAGAAATTGTCTAAATCCGAAATTAACTTATCAATAGTTAACAAATAAAGATATTAAGATCTAAAATAATCTAATAAGTGGCGCTCTTAGGCGCCGTCATAATCTATGGAATTCATGTACCTTTTTTCGGCCATTAATTTCGCTGGGCAAGTGTGGTCACCTGTTTTATGGTCGCACGATTTCTTGTAATGAAGGCAAGTTGCGCATTTTGGGGGATCTCCTTTTTTTGTGCATTCATCCATGGCATGGCCTACCACACCACAGTGTCCGCAGGTGTTGACAGTCTCCCGGCATGTTCTAGCCGCATGTCCATATTGCTGACACTTGAAGCACCTGGTCACCAGAGTAAAGTCTCTCACTGGACAAGAAGACCAGTTCACGAACACTCTGACATTAGTAATAAGGGCTCTTCGTATATCCGCAGGGACTTCTATTACGAAATTGCAGGACTCAGCATTTTTTTTCCCAGATTTGTGGCTTAACTTGACAGATTCCAAGAAACTTTCCAAAGTGGTACCGTATAACTTGTCCTCTAAATTCTGCTTGTAGATGCAGGAGAAAACTTCCATTTCCGGCATAGATGATGGAACTCCAATTATAACAATTCTGGGTTTACGTTTATGCGGCTCATCCACCGTAAGGCCAGAGGTCTTCAGTTGCGCTGACTGCTTCAGTTTTTCAACGTCGGCCTTGTTCTCAGTGCTGATTATGACTCCCCCATTTTTAGTTTTCCTCAATCCTCGTACATGTAGCTGCATCTGGACAGGGCTTATAATTTTTTGGACTAATAATTTAGTCTCCTCGCTACTTTTCTGCTTATCACTAGGGTAGATCGCTACGGCACTTACTTTAGGAGGCTGAATAAAATTGTTAGCTCCCTTTTTCACCATGTCAGCGAAAGAGGACGCTCCTGGAGCGGGTTTGGAGGACTCTTCGATACTTGATTTTAGGGCTTGAAGGCGTTGGGACAGGTCGTTTTTGTCTTTAAGGGCTTGGATAGTCGTATGAGAGTGAATAGTTTTTTGCTTTAAGGACTGGTATTGGACAGCCATCTGTGATGTGCCATGACTAACTTTGCGGCATAGATTGCTTATTCTTAATTTTTGGTCCGAGTTCAGTTTTCCTTCAGCCGAAATAGTGCAAACTTCTTGAAGGCACTGTTCGATGGAGGTCATCCAGGACTGGATCTCGGCCGTGGATATGAGTTCTGTCTGTCCATCCTCCAGGGGCGCGGGAGCGCGGGCGGCGGGTGTGGGCGGCGGGCTACGGCGTGTCATCCCACTCCGATTAAAGGGACTGCTATCCATTTTATTTTATTTTATTGTTTCTATATTACACCAAAACATAACACCAAAAGTAACTTCATTAACATCGAGAACTAGTGGCACAGATGAATATCTAGGTCACAATTATTGCGCGGCAATTGTTTATTTTGTTACTTAAAAATTTTACACGTCCGAGCTCATTGAATGACAATGGTATGATTATATATAATAATTTACAACAGTTAAAATAAAATAATCACGAATTAATTATCAAATTAAATTACAGTCTGCAATTATACAATAAATAAAACAATACTTCCTACAGTAGTACTTATCTTCAACACTATGTCCAAATTAATGTATCAAATGACGGAATTATTGAGTTTTAAACTTGATTCATTTTTTCCTCATTTGAATCCGCAGGTTCTGAGAATAGTCTTCCGAACAAAATATTGATTCTACCTGTAGTCATAGCAGTATACAAGGTTATTAGCAAGGTTTTTATAGGCCTTCAAAACTCACATCCTTATGATGCGTTTTCATATGACCTTTCAGACTGCATTTCTGTACGAAAGCCCGATCACAATAATTACATTTAAACCGCCTATCATCATTGTGTATTCGTAAATGTTCCCTCAAAGTGTTCCGTCTAGCGTAAGCCTTCCCACAAAAATTACATTTGTGACTCTTCTCGCTGCTGTGAACTATCATGTGCCTTTTCAATGATGCCTTGTTATGATGCTTATAGTCACAAATGTCACACGTGTAGCAAGAAGATTTCAAATGAGTCATCTTCTCGTGGTTTTTCCAGTACGAATTCATTAAGAAAACTTTTGGGCAATAACTACATTTGTACTCCGGGATGTCTGCTTTGTGGACGTCTTTCATGTGTCTAAGTTTCTGATAGTAACCGTGGAAACCTTCGCGACATATGTTACACACATTCCTCCTAGTTCTGTTATGAACTGATCGATGGTGCTCGTCTCTTGATGTTTTATTTCTGTAGTATTTACCGCATACGCTGCAAGGAAACGAGCCTGACTCGTGAGATTTCATATGATGCTTCAATCCGTTGGAAGTAATAAAGCCAGTGCCACATTGATCACAGAAGAATTTAGTATAATGTTCTTTAACGTGAATGTTTAGAAGCCTGTACTTCAAAAAATGTTTACCACAATGGGCGCAATCAAAATCATTTTTGTTAATTTTGTAAAGAATCACGCCATCATTTTCTGGATCTACTTTAATGCAATGTTTATCTATCAAGTGTTGTTTTAATGCACTCATATCTTCTAGTGTATCACCGCAAACTTTGCATCCGTATGCTCGAATGTTGACTTTAATAAGATAAGTCGTCGACTTCCTAACTAAAAATTTATACATTTCGTCATCTGTTAATGAATCGTGTTTTTTTATGTGTTCTTCGACCCCTGCTACTTCTGAAAAATCTTCAGTACAGTAGAGACATTGAAAGGAACCTCTTGAATATTTAAATGGGCACAACGTTGTATTCTTTAGCAGTGCTAAACAGCTCATCCTAGTTTTATATTTGAGTGGCTTGATCATAATCGTTCTTCCAATAGACACTGGCTCGTTTGTCTTCAAATTTGGTATACGATTCTTCTTAATGGTTACTGAATCTAGTAAAATTTTCTTAACGGTTAGACTTTTAATAGACAGACTTTTAACTTTTTCTATACTCGTCAAAGACTGAGTTATGGTTATAGACTGCGGATTACGCTCATTTTTTGAGCTTTTAGGTTTTGGACATTTGTTCTTTATTGACAAAGGATGTTGCAGTCGTTCCCTCTTCACTATTGTACTCATCATAGGCGTTTTTATTGTACTTGGCAGACGCATTAGTTTTGCTGAACTATTCGGTTGGTCACCTAAAAATAGAAAAATTATTATCAGCATTTACTTTTTCTGAAAATATAAAACTAATAAATAGCCGTATTTATTTGCTGTTATATATGAATTTCTATAAAAACTAAAACATTTTCTTCCATAAAATAACGGTAAAATGAATAGTTCCTGTTTTGTTAACAGTAAAAAAAATGATAGTTACCTTCATTACGTTATACGCTCCATACTTAAGTAGCATATGAGAAGCGTGTAAAACGCTTATATATATACAACGTGGAAGGGACATACCCGTCATAAATCAAACCACGGTTTATACTAGATCATTATAGTATAATTAAATAAAAATAAAAAAAAACGACGGGTTGCACTCCGGGAGTGCCGGCAGAAGTGAAATCTTGAATATTAACGTTGTGCATTTTTGATATTTCGGAATGGTTAGGGAATAATTTTGCACGATTTGCTTTAAGTATCAGTATAAAAGTACTATCATTTATGTGGTAGAATACAATATTTATTTATTGCGCTATCGTACACAAACATGACAAAAAGTGCACAACGCCGCTAAAAAAGATTTCACTTCAAAAAGGTTTGGGCTTGTCCGGGATTCGAACCCGGGACCTCTCGCACCCTAAGCGAAAATCATACCCTAGACCAACGAGCCGGCTGACAGTTTCGTCGAAATTATAGTAAAAATACTTCCTCTCCTACGCCGCGCCGGCTGTTATTCCGTCTTACGAATTTTCGATCAGGACACGTGTCCTGACGCGAGTTGAACATTTTTTACCCATTACAAAAAAAGTGCACAACGCCGCTAAAGTTTTCACTTCAAAAACCGAGGAACAAAAAAATATTGGGCACTTCCATACAAAAGTGTGCAGCCGCCCGGGCGATTTGTATGGGAGTGTCGATTTTTTTTTGGTTTCTTGACTGTTATTTTAATTTAATTATACTTTAGTGATCAAGTATAGCCCGTGGTTCGATTTATTACGGGTATGTCCCTTCCACGTTGTATATGTCGCAGTTGAATGGTATATTCCGCTAATTCATTAAAACTCTAGCTGTTTGGCATAACAGCTCGGTTTCGTAAAACAGCGTTAAATAACTGAACCCTTATACCCATCAATGCCGCAGCGCAAGACGTAAGATTGTAGATTTTTTAGTTCGGAATGAAGGCCGAAAGAAACCGCTACGCCATTGAGATAATGTTGCATTATCAAACTTTTCTGTATCCACTTGGTGGTGTTCTATGATGTTGGAGACTAGATTACATAGTAAGAAGTTGAATTGAGGTTTTATTTTAATGCCCCGTAATAAATTTGTTTCATAATAACATGCCTGCAAATTTATTTGATTTATTTGACGACCTCCGTGGCGTAATGGTTAACGCGCTAGACCGCTAATCCGGAGGTTCTGGGTTCGATCCCCAGCCAGGGCAAGTTGGAAAATGGCCTTTTACAAATTGTCCTGGGTCTTGGGTGTTTATCTATATATGTATTTATCATAAAATATAGTATCGTTGAGTTAGTATCCCATAACACAAGTTTATAAATTACTTTGGGACTACCTTAATCAGTGTGATTTGTCCCCCTATATATTTATTGAGTAATTCTTCCATTAGTTGTTTGCAGTGGCGTAGCTTTCGATTCGACCCGCCCGGGTTACACCCGCGACCATATGACAAAAACTCATAATAATACGGAGACAGGAGGACCTTTACCATTGCGAGGCCCCGAGCAGTTTTGCGAGGCCCTTGTCCTTTGTGCAAAATATGTGATTCGAATGAAGGTATTGTTTATGTTTTATGAGAAAGAAATGAAACACGGGGATTCCCCGAACGCTACTCAACAATATAAAAAAACTGAACTTCAAGTTTTTCGAAGAGCGAGATTCTCACCTAATTAATTTCTCATGCAATGAATAAACCAACTTTATTGTATTTATTGTTTTGTAACACTTACAACTAAGGACCAAAATTAATAATACTTAAGAGTCCCCTTCATATTTTGACGGTGAAAACTAGTTATTTGTCTATGCAATTACTCTGAAATTACAAAATTTTGCCGAAATCTGACATGTCGTTTCAAAATAAAACCTAGACTACGTTTGTAGGCGAAAGTTTGAAACTCTTAAATAAAATAAAACGGGTCGAGTTGTTTCGCGAGACCCCCCCCCCCCTCCCCTGCTTGAGCGAGGCCCCGGGCGACTGCCCTGTTCCCCACACCCTAAAGCCGCCACTGCTGCCAGTCGGCACTCCTCGCAGTCTGAAAGCCTCGTGGTTATGTGGGTTACATACACCTATAGCATTGGAGCAATTTTATCAACTAGTGATATGTGGTTATGCTAAGAGAAACGCAAAAAGGTAACATCAACCTTTATTAAGAAAATTACTGTACTTTATATAACATAACTTAATATCTAATAGACTTATTTTACATGTTTCAGATTTTTCAAAAGAATTTAGGCATTAATTTAGCTCACGTCAGATCTCAGCACCTCTTCGTATAGATACCTAGACATCCATTGCAAGCCAATTTCATTCTTATTACTTTGGGCAAACGATTCGTATAACTGAATTTACCACCCGGAGGGGCCGCCTGCGCGCATAGTAATAATGTAGGTACATTTTAGATACCTAAACGGGGAGTGACACAGGCCTGTTAAACTCAGATTTGAATTGTAATACTGAACTGCCCCATTTGGTTGCTGTAATTTTTTCTAAAATCCATTTTTTTTGAGCTTGTGGTATTCCATTGACGGTCAAAGGCCGCCCCTCTGTGTTTCTATATTTAAAGTCCAAAGTCTCACTCCAAAAATAATATATAACTACAATGACGGTCCCGCCATATTGTTTCAATTTTCTTTCTACCTACGACTACCAATCGGCTTAGGATCAGACTGTTATTTGGACTGTCACATTATGACCATTTGATTATGAGTGTAAATATATACTGAAACTATTTTAAGGGTCAATACAGTCCATGATAATGAACAACTTTCCCCAAGGAACGAATGAAGTAACGAGAAAAATATTTTTTCCTTTAGGTAGTTATATACAAACTCGAATTAGCTAATCGGTCAAATTGTATGTTAGGCCAAAAATCATTTTTCATATTTCGATATACTCCTATGTTCCTTGGCGAAAGTTGTTCAGTATCATGGACTGAATTGACCCTTAAAATAGTTTCAGAATATTTAATTTGACGTGTTTGGTCTCCACAACTAACTGTTAATAAATTTTGCAAAGAAGAAGAATCAAAGAATCAAATATTTAATCAGTAATTTGGCGTATTCCTTTTCCAGGCGCTTTTTCACCTCAATATTGTTTGTGTACATTACGTGTAATGTTTATTTATATACAAAGTGGAAGGGACATACCCGTAATAAATGGAACCACAGGCCTAGATCACTAAAGTATAATTAAATTAAAATAACAGTCAATAAACAAAAAAAAAACGACATTCCCAAACAAATCGCCCGGGCGGCCGCACACTTGTATAGATATGTCGAAAATTATTTTTGTTTTTTGGCTGTTATTTTAATTTTATTATACTATAATGAAATATTCTATTATATATAATGGTCTATTATAGACCGTGGTTTGATTTATCACGGGTATGTCCCTTCCACGTTGTATAAATTTAATTGTTTTAAACAAAAAAGCTACCTTTTCGAAAAGAACACTGCTGAGAAGAAACGCCGAAGGAAACTCTTTTACACAGTATTGGTCGCCTACGCGCCAGAAGGGCTTTGTCAGTTTACAAACCAATCTTTACTCATTAAAGCAAGTTATTTATACAATATATAGGATGTACAAGTAACATATAGGATGTGTTTTACACAGCGAGGGACAAAACTTTTGACTTTGATTACAACATGTAAGTAGGTGCTTTAAACAAACAAGACTAGTATTTCTTAGTCCTTAAAACTTATTATGTCTCATACATTTAACAAATCATAGTTTTCTGCGTACGGAATCTTTCTAACACATAACATTATTTATAAGTACAGGTTGACAAAAAAGTTAGTAGACCGCGCCGTATTGCAAAAAACCGGCCAAGTGCGAGTCAAACTCGCGTGGAGAGGGTTCCGTGCAATTGATTGAATTCTTATAGGTTTTCCTGTAATCTACGAGCAATGAACTATATTTTGAAATTGAATTTTTTTCGCAATTTTAGGCTCAGTAGTTTCGGAGATCAGGGGGTGGGGGGGAATGGTCAATTTTCGTCTCCTTTCATGAATAAAAGCAAAATTATTAATTTTACAATAATAACAAAATCTTAATAATATTTGAGATCCTCATAACGAGCCTTTTCATTTGATATATGACACAGTAAGGTTTGCAAAGCTTTTTTTTAATTTCCTAATTTATCCCCGAAAATGACCTTTATTTAAAAAAGATATTTATTTACCTTACACATATGTGTTTGGGTCATAGGATAACAACATTCTACCAAATTTCATCTCATTCGGTCTAGTAGATTTGGAGCAAATTGGCTGTGACAGACGGACGGACAGACAGACGCACGAGTGATCCTATAAAGGTTCCGTTTTTTCATTTTTTGTACGGAACCCTAAAAAAATCAGAACTAAATTAAACATGGCATCGCCATAATACAGATAAGAAAAAAATCGGTGGCGCCATCATTTCTGATCCAGTAACTTAGTTGTTGACCAGAATAAGAACTAGTACTCACGTACAGAAGTCTCACTCGGCAAAGAAATTCAAAGAAATATTTACTCAATGTGGTTAGCGATATGGTTTAATTTAGCTCACGTCAGATCTCAGCACCTTTTCGTTTAGATACCTAGACATCCATTGCAGGCCTATTTCATTCTTATTTATTACTCTAGACACAAACGACGATTCGTATAACTGAATTTACCACTCCGAGGGGCCGCCGCGCGCTTAGTAATAATGTAGGTATATTTTCCTGCTATAGTTACTTTAGGGCTAGATATAATATTGATGTTTTAGAAAAAAAAATTGCTACATGCTTATGTCACGCAGGAAATGTCAAGTGGCTGAAATGATGATGATATTACTATGTGTGTTCACAGTAAAAGTAACTCAAATTCTCGAATCTTGTTAAAAATACTTATCAATGGTGCGGCCCATCGAAATATAATCTCTAGAAGCCAAACTAATCCCGTAAAATCATTCCACGCGATATGTACCGCGCGGCGCGACAGTTCGCCGTGTCACTCAAGTCGTGCGGTTGCGTCGCAAAAAGTTTCCTTTGAGAATATTTATTTATTTATTTAATATTGATTGCATAACAATTATAATACAAAAGTAAAACTTAAGGCCCCGCCAGTTCAGAGCCAAGAAAACTGTGAGTGTTTTTAAAAATCACTGTAATTAAACTACTACAGTTTATTCCACAAAAAATTTACATAAGAATTTTAAGGCTTTTCTACAGACACACTCACAATATCCAAAGCACGATTGAGCATTTTTGGCTCGATAGAAAAAAATCACAAACATACCTCTAAATTTGCCTTTATAATACATATTACTATTTTATACAATCACCTTTCTATATGAAAAATCTACCTAAAAATGTATTATCTAAATATCTATCCGTTTTGGCTACAAAAAAATTATAAATATAATACAAAAAAAAAACAGTGAAATATTCGTGGAGAGAGAAGAAAGACCCGGAGCCGTGCTCGACGATATTTCGCAGTGTTTTATTTATTATTTTTTTCCTCTGGCTCCTCTGGCTAAGTAAGGCTCTGGTAGTAAAGAGGGTCGTGTTCCTGCAGTGGAGACTAAAAAAGACATGATAATGATGAAGACTCGAGTACAGGAATCCAGTCAGCCAGACTTTAGTCTAATAAAAAGGGTATTCGAGTCAGCGAGTTCATGGTAGGAATCAAGTCTGACTCGAGTAAAGCAACTACTTTGTTGCATTAAAATTGAACATCACTGTGATGAACCTTCTTATGCTCTCTCAACCTGCCTATTCTAGCATATGCCTTGCTGCACATGTCACATTTATGAGGTTTTTCGCCACTGTGCATAATCATGTGCCTATTAAGGGACGACCTATTATAAAATTTCTGCTCACAAACAGTACAAGTATTAGTAGGAGTTTTCAAATGAGACGTCTCATGATCTTTCCAGTATGAAATCATGAGGAAAACTTTTGGGCAAAAACTGCATTTGTACTCTGGAACTTCTGTATCATGAACGTCTTTCATGTGCTTTAGTTTCTGATAGTAGCTGTGGAAACCTTTGCCACATACGCTGCATACAGCTCTGCTCCCAGCGTGAACGGATTTGAAGTGCTCGTCTCTTCCAATTTCGTTTTTGTACATTTTACCACATTCTGCGCAAGGGTAAGAGCCTATCTCATGAGACTTTAAATGGGCACCCAATGCAGACGAGCTAATAAATCCAGAGCCGCATTGATCGCAGATGAATTTCGTGTAATGTTCCTTAATGTGCATGTTGAGAAGCCTGAACGTATCAAAAGTTTGATCGCAATGGGCGCACGCAAAATTCGATTTATCTATTTTGTAAAGCGCCACACCATCATTTTCAGCATCGACTTTAATATCATGTTTGTCCGTCAAATGTTGTTTTAATGTATAGAAACTATCCATAATGTCATCGCAAATTTTGCAGCCGTACTCTCTGACATTGAGTTTTAGAAGTTCAGTCGACACATTCCTAACTAACACTTTAGAAATAGCATCCTCGGTTAATGAGTCGTGTTTTTTAACGTGTTCTTCTAATAGTATAATGTCCGAAAAATCATCTTTACAATACAGACACAGGTATGAGTTTCGACGAAATTTGAACGGGTACAGAGTCGTGTTCCTCAACAAAGTTGTGCGGCTCGTTCTTTCTGTATCTTTAACGGGTGGTGGTGCCATCTTGCTTATCATTCTATCCATTAACCATTTCTTCGTCTTCTCAGCTTCAGCCAAATTTTTTGCAAGCTTTTTCTGAATAAGTGCTGAATTTGCGAAAGTGTCATTTTTAACAGTTTCTGGGTAAGATGGAGACTCATTCACAGATATTGGTACGGGCTCCTTTTTCACGATTATGGGTTTTGGGAAAGACTTTTTTTGAACAATTACATTTTGTTCAGGTATATTCTTCTCGCTTTTCATAATCGTAACAGGCATCTTCCTAATTGTTATTGTACTTGGCAGAGATCGTGTAAGCGTTATTGATTCTGTCGATGGGTCACCTAAAAATAGAAAAACAGTTATCAGCATTTAGTACTTCGAGAAAGAATTATAATATATGAATTTTGTATTGACATACCTGATTTTTATAAAATTATATTTCATGAAGGGTAAATTTAAAATCATTTAGGAAATTTAAAATTAAAATAATATGTATTATATATAAGTATTAACTTATTTCGCTTCTCGTGGAACTAAATGGACCGTTGGAATACTTAATATGTAGATATATCTATCTATCTATCCATCTTATTTAGATATTTCAAGAATAAATTAAGTAGTACCTAACTTATGTAGTGTACTCGTACATGCGTTTTCCGTATAGGAAAACACGCGCCATTCAAAAGCTGTTACTGTCAAATTAGCGTTTTAAATGCATCTGACATACATAGCTTAACTACTGCCACCTAAACGATAACACCAAATGACTAATATGTTAGGTATATGAAGCAACTCAAAATAAATTGCCGATGATGAAAGACATTAAGACATAAGTTATCCGGAATCTTGGGTTCAAATCCCAGTGGGAAGCATACTTGGTGAAAAGTTGTTTCCAATCTGATTAGAATATTGCAGGCCTGAATCACCTGATTATCCAAAAAGAAAAATGATTCTGTATTTCGGAAGGCACGCAAAGCCGTCCCGAACGCCATCTAGCGTTTGTACCAATCTTAGGTTTGGTTCTGGTCTACCTTTTGGGTTGCGGAGGTCAGACGGCAGTCGCTCTGTGTAAAAACCAGTAACCTCGTCAAATCACCTAGGTTAGAAAGCGGGCCCGGGCTCTAAAGCGTTACCGCTGAGGATGCAACCGGGAATACGCTCGGATGATGATGATGTAAGACAGGTTGGTACCTACTGCGTAAGTTATAAACTTGATGTAAAATTTTATGACTATAGACTAACTATTACAGCTGACTAATCTTAAATATAGAAACACAGAGGGGCGGCCTTTGACCATCAATGGAATACCACAGGCCCAAAAAAAATATGGATTTTAGAAAAAAATTACAACAACCAAATGGGGCAGTTCAGTATTACAATTCAAATCTGAGTTTGACAGGCCTGTGTCACTCCCCGTTTAGGTATCGAAAATGTACCTACATTATTACTATGCGCGCAGGCGGCCCCTCCGGGTGGTAAATTCCGAAAGCCGTTAAAATACGAGTATTTAAATTTTATGTGTAGAAATTTTAGGTTTAAAGGTATAACACCGCCTATACACATTTTCCGTCGTACTACAAAAAAGATAAACATCTGTTGAGAAGAAATTATACCAAAAACAATACACACTCGTTTAAGCACTTTTCTTGCTAAAACGAGTGTGTTTAATTTTTTCTCTTTTTGTAGTAAGTAGGTAATGGTTTAGGTTTAACGGTTTCCAGTGTCAAGAAACGTAAATACTACGAGAAAAATAATAATAACTACTCAAAATTAACATCTTTATGGTGAGTCTTCATATGCCCTTTCAAACTGCACTTCTGCACGAATGCTCGGTCACAATAGTCGCATTTAAACCGCCTATCATTATTATGCAGACGCATGTGTTCTCTCAGAGTGTTCCGCCTAGCGTAAGCTTTCCCACAAACGTGGCATTTATGAATTTTTTCGCCGCCATGGACGATCATGTGTCTTCTCAAAGAAGCCCTGTTATGGTGCTGATAATCACACAAATCACATTTGAAACAAGTAGATTTTATATGGGACAAACTCTCATGTTTCTTCCAGAGAGACCTCATTAGGTAAACTTTGGGGCAGAAATTACATTTGTACTCTGGCAGCTTAGCGTCATGAACTTCTTTCATGTGTTTTAATTTAGAATAGTATTCGACGAAGCCTTCTCGGCATATGTTACACACGTTCTTTTTAGCTCTAGTATGAACTGTTCTGTGATGTTCGTCTCTACCACCTTTATTTTTAAAGACTTTACCGCAAACGGTGCAAGGGAAAAAGCCAGTGCCGTGCGTAGACTTCAAATGATTGCTCATTGAGTTGGAACTGATGAAACCAGAGCTACATTGATCGCAGAAAAACTTCATATAATGTTCCTTAACGTGCGTATTAAGAAGCCTGTACGTTAAAAATTGCTTATCACAATGGACGCATTCATAATTACTTTCGTTAATTTTATAAAGTGCCACACCATCGTTTTCAGGGTCTATTCTAAGATCGTGTTTCTCCGTCAAGTGTTGTTTTAGCGTGTTCATATTCTCGGTTACAACGCCGCAAATTTTGCATCCGTATTCGCGAACATTAAGTTTTATAAGTTCAGTAGTTGACTTCCTCACGAGGACTTTATAAATATCCTCCTTAGTTACATCGTCGTGCTGTTTTACATGTTCCTCTACCTGAGCAATGTCAGGGAATGCATCTGTACAGTAAAAGCATTGGAACGCCCCTCGACTGAATTTGAAAGGGCACAAAGTCGTGTCCCTTAGCAGTGTTATGCAGCTTTTTCTCATTGTATTTGCTGGTAGTGACTTGATTATCATTCTGTTAGCTGTCAGCGAAATGTGTGATTTCCTCTTTTTTTTTAGTATTATTGATCTTAGAGGAGAGGAATCTTCATTGGTATCAGAGTCTGTCTGGTGCTCTTCTTTAATAGCTAATACAGGTTCCTTCTTAACGGTTACTGAATTAGGCAGAGACTGATCCAAAGAATCTGTCTTTGACAGGTCTTCATTTAGGGTTATCTGTTTTGGACATTGTTTTTTTAACGTGTTTGATTTTTGGCGAGATCCCTTCGTACACGTCAAAGGCGTCTTCTTTATAGTTATTGTTTTTAGCCGAGGGAGTGTTATTGATTTGTTCGATGGATCACCTAAAAATAGAAAAATTATTATCAGCATATTGAAAAAGTATTCGATGACAGTATATTTCGTTTAAAAACTTCAGACTAGTCTTATTGTAGGTGCATTTTATTGTTAGAACAACAAATAGCTATCAGAGAGACTTATGAACTTACATACACTTTATTCGTATCTAAAACAGTATAAAGTAGAGCGATTGTGTGTACCAATCTAGTAGCAAGATTCTTTTTTCAAGTTTTAATGAAGACGTGATTTTTATATCGGAATGTTAATAATTGTTTTATCTCTTTCCACGTAACATTATACTGTTAATTAAGTTCATCAAACAATCAAAAGGTGTAAAGCTAGGCTATGAAGACGTGATTTCAATAAAAAAAAGGTGCCTACCACTACTAGCGTTCCAGAACGATCACTTAACACAGAACCGCTTAGACAAACTAATTAAAACAGTATTTGTTGCTTGGATAAAAATATCATAAATTGTGGGATCAATACAATTTTCGGGTTTTCCAGTGAAAAGAATAATAAATAAACCCATAACGTTTGGAGATTTTTTTATTAAAGGAGGGTACTTTTACATAGTTAGCTACAAATAATACAATAAATTGTTACTTATATTGACTATATATAAGCATACAGATATTTTTATACAATTATATTTTTTTTCCACCGAGCAGTGTTCGGCATTCTTGGCAGTAAGAACAATAATATACACGAAGAATAAAAAGCGGAAGGCAAACCCAGGGCTCCGAAGTATGCAATCGATACCGCGCTAGAAGAGATCGTCGACATTTATAACAATTCTCAATATTAAAAGTATTAAACCCAAACAAAAGATGTGTGGTCGAAGGAGCTCTGTCAGAAACGAGGTTCTTCAAGCCTTTTCTTTTCGTAACATGTCGGTAAAAGGCTGTCAGGAGATATTTTGTTGCCATCTTGACTTTTCCACTCTTTAGAGGTATAGTCTATTTAATTTTAAGACTAGTTTTATGGTTTATATTATTTTAAGTTTGAGTTAATTTGTGTTACATAAATTAAAATGGGCAAAGGACCTAAATAGCATCCTTGTGGTGCGTCTTCATGTGCCCTTTCAGACTACAGTTTTGTACAAAAGCCTGTTCGCAAAAACTGCATTTATACCGCCTATCATCATTATGTATCTTGAGATGCTCATTTAGAGTGTTTCGCCGAGCGAACGCCTTACTGCAAAACTCACATTTGTGCGGTTTCTCACCACTATGGACGAGCATATGTCTCTTCAACGAATACTTACAAGCATTCCTATAGTCACACTGATCACATTGATAACAAGTGGCTTTTGTATGCAAATTTTCATGCACTTTCACGAGGTATCTCGAGAGGAAAGTCTTTGGGCAATAATTGCATTTATACTCAGGAACGTCGGCATTATGTACCTTTTTCAAATGTCTCATTTTTGATAGGTAATCTATGAAGCTTTCCCCACACGTTTGGCACATGTTCTTTTTACGCGAAACGTGGACCAGAGTTTTATGCCTATCTCTTGCCATTTTGTTCTTAAATGTTTTTTGACACACTTTGCAAGGGTATGACCCTGATTCATGGCTTTGTAAATGCAATTTCATGCCAGTGATGTTAACAAAGCCAGTACCGCAATGTTCACAGAAGAATTTCATATAATGGTCCTTCACATGATGGTTAAGAAACCAATACTTTGCGAATTGCCGATCGCAATGCGCACATTCGAAATTATTGTTACTTATTTTATAAAGAGCTATACGATTTCCCGTGTCAATTTTTAGGTTATGTTTATCTGCTAAATGTTCTTTTAAAGCATTCATATTTTCCATTACGTCACCGCAAACTTTACAGCCGTATTCTCTAACGTTGAGTTTCAGTTGTTCAGTCACCGATCTTCTTTGTAGAGCTTTATAAATTTCATCTTCGCTTAATGAATGATCTTGTTCAACATGTTGCTCTAGTTGTGCAATCTCAACAAATTGATCTGCACAGTACATGCACTTGAACGAGCCCCTAGTGTATCTAAACGGAAGCAGGTTCGTGTGTTTCAATAGTGTTACATTACTCGTTCTAACTGCTTTTGAATTTGCCATCAGTTTGCTTAACTTACTCTTTTTCTTCTTCCTTACGATAACAGTTTTAACGTCTTCATTTTCTAAAAGCTCCTGTTTAGTTTTTGTTTGTGCCACTGGATCTTTATTAGTTATTGAAACTTCGGGTAACTCTTGCTTTATAACTACAGAATTTGTTAAAGTTCCATCGATCGTTAATATCTTTGGCGATAATTCTTGTTTTACGGCCATTGGTACAGTTATAATGTTTGGTCCAGTAAGGAATGAATTTGGCATCATCTCGGCCACAGTACTAGGACGAGGCGCCAGTCTGACCAATTTCGCATTTGGCAGTGGCTGGTTGTGTTTTACTATCTCGGCTGATCGATCACCTAAAAATACAAAAAAGTAAATCAACATTTCTTGTTTCAAATTACAGTTTAGGCAGCTACTGTATGTATCGATTTTTTTATACTAATAAACTGGAGTACATCGTATATAATGAAAATTAGCAGGAAATCTTTTATTTCGTCTACGAACACAAAGTACGTAGCTCCTTCGATGTAAGGCTCAACAATGAAATAAAAAGGTCCGTTATCATACAAAAATCCGACTAATTGACCGACAACACGATCGATACACTAATATTTTTTAAAGACGTCATCATTTTGAGTCACTATAAATCAACTGACCCTACCCAAGAAGTGGCCTCTACCACGAATTCAGTTCATAGAAAAAATAAAGGGCATTTTTCCGTTGACTACAAACGTTAGTAGACTTTATTTCAACTCCATACTTTACTATTTTCGGTTTGATGACAAACGCCAAAACACACAATCCAAAATAGACAATATCATCATTTCGTAACGTTCAATATTTCTTGACACTGAAACGCGGACACGTAGCTGCATTCGTCTGTCGTGCCGATTTTGAAGTAAGGGTCCTGGGTCTCCTCCCGTATAGGAATTAAGGCATAGCAGTCTGTCATCATCATCCTCGAGTAATTATTGACGTGCTTCGAACATCGATACATTGGAGAATAAAAGGTCGGAAAGCACGCCACGGGGTTCGAAGCAGCACAGTTTCGGATATAATCGTAACGCGTTAAGCTGAGAAGGTTCCTACACTTAGCTTGCCCATCGCCATTGCAGAGCTTTTTTGTGTTTTTGCACTGATTACAGTTTACCTTATTTAATCGTCCATCCTAATAATATATATCATAATATATCCTAATAGGGCAAGTAGGACAAAGAGTAAAGATGAATTAAGGTAAGTAAATAAAAATAAGTTTAATTAATAGGTATGTATTAATATTGTATTTTAATTACGTGTTTCTTATAAATATAACAAGAATATTTTTACATAATTAACTACAAAAACAACGTACTAGAAGTGTCAAATTATATTAAAACATACTCGTATTACGCAAATCTCGGCGCAAATGGCAACACTAGCACATACAGTAAATAATCTGCTGTCATTAGACATGTCATATTTTTTCGCAACAAATAATGATTATAAAAGTATTATTTTAATAGTTAAATTATTATTCACTCATTGGAAACCTGTGCTGTGGTGTTATGGCTTTCTACGGCCATTTAAATACCTAATTCTAACTTCCTAACTAATATTATAAATGCGAAAGTGAGTTTGTATATTTGTTTGTTTGTTACTTCTTCACGCTTTGTCTACTGAACCAATCTTCTTGAAAATTCGCATACACATAGTTAGGAGTACTTAGAAGGACATAGGGTATCTTCCATCCCGGAAAAAAGTAATGTTCCCGTGGGATACGCGAGCGAAGCCGCGGGCAAAAGTTAGTATCTATATAATTTTACAAATCTATTACGAGTTTGATTTACTTGTCATTGTCAAACATTTGTTTACGGTCTGCGCTAAATGCTGCACTCTGGCGGCAGAACATTGCAGACATTGCAGTAATACCTCCTATTAACTTCATATAAAAAGAATTTATATACTCCTAGCCTTATCCTTCTAGCCTAGAATCTGGTGTAAATAAACGAAAGTGAAAATAATAATAATAATAAATGAGTATGTGACACTTATTGGATAAAAGTTATTTTTAAAGGTTACATTACACTTATTGAAAATAATAACATTAAAAATATTTTTCACATAACTCGTACCCCAACACCAATAAGGGTTTGCGTATATTATAATACAATATGTATTGAATTATGTACAGTATTATTGTTTATCCAGGAATCTTAAAGCAGAACCGAGCTGACCAGAAATTCCCGCGCGCCTGCACTCGTTCACGAGTTGACAAACGCCTACAATTAACTTGCTCAAAAATTCTAAACGACATCCTTGTGATGCGTCTTCATGTGCCCTTTAAGAGTACATTTTTGTACGAAAGCACGATCACAATAGCTACATTTAAACCGCCTATCGTCGTTATGTATTCTTAGGTGCTCTTTCAACGTACTCCGCCGCGCGTAAGCCTTTCCACACACATCACACTTATGAATCTTTTCGTTGGTATGGACTATCATATGCCTTTTCAGACATTGCTTACTGGGGTGCTTATAATCACAAAAATCACATTGGTGGAAGGAAGACTTTATGTGGACGATGTTCTCATGTCGTTTCCGTTCATAATTCAAACGGTAAACCTTTGGACAGTAACTGCATTTATGTTCTGGAACCTTCGCATCATGTATCTCTTTCATATGCTTGAGTTTAGTCCAATAGTCAGAGAAACTTTCTTGGCATATGTTGCACATGTTCTTCTTAATTTTAACGTGAATTAGTCTATAGTGCTCGAATCGTCCGATTTTGTTTTTGAATACCTTGCCACACGCAGTGCAAGGGTACGAGCCTGACTCATGTGATTGCACATGACTCTTTAATCCAGCAAGAGTAATAAAGCCTGAGCCACATTGTTCACAAAAGAATTTCTTATAATGTTCTTTCAAATGAAGGTTTAGTGTCCAATATCTAGAAAATTGCTTACCGCAATGAGTGCATTCGAAATTATCATTATTTAATTTATAAAGTAATACACTATTGACAGCATCAACTTTCAGGTCATGTTTATGTGTAAAATGTTGTTGTAAGGCATTCATATTTTCCATTACGTCACCGCAAATTTTGCAGCCGTATTCTCGAAAAAGAAGTTTCAGTTGTTCGACGACTTTTTTCTTTAGCAGACTGTTAAGGTCATCATCTGTTTTTGAGTCATGAATTTTGACATGTTCTTCTATTTGGGTGAATTCAAAGAATTTTTCTGAGCAGTACAGACAGACAAATGATCCACGATTGTATTTAAACGGATACAAAGTAGAGTGCTTCAAAAGTGTTATACAACTTTTTCTAACTGTTTGTGTAGTCTTATCGATGATTGGGACTAGTTTGACTCCCTTAACAAAATTCTTTTTTACGACTAAAAAAGATTTTTTATTAATATCTGATTTTGTTGAGGGCTCTATCTTAATATTTGCTGAATCTCTTAGAGACCAGGTTTCACTTATTTGTGGCGAAACTACTTTTTTTAGTGGCAATGGCGTCACCTCGGAGACTAAATTAGTAGTAAGAGTTATTTTATTATCCGTTATTGTTTTTGGCAGGGACCTGATGAATTTTATTGCCTTGGTCGGTGGATCACCTAAAAATAGAAAAAAAAAAGTATCAGATTTCCTGTATTTGAAATTTTGGCGATTAATATTTAAATTCATATAACAATAAACTTGACAAAGTCTTGAAATCATAAAATGTAGTAATCAACTATACGAGTAGTTATAGTGCTTCTTCAAACATGGCACATTGTTGTTTTTGATGGAACCTTGATCCACCGTACGCAAGGGTAGTCCGGATTTGACAATATGATAGATAACTTGAGATTATTATATTGGAATTATAATTGAAATATGTATATTAAATACATTTTTTGCGCCAAACTAGTCACTTAAATATATGGTTTGTTGCTATCCGATTAAACATTGTTAAACGTAATACTAAGTTAAAGCTTAAATAACATCCCTGTGATGCGTCTTCATATGCCCTTTTAAGCTACAATTTTGTATGAAAGCTCGATCACAATAATTACATTTATATCGTCTATCGTCGTTATGAATTCGCAGATGCTCTATCAAAGTTTTCCGCCGAGCATATGCTTTGCCACACACATTACATTTATGCAATTTTTCACCACCGTGGACTATCATATGTCTTTTTAAACATTGCTTACTGTGGTGCTTATAGTCACAAAGATCACACTGATATAAAGTAGATTTTATATGAACCAAATTCTCATGAGTCTTCCACTGAGAAATCATAAAGAAAGTCCTAGGGCAAAAACTGCATTTAAATTCTGGTACTACTGCATTATGAACATCCTTCATGTGTTTCAATTTCGTATAGTTACCGTTGAACCCTTCCCGGCATATGTTGCACACATTCCTCTTAGTTCTATTGTGAATTAATTTATAATGTTGCTCTTGTGCAATCTTAGTTTTAAAGATTTTGCTACATCCGGCGCAAGGGTAGGAACCTATGTCATGCGATTGCAAATGAGCCTTCATCCCAGAAAGAGTAACGAACCCCGAGCCACATTGTTCGCAAAAGAATTTTTTATAATGTTCTTTTAAATGAAGGTTCAGTGTCCAGTAGTTTGAAAATTGCTGTTCACATTGCGCGCATTGGAAATTATTTTTATTTATCTTATAAAGTATTAGACCTCTATTTCCAACATCAATTTTCAGATTATGTTTATCTGTCAAGTGTTCTTTTAACGTGTTCATATTTTCCATCACGTCACCGCAAATTTTGCAGCCGTATTCTCGAACGTTGAGTTTAAGTTGTTCAGTCATTGTTCTCTTTAGAAAGACTTTATTTATTTCATCCTCAGTTAATAAGTCATGCTGTTTAGTATGTTCCTCTAGTTGAGCAAATTCAACGAATTGATCTGTACAGTACAGGCATAAGAAAGAGCCACGATTATATTTAAAAGGACACAGCGTCGTATATTTTAAAAGTTTTACGCAACTTAATCTTTTGGTTTCTTGAATAGTTGGTATACTGACTCTTGGCTTAGCGTTGTCTTTTTTAATTTTTAAACTAGTCAAGGGCTCTTCTTTGACAGTTATAGAATCTTTCGAAGACTCTTGCTTAATATTCATCAAACCATTTTCACTACACAAATTCAGGGTTACTATTTTTGGTAAAATAGGAATCGGTGTGAGCATTCTTTGTTTCTTTATGGTAAGTGTATTTGACAGTGGCATCTTCTTGTTCACTGTATTAGCGAGAGTTGTCTTCCTAACTGTTATTGCATTTGATAGAGGCCGGGCGAGTTTAAATATCTTGGTCGATGGATCACCTAAAAATAGAAAAAATATATATCAGCATATCGTCCGTTTTAAATGGTTCGAGAATTTGAACAGGTTATTTAGCAGGTTTATATACTTCGAAGTATTCGAGTTCAAGCACATTTAACTGGTGGTGGCATCCTTGGTCTTATCGCCTAAAAGGGTGATGATTGAACACATCGATAACCGATCATAAACACGTAAGCATGACTGGTCAGCTCGGCTCACTTTGCGACTACTCTTTGGTAGAATCACTCGTTTGAAAACTTTACATGTGCTATGGAACAAATATGGTCAAAACATGAGTAGGAAACTAGAAGAGAATGACACCGGCAAAGCCCATTTAACGGGTATGTCATTAATGCTGTGCGCGTTTCTTCTCAGCAGCTTATCTTAAAAGTTATGTAAATGAATGCGAAAATATTTTTGTTATAATTTTTATCATACATTACACATACATTATCCATTTTGTGTGATTGAAAATGAAAACATAATAGCTAGGTTATTAATTAACATTAGGGTAATTTATGTAAGAAAATCATACTTTGTTTCTATAATCTAGGTTAAGGCCGTTTAAACCTTTACAATCAGCTGTATTTTTATAGGACACAATTTTTGCGCCCAACGAGTACCAACCAATCCGCCGAAACTGATAAACAATTTTTGATCTTCCATACAAATTAAGCAGGCTACCGATAGTTTCTATAAAAAAAAAAAACGATTTTTTTAAGTGTATTTTTAAAGTAAAACTGTGACGACATAATTATTTTATTTTCAGAGAAAACGAACATGAATTATTTCCAAAAAATAGAGTTATTAATAGTGAGATTTTATATTTTTAGGATATTTCTTCTTTTAAAATCGACGGGTGATGCTTCTTTAAATGTGCTTTAAGACTACAATTCTGTACAAACGCCTGACCACAGAACGCACAGACGAATCTCCTGTCATTATTATGAATCCTCATATGCTCTTTCAAGGTCTTAGCTCTTGCGTAACTTTTTTTACAAACCTGACATTCATACTTTTTTTCTCCGCCGTGACAAACCATGTGAATATCCATCTGATGCTTATAAAAAAATTTCGATTCACACACTTCACAAGTAAACCTCTTATGTTTCAAATGAACGAGATTTTTATGTGATAGCAAGTTACCGCTAGTTAGAAACACTTTTGGACATAGGTCGCATTTGAATTGTTTTACTTTTGCACCATGCGCTGTATTCATATGTAGCTTCTTTTTATAGAAACTGCGAAACGTTAAGTGGCAGTGTGGGCACCTGTTCATCTCTCTTTTCATGTGAACAAAAGAAATATGATGAGACCGTGCTGTAGTGCTAGAGAAAAGTTTGTCACACGAATCGCAAGGAAAGGTTTTAATTGCATGCGATAATACGTGAACTTTTAAACGCTCTGAAGTGACAAAACCTGCGCCACACTCTTCGCAGACAAAATTTTTATAATGACTATTCATATGTTCACTTAATGATTTGAATTGTGTGTATGTAGTATCGCATTTTACGCAACCGAATTCGTCTTTGGACAATTTGAACGGCAACACTCCGTCGTGTTGCGCATCTACTGCTTTTTTATGTTTATTAAAAAGATGTGCCTTCAAATCGTCAAAACTGTTGATCTTATCGTCACAGATTTTACAACTAACGTCAGTCGCGTCTACTTTTATAAGATTGTAACGCTGCATACGGAGAGATGTCTGCCATAATATTTTCGCATCTAAATTATTATGCTTATCTATATTGTGTCGCCTGAATTCATCGACATCTGAACTTTCATATGTGCAATAGAAACACATGTACAGATTTTTCTTCCATTTAAAAGGGATTACATTAGAATATTCTAGAAGAAGTAAAGCGCTACTTCGTCCAAGTCTTCTTAACATAAAATATCTAGTATCAGCGTCTTCGTCGTCCAGGCCTTTCAAATTGCTCTTGTTGTCACCTAAAAAGAAGAAAATAATATATTTATATTAAAATATATTTTCGATACCAATTTTTTTATTTTTTATGTCTTTAACTTTAAAGGATACCAGCACGAAATTACTATGACAAATAGATACAAATGCCTAACTATATTAAAAAGCTTTTTCGTAATTTAAAATTTCTCTTCTGTATAACCTGTCCAATATATTTTTTTTTTCCTTACTGAAACATCACGTATAATTGTATATTAAATAGTATTCACTTTTGGCAAGTTGGGCTTTTCATGCTCACAAATATTTCTAAACTGGTGGTGGTGGGTCGAGTCACTGAATTCCCTCTAATATGGTTGAGTTCAGCGATGGCTGATCCTTGAGCGTGAACGCGTACCGACAGGGGGGGCATACGATTTGACTATAGTTTTACAACCGGCCGCCTGCTGACATGGGACGAATAGGAATGACCCCAGTGGTGGCAAATGGAACGGATATTATTTCGTCCCTAGTTGCGTTAAATAGAATAAGCTGATAATGATTTCCATTATCAGAATGGGAATCCAAAAACAAAACTCCCATCCATCACCACACCACTGGGGACAAATGGTAATTATAATGGAAGTCTGTGAATTTTAATGAAGAACTGTGAAATAATAGTAATTTCTATCAATCCTGTGGGGACGACGCGGTGGTGACAATCGAAGCACAAAACTAAAAAAAAATCATTTCATTTGTATATACAGGCTGACTTTTAAATACCAGCCAAATTTTTGGAGCAAGTTCAGTCCATGATACTTCACTACTTTCTATAAAAAAAGTTATTAAAAATCGATGAAAATTTTTTGTCCTCCCATAGAAAATCCGTTTGACTGAGCGCTGATTTGTATGAAAAAGGCTAATTTTTATTTTAGTTTTTCGTTAATTGTTTTTATGGAAAGTAGTTCAGTATCATGGACTGAACTTACTCCAGAAATTTGGCTGGTGGTTTAAAAGTCAGCCTGTATACCCACATCAATCCTGTTTGGGTAGCACGAGATGTTTATATTGATCAAGGTTTAGTATTATCAAGGTTGCCTGGAAGAAATTGCTTAATAGCCTGGACAATGAATGATTGTGGTTGGAAAAGTCGAAAGCAGAAAATTTTACTTATGAACATTGTTTGGACTAGTTAGGAGATAAACATACTAAAAGTCCTTACCCTTACCTTACCCCTCGGAGGTGAGCCCGAGGGGGGGTGGGGGGGGGAGGCAAAGGTCCCGTTTTTTGCTTACATCTCGAAAAGGGTGCGTCGTACGAAATTTTGTTGTACTACATAATTAAACCTGATAAAATTCTCTACAACTTCACGTTTCAAACTTTCTGTCTATCTCCAATCGTTGCATTGCTATGAGCTACGAACTACGAACGATTTTCAAAAATGTGTCCAATTCTCTGTCTCGTTCGTTATTTTTTTGCTTACATCTCGAAAACGGTGCGTCGCACAAAATTTTATTGTAGTACATAATGGAACCTGATAGAATCTTTTACAACTTTGCCCTTGACTTTTTTATCGATCTCCAATCGTTGCATAGATGAGCTCCGAAAAAAAAAAACATTTTCTCAGCTGCAACTGTTGATTTTAGGATACACCACTATGTATAATTTGCAGCCCCGGCGCGAGTCGCTAGTATCTAATTAAAAAAACGTTCCTCCTGCCCATATATATTTACAATAAACAATTAATATTACGAATTATTTAACACTTGCCGCCTCTTTGGGCGTGACGGGCCTGGTTGTGGTTCTTTAGCGTTTGCCACTTCTTCTTTTTCCTCATCTGTCGAATCGTTATCAGATGACGGAACGCAGGCTCCTACTTCTACTTCATCATCCCCGCCGTCGTCGTCATCATATTTTCATTATCATTTTGATAAGCTTTTGCGCATTTTCTAGTTTTTAAGATAATTGTGTCCGGTATTTTTCTTTTGTGCAATAAAGGGTATTGATTGTATTTTATTTTATGTATGTTCTTAGTCCTTTAGTCGCCGCTTACGTCATCCAAAGGCAGAGATGTAGTGATCAATTTCTAAGCCGTTAGCCACAGTTAGTTATTATATCCTATGGACGATTTAACAACAAGGGCATTTTTAAAGCACATCATGCCTCCGAAAAATATATTTCTTTTGTATGATATTATTTCATTAGCATAGGATTGATTTAATTGATAGTTCAGTTATTTGTGTATACACTGTCCGCGGCTGGAAACACCGCAATGCAGCTGGCAACCCTATCGTTGGAGGTGGAATGATGTTGCGCACGCCGCCACGCGCGACGTGCGGTCACTTGCTTTGTGGTTCGACGCTCGCCACGTACGGTTGTATGTCGAACTGTATATCGTAACTTATCTGAATATTGAAGTAAATAATAGATATTTCATAAAATACTAGTGATCAATGTATTAAGCATAACGGTTTACTTAGCAAAATACAATACTCGGCACATAAGTTGACCAAAAATGGCGGCTCTGCGTAGGTATTTTTAGAGGAAAAAGGTTGCGTAGTGACCGCCATTTTTGGTCAACTTATGTGCCGGGTATTGTAAATGTATTATGTATGCATATATATATATATAAATATATGCATTTTAATTGCATAGATAGGTATATATTGTAGCGTAAATGAAAATTTCTCTATAAAATAACTAGTCTTTATTAATCACCATCTCTTCCACAAAAATTATAACAGAACTAAGTATATTTACATAGGTAATTATTTAACTATAATTATTATTACAGGTTTGAGTTACATTGTCAGTTGACATCATTAAGAATATAACATTGAAAAAAATATTACGCAATAAGTAGAGATCTTCATACAAGTTTTCACATTTTTTTGTAAATTTTTGACGGGAAAGAAACTTTTGATCAACACTAAAAGTAAAATAAAATATTTTTAAACAAAAAGAAACTCGACTTCTTCACATAATGCATATTCTACTGGTACAACATTAAGGAAAAACTGAAATAACTTTAATATAAGCTTTTGTATAGACACAAATATAGTACTTAAATAGTAGATTATTAGCGCCAATTTACAATGGAATGGCGGCAGCGCACTTTCGCTGGCAAACCATATTATATTCACACTGACATTTTATAGCATGAAAAAAAAACAATGGCCGCGGACGGTGACGCGTTTAGAAAATATGGTGTTATGGTATTTCTTGACTGGAAAAACGTTATGATTCGCTGACTCCCGCGTTCCAAAATAGGTTTCAAATCTTTTCTCAAACTGTAATATGAATTATAGACAGAAATAAGGGTGAATATGGTTTGACAGTAAAAGTGCACTAACAGACGCTGCTAATGCAGTATGAATCAGAATTGTTTATACACTTCGGGCGTTGAAATCTGTTCTGCTCTAAGTCCGCTCAGACAGCAGTTACGCAAGAATGAGGTCTACCTTGAAAAGTGCATCACGCTTCCAGACCAAAGCCGATACGTGTACCGACCTCAGTTCTTTGAGTGTGACGATGGCAAGCCTCGTTTTACCACTCTCATAGCTCGAGAAACCAGTTCGACTTGTAGATAACATTTCGAGCGTTTAAATAAAAAAAAAAACTTAATTCGACAAATATACGATTTTAGGTTTTCTTCGTCACCTTTCGTGATGAACATAAACAATTATCTTCCCAACATATCAACGTAGTAGGTTAAAAATTTAGAGCGCACATAGCGTAAAATGCTAATTATAGCTTAGGGGACGTATATACTCGTATAATTTAGTGACGCGTTTCCACCCATGTGCAATAGGATACCATTCCACATCATACTACTATAAGTGACTCTTAAAATCAGTGGTCCGCCACTAAGCAAGCACCTCACCCGTCTGTGACGCGAGGGAGGGGGGAGTACACCCCTTTGTAACCTCGCACCCTCTAGGCATGTAACCTACATTGCCCTAAGGATAAGCAGCCACTGATTTCTCGATCGAAGTCGTCGTAAGACTAATTCATTGAAAATTAATACTTCATAACGGAGTCACAGAGGCCTATCTCGTGGTATCCGAAGATTGTTTTGTTATATATTATATATATATATATATATATATATATATATATATATATATATATATATATATAATAATAAAAAAACTGTTATAATCATATTCGTTATATCATATATATATAAAACTGTTATAATCCGATAAAAACATTGTTAGTATTGGCATAAGTTCACACCAATGGGAGAAGACGCTGGTTTCCGAAACACAGTGCGAACTAACTCGGAAACCAGAGACTTCATGTAAAATGCACATGTATTAACTGTCAATAAATGTTATTATTATTATGGCGTATATTAAGTAGGTGTATTATTTCTGGCTCACTTCCTAAGAATATGCTTCCAAAGACGAGCTAAAACAAATATAGGGTGGCAGGCGGTCTTTCGGTGGCCTGTTCAAAAGACATCCATTTTCATATGCGTCGGGTGATGTACCCTCAAATGCTGTTTCAAGCTGCAATTCTGTATAAACGCTTGTCCACACACAGAACACACAAATCTCCTATCGTTATTATGAATACGCATGTGTTCTCTCAAAGTCTTCAATCTCGCATACGACTTCTTACAAACATCACACTGATATATCCTTTCACCGCCGTGTTTGATGGAATGCTCCTGCAGTTCGTAGTTCGTGAAGAACTTCATGCCACAGACTGGACAGACGTGGTTTCGTTCTTGGAGGTGTTGGAAGCGAATGTGCGCTGTTCGCCTGCTGCAAAGATCAAAAACTCGCGGGCAGGACGGGCAAGGAAATATGGCAGTCTTTTCTCCATGCACAGTACTCAAATGCTTTAACCTATGCTTGTATGAAACAAATTTCTCGTCGCATATAGGACATTTGTAACGTTTATTGGACCTGTGTACTTTTGCTATGTGTGCGTACAATGAAGCGTAAGAGGGGAATGTTTCTTCGCAGCGTTTACACGGGAAATCTCCTCTTTCGTGCGTCCGCGCGTGGTTCACCATCCTTTGAGATGTCGCGAATCTTTTCCCACATGTTTCACAAATATAGTGCTCATAATGGTCGTTCATATGCTTATGTAGACTTAAAAACATTTCGTACGTTTTCCCACAAATTTGACAAATGTGTTCGTCTTTACTCAGTTTGTAAGGCAAAACGCTGTCTCCATGCGACCCGTCGATAACTTTACCGTGTTCTAAAGCCAAATGGGCCTTAAGGCTGTCGTAATTGACAATTTCAATACCACATAGTTTGCATTTTGTTGCCGCAAAGTCCATTTTTATTGGCTCATATTTTCTCGGCTTCAATAGTTCCTTGATGTCAAAATGCATTTTAAAATTATGTTCTCGAAGTTTCTCTGGTTCTAGAAAAGTGCTTTTGCAGAAGAAACACAAGTATGTGCCTTTTCTGTATTTGAAAGGGTACGCTGTGCAAGACTCGATGATCAATGAAATATTATTTCTGAATGTCGCTCGCTTCTCGAATCCTTTATCGCGCGACTCTTCTAAGTGTCCAAGCGTTATGTTCTCTAAATCTGATTCCACTTCAATCTTTATCTGTATATCTCGAGATTTTCTTCCTAAAAAGAGAAAAACATCCGATATAGGGTCTTGAACTCTTCTTATACAGCATATATTAAGCTACGGCTACATAATTTTAAAGGAAAAGATGTTCAAGTCAACAGTCTTACAAAATATAAATTAAATAGGCAGAGTACTTAAAGTGTATGTTTTCTTTCAGGTTGACTATAACCAAACTAATAAATGTTACTCACAGCAAAGCATCTTATACGAGTAAGAACGCAGATTCGTAAAGTAAACCAAGCACATGGAAGACTTGAGACTACATTTGACTTGTATTAAAAGCGAGACGGTAGGTTTGTTACTTTTAATATATATTCCCCAATTTAATTTTCTTCAATGGCTCAGCGTTGGGATGGTGCGTTCTCATGTGACTTTGGAGACTGCACTTCTGAACATACGCGTTATTGCAGTACTGACAGACGAATCTCTTATCATTATTATGTATCCGCATATGTTCCCTTAGTGTCTTGCGCCTTGCATACGCTTTTTTGCACACTTCACACTGATATTTCCTCTCTCCTACATGCTTGATCATGTGGTTTCTTAACTGCGCTGCAGTAACGAATTTATCGGGACAGACTTCACAACAAAACTGCTTATGTCTTATGTGGACGTATTTGATATGCTTGGTTCTTTGGTTGCAAATAGCAAAAACAGCTGGACATAAATGACATGGGTATTCTATCTTTTTATCGTGAGATTCTTTAAGATGTTTAACCCTATCCGGGTAGCTTTTGAAGGACTCTTTGCAGTATGGACAACGATACCTATATTCTGGACCGTGGTTAATAGCCATGTGGCTATTCCTAGTAGCTTTTGTAGAAAACATTTGATCACATTTCGTACATTTATATTGTTCATCATTAGCTGACTCGTGTATAACTAAATGCGCTTTTAGCCTATGTGCTGCTGAAAACGCTTTACCGCATTGGAAGCATATGTTATTAGGATAATGTTGATTTATATGACTATTCAATTTCGAGAATACTTCGAACGTTTCATCACAATGTGTACATGGATACTGTTTGTCACCTAACAAAAACGGAGTAATACCTAATCCGTGTCCGGTTTTGAATTGTTTGTTGTGTTCATTTACTAGATGATCTTTAAGGGCATCAAGAGTTCCAATGTAACTTAGACAGAGTTCACATCGAAGACTGGTAATATCAGCTTTGACATTGTCAAAGTTACGAGCGTGACGCATAGCTTCAATTCTGTTTGGATGTTCTATGACATGGTCCCTAATATCTTTGAAATCGCCGAAAGTTAGGGGGCAGAAGGCGCAAGTAAACGAGCCGCGAGTCCACCTAAACGGACAGATGTTGGAACACTCTATAATAATGGCCGCATTGTCTCTGTGATCGTTATACTGGCGCTTCGGTTTCCATTTTACTTTGATGTGGGTGATTCCTAAAAACAAAAGAAAATTTTGATTGAAGCTTAATATTCTTTAAGATTAGTAATTAGTTTCATATTAAATTCAGATATATTATGAATGAAATTAAATGTTACTGATGGACTCATGAATGGACGCCGATGTCCTGAAGTACGATAATTTGATTAAGATTTTGAAGAAAATTAATCCTCTGATAATTAGACAAAATCACACTTCTGTAAGAGTACAGAAGTGACTTTGTCTAATCACTACATAGTATAAAAAAAAGTCGCTTCCCGCTGTCTGTCCCTATGTATGCTTAGATCTTTAAAACTACGCAACGGATTTCGATGCGGTTTTTTTTAATAGATAAAGTGATTCATGAGAAAGGTTTATGTGTATAATACATACCCGTGCGAAGCCGGGGCGGGCCGCAAGTTAGAAATAAATGACACTAAACCAACGGATGCGTTGTTCATTATAAAAAAATCTACAAGTTGAAAATTTGCGTGTGTATGATAATAATCAGTATTAATATTGTACGTAGATATGCCATTTCTTATTACAATAAATAGTGGTAATATAAATGGAAATGTAAACTCGACGACCATAAATGACCAGTTGAGACAATTATTTATATATATCCTAAGAATCATCTAGCCTAGCACTTTCTTTTTCGTTTTAACGGTTTTGCCACAAGATTTGAGGTGATTGTACTTTGCAGACCATGTGTCAAAAATACCAGAGCAATGGTCACACTTATATTCTGTTTTTTTGCCATGAACTTTGTCTAAGTGCCTCACTCTTGCATGATACGAGTCTAAAGACAAATTACACACTGGACATTTGTATCTCTGTTTTTTTACACCCGCATTCTTCTTAAAATGTACGTTTTGGACGTGGGAGTACTTCGTAGTGGACGTACCAAAAATAGCAGGACAAAGTTCACATTTATACTCAGTTTTCTGGCCATGAACCGTATCTAAATGCCTTAATCTCGCATGATACGAATCAAAAATCAAATCGCAAACTGGACATTTAGATGTATGTTTATAACCATGAACAGCTACTCTGTGACTAGTTTTAGCGGATCGAGTAGGGAACAGCATGTCACAGTTTGAGCATCTGTATTTTCCGTCACCATGAATCCTTTGATGAGATTGCAATTTAGTAAACGCCGAGAATCCTTTGCCACACGTTTGGCAGACACAGCTCTGGTAATGAATATTCATGTGCTGTACTACATGCATGAATGCAACAAACTTTGCACCGCAAATAACGCATTTGTAATCTTTTTTTGTCAACACAAAAGGTATGACGCCATCAGGATATTCGTTATTGAAGTTCCTTGAATGAACCTCTTTGAGATGTTGTTTCAGATCGACAATAGATTCTATTTGTCTATAACAAAGCTTGCAAGTTAAATTCGTGATATCTATTCTTAGGGGAAAATTGTTTCTGCACTTTTCGAACATATCGTCTATAGTTTTATGGACAACAGAGTGACTACGAATAGTTGCAACGTCGATAGCCGTAAATTGACACGAGGCGCACTTGAATCTGCCCCTTTCATAACGGAAAGCTACAGCATTCGAATTCTCGAGAATCATAGCAGCATTGACTTTGTCTTCTGCGATTTTATGTAAACGCTTCCGTTTAACTGTTACTGCCCCATCTACGTAGTCATCGGGTCCTACAAAAGAAAAATAAACTCAAATGAATCCACTAATTGTTTTACTTTTGGCAATTGATTTATAAAGGCATTGTTAACCGTAACTGTTACAATAAATTTACAGAAGAGGTTTTTATTATTTCACAGAAGCAGATTGCACATGTGCCAGTGAACAATCTGCCGCTTTCCTTAACGGCGTTTCGTTTTCGAAAGATGTTGGTTTCGATGATTCCTGCCATGTTCTTTCAACGAGTTTGGATACGGTCTGTCTTGTACTGAAAACTTGTCTCAGTATGAACTACAGAAGTTATTTTACTATGATTATAGCAATTAACTTTTTGAAGAGTTCCAAGTACTACTACTGTGAGATATGGCAGAATGCAGTTCCCAAGACGTCGATTGATAATAAAACCCCAGCAAATATAAGAAATCAAAGCAGAGGTAGGAGCTACTAACCAAAACATTTTTTTAAAACTTAAAACCAACTTCTACACCAAACTACACAACCGATATTGATAAAATTTCTATGGGACCACCTGACAAGTATACTCTTTCAAACAAAAAAAGAACTTTCAAATTGGTCTAGACGTCTTCGAGTAATCGGGGGACATACATGAAAAAAGATTTCAACGAATTGAGATTCTCCTTATAAGTCGGTCAGTAAAATGATTTACGTAGATTCAGAATCATCTTCCGACTTTGGATGAACGGTTTTAACACAAGATTTAAGGTGGTTGTATTTCGCAGACCATGTGTCAAATATACGAGAGCAATGCTCACACTTATACTCAGTTTTCTGGCCATGGACCTTATCTAAGTGCCTTACTCTTGCATGATACGAATCTAAAGACAAATTACACACTGGACATTTATATCTTTGTTTTCGTACACCCACATTTTTGTTAAAATGCACGTTTTGGACGTGAGAGTACTTTGTAGTGGGCGTACCAAAAATAGCAGGGCAATGTTCACATTTATACTCAGTTTTCTGTCCATGTACCGTGTCTAAATGCCTTAATCTGGCATGATACGAATCAAAAATCAATTCGCAAACTGGACATTTAGATGTATGTTTATAACCATGAACAGCTACTCTGTGACTAGTTTTAGCGGATCGAGTAGGGAACAGCATGTCACAGTTCGAGCATCTGTATTTTCCGTCACCATGAGTCCTTTGATGAGCTTGCAATTTAGTAAACGCCGGGAATCCTTTGCCACACGTTTGGCAGACAAAGCTCTGGTAATGAATATTCATATGCTTTATAACATGCATAAATGCAACAAACGTTGCACCGCAAATAACACATTTATATTCTTTTTTTGTCAACACAAAAGGTATGACGCCATCAGCATATTCGTTATTGAGGTTCCTTGAATGAACCTCTTTGAGATGTTCTTTCAGATCAGCAATAGATTCTATTTGTCTATAACAAAGCTTGCAAGTTAAATTCGTGATATCTATTCTTAGGGGAAAACTATTTCTGCATTTTTCGAACACATCGTATATAGTTTCATGAACAGCAGAGTGACTACGAATAGTTGCAACGTCGATAGCCGTAAATTGACACGAGGCACACATAAATCTGCCCTTGTCATAACGGAAAGCTACAGCATTCGAATTCTCTAGAATCATAGCGGCATTGGCTTTGTCTTCTGCGATTATATGTTTACGCTTCCGTTTAACTGTAACTGCCCCACTTACGTAGTCATCGGGTCCTACAAAAGAAAAATACTCAAATGAATCCAGTGATTGTTTTACTTTTGGCAATTGATACAATAATTCTTAATAGTAACTTAAACAATATTTAACAAAAGAGATTTTTATTATTTCGCAGAAGCAGATTGCATATGTGCCAGTGAACAATGCACCGCTCTCCTAAACAGATTTTCATTTTCGAGAGATTGGTTTCAATGATTCCTGCCATGCTCTTTCAACGGGCTTGGATACTGTCTGTCTTGTACTGGAAACATTTGGTCCTAGTATGAACTGTAGACTATGTTCAAGCGCTTCACCAGGTGCCAAAGTATTGTATAGCTTACGAAAACTAATATATTTTTTCATGATTAGGATCCACATGCTGATAAATTAACGGAATTATGTCATGGAAAAATGCCAGCGCAGGAATTTTCATATTCTATGTCAACTTTATAATCTACTTAATAATCCCTTGTCCCTGAATATCTCAAATCAAGTTTTTAACTTCTATCTTTTACTCACGATAGAATCCTGCGATCTTCTAATAGTTTCTTTCTTGCGAATAGCTTGAACCTTTTTATTTCTTCTCACCGTACTGGTTTTCTTTCTTACTCTTTCACCATTGCGGCAGTAAGAATCTGGAATGTGCTTCTCGAATCCATTAGAACTGCTCCTAGTCAAACTAGCTTTAAGACACAGTGTTTAAGCACTTCTTTGCCGAGCTATAACAATATATTTAATAATTGCTGTAATTATTTATTTATATGTATCGTACATATACAGGTGACTTTTTATCCACCTGCTAAATTTTTAGAGCAAGGTTAGTCCATGATACTAAATAACTTTCTATAAAAAAAGTTACTGAAAATCAATAAAATTTTTTCGTCCTTTCATACAAATCAACGCTCAGCCAAACAGATTTTATATGGGAGGACGAAAAATTTTTATCGACTTAATAACTTTTTTTATAGAAAGTTGTTCAGTATCATGGACTGAACTTGCTCCAAAAATTTAGCAGGTGGATAAAAAGTCAGCCTGTATGTATGACTATGTTTATATGTACATATAAAGGAAGTATGTATATATATTTATCAATGTACATTATGTATTATATGTATACTACACTTACACTTTATCTTGCAACTCACATTTATAATTTCTGTATAACCCAAAGGCTGACTGGTAGACAACGCTTTTAGCGTTAATTTCGCCTATTGTTCTATACAATTTGTATTTGATGGACGATAAAGATTAAACAATAAAAAAAATGCCGTTTACAAGAACGTCGATTGATGATGAAACCCAAACCAATATAAGAACTTAGAGGTAAGTGTTACTAATACAATTATTTACGTAGATTCAGAATCATCTTCTGATTTTGGATGAACGGTTTTAACACAAGGCTTAAGGTATTTCGCAGACCATGTGTCAAATATACGAGAGCAATGGTCACACTTATACTCTGTTTTTTGACCATGAACCTTATCTAAGTGCCTGACTCTTGCATGATACGAATCTAAAGATAAATTACACACTGGACATTTATATCTGTTTTTTACACCCGCATTCTTTTTAAAATGCACGTTTTTGACGTGAGAGTACGCGTACCAAAAATAGCAAGGCAATGTTCACATTTATACTCAGTTTTCTGCCCATGTACCGTATCTAAATGCTTTTATCTGGCATGATAAGAATCAAAAATGAGTTCGCATATTGGACATTTAGAAATAGGTTTATAGCCGTGAACAGCTACTCTATGGCTAGTTTTAGCGGATGGAGTAGGAACAAGCATGTCACAATCCGAGCATCTGTATTTTCCGTCACCATGAATCCTTTGATGAGCTTTCAATTTGGTAAACTTCGGGAATCCTTTGCCGCACGTTTGGCAGACAAAGCTCTGGTAATGAATATTCATGTGCTGTATTAAATGCATGAATGCAACAAACGTTGCACCGCAAATAACACATTTGTATTATTTTTTTGTCAACACAAAAGGTCAACACATCAGGATATTCGTTATTGAAGTTCCTTGAATGAACCTCTTTGAAATGTTCTTTAAGATCGACAATAGATGCTATTTCTGAATAACAAAGCTTGCAAGTTAAATTCGTGATATCTATTCTTAGGGGAAAATTGTTTCTGCATTTTTGGAACATATCGTCTATAGTTTCATGCATAGCAGAGTGACTACGAATAGTTGCAACGTCGATAGCTAAAAATTGACACGAGGCACACATAAATGTGCCCCTGTCATAACGGAAAGCTACAGCATTCGAATTCCCTAGAATCATAGCGGCATTGGCTTTGTCTTCTGCGAAAACACGTTTTCGCTTCTGTTTAACTGTAACTGCCCCATCTACGTAGTCATCGGGTCCTACAAAAGAAAAATAAATCCAAATAAAACCACTGATTGTTTTACTTCTGGAAACTGATTTATAAAAGAATTGTTAACAGTAACTTTTACTATAAATTAACAAAAGAGATTTTTATTATTTCACAGAAGCAGATTGCACATGTGCCAGTGAACATGCGATTTCGATGATTCCTGCCATGTTCTTTCAACGAGTTGGGATACGGTCTGTCTTGTACTGGAAACTTTCAGTCTCAGTATGAACTATAGAAGTTATATTTCTATGTTCAACCGCTTCCCCTGGAGCGAAATGTTGTACTTACGTACGAAAACGAATGTTTTCCTTTCAAGATGAAGATCCAGATGCTGATAAATTAACGAAATAATGTGATTCACTAGAACGTTGATTGATGATGAAACCCAAATCAATATAAGAACTTAGAGGTAGGTGTTTCTAATAAAATTATTTACGTAGATTCAGAATCATCTTCTGACTTTGGATGAACGGTTTTATTACAAGACTTAAGGTGATTGTATTTCGAAGACCATGTGTCAAATATACGAGAGCAATGGTCACACTTATACTCAGTTTTTTGTCCATGAACCTTGTCCAAGTGCCTTACTCTTGCATGATACGAATCTATAGTTAATTTACAAACTGGGCATTTGTATTTCTTTTTTACACCTGCATTCTTTTTAAAATGCACGAATTTAACGTGCAAGTTCTTTGAATTAGGCGTGCCAAATACAGCAGGGCAATATTCACATTTATATTCAGTTCTCTGTCCATGTTCCTTATCTAAATGCCTTAACCTGGCATGATGAGATTTTAAGCTCAAATCGCAAACTGGACATTTAGTTGTATATTTATGACCGTGAACGGTTGCCTTGTGCTTTTTTTTAGCAAACTGAGTAGGGAATAACATGTCACAATCCATGCATCTGAATTTCCCGTCGCCATGGCTTCTTACATGAGCTTGCAACTTATAACTCGTCGAGAAACATTTGCCGCACGTCTGGCAGATAAAGTCCTGGTAATGAATATTCATATGTTTAAATACAGACATTAAATTAAGAAACGTATCAGTGCATAAAGCACATTTGATCTCTTTTTTTGTTAATACGAAAGGTATAACGCCATCAGAATGTTGAGTATTCAAAGTCGTTGCATGAATCTGTTTGAGATGTTCTTTTAAATCGACTATAGATGCTATTTCAGTACAGCAAATCTTGCAAGTCAAATTAGTAATATCTATTCTTAGAGGAAAATAATTTCTGTCCTTTTCAAAGACATCGTCAATAGTTTCGTGGATAGCAGAGTGACTACGAATAGTTGCAAATTCTGCATCTGTAAATTGACACGAGGCGCACATGAATTTGCCCCTGATGTAACGAAAAGCCACGGCGTTCGAATTTTGAAGAATCACCGCAGCATTAGCTCTCTCTTCCGCCATTAAACGTTTACGCTTCAATTTAACCGTAACTGCCCCTTCTACGTTGTCTTCGTGTCCTACAAAAGAAAAATAAACTCAAATAAATCCACTAATTGTTTCATTTTTCGCAATTAAATTGTCAAAAAAAAATATTTATAAGGCAAATATTTAGGAATTTACGATCCTAGTTATTCAAGAATCCCCTTACCCAAGACTTTCCCATATAAACGTAGTCTACGTTTTATTTTGAAACGACACGTCAGATTTTGGTAAAAGTTTGTAACTTTAAAGAAATTGCATATATCTAGGGTTATAATTGGTTTTCAATGTCAAAATATGAACGTGAAAGAAAATATTGTGTACTAGGGCGGAGTGATAAGTCTGGTAAAAATCTATTTTAAAAGTATATTATCGCAAATTGCATGTAAACTCCTTGTTCACAACTCTTTTGAGGGACTATATTTAAATTTTCAGCCAGTACCGCCGGTTAGTTTTTTATTTGACAGCCATTAAATAAAAACAATTGAACGCATTTTCGCAAAGACGGAGAAAAGTGAATTTCGAATGTTGATTAAACATAATTTTTTTGCGCAAAAAATCTATTACAATTTAAGCAATTCTTTCCCATCATTTAGTTTCTCCTTCGGCACTGGACTGGTTCTCTAGTTATCGTCGGGGACGTCAGCAGTCAGTGAAACTTGCTGAATGTTCATCGGACTGGTGTAATCTTACCATTGGCGTTCCCCAAGGCGGTATTTTCTCTCCTTTGTTGTTCTCCATCTTTATAGATTTCATCACTAAAGAGCTTCAATGTTCGTATCATCTGTATGCTGATGACTTGCAGCTTTATACGCAGACCGAAGTTGAGGATCTAAGTAACGCGGTAGCTAAAATTAATTCAGACTTGCTGGCCATACGTGATTGGTCGCGACGCTTTGGAGTCACAGTGAACCCTGCTAAATGCCAGGCCATTATAGTCGGTAGTTCTCGTCTTTTAATTTGGATCGATGACAACTTTCCTTCGAAATTTTATTATGACAATACCGAAATACCACTAAGTTTCAGTGTTAAAGATCTGGGGCTCTATATCGACTCGATCCTTTCCTGGAATGTTCAAGATTCTGAGGTTGCTGGTAAGGTCACGGGTGCACTTCGTGCACTGTATAAATTGAAAAACTTTTTACCTGTCACCATTAAAATAATGCTTATGAATGCCCTAATTCTACCAATTCTGGATTACGCGGATGTGTGTTAGTCGGGTTTGAATTGTGATCTCCTCAATGAACTTGACCGCCTACAGAAAAACTGCCTGCGCACTCTATCATAGTAAATAAATTGTGAAATTTTGTGAGAGCAATAATAGATCACGATATCACGTTGGTTAAAAATTATCACCTTGTTAAAATTCGGACCCTCAGTCCTCAACATTTTTGTTTTCGTTTTGTTTCGCTTAACGTATGATAGCTAAGAAAAACACAAATTATCTCCGATTGTAAAAAAAATGTGCTACAAATACAGTACTATTGGGTAGTAAAAACACCTTTTATTTTACAAGAAAATCAAGTTTTATTTTTAGTATGTAAATAATGAAATAGGGTGACAACATCTTGCATAAAGCCTAGTGCTGCCCACATTAGAAATAAATTATTTAAAGAAAAATAGAGACTTTATTAAAAAAAAATGGCTTTTGCAGAATGAAAATAAATTATTCAATAACGCAATGGTTTACCTATCGATCTATTCCTTTTTTTAAATAACGTCTAAAATTTCTAATCGAAGCAGCGTTGGACTTCATTTACCCCTTTAAATTACAGCATAGAATAATAAATGTAGAGTTATAGGATTAATTAACTTGGTTCGATTTTTCTCTTATTATCATCATAACATTGGAAATTACTATTTATTAATACATGACATTTGTAGTACATATCCAAATCAGACTTACTTTAAATCAAAAGTTTGATTTCCTTGACCACGAGTGTCTTGCTTGAACAAATATGTGCTTGCACATTAAATAAATATATATGTATTAATGTAATCCTCTCTGTTACATAGAACTCGCGTCAAATCCTTATCACCAATCACTTCCGATGCACTCACATAAACGATTGTTTACTAAACTTATAGCTAATAGCGACTATTGTACTTATGTGAATAAAAAAAAAAGCTCGTGCGGTATGATTACTTTGAACCAGCATTAGCAACTAAAACATCACTCAGAATTAGCACTACATCAAAAATAAATGTGGGTAAAAACGAAAGTATTGTCACCCTACCCACATACATTAATAGTCAATTTCAGTATATATTAAAATTTTTAGTTTTAACGTAATTATTATTATTAACAAATAATATCAATTTGTAGCACATTTTATTCTACAAAAGGAGATAATTTTGTGTTTTTCTTAGCTATCATACGTTAAGCAAAACAAAACGAAAACAAAAAAGTGGAGGACTGAGGGTCCGAATTTTTACAAGGTGATAATTTTTAACCAACGTGATATCGTGATCTGTTATTGCTTTCACAAAATTTCACAATTTATTTACTATAATATAGGATTTTAAAGAGTAACCAAAAGTTAATGGTTTTGTTATTATTAGCGTAATAAACTTTCCACGTGAGGGTCCATTTTGAACGGATATATAGAAAATAATACAATGTTTTGCTAAAATATCTTGTTTCTACAATTTTTGTTTGGCATTATCTTACATTTTGGCGTAAAGACTTTTTCTTCAGTGCCCTTAGTTTATCCGGTACAAGTGGACCCTCAATCCTCAATGTGTGGACTGAGGGTCCAACTTTAAATCCCATAACCCACTTATTTGATTTTCACAAAATCTGGTTCCAACTTTCACAATTCTTTGGGAATGTTCACTAAATCCTGAGAATGTTTTCAAAGAATTCTGAGAGAGTGGCCCTCAGAGCACACGCACATGATAATGCATCTGTATCAAACCAATGTTATATTAGATTAGAGTCGTGCTTACTTAGTGATACAGGATACTGTGTACATTTATTTGTTTGTACTTAATGTGATTCTACTTACTATAAAGCTGTGATTAATTTATTTTTTATTATTTAATATACGTGATTTTAACAAAAATCATTATTTTATTTAGTTTCCTAACGATATGTAACTAAAGATAACTGCTAAATTAAAATGTGATAGTAATATTGCAGGAAATTTTACAAAACCAATTTCTTCCCGGTATTTATTAAAAATACCCGGTATAAATGGGAATTTATTCATTTTTACCTTTCCTTCTTCCCGAATTTCTTCCCACCGCCCATCTCTACTCTTCCTTTTTTCTATACTTTTTGACCCTAAGACTCCGGCTTATCTCAAGACCAAATTTACCTTTCTAGGTGATAATCACGTCATAAATCTTCGCTCTTGTAGCAATCTTCTTCTTCGAATGTAGAACCCGCTCCGGAAATGTGGACATTTCCGGAGCGGGTTCTACAATGATTAATTTGTCGTACAATCCGGAAAGCTAAAACTCGTTTCGCGTTTAAAAAGGCAGTGCGTGCACACTATCTCCGAAAACTGTCAGAGATTATATAAATAGTGTTTATATAGTGTATGTATGCGGTTTACTAAAGAATATTTTATGTATTTATATATTTTTGTGTAGGTTTATATATGTGATATATATATGTATGTCTATACTTACATTGTAAAACATAATTATATTATACTAGCTTTTTCCCGCGGCTTCGCTCGCGTATCCCACGGGAACATTACTTTTTTCCGGGATGAAAGGTACCCTATGTTACTTCTAGTACCTCCCAGGATATGTGTACAAAGTTTCATGATGATTCGTCAAGTAGTTTTTGCGTGAAAAGGTAACAAACATCCACGCTTTCACATTTATAATATTAGTAAGGATATATTTGTTTTTGGTGTTTCTGTTGGTTGACTGGTAGAAAAGGTCCCTGGCCTTAAGTCCGCCATTTACATGTATTGTAATAAAGTTAAATAAATAAAATGGGTGCCGCTTTTACTGACTATGATCAAAAACGCATGCGAGTTACTGTGCGAGCACTTCGGAGGCAGGTTTGGCGTTGATACAACGGAATAAACCTGATTTTTTGCGTCGTTTTATAACGGTAGACGAAACATGGATCCACCACCATACCACCAGAAACCAAGGAACAATCGAAACAATGGATTGCTAGGGGCGAACCAGCTCCGAAGAAGGCCAAAGCACTTTTATCGGCCAATAAGGTGATGGCTAGTTTTCTGGAATGCACATTTCATGGGTAATCCATATTGACTACCTAGAGAACGGTAAAACGATCGATGGCGAATATTATGCCAATTTATTGGACCAATTTAACCAAATTTTACCTGAAAAACGACCGCATTTGGCTTAAAACAAAATCCTCTTCCACCAAGACAACGCACGAGTGCACTCCTGCGCGATTGCCATGGCCAAATACCATGGGCTATCTCACCCACCATATTCGCCCGATTTGGCTCCTTGCGACTATTTTCTGTTTCCGAATTTAAAAAAATGGCTCGGTGAAAAAAGATTTAGTTCCAACGAGGAGATTATGCTCGAAACCAACCAATGCCTATTTCGAAGGGTTGCCTAAGCCGTACTTTCCGGAAGGATCGAAAAGCTTGAAAAACGCTGGATAAAGTGCATTGAGTTACATGGAAATAAATTTGAAAAATAAATCATAATTTTTAAATAAAGTTGTCTTGTTTCATTTTTACCAGACTTATCACTCCGCCCTCGTATTATATCATTTTTGACCATCATCAGTATGGAAAAGTTTTACACACTTTTATTTTTTTTCAAGTTCATATTTTGACTGTGGAAACCAATTACAACCCTAGATATATGCAATTTCTTTAATGTTACAAATCTTCACCGAAATCTGACATGTCGTTTTAAAATAAAATGTAGACTACGTTTGTATGGGAAGGTCTAGGATAAGGGGATTCTAAAGTAATAAAAAAAATATTTATACGAAGATAACGACATAATAAATATTTACTACTGTTTCGATTTCCTTAACCATCGTTAAATGTTTCATAGAAGCATATTATTTTATACGTAGATATAGTTTATACATATATAACGTCTAACAAAATATACTGAAACTATTTTAGGGATGAATTCGGTCCATGATATTGAACAACTTTCCCCAAGGACCAAATATCGAAACATGAAAAATATGGTTTTGCTCTTTATACAAACTCCGATCAGCTGATCGATCAACTTGTAAGGGAGGTCAAAAATTATTTTTCATATTTCGACATTGGTTCCTTGGGGAAAGTTGTTCAGTATCATGGACTGAATTTACCCTTAAAATAGTTTTAGTATATTTAGTTAGACTCTGTATATACTTTTGCGTATCAGCTTGTTTTTGCGTTTTCGCATTGGTGCCAAAAGCAGATTGCTTTGTTGGTATTCGTATCTTTTTTTCTATATTTGTGCGTTAGTCTATAATACGCCACTTTTCTATAATGTATGCAACTTGTATCTAATTTACCATTCAAATAAGTATTTTTGACACTGGCAACCGCTTTTTTCAAGTTACAATAGAAAGACGCTGTCGCTATATTCTAATAAGCCGCCTATGAAAACATTAGCATTATTACAATTGGCTCATTTAATTATATTATATGCGTCATCAAATTTCTTATAAAAGTAAGATAAGATAATTTTATGATGTTAAAGCAATAACGTGAATAATGTTAACGTGAGTAATAGTTTAAAATAACGTGAGATGAAGACATCATAAACATTTACAAATACAAGTATATTTCCAAGTGATTTAATGGGACGTGAGTGAGAAGTCAAGAAGATCAACGAAGCATTTACAAAATTATTCATTACGTAGGTTCTAAGAATCATCTACCATATTATTCTTGGACCGCACAGTTTTGCCACAAGATTTGAGGTGATTGTATTTGGCAGACCACGTGTCAAATATACCAGAGCAATGGTCACACTTATACTCAGTTTTCTGTCCATGAACCTTATCCAAGTGCCTCACTCTAGCATGATACGAATCTAAAGACATGTTACAAACTGGGCACTTGTACCTTTTTTTGACACCCGCATTCTTTTTGAAATGCACGTTTTGAACGTGAGAGTACTTCGTATTAGCCGTACCAAATACGGCAGGGCAATATTCACATTTGTACTCTGCTTTCTGTCCATGTACCTTATCCAAATGCCTCAACCTGGCATGATAAGAATCTAAGCACAGATCGCAAACCGGACATTTGGATGTATATTTAAAACCATGAACAGTTGCTCTGTGATTTCTCTTAGCGGATCGAGTAGAGAACAACATGCCACAATCTGAACATCGGTATTGTCCGCCAGTATGGTTCCTCTGATGAGATTGCAACTTATTACTCGCCGGGAATCCTTTACCGCAAGTTTGGCACACAAAGCTAGGATAATGAATATTCATGTGCTTTATTATTTGCATGAACGCAACAAAAGATTCACCGCAAATAACGCATTTGTTATCTTTTTCTGTTAACACAAAAGGTATAACGCCGTCAGAATGTTGACTATTGAAATTTCTGGCATGAATGCCTTTTAGATGTTCTTTCAGATCAATTATAGATGCAATTTGTGCATAACAAAGTTTACAAGTTAGATTAGTGATATCTATTCTCAGAGGAAAAGTGTTTTTGCCCTTTTCGAAAACATCGTCTATAGTTTCGTGGATAGCAGAGTGACTACGAATAGTTGCAACATCGATAGCTGTAAATGGACATGAGGCGCACATGAATCTGCCCCTGTCGTAACGGAAAGCTACAGCATTCGAATTTTCTAGAATCACAGCGGCATTGGCTTTGTCTTCTGCGATTATACGTCTACGATTCCATTCAAGTTCAACTGCTGGATGAGCGTTGTCTTCGGGTCCTACAAAAGAAAAGAAACGCAAATGAATTCACCAATTGTTTTTCTTTCTCCAATGTCATTATCTTCAAAATATTGAGACAGTAACTGATGACTTTAAAGAACATTTCGTAGAAGCATTTATACGTAAACAATTTTTTACATATATATCTACTCTTTTAACTTTCTTGAATGCGATTCAGCATGTTTTTGCAATTTGCCATTGGTAGTAAAATGCAAATTGCATTGTTGACATTCGAATCTTTTATCTATATTCGTATGTGCCATTCTATAATGCGCCGCTCTTCTAGAGGCCGTATCGAATCTCTTAGAGCAAGCTGGACAATCATATTCTAACATCGGTTGACCGTGCGCTTCAAACAAGTGCTTCAGTCTTGATTGGTAGTGCGTAAAAGTCTCTGGACATCGAGGACATGAATACCTAATACCTTTATTATGTATCTTCATTCTATGACACATTCGCGCCGCTCTTGTTTTCAAAATCTCATCACAGTCTGCACATGGAAATTCACCGATTTCGTGAGATTGAATGTGTCTTCTAAATCTAGATTTTGACACAAATGCTTTACCACATTCGTCACAAATATAGTTCTGGTAGTGGCTGTTCATGTGTTCGTTTATTTTTGGAAATCTGTCGAAAATCACGAAGCATTTTTGACATTGAAAGCCGGTATTGTCAAGTTTGAATGGTAAGACGCCGTCGCTATAATCCAAATATAATCGTTGACCGTGATATGAAACCAAATGTTCCTTCAAAAAATCTATGCTAGTCATTTCACAATTACATATCCTACACGCAAGTTTGGTTATATCTACTTTGACCATATTATTTTCGCGCAGTTTACTAAAAATTCTTTTGTTGGGAGGTTGATTTAGGTGAATTCTGACATGCTCTCTCAAAGGGTCTATATCTGGAAACTTTTGGTCACAGTATGAACAGTAAAAAGTGGCTTGGAACCAGCGAAACGCCCAGGCTGTGGAAAATTCTAGAAGGGTTAATGCGTTCCTCCTCATCATGGTGTTGGCTATACGTTTTTCCGACTCTTCTGGTAGCTCGTTGTTCGCACGTTTTCTTCGGCGCATTTGGCGGTCACTTACTACTTCTTTTAATTTCCTACCACGTCTAACTGGACCAACACTATCCCCTTCGTCCGCACAAGCGGAACCTAAAAAGAATAAAATAAGGCTATTTTATTATTAACTAAAGAGATAAAAAGGACAAAAATACTTGGCAAGATATTTATTGTAGGTACTTATTGATTTAAAAACTAAACATAAGTCCAACCTTTATATTAAGATCATGCTATTGAGGCAGTTAAAAGACAAAGCTAAGAAATTATATTCAATCGGTACAGATAGAGAACTATAATTTAATAACCTCCGAAGGTACAATTTCAACACTTAGATGATGATCTGAGCTGAGATGTGCCAACAACTGTGGTTTCTGTTTAAACACAGACGCACACCATTTACAAGTAAACTCCTCATGGGTCTTCAGATGGGTAGCCAGCGTTTTATTCCTAGTAAACCCTTTACCACATACGTCACATTTAAAACTCCTCTCCCCAGTGTGCCTTATAATATGATTTTTCAATTCATATTTTGTTTTGAACTGCCATTCGCAATACGGGCAAGGAAAATCTCTTTGAGGAGGAAAATGTACAGAACGAACGTGTATGGCTCGCTTACCACTAGTTTTAAAACTCATATCACAGTGCATACATTCGTATAATACTTCTCTCTCACTATGAGCTTCTTTTAAATGTCTCATTCTATCATAATACGAATCAAATCGCATCGTACAATGAGGACAACCATATCGGGGACCTTTAGCATGAGCGTTAGCTTTATGGTAATCCCTAGCCACCCTTATTGTAAAAACTTTCCCACATTTATTGCAAGGAAACTTCCCAGTAATATGTACTTCCGAATGTTTGCGAAGTCTAGGCGCAGTCATGTAACCTTTCCCGCAAGTGGAGCAGATGTAGTGTTGGTAATGAGAGTTCATATGTTCATAAAGTTTGAGAAAGTTATTGAATTTCTCCTGACATATTATGCATCTCCAGGATTCTTTGTCTAAACTGAATGGTAATACTCCATCGGGTTGTTTACTGTTAAAGTAGAAACCGTGTTGAAGGAGATGGTTACGCATAGCAGTAATGTCAGTGAAGATGTTATTGCATAGTCTGCAGTGCGCTTGAGTGACATCCACATTGATAAGCGGCATTTCCTTGAATTTGCTGTATATGTCTTTGACTGTATGCTCGTTAGAGCAGAGCGCAACGTGGTTTCTCAGCATATTACAATCAGTGAAGGTAGCTTCACAATAAGCGCAAGTAAACTTATTTTTTTTCCATCGGAACGGAGTAAATGTCCAACATTCAAGTATAGACGTTGTGTTCTTCTTTATGATACTCCTAGCTTCGGCTCTGGCACTCCTTTGGTACCTACGCTTCGGAGCAATATCTTGTTCTAGTTTAATATCCTTCTCTTCTACATTTAAAAGTTTCTCAATTACTTGTCCAGCGAGTCCTAAAAATAGAAAACGTATTGTCAGATTCTTGGTATCTTCTTGTCGTTGGCAATTCAACTGTCTTCATACCATATAGCTGCATTTTTATACTAACTTTGTAACATGCAATTTTGAACATTTTTCTTATTGTTTTCAATTTTCCTATAAATGTTTTTGTAGGCAGGTGCACTTTTCAGAAGATGAAAATGTTAATATTATTTTATTACTTATTTTAAACCTTATAATAATTACAATACACTATCGGATTGATAATAAATAATTTACATGTTGGAAGTTTATACCAATACAATTTTACTCTTATCATATTGTAGAGTTCAAATGCATATCTCACCCTTCTACTACTTATATATTTATATAGATTGAAAAGCTTGAATTTAAATGACTATCTGTCACAAATGCTTTTTGGAATAGTATGGTCATAAAATAAGTATCAAGAGCGCCATCTGGTTCTATTTTGGTCATAATCACCAATAATTTTAAATTGAAATTGAATGGTCCACATCATGGCACTCGTCAACTCAAAAATTAAAATTAAAAATACAAGGGTAAAGTTATTTTTTTCTTGCTTTCTTTCTTCACAAAGTGTGAATAATAGTTATTTGCTTCGCTAGTGATGAGATTATCAATTGCTTTGTGACAACAAAATCACAGTTTAGTCAATTACTCGAGATCCATTGCGCCAGTAATATTTTACAGTTCTTACATAATCATAACGTAATATAAATACAATTAAAGATATCACACATGAAAATGTTTTTTTGCAATATGTTTATCTAGTGACAACTTGGTCGCAAAGGCTCTAGAACAGCTGCCACATGGAAAGCTATACTCAGTCTCTTTCTTAGTGCGATGAGCCTTTACGTTGTGATGGTACTTCTGTGATCGAGTTTTAAACGTCATGTGACAAGTCGTACATTCGTACATCTCCGCTCCTGGCTTGTAATTATGAAACTCCATTAAATGCCGCTTTCGTAGTTCCCAGGTCGCAAACCTCGGCTTTTCCTTACAGTAAACGCACATGTATGGTAAATTCGTGTGTTGAGTTTTCACATGCATGTTTCGCTCTTCCAAAGTTGTGAATGTAGCGATGCATCGACTGCAAGCGTATTTGTTATCATGCGGTATTTTCACATGAGCTATTAATGCAGATTCCGTAATAAAGCCCTCACCACACGTATCACATACATAGTTCTGGTAATGTTCGGCAGTATGTTTCTTCAACGATATGAAATCAGAGAATTGGATTTTGCATATAGCACATTTCCAGACGGAACCATCGTTAAGTTTGAAAGGGAGCACGCCTGGTTGGACATCTGAATTTATAGGTTGCTTATGATCGTTTTTCAGATGTGTAATCAAGTCATCTAAGCTGTCTATATGCATAAAGCATAATTTACATTGAAGGTCCGTGATGTCTACCTTGAGGAACTCCTTTCGAAGCTTCCTGTTAAAAACATTTTTAATGTCGAAATTGGCATGTTTTGCGGCCATGTGCGTTCGTAATCCATTAGGATCGTTGGACTGAACGCGACAAAATACGCAATTGAAGTTTTGGCCCCAAGTTCTAAAAGGACACGCTGTCGAACATTGCAGTATAATCTCAGTGTTAGTTCGATGCTGTAATGCTTTACCGAATCTAGGTTTGTATGTTAATTTGTAGCACTTAAAATTCTTTTCGTGCTGCCGTAAGCCATGATCGGACAAAAAAGTCGCGCTGCATTTATCACAAGTAAATATTTTGATGTGACTCCTTAAATGTCCGTTGATTTGCGAGAATTCTGCAAACGTTTTATCACATTCGGAACACATCCAGAGGCCTGTAGGACCCTGTCTGTATGGCAACACTCCGAATGGTACTTCAAAATTTACAGGTATCTCGTGATCTCTAGATAAGTGATTCATAAATGTATCTACATTGGGCATATTCTGGGAGCATAAATTGCAATTGAATTCAGTCAGATCGATTTTCAACCCGTCATAGACTTTGTAAAATGCGCTGTTGTAATCGGCATTTCGGTGATCAACCTTTAAATGCTCTCTTAAAGCCGCCATTGGCTCAAACTCATCATGGCAATATGAACAAACGATTCTATTAAATCGAGTCTTAAAAGGGAACGCGGTAGAATGCTTAAGAATAAGAACAGCGTTTTGCCTTTGCGGATTGTGGTTGACCGATCGCTCGAATAGCTTTTTCGGCTTTCGCTCTTTTTTCTCAACGATTTCGTCAATTTCCTTCGTGGACCCTAAAAAAAAAAGAACTTCATCATTATCATATTCAATCACATCTTCACACGCCTGCATTACAAATACAGAAGCCTTTTCATGCTAAACAGAGATTCTACAATTATAAAAAACCTTCAGATTCCATAAGTGTTGCCGATTTGTAGTTTCACATATCAAAATGTTTCTTTGCCATGTGCTTATCCAGGAATAGTTTTGTTGTGAAAGCTTTTGGGCAATATGTGCAGGGATAGTTCAATTCCGAATCCTTCTTTAGTCTGTGGGTCCTGGCCATGTGATTATATTTTCCTGACCGAGTTTTGAAAGTCTTCTGACACGTAGTGCACTCATATTTATCTGCACCGGTCTTATAATTATGAACATCAATTAGGTGCTTTTTGCGAAGTTCCCAATTTGCAAATCGTGGTTTTTCTTTACAATACGTGCACATATATGGCATATTTGTATGCTGCGTCTTCAAATGTACGTTTCTTTCATCTAAAGTAGTAAATGTTGCAACACAACGGCTACAACTATATTTATTTTCATGTGGTATTTTGGTGTGGGCTACCATTGCAGATTCTGTGATAAATCCTTCGCCGCATGTATCACATACGTAGTTCTGGAAGTGTTCCGACGTGTGCTTTTTGAGAGATACAAAATCTTTAAATTCGTTGGGACACATTGTACATTTCCATATTGATCCATCGTTCAGTCTAAATGGCAGAACACCTAATTGAGCATCAGAGCTTATAGGCTGCTGATGATCGTTCTTTAAATGATAAGTTAACGTTTCAAAATTGTCAATAGGCAAAAAGCAAAGTTTGCATTGGAGATCCGTAATATCAATTTTAAGAAATTCCTTTCCTAGTTTTTTATAAAAAGCCGCGTTTACGTCATAGTTTGCGTGTCGAGTGGCCATATGATTTCGTAAACTGATAGGATCATTTGATTGTACTCGACAGAAAACACAGTTGAAATTATTCATCCAAGTTCTAAACGGGCATGCCGTGGAATATTGTAAAATTATTTGAGCATTCGTCCGAGGTTTCAAATCCCTGCCATTCCTAGCCTTGTAAGCTGTGCGAAAGCATTTCACTTGACGGTGGTGATCGCGCAATGCGTGTTCTGATACAAACATAGTACCACATTTATCACAACTGAAATTCATGAAATGCGTATTCAAATGTTTCTTGGACAATACGAAATCTGAAAAATATCTATGACAATAAACGCAAACGTATCGGTCGTCCGTATCCTGTTTGAAAGGCAGTACTCCGAAACGTGCATTAAATTTTACAGACTTCCCATGGTCTCCTGATAAATGTGTCATTAGAGTGTCTACATCTGGTAAATTTATTGAACAAAGTTTACATTTCAAATCTGTTATATCTATATTTATAAGGTTATCTTGATTTCTATAGAAAACGTTTTTGAAATCGGAATGGTGATGTTCGGATGTCATATGTCCGCGTAAGTTCATGAGTGTATCGAACTCCTCAAGGCAGTACGCGCAGAGTATTTGATAGAATCTGGTTTTAAAGGGGTAGGCGGTGGAATATCTGAGAATAAGTTCGGCATTGCGCCGCTGGGGCGTCTGGTAAACAAGGACTATTTTCTTTTTTGAATCATCACTACGCCCGTGAATTTCCAATCTGGCCCCTAGAAACAAAAAAGAAAATGGTCAGTGTCCACTCGCGCAATGTTAGCTCTCGTAACCTATTTATTTTGATTATGACATATTTTTATTAGCTAATAATACGTTTAAAACGTTGATTTAAACAAGTAATTATTAAAAAACAAAACCCGAACCGAATGCCAACATAAAAGTTGTATATATTTTTGTAATCCTTGTATAAAATCCTTTAATTTGATACCCCACTCAATAGGTTTTAAATAATTTTTTTTTGACATTTCTCATTTCGGAATATTTGATTTTTTCATAGTGTCACTCTCAGAGTTAGAACAAATGTAACGACACCTCTCAAGCTAAAATCTATCAAGCTGTTTAGGCTGTAGAGCGTGCCAAAGAAATTTACATACTTACATATACTGAAAAACATAACCCTCCTTCTGGCGCAGTCGGGTAAAAAGAAGTTTATCGCGAGCTTGAAGAATCGAGAAATGAGAAATATGTCAATCAAATCACACTAAGTTCTCAAGCCGTCTTCAATAACTCTAGAATTTCAATAACACCAACGAGTAATCATAAAGTTCTCGTTCTGATCGCAGTGAATTAGAAACCTATTGATTCATAAAAATCAAAGTCAACATTTTGATAATGTGTGCTTTATTTGATTAATTGTTACATGATTTCTTCAAAACTCAACAGGAACGTCAGGGTGATGAGACTTCATGTGGGCTTTTATACTAACTTTCTGGGCGAATTGCTTATCGCAAACCCGACAAACAAACCTTTTGGTCTCACTATGAAGCCACATGTGTTGCTTTAAACTCTTATCCCTAGAGAACGACTTTTCGCAAACGGTACACTTGAAAGCCTTTTCCCCGGTGTGCCCAAGCTTGTGATCGTCTAGTTGCTTTTTGGACATAAACTTTTGACCGCAGCAAGAGCACACAAAACTCTCATCGGTATGAGTTAGTTTGAAATGGCTATAGAACTGCTTCCTATTGAGGTAAACTTGTCCACATTCAGGACAGGGATATTTCCTCAAAGGCACTTGGTGGACTTGGGACAAATGTTGCTGTTTCGTCTCCCAAGAGACGAATCTCTCGCTGCAATGTATGCAGCAGAAATTCCAACACTGCTTCGACACTCTCATATGCTCCTTTTTCTTTTCTGAAGATTCGAATTCCATCCAACATTTCCTACACTGATTTTTTCCCGAATGGACACATCTGACGTGATATTTTAGAGCTTCTCTGGTTAGGTAGCTCCTGCCGCATATATCGCATGTGTACCTCAAGAAATGAGTAGCAGTGTGTCGACAGAGTTTGATCATACTTGGAAATTTCTTATCACAATGATAGCACGACCAATTGTCTTTAGAAAGTCTGTAGGGCTGCAAGCCGATATCATGGTTTAGGTTTATATTGGTCTTATGGACTTTGCTAATATGTTCAGCTGCTAGATCTAGGTTTTCGAAGTCTTCATTGCATTTTCTGCATTTGATTTCAGTGCAGTCTGCTTTGAGGCAGTCTACTCTGTATCCACAATGGGCAAAGGCAGTGGAGAGCGTAAATTTTTCATGTGCCTCGAGCATATGCTGCCTATAAAGAGCGGGGTCATCGTAATCTTCCCAGCAGTACACGCACACCATAACCTGCCCTCGCAGCCTGAACGGATGGACCGTCAGATATTGCAACACGATCTCGGCGTTCCGTTTTGCCTTTATGCGTTCGACTGGTTCTAGAAAAAGAAAAAAAAATTCCTTTCACTTGCTGCTTTTGGTTTGAATTTTTGGGCTTTTTGAGTATTTTAATGATATTTAAAATCTGAACAAAAGATGTGTCAATGTTTGCATTCATCGTAATAAAACTAATAATTATTATTATTGATTAAAACTGATAACTGGTTCTGGGTTCGATTCCCAGCCAGGGCAACTTGGAAAATGGCCTTTTTCAAATTGCCCGGGTCTTGGGTATTTATCTATATATGTATTTATCATAAAATATAGTATCGTTGAGTTAGTATCCTATAACACAAAGTTTAAAACTTACTTTGGGGCTAGCTTAATCGGTGTGATTTGTCCCTAAATATTTATTTATTTATCTTCTTCTTCGTCTAAGCGCGTTTCCGGTTGCATCCTTAGCTGTGCTGCTTCGGAGCCCGGGGTGCCCTTTAACGCTTTTTCTTCTCCAAATATAACATGCATGTCAATGGTCACCCAAGGATGCAATGTTCCCGGAAATCGGGGAACGGGAACGGCATATCACTAATATTGACCGCTACTGAATAGAAAAGTAACATCAGTACTAAGTGTACTAACCAGAAGTCAATGTCATTAGACCATGTCATTTAAGTATTGCCGTATTAAGCAGTAATCAATGGATATTTTTACTTTTGACGTTTGGCGAAGTCTCATTCTTGCAACAGTAAATGCCGATAAGAGAGAAAGAGACAAGATGGGTTTTAAGTCAGACTCTCTCTATAAGAAGGTACATTCCAAGCTCTTTGGTTTAAACCAAGCATTAAAGTTAGTAGAGTGTTATAAGAACACGGTAAGTGTATCACGAGCACATCAGTATTATTAGGCATGTGCTGTTTTGAAATGGCTATAGAACCGACTTCTATCGATATAAACTTTCTCGCACTCAGGACAGGTATATTTCCTCTGTGGAACTTGATGGACTTGGGTCAAATGTTGCCGTTTCGTCTCCCAAGAGGTGAATCTCTCGTTGCAATGTATGCAGCAGAAATTCCAACACGGCTTCGACTCTTTCAAATGCTCTTTTTTCTCCTCTAAGGATTCGAATTCCTTCCAGCATTTCCTGCACTGATGCTTCCCCGAATGGGAACATTTCACGTGGTAATTTAGAGCTTCCCTGGTCAGATAGCTCCTGCCACACAAATCACAAGTGAACTGTAAGAAATGAGAAGCCGTGTGTCGACAGAGTTTAGTCATACTTGGAAATTTTTTATCGCAATGATAGCACGACCAGTCTTTAGAAAGTTTGTATGGTTGAAAGCCGATTTCATAGTTGAGATCGATTTCGGTGTCATGGAATTCGCTTATATGTTCCGCTGCCACAGTTAGGACTTCGAATTCGTCACTGTCTCTGCATTTTCTGCATTTTATTTTCGTGCAGTCTACTTTAAGGTCTGTTTTGATTCTGCAGTGGGCAAAGGCAGCGGAAAGCGTGAATTCTTCATGTGTCTCGAGCATATGCTGCCTATAAAGTGCGGGGTCATCGTACTCTTCCCAGCAGAACACGCACACCATAACATGCCCTCGCAGCCTGAACGGATGGACCGTCATATATTGCAACACGATCTCGGCGTTTTGTTTGGCCATTATGCGTTCGATGGATTCTATAAAAAAGAAAAATAGTCCATTCATTCCTTGCTTTAAATGGCTAAGACGACAACCCCCACAAATTATTTATGCTGGGCACATTTACACCATATGAGCCGCGCTACAGACTTGATTCGCATGGCATGGCATCGGAAGCGACCGCTTAAACGCGCTCGCGGGCTTCTAGTCCGCGGGAATGCGCGGGAGGGCGCGGCGTGCCGCGGCAGGCCGCCGGCCGCCTCGCCACGTTCAAGCGGTTATGCCTCTTATATCACTAAACATAAAGGTTAGAATAGCTTGTTTAGAAATGACGCGTCGCTTCCGATGCCATGCAATGCCAATCCAGTGTAGCGCGGCCCTATTGGGCACTAATTATGAATTCCACTCATATCTCTCTAGGAGGTAAGTATTTTCTAGAGTAAGGGCTCATGTCCACGTATCCGGTTTGCGCCATGACGGCGCAGCGCCGGCGACGTGGACACACCTCCTAGAGGCTTCATACATGACTGATCGACCGGATGCCGGCACGCCGTCACAGCGCAAACCGGATATGTGGACACGAGGCCTAACGCACTCGGATTTTAGGGCTTTTTTTGATTCCTCTATGTATTCGTTTTCTGTATATTTTGTAATGGTTCAAATAAATCATTTTTATTTTGATGTCATATGGTACTTAAGATGGCGCTAACGATGATTATGATGGTGGTCATTTTTGGGAAAAGGGAAAAGATTAAAATAAAAATAATAAAACCGAAATAATTTTAATATCTATTTATTGTTACTAATAACTAAATATTTAGAACAAAAACCAGAATCTTATAAGACTATTTAACGTATAATAACGCGTACGAATAAGATAAACTTATATCTTTGCTAATACGAATATTTTTCAACACAATATCAAATGATAAGTAACTAAAGCTTAGAACGACTCGGCTATGATTTTAAGAAATCTTGAAGTAAAGTTTCTTCTTGACATAATTATTATAAAAATATTACAATCATGGTAGAAAACAGGTGCAAAATGCTATATAGGTATGATGACATTGTACATAAAAGTAATAAAAAGTACATTTACAAATTATTCAAATTAATGAAATCAAAATGTCTTTTAGGTAAATTAGAAATTAAAAAATCTGAAGTTAATACTATTCCCCATCAATAGAAAATAAGTAACTTAGGCCCAGAAATTGTGACAAATTGCGCAAGATTCTAAATTCACAGAACAGGACCATTACTCCATAAAATACCACAATGTAGTCGTTCGTCCGATTATATTGTCTCATTTCTATGTCAAACCAAATTAGACTATAATCATCATTTCGTAACGCTTAACGTTGCTTGACACTGAAACACGGACACGTAGCTACGTACATCTGTCTTTGTGCTTTTTGAGTAACGGTCCAGATTACCTATTTACGAGTAATATAACATATAATGTTACATACATTGAACAATTTGAATGTTTAGTAAATATTTCAGTGCTGGTTATTATTACATATTAATTTTTATTATTTGATTTAAAGGTAAAATAAAACTTAAATACACTACAATAATAAAAATCATTACAATAAACCAACGGCAAATAGAGTTCTGAAATTCGAGAAAGTATAAACAACAATAACACCCAAAACAAAAGCCAAGGATTGATGAAGAACTTTGCTATTATAGGAATAAAATTAAATATTGTACTAGAGCCGCATACGTCAGTGGATATACTCATAGCTTAATATTTAGACCTTATTATACAATCAAGACATGTTGGAACAGAACATGTTTGTTAATAAAGTGTATTTAGTTTAAACAAGGAGGGTTGACGTCAGACAGACCGCCGTTTGTAAAAACACAGCCGATGCTTCTTCCAACAAGGATGCAAGAACGCGGTTGTAGATTTTAACGATACTTGAAAGAGTCGAAAACGAAAGAGGATTAAAACAATACCGAGAAGAACTTGAAGAGTTGGCAGTATTGACGAGAGCTTGACGAATACGCAGTATGCGGTAGAATGAACTTGATCAATAAACAGAAAAAAATTTAAAAAATTAACTCGCTATGTTTAAGGAGTGCTTAATGTGAGTGACTTTAAATTCACTGCTGAAATAAGTTGTGACCGAATATGCAGGATGACAATGACCGCTGTTTATCGGTTAAATTGTTGGTCACAATCGAAGCACACGCATTGAGGAATCAAAGGTTAGTTCCTAAGTAAGATATATACAACCAATCATGGAATATTAGAACCAATTCATAGCTTATTCCACAGACATTTCTGGATGACGAGCTTTCATGTGAGACCTCCAACTAACCCTCTGATTAAATTGTTTCACGCATATGTCACAGCTGTACTTTTTAACTTCACTGTGAATCCACATGTGTTGGCTCAAAGCACTCTTCCGAGGAAACCGTTTGTAGCATACTTCACAAATAAATTCCTTTTCCCCGGTATGACTCACCGTATGTCTGTTCAAATCAGCTTGACTACCAAATTTCTTAGGGCAGAACTGGCATTTAAAATTGTCTGTGTGAACAACTCTGAAGTGTGTCCTCAAATTGTCACGCCTTTTAAAGACAAGCTGGCATTCTGGACATTTATATTCGATCTTCGGTTCACCGTGGACTGCCTGCAAGTGTTTCTGTTTCATCACCCAAGTCGGGAACCTGTCCGGACATTTGGTGCACAGATGCTCGCAGCAATTCTTTGACTGAAGCATATGCTCCGTCAATTGCGCGTAGGAGTCGAATACTTCCGGGCATTTCTTACAAGGCCGCCTGCTATCTGTATGATTGTTTCTAACATGCCAATGCAGACCTCCGGAAGTGGCATAACACCTGCCACAAAATTGGCAGGCATGTTTTGAGAAATGATTTTGTGTATGTCGACCGAGCATCCTGATTTCCGTGAATTGCATATCACACATGTAGCACAAGAATTTATCTTTAATGAGTCTAAAAGGCTGTATGCCCATTCCGTTTTTTAAGTCCAGCTCTGGCTCGTGAATTGCCTGTATATGTTCGACTGCGTCAGCCAAATTCTCAAACGGAACGCTGCAGGATCGGCAGCTGAGTTCGGTGCAATCTGTTTTGACAAAACTGTCACCGACGTGAGCAAAAGCCATTCGGACGTCAAAATCTTGATGTAGGCTTTTCATGTGCTCCCGGAAAAGCAATGGGTCCTCAAAGTTTCCCAAGCAGTACACACAAATCATCGTGCTTTCTGGAAGCCTGAACGGGTACGCCGTTGCATTTTCCATTATGATCTTAGCGTTCCTCCTTGCGATGGCCAGTGGACTTAGCTCTAAAACAAACAGAAGAGATCAGTCTCTCAACATTTGGTAAAGCTGATCAGTTTATCTTGATTCCTTCAACAAGTATGGTACAGGACAAATTCTACTTACGATAATTTTTTTGTGAAACAAGTACTAATTTTACATTGTCTCAGATTCTCGTTAATAGTCTAAATTGAAATAAAAAGCTTATTCTAGAGAAACTTCCGGATGATGATTTGTCATATGGGTTTTCCAACAAACTTTTTGGTTGAATTGTTTAACGCATATTTTACAATTGTACTTCTTAACTGTACTATGGATCCACATGTGCTGCTTTAATGTACTTTTCCTAGGAAACGCCTTCGAGCATACCTCGCACACAAACTGCTTTTCACCGGTATGAACTAATATGTGCTTGTTCAAACAAAGCTCAGAGGTAAATTTCTTCTGGCAGAATGAGCATTCGACATGTTTATCTGTATGTTCGATTAGAAAATGAACTCTTAAGTTATCACGCCTTTCGCAAACTAAACCACATTCTAGACATTTGTATTCATTCTTTGACGCCCCGTGGACTTCTTGCATATGTTTTTGTTTACTTCTCCAATTGACGAACCTATCCCCGCATACATTGCACAAATGCTGGCAACATCTTTTCGAGGCCAGCAAATGTTCATTCAATTCTGCAAATGTGTTAAAATTCTTCTTGCATTTCCTGCAAAATCCTTTATTGCCTCCTGAATGACTGATTCTTCTATGACCCTGCAAACCAGTGACCGTGGAATAAGATTTGCCACAGTTTTCACAAGTGTATTTCGCGAAATGCGTCTGTGTATGTCGACTAAGCGTCCGAAGTTGCGTGAACTTCTCCTCGCATATAAAGCATGATAGCTTATCTCTATATAACCTAAAAGGCTGTATACCTATATCATAATCTAAATCCAGCTCTTTATTATTGTGGATGGCCACTAAGTGTTCAGCTGCGTCTTTCAAATGTGAGAATTGAGCGAGGCAGATTCGACAACTTAGTTCCGTGCAATCCGCTTTAAGATATCCGTCGTTTATGTGAGCAAAGGATATTTTATAGTTACAGCGTTCGTGATCGCTTTTCATGTGCTGCCTGAAAGTCGAAGGGTCCTCGAACTTTTCAAAGCAGTATACGCACACCAACAAACGTTCTGGAATCCTGAACGGGAAGACTGTTGTATTTCGCAGTATGATGTGAGCGTTGCGCCTCGCCATGGACATCGGATTAATTTCTAGAACAAACAGAATTCAGAGATCAGTCCTCATTGACTGCTACTTTCTAGAAAAACCTGTGCTTATTTGCGACAAAATCGTCAGAACGATGGTTGGCTTTGAAATGAACACTGAATTTGTTCATATCAGGGAAAACCATTTTGCATTCAGGGCAAACGTAAGTTCTTTGCTGAATTCCATGAACTGCTTTCTGGTGGACGTTGCGCAAACTGCCCGACTTGAACCGTTGGAAGCAAATGTTGCACGAGTATCTCCAACAGTTCGGCGACTCGGCGAGATGTTTTCTTTTGGCGAGAACAGATTCGAAAACCACCTTGCATTTCTCGCAAATTCTTTGTTCGCTACTGATCGTGTGTGTGAATCTAACGTGATGTTGGAGAGCGGAAGTGGTCAAGAATGATTTACCGCAAGTTTCACATGTGCATTTTCGGAAATGCGTCTGTGTGTGACGGCTTAGCGCGCGCAGCGTCGAGAATTTTACGGGACACAGAGCACATGCGAGTTGATCATTCACAAATCTGAAAGGTTGGACTCCTAAATCGTAATTAAAATCGATAGGTTTTTCGTGGACGGTCAAAAGATGGTTCGCGGCGTCTTCGACTTTGATAAACTTCTCGTGGCACTGCCTACATTGTAGGTCACTGCAATCGACTTTTATGTATCCTTCGGGGATATGAGCGAAAGAGGCGCGGACGCTAAACTCCTGGTGTACGGTGCTCATATGCTGCCTGAAGACCGCGGGGTCCTCGTAATTGTCGCAGCAGTGCACACACACCATGGAACTTTCTGGCAATTTGAAGGGGTACGCTGTCGTAAACTCCACTATGATCTGAGCGTTCTGCCTCGCGTAGAACATCGGCGTTAGTTCTAGAACAAACAATTTATAGATCAGTTTTCATTTACTTATTCAAATATTTATTTATACATTCATAAATAAATAAGAACTGATCTTTCCATTCTAATTCCTTCCAATATTTCCAGAAAATTCCACAAGTTTTAGTAGCCGAAACGTAACGGGGCCTTTGTATATTTTTTCAATACATAAGACTCATGTGCTTTTATGGCACATTTGGGTTTATTTTGGTGTGCGTTATCTTGTGTCTATCTAAATGATGTTTTGATTCAAATTTTCGACCACACGGGCAAACGAATTGATCAGTATGTTTGATTTTAAAATGTTTACTGTATCTCCTCATATCAGGGAATACAATTTTACATTCGGGACACACATGAGATTTTTTATCGACCCCATGACTTTCCTTCATATGGGCGTTCCGCAGAGTCGTTGTGATAAACCTCGTATGACAGACATTGCAAGTGTATTTCCAACAGCTCGGAGATTCACTAATATGTTTTCTTCTAGCATCAGCGGTGTCGAAAACCTTCTTACATTTCGCGCAAAATCTTTGTTCACTACTTAGAGAATGCGAGGTCTTCACGTGATATTGGAGGGCGCCATCAGTCGAGAAACATTTGCCACAGTTTTCGCATGTACACTTCGTAAAATGCGATTGAGTGTGCCGACTTAACGCCCGAAGAGTCAGAAATTTATTTGGACACAGTGCGCATATGAGCTGATCTGTTAAGAACCTAAATGGTTTCACTCCAAAATTGAATTTAAAATCTACAGGTTGTTTGTGTACTTTGTTAGTATGGTCTGCTGCATCTTCGATTTTATCGAATTTCTGAGGGCATTGTCTACATTTTAAGTCGCTGCAATCGACTTTTATATATCCGTCTGTATGGCCAAAGGGAACTTGGATGTAAAACCGTTGATGTTCCCTGTTCATATGTTGCCTAAAAAGCGCGGGGTCCGCGTAACTCTCGTCGCAGTACAAGCATGCCAGCGCATTGTCTGGTAGCCTAAAGGGGTACATTGTCGTGCACATCAATAATATCCGGGCGTTCTGCCTCGCGTAGTGCATCGGCGTTCGTTCTAAAACAAACAGAATTTTGTGATCAGTCTTTGGCTTTTTTTTATTTATGCATAAGTAACTAAGAACTGATCCACTGTACATTGCGTACATTTACTGTCAATTATTCCATAAAAACCCCAATAGACATTATGTATTTCTATTTTTAGCCATTCAAAAAAGTTATCATAATGAAAAATATTAACAAAAAATTAAATATATCACTATCGACCGTAATAAGTTAGTTATCGAGGAGTACTGGTATTCGCAATTAAAATTCAAGGCCACATTTATTCCCTTGAATTACTTCTTCTTTGGTACTTTTCCTTTTTTGTCTGACTTTCGAGTGTACAAGTTGATGTCTTTCCAAATGATACTTAGAAGTAAACTTCCGGCCGCATTGGCAAGCATATTGATCAGTATGCTCCACTTTGAAGTGTCTATAGAATCGCACACTATCAGGGAAGATTTGCTTACACTCCGGGCAAACGTAAGATTTGTTATGAATATCGTGATACTCTTTGAGATGGTTGTTCCGCAAGGCCACTGTCATGAATCTCTCACGACAGACACTACATGTATACCTCCAACATTTCGGAGATTCTCGAATATGTTCCTTTTTGGCCTCTGCGGAATCGAAGGGCATTTTACATTTTTCGCAAATGGTTTGCTCACTGGCACAATAAGTGATATTCAAGTGATACTTTAGCGCGTTGGATGTAGAAAAAGATCTGCCACAATGTTCACATATCCACTTTTTGTAATGCGATGTAATATGCCTGCTCATCGCACGGACCGTCGGGAATTTCTTTGGACAGAGAGCGCAGAGCAGTTCATCTGTTGCGAATACGAAAGGCAACAAGCCTAAGCCGTACTTTAAATTGAGAGGTTTTTTATGCACCGCTAAAAGGTGATCCGCCGCGTTATCGAGTGTATCAAAATTTGCCATACAAAGTCTACAGCTGAGGTCTGTACAATCTACTTTGACGTATTCATCTTTAGCGAGGCGAGTGAATGCCGCAGGGAGATCGGAAAGGTTGTGGTCTACGGATAGGTCGTGGTCATGAATCATATGTCGTCTAAAGAGAAAGGGGTCCTCGTGACTTTGTTCGCAGTACGCGCATGCCATCGAAGAATCAGGTAGTTTGAAGATGTATGCGGTTATGTTCTCCACTATTATCCTAGCGTTTTTCCTCGCATAGAAGACTGCCAATCGTTCTAAAACAAACAGAATTTCGAAATCAGTTTTGATTTGCTTCAACTCTCTTTTGAATAAAACTGATCTCCTTTTCACACGAGTAAGTTTATTAGTTGCAAGACCTATATCAGCGTGAGTCGCTTTTTTTCGATTATATATGTCTATTCGAAAGGTGAATGCAAAATAAATGTTGACTTTTTGAAAAAAAATGGATATACATTCTCCTGATGACACTACCTTTAAAGTGAATAATTGTGTTCCTCAAAACGACATTTAGAGTAACGTTGATGATAATATAATTAGAAAACTTTCGACTAAAACTTCAGAGAATCCTAATCCCTATTTAGAGCGGTGTAGTAGGGAAAAAAATAGGTGACCTATGGAAGTACTTTACAGTATGATTTATATTAATTTTATATATTTATATCAATTTTGTTGATTTCTTACAAGAAAAGGAAGAAAACCACCAAACCATATGAAGAAATAAGGACAGATTGAAATACTACGTGGATTTAAAAACGACTTGAAGCACCTAGGTACTTTGAAGAGGACCAAATGCAATTACACAATGAATAACTTAATATTGAAACTAAGCCACCAACATCGGCGCACTACCTCTGATGTGCCAGAACAAAATAAAACTGCATTTGCAGGTTTCATTTCTATAAAAAAGGCTGATGACCACAAAAAAATTCAATATGTTAGAGATCATAATACTGACCTTTGCTAAAACTGCCTATAATGACAATATACAAATATTCAATTCATAGAAAGAAAAAAAAATTGCCTTGTGAAAAAAATATATGTTTTAGGAAAAACCAAACAATGACACTTTTTGTGCCATTTCAGTATTGTCCTAAATATAAATTGACAAAATAAAATTACCACACGCAGCGTTTATGGCTTATGGCCACAAAAACATGATTGGGCTTCTAGGGTTAAGAATCACAAATTTTATGAGTCCTCATATGTTTAATCAAATAATACTTTTTCCCGAATTTCTTGCCGCAAGCGCAAACGTGCAGCTCTGTATGTTCGCGTGTGTAATGTTGATTAAATCTCGTCATATTGGAGAAGAACACGTTACATTCCGGGCAACTATAAGACGTTTCCTCAACACCGTGATATTCTTTTTTATGAGCGTCCCGTGCAGCCTTCGATATGAACCTTTCGTAACAAATATTGCAAACGTATCTCCAACATTGCGGAGTCTCCTTCACGTGTTTCAACCTGGCTTTTAAGGAATCAAAAACTTTTTTACATCTCTCGCAAATTTTTTGCCCCTTGCTGACTGTATGAACGTTTTTTACATGACGACATAGGTCAGCAGTGAAGGTAAAAGCTTTGCCACATTGATCACACGTGTACTTCCTGAAGTGAGACATTATATGTCTACTCAACGCTCTCAGTGTCGGGAATTTATTCGAACACATCGTGCATACAAGCTTTTCGGTCAAGAAAGGGTATACTCCTAAATCGTAGTTCAAATCGAGAGGTAGCATGTGAACCATCAGTAGATGTTCGGCAGCGTCCTCGATTGTATCGAATTTCTCTTGGCATACTCTACAGTTAAGATCAGTACAGTCGACTTTGATATATTCACTGTATCTCATATGGTGGAAAGCAGATTGAACGTTTTCGTTTTCATGTTCCCATTGCATATGTTGTCTATACAGATATGGTTCCTCAAAAGACTCTGTAGTCATGCAATACACGCATGTCATAAAGTAATCCGGCAGTTTGAAGGGATATGCTGTCATGTGCTGCAATAGTATGCGAGCGTTCTGCCTGGGGTAGTTATGCGGTGCTAATTCTAAAACAAACAAAAATAATAAGAGTCAGTCTATCATTCACTCAAATTATGAAGTTTAGTTTAAGGCCCTGTCGTCCCAAACTGAGGGGATTAGGTGCGGGGCGATCCGCAAAACACCCCGCTTACTGTTACATATTTCGTTTGACTGTGAAACGGGAGGCGGGGAATGAACGCGGAATGTAGATTTTATCGGTTTTTATGAATTATTTTAATAACAATTTTTTTATATCGAAAATGAAGAAGGGCACCTTTGGTATCACAATACTAATATTTTTCCTCAATTTATATTCACAGAGTTTTGGAAGAAAAAATAATATAATTTTTAGATGTCATTCCTGACATTTTTTTTAATGATATATTGATTTATTTTAAAATTTTAAGGCGGCACCTTGTGAAGTATCCGAACAAACCTACAAAAATGTTTTAACGCTTAGAATTACTTCAGATCAAGTAAACAGAAATACAGATTCGGCAGTTCTCTTCGTATTCCGCCTTAAGGTGACGTGGGTTCACAATTTACAAAACTGTGCGTGTTTTTGAAAAATCACTGTTATTAAACTACTACAGTTTATTCCTCAAAAAATTTACATAAAAATTTTAAAGATTTTCTACAGACACCCACAATAGCCAAAACACGATTGAGCATTTTTGGCTCGATAGAAAAAAATCACAAACATACTTCTAAATTTGCCTTTATAATACGTATTACTATTTTATACAATCACCTATTTATACGAAAATTATACCAAAAAATGTATTATCTAAATATCTATCCTTTTTGGCTACAGAAAAAATTATAAATATAATACAAAGAAAATAAATAAATAAAACACTGCGAAATATCGTCGAGCACGGCTCCGACCCTTCCTTCGCTCTCGACGAATATTTCACTGTATTTTATTTATTATTTTTTTTGTATTATATTTATTATTTTTTCTGTAGCCAAAACGGATAGATATTTAGACAATAAATTTTTGTGGTATAATTTTCATATAAAAAGGTGATTGTATAAAATAGTAAGACGTATTATAAAGGCAAATTTAGAGGTATGTTTGTGATTTTTTTCTATCGAGCCAAAAATGCTCAATCGTGTTTTGGCTATTGTGGGTGTCTGTAGAAAATCCTTAAGATTTTTATGTAAATTTTTTGAGGATTAAACTAGTAGTTTAATAAGTGATTTTTCAAAATCACGCACAGTATTGCAATTTGTAAACCCACGTCGCCTTAAGGCTGACATGTAAAATTTTGTCTCACTTAGAATCAGAATGACAATGTATAAGTACAATCGGTATAAAATACAATGCAGCTTTAGTTACAATGCAACTAACCAATACGTAACTAGTTAGTAAATAAATAAATGAAAACCAATCTAATCGACTCTGAATCGACAAGCAATTTCGGCTATTGGAATTCTACTAATTCGGGATGATAAGATTTCATGTGAGTTTTCCAGCTGACTTTCTGATTAAACGGCTTGTTACAGAGTTTACATTCGAATCTCTTATTTTCGCTGTGAATCCACATGTGACCAATTAGCGTATGCTTTCTGGGGAAGGTTTTCGAACACTCGGGACACGAAAACAGCCTCTCCTTCGTATGTGTTACGCGATGTTTCTCCAAATGATACTTGGACTCGAATTTCCGACCGCACGCGCAAGCGAAGAACTCATCAGTGTGGTTGATTTTGAAATGCACTCTATATCTCATCATATCTGGGAATACCATCTTACATTCAGGACAAACATAGGACCTTTGACCTATGCCGTGAACTTGTTTTTGGTGCGCATTACGTAAAGTCGGGGACATGAATCTTTCGAAACACACTCTGCAAGAGTACCTCCAACACTTGGGAGATTCTGACACATGTTTCCTCTTCGCCTCTGGGGAATCGAAAACTACCCTACATTTCTCGCAGATTCTTTGCTCGCTGCTGATAGAATGAGTGAACCTCATGTGATGCTGTAGCGAGGAGGAAGTCAAATACGACTTGCCGCACATCTCACACGTGCACTTTCTGAAATGCGACTGTGTGTGCCTGCTCAATGTCCGCAGTGTTGCAAACTTCATCGGGCACATAGCGCAAATCAGCAGTTCGTTTTCAAATTTGAACGGTTGCACTCCCAAATCGAAGTTCAGATCTACAGGTTTCTTGTGTACTGACACGAGATGTTTAGCGGCATCTTCGACTGTCTCGAATTTCAGTAGACACATTCGACATTTCAAGTCTGTACAGTCAACTTTGATGTATCCCTCGTTCAAATGAGCAAAAGCGACTCTTATTTTGAAATCCTGGTGCTGAGTGTCCATGTGGGTTCTAAATTGGGTGGTTGGAACGCTTTCTTGGCAGTAGACGCATACCAAGCTACACTCGGGTAGCTTGAAGGGGTAAGCGGTCGTGTACTGCACTATGACCTGGGCATTCCGGCGCGCCACCGCCATCGGATTTTGTTCTAGAACAAACAAAAATGCCCTGTCAGTCATTCCGTTGCCCACATTTTATAATGTTTATCAACTAGTGTCGAGTTGTTCTCCTGTGTGTCATTTAGTATTTAATATGTTTAGAACTGAACTGAAAAACAAACTAACGTAAATTTGTGTAATTTAGTCGGTATTGCAACTACATCTAAGTCATGAGGGGACAGGACCTCGGCGAACGTTTTGCGATCAGATTGCAGACGTTCTGAAAAAGGGAGAGGTAAGAAGTACCCGTAACAGAAGGGCATGTATGAAGAGGCTGATGAGTGTAGATGAAGCGAAGGTCTGTCAGGATCTTAGCAAGTGGAGGTCTATAGTCTCTGCCTACCCCTGTGCGAAACAGGCGTGATAATATGTATGTATCTAAGTCTTAGGACGTATCTCATGAAACATAAAATATAACTCCAAAAAAATAAGAATTAACTACCCCTCAAAGTCCACTCCAGGATGGTAAGATTTCATATGCGTTTTCCAGCTGACTTTCTGATTAAAAGGCTTGTTGCAGACGTGACACACAAACCGTTTGCTCTCACTGTGTATCCACATGTGCGCAACTAACGTGCTCTTTCGAGGGAACGCCTTTGAACACTGTACACAAGAAAATGGCTTTTCTTTCGTATGAGTAACCCTATGCTTTTCTAACTGATACTTTGAGTCGAACTTGCGTCCACAAGAACACAAGTAATATTTATCAGTGTGATTAATTTTGAAGTGCGTGGCAAATTTCTTTGCGTTTGTTAACACTGCTTTACATTCCGGACATTCGACCGCGGGTTTATCGATACCGTGGACCTCTTTCATGTGCGCATCTCGTAACACACTACTCATAAACTTTTCGTAGCAGATCCTACATAGATGCTTCCAACATTTACGAGACTCCATTATGTGCGCTCTCTTCTCTTCAAGAGAGTCGAAAACTGCCCTACATTTCAAGCAAATCTTCTGGTTCTCGCTGACTCCGTGACTGATCTTTATGTGATGACGTAAAGAAGATATTGTTAGATAAGATTTTCCGCATAATTCGCAAGTGCATTTGCTATAATGCGACTGAGTGTGACGACTCAACGCTCGAAGGTTCATGAAATTTTGGGGACACATCGCGCATATCATTTGGTCAGTTGAAAAGTTAAAAGGCTGAACACCAGCGTCGTACTCCAGATCAATTGGTTTGTCATGAATTCTAACTAAATGCTCAGCGGCAGACTCGATCTTTTCTAATTTCAGATGACAAATTCTACATTTGAGATCAGTGCAATCGGCTTTAATGTATCCCTCGTTTAGATGAGCGAATGCCATTCGAACTTTAAACTGAGCATGGTCTTTTTCCATGTGTTCCCGAAACCGAGCGGAACTTTCGTAATCTTGGTCGCAGTATACGCAAACCATATTAGTATCTGGCAATTTGAAGGGATAAGCGGTCGTCAACTGGATTAAGACCAGGGCGTTGCGTCTTGCCATCGTCATCGCGTTAGCACTTTTCTCTAGAACAAACAGAAACGGAGAAAATAAATAAAACAATCTCTTGATTTTAACGCACTGTGCGAACTTATATTTAGTGCATTATAACCAATTGGTCTAGCTTACAGAGACATTAGGATGATAAACCTTCATGTGAGATTTATACGGCCCTATCTGGCTGAATTGTTTGTTGCATTCTTTGCACTGAAACCGCTTATTTTCGCTATGAATCCACATGTGTTGCACCAAATTCCTTTGCCTCGAAAAAGGCTTCGTGCAAACTGGACAAGCAAACAATTTTTCCTTCGTGTGAACTACTTGGTGTTTTTCTAGGTTCTTTTGCGTGTCGAATTTACGGCCACAAGTACATTCGAAATATTGATCGGTATGTGTTATTTTGAAGTGTACTCTATATTTCATTCGATTTGAGAATACCTCTTTGCACTCTGGACACGGATACGGTCTTTGTTGATCGCCATGTACCTCGCGTTTATGAGTATCTCTCAAAGTAGTGCTTGGGAACCTTTCGGAGCAAAACTTGCACGCAAAGGGCCAGCATCTCCGAGATTCGCTCACATGTTGTCGTCTTTCATCTAACGTATTGAAAGTACGTTTGCATTTCACGCATATCTTTTGATCACCTATATGCGACATTTTCAAATGCTGCTGCAGTGAACCGGACGAAAAGTACGACTTCCCGCAACTGTCACATGTGTATTTGCAAAAATGAGATTGGGTGTGTCGACTGAGGGCTCGCAAAGTTGGGAATTTGGCGTCACAAATAGCGCAATTCCATTTCCCTATAGCAAACCTAAACGGCTGCACACCTAAAGGCTCTGCCAAATTTATTTTCAACTTATGCTGTTTAAAGAGATGCTCCGCGGCGGTTTCAACGTCGTAGAAACTTTTAATGCATTCGCGACATTTTAAATCCGTTATATCGACTTTTATGTATCCGTCTGGTATGTGAGCGAAAGCTAGACGCAGTCTGACTTCGGGATGTTCATCTTCCATATGCTTTCGAAATAAGTGGGCTTCTTCAAACTCTTCGCGGCAATATACGCAAACTATGGAACATTCTGGAAGCTTGAACGGGTAAGCGGTAGTGTGAGCGACAATGATCCACGCGTTTCGCCGCGCCACGTTTGGGGAGAGAAGTATTTCCGACATGTCTAGAACAAAAAGAAACGTTCTTGATCAACATCTCCCTGTTTTCTTTTAAAATTTTTCTTCAAATGTCAAACAATACAAAATTTTTTGTTCATTCCATGAGTGCCTTTCAGTTATAAAAAAAATCGGACAGACATCATTCAAAACATTAAAATTAGTTTCGAAATAAGGCCACTTATTCCTTGTGACATTTATTATACAGATATAAAATTGCAAATCTTCAAATTAGTCTTCAGAGTGATGCATTTTGAAATGAGCAGGATACTTCTTCCTATCAGTGAACACTTCTTTGCATTCCGGACACACGTATACCCGTTTCTGAGCCCCGTGCACCTTAGCTTGATGTGTCAACTTCTGGTTCCACGTTACAAACCTTTCCCCACAAATTTTACACAGATGCATCCAACATCTCGGTGACTCACTCAAATGTTTCCTTCTATCTTCGAGCGTTTTGAACGTCATTTTACATTTCCTACACAATCTTTGATCGCCGTCAAGGTGCGAATGTCTCATGTGGGCTTGTAAAGAAGACACAGTTGAATAAGACTTGCCACACGTATCGCACGTGAATTTGAAGAAATGTGTTTGCGTGTGTCTACTTAGCGTTCTGAGACCACCAAATTTTTCCCCACATATTGCACAAGATAACTTCCCTTCGACTAACTTAAACGGTTGTATCCCTATATCGTATTCTAGTTGCAGTTCAGTTTTAGAATGTACGTGAAACAAATGGTCAGCTACGAGTTCTAACGATTCAAATGATTCGGAACATAGTCGGCACGCGAGTTCCGTACAGTCTGCTTTTATGTATCCTTCAGGGATGTGAGCAAACGCTCCCCAGATGGGAAAATCTTTATGTTCCTCCTCAACATGTTTCCTGAAACTTGCAGACTCATCAAAACTTTCGCAACAATAAACGCAAACCATAGAACACTCGGGCAGTCTAAAAGGATAGGCAGTCGCGTGCTCTATAACGACGTAAGCATTCCTTCTGGCGATGTGCAACGGATCGTTTTCTAGAACAAAAGAAACGTTCTCAATCAATCACTTGGCTTAAACCCTAACCTAATCAGTTTTCATTACAGAAAAAAGTAGTTTGATATTGTTATTTTTCGTTTCGTCGAACGCGCTTGTCGATTGGTATGGAGGGATGTATATCTCCGGGTGATAAGATTTCATATGGGTCTTCCAACTGACTCTCTGGTTGAATTGTTTATTGCATATCGTGCATTCGAATCTTTTATGAGCGCTGTGTATCCACATATGTTGAGCGAGATTCTTTTTCCTAGGGAAACATTTGGTACAAACAGGGCATGGGAAGAGCTTCTCTTTCGTATGGATGACCCTATGATCGTCTAAGCTTCGTTTCGTCTCAAATTTGACGCCGCAACTTGGGCACATGTAGTTATCATCAGTGTGCGTAAGTTTAAAGTGGACACGATACTTTTTCCTCTCCGCGAATACTCCCCCGCATTCAGGACAGACGTAGGATTTCTTCTGCGCGCCGTGTAACTGGTTCATATGGGTTTGTTTAAGATTCCACGTCACGAAGCGTTCGCCACAAACGTTGCACAAATGCGACCAACACTTCGGCGTCTGTTTTAGGTGATCCCTCTTTGCTTCGAGCGAGCTAAAAGTCATTTTACATTTCCTACAGATCCTTTCGTCACCTATGTGTGAAAATCTGATATGATGCCTCAGGGTAGTGATTGTAGCGTACGATTTGCCGCACGCTTCACACGTGTATTTTAAGAAATGTGTTTGTGTGTGCCTGCTCAGCTGCCGCAAGCAGAGCGATTTTGAACTACACATAGCGCATACAAATTTGTCTTTTTCTAATTTGAAAGGTTGTATCCCTATTTCTTTGTTTAAATTGATAGGTTCTTGATGGTCATAGACTAAATGTTGAGCTATTTCTTGTAGGTTCTCGCACGGTTTAGAGCAAAATCGACATCGGAGGTCTGTGCAGTCGGCTTTGATGTACCCTTCGGCACAGTGCACAAACGCCATGCGGGAGTTGAACGAGTTGTGATCTTCCTCCATATGTTTCCTATACATAGTGGGGTCATCGTAACTCTCCGCGCAGTACACACAGACCATGGAGTTCTCCGGTAGCCTGAACGGGTACGCTGTCGAGAATCGCACAATTAACTCGGCGTTGCGCCTCGCGACGAAATTAGCATCTTTTTCTAGAACAAAAAGAAATGTTCTTGGTCATTCATCTGTTTGATTATGGATAAACGATGTCACCTCACCCATCAAACAGACACGACCCTTCTCGTTTATCCGATTTTATAGAACAGTGATGGCAAAGAAACTAATGGTGCGCGGATAGCGATTGCAGAAGTATAAATTAGCCGTCAAAACTTGTTAAAAAAGATCTGGATGTTTTGGAAATCATGTCATGACTATGCTGCGTATCCTACTAATGTTATAAATGTGAAAGTTTATATGGTTGTATGAATGAGCCTTATAATGTATATGTTTATAACGCTTTCACGCCTAATCGGCTGAACCGAGTGAAATTTGACAAGTTAACAGCATATTAACTGGATTATCACATAGGAATATCTTTAACTTTTATCTTTGACAAGTTAACAGCATATTAACTGGATTATCACATAGGAATATCTTTAACTTTTATCCCGGAAAAAATAATGTTCCCATGGGATTTTCAAATAACTTTTAATCACGCGAGCAACCGCTAGTATGCCAAAAACGACAGATTAGCGATTTATCAAAAATGATGCCAAAGAAATAAATACAGTTCAATCAATGCTCACTAATTTATCTTTTCGCAACTCTGAATTCCGTACATATCTAATGTACCTACTGATCTCTCTAGGGAAGCTAATTAAGACGATAAAAGCAACAATCGTGCATGATAAATTGTGTATTTAAATAAATTGCAAGTACAGAGTACACCAATGATAACCACATTAAGAATAAGTAACTACGCAATCCTTACTACAAATTTTTTTGACTGACTTATGTAGTAGAAATGTGTATTAGTTTGCTAGAAAAGAGGTAAGGTTACGTGGTCTTTTTTTTTTTTATTAATAGAAATTTGAGTGCGTTTGACCTCTATCTAGCCTGATGGAAAGCTAAGATGAGGTCTAAGGTGTAACACGCAGACTCAAAAAATGCCTGTTCACTCTTGCCTTGAAAATCCCTAAATCATATGTATGGGGAAACATCGACGCAGGGAGGGAATTTCACACCTTAGCGGTTCGCACAATGAAGGTGTGGTCGCTCAAGGAAGAAGTGGTCGCGGAAAAACTACACCAAGTACATTTTATTTACATAATTAATCACTCATCTATACAGATACATTATCACGTCTTAATCCCTTACAGTGCAGACAGAGCCCAGGGCCGCAAGACCCAAAGACTACGTTTAGCGTGATTGTGGGCGTTAAAGTGAAGATATAGGCAAACGGCCTTGAAGTGTGAAATAAATTGTTAACACGTAAATATGGTGATAATTTCCATATTGCTCTTCGTCATGCACTAGATAGCCCTTTAAATTATTTTATGAACTGCCGTTGAAACTATTATTGGTGATCCGTCTAGCTTTAAAACTTGCCGTGGCGACTTTTGGCGGAGGCAAGTTTTAAAGCTAGACGAACTAATGTAAATACTTTCAACGGTGGTTCATAAAATAATTTAAAGGGCCATCTAGCGCATGACGAAGAGCAATATGGAAATTATCTCCATATTTACGAGTTAACAATTTATTTCAAATGAGGGCGCCACTTCAAGACCTATACCTTCACCTTAAGATGGAAAAAAGAGATCAAAAAAGAGATGGGTTGCCAGCCGCATCGCATTCCCCCGATAGACTTTTACGATCTGCGCTGGTAAGTTTTTACTTTTCTCCCAAGCCACACTCCCGCACTCTTCTAAGGTTTATCATAATAAGCTATATTAAAGTTTGGAATCGGAATCACTAATAGAACACAAGATAGCAAGAAAAAGAATACTTTGTTTTACTATTTTTTATTAGGAAAAGTCCCCACATTCGCAATACATGGCTAACGTATGTCATGTCCTCCAATGACCTCGCTGTCGCTCGATTCCTCCGTATGACCGCCCCCGCACCCTTTCCGCCGGCGGCGCGCGGGGCGAGCGATCATATGGCAGTCGGTATAACTGCGATTGGGAATTTGCCGTACAACTTTGAAGGCTTTTGGTTTTTATTATGAAACAAGGGAACATGTATATAATATTAAGCGCATAGAGTACTTTCCTTGAATATAGCTCAGAGGGTCAAAATCATCCTGTATAGTTTATCTCTTACATACGCCTAAGGCTGAGCGTGACACGACTTGAAATGATGATAGAACGCGCGTTGCTTAGTATACGTAAAGTCACACGACGGACATTTCTGCGTCTCCATCGCCTTTCCATGAACTTCAATCATATGTTGCTGTTTCACTTTGTAACATGGGAACCTTTCTGGGCATTGCAGGCAGCAATGGAGCATGCACCGCTTGTCTACCTTCTGATGCTTCAACTTGGCTTCCGTCGTCGGAAACCATTGTAAACATCGTCGGCAAAACGACTTATGATTCGTATCATGTTTCGAACGGACATGTTGGAGCAAAGCGGTAGACGTGACATAACTCTTCCCACATGTCTCACAGACGAAACTAAGCGTGAAATGGCGAACCGTATGTTTACTCAAGTGTAAGAGAGTCGGATGGATTTTCTCACAAACAGCGCAAGCCCATTTCTCCTTGGCTAATTTAAAAGGAATGACTCCTAAATCAACTGACTCCTCGACACACTTGCCGTGTCTTTTGAGATGTTCCGCCGCGTCTTGTAGCGTGGCTAACTCTATCTTGCATATCCTGCAAGCGAGTTCTGTTATCTCCACCTTGACGTTTTCTAGTCTCGGAAGTCCTTCGGATATCATTTTGATGTAAAACTCGCTGTGTTCCCGCCTCATATGCTGCCTGAACACATCGGGGTCTTGGTTAAGCTCTGCGCAGTAAACGCAGTATATAGACATGTTGTTCACGCGGAAAGGGTAGGCTGTCGTGTACTTTATAATGATTTCGGCGTTGTTCCTCGCTGTGTGTTCTAGAAAGGAAAAAGTCTATGTAGTCCCATTGTAGGCGACGAGTGAAGAGTATAGTTTTCTTTTAAAGATATGAGTATCTATTGCTTATCAAATAGCGAGTTTCAAAGCCGAATAAATTGAGAAAAACCATCATATTCTTCTTCTTAGCGTGTCGATGTTAAAAAGAAATAATATTTTTCTGGGCCCAGTATCGAGCGACCTGTACTGCGTTAGGGCACATAATAGGATACTAGTACTCCGTACAGAAGTCTTACTCAGCAGAGAAATTCAAAGAAATATCTACTCGATGTGGTTAGCGATATGGTTTAATTTAGCTTACGTCAGAACTCAGCACCTCTTCGTTTACATATCTCGACATCCATTACAGGCCAATTTCATCCTTATTACTCTGGACAAACCTATTCGTGTAACTGAATTTATTACTCCGAGGGGCCGCCGCGCGCTTAGAATCATGTACAGCAGTTGTACGTTTCTGCAGCACGCAGCACACTATTTAGGTCGCGTGTCAGCTGTTTCTACTTTCCGTTTTAAATCAAGTAATGACAATCAATTGAGATACTATCGAGCGACGATCGAGAAAGGACCCAACTCTAAAAAAATTTATTTATGTCAGCAGTAAACAGTTTTTACGTCACGTGGTCTGACGTCTCCAATCTCTTCATTAATGGCGTAGGCCTAAGTGTTAACCGAATCCTGCGCGGACAGCAGTTGAGGTTTTCTCTTGAACTTATTTTATAACTACTCATCATCATCCTCACGAATTCCCGGTTGCATTGGTGGTCCACTCCATGGTCCACTACCTAACCTAGGTGCTTTGACGAGGTTACTGGTTTTTACACAGAGCGACTGCCGTCTGACCTCCGCAACTTAAAGGCTAGACCAGGGCCAATCCTAGGATCGGTAAAATGGCGTTTGGGACCCACAGCTTTACGTGCCTTCCGACGCACGGATCATCTTTCTTTTCGGATAATCAGGTGATTCAAGCCTGCAATATCCTAACCAGATATAGCAAGCATTGTCTTTCGTAAATATACAGAGTAAACACGTTTCTAGATTTATTTTTTTATTAATTCCACATTAATTAGACACATACCTAGTCACGTAAATATTATGAGATTACATAGATAAATGTTCTAAATAAATAGGTACTACGAAACAATCCGTATAATTAATTTATACCGTATCAGTATTGCTCTTTTTTCCGTGCGCGGTCTTTTATGGCAAGTGTAGTCTATGATACGTAACAACTTTCCCTATGGTGCGATATGAAAGTATCAACCTCCTATACAGACGCACGATCTGTAGTAGTTGCAAAACGCTAGTACCGGTAGCTGTTTTTTAATTTATTTATTTAGCTATATTAAAAAAAATATTAATTTATTGACCACAGTAGTACAAAAGGTAGACTCAATGCTAAAGCATTATCTACCATTAACAGATAGCTTTTAATATATATAGAAATCAATTTATCTGCCAATTAATAATTTACATACATACTAGTAGGCAGAGATTATGGACCTCCACTTGCTACGATCCTGACAGACCTCTTTCGCTTCATCTACACTTATCAACCTCTTCATACATGCCCTTCGGTTACGGGTACTTCTTACCTCTCCTTTTTCAGAACGTCTGCAATCTGATCGCAGAACGTTCGCCGAGGTCGACCCTGTCCCGCTCTTCCTTTCACACTTGCCTTATTAATAATTTATATATAAATAAACCGTAACGCAATGTACACTAAACGTGTAAAAGTGCCTGCAAAGGCCTAATTACAGAATAAATATTTAATTCTCGATTATTCTTCTTGATTCTCGGATTTATTATTAAGTCAGTATCAGTACCATAGACGAATTGAAACTTGCAACAATAAACACACTGGCAACAAAAGGTCGAGTTTTTATGCAATTTTAACACCTTGACTGCCAGCATTGCAGACACAATAGATTCTTAAATTCTTAATTGTTTGTCGGTCACCTGACCGACATGGCGTTTAAAGTCTTAAATACTATGTTTAGAGATATGTCGTTTAAGCCTGTACAGGGACAAAAACTTCATGCCGCAATGTTTGCACGTGGCGCAATCGGCCGAATGCTGTAATTTAAAATGATCGTAGTAAGTCCCCTCGTTATTGAACGTCAGATCACAATCGCGGCACCTGTATATCTTTCTACTCTGCCCATGCACCGTCTCCATATGTCGCTTCCTGATCTTCCAATCTAGGAATCTCTCGTTGCATTTAGGACAACAGTACGGCATGCATTGTTTTTCAGTACGTCTGTGCTTTTCTTTGGCCTCCATCGTGGGGAATTTCTTACCGCACTTTTTGCATGGCACTTCGTAATCTTGGTGCTTGGACCTCACGTGCCGCAACAATCCAGTGGTAGCGACGTAACTGTTCCCGCACACATGACAGACGTAACTCAAGAAATGCGTTATTGTGTGCCTGTTCAAGTGGAAAAGGGAAGGGAAATTCTTTGCGCATATCGCGCAGTTGTACACGTCTTTCTGTAGATAGTACGGCATCACGCCTAGTTTTCCATCTTTAGTGAAATTTTGATTATGCTTCGTAGTCAAATGGGCGGCTGCCGCCTCTAGGTTTTCGAAGTGCTCTGTGCACAATCGACACTTGAGATTAGTGAGGTCGGCTTTAATGAACTCTGACTTGGGTAGGTTATAGAAGGCGACTTTTAGATTGAAGTAATCGTGGTCCTGGTCCATATGTTTTCGGAATACGTCAGGGTCATCGAACAAGTCTTGGCAGTACACGCACAGTATGGACTTATCGTTCACCCTGAAAGGGTATGCCGTTGTGTTTTTAATGATGACTTCCGCGTTTTGCCGCGAAGGGTCGTAAGTGTAGCGCTCGTCTAGAAAAGATAAAGATTCTGTCATACGCTTTGTCGGACAGATGAAACGCGGCGTTTAAAAAAAAGTAAAAAAAAACGCGGCGTTTTTTCTAGACGCATATTTCGCAACGAGATTTTCTTATAAGATAGGGTTTAAGTTTAAAATTGTTCAAAGTTTGTGGTTAAAGTGGTTAATTGTGCCGTAAGGCAAGAGTATGGAAGGTTCATAAAACGTAGTAAGTTTATATGAGTGTATTTATTTACTAATCTATATCTAAAGCACACGACCGAATTGAAAAGTACATTACGATTGTTATATTTCATTATTTTTTAAGCAAAACAGCAACTTTTCAATTGGGTTAAAATATGGTACTTGATAAAAATAATAGAACGTTTTTATCAAATTCTTCGCTGCAACAGTTGGATTACGAATTTATTAATCAAAAATGTACGTATTTAATAGGGAAAGCATTAAATTTTTAAAACGCTTGATTTTTTTACCACAAAAAATATCTGACTTTTCTGTTCAGTCAATTCAATGTAAAAACTTATTAATTTCAAATCACGTAAATTGTTGTCGCAATTTCTTTTGCCACTACCATCTGACTTATGGTATTAAAAAAATGTCATATGACAGCTGACAACTTAACTGCCATATTTTGACAACTATGACGGTTAAATGATAGTTAATTCGTCAACTGTCATATGACATTATTTTTCTATTCGTCAGACGAACAGGACAAAAGAAATGGCGTTGGCAGCTGGGATGTAATTTTACGTGATTTAAAATGAATTATTTTTTACATTTAACTGACTGAACACAGACATCTGATATTTTTATGGTAAAGAGGAATGTTATTCCTAACAGCAGTAAAATAATCGAGCGTTTTCAAAATGTTCTTCCCTGTCAACTCTAGACCCAAGTAAGTTTTGATAAAAATGCAACACACACAACTACAAAAAGTTGATACACAACCAAGCATATTGAAACAAATATGCAACCGTTGCCGTATTACTTTTCACATCGTATAGTGCTCAATTTAATCAAAAATGTTTTCGTTCAATTATCTTAATCAAGTATAGTGGAACACACGGATATATCTTAGCGTTTTTCAGTTCACAAATACATAATAATAACAGAGCCTTCTTAACTGACTAAATATCTATTACTTACCGATGATGATCGCCAAGCCAGGACTCCATCTGCAGGACAGCATCCGCCGAAGCTTTCCTATTTGAAAATTTTTGTTCCAGTGCACAGTCAAAATCTATTTTTTTTTTTAAATAACTTCTAATGTTTTCTGTTCTGTGACACTAGCTTGAGCATTAAGCAACTGACATATTTACAGATAGATTGATAAAATGTTTATTTGCTGCTATCAAACCAAAAAAAAAATACACATAACTTAATCATGCGATAAAGACAGTAATAATTAGTTATAAATAATTAAAAAAAAATTGTTTATTAGGTAACTAATTTTTTTTTGTTGAATATGTGTGTTGCAGCAAGACAAACAGGTCAAAGCTCATTGGTGATATTGCCTCAAAAGCAATACACTGATATTGAGCAATAACCATATTATGCGGTTGATTGACCTACAACATTGTTCTCTAAATGTAGGTACTACTTTATTTATAAAATAACAATAAATGTACGAAGAACAGAACAGTAGGTAGAAAATGGTGAAAACAAAATATGCTCATTCGTTCTTATCAAAATAGTAAACATACCTACGAAAAGTTAATCAACACGTAAATTCTAATAATATAATTCCCAATAAAGGGTTGCATTTAAGATGCAGTACTAAATTACTCAAACTAAATAATAAATGATATAAGAAGTTGTAAAAAAAAAACCCGTGCGTGAGCGGGACTTGAACTCGCGAAAATATTTAGTTTATACGACCATGCTCTTTCCAACTGAGCTTCGCTATGACTAACTGTGCATTGGACATAAATTTTCAGTGATTTGTGTCGTTACTCCGTCCACTTCCACATAAAATATGACGCCGAAGATAATATGCTTTCACGAAGATCACATCTATTAATGTTTATTTGTAATTCTTTTGTCGTATCAATTTCTCAGTAAAAAAAAAAACACCTTTTCAATTCAATAAATCAGGATTCGAACCCGATGTGGTAATTAGAATTAACTCAAGTAAGAGAAGATATCGTCTACTTGTATAGAAATAATTCATACATATTATGACAAGATAGAAAATTCCTAATATGCATGTACAGTAAAGGGCAGTTAATCCTTAAAACGACACGACAGCCGTCCGATAGTGTCGTCCTGTATCAATGTCAAACCAAATGAGAATATATCATCATCTTTGACAGACTTTAAAAAAGGTGGAGGTTCGACCCATATGTTGCTTTTTTATTTTATTTTATTTACCTACCAATTTATGTACACGGACAATGTACACAGTGAATACATCAACTAAAAGTTGTACAAAGGCAATACTTTTCTCAAAAGAGATTTTTTCCAGTTATTTTGTATGTATGTTAAGGCCGTACCTAAATTTTCCGGGGTCCAGTGCTGCCCCCAATTTAAATAAATCATTTCAAAAAAAACGGACATCATTTAAAATTTTGCAACTACCAAGTCCTAGATAACCCTTCAAAGTATTTTATGAACTACTGTTTACAGTTTAAAGTGAGAAAGTGAAGCTTTACTACGCACATTTGCGAAAAACGGCCACTTTTAGCAAATGTGCGTAGTAAAGCTTAACGTTCTAATTATAAACTGTAAACAGTAGTTCATAAAATACTTTGAAGGGTTATCTAGGACTTGGTAGTTGCAAAATTTTAAATGATTTCTCCGTTTTCTTTGAAATAATTTATTTAAAATGGGGGCAGCACTGGACCCCGGAAAATTTAGGTACGGTCTTAAGCGATATCTTCGCCAATTGTGAACTGATTTTGATGATTATTTTTTATTCGAAAGCCTTTACTACCAAGTTATTATATTAATTTGGTGAAATCATGATTTCCTCAAAGAAAATGAGGTAGGTATTTTTGTTTTTTGTTTTAATTATATTATAGTACTTGATTGACATTGCATCGCTGACGCGTAGTTACGTACGTATGTCGTGTCGATTTTGGAGTAAAGGTCCAGTCCTAAACACTGACATATCAATACTTTCAGATTCTAGGTACCTATAGAATAGAAAAAAATAGCCAGAATTTTTTTTTTTTCCTAATCTAAAACATGTTATTTTAAACAAAAAACATAGTTTTGTATGCAGAAGAAATTTCTAGTATAATTCGTTAAAGAAACAAACTGAAGAGAGGTCATTGTGTTGACATATCAATACTTAAAACTGTACCAGAAACAAATCAATAGAAAGAGCTGAAAAAAAAAACACATAAATACTGCTTTTCACTCCTTCATTCGACAATTCTGTCGAATATTGTTACCCTAAAAACCTGTTCAAAAGCGTATTATTACATGATTTAAAAAAAAAGTGGAAAAAAATATTACATTGACTCTATTATAAAAAAAAGAAGGAACACTGGTATTGTATAAAAAAAAAAGAGAAAAAATCATGTATCAATACGCGAAACACAGAAATATACAAAAGAATAAGTGGCTCTGCATGTTTCAATAACAATTGATTTTACATAGAAAAAAAAAACAATACCCAATCTGTTATTCAAAACACTTCACTAACAAGATATATCCATGTGCGTTACAAAATATCATGCACAGTTGAAAAGAAATCAAATTGACAAGTATTCGGCCGAGAATGGTAACAATGCAAAACATCTATAAGAATTATCTTTTCTACAAAAATTGTACGTGTTTCGGTTGATGAGTGAAGATGAAGCAAAAGAGGTCTGTCAGGATCGTAGCAAGTTGAGATCCATATAGTCTTTGCCTTTCCCGTGGGAAACAGGCGTGATATGTATGTATGTCAGCCTACGAACAATAATTCTCTAGAATCGTAACTAATCCCGAAAAATCATTCCACATTCCATTCCAAATCGACCTTGTCGCGACCAATCGCATGCATCTTTGTCTATGTGTGCGTTCGAGTGTTTCGTTGTAATTACTGTTCGCTTGTTTGCGTAAATGGAATTAGAGTCGAAGCGGTGAATGTAGGAGCGATAGATTTCTAGAGAATTATATTTCGATGATGTCGGCGAACTATGATACTATGGAAGTAACTTCAAACATCATCGCGTATAACGGCCCCACCAAATATTTATAAAGAATCATATCACTCGCCGTGTGCCGTGAGCCGTGTGGTTTCCAGCCTAGAATAAGACCACTCCATCTCTTCCTGTGTATATCGTAAGATGTGACTAAAGGACTAAGCCGTGTGGTTCCCGGCAGAGTAGTATAGGACCACTCAGTCTTCCCGAGGATATCGTAGAAGGCGACTTAGAAAACACAAGCTGAACAAAGCTTATAAACATCAGTGAGACCTCTCCAACCCCTCTGGCCAGCGTGGAGAGTGTAGGCCAAATCCTCTGGCTGCTCTGGCTCATATATGGCACTGGGAGTACAGAGACAGTCGTGCTCCTGCGTAAGACCTGATGACGATATCACTCGCAGAGAACAACAGTAGCCATTCGGCGCGGGAATGCAGTCAGTGTTCTTGGCACCATGCCACATGAATATCATTTAGATTTTTAAGACAGTTTTATTTTTTAATTTTAAATTTATATTTTACTTTAGTTTTAGTTAAGTAAATAAATATTTACTTATGTAAATTTTATAACAAAATGTAATCTTCTTAAGCCCTGTAAATTAGATTTAAGCTTTGGAAATCATGAATCAAATATTTATGCAGTAATTAGGCCTTTGTAGGCAATTTTACGCCAATAATTTTTGACCCAGCAACTGGCGTGAAGTAACGTAAAGTAACTACTAGAAATAGCGGAAAAAGATATGTAGTTTGTAAGTAACGCCCATTAAAACGTACTTTATGGGGTTTTCGCGTTTGATTATGCATAGCATCATACTTCGCTGATGTGTGTATTGAAAGGAGTTAACAAAATCTTTTATTTTTATGAGCTTTTATCTTAACAGACATGTCAGCCCTAAAAAAAGAAAAAAAAACTTGAGAACTAGTGATTCACCGCAGGGCCGGATCTACTGTCGGGCCGGGGCCCCTATGCTCGGCTGGAGGCCTTTGGGGCGAGATTTACCATCTTTGGGGGCCCTAGGCGCATCACCAGCCCTAGCTTTTGATCAGACTAGAGCGGGGGAGCGCCTCCTAAAAATAATCGGGGGACAATTTTTTTTTTTGCCTTTTATGTCCCATATTTGGGCAAAAGCCTCCTCTATTTCTTTCCAATTACTTCTATCTTCAGGCGTTTTCCTCCATTCTTTATCAAAGAATCGGGGGACAATAGATCGCCAAAAAAAATATCGGGACTCGCCTGGGCCGTTGGGTTAATCGATGCCGGACCCCTAGGCAGTTGCCTACTCTGTCTAACGGTTAATCCGGTCCTGATTTCTCCGACTTGCTTCTTCCATTCTGACGGCATCTTTTCATATTTATATAATGTCCGATTTATGTCCATTATTTCGGTTGGCTTTCACGATCTTACTACTACATATTTGTGATTCCTGTTTACCCTCTATCATCTTTACTCGCTAAGCGCGGCCCTGGGACTGACTGTGTGTCTGTCTGTGGCGTCTTAGCTCCTAAACAGACCAATTTTGATGCGGTTTTTTTTAATCGAATTGTCTATCGAGATGGTTGTTGGTTTGATGAAAATCGATTCAGCCGTTTAAAAGTTATTGGAAGTGAACGCTAGAAAGTGGGGTATTTTTTTATTTGACTGGCAAATAAACTTGTTTGTTTGTAATAACTTTATTGTACCAAAAATTTAAGTATAAAAGACAATATGTTTTTTTTCTGTGTATATTTTATTATTGGTGTACAATAAAGTATTACTTACTTACTTGTTAGCCAATCTAACTTGTTCAGCCAGAAAATAATAAAATACGTCATAATCCAACTAGTAGTTGGAGTCGTGTGACTACCGGCCTAGAATAAGACCACTCCATCTCATCCTGTGGATATCATTGTGACTAAAGGACTAAGCCGTGTGGTTCTCAGCAGAGTAGAATAGGACCACTCCAAGTCTTATCGTGGATGTCGTAGAAGGCGACTTACGAAACACAAGCTGAACAAAGCTTCAACATAAATGAGACCTCTCCAACCCGTCTGACCAACGTGAAGAGTGTAGGCCAAATCCTCTGACTAATATATGGCTCTGGTAGTACAGAGAGGGTCATGATCCTGAAGTGGAGACTAAAAAAGACCTGATGATGATGATAGGACTATAGCAAAAACATCTCGTGCTACAACTGATTTCCCAAGGACTAACGTCGGGCGGCGGCTTCCGCCACCTTTGACGTAACCGGTTAAAAATGGACTATCCACCCTATATACTCTAGTTGAACATATCGTGACTGTTGTGTTGTATGTATGTATGTGTTCATGTAATCCTAGCCGAATACTTGTCAACATAAATCTCGGAAAGACAAAATGCTGTGTTTATAGTCGTGTCTTTTTTTAACGCACGACTTTTGTGCTCTGCCCTCTCCCTCTAAGCGTACATCAGTTAGTCTGTACTAGCCTGTGGGATTAAATGCCCACTGTCAAACTATAGCGCAGAAGTAATTTACTTATGTATAAAATCATTACCCTTCGTCTTAGCTCTGCCGTAGTATGTAAAAAAGCTATGCTTCTGAATCAACATTGCCTACAACCTTCATACACGAACAATAGGAATGTGGACTGGGTACGCAAAATATAATTTTATTTAGTCCGTATTATCCAAAATTGATGGACCCATATTTTTTGGTTTATCAAATTGCGTAATTTAAGATTCATAGACTCAGTATATTCTTATAGTATTATGTATGATAGATGATAGCCTTTCAGACTGAATTTGCACACCGGCACAGGCCGGAAACTCCTAAGGTACGCGCAATATGCGTCACCCAGGCGTCCCCGCACCTCTCCCCCGTTTTCGCCTCGATTTCTCACGTTGGCCGTCAAGAACCGGAGAAGAGGTGCGGGTGCGGGGAACGGGGACGTATATTGCGCGTACCTTAGAAGAGTCCCTTCTGTTTACTCTTACTGTATTCTGTGACACCGGTGCTGTGATGGTAAACATGATTGGACGAAACGGGATTTATCTTTACCTTTAAACGCGCTGTATTTTCGTCATTATTTGCTAATTAGAGAAAATAAAAAGTACTTGGGTATACAGTATTTTTTTAATAATCTACCTCAAGAGCCAAAAAAATATTTTAGTCCACATCCTTTATGTCAAGACTCATTTACATGGATATATATTAAGGTGAATGTATAAGCAAATGGCCTTGAAGTGTGAAATAAATTGTTAACTCGTAAATATGGTGATAATTTCAATATTAATCCTCGTCATGCACTAGATATCCTTTTAAATTATTTTTGATCTCATCTATTCGAAAAACGATGATTTTATCCCAAATATTTGGGGCTAAAGTCACTGGTAATTCTCTAGACACTGAAAAGTAAAATTCCCTAGGCGTTAAAACACATTTGGAAACCGAACACGAATGTATAATCAAAAATAATAATAGCAGTCAGCTAAAAAAAAGAATAATTTAGTTTTAAAATTATAAAATATAGGCAAGGGCGTCGTAATTTTTTTAAATTGGAATACGACACGTATTACGTGGTTGACTGTAGGTCAAAATGTTTTGGTTCTCTTGCTTCAAAATAATAATTTATTAAAAACCAATAAAAACGCGCAATTGTTGTCTTTGATTTAAATAGTAATTTTATTAGGTTATTTTTACAACTATTTTAAATGTGACTAATTTCTTGATGAGGCCGATAGTAAATATGAAGTTTACGTATAATATACATATTTAAATATATAAAGAATTAACACACAAGGAAAAAGTTATGAAACGATTCTAATGACTGGAAAATGTATAAGATGTGGTTGGTGGTCCTAGAAAAATATTTTCATAGTACTTCTTCAGTGAAAACGCCACCAAATAAAGGTTAGTAACTGTCTGTTAAACTCTGATTAGCTATATGTAGGTATTCTACTTTCTTTATAGGTATATATTTGCAAATTTTCCTCATAGATGGAGATGAAAAGAAGAATGTGCTACACGGTGTACGGTAATAGTTATATCTCGGGCGATATACTTGAATCCCTCGCCTCACTCAGATCCGTCTAGCTTTAAAACTTGCCGTGGCCACTTTTGGCGGAGGCAAGTTTTAAAGCTAGACGGCCTAATGTAAATACTTTCAACGGTGGTTCATAAAATAATTTAAAGGGCTATCTAGTGCATGACGAAGAGCAATATGGAAATTATCTCCATATTTACGAGTTAACAATTTATTTCACACTTCAAGGCCATTTGCTTATACAGGATCTAACAAACTATACTGAAACTATTTTAAGGGTGAATTCAGTCCATGATACTGAACAACTTTCTCCAAGAAACATATATCGAAATATAAAAAAATATTTTTGGTTTCCCATACAAGTTGACCGAAAAGCTGATTCGAGTTTGTATGGAAAGCAAAATTTTTTTTTTCATATTTCGATATACGTTCCTTGGGGAAAGTTGTTCAGTATCATGGACTGAATTCACCCTTAAAATAGTTTCAGTACATTTTGTTAGACGTAATAATTCACCTTAACGAAATTTTAAACAGTTATTCTATTTTCAGTAGCTCCTACAATTTTGAATTGGAATAGCCGACTAGTATAGACTTCATTAGGTTTTTAAGTGACTTCAAAAAATGAGGAGGTTCTCAATTCGAATGTTATACATAGGTATGAAATAATTATTAATAAAACCTAGGTACTTATGTTTTTTTAATTAATTTCTTTTTCAAAACACAGCACTCAACCTTCCCGAGGGAAACGAAAAAATCGATGCCTACCTTTCTTCTTTTTCTCCGGTTTTGGTTTGCTGCTTGTCGGTTTGGCCTTGGCCGGCTCAACTTTGGCCTTGGCCTTTTTGGGCGGCGGCGCTTTGGCCTTAGTGGTGGACTTTCGCTTCTCAGCGGCCTTAGTGTTGTCGAGTAAGTCTAGGAGGTCAACAGACTCCTTTTTGGGTACTTTGCTCGCTAGTTTTGTTAGTGGTTGGTTGTCAACTGTAAGAGAAAAAACATGTTTATGTCCGGCTTGACTACTTCTTACGAGGGGGGGTCAAAAAGTTCGCGGAACGGAGGGGAAGGGGGGTGAAATAAAATACTGTACTATTTTTCTTTTTCAATATATTCCCCCTTAAGTCGAATACATTTTTCAGATCTCTCTATTAACTTATTAATACCGTCGAAAAAAAATGATTTGTCTTTGTCCTCAAAATAGGCCGAAATCGCCGACTTGACTTCTTCATCATCGGAAAATTTCTTCCCCCGAAGCTCTTTTTTTAATTTGGGAAATAAAAAATAATCACAGGGGGCTAAGTCTGGACTATAGGGAGGATGGTTTAACATTTCGAAGCCACAGTGATGAAGGGCAGCCATCGCAACGCGGCTCTTGTGTACCGGTGCGTTGTCATGCAAAAGCAGCACACCCTTTGTCAACTTTCCCCGCCTTTTCTCCTTGATTGCTTCTTTTAATTGTCTTAGTAGATTAGCGTAGTATTCTCCCGTTATAGAAACACCCTTATCTTTATAATCTATTAATAAAATACCCTCTGTATCCCAAAAAACAGTTGCCATGATTTTTCCAGCCGATTGTGACACCCTGTATTTCTTAGGGGGGGGCTGACCCTTTTTATGCCACTGCATAGACTCTTGCTTCGACTCAGGCTCATAATGATGAACCCAAGTTTCATCTGCAGTAACAAGTCTTGCAAAAATTCCTTCCTTGTCGGCGCTACAGAGGTCTAAAAACTCCTTTGAATACTCGACGCGCAGCTGTTTCTGTGGTGGTGTGAGCATTCTTGGCACCCATCTTGCGCTGACTTTTGACATCCCAAGATTGTCGTGTAGAATATTTAAAATGGTTGTAGGTGATACTCCAACCATTTCTGCAAGTTGTTTCTTCTTCAAACGAGTATCCTCCAGTATAAGATTCTCCACTTTTTCAACGATGTTTGAGGTGGTGGCCTCAATCGGCCGTCCTGAGCGAGGGTCGTCTTCAAGAGACTCTCTGCCTTGCTTGAAAAGGCTATTCCACTTGTACACCATGGTTTTCCCAGGGCAAGAGTCCCCGTATACTGATAACATTTCTTCCAAAATTTTCTGAGGTGGTTTTCCTTGCTTAGTGAGGAACTTTATGACGGCACGAAACTCGATTTTTTCCATGTTCAAGTTTTTCTTCCGGATTCACTTGTTTGATCGACGACAGGTCAAAGGTTATTGACACAATCAGGTTCAAACTTGGCATATATACTCACAAAGAGTTGCTCATTAGTTACTACCTGCGGCAGGTCCCCCACCCCCCGCTATCCCCTCCATTCCGCGAACTTTTTGACCCCCCCTCGTATATTGCAGCTGACTAAGTAATTAGGTAGAGTAGAATAATACCACTCCAAGTTTTCCCGTGGATGTCGTAGAAGGCAAATTTGAAAACACAAGCTGAACAAAGCTTATAAACATGAAATGAGACCTCTCCAACCCATCTAGCCAGCGTGGAGTGGAGGCCAAATCCTCTGACTGCTCTGACTAATATATGGCTCTGGTAGTCCTGAGGGTCGTGCTCCTGGAGACTAAATAAACGGGCAAGTGTGAGTCGGACTCGTAAATGAAGGGTTCCATACCACCGTACAATGTTAAACAAGGCGACCCCCTTTAATTTTTAACTTTTTCTTATTTTTAGTATTTGTGGTTATAGCGGCCGTAGTAATACATAATCTGTGAAAATTTCAAGTACCTAGTTAATGCCATTATAAAGATCTAGTTAAAAACGCTGAAAAAACACATTTTTTGTATGACGACCCCTTTTAATTTTCAACTTTTTCTTATATATAGTATTTGTTGTTATAGCGGCCACAGTAATACATAATCGGTAAAAAATTCAAGTGTCTAGCTATTACTGTTCAAGAGATAGAGCCCTGTGACAGACGGACAGACAGCAGAGTCTCAGTAATAGGGTCCCGTTTGCACCCTTCGGGTACGGAACCCTAAAAAGACCTGATGATGAAGATACCATCGTCATCTTCCTCGCCTTCTCCCTATTTGGGGCCGGCTCTGTATGTAAACTATATCCATTTCTTTCTATCATTACATTAACCATCGTATTTGCACTAGCCCCCCGTACCTTCATATCTGCCCTCACACTTTCCACGTCTTCCTTGGCCTTCCTTTTCCTCTACAGCTGTCTATAGCACATACCATCATGTAGTATAAATTACTATCAACATCATCTTTATTACAAATTTATTTATTGCACTTATAAGAATATTGTACAGAATAATCTTAGCAGACATAACCTTTGGGACGTTTATGAGAAGGCGATGATTTCTTTTTCATTCTTCATTATCTTTGTCATCAAAGCCCAAGTCTACAGTCTTTAGACTGGTGATGTCTTCAATCTTCTCCGTAATGATGAATAATTAAAATGATTTACTTACGTATGTGCCATGTATATGTTGCCGTGTGGTTCCCGGCAGAGTAGAATAGGATCACTCCAAGTCTTCCCGTGGATGTCGTAGAAGACGACTTAGGAAACACAAGATAAACAAAGCTTATAAACATCAATGTATATGTAGGCCAAATCCTATGACTGCTTTGGCTGAATATGGCTCTGTAGGACAGAGAGGGTAGTGCTCCTGCAGTGGAGACTAACAAAGACCTGGATGATGAGTTACGTATGTCCGTCTGTAGGCGACCGCTTCCGCCATGGATCCTTGATGTTCCAGGAACCTTATTTGTGCAACACCATCGCACTCGAGGAGATGGCTCGCAGATTCATCAGCTTGCGGGTGGTACAGACGTGATACTGAGTACTTACGGTCATCATCGTCGTCATCGTCGTCGTCGACGCCAAAGTCGTGTCGGTCTTCGAAGTCGTCGTCGTCGTCACTGTGGCTCTTCTCCAACTTGACGCCTTCGATCTTGATCTTCTCCAAGGGCTCGGAATCCACTGTCAAGAAAATTTTTTATTTTAATCAAGAAATGGAGGTTCTTTTTGGTGTTAGGTTTTTTAAATTTTAAATCAATGCTTTTTAGGGTACCGTACAAAAAATTAAAAAACGGAACCCTTATAGGATCACTCGTGCGTCTGTCTGTCCGTCCGTCCGTCACAGCCAATTTGCTCCGAATCTACTGGACCGAATCAGGTGAAATTTGGTAGGATGGTGTATTCTTATGACCTAAACACATATGTGCAATGTAAATAAATATTTTTTTTATATAAGGGTCATTTTCGGGGGATAAATTAGGAAATTGAAAAAAAAATTTTTTTGCAAACCTTACTGTCATATATCAAATGAAAGGGCTCGTTATGAGGATCTCAAATATATTTTTGTTATAATTATAAAATAAATAGTTTTGATTTTATTTATGAAAGAAAACGAAAATTGACCATTCCCCCCCCCCTGATCTCCGAAACTACAGAGCCTAAAATTTTGAAAAAAATACGAAATATAGATCATTGCTTGTAGATAACAGGATAACCTATAAGAATTCAATGAATTGTACGGAACCCTCGCCACGCGAGTTTAACTCGCACTTGGCCGGTTTTTTAATCTTATTTTTCGTCTTAATTGGGCTATTACTAAATAAATAAATAAAAACAGTGGCACTCTGGGAGTGCCGACAGAAGTGAAAGCTTGAACAAGGTAGTGTCGGTTACGGCAACAGTGTCGCGAGGTCAAGGGTTTTTTTCCCTATCTCAAAAATGCCTAAAGCGACTAAAAAAGTTTTTACTTCAAAAATTGAACATACGTCAACAGCCCATACTAAGCAGTATTACAATAAACCCAAAACTAAATTTATCTGTGAAAATGGCTACAAAAATGGCCTTTAGGTTTTCCGCCTTTGGGCTCTGTCCGCCCCAATAGGGATAACAATTTTGTTTGCTAGGCAAATTAAAAAAATCCCCGACTATCAAGAACGCCATCTAGTGATGTGTACTGGAACTATCGATACGACTTGATACGGACATCAAGCCGCGCTACGTGCGCGCTGCGGATAGCGTCATCTATATATTTGCTAGAGAAAGCCTTGATTTTCAAGTGTTTATCCTCAATAACTTTTAAACTGCTGGACCGCTTTTCATCAAACATAGCTAAGAACCACCGCAAGAGAACTTGCTATCACGTAGAAAAACCGCATCGAAATCAGTCCATCTGTTCGAGCGCTACAATGACACAAACAGACAGACAGACAGACCGACATTAGCGTCAAACTTATAACACCCCTCTTTTTTGTCGGAGGTTAATAACGTGAGTGTGTAGTATAGAGTAAAAGAAATGTCTGCTTTGAGAATCAAATGCAATACTTTCAGGTGACAAACAGGTGTCTACTGTCTACCTCATAAAAGACTCATGAGGGACATGGTAGACTGGGTCTTTACACCTAAATGCCATTTACAGTAAATATGTGTTAAAGTAAAACAAAGATGTGGTAATATAGTACCTAGTTGTCGATACAAAAATAAAATCATCAAGTAGTAAGTAGTACATAATAAGTTAATAACTAACCTTCAACACAAGCACTTGTGCTCCCACCGTCCAAATGCTGCATGAACATCCGTTCGCACTCCACAACTTGTCTCTTAAACTCAGTCGCATCGCGTAGCCTGGATATGCACGGCTCGCAGATCAGACGACTATTGCTGTTGGGACCACCGGCCTTCGAGTACGCAATCTGAAAAGAGGTTGCCTCATAGGAATCTTGGCCGAAAATTTACCCTTCTCCCCAAAACCCGGCATCATACAATGACGTGTGGATAATTCAGCCTGAGGATGAGTTTTATGTTGCATTCTACAGCTCTTGCAATTATTATTTTTAGGGTTCCGTACCTCAAAAGGAAAAAACGGAACCCTTATAGGATCACTTTGTTGTCCGTCTGTCCGTCCGTCCGTCCGTCTGTCAAGACCCTTTTTCTCAGGAACGCGTGGAGGTATGAAGCTGAAATTTATATCAATTACTCAGGTCTACTGTCCCTTGAAGCTGTGAAAAAATCAAACTTCTAAGCCAACGCAATCAAAAGATACAGCCGTTTATGCCGCAAATTTTCGACACTTGCAAGGGAATCAAAACCTACAGGGTGCTTCCCGTGAACTCAGAATCTTGAAATTTGGTACGAAGCAACGTCTTATAGCATAGATAAAGGGAAAATTACGAAAACTATAAATTTTTAGTTACATCACATAATATATTTTTTTTTAATAATTTCAAACTTACTACCCATTTCCTCGTAAACGCGTAGAGGTATTAAATTGAAATTCATACCAAATACTAAACCTTGCAGGTTTGTACGGAACCCTCGGTGCGCGAGTCCGACTCGCACTTGGCCGGTTTTTTTAAATAAAATATCACTGAGTAAGTTTAAACTTGTATGATGGAATACTAGCTCAGCGATACGATATATATATATTTTATAATAAACACCCGAGACCCAGAACAGTTTGGAAGAGACCATTTTCCATCTTGCCCTGGCCGGGGATCAAACCCAGAACCATCGGAGTGGCAGACTAGCGTGTCAACCATCACCACAGAATACATAAGAGTACAAACAGAATGGAATCTCACAGCGTCTGCTACAAATTGGCGTCCCCGCACCACTCCCCCGCACTTTGTGCGCCTTATTGCGCTCTAAACCAGGGTTTAGTTACTAGCCGCACGCAATTCGCGACGTGTCTAGTCTTGAAAACTGTCAACCAATAGCTGTGCCATTGTTGACAATGACAAGCGGTGGATGCGTGATAAAAATTTGTTTATTTTTATTGAAATTAATCATAATTACCATATCCCTTAGTGCCGAATATGCAAATTACTATATTACAAGAGTGTATTTTGTGTGTTACATTATATTATAAGTGACTCAATAATAATTAGTAAAGTGAACTAATGGTGAAATGGATATCGACATTGGACATAATAAAAAATATTTTTATAGTGATATTATGTAGTTGTTTCTGACTTTTCTGTAACATTTAATACATATAAAACAGAATATTTTTTACATCATAGTGTTCGCAAATCTCCCGGTATGGAAGGACAATCGTAAATATGTCGAACTCATTAGTAGGTACATACCTATTAATTTAATTCTGCAGTGCGACCCTTAGTATACAACTCACACATCGACGTGTGTACAGATAAATTGTTTTGTTTGTAGTAGTAGTAGGTATAAATGTTACTCTGAATCTATGAAGTGTCATACCCTGTCACACACACCACAGAGGTCATCAAATGTTATTATTCCCCATGTTTGGCTGTATCGTTTCTGAATCAGAATGTAATGCTGTGCTTTTAAAATATTCCCAATGTAGATAATGTTCCCAAACAATGTATGGAAGAATGGCCAGGAAAAAGCACATGTCAGAAAATTTTGAGAAGTGTGAGAAAGGTTAGCACCAATGGTTTCTTTCCACCAGCTCTTCACGTTTTTGGAGCAAGTATATAGAATTTCAAAATCATTAAAATTTGTAAAACAGAAAGTCCTAGATTTGTGTAATTAAGGCCGTACCTAAATTTTCCGGGGTCCAGTGCTGCCCCCATTTTAAATAAATAATTTGAAAGAAAACGGAGACATCATTTAAAATTTTGCTACTACCAAGTTCTAGATAACCCTTTAAAGTATTTTATGAACTACTGTTTACAGTTTATAATTAGAACGTTAAGCTTTACTACGCACATTTGCGAAAAGTGGCCGTTTTTAGCAAATGTGCGTAGTAAAGCTTAACGTTCTCACTTTAAACTGTAAACAGCAGTTCATAAAATACTTTGAAGGGTTATCTAGGACTTGGTAGTTGTAAAATTTTAAAGAATGTCTCCGTTTTCTTTGAAATGATTTATTTTAAATGGGGGCACCACTGGACCCCGGAAAATTCAGGCACGGCCTTAATTCCCAAGTTACTTTGTACTAGAGGTGCAAAAAAATAATGCGAACATACTGATCAATCTATTCATGGCTACAGCCTGTAGCCATGATTAGATTGATAAGTATGCTCGCATTATTTCTACAGATGTAATGATTTAGTTACAAAACGAGGCATGGCATCGACCCCCGAGTCCTAGGGCTTAAGAAAATGGCGTCTATACGACCATTTCCTTATGGCTTCGTAATAAATCCAAAACCAAATGAAACAGACTCGTAGAGAATCATAACATAAAAAAAAGGTCATGAAATCAAATATTATCATGCATTGACAAGAAATTAAGGTCTTTCTCTCATTATATTTAGGCCGATTCGAAAGGCATTTTATTGATTTTCAACATCCGACTAAATAGAAATGCTTCAAGAAAAGTGCCCAATTAGTATCTCTATCTCATTCATTCCGATGTAAAATGAACGAGACAGAAGATATATTCCACGCAAGAAACTAGATACGCATGACAAGAACATTCGGTTGGATTATAAAATTGAACGAGAAAATGGACGCCATTTCGGGGACAATAGATGTAGTGGAAAAGTAACGAGATATACTTACATTGACATCTAACGTTTCCTTCAGCATCTCTGAGTACACTTCTCGTTTTCCCATCCAAAAATATTCCGTAGAAATGTCTTTATAGCAGCCTTCTGTGAGACAACACCGACACACCGTAGGGCCCGGTCGCCATTCCGAAGATTTTGCTGCCATTATCACTACTATAATGCGATTTTCACAGAAAACACAGTAATCATACTATTCTAGACTATAATAACTAACTTATTGTGCAAATTTTAAAGTTACAAGCTATCTATTCAACATTTCAATCACAGACTTGAAAAACCGACGCCATCGAACTACAGCAGCGGCGGCGGTTAGTGATGGGGCATAGCAAATGAGATGATAATCTCAATATAGACATTGATATCGATTATGTTGAGTTTTCCTTATACAGACTGACTTTTTAATCACCACCAAATTTTTGGAGCAAGTTCAGTCCATGATACTGAATGAACTACTTTCTATAAAAAAAGTTATTAAAAATCGATAAAATTTTTTCGTCCTCCCATACAAAATCCGTTAATCTGAGCGCTGATTTGTATGCGAAGGTGAATTTTTATTTTAGTTTTTCTTTAATGGTTTTTATGGAAAGTAGTTCAGTATCATGGACTGAACTTGCTCCATAAATTTGGCTAGCAGATAAAAAGTCAGCCTGTATAGTGCATCGTGCTTTCTTGAATGCCTAATAGTAATAATGATTCATGCTAAAAATACTATCAAAAATATTTTCAAGTCAATAATCTTTTCCATAGCCAACAATACGGCTTTAATGCTGGAAAATCGACCACCGATGCAGGAGTAGTACCTATTACTAACATCTACGACTCGTGGGAAAACAGAAATGATGCAATTGGATCATTTTGTGATCTTTCTAAAGCATTTGATTGCGTTGATCATCCAACACTTTTGCTCAAATTCGTCAATACGGTTTGATAATAAGTTATTAAATTAATAGAATCTTACTTAACAGATAGCTTAGCTTAGCAGATGCTTCAATCTGTTGATATAAACGGCGTAAAATCACACGGGTCTAATGTTAAAATGGGCGTACCCCAAGGTTCAATTCTAGAACCGTTCCTTTTCTTAGTTTATGTCAATGACTTGCCTTACATGGTTGAGAAACAGGCTGACTGGTTCTGTTTGCTGATGACACCTCGCTAATATTTAAAATAGATCGTCATAACGAAGATGCTGTGAACAACACCTTGTCTTCAATTTCTGATTGGTTTTCTTTCAGCCAATAACCTCATATTAAAGTACTACCTTTTAAGGAATCACAATTGATTCGAAACTTCAATGGGGCGCATGTAAATAACTAAACTTTCTAATAGTCTTAGCTCTGCGGCTTTCGCTGTTAGGAGAATAAAGAAAGAAAGAAATCATTTATTTGTCAAACATAGGTATAAATAAGTTCGTAAAATATAATTATTATGGCCGCTATGTTTTGCCGTTGTATACAGCATACAATAAAGAATAAGACAATTGATAGATGTAGCAACTGCTAGACAAGTGTACTTTAGTTACTTTTACAATCTAATGTCTTACTTACTTGGAATCAACTTCCTGCAGCGGTGTTCCCGAACCGATACGACATTGAAACCTTCAAAAAACGAGTCTATATCTTTCTGAAAGGCCGGTAACGCTCTTGTTACACCCCTGGTGTTGCAGTTGTCCATGGACAGTGGTGATCACTTACCATCAGGTGACCCGCTTGTTCGTTTGCCGACCTATAACATAAAAAAAAAAATACTTCTATAGGGGAGTGCAGCCGACATTCAAACTATTTTTATTTTACAAAAAGAGCAATTCTTGCCATTAACGGTTTAGGATCGAGAGACTCACTGAGAGAATTATTCAAGGAAATAGGTTCACATCTGTTTCATCTTTTAAAAAAAGGTTTCGAACCCATCTATTAGATTTTCAAAAACTTTCAAATCCAACATGTCGCCGGTAGCTGTGGCTGTCGCTGAAGGTTCTCCCGAGCTGATGTATTCGCATACACTGTCCTCCCATACACTGTCGTGCATTCGTCCTCATTTACATTTATTTAATAAAATTAGCTGCCATTTAATGGCAATATTTACACAAATATCAGTGCAATATATATGTAATTCAACTTCTCTAGATAATTATACTATTTATTTATATAAACATACACACAGCCCTATTTATTTCTCTTTCATTATTTATTTATTTTCACATTGGTACTCACGCATCTTCAGGACACAGCTGAAAATCAGTGTATTGCTCCCGGGCAATATTACCACGGAGCTGTGTCCTTTTTGTATTGCTGTAGCACACACATTTAAATTTGCTATGTTTTTGTGTAAATTTTTTACTATGTTTGTCTGTTTTTTGTAAGTATGTGTGTTATAGCAACAAATAAATGTCTTTCAATTCAATTCAAAAACTTCGACGTCAACATTTGTGCAAAGCAAAGTGAGTATTATTAAGACATATTATAAATATCCTATGTTAATAAAGATATTTTGAATTTGAATTGAATTGACTTTCAATAAATACAAATGGGTAAAGAATGACATCATTATTAGGGCATTTTTGATCGAACGAGCGAAGCAAGCGAGGGCTGGAATTAAAGTTGGGGCGAAAAAACATTGTTTATACCTATGTATGTTTGTATGTTCCGCGATGACTCTCGAACTGTTAACTAATTTTGATGATATTGAGTGTAGCTAACTAATTATTAATTTATTTAAGTTTTTACGTAAGATTTATGCGTGTGTAGTTGCGTTGCGTTGCGAAACTTGCGAACAAATAAAAGCCTTAACAAGTTACCACACAAACAACATAACCAGTAGCGGATAAAGATTTGTATTCTTCCATCGTAACAATCGTATAGGTAACAAAACAAGTTATTAACAATACAAAATTGTAAAACTTGGTTATAATTTTGATTTAGATATGGAGGAGCAGATTCTAATTCTCGTTTTGGTATGGTTCACAGAATACCAAAACGATAATTGATTTGAAACTATTTATTAGAATCGATCGATTCAATATGCGACATCTAAGATCAATAAATTTTTACAATATTACTATTGTAAAAATTTATTGAACTTAGAATATTGAATCGATCGATTCAAATAATGTATGTCCAACACTACGATAAAACCACCGCCATCTATTGGAGAGTAGACAGTTCATTATGCTGTATTCCTCTAGTCTGCTATGCTGTTTTAGTTCAAATATCACCCACTTGATGTCACTAGTTGTATAATATATATTGCCAATATGTCATCTAGCTAGTTTTTCTATGAATGTGTCTCATTAACCACTTCAATCAAAATAAAAAAGCGGCCAAGTGCGAGTCGGACTCGCCCATGAAGGGTTCCGTAGCAGCAAGTAATATAATATGAAAGTTCCAAAGGTAAAATTGCGGTTTACGATTTATGATGTATTAAAAAAAAACTACTTACTAGATCTCGTTCAAACCAATTGTCGGTGGAAGTTTGCATGGTAAATGTTACACCATATATATTTTTCAGTTATATCATTTTCTTATTTTAGAAGTTACAGGGGAGGGAACACACATTCTCCTACTTTGGAAGTGTCTCTCGCACAAACTATTCAGTTTAGAAAAAAATAATACTTACACAGGATACTTATTAGAAACCTCAATATCATTTTCGAAGACCTATCCATAGATACCCCAATAAGTATGGGGAACCCCCAAAATTATTTTTTTCTATTTTTGTGTGAAAATCTTAATGCGATTCACAGAATACATCTACTTACCAAGTTTCAACAGTATAGTTCTTATAGTTTCGGTGGCTGTGACATACGGACGGACAGACAGACAGACATGACGAATCCATAAGGGTTCTGTTTTTTGCCATTTGGCTACGGAACCCTTAAAATGACAAAAATACCTCTAAATCTGCCTAAATTTACCTTTAAAAAAGATATTACTACTTTATACAATCACTTTTTGTGTGAATTATACCAAAAAAATTATTTAATCTAAATTACTAGTTAATTTCGCTACACAAAATTAATCAGTAAAACAAAATTATCTAGTAATTTAGATTCAACATTTTTAACCAAGTAGTACTAGTACTCGTGTAGGTAGCGGACCCCGGGCTCTGAAGCGTTACCGCTGAGGATGCAACCGGTAATACGGGAGGATAATGATGTTGAATTATTTCCTACTTGCATCTGCAAGAACCCCTCTACCGGTGAAGGCCTCCTCCAAAGATTAAGATAGAGGACTAGCTTCCTCTCTGGACTGAGCGCTAAGATGAAGATTAATGTCTTAGGAAAGATGATTATGAAGAGAGAACTAGGAAACAACTAAAACCAAAGAAATAATTCAATAACTTACAACTTTATTGCAATCATATGGAAGATTTCATCATTATTGCACAAATTACAGATACCAAAAACATATTCAATCATAAACCTATAATAATAAACAAAGTAGGTATATACTAAGTTCACATGATAATAACTTTTCATTTAAAAAAACATTTTATACAAGCTTTTATTGTCAGACCAAAGATCTTGTCAACGCAAAACAAATAAGCCCAAACTCAACGGGGTTGCGTCGGAGTTCTTATGGCCACCTTCCAGCTCCATCATCAGATCAGCTCCAACTCATAATATTGCATTGTCACGCGATATACATATGCGTGTAAAATTTCAGCTCAATCGGTTGAAGATATCTGCTTCAAAATTGAGTTGCAAGATTCCACCCGAACAAACATATATTGCAAGTAAAGGTGAAGTTAGAAGCAAATGACCTTGAGGTAGCGCCCATTAATGTGGTGAAAGGACTGAGAGGACGGTGAGAGGACTGTCTGTCTGAGGCATCGTAGCGCTCGAACCGATGGACCGATTTTGATGCGGTATTTTTACGTGAAAGCAAGTTCCCTTGCGTTGGTTCTCAGCTATGTTTGATGAAAATCGGTTCAGCCATTTAAAAGTTACTGGGGTTAACGCTTCAAAGTCAGGGCTTTGTCTAGCAAATAATAGATGGCGCTATCCGTAGCCCCGTTGATATCCGTATCAAGCGGTATCGGTAGTTCCGCTACTTATCACTAGATGGCGTTCTTGATAGTCCGGGTTTTTTTTTATTTGCCTAGCAAATAAACTTGTATTATATCATGGACCTGTGATATACTTAATCTATTAACCAATGATATATTTTTAATCAGCATCAGAATTTAAGACCTGGGCACACTCCAGCGTGAAAATGCAGTCTTTTTCGTATTGTTTCATTCATATAGGTACAAAATAAACGTAATGCATCTTGTTTATAAAATTATTTTAAAACGAACTGAATAAAATAGTTCAAATATTTTTTTCTAATAAAACAATAAAATATCTATATTTTTACAATATTTTTACAGTATGTATGTATATATATATACATAACTATAATAATTAAGTTCGAATCCTTATAATTAAGAAATATCATTCATTAAATAAAAATTGTGCGTGACTTAAATTATTACTGTACAAAAAAAAATAATTCATTAAAATACATTTTAAGTATACAACTTTTATAACGTCTAACAAAATATACCTACTGAAACCAATTTGAGGGTGAATTCAGTCCGTGATACTGAACAACTTTCCCCAAGGAATATATAAAACAGGAATATAAAACATATACTTATTGAAAAAAAAAAAAAAAATGCTTTTCATAGAAAATTAGAAACTCGGATCAGCTGAACATTCAACTTGTATGGGAGGCAAAAAAATATTTTTCATACTGATACACTATCACGTCTTTATCCCTAACGGGGCAGACAGAGCCTAGGGCGGCAAGGCCCAGGCCACTTTTAGCGTGATGGTGGGCATGAAGGTGGAAAAAGGAAATCATAATAGTGATGGGTTGCTAACCGCATCGCCTATTGATATGATTCAGATTCTCGCCCATTCCCTCGATCGGCTTTTACGATTTGCGCGGGAAGAGAAGCAGCTGGTACATTCTATGTTTTTTCTTTTCTCCCAGACCAGCATGGAAGATATTTTTCATGTTTCAATGTATGTTCCTTGGGGAAAGTTGTTCAGTATCATGGACTGAATGAACCCTTAATACAGTTTCAGTATATGTTGTTACACCCTGTATATTTCTTATGTGATGTATTTACAAACTAGTTGGCATCGGGCAACCAACCAAACAGCCCTTATTGTAGCAAGTACAATACCCGGCATATAAGTTGACCCAAAATGGCGGCTCTACGCAGGTATAATTAGAGGCAAAAGTGTGCGCAGTGACCACCATTTTGGTTCAACTTATGTGCCGGGTATTGTATGTATTTAGGTATACAACGTGGAAGGGACATACCCGTAATAAATCTAACCACGGGCTATACTAGATCACTAAAGTATAATGAAATTGAAATAACAGCCAAAAAAATAATAATCGACATTTCCATACAAAAGTGAGAAGCCCGGGCGCCCGGGCGATTTGAAATGAAATGTCATTTTTTTTTTTTTTGGTTTTATGACTGTTATTACTGTGAAAGGAAGAGCGGGACAGGGTCGACCTCGGCGAACGTTCTGCGATCAGATTGCATATGTTCTGAAAAAGGGAGAGGTAAGAAGTACACGTAACCGAAGGGCATGTATGAAGAGGTTGATAAGTGTAGATGAAGCGAAAGAGGTCTGTCAAGATCGTAGCAAGTGGAGGTCCATAGTCTCTGCCTACCCCTGTGGGAAACAGGCGTGATAGTATGTATGTATGTATGACTGTTATTTCAATTTCATTATACTTTAGTGATCTAGTATAGCCTGTGGTTTGATTTATTACAAGTATATCCCTTCCATATTGTATACACTATTATACAGGGTGATTTAAAACCTCGTAGCTATATCCAAAGAAAGAACTTTTTAAGCGAAACAAAAAAAGAACATATTCTGTCATGTTTCTTAATAAAAAAACCAAAGATATCATCCGACAAATGCATACTAAAAATCTTTTATTTGAATGTCACCGCCCACTACCGGACTCGTGGCCGGCGAGCGGGAAAGGCAACGGCCGCGCGTATAATAAAGTCAGTAGGTAGTATCAAAAAAATTACTAAAAATAAGTCTTTTTCTTACAGTTTTGTGTTATACTAATTATTCTGATTCCGAGATATAGCCCAATTTTAATCAAGCCGTGTGGTTCCCGGCAGAGTAGAATAAGGACCACTCCAAGTCTTCCCGTGGATGTCGTAGAAGGCGACTTAGGAAACACAAGCTGAACGAAGCTTATAAACATCAGTGAGACCTCTCCAACCCGTCTGGCCAGCGTGGAGAGTGTAGGTCAAATCCTCTGACTGCTTTAGCTAAGTAGGTATGGTATGGCTCTGGTAGTACAGAGGGTCGTGCTCCTGTAGTGGAGACTAAAAAAGATCTGGATGATGAATATAGATAGGGAGTGCAAACTCAACCTGTATATTTGTATGTAAACCATTATGCAATTCAAATAACCTAAAAATTGTATGGACAATTGGTGTTATTATAAAAAAAAAAATAAACGTAATAATAGGGATATGGATCCCTATGATACAGTGTTTCTTCATTTTGTAGGACTAAGGGTGGCTAACAAAGGGAGGCTTATGCCCAGCAGTGGGTTTTTGAAAGCTGATGATGATGAAGGGTTGGGACACATCTGTCAGCACAGAAACTTCTGAGCGACAGAAAACGATAGCAGTATAGGAAAGTGCTGTTCCGTGCTGACAGGTGTCCTATCCCTAAAATTTTATGGACACCTTATTTTAAAAATAATAAAGTAAATGTAGCTGCCCTGTACATACATTTCCCACTGCCATGTACATTAAAATTTTTATCTTCATTTCCAAGAATTAATTTCGAATGAGGGCGCCACTGGCGTTCTTCAAACTCATTCTGTCCTAGTCTAGACATTAGTGCCAGGATTACTTTAAGGGGGGTGCATCTACATCTCAGCACCGGGGGGGGGGGGGGGGGGGATAGGAACCTAAGCCACGTCGTTCTATCTGGAGAATTTCATTTGAGAATTTGACAGTATCTCTTCTAAAACTTAACTAAATCGAATGCAACGGCTGTATTATCCTATCATCCAAATCAATCTTCCTGTCATGAACCTTAAGGTGTCCCTTTAGAGTACATTTCTGCGTGAACGCCCTCCCACAAACCGGACACACGAACCTCTTATCATTATTATGTATCCGCAAATGTTCTCTTAAAGTCTTCTTCCTTTGATAAGACTTCTGACAAATATGACACGTATGTATCCGCTCCCCATCATGCTTTATCATATGCATTTTCAAAGCGTTTTTAGTATAAAATGCTAAGTCACATTTATCACATTTGTGATTCCGTTCGTGTAAATGGTCTCTCCGGACGTGACTCGATAGATGTCCCGGAGTGATGTAACTCTGCGGACAAGCTTTACACTTATATCTTTTCAATTCTTCATTGTGCACCTCTGCTAAATGTTTCTGCCTTGCATAGAATGACGTAAGAGAAATATTACACCGTTTGCAGGCATAACGGACACCGGATTTGTGTTCTTTTGAAACGTGGTTCTCTCGCTTTGTTACTCGGTCAAAAACTGCATTGCAATGTCTACAAGGGAAGTTACCCACTTCATGGGTCCGCATATGGCCTCTTAATCGAGCTTTAGATGCAAAAGCTTTGCCACAATTCTCGCATATATAATTTGGATAATGTAAATTCATATGTGTATTCAAATTAACGTAATTCAAGAATGTTTTCTTGCATATTGGACAGTCTAGTTGATCCTTCTCGAGTTTGAACGGCAAGTTATTCCATTTCTTACTATACTTCAACTGACTACAATGCTCTATATGCTGTTTTAACTCGTCATAGTTACATATATCTGTTGTGCAAATCTTGCATCTCAATTTATTTGAATATCTATAAAACCTCTGCGCGTTTGAAAACATCATCTTTTTGAACGCCACATGTATGTTTGTTCTATTATGTTCGACTATATGTTTCTTTATATCGTCTAAATTTGTAGATTTCTCTGGACACACCGTGCAAGAGAATGTTCTGTTTTTCTTAATTTTGAAAGGGAACAGACCGGCTTGCAACATTAATTCTGTTTCTTCCAAATCCTGTTTTTTCACGGAATACTTCATCTTGGATTTGGTCACAGATTTCCTGGTCTTCTTTGACTCTTCTTTCGGTTCCACCTTCACCTTGAACTCTGTTAATGCTGTAACATAAAAATATATTCAGAACAATCCGACATCTTACTAATAGGACATATGACGCAAAACTCTGCGCAGATGGCGGCACTACCCCATACAGTAAACATTCTGCTGTCATTCTAAATGTCATATTTTTTCACAACAAATAATTATTCCAAAAATCTATATCAAAAATCTTTATTTCTTACTTAAATAATACAAATTTCTGGGACCCACCTAGTAAGCTTATATATATATATATAATATATTATTATAAAAGTATTTGATTTTAATAGTTTTATTATTAATTACTCATTCAAACATCTGCGCTGTGGTGTTATGACTTCCTATGGCCATTTAAATACAATACCCGGCACATAAGTTGAACTAAAAATGGTGGCACTGCGCAGGTAAAATTAGAGGCAAAAGTGTGCGCAGTGACCGCCATTTTGGTTCAACTTATGTGCCGGGTATTGTGTACCTAATTATTAGGTACACAATACCCGGCACATACCGGTCGCCATAAATATTAGGAACTAATATCAATATAATTTTATGGCGACTTTGATGTACTTGTCACTGTCAAACATTTGTTTACGGTCTGCGCTAGTGCTGCACTCTGGCGGTAGAACATTGCAGTAATATCGCCTATTGTATGCAACAGGCAAGAAACTTGCACCGTGTAAATGGGCCTTAACCCTTTATAAGGCAGAAGGTATATTTGAAAGTCATTGTTTTTCGGACCTTATCACCAAGGCATAAGGCTTGAAACTACGTCAAGCGGACGCCCTGGACGGTTTCAGTCCGTCTCTGTCACAAACCCTAAGTGCGATAGAGATAGCTGAAACCGTCGCGGGTCACGTGTCTCTATCGCACTTAGGGTTTGTGACAGAGACGGACTGAACCCGTCCGCTTGACGTAGTTTCAAACCTTAACCCTTTATGAGATAGAAGGTATAATTGAAAATCATTGTTTTTGGACCTTATAAAAGGCATAAGGTTTAATTTTTGGTGGTAATATTTTTACCAATACCTTAAATAGGCCTCCTTCTTCTTCTTATCGTGTCGCTGACTCAAATTTATATTTTTGTTCTTCCAGAACGATGCCACTTTTACGCCTCCCTCCGAGGCAGAGTAAAGTTCATGCATGGTACAGCTGGTGGGGCCCAAAGGGCATGAGAGGAGACTGTGCTTCTGCTTGATCAATGTAGCGCCAGCGCCAGATTGTGCTTACATCGACCTACCTCAGTTCGGAGGCGATTCAAGCACCTCCAATAGGCCTTGAAGAATATTTACCCATGTCATCCTCGTCGCTGAAATGTCCATCAAAATGGTTGTCGCACTCGTCGGCTGAAGACTCCTTCTTCACGGCCGCTTCACCGACAGCTTCTTTCTCGATTTCTAAACAGAAGAAAAAATTTCTTTGTATTATATTGACACTCCACCCATACCAAAATAATGTAACCTTTTGAAGACTGGGTTGACTGGAAGAGATCCCTTCTTGGGATAAGTCCGCCTTTGTACAAGTTATTTCTTTTTCTCTTCGTATTAAATAATGTACATGTATTTAAATGTAATTTTTGTGCAATAAAGAAATTAAACAAACAAACAAATCCGCTAGATGACAAGAAGTCAAATCAGACACTTTTTTCTAATAGTCAAAACAAACATTTTCTATGGGATTTGTATGAAATACAAAACCGTGACGTCATAGATTTTTCGAGTCAAATAGCGCTCTTAATATCAGTTTTTCTGCATTAATAAATCTAAAATCATGTTTAAAATGGATATGATCAATGACAAGTGGCACTATTTTGTGACGTTTTATTCTCTTAACAGTACCAAATAATTTATTTTTGATTCAGTCATCTACCCAATTCCCAATCATTCGATTATAAGGCTTGAAAAAAAATAGATAGAGATAGCTGATACCATCGCGGGTCACGTGTCTGTCGCACGTAGAATTAGGGTTGGATCTCATCTATCAGCACGGAACAGCACCTTCCTATGCTGCTATCCTTTTCTGTCGCTCAGAAGCGTCATTTGCTAGAGCGAGAGAAAGCGACGGAATGCTTCAGCACGGCCGGTGCCGTTCCGTCGCGTTCCGTAGGTCAACTTACAAAATGGATTGTTATTTGCAGGGAAAATTAATTTTGCTTTTTTGACGGCCACCTGCAGCTTGCAGTCTCATCTTGCTTTAAAAATTTCAGGGTGGCTTAATCAATAGGTTAATTCTCCTCAGAGAAAACTTACATTGCTTCTTGACGACAGAAAAAACCTGTTTCATCAGGTTCCGTGGGCTTCTTTTCGCGCCGAACGTACAGATCTTCGTCCTGCAGTCTGTGACACAAAGCTCACAGATCAGCCGCGACTGTCTTTACCTACTTCTTATCTACTGACAGAAAACTAAATTTGTTCTTTGACGACCGCTTGCAGCTTGCTGAAAGCAGTATCCAGTTGCTTACAAAACTTCGTCCTGCAGTCTGTGATACAGAGCTGGCAGATCAACCGCGACTTTCTTTACCTACTTCTTATCTACCATTTCATTTATTTATTTCCATAAAACAATATACATCGTGTCGGAATAACTTAAAACTAACATCTTTTAAATTTAATTATGTAACATATAAAATATACAAACATCTATGTCAACACCGTTATAACTTATACTACAATTTAATTATTTAAAACAATGTCAAAAAAAAATTTATATAGAAAAAATATATATAATTAATGGTCAATCTAATTAAACAATAATTTCAGATCACTTAAAATATTGGTCTATGGAGTAGAAGGACTTTTCTAACAAATATTTTTTTAGCTTTCCCTTAAAGGGCTTAAGGGTCGGCACCATGTAAACTGGGTTTGCGCAGGCAACAAGTTTGTACAGAAAGCGTTTGATTTAAGTCAAATAATGTATATACATAGATAGAGGAAGAGTTGGGACAGTAGACGAAAAAAAGGATTTTTTAAAATATTTTGTAGTTTTCCTAAAAACAAGCATTGAATTTACCCAAAAACATGCAAAACGCACTTTGCGCGGGCAATAGTTATGGCTTAAGTAGAAAAGACCACTAAGAAAATTACATACCTAGTTATAGGTGAATAGACTAGCCAGTAGACGAAAACCGTATATTTTTAATTTTCATTCAGAAAAAGTAAGATAATTGTAAAGAAACCTTAAAGAAATATTTTAGAAAATCTAGCTACAAACTGACTTGTTTTTCTGCGTAAAGAAATATTCTAACAAGGGATTGCATATATTTTATAAAAATAAAGGCTATTTTGAAACATTATTCTTAATATTTGCTTACAATGCAATCACGCAATAATAAAAAAAAAAATTTTAAAAATTGGATGTTTTGCAACGTTTTTGACAGAATTCTCTGAAATGGCGGTCATGTTTTTTCCATACAAATTCAGTTGCCCGCCGGGCGTTCAGGAAGGAGGCCGTGTCGAATTTTTCAAAAAAATCCATTTTCGAATTACGTAAAATTGCATTACAGTCTAAAATATTTCAATAAAAAACTATGTACAAACTGCCAAATTATGTCATACTTTTGCTACACTATGGTACAGTTTTGACATTTTGTTGACGTTCAAGTAAAGATGTAATGCTATCGCAGATACGACATCGCACTTTTTTTTTAAATTTTATTGAAAATTAAGTCAATGAAAAAAATTATTTGGTTTGATTTATTACCTATATTTTTTAATTGGCGATTAGGGTGAAAATCGGATTGGAACTTTCTCGGGTCGCGGAATCATATTGTTTTATCATATTAACTGTTTTTGTAATAAAAGGTGCTGTGTAATTAGGGTTTTACAATTATTTTGAGGGGTGATTCAGTCTGAAATTTTGAACAACTTTTCCCCATGAATATATATCAAAATACGAATTGACATTATGCGTAATATATCGAACCACAGGCTATACTAGATCTATACTTGGCTAGGCAGGCAGGCTATAGCAGGCTATTTATCTATACTAATATTATAAAGAGGAAAGATTTGGTTGTTTGTTTGTTTGCATTACATGGCTCCGAAACTACTGGACCGATTTAAAAAAACTTTCACCGTTGGAAAGGTACACTATCCCCGAGTGACATAGGCTTTGTGTGTACCAAGGATAAAGCCGGGGTGGACTGCTAGTATAGTATAATGATATTGAAATAACAATCAAAAAACAAAAACAAAATCTGCATTTTCATACAAAAGTGTGCAGCCGCCCGGGAAATTTGTATAGGAACCAATTTTGTTGGTGTTTTTACTGTTTTTAGGGTTTCGCTTGTCTGTCTGTCCGTAAGTCACAGCCAATTTGCTACGAAACTTTTGAAAAATATACAGTTAATAGTTCTTTACCTATAGATTACAGGAAAACCTATTAGAAGATAAAAAATAAAAAGGTGCAATAATGCTAATTACTGCTTCATTAATCAACCAATTTTTTTAGCTGTTTTCAGGAAAAAAATTTTTTTTTCGTGCTCTTTTTTGATTCGTTAAAAATATTGCACAAAATCAAACAGTCAAGTCATTGATTGAGCACATACAGCTGCTAAGCTAAGACTGTTGATCTGTTCAACGTGCAATCCTTTTTTATCCTCCGTACTTACATAATAAGGTGAATAGAAGTGAAAGGTGTTACGATTGCAGATGGTCGCTAAACGTATTGTTTCACAAAAAAAATTCAAATGTGTACATTTTCTGTCAGTGAAACACAAAACGTGTAGTTTTCCAAGTCACCGCTCGCGTAAAATACTATTTGATTGTATTTTTGAGAACGTCCTGTCAGCGATAAGTAATATTGATTTACGCAGAAATATCATAAATTTGTCTATGGTTCCCTAAAATTTCAACTTAACTAAAATAAACCGGCCACGTGCCGTGACGGGCTACGTGCAGTGTAGGGTTCCGTAGTCAGTACCTACTTATTTTATGTAACTAACAACTGCCTAACTTTAGGTCTGAATTCAGTCCATGATACTGAACAATTTTCACCAAGGAACAAACGAAATACAAAAATTATTTCTGATCTCTTACACACAAGATTTCGCAAAATGTAATATTTATGTAATATATGTATGGAATATGTAAGGACAAATCACACTAATTAAGCTAGCCCCAAAGTAAGTTTTAAACTTGTATTATGGGATACTAACTCAATGATACTATATTTTATGATAAATACTCGTACATACATAGATAAACACCCAAGACCCAGGCCAATTTGAAAAAGACCATTTTCTAACTTGCCCTGGCTGGAGCTCGAACCCAGAACCTCCGGATTAGCGGTCTAGCGTGTTAACAATTTCGCCACGGAGGTCGAATGGAAAGCAAACATTTTCTTTTCATATTTAATTATGTGTTCCTTAGGAAAAGTTGTTCAGTATCATGAACTGAATCCACCTTAAATTGGTTTTAGTACAGGGAGACGTTATATACTAATGCCGTGAATTTTTTTAAGTGTCTATATACAACCGTTTAACTGACAGAGAGGGGAGACACATGATTCTTACAAAAATTTACAATCAAAAACCAAATATTTCACAAACGGATTGCTAAAACAAAAAAGGGTGTTAATAATCTTACAAGATTTTTGAAAGACCTATTCAACTACGTCTCACAACTCTCACACCACACATTTTTTTTTCATGTTTTTATTACTACATATCCATGCCCATGCCCAATTACAGCTTTCTAGTAATAATAGTCTATGAGTAAAACTGGGGACAGACAGACAGACAGACATGACGAAACTATAAGGGTTTCTTGTTTACTACGGAACCCTAAAAAGCTGCGTGAAACGAAACAGATTCTCTATTCTAAGGGTTCTTTGTCATTTGCGCTTTAACAAATTTCAAAATACGAGTAATCAAAACCACTTGTGCAAATATTTCGCTCCACTTCGCATACGATTAATTCAAAAATTTATGGATGAATGACCGTGCTTTTACAGGTTAAGCAACTTCTAGCCTGGTCACAGTTAAGATGGGTGACCGTGCTTTCAATCTTAATGTTGTCCAAGTCAAATGTTGAGATTCTTATGAATAAATTTCAGTTTTTTCTACCTACATAACTTGGCAGCTATTTAAATTTCAATTGTTTTGTCTGAATTTGAACTTGGCATTTTCACATTTATGTTTTTGATGGGATAAAATAAACACCCAAGAACCAGGACAAATTAAAAAAGGCCATTTACCAACTTGCCCTGGCTGGGAATCGAACCCAGTACCTCCGAGTGATGGACTAGCGTGTTAAGGAATCGCCACGGTCGACTAATAAATTGAAAAAGTAATAAATTTTACGCAAGATTCGAATAATACTTGGATTTTTTAGAAAGTGCTATATGAATTTCACATATATTTAAACTCGCTTTTTAAATAAACGTCTTGCATGCACGCACACTACTGTATTTTCGACTTTACTTTTTCTACTAATAGCCTGTCTACTAAAGTGTTAAGTACATTATAATGACGTCTGCCAAGGCCTTAATTCAGAAATAATAATTCAAACAAAATAATTCTTTGATTTGATTGATTTGAAAATTTTAATAAGTATCGCGGACTGGAAGTCTTGACGAAAAGAAAAAAGTAAGCTGTATACTAATTCTACGTTACGATTTATGATTACCTACATCTATTGTCCCGTTTACACATTATTAACTCTATGTAACTTCATCTTGACATTTTTATCCCCCTAGCGGGAAAATTTTGCATATTTCGGAGCCAAATCCGAGCACATGGCTTTGTGCATACGGTCCTTAAGGCCTTGACTAGATTTTATTTCTTTAGGTAGTTTGTTGTAAGCCCTATATGCTTGGTAGTGAGCATTGTGTTTCGCTATTTCCAACTTGGGAATGGTATCATGTTTCAGATCCATTCTCCGAGTTTTTTCACGTAACTGTTTCTCCTTATTTGTCTCTATTGTTGTAATTTTTTTTTGAAGTCAGTCAGAAAGACATATAGGTACAAGCACGGAACAGTCAAAATGCCTAACTTGACAAAGAGCTCTTCACACGACTCCCAAGGCGGAATACCTACCATGGCTCTTATAGCTCTTTTTTGGATCAAAAAGGCTCTGTCTTGATTATAGCGGTAACTTTTACCCCATAGCTTGATGCTATACCTTAATTTCGATTCCACCAGAGAGTAATATCCTTTTTTTAGATTAATTATTGAAATTTCATTGCGGAGACTTCTGATGGCATAACAAGCCGATGAAATAGAATCATCTAGTGCTCCTAGCTCTTTCTTCTAGTTTAAAAATTCGTCAATATGTATACCTAAAAATTTTGTATTATTTACTATTTCAACTTTATTTCTATTTAATTTGATGTCAAGTGTGTCGGAATTTCGTGATGTCGAATTGAAAAGAATAACTTAAGTTTTGTTATAATTCAACTTTAAATTATTGGCACTAAACCACTCATTGAATGTACTAAGAATTTTATTTATTTTAAGATTAAGGTTATTGATATTGTTATCAGATATTACCACATTTGTGTCGTCCGCAAATAAGACCAATTTTGAGTCAGGGTGGAGATTTTGAATACGTGCTACTAGGTCATTTGTGAAAATAAGAAAAAGAAGAGGTCCCAAGATAGAGCCTTGAGGCACTTCTATCTTTACTGCGAGTGATTTAGACCTAACCGTATTTTCACTATCGCCCTCGATTGATTTAAGTTCTACAAACTGCTTCTTATTTTCAAAGTAAGATTTAAAAAATAAAAGTATTTTGCCACGTATGCCGAAATGCTCCAGCTTTTTTAATAGGATGTCTTGGTCAACCAAATCAAAAGCAGAGCTCAGGTCAAGAAAGAGACCAGCTACTTTTTTCTTATTGTTTAGATTTTTTACTATTTCATTTACAAGTGCATCTATAGCATCTCATGTTCCTATATTATAATATATATATATATGTTGATTAGTAATATTTTTATTGTTGATTTGAAGAGTTATTTTATTATGTAATTTTTTTCTTACTTTCTGTCTATGTTCGTCTATGTTCAGATTTTTTTCTCTTTCTATTTCTAAGTTAACTGCTTTTTTTAGCCATTCTAATTACTCTCCTGTAGATTCTTATATATTTTAATTTATATTTTTGAACAGAGTCATGGCAATCTTTTTTTGTAAAACTACATAAAAATCGCTTCGTTTTACTTGCAACTTTTATTCCTTTTGTAGTCCATGACATTTTATTTCTTTGCCTATAGTATACCTTAATTTTTTTCTTTTTAAAGCATTGTGTAAAAATCTCCTTAAAAGTGTTTAGAAAGCCATTTATTCCCTTATTAGTCCAGTTACAACGCTTTATTTTTTCTCGAAATAAATAATTATTTTTTCACTATAAAACCTTCTTACTGTGTAATAATATTGCCCCCTGCTTTTATTTTCAGTAATTTTTTCTAACAATAATTTACAAAAAATCGCAGCGTGGCCGTCTGCTAAGTTATTATGATCAACTTTATTTTTCACAATCTGCTCCGCAGGTAAATTTGTCAAAAAGTTATACAAACAGGAATGTCCACGCATGTAGGTTACTTCATGTATGAGAGCCCTAAAGTTATAACTCTTTAAAAGATCCACAATGGCATCTTATTGTTTGTTATCTTTAAGTATATCTACGTTGAAGTCTCCACAGATTATGCATTTCTTATCAAAATTTTAATCTAAAAGTCCTTCCAAACATTGTATGAAGTCGTCAAAATTTCCTGTGAGAGGATTCCGATACACACAGAATATGTTGAGATTTGTTTCTATATCCCTTATACCACATATTTCAAAGGCCTCAGCTTTATACATCCTTTTACAAATTGGTATATCACTACATTCTCTATTTTTATGTCCTAGTATAAGGGCACCCCCTTTCTTTTTTTTAATCCTTACATTAAATGATACCAGTTGATATCCGTCCATATTAAATAGTTGGACAGAATTTTTTTTAGGCAATGTTCCGTGACACATACATAATGTTGCTCCGTGTTTTAAGAGTCTAGATAAAAGTCTAACTCATATTTCTTACTATCTATCCCATTCAGATTTTGGTGAAATATATTTACACCTAATCGAGTCACTATTACACTGATTGCTCACGAAAAAACTGCTTATTATTATTAATTACATTGTCTGTTTGTGTTGATCTGTCCGTCCTAAACAAAGAATAGTCCGTTTGTGTGCTACTACTCCGCTCACTGTATATCCTTTTCTTAAATGAATTTAAATATGTATTATTTTTATCTACTGACAGAAAACTAAATTTGTTCTTTGACAACAACATGCAGGTAGCCGAGAGTAGTCTCCAGTTGCTTACAGAGCTTCATCATGCAGTATGTGATACAGAGCTCGCGGATCAGCGGCGACTTTCTTCACCTTATGCTTATCTACTCACAGAAAACTTACTTTGCTCTTTGACAACAGCCTGCAGATTACTCAGAGCGGTCTCCACTTGTTCCCGGAACATCAGGGAGTCTTGCAGTCTGCTGATACAGAGCTCGCAGATCAGCCGCTTCGTGTCCCCAAGAGGCATCAGTAGGATCTGGAAGAATTTACAGTATAATTATTTAAGGTAGATAGAAGATATAGGCAAATGGCCTTGAAGTGTCAAATAAATTGTAAACTCGTAAATATGGTGATAATTTCCATATTGCTCTTCGTCATGCACTAGATAGCCCTTTAAATTATTTTATGAACTGTCGTTGAAACTATTATTGGTGATTCGTCTAGCTTTAAAACTTGCCGTGGCCACTTTTGGCGGAGGCAAGTTTTAAAGCTAGAGGGACTAATGTAAATACTTTCAACGGTGGTTCATAAAATAATTTAAAGGGCTATCTAGTGCATGACGAAGAGCAATATGGAGATTATCTCCATATTTACGAGTTAACAATTTATTTCAAATGAGGGCACCACTTCAAAGCCATTTGCCTATATCTTCACCTTAAAGACATACTACTAGTAAAGTTATAGAATTTACAGTAGAATTATTTAAAGACATACAGTACACCCTGTGATACAAGAAAGCACACAGTACCTTATAGTTGAAGAGCTGACGACCGAAATTAACTTCATTTTATAACGCCTGATATTTTATAATCCTTTGAATGCCATCGTTGGTATAACAGTCATGAACTTAAAGTGGAACTGGGCAGGACACCTGGCCCGACGGAGTGATGGCAGGTGGAGCAATGCTCTGACCGAATGGTGGCCCAGATCGGGTGAGAGAAGCGTCGGGCGTCCGCCTATGCGATGGGTTGACAATATAATCAAAGTTGCAGGTCGCACCTGGATGAGAGCAGCACAGGACCGAGATGGGTGGCGTCGACGAAGAGAGGCCTATGTTCAGCACTGGGCGGAAGAAGGGCTAGGATGATGATGAATGCCATCATTGCAGACACAATAAAAAAAATTATGTATGTAGGTACTACTAGTAAAGTTGTACTAAGTATTAACTACAAACCCTGACTGCTTAAACCCTGAGGGTAACATGGATCATCAATCTATTGCTATAAGAATAGCTAATATTGTACTTTGATATCTTAAGGTGAAGATATAGGCAAATGGCCTTGAAGTGGCGCCCTCATTAGAAATAAATTGTTATCTCGTAAATATGGTGATAATTTCCATATTGCTCTTCGTCATGCACTAGATAGCCCTTTAAATTATTTTATGAACCACCGTTGAAAGTATTTACATTAGTCCGTCTAGCTTTAAAACTTGCCTCCGCCAAAAGTGGCCACGGCAAGTTTTAAAGCTAGACGGATCACCAATAATAGTTTCAACAGCAGTTCATAAAATAATTTAAAGGGCTATCTGGTGCATGACGAAGAGAATATGGAAATTATCGCCATATTTACGAGCTAACAATTTATTTCACACTTCAAGGCCATTTGCCTATATCTTCACCTTAAGAATCCCCTTACCCTAGACTTACCCATACAAACAGTCTTAAGTTTTATTTTGAAAAGATATACAATACAATACAATACAATACCCTTTATTGCACAAAAGTAAAAAACAAAACATAATTATCTTAAAAATTAGGAAATGCGCAAAAGGCGCAAAATATGTCAAATTTCGCAAAAAAAATGTTACTTTAAATATATCTAGGGTTATATTTGGTTTTCACAGTCAAGATATGAACTTGTAAGAAAATATAAGGGTGTAAAAGTTTTCCATACTGATGGTCAAAAATTATATAGTACACTATATTCTCTTTCAAGTTCATATTTTAACGAGGTATGCTGTGCTTGGACAGATGAAATAACTAGTAACCGTTTTTTTGTTAATTTAATAAACCATTATCATCATCAGAACTTTTTTAGTCTCCGCTGCTGGAGCACAACCCTCTCTGTACTACCAGAGCCATATATTAGCCAGAGCAGTCAGAGGATTTGGCCTACACTCTCCACGCTGGCCAGATGGGTTGGAGAGGTCACACTGATGTTTATAAGCTTTGTTCAGCTTGTGTTTCCTAAGTCGCCTTCTACGACATCCATGGAGAGACTTGGAGTGGTACTATTCTACTCTGCCGGGAACCACGCGGCGAGCAATTTAATATACCATCTTGTGCTTATCATCAGGTTATACTATCTCTAGAGCTGCACCAAAAGACAGTGCTATATCATGACAGGTCTAGCCTTTAACTAAAATCTTTGACAATGAGGACCTTTGTTTACTTTGACTTAGGCCAAAGTAATATAAATAACTATCACAAATATATGCCGAGCTACAGTTTGCGTTATCGTAAAGACCTAATTACCATACTTACATCGATAGAGAAGCATTTAAACAGCATTTCTGTGTACGATTGCTTGTTGCCTTCAAAACTTTGCGATACTAACATACTCTTCACCACACCTTCGTTTAAACATAAATTGCATATGCCCAGCAAAGGCAACGCCTCTACCATTATTTCAGAATCCATTTTACTAGTTTAAATAGAGTTTATAGTCAAATAACTGCAATTAATTCCATTATTTTGTTGAAATTGGAAAAATTGTGATGTATTCATGGCTAATGTCAATGCGTCAAGATGACATTTTACTTTTTAATTCTAGGTTTCTGCAACCAGGCATCATGAGTGAGAAAAACAACTATAGAAAGAGCCTATACATGTGCTAATAAGACCTTTGAAAATAAATTAGCGCCATCTGTTGTCGAGTAGCAGAACTAGGAATTAACTGCTCTAGGTAGGATTTGTACCTCTGGACTGGAGTTTGGACCTCAGCTGCTACCGTAGCAGCTGAGGTTCAGAAGTACAATCGGTCACCATCTTTACGTATCAACCTTGGGTTCCAAAGTAAATAAAAACCCTCATCTCATACGAAGTTAGGCGGTTTTCTACAAATACCGAACCCCAGTTTTGTAAAAATAAATTAGCCCATCATCGTATCGCTGTACTGACCTCACCCTTCGTTCTGGCCAGCGAGATCTGTTTTGGCAGAATTATGAGACATCATGCTAAGTCAGGATACTATATTGGATTTTTGTTATTCTTTGTGTGTCCCTCATGCATGTACCAAAATATGTGGCCTTTTAGTAAATAAAGATTTTATCTATCTTATAGTATGTAGGTATGGCAAATACAGATAAACTATCACGTCTTCATCCCTAACGGGGCAGACAGAACACGTTGGGTCTTGCGGCTCTATAATAGATAATGTATATAATACGATTCGCATTTCCACCCCCCCCCCCCCCCCCCCCATTTCCTCGATCTTCTACTTGGCTTCTACGACCTGCGCGGGAAGAGAACCAGCTGGTACTATCTAAGTTTATCCTTTTGTCTCGGACCAGCATGAAGGTATGATATGTACCTATAAATTTGTATTATAAATAAAACAAAAATTATCAGTTATTGATCTATGTATCTTTATTGCAATATAACTGCCCATGCTGCCGTTTGAGATGGCGGCGCCAAGAATCTTTCGACTTGAACCTACCCTCACAATAATTACAAGAAAAAGACCTAACATCCTCATGGGTCCTTTCATGTCTTTTCTGGTCACATTTCGTAAAAAATCCCAAGCCACATATACTACATGGATAATTGCGTTCCCTTATATGTACGCTACGAACGTGGGTTTTCAAATTATTTGGGGAAAGGAACACTTTATCGCATTCAGGACATGCGCTTATCTGTCTTTTCGCGCCATGTTCTTTCACTTTATGTTCAAATAATAAATGTGTATATTTAAACGTTTTATTACATACAAGACAATATCTTTTCGATTGAGGCGTTTTGTGAACTTTCCTCATGTGTTTTATTCTAGTATGATTATTAGGAAATGTGGCCGAACACATTGTACATTTCTTCTCCCTGTGAACTTGGTTCAAATGCGATCTTAAACTTAACCTACTTATAAAGGATATCCCGCAAATTTCACACACATTATTCGTGTAATGGCTATTCATATGTATAGATAAGCGTGTAAAAGTCTGAAACACTTGTTCGCACATGACACATTTCAATTCTTTTTCTAACCTATATGGTATTAAAAAGTGTCCGTTATCATGGAATTTAATATCATGAGACACCAAATGCTCTTTCAAATCGTTCAAATCTGTACATTTCTCCATACAGATTTTGCATTGTAAGTTGGATATGTCTACATATCGATAAGTTTTTCCACGGAGAAAATGGAATCTGTTCTTTATGAGTTTTTCATCAGCGTGAGTTTTCGAATGTTCTCGCAAGTCCTTAATAAGTGTGAAGTTGTCTCTGCATAAGAAACATTTGTAGGAAGTTCGGAGCGATTCGAAGAGGCATACATTGGAGTTTAATATAAGTTTGAGAGAGTTTTCTATGAGGTTTTTTAGCGCTTGGGAATCTTCGTTGTCGCCGTCTTTTCCTGTAAAAATGATGAAAAACACTAATCATTAAGGCCGTACCTAAATTTTCCGGGGTCCAGTGCTGCCCCCATTTAAAATAAATCATTTCAAAGAAAACGGAGACATCATTTAAAATTTTGCTACTAACAAGTCCTAGATAACCCTTCGAAGTATTTTATGAACTACTGTTTACAGTTTAAAGTGAGAACGTTAAGCTTTACTACGCACATTTGCGAAAAACGGCCACTTTTGGCAAATGTGCGTAGTAAAGCTTAACGTTCTCATTATAAACTGTAAACAGTAGTTCACAAAATAGTTTGAAGGGCAGCACTGGACTCCGGAAAATTTTGGTACGGCCTTAATTTACACACAAATGCATTCCTAAGGTTTTTCCCCTGTAATGGTTTTGAGCTACCACTTTCAGGTGTATTTTTAACCGATTTAAAAAAGAGGTTATCGATTCGACTGTATGTTTTTTTTATGTATGTTTGTTACGCGATATTTCTTTTTTCATTTGAGAGCCTTTACTACCAAGTTGGTACCATATTAATTTAGTGAAGATATGATGAAGAAATTCCCGTAATTCCATTTTCAGTTCAAATGTAGCTAGATGGAGCTACTAGTCCGAAAGTTCGTAGTGGTGCCGCTTAATTTCGGAAAATGGCGGTATAAGCGTTCATTTCCTACGAACAAACAAGCGCCATCTCCGATTTTTCGTGGATGCCGAATAGACTAAGTAGGGTGAGATAGTAGCGACATCTAGAAATAATACAGGATTTTGGCTTTCTAGCAGAGCATGCTTTTTAGGGTTCCGTACCCAAAGGGTGCAAACGGGACCCTATTACTGAGACTTCGCTGTCTGTCCGTCTGTCACAGGGCTCTATCTCTTGAACCGTAATAGCTAGACACCTGAAATTTTCAATGATTATGTATTACTATGGCCGCTATAACAACAAATACTAAAAATAAGATAACGTGAATAATTGAAGGGGGTCGTCATACAAGAAACGTGTTTCTTCAGCGTTTTAAAACATTGTACGGTGGTATGGAACCCTTCATGTACGAGTCCGACTCGCACTTGCCCGTTTATTTGTATGTCAGTTCTCTGGTATTTGTTTGTCCATGTTGATACTCACTTCTACTCCTACATTTCTTGTTCCCTGTTGTCGACACTTGCTTAGCTTTTTGCGGTTTCTTCAGCGGTGCTTTCTTTTTGTTTGTTTCCTTATAATTTGGTTCTAACCTAATCACGAATATCTCTCCTGCAATGTAGAAAATTATTCATTAATAAATAAATCATAAGAATAAAGGTGAAAAGTATGGATCAGTGGCGGTCATTTTTAATTAAATTAGCTATTTGACTGTGTTTGTTTCCAATTTTCGTGCTGTTTTAAGAAAAAAAATTCTTTTAAGTGCATCAAACACAATCAAGTACTAGACATAGGTAATCTCGACTCCAAGGAGTGTTTCGGTTCACTGAATCTTACTCCGCATCCGGTACCGCCTCATCTTAATGATTCCTACTCCCTTATCGGCTCCAGCTCCGAGGTCCGCTATTGAATCGCTATTGAATCTACAGAATAAAGACGTCCTTTCTGGTACCGGTTTCAATACAGAATAATATCGGCTCCTGTTGATGAATCGGCTCATTTACATATTCGAATCCGGAGTTAATCATGTCTATCAAACTTACCCTCTTCTTCTTCAATCTTCTGACTGTCCCAGTCAATTTTGTCGTCAAAGTAATTTGACTCCAATGAATGGTTTGATATGCCATCTGACAGGTGATCATCAAAGTGACAGTCTAATTCCTCTTTCGGTTCGACTACAGCTTCAACAACTTCTTCTGAAAAAAAAAAAATATTAAGCATATTTTACCATGTGCCATGTGATTCCCATGCCGTTTAGTTACCGGCAGAGTAGAATGGGACCACTCCAAGTCTTCCCGTAGACGTCTTAGAAGGCGACTTAGGAAACACAAGCTACTACCCACTATGACGCGCTGCGCAACGCTGCGTAGCGCGGCGCAGCGGGCTCTCTAGTAAACATGTTCTATATTTCTTTCGAAGAGAGAGCTACGTCGCGTCGCGTCTCGGTGTGAACTGACCCTTAGTTCACCTTTTGCACCATTGTGGTCAATAAAGATTAAATAAAAAAAAAACAGTGACTCCAGGAGTGCCGACCGAAGTGAAAACTTGAACAAGGTGGTGTCACACCATAAGTGTTGGGCCACATCTATCAGCACGGAACAGCACTTTCCTATGCTGCTATCCTTTTCTGTCGCTCAGAATCATCATTTGCTAGAGCGTGAGAGAGCGACAAAACGCTTCAGCACCGCCCATGCTGAACTTTCATCGCTCTCTCTCGCTCTAGCAAATTACTGTTTTGAGCGACAGAAAGGATAGCAGCATAGGAAAGTGCTGTTCCGTGCTGATAGATGTGGCCCAACCCCAACAGTTTCGTGAGTTCAGCGGATTTTTTGCATCTCAAAAAATGCTCAACATGCCTAAAGAAGTTTTCACTTCAATAAATAATTGTTGAGTAAACATTTAAAGATTTGAGAAGATTCTGATAACCCACCGTCATTTTTACTAAGCAGAGCCACCTTCAGAGTCTCCTCAGCATCAAGTACTTGCTGCTTGAACGCAGCAGCAGCCCGCAGCTTGGAAATACATTCTTCACATATGAGCTTCTTGTAGGTACTGTCGATTATCTGGAATTTTTAGGAAGGGGTTGTTATAGTACAGCTTGATTTGATACAAGTATTTGCTCCCTCTCTTTCCTATTTCCTGACTGCGAATATCTCTTATACTGGTTTCTCGAGCTATGAGAGTGGTATAACAAGGTTTGGCATCACCATACTCAAAGAATTCGGTCAGTACACGTGTCAGCTTTAGTCTGTAAGCGTGATGATGCACTTCCCAGGGTAGACCTCATTCATACGCTCTTAGTGGCCTCAGACATACCTTGTGGCCATCACAGAATGACCACAATGTGTTCTGAGCGTTATGATAAGAGCCACGTTTTCCCGCTTTTTTTTTCTTCAAATATTACACTCATGTCAATGGTCACCCAAGGATGCCAAAGACTTTGCATTGGAGAAGATTTAGCTGGAAGAGTTTAAATGATTTGGCTATAGTTTTACGACCGACCGCTTGCCTGACGTCAACCCTCTTTGGGAATGTATTTGGGCGAAAAGTTTTACAACCAGCCGCCACCCCAGATGGACTGGTCCTATTCTAACCCAGACCCGCCCGGAATGCATACTAGTTCCATAGTGTGTAGTGTAATAATTAATAGTACTAATGAGAAGTAAGTTAGTAACACTTGAATGCACCAAAAAAACATATTAATAATTTCAAAATTATATACAGTAGCTGTGTGGTTCCCAGGAGAGTAGAATAGAACCACTTCAAGTTTTCCCATGGATGTCGTAGAAGGCGACTTGGGAAACCAAGCTAAATAAAGCTTAATAACATCAGTGAGACCTCTCCAACCCGTCTGGCCAGCTAGGAGAGTGTAGGCCAAATCCTCTGACTGCTCTGGCTAATATATGGCTCTGGTAGTACAGAGGGTCGTGCTCCTGCAGTTTATTCGTCTAAGCGTGTTCCCGGTTGCATCCTCAGCTGTACTGCTTCGGAGCTCAGGGTGTGCTTTCCTGCTTTTTATTCTCCAAATATAACATGCATGTCACTGGTCACCCAAGGATGCCAAAGACCTTGCAAAATGGACAAGAAATAGCCGGATTAGGTCGTGCTCCTGCAGTGGAGACTAAAAAAGACCTGATGATGATGTACAGTATAGGCACAGAATACATAAGAGTACAAACAGAATGGAATCTCACAGCGTCTCCCGCAATTTGGCATCCCCACACCTCTCCCCCGTTCTATGTGCCCCTTATTGCGCTCTTAAACGGTTATTTGCTCATGCAATTCGCGACGTGTCTTGAGAACTGTCAACCAATGGTAACCAACCATCATGGTGAGAAGATGCGCATATAATAATTGTTTATCCACCGAATACAATGAAGAACGTATATTTCATAGATTTCCGAGTGATGAAAACAGGTAACCAAAGCAACAATATAATTTCAATTTATTACATATAAAACAGAATATTTTTACGTCATAGTGTTTGCAAATCTACTGGTATGGATAGATATAATCGTAAATATGTCGAATTCGTTAGTAGGTAAGTATTTTATTCTGCAGTGCGACCCTGAGTATAAATTTCACACATTGACGTGTGTACAGATATATTGTTTCGTTTTTAGTAGTAGTAGGTATAGGGTAAGGAAGCCGGTTAGCGACCAGTTAGCTGAGTTACTCACTTCAGATGAGTAAAATAAAATGTTACCTACATGCGACATTTATTATGTTAGTGTTAATTAGTCCCAAGTATAGTTAGTCTAGTTTAGATATAAAACATAACATACAATACTTTTACCCATTAAATATTATAAAGAGCTAAACAAGTGAAAAAATAGCCATTTCGCCGGTTGGCGACCACTTTTTTCAGTTTACGACCACCAGTAAGCTGGTTTGCGACCACTATTTTAATATTTAATATACTAATAAATCATTTATAACTGATTCAAAATATATGTTTTATTTTGCCTTCAAATAAAGAATATTTTTTACATACCTAGTGTATGTTAATAAAATATTGTCTATTTTTTATAAATTTTTAACAGGTACAGGTATCTAAAATCACATGTGGTCGCATACCCAATAACTTAAATACTTATTTCGGCCGTTGTCTCTCATACTAAATTACGGTGGCCCTAAACCAATGTCTTTATTTCAATTGTGTTGGTTAACGGCCGCCTATCTAGCTTTACTGTTTGTAGGTAAATTAAACAAAGTTCCTTTAAAACTGGTGGTCGCTTACTAAAGAATTGCATCTTTACACTTTATAAATGCCACACCTTAAATGGTTACAGTCCTATATGAACCATTAGGATCAGAATCAGCAAAACAAAATAATGTCTTATTCTTCGGATTGTGACCATGTAAACAATCCGCAATCCAACATTTTTGCAAATATGCACTTCGGTTTTCCGACCACTAGATTTTATTTTAAAATAAAGTATAAAAATAGCAAAATACTACTAAAGTAATATGAAAACTTAACGATTGTACTAAATAAAATCTTACTTGTGTATACAACATGAAATAACTAATGAATCTTACCATTAAGCGCCGAGCGTCGTGCTATTTTTTTTTAAATTACTAAAAAAACTCCGCTGAATCATCACGTGAATTAAGTAATTTTTCTTTGGTGCTAGGGTAAACCATTTGTTTCAAAGTGTGTTAATTCATATTAAATAATCATTTGAGAAACACGTAAGATTTATTTTTTATTTGTCTTATCTCTAGAAATAGTATTATCTTGATTTTAAGACACTAAGTCCGTCAAGTGGTCGCCAACCGAAGGGTGGTCGCTAACCGGCTAAGCGACCCTATATGTTACACTGACTATAGGAAGTGTCATACCTATGACGCAGGTTTCCTTATAAATACACCCAAAATAAATTGTTCTGAAAAAATATTGTGGTTGGGCCAAATAATGATGGTTAAGATCCTCAGCCTTTCTACTCTTAATGAGAGTGACCCGCTCAGACTTATGCTATTATTGTGATAAGATGGAGGACTTACTACATGTCTTGATGGAATGTGACCAGTATACCGCCCTACGTGACCGATTTTTGGCGGGACTATCGATGTTCAACGGTGAACTTAACATTATGTTAAGCGACCCACTATCACATATGGCAAAAGCCATATACCTTTTCATAAGAGCTCTGATGTTGCACAGAAACTAGAAATTATCTAATCGAAATCCCCCATGAGGCTGGCATAGTCACACCAAGTGAACTGAAGCCTCGGAAAAAAAAAATAGATAAAAAAAAAAAAAGATCCTCAGCCATGACGAAGGTGTGTTATTGTTTTGGGAGTAGGTTAGGGCTCCTCACCGGTATCAGCCGTTTTACTATAATGGCTATACATGAAAGATTTGGATTTTCTCTAAACCACAACAAATGTGGACCAAAATCATGTTTGTAGTAGAATGACTTGCCACCTAAATTAATTTTAAATAGTGTAGGTAATGTAAAAAGATAAAGGTACTCACCGTAATATTAAAAGTTTCCAGCAGCATTTCAGCGTACACCTCTTTTTGTCCACCGTAATAGTATTCATTGGACAAATCTTTATAGCAAGCAACCGTCAAACAACACCTACACACGTTAGGTTTCATTTTAATTGATAAATACCTATATATGCAGTTTTCTAATCCATTTTCTGTAGTTATTACAAATACAATCATTCATTAGGTACCTACCCGAAAATACGAAAAAAACAACAAGAAAAGCAAAGAGAATATATAATCTCTAAGAAAAGCAAGAAAACAACGAATTTATGATAGGTGTCAATACTCAATGTCACTGTCAGTCAGTCACTTTATTTATATTTTTTTTTGCCATAGATTAAATATAATATTCATACAGACAGTCAAGGTTTTATTGTAAATAAAATAACGCGAAATTGTAACTATTTCGCTTAGAGCAACACGTAAGGGAGTAGCCTTAGCGATCAATTACCATTCAAATACGTCAGGCATATTTTGCGGGGGGAAATGCGCACACTAGTGCACTTTCGCAGGCTCACATAAGCAAACAAAATTGTAACGACGACACCAATACATACAAAATGAAACAATACATCAACAAATATTGCACACCTCGATAAATTTTTGTGTACGCATAAATCACAACACACACATTGACACGTTTTCGATATAAATAAGGCTGGACTGGCACTATCGACACAGCATATCGATAAATTTCGAAATTTATCATATTAAGGAGGAAAGAACAAAGGTAACGAACTGAAACATTATAAGTATAAAATATCGTATTTATTAGCTTAATTTAGGGTAAATTTAATTTTTAGTTTCTAGCATAATCTACACTCAAAGACAATCATATGCATTTTAGAAGGATTTCTTTTATTCCATGTACAGTGGTAGTTCATATAAATAAAACCATATCAACAATTTATTTAACACAGTCATATTACGTCGCCCGCCACCCAAATTCATCGACACTTAATATGTAAAGGTAGCATCACTAGTTTGTCTATCGGCGAGAAGTTGGATTTATCGCTCAACCGATCCGAAAATTGTACGAGAGCGTACCCGATGTTGGTAAACAAATCCAACAATAATATTTTATGAAAATAAAGGAATTAGGTGTCTAAATGTAATTTAATAGCATTATTACGATTACGATTTACTAATATGTTAAAGGTCACACCATTTTTTTGTAAGTTTGATGTCCCAGACCTCTTTATGCAGCAGAAAACTGAGCAATTTGGCATTTTAAGTACGGCAGCGACGGCAGCGTTCACTCGCGCGACTGGATTCGGTCTAGTAAGAAATCCGAGCGCAACTAGTTTTATTAAACGCGTATGCCCATTTGGGCTTGTACTTTGACAGAGGGGCACAGACTACGGAGCAGATACTATACTAGTATCAGACGACCGACTGCCATACATATTTTTTTGTGGATAGTGTCTATGGGCGGGGCCTTGATTGAATTTGACATTTGACTTTTTTTCTGTCCCGTGATATTGAAGCAAAGAAATTGTCTATTTTGTTTTTTTTTAAATAGCAGGTACCTTTTAAGGTTAATTAAAACCTCATATTTATTACAAAGAAAACAACGAAATAAAAAAGGAAATATTTTTATTTATGTACTAGCTGTGCCCGCGACTTCGTTCGCGTGAATGTTATATAGCCTAAAGCCTTCCTCTATAAATGGACTACCCAACAAAAAAAGAATTTTTCAAATCGGACCATTAGTTCCTGAGATTAGCGCGTTTAAACAAACAAACAAATAAACAAACAAACTCTTCCGCTTTATAATATTAGTATAGACAAAGATAATATAATTACTAACGTAAGTATAGATAATATTACGTCGTACGTAAAATATAAAAGGTAGGTACATCGATATAATACTTATTCATTTTTATATAAAATTTAGTAAAGTAGTCCTCTCAGGCTGGGAGGAGCAAATTTGATTTGTGTGATTTTTCTTATCTGAAAAAAAAGAAAATATCTTTATTTACTTGTTTATGTAGAGGCACAGGTAGAGGTATACGACATATTTACATGTTAGTCAGGGAGAAAAGAAAATATTGGACTGGTATATTCCATTATTTATTTTCACGCGCAGATCGTAAAAAGTCCGATCGAGGGAATGGGCGAAAAAATAAATCATTTTAATAAGTGCGACTAGCAACCCACCACTGTTTTGATTCCTATCTCCACCATAACGCTAAAAGAGGCGTTCGGGTCACGCGGCCCTAGGCTAGGATATATACTATTTTTACGTCGTCAGGAAAAAATTTAGTCTTTATCAGGAATTCAAAATGTCAGACACAAGTTTAGAGCTTTCGCAAATGGGCTAGCATAGCCGCAGCAGTTACTTCAAACAAACTACAAACTAATGCCGATGGTCTTACGGTCAATTTGTCCTCCTAGTTTTAGCTATAGGTAAGACATTTTACTTTAAATATGTACTTACATACCTAAGTACTACTTACTTTAATTCTGTACCTATCAAATAATATAAACTTACGTTGGATGTTGCTGCCTCACCCGTTCAAGTCGTAAAAGCCGAGTTTGAGGGAGAGGTAAACAAACAAAGATATCTGCACTTTTGGAATGAAGTGAGTTCTGACTCGGCTTTTACGACTGGCGTAGGATCTTTTTTTCCAAAAAATGGCATGGAAGATTACAATAGTATGACAATTACGATAATAACTTAGGTATAATATGTACTTACAGTTGGACTTCACTTCGGATTTTCTTAGGGTAGGTACCTTTTATATGGAAGATAGGTTAGGTATTGAATGTTTAAACTTTTACAATGGGGTGAATTGATTTGTTCTTTCCATGGTTGACTGCTTGAATTTATTTGCGCTAAACCAATAAAATATAAGTTATAAAATAAATGTACCTACTACCTACACTAGAATAAACCATTTTAGTACATACTTAAATATATAGAGGTACCTAATCGGTACCTACTTACCAAATACCTACCTACTTCTTTCAATGTTCCTCATTCCATGACGAGCGAAAACTCTTATCTATATAACATCAGCACAAAATAAGATGAACTGTCGCTTGTTTATCTTAAAAAACAAAATTATAATTACTTGTTTTAATTTTTTCAATAGTTGACATAATTTTCACAAAATGGCGCCAAGATGAAAAAATAGAATTCAAATTATTTCGAAATCAAAACCAAACAAAGAGTTCGGGGATATTGTTGTGCAATACTACCAACCTTTTTGGGGAAGTAAGTTCTGGGCGACCGCGGGGGTGAGGTGCGGTGCGCGAGTTGGCAGGTCATTCGAGGCCTCGCCACTAAGAATTAATTTCTTTTTTTTTGCTATATCTTAATTTTTTAAAAGGCAAGTGAATCGGCCGTGCAGAGGGGAACGCTGCGAATGGCTACTCCCTTCCGTGTTGCTCTAAGCTATTTCGACTGACATTTGCTGACGTTTTAATTTTTTGCATTTTATGATTTTAGAACATTTATTTGAAAACCAAAATAATTTATTCATGGCGCCGCCACCAGCTATTGCCGCTAAACATCCTTGCGCCGGAATTCCCAGGCCGATGTCTACTGTTGTAGAAAATAAAGGTAGATAATTATACGTAACTAAAGTAGGTACGTATGTATCACAGAAGTAAGTATGTATGTATATTGTATTCACCTATCAGCATCCTACTTCATTTATAACAGGGGTTAAGTCGAGAGGCAAAATAGAATAGGCTCAGAATATACCTACATAAAGTATTATATATTCTGAGAAAGTATGTAGTTAATGTAAGTTAGTGAAAGAGTTTGTATATTTAGGATGTAAGTTTACAAAAGATGGCAAGCACGAGGGTGATGTGGAAAGAAGAGTGAATGCGGGTAACCAAGTGAATGGAGCGTTGCATTCCTTTATGACCAGCAGGAAGGTATCAGATAAGGCACGTCTTGCTGTTCATAAAGGAGTACTAATACCTACTTTAATGTACGGTAGTGAGAGTTGGGTATGGCAGAGAAAGCATGAAAGCAGAATAAATGCAGTTGAAATGCGAGCGCTGAGGAATATGTGTGGTGTTACCTTGAAAGACCGAATAAGAAATGATGTTATAAGAGATCGGTGTGGAGTGAAAGAGGACGTAGTGACAAAAGTAGAACAAGGGATGTTAAGATGGTTTGGGCATTTAGAAAGGATGGATGAAAATAGATTAATAAAAAATATTTATAAGGTAAGTGTGAAAGGAAGAGCGGTACAGGGTCGACCTCGGCGAACGTTCTGCGATCAGATTGCAGACGTTCTGAAAAAGGGAGAGGTAAGAAGTACACGTAACCGAAGGGCATGTATGAAGAGGTTGATGAGTGTAGATGAAGCGAAAGAGGTCTGTCAAGATCGTAGCAAGTGGAGGTCCATAGTCTCTGCCTACCCCTGTGGGAAACAGGCGTGATAGTATGTATGTATGTATGTATGTATGTATGTATGTAGTTAACCAAAAAAAGGGACTGTATGCGTGTGTGCGTCAAATTCCTGTTTCCTCAGTGTTATATTCAATCTAGAATGCATGGCAGAGCCGTTCTCAAAAAAGATGGTACCAGAAATTAAAGGTGTCCCTTTTTTAATGTTGTTTTTTTATATTATTACTCGTAGAGTAGTCATTTAATTGTAGATTGTATGTATTCTTGAGTTTTATCTAACTTTAGGGGGCTAGCTGGATGTGATTTGGCTTTATCTATTTATTTATTTCAGAGGTCGCCGAAGCGATTGGGCGGGACTATCGGACGCTGCCCTCGTTTGAGAAGGGCCTCTTCGAGTATAAAGGCAGGAAACTGTATTCTCTGGAGACCAATGAGTTCCTTAGGTGTCATTGGGATTATTATGTAAAGCATTTTGAAGACCGTATCTTTGCGCCGTTTCAATTTCTTGACATAAGGTTTGTGATGGAAACACATAAGTTCTCGACCCTTATGTCTAAATTAGGGATCAGGAAACCCAGTGCCGGTTTTAGCTCTAAGCGCCCCGGGCGAGATTTTCCCGAACCCCCCCCCCCCAAACTGCAATTCAGACTCTGACTTAGGCTTCAATCTTATAGGATTTATTTCTGCCGACGGGGGGGAGGGGTGCAAGTACGATATAGGATTTTTCAAATTTGCCACCCCATTGTAAACGAAGGGAGGGGGGGGGGTTGTATACAAATAAGAGTCTATTAGTTGCCGCCATTAACCAGCCGCTATTTATATATTTATTATTATCTGTGACCCCCCCCTTGCCCAAAAACGCCCCCTATCGCCCCTTTGTATCTAGCGCCCTGGGTGGTCGCCCAACCGCGCCCTACCCTAACGCCGCTACTGGGGAAACCCATGCATAACTGTAACCTGTATAAACAGTTACCGATTCTGGTTCTACGTCTAGGTTTTCGGCGATGCACAGTTTTCGTATCGTGCAAGCGATGTTGTAGGGATAGGTACTGTGTGTATTAAATTGATTCGGTTAAGGTTAACCGCAATTATCCTGTTAATAGGCTATTTCGGCAAAAATATATGTTAACCCATTTCCATTTGGGTTAATAACAGATTTGGTTAGGTTCCTTACCATCCGAACCCTGCTGTAAACACACACTGTCTAACTCATACATAAATTATACTAACGCCGTTTTCCAACTCACCGTTCGCGTTAGCCACATCGCATCGTATTTTTTGAAACCGCCAGCGATTAGTAATATTGTTTTACGCAGAAAATATCAGTGAATGGTTTTCTAAACAATATAAATAAACAGTTTGACATAAACATTTCAACATAAATCAACAACCTAATGAGAAGAACGGAACCCTCTTCACGCGAGTTTCTCGCACTTAACCAGTCTATTTTTAACCGACTTCAAAAAAGAAGGTTATCAATTCGACTGTATTTTTATTAATGTACGAGTATGTTTGTTACGCGATATCTTCGCCAATGGTGAACCGATTTTGATGATTCTTTTTTTATTTGAAAGCCTTTACTACCAAGTTGATCCCATTTTAATTTGGTGAAGATATGATAAAGAACTTTGGAGATATGGGAAGAAACTCCTTAAAAAATTGAAGTCGGTTGTTTTTTTAATCGACTTCAAAAAAGGAGGAGGTTATCAATTCGACTGTATGTTTTTCTTTTTTTTTCTACAGAGATTACCACTTCGTCAACTGCAGAAACCAGCTGCGTCCGTCCGAGTCCGTCCACACCAAAACAAACTTCCGGTTTAAGCTCAAACCCGGGCCTGGCGTAGACGTGGTGCACGGCACTCAGCTGCCTATACCGCAAGAGTTACTGATGGTCAGGGGGATCCAGAAGAAGGAGAAGAAGAAGGGTTTGGAGGAAAAAAAGCCATCTAAAACAGGGGAAAAAAATTGAGAAAAAAAAATTCTATCGTACTTATAAATAAAAAAATTCTATCGTACCTAACCTGCTTACTGTTTTGCTACGTGAGTGTGATTAGGTCTTTTTTAGTCTCCACTGCAGGAGCACGACCCTCTCTGTACTGCCAGAGCTATATATTCGCCAGAGCAGTCAGAGTCTCCACGCTGGCCAGACGGGTTGGAGAGGTCTCACTGATGTTTATAAGCTTTGTTTAAGTAAATTGTGTTTCCTAAGAGTCAGTTCACACCAAGACGCGTCGCGACGTAGCGCGCACTTTGGAAGAAATATAGAACTTATTTACTAGGCAAAAAGATACTGATTTCAGCGACAGCCCGCTTTGCCGCGCTGCGTAGCGATGCATAGCGAGGCGCAGCGGGCTCCCACTCTTTTTGTCCAGTAAACAAGTTCTATATTTCTTTCACGTGCGCGCTACGTCGCGTCGCGTCGCGTCTCGGTGTGAACTGACCCTAAGTCGCCTAGTACATTGTATCTCGCTGGTCGCCTTCTACGAAATCCAAGGGAAGACTTGGACTTAGTACCTACTACCTAGTACTTATTCTGTAGTTTTGCTACTACTACTACCAGCCTATGTATTATATTATATACAATGTGGAAGGGACATATTCGTAATAAATTGAACCACGGGCTATAAGTACTAGAACACTAAAGTATAATGAAACCAAAATAATAGTAAAAAAAAAAAAAAATATCCCATTCATATTTCGAGTTATTACGGGTACGTCCCTTCCACGTTGTATATTTTTATTCAATCAAAAAAACAACTTTTTTAGGGTTCCGTACAAAAAATTGAAAAAATGGAACCCTTATAGGATCACTCGTGCGTCTGTCTGCCCGTCCGTCTGTCACAGCCAATTTGCTCCGAATTTACTGGACCGAATCAGGTGAAAGGTAGGATGGTGTAATCCTATGACCCAAACACATACGTAAGTAAATAATTTTTTTTTTAATAAGGGAATAATTTTCGGGGGATAAATTAGGAAATTGAAAAAAAAAGTTTTGCAAACCTTACTGTGTCATATATCAAATGAAAGGGCTCGTTACGAGGATCTCAAATATATATTTATTATTATTAAATATATTTGTTATAATTATAAAAGAAATAGTTTCGATTTTATTCATGAAAGAAGACGAAAATTGACCATGCCCCCCTGATCTCCGAAACTACTGCGCCTAAAATTTTGAAAAAAATACAAAACATACTTAGTTCATTGTTTGTAGATTACAGGAAAACCTATAATGATTCAATCAATTGTACGGAATCCTCTCGACGCGAGTTTAACTCGCACTTGGCCGGTTTTTTTTCTCATTAATTTTTACTAGCTTTTATTGTAGCTTGCCCTGTTTGGTGTTTATTTGTTTAGGTCAAATCTTGCAAGTTCAATTTGAACCACTTTCCGGTTTCCGATTGATATGTGTAGGTATGCTAGTGTACATCAGATGACAAGAATCTTATTTTCCTCGTGTGGTTCCGGGTCAGAATAGGACCACTCCATCTCTTCCTGTGGATAAACATCTCGTGCTACAAGTGCATTCCTAAGTAGGGTTAATGTATTTGTGCGAAAAGTTTTACATACGGCCGCCGCCCGACGTTAACTCTCCTTGGGAAATTTGATGAATGAACTTGATTCTGTCTAGGTAAAATAAATCTTCTTAAATAAAAAAAAACGGGACGGGTTGTTTCGCGAGGCTCCGCCCGGGCGAATGCCCTGTTTGCCACCCCCTAAAGCTGCCGGTGCTGCTTAGAGTTGAGCCGCAAGACCCTCAATACTCTGTCTGGCCCATAAGGAATAAAGACGTGATGGTAACGGATTCGTTTTTCGTCGGTTGATTACCTATATTGTTGTAATCCGAGTACATACTCGGATTACAACAATGTAGGTAATCAACAACAGGAATTCTCGAAACAGCTCTTGAATGTTCCTGTTGTTCAAACAGAGTTCTCAGAAGTATTTATTATTTATTATAGGGCTTTGTTTCGTTCTCAGTATAGCTCATGGGCGTAGTTAGGACTTACCTAATTTCTATATTGATTTTTAGGGTCAGTTCACAACGAGACGCGACGTAGCTCGCACTTTAGAAGAAATATAGATCTTGTTTACTAGGCAAAAATATACTAATTTTAGCGACAGCCCGCTTTGCCGCGCTGCGTAGCGCTAGCAATGCATAGCGAGGCGCAGCGGACTCTCACTCTTTTTGTCTAGTAAACAAGTTCTATATTTCTTTCAATTGCGCGCTACGTCGCGTCGCGTCGCGTCTCGGTGTGAACTGACCCTTATATTGTAAAAAATAAACTTATCTAGGTACTCATTGTAGGTAAGTTGATTTTCTGGATGGGAAAAGCTTGCAGTGGACAGAGATAGTGGAGAAATAAGATTAGAATCTATTTTTTTATCAACAAAAATCAATGTTAAAGTTTAAATCTCTACAACTGCGCCAAAACCGCTATTTCTGTCATGGCGGTGGTTATTTGCAAATAAATTGTATACAATCCAGAATGCTTACGAAGTGGCAAAGCCATTCTCAAAAATATACTTACCTAAAGTTATAGCTCTCCCCTTCTACTTTATTGTACTGACAGTTTGCGGGAAAGGGACGTACGTCTGTAACTTTAGATACATTTTTTGGGAACGTTAGGTATTTAAATATAAGTATTATGAAAATATGAGCTTTATGTGCGTGGCATTACGTTTAATTTTCAATGTTGTTTTTTTTAGATTATTACTCGTAGTTATTCTTGATTGTATTATAATTTCTTTGAGCTGAGCAGTTGCATGACAGTCGTCCGTCGTCTTATCGTGCCTGTTGACACTATAAAAAAAAATTGGTTAGGTATATTATATTGTGCTTAGAGATAATTGTGCTAGTATTGTGTCCCCGCCCCCCTTTCCCCAGTATAATCCCTAGCTACGCCAATGAGGCATAAGAAGGCATTAAATTAATAGCTTTGTTTATAGTTCATCTAGTGTTGCCATACATTCAACTCTAACCCTAAGTTTGGTCATCATGATGCTTTACCCAACTATTGATAGTCAATTGCAAGTCAGTGATACGGTATAATTTTTCTTTGGAAAATCGTTTTAAATAATTGTTTATTACAAGCGGCATCAGCAACGCTAGTACATATCGGCAGCTTTTCTTTAAAATAATTAATTCTTCTTCGTCTTAACGTGTTCCCGGTTGTATTCTTAGCTTTGCTGCTTCGGAGTCCTTTCCCACTTTTCTTTTCTAAATATAATATGCATGTCAATGGTCACCCAAGGATGCCAAAAAACTTGCAAAGAGAAGAAGTAATAGTCGGAAAAGTTTGCAACGATTTGGCTATAGTTTTTTATAGGTAGCACGACCGACGCCGACATCAACCCCTTTTTGGGAATGCATTTGTGCAAAAAGTTTTACAACCGGCCTCCACCGACTGTCAACCGGGTTCCTTGGGAATGCAATTTTAGCACGAGATGTTTGTGCTCATTCCTTTAGTCGCCTTTTACGACATCTACAAGAAGAGTGGCAGCAGAAGCCACACGGCAAAATTAAAATAAATAATGATTTAAATATAAATAAACATTACCCGTAATTATACTAAATTTGATGGCGTGTAAAAGTGCCTGCAAATGCCTAATTAAATACTTAATACATATTTGATTATTAGCTTAAGAATTAATTTTACGTACTTGTGCCTATCCTGGTATATTGAGATTGTTATATGGCATCCCATAACTGGGACTTTTCACGGTGATTCTCTAAACAACACAAGTATGCTTCATTCAAATACAGATTAATTTAAAAGCAACTTAACTGCTCTGATTTTAGAGTTTACATTGCACTGTATTACGTTTCGTCACTAAAATTTAAATATGAGTTCTTGCTGCATAGCATCTAAGTTGATTTTAGATTGTAATTAAGTTGTTATAGCTATAAGTAGCTTGATAAATGGCAACAGGCAGGATACAAGCGTGCTTGCAAACGTACTTGGCTTGGCCCTCCCCTCTCCCCTGCCTTGTCGAATACCACACCCACTCACTTCAGTCAGCAGAGTGCAGACAAATTAATTCAATTTTTCAGAATTTGTTCTCCAGCGCAGTCGCCTGTAAGTCAACTTCAAAAAGTTAAAAGATTCATATCATAGTACTACTACTAAGTATACCTGTTCTGTACTGTAACGTGTATCGCTGATCATATTTTGGTAAGTTTATTTTTACATACATACTTTTTTTTACTAGCTATTTATGGTTTTTGTTTTGACATACTTATCACATTAATATCTATGTAGTTAATATTTAATATATGGTATGTCGTAAACACAAGATAATAATGTACCTATTCAATTATAAGTGTAATGTTCAAGTTTTCACTTCTATCGGCATTCCCGGATTACCACTGTTTTTAGGGTTCCGTACCCGAAGGGTGCAAACGGGACCCTATTACTAAGACTCCGCTGTCTGTCCGTCTGTCACAGGGCTCTATCTCTTGAACCGTAATAACTAGACACCTGAAATTTTCACTAGTTATGTATTACTATGACCACTATAACAACAAATACAAAAAATAAGATATAATTAATAATAATTAAAGGGGTCGTCATAAAAGAAACTTGTTTCTTCAGCGTTTTAAAACATTGTACGGTTGTACGGAACCCTTCATGTCCGACTCGCACTTGCCCGTTTATTTTTAATTATTTTAATTTCATTAGAGGTACTATAGTGATCTAGTAGGTAAACCCCGTGGTTCGATTAATTACTCATATGTAGGTAAGTACTATACTATCACTACATAGTATAAAACAAAGTCGCTTCCCGCTGTCTGTCCCTATGTATGCTTAGATCTTTAAAACTACGCAACGGATTTTGATGCGGTTTTTTTTAATAGATAAAGTGATTCATGAGAAAGGTTTATGTATAATACATACCCGTGCGAAGCCGGGGCGGGCCGCTAGTGTATGATAAAATAGGTATGGTTTTTGTTTGAGATGTTTTTTCCGCTGCCCTAAAAGTGGCCTTCGGCTTTGGGCTCGGTTACTTGTACATTTTACTACTTTCCATAAAAACAAATAACGAAAAACTAAAATAAAAATTCGCCTTCCCATACAAATCAGCGCTTAGCCAAATGGATTTTGTATGGGAGGACATTTTTTTTTTTGATTTTTAATAACTTTTTTTATAGAAAGTAGTTCAGAATCATGGACTGAACTTGCTCCAAAAATTTGGATGGTGTTTAAAAAGTTACCCTGTATATTTTGCGGCTCGGTCTGCATTGAACAGCAAGGAACAGCCAAAATGTATAGGTACCTAGTGTTAACTAGGTCTTTTTAGCAAAATCAACTGGCTACTGAAAAACATTAAAAAAAAATTATACCCAATCGACTGAACAGAAAAAAAAATTAACCGACTTTAAAAAAGGAGGAAAGATTATCATTCAACTGCAAGTTTTTTTTTGTTTGTATGTCTACCAATTATAAGAGAACTGAATAATCATATTTTATAAAAATAATCATATTTTAAAAAATGAAAAGCCTTTATTATACTTGGACCCATGTCAATTTGGTGAAGATATGATGAAGAACTTTGATGAGATTTAAAGTCGGTTGTTTTTTTTAAAATAGAAATGTATACTTACTTTGGGGCTAGGTCAATCAGTGTGATTTTGCCTTATCTTATAGGTACTGTTTTTTTAAAGGTACATTAAGCCATAAGGATGCAATGTGATGTGACTGAAAATTTGACTCAAATTCAATGGCAAAGACATGGTTGTTGTGTGCAACCACAAACGACAGAAGCGGTCCGCGAACATCCCTTCTGAGGTGAGTGATATTTTATTTTTCATTTTATTTTTTAAAGCCATTTCTATGCTGCTTCTCTTACGCGCAGATCGTAATACAGGGTGACCTTTTAAACACCAGCCAAATTTTTGGAGCAAGTTCAGCCCATGATATTGAACTACTTTCTATAAAAAAAGTTAGTAAAAATCGATAAAAATTTTTCGTCCTCCCATACAAAATCCGTTTGGCTGAGCGCATATTTGTATGGGAAGGTGAATTTTTATTTTAGTTTTTCGGTAATTGTTTTTATGGAAAGTAGTTCTGTATCTTGGACTGAACTTGCTCCATAAATTTGGCTGGTGGAGATGGCGTGTGAACCCCGAGCATTTTCCGAATGTCCGGTTAGACAACCAGTTGCCAGTCATAAAAATAGCGGGGCGATTGTGGCGCCATATTTCTCGCCTACCATTACGTTAAAAGTAGCCATTGGTCCATTACGGCCCTATGGGCTTGAGTCGCAAATTGCAAAACCCGAAATGCTCTGTCTGCCCCATTAGGAACAAAGATATGTAGGTATGTTTTGTCTTTGCTCCAGCATGGAAGATCTTTTTCGTGGAAAAAAATAATACCTTGTTCATGTTAACTTGCGTTACTACCGCACGGTTTAGAAAAAAGTAAACTGTCAATGTCAAATGCCAAGAAATGTCAATGTCATCCTAAGGCCTTTTGCCTCCCGTCCCGTTTGTCGTGCGTGCGTGTTTTTCCTACGTGTTTTTGATTTTCTAAGAGAAACCCTACCTATTGTTTTGTATTTGTAACCTATAAAAGGGATTTAATTCAATTGCATATACTTGGCATCAAGCAACAATTTTAAGTCAGACTGCAAAAGTCGGTAACAATAGATGCAGGAACGTAGACCTTGGTATAGTTGGAAGACCACCATTTCTTACCACACTGGGTTCCACTGCAAGCATCCCTGAGAGTGAAGAAGGCTCCTCTAGGAGAGGCAGCTACAATACTACTTGGTCCTTGTTGAAAAAGTTACTTTTAAGACTAGTGTTCAGATAATTTGTATGGGAATGACGATTTTTTTCAAGTTCCCGACATTTTGTCGCATTGTGTGTGTATTGTTAATATAGCTAGCCTATGCTTATCACAGGCTAGCGGTTTAGGCACTGGCACTGCGTCTCTTAAGCATGAGTTCGGTCCTCATTAGGCGCGAATTGTACCTCTGTTTGTACTGGTATGTAACAATGATAATTTTCAACTACCACTACCTCTTGCTTCCGGTGAAACATACACAGTTCACAAGTGTGTAAAATGACTTTCGTCTTTAGATTGAGCTACGTCAGATTCCCTTCGGTAGCTCGAAAAATATGACTTATATGACCAATATTAGTAATTAACACTCTCCATGAGAGAAATATATATGGGATATCGTTAGTTACAATCTTTACATTAAAAGTATATTGAGAGGCAAATTTTTTTGTTGGAATTCAAAGGCAGACGTGTAGTTTTTACTCGACTTTCAGAAAGAGGGTGGTGTTTTTTGAGTGTATATTTCTTTGACACGCACTGCAGCCTAAATGGCTTCTTGAATGTTAGCTTGAGAGGTGTTAGATTGCTGCTTCTTAATTGTGACAGTGTATCAAAAATTAAAAACAAAATAAGTATACATTTATGGCGTAAAATGAATGTTAATTTTTAGGATTCCGTACCAAAAGGGTACAAACGGGACCCTATTACTGAGACTCCACTGTCTGTCCGCCTGTCCGTCCGTCTGTCTGTCCGTCTGTAATTACTAAAAATAAAAAAAAGTTAAAAATTAAAGAGGGTCGTCATACAAAAAACCTGTTTTTTCAGCGTTTTTAACTAGATCTTTATAATGGCATTAACTAGATACTTCAAATTTTCACTGATTGTGTATTACTATGGCCGCTATAACAACAAATACTAAAAATAAGATAAAGTTAAAAATTAAGGGAGGTTGTCATACGTGAATGTGAGAAACGTGATTTTGTACGGAGGTACGGAACCCTTCATGTATGAGTCCGAATCGCACTTGCCCGTTTATTTTAAATCAAATCTTTTATTTAAAACCTTGTATACTTATAAAAGTAAAGCATTTATAAAATCAACTTATATGTTACATGTAATTTGGGAATAAGAACTGCCATTTTTTAATTTAGATTTTTACATATAGGTTTAAAAAAAATTACTTCTTGTTTATTGAAAATTACCTTTCTTATTCCAGATCACAAGGCTTGCACAGACTTCTGGGCTGGTCTTAGATTCGTCACTGAACTCCCAAAACGCAGGTGTATATAATCGACTCTTCAAAGCAGAGGAAGAATTTAGATGTATCCACTTACCCGAGATACATATTATACGTACATAAATATACGTTTCTTTTTTATTATTAGAGTAATTATGCGTCCCACTACTGGGTGAGGGCCTCCCCATTTGAAATAAATCATATCAAAGGAAACGAGATATCTTTTAAAATTTTGTCTTTGTGAAGCCCTAGATAACCCTTCAAACTATTTCGAAATGAAAATTTTCGAAATTTAATAAAATTTTAGCTCAATCGAAAATACTGGGTGGCGCAAAAGTACTGGCACTAAAGAAAATACTTTTATTTTTTTTATATGACATTTTCTGTCATTCTGTTGTTGAAAATTGTGTAGTGAACAAATGTAAAATACACTGAAAATAAACATGGACCGTTTTACTCCCCAAGAACGTGGAATAATTGTGTCACTTAGTGAGGGACGCTTTTCCAGGCCGAGTTATCTCTCGTTTTGGCGATTTGCCTTGGCCTGCAAGATCACCCGATCTGACCAGTCCAGACTTCTTTCTTTGGGGTTTTTTGAAATCTCGGGTGTATGTGAACAAGCCACAGACTCTCGCAGCTCTAAAAGAAAACATTCGTCAAGAAATAACGAACATATCGCAGGAAGTGTTACGGCAAGTTATGCAAAATGTCATAAATAGGGCTCAAATGTGTATCAACTCTGGAGGTCACCATTTAAAAGACATCATCTTTAAATCCTAATGGTACGAAATTTAATGGCACAAATATACATTTAAAAAAACCTAAATCTAGTTTTCTAATTTAGAAAAAATGTTATAGCTGAACCAAATAGGGTCTTTACTTTTGCGCCACCCAGTACAAAATCTAAATGAGACATAGAACATTGATAGTCTACCAGTGAATGTAATTCTATTACCCCTGGCTGTCCGTAGTGTGACATATCATTTAGGTGTTGTAGAAAATATCAAAATATAAAATTATTTATTGATTAGCCTGAGATTGCTATTCTTGAGTTTGCTATTTGGATATTTAGCTAAATCTGGACCTGGTTTTCTTCCTGTACCATTAACTTAATGAGGATTATGAAAAGTTTAATATTCATCTTGTTCCATTAACCATAATGTTAATGGACCAAGGACAAAATCATGGAGAAAATACATTAACTTAATGAAGAGCTTGAAAAGGTTTGTATTTATCTATTCTTGAGTACGCTGTCGGGATATTTTTTTTTTGGTATTTCGTCTCATTTACTTTATGAGGAAGCTTTTGCATTCATCTCTTCTTAAATATGCTGTCTTGAGAATCTGGTTGTCTTCTGCTTTGATTATGCTTTTTGGACTTGTTATTTTTATCAATTGGTTACATATATCCTTGTCCCATTAACTTTATTGATTGGATATAATAATTGGATATAATAAAAGCTATTTTTTCTTGACTTAAAAAGGTTTTCTTCTGTTATTGTTAGATGATCTAGAAAACTATATTATTTAATAAAACTGCTGCCTCAATCAAAAATACACAGTTATAAACACTAAATGAAAGATAGAACACTGAAGGACAACCTTTGAATGTAATTCTATTACCGCTGGCTGTCGTCGTGTGATAGATCATTTGGATGCTTATATATGCGTATAAATAATTAATGATTAGTCTTAGGTGTCATTTACATTCGTCTCTTCATGTGTTTGGATATATTGATATTTATTACCTGGTTGTCTCCTTGTCTTCTTGTTACATTAAGTTAATAAGGAGTATGAAGCATTTCATATTAATCTTGGTACGCTGTTTGGATATGGCATTTGACAACCCTGATCGTCTACTTGACCCATTGACTTTTTAAGGAGTCTGAGCGACCATTAATTTTTCAGTGGATTTAATGCTTTTTCTTGGTTTTCTTCTGGTATTGTTAAACGGTTTAGAGGACTGTCTTATATATTAAAAAAAACACTGAAAGTGCTACATGTATTAAGTATATCGAAGTCGATTTTTGGTTTAATCTTAAATACAAAATCTAAATGAAAATTAGAACACTGAAGGACAACCATTGAATATAATTCTATTACCGCTGGCTGTCCGTCGTGTGATAGATCATTTAGATGTTGTGCAAAATATATAATAAATTAATTATTAGCCTAAGATGTCATGTGTTCCTCTCTTTTTGGATCGGATATTGAAGTAAATTATTGGTTCAATTGTAAATACAAAATCTAAATGAAAATTAGAACACTAAAGGACAGCCATTGAATGTAATTCTATTACCGCTGGTTGTCCGTCGTGTGATAGATAATTTAGATTTTGCATATATAATTCATTAATGATTAGTCTCAGATGTCATATACATTCGTCTCTTCCTGAATAGGTACTGTGTTTGGATATGTTGATCTTTATTAATTGGTTGGCTTCTTGTCCCATTAAGTTAATAAACGCTGTTTGGATATGGCATTTGACAACCTGATTGCAACCCTGATCGTTATCTTGACCCATTTAATTGTGACAAACTTAACATTATTTTGTTAAAATTAAACATAATAACTAGTTTTGAGATCAAGTTACAATTTAGGAACATCTTGCAGATAAACACTACTCAAAAATAGTTAATAATGAATCAAAAATATTAAAACTAAATAAAACTTAAAACCATCTTATGGTAACAAATAAATTTCTCGAAACAAAATCTTTAAACATAAGAAAAAACAAACTACCTGTTTTTAAGAAACATAAGAAAACAGTTCTTTTTTGGTGTCAAACAAAGTCGTTGTTCACATTTTGAGCAAATAGCCGTAGTTTTACCATTTTTGCACAAACGGCAAGTATATAGTGCAAAATGGTCATAACAATCTAGACGTGGGTGCTTCATCCACCAGGCGTGGTAAGAAAGGCTTTGTTATTGTAGCAGTAGCAGGATTTAGTGTACCTCTTATGAATTGCGATTTTGTATTGCTTTTCATTAGTGCAAGAGCAGTTTGTACACGGAACTTTTTGAGACACAGTTTATTTTCGTTCCCAATTTGTATGCAGTCACGACGATGCAATAACCAGCTATTATTGAGTGCAATGTCCAACATCTGAGCAAAAATCGACATATACCAACGTCTTGTCTTCATACGAATTCTGTATAGCGCTGTCAACATGTCAGCAATGTCAACCCCACCCATATGAGCGTTGTATACTTTTACTACTCTTGGGCAGGGCAAATAAACTCTCTTTTTTCTTTTCTGTCATATCTTTCTATTGTAGTGACTGGATCTTGTGCGCAGAAGGAACTAGCAATGTGAATACATTGATTATCTACCCACTTTGTTACTGCCAACCTTTTTTCATTATCACAAACAACTTCGTAGGCCCCTCGACCTTTCTTCTTTAAATCTTTGTCACTACTAAAAAGAGAATTCCGCAGTCTGTCTTTTCTAATCGTGCCCAAAGATAATATTCCCAGCTCATTGCGCAAACAATAAATCAATTCTAGAGATGTAAACCAGTTATCAAAGTAAACAGTGGACAGAACTGGGTTAGATATAGTTTTACATAATCTGACAACAGTCTTACTGTTACCGCCGACGCCGAGATAATCTTCTTCCCATTCTGTGAATTTTGTATTTTGAAATGTGTCTGCTCCATCATAAGGAAAAAATCATAAACCATTCCAGAGGTACCTGCTCTAACTTGAAATTTAAAACCCCATTTATGGGGTTTATTGGGATTGTACTGTCTTCGCTTTCCTGCCTTTTTTCCTTTATACGGAATAATCATTTCATCGACAGCAAATGATCTTTTCTCTTCTAATTTGAGACACTGCTGACGTACATGTTCCATAACTGCCGATATTTTGTAATAGCTGTCACTCTTGTTTACATTTGTATTATCGCAAAAATGTAAAGGGATATTATTAATTGCACATCTAATAAATAATCACCCATCAATTTAATCTCATCATTTATATACTTTTTTACATCAAATAAATCAACAATCTTATCATAAGTACTGATTGCACAGCAAATAAATACTGACTGCACATCAAATTTATTAGGTTAGGGCAAACCTATAGGTTAGGTTATGTTAGAACTGCGACCAACACACGCACGAGCCGAGCGAGCGAAGCGAGCGTGCCGCGGCAGCGGCCGGCGAGTGCTACAAAAGTTCTATCCATTTTACTATGCCACAAATATAAATTGCAGTTTGTTTAGTAATATTTTCAGTTGAGTATTTTTGCTGTGCAATCAGTAATTTTGATTTGCGTTTAAATACTACCCAAATGTAAAAAGCGTTTTATAGCCCTGTAACGTTTTACACCCATAACAGACGCAATTTGTTCATATCTTAGATCATTGCTCCAGTAGTCTTCAATTGCTGGCATTCTAACAATACCCATAATTATCTCAATACCAAGCACCATTTCAATCTCTTTTTTTGTGACACAAATAGATTTCCCCTCTTGTTGAACTGAGTATTAGCTAGTCATATCTACTATGAAATCTAACAAATCATCGCTAAAAATTTTTTTGAAATATTGCAACGGAGATTCTACTTCAAACCGTTCTGCAAAGACAGCATTACTATCTACAACTACAGCTCCTGTATATTTGGTTTTCTTAAATGTAAATTCTAAGTGTGCGCTTTTTTGGAGCTGGTTCTGTGACAGGTTGAGGCATTGAGGATAAATCATTATTAGCAACTCGTCTAGTTTTGCGGCGCGTGACGATATTTGGTGTCAATGGAGATTGCACTGAATTTACTGATGGAGTTTCTGGTATATAACAATGGCAGATTTGAAGGCCTAGCTACGAGTGATGACGATGCTGATGTTGTAGACTGTGGTGTTCTTTGGGCTTCAGAAATATTTTCATACTCACTAGGTTTTGAGGTGTCTGGTTCATGATTCGGCTCTTCACAGTCACTAAGATCTTCAAGCAAGTCATAAATTGCAGGTGAAATACTTCTCAAGGGTGAAGATCCACTTGAATCATTTGTAAAAAACTCACGTGCCAATATCCTTCTTTCCTCGTCATCTTCTGACTCTAGACAAGAATCTTCGGAATCTGAAGGCGGTACCAGAGCAAGTATTTTCTTCGATCTCCAAGCTTTCTTAGCCATATCTCTGGAATTAACACACGAGTTGTAAAACAAACGTCACAATAAATCAGAAATATATAAAATTACAGCTTAAAATACTAGTAGTCTATAGCGGGCAATGACCGTTACAAATGACTAACAGGAGTAAAACTAATTGTTGGCACTAATGCGCAATGTCCTTTGTGTGGGACTAAGGGGAGTAAGACTAATTGTGCTACCTAGTTGGCAGTGTCCGTTTGATGTGACATATATAAATATTTGAAAATAAAGTAACAACTACTCATTGCACGGAAATAAAAATAACGGTATATTATCAATTAATGTTTTTATAAACTATGTAACATAAAATAATAGCGTAAAATAACGAAATACTTACATAAAATTAATTTTCTTCACGCGCGCGAAGCGACACAGCCGTTGCAATTTTTCAAATGGCCGATACATCGTGTTGGTCGAGCGAGCTAGCGTCTCAAACGTTTATGAGTAGAACCGACCCAAGACACAGTCTTAGTTTGTGTGTGGGGTATCTCAACATGTGTGGTCTCAAGTTCATTGGTGACCACCCCCATCGTGAGCTTGAGCTGGTCTGACATCGGAATAGAAAATTTCTTTGCCCATTGAAGGAAGGCTGAGTATGGCATACTTAACCCCCACGACTCATCTGTAGTAGTTGTGCCGTAATATGCCCCAATCTCTTGGGCGATGGAAAAGTTACTGTTGATAAGAGCGGCCATGTGCGAATCAGTGTTAAGAGGCATGACCATCCCGTTGCACATAAATTGGACCCAGGCTCGCATGGGTGTCTGCGACAGGGGTGCCTCGTTTACCCCCAAGCCAGACCACGACCGTCTAGAGACGTCGTTTCGAACTAGAGCGATCCCTAGGGACAGAGCTAAGATTATGCTTTGCATGGTGACAATGTTCTGCAGTCCACCTGTATGTTTTATGGAGTATTTGAAATCATCTTTAGCTAGCATACGTAAATCAGCCAAAATACGGTACACTGAGTTGGAGGTGTTACATTGGTACTGATCGCGTATGTGTTCAGTTCAGGAGTGGTTTCGTGCCAGAAGGTTGCTGTTCCTATGTAGTTGCCGTTGTGCAGAATGTCCTCTGTGTCCAGGTTAGCGTAGCTGAGCGGGTGTTGTTGCAGTGGCGAGACGCTACCAAAATTATAGCCATGGAGTAGTCGCCGGATCCGAGTGCGGACCTGCTCTTCGGTACCGGCATCGATGTTGTCGGTTCTAAGTCTGGGCCTACGGACGTGTAAATCTCGCTCACCGATAGTCCAAGCACCCGCAAGCTCGTCGTTGTATTCTGCTAGGTTATTGACGTCGAGATGGGGGCTCTCTGGCATGTTGGTACCAATCTCTGCTGCCAAGGAGACAGCTGCCTGGAATGCCATGGAAACACACAAGTTGTCCTCCATATACTGTAGACACTTAACCATATTTTGACAGGATGGTGGGTAGTCGACATCGGTGATTAAGTTGTACAATTGATCCTGGATATTAACCCAGTTATCCGCAAATGCGTTTTGCCCTTGTGCTATTCTGGTGCCACGATAGATGGGCAATTCGATGTCGCCTGGCAGAGGCAAAGTGCCGGCTTGGGCATTTGTGTTCTCGTCGAGTATGACCAGAAGTATGTTGGTTGGTCCAGGAATACAAACCTGGTGTGCGCTAGGCATGCCGGTGGTGAAACTCGCATTGTTGTTGTTGTCTGCGGATTGTACGTTCGCGTTGGCCTGAGATAAGACAGATAATCTACCCGCCCACACGGACGTCGTGACAGAACACAAGATGTATTCCAAAAGCCAAGGCTGCCCAACCATGTCGGAGCTAACCGGTACAGCTGTCCATGATGTGTCCATTGCCCCCAAAGGGACCGCGTCATCAGCGGCCATCCCCGGATCCAAGTTCTTTAAATGGGAGGCAAAAGCAGGCAGAGTTACGGCCACGGCTCTGATACGTATGCGGTTTGCGGGTAAGACTTGATGTATGTGATCGACCCTCATGCCCCTAGACGAATGGACTTGGCCTCTGACAAAACGTCGGTCATACGAGTCGTAGTACCACAGGTCGGGATGCTGGGGATACACGTATAGCAACCCTCTCAGAGGGGCAGCTGTTTCTATGAATGACGCGTTGTAAGCAGCTGCGTACGAGACTAATTCCTGTATGGATGACATGTCACGTGACAAAACGCTGCGCGCTGACTGTAAGTAGGGTTGCGTTGCCGCACGTTGGTTATCTGTGTCATATGCCCTGATGGCAGCGAGAGCCTGTGTCTGAGGTACCTCACATTTCACAAATCCTTTGAATTTCATAGATACAGGCCTAACGGTCCTAACAGGGATAGAGGCAGCATTGTGATGCTTGGCAGGAGGCTGTTCGTTCTGCCCTACGTTCCTATCTGCGTTGTCTTGACCCCTTTCAGGCTGCTGTTGGTCTTGGCGCACGTTGAGGTCATGTAAAGGTGGGTTAGCTTCGCCGTCGTGCCAAACCGTTCCAGTCTCAACTGCATTAATGATGCCGTTAGCTAAGCGAGGGCACAAGCGAGTAGATCTGAAGGTCGCTCTGGGCGGTACTTTTCGAAGTGTCTCTCCAGTGGTGGTTAGGTACATGCCGTCTTGGCTTAATAACTTTCGGCGCTGGACTGCGTTGATACTCGGTAGACCGGCAACTATTTGGTTGAGTGCACCGTCGACCAGGACTGTGGTGTGTCTGGGTGGTCTCGGGACGGGCTGGTTTCCTCTGACGGCTTCCAGGCGATACCCGAAGTGACTAGGGAGGTAGTGACACTGTGAGTTCCAAGCTGTGATAGTTAGTTCTCTCTTACTGCCTTTCGCACTTATATAATCCTGCATCGAGGGCAGGTCCGCTAGGTTCGAATTTGAAGAACCTGACATGGGGAGGGGAGCAAGAAACGTTGACTTGAATATTTTCTGCGATACGTCATCCCCCCGATAACGTTTACATACGCGTAGTTGTCTGCCATCTTAACAGTTCTGAACCGTGGCTTTGCAGATCTTTCTTAGCATCTCAGACTGGTCCTGGTCCAGGAGTACTCGATGTGTCTCCTTCCTTGCTATTAAGATCAAAATCAAGAATATGGCGACTATGGCTAAGGCTAACAACAAAAGCAACTTTTTGGAACTGGGAAATGTGCGGCTCTCGTTTAAAGGGGTGTCAGATTCAATGGAATCGGACATTGTTTTCGTCGATCTTTTCGGTTTTAAAAGGAGTTTCCTTGTCCGTCAATCCGGTATAACTAACTTGTAGTCTCTTGGTAGATACTTTTCTCACATACAGCGGTTGTCCTTCATGGATCCTCTCTGCGAGTGAAAAAGATAGCCTACTAGAGGCGCCGCAGCGCGTGGACGGCACACAAGTAAATTTGGTTTAGAGATGTGTGCGTGTTTGTTGTACGTCGCATAGAACGGACTGAAACAATTTAAGGGTTAATAAGGAGTATGAAGCATTTCATATTAATCTTGGTACGCTGTTTGGATATGGCATTTGACAACCCTGATCGTCTACTTGACCCATTGACTTTTTAAGGAGTCTGAGCGACCATTCATTTTTCAGTGGATTTAATGCTTTTTCTTGGTTTTCTTCTGGTTTTGTTAAACGGTTTAGAGGACTGTCTTATATATTAAAAAAAACACTGAAAGTGCTACATGTATTATATCGAAGTCGATTTTTGGTTCAATCTTAAATACAAAATCTAAATGAAAATAAGAACACTGAAGGACAACCATTGAATATAATTCTATTACCGCTGGCTGTCCGTCGTGTCATAGATCATTTAGATGTTGTGCAAAATATATAATAAATTAATTATTAGCCTAAGATGTCATGTGTTCCTCTCTTTTTGGATCGGATATCGAAGTAGATTATTGGTTCAATTGTAAATACAAAATCTAAATGAAAATTAGAACACTAAAGGACAGCCATTGAATGTAATTCTATTACCGCTGGTTGTCCGTCGTGTGATCATTTAGATTTTGCATATATAATTCATTAATGATTAGTCTCAGATGTCATATACATTCGTCTCTTCCTGAATAGGTACTGTGTTTGGATATGTTGATCTTTATTAATTGGTTGGCTTCTTGTCCCATTAAGTTAATAAACGCTGTTTGGATATGGCATTTGACAACCTGATTGCAACCCTAATCGTTATCTTGACCCATTTACTTTATGAAGAGACTTAAGTGACCATCTTTAAGGCATTCCTCTGGTATTGTTAAACAGTTTAGAGGCCTGTCTAATAAATAATAAAAAAAAACACTTATTTGTATTATATCGAAGTAGATTTTTGGTTCAATCTTAAATACAAAATCTAAATGTAAATTAGAACACTGAAGGACAACCATTGAATGTAATTCTATTACCGCTGGCTGTCCGTCGTGTGATAGATCATTTAGATGTTGTGCAAAATATATATTAAATTAATTATTAGCCTGAGATGTCATGTATTCCTCTCTTTTTGAGTCGGGTATGTCATTTTGATTACCAAGCTGTCTCCTTGTTCCATTAACATTAAGAAGAGCCTAAAGAGTTTATTTAGGACTTGATTTTCTCTTTGTCATTAACTTAAACCTCAACCACTGTCATTTTGTTACATTACCAGTGACATACGTATGGGATACGTAAGTAATTTTGAAGACCTCCGGATGCGTCAATAAAGTCCAACTCTTGTGATTATAGCAGTCTCTTTTTTAGACATATTCAAATGACATAGAGATAGTTAAAACTGTAATAATATATTTATAAACAAATTTTTATTTATCAAAAGCCTTAGCGGTATCGAAAGTCACATAGACTTTTAAAAAAATTAACACAAAATTATCTTCTAATAATACGAACTTCTTTTTTGGCTTATACGTGGGGCGCACTATAAGTTTCCGGAATGAATATGAAAAAATACTATTAAAGGTACAAAATTAATTTATTGTTTTTCAAAATAATCTTCCAGTTTTGAAAACTTTTGTGCCACTCCTCTGTGGTGACCTCTGAAACGTGTTTTTCATACTCCTCGACAGCCTCTTCTGGTGATGATGAAACGTGTTTTTCATACTCCTCGACAGCCTCTTCTGGTGATGAAAATCGTTAACCGCGTAATTGGTTCTTATTTTTGGGAACAGAAAAAAGTCACAAGGTGCCAGGTCGGGACTGTATGCAGGATGACTCATGAGTTCTACATTTTTCGCCTTCAAAAAGTCGTTTGTCTGTCTGGCCGTGTGAGAACTAGCATTGTCGTGGTGCAGGATGATACGGCGTTTACGGTTATTTTTACGGAGTTCGTCAATAACTTCCGGCAAACAAATGGTCGTGTACCAGTCACTATTCACTGTACGACGATTCTCTAAAGCAACAGTAGCCACGTGTCCAGTTTTATTAAAAAAAGAAGCAATCATCCGCTTAGATGCACTTTTCACGCGCGCCACTTTGGTTGGTTTCGGCTCATCTTGAAACTTTACGGATCAGAAGGTTTTGGAGGCTAAATGACCTTGGGTGCACATCGACTGCAATATAAAATGCTCTGAGAGCAAAACGTCCTCAATTTAAAACGACTGCTAGTTTTCAAAGCAAAAGGTCCTTAATGCTGAATGTTCGCATTGCAAAGCGTCATGAGAGCTAGATGTCCTTATTTACTGTTTATTTGCAATGTAAAACGACCGCAATGTAAAATGTGCCAAAGCTAGACATTTTTAAAAACTGTCTGTCTAAATCCTCTTTTGAGAATACGTTAAACATTGTGGTCTTTTTGGATCAGGAGGTTTTGGAAGCTAAATGTTCTTGGGTGCACATCGACTGCAATATATAGTGCTCTGAAAGCAAAACGTACTAAGGGTATGAAAAATATTCTATAAAGGAAATAAATACAGCTATATTTTTAAACTATTTATTCACCTAAGCATTCATTCATTTAATCACCTAAGTACTATTTAAATTTATAGAGTTAAAATAAAGGCCTGAACGCACTTAAGCGGCGCGGCGCGACGCGACGCGACACGTCGCTCAAGTGCGTCTAGCTTCGTACGAACTCATATAAACTATATTTGTCGCGCCGCGTCGCTCAAGTGCGTCTAGCTTCGTACAAACTCATATAAACCAAATTTGTCGCGTTGCGTAAGTGCGTGCAGGCCTATATACTTGCAATATTAAACATTAAGGACTTTTTTTATATATGAAATTCCTTTTAAAAAATCGTAAGGCGTGATACACCCTTCTTCTAGTTTTTTCTTTTCTTCAGCGTATTGTATATTGAAACGCATATCGACCTTTCGTCTCTTGGAACCATGAAACAAGGAATGTTTATACCTTATTTCTTGCCACTTCGCTTCCTTCCTTAATGCGTCAGTAAAAAAAATTAAGGTCGGTTTTTTATTTACCTTTCAATTAAATCTTCTGTTCCAGCCTTCTAGGGGATTATTGGTTCGAAATATGTCATTGTAACAACTTATATCCATGCTTGGTTTTAGCCATTGCTTTTCGAAGTAATCAAGAAAACTTTGCAAATTTTCATTATTTCCAGCATGCTCTTTTATGTACGCCCAACATTCTGTGTAGCGATCAGAAGGTAAAAGAGAGAAATTTGCACAGATTCTTATTATGTCCTTTGATTCTTTGCTATAATTTGCTTTTAAAGTATCTGCCTTTTTCCACACGGCCTTATTAAAGTGGAAGTAACATCCGGACACATTAATTTGCGGAAAAGCATTTTTAATGCGTTGATAAGCCCGGCCTCATAGTCACACTTGATATTTGCTATATTCAGTTCTAAATGTTGTTTTAAAAGTTCAAATAATCGTTCATAAGTGTGTTGAAGTTTATTAGGCAGTAAGGCATAAATTACCTCCACCACATGGACAGACTCACTACTACTGCTTAGGTTAACATGTATTGACATTACTTGGTAAAATGGTTTTGGAGTTCTTGTAAAAGTGCCATCAATAAAAAATAAATTATTTTCCAGTTTCTTTAACGAGGATCTTATCATCATAGGACAAAATATTAATATTTTATTATTATCTGTGCCATCTTCACATACCAAAAAATCCGTTGCTATTATTTCTGGCACTTTAACATCATTTAAGTTAGTAAATTCTGTTTTTTGTTGCTTAAGAAAATTTCTCCTTGCTCGACGTAGTGTGTCTTTTTTTGACTGAAAATTTGGTACAAATTCATCCTCTTGTTCAGCAAATTTTTTTTCAAATATCTTTTGTACAGGAATATATTTCTGACAAACGGCTTTCTTGCATTCATTCATCACGGCGTCAACTCTATTTTTTACAAAATTTGGTTTACAAGTATGATCAGCTCGACGTAGAATTCCATTTCGGTCTTTATTTAATGTAACAGTTGCACTACAATTTCCGCGATACGCACATCTCCATCGTGAAGAGCACCTTTATTAATGATGATTCGGTTGAATCTGTACCCATCGACATAGATAAATGAGAGAAGTATAGATTGCTAATGTCATACATTCGTTCTGAACTCACTTAAAACTTATTATTGTCGCCGGTACCTCGTAGTTCGCCTTATTATATTAGATGGCGTTACTGTTCTTATGAAATAGTGATAATACCTAGTGACATCTATTGTAATATAATTAAAGCATTAAGTACAATTGTTTCCTATCAGGGTGTGAACCCGGAAACGTAAGTCAATCATTTTTTAAGATTGTTCTATTTCGTCTTATTTTTTTTGCTGTTTATAAGACTAAATTTAAACATGACGATTGAAAATGATTACGATTGAAATCAATCCAAAAACCATAAAAATGGCCGCCATGTTTATTTTCAATAATGCATTGTACTTTCTCGGGAATGTATTTTGGTATTTTCGAATTTATATGTACGTTTATTCGACGCTCTTACGGTAAAGGAAAACATCGTGATGAAACCTGCACACTCCTGCGAAGAAATTCGAAGGTAGTGTGTGAAGTCGACCAACTCGCACTGGGCCAGCGTGGTTGACTAAGGCCTAATCGCCCTAATTTAGGGTAGGCTCGACGAGTGATTTGTGGGGACGTATATGAGCTGTTGATGATGATGATGACTTTCTCGGCAATTTAATTAAAACGAGCAAAAGAAAATTACAAGCATTGGTATTTAATTTTACGGCGTGCACCTACAAACGCGCAATTTACAACACTTTATTTCGGGTGGCGTATGAGACAACAAATTTTATTTTTGTATAGGACTATTCCCAGTTGCCACTGGAGGAAAGCGGGAAAAAACGGTTTTTCCAGTTGCCACCACTCGATCGCCACTAATGGCAAATGAGAATATTTTCCCACTTGCCTCCACCGGAAATTACGTACCTACATGAGAAAAATCATCAACGCGGGCGGACGCCTAGCGTCTAATACGATTTCATGACAAATTATTAATGTTACGGCGGAATAAGTTAACACTATCATATATAAAATATAATGGCTATTTAAATGATCTCGTATTTCTATGAATGGGGAATGGTCAAAAGCTCTTATTGAGAATCTTTCAGTAGATTTATTATTATATTATACTAATATGTATCTAATGCCCAATGGCCATGGTGAAAACATAAAAACGAGAAGAATTTTTGAAGGAAATAAAAAATAGTCGGTTTATGTAATCACAAATTTTTTATTATTCTTAATTTTGAATGTAATTTATGCTCTAATACATTTTTTTTATGTGACTTACAATAATCATAAATTTTTACTAAAAGCAAATGATCAATTAAAAATATAATATGTTTTTCGCAAACATCTGTAAAGACATAATTATTTTTTATACAATGACACAAATTAATTTTTAAATTTTTTTTGTGTTTTATGTCTTCAAAATATTGGTGAAATATGTTCAGAGATGTCTCTACTAAATTTAATAATGCTTCTGATGGAGCAAGAAGCTTTGTTGCATATGCACTTGGATAAGTCTTATTAATAATAAGAAGCTGATTTTTGTCTGTCAGCTCTTCATTGCCATTTAATAATGTGCATTCACACTGTGTACATTGATATTTTTGCAAACATTTTTTGGCCAGATACCCAGCGAAGTATACAATTGAACACTCTTCCAATGTAGGCTGTGAAGATTTTATGCCAGTTGTAATATTTTGAACTTTTTCAGGGTGCTGCATGCTTATCTTATCCCTGTTGGGCACTTCTTTCTCTTCTTGGTGGCTTTGAAGAAAGACACCTGAAGGGCCGGCCGGTGCCTCAACCATTGTATTGTCAATAAACATGTCATCATCTTCCATGCAATTCTTTTTTTCTGAAGTTTTCATGAGGGCATTGACCAATCGGCTTCTAAAAATAGTTCGCAGCACCCTGGCACTTGGATTTTTGTTAAACCCAGCTTTTGACCTAAATATGGCAAACAGGTTTTCAATAACATCTTGATTTAGCCGACTGGTCAACATGTATTTTATGCCACTGGTAGACTCCTCTTCAAACAATTTTATTGCTGCTTCTATAGATTGCAGAAATCCATCAAAGCTTGGTGGTCTCGTTATAATAGTGGATCCATTTTTTTTTTTTAACATTTTTTTCAATTTACATAGCAATTTCTTTCCTTTTTCTAAAGCTTGGCGAGTTCGATTAAAATTTTTGTTAATTGGTCTATTATATGGATTTTTAGATTTTGTTGATTTGCTATTCATTGCATCGAAAGCATCATTTATTGTTTCAATAAAATCAGCCGTATCTAATGCAGTTGCGCTTTTCAGTTCACCTGTTCCCACAACTGTTCTGATGGCAACAGCAACCGATCGACTCATTACCTGAACTGCCAAGCTCACTTTCATCTTTTGAAAGTTGTTAGGTTTCAAATGAGCTGGTGTCAATTTATGTAAGCACTTGCTTTTATTGTTCTTATCTATTTCGTAAGTTGATATCACATCATTAAATGAAAATATTCTTTCACCATCTGTCAGATCACTAGAAATGAAATTATTTCTGATATTTTTTATAGCATGAGGTATGTCAAATAAGGCAAATAATTTTCTCCCATTACAATAAAAATATGGAGAATCTGCAGAAACTCCTAAGTTTTTTAAAGCTTTTTGATTCGTGGAAATTTGGTCTGACACAATAGCTTTAGGTAGAAGTCCAATATCAAACAATTTATTAATAATAATTTTAATAAGGAATACCAATTTTTCTGCAGCAACATTTCCAGCAGATAAGAAATATGCCACTGGTAGTTTCCATCCACTGTAAAGACCTCTGATCATAAAGACCAATACATATTTGGCTACAAGTGGTGCCCTATCGCCTTTGCCAAAATCTTGGAACCCTTCTATTTGATCATATGTTTTAGAGTATTCCAATGAAGACATTATTGACATTTCATCGAAAGATAAAACACAAGATTTTTCTTCAATTTTTGCATTTGTGAAACATTTTTCCACATTTTTAAACACGTCTTTTTGCAATCCAGGCAAGCAGTTAGTTTGTCCTAGCCATTTTCTTATGGTTGATGGTGCTGCCATAACAATCCCTTGTCTTCTCATGTGTATATATGTTCCTGGTGATTTATAATAAATGGAGAGACAAAGTTCCTTCTCTGATTTTGTCCACTTTTTTTTAGATTGTGTCGATCGCAACTGCATTGAGGCCAAAGTTTTAGCTGCCTCACTAGGAAAAGAAAAAGATTCCAATATCATCATTTTCTTTTTCTTTTTACCACCTTAACACTAAGACGGCGTATTTTATCTTCCTGCTCCTTGTTCTTCCTTTTTAAAAGAGTAATTTGTTTTTTAATCGCTTTACCTCAAGCTGATCTTCGCTATCATCAAATAATTTACGACGTTTTAAAATGCGTTTTGTGTATAAAGGAGCACTTAATATTGATGTGGTTGGAGATGGTTCTTCTTGCAGTGGCAGGTCTATGCATTTTCTTGAATAAACTTTTTGTGGAGTTTTTACTTTCAAAGTATCTGGTGATGACATCTCAGGACCTTAAACAAAGAAATAAGTTTAACTTAATATTTGGTAAAGGTATGCACATAATCTAGTGATGCTTTGTCTTCATTCATGGCGTGAATATACACCCTAAAAACTGTAGATATAGATGGTTTTCTTCTTTGTTTTTTTATCACTATCATTGTTGCAATGGATTTCATGTAAACTGTCATTTATTGTATCTTATGTAATTTATTTTTATACATAGTAACAATAAATTAAGCTTTATCTGTGTGCCTCTGCTCACGGTAAAAATCTTATTTCTATATAATCGGAACATAAAAAAATACTTACATTCAGTTGTAACATGTTTATACATTATAGGCAATGCTGTTGGTACTATTCTACTTCTTGCAACATGTTTTAACAAATCTTCAGGTGCAAAATGATCTTCACATATATAACGATGTTTTAATTCTTCATGTGTCATGGATTCAAGCCCTGCATTCCCTGAGAAAAAAACCATAGGATACAGGATGCAAAACAGATTTGCTTATTAAATTAAATTTAAACATAACAATTAAGCCTGCTAAAAATATTCTAAATTATCGCTACCTGAATGTTTTATCCACAATTTTAACCGAGGTTCATTATTTACCGGAAAGGTAAACATGGATTTGGTTGCATTTGTATTACTGCAATTGTAATAATGACATTTCACTGGAGCCATGGTACACTGTAAGAAATATTATAATGATTAGATAGAGTAGGAAGCAAGCATGAAATCATTATTAAGAAACCGGAAGATGACTTTTTGATCAAAATCAAATATAATTATATATAAACATGAAAGTAGGTTTGGATGTTTGTTCTGCTTTCAAAACTACTATTGGATTTTGATAAAATTCAGTAGGTATAGATTGAACACTGGAAGAGTAAATAGGGTCAAAGAGTCGTCTTCAATACGAAATAGGTTTATTTTTATCTGAGGAAAATGTAATACTAAAATTCGAAAAACATCACAGTTAGGCGCTGTAGCCACGGGGAGACTACTTGTTGTCTACTCTTATAGTATAATATGTCCCCAAACAAAGTGCGATTGTAGGTTACTTCTGGCCGCGTCAACATATTGCAATCTTAACTACTTACGATTACTTATATTTTGTTGGTACTTACAATAATTGTGTAATACAGCAGCCAAATAAATAACGGGGTCATTGGTCATAAATAACCCAAAACACGCTTCGGTTCCAAATCGCAAAAAGTCCGGAGTCAATTTATCGTAGCGTTGGTCAACGTTTTGGCAATCATCAAAAATCCAAGGGGCGAGCACAAGTCGGGAAGGTAAGCAATAATGTCGGAGTCAAAAAACAATAGCACGGTCGTAATAAAATATAATAAGACAAAGAGATAAACAAGATCGCAACAAGTGAATCGATCGCACAAAAGCCGCAAATCAATTTTAATGTTGCCAGCAGCCGGTAGTTAAATGATAGACTTTTTAACTAAAAAAATCTGAGCCTATGGTTAATAGGTATATAAAACTATTAAAAATGATTAAAAATTTCATTATCTATAGATCATGAACTTATTTGAGTACGTTAGGCTTCAAAATGGTTTTTATCAAGTCTTAAAATCACATAAAGAAACACTTTAAGTCGTCTAAAATGGAGGTAATACGAGAGAATAATGTTAAAAAGTAACTTTCTGGTAACACTGTTTGTCGCTTTACCATGCCGTGTCGTAAATTTACCAACTCACAAAAAAGTCCCTATGCATAAAATTAAGTCGAAAACCTAATATCGCCAGAACTTCCCGTAAACCCCTTTAAAGATGAAATATCATTTAGTTATTTTTTTCGTATTAAAGTACTTCAAATAAGTTTTAGTATTTTTATGTTTCGACTTCTTAAAATCATTTATTTATAAATATTTTAACCCTTTTTTATTTACTTCTTATATTTTTCATTAAAAAAGGTAAAGATGTTATTCTTAAAGTTACAAAAGCACCTTAAAATATTTTCTTGTGTATCCTACTATTCTTGTTTACCCCTACATTTGTGGAGAAAATTCCTAAGTTGGCAATCCTATGCACCGCATCGCGCAAACAAAATATTTGCATAATATCATGAAAATGAAAGAACGATCGCTTTTTTTAGAAAGTGCGCCATCTACTGTAATGCATTATAACTGCTTGCTCTTACAGCGGGCCTACTCATGCTTAAGATTTTATTAATTCCATCAATTTAAAAGTTGAAAATACTTGGATAAGAATTTGTAGTTTTTATAGAAGATGGTGTGGAAAAAAACGTATTTAGTGTTCAAAAATAAATAAATAAAGTGAAACTTAACCAAAATATGAGATGTTTTATAGATTTCAAACAGTTTTATTTTCTATCGTGACACGTAACGCCACCTATTGTTCGTTTTTTAAAGTAACCGATCGGTGTAGGACATTAGCAATCTATACTTCTCTCATTTATCTATGCCATCGATTAGCAAAACAGGCTTACTCTTTTGACTATCAATGAAAACTAGGTCCGGTTCCGTACTACAACTTGGATTATTTTCCATTTTAAAGGATTTTACGACAACATAACATAAAGTTTGCAGAATAAATGTCGTTTGCATCAAAGATATATATTTTTTTTGGCTCTTTGGTTTGCATCGTTGTTGACATATAACAATCATAGATAATATTCTAAAGAGGTTTTATCTACACTAATGCTATATAAACTTTCTTTTTTGAGAAGACCATCTGCAGTAAATGCCTTCTGAAATGAGGACGATTTGCTTCTTGGTTGTTTTTCCGTAATAGTCAAATAGATTCAAAGACATTATATCTAGAGGGCTAATTATTGGTAAGGCCAATTAGCTTCCGTACCTATTTTAAATTGAGGACGTTTTGCTCTCAGAGCATTTTATATTGCAGTCGATGTGCACCCAAGGTCATTTAGCCTCCAAAACCTTCTGATCCGTAAAGTCTTGAAAGACCCATACGCTCGATTGCTGCTTTGTTTTGGGATCGTAGCAATAAATCCATGTTTCGTCACCTGTTACTATGTCCCACACCAAATTTGACGCACCTTCGTTGAATCTGGTAAGCATGGCACTGCACCAAGTGACGCGGTCCGTTTTTTGAGCCTCGGTCAAGTTGTGTGGGATCCACCACGAGCACAGCTTTCTCACACCCAAATGTTTGTGTAGGATTAATTGTATTTGACTCATGCCTATTTCTAAGGATGCGCGAATTTCATGGTAGGTCACATGCCTGTCTGTTTCAATCATACGGCGCACAGCATTGATGTTTTTGTTGGTCACAGCGGTGGACGGCCGACCATCGCGAGATTCGTCACTGAGATTGATACGACCACGCTTGAATTCTGCAAACCAGCTATAAACAGTTGTCTTGCATGGTGCTTCATTGCCAAAAGCTGTTTCAAGCCGAGCGATGCTCTGTTGAGCTGTCAAATTACACTTAAAATCGTAGAAAATCATACTACGAAAATTTTCCCGAGTTAAATCCATGTTGATGCAGACACACAATTTTGTAAATGGCGCCACAAGGTAAAAACAAAAGACAGTCAGATGAAACAAACTGCATTCTACAGCCAAAGAGTTCTATTTTCAAATGTTGCAATAAATTTTTAAATATTGTTTATGTAAGTGGCCAGTTCCGGAAACTTACAGTGCGCCCTATGTATTATGGATGGTTTAAATTAGAAAAAAATCACAATCGCCATATATCTCAATATAAGTCACTTTTTATCAACAGTTGTTGCAGGTCGGCTTAGAGCACACTGCGTTGGCACAAGTAGACTTTTTTCTTGCTTGTTTAGCCCATTGCCGTCTCTTTTTTCCCCCGTGTACAGGTATGCATCGTACAGATAACTGGTGGTACTATCAGTCAGACTTTTATTTCCAAGCAAAAAAAAACAACAAAGTGCAACATGTATATAGACCTTCGAATGATGTACTTAGATTTCCAGGTTGTCTCCCAAGGTCCTTTCGATGTTATGCCATCAGGTCAGCCATTGTAACGGTTTTCGTTACAAATCTACTTACATACTAATCCTACTTTAACTAAAATTATATTTAACTTAATAACTAACTATGAACAACCTTAAAACAATATATACAAACTAAATCTAACTTACTCAATATTTATTTTTATTCGATTCACCTTCTAAGAAAACTCAGTTACAATGGTCTGCGGCTGCGCTCTCAAGTGCAGTCAAGAATGAACGTCTGAACGATGTGAACCGCGGGAGGCAATGCAACTAACTTCATGTCATTACTGACTAGCTAAGCATCTGTTGATTTGAAATTGAAAATTTAATTAAACTTATTTATTGAAAATATTAAAAGTATTGTGATTTTGTGTTACCCCGAGATACCGGGTGAGTGTTGCAATTTGTTTTCTTTTCGAAGAGGCAAATCCTAAGGCAGGTCTAGATGAATGTTATTAGTTTACCCTACATTGAAAAAAATAAACTTAATATTTCTATAAATTTGCTATTATTGCGTAAATAACGCAAAAATAATGTTAGTAATTGCATAATTATGATTTGCCTCCGATATTTAAAGTATAAATCATTTAGTTAGTGGTGTTTTCAACGCTAGATCATGATTTCATCATTTCATGTAGGTACCTTTCTTACCCACCTCAATTTCATTGGCTATTAGCTATTAAATTATTGTTTTCTTTTTAATAAATACTTGTGGTTAGATAAACTCAATTGCCTCATCATTATCACTATTGATTGTCTTAAAAAGTCATTCCATCTGCTTGCTTGGAAAGTGATGTCGCCTTGACAGTGCTGCGTAAAGTACTTCTTCTCAATGGCCGAATCGGTGGATTCCAGGGTTCTTCCGTCTGGGTCAGGCGTCACCGCGGATCATCTACTAGACCAGCTATTGCGGCCGGCCTCTTCTGCCGAGCACAGCACCTCTGTAGCCTGCCAGTCTTCTTTCCTTGCTGCATTCCGCCGCCACGCGAGGAAACCCCACTGAAGTCACTTACTACGTGGAGCGTCTGCGCTGCTGCCTACCACTACCGAGGACAGTGTGGTTTGACTCGTTACAAGTAGCGTTACGGTGCGAAATAGAGCTCGCGACCCTAGAGAATAAATTAATAAATGTTGAGTATTTGGCCTATTCTCTTTTATTTCTATCTTCTTGTTACCACCTTCTACAGGGAACGGTACACTGGCGCCCAACGTGGGGCTGGAGGGTCCTCAGTTGGCTCAGTTGAACCGAGGTTGCCATAGGTAGATTCATCGTTGCCAGACATAGTTGGAGACTTAGGTCTTGAATGTCTTTGTCTAGCTGAAGGTGATCCAGGTCTGGAAAACAGATCAAATTTGGGTTTCTCTTGCTTACTCATAGATATTTACACAATTACAAACCAGGTCTGTGTGTGTCACAAGAACTCTCATTGATGATATGGGATGGGAACAAATGGTCAATGAAGTGACTGGATTCTCACCTTCATTTCTAGTTTTTGGAAGAGAGCTTGTAAGTTGTGGTTCCCATTACGTTGATACTGACTTAGAAAATGAAATTATATTTAGTCCTAGAGACAGTTATGCTGAAAATTTGGGAGCCCTGCATAAAATATTTGACAAAGTGCAGTTATCGCTAGTGAAAGCACATTCTAGGAATAGCACAACATATAACTTGAGACGTAAAAATGTTGAATTTAACGTGGGTGACATCGTTTGACGAAGGACATTTTATCACAGCGATAAAGACAAAAAATTTTCAAAGAAACTGGCTCCTAAATTCATGAAATGTCGTATCATAGAAAAAAAAATCAAAACTAGTCTATGAACTGGAAGACATGTCCGGTCAGAATTTAGGGACATGGCACATTAAAGATTTCAAACTGACTTAAATTTGAGAACAAGCGGATTTTATAAGTAAAATCCTAATCTAAAAAGGGGGGTATGTAACGGTATTCGTTACAAATCTACTTACATACTAATCCTACTTTAACTAAAATTATATTTAACTTAATAACTAACTATGAACAACCTTAAAACAATATATACAAACTAAATCTAACTTACTCAATATTTATTTTTATTCGATTCACCTTCTAAGAAAACTCAGTTACAATGGTCTGCGGCTGCGCTCTCAAGTGCAGTCAAGAATGAACGTCTGAACGATGTGAACCGCGGGAGGCAATGCAACTAACTTCATGTCATTACTGACTAGCTAAGCATCTGTTGGTTTGAAATTGAAAATTTAATTAAACTTATTTATTGAAAATATTAAAAGTATTGTGATTTTGTGTTACCCCGAGATACCGGGTGAGTGTTGCAATTTGTTTTCTTTTCGAAGAGGCAAATCCTAAGGCAGGTCTAGATGAATGTTATTAGTTTACCCTACATTGAAAAAAATAAACTTAATATTTCTATAAATTTGCTATTATTGCGTAAATAACGCAAAAATAATGTTAGTAATTGCATAATTATGATTTGCCTCCGATATTTAAAGTATAAATCATTTAGTTAGTGGTGTTTTCAACGCTAGATCATGATTTCATCATTTCATGTAGGTACCTTTCTTACCCACCTCAATTTCATTGGCTATTAGCTATTAAATTATTGTTTTCTTTTTAATAAATACTTGTGGTTAGATAAACTCAATTGCCTCATCATTATCACTATTGATTGTCTTAAAAAGTCATTCCATCTGCTTGCTTGGAAAGTGATGTCGCCTTGACAGTGCTGCGTAAAGTACTTCTTCTCAATGGCCGAATCGGTGGATTCCAGGGTTCTTCCGTCTGGGTCAGGCGTCACCGCGGATCATCTACTAGACCAGCTATTGCGGCCGGCCTCTTCTGCCGAGCACAGCATCTCTGTAGCCTGCCAGTCTTCCTTCCTTGCTGCATTCCGCCGCCACGCGAGGAAACCCCACTGAAGTCACTTACTACGTGGAGCGTCTGCGCTGCTGCCTACCACTACCGAGGACAGTGTGGTTTGACTCGTTACAAGTAGCGTTACGGTGCGAAATAGAGCTCGCGACCCTAGAGAATAAATTAATAAATGTTGAGTATTTGGCCTATTCTCTTTTATTTCTATCTTCTTGTTACCACCTTCTACAGGGAACGGTACACTGGCGCCCAACGTGGGGCTGGAGGGTCCTCAGTTGGCTCAGTTGAACCGAGGTTGCCATAGGTAGATTCATCATTGCCAGACATAGTTGGAGACTTAGGTCTTGAATGTCTTTGTCAAGCTGAAGGTGATCCAGGTCTGGAAAACAGATCAAATTTGGGTTTCTCTTGCTTACTCATAGATATTTACACAATTACAAACCAGGTCTGTGTGTGTCACAAGAACTCTCATTGATGATATGGGATGGGAACAAATGGTCAATGAAGTGACTGGATTCTCACCTTCATTTCTAGTTTTTGGAAGAGAGCTTGTAAGTTGTGGTTCCCATTACGTTGATACTGACTTAGAAAATGAAATTATATTTAGTCCTAGAGACAGTTATGCTGAAAATTTGGGAGCCCTGCATAAAATATTTGACAAAGTGCAGTTATCGCTAGTGAAAGCACATTCTAGGAATAGCACAACATATAACTTGAGACGTAAAAATGTTGAATTTAACGTGGGTGACATCGTTTGGCGAAGGACATTTTATCACAGCGATAAAGACAAAAAATTTTCAAAGAAACTGGCTCCTAAATTCATGAAATGTCGTATCATAGAAAAAAAATCAAAACTAGTCTATGAACTGGAAGACATGTCCGGTCAGAATTTAGGGACATGGCACATTAAAGATTTCAAACTGACTTAAATTTGAGAACAAGCGGATTTTATAAGTAAAATCCTAATCTAAAAAGGGGGGTATGTAACGGTATTCGTTACAAATCTACTTACATACTAATCCTACTTTAACTAAAATTATATTTAACTTAATAACTAACTATGAACAACCTTAAAACAATATATACAAACTAAATCTAACTTACTCAATATTTATATTTATTCGATTCACCTTCTAAGAAAACTCAGTTACAATGGTCTGCGGCTGCGCTCTCAAGTGCAGTCAAGAATGAACGTCTGAACGATGTGATCCGCGGGAGGCAATGCAACTAACTTCATGTCATTACTGACTAGCTAAGCATCTGTTGGTTTGAAATTGAAAATTTAATTAAACTTATTTATTGAAAATATTAAAAGTATTGTGATTTTGTGTTACCCCGAGATACCGGGTGAGTGTTGCAATTTGTTTTCTTTTCGAAGAGGCAAATCCTAAGGCAGGTCTAGATGAATGTTATTAGTTTACCCTACATTGAAAAAAATAAACTTAATATTTCTATAAATTTGCTATTATTGCGTAAATAACGCAAAAATAATGTTAGTAATTGCATAATTATGATTTGCCTCCGATATTTAAAGTATAAATCATTTAGTTAGTGGTGTTTTCAACGCTAGATCATGATTTCATCATTTCATGTAGGTACCTTTCTTACCCACCTCAATTTCATTGGCTATTAGCTATTAAATTATTGTTTTCTTTTTAATAAATACTTGTGGTTAGATAAACTCAATTGCCTCATCATTATCACTATTGATTGTCTTAAAAAGTCATTCCATCTGCTTGCTTGGAAAGTGATGTCGCCTTGACAGTGCTGCGTAAAGTACTTCTTCTCAATGGCCGAATCGGTGGATTCCAGGGTTCTTCCGTCTGGGTCAGGCGTCACCGCGGATCATCTACTAGACCAGCTATTGCGGCCGGCCTCTTCTGCCGAGCACAGCATCTCTGTAGCCTGCCAGTCTTCCTTCCTTGCTGCATTCCGCCGCCACGCGAGGAAACCCCACTGAAGTCACTTACTACGTGGAGCGTCTGCGCTGCTGCCTACCACTACCGAGGACAGTGTGGTTTGACTCGTTACAAGTAGCGTTACGGTGCGAAATAGAGCTCGCGACCCTAGAGAATAAATTAATAAATGTTGAGTATTTGGCCTATTCTCTTTTATTTCTATCTTCTTGTTACCACCTTCTACAGGGAACGGTACACTGGCGCCCAACGTGGGGCTGGAGGGTCCTCAGTTGGCTCAGTTGAACCGAGGTTGCCATAGGTAGATTCATCGTTGCCAGACATAGTTGGAGACTTAGGTCTTGAATGTCTTTGTCTAGCTGAAGGTGATCCAGGTCTGGAAAACAGATCAAATTTGGGTTTCTCTTGCTTACTCATAGATATTTACACAATTACAAACCAGGTCTGTGTGTGTCACAAGAACTCTCATTGATGATATGGGATGGGAACAAATGGTCAATGAAGTGACTGGATTCTCACCTTCATTTCTAGTTTTTGGAAGAGAGCTTGTAAGTTGTGGTTCCCATTACGTTGATACTGACTTAGAAAATGAAATTATATTTAGTCCTAGAGACAGTTATGCTGAAAATTTGGGAGCCCTGCATAAAATATTTGACAAAGTGCAGTTATCGCTAGTGAAAGCACATTCTAGGAATAGCACAACATATAACTTGAGACGTAAAAATGTTGAATTTAACGTGGGTGACATCGTTTGGCGAAGGACATTTTATCACAGCGATAAAGACAAAAAATTTTCAAAGAAACTGGCTCCTTAATTCATGAAATGTCGTATCATAGAAAAAAAATCAAAACTAGTCTATGAACTGGAAGACATGTCCGGTCAGAATTTAGGGACATGGCACATTAAAGATTTCAAACTGACTTAAATTTGAGAACAAGCGGATTTTATAAGTAAAATCCTAATCTAAAAAGGGGGGTATGTAACGGTATTCGTTACAAATCTACTTACATACTAATCCTACTTTAACTAAAATTATATTTAACTTAATAACTAACTATGAACAACCTTAAAACAATATATACAAACTAAATCTAACTTACTCAATATTTATTTTTATTCGATTCACCTTCTAAGAAAACTCAGTTACAATGGTCTGCGGCTGCGCTCTCAAGTGCAGTCAAGAATGAACGTCTGAACGACGTGAACCGCGGGAGGCAATGCAACTAACTTCATGTCATTACTGACTAGCTAAGCATCTGTTGGTTTGAAATTGAAAATTTAATTAAACTTATTTATTGAAAATATTAAAAGTATTGTGATTTTGTGTTACCCCGAGATACCGGGTGAGTGTTGCAATTTGTTTTCTTTTCGAAGAGGCAAATCCTAAGGCAGGTCTAGATGAATGTTATTAGTTTACCCTACATTGAAAAAAATAAACTTAATATTTCTATAAATTTGCTATTATTGCGTAAATAACGCAAAAATAATGTTAGTAATTGCATAATTATGATTTGCCTCCGATATTTAAAGTATAAATCATTTAGTTAGTGGTGTTTTCAACGCTAGATCATGATTTCATCATTTCATGTAGGTACCTTTCTTACCCACCTCAATTTCATTGGCTATTAGCTATTAAATTATTGTTTTCTTTTTAATAAATACTTGTGGTTAGATAAACTCAATTGCCTCATCATTATCACTATTGATTGTCTTAAAAAGTCATTCCATCTGCTTGCTTGGAAAGTGATGTCGCCTTGACAGTGCTGCGTAAAGTACTTCTTCTCAATGGCCGAATCGGTGGATTCCAGGGTTCTTCCGTCTGGGTCAGGCGTCACCGCGGATCATCTACTAGACCAGCTATTGCGGCCGGCCTCTTCTGCCGAGCACAGCATCTCTGTAGCCTGCCAGTCTTCCTTCCTTGCTGCATTCCGCCGCCACGCGAGGAAACCCCACTGAAGTCACTTACTACGTGGAGCGTCTGCGCTGCTGCCTACCACTACCGAGGACAGTGTGGTTTGACTCGTTACAAGTAGCGTTACGGTGCGAAATAGAGCTCGCGACCCTAGAGAATAAATTAATAAATGTTGAGTATTTGGCCTATTCTCTTTTATTTCTATCTTCTTGTTACCACCTTCTACAGGGAACGGTACACTGGCGCCCAACGTGGGGCTGGAGGGTCCTCAGTTGGCTCAGTTGAACCGAGGTTGCCATAGGTAGATTCATCATTGCCAGACATAGTTGGAGACTTAGGTCTTGAATGTCTTTGTCTAGCTGAAGGTGATCCAGGTCTGGAAAACAGATCAAATTTGGGTTTCTCTTGCTTACTCATAGATATTTACACAATTACAAACCAGGTCTGTGTGTGTCACAAGAACTCTCATTGATGATATGGGATGGGAACAAATGGTCAATGAAGTGACTGGATTCTCACCTTCATTTCTAGTTTTTGGAAGAGAGCTTGTAAGTTGTGGTTCCCATTACGTTGATACTGACTTAGAAAATGAAATTATATTTAGTCCTAGAGACAGTTATGCTGAAAATTTGGGAGCCCTGCATAAAATATTTGACAAAGTGCAGTTATCGCTAGTGAAAGCACATTCTAGGAATAGCACAACATATAACTTGAGACGTAAAAATGTTGAATTTAACGTGGGTGTCATCGTTTGGCGAAGGACATTTTATCACAGCGATAAAGACAAAAAATTTTCAAAGAAACTGGCTCCTAAATTCATGAAATGTCGTATCATAGAAAAAAAATCAAAACTAGTCTATGAACTGGAAGACATGTCCGGTCAGAATTTAGGGACATGGCACATTAAAGATTTCAAACTGACTTAAATTTGAGAACAAGCGGATTTTATAAGTAAAATCCTAATCTAAAAAGGGGGGTATGTAACGGTATTCGTTACAAATCTACTTACATACTAATCCTACTTTAACTAAAATTATATTTAACTTAATAACTAACTATGAACAACCTTAAAACAATATATACAAACTAAATCTAACTTACTCAATATTTATTTTTATTCGATTCACCTTCTAAGAAAACTCAGTTACAATGGTCTGCGGCTGCGCTCTCAAGTGCAGTCAAGAATGAACGTCTGAACGATGTGAACCGCGGGAGGCAATGCAACTAACTTCATGTCATTACTGACTAGCTAAGCATCTGTTGGTTTGAAATTGAAAATTTAATTAAACTTATTTATTGAAAATATTAAAAGTATTGTGATTTTGTGTTACCCCGAGATACCGGGTGAGTGTTGCAATTTGTTTTCTTTTCGAAGAGGCAAATCCTAAGGCAGGTCTAGATGAATGTTATTAGTTTACCCTACATTGAAAAAAATAAACTTAATATTTCTATAAATTTGCTATTATTGCGTAAATAACGCAAAAATAATGTTAGTAATTGCATAATTATGATTTGCCTCCGATATTTAAAGTATAAATCATTTAGTTAGTGGTGTTTTCAACGCTAGATCATGATTTCATCATTTCATGTAGGTACCTTTCTTACCCACCTCAATTTCATTGGCTATTAGCTATTAAATTATTGTTTTCTTTTTAATAAATACTTGTGGTTAGATAAACTCAATTGCCTCATCATTATCACTATTGATTGTCTTAAAAAGTCATTCCATCTGCTTGCTTGGAAAGTGATGTCGCCTTGACAGTGCTGCGTAAAGTACTTCTTCTCAATGGCCGAATCGGTGGATTCCAGGGTTCTTCCGTCTGGGTCAGGCGTCACCGCGGATCATCTACTAGACCAGCTATTGCGGCCGGCCTCTTCTGCCGAGCACAGCATCTCTGTAGCCTGCCAGTCTTCCTTCCTTGCTGCATTCCGCCGCCACGCGAGGAAACCCCACTGAAGTCACTTACTACGTGGAGCGTCTGCGCTGCTGCCTACCACTACCGAGGACAGTGTGGTTTGACTCGTTACAAGTAGCGTTACGGTGCGAAATAGAGCTCGCGACCCTAGAGAATAAATTAATAAATGTTGAGTATTTGGCCTATTCTCTTTTATTTCTATCTTCTTGTTACCACCTTTTACAGGGAACGGTACACTGGCGCCCAACGTGGGGCTGGAGGGTCCTCAGTTGGCTCAGTTGAACCGAGGTTGCCATAGGTAGATTCATCGTTGCCAGACATAGTTGGAGACTTAGGTCTTGAATGTCTTTGTCTAGCTGAAGGTGATCCAGGTCTGGAAAACAGATCAAATTTGGGTTTCTCTTGCTTACTCATAGATATTTACACAATTACAAACCAGGTCTGTGTGTGTCACAAGAACTCTCATTGATGATATGGGATGGGAACAAATGGTCAATGAAGTGACTGGATTCTCACCTTCATTTCTAGTTTTTGGAAGAGAGCTTGTAAGTTGTGGTTCCCATTACGTTGATACTGACTTAGAAAATGAAATTATATTTAGTCCTAGAGACAGTTATGCTGAAAATTTGGGAGCCCTGCATAAAATATTTGACAAAGTGCAGTTATCGCTAGTGAAAGCACATTCTAGGAATAGCACAACATATAACTTGAGACGTAAAAATGTTGAATTTAACGTGGGTGACATCGTTTCGCGAAGGACATTTTATCACAGCGATAAAGACAAAAAATTTTCAAAGAAACTGGCTCCTAAATTCATGAAATGTCGTATCATAGAAAAAAAATCAAAACTAGTCTATGAACTGGAAGACATGTCCGGTCAGAATTTAGGGACATGGCACATTAAAGATTTCAAACTGACTTAAATTTGAGAACAAGCGGATTTTATAAGTAAAATCCTAATCTAAAAAGGGGGGTATGTAACGGTATTCGTTACAAATCTACTTACATACTAATCCTACTTTAACTAAAATTATATTTAACTTAATAACTAACTATGAACAACCTTAAAACAATATATACAAACTAAATCTAACTTACTCAATATTTATTTTTATTCGATTCACCTTCTAAGAAAACTCAGTTACAATGGTCTGCGGCTGCGCTCTCAAGTGCATTCAAGAATGAACGTCTGAACGATGTGAACCGCGGGAGGCAATGCAACTAACTTCATGTCATTACTGACTAGCTAAGCATCTGTTGGTTTGAAATTGAAAATTTAATTAAACTTATTTATTGAAAATATTAAAAGTATTGTGATTTTGTGTTACCCCGAGATACCGGGTGAGTGTTGCAATTTGTTTTCTTTTCGAAGAGGCAAATCCTAAGGCAGGTCTAGATGAATGTTATTAGTTTACCCTACATTGAAAAAAATAAACTTAATATTTCTATAAATTTGCTATTATTGCGTAAATAACGCAAAAATAATGTTAGTAATTGCATAATTATGATTTGCCTCCGATATTTAAAGTATAAATCATTTAGTTAGTGGTGTTTTCAACGCTAGATCATGATTTCATCATTTCATGTAGGTACCTTTCTTACCCACCTCAATTTCATTGGCTATTAGCTATTAAATTATTGTTTTCTTTTTAATAAATACTTGTGGTTAGATAAACTCAATTGCCTCATCATTATCACTATTGATTGTCTTAAAAAGTCATTCCATCTGCTTGCTTGGAAAATGATGTCGCCTTGACAGTGCTGCGTAAAGTACTTCTTCTCAATGGCCGAATCGGTGGATTCCAGGGTTCTTCCGTCTGGGTCAGGCGTCACCGCGGATCATCTACTAGACCAGCTATTGCGGCCGGCCTCTTCTGCCGAGCACAGCATCTCTGTAGCCTGCCAGTCTTCCTTCCTTGCTGCATTCCGCCGCCACGCGAGGAAACCCCACTGAAGTCACTTACTACGTGGAGCGTCTGCGCTGCTGCCTACCACTACCGAGGACAGTGTGGTTTGACTCGTTACAAGTAGCGTTACGGTGCGAAATAGAGCTCGCGACCCTAGAGAATAAATTAATAAATGTTGAGTATTTGGCCTATTCTCTTTTATTTCTATCTTCTTGTTACCACCTTCTACAGGGAACGGTACACTGGCGCCCAACGTGGGGCTGGAGGATCCTCAGTTGGCTCAGTTGAACCGAGGTTGCCATAGGTAGATTCATCATTGCCAGACATAGTTGGAGACTTAGGTCTTGAATGTCTTTGTCTAGCTGAAGGTGATCCAGGTCTGGAAAACAGATCAAATTTGGGTTTCTCTTGCTTACTCATAGATATTTACACAATTACAAACCAGGTCTGTGTGTGTCACAAGAACTCTCATTGATGATATGGGATGGGAACAAATGGTCAATGAAGTGACTGGATTCTCACCTTCATTTCTAGTTTTTGGAAGAGAGCTTGTAAGTTGTGGTTCCCATTACGTTGATACTGACTTAGAAAATGAAATTATATTTAGTCCTAGAGACAGTTATGCTGAAAATTTGGGAGCCCTGCATAAAATATTTGACAAAGTGCAGTTATCGCTAGTGAAAGCACATTCTAGGAATAGCACAACATATAACTTGAGACGTAAAAATGTTGAATTTAACGTGGGTGACATCGTTTGGCGAAGGACATTTTATCACAGCGATAAAGACAAAAAATTTTCAAAGAAACTGGCTCCTAAATTCATGAAATGTCGTATCATAGAAAAAAAATCAAAACTAGTCTATGAACTGGAAGACATGTCCGGTCAGAATTTAGGGACATGGCACATTAAAGATTTCAAACTGACTTAAATTTGAGAACAAGCGGATTTTATAAGTAAAATCCTAATCTAAAAAGGGGGGTATGTAACGGTATTCGTTACAAATCTACTTACATACTAATCCTACTTTAACTAAAATTATATTTAACTTAATAACTAACTATGAACAACCTTAAAACAATATATACAAACTAAATCTAACTTACTCAATATTTATTTTTATTCGATTCACCTTCTAAGAAAACTCAGTTACAATGGTCTGCGGCTGCGCTCTCAAGTGCAGTCAAGAATGAACGTCTGAACGATGTGAACCGCGGGAGGCAATGCAACTAACTTCATGTCATTACTGACTAGCTAAGCATCTGTTGGTTTGAAATTGAAAATTTAATTAAACTTATTTATTGAAAATATTAAAAGTATTGTGATTTTGTGTTACCCCGAGATACCGGGTGAGTGTTGCAATTTGTTTTCTTTTCGAAGAGGCAAATCCTAAGGCAGGTCTAGATGAATGTTATTAGTTTACCCTACATTGAAAAAAATAAACTTAATATTTCTATAAATTTGCTATTATTGCGTAAATAACGCAAAAATAATGTTAGTAATTGCATAATTATGATTTGCCTCCGATATTTAAAGTATAAATCATTTAGTTAGTGGTGTTTTCAACGCTAGATCATGATTTCATCATTTCATGTAGGTACCTTTCTTACCCACCTCAATTTCATTGGCTATTAGCTATTAAATTATTGTTTTCTTTTTAATAAATACTTGTGGTTAGATAAACTCAATTGCCTCATCATTATCACTATTGATTGTCTTAAAAAGTCATTCCATCTGCTTGCTTGGAAAGTGATGTCGCCTTGACAGTGCTGCGTAAAGTACTTCTTCTCAATGGCCGAATCGGTGGATTCCAGGGTTCTTCCGTCTGGGTCAGGCGTCACCGCGGATCATCTACTAGACCAGCTATTGCGGCCGGCCTCTTCTGCCGAGCACAGCATCTCTGTAGCCTGCCAGTCTTCCTTCCTTGCTGCATTCCGCCGCCACGCGAGGAAACCCCACTGAAGTCACTTACTACGTGGAGCGTCTGCGCTGCTGCCTACCACTACCGAGGACAGTGTGGTTTGACTCGTTACAAGTAGCGTTACGGTGCGAAATAGAGCTCGCGACCCTAGAGAATAAATTAATAAATGTTGAGTATTTGGCCTATTCTCTTTTATTTCTATCTTCTTGTTACCACCTTCTACAGGGAACGGTACACTGGCGCCCAACGTGGGGCTGGAGGGTCCTCAGTTGGCTCAGTTGAACCGAGGTTGCCATAGGTAGATTCATCGTTGCCAGACATAGTTGGAGACTTAGGTCTTGAATGTCTTTGTCTAGCTGAAGGTGATCCAGGTCTGGAAAACAGATCAAATTTGGGTTTCTCTTGCTTACTCATAGATATTTACACAATTACAAACCAGGTCTGTGTGTGTCACAAGAACTCTCATTGATGATATGGGATGGGAACAAATGGTCAATGAAGTGACTGGATTCTCACCTTCATTTCTAGTTTTTGGAAGAGAGCTTGTAAGTTGTGGTTCCCATTACGTTGATACTGACTTAGAAAATGAAATTATATTTAGTCCTAGAGACAGTTATGCTGAAAATTTGGGAGCCCTGCATAAAATATTTGACAAAGTGCAGTTATCGCTAGTGAAAGCACATTCTAGGAATAGCACAACATATAACTTGAGACGTAAAAATGTTGAATTTAACGTGGGTGACATCGTTTGGCGAAGGACATTTTATCACAGCGATAAAGACAAAAAATTTTCAAAGAAACTGGCTCCTAAATTCATGAAATGTCGTATCATAGAAAAAAAATCAAAACTAGTCTATGAACTGAAAGACATGTCCGGTCAGAATTTAGGGACATGGCACATTAAAGATTTCAAACTGACTTAAATTTGAGAACAAGCGGATTTTATAAGTAAAATCCTAATCTAAAAAGGGGGGTATGTAACGGTATTCGTTACAAATCTACTTACATACTAATCCTACTTTAACTAAAATTATATTTAACTTAATAACTAACTATGAACAACCTTAAAACAATATATACAAACTAAATCTAACTTACTCAATATTTATTTTTATTCGATTCACCTTCTAAGAAAACTCAGTTACAATGGTCTGCGGCTGCGCTCTCAAGTGCAGTCAAGAATGAACGTCTGAACGATGTGAACCGCGGGAGGCAATGCAACTAACTTCATGTCATTACTGACTAGCTAAGCATCTGTTGGTTTGAAATTGAAAATTTAATTAAACTTATTTATTGAAAATATTAAAAGTATTGTGATTTTGTGTTACCCCGAGATACCGGGTGAGTGTTGCAATTTGTTTTCTTTTCGAAGAGGCAAATCCTAAGGCAGGTCTAGATGAATGTTATTAGTTTACCCTACATTGAAAAAAATAAACTTAATATTTCTATAAATTTGCTATTATTGCGTAAATAACGCAAAAATAATGTTAGTAATTGCATAATTATGATTTGCCTCCGATATTTAAAGTATAAATCATTTAGTTAGTGGTGTTTTCAACGCTAGATCATGATTTCATCATTTCATGTAGGTACCTTTCTTACCCACCTCAATTTCATTGGCTATTAGCTATTAAATTATTGTTTTCTTTTTAATAAATACTTGTGGTTAGATAAACTCAATTGCCTCATCATTATCACTATTGATTGTCTTAAAAAGTCATTCCATCTGCTTGCTTGGAAAATGATGTCGCCTTGACAGTGCTGCGTAAAGTACTTCTTCTCAATGGCCGAATCGGTGGATTCCAGGGTTCTTCCGTCTGGGTCAGGCGTCACCGCGGATCATCTACTAGACCAGCTATTGCGGCCGGCCTCTTCTGCCGAGCACAGCATCTCTGTAGCCTGCCAGTCTTCCTTCCTTGCTGCATTCCGCCGCCACGCGAGGAAACCCCACTGAAGTCACTTACTACGTGGAGCGTCTGCGCTGCTGCCTACCACTACCGAGGACAGTGTGGTTTGACTCGTTACAAGTAGCGTTACGGTGCGAAATAGAGCTCGCGACCCTAGAGAATAAATTAATAAATGTTGAGTATTTGGCCTATTCTCTTTTATTTCTATCTTCTTGTTACCACCTTCTACAGGGAACGGTACACCATCAGTGATGTTGGATATGCAGTCTGTTCCTTTACATATGTGGAAAACTAACTGCGCTCACTTTTTAATTTTTTATTAAATTATCTAAATTATATCTTAGAACCCTAAAACAAAAGATGTATTTATTGATTATTTTGGATTTTAATTTTACATTGTATTGACAATGTGACAACTCGTGTCATGGTTTTTACTTACGATTTATATCGGTCTATTAAATTTATTTATGACATCTTCCTTTTTTTCTTCATTTTTATCGTCCAATCTGGATTTTGTTTAATTAAATTTAAGTACAAGTACAAGTTGTATGTCTTTTCTCAATCAGGACGCTCCAGACGATTCCCTTCAATATGGCTGTCAAAAGCCTGTTTATTTTTCTATATACTCTTTCCTTACGGACTTAGATGAAAGGTTTTTGACTTACAAAAATCGAATGAGTTTATGAAACATATTAAGTTTAAAATTTATACTTATGTATTTTGTTAATTTGTTATTTATAGCTTTAGATATATAGTTTCACATTTACTTAAGTCTGTTTATATTTTATTTATGCTTATTTAATTAAAAGGAATGAATGACGACTAGCGACATCTCTTGTCAAATTTCAAGCCGATATTGTATTTGTTTGGAAGACGCTAGTATAGATGTCGCTACTGATATTAAAACATTTTTTGTTTGTTACAGTACATCTCTCCCCGTTTAAAAAAATATTGTTAAATATTTTTTTTTTTTTAAGTTACCACGCTAATTTATTTTAGAAAAAGAATGAACTGCTAAACATTTTAAAGTGATATATCTGAGATTTATTTTGCGAAACTCAGTGGCCTTCTTATCGCCTACCTATTATGAACTTATTCTAAAGCAAACTGCATGCATAGTTTTCCAACTAAGTTAATTGAAAGTTTCTAAATAATTTAAGTACCTATTGTGCTCATCATAAGTGCTAATCTGCCCTACGACATAGTCTTGGGATCGGAAGCTACATTGAGAGCAATGTAGACTTCCACAGATCTGGATGCACTGATGCTTATATGTGTTGGTTTTAAATTCTGAATGTAGTACTAGTACACCGCAAATCTATCAAGACAGATTACACAAAGATGTAACACACTTCACAAAGTGAAGAAATTTCTTATATAGTTAACTTACATGTTATGCTAGCTTATAATTACTAACTTATTTTATCTAGTTACAGCTACTTTGACTGCAATATAATGTATTTACATTAAATGTTAATATTACTTTCTAAGTGTTATATATCCGTTCAGATATATTTGTTTTAAGTTTAAGTTTTAATTATAAAGTACCATGTACTAAGTATTAATAAATTTTTTTTAAATATACATGTTGAGTTAATTGGTTTGTTCCTTTATTATATTAAGTTGAGAAACAAAACCTTGTTTTATTTAAGTTTAATTAAGGTTTTTTAAGTTTTTTATTTTTAAGTTAAGGTGTTAAGTTTAAGTTAAATTTGATAATGGAAAACATGAGCTACTGAATCTAAAATCATTGTATAACCTTGCCTCCTCATACTTCCTTTTCACACGCCATCTCTCACATACTCCAAATCTAATAGTTGATGCATCTTTATGTATTTATTTATTTTTTTAATATCCTTATATCCTTTCAGCATTTATTCATCCCCTTTCAAAATTAAATATTCACACGTCATAACCGGAACGCACGAGTTTGTGTGAATATTTGTAATGACAAGTTATTAAGATAAAGATAAGAGCTTCTAGTCTTCATGTTTTAAAATATCTTTTATGTGAAATTTACCTAAGGGTTTACCCTGCATATCTTCTAAGCTATATACTACGGGTGAATGTTTAAACGAAATAACACATTTTTGAAAACGTGGTGCTAATTTTGATGTAAAATGCTTACTGGCATCTGATAGAGTAAACGTCCTTTTGTAAACAATTTGACCTACTCTATATTCTAAAGTACGTTTCCTAAAATCATAATGCTTTTTATTCTTGTCATGTTGTAATTTTAAATTTTGACTAACTTCTTTAAATATCGTTTTAAGTTCTTTTAAATTATCACCATAAATTCTATGATCATCCACAGATAACAAGCAGTGAGGAACTGGTTCTTCAGAGTTCAGGTGCAAGTTTCCATCGACATACATTTCTCGTCCATGAACAAGAAAGAATGGAGAAAATTTAGTTGCCTCATTTACCGAGGTGTTTAATGCACACTGTATTTCTTGGATATTACTGTCCCATTTCCTATGGTTTGATTTCACATAGGAGGCAATAGCGTAAAGAACATTTCTTATGGCTCTTTCTGCTTGATTAACCTGAGGGTGATACCTAGGATTATAATAAATATTAGGCACATTATATTTGCACATTAAATCTCTAAATTGTTTTGAAATAAATTGAGGACCGTTATCAACATAAACAAATTTAGGAACTCCGTGTACTAGAAAAACTTTCTCTTCCAGAATCTTAACAATAGCAGTGCCTGTTGCATTCCGTATAGGAAACAACATAACATATTTGCTAAAGTAATCTGAACATACTAACAGATTCGTGTTTCTCTTAGTTGACACAGGAAATGGTCCGAGTAAATCGCAACATATTGCTTCAAATGGCCTATTTACTTGTTTAGGATTTCCCATTAAGCCAGGTCTAGATGAATTCACCGGTTTGTATTCTTTGCAAGTTTCACAACTATTTACATAATTTTCAACATCCTTGTACATATTTTTCCAAAAATAATGTAAAGCTAATCTTTTATGTGTTTTAAAAATTCCCAGGTGAGCGCCAGTGGGCTGATCATGAAATTGTTTTAATAAGTTACCCACTTCATCTCTAGGTATTACCTGTTTCCACGTAAACTGAGATGTTAAATTATATTTATTTTTACTGTTTCTGAATAATTTATTTTCTTTAATCATATAATTTGGAAATTTATGAGGAAATTTTTTACAATTTTCTAACATATTCAAATACCAACTATCTGTGATTTTATCTGGAATTTCTAAAGATTCTATTTTAATTCTTGAGAGTACATCGGGCAAAACCATATCTTTACCTTTTCTGTGTATTATGTTGAAATCAAATTGACTCAATCGAATGCTCCAGCGAGCTAAACGTCCAGAAGGATTTTTTAATTTATAAAACCATTGTAACGATGCATGATCCGTTATAATGTTACATTTTTGTCCTTCAACATACATTCTAAATTGCTCTAATGCATATAACACTGCAAGAAGTTCTCTTTCTGTAGTGGTGTAGTTAACTTCATGTTTATTAAGTAACCTACTACAAAATGCAATGGGGTGATCAAAGTCATCATAAGATTGAGTGAGTACTCCTCCTATTGCAAATGAAGAAGCATCCGTTTGAATTGAAAAAGGCAAACTAAAGTCAGGGCATTTAAGAATAGGAGCAGATATTAAATTGGATTTAAGTGTTGTAAAAGCTTCTTCTGCTTCCTCTGTCCATTTAAATTCTACATTTTTACATGTTAATTTACTAAGAGGTCTACTAATTTTTGAAAAATCTTGAATAAATCTACGATACCATCCAGCCATTCCTATAAATCTTTTTACTTCTTTGGGTGAACTGGGTGTTGGATAATTAAGTATTACTTCTACTTTAGAAGGGTCTGTGTGGAGACCGCTTTTATCTACCACATAGCCAAGATATTTAAGTTCTTTTCTACAAAATTGAGATTTCTTTACATTAATGGTTAGATTCGCTCCCAATAGGCGATGATAAACTTTATCTAAGAGTACTATATGAGTGTCAAAGTTACTACTTATGCAAACTATGTCATCTTGGAATACAAAAACTTTATTATCAAATTCTTTAAGACCAAATAACCTATCCATGAGACGTTGCATGGTGGCTGATGCACCTACTAGTCCAAAGCACATTCTGCGGTACTGAAACAATCCTTTTTTAGGTACTGTAAAAGATGTGCGTTCAGCTGATTCAGGACTGTCATAGCCTATTTGCCAGTACGCAGCACTCAGATCAATTGATGTTAAATATTTTGTATCTCTTAAGTTGTCCAATATTTGGTGAATATATGGCAAAGGATATGCATCTGCTTTAGATATTGAATTAATTTTTCGACAGTCTAAACATACCCTTAATTCACCGTTCGGTTTTGTTACCATAACTACTGGAGAATTCCAAGGTGAAGTAGAAGGTTCAACGACACCAAGTGCCACCATTTTGTCTAACTCTTTCTCTAAAGCTAATTGTTTAACGGGCGACAAAGGATAATATCTCTGTTTAATTTGTGGATGATCACCTGTATCTATTTTATGTGTAATTAAACTTGTCATTCCTAAACCAACTTTTTCAGTGTTAATGTTATCAAATTTTAAAATCATTTTATCTAATTTCTGTTGTTGTTGTTTAGTTAATGATTCGTAACATTCCAAGCCTTGATTTTTCGAAATCTCATTTATTTGACAAACTGGTATGTTGTATGTTTTATTTTTACTAATTAAATTATTTAACGTTAAGTTGAAAGTGTTGAAAAAATCTATGCCGAAAATTACTGAAGTTATTATGTTAGGTACTACAAAAAAATTTACTGTTTTAATTTGACCGTTATATTTTAATGGCAGACTTATATGACCTATGCACTGGATTCTTGATCCATCTGCTGTCCTAACTTCCTGTCCTTTAGGTAAGTGAATTAATTTAAATCCATATTTTATGAATAATTTATGAGAATTGTTTCCAATTATTGAGCACACAGCGCCTGTGTCCAGCAATCCATAAACCTCTAAGTTAAGTACTTTGACCAATATGTAAGGTCTAACATCACTAATATTTGCTGGGAACAAAGCTGTATTAATATCATATGGTGTACATGATGATATGTCAAAAAGTAAATCACTGTGGCTCAAATTAATTAGTTTTTTTGCACACTTAGGGCATTCCGTTCTTTTAAATCCCTTTTCACCACACTTAAAACATACTAACTCCTTAGAAGCTTTGCATTCGCTTGTATAGTGGTTTGTGCGGTTGCAACGGAAACACTTTTTACTGGTATGCCCAGAAGTAGATGGTTTTTCTATAGCCAACACCTGTTTTTCAGATTTATGTGTGTTGCCTGAAGACTTTTCTTTAGTCAAAAGTGTTAAAATCCTGTTTTAAATTTGACGGCTTTGGCTCTACAAATTGATCTGACCTCGCACGAGCAAGTTCTAACTTTTTACCATACATTTGTAGTTGTCTAATTGAGCCAATATCTAACAATGCCATTTCCCTCAAATATTCAGGTCTAATGTTGTGCATAAGAATGTCCAGCTGCTCCTCTTCCGGTAATGGTTTAGAAAGTCTAGAAATCATTCCTTGCATAATTGACAAATACACCACTATCGATTCATTTTTTGATTGAGTGCGTGAACGTATCTCTTTTGTCAATTTATAGTCTAAATCAGGTATATCAAAATCTTCACGTAGACCAGCGAGTAAGTCTTTATACGTGCTAAAAGAATTTTTATTCGACCTAAACCAACACAATGCTGATTTTTCTAACAAGTCGGAGAAAGCCACTAAAGTACGCTCCTCAGATATATCTCTTGCCTGTCTAAGTTCTTCTAACCTTTCTATAAAAACTCTAACACAGGTCGTACCGTCATGTTTTAAATTTAAGGAACATAAATTGATAGGTTTTTCTTTAACGAATACCACTTTCGAAGTCTCAGTTAATTCTTTTTCTGGTGATGTCTGATGTGGGGTTCTCATTTCCTCATCATCAGAATCCTCATGTTGTAAAGCAATTATATTAATTAATTTGTTTTTTAGTTGCAGTAACTCATCGTTAGGTGATGATACGCGAGATAGTCTCATTAAATAATATTGTGATCGGGCAACTAACCGTTTGACAGCTATGGTGTCTCCTGGTATTAAAGATTGGTTTTGTTTTTCTAGTTCACATATCGGTTTGGAACAGCACTGCACTTCCTCATCAGCTTCAGGTGACCGGAAGTCGCCTGGTTTTATACTACCTCTGCGGTACATGCTGGCTATCTTCCTGTACTGTCCTCTAAGTACATCCCTCGAGGATCCCTCATCTGTGGAAACACCAAAATACTTAAGCACAAATAACAATTCCTCCTTACGGAGATGACTAATCCAAGTTGAAATATCCATTATAGGTAATAACTAGTCCTTAGTTATTAACTTTATACAAACAATATTGTTTTAAGATGAATATTTAGGTTTATATGGTTATATTTAAGTTATACAGTTATAGCTGTATATTATAAGTAAGGTTAGGTACAATTAAATATTACCTTCCTACCAATATAAGTTTAATCTAAGTTAATTACTAACACTTCTTAGTTTAATAGCTAATTAAGGTTAGGTTATTTACTAAGTTTATTACTAAGTTAAATTTTTAAGTTTTAAATTTTAATTAAGCAACAAAGCACACGCTTCACGTTGGGTAGCCAATTGTAGCCTCTTACTTGTTATTATTCACAAGAAGTTACCACCGGCTCTCTACATAGTAAAGACATGAGACCAATTCAGGGAGTGAGGTGGCGTGTGTTGGTTGCTCAATTAAACTACAATTTGTGAGCAACAGATGTGTTTTATTAATTATATATGCATACGATAATGGGACAGATTCACCACTTGCTTGATTTCTTGAGAAACACTTGTCAAAATACAATTCTTTACATAGGCAAATAAAGATTCACTTACTTAAATTGTCCTTGTTAATTTAGTAACATTATAAGTAGTTTACACAGGTAGACCTTCGAATGATGTACTTAGATTTCCAGGTTGTCTCCCAAGGTCCTTTCGATGTTATGCCATCAGGTCAGCCATCAGTGATGTTGGATATGCAGTCTGTTCCTTTACATATGTGGAAAACTAACTGCGCTCACTTTTTAATTTTTTATTAAATTATCTAAATTATATCTTAGAACCCTAAAACAAAATATGTATTTATTGATTATTTTGGATTTTAATTTTACATTGTATTGACAATGTGACAACTCGTGTCATGGTTTTTTACTTACGATTTATATCGGTCTATTAAATTTATTTATGACATCTTCCTTTTTTTCTTCATTTTTATCGTCCAATCTGGATTTTGTTTAATTAAATTTAAGTACAAGTACAAGTTGTATGTCTTTTCTCAATCAGGACGCTCCAGACGATTCCCTTCAATATGGCTGTCAAAAGCCTGTTTATTTTTCTATATACTCTTTCCTTACGGACTTAGATGAAAGGTTTTTGACTTACAAAAATCGAATGAGTTTATGAAACATATTAAGTTTAAAATTTATACTTATGTATTTTGTTAATTTGTTATTTATAGCTTTAGATATATAGTTTCACATTTACTTAAGTCTGTTTATATTTTATTTATGCTTATTTAATTAAAAGGAATGAATGACGACTAGCGACATCTCTTGTCAAATTTCAAGCCGATATTGTATTTGTTTGGAAGACGCTAGTATAGATGTCGCTACTGATATTAAAACATTTTTTGTTTGTTACAGGGTATGTACAAATCTTCACCCTTTTGTTTAGTTCTACATCTCCATAATAACGAACTATTGACACAAACTAGGTCAATAAAATGGAAAATAACCTGTGATACCACTTTTTGCTTCGAATTTTAATTCTGTAGAAACCTAGCACCAGTCAACGAACATACTTTTAATGCAATGTCTGAGAACACTTCTATTACCAATAATCGCGCTAATGACCTGCAATCTCTTGCACATAGAGCGGCATATTTGAGTTTTGTAGAGTCCATGTAGATGTAACTGCTAGATAAAAGTACATTTAATGTTGGCCCCGGACAGCGATACATTTTTTTTTTTCATTTATTTATATCCAAAAATAACAATAATTACAATTATATGCACCCATAAACCACGAAGGTTTGTCCGGAAGCATATTGTCTACATTCAATCTTAAAATTAGGTTAATATTCATCTGACATTATATAAGTACTTATATCTATGGTTAAGTATTAGTTAATAAATAAAAACATAAATCATCACAACACCTGTCGTTCACTGCAAGACCGGTTTTGTATGCATCTATAGATGATGCATACAAAACCGGTCCCGACCCGACTTCTTGAACAGCCTACAGGTTGTTCAAAAAGTGAAACATAAGTTTTTTCTTTATATTATTTTTTGTTATGCTTTGTTTTAACGATAATTCTAAATCATTGATGAGGCGTGGAATTAAATAGGATGTCCATCAAAGTCCACCTTGAATTATTCGGGTCGTACTCGGGAAGCAGTTCGAACTGGTCCTCCACTGAACTCGCTGGGTTCCTGTATTCTTATCTCCTGGGCGGGAATTGTTGGGTATTCTTGTTTAACGTCGTTATCATCATCAACATCATCGTCGATGATAACAGGTTCAACTTTGATCCTCTGAGGCATCTCGCTCATCGACGGTGTTTCGCGCAATTGAGATGTAACCGATCGTTTCCATATCCGGTAGTCATTTACCTATGTGCCGACTTCAGTGTCAGTTAGTCAGTTTTTTCAGAATTAACTATCGCCCACTGATTTATCTTTGTAGCTAGCTTATGGATGTTTGTTTGTATATTTCCCAAAACAGCTTTAAATTCCGTCGCACAAGAAGCATGATCGGATGTAGAAATGTCCCGTCGAAGCTTGGTCTGAGTCATCGGAGCCCTTGTACTGACGTTCACAGGTGAGGGTCGTTCCGAAGCTTTAGTGTTCGCACGAATGCCGCTGGTGCTTGGCGTTGGTTGGGGGCTGGATTGACCTTCGGAGAATCTTCCTGAAATTTATAATTTTAGGTTACTAAAAGTTTATTCAAAATATTAGACGTCGGCTAAAGAAAGTCATATATAATAAATTATTTGTGTCCATCAATTATAAAAAATCGTAGGAAAATGGACAACAAGATGGTTATCAATACACCAATATCAAATATATTTTAAGATGTAAATGATGCATATTGTAACCAACAGCTAACCTACCTAATAAAATTCAATATTTTTTTCTGCTCACTTAACTTACTTGCTACTAAAATTAAAATAAAAAAATCTTAAAATACATACCTGTGTTTTACGCTTCACCATCACATTTTTAATAAATGAATTGAATTCGGCGAACCATTTCACTTTGGGTTGGTAAACATTGCCACTAGCACCAGATGTATATGACTTCTTAATCTTGTCTAGTTCAAGGTAGTATGTCGAACGAATACTTTTTATTTTGTTTTTCACATCTTCCAATGTGAATCCTTCAATTTCCATACCAATGCACATATTTTGCAAAGCAGTTTGGCGCATAGCTTTGTTTTTATAATGTTCTGATGTTATATCCCATAAACACGGATTTTCTCTGTACATAGTGACAAACTTTTCAGTTTCGTCTTCAGATAACTTCTTCACCATTGTTAAATCCTTTTTCTTCGCAAAAAAAGTCCGCAAAAACAACTAACACGTGTGTACTTCGTTAGCACTGGAATGGCACTGGATTGGCCGTCTACATTATTCCAGTTGCACTGGATTGATCGCACTGGATTCAAAAGTAGACCGCGAATCCAGTTACTGAACTGGAATGCTTACTGGATTCAGTTCATTCCAGTGCCGGTTTACATTTTTCCAGTAAGCAATCCAGTACTGGACTGGATCGCTGCACTGGAATAATGTAAACCGGCCATAAAACTTTTTATAATCAATGTAAAGTGCACCGCACTTTCTTATTGAACTTTCGGCTGACACTGTTTGTTTGTTTTTAAAATTGCAAATTGTAAGTAAACAAGTATTATTATCACACCAAAACAAATTATATTACCAAAAGAAACTAGTCCGTATTATGTACATTATAAGAGTGTTATTTGATGAACTATAACTCTACCAAAGTTTTGCTCGGCGGCTTGTCGCGGGGCGGCGGGCGAGTCGAGCGATCCCGAAGTTCTCCGACGACGTCTTCCGATTAGTTCCGAACGCCTGCATCCTAGTTTTTGAGGTGCGCGGTGCGCGGCGCGTCCCGAAAGCCGCCGTACTCGTTAAGTACTCGATACGCTAGAAGACTCGCATGCGGGAACGCGTACTTACGCGTCCAAGGCAAAACCTATTCCAGTAAATACGTCTCACCTCTATTAAAAGAAAAAGGTACCCTACAGTATCTAACATTCCAATGGATAATATCATCCCGTGACATGAATATTAAAGTTAATAATTATTTATCGATCGGTTCCTTCTAAGGAACGCCCTTACATTCCAGTGCATGACATCAATACTGTGCATCAAAATAATTTAAAATATTATTGATACACATACTACACGACACGCTCCACGCGGTAGAAGCGGCAGGGGGGCGTGCTCGGCGAAGGTCTTTGGGACCTGCCACGCGGCGAGTCTGGTGGCGGACTAGGAGGTAGCGTCAGGGGCCAAGTTTTTCTTATTTCTTGCTGTACTTAAGGTGTAGCTTTTTGCTAAATTTCTTAAAATTTATCACGCTGTTTTAAGAGCTTATTTTTTTATTGACAATCATTTTTTTTCAAGCACAAACAAGTTGCCATGAAGAGGTTATGGTGGCAAGATTGCTGTTCACTTTCAGAGTAGTGAATACTGGAGTTGCCTGGAACAGTTTTTAGACCTCACCGTACCTTTTGTTTTGCCAACTTTCGGATCCAAACCGTTGACAAACTATGCTTCTTTGGCTTTGGTGATTTTTGCTTCAGATTCGTTTGTACCCGGGGTAAAATATTCGAGTTCTATCTCTGGTTCTTCTTGCTCTACATTTATTTCCTTCTGTACGCGACCGGCCGTACATTTATTGTGCGCTGTATTTTCTGTTCGTGTGTTGATTGAGCGTGAGCGTGCCCCACGTGTAGGAATGGCTACACGTGGGGCACGCTATGTTAACCGACGCGGTTGAGGCTCTCGGAGCTGTGGTGGGGTTACCAGACTGTCTTAGAAACAGGATAGACGATTGGCGGTCAAAGAAACAAGATTGTTTAAGCTGTGTTTTGGGCGCATCACAAATATCTTTCATCTATCAAAGGGTATTTGACAATCCCACGGGAATATATATTTTTTTTTTGGGATAAAAAGTATCTTTATTAACCCTTTAATTGGCAAGGCAAAAAAAGTTATACTATAGTGTTGATATGCACATATTGCAGTTATTGGCGTAAAATAGACATGAAAAAAATAATTAAAAAAATATATTGTTGGTACTTTCGCGAAAAATCGATGTTAAGTATACTTAACAAAATTCATTGATTGGAGAAATAAATAAGGAGACCAACGTTAAGTATACTCAACATAATCATATCATAGGTAAATTAAAAACTCAGTGCAGTAAAAAAAAACTTTATCAAAAAAAAGACATTTTAAAAGTAGTTTCAACTAAAAACACTACTTGTGATGATAGTTAAAGAAACAATTCCTATCTTTTACGAAACAAAGTTTAAGTCCACACTTCATGCATTTTACAGTCGTAAATCCTTTCTTACAGTTAGATACGGACACGTATTAAAACACGAGCGGCGGTTAAAGAACTGCTTTACTTATTCGATCAACAGAGAGTACATATAACAATGCGTATGGTGTGACTACCAGAACGCTTACGTCAACAGCAGGGAACAAAGGTCCGTTATGGGACACGATATCTAACACCTCCCTACCAAATTACAACTTAAGATAGAAATACTATATACCTATTAACTTAAACAAAAAATTAATATATTGACTTAAACTTAACTTAAACATTAAAATGTGGACGGCCAAGACGGGGGCGAAGATTATATTTAGTTAGTGGTTCGAGACGTTTTTCATCTTCTCCCGCATTAGGCAACTGTTGCAAGTCAATAGCGCTGGCAGCTGCTTCACCAAAGTCGGCGTCACTGCCCCCAAGGCTACCACCTGTTTTGCTCGACCCACACATTTCCATCGTAGGGTTTGACTGCCGTCGTGGTGTTGTTACAAACTTATCTTCAGTATCATAAATATCATCGGAAGTACGGGTTAGCGAATATCTTTTCTTAGGCAATAGCATTTGATCGATATGTCGTTTTGTCGTATTCCCAGAACTCAAGTTGACGGTAAACGAATTCGGGCCTACTTTTTCGCCAACCTGTCCTCCGACCCACTTATCTCTCTTATTCGAGTAATCACGTACGTACACTTGATCGCCAACGTTGACTTCACGCTGCGTGCCGCCAGCACGCTTAATCTGTTGCATTTGTTTGCGCTGCACACGCTCCGCCGTGTCCGATCTTAACGCATCTAATCGACCTTTCAGTTTGCGACCTATTAAGGCCTGTGCGGGAGCTACACCCGTCGTGGCCTGTTCGCAATTCCTGTACTGAAAAAGCATTTTACACAAAGCATGTTCTATATCAGTGCCCTCACAATGAGCCTTTTTAATGCAATTTTTAACAGTTTTAACAGCATTTTCTGCGGTACCATTTCCTTGTGGCCTGTAAGGGCTTGTGGGGCAATGTTTAATGCCATTTTTTGAAAAATAATGTTTCATTTCAATGGAAGAAAATGGCGGTCCATTGTCGGTAACTATTAAAGATGAAAGACCGAAACGTGCTCGCTTTTTCAGTGATAGTGAACTGAACTCCATCAAGAGTGAGATTCCAGACTTCCGTTCTTGGAGTTCGGTTCCATTCATCAGCTCTCTTTGACATCTCAACAATCACAATAACAGGATTGAAACCCTCATAAGCCATAAGTTTGACCAACATCGAAGTGGCTTCAAAATTGTTCTGACTAACAGCCCCAATGATGGCTGCTCGTATCATGTTCTTATTTGATGGATTGACTAAAGCTTCCTGATCTTTGGCGAGAGTCTCCTTCTCTTCTTCAGTTAAAGCCAAGTAATTGACCAAGATATTCCATCTCTCGATTGACTCTCCTTCTTCAGGAACAGGAGGTTCAGGACCCCTACCCCCCTGGGTGTCATCATGAGCTTCCCTTTGCCTAGCAGGAGGACTTGAGGATCTTCCAGGTTGGGATGCTCCAGTTGAGGGAGCCCTTGTCCCAGTAGTACCCTTAGCTGGTATGGTTGGTGGTGTCCCCCCCTTTTGAGCCAAGCTGGTGTTGCCATAAGTAGACTCACCTTTAGAACCCATTCTTGGACTTATCGACAGATTAGTTTTAGCAGGTGAATGAGCTATTTGTTTGGTAGAAAAAGAAGTTTTGTTAGCACCGGAGGTATACATACGAATAATTCAACACAAGTACAAACCAGGTCTGTGTGTGTGAAATTTTGAGAGTATACAAGCTAGATTCGCTTCCTTTCATGAGCCTCCTAGCGTAACTAACAACACACTCGCACCAGAATTTGCCTACAAAGCCAGTCCATCTTACACTAATACTAATTACTATAATAAAAATAATTTTAATAAACAAAAAACTTCTAATACTAACATACAAAACACTTCTACCAACAAACACAATGAGATTAACGTTGTAAGTCAATCCAAGCCTACATTTTGCCCTAGATGCAGATCAAATGATCACGATGATGATGATGATTATACAGCTGTTCATTAATGGCAGATATTTTGCTACCTGTGTCTATCTCAAATAGCAATGGCACACTGTTAATAAAAAGTTTAATACATACGGTTGATCGTGGATTCCATCGACGTACATATTGAAAGAATCAGTCTCTAAAAAGAATTGATTTCTTTTAGGGTTGTTATAATTACCTGTCGACCGATCTTTCCGCACACTTTTGCACATAGCTTTAAGATGCCCCCTAGTACCACACTCGTCACAATTAAATTGTTCAAACCGACACTTATCTGCCGCATGCGGTCGTCCACACCGCCAACAGGTCTGCTGTCGCGAGTCGCGCGGCCGATTCGCCGCTCCCGATCCCGCCGCAGCTGCAATCCTGTGCACGGACGCACCGCGGGCCCGGCGCCCGCTCCGGCCGGGCTGCTCATGCCTTCCCCTGCGCCCGGCACCACTCCCGTGCAGCTCGTCTCCGCGTGCCGCTCGGCAGCCTCTAATGCCAGCGCCAGTTCCACCGCTCGTTTGTAGTCCAAATCTTTTTCCGCAAATAGTCGACTACGCATTTCATCGCTCGTGAGCCCCGATACGAACTGGTCTCTTAAGTTTTCCTCCAGTTTTTCAGCAAAATTACAGGTACTCGTAAGATGTTTCAGATGTTGCAAATAAGAACTCAAATCTTCACTAGACTTTTGTCTTCTTTGACGGAATATATGCCGTTCGGCTATGTCAGATCGCCTGGGTTCTAAATGCTTCTGGACTATTTCCACTAAATCTGCAAAACTTTTGTTTTCTGGTTTGTCCGGTGCACACAAATCACACATCAAATCATATGTAGCTTCACCAACGACGGTAATTAAGGTGGCTACGTGTAGTGGTTCTTTAATTTCGTTTAAAGTTATAAATTGTTTTACGCGGTTTACATAGATTGACCATTTTTTTGAGACTAAATCGAACGTTTCTATTTTTCCGTACGGCATGATTATGATTTTTTTTTGTTAATTTTACTCGTCGCCAGTTAGATAGGGACACGTATTAAAACATGAGCGGCGGTTAAAGAACTGCTTTATTCGATCAACAGAGAGTACATATAACAATGCGTATGGTGTGACTACCAGAACGCCTACGTCAACAGCAGGGAACAAAGGTCCGTTATGGGACACGATATCTAACAATTATTAGAGTCTTTTTTGCGTTTATTAACGTAAACTGGTTTCTTGAATGTTTCATTATTCTTCTCTGTATTTTCTATTTTCTTTTCTACACAATCAGAAGTCTTGCTTTGAGAATTATGCGCTGTCTTGCTTGTATTTATTTTCTGCTCACTATCTATTTTACGTTCTCTTACTTCCTGCAACTTTGTTTTAGGTGCCACTCTTGCTTTCTTAGCTTTCCGCTCAATCTTAGCAGACTTTGCTTTGAATGCTCGTTTTCTCTCTTCTGGGACAAGATTTGCAATCTTTAACCCTTTACTTCGCAAGATAAGTTTTCTTATATTTTTTAATTTATTGGCTGTTTTATTTATTCAATTAGGTGTGAATGTGACCGCAAAAATAGTAAAAAAAATCTAGCATATATATATTCTTGGAAAACATATGTTGAGAATACTCAACATTACTAAACATCTAAGTAGCAATGGACATTAAATTTAGTTGAGTATTTTCAACATTGCTCATAATATAAAAGATGACATAGCAAAGAATAATACCAGTAAAATTTTGGAAGAAATATTTATTCTTGAATATGGTAATTATAAAAACAGTTCCTCTTAGAAACTAAACACAGTCTTAAGTTACACTTCACACAATTGACATTGGTGTAGCCGTTCTTACAATATTTGCAGCGACCGTATGACACAAATACTGGAAAATGGCCAGTGTTGTCGTATCTGACAGCATCTGGAGGTCTGGGAGCCATGGGAGTTTTAATTTGTAATGAAGCGTCATTCTCTTTCATGACGTCACGGGTCCTATTTTTATTTAGTAATTCATTATATATAAGGTAACGGAATTTCTTTAGCGGAACGCACTTTTTAATATTATCTTTATTATGTCTCCTTTATAGCAACCATGCGTTATTAACACATATATCAATAGCTTGGGAGAAAATAGCCATATACCACCGCTTTGTTTTAAACTGCGTTCTATATAAAGCTACCAGCATATCGGCTAGGTCCACACCTCCCATATGCATGTTGTACTGACGTACAATCTGGGGGCAGTCAATATCAACTTTAGTTTTAGCCTCTTTTGAGTATCTTTTAATTTTTTCAAGAGGGAATGAATCAACAAAAGAGCTAGCCAAAGTAACAGTCTTATTGTCCAACCACTTCACGACAGCAATTTTGTTTTTGTTACAGACAATCTGTTTGTTAGACCCTCTACCTTTCTTAGCTAATGCTTTGTCTGTTGGTAGTTTATTCTGGCAACTTCTTAAACGGTTAGATCTTATTGTACCCAAGCTAAAAATACCGTAAGAATCACGCAACAAATGAATTAATTCTAAAGAGGTAAAAAAGTTGTCAAAATAAACTACCGATGGTTTTGTTTTTATTGACTTACAAAGCGCAATAACTACTTTGGCCCCCAAGCCTAAGCTGTTTTCATAGTCAGAAAAAAAGTTATACCTAAATGTGTCATCACCGGCGTTCATCACCGCGAAGAAAGTCATAAACTAATTCAAAATTCAATTCAATTCAAAATATCTTTATTATCATAGGATATTTATAATATCTCTTAATAATAGTCACTTTGTTTTGTTTTGCACAAATGTTGACGTCAAATCGTTACTTAAAGCTAAGTTTACGCCGCTTCCTAGGCGCAAGTGCAGAAGAAGCGGCAACAAACTGCACTGCACGGTATCTCCAAAGACGTCAACTAACAAACTAAAAACTTAAAATTAGTTATATAGATGGACAGAGATTACATTGTTTATTATGTCATAATTAAATTGAATTATAAGAATTACGAAATTTAAAATAATGTCAATTTGTAAATTTAGTATGTACCAATGTACCTAAATTATGACATGTCTAAGTATACAAACCTTTTAGAGGGACCCGCGCCAAGCTCAAGCCAGACCTTTTTGTCTTTAAGATAGTCATCGGTCCTAAGTCCTAATCCGGAAACACCCGCTCGAACAAACATCTTGAAGCCCCATTTCTTCGGCTTTTTGGGCAAATATTGACGGCGGCTACCTGCACGTCTTTATATTGAATCATCACCTCGTCGATGCTATATCTTCCCTCTTCTTCTATCATCAAACAATTTTGTCTTATTTTTTCAAGCAATGGGCGAACCTTGAAGTAACGATCATCGTTCACATTTGTGTTATCTACAAAGTGTAAATATTTTCTAATCTTTTCATACTTCTTTAAACTCATTACATCGGCAACTTGGGCATATCTGTACTCTTTACTCCAATAGTCTCTATAAGCAGACATTTGAACCCAACCCATCATTATCGTTATTGCCAAGAAATCACGAACGTCATCTTCGGATATATTTATACATTTTCCAGCTTTGCTTTGCACGGAATATAAGTTTCTATGTTCCGTTATATATTTTATAATATCCGTAGAAAAAAAACGGTAAAAATAATCAAGGGGCGATTGGTTTTCTATTCCTAATGGTACTTGTAACTCAGGATCTTGGAAATCTGCGCCAAATTTAAAATTACCAGCCTGCCATTTGAAATCCAATGGTTGTCTTACATATTTCTTTGCTTTTTTTATTACCAATGTAGGTGTTCTATTGATTTTCCTTTTTGATCGGGTCCTCTTATCAATGGATGTTATAACTGGAGACAGCACGGAAGATACCGAGTTCAAAGTAGGTAATGGAGCTGGCTTGTCAGTGTCAGTATGGAACATTTCCTGAATAACTGGTGTTAAAGGGACAGTCTCTTCATCTGATAGAATGGGTGGCGTAGATGGATAGGAAATGTTTGAACAATTGTTGTCAGATGTATCAGAGATGTTTAAATTTTCTATTGAAGATGGTAAAGATCTCGGCTCAGAGCTACAGTAGGTACTTTCCGAAAATTGGCGACGACGTTGGGCCACATTCTGTGTTATAACTTCATCTTCAGATGAGGAACCGCTATCTGAAGAAACGCCTTTAGGAGGTACTAGAGCTAAAATCTGTCTAGTGCGTTCCCATTGTACTTTATTCTGGAACAAGCAAATAAAGAAAAACATGCAACAGACACCCAACACCGAAAGCGCAATTAAATATAAAAAATAAATAAATTCGTATGCACAAAAAAACCCAAAAACAAAATGTTAGTAACTGGGCAATGTTGAGCGGGCTCAACACATGATGCTATAAATCATTCTTTGATTATACGGCAATGTTGAGGATACTCAACATAGGCAAAAACATGCTTATATTTCGATTTAAAATGTCGTTAGGCTAAGGAATATTACTAGTAAATAGAAGTATTATATTTTGCGAGTTGATTTATATAGCTTTTAACAAATAACAGAAGTATTTAGTATTTATTTTAATAAAAACTTACCGCTCGCCCGCGTGTTGCGATTCTTCCCGGCGCCATTTTGCCTCCAAGTGTCAGACGATGTGTCAAAATGACATTGACTATTTTATTTTGAAAGCGTTCCGATTCACATTATGCGTACGTAGTATTCGATCGGGAAAAAAAAGATTTAGTATCGTGAAAATAATTTTGTGATCCTATAGTTGAGTATACTCAACATTGCGAATTAAGGGTGCAGCCACACCTACAGCTGTCCCTTTCTTCACTTCGTCTACAGCACGTCCATTTGTTCTGGCGTATAGTTTTTTTTGGGTGCCATGGCTAGACAAGAAAAGACATAAATTAATACGTAAAACCACAGAACTATTGTTAGCATCGCCATGTATTACTTAACTTTTCATCAGGGTACTTTTAAATTAAACTGGGGATGCTTTAAATCTTGTATATTTCTAATTTCACTGGGTGAAAACACTTTACAAAAAGATCTAGTTTTTTCTCCAAAACGCGGCATTTCTCACAATGTCAAAATTTACAGTTGACAGCTTGGCCGGTGTTGCAAATTATCTTACATTAAAACACAATTTGGGGCAGCCAGTATAAATAAAAATATGGCAGATTTTGGAAATGCTAACACCATGGTCCAAAATTTTCAATATTTTTAGGTCCAAAATTTTCAATATTTTTAGTCACGACTAAATACTAGAAAAACTATATAAGTTAGAAAATCTAATTTGCTTTTAATTTATAGCCAAATAGATGACTAGCATAACATCAGCAATATTAGTTAACGAAGGATAATTTTCGATATATTTTTTTAAAATTTTGTACCATTGTTGTTTCTAATGTTTACAACTATGTCCCAAACATAGGTGGGCAAAGTTAATCCAAAAGTTAACTTCGTTAATTCGTTACTTAAAAAGTTAACTTCGATGTTCGCTACAGCGTTAAATCTCGAAAATTTAACGCAAGTTAAACTTAACTGCTTTTGCTCTGAGATAAATAGGCAAATGAATGCTTTTTATCTGAGAAAAATAGGTAAATAAAAGAAAAAATAAGTAGAAAGAAGAATTAAGGAAAAAGAAGTAGAAGAAAGAAGGTGGAGGTAAGAACATATTACTTTAGTCTAGCGGCGGGGCCTGATTTCGACCAAAGTCGTGGTCACGGAGCGCTGCATACCTAAAACAGGTATCGTTAGATTCGTCGTAATCTCTAGATGACGAATCAGCCTGTTTTAGTTTCGAAAACCGGGAACAAGTACTTTTTATGACGTCATAAAGATGGCGGCTGACTAGTTTAGTTATTTGCAGATTTCTCGAGTTCTACTCAACCAATTTATACATGTAAGGTGTCGTTTGAAAGATAATGCAATGTCATTTATCTCTTTCATAGAAATAATGACCATAAATGCTGTAGTTTAATAAATATTCTCAAAAATATGACCATCTCTCTACGTTCCATTCTACATTTTGCAATATAACTTTTGATTGACTTACTTTTTTGGTATTGTTGTTAAATAAAGATTTTAAGAACATTTTAAAGGCTATCCAATGATATATAAAAAATACATCTAAAATAAAAAATACAAAAGTTATAATTCATTTCCGTGAAACAGATACCGCTCTATGCGCATGTTCTACTGCTACCGAGAAGCGAATCTGCTTATGCTATTTTCACTTGAAGTAAATAAAACACAGATTTAAATAAATTCTTTATATTGCGCACTGTTTTTACAAAAAGGTCAAACATAGTTTAATAAGTACATACAATATAAATAACCGATCGATCAACAATTTATGAAATACTAGCTTTTTCCCGCGACTTTGTTCGCGTGGACTACAGAACCCCGAAGACTACAGGACCCCTTGGACTACAGGACTCCGTGGACCACAGGATCCCGTGGACCACAGGATCCCGTGGACCACAGGACCCCCAGGACCATAGGACCTCGTAGACCACAGGACTCCTTGGACTACAGGACCCAGTAGACTAAAGGAATCCGTGGACTACATGACCTCGTGCTTCTTCTATGGAATTTCCATATGAACTCAAGACCATAATTTGACAGGACAAGATCTGTTGGGTTAGCTAGTTTATGAATATTTACGTATCCCCAAAATTAAACTGATTCTGACAAGTTCTTTTTCCAACATGACATACACCGTCCATACATTTCTGACCTTTGCTGACACATCCACATCTTGCAGATCGACACGCTGTTTAACATTGGCACGTTATTAATTCCATATCTTTTAAAGATATGGGTGGTTTTGAGGTATGGATTGGCATGAGTTTCATGTTCTCTACTCTCCAACCACACTCTTCTGGAGGAGGTAATAAAGGCTTTGGAATGTGTGCAGATTTCCATATTAAAGTTTGGTAATTTGCTCTATGAATGTGATGCTTTAAAGCTTCTTTTGTCGGAGGCATTTTTTCCAAACTTTTGATGCTCTGAAAAACTGCAGCTCTCAAGTCGTCTATGTCCTCCATAGTTTGCAGTGATTTATTTTTGTCACTGTATACTAAAATGACAAACTTTTCAGCTTTTTTTAAGTTTTCTGGTGTTATTGTCACTGTTCCAATATCTTCTAGAAGCATGGGACATTGATCAAATACTTTTCAACAAGATAATTTGGCATATCCTGATAGAGAACTTGTCGTATCACACCCTGTAAGGGCGTGGAAAGCTAATAAATTATTTTTCTTCGCTCCTATAGTGTTAACAATTTGATGTATGGGAACAAATTTAGGTTTTGATGATGTACCAAACTGAACCCAAACATTTCTTGGTAGTTTTTCAAAAAAATTTATCAATAGCAGTAAGACATCGGTGTCTCTACTGTTTACTATAAGCGTTTCATAGCCCATTCTGGAGGCATCGATAGCATGTATTACAAATCTTGTATCTGCCTCCTCATGAGTGCTCGATAAATGGCTTGTGTCACGATTCAAATTTGTTTTTACAATAAGTGGATCTTCGAACCCGCCTGAAGTCAACAATTCCAGACCATCTTCGAGGGTTGCTGCGTATTTAGTTATTTCATGCGAAAGATAATCGGCCAAATTTCCTTTATTTTTGTCATGATGAATGAAACGATCCCATTTTTTAGATAAAGGTGTGCTACCATTCATTATTCTGTATTCCACGGGAGTTACCACCTTTTTTCTTTTTTCCCTAGTACCGGATTTCATAGATTTTTCATTGTATCTGTCGAAAAGAACATGGACACTACAACATTCTCCCTTTTTCAAATGAGATGAAACTGTATTCAAAAATGCATCGGCCAATTCGCCAAAGGTCATAGCATTTTTTGCTTGACCATCTATCAAAAGGGCTGTAGATTTTTGGTCATAAGATAGCGATGTTTGAAGCTCTACTTTTTCGATTAAAATGTTAGCCAAAGTTGATTTAGGACATTGTCTTAGCTCCCCATTTTCATTAAATAAAGAAGGCGGAGGATCTCTCAGTTCATTTGGGACTGTAAAAATCAACAGTTTTCTCAATTAAACGTTCTGTCTTAAATTCCTTAGCAAGTTCGATTCCGCGAACCTTTGCATTCAATAAATCTTTAACGATATTGTCTGAGGCCGTTTCTCCTGTATAAATGTTGACTAATTTAGCATTCTGGTTTTCAAATATCTTAGCTTTTCCAAACATTTCAACCAACTTATTAATATCTTCTTCATCTTTTCGAAAACTAGGCCCTTTAAATGTATCTTCATGAAAATCATCGTATTCGAGTCCAAACATTTTAGAAGTCATCTCGGTAATATGTGAACGAGTGTTAAAAGTGAGACACCAACGATCTGGAGCCGGTTCGTTTCGGGTGATTCCAATCAAGCCACCAGCAATTTTGTGCACTTTGTTGACGTGTTCGAGTGCCAGATCTGGGGACTTTTCGTTAAATGTTAAACGTTAAACGTTAAATGTTAAATTTCGACCCATTGAAAACTCTTTGAATACCTCTGTAGCAGTTTCGTTTAGAGATTCCATATCAGTAAGGTAAACTGATCCCCATCGCGCGTAATTTACACGATCATAAATAAAAAACCACGGTAACATTTGAGATACTGCTTCGAGGTGTGAAGTCCAATCACCTTCTCTTTCGGCTCTAATGAATTTTAAGACAAGACCTGCCAAATCTAAATAGCTACACCAGTACTGATAGAGCGAACTGTTTTTTTTTTTTTTTTTTTTTTATTAGAAATTTGAGTGCGTTTGATCTCTATCTAGCCTGATGGGAAGCTAAGATGAGGTCTAAGGTGTATCACGCAAACTCAAAAAATGCCTGTTCACTCTTGCCTTGAAAATCCCTAAATTATATGTATGGGGAAACATCGACGCAGGGAGGGAATTCCACACCTTAGCGGTTCGCACAATGAAGGAGGAGGCGAATCGAGAGGTACGATGAGGAGGAATATCGACCACAAATGGGTGGAATCCCTGTCCACGTCGTGTTGTCCGATGGTGGAATGGTGCAGGGGGAATTAAATTATGTAATTCCTGCGCACACTCCCCGAAGTGCAACCTGTAGAAGACACACAGACTTGCTACCAGTCGGCGATGTTCGAGGCTGTGGAGCCGTCCTGCCGTAAGCAACTCATCACCAACGAGTCTTCTGGCACGTCTGTCGATAGCTTCCAGGGCTTCGAGCTGATAGCGGGCAGATCCATCCCATAGGTGGGAGCAATACTCCATACATGAGCGGACTTGAGCTGTGTAAAGGCTCAACAGTTGGTCAGGGGTAAAATATCGTTGGACCTTGGAGAGGATGCCCAGTTTTTTAGAAGCCGTCTTAGCCCTGGACTCAATATAGCTACCGAAGTTAAGATTTAATGAGAGATCGATACCGAGAAGTTCGAGATGACGGGTGATAGGAACAGGCACACCCCGGAAAGTGGGAGCCAAGTTGAAAGGGCTCTTTTTAGCAGAGAAGAGACACGCCTGTGTCTTAGAGGCATTGAATCTCACAAGGTTGGCATCACCCCAATCGGAGACAGCTTGCAGAGTAAGATTGGTATGGAGCACCATTGCCTCTCTTAGTTCGTCTATTTCCGGTTTTTTTGCCCTTGCACTAGAAAAATATCTTTCCGTAACGGTGCTATCGTCTGCATACCCAAAAATACCGGGCTTTAGCAGATCGTTAATGTGAAGCAGAAATAGCGTTGCGGAAAGAACAGATCCCTGAGGTACTCCAGCATTAATTGCCAATAGGTCAGACGAGCAGCCGTCAAGAGTTACTCGAATAAACCGTTCCCTCAGGAAATCGGAAATCCAAGCACAAAGGGTGGGAGGGATACCGTAAGCGGAAAGCTTCGCTATAAGAGCGTCATGCCATACCCTGTCAAATGCCTTTGAAATGTCAAGTGAGACAGCAAGTGCCTCACCGTATTTTTCAAGGGCTTCACCCCAAAGATGTGTAGCGTACACAAGAAGATCCCCAGTAGATCGGTTCTGGCGAAATCCGTATTGCCGGTCACTGAGGAGATCATTGTCCTCAAGGTACGCAAGTAAGCGCTTGTTAATAACACGCTCCATTACCTTACACAGAATGGAGGTGATTGCAATTGGGCGATAGTTTGAAGGGTCGGCACGTCTACCCTTCTTAGGTACGGGTTGAACATTGGCGAGCTTCCACATTTTTGGGACGATTCCGGACCGAAGAGATAGACGAAACAGGCGCGTCAGAACAGGAGACAACTCGGGTGCGCAATTCCTTAAGCAGGAATACCGTCGGGACCACTGGCCTTATTCACATCTAAGTTGCGTAGAGTCTTGAGAACCTCCTTTTGATGAATGCGGACTTCAGGCATTTTACATCCACAAGGAGGTAACTGGGGCGGTGTTTGATTGCTAGCATCTAGACGTGAGTTTTCGGCAAACAGTGAAGCTAGTAAATTAGCTTTTTCTAAAGCCGTGTGTGCCAGTGTACCGTCAGGTTTCTGCAAAGGAGGAAGTGAGGAGCGGCAAAAGTTAGCTTCAACGCACTTAGCCAGAGACCAAAATGCTTTACTACCGGATGGGTACGAAGCAAGTTTGGCACCAACTCTGCCTATGTGGTCGAAGCGAGCCTTTTTAAGCGTTTTTTTGCAGGACTTGGCCGCAAAGTTAAAGGCTTTCTTCTTTTTACGCGTATCCGGAGCTCTGCGCTTACGAGCGTCAGCCCAAGCCTGGTATGCTGACTGTTTAATAGCCTCAGCTTTTAAACAGTCAGCATTGAACCAGGGTTCAGCTTTGATGCCAGAGGGTCGATCAGAAAATGGAATATAATACTCCATCGCCTGACCGAGAACCTCAGCAACGGCACTTGCACAGCTCGACGGATCGCCAGAAGAAAAGCAGGCTTGCAGCCAAGGGTAAGAAGCAAGGAAATGTCGCATCTCATCCCAATCTGCTGACTTGTACCGCCAAACCCGTCTATTGCCTCTAGGGCTGAAGTCAGGTGGAGGACATATGAGGACGGACTTTACCAGACAGTGGTCAGAATTCCCAAGAGGGGCTGAAACAGACACGTGATATCGGTCTGGTTCAGTCGTCAGCAGAAGGTCCAAGCAATTAGCTATGTGATTCTCAACGTCGGGTATCCTAGTCGCCTGGTCGACCAGCTGGGAAAGGTTCAAAGACAAGGCAAACTTGTACGCCTCTCTACCAGCATGGTCAGTTTTCTGGTATGGGAACAACCATTGTTCGTGGTGAGCATTAAAGTCCCCCAGAAAAACGATTTGCGCGGTAGGATACCTTTGCTGAGTCACATCAACAGCCTCACTTAGGTGACGAAAAAGCCTCGTTGTCTCCTGGTCACCGCTATGCGAAGACAATTTGTTCTGTGCCGGTGTCCACAAGCAGCCAGATTGAAGAAGAAGAGGGATCTTCCAAGTTACGGAGACGCTTACAGCAGATGTCATCACGCACATAGAAACAAAGCCCTGCCTTAAAGCGGAAATTGTGCTCCAGGACATATCCTGGGTAATTCAAGTAGGATGTATCAGCAGGGGTAGTAATTTGCGTCTCCGTAAGCAAGAGCAGATGCGGCCTTACAGTCTCAAGATGGTGGTGGACTGAGACGAGATTAGAGTGCAGACCTCGAATGTTAGTGAGGTGCACTTTTAGCGAGAGGCCGTGTATCCGCTGTTGATTCCTCAACTTTTTGTTTCTTTTATTCATTATTGTTTTTATTTTTGGGGCAAGAGGGAAAAAAGGCGAAGAGTGGCAGTTACGCGAGGCATCAGCCAGCCCCCCCCCCCCAGAAGTCACAGTACTGTTGCGCGGTAGGATAAGACTAGTGCGGAGACCGCGGGGACGCCCGGACCCCCCCAAGGCCGCCTGTCGAGGCCTCTCGCCCGGTTGCCAACCGGCCCGACAGGGGCAACCTTAGGATTATGCGCGCGATGGCGGAGCAGCCTTTCACAGAAGGCTAGTCTGCAATTGGGCTCCCAACTATCGGCGGGCGGCCAGCGAAAAAACCGTTGCTCCGGATCCCGCTGCCCTCCGAAACTAGGCACCCCGCGCAACAACACTGTGAGTCTGAATTCGGTACATTGGCAGATGCAAAACTGCGTAGACCCACTCCTCGAACGGCTACTCAGGGAATGCAGGATGGAACGCGCGAACGCTTGGCACCCTGATTTTTCCACTGAGGGTGGTGACCAGCCGCGGCCTAAGCCTACCACCGGAGAGGGTGTCACTCTTTAGCACCACCCGGGGGTCACGTGTAGGGTCTCGAGGGTAAAGCCTATGGACGCGAGTGACAATCGACCCCCAATCGAATTGTATTTGTCAAATGCGTCTACCAATTCGAATATGGCATCAATCTTGGTCTCTAGTTTCTGCCATTCGGCCAGAAGGTGCAAACTTGGTTTGGTGAAATCAGTTATTGAATTAACTTGCTCGAGAAGTTCTAATGGTACTTTATTGTTCTCTGTGGCCCAGTCCTTCAATCTTCGCATAAGAACCCGCCATAAGGCATCACAGGTTAGTTTAAGGGCTCGAATTTCTCGATTATAGTGTTTTGCCTCTATGATGTTCAAAGCGGTATTCTCTCCAAAAACATTTGACTCAATCCAAACTTCGGTTAAGCCAGACCCAGAAAAATGCTTTCCGAGTGTTTTTAGAAAATTTAGGACTAGGTGGAACCCGCCTAGTCGCACAACGACATCAGCGAATTCTCTTTATTGTTTATTGTTTATTAAAATATAACATACAGACTAACAGTTTTACACCAAGACATCTGCATGCTAGATGTTACAGTTACATCACTATAAATAGACACAATTTTCATGCATACGTAAGAACATTACAAAATTAAATATTTTCAAATAAAAATACTGAATGAAATAAAAAATTTAAAGGTCGAGATTAATAAAATACATTAAATTATATAATTGATCGAATTCAAATACAATATCAAATTAGAAATGAATGTATTAATTGAATCATTAAAAATGTCAACACAAGTTTGGTGAGCGAGCATGTCACCGAGCAACTGCAGCGCTCTTATTGTAGGCGCGTTCTTTGTGTATTCCGAGCGAGTGGCCGGAGGAGAGAGCAAGCGCGGGGGTCTGCGAGGCGCTATCGCCGCGTGCCAGCGCACGGGGACGTGGAGACCCAATAGTGCGAGCGCAGACTTATTGTCTACCTTATTGTTTAATAACAGGTAATAGTGGATCAAGAGCAGCATTTTCCTACGAAACACTAGCGTATTAAGCCCCACCATACCCGAAACAAACATAGATGGATACAGATATGGATAATACCCATACATCCTCTTATACAGCCATCTAGCAAATCTCCTCTGTATCTTTTCGACAGTTAAGGCATATGTACTTTCGTAAGGATCCCATATTATTGCACAATACTCTAGCTTGCTGCGAACATATGCATTATATAGTGTAATTGCGACTTTGATATCATCAAAATCGGCCGCTACTCTCGGTTCGGTAACTTTTGGTGTTTCTTATAACCGGCCGGATCAGTATTTTGATGTACCTCAGAATTATCACAAACCTTATTTGATAAAGCGGTAAATAGCTTGCTTTCTAGGATGTTTATCTGGCTTGATGTATTGTTTTTAATAGCCACTACAATATCACTCAAAGCCAATTGAAGTTCTTCACGAATAACATGTCGTAAGCTACTTAAGCTAGGGCAGCAGCATTTGTTGACATTTCTTTGCCCTCGCCACAAGGTGACATTTTCAGATTCACAGGTTGGTGTTTCAGTTACCTTTTCTCCTGGAGTACTTGATAGATATGGCGCTTGGCGGACCGGTGTCATGGTGTTATCTTTTTTGGGAATTTTACTGCGGCATATGACACATAGCCATACTCTTACAGATTCTGCCGGGAGGGATTTATATGCCCCTTCTGATATTCCGGCACACATCAAATCATATTCCTGATTGCAATCAGAACATTTTAAAAAAGTATCCTTAGGATCAATTTTGTGTTTACATCCGGCACATTCCTTTATAACCATTTTCTTGTTTTTATTTTTTCTTTGGCTTTTCTTTCTACTTTTAGTAAGTCGAGAAAAAAAAAAAAAAAAAAAAATTGTGATAAAAAAAAAAAAAAAATAACAAAACAAATCAATAATTTATGTTCTCCAGTGCCGTGGTCCGGGCTTGAACCGGGAGCTTCCGCTCAGCAGTCAGGCGTCTTACGATAACTGCTACAAGCGCGCTGTGACGTAGTGATGAAAATAGTAAACAGTAGTTAGAATATATTCTTAGACTTCGACGATTGCCATATAAGGTATTGTATGATTACTGACTGCGAAAAGTATGAATCATCACTCACTTGGTCAGTTGTTGTTAGCAATGGCGTCGCATCAAATTGTATGTTTTACTTGAATAATACACTGATATTAAAGACTGGGGCGCTTCTTTTTGCTCGAACGTTTCTTGTGTTTGTACACAACACTATGAGAACTTAGTAGACGTCAATTTGGACTGATACAAACAAATTTAATAATTTTAATATTTAAATAACTGAGGAGCTCAACTTAAGCGTGCGCAAGCGAGAGCGCGAACCTCAACCTACCTCACGAATGTTTCACTATGCCATTGGATCTGCTTTAATTTGCAGTAAAGTGCTTCATCCGCAGTTATCACGGTATGCTTTTGTCCAAGTGCCTTTGTCATCCCCTGACAACGACGGAGCACAGCAATAAGTGTATCTGTTTCGTGGGCTGGATTTGGCAAAATTGGATAGTAGCCAATTGTTGAAATATGGTGATTTTTTTCTGCGACTAATTTGTTCAATTGTGTCCACGAGGGGACAATTTGTTTTATTTGGTTTTGTGAACGACACAGTAACCATGTAATATCCCGACGATGAATCATAGGTTTATCAGCATTCTGTGTATTCTCCCTTTCATGATGACTTTTAATAACGATTTTGACTGCTGGGTTTTTTATTGCAGGCCCATTAGGAATATAAAAAAGATCTGGTGGTACTTTCACAGTTTTGGAGCTATCAAGCACGACCACGTCGCTGCTTTTTTTTGGCGCTCCGCGTTGGAAAGCTATAAGTTGGGTGGCATGAAAAGTTCCTTTCCCATCCAACGTCTCCTCTATTATGTCAATATTATCAACCGCAAAATGAGTGAATCGGTTTTCTGTTAGATTTTCCGAAATCAAAATATTTTTATCGCACTTTTTTATGATATTATTGGCCAATGCTGTCTCAATCCGACGAACAGTATCATAGGTGATACTATTTCCAGCTGCATGTAGGTGATCAACTAGTTTTTTAGATCTTGTAGCTTAATGTAAAGTAAGCCCTAATCCCACATGTTTTGGTGTCAATGATCCATTAAAAGCAAATATAATATCTTGTCCGATGCTGAGAGTTTGGCTATACAATTTCTCGTCCGTCTTTTTCTCATTACTAAGAATTAAATTCAACAATGTTTGCAAGCTGTCTGGAACCATTTGCGCTGCGGCTTCTTGAGTTACCTTAGTAATATTATTGTTTATTCCTTTTACCAAAGACAAATCACGTTTAATTTTTTGAGCTACGTGGTAGTACATTCTCGACATGAGTTGATCTTCAGTAGGTGTTTGATCAGAATCAACAGATAATGCCTCAGGATTTACATTTTCATTTTGTTCATTACACAGTAATTTTATTGTTCGGAGAGCGTCATTTACCGAATTTTTTGGAAATATGAGAGTAGATTAGTTTTTTTTATGCTGTTGAACTTTAGTTATTTTATCCCCATAATGATTAGTGATCTTTTGAAGAAGCAATCTAGGTCGATAGTTTGCATTTTCATTACCAAAACTAGTCAATATATTATTGTACTGTTCACTTAGACTGCTAAGGGAGTATACGTGCCCAGATTTAAACCCTTCATCCATAAGTTCAGCCAATTTTGAAAAAGCACTATCATACACGCCAGCCATAGCGGAATCAGATGAACAGATTTTAGTTTGATTACATTTATATAGGTTCAAACATGTACGATGATATTTAATTTCAGATGCAATCGGATCTTGTGTCCCTAATCTACGTCGGACTAGGTCATCTATTGAAGCAACATATTGAAGTCGATCTGCAACATGTTTTGACTGTACCTACACTAACCGTTCAAGTGTACCTTTATTTTCTTTTTTTTTGACATGAGATACAATCATTAATGTTAGTGAGCCCAATGGTACTTCTTGATATTCGACGTTCGTCACTAAACTCTTCAGGGTCAGGATTCTGCAAATAACACAGGTAAATAAATAAATACCTAATAAATATTTGGGGACATCTCACACGGCCATCCGACCCCAAAACTAGGCAGAGCCTGTACTGTGGGTATCAGACAGCTGATATAGATACATATAGAGATAAACAACGTCCAGACCAGAGCAAACACAAGTGCTCATCACACGAATGTTTGCCCTGGGTGGGATTAAAACCCGCAACCCTGTGCATCGGAGGCATATATACTACCACCTAGGCTACGAAGCCGTCAGGTGCACATTACATAAAAACAACACAACACAAATTTCACACAAAAGTGAAATTACTTACCTTGGTCGTAGTAGATATTTGAAGTCCTTTATGAAACCTTTTTTCAATGTATTGAATATTAACTTTATTCGTGAATTTCGCATAGCAACTTCTGTGCCATTTAATATTTTCGTAACTTAAATTTTCCAAATCATCTGAAAAGTACAAAATGACAAAATAACAAAATCCGTTCACATTGGGTCAATTACAAACATAACCGGCGTAACTAGGCCTCTGTTTTAATATATTATGCATGAATATATGGTTCAAGTTATATTGGCTATTAGTGAAATCTTCCCGATGTACGTTTAGTTTAAGTAACCAATATCCAAAATGTCAAACTTGATCTGCACTAGACTGTACTTAATACGTACATTGTGACGACGACAAATAACGCATTATAGGTATTTATTTACCTATTAACGCGGCGGCGCGGCGCTTTTGTGGTTGACTATCATGTGAATCTAGGCTCTAGGTATGTAAGCTGTACTTAATATAACAACTGCATGTAGTATTACTCACTCTGCAATCGATGAAACAAGTCCTCTGAAGACGAATCACAATAGGATTTCCGTTTGATGAAAGAGTCTTTGAATTGTTTTAAACTTTTATCTGTAGCGTTCCGCAAGTCTTTGTTTCCGCTTTGGCAGATAACACATAAAAGGAAATTAGTTTTTATATTTGTCTTTGAGCTTGAAGGCAAAACTACGGCTGGATGAATCTCCATAATTCGCTAAGGCACATGATTCGCTCTCCACGGCCGATCAATGAATGACAGTCAGGTCGTACGCGGCGGCCGCGCAAACGAGAGTGGTCATTAACCCCACCCAGAGCCGTGCCTACACTACACTTCGATAGCGCTGTTTCGCACAAACTACGTTATAGCTTCCTTGTTTATGGTCGTATGTGGTTCATTTGTAACTTTTTAGAAAGCTTATTAAATATACATGATTTCTACATAATATTTTTTTTAGTTAATGTATATTAAAAAAGTTATGGTTGAGTAGAGAACATGAAATAGTTTTGAAAATTCACTTTTTTTTTCACAAACCTATAATTTTTTCGTATTTACGCTGTAGTTACATAATAAGTGTCTTAGAATTATAAATAGAGCGTTAAATAAACTTCAAAATGATATCTTAAAAATACAAATTGGTTGAATGGAACTCGAGAAATATGCAAATACCTAAAGTAGGTAGCTACCACCTTTATGACGTCATAAATACCACTTGTTCCCGGCTTTCGAAACTAAAACAAGCGGATTCGTCATCTGGAGATCTTAAGGAATCTTACGATATCTGTTTTAGGTATGCAGCGATCCGTGACCACGAAATTTAAGAAATAGACGACTTTTGGCTGATTCGCCGCTTAACTACTTATGCTGCTATCACAATCTACATTCGATGAATTCACAGCACTTGAAGAAGGCTCGGGATCAGTTTTCTATTTTTGATTTAGATAAAGGTTGGTAATTGAATAAAATAGACATTTATTTGCTCAATCTTAGTCTTACTAAATCACAGCAGGAAGTTAGGAACTCAATAAATCAGTCTTAAATTACTAAATTATATAAAATCGACTTTTCTAATATTATCTATGCTCGGTACTCTGCTAATAAAACTTTTATTGTTTTATAAACCTACTTAACGTAAAAAACAAATCAGAATTTTGTTGTTTCATCATCTATCAGTCTTATTTATCAGTCTTAGATGCCCTTTTTTCCTGATAATAGGATCGTAAAAAGCTTATCACGTCTAAGCTCCGATCATTAAAGAGCTGCGTAAGCGATTGCAGATGTTGCCAGTTCGCTAATAGCGAGTTGGCAACGTCGCACGCAGTGTGCTGGCAACGTGTTTCAAGATTTGTATAAATAAATAGTAATAGTAAGATCAAAAAAAAGTTTTTTAAGAACTCGGGGAACCGGTTCGCTACTGTCGGAACCGGTTCTACACATACATTGAAAGAACCAGATATACCCGGTTATTTTGAAACCGGGTGCAGAGTTAGTATCCTCACTTGTTTCCTCTTTGTTTCCTGCAGAGTCTTCCTCTCCTTCTTGCTCATTTTGACTGATTTTATATAGATTATAGCATCTAGCACTGCACATTGGATACCATGGGCGCAACATAATTGATGGTACGAAGGCACTTGTCGACCCATCGCACACATAACTCTTGCCCCATCAGTCACTATGCATGCTATGTCGTTTTCCAAAGATAGATCAGGATGCTAACTTGGTCTTCAAAATATTAGCACAACGTCCCGCCGTTCCCCTGCCAGTTATTCGCGCTAGACCGAGATTCCTATATCCCTTGCCCTGAAAATTTGGATAATGGATATTGTTTATGTAACGCTTGAGACCATTCGTCTAGAGAGGCGGAAAATTTATTTTTTGATTTAATTTAATACTCTTTATTGTTCTAAAGTAAAACATACTTTTAACAAATGGCGGACTTAATGCTAAGAGCATTTTCTCCCAGTCAACCATAAGGATATGGGATTATGCCCTTGGGCCTTCAATTTCTCTAATTCTTTCTTCAGATCGTCCTTTAATTGCGCACCCTTTTCTAGTACGATCTTCTTAATTGTGTTCGATGACTTCGGCAAGCCTTCGTAGCCACTTTTTTGAAAAAGGTTTCGAATGGAATCAGAGGTACAAAAAATGCTGAATGGAAGACCGTCACAAGCAGTCATTTTTGACACCACATTCTCCATATCATCTTCAGGGTTTTTAAAGTAATCGAAATTAGTTTGACTTTCTTCTTCTTTGGCTCATTTTTATCGGCTTTTTCTTGCCGATTTGAACTTGTGCTTGATGTCGCCGTGGCCGAACTTTCATCGACATAAGGCTCAGTAGGGTGGAGTTTTAAATGGTTGTGTAAGCATGTAGTTGTGTTTTTACATTTAATAATCTTTTTGCATTTTTTACATTGGGCATCTTTAAATTCAAGTTTCTGTTGCTCCATATTAGTATTTGAATGTATAATTCAATACCTGCTGCAGGTAATTTAAAGATTTCATCAAAAGTATGCGAGACAAGACGTCAGTATGGAACTGTTTTTTGAGGACTTCAAACGGGATTCATGCCCAATTCAAAAAGTGCAAAAAGATTATTAAATGTTAAAACACAACTACAAGCTTACACATCGGAAAATCTTTCTTTAAGGGAGGGTTATGGGTTTCAGCGTAAAAAAAAACACTTTTTTTTGTGATTTTTTATCTCAAATATCGATTGAGCAATTTTATTCAAACCTTCTATACATTATTGAGCATAGTTTTGACTATGTTCTGTAAATTTTTCATCCAAAAATATTGAACCATTAACCCGTGACAGAGCTTCCCCCAGGACGTCTTGAAAAAAAAAACAATTTGCGGTGTTTACTGTAACTCGGCCGGAAATTATCTGAAAATGAAAAACGATAAAAATTTAGTCAAATTATAAACAAATCTTCCCCCAACGTCTTTGATTATTATTTTTTTAATTTAAAAGTTTTTGGCGGCCATCTAAAGTGTGAACCGTTAATAAGTTTTCGTTTTGAACTAGGTAAAACTCTTTTATACAATCAAGTCCCACTAAAAAATCATAATCGAAATTTTCCTTGTCTATTACGAAAACATTCATTTTTTTTTCTACATCAAAGATGGCTACATCGGGTGTTATTATGCCATTTGCCTTTTTAACGCCATTAATCGTTTTCAAATTAGTATTACTGGAATGACTGGTTTCCTTATTGTTTATTTTTAACAATTTTGAATTTATTAATGAGACATTAGACCCCGAGTCATAGATCCCAAAAACTTCAACATTTTTATTGAGTACTTATTTTATTTTGATCAATGGCGGCACTATTAGTTTTTTTGATCCTCACACTGCAATTCACATTCCAATTCTGAATTGTTGACGAGCTTTATTTGCTTTTTATCCTTTTCAGTATTTAATATTGTTTTAAACCAGCAGGAATCTTCTGAATGATAGCGTACACCTTTTTTTAATTTTTCACAAATACTACATTTTTCTTTTTTTTTTTAAACTAAATGTTCTAATCTTCCGCGTTCACTAAACAAGTCCTTTGTATGTACAATTTCTTCTTTATTGATTCTATCTGTTATAAAATCTGGTAAGCCGGCAGCAACTATATCAATAAGAGTCCCTTCATCTATTGTTTTTCTTACTTCAAGTAAAAGTTTTTCTTTTTTTACTGCATAATCTAACAAAGATCCTGATTGATACTTGTAAGATAAAGCATACTTGCTAGCAGTCCAACCTTTATTAGCATAGGTTTGCAAAAAACTTGATTTCCATTCTGACAACTCGGAATGTAAGCTATGTTTGATTATCATGGAAGAATACCAATCAGTGCATGATTTTTCAAGAAATAATCTGAAGATTTCTATTTTTTCTTCTTCTTTTACTATATCGAACCTTGCACATTCTTTTTCAAATACTTCCATCCACTGATATGCACTTGAACTTTTTCCATCAAATTTTTCAATTACAAACTTGTCAGCTAACTTTTTTATACCTTGTTTTTCTTTGTTTTGTTGACTTTCAACTAATTTTTCCAAAATTTTCACTATAGGATCTTCTGAACACTTTTTACTACTAATAGCCACTTGTTCTTGGGTAGTTTCCTCTAAAAATTGATTCTGAAAAATCATGTTGTCATCCTCATCAACATATGTTTGTAATATATCCTCTGTTGTTTTTATCCAAACACTTCTAGTTTGATATCTTTTTTTCAATGTATTTTTCATTGTAACGAAAGTTTTCGAGGTTTGGATATGTTTGTGAAGTGATACTGCTTGACATTCTTCAGGAATAAGGAAAACTTTGTCATCTATTGTGGCAATTGCGGTTAAGGCGATAAAGTTTGACTTTCTGTCTGTTGTTGATTTTACTTCAAACGTAAACTTCAACTTCTCCATTTTCTGACAATAAATGTCGTTTTATAAGATATTTTTCAATATTTCCGTGATTTGGACGACACAGTCAGTCAAACACAATTGAGTTTCTCTGTAAGAAAAGATTTATTGTTTATTTTATATTGTGCTTACACTACGATTCACATGAAATAAAACTTATTACTTTACAAAAACTTACACACCTGTAAGAAAAGAAACGACATTTAATGTTATTAACAATGTCAGTTCCTAAATCACAATTAGAATACTTTAACAATGGTATTTAAATATTTTTCTCATAACAACAACAATGACGAGATGCTTTTTAGGTTATCTTTCCCATATATCACAAACAAACATCATTTGTCCTGCATGTCACTGTCACGGGCGCGCTCGATGACGTTTGATGCGCGGGAAAATTTAAATTAATGAAAAAATATATTTTTTCTTTACATATAATAAATAAATAATAAATTTAACAAAATAATGATAAAGAAAATCCGAAAATCCGATGGATTTTCTTTAAAGCGTAAGGACATTTCATACTGCTTAGCCCATGTCCGAATCTAATAACAGACCAAGATGTCTTGATGATCCATTCAAATTTTTGTATTGTATTGTAAAAGCTGTTGGCTCCCCTTAAAATCAATAAATAAATGATTTTTAATTATCTATCTTTAATTGTTTAAGACCAGCGATTATAGCGGTGAATTTATCAAATTCCTTTCCTACACTAGTGGGAGTGAGCGCGCCAGTTAGTTTTAGCGAAAACAACTGGTTTTGGTATTTAACGGCCATTCCAGCAGTGTGGAATCTTATCGCCTATCGCGGAATAGCTTATCGCTAAGTGCATTCCATACCACTGGGTAATTCTCCGCAGATGGGGCGAAACCTGGTGGTGAATAATTACAGAAGCACTTGGTTTAGTAAAGTTTATTATAGTTTTAGAAATCGAACATCAAGTTGTCAATAAGTCTCGTTAATTCAATTTATTGGAGAAAGGAAAGGTTGATAATTATAATGATTGGTTTCGTGCGTACTTAGAGACACTGTTAAAGATTCCTTGCATTTAGTTTTGTGGCGTTTCTTACAACGCCATAAATAATTGCCGTTCTTATATTTTTTTTTATTAGAAATTTGAGTGCGTTTGACCTCTATCTAGCCTGATGATGGGAAGCTAAGATGAGGTCTATATTGAGCATGTTTTACGTGTTCGTAACCTTCAAAGCCTCTACAACGGCTCGGACATCAACGGGTTGGCACTTTATTTCGTATACTACCTCTCCTAGCACTTTAGCAGTATATCCAGGTCCTTTCGTATACGCGTACGCAAATTCTGGGAGAGCTGATATAGCAGTAGATAGCATTCCGAGTAAAGTTGATCGTTCTAATTCGCATTTTTGTTTTATAATCTGATGGTATATGTTTTCATCGATTTAGAATGCACGTGTATAAACTTGGAATTAAATTAGGCAAACATGTCTAGATCACGGGTCTCGCCGCTATCTTGACGTGTAATTTGTCACTTCTAAGTCTGAATTAAGGCTCTCATGTTCCCAATCAATCTTTAAGCTGAGAAATGGTGTAATAGTGTTCTTGATGAGAATAAAGTATTCCTGTTGAAATAGAGATAACTCACAATCGATTTTATCACCAGCAGGAGTGAATGATCGCAATCAATCCCTGACTGAACTATATTTCCCGTATTTTAACATTACATGGTACTGTTAATGATAAATTTCTGTTCCTAACTGTGGGATTGTGCTTTTGAATTAGCCCCAGTGTTTCTGATGACAGTATAGTGTCAGGACCGGAGAGGTACCATGTGGATTCATTGAGTTTTATCCATGATAATGAGTCTGCTAATCTCTGTGAGTTGGCAAGTTTCTTTAATTCGTGATAATGAGTACTCATTATTAGTTGATTCAAGCAAGATTGTTTATCTAAAATCTGTTACCCATTCAATCTGATGGTACCAGAATCTTCCTTGTCAACTCTTTAATGACTAAATAGTGCTGTAGATAGATCAACCCTATAGGATTTATCATTAAGGTGAATATATAGGTAAATGGCCTTGAAGTGTGAAATAAATTGTTAACTCGTAAATATGGTGATAATTTCCATATTGCTCTTCGTCCCACTAGATAGCCCTTTAAATTATTTTATGAACTGCTTTTGAAACTATAATTGGTGATCCGTCTAGTGTACCGTTCCCTGTAGAAGGTGGTGACAAGAAGATAGAAATAAAAGAGAATAGGCCAAATACTCAACATTTATTAATTTATTCTCTAGGGTCGCGAGCTCTATTTCGCACCGTAACGCTACTTGTAACGAGTCAAACCACACTGTCCTCGGTAGTGGTAGGCAGCAGCGCAGACGCTCCACGTAGTAAGTGACTTCAGTGGGGTTTCCTCGCGTGGCGGCGGAATGCAGCAAGGAAGGAAGACTGGCAGGCTACAGAGATGCTGTGCTCGGCAGAAGAGGCCGGCCGCAATAGCTGGTCTAGTAGATGATCCGCGGTGACGCCTGACCCAGACGGAAGAACCCTGGAATCCACCGATTCGGCCATTGAGAATAAGTACTTTACGCAGCACTGTCAAGGCGACATCACTTTCCAAGCAAGCAGATGGAATGACTTTTTAAGACAATCAATAGTGATAATGATGAGGCAATTGAGTTTATCTAACCACAAGTATTTATTAAAAAGAAAACAATAATTTAATAGCTAATAGCCAATGAAATTGAGGTGGGTAAGAAAGGTACCTACATGAAATGATGAAATCATGATCTAGCGTTGAAAACACCACTAACTAAATGATTTATACTTTAAATATCGGAGGCAAATCATAATTATGCAATTACTAACATTATTTTTGCGTTATTTACGCAATAATAGCAAATTTATAGAAATATTAAGTTTATTTTTTTCAATGTAGGGTAAACTAATAACATTCATCTAGACCTGCCTTAGGATTTGCCTCTTCGAAAAGAAAACAAATTGCAACACTCACCCGGTATCTCGGGGTAACACAAAATCACAATACTTTTAATATTTTCAATAAATAAGTTTAATTAAATTTTCAATTTCAAACCAACAGATGCTTAGCTAGTCAGTAATGACATGAAGTTAGTTGCATTGCCTCCCGCGGTTCACATCGTTCAGACGTTCATTCTTGACTGCACTTGAGAGCGCAGCCGCAGACCATTGTAACTGAGTTTTCTTAGAAGGTGAATCGAATAAAAATAAATATTGAGTAAGTTAAATTTAGTTTGTATATATTGTTTTAAGGTTGTTCATAGTTAGTTATTAAGTTAAATATAATTTTAGTTAAAGTAGGATTAGTATGTAAGTAGATTTGTAACGAATACCGTTACACTAGCTTTAAAACTTGCCGTGGCCACTTTTGGCGGAGGCAAGTTTTAAAGTTAGACGGACTAATGTAAATACTTTCAACGGTGGTTCATAAAATAACGTAAAGGGCTATCTAGTGCCTGACGATTAGCAATATGGAAATTATCACCATATTTACGAGTTAACAGTTTATTTCAAATGAGGGCGCCACTTCAAGGCCATTTTCTTCTATTTTCACCTTAATCTTCGACACTAAATAAACGCCATCAGTATTGTTTATAAACTTCTTACCATTGATTATCATTGGAATATGTTTCAATTTATACATTGTGATCTGATTTGATGAGTAGGGTATGGTCGGAACACTTAAGGACAATTGTCCTTGGACGAACAGGAATAAAAAGGGATACCTTGTGGCGACACGTGTCTAGATTTCCCCGCGCTGGTTTCACTGCTCGTACACTTTGTCTTGACAGTTGTTTACTCACACAACACTAATCACTTTTCTCTCACTTGAAATGTGCGTATTTTAATTGTTTTTAATTTTTTTTACACAGCGCGTCGTTATGGGAAACATTAGCGATCAGCCATCTTTTTTAGAGACTGGAGAGGGGATGCGGGGAAGCGGGGTAGAATTTGGAATGCGGCTACCCCGCTTACTTTCTCCCCCGAGCTCTTAGTAAGTTGCTAATAAATAAATGAGTCATGCATGTGGAATGCGGCTACCCCGCTCACTCCCTCTCCCCGTGATCTTCGCAGGTAGCTATTAAATAGCGAGTCATGCATGTGAAATGCGGCTACCCCGCTCACTCCCTCTCCCCGTGATCTTCGCAGGTAGCTATTAAATAGCGAGTCATGCATGTGGAATGCGGCTACCCCGCTCACTCCCTCTCCCCGTGATCTTCGCAGGTAGCTATTAAATAGCGAGTCATGCATGTGGAATGCGGCTACCCCGCTCACTTTCTCTCCCCGTGCTCTTCGCAGGTAGCTAATAAATAAACGAGTCGTGCATGTGGAATGCGACTGTATTTATATTATATTTATTTAAATATTTTAAATTATTGTGCAGTTATGGATTGAAACGGCGGTAATGAAATACATATTGTTTTCGAACTTGTGATCAATTTATTATCAAAATGACACATTTTTATTTTTTTGATTAAATTTTTGTTTCATAAGTACCTAACTGAATACATGATATAATAATGTTTATTTAGGTTTTAAATAACAGTACAAAAAGAATAAAAGTAAAACTTAAGTAAATTAAAATAAAACTAAGTATAAACTAAAATAATAACTAGGTAATAAAAAGCAAATTATTCTAATGACACATTATAAAGATCTTAAAAATTCAATGCCGTTATTCTGCTTTGCAACAAACATTATACGGTAAGACTATCCACCAAGTCGTTATAAGTCTCCACTACAGGTGCACGACCAACTCTGTATTACCAGAGCCATACTTGGACAGAACAGCCAGAGGATTTGGACTAGCTCTCCACGCTGGCCAGACGGGTTGAAGAGGTATCACTGATGTTTAGAAGCTTTGTTTAACTCGTATTTCCTTCGCCAAGTCGACTTCTACGACATCCATGGAGACTTGGGATGATCCTATTTTACTCTGCCAGACACCACACGGTTAGCAGTATATTTGCTTTGCAACAAATATAGTACAGGGAAACAGGTCTGCGTTGTTTCGATTCACGGTTCCGTTGTCAATGTCTTCTGTGGCAGCGAAGTCTGCAGACTCGGCATCTTTTGATGGACAAGGTCGGCTTCTACTGGCGACGATAACGGTCGGAGGCCAAACGTTCCTTGACGATGTATTATTCTGCTTTGCAACAAATATAATATACTGTCGTGACTGTCCACCAAGTCATTTGTAATCGTCCAACACAAAGGCGAGCTGTTCGAAGCCTCGGAACAACAACCGCCTTGGTTTGTGTCGAACTGGATACCTGCTACTAACAGCGCTGAGCTGTTAGTAGCCAGAGTTCTTCTGCTTTGCAACAAATATTATACAGGCAAACAGGTCCTTGCGCTGGTGCGGAAGCAGCGAGTTCGCCAGCTAGCTTTTGTTGGGTGAAGTCTTTTTAGCTTCCGTAAAGTCGAGTTGCTCGCGTACAGTTCTCATTTTGGATGGATGCATAGGGAGGTGGGTTCTCCTCCTCAATCTCACTCATATCATCATTAGCTCTCGTGTGCTGATTCTTGGTTTTTCTCTTTCCAAGAGCCACCTCCGTGGAAGATCGCGACTTTCTCTTTGTGGAGACACCCGCTGCCGGTACACTTACTCCTTGCTGAATTAAGGCGCCTTTTGTCACTGTTAACATGGGCGCCGCCGCGTTCATGAGGGCCTCCTCATCGTCCATGGGCAGTTCGGTCTCGTGCGCGATATTCATGGTTTCTGTTTTAGAGTAATGAGCACTTAGGTCAATCTCGTTGATGACGATCGTTTTCCACCTCCCGGCCATTCTGGTCCCTGGATGTTATCTTGAATTTCTTCACTGGCTCACGACAAGACTTCTTGTTCAAATCGCGCTCGCAAGACGAATCGACTCAAATCTTGCAAGACCAAATCGCTGCTTACGATAAATCTTAGAAATGTGTTATCTTTACAATCTAACAACAAACATCCTGCGACCACTGAGTACTTGTTTATCCTCCAACTTCCTATAGTTGACTGCAAAATATTCAAAAGGCCCTATTTTAAACAATACTCGTACTGAAGTATACGTACGGTGCTTTGCACCAACCAATCAAAGCGCGCGTTCGGGCTTATCGCTAACCCCACTCCGGCTGTTCGGGTCATCGCGAGTCGCGAGTTAGCACTTAGTTACTGTGTGCTCTGTGATTGGCCGGTAGGCTACTGAGAGTTAACACCGGCGTTTTTTGCAGCCTGATTAGTCAACGTGCAAGTTGATTATGGCACTGTGGTCGTCAAGAATGTGTTACGCTTCTTTTAAAAATTGTTTATCATTTCTAAACGATAAAGAGAACAAGATTATTGTAGATCCAAGGATCGTTCCATACATTACGGCTACACGTATATAAGATCTATTTCTACTATAACTTTGTTACTAGGATAATAGGAAAGCAATTGGTAGTAAGATACGATATGTCCTCGCCCCGCTAGCAGAATTTGACAGCGCTGTACCACAAATAATAACGAAATGTATATAATAAATTACATGCCAAGGTCTTGGACGTCTTCCTTTGCCTCTTTATAATATAAAAAAAACGCATATTATTTATCTTTTATTTATTTATTTAAACTTTATTGTACAAAATACAATTTGTAAAGCACAATAGGCGGACTTAATGCTAAAAGCATTATCTGACAGCCAACCTTTGGATTGTTAGAAAACTCAAAATGGGTACAAAAGATATTCATTTAATTTCAGAGCATTCAGATATATATTTAATTTCTACATAAACTACTTAATTAATACTTACTATACTTCAACAATATAAATATCTACTTAAATATACATAATATACATATATTCATCTATAAAATACACTACTAATAGATAATAGTTTCTCATAACGATATTACAAATGCAGCAATTAAGTACGTACGTAGGTATTACACTTGATTGTACTGAACGAGCATATGCTTGATCAACAAGGCCTTAAAGCCAGCACGACTAGTGGCAGTCCTAACTACCTAATTAGTATTTCTTATCACGTTATTTATATTTTGTTCGCTCGATGGCAAGCATTACATGTTATAATGTGTTAACATAGTATTATATTATAAGTATTTGTAAATTGATAGACATATGACAAAGCCCTTCTAGCGCGTAGGCGACCAATACTGTGTAAATGAGTTTCTCTCGGCCTTTCTTCCTTATTTTACACGTAATGTATACAAAACTAATTGACGTTTATTAAGTGCCTGCAAAGTCCTAATAACTGAATAAACATATAAATGTTGAATAATGTTATCTTTACTTCAAATGTGTACAGCTGTCCCTTTTTCACCCTATATTAAGATTCATTTTGATGCTTTAATATTAAGGTTCCACCACAATTTTTCTTTCTACTAATTTACTAACCGCGTTTAGGTTGGTGCTCAGTCCTGGTTATATAAAGGCTTTTGAACTACTCTGTTGTTTTTATTAGCTATTTATGTTATTAGCTAAATATTAGGCTTAAAAGTGCATTCCATACCCATTAAGTTATTATCCGCTGATGGGGTGATACCTGGTGGTGAATTACATAAGTACTTATGTTGGGGATCCTTCGATATGGTTGAATAAAAAGCGGACTGTACTGTTTAATGCTGGTTGTAATAACTTTGACAAATAGGTACAAGATCAGACTTAATTATCACACCCAGATCGCACGCGCACACGCCGGCGATTATATATGGGAAGTGCGGTCCCGGGACGGCGCGACCTTCGTCCGCTCTCGGGCGCTTTCGGAAGTCTTCGGCGTAGGTCCTCGTTCGTGAGTAGTAGGGGCGCAAACAACTTACTTCGTTATAGTTTATTATACTTTTACAAATCGAAACATCAAGTTACCAATAACTTGTTAATTCAATCTATTGGAGATAGGAAAGGTTGATAATGATGATGATTGGTTTAGTGCGTACTTACAGGAGACACTGTTAAAGATCAGATCATCGTTAAAGAGAACAGTTAATTTATCGACTGATATTAATGAATGATTCTGATAGATAATTAATATTGCATTTATCAATTGTCGAGTTATCTGTAAATCATACAAGGAATAACTTAAATGCCTGGATTGTAGAGCATTCTTTACTCTTAGATAAGTCAAGTACTCTTTACTGGAGGAGTTTATAATGTCTGAAAAGGCATGAATTCCTTCAATGGCATGTATAAAAGTGTTCAATTCTATTGATACTCGTATCAGCCTAAATAATTTGCAAATCTGACATTAGAAGCCGTGATTTTAGCAGGTAGCTATTAAATAGCGAGTCATGCTTGTGGAATGCGGCTACCCCGCTCACTCTCTCCCCGTGCTCTTCGCAGGTAGCTATTAAATAGCGAGTCATGCTTGTGGAATGCGGCTACCCCGCTCACTCCCTCTCCCCGTGATCTTCGCAGGTAGCTATTAAATAGCGAGTCATGCATGTGGAATGCGGCTACCCCGCTCACTTTCTCTCCCCGTGCTCTTCGCAGGCAGCTAATAAATAATACGGGTCGTGCATGTGGAATGCGACTGTATTTATATTATATTTATTTAAATATTTTAAAATTATTTTTCAGTTATGGATTGAAACGGCGGCAATGAAATACAAATTGTTTTCGAACTTTTAATCAATTTATTATCAAAATAACACATTTTTATACCTAACTGTTTACATGATATAATATTATTTATTTAGGTTTTAAATAACAATAAAAAAGATAATTAAAGTAACTTAAGTAAATTAAAATAAAACTAAGTATAAACTAAAATAATAACCAGTAATTAAAAGTAAATTATTCTAATGATACATTATAATGAGCTTAAAAATTCAATGCCGTTATTCTGCTTTGCAACAAACATTACACGGTAAGACTATCCACCAACTCGTTATAAAACTCCACTGCAGGTGCACGGCCAACTCTATATTACCAGAGCCATACTTGGACAGAACAGTCAGAGGATTTGGACTAGCTCTCCACGCTGGCCAGACGGGTTGGAGAGGTATCACTGATGTTTAGAAGCTTTGTTTAGCTCGTATTTCCTTCGACAAGTCGACTTCTACGACATCCACGGAGACTTGAGGTAGTCCAATTTTACTCTGCCGGACACCACACGGTCAGCAGTATATTTGCTTTGCAACAAATATAGTACAGGGAACAGGTCTGCGTTGCTTCGCCGGCTTTTTGCATTCTCGGTTCCGTTGTCAATGTCTTCTATGGCAGCGAAGTCTGCAGACTCGGCATCTTTTGATGGACAAGTTCGGCTTCTACTGGCGACGGTAACGGTCGGAGGCCAAACGTTCCTTGACGATGAGATTATTCTGCTTTGCAACAAATATAATATACAGTCGTGACTCTGAACAACAACCGCCTTGGTTTGTGTCGAACTGTAAACCTGCTACTAACAGCGCTAAGCCGTTGGTAGCCAGAGTTCTTCTGCTTTGCAACAAATATAATACAGGCAAACAGGTCCTTGCGCTGGTGCGGAAGCAGCGAGTTCGTCAGCTAGCTTTTGTTGGGTGAAATCTTTCCAGCTTCCGTATAGTCGAGTCGCTCTCGGCGCGTTGATGACGATCGTTTTCCACCTCCCGGCCATTCTGGTCCCTGGATGTTATCTTGAATTTCTTCACTGGCTCACGACAAGACTTCTTGTTGAAATCGCGCTTGCAAGACCGAATCGCTGCTTACGATAAAACTTAGAAATGTTATCTTTACAATCTAACCAAACACACTGCGACCACCGAGTACTTGTTTATTCTCCAACTTTCTATAGTTGACTGCAAAATATACAAAAGGCCCTATTTTAATTTTAAACAATACTCGTACTGAAGTATACGTACGGTGCTTTGCGCCAACCAATCAAAGCGCGCGTTTGGGCTTATCGCTACCCCACTCCGGCTGTTCGGGTAGTCGCGAGTTAGCACTGTATGCTCTGTGATTGGCCGGTAGGCTACCGAGTGGTTAGTCAGCGTGCAAGTTGATAATGGCACTGTGGTTGTCAAGAATGTGTTTCACTTCTTTTAACAATTATTATTGTTATTTTTTTCTAAACGATAATATAAGAGAACAAGTTTACGATAAGATAAGATAATTGTAGATCCAAGGATCGTTGCATACATTACGGCTACACGTGTAAAAATCTATTTGCAATATCTATTAATATCTATTTATAGATAAAACGAAATTATTATATTTTAGCTCTAGTCATAACAGACAAAAAGTAGACCTAAAATTAGTAGCACATGAACATAGTTGTTTACATGCTAACTTAAACGTGTCGTGTGACTGCGATTCAATAGATATGGTCGAAAAACATTCATTACTGGGATTAATATTTGACGACAGAGCTAATTGGAAAGAACATACCAGATATGTTTGTAATAAGCTAAGAAGTATCTTAGCAAAATTTTCTATAAAATATCAAGTACCGTACCAAACACTTTTGATGCTTTATAAATCTTTAGCAGAATCAATTATTTCGTATGGGTTGTCAAGCTATGGCAGAACAAACAAAACCAACATTGAACAAATTTATTCACTGCAACTACGTATTCTGAAAAAAATAGTAAAATATAATAACGAATATTATAAACTATTTTCAATTTGTAAAATTATACCTGTTAATGAAAAAATTAGAAGGAAGAAGAGGTCCAAGACGACCAAGAAAGACTATGTAGACCAACTGAAAGAAAAAGCAGGGGTCATGTCGTATCAAGCACTAAAAAGTAAGGCAGAAAAACCGAGAAGTTTGGCGCATACTCCACCGACAAGAGCCACTAAGCTCTTAAATAAGAAGAAGAAGACCTGTATGCCTTTCATATATGAACATCTCCTCTCACGGGCCTACTGGAAGAGATCTCTTTTGAGATAAGTAGTGCCTTTGTACAACTTTTTGTTTATGTATTCTCTGTATATATTGTCCGTGTACATAAATTGGTAAATAAATAAATAAATAAGAAGAAGAATGTAAAAATTAAACTTACGTTACTAAAAGAAGAACTCTTTAATTAAAAAAATACAAAATAAAAAGAAGACCCACCATAATAAGATGACACGTAGAATACTAGAGGATAAACTTATACTTCCGAATTATAATAACTTATACGGAAAAAGGACCTTACATTATATGGTACCCGATCTTATAAATAAATTACCAAAAGAATTAAAGTCACAAATAATTAAGACAAAACATTAAATTTAAGTTAAAAAAATACTTTATACAAAATATACCAAATTAGAATTTTTTCAATATTTTGTAAAAAATATGCCACTTTAAATTATTATTATTTTTCATAACTTATCGTATTGTTAAATTGTTTTATAGCATCTGCGAAACGAATTTCTCTGGTTTTTGTACTTTACTTTACATTAAATAATACATAAGGTAAAAGCACCTATTACGGAGGTATTTCGCATCATTTGAAAGTAAGAAACAAAAATAAGCATTTGTAGGTATTTCTAAAGGTGAAAAAAAATTCTATCGTTAAAAGTGGAATTTATATTTTGTATTGCTGTTGAGACTATGTTTCTGTTGATGATATTTCTTATTTTAAAGAAATATTTAAATAGTCTGGTCGATTTTCCCTAATACGGAGGTACAATTTTGGTCTGATCCTATTACTGCGGTAGACGGCTCCTAATACGGAGGGTCAGAAATCATATTCATTAAAGTTCCGTACAAATAATATTTATTAAATAATATTAATGTGTTAGTAACGTAATTCGTAAGTTTTTCATTTATTGACCATTGATTTTATTACGTTGCTTAATCAAATTAATGGTGAATGAATTATTTTTAGAATTACTTTAATCACATTTATATTATTTAATAAATATTATTTGTACGAAACTTCAATAAAATTAAAAAAAATCTTTACGTTGTGACAAACAAAAAGTAAAATTAAAAAAATGAGCGAAAGAAGTCGGTCTGTATAGAAAAATCTTTCCGTACAGACCGAAATCGCTTCGCTCATTTTTCTATATTGTATTATTAAATTAATTCACATGAGAATCCCCTATAAGAGAATCCCCTATGAGAGAATCCCCTAGGATTCTCTCATGTTAAAATAAAATAATTTTTATTCCCAAATACCAACAGATTCCGAAGGAATTTAAGAATAAATAAGGAGGTATGTTCACTGGTTTTATAGAATTAAAAATACAATTATTAAGGAATCAACTAGTTATATTATTTAAAAAATAATGACAACTAATAACAATAAAATCTAAACAAAATCTTTCAAAAATCAACAGTTCGTTGAGGAACAAAAGGTTATAAAATTAAAAACGTATTGAAAGATTGAGATTTAAAATAATGTTCTATAACATCATTTTAAATCTCTATTTTTCAAAAATTAACAATTCGTAGAGTATAGTTAAAAACGAACTAAAAGTAACTGAAGGTTTACACATTATGCACTTAAAAAAGTAAAAAAAAAAACATCTAAATAACATAACAAAAAGGAACAACAATTACTTACGTAATTAATGGTAAATAAACTGAGGTAAGTGAAGTTTTAGACTCAATTCAGGCAGCGGTGGTAGCGGCCGGCAGCAGCTCGAAGAGTACTTTCACTTTTGAAAGAATTTTAAACGTTATCAACATTATTTTAAAGACTAGTATCGCTGATACTGATCGTAACTGCCACCAGCTGTTAGCGGCATCAGTCACCGACAGCTTTATCTTTTTAAATAGGTATTGATAATAATTATTTTAATGAAGATAAAGTTTAAAACTCTTTCAAAGCCGAAAGTGTTACGCACCGCTGCTTTTCGCTGCCACCGCTGCCTGAATTGCGCTATACACGATATTTAACATGAACTTAAAATAATAATTATTATTTATTGATCACTTTGTGAATAAATATTTAAACAGAATCATCTGAATCAAAGAAGTTACGGTGTTTAATTTTCTTTGCCTTTGCAGAAATGTTAAAAACAAAATCATCGTCACTGTCAGAAGAGTTTTGGATTGAATTTTTATCTAGTGTCTTGACGTGACGCATATTTACATCTTTTAATTTCTTCATTACACTTATTTTTTTCGGTTCTTCTTTTTTCTGTTCAGTCTGTGCTTGTTTTATCTTTTTATCGTTTTCTTTTTGTCTTTTCTTTTCTAATGCCTTACATTTTCTCAGTTGTTTAAGTTTTTCTTTTTCTTCTTTCTCTTTGTCTAACCTTCTTTGGTGTTCCATAAATTCTGCTGCAATAGCTACGGTGGGAGTAACCTTTTTAGTGAGTTTTTTGGTTTGGGGAGTATTCTCGGTTTTCGGAAAAAAAAATGCATTCTTGAAAGGTGTAGGTATTCCTTTGAATGGGGTCGGCGGCGTGACATTTTCAATAACTATTGGCGTTGGAGCTTTGCTTGTACTAGGCATTATTAAAGAGTTTTGAAGGGTATCTATTTCTTCCGAATACTTGTCTATCAGTGTTTTTTTTTGCATTCTGTTTGGACGTAGACTTAAGGAAGAAGAGCAATTACTATTAACTTCATCATCTGCGTTCTCTATTTCAGAGACTGATGGAGCGGCACTAGAACACTTGCTTAATTCAGGAGTCGATGAACGTAATATTTGTTGGGCTTTTTCTTCTGTTAATAATCGTATTTTCTGTGGTGGGGTAACTTCTGATAACCTCGGATCAATAATCTCTATCAATACAGGTGAATCAACCAATGGTTTTGGTAGAAGAGAATTTGCTTCAAATGTATTTTCTTCGATTGTTGGGACCACATTAATTGATGACAGTGACACTTGCGATGACTTTGGTGTGACCTTTCCTATATCGTTAGCTTCCTCATAATTAAGTGGGGTTAGAATACCATCCGATCTAATATCAAAGTTTACGGAATCATAAACAATTTCTATATCGACATTATTGGTAAAGGTTGTCTCCCCAATATCTAGAGCAGAGTCTGCTTGATCTTCAAATATGCTTTCCGATGATGTAAGACTTTTCCAGAATAAAAATAGTTTTTCATAAGTGGGGTCACCTGTCCACTGGTTGCCTGCCTCTTTAAATAATTTTAATGTATTTTGTGATAATCGACTTTCAAATTGTTTCTTGAACTGCTCATTGTTATCGATATTGCTCATCTGTTGAGTATTAAATAGAGTATTTTGATTGGCCTCAGATAGTTTGTCTTGGTGTTTTTTCACTTTTGACAAAAGTTTATCATAGTCAATATTTTGTTCATCAAACGGGTAAAGTCCGCAGCATTTGAATCCGCTCATTATTGTTTCAGGCTTGAGGCTTCTGTGAAAACATTTTTCTACTTCTCTACAAAAGTCTGTACGCTTAAGCTTCGCATAATTATGTTTAACCCTGAATTCCCTCACAATATCCCGCCAAGTCCCCTTAACGGGCCTGAAAACGGCGACATCAAGAGGCTGCAAGACATGCGTTGAATTTGGGAGCAAAGCAACCAGTACAATCCCTTTTTCCTTGCAAAAAGTTGTCAAAGGCAGAGATATATGTGAACTATGGCCATCTAAAAATAAAACAACGGGCAGTGTTATTTCCTGTTGTTGAAGCCATGGGTAAAACACATTTGCAACATATTCATAGAACGACTCCATAGTCATCCAGCCTGATTCTGTGTTACCAAGTCCCCACCACGAAGGAACCGTTGACTTGATATTGTTAGGTAGCCTCTTGTAGGGGAAAAGTACCATTGGCGGAGCTAAATTACCATCTGCTGACACATTGACTAAAACGGTCAAACATTCTTTTTCGTCATTTGCAACGCGGTTGTATACTCGTTTACTACCCTTTTTTACCAAAACTTGCTTGTCTTTTGGACAAAGAAAAAACCCAGTTTCATCGCAGTTGAATATACGTTTTGGATCTTGAAGAACTTGCAGCAAATCGTTTTCTTTAAAATATGATTGTACTCTATCAAACCACGCTCGCAATGCAACTTCCGTGACTTGGTTTCTACTTGTTGGAAGATTTTGTGCCACACGTTTTGACACTGCTGGATGTCGTAGCATAAAGCCTGAAAACCATTTCTTTCCAGGAACTCCTTCTTTAAACGGATTAGGGCGCTGCAGGTTTTCAACTAACTTAAAGACAGTGTGTAATAATTGATTCTTAGTAACTGGAAAGCCACATTTACCAAGGTAATGGATCCAATCAACGATTTGTCTTTCTTCGTTTAGGTTAAGTACTGGTTGCTTACCACAATGTTCATTCTCGTAAAGCCCATCTCGTTTACTCCGTAATGTAGTCTCTGGTATATTATACTGTCTGGAGGCTTTGTAAATACTCATACCTTGTCGAATCGATGAAAGTGCTTCAGCCACTTGGGCATTACTATAACACTTGCGTTTCTTTCTGTCCATAATATCTATAAAAACAAAAATAAAAATTATGTAGATTGCATAAATTTAAATAAAACAATTACATAAATTTTAAAGTTTTCATCGCTTTTGATTTTATCAAAAAAAAACATGCATGTCAAATAAGAATCCACAAAAAAAAAGATACAAAGCTTTTACGGAACCCTAAAAACTTGTAATTTTATGTTGTATGAATAGAGCCGTAATAGGAGATCTTAGAACCCTACACGGAGTTACCTTGAAATAATTACCGCCGTAATAGGAAAACTACTCATGTTTTCGATAATCCTAATTCTGACCCATAAATATTTCGATAAACAAAAGAGTAAAAATGCCTAATCAAACATTAACAGTTTTTTGGCTCAGATTTGTAAAACTCAAGTCAAAATTTATACAAAATAAATGTTTTGTGATAAATTAAAATACACCTTCCCATATTTGCCTCTTCTAAGAAACTAACATTTTGTACTCGACAGTTTTCATATTTAACTAGATTTCTAATTAAGAACACATACCACAGAATATGGTTTCTAAGTTATGTGATTAATAATTATTTCAACTAAACTTGAAACTAATTCAATAAGTTAATCAATTGAAAGTTATAAACAATTAAACATGTCCAGTACTTTTCCTATTTCGGAGTCATACCACCGTATTAGGATTAATCTACAAAATTTGTATCGTATTACGGCGGTATTTTATTTTTTATTTTTTTGGTAAAAAATGACTTACAAATATAAAATAAGCCAATTAAATAGCGAGTGTAATAATAAGAAAATGCTATAAATAACAAATGAACAAACTCGAACGGCATCTTAATACGAAAAACTTAGTTTCTAAATATTTGTGTACTTACTTTTGTTGTTCCGCGTTTGTATGGAAACACCTCTCACGTCGATGACGTTACACAGACTGATTGATCTTGTTGTGTTGTCTATGTGCTATACTTGCAAACGTCAGTTAAGTCATAAAGTAATAGATTTAGAATAAATAGTTTCGGTTTTTGTGTACCTACACTGAATAAAACGGGAATAAAACGCGAAAATAGAAATACCACCGTAATAGGAAGCGATTTTGGCTACCGCCGTATTAGGAGCGTTTACCTTATTCATAAACTTAAATGTGACGTTCCACGGGTAAAGGTACCTTATGGACGCTGGCACTTACGACATTGTGTTTATTCAAGCTAAGTTAATTGTACGAATTGTTTTTCTAAACGTCCTAAGCGCCACCGTCCATAAGGTACCTTTACCCGTGGAACGTCACAAATATCAATGATAAGCAAAATCTGCATGAATGAATAACATTTACTTATTGAAAAAGTACATTGAACACATACGATTTTACATGGAGGTACTACACATACCACACATTTCAACTTCTCAATCGATTTAGACAAAAAGTATCAAGGTGAAATGGTAGCATAAGTGGCGCCCTCATTTCAAATAAATTGTTTAAGTGCAAATTAAATAAAAATGGATGTGAAATAATACACAATGCAATAATCAAACAAGTTAGTATGTAATAAATGCAAAAAGTAAATAAATGTAACATAAAAAGAAATAGTAGGAACACCTTTAGTTTGGTTTAAAATGACATTTTGTATAAAATTTTGGCATTTTGGATCTTGATTCTAATTTTGCCTAAATGGCACCAAGCCGCGCTTTCATCGTACACTGAGACATTGCTGCTTCTGTTGTAATCTTCACAGCGCGTTCTACAGCCTGGGTATGGCACGGAAGACGCAAAAATGAAAACTGAACCCCTCCCCACTAGACTGAACAATGATGGAAATCCCTTCCGTCGACAGGTTTTTTAAAATTGGTGGCTCAGTTATCTCGTTTTGCCAATTTATTATGTCGATATTATTTGATGCATCAAAATTAATTGTTGGTACGTCAAAAATCCTTGGAGTTTTTACAGCACTGCTACGAGCCTTCTATGTGTGTTCGTTCATCAGTTATCATAGCCACTAATAAGTTCTCAGCATGCGCAAAATATCCATTCCTTTGAATTACAGAGTCAACGATACCTTTTAAATTATCTGGTAAGTATCGTGACGAAAATATTATCTTGAATAAGTGGCGGGACCCATCTTTACAAGTAGGTTTATTCTTAATTTCAAACCACGATGGCGCATATACTTTAATAATAAACGTAGCTTGAGTAACCAAGGCAGATGTTGGGTTTTCGGTAGCGACGTAAAGATGCAAAAGTCTATTAGCTCGCGTGAGCCAGCGCGCATGAGACAATTTTCCTGGAGACTTGTGTCCTAAATCGTCAGGAAAAGTGCCTGTAATAATTGCTGAAACAATTATATGCAAGTACTTCTGGTCAGTACTTAGATCGTCGGGCATTTCAGGTAGCATATCTCCTTCAATTATTTTAAATTTTATCACCGGGAGTTCTTCACAATTTTCTAATGCTTTGCCTAGTAAGTCTTGGGTCCTGAAGTCGAACCATCAAGATGAAGAAATAAATGTCGTAAAGGTAACTCATTCATGTGCAATAAACAAATTATCCACTGAAGTGGTTTATTCAGCTGTTTTTCGAGCAGCCTTATAATACCTCCATTCTTCCCAGTATTGACGTTAGTGCCGTCACAACCAATTGCCATAAGACCGTTTCTGGAAATACTTTGCTGTTCTAAAAATGCTGTGATGAAAATACTATTCCTTTTGCTGAACCAATGTGAGGTACTACGTAACCTAGGTAAGTAGATCCGGGTTCCTGAATGAGCGAAATATGTTCCTCAACCACTACTTTTCTGTAATTTCTGTTGCCTTTCTTAATAATTTTTAAAGTTTTATCTTTTCTGCCATCAAAATATAACGCAAAAATATCAAGGTTTACCTGTTTCAGTAACTCCTGTCTAGTCTTGTTTCTCTCTCTTCGTAGCTTACTTCTATCTATAACTTCTACCACAGGCACAATTTTATCCGCAATTTCTGAAAATTTGGGCTCCATTTTACTCGTCTTCATACTTTGCCTCGTCCATTCGTAATGTTTCGCAATATCTTCGTAAGTAGGTAGAATGTTTCTTTTTAACTCACAACATTCACCAATTATCGGGCACTTAGAAGCACTACGTGTTTTTTCCATGTTTAACAAGAACAATGTTTTGAGGTTATGTTATTTAGTAAGTGCCCGCGACAATTCACCTCGAAAGACAATAGTGCACGGCCCCGCGCCTCCCGCGCGGCCCACGTGCTAATTGCCCGATTTGCACCCCCACGCGCTCCTTGTTTGTACTTCTGTGCCATGTTTATATATTTTTTTATTAAAATACAGTATACTTCCGATTAATTGATGTAAGTACTAAAAAGAAAAAGTACATCAAGATTTTATACAAAAAAAAATTACCAATTCCTGCCTAAATTCGGAGTTTTGTAAAAGTTCAATGACCTTTCAGAGGTATTTATACTTATTTAAATCAAATAATATTTTACGGGTGTATGTTTGAGCCTAAAAGGCAAAAACTTTTTACTATTAGAAGTACTAAATGCAAAAAAAAAATAACGCTCCACCCTAATGGTGATATTTAAAAATTTGATTTGTATCAATGTCTAAAAAGATCTTCAAAATATTTTATGAATAACCTTTGAAAGTAATATTGGTAGTCCGTCTAGTTTTAAAACGGGTTTTCGCCAAAAGTGGCCACCGGTTCTGTCGTTCGCGCTCAATGCAGGCAAAGTACCCACTTTTTAAATCACCGGCACCGGGCGTCGTCAACAAAAAGGGTTTTACAATAACACCTCAGTTGTTGTAATACATATCATTTAGGTTTGTTTGTGGTGTTAAATATCTTATTTTTATTATTTTTTATATTGTGTTTAGAATATTATGTATAATTGCAAATTAAAAAGGCAATTTCCGATGCACGGTAAATCTCAAAAAAGATTATGATGGCATTGTAAATAGACTAAACATTAATGTATTAAATGTATTGTGTAAATAAAAAAATATGTGTAAATGTTAGTAACTCTAACATTTTAGTTATAACTTTTTAATATTGTCTATGCTAAGTTTCTATTTTTAATCTGTGAACATTTTTGTACTCTTCTTCCGCTTCTATCGTTGATGGCGAATACACGTAACGAAACACCTCCGGACCTTTTATTTTACCAGCACCTAATTCATACAGTATTTTCCACATATCATTTACTATTTTTAACATGGTCCTTCAAAGGTGAGGTGCCGCGAGTGTTTTGTGCATTATCGTTTAGGACAGTTGAAGATTTTCGCCGACCAGACTTTAAAGTTGCCGCTTGCGTTTAGGCGCGAAAGTGCGATCTCTGGGACGGAGCAACTGAAGCCACCGATCGACAGTGTATTCCTGTTATTAATAATTTTGAGCACAGCAAGTATTGATATTGGAAATTATCAAGCATTTATCAATTTCCAATTTTGCTGTGTCGGAAGCCATCTTTATCAAGTGTGCATCCACATTCCACATCCGCGAGTAGTTCTCCTACTCGCCGCTGCAACAAATTTACTACGTGGTAGCGCTGTAGTGCAGTTACCGCTACTCGACACCGCATCGGTTGCAGCGCTAGTGTGCTGCACGCACGAAGGACGTCATCTCCGCTTGGAACTCCTACCACTGCGTCAAGTAGTTCTACTACTCACCACTGCGCCAATTGTACGTCACCTCGGCGCTAGTGTGCTGCGCTATCCGCCCGCCATCTTTGCTGTGAGCTCCCGCCTCTGCCCGAAAGGTTCCGCTGCTCTCCGCTACAACATTGGAGCGCTATTGTGCTACGCGGGAAACAACGACATTGGTGCAAATACTAGTTCAACCCCTCGCCGCAGCAGAAGAGCGGCGCCACCAACACAGGAAATCGTAGGCGCAACACAACGAGTTCATTTCATTCGGATTTCGGCCATTTTGATTTAGTGGTTTGCACCGGAGCAGAATTTTAGGAACCGGTGAAAATAACCGGTGATAGGCCGATCTCCGGTGATTCTTCGGTGATCTCCGGAGAATAATGTAAGGCGGCCAGTCACCGGCCAGTACACAGTCAATCTCGATCGCGAAACGTAATTAAACCAAAGAACGCGATCCAGATTGATTGACTGATAACAATAAATTCATATATGGCATTTGTCAAATAAAGAAGTCAGTATTTAATCAGTTTTAATTATGGAAATTTAAACAATCAAATTTTAATCATACAAATGTAATAAATTATGGTTTTGGTTGAGGAAACATAACATTTCGACAGCATTACTGCGCAACATACTTCTTCTGTTGCTGAGTATGTATCCTGTTGTTGAAAAAACTCTCTCCGATCTCACAGAAGTCCCTGGCACGGTTAAGTATTTGAAAGCTATTTGATCCATCGGCTTTAGATGTTTATTAAACGTCCAAAATTCTACTACATTCTCCCATTTATGATTAACATCTAAAAATTTGGTTTCCATGTACATTTTTAGTAAATTAATCGCTGTAGCCAATGATGTTGCACCTGAGTTAGAGGTAGAAGAGGAGTCTGTATTTTTTAAAAATCCAAACAAATTGGGACGGTTTGTTGGATTTGTACTTTCTTCTTCTAATTCCAATGAATCTTCTGTGCTTTGAGGTTCCTGCGTTCTTACGATATTATTTATTTCCGCTTTCACGGCTTCTTTCGCAGCCAATTTATTTTCCAATAATCTGAAGCCATTTCTAAATACGGGATGCAGAATAGTAGAAATTCGGCATACTGTTCTTGTTTCATAATGTATTAAACGTGCGCTCATTCTATCTTTTAGCTTCTGCAAAAATGCTTCACCAACGGGTGTAACAACTCTTGACTCCAATGCTCTAATATTGTCATACAGTCCGTATATTACTGGTATTATTAAAGCGGATGTTGGATATTCGTCCCCGCTTATCAATTTTGTCGCTTGCTCAAATACATCCAGTAAAAGTACAACTTCCTTCAATATTTTTTCTTCAACTGGGGTGATAATTTCAGGTGCATTAGGTAATTTTCTCTGGGCAGCTGTTACACTGTCAATCAATTTTAATATTCTTTCAGTCATATTATAAACGCTATTCCAGCGAGTCCCGACTTCTTGTATTAATTGTAATGGTTCTACGTTTGGATTCCTTTCTCTTTGTTCTTTGTCAAGCGTTAATTTCGCAATGTTTGATTGTCTGAAATGTTTTACAATATTTTAACATTTTTGCATCAAGTGGGTTAGTTCGGGAATATCTAAGGAATCGTCTACGACCCGGTTTAGGGTATGGGCAAAACAAGGCATGTGACGAATCCCTAGTAATCTTGTCATTTTGACCACGTTTGCCCCATTATCCGTCGTAATGCACAAAATTTTGTCTCGAATTTCCCATTTCGTCAGTATTTCGTGTACAATTTCCTTTAAATTTTCTGCTGTATGTGACTCTTGTAAGGGCGTCGTCGTCAGCACACAACTTTTAAGACTACCTTGAAAGAAAAAGTGTCCCGTCACTGTGATATAAGATTCCATTGAGCTGCTGGTCCAAATATCTGTAGTCAATGCCAAATATTCGATTTTAGATACGGTTCAGATACGGAACTTCAGACGCTCCTGGAAGGCGCCACTTCGTTGAAATTGAAGAGGATGAAGCTGCCGGGCGTCAAGTCGGAGCTGTATTGTGAGGAGAGAGACGGGAACGTTAGACCATATGTCCCGAAAATATACCGACGAGAAGTATTTCATTGTCTCCATTCGCTCAGTCACCCAAGGGTGAACGCTACCCTAAAATTAGTCTCGGATCGGTATGTGTGGCCAGGAATCAGAAAAGACTGTCGAGAATGGTCAAGGACCTGCCTCGCTTGTCAGCGATCTAAGGTCACTCGGCATGTCTCCTCACCACTCAGCTCTTTCAAACTTCCGAGCTCGAGATTCACAACAATTCACATTGACCTAATTGGTCCATTGCCCTTGTCTCAAGGATTTCGATACTGCCTCACAGCAGTCGATAGGTTCACACGATGGCCTGAAGTAGTACCAATCCAAGACATAACTGCTGAGACGGTCGCCAAGGCATTACTCAGTGGGTGGATCTCTCGGTTTGGCTGTCCTCTTAGTATAGTTACTGACAGAGGCAGTCAGTTTGAATCAGCTTTATTTAAGCAGTTGTCCAAATTGGTAGATTTCCAGCATAGAAAAACCACGGCATACCATCCATCTTGTAATGGCCTTGTTGAGAGGTTCCATCGGCAGTTAAAAGCCGCAATTGTCTGCCATTCCAACTCTAATTGGGTCGAGTCACTTCCCCTTGTGTTACTTGGTATTAGAAGTAGTTTTAAGGAGGACCTATCGTCTTCTTCAGCCGAGCTCACCTTTGGTGAACCACTGAGGCTTCCCGGTGAATTTTTTTATCCCGGCAAGAAGGATACCATCGATGTGACTGATTACTTGTCACGACTCAGGTCATTCGTAAGTAACATAAAACCAACACCAGCATCGAGACATGGCAAGCAATCAGTCTTCGTTTTTAAGGACCTTGCTACGGCTTCTCACATTTTTCTGCGAGATGATACTATTCGTGGGGCTCTTACCCCAGTATATTCTGGACCTCACGAAGTGTTAGAGAGAGGGGACAAAACATTTAAAATAGTTGTTCGTGGTAAGCCAGTTACGGTATCGGTAGACCGCATTAAGCCGGCCTACATACTGCACGACACAGACACCACACACGATACCCCATCACCAACTAACACTAACTCACACACAACTACACAGAGCAGGCCACCAGAACACAATACACTCGCTGAACCCAAAGATGATGATATCCGAAGGACACGTTCAGGCCGTATTGTGCGTTTTCCATCCTATTATCGCCCTTGACGGGCTCTGGAAGGGGGTGATGTGGCGTGCCTCCACTTATTTATTGTTAAAATATTTTGTTTGTTTTAATTTGTTAGTATTAAATATCTAAATATCAGCTAGCTTAGTTAATTAACTTCGTTAATTATTGAATGTTGGTAGGTAATAAATTTACATAAACTTTACAATTAGTAATAATAAAAATATGTTAATTTTAGTAAGCGTTTAATAATATAATTAATTAGTACATAAATATAGTATTGTATAAATAATAGATATATATGTATTACTATTTGTTTCTGTATATGTTTATATAAATATATATCGTTTGTATAAAATAGCAACTTATATGTGAAATAGTTAAAGTGGACAGTCATAGTACGGCTGTAGTGATATTTGTTTCGCGGACTGTGTGGGCGTCTTCGGGCGTCGTCCGCCACTCAATCGTCTATGAAAACCAGTGGACTCGTATAGATTTGTCGCCAGAAGCTCCCTGAAAGCAATCAAAGGCCTACACCAACCTTTGATTGTAACTTGTTAGGAAAAAAGAATTTCCCACGTTTTATTAACTTGTTCCTGGCTAAATACGCAGTAGCGTCAAGCCATTAATTAAAAAAAAAAAACATGATTATGTAAAATTATTTTTTTGGAGGGTGAATGTTCTTTCTTGTTGTCACATGCATTATCGCAGTATTGTACCCCGATAATGCCAGTACCAGCTCGGCCAAGTATGGCACAAACTTGCTCTTATATAGGATCCACTTTTAAATCTGCAGGCCCACCACCAGTACCAGTCATGTTCTACCTTTTATTTTGATAATATAGTTTGCTTTCCGTTTTTAATTTCTCCCACATTTTCTGGAGTGATTCTTTAGTCCTGAAACAAAGCACTAGAGCTACATTGATGTGTTTATAATTTCTTAGAATCGGAGAGTGTATTGCATACTGACTTTTATATTTTTGGCATAACTCGCCCCATACTAGAAGACTTCATGGGGATAAGTCCGCCTCTGCAGTTGTTATATTTTTTTTGTGGCTTTTTATATATGTACAATAAAGAATTAACTTACATAAAGCATAGTATAGTAAATAAATAGTTATGAAATGTGTAAAATAAATAAGTACCACGCTTCTGTTACAAGCGTGGTATTTTTTAGGGACGTCCATAAAAACAGTAGAAACAAAAATAAAAATGTAAGTAAGCAATTAAACAGATTTACCTGAATTTCGTTCCCGAAGAATTGAAAGAATCCGTCACATTACTTCATGCTTTGTGTTTGGCTTCATTCGTGGCCCCATCAGTTTTCTTATTTAATATCGTCTCCTTATGAGCTACCAATAAATAAATGAGTTTTTCTTTATCGTCGGCCGTAAAGTTTTGGCCACGCTTCCGCTTTTCAGCCATTGAATATACTGATGAAATAAAATGCAGAATTCGCAGAGATGTAAGTATTTATTTGGGTTTTCACTTTATACAATAGTACACAGTACGCACTGACCGACCGCCATTATAAGATAAATCATACAGATGCAGAACGACAACCTTCCAATAACATAATAAACTATCTAGGCACAGACATGTCATTATAAGGCCAAGTAAATATTTCATTGTCTTCTACACCCCTTCTCAATTAAATATTTAAACGAAAATAAGTTTTAAGAAATACTAAAGTTTACAACCTACTTTTACAACACCACATATTATTAAATGCTTATTTATTAACTCTCTACTTAGATTTTTTGTAAATATATTTGCTGGTTGCTCCCCAGATTTAATATACTGTACATTTATTTTCTTATTTTTAACCAGCTCCTTCACAAAATGATACCGAATATCAATATGTTTTAAACGTTTTACAATATCAAATAGATCGAAAAGCAGACGGATCCATCAAAATCAATCAAAATAGTTATGCGAAAAAAACTATTACAAAGATTTGGTATGCAGAACTGCAACGCCGCAGTAACTCCAATTGTTAAGGATAGTGTGCCAGACTCAAAGGACAATGATAATACTACTGATTTCCCTTATAGACAAGCAGTCGGAGCACTCTCTTACCTAATGGTTGGCACTAGACCAGATATTGCGTTTGCAGTCGGAATAGTGTCACGCAAACTTGATAATCCAACATTTGAAGACTTAGCGAGAGTAAAACGCATCTTACGCTATGTTAAAGGCACCCTAGAGTACGGAATTACGTACAAGTATTTCACTACACGTCAAGGCTTAAGGTGCTATAGTGATGCTGATCATGGTGGGGATAATTTTACTGGACGCTCTACCAGCGGCATGATTTGCCTTAACACCAATGGTGCTATAGCATGGCAAAGCAAGCGTCAGACTACTGTTGCAATATCTTCCACAGAAGCTGAAATTATAGCAGCAAGCGAGGCCGCCAGGGAGATCATATGGCTTAAACGGATCATCAACTTTATGCAAAGTAATGTTGAGAAGGAGATCACACCGCTCTTCATAGACAGTGAATCCGCTCTAAGATTGGCTCATGATCCACCTTATGAAACCCACCAACGAACCAAGCACATAAAGCTTAGACACTTTTTTGTGAGACAGTGTGTCTTAGAAAAGGATCTCAGAGTTGAGAAGGTTGATACAAAAGATCAACTTGCTGATTTCCTGACGAAGCCGCTATTTAGGCCAAGGCTTCAGGAGCTTTGCCAAAAAGCTGGAGCCTCAACATAAGCATCAGTTGCTTAGAAAGGAAACGCGGTGTAAAGAAGGATGTATATCTAGATCACCGTTCTTTATGATTCTATTGTAACCTAGCAACTGTTGTATTACTTGACTTCAAATATATGTCGTTAACAGAAATTACCTATTTTTCATTATTTATATTTATTTCTTAAAGTGGTACAAAATGTATGAGTAATTGTAACAACTGTGTCATTTTATTACCTTCAATGTGATATATCAAATAAACTATTTTTCTTTCTTTCTTTCTTTATCAGTGGCAGCATTGACTATTGCAGACTGATTATCACAATATATCTTTACTGACATCTAATTTCTTACATCATAATCAGCTAACAAATTACTAAGCCAACAGGCCTTGCTAGCGGTCATACTCAAGGATACATACTCTACTTCAGTTGATGAGAGACTTACAGATGTCTGTTTATTAGAACACCGTACAATTAAACAGTTAGAAAATAAAAACATATATCCTGAGGTTGACTTTCGATCTCTTAAATCACCCCCCCAGTCGGCATCACAATATCCTAGCAAACCCATATCATTACATTTGAAAACTAACTTATAATCAAGACTATACTTATACAGGTTACAAACTTACAGCTAACTTATCCACTACTCTAAAGAAATGATCAATACAATGGTATACACATCCTGGACACAATCCAGTCCAAGCTCTTAGGCCTTGTCTATGCTTTTCTCTGTCTTGTATAATATTCCCAATCTAATTAACTTAACTATGGTCACAGTTATCACAGATACCAGTGCCATAATGTTTAGTGATGTAATAAAGCCTGACCAAAAGTTGGTGTCAGTCATTAGTGTCTCAAACGCTTCCTGTACAGACTCGGAATAATATGTTCTAAGCATTGATAACTTTCCAGTAAATACATATTCAAAATTAATTATAAATGTTTGATTAATTGTTGGTAGGTAAACCATGCATACATCTGAGTTTGTTTCAAGAGTCATTAAGTATGGTTCTGGATTACAACTAAGTGTGTTACGCGTCCAGCTACAATTGCTCTCAAATTCCAATAATCCCTCATTCTTTATGTCATATGCCTTAAATACAACTTGTGGCTTCTGTTCGCATCCTATGCATGCATAACTTTGTTCTACAGACAGTTTGCAATGGCTTGGGGACACATACAATGAATCTAATTGTACACTACCCAATACTAGATTGGCACTTGCCATGACTGGGATTTGTCTTTTAATTGCAGTGTCACCATTCAATGATAACTGATTGCTAGGGATCTTTGATGGTGTTATTGCCTATATTCTATCTACTGCTGGTGTGTCATGTACACAAGTCACACCACAGGAAGATACGTAGCATTTGGGATCAGATGTATATGTGGTGAAGCTAGATTTATCTAATGACATTTGATATTCACCTATTGTGTTTTTAATAGGTATGTTCATTTCAGATGCATCTGTGGAATAACCGATATTGTCAATCATTATTATTGAACTTTTAATGTATGGTTTCTCATAATTCATAGCATTTATGAAAACTGGCATGTCTTTAAAACCCTCTACATTGAAATTGTTCAAATTATAAGTTGGGTTGTTAGTATTTAATTTAATGTGTTTTGTGATGCCTCTGAACTTTATAAACACACTAGTTTGCCATATGTTGCTTGTTTTGGTGTATACTTTGAAGCATCTCTTCAGGAATGGTACCAGTTCCCACCGATACCATGTGCATGAAGTTTGATGCCAACACCATGTATCACAACCTATTGTGTCTGACATGCAGCCATACCCATGAGGGAATGAGCTATTCATCTTAAGAGAATGGTATGCATATCCATTCTTACATAAGCCATTATTCCAGCAGTTTCCATTAACAGATTTACACTCATATGCACTTGTTGTTTGCATTTTGTAAGAACAAGCATAGTACATGGGTTGATATCTAGTTACATCCTTAGAGTCCTTTATACGAAGTTCTAGTTTTTCACCATCAAGTGTCTTGAAGCATATAGTTGACCCTGTCTGTATAGGTATAGAGTACATATTGACGACAGTGCATACTTTATCGTCACATATCTTTCCACCTGTAGCCAAATATAGAGTTTTGTCACATGCGTATGTAGATGGCATAGCTGAAGTGGCCAGTAGTCCAACAGTGACAACACTAGCTACATTTGCACCTCTCTTATGATGTGGGTTGTTTATAACCTTCATCTCTAGGTCACGACTGAACTTGTTAGCTTCATCTTCCTGTTGACAAATTTCCTGATATATAGGCTCGTCTCCTGTCAGTTCTTTCCGTAACTTAAGCCTACTCTCCATGATCATATTATTTAACTCATCAGACCTTGTGCAAATTTTCCTGAATAATATAGTGTTCCTAGATCCTGTAATCTTATTCAGTTTCTTGACTTTGGCTGCCCTTTTAAAATCGTTTGAGGTCAGCATATAGAAGATTATTTCAAGCAACATTCTGTCAACATACTTCCTCAAACATGTTAGCATAATTATTGTCATCATTAACATTATGCAGAGTGATGATAATGTTCCTATTATCCAAGGGGTTACAATACTTTTACATTTCTCAAACTGCTAGTTATATGAGCAGTACAAGCCACAGTCTTTACACTCAACGTCAACTATCTCATGACCATATTCATTGTCGCATTTCCATTTGAGTAATCCATACACAAGGCTATCATATACATGCTTAGTCTTGTTTAGTGTTAGGTTAACAGTTACCCCATTGACATCAATGTGACATTTGTCGTAGTCTTCAATGGTTAGAACACCATTTTGGACATGGACTTCTGCCACTGTCGTCATGTACAATAGAAGCAATGCCTTTATAATTAGTATTATAAGATTCATTCTTGCGAATATAATTTTCTCCCTGCGTGCTGCTTAAGCTACCTTATTTGTATCTCTTAACATATCTCAATACTCTTTTTAATGCAGACAATAATTCACTGTTTGCACACTTTTGATATCTACTGAGCATCGAGACGACATAACACAAATCCGGCCTAGTGCCCGATGCTGCATACAGCAAGCAACATATCATTTGCCTACAAACTTTCTCAACACTCTTATAAATATTATTATTACTTTCAAGTATTTTTACATTAAAATTTGGGAAAATTGTGGTTAACATAGGTTTACAATTCTCCATACCAAATCTAATTAGAATATCTTCTAAATATTTTCTTTGTTCCAATTCTGTACAACCAGTTTTTAAATTTTGTTTTACATTTATTCCTAAATAGTTAGATACTAGCCCTAAGTCCTTCATCATGAATTTTCTACCCAACACTGTCTTTAGTTTTAAAATATCATTTTTAGAACCAAAATAAGAATATCGTCTACATATAGTAATAAAAACATTTTATCTTCACCATAATATTTTTTATACAAACATGAATCTGAATTAGATTTAGTAAAGCCTTCCTCAGTTATTATTTAAACTTTAAATTCCAACACTTAGGTGAACTCTTTAAACCATATAATGACTTTTTGACTGACAGGAAAATAAATTCTGTAGCCTTTCACACTATCACCATACCCGACCATTAATCCTTTCTTTCCTTTGCTGTCCCATTTCTTCCTTTTCTCCTTCGGAACATGTACATACACGGGCGTGCCAAAAACTTTCAAATCATTTATTTTTTTTATTTTTTTTTTATTTTGGCACAAACAGTCATTACACAAGGAAACATAATTTTTGTTGCATGAAATATTACGACTGATATTGTATATTTTCAGGGTGCTGATTTCAGATCTGAAGTCAGATTTTTTGTATCAGCTTTAGTTTTTGAGATATAAAGAAAACGAGATTTTCAAGAAAAAAATAATTTAATTAACAAAAAACATCAAAAAAACATCTACTACGTATCAAAAAACTTTCTTTTATAAGATTTTCTTGCTTGACTGGGTTCACTAGGGCTGTTTTTAATGCTCCAACAGTAGTCCGCCATCATATTGGCATTCCAATGACCCTGGTACCTCTCTTCCATAGTGCGAATATCTTGATGGAACCGTTCCCCTTGTTCTTCACTGAGATCACCTAGATTTTCAGGAAAACGGTCCAAATGGCTATGGAGAAAGTGTACTTTAATGCTCATATTACAACCAAGCTGCTGGAAGTGCGACAACATCTCTTCAATATGCTTCGCATAGCTTTCATCCTTTTTGTTTCCCAGAAAATTTTGTGCGATCCAAACGAATTTATTCCAGGCATTTTTTTCAATATCGGTCATGTAACTATGAAAGTTTTCATCCTTAATTAACCTTCTTATTTGAGGACCATCAAAAATTCCGGCTTTCAGTTTCTCTGTACTCAAATTATGGAACTTTTTTTTGTTTTTGTTTCATGAGCCCAAGTTTTATGTGCAAAGGTGGCAGAATTATGCGATCCCTAGGCACTAATGGTTCATTTATCACATTTAGTTTTCCCGGAACCATAGCTTGCCTGGAGGGCCATTCTTTTCTAACCCAGTGCTCAGACTTAGCTCTGCTGTCCCACTGACAAATAAAACAAGGATATTTTGTATAGCCTCCTTGTTGTCCCAGAAGAAAATTCACCATTTTTAAATCTACACATATCAGCCACTTGTGTTCGTTGTACTTGATTCTATTCATAACAGAAGCTACAGTAGCGTATTCCTCTTTGACTGTAGTTGAATGTGCAATCGGTATCGAACCCAGCTTATTGCCGTTATGCATAAGTACACATTTCAGGCTACGTTTACAGGAATCGATAAATAAACGCCATTCATTTGGATCATATTTTATTACTCCCATTGATCTCATTAAACCAGGAATATCTGAACAATAAACAAAGTCATCATCTTCAGAAAAAAATGAAAGCAATTCCGTCTCTCTTTTACGATAGTACGAAATTCTAGTTCCTTGAGTTAAAAGATTACTTTGCTTTAATCGAGAGGCTAGAATCTCCGATGCTTTTTTAGAAAGTCCAAGGTCTCTGACTAATGCGCTGAGCTCTTTCTGATTAAAGGGCCGGGGCTCAGAAGAAACATCTGGATTAAAATCAGTTGTCCCACTTTCATCACTTGAAGAAGAGTTATTTTTTTCCAAGTCATGATCAATTTGTGTAGGTGAAGATGCTTGTGGTGCTGATGCATCGCCGGAGTACATGACTGGTCGGGTAACAGATAACAAGTTAGGGTAAAACCATTTGGACCGATTTTTTTTGTTAATCCCGTTTATATCAACCACGCAAAAATAACAATCGTCCTGATGATTCGAGGGTTCCCGCCAGATCATTGGTGTTTGGTACTTGAAATGGGGTCTTTTCTTATTCGTCCATAATCTTAATGATTCGACGCAAGTTTTACATACCATTTTAGGCACCCAGTATCTGTCGCGAGTGTCCAAAGAAAATCCAAAGACATCAAAGTACACCCGTTTTACGAACTCCGACACACTAAGTCTACAATTTTTAAATGTATATTCACCACATATATTACAGAAATAGTCAGGATCATTTTTACAGATACTTCGCGACACGGACATGGTAAAAAATATATACTTTTTAAATAAACTGCTTGGTTAAATGAAAGTTAAGTGTAACTAGTACGAATATAATGGTCAATAGCTGTATCTCAAAAACTAAAGCTGTTAGAGAAAAATTGCGGGTAGTTTTGAAATCAGCGACCTCGAATTGGTAAACAACAGTCATAAAATTCCATGCAACAAAAAAAAAGTTTCATTTTGTTCCCTTGTGTTATGTAACATTTGATGTGTTTATGTTATAGACAAACACAGTGCCGAAACGTAGTATAAGCAAATACAGTTTTTGGAACATGCTGACAAACATTTCTTTTTAATATTTAACTAATATAGAAGTTACGCAAAATTTAAGCAGGTTAATAAACTATTATCACAGTGTGCAGAACAATGTAAGTTCTAGCCTTAAAAATAAAGATAAATAACACTGACAAATTAAATTTAGCAGATGTCTGCAGGCGACAAATTTTCAATGCCCTAAGTAGGTATAAACAAATCCAAAAGTTGTTGTTAAAATATTAATTCTTTTAGTTTTGTAGCTTGTTATACAGTTGCTTTTTAGTAATTATCAACGAGTTTGAGAATATATCAATATCGGAGAAATCACTATTGTATTTCACTATACAACGATGAAAAAAAATATTTCTAGTGTAGTTCTTGCGCAAGGTCGGTGGCACTAAAATATTAATATCAAACTACTTATTATTCCATACTTCATATGGTATTCGCTCGCCACATCTGCTCTTTCCTGTTCTATTTAATACATATTTTTGTATTGGAAATAAATAAAATATAAAAATATATGCTGCTGTGTTCACTGCTTCCGCCTAAAACTTTTTACTTAAATTCTTAGCTCTTATCATTGTTTTTGCTGCCTCAACCAGAGTCCTATTCTCCCTTTCTGCCCTCCCATTTTGCTGGGGCGTAAAATAAACACTTTTCTGAGCCGTTATGCCGCGTTTCGAGAATAGCTCTTTAACATCTTTGTTTACAAATTCTAGACCATTGTCACTTCTAAATATTTTCACTTTATTTCCAGTTGTGTTCTGAGCTTTATTAAAAAAGTCCTCAATACATTCATATTTGTTTTTGATAAAGTACACAAATCGAAATTTAGAGAAAGTCGTCCTTCAGCAACAGAAAATACCCGATCCTCCTATAGATTATTCCTCCATCGGACCACAGCAGTCGGCATGGATTTGGTCACATGTCTTGGCACTCTGATTCTCGCTATTTCCAAAGGGCAATCTGTGTATTTTACCTTCCAGGCAGCTACTAAACTTCGTAAATGTTGTTTGATTAGTAGCCATGTCGTTTTTCTTCAAAATTTTCTTAACATAATCAATGTTTTGATGAGCCAATTTTTCATGCCACTGGTGTACTCGTAAATAATTTTTAACTGTTTTTGCAACACTGGCAGTCCTTTTTTATGATTCGAAAATCCATAAAATACGAGTTTCCAATACGATTTGCAATTGCACAAACTTGTTTGTTTTGGTCTTGGTTATAAAATTTGCACGAACTGTCATCTGTCATCATGATATATTCGCGGTCCGTCACGCGGTTCACGGAGAACAAGTTTGATTTCAGTTCAGGAACGAATAGAACGTCGTTCAAAGTTGTTTCTATCCATTCACTCCCATTGAAAACAAGTGCTGCCACCTGCCCACATCCTTGTACACCAGGGGTTCCCAACCTTTTTTTGTCTATTGCCCACTTTAAGAATAAATTATTTTTTAACGCCCCCCTTTTTAAACTGATTATTATACTTTACTTATAACTGATTATTGAAACGCAACTTTATAGTATTCGGACAGTTTGTGGGATTTTCAATAAATCCGAATTTAATATATTCCGCATAGTGATGGGCGAAATTGAATGATTAATTCGGAATGTTATTCGGTTATAGCCGTATTCGAAATATTCACTTTTGAAAAATGTGAAATCGAAATATTCGAATTATTAAAAATATTCGAATGATTAAATAATATTCGAATGATTAAAAGTATTCGAACGATAAAAAATATTCGTATGACGTGAAATCCTTCGATATTTTTTATATAGCTTTTAAAAAAAATAAAAGTCAGAACAATGTATTAAGATTTTATTATTAGACAGAGTTATAATAATTTGCCTCCGATAATTAGGAGCAATCATCCATAGGTATTGAAAACAAACATAAATGTTATGTAAGTATTGCAATCAAATAACAAAAAAAAAAGAGCTAGAATTCTAGGCATCATAAGCTTTCAATTAAATCAATCTCAAGCAAGAATATAATCAAGAATATACTTAAAAATAAAACAATCAAATCAATAGAACTGAAATTGCCCATTGCATAAAAAAGGAATGTACCCTTACATAATTATCGACAAAAAAAAAATTATATATAATCCTAAAAATTACAACAAACAATTAAATAATGAAATCAAAGGGGCTGGAACTGACAAGTTATTATTTTTGTGTGTTTATAAAATTTTATTTTGTTTTATAACACTATTAAGGAACAAAAGCGAATTTAAATTATTAGAGCTCAGCCTGTTCCGACGACAATTTTTCATATACCCCGCCTTTGAAAATAAAGACTCCGACGGAACTGAGCTTGCAGGCATAGCCAAATATTTGGATTGCAATTCTTTTAACTCTTTGAAGTGTTCAGGAAGAATAGCTTCAGGACAGCTTAACGGGTTTTGTGTTCTTGGGACCAAAGGTAGATCTAAATATTGTTTTACCATAACTACTGCTTTGGTGGTTGGTGTTTGAATACTGGAAACAGAGTTGTCAAAATGCTCCCAAATTGAATGCTTATCCACCGAAACGTAGTTATTATCTGTCGATGTGCGTGGTTCTTCTTGATTCGAGTTTGGGTCTATCGGGGGTTCTCTTATCTCAATCTGACTAGTTTGACTTTCAATATTTCTTCGGATTATCGATGTAAGCTCTTTCTCAATCCAACGCTGTGCTTTTTCTGCGTTTGCGTCCAAGCCAAACCCTTTTTTTTAAAACCTTGGATCGCATAAACTTGACTTTGCAATAATTTTATTCATTTCTAAACTACCGATTCTTCGAGAAATGCTCTCAAGTAGCTTTTTTTGTATGTTTTTTCCAGATTCAGTCTCCACTTGTAAACCTTTCAACATCAACTGAAGTCCTCGCACTAGTGGAACTATCATAGACATGGTGGGGTTTTTTTTCCCCGAAAGTTCTGTTGTTATTTCTTGAAGAGGTTTTAAGATTACTGCACAATCTTTTAATACATCCCATTCATTGGAGTCTGATAATTGTGGTGGGTTAGCAATGGAAGCTTGGGCAGCACTCAGAGGTATCTTTAAAGTTAGCAGTCTCTCGATCATTTGGTAAGCACTGTTCCATCTTGTGACCACGTCCTGCTTAATTTTTAACTCATGCAAACCCATTTGCTTTTGTACACGCCGTAGAATCTCAGTTGACTTTGTACTTTTTTTGAAGTGTGCTACTAAGCTTCGGCATTTGCTAAGAATTTGTGCAATATCAGTTTCGTTGATTGATTCATTGACTGTCAAATTTAAGGTGTGAGCAATGCATGGATAATGATGTTTATTGACATTTAGAATGGCTTTTTTATATTTGCACCATTGTCAGTTACTACAATGGTAATTTTATCAAATATTTCAAATTCTTCGCATATTCTTTTGATAACTTGCGCGATATTATCAGCAGTGTGTTCCTTTTCTAGCTCCACCGTCTTCAAAGCAACACCATGCATTTCTTGGTCATGCACAAAATGAGCAGTAACACACAAATAAGCAACATTTGTATCGGCTGTCCAAATGTCCGTCGTTAATGAAACATACCGTACTGAAGAAAGATAGTTTTTTACCTTATTCATGTAAAATTCAGTCAAATCAGGCAATAACTTAGAAGAACTATTTCCTGGATGGCACTTTATACAGTGGCTGAAGTTCATGCACGAAATTTAGAAATCCTTTATCTTCTACTAATGACAGTGGTTGAAAATCAACAGCAATCATTTCCACTAAGGCTGAATTTATTTTGTTTATTTTAGTGTCAGACAGGTTTGCTGATGCTTTAAAACTCAGTTGAATTGACTTTTTTTGTTTTGGGCAGGACGGCGAAAGGGCACTCAAATCAATAGAAGTGGTACTCGTTGAGGATGAGGCTGCGCTGTTGGCTGAAGTAATAATGTTATCTGTTGACGAGGTTCCGGCTGAATCACCATCATCACTATGCTTCCTTTTCAAATGATCTCTTAGTTTACTTGTGTTTCCAAAGTATTTAAGACTTTTTGAGCAAATATTACACGTCACTGTCTTTTTGTCCATAGATTTTATAAAGGTATCCCACACATTGGATTGTCTTCTAGACATTTTCACTAATTATTTATGTAGTTATAACTTTAAGAACTATAACTTATCAATTTGGCTTAAAACACTTATTGAACAATCTAAGTAATAATCTAAACACTTAAAACAATTCACAAAATGCTCAAAGACAAACTACAATCGCGAATAAAACTAAATAATTTCCGGTAACCTGCAACCATAAAGTAAAATTTAAACTATTCCATAAGTATTCGAATGAACATTCGAATGATTATTTCGAATACCAATATTTCATTCGGATGATTATTATCATCCGAATGATGAATGATCTATGATTCATTCGAATACCGCAATTTCATTCGAATGGTTTTTTTCATTCGAATGATGAATGATCACTCGAATGCTGACTAATTTTTTATTCGAATAATTCGATTATTATTAATTGCAACAATCGCCCATCTCGAGATATTGCCGCAATACTCTGCGGAATTTCCGCAGAGTATTGCCGTCTCTTCTTTTTTACTTCCGACATTGTTTTGTTTTGAGAAATACGTAAGTGTTGAAATCAAGTACTGCTTATCTATTATGCGCGAAACTGCAAATGAAAATAAAATAAATTTACGTCGTTTATATAGGATTGCATAAGCAGCACGCACCAACGGGAATAAGACAAACGTGCATAAACTCGTTTATCTCATTCGACGCCCAATCGTACTCGAAAAGCAAGAACAAGTATTATAGAACCGGCCGATTGATACAGGAATGTACAAATCGGATTATTTAACAAAAACTTGTTAAAACATGATTGCCCGCGGTCTATTATATCGAACCGAGTTTGAACTATATCTTAATTAATATTAGTTGATATTCACAAGATGTAGTCGAGAGCTCAGTCGGTGTCTAAGAGTCTTCCTAGCTAGGTAGATGAAATTATAAATCGACCCCAAAGCCCTACACAATGCCCCCTTTTTTTTCTGGGTCTCTTACCGCCCCCATTTAGGCCTGCAGCGCCCACAAGGGGGCGTTATCGCCCACGTTGGGAACCCCTGTTGTACACTAATCGATGCACCATTGCCAACCACTACGGATTTTTGCGAGACTTCCATAAACGTTTGGAGTAGAGAACGATCACGACACATATGTTCGTTGGCACCAGAATCAACCAGCCATCTTGAAATTTCATATTTTTCGTTCTCCAATGACACTGAATTCGACAAAACCATAAATGCATTACTATCCGTTTTCTTACTTTCCTTGAATTTTCCAAATCGACACTGAGCCTTGAAATGTCCGATCTTCCCGCAATAGTAGCACTTATTATTGTTTGCTTTCTCTTCACTGTTTTTATTACGACGACAGTTCTTTTGAAAATGTCCAACTTTACCACACAAATAGCACTTTACGTTTCTTTTCACTAGATAAGCCGACGGCTACTGAGTATCGTGCGTTTCTTCACTCTTTCCTTTTAACCTTTCTTCTTCTACTAAAAGCCTGGCCACCAAGTTGTTATAGGTCTTGTAGGTGACAGAGGTAGGTTGCAGGGTCCAGGATTTTGGATTGAGAACACAGGCGAGTATTTTGAAGCACTTTCGGGAATACACATGCGTGCATGTGCGTCGGTTAGTAGCGGTCAACTCCTTAATAGCTGCTGGTGTGACACGGACACACACACATGCTTACTCATTACGGTGCGTTTATTTAACAACATCTACAAGTACAGCGGTAAATGGTAAGTAACTACCCTATTTATTTATTATTTCTAAACCTACTTTTCTTTAATTTTTTTTTATTTTTATATTTTGTATGTTCACAGGTGCAGCCGGGGGAAGCAACGGTGCTTCGCGTCGTCTACAGGTCTGTTTGTCGTCAGGTGCAGATTCCCATGCAGAAATGAAATGTTGGTACTCATCCGGCAAGGACATCAATACTTTGGTTATTACGAATTTGTCGGATATTTCTTCTCCTAATTGCCTTAATTGATTTTGCATTTCTTGAATACGGGATAAGAACATAGACATGTCTACACCTTTTTCATACTTGAAACTAAAGAAGCGCTGTTGTATAACGTGGATGCTCGTCTCGGATATTTGTTCATAAACGCTGAGCAACTTTCGCCACATCTGAGCAAACGTCGTACAGGAAACCAGGTGGATCATTACTTCTTCCTTCATTCTGGTTACAATCAGTGTTTGTGCCTTAGCATCTTTGGTTTCCCAAGCAGTCTTTTCATTTACATCCGGCTTCACGCTTTGCCCTTCCACAATGTCGAGCCATCCACGGCTTCTCATCGGAACCGTAGTCTGGAACTTCCATATATTCCAGTTCCGGGCTCCTTCCAATTTCATCACATTCACGTTGGAATTCATTCTATCCATCTTGCCTTTTTGTTCCTGCCTTACTCAACCACCAGTAAGTATCCTTCTGGATGAAATCCTGGCGTCGCGACACACCACGCGGCACGCCACACCCCACACCGCACGTGTTCGTCGATATTCCGCGACCGTAACTTACTTTGCTCGCTCTTCTGAATTTTTTAATCAGGCAGGTCCTGGGTCCCATAACCTGATGAAATAAAATGCAGAGTTCGCAGAGATGTAAGTATTTATTTGGGTTTTCACTTTTTACAATAGTACACAGTACGCACTGACCGACCGCCATTACAAGATAAATCATACAGATACAGAACGACAACCTTCCAATAACATAATAAACTATGTAGGCTCAGACATGTCATTATAAGGCCAAGTAAATATTTCATTGTCTTCTACATATACACAATATCAATAAAAAAAATAAACAAAACAAACACTAACTCGTACTCGAAGTTCTGAAACGCTATTTTTGATATGAGCGATAAAGGTTATTTAAACTGACTTGACACTTGCTTGACATTTCATATGACAGCCCGTACACAAAAATTATAAGAAAATACAGCCAAGGCTGTGTACATTTTTAATTTTCACGTTTTTTAAGTACAAAATAATGTTTAAATGTGTGAAAAGATACTACATAAACATATTATGGTTCTAATTTAATTATTTGTATTTTATTTCAAAGATTAGGGCGATTCCTAAAATTATCGATATGTTGTCGATAAGATGAATGACATTCCAGACACATTCATGATGTGTGCGTGCTAACGGCACCGCGTACCCTTAGTAAAAAAGAGAAATAGAGCTTAAAATTATCATATTAAACTGAAAGTTAAATAAAACTTACCCTTTTAACTTTTTTTAAGTAGATATGTTTTTCAATGTGTGTTTAATATATAAATAATAAAAATAATTACAAAACAAAATGTTTTGTTATTATATTTATTAATGGGAAGGAAGAAAAGAAAAAATGCAATTTATCTTAATTAATATATATACTTTATTAAAATTATTATAATATAACATACTCTTCATTTTATAGTAATAATAATCACTACTAGATACAGGTTCTGAACTATCAATATCTTCAAATTCTTAAGACTCACTGTCACTCGTTTCGTTAAGATTGATTACGAAGTCAAAGTCGTAATCAAAGTACAACATGTACTCCTTTTCGATCTTTTCGATATGCCTGCAGGTATTCGACATAATCGCATTATTAATAGTATCCAAGCCCTCATTAATCAAATGTTGGAGTTCAGTCATGTTTTGTCAAATGTTCCTAAAAGCAATTTTATTTTTAAAATACCCCAGATATTTTCAATGGCGTTTAAGCTTTGGGTGATATGGTGGAAGCCGCAATGATTCGAAACCTTAGCTTCCTATTATTTCGTCAATTTTGAACTTCATGAAATGTTCTTTGTTTATTATTATTAAATTATACAGTTCTATTTTTCGCGAACTCTCGGGAAACGAGATATTATTATCTTTCAACCATTGTTGCATGTCGCTTTTGTTCAAATTTGATATAGGAATTCGAGTGCTACGCGTGTTATAATAAGATGCATTATCCATTACAATAACTGCCCTTGCTAGCAAGTTTGGCAAAAGTTTCTCTTCAAGCCATTTGCTGTTGTAGTTATCGAAACTCATATTCGAGTGATAATCCCCAACAGTAGAAGCCACTTTGTACGCACTACAATAAAACGGCTACCTGTTCCTTATTTTTTAAGAAATGGCGAGTCTATCTTTTAAGAGGGCGCCTGATGTCAATAATCTAAATTTTGCTCCCGCTTCCACGCACACGAATTTACTCTAGCCGAAGCGAGACAGCGAGCCATGCGGGGCGTCGGGAATCGCGGTGGGTCAATGAGGCTGGTTCTGGTTTTGAGGTTTTTTCGTTTTACAAAGAATATTTAAGAGTTATATAAAAAGTAAGACATGATGACTGCCTTATGTTTAGTACAATTATAATCCAAAGTTACAAGTGCTAATTTATTGTATTTCTTAAATACTTTCTGTTTTAGTATAATTCTGAGGTGATTTGGAGGCAACTTCGCAATGTTTTTCTATCGACAAAATTTTAAGCAATCGTGTTTTCGAAACCTTATATGTTTTGAGTTAGTCTTGTACTTTGCTGTGTTTTAATTTCAAAGTGAGTATTTCGTTAATATTGATAATATTTAAGATCGCTCTAAGAACTTTAGGGTAGTACGGGCTCTTAAGCTCCAGGTGTGTTACCGTACGTGTGAAGTTAAAACATGTCTCGTCGGTGTAGACAATAGGACGACCTTCTGCACGGTATTGACTGTATTGATGAACCTTTTTAAATATTTAAATCGCCAAAATCCCTCCGGGGTATGTTAGACCGGGTGTCTGGATGTCCAAGGGGTCAATAAATCTAGATGCAAGAAAAACCAAAAGCCATGTAGTACATTATGTCTTAAAGTCCAAATGGTCAATATGTCCAGACGCTAGAAGGTTCAATTGTCATTTAGTACATGTGTCATAATGTCTAATAGGTCAATATATCCAGATGCTAGGAATGGGCATTCCTACCATCTGGATATATTGACCAGTTGGACATTATGACGCCTCCGGGGTATGTTAGGTCAAGTGTCCAAACGTCCAATAGTCAAAACGTCAATCCCGGTTGCATCTTCAGCTGTAAAGCTTCAGAGCCTGGGCTACGCTTTCGATCATGATCCCAGATTTGACGGATCTGGTTATTACAATGGGAGCGACAGTCATCTGTCCTCCGCAACCCTTTATACAGGGGAACCAGACCGATAGGATCATGAATGGGACCTACGGCTCACCGTGCCTTCCAAAGCACGGAATCATCTTTCTTACAGACAATCAGGTGATTGAAGCCTGCATTGTCCAAACCAAACTGGAAACAACTCATACTAGTTACCCAAACTCCCAAACTCGTTATTAGTTAAACATTCCTCTCAATTACTGGCCGGTTGACTGGAAGAGATCCCTATATGGGATAAGTCCGCCGTTGTATGTTTACTTTTCTGTTTTATATCTGCTTCTGTTTTGTGTACAATAAAGCTTTATAAATAAACAATCAAAACAACTTAATAAATTAGTGGGATTCAAACCCACGACCGAGCTAAAGCGAACGCTTTAAACTAAGAAAACAGTGTAACGTTTAATTATTGTAATGTAGGTATATTATTAAGTTTCAATTATATAGGTATTATTAGTTAAGTTTAAAAAGGTTTTTAAGCTATTGTATAGCTTTTATCGCGGGCTTTGACCGCGGCGACCGAATCAAGAAATTCCGTAACGAAAATAAAACCTAACACCCCCCACTCCGCCTACCATGTAGGCTTACAAGCTATATAGCATTTAGTGGAATGTATAGAGGGCTGGGGTTCGTGTACCAGAAAAATCTGACATTTAAGGATTGGCAGAAACCTGACGTGGAAGGGGTACCTAAGCGATTACCAGAGCCGGTATTTTTTTTTATTTACGAAAAAAAATTCCCCCTCTATACAATTTTCATACAAACGGCTCCCCTAAGTAACTTGGCTTAGCCTGAGGCCAAAGCCCGAATACAAAGCACCCCCTGCGAGGCTGCAGGCCGAGCTGCGTGGCGACGCCGAAGGCTGAGCCCCTCCCCCCAACCCCCAGTGACACACCCCTCCTTCCCCCCCCCAAGTAATTTTCACGAGGCCACAGGCCAACCCATCCACAGCAAGCGCTGCGTTTTTTTTAATTTTTGGAAATCCAAGATGGCCGCCAGAAGTCGACTGCTTCTGATTTGGATGAAAATCGATATCTAGGCGTGTTTTGGGTTGAAAAATGGAAATTTGAAATTTGTTTTCGAAATCCAAGATGGCGTCTGGATTTTAGAAAAAAAATATATTTCGTTTATACAGTCTCACCGAGACTTCATAGGGGTCTAAAATTTTGTATAATGAAATCTGATTTTGGATCCAAGATGGCCGCCCGTATACATTTTTATTTTTTTCATACAGACTGCAAATCCTCACCTATTTCTCAAATGGCCCTGGAATATAACAACTTCAACAGCTGCACGAATAACCGCCGCACCCGAAACACTAATTATAATTGCACTAGCTGTGCCCGCGACTTCGTTCGCGTGGTTGTCGGAACGTAATGTTATATAGCCTAAAGCCTTCCTCTATAAATGGACTACCCAACAAAAAAAGAATTTTTCAAATCGGACCATTAGTTCCTGAGATTAGCGCGTTTAAACAAACAAACAAACAAACGAACAAACTCTTCCGCTTTATAATATTAGTATAGATGAAGTACTCTTAACCAACAACATATTTATTTGAATAAAGATTAATATTATTATGTTGATACAACTTAAACAAATTATTTCGACCAAATTAGGTACCATAAAAACGGTTTTTGTGAGTTAATCTTAAAAGATAGACATATACTATCGCGGACTGTTTTTTAGATCATTAAAAGAGCTATTATTCTTTAATACATATTTTTTGTGTATCTTGAACCGTTTTCACGGCGCACGCAACGAAAGGCTTCAAAGATGAAATAATTTCTCCCGTTTTTTATACATTTACCACTATATCTTTGCTACTATTGGTCGTAGCGTGATGTTATATAGCCTATAGCTTTCCTCGATAACTGGACTATCCAACACAAAAAGAATTATTCAATTCGAACCAGTAGTTTCGGAGATTAGCGCGTTCAAACAAACAAACAAACAAACAAACCCTTCAGCTTTATAATATTAGTATAGATAAGTTGATAAAAAATGCTATGCAATAGCTTCACCGCGGCAGTCCCCGAGTGCCACACGTTTTTTTGACTGTTTGAATCTCATTGGTTGAAATAAACCACGAGCCCGTAAAATCAGTACTGACATCTTTGGGTATTTGTTTCTTGGAAAAACGCACGTTAGTCGTTTTTGCAATTTGACAATATTGAACAACATGACCACTGACCTTCTTCCCACTTGGGCGTTTTGTTAACTGCTCATTATGACCATGTACCATTTAGATAGTTACTCGTTTTGGCCATTGGACAATTTGACTACTAAACGTCTTGGCCTTTTGACATTTTGACTATTGGACGTTTGAACACTTGATCTAACATACCCCGGAGGGGCCAAAATGTATATCGTGTCTTTCTTATAGTGCTCAGCGGTTATTGCAATTTTTTGTCAAAACTAATTTTTCTCTTAGGACAGATCAAAGTTTGAATAAAGTTGGATTATGCTTATGTTCAATGTGATAATTTTGAACAGCAGATCGAATCACTTAAGTGTTCAAATTATCAAAACTGAACTTTGTCTTTTTCGTCGTTTTTTCATTGGGGAAGTAAAAGTGCCCGATGTAGATGGCAATTCCTTTTCTTCTTTTAAAATTGTAGTTACAGTTCGCTCACTGATCCCTGTTGCTTCAGCGGTGCGTTTCCTTATGTTCGCCAATAGACTCAAATCACAGTTGTCGCTGTTGTTAGCTTTCATAAAATTAAACTCTTGTTTAAGAAAATGAAACAAGAGGGCGAGGATTGCTCTGCCCTAAAATAATAAACAAAATGTTAAAATAAAACACTATGCATCATATATCCCTTATCTCGGATGCATGCCATCGTTGTTGGTTGACAAGCGTCTCTCAGTCATGTCATTATGTCAAATAACAATAAAAAGTATCAGAACAAAAAGTATTCTAATATTTATCATTAAAAAAAATGTCGAAAACAAATCATTACAATACAGTTATAAAAATTACAAATTATTGTACTAAATGTACTAAATTATGCTTCGATAAAAAAGCTTACCTCCGATCTAACGACTTTGCGCTTTTTTTTTTATTGGGACAAGATGCAAATCTTGCATATTGCATTGGGCGCCGGGGCACAAGGCTTGTTCACTGCTGCAGGCTTCGACGCTGGCTGCTGTTGCGACGTGTTCGAGTACGGACGACGGCTCTGCGTCGTCGTTTTCTTCTCATCTCGGTTGCCTCGGTTCGATGAGTACCGGGTCGGCCGGACCAGTTTCCCGAATTAGAAGAGCGGTTGCGAGTGGATTGAGAGCCGGAAGGTTTTGGATTAGTCTTTTTGATTTGCAGACTCTGTCTTCGCTTTAGCTGCCTTGATCTTTTGAGAAAGTTTGTTTCCAAACAGAGTTTCGTCTGTAACGGAATCTTGAACCACGTGGACAAAGTTCTTATCCAGGTTTGGTGTAATGAGCTTTATGCGGCTATTCGTATTTATAGTATGCAAATTCGAAATTATACGGCAGGTATTGCTAAGATGTTGGATAGCATTCTTCTTGTCATACCTACTTAAGGCCCCGCCAGTTCAGAGCCAAGAAAACTATAAGTGTTTTAAAAAAATCACTGTAATTAAACTACTACAGTTTACTATATATTAGTTTACTATATGAAACTTGCCGAACAATTACTGGATGTCTACAGCCAACGCCTTTAAAATTACTTTACCCTTTAGCAGGCATCGCTCCACCATCGGTTCGGAGAAGCATCGCTTGTGGAATCGAAAGACGGAAGCAGCTTTCTCACCCTAGGCACCCTTTGTTTGGAACCCAACCCACTCACACAACAGCATATCGCCTCAAAAGCCGTAATAGTTTTATTAAATGTACCGAACCACTTGCGGGCCACCCAGAATCCTCCCAGCTTCAAATGTGGCGTAATAGGCAATACGCCCCTCCTCCTAACTTTGTTCCTCCGTCGGAAGAGCTGTCCCGGGCCATAAACTCCCTTGGGCAACTTGGAAGTGCCTGAATCGACTGCGTATTGAGACGGGCCGATGCGGGCACGACCTTGCAAAGTGGCGCTATCTCGAAAAAACAGGCCCGATGCCAATGTGGTCAGTCCGATCAGACCATGCAGCACCTTCTCTCGTGTCCTTCGTGCCCGACCAGCTGCACGAGATGCGACCTGTACACGGCGTCGGAAAGTGGCATAAGAGTGGCGACTTACTGGAGGAACAAAATATAATGTGTCTTTGAGCCAATCGACTCGAAAAGAAGAAGAAGACTAGTTAATTCCTCAACATTTTTTCATAAAAATCTTAAGGCTTTTCTACAGACACCCACAATATCCAAAACACGATTGAGCATTTTTGGCTTGATAGAAAAAAATCGCCGTTATCCCCGACCCCCAGTTGCAGTTGGTAAGTGTTGATAAGAAACAAGTGCGGCACTGCACGGCCCCAACATGTTGCTGCGTGCTGCTGTACCAACGTTGTTACTCTACGTGTCTCATTTTTACAAAGAAATCGCACAAAATTCGGGCCTGAATAATTGTTTTTTAATCTTTGATGGGTAATACCTACCTTATCAAGATACGTTTTTATTATGTACCTGAGATCCATTGTATCTAGCTAGGGGATAAACCCATTCTGCGCTTTTGTTTAATTGTTTCATCAAGAACATTTCTGTTTCGTCAGATATGGGTCTTTGGCCTCCTTGTCTCGTTATATCCCGGGTATATCGATATTGACTATGCAACACCAATTTGTGTATGCCATATTTTTTAGCAACTTTTTCTATTTTACATATTTTGAAGTTACATATTCTAGAAGTTACATATTCCAGGGCACCTTGGGTTTGAGGATAGTGTGGTGATAACCACAGGTTCTTTTCTTTATATTAAGAAATTCACGTTTTGTAACTAACTTTACCTCTGAAGAGTTCAGAGGTAAAGTTAGTTCTGCCAGAATGGTTTTAGCGATACCAAAAATGCAGAAAAATTATCAGCGTTTTTAAAATTTTTATCCCTTTCCAATTCATGTTCCATTCATTACAATGTGTTGAGGTCGAGTATGTAAAATATTGACTGCAGATGACAAGTTATATAATATCTTCTTAAAATTAAATGTGCCGTATCCCAAAGCCAGAACGAATGAATTTAACATAAGTTTAAATTCAGATCTAGTTAAAAAAATTGCGACATCTATGAAATTACCGTATTTGTACAGAGTTCTCATATAACTTCGTAAGTTTTAACATTCGTTACGTCTTAGAGGTTTTTTTGCTTTGATATGTTTTTGTATCCATGAAACTAAAACTTGTTTCTTTTATCATCCTATGTTCAGTTGATGTATTACAGTAGTTTCTATTGGATTTTAAATAAATAAAGGGTTAGGGTTTAACATTTCGTTATCGACAATTCCTAATTCCTAATTCCTATAATATCCTATTATTTCTTCGCCCAAATTCTTCTAAAGTGCTTCCCTTTTTACATATCAGCGTTACCAGTTTCCATTAAAAGTAAATATTTGTAATTTCGTTTATGAATTAACATTGTATGGCCCATAAATGAAGCTAATTGTTCTATATCGTTTTCGGAGATTGGGTTAAAATTACAAATTATTTTTTTTTCACAAGCTTTTAGCATAGTTTTCTTTAGTTTTATAACCACTTAAAATTGATCCACCGTACTGTTACGAGTACTAAACCGGGTTTAGTACTCGTTATAGTACACAACAAAACACTGAATCTAATAGCTTATTGAATGCAATGCCATTTAATTAATTTAGCTACTGCGTGTGCTGCAGTTTTAATTAGTTGTCTATCCTACTAGATGTAAAATAGACTCGGATTCTGTATTCATATCCTGAAATTGAGCTGTTAGTGGTTGTAACCAGCTGTTTTAGACTGCAATAATTTGCTCAGCTTGTTCTTTACATAGTTTTATGTTTGCTATACTTTGTATATGAGGTTGGAAGTGCGAAATATCTATTGGAATTATTATTTTCATCTGAACGTTATTAGCGTGTTTATCGGCACACACACTTTTGGTTATATCAAAGACTTTAGACAGTATCCCATTCTTTACTATCGAATTGTGACTGTGCATTCCACAATGCACGTCAATATAGTTGATCACCAGTTTGCACGACAACACGTGTACGCACATCGTCTCTCTAGCCTGTAATAGCTGTATCATAACATCACTTTCGTCTTTGACCTCAGTATGTACATCCCAGGGTTGCACGTCTAATATTGAGAGAGCAGGGTAATTGGTTGCCCCTTCTCCGCATTCCGTACGCGATAAAAGCAAATGAAAGTCTGGCGCATAGCAGAACAAAGGCAATACATATTGTTTTTGAGCTTCCCCTGGTAATTATAGTCGAGGCCCGAGCTGGAGGTAATTGGCTCAATGAAATTTCTTACTTTGTCTGTGGTTTCAATATGGCTCTGATGTAATATTTACGTCGTAGTAAATGCCCAATCTTAAGTCACCCCTTAACAACCGCAAGTGCTCTGTCTACAGACGTGCCCCGTCCTGTTCTTTTTTTGACTGGTCAGTCAATAAAAAGAACAGGACGGGGCGATCGAAACGAACGGGATGATCGTCTAAACTGATCGAAATCTTTTCCGACTATATAACGTGAGTCGTGGTTTAAAATAATTAATTAAGGTTACAGTTTCTTACAAATATCTGATCATAATAAGGTAATGAGTTTTTTAATGTATTCTCTGATCCGTATTTATCAAGGGCTTTATGATTTCGCCTGCTTAATTAATATTTCTATATTTAACCTGTAATTTACTTACTTTATAAAAGAAAGTTTTTGCTTTATCTCAGATGTGAGGTATATATATGTACACTTCTTTTGAAAATTTGATAATTCTACTAACAATGTATTAACCTCCTTATCATCACCACATTTGGCTCTCAGGGAACCCTTTATAAGATCCCAATTAAATCAATGGTTTACCATTGAAACAATCTGAGTGGCTGTACCCGTTAATCGAGTCTAATTAAAACTAAATACATGGAAATAACTAATAATGGAATATAACCTAAAGTGTTTGAATGGTTTCACTGAACCATCAAGTCATGTTTTCAGCAGATCAAACAGTGGGCTCTTGGATAGTAGAGCTGGATGACTGCTTGCCTGCTAAATTAACATTGTCATTCAGCAAGCTATCAATAAGACCGCTATAGGTAGCAGTGATTTGAGCTTTCATCCAGGCTTCAGAGCCAGCCTTAACCCACTTACCAATCTCCATGTCTTGTCCACTTGTTAGTGCCTTCAGTAAATCAGCTCTCTCCAGGTTTGTTGTTGAGTGACCATTTGAAGCAGCTAAAACAAATTTTACGCTATTGTCCCTATAATTTTGCAAATTTTCAGTCATGGCAATTCTTTTGATGTAGGGAGTGAGAAATGTCATGGTTTGCTCCAAATTGAACATGTAGCAAAAGTTCCTCCATTCTGATTGATCAGCTGGTTCATTTGACTTTAGAAGTGCTGGTATTAGTCCATGTTGGAGGATTGTTGGCATAGCTTCAAGGTTACCATTGTTGTTTAATTTATATTGCTCTTTAATGGCAGTAAGCATAGCTTTGCCCTCTAACTTGTGAGTTTTTGCTATTGCCAATGTCAAGTGAGGAATACTTGCAGCTATCCTACTAAGTGTGATATCTGACGATGATAAGACAACTCTATCCTTCCTCTTCCGTGCAGCAGCTTCTTCATCATCATCACTTTTAATTCCATATAGGACAGCTTTAGCTGATATGGCAATCTTAGCATCCTTGCTGACTGTCTTCAGGATTTTGTGTAGGTTGTTCCCTCTAGTCATGAAAAGTTGTTGCTTTAGCTCTTCTTATCATTTCCAAAATGATTGCTTTGGGACTAAACCCATCATATGCCACTGTCTTAGAAAATGTCAATAAGGCCTAAGGCGCGGGCCACACGGAAAAGACGTAAGACGCGGACGGGGCGCGGAACCGTCGCAGACAAGGCGCCGTCACGACTTTTTTAAACATATAGAAAAGACAAGACACGGTAGTGACTGCTGGCGCACAGTGCGCACACTGAGCCTTTCCCGGCATTCAACCGTCAGATTTTGATACGACAACATGTCTTCTTCTGATGATGAAGATGTATTGGCACTGGTATATCTCGCTAATATGCAGAGGGTTAGACGTTACTGGGTACATCCGGTATGGCTAAACAATGGTCAGAGTAGACTTTTTAAAATAATGGAGGATCTACATTATTATCCTGATAAGTTTCAAGAAGTATACAAGATGACTCCACAATGTTTTAACCTTATTATATCCAAAGTGAAGAATGCTTTACAGAAAAAGGATACAAATTGGAGAGAATGTATATGTCCTGAAGAAAGATTACTTATAACGCTAAGGTAAGTAAAACGAATAATCTTTAATCATTTTTATATTGTTGTTAAATTTTTTGTTACAAAATTAAAAATTATCAAACGTAACAATCAATTATTTCAAATGCAATGGGGAAGATGAGCGTAATTATTTTTCATTGTAGAAAAATCAAACAAAAAAAATTTCATTTCAAATGTGAATAATTTATATTTCCTCATTGTTACAAATTCTCGAAATCGACGTTGGGCGTGTTGTATGTAGATGAAGCCGAAATTACCGAATAAGGTGACAAGTTGAAATACGTTGGGTTTCCATCTTGACGAGAGTCTTCAAAATTTTGATAAACGGATGAAGATGCAACATTTCGTGGTGATACTGGAATTGCAATATTTTGAAATGCGTGTTGTGGAACTGCAGGTGGATTATTTTGAATGGTCTGTTGTATCACTGGAGGAGGTGCGATATTTCGAACAGTCTGCTGTGGAGCTGTTACATTTTGTAATGTTTGTTGTCTTGGTAGAGCTGGAGCATAATATGGGACTGTGTTGCATTGAGAAATACAGGCGGAAGATGCGGTAATTTTTGTCGATGTAGTAAACGTTTCCTCGTTTTCATCCAAGATTCGCGTTGCTAACTCCATTACTCCCATCTTGAACCTTCTTTTTTGAACCAGATTCATGGCCTTCATTTCAGGCAACATACTTTGAAGGAAAGAAAGGTCTGTATCAAGTAGTTCAGTTTGTTTTTCATTATCTCCTCTAAGTCTTTTTGAGGTGAAGTATTCGTACGCAGATTGATTAACTTCTTTGAGAGTAACTGTTGTACCTTTTTTACTTGAGCTTACTGATAATGGCGAAGGATGACCTGGAGACGGAGAGAGAGAGGGAGGTCGATACGGTGACATTGAGTCCTCGCCAGCGTCACTGTCGTCCGTTTGAACAGGATTAGTAGGAAGGTTAGATTTGAGTGGTCTTGATTTTAAATATCCATCCAAAAAATGTAAATGTGGGGCAAGATAATATTCTTTCACTACTTTGGCTGCAGAGCCAGATGGAAGCAATTTTGATTTATTGTACTTCGCATATCTGTTCCGTATGTTTGCCCAGCGTGCTTTGCACTCAGTAACTGAAACAATTAAAACACCGAATGACAAAAGCTAAAGTCATTAATTAAAAAATTCAGTCAGTAATTCAAAATTCATAGTTGGATATTTCTTTACAGGTATTTTGCAGACGGATGTTCATTCAAATCACTGTCAACTTATTTTCTACGAGGAAAATCGACAATTCGACTAATAGTATACGATACCTGTGAAGTTCTATGGGATACATTACAACCAGAATATATGCCTATTCCTAATACAGAAAAATGGCTAGAGGTAGCTCAACGTTTTCATAGCCTCTGGAATTTACCAAATTGTATTGGAAGTCTTGATGGTAAACACATTCGTATACAAGCCCCGCCTAACTCAGCGTCAGCATACATAAATTACAAAGGATACTTTTCCATTGTATTATTGGCATTAGTAGACGCTGACGGATTATTTTTAACGATTGATGTTGGAGATTATGGCCGAAACAGCGACGGGCGTGCGTTGCAAGTTAGTGCTCTTGGACAGGCTATACAGCGTGAAGATCTTAATCTACCAGAACCCTCTCCGTTTCCTAGAGAAACACGACCTGTGCCGTATTATTTTGTAGCAGATGAAGCTTTTCCCCTTAAAAAAAACAGAATGAAACCTTACTCAAGGATTCAACTGACTAATGCAAAAAGAGTATTCAACAACCGACTATCTAGAGGACGGAAATCAGTAGAATGTGCCTTTGGAATGGCGAGGACCAAATTTCACGCATTGAGCACGCCCCTAAACTGTGACCCTGCTAAAGCTGATGCAATAATACAAGCTATGTGTATATTGCATAACGTTGTTCGAAAATGCGATGGAATATTTACACAGCCATATATTCAAAATACGTTGGTTGGAACAAGAATTGTTTCACAATCTCGAGACACCGCAGAAAACATCAGGGAATACCTCACCAATTACTTCGTAAATCGAGCACCTATTCCCTATCAAAATAGGCATAATGTATGAAATCTACATATTTTACCATCACGACCTAGACCTTGCGCAGACGACATACTTTTGAACGCGATCGCGTGATCTAAAAAGAAGAAAAAAGAATTGGTATGTACATTGTACATAATAGGTGGGTTTATTACAATTTTAGGTACATAAGCAAGCAGTAACATTTTGCAAGTTACTAAGTAGGTAGGTAAAGTTACTGATAAGTCATTGTAGTGTAACTTCCTTCCAAGTAATACTTGGTATATGTATAGTAACAATAGAAACGATTTATCTATGTAGTTTTATTGTTAGTATCAAAAAATGCAAAGGTAAAATTAATTATGTATGCACCTATTTAATACAACCAGATTTTTTTTAGCAAAAGCACATATTTATTTTATGTTTCAATTTAATATTTGACGTACCTATTTTATCATATACATATCCGATGAATACATGCATAAATATCTATTGCGAAATGTTTGTAATTGTAACCTTTTAACGCTCAAACGGCTGGACCGATTGTGATGGGTAGGTATAAGTAGTTGACACTTACTTAGGATAACTGAAATCAAAATACGTACCGTCAACTGTGGCAACATTACCTTACTTTTTGATATTTTGTCAGTTTTTTTCAATTTCTATGATTATTTTTCCGACCCAAATATCGACCAATAGAATTGCACCATTCGACGTCACGTGGTACAACCTACATGGTATTATACTGATAATTTTTTGATTATTATCTCTGGTAGTTGCTATATATAAAAAACAAAACATAATCCAGTCAAATTAACCACACGTCAAACTGACAGGTTGAATTCAATTGTGAAAATTGGAGATTTTGCATGAAAATGAGTCGATTTGGAGTTTGTTCTCTGTCCACCATCGATAAAAAAGTCAAAGGAAATGTTCCCATTAATACGGAGAAGGCAAAAAAAACAGTTTGGAACCAATTTACTACTTTTTGTACTGAGAGGGAATACACATTGAGTGCTGAAACGAGTGAAGCGCAATTGGCAAACATTATGAAAGATTACGCTTACAATATGAAGAAAATGGATGGAGAAGACTATAAGGAAGGTACAATAAAAACAATGTGGAATCAGACTGCCAAATTACTTCAAGAAAAGTATTTGAACGATTTCGACATCAAAATCAACCCATTTTCGGATGCTGCATTCAAGACCGCTCGAGGAGCTCGTGATGCCAAGCGTAAGGCTTTACAATCTATTCCGGAAAAACGGAAGGCAAGTGCAGCAGCGTTGGAGGAAAAAGATTGGGATGCAATGACCACTGTTTGGGACGAGGAAACTCCTGATGGCCTCCAGAAAAAATTATTCATGATAATATCAGTGGAATTGGCTTGGAGAGGTGGTGAGGGCAGCATGGCGTCAATACATCACTTCAAGGCAGAACAGCGAAATGACGGGGAAACAACTGGGAGAATTGAATACAATCCAATTTTCAGCAAGACCACACAAGGTGGTGATAAAAAATTATCAGACAGCAAGTGGCTGGTGGAGAATCGGGAAATCCCTGACAAGTGCCCAGTGAGACTGTTCCAGAAATTGAGAGAGAAGAGAGATGCCAATATCAAGAGCGACAGACTATTCCTGACCCAAAATCCATTCTGGAATAAAGTTCCAGGCGCTAGGTGGTACAAGGATTCCCCAGTAGGCCAAAACACGATTTCAAAGTGGGTTAAGGAGTCAGCACAAAAAGCTGGGCTTGACCTTGGTAACAAAAAAATCACCAATCACTCCAGTCGTGCAACATCCGTCTCCAATCTAGCGAAATCGGGCCTGGGAGAGCAGCAGATAATCAAAATAACTGGACATGCCAACAGTAACTCCATCAAGCCGTATCTCCAACTCGACCAGGAACACCACGAATTAATTGTCAAGAAACTGCGAAGGAGTGAGCCTACTGCAGAAAATGCCATCAACAGCATAAACCTCATGCCATCTACCTCTTCTGGGACCATTACCAATAACTCTGACTTGAAGAAAACATGCACCAATGTTTACAACAATTGTATTTTTAATTGCACTAGCCTGAATCTTAATTAAATGTTGTTTTATTCATTATGAAATTCTTATTTGTTAACTGTTCATTTCATCTCATGGTGCAATTCTATTGGCCGACATTTGGGACGGAAAAATAATCCCCCGAATACCACACGAGCTACAAAATTATCTGGCATTTCCCTCAAGGTTCCCTGCAAACAAATAAAGTCGTCAAGTTTTTCAGGATTGTGTGGTATTGTAAGTGATACTTTTTAAATTTGTTTTTTATATAGTCTGTAGCAAAGACATGTGTCTGCATGTTCAACGTTTAATATTTACAAAAAGGTTCAAAAATAACTCGCAGTGCTCAAAAACAGAACGTAGGTAAAGTTGACACAGATTTGGCAACTTTACCCTACTACATTTTCTCAAGTATATTGATCTCTAAAGATATTTAATGTAGAGTTTATTATTCTATGTCGATAGGTCTAGGGTAAAGTAGTCATCGTAAGACATTCAAGTGCCACTATCCATTGGTATAAAGTGAGACAGGTAAAGATGCCCTACCTTTTTTTAAATTTCATACTATCCAACGTTTCCTCCCAGGGTTGTCACACACACCAAAATAAAATAAAACATTTTCTGAAATACTTAAGTATTTTTATTATAAGATTATTACTATAAAGATTTGGCGCATTACCCTGGCCTACATAAACGAAACAAAAAAGAACACTTAAAATCAAGTTAACAAAATAAATGTCTTTCTAAAAAAACAAAAACAAACTTGAATATAACAAAAAGAAATCAAATACTTATTTTAACTTTGTACTCATCTCGAAAGATCAAAAACACTATACTCTTCAAAAAATTAACTAAACTGACTAAAACAAATCGGTATGCTAGCAAAAGTTAAACTCTTGAGATCAAAAAGATGATTATTATTCTAAAGCTTTGGCGCATAACTTTTAAACAATATTTAAAAGTATCTTAAAATCAAGTTAACAATAGTCTTTCAAAAATAAAATCAAGTAGGTACTTTTTTATATCTTTGTACTCATCTCGAAAAATTGTAATCTTCAAAATGGAACTAAACTTACTAAAACAAATGGGTATGCTAATAAAAACTTTAACTCTTGAGATCAAGAAGATAAATTATTGAATAATAACAAATCAATAATCGAAATAAACTAGGTCGTCGTCTTCGAAAAAAACAAATTCTGTGTCTCTTTCGTTTAAAGAAAGGAGTTGAACTTCTTTTACAATCATTCGCTCATCGATTATATCAATGTCTTCTTTAAGGGGTTGTGTAAATTTTGTGCTATCGCTTCTTCCATGTCTTTTATAAAAAGAAACCTTATATTTATTTCCTGTTTTTGCGATGATTTTTCCTACAAAATATTCAACTTTCTTTTGTGATATGTATCTAACTATTACATGGTCATTGATATTATAAGAAACCAAATTATTTTCTTCTGATTCTTTGCTACAACCTGCTGTGACTGCATCGACTTGAATTGATATTGTTTTATCTATTTTCAAAGAATTTTCATCTTTAAATTTTACTTTGTCTTTCTTGGAAAGCAGTACAACTTTACTTTGTTTAGCAACTGGTATGAAAAAACCATCTGTCTTCAAATCAAAATATTTTTTATTTTCTGGCGTATTTTTAATTTCGGATAATATTGTAACTTTTTTTTCTGTGTCTTTTGCCAATTTCTGGTTTTTCTTCAATTTCTTTTTTTCCAAACTTTGTTTCTGTATTATTTCTAAGTCCTGTACTTTTGTGACTATTTTATTACTCACTGCCTCCATTTCTTCTTCCGATTCCTCCTGAATTTTATTCTTCATTATTTCTTCATTATTTTCTTTTACTTCCATATCATCAATGACTACTTCTTCAGTTTTGTTCTCGTTTTTATCACCCATATAATTATCATTTATTTCCATTTCCGTGTCTGATTTTTCGTCATTTATAGGATCATAGTCTGAAGAATGGCAAGACGGTATTGAACAGGTTGAGTCAGAGTCAGTAATATCCTCATAATACTTGTTTTTCCTAGGTTTCTTTTGCTTTCCGGTTTTTTTAGGGGCAAGATCCTTATTGACTCTTTTTTGTTGTCTTGAACTGTTAGTTTTAGCATCGTGTTTCTTATCTATTTCTTGCAATTCTAAATTTTTCTTAGTTCCACTTACTTTTCCAACTTTCACTCTCTTATTTAAAGATAATTCTGCAATCTCTGTACTGCTTACAGATTTTCCAGGTAATACGTTAAGTTTGGTGTTTTTTCTAGGTTTAATGGGATTAGGGTACTTGTTTTCTTTAAAATAATCAAGGAGAACCTGATCAATATCGTATTTGATACCGTCATCTTCATATTCAGGCATTTTTTTAAAAACTTCATAGGGGTTAAAAGGATGTATTCCTGTGGCTTTAAATCCGCTTAATATATTTTGGTTCTTCATATTTGCAGCTTCGATTAATTGATTAAGCAAAAGGGGAAAGTGACATTTATTAAGAGATGTTTGTTTTGGATTTTCCGTTTTATACTTTAAGAGAATTTGTCTCCAGGCCTTTTTTAATGGGCCAAAAAACGCTACATCCAAGGGCTGGGTTATCTGAGTTGACCTAGATGGTAGAAATGCAAAACGAATATCGTTAGCCTCGCACAATTCGATCACATCTGGATTAAGGTGGCTGGATAAATTGTCACCAATAACTAGTTTTGGTCCTTCAAGTTGGTTAGCCCATGGTATAATGATTTTAGTAAACCAATCTAAAAACATGGTGGAGTCAAACCAGCCACTTTTGGTTCGATTATAACGAGCATCAACAGGTCCATCTTTGCACCAAGCATCCCATAAACATTCCGACTTATAAACAACGTATGGTGGAAGAAGAACTCCGTTAGCAGTAGCTGCGAACATTATAGAAATACAGCCTTTCGAATGGTTTAAGATTCGCTCGGGGTATTTTACCCCGCGACGAAAGATACATTTTGTGGAGCCAGGATCGTCGGAAACATTTGTTTCGTCGTAGTTTAAGATATTGCTTGGTGGAATGTTTTGAAGAGATAGTTCCAGATGTTTAAAATATTCCTTAAATTCGTCTAAAGTTTTTTCAGCACGCGCTTTGGTGATGTTCTGTGTAGATCTCAATGTTAGTTTCTCTTTGTGCCGCTCCAAAAAGTTTCTTACCCACCAGTCACTGGGAGTTTTATTATTAAATAAATGGGCTTTTTTTTTTTTTTTTATATAATCATAAACCACCAGTTTGAGATCCAATTGTGACAGGGGATATCCATAGTCGCCCGCTGCTACAAGTACTTTTACAAACTTCATTTCTTCTTCCTCAGTCAAACGGAATCGGGGACCAGGTTTATTTGAATGAAGGTTTTTTACCTTTTTTTCAATGGTTCTTCTTGGTATGCCAAATTGCTTTTCGGCATCGTAAGATGAAATACTTTTGTTTTTTACTAGCTCTACGGCCATAAGCATCATCTCATCTGAATAATTTCTGTACTGGCGTGCTCCTACACGTCTTCTACATCGTTTCTTAATATTAGTCTTTGGAGACATATTGAGAAGATCCCTCACTCCACCTAAAATAGTTAAAGCGTTTAGGTAATTCGAAATTTACAAAAGACAAAAAATATATAAAAATAATAATATTAACGTTAAACACAAGAAACCCTCTAAAATGGCTGGACTTGTTTTGTCGAAACATAATTATCTAAGAATCATCGGTAAATAACCTGCTTTCAAATTATAAAAATTAAGCCGTTTAAGAACTATGGTATCACAGACAGACTTATAACACGCACTCACACACTCTTTTTTCGTCGGCGGTTAAAATTACTAACGATATTAATTAGTTTGCATTGATGGATTGTAGAGTTAATAAATGCTGCCTAAATGTTTAATCATAGGTAGGTATGTCATAGATACGTAGTAAAAAATTTGTTTACAGTAGGTACATTTTATTTATTAAACATGTATGAGGTGACATCCCTAGCAGTAGGTAAAGATGCCACTATGTCAAGCTTGGTAACTTTACCTAACCTCAACTAACATTACCTTTGCCTATAAATCAAAAAATCGCCATTGAATTTGATTGCTAGTTGAATCAAAACATGTTATAATATAGTACTTACCATTAACAAAGGAAGTTTCCTTATAATACAACAGTATTTACGTGTAAGTCCAAGTTTTTTCAGTTCACTCAACAAACGCGAATGACCACACGCGGAAACAAAACGTCATATTTTGTCATTTATCAAAGTTGCCAGCGTGAAACACTTTTTGGGTTGCAAGCATTTATTTAGAAATCTACCCATAAATTCAAAAATCTTCTACGTGTAGTAGATTACAAATAATTTGGTGAAATATGACATGGGGTCCCTATAGGTAAAGTTGCTTCATAAAGGTAAAGTAGCCACATTTGACGGTAACTAAGTACATACTTATTGACCTAATTAATACCGAGTAGTCTGCAAGAATGTCGTCTACGCAGGCCCCTAAACCGTATAGTTTGAAAAGCAAAACGTTAAAGTATGTGCGCGTAAAACGCATAACATCTACTCTCCATCAACAACACTGGTATTGTAACCCCATCCTAGAGTATCAAATTACAACTCGTGCGAATTAACTTGAGACTTCGCTGGAATGTGACCCACCTCCCCGCGCCGCTCCCGCCGCGCTGGCCTTGCGTTCATAGTACAGACAGAGATAGCCGTACGACTGACGTCATCGGCCCAGGTCTCAAGTTAATTCGCACGAGTTGTACGTTAGTAAGCAATACTACTTTATGAGCGTTTATGTAAATATTTGATTTTAATAAAAAATATTACGTACTTATCTGTTTCATTTAATGTCCTGGCAATTATTGACCAAGCTTGATCTTGGACATTTCTGTTACAATATTCTGGTCTATTATAGTCATAAATAACTGGATTATTTTCAATCAAAGCACAAAATTGAACGTTAAATTCTAAGTCGTCACGCATTTTAGCACTTTCGTCGTAACTACTCCGAAGTAGTCCGAAGCAATAGGCACAATGGCGCGCGGGCGAGCGCTATGCGAGAACCTGCTCCCCGCGTCCTTTCCGCTCCCCCGCTTGCGCCCGCGCCCTGTCTTGTCTATATGTTCTCGTTAAAAGGCATGTTCTCGTTAAAAGGCGCCGACGAGACGCGTCGTGCCGGCGTCCTGTCTTGTCTGTATGTTCTACGTCGCGACGGCTGTATACATTTTGTATGAAAGTAGATTACACGGGCGCCGCGACTGCGACGGGTCTGCGCCCTGCGTCTGTTCTGTGTGGCCAGCGCCTTAAACTTTTCTTCAGTTGTGACTCTCAGGATAGCCTTCCTTGCCATTTCAATGACATTTGCATCTTTATCTCCCTCAGTTATCTTATTGACTATACCAATGCAGGTGGCTGAGCCCACTTTGAGGAGGTTGGAAGTTACACTCCATTCCTTCTTTTGTGTAACAACAACATCTGTAGGGGGTGAGGCAGATCTTCCGTCAGCTCCAGCCATTTTAAAGAGATCTTTTAAATCGGTTAAATGACACTTTCACACAAGTAGAATGATTATCATACAATATTAAACCAAGTCTATGTGTGTTGCCACAATAATCAATAAATTAAATGTTAATCGAGGTAATAAAACCATAACATTTTGTGGAGTCAGATCTCCAGCGATCTCCAAAAAATTCTTAGCACAATGAATATAAGTGTAAATACCATTTGCTTCCCCATCGTATTTGGGTACAAAACTTACTGATTTTAAAGGTTTCATAGATGACATCACCTGGCCCAAACCACGGTTGGGGTCGCCAATTGGCCATTCCACTTATAACTACTGCAAAATCTTGTCATTTTGTCATGTTGTCATGTGACAACATGACAAGGACAGTCAGGATATGCGGTGGCTACTTATAATTAACCGATGATTAAAATTCTGCTTAGTCCGTTTATTATTAAATTTTTAATTTGTTTCCTCAAATTGAGTTTATTTTCTTGACAAATTTATTTGTTAGGTCCCCAGATTCAAAGATCAGAAAATCACCAAATTATTCATTGCTGAAATGAAAATTTGTTGGCCTATGTCCGACCACGGGCGCGAGTCACTTTTTACACACAATTACTTTTTTTTACAAACCACCTTTAATGGTATACTGGTAGGTAGTGGAAAAACGACATTGAATTAACAGTTTCAAATTAAATGTTAAAAAACTCATTACAAAAGATAACAAAAAAAAATTTATAAAGTACGGATGTGATATAATTTTCTAATAATTACATTTAAAAAAAAAACTAACTTAATTTTCTTTCTGAATTTAGTTTATAGTGAACATTTTAAGTAAGGGACCAACTATAATTGATAATAACTTTAAAGTGTTTTTTTTTTACAAAGGAGGGTTTGATTTTACATCCATTTTCGACCTTTACTAAAGCTAGACCCATGCAAAACTGCAAAAAGCCAATGGGACCCCAACAAAATGCGATCGTACGTAATCGATTGAGAGACCACTTTCTACATGCTTGTCCTTTTGATTCAGTATACAGGAAGGTCTGATACTGAGTAATTTAATTTAGCAAACTTTTACTAAAAGTAGTCGTTTACAGTACTTGTAAATTTTAACTAGATTTGGAGATATGGCAATCTGGCAGATAACTTTGGAAACTTTTACAAATTAGAGGATTAATTTACAATCTTTTCAGAACATTTACTAAGCCAGACACATTTGGAAACACAAAATTGATATATGGTTCCTCAATGGGCCCGCACACATTTCAGGTAAATTTGGTAAATTACCTATGAGTACTGTAGTGTCAACTCTCCTGATGAACGTCTCCAAAGACGCGTCTAACAGAAGCGGGGTACTTATTTATTTTACACATTTCATAGTTATGAAATAAGTTGTTATTTATTTACTAGTATTATGATTTAAGTAATTTAATTCTTTATTGTACATAAAAAGCTGGACTTATCCCCATGAAGTCTTGTCTAAACTCGCCCCATGAAGTACGGGGCGAGTTTAGACAAAAATATAAAAGTAAGTATGTAAAACAATACATTTTCAAATTCTAAGATATTATAAACACATTACTGTAGCTATATTGCTATTTCAGGACTAAAGAATCAGTCCAGAAAATGTGGGAGAAAACACGTTGGCTGCTATTGCAAATAATACCAGCCGATGAAAATATACGTTCAGGCTTGACACTGGTAGGTGAAATGGTTTTTAAATAATGCTTTACCTTTTTATTTTATTTAGATTTAAAAAAATCTAATAAAAACGGTAGGAACCGAAAAAACCGGCTTTTGATATTTTAGAACCGGTTCTTTTTGTGACACCCATAACCGGGAATTCCCGGTTTTTTGGGAACCGAGAAAAACCGATGCCTTAGATAGCAGCGACACCGAAGCAGTTGAGTGAATTGCATTAATAGTATCTCTGATGTCCACTATGACGTTCGCCCGCTCGCGAAATTTGACACCTCAACGTTGCGGCACGCGCAAAAAAAATTCGCAAACGCGACAAAATTTTCAATACTATTTATCTTACGAACAGTAACCTCTACACAAGCCGAAAAAAATGTATTCACCCTGTATAGAACGTAGATAATAGCTGTGTCGGTAAAATAGTGTAATACTTCAGGTTTATTTACTAAGAAAATGTTGAACACACAACAATGGTAAACATTTCCGTAATTTGATCAGAAAACTTACTACAAATGAAGATATTGACACTGTTTAACAATTCTAAATATTAGGAAATATACTACACTATATTGTCTTCAAATAAACACCAAAACTTTAACAATTCTAAATATTAGGAAATATACTACACTATATTGTCTTCAAATAAACACGAAAACTTTAACAATTCTAAATATTAGGAAATATACTACACTATATTGTCTTCAAATAAACACGAAAACTTTAACAATTCTAAATATTAGGAAATATACTACACTATATTGTCTTCAAATAAACACCAAAACTTTAACAATTCTAAATATTAGGAAATATACTACACTATATTGTCTTCAAATAAACACCAAAACTTTATCACTGCACACTCAAGCACTTTGTTCCTACAAAATAAATAAAACAATCAACACTCCTCACGAAAGTAACATGAACACAACTCAGACCACTCAAGTACCTGCGGCGCCAGGCAAGATGGCCGCTTGGGCTTCTCACACACATCGTAAGGCAGTGTGACCAGATATTTTTCGGCCAATCTACTGTGACACCCTGTGAAATTCTACTGAATTCTACCGAAAAAAAAACGTTATCTACTAAAAAAAACTACTCTGAAGAAATTTGTGACATTCCATAAATAAAACAACAAAAATGCTATTCAAAACGTAGTTTTATTAAAAATAAAATACTTGTTACTAATCACAATCATCATTGACATTTTTGTACAGTGTCTTCGAGTCCATTAGCTTAAGCATATTACCGTCAGGGATAAAATTTACACATCCACCTTCAATTTGTCGCAATCCTTCTTTTACATGAATAATTGAGGCTACATTCGTATTGAGAAATCTATTCCTATCACGCGTTTTAATTCTATTCACATCTGAAAATATTCTCTCTACTTTTGCATTTGAAACTGGCAGACACAGTAATTGCTTCACAAAATTTGTAACATTTTCATATTTTGGTTTATTTTCTAGATCGCACATCTTGCTGACTTCACTCCAAAACATGTCTACATTGAATGTTTGAGTGGTTGAACTAGAACAAGACAGCAGGTCAGACACTGCCTTATCCAACTTTAATTCCCTATATTCATTGTCAATATTTTGATATTTTTCAACTGAAACTAAGTTGGGAAATCTTTGAAGAACCTGAATTAGGGTATGGTTTTCACCAAAAACAGCCGTTTGAGGATCTAGAAATGAAAGTTCTTGAAATAAAGTGTCTGGAATTGGTAATATACGCATCAGTTGATTACAGATTTCAATTAAAAACGCTTGGCATCTATTCAGAAATTCTTCAAGTTTTGGCCGCATTGCCGCATTGTCTTTAAGAGAATCTATAATCATAGCCACGCTAGAGCCCAAATACATAGACCTCAAAGGTAAAAAGTGCATTGTTGCATTTGGATCTAGTAAATTAATTGGTGTAGTTCTGACATAATTCAGTTTCATATAGCAACTCAGAATTGACGCTAACATACTTTGGATGTCGCTGTGAAGTCTATGAATGACTGTATGATCGCTTTGAAAAATCAAATTAAATTTATTTGTCAAAGGTAATATAAAATCCAAAAATGTTATGTAGAGTTTAGTTTCTTCGCAATTCAAATTATCAAATAGGAATTTACATACCACATTTGCATTTGGATTTCCCAAATAATGCCCTTCAAAAAAAAGTTTTAAAGCTGGCCATTGCTCAATAATCCTATGTACACATTCGTACAACGACAACCAACGTATATCGTAATGGCGAAGCATACGGTGATTTGGTGTATCAATAAAGTTTTGAAACTCGGTAAAATCTCTCAGCCTCTGACTACTGTGCGAAAAGTATGTGTAAACATCTTTAACAAATAACAGTACTCTATATTTCGCGGTTGCTTCTTCCATGCATAGCTTACTGAGAGGTTAGTAGAGTGACATATACAATTTAAAAAAATACAGTTAGGGTTTATCTCTCTAATTTTTGACACTACACTGTTCCTTCCGCCAAACATAACGTTTGTAGTGTCAGCTGCAAAACCTTTAAATTTGACAAACTTAAATTACGATCAGCTAATGCTTTATTTAAACAATCAAATAAATCTTGCGCCGTTTCACCTTGTAGATCGATCAAACACAAAAACTTCGTTTGTGCAGATTGAAGTTGCTCTGAGTAATATTTAGTTGCAACTGCAAGCATCTTTGTAGTACTTATATCGGTGCTTTCGTCAATGATGACCGAAAATGCCCTTCCCGATTGAGTCGCAAGACCAGGACTTCGCAAATCTGCCAGCATTTTTTTTCTAAGTCTACACCCAACACATTGTAAGTTATGGCTGCCGATTTGGTCCTTGTTTCAAAACTTTGTTTCCTTTCACGTCTATTCCTTTTGGTATTTTTAGGGTTCCGTACCTCAAAAGGAAAAAACGGAACCCTTATAGGATCACTTTGTTGTCCGTCTGTCCGTCCGTCCGTCCGTCTGTCAAGACCCTTTTTCTCAGGAACGCGTGAAGGTATGAAGCTGAAATTTATATCAATTACTCAGGTCTACTGTGCCTTGAAGCTGTGAAAAAATCAAACTTCTAAGCCAACGCAATCAAAAGATACAGCCGTTTATGCCGCAAATTTTCGACACTTGCAAGGGAATCAAAACCTACATAGTGCTTCCCGTGAACTCAGAATCTTGAAATTTGGTACGAAGCAACGTCTTATAGCATAGATAAAGAAAAAATTACGAAAACCATAAATTTTTAGTTACATCACATAATATATATTTTTTTAATAATTTTAAACTTACTACCCATTTCCTCATAAACGCGTAGAGGTATTAAATTTATAATAAATTTAAATTTTTATAATAAAAAAATTAAACCTTGCAGGTTTGTACGGAACCCTCGGTGCGCGAGTCCGACTCGCACTTGGCCGGTTTTTTTTATACACACCCTCGTCTAAAAATCCATTTAGGAATGCTGTTGGTACATCTAATTGATAAACTGGTGTATTTTCTTCCACGGAATGTGCCAAGAATGTTCTCACTGTTGCCATTCTTGCTACGAGTACAGGAGAATAATTTGTTTCATGGTATTTGAACCACTTACCACTAATCTTGCCTTTTTAAGTCCATTTTCTTTACTAATAAATATAAATCTTGTGTCAATCGCTTTTATTCCTTGTTTTCTACTACTGTCCATATTTCATACTTACCACCTATCGACGTGCCGATTTTCACTGGTAGGTTTAAGGATTATATACCTTTCATTAATTTATACAATTCAGTCATAAACGACAATAAGTCGATAGACTTAGTACAAAAATTGTATTACCTTAGGTCCTATCTAAGGGGCGAGCCTCTAGATCTTATTAAAAACCTGCCGCTTACAGCGGAAAGCTATGGAAATGCAATAAAAATATTAAACGATAGGTATAATAACAAATTTAAAATTATTAGTGAGCACATAAATACAGTGTTAGACATGAAGCCTTTATCTAAATCCACAGCAAGCTGCCTCAGGGATTTTATTTCAAATATAAAACAGGAGCTTGCTGCTTTATCAATTATATATTAATAAATTTAAAGGAAAATGTTAAATGTGAGATGCTATAAAATTTGTATTCTTTTCTGCAAATTAGATTTATATACTGTACGGGCCTACGAGTATCAGTTTGATAGGGACGTAAGTGAGGACCCAACTCTGCAAGGTCTCCTGGATTTCCTTGAAAAACGAGCACTGGCGCTGGAGAATGCTGAGCCGGGTGCCCCGCAACGCCAGCTGCACAATGACAAGGAACACCGGCCTGGTTCATCAGGGAAAACTAGTGGCCAGCGCTGACACACAGGAGCAATCATCATGCCTGCATTGTAAGTCAAACCACAGATTATATTTATGTAAAAGTTTTCAATTACTTCCTGCTTACAAACGGGTACGAAGTGTCTACGGGTGCTAAGAATCGTCTACCAGTTCACCTTAGGGACGTAGTAGAAAAGGTAGTAAATGGGGTGCAAGATTAAAACTTAAAGTAATGAAAGTTGAGTATTATATATACAAGTAATAAAACATACATACTAATGATGTTCTTTTACCCACAGCAAAAGTGAAGCTTTTTGCCCGAGATGGCACTGAAATGCATTTTAAAGCCCTACTGGAGAGTGGGTCTCAGCTGTCGTTAATTTCAGAGAAGGCCGTACAGCTGCTTAATTTAAAACCCACTCAAATTAATACAAATGTTCTAGCAATTGAAAACACAAAAACAAATGTGAAACGTTGTGTACCTATTGAGGTGTTTTTTATGACAAGTCCATACAAGATTTCGACTACTTTCCATGTTATTCAGCAGATTACTTGTCCATTGCCGCAAAATAAATTTGATCTGATAAACATAATGATTCCAAACACTTCAATTCAACACTTGCAGGAAGACCAGGCCGATAACTATGATTATTATTTGTGTGCCTCCAGAAACTACTAAAATCATTGTTTGCGTGATGTGCTGCAAGGATATCCATTTTTATTTGAGTTTCATTGTTTTGACACCATTTTAGCTTGGCTTTAAATATTTTTCGACTATTAGCCATTTCATCATACATCAAACCAGATCTGGGCTTTCCGTACCATAACCATGTTGTGAACTTCGACCTGGCCAGCCTGTGAGCGGCCGCTACATGCTTATTCCAACCCACTATGCGGCGCGTATTTTGCCGTCCACGTCCACCCTCACGACCGACCGCAGACGCCTCCCTCAAAGCGGTGACAATGTCCGTATACAACTTGTCTATTATAAATCTATCTATCTATTATTGTGCCATTATATAATATTAGGTCCTTACATACGAAATTGCCGTTCAGTATCAAAAAAGTGAAACAAGTTTTTTTTAATGAAATTATTATTTAATCAATCAAAGTATGCGCCGTTGTTATCGATCCACTTCCGCCATTTTATAGGCAGATCATTGATACCTTTGGAAAAAAAATCCTGGGAGCGAGAGTCTATGAACTGTTTGAAGGCGGTTTTGACTGCCTCATCAGATTTGAAATTTTTTCCTTGTAAAAAGTTATCCAAATTTTGAAAAAAGTGGTAATCGGTTGGGGCAAGATCTGGAGAGTATGGTGGGTGACGCAGAGGTTCCAGTCGCAGCTCCTCTAACTTGGCGATCGTTTGATGTGCACTGTGTGGTCTAGCGTTATCCTGAAGGAGCAGTGGGCTAGAGCAATTCATCAGTCTCAGTTGTTTAATGGCGATGCAATTGTTGGCAATACAAGTCTGCAGTAATCGTCTGGCCTGATTTCAAGAAGCTGTAGTGGATAACACCAGCACTGGTCCACCAAACACTAACCAGAATCTTTTTTTTGGTCAGTTTTCGCTTAGGGCAAGGTTTTGCCGGTTCTCCAGGGTCAAGCCATTGTGATGATCGCTTCCGATTGTCGTACAGGATCCATTTCTCATCACAAGTCACGATACGGTTCAAAATCCCCTCATTATTGTGGCGATTAAGCAAAGAAACGCAGCAAGCAACGCGTGTTTGTTGGTTTGCTTCAGTCAATTCGTGCGGTACCCACTTTTCGAGTTTTTTAATTTTTCCGATTTGGCGCAAGTGGATAAGTATCGTTTTGTCACTTACGCCGAAGGCTGCTGCTAATTCAGAAGTGGTTTGAGATGGATCCGCTTCCACTATCGCCTTCAATTCTTCGTTATTCACTTGAGTATCAGGTCGTCCACGAGGCTCATTGTGTAAATCGAAATTTCCAGAAAGGAAACGTTGAAACCAAAAACGCACCGTTCGTTCGTTAGCGGTGCCTGGTCCATACACGTCGTTAATTCTTCGAGTCGTTTCTGCAGCACTGGTGCCAAGGTGGAACTCGTATTCGTAAATACCGCGAATTTTCAATTTGTCCATAGTTGTTGTTATAGCAATGTTGAAACTCAAACAAATGATGTTAAAACAAGTAAGGACCTAATATTATATACAAAAAAAATAACTGAAACGCGTTACATGTGCGTCGTTTGCGGTGTAGCGCTGTGTGTGGACCCCTGCTTTCGAATCTATCATACTTTGGCTGATTTCTGAGTTGAAATACATAGATGTATAAGTTACTAATAAATTTATAGCTTGTTAATTCAGTTAAAGTCGTGTAGAAAAACTAATTTTGTTTTCATGTTTAAATTAAAAGTTTTCTATTTCATATCCTAGCTCGACGAAAAATGTAACTGTTTTTTAAAAATTTTCTGTTATTCTATATAAATATGAACAAGATTTGAAATAATAGTCATGTATATTATTCATATTTTTTAATTAAAATCTTACATAACATTTATTTTAGTTACATTATTTGTTCCCTGATATGATTTTAACATACATAAGTAATCATCACAACAGTAAATTTAACAAACAATCAGTAAATTCAATCAGTCTTCATCGAGATTAATTGCCCACTAGAGTGCTTAATCTTCAGTAGTTTTACCATTTTCAAAATTTCGACATAAGCTGTAGAACGCATACATGGCTTTAAGAATTTTAATTCTTCCATTAATAAAAGGCTGAAATGGTATTTCCTTTTGCCTATTTCATTTTCAGGAATACACTCTAGACAAAATGATTTTTCATTTAGTTGATTAGTATTAGACTTTGAGTGGCTTTCATCAGAATCATCAGGTTTAAAGACATTATTGGAGTCAGATTTTTTTTCATTGCTTCTTATGACATTAACACATTTCACTTTATTTTGTATACCTGGTTTGGAGTATCTTAAAAAGATCTTGAGATTCTTTAATTTTGTCAATAGTTTCCGGGGCAATTTCATCACTTCCATCTCTTTCACGTTTTCTAGATAGAATACTTTGAGACATCTGATCATCGTCGACAAAAATTGGTTGCGAATACGGTTCATTTTCGTCAATTTTAGTTTCATCCGAAGATTTGTATACTCAATACTAAAACAAATATCAAAATCAAAATGTTTAGATATCATTACACATTATTAACAGTTATAAAATAGACACTTACCACCATTCATGATTATCACCGTTTCTTAGACTTTGAATATTAATAACAATGAAACTGAACAATGACAAGCGTGCAGGTACAACAACCATCTAAATAATTATAAGTGAGTATTTTTCCATCGTTTCATGCAAGATCGCTATGTTTTCATTCACTTTTGAAAGGGCAATTCAATTCTTTATTTGCTTAATAAGAGTTTCGAAAGATGAAGCTATCTACAGACCCGACTGCCCCTCGGCGGCGAGCAGACTGAGACATCGAGGCGTACCAATACGACGTCGCTAATCGCTGCTCACTTCTACATACTAGAATCTATATAAAATATATATACTTATTTGATTGAGTACTATTTAAATTATAATCTTGTGAAAGTGTTACTCCGGAACCCCAGTAGGGTTCCTCGTGCCGGGGAGAAATTTTCCTTACTCTGGCGAGACCACTTCTGCCGTGATTCACCCGTGCTGGTGCTACGTTTTCCTCAAAGTGACTAGCCTACTGCAACAGTGCTCTCTACCACCGGCACTTCCGAGGACAGTAGCGGGTTGATATAAATTTAATTACCGGTAGTATTGCGGTGCGGTAATAATAATTATCCACGACCCTAAGTCACTATTATTATGATTATGTTAGATTAATAAATATTGTTCTAGTTGTAATATTTGTATTATTGTCTTCCAACCTACTAGTGATGTAACGAATGTCTTTTTTTTAGCATTCGCGAATGCGAATGCGAATATTCAGTCTTTGTTCATATTTGGCGCCAATTTGTCTATAGCTTGGCGGCAGTCGCGTTCGGATAAAGTTCGTTACGTTCGACAGAATCTTCAACAGAAAAACGCGTGGCAAAAGACGTCGACCCTTTAACTTGGTGGAAAGTGAACACGGAAAAATACGGTCTTCTGTTTCCTGTAGTTCGGAATTATTTGGTTACACCATCAACGAGTGTACCAAGCGAGCGCATGTTTAGTGGCGCTGGACTTATTTACACACTATATCGAAACAGACTTGACGGAGACAAGGCGTCAAAGCTTTTATTTTTGAAATTTAATATTCCTTTACTATAGTTTATGTATTAACTTAAAAAAGTTTAAAAAAAAAAGTATTTTTGTTTAAACTATGTAACATAAAGTTTACTGAGGAAGAATACAGTTTTAGTTTAATATAATTATAATTTATAGTTTTATTCAAGGAGAAGTTACATAAAGACTGATAAAAGTTACAAAGAAAAATTTGCTTTTGTTTGTTTCATTCCATCACATTTCTTGTTTTATATTTTTTGAATTTTATTTTTAAGCTATATCAAAGTAAAACACATAATTTTGTGTTTTTTGTTAAGTATTTGTAATGTTACATTTATGGTTTATTGAAGAAGAATAATGTTTTTCTTTAATCATAACTTTTTTCAATAAATTTACTTAGGGTTCAAAGATTTTGTTGCCACTATAAATCCTAATTATGAGTTGCCTAGCAGGAAGACTTTATCTAATTCATTGTTGTTGGCTGAATACAACGAAAAGCTTGCAGAAGTTCAGTCGCTTGTTCAAAAACAGTGTGTGAGTATTTGTGCTACTGTTGACTGCTGGACTTCAAAGAATTTAGAGGCATGCATGGCAGTTACAGGTCATTTTATTAATAAAGAAACACTGAAGTTTACAGCATTTTAATACAATGTACAGCGATAGAAGGTCACCACACAGGAGAAAGATTAGCTGCTGAGCTGAGAGCAATTTTTGCTGAATGGGCAATCAGTGACAAAATTAATTTCATTATTACGGATAATGCATCTAATATCATAGCAGCTACAAGGATTTTGGGTATACCACATTATGGTTGCTTTGCTCACAAATTAAATTTAATCGTACAATCAGCATTGGCCAATGATAGTATTGCACATACAACCGCCAAAGTGCAGAAAACTGTGTTCCATTTTAAACGTAGTACAATATCTAAAGAGAAGCTTTTAAAATATCAAATTACGGCACAAAATATAGCTCAGCCCAAAACTTTGTTACTAGCGGTACCTACCGCTGGAACTCTACGTACCAAATGCTAGAGAGATTTGTTTCTCTGCAAGAAGCTTTGAGGGCTACTATTTCAAATTTAAATGTAGACCTTCCAGTAACACTCATAAAAGAATGGACCTGCATATCTCAAATGGGTCATTCTCAAAAGACCTGTTTTTCGAGCGGCCCCTTTTAATATCTGCATTTTAAACTGTAGTATTCATGACTTTTATATTTTTTATAATAAGTTTTTTGTCTCGTCTATTAAGCAAAATAAACTTATTTACTATTACCTGTACATAAATAAATAAATAAAAATGTCAAAAGCCGTTCTCATAATTTCCGTTCGCTGTCCCAAGACCAAAACTCAGGTTTTTTATATCATTACTTCAAAAAAAATGTATGACACAAGTTTTCCATGTATTACATTTGAAAGTAGATTAATGTAAGATGTTACGAAAAAATAATCATTCCTCTATTACGTCTATTTATTTAAATAAACGTTTTTAAGTGTTTGTCCCTTCATCGTACATTTTTTTCCGTCACGGTCACTATATAAATATCTCATCACTAACAATGTATTACCCCATCACTATCGCACCGGCGACCTTAGTCAGTAGTGCCGCAACAGTCAACCGAAGCAGTAGCGTGCCGTCTGTTCTCCTGACGAATTACAAACGTTAGTAATAATGTTCCGTTCGCGTCGATCGCAATCCCTTTAATTTCCGTCACATCATTTATTTATGTACTTTGATGCTTGAATTTTACGATAAATAGTAATTGTTATGTAAAAATTAAGTATTTGACTTATGCCTGAGTTAGTGATCCCTAGCACAAGCCATTTAATTATTAAAATTATAATAAGGTTTCTCTTTCATTTCCGTCACATAACTTCCGTCACGATTAAAGTGACGGAAATTATGTTAGTACTATAAACTACTGAATTACGCCTGCAATTTCGTCCGCGTGTTACATTAGAAGAGTATTTGTCTATCCCGTTGCATTTTCTAATTACTCAATCAGTTTTTTTTCTGACATACAAAATAAAAACATTTTTTTTATTTGTAATAATACTTCATATAGACCCTTTCTTTTGTGCGTTGCTCATCGGGTCTATGCAAAATACCTCATCCACTTCCACTTTGTGATGTAATAAGAATGAGTTATAGGGCTTTTTTTTCTCCGAGGGTAGTCTTGAAAGAAACACTGTTATATAAAGCTCTTGATAATTTAATTGAAATAAATTATAAATATAAGTGTTTTAAAACTATATACATAAAATATATTTATATTCCGCTTAGTAGTGCTAAATATTAAATAAATAAACATAACTTATGGTATAAATTAAGTAATTACTCCTACCTGCCGGTCTACTATCTTTCACTTCACATTACTATATAAAGTAAACAATAACATGGCACAAACACAGTTGCAAAAAGTGTTGGACACCCAGAAGTCTCTAGAAGATGCTGTGGCGAAGAGGATGGCTGACTTTGAGTCCCGTTTTACTGCATCAGCAGGTGCTCCAGAAGTTACTATACACAAGCTTTATCAAGAATATCTTTCCTTCAAGGAGTTGGTTTTAAATATACTTAAACTCTGCCAGCATCAAATCAGTGTTCTCACATATTCTGTGGACTCGCTGGATATGAGAAGTCGTAGAAAGGCTCTCATGGTTTCGGGCATTACGGAGAGTAAGGGGGAATGCCTAGTTGATATAGTTGCCAAACTTCTTAGTGATAGGCTTCAAATTGATGTTGGCCCTGGGGATCTGAACTTGTGTCATCGGCTGGGACAGATGGGCGAGCGAAGCAGGCCTGTGTTGGTGCGTTTCCACTCACTTCAGTTGAGGAACTCTGTGTGGCACAAGAAGGCTATGTTCAAGGGTACTCCGCATACTCTGAAGGAGTTCCTTACACGACTGCGACAAACTTTGTTCACCGAGGCTAAGGCGCATTTTGGTATGAAGCGGTGCTGGACCACGGACGGCGTCATTAATATTAAGCTGCCATCTGGCAAAAGGGCTAAGGTGACCACCAAGGCTGAGCTTCTTGCCTTGACAGAGGAGTTTCCCAGCAGTAATCAAGGCAAGTCCACAGGCGCGATGCGACCGGCGCCTCATCAGTCAAAGGCCGGCCCCTCAGTGGAAGTAGTTGCCTCGGCGACTGACAAGAAACTGCTGACGAGGAGACAAGCGCAAGCGCAGACATCCAAGCCGAAGTAATGTTACTTATTAGTGATCTAGTAGTTACCTAATAACTTTTCTAGTATGCCATCATTGTGGACGTGTATTTGTAGGTAGATTAATTTTATTTCACTTTTGTTTAAAGTTCACAAATAAGTAGGTACCTACTGTTAAATCTCATAACTTATAATTCAGATTTACTTGTTTTTTAGGGTTCCGTACCTCAAAAGGAAAAAACGGAACCCTTATAGGATCACTTTGTTGTCCGTCTGTCCGTCCGTCCGTCCGTCTGTCAAGACCCTTTTTCTCAGGAACGCGTGGAGGTATGAAGCTGAAATTTATATCAATTACTCAGGTCTACTGTCCCTTGAAGCTGTGAAAAAATCAAACTTCTAAGCCAACGCAATCAAAAGATACAGCCGTTTATGCCGCAAATTTTCGACACTTGCAAGGGAATCAAAACCTACAGGGTGCTTCCCGTGAGTCAGAATCTTGAAATTTGGTACGAAGCAACGTCTTATAGCATAGATAAAGGAAAAATTACGAAAACCATAAATTTTTAGTTACATCACATAATATATTTTTTTTTAATAATTTTAAACTTACTACCCATTTCCTCATAAACGCGTAGAGGTATTAAATTGAAATTCATACCAAATACTAAACCTTGCAGGTTTGTACGGAACCCTCGGTGCGCGAGTCCGACTCGCACTTGGCCGGTTTTTTTTTGTTTGTTCTTTGTTTGCTTGCAGAATGCAGATATGCATTCTGTCAATGTCAAATGTCATTTGTCACATTTATTTCTCTTTGTTGGCGTTGACACTAGAAATACGTTCCGTTTCGTTTCTTTCTTAACTTTCTTAAATAGTAATAAAATATTTTGTTCTTTTTTGCCGGCAGGACAAAACATTTAATAGATTAAATTTATAAAATAGTATTAAAGCCTATATATTATTACTTATATTATATTTATTGATATTTATACTTAGTATGCAGCAAGACGATGTCAATGTTTCTTTTATTACAGCATCAGATGGGTGTGATTCCAGTTTTGAATCTTGTACTTCAGATAGTTCTATTTTGACGGTGGGTGATAAGGTTCGTGAAGCTTTCAGTGGATGTGCTAAAAATCTAAATGTATGCCATATAAATGCGCAAAGCTTATCGGCACATTATACAAGCCTTCTTGAGGCATTTTCGTGAGATCTCGTAAGTGTTGTCTTGGTTTCAGAGAGTTGGCTTAAACCGAGTCTCCCGTCCACTAGTGTTGCACTCCCGGGCTTCGTGTTGATACGAAATGATCGGATTGGCAAGGGATCCGGAGGTGTAGCTATATATTTACGTAGTTCCATACCATATAGGGTTTTATCTCAATCTCCCTCTCAATATAGCGCTTCTGCTGAATATATATTCTTAGAAATAACAGTTAATGGTGCAAAAACACTGGTAGGCGTGGTTTACTGTCCTCCGGATATAAATTATTTTACGGAATTTGAAACCGTTCTTGACTCGGTTTGTGCGTATTACACGCATCAGTTGATAATGGGTGATATAAATACATGTCTGTTAAAAGACGACAGTCGATCCAAAAAACTTCAAAATATTGTCAAGTCAGTCAATCTCTCAATTCTTCCTTCTGGGACCACTCATCATACTAGCTTCGGTGACACAATTATTGACTTGATCCTCACATCTTCGGATAATCTTATCGCCAGCCATGGTCAATTCTCTGCCCCATGTTTTTCTCATCATGACCTCATAGTCAACCAGGGTAATTGTAAACACTTAATTTTTTTTTAGTACCATAATTTAAGTTTTATGTTATATATTTTTTTATTTACAAATAATATAATAAAATTATATGTATTACTATAGTTGGGCGTGTAATCTATAATTTAATATATATGTTTATTAAATTGATTAGTAAATATGATCTCTACATCGCTGTTTACAATTACCCATCAATATTTTTACAAATTATGAATTTTGGGGCAATTGGAAACATGTAATTCAGTATCTGTAAGAGATACAGTTTATATATTCACTTAATTTTGATGGACACTTAATATAAATCTAAATAAAGAGAAATCAATCTCATTCCTTATCAAGGGGGTAATTGAAAACTCTTTGTGTTGCTCTTTCGATATGGCAAAGAAAATATCTGGGTAATTGGAAACAAAGCAGTCACTTAGGGGTAATTGTAAACAAGCTAGACTTATTATATTTAATTATGTATGTGGTAAATGGAAACAATTTAAAAGTAATTGCAAAACCTTTATTGTGAGATAAAAAAGACAAATGTTACATATTTCTTAATATTTAAATCAGTGTTTAAGCCCGTTCAAATACGTCAATTGGCTTTTCAAATTTATATAACATTCTTTCTCCTCTTAATATAATGCGAGGTTCACTTACAATCCCTAAAACATCATCATATGGCACATCACTTTTGTCATTCTCATTAAGTGTGTACAATGTTTTGGAACTGTCCATACATTTCAGGGATGTAACTTGTATCTCCATTTCTTCATCATCAACAGAATCCACCATACAAAGATATTTATAAATCGTAGTCATTCGTTTTCCACCTTTAAATGAAACCAGAACAAAATTTCCACATTCTGGATTTTTATCCTTATTCGGTTCATCGAATTCTGTAGCATTTTCAAATTCATCACATAAATTATAATCGCTGTTATCACTCTCATTGTATTCTACAGCATCACCTACATCCTCTTCTGACGTAGACATATCAACATCCCTTTCTTTCAGTCTCTGTTTTTTAGTTGTTGGTTCTCCTGCATTAACAAACTTTTTTGGTTACTTTTTACCTTTCTCTTTCATGTCAACTTTTTTCTGAATTTTATTTCCAGTCTTTTTTTTCTGTTTGTCATCTTCAGCCTTTTTAAGTCTTTCTTTTACTTCATTAGTTGTTAGGACTTCACCAAATGCGCATTGTTTGAGTCTAGGTATTACCGGTTTCTTCACTGGCTTAACAATATTAAAAATGTTCTCTAATTGCACTTTACTTGGTGATTTTATTTCTTCGTCTAATGTTACAGAATAAAAGCACTGCTTAATTTTCTTTTAATGTGGTCTGCTGTTGTAGTATCTAAAGCTATAAGTTTAAGTATTTGACTAATCAAAGGAGAACTATTGTTATTATCGTCTTGAACCACCTTATAGCTTTTAGATGTAGAGGGCAAAATAGTATTTGGTTCTATCTGAAGACATTCATTTGTAATGTATGTACGTTGTTTATCAGCCTGTTCAACCTCTATCTGATGTGTGTGACTTTCTGACATATTTGGAATCTCAACTTCTTCTCGAAACAATGTCTCACTTTCTGTTTGCTGTATAATTATTTGTTCATTTTGGGAATTATTGGAATTCGGATTCTCTTCTATTGGATTTCTACTCATTTCTTCTATTTCAATTGTATTAGCTGTTGGTTCGTTTACTCTTTTTGTTTGCTCGGAAAGAATATGCTCTGTCTCTTGTTGAATTTCAGGATAGTTAAATTGTATAATTGGGTTATCCACAGTCTTATCTATAATAATATCTGTGTAAAGTTGTAAGTCCTCAGGTTTAAAAAGGTGTTTAGGAAATTTGGATGGGTCAACTGGATACAAGCCAGTTGTACTAAAACCAGACTTAATATTTTCCGTTTTCATAGCCAATTTATATACTTCCGCCAGCAATTCAGTAAACTGAGACCGCGATAGCCTTCCTGTCCCCAAACCCATTTGTTTGATGCCATTTTCAACAAATTTTTTATCCCAAGCTTTCTTGACTGGACCAAATACGCATTTGTCAAGTGGTTGGATCCTGTCTGTTAAATGGCTTGGAAATTTCAGCAAGATAATGTTAGCTTTTTCGGCTTCTTCAATTATTCTCAGACTTATATGACTAGCATGTCCATCATAGATTAACAAAGCTTTTTGATTCGGTTCATTTCGGTCTTTTCGTAATTCATTAACATATGGAATAAAAGACTTTGAGAGCCAATTGAAAAATACTGATTCTTCCATCCAACCATTTTTCGTGGCTGCATATAATGTACCTGGATAAGATTTTTCTGATGTCCAACGAGCTTGAACTGCTGCTCCTTTAAATACAATTAAAGGAGGTAAAACATGACCTTCAGCTGAAACACAAGCAAGAACTGTTGTCGATTCTCGTCCGGAGCCCCCAGACACCCGAGACAGAGGTTTCCCTTTCTCACCTATCCCTCTAACTCTGCTTGGATCGCTCTGGAAACCACTTTCGTCACAGTTATATATATAAATCCTGGTTTATCTTCCAATTGGTTTTCAATCACAACTCGCTGAAGAGTGTTGTAAAAGTCATACACAATATATGGTTTCCGAGCATCTTTTCTTGCCTTCTGCAGGTGTTCAGGCTTTTTTAAACTAAGCTCCGGATGTCGTTTCATGAAACTTATGTACCAATCATCCCCTGGCTTGTTATCTTTGAATGGTGTCTTTAATTCCTTGCTTTCAACATACTCTTTTATTAGTAACTTCAGCTCTTCCTTTAAACATGGGTGGCCCATTTGGGCTCTCATCTTTAGACACGATACAATGTATTCTTCAACATTTTCTGGCAACGCTTTTTTAACACCAGCACCCATTCGCTCTATATGTATTTTTCTTTCCTTTATTCTATCAAATATTACTTTAGTGGGTATGTTGTACGTTTCTGCTGCCTGTCTATACGTTTTTCTCTTTTCTTCAACATCTTTAACGGCTTTATAAATATCCTCCAAAGTGTATTTCGTGTCGCGTTTACGGACATAAACACGTGGCATTTTTATATAACCTGAAACATAAAATGTTTACTTTTACCCACCTTCACCTTCCTTGCATATATATTAACCGTTATCAATTACCCCATCCGTTTACAATTAACCCAGATGCTGTTTACAATTGACCCAATATCATTTATTGATGGGTAATTGTAAACATGACTTTGTAGCGTGGCGGTTAAATTTAAGCGTTCAAAAGCATAAAAAAAGCAAAGATAAACCCATTATTAATTGTTCAATACAACAGCGGTTTACTTACTTTTATATTTTTTTTTTTAAATGGAGTCGTTCTGTTGTTTATCCAATCTAAAAATCACTTTTTAGTCCCGCGTTTTTGCAATCACACACAGTTGCTTTTCTGTTGACGCCATTTTGAATTTTGACAGCTGCGGCCATAGACTATAGAATATACTTGCGTTTCATTACACGCAACTTAATAGTTTGCATGAATAAACATGAAATACGACGAGTGTTACCAATCACCCCTGTTTACAATTACACTGGTTGACCCTATATGCTTCTTATAGTTGAAAACTCCAAAAGTTAAGCCTGTGACTCTGAATATACGTTGTTTTTCACGTATGGACACCTCAGCACTCCAGGAGGACGCGTAAAAATAGACTGGACGCCAGTATATAGTGCGTCAACAGTGCATGATAAAGTCTCTCAATTTAATAAAATAGTTCTGACACTGTATGATGTACACGCGCCTGTACGTAAAATTAAGGTAAAGCGTCCACCTGCTCCGTGGATCTCAGATGGTATACGGATGGCAATGAGGAAGAGGGATCGTGCATTTCGTAAGTTCAAAAAAGATCGTTCTCCTGAAAATTGGAGCTACTATAAGGCTGCAAGGAATCTGTGTAATCATATGTGTAGAAACGCCAAACGCCAATATTTCATTAACAACTTAGAAAATTCTTCATCCTCAAATATTTGGAAGTTCCTTAATTCTATCGGTATCGGTAAGGTCAAGAATTCTGTTGCTAATATCCCTTTTAGCTTAAATGATCTAAATCAGCATTTTACGAATGTTACAACTATTGAGACTAATCTCAAACACAATACAATTGCTTCCATCTCTACCTTACCTGCACCTGATACCGAAGTTTTTGTTTTCACACCGGTCACTGAGGATTATATAAGGAAAACGATTAATTCCATCCATTCGAATGCTGTTGGATACGACAATATAAGCAGAGCTATGATCATGCATATTTTGAACTATGCCCTTTCTGCTATCACCCACATTGTCAACTCTAGCTTGTCCCAACATGCCTTTCCTTCTGCTTGGCGTAATGCCTTTGTGCGTCCGCTGCCAAAAATTTCCGTCCCGCTGTGCTTGAATGACATACGTCCAATTTCCATTTTACCTTTCCTTTCAAAGCTTTTAGAAGCCACTGTTCAAAAACAACTTTCGGACTATATGCACAAATTTAATCTCTTTGACCCCTTTCAGTCAGGTTTTAGACAAGGACACAGTACCACTACCGCATTGCTTAAAATTACTGATGATGTCAGATATGGCATGGAGGGTACCATGGTTACTGTTATTGTTCTAATAGATTTTTCGAATGCCTTTAACACGGTTAACACTGACATACTTCTTGCAATATTATTATCCCTTAATATGTCATCCTCAGTAATCGATTGGTTTGATTCATATCTTCGCGGACGCCGACAATCTGTTCGTTCTGAGCAATCAGAATCGGATTGGAGGGACGTTATTGCTGGTGTACCGCAGGGCGGTGTGCTATCTCCCATTTTATTTTCTATTTTTATAAATACTCTTTCCCATATTCTCACTTGCTCCTACCATTTTTATGCCGATGACTTGCAGCTTTATGTACAAACCGACGTTGCTGACCTCAATGATGCCATTGCTACACTTAATGGTAACTTAAATAATATACTGCAATGGTCTAACAACTTTGGTATCACAGTTAACCCGAAGAAATGCCAAGCAATTATTGCGGGTAGTGGACGACAACTGCCAAACATCAATTTAGATGTTTTGACACCAATTAAGTATGTGGCATCACCTACATACTTATATACACACTACGCATCAACCTAAAACATTTAATCACAAAATGTATTGGTACATCAACACAAATCGGAAGACGGTCGAATCGTACGGCATAAATACTAATAAGTCCCGGCCGGCCGAGAGAACAATGGGTGACGTTGCGCGCCTACCACTGCACTCCGTGTTGCTACGCAGGCAAACCAGTCCGCCGCTAACAGCCGACGCACGCGCATGTCGCTCCTATCTATGTATCGCGCGCGCCTACTGCCTAACTTTGCTTGCTTACGTACCTACTGCCGCTTTGCGTATTGTGTCTTCCAATCTGTGAACTCTAGACTTTTTCCTACCTATGCTTGTGTTCATAAACTGTGCCTTCTGTGACTTTCTTAAACTGTGCCTTCTGTGACTTTCTTCCGTGCCTTCTATGTAAATGTTTCATGTTGAACTTTGGGAATATATCGAGTGAAACAAAGTGAGTTGTTATTAATTATTCTCCTCATCGAGTCAAACCTACAACCACAGTGGTGACCCTCTTGAAGAATACCTACTCGGAATACCAAGAAGGTAGGATAATCGAGCATAATGTCTGACAATGAATCTACCTCCAATAAAAATGACGAACGAGACGGAAAGCCATTTACACCATACGATCTTTGTCGAGTTGGTGTCCGACTTCCCCCGTTTTGGCCTGAAGAGCCCGCCGTATGGTTCGCTCAAATCGAAGGCAGCTTCGCACTATCGAAGATTAAAGACGACGAGACCAAGTACCACTACGTCAGCGCTCAACTTGAACACAGATACGCGGCCGAAGTAAAGGACATACTAGTCAACCCACCGGCCACCAGGAAGTACGAAACTCTCAAAGCTGAACTTATCAAGCGATTATCGGCCTCCAGAGAAAAAGAAGTGACTCAACTCCTGATGCACGAAGAACTCGGATCAAGACGACCATCGCAGTTACTTCGACAATTACGTCATTTAGCTGGCAGGAATATCCCAGATGATCTCATGCGTACCATTTGGACCAGTCGTTTACCAACCAACCTACAGACGGTTATTGCATCACAACCAGAGTCTTCACTGGAAGCTCTCTCGGACCTAGCAGACAAGGTGCATGATATGGTGCCTTCTACGCCCCAAGTTGCATCTACTGATGCCGCACCAGGATCACTACTGGAGAAGCTCACCCGCGAAGTTGCAGAGCTCAGCCGCCAAGTCAAGGCTCTCGCCATGGACAACTCGAGAAGATCACGTTCAAATCAGAGAGGCAATCAGCGCAGTAAGAGTCGTACCCGCTCGAATTCAAGTTATCGCAAGTTTCCGACCTGCTTCTACCACAATAAGTACGGTGACAATGCACGGACCTGCGTCAAACCTTGCGATTATCAGCAGGAAAAAGCCAGCGGCAGTCGCTGATGGCGACTAGTGATTGCCCCATCTCATCAGGTCGCCTATTTGTTTCGGACCGCAAATCGAAGACCCAGTTCCTGGTCGACACCGGCAGCGACCTCTGCGTCTTCCCTCGCTCGGCTTTGAAAACCAGACGACCAAAAACTACCTACGAACTCTTCGCAGCTAACGGATCACCGATAGGTACTTATGGGTTCATACAATTTGAACTCGACCTTGGCCTACGCCGAGTCTTCTCCTGGCGCTTCACCGTGGCTGACGTCAGCAAGGCTATCATCGGTGCCGATTTTTTGTCACACTATGGCTTGATCGTCGACTGTCGCAACCGCCGCCTCATCGATAACCACACCTCGTTATCGACAACTGCAGCGCTTGCCTCACCATCAGATGCCATATCTTCTGTCAAAACCATCGTCGGCGAGTCTAAGTACATTGAACTTCTTCGAGAATTTCCGGAGGTTACTAGACCTCCCGGAACTCATCGAGTTATTAGCCACAATACTGTCCATTTTATTCGGACCACGCCTGGCCCTCCCGTACACTGCACACCACGACGTCTAGCTCCAGAAAAACTCAAAATCGCCAAGCCGGAGTTCAACGAGATGCTTAAATCCGGAACAGCCAGACCTTCAGAGAGCCCATGGTCGTCTCCCTTACACCTAGTCCCCAAGAAAGATGACGGCTGGCGACCATGCGGCGATTACAGAGCATTGAACGCTCGAACAGTGCCGGATAGATATCCAATCCGTCATATACAGGACTTTACGCAGAATATTTCAGGCTGTAAAATCTTTTCAAAAATTGATCTGGTCAAAGCATACAATCAAATCCCCGTTAATCCAGAGGATATTCCAAAGACATCAATCTCAACACCGTTTGGAATGTATGAATTTCCATATATGAGCTTCGGCCTGAGAAATGCGGGCCAGACATTCCAGCGGTTCGTTGATGAGATGACAAGAGACCTGGAATTCTGCTACAGTTATCTCGACGACTTCCTCATCTTTAGTCCTGATCCGGAAACTCACATTCAGCATTTGCAGAAGCTATTCGCCCGGCTGAAAGAGTTCGGAATGGTTATAAACCCTTCCAAGTGCGTGTTTGGAGCAGAAGAGGTCATATTCCTGGGTTGCTTAGTATCATCGGCTGGCATCAAACCCATGGAAAGTAAAGTTGAAGCTATCAAGCAGTATCCTATCCCTAAAAACGTCAGGAAACTTCGTCGATTTCTGGGGATGATTAATTTTTATCGTCGTTTCCTCAAAGACGCTGCTAAGTCACAATCCATGCTCCACGACCTTCTCATTGGAACAGTCAAAGGTTCTCACCCCGTGACGCTAATCGGTGACACGCTGAACGCCTTTGAAGATTGCAAGCAAAGTCTATGCAACGCTGCACTTTTGGCACACCCGAACATGAACGCCAAACTACCTTTAGTCACAGATGCTTCGGACACAACTATCGGAGCCGTCCTGCAACAACATGTTGATAAAGAATAGCAACCATTGGCTTTCTTTAGTCGCAAGCTTAACCCTGCCCAAAGAAAATATTCTCCGTACGACAGAGAGTTGCTAGCCATATACGAGTCCATAAAGCATTTTCGACACTTCGTTGAGGCACGTCATTTTACAGTCTATACGGATCACAAACCGATATGCTTTGCGTTCCAACAGCGAAAAGATAAATGTTTACCGCGACAATTTCGCCATTTAGATTTTATTTCGCAGTTTACTACAGATTTGCAACATATTTCCGGAAAAGACAACGTTGTGGCAGACGCCCTTTCGAGAATAGAGGAACTGGTGCAACCCGTCGACCAGGAAAAAGTAGCCACGTCACAAACTTCCGACACAGAGTTACAGCAGATCTTAAAAGGCGACACCTCACTCCAACTTGTCAAAATAATCATACCTGGTACACGGACGGAGTTATACTGTGATCAATCTACGCAGACACCTCGCCCGTACATACCAGCTGAGTTCAGGAAACAAGTTTTCAACAGCTTGCACTCGCTCAGCCATCCAGGATCAACGCAACGACAAAATTGGTTACAGACCGTTACGTCTGGCCCAACATAAACAAAGACTGTCGCGAATGGGCAAAATCATGTCACGCTTGCCAGTCTACAAAAATCATACGATATGTTACACCCTCATTAGGCTCCTTCAATCTACTACGCGCCAGATTCCAGCATATCCACATTGACTTAGTCAGCCCGTTACCATTGTCGGATGGTTTTCGCTATTGCCTTACCGCAGTCGACCGATTTACTAGATGGCCTGAGGCAATACCATTGACAGACATCACAGCTGAGACGGTTGCTAAAGCTTTTGTCAGCAATTGGATCGCAAGATATGGATGTCCTGCCGAAGTAGTCACGGACCGTGGCAAACAGTTCGAATCAGCCCTAATGAAGCAACTTGCCGAACTCGCTGGATTCCAGCGTAACAGGACCACAGCATACCACCCCGCTAGTAATGGCATGGTGGAACGGATGCACAGACAGCTTAAGTCCGCCATTAAATGTCATGAAAGTCAAAGTTGGACAGAAAACTTACCTTTGGTTTTGCTAGGAATGAGAACAGCTTTCAAACCAGACATTCAAGCATCACCTGCTGAACTTTTATACGGCGAAACGCTCAGATTGCCTGGAGAATTTTTCCAGCCCTGCAAAACTACACATACTACGGACTTAACGGACTTCACAGCAAGACTTCGTTCCATGATGAGTGCAATCCGTCCTCTACCCGCATCTAGACATTGTGGAAGAAACATATTTGTCTTCAAGGACTTACCTTCCGCAACACACGTATACGTGAGAGATGACAGCGTCAAGGGACCCCTGCAACCAGCATACTCAGGCCCCCACAAAGTCCTGCAAAAAGGAGATAAGTTTTATAAGTTACTGGTGAAAGGCAAAGAACAGACTGTTACCATAGAACGCTTAAAACCAGCATACTCACTTACCTCTGATGAACAGATCACGAAGACGGAGACAGCGAAACCTGAAAACCTGGAAGAAAACATTAAACTTACCTCAAAAAGAACTCGTTCCGGAAGAGTAGTCAAATTTCCTGACTACTATCGCCCGTCCTAAGCCGGTCTCTGGAGGGGAGACCTGTGGCATCACCTACATACTTATATACACACTACGCATCAACCTAAAACATTTAATCACAAAATGTATTGGTACATCAACACAAATCGGAAGACGGTCGAATCGTACGGCATAAATGCTAATAAGTCCCGGCCGGCCGAGAGAACAATGGGTGACGTTGCGCGCCTACCACTGCACTCCGTGTTGCTACGCAGGCAAACCAGTCCGCCGCTAACAGCCGACGCACGCGCATGTCGCTCCTATCTATGTATCGCGCGCTACTACTGCCTAACTTTGCTTGCTTACGAGTACGTACCTACTGCCGCTTTGCGTATTGTGTCTTCCAATCTGTGAACTCTAGACTTTTTCCTACCTATGCTTGTGTTCATAAACTGTGCCTTCTGTGACTTTCTTAAACTGTGCCTTCTGTGACTTTCTTCCGTGCCTTCTATGTAAATGTTTCATGTTGAACTTTGGGAATATATCGAGTGAAACAAAGTGAGTTGTTATTAATTATTCTCCTCATCGAGTCAAACCTACAACCACAAGTATAATGGTAACATTTTACCGTTTTCAACCTCTATTAAAGATCTTGGCCTAGTTATTGACACTAAACTTAATTGGATCCCACATCTTGCTGAGGTCAGTCGGAAAGTCTTTGCAACAATGCATTACCTCAATAACCTCAAAAACTTTCTTCCTATCAAAACCAAAATTATGCTGGTCCAATCTCTGGTTCTCCCCATTATCGATTATGCTGATGTGTGTTATTTGGACATAACTGAGGATCAGCTCAGTAAGCTTGAACGCCTCTTAAACAATTGTATTAGATTTATATTTTGTCTTCGCAAGTATGATCACATATCCGCTTATCGTCCTCAGCTTAAATGGCTCACTATCAAACAGCGTAGAAATCTACATATTCTTTGTTATCTTCATAGTGTTATCTATAATCCTTCTGCTCCCAGTTACATGATATCTAAATTTCATCTCCTTAGCTCAACTCATGATAGAAATCTACGCTCCTCTAACACAATGCAACTTGCTGTTCCTTCTCACCGTACTGGTTTCTTTTCTAATTCATTTGCCGTGACGGCTGTTCGGCTCTGGAATGCCCTCCCTAATAGCATTACGAGATCACACAATCGTGATTATTTCAAAATGCTGGTCAAAAAATATTATCTGGAATCAAATTAAACTCTCTCTGCTGTATATAATATATAGATATGTGTATGTATATAGTTTAGTATATATGTATGGTATTTATTTAATGTTTCTGTGGATATATATGTATGTATGTATTGTTATAAATCGTTTCATGTATTATGTAATAAAATTATGTTGAAATAATAATATTTATATTGGGTATATGTATTTGTTGTGTAATATTATGTAATAATGTTGTATTGTAATAGTGCTAAAACTTGCACCCCTTCTACCAACTTCTCGATGTGTCCCAAAGGCAAACTGGTAGATAATGCATAGCGTTAAGTTTGACCCATTGTAATCAATCAAATATGAGATTGTGTGCAATAAACTTAAATAAATAAAAATACTTACTTGGTAACTTTTGTTATACAGTATGGCGAAACCAAAGGCAAGTAGAGAAGACATTCTAGATAAACAAAAATTAAGGCAGAGAAAAAGGAGAGAAAAAATTCAAAATGATCCCATACTATATGAAAAATATAAAGAAAAAGATCGCCAAAAATATTTAAAACGTAAAAAAGAAGGTAAAATTCTACCCATTAGCCAAGAAACTCCTGCACGTCAAAAGAAAATACGAAAGCGAAACAGAGATAACGTCAAAGAATTTTTTAGGCGTCAAAAGGAGAAAAAAATATTAGAAACGATTCAAGAAGTCAGTATAACTGAAACAGACCCAGAATTATCAGTCAGTTTAACTCAAAATGAGGCAAATGATCCTCTCGCTTCACCATCTGCTGCGACCCTAAAAAATAATTTTAACACAGCAAATACAGGTTCTACTCAAACAAGGCAGACAAGAGGACTTAACTCGCTGAAGTCAAAGATTTTTACCTCAACTTCAGGTCTTAATTCAGGACAAATATTGGATGAGTATTCATCGTCAGGATGTTCGACCCCAACTGCATTCTTGCGAAGAAAGAGTTCCAATAGCTCAATTATATTTCTTCTTCAGAAACTACTCTATTGAAACCCAGGCGAAAAATAACATCACCTAACAAGTTAGCACTAAAACGATTTAAATATGAAACACAAAAAAAGTTCAAAGAATTAGAAGCAAAATTATTGATTTAAAGAGAATAAATAAAATGTATAAAAAACAGATACAAAGACTTAAAAGTACATACAATACAAATAAGAACAAAGAAAAACGAAAAAATGACGTGGAAATCACTAAAAATAATAGTATGACTGAGATGTTCGCTAAAAATGTTAAAAATGACATCGAAACATTCCTGGAAGAAGATGAAAATAGTCGTATTTGCGCTGGAAAAAAAGAGTATATTACAAGAAACAAAATAAAACATCAGAAACGCTATTTAACAAATACCTTACAAAATTTACATGTAAACTTCCTACAATCAGTTACTTACAAAATTAGCTATTCAACTTTCTGCAGAATGAGACCATTTTGGATTTTAGTTCCTGATGTAAATGCTCGTGATACTTGTATGTGCAAAATTCATTCCAATATGGATCTGATGGTATCTGCTCTGAAAACATTTAGTCTTATAAGTGAAAATAGCGCTGATAAAATTATGTCTTCATTATGTTGTAGTTCTTTAAATATAGAATGTTTAACAAGGAGTTGCACGCAATGTGCAAATATGACAATATTTTTTAAAGAATTTGATAATCGTAAAGAAATATTCTACTGGCATTGGATATCAAAAAAACAAGGTTATGTAAAAGATGGCGTAGAAAAAACTAGTAATAAAATCATTAAAGATAAAATAATAGCCTCTCCAAAACTTGTAATTGATAAATTTCATGATATGTTGCAACCTTATATGACTCACTGTGCCAATAATATTGAGCAAAACAGATTTTGCGACTAAAAGCTAACTTAAAAGAAGAAGATGCGATAGTGCATGTTGATTATAGTGAAAATTACAATACAAAATACGCTAACGAAATTCAATCATTTCATTTTGCAGGAAGTAGACGTCAAATAACACTGCATACTGTTATGATTTATTACAAAAAAAAATATAATTTAGAGAAGGTGTCATTTTGCACTATAAGTGAATCATTGAGACATGATGCTGTTGCAGTTTGGGAGCATTTAATTCCAGTTTTGGCACATATTGAAACAAAAGCGCCTCATGTTCGTGCTATTCATTTTATTTCAGACTTACCTACTGGCCAATACCGAAATAAAAATATGTTTTACATAATATCCGAATTAAAAAAATATAATAATAATCTAAAACTAATAACTTGGAACTACACAGAAACTGGGCACGGAAAAGGGGCACCAGATGGTCTCGGTGCCTCTGTAAAACGAATTGCAGACAGAATTGTAGCACAAGGTAATAATGTTGTGGATATTCAGACACTTGTAAGTTACTTAAAGACTGAATTAACTGGTATAATTATAGACATTGTTCACGAATCAGGTATACTACAAAAAGATCTTCTGTTACCAGCAAAATTGGCTGAATTTAAAGGGACTATGAAAGTGCATCAAGTGGTTTGGAGTTCTGAAACACCAGGCATTTTGGCAATGCGCCGATTGAGTTGTAATCTAGACAACTGTTTGGTGCAACCAGTACAATGCACACACAGAAAACACATTGGATTTTATAAGATCTTAGATAAACAAATTGCTACTGGTTGCCAAAGTACTCTAACTAACATGAGCCACATTACCAATAATCAGACGACCATTACAAACACAGTTTCACATACTTAAAAAAATATCAGAATTTTGTCAAATGTGTTATTGTCGTCTGTAAATAATGAACAAAATATATTTAAAGTTCCTTCTGCACCGCTTTCTTCGGGTATAAAGACACTTGAAGCAACCGACAGCGACTTGGATTTATCTGAAAATGATAGCTTTTGGGCACCAGTGTCACCGGCTATTTCTGATATCACTTTGCCCTCTTTCACGAATAACAATGAGTCTGATGACGAAAATTATAATATATTTTAATGTGTCTTGTCAAAATTGTTGAATTTTCAATTTAAATTTCTGATTTTTCATTAAAATGCTGGGTTAAAATATATCCCTATTTGATTAACATTTAGGGCCTAACAAAATATACTGAAACTATTTTAAGGGTAGATCCAGTCCATGATACTGAACAACTTTCCCCAAGGAACATAGCGAAATATGAAAAAAAAAAGTTTTTTCTGTAGAAACTAATCGGTCAATTTGTATAGAAGAACAAAAATAATATCTCATATGTGTTTCTTGGGAAAAGACTGCACTCTTAAAATAGTTTCAGTTTATTTTGTTAGACGTTAAATATCAAGAGACTAAATTGTTAAATTTTAATTTAGACTGATTTTAGTTTTTTAAATGCATATTGCATGTGTAGAACATTTAAAAAAATTGTTCAGCTCATTAGTTTCGTATTAATATTGTTTCTTTTTTTGAGCTTTTATTGCACGATTGCATCTTATGTTCCCATATACCTTTTAAAATTTTATTTTCTAATACAGAAAATATTTTTTGAATAGAATAAGTGTTTTTAGTTTTTTAAACAGATTTATTTTATTTCGAGAATTATGTTGATTTCTGTGATATATACATATTACATATATCATTGACTGATTTATTGTAAGTTATAGTAAGAAGCTAAACCGTGAAAAATTTAGATTAATATTTTATAAATGCTATGCACTACTGTGTTGTGCAACCAAAAATTCGTACAAAAGGCAAAATATGAATAATTTTATCATTGATATTATTGATTTATGAATAAGTTACTGTTACGTTTTATTTTAGATTAAAAAAATTAAACTAACTATCCAGGGTCGCTCATTTCAAATATATTTCTTAATTTAAAATTTGGTTTATAATATTTTTTGCGATTGTTTATAATATACATTTGTATCCTTGCTATGCAACCCCTATATGTATTACTTGAAAAGTGCTACTAATTACTTAAGTCCCTTTAAGACTGATTTGCCTACTTACCCATACATATTTAAATAGTTTTCTCCGTCGATTGTTTGCAAAGAATTTATTTCTAATAAATAAAATGCGTGATTTACAATGCTTTTTTAATTTACGTCACTGTATATTAATTTCCGTCACGCTAGAAAATATAATCATCGAATAATTCCAAAACTATTTAAAAATTTACAGGGAGAAATATTCCAATATATATAGTTTCACATATATTTTCATATTTTATAGCTACTTTAGCATTATAGTTAAAAATAAAAATCGTGACGGAAATTAGTCTGAGAACACCTTGTAGTGAGAATGACCCAAATATGCGAAGTTCTAAAACCTTTTGAAGACGCAACTAAAATAATCAGCGGTGAGGAATATTTGATAGCTACGAGTAGTAAAGCTTTAGTTTTAATAACTGGATTAAATACAGTGTTGGACCAGCTGTTGCAGCGTGATATTTTTGAAACTGTTAAAAAAACTGTAAAAAAACAGGGAATAGACTAGATTTGGAGATATTGAAAGCAATCACCTCACGCCTACGGTTCATCACAGTTCATAAGATACAGCCTGGTGACAGACAGAGAGAACGGACGGACAGACGCACATAGGGGTAATTTGATATAAAAGCTGGTTAAAAGTCAAAAAATCAAAATCGTACTAATCGAGCCGAAAACCGGTTTTTCTAGAAGCCAGGTAACAGGACCAACTACAGGTAGACGCTTAGGCGGCTTGCTCTCACCGTTTCTCCGCACCCTCAGTCGAAACCCACCTATTGTGAAAACAAGACGCGTACGTTCTCGACTTCGGAAATTTTCATCTCAGTTTCTATGTGTGCTGTGCTTTGTGGTGATAAGTTATCTGCGAAAGTTGTATTGGATATGGAAGGTGAAGGTATGTACTATTTTATTTTGTATTAACCCATTAGATTTATGCCTAAAGTCGCACCTCACAGGTAAATCTAAAATATCTCTGTTTCAGACGAGCTTTTTCATACAATTTTTTTTTTCAAAGTCGTTTTAGTTATGTGTCGAGTAATGTCGAGTAGGAATGTTAGTTTTATTATATAAAATAAACCTTCCTCCGCTCAAATCAGTAATAAAATCGTCCCCCACTGTCCCTCAGTCAGTTAAAGCTTGAATATAAAGATGTTAGTTAAAAAAGTCGAAAAAAACGGTTTTTTTTAAGTTCCTATTTTTCTTTTTTCTTTCAGCTGAATTGACAAATAACATGAAAAATATGACGAGGCGAGAACTTTTCAACATCTTTCAAGAGTTCAAAGGACACAAACTTGACGAAAAATTGGAATTGATGCAAGACCGCGTGAAGCTTACATCATGCCCTCCTGAGGAAAATAATACTCTTACTCGTGCATTACGTTGTTTCAAGAGTGAGTTAAAACAAAAATGGACAGCCGCAAATTATACGGAAGCCCGGGATTCCGTATAATTTACGGCTGTCGTCAAGTTTGTGTTCTTTGAACTCTTGAAAGATGTTGAAAAGTTCTCGCCTCGTCATATTTTTCATGTTATTTGTCAATTCAGCTAAAAGAAAAAAGAAAAATAGGAACTAAAAAAAAACCGTTTTTTTCGACCTTTTTAACTAACATCTTTATATTCAAGCTTTAACTGACTGAGGGACAGTGGGGGACGATTTTATTACTGATTTTAGCGGAGGAAGGTTTATTTTATATAATAAAACTAACATTCCTACTCGACATTACTTGATACATGACTAAATCGACTTTGAAAAAAAACAATTGTATGAAAAAGCTCTTCTGAAACAGAGATATTTTAGATTTACCTCTGAGGTGCGACTTTAGGCATAAATCTAATGGGTTAATGCAAAATAAAAGTAGTCTCTATACCCTTGAAAAAAATTGTTTAAAGTCAAGTAGTTGTGGTCGGCAGCCGGCTGTCGGCTAGTGTTCTAGTAAATGGCGCGGTGACGTCACGCCGGGCACAGGGCTACCGGCTGGGGGCTGAGAGGTTAAATAGGTTACAACCTTGTCGTCGAAGACCTCGTCATCAAGGACCTCGTCTTCGAGATCTTCAACATCGCTTTGGTCTTGATACTCTTGATCATAAAGCAGGTTGAGGTAATCTGCCGGTGGCTCCTCATTAACCCGCCAAGTCGACATGCTACAATTAAACAAACAAGTAAATTAATTTAAAAATCTTACGAAGAAAAATAAGACACGACTGCCTTCCCAAAAAATTATAGCCTAATATCATCGGGGGAAGGATTGTAACGAAATCTAACACATACAAATCGGTTCAGCCGTTTAAAATTACAGTAGAAGTTATAAGTGGAGTTAATTAAACTCACATACATACATATTTATATACATACATATATACTCGAAACACAATACACTCCTTTTTTGGGCAGTCGTGTAAAAAACGTAAATTCTCAATTTTCAATAAATATATAATCAGTACAAAATACTACCATTACTATCGACAATAATAAAATTTTATCGTAAAACTATCGACATATTACTCTCCCTGTTCAAATCATGATGAAAAAAAAAGTCGATTTCGGCTACCGCCTAACTAGACTTTAGAAACATATAAATAAAGACCAAAATTGCTCGCTGGATATTGACTGACGAAACGTAAATATGGCGGCAATTTATTACAAATTTGTCTTACTTTTATTTCACTAAAAATGAATGAATACATTGTTATATCATTGTGTAAATGAGTTTAAATTCGTTTAATTATATTATTTTACCGTATTTACTTACAAACATCGATATAACGCACTCAAAAATTGGAAACATGCTATCGGATTTTTCGGTGTTATCTTACAAATATTACAACATATTTCTCGGAACTAATTATCTAAACAGAATCATTATAAGCAGAATAATCACTTTTATAATAAAAACCAGTACTTACTCGTTAGAAATCCAGAAAAAAACTTCAAAAGAAAATGCACTGAACGCTCACCACACACACACCGTCATAGACAATAGTGAAAAGTCAAATGGCAAAAAAAAAAAATATACGAGCACAGATTATGTTAAATGTTGCGTTCACAATGTAGGAAATTTATCTAAGAACGCAATCATTCAAACTTCTTCGCACAAAAGTAGTCTCTATTATCTTGAAAATAATGTTTAAAGTCAAGTAGTTGTGGTCGGCAGCCGGCTGTCGGCTAGTGTTCTAGTGAATGGCGCGGTGACGTCACGCCGGGCACAGGGCTACCGGCTGGGGGCTGATAGGGTTTGGCTAATAATTTATTATGAGAATAAGACATGGATTGAGTAATTGTATATAACCTCATAGCCATTAGGAATACTAATATCTACTATGGTGTGGTAATATCGATATTATGGTATCCATTTTTTATTGACGCGAGTTTAGGGTATTGTTACTGCTAATTGTGTGATGGTCTGTTGTGATGGTCATTGGTGTCAAAGTTTACAACCATAATGATTTAGCACTGCATTTTTTTGGGTAGCGGAGGTGGACTTACATGCTTTTTTGTTTATGCGTTAGGGTGAAGCAGACAATATAGAGCCAGAGGGTGATGCACCGGAGTATGAGGGAGCAGGCAGCTGGTCCCCAGAGGCTTCACCCTACTCTCCTCTCACATCTCCGGAGCTCCGCGAGAGGTGGCCACAAATGGTAATGCTTTTTTTATTGTGTTAGGTTTGCGGTATTGTTCTATTTATTGCAGTTGGATTTCAGTGGTTTGTAATATACTCGTTTTTTATGTATTTTAGAACGAACAAGCGCCACGTCCAGCAGTATCCCGCGACAGGTCCCGGTCGCCAATAAACGCACCTTCTTCGTCGGAGGTGTAAGTTTTATATCTGTTGATATAGTTTATGAATAAAAATGTCATCTTATTTATCTTAACCTATAATTAAATAAACAACTAATAGTTGTATATATTATATTTACGGGATACCAGCCCTTATTGATGTAGTGGTGCAAATTTATGACGAGAATGGCGTACTATTAGACAACCAGGATGATGGCACATTTTTAACGGCGGATACCCATCGCTTGTATGTGTACCCCGAAGAGAGTGAAAGAAATGAAGGACGTGAGAGAAGGACGAGTGAGCGAAGAGGTGGACGAAGATGTGTTAGGGGTATGCGAGGACAGAATGCACGTGGGCGTGGGTATCCTAACCGGGGCCGCAGGGGGGGCAATCAGTGGGAGGTGGGGCACCCGCTGAATGAAATATGGACCAGTGACGCGGATGTCCCCCCTGAACTGGTAAGTTTGGCGATGGATGTGATGAGGAGACGCCAGATAGGAATGCCAGACGCTGCCAGGGCTGTCAATGAAAGAAGAGAGAATGGTAGCGAGAGTGAAAATGATGATGAATTTTACGACGCCAGTGATGAAGTGGATGGCCTTCCTCTTCACTTTGAATGGTCTCCTATGGAGTCCTTTCAAGGTCAGGAGGAAGTTTTTACACAAGAGCAAACCGGTGCGGTTCATGTCGTCAATTCGGCTTACGAGGCTTTTCGCTCCTTTTGGGACGACGACGTCATAGGCCTAATTGTGACTAAAACGAACCGGTATGCAACTAACATTGCATCCGTTACATTCCAGAATGAATAGGTGCCTACCAATGCTCATGAGATTTTGTGCATCTTCGCGTTCTGGATGATGCTGGGGATCGTCAAAATGCCAACTATTACTAGTTGTTTTTCTGTCGATCCCCTCCTGAAAACGGGAGTTTTCAGGCGCATCTTCACACGTAGGAGGTACGAAATGTTATCTAGAGCATTGCATTTTGTAAATTCTGTCCCCGCTTTAAATAATGCAAATCCCTCCAACACTGGCGTTACTGCAAACTCTGATCCTTTGTTTCGTTTGAGACCAATAATTACACATTTGAATTCCGCCTTCCAATCAAATTATGTTTTAAATAAAGACATCTGTATTGATGAAAGTTTAACCCTCTGGAAAGGAAGGTTATCTTTCAAACAATATATCCAGAATAAAGCTTCCAAATTTGGGATTAAGACGTTCGAGCTTTGTGAAAGCGTTACCGGTTATTTGTGGTCGTTCATCGTTTACTCCGGTAAATACTCTGAAACCGACTTGGAGCAGTCACCTGTAGTACTGAAAAGTACAGCTGTGGTCAAGAAACTCATTGGTCCCTTACTAAATAAAGGTTACAGACTGTTCATGGATAATTGGTATAATTCTCCCCTGTTAGCTAGATTTCTGAAGCTCAATGGTACCGACTGCGTCGGTACTTTGAGATCTTCTCGTAGAGACGTTCCTATTCTAATAAGTAAGGCTCCGCTTAAAAGGGGACAGTTAGTTGCGAGACATTCCGGCGATGTCGCAGTTTTATCGTGGCTAGATAAGAAAAGAATAAACATGATTTCCACGTGTCATGGCTCATCGTGTGCATTGCCTACAGTTTCGTCTCGACCAACAGTTCGGCCAGTGCCTTTTAAGCCGCAGATGGTGCTGGATTATAATAAATTTATGGGGGGGGGGGGGGGGGTAGATTTAAAAGACCAAATGCTCGAGCCTTATTTATTGGAAAGGAAGCGTTGTACCAAATGGTACATGAAACTCTTTAAACGCCTTCTTAATGTCTCTATTCATAACTCACGCATTCTTCTACAGTCATCCACCCAAACACATAAAGATCATTTAGTTTTCCGCCTTCAGCTTGTAGATTCGATACTTACCAACCATCTCGTACATTGTCCGAAAAGCCGTAAGAATACTATTTCCAGCAGTAGGTCTATGCATGATCAACCAGATCGGTACGTTCTTTCTACACATTGGCCCGTTTTACTGGAACCGACAGAAAGTACTTCAGCGCGCCATCGGAAGTTTTTTAAACGTTGCGTCGTTTGTCTTCGTGAAGGCAGGAAGAACCAGAAAACCCCGTATTACTGCGAATCCTGTCACGTGCCTCTGTGTGCCGAGAACTGCTTTAAGTCATATCATACCATTTAAGTAGTGCTTTATTCTTCCTTTCAATTCTTCCCAATTATCCATGAATAGCTATTGTGATAGGTATTTTATGAAAGCAGAGTGAAAGGTAATTATGTTTTTTGATTTGCACTAAAATGTGCCGGCGTCGCGTGTCGCCTCGTTGAGTTCCCTCTTATATTTTACAAAAAAGAGGAATTCATGCCATTTACGGCTTAGGATCGAGAGACTCACTCAGAAAAGTATTCAAGGAAATAGGTATACTTACTTTTGCATCACAGTTCATATTTGAAAATATAATGTATGTAAGGAAAAATATTTCCATATTCAAAAAAGTAAGTGATTTTACAGATAGAAATTTACGTAATAAGAATCACTTAGTTAGCCCGTATTACAGGCTGAAAACAGTCAGTAAGACATTTATGGGGAAGTGTATACTTTTTTATAATAAATTGCCAGAATCGGTCCTTGATATGCCAGACATAAATAAACCAACAAGAAAAGAGAAATGTATATATCAAAAGTTATACAAAATTCCTTTTGGCGAGTAGATGACCTATATGACCTATTACTGCTATTACGAGTAAGAGCTTCTTGCGGCGTTTATCCTCGTCAGTGTAGTCTTACATTGTTTTATATTGTTTTTTATTTGCATACTCGATCGCTAGCTTATCATGACCAAAACTGCTGCCTGTCCGTTCTCAAAGTCTAGTCTATCGCTGTACCAAATTTTAATAAAATTGGGTTAGTGGTTTAGATGCGATAGCGTAACAGACAGACAGAATTACTTTAGCATTTATATATACATACAAATGTAGGGATAATAGAATATTGTCATTTGCATAAATATAAATTGACTTGAAAATTTGCCTGGTCTAAATATCTATACTGATGTTGTGATGATGACGATATGTTGATGTTATAAGAAAAAAACTTTTATTTGACAATAATGTATGAATATTGTCATTTGCATAAATGTAAATTGACGTGAAAATGTGCCTGGTCTAAAAATATGTATACTGATGTTGTGATGACGAAATGCGAATGTCATGAGAAAATAAAAAACTTTAAATTACTGAATGTTTTTGTTGTAAATAATAAAAAATGCTGAATGTTTTTATTGTAAATAATAAAAAATGTTGAATAAGGTTGCATTTTTATTGTCATATTCTAAGTACCTTACAAAAAGAACCACTATCGATAAAATTGCAAAAAGTGAAGGTACATCCCTAGTTCTTTTTATGTGTCACACGACCTCGTCACTTGCGACTTTTATGAGGTGTTTTTGTAAACATTTCAAGCTCTTTCGTCAAGTTGTTTTTAATAATGGGATAGCATAGGCCCTTGTTCTTTGGATTTTGTTTGAGTATTCATTTATTTCTTCCAATCCAGCCCATAACATGGTTTCAAAATTTTGAACTAGGAGAACAAATATACTGCTTTGATTATCACTTTATTTTGTTGCCTGGTAGAAATAAAATATATCAATTAGTACATTGTCGTTTACAGAATTATAAAATGAGGTTTTACTGCGGAGAAATATATTTTTTTGTAAAGGAAGTAATTGCATCGCCATTTTTTTAAAAGTGCACCAGCTGTCATCATTATTTTGACAGTTCGCTTTCACGATCGAGGGGGAACAATGAGAATTGGCTTAACAATTCCATAGAACTACCCATGTGGATTGATAAACAAAAGCCAGGTAGGCCCTCCAAAAGTTTCCAAGAATTAAGCGACCGGAGTAAATGCAGGAGAACAAAGGAATTAAGGGACAATGCAACCTTGGAAGAATTAACCTTTGCAACCCATGTAAAGGCAAGCACTTCGGGGAACACGGCTACATCTAAAATAATTAAAGAAATTACAAGCACACCTACGAGATCTACAAAAATAAGAAAAGTGATTGTGTCGGCTAAAAAGGCTACCAAAATACAAAAACATACTCCAACTGAAGCATTGATTCAATTTGTAGAGGGTAATTTTACCAGAAAGCAGTACAATATAATACAGGGGGCAAACAAGGCAATATATCCTTCTTACTCCATATTGCAATCTGCAAAAAAAGAATGTTACCCGGAGGAACAGTCGATTACTGTTACGGAAACTTCTTTTGAAGTTGGACTGCAGGCTCTGTTAGACCACACAGCCAAACGGATATGTGAATACATGAAAGATGTCATAGGTACATTAACAGAAACCGAAAAATCTAAACTAGTTTTGATCTCGAAGTGGGGTTGTGATGGCTCCAGCCAAACACAATGGAAGCAAAGATTTGCTGATTCCAAAAGCAATGATGCTAACGTTTTCATAAGTTCCCTTGTGCCTGTCCGATTGATGGTATCAATTGATGGAGATTGTCAAAAGGTCGTGGGGCAAAATCCAGTCCCGTCTTCAGTGAGGTTCTGTAGACCGATTTGAATGAGGTTTGTTCATGAAACAAAAGACATTACTGTGGAAGAAATTGAACATATATATATTGAACAATATACACAGGTTCACAATTTGACCCCAACCCCCGTAGAACCCGAGTGCCTGATTTCCCATTCACTGTTATTTACAATGGTGGATGGAAAGGTATGTAACGCTGCTACAGACACTTCATCAACCATTCGGTGCTACATTTGTCGGCAAACCTCCAAACCTTTAACAAGTTAATACGAGTGGAGGATAGGCAGCTAAATACGGAGGCATTGACGTTCGGCCTGTCAATTCTGCACGCCAGAATCAGATTTTTCGAATCTCTTATACATTTGGCTTATAAATTAGACATAAAAAAGTGGAGGATAACTGCAAAAGCTGATAAGGACATGGTGGAATCTAACAAAAAGAGAATTCAAGAGCGATTAAGGGAAGAGATTGCTTGTTGATATCCCGAAGGCCGGATATGGCAACACCAATGATGGCAACACGTCAAGGAGGTTTTTTGCCGATGCAGAGACATCTGCTGCCATCACTGGAATTAATATAGAAATAATTCAACGATTTAGGACAATACTAGAAGTCATATCCAGTGGGCACGAAATTGACGTGAAAAAAATTGAAGAGTATGCCATGACAACAGCTGGGCTATACATACAAGTTTATATGGTTGGCAACCAGTGACACCCACTGTCCATAAGGTGTTGATGCACGGGGCAAAGATTATCAAAAATGCCATTTTGCCAATTGGCCAATTGTCGGAAGAAGCCGCAGAGGCGAGAAACAAACATTTCCGCGAATACAGAAGCGATTTTTCAAGGAAAACATCAAGAACAGATTCAAATAGAGATATATTAAAAAGGCTTCTCCTTACATCTGACCCACTGATAAGCTGCAATATCATGAAAAAGCGGAAAACGCAAAAACGCGTACCCTTTTCGAAGGAGGCGGCTTATCTTTTATTAGCAGGAAGACCTCAAACTGATGACCAAGACTGTTTAGATGATAATGATGATAGTTGTTAATTAATAACTTATTTTATTTATTCAACTTAGGGCCGGTTTTTCAATCGCCAGATAAACAGGCAGATAGTGTTTATTCGACAGATAGCTAAATATTGCGTTTTTCAATAGTCGGATAAGACTTATTCGACGAATAACGCAGTTATCTGAGGAATAAATCTATCTGCCGCTTCATTCGCTAGTTATCTGTCTATTCAATGAATAATTTGTTAGTTTGACGTTGATGACGTATGGTTTGAGGTTATTTATTTAAATTCTTGTGTTTGATTTGAAGAATCGCCATTTGCACAAGAAATTGAATTGAATTGAATTGGTTTAAACGGATTGTACATAATTTATTATGGATATTTTCGATAGTATTGATGACCTGGCTATCGAAGAAGAGGCCATAATAAATGAGTACATAAATCCATCGGAAAGAAAACAAAGAATCGTCAGACCAAGGCCTGATCACTTTACGAATTGGGATTCAAAAGAATTTCATCGCCGATTCAGACTTTCAAAAGAATTTGTTAATCCTGATAGAAGGCAAAATCAAGCACCAAACACAAAGGTAAGTTTCTACCGCAATGTTTGTAATCTAGGCTAAGATACTTAGATACCTGCCTAGTACTTACTTACTTACAACCTATTTAATTTGTTTCAGAAATCAGTGCATTCCACCAATGTTACAGTTATTAATGACACTGCGGTTTTATGCAACAGGTAGTTTTTACATAACTGTTGGTGATTCTGGTGGCATTCATAGCTCTACTATGTGTTGTATTATAAAAAAAGTAACAGAAGCTATAGCTCATTTAAGACCCACATTTATTAAGTTGCCAAGAAGCGATGAAGACATCAGGAAGTCACAGGAGAAATTTTATAAAATAGCCAGATTTCCCAGAGTGATATCAGCTATAGATGGCACCCACATTAGGATCCAGTCGCCTGGGGGTAACACAGCAGAAGAATTCAGGAATAGAAAAGGCTTCTTCTCATTAATGTGCAAGCAATGTGCTCAGCAGAGTTGATGTTCCAAGATATAGTTGCACGTTGGCCTGGCTCCACACATGATTGTTTGATATTTGCTAATTCACAAGTAAAATTTCTGTGTGAAAATAAAGCATTTGGTAATGGAATTATCCTTGGAGATAGTGGCTACTAACAAACAAACTATCTACTGACTCCATTTCAAAACCCAAACACGCCGGCTCAAACTTTGTACAATGAGTCACAAATACGAACACGGAGTTCAGGGTTCCGTACCCAAAGAGTAAATATGGGACCATATTACTAACACTCCGCTGTCCAGCTGTCCGTTCGTCTGATTACCTGTCCGTCTGTATGCCTGTCACCAGGCTGTATCTCATGAACCGTGATAGCTGGACAGTTGTAATTTTCACAGATGATGTATTTCGGTTGCCGCTATAACAACAAATACTAAAAACAGAATAAAATAAATATTAAACGGGCTCCCATACAACAAACGTGATTTATGAGATTTTGCGTGATGTATGGGAGCTCCCTTTTAATCTTTATTTTATTGTAATTTAATTTTATATTTTTAAAATGAATATACAACTAAATATTCTGTAAATATTTCAAGCGTCTACCTGTTGCCGTTTTTAATATAGAGCAAAAAAACGGCAAAAAATCTTTTCCAACTATTTAAAACGTTATATCAGCAACGGTGACTCTCAGGAAAAAAAGAATTCAGACATTTTTTATAGATAATTATCTGATCTACAAGTTTTGTCTGAACTAATTTTATGATAAATTTTACCGTTTTCCTGAAAATTGCGAAAACCCCTTTTTTGTGACCTTTGACCCCCAGTAATTTTTTTTCCACATATCGGATCGATGAGGACTTTTTATTAGACATTTCTGAGTGTTTTGAACAATCCTACTAACTTTCAGCTGGGTGCGAATTATTGTAACCTCACACCCATTTTTTCGTCTAATTTGACCGGGCTACTACCTGTATGGGCTTTTAGTAATTTTTGTTTTTTAATTGGCTTCAATTAACATTGTTACAGATATTGCAATGCCTCCTTAAAAGCGCGACGGGAGAAAACTTGGCGCTAGGCCTTATAAAAATTACTCCGATGAAACGTTGGAATTAGCAATAAATATGGTTCAAGACAAAACTTTGTCTTCATATCAAGCTGAAAAAAACTTTGGAATTCCTAGAACAATTGAAAAAAGAATTTAGCAACTGCACTCTAATTACAAATAACCCTGTATAAAGAGGACATTGATAAGATTGCGTTTGCGATAGTCAACAAAGATAAAAAAAATTTAGACTGGAGATGCACAGATTAATAAAGAAGAATTTAATAATTTCATGTAATTAATTGGGACTCAGTCAAAAATATTATTTGGTAATGTTAAGAGAATAAAACAAAAAAAGTAAAACAGGGATAAAAAGTTAGTATGAAACTTTCCGTTTTTTGAAGTTATTCGATTGAAATACAATATGACACAGAAAGACTCAGAATCACATAGACACACACACGGTCAAAGGATATATCTTAATCCATCAAACCTAGCCGACGACATTTCTAGTCCACCAAAAACTACTCTTACGTCTTTCTTTGAACTCTGCAAAACAGATGATTTTGCAAAAACCCTATTGTATTGCGAAGTATCTGCATATTATAGTTGAAACACTAATTAATAAACATAAGGCTAACAGGGTTGCTGCTTTGGCAGAGAATAAGACATATTGTTTTAAATGTGGAACTAAGGGTCATATTGTGTGTACGTGTCCCAAATGTAGGGGTAGTGAAATTCCTTCTAGTACTTGCAAGAGTCCATATCGTTGTTATAAATGTGGTCTCTAGGGCTACAAGGAACTGATTGCTTCAAATGTTCTGCGTCGAAGAGTACTGACAGCTTCAAGGCAGTAAATACTGATAGTAAAGCATCGTCTTCAAAAAAAACTAGCGTCTGAAAGTTGTAGTAATTATTTTGATAAGGAAGATTGGACGAATTGGCTATCAACGATTAAGGATTTTTTCAATTCTTATCGTGTGGCTACAATTTTCAATAAAATACCGTGTAATGATCCTCGTCCATATGTAAAGGTGGGTGTGGCGCATTCTTCAAATTAAGAATTCTATGGGTTGTTTGGATTCTGGTTCAGCAGTCTCTATTTTGGGTAATAATTCCTATGACTACAACTTTTAAAAGTTGGTTTTAGTTTGAGTGTCGGTCATGTAATTTCCGTGACTGCTGCTGGTGGTCATAGTTATGATTTGCTTGGTTGTATTTTGGTTCCTATTGTTTTTGAAGGAATTACGAAGTATTTGAAACTTCATGTTATTCCGGGAATTGATTCTACATTAATTCTTGGTATAAATTTTAGAAAGGATTTTAGAATTTGTCAAAAGTATTTGCCTAACATTGATTATTGTGTTAACACAGATCCTAAATTGGCTTGTGTTATTGCAGCTGGAAGTGCGACGCATGTGCACTCGTATGACATGTTGGATTCATTGGAGAAAGTAATAGCAGATAATATCATTGATGGTTTTCAAGCTATATCTTTTGAGCGTATCGGTTTAGGTAGAACAAGCGTACTCTTTTGTCCATGGACACGTTACTCACGTAAAGATTAATACTGGCAGTACTGCTCCGATTAAACAACGGTATTATAGATTGTCATCAGAAAAGCAGAGGATTATTTCGGAACAGGTTGACGAAATGTTGGAATTAAGTGTAGAAATAATCTTCAGAAGGTTAAAGCTATTTTAGAGTATCACCCACCTACTTCAAAGAAAGACGTTAAACGTTTTCTTGGTATGGCTTCTTGATATCGCCGGTTCATACCGAATTTTAGTACAATTGCAGGTCCTTTAAACGCTTTAACTTCAACTAAGAAAAGCTCTTCACCGTTTAATTGGTCCCCTGAGGCTGATAAAGCTTTCACGGAACTTATATCTTGTTTAGCACTCTGTTACACGCGCGGGGCACAGGCGTGCCCCAGCTACATATATTTGCCTATAAATCATAAAACTTTGCAGCTAGGATTTTAATCTTTTGAGTAGCTGTTGCAAATACCTTCGCGTGACCTTTAGTCTCGCGTCGACTGCGCCGGCGCTCGCATGTGTCCTGTATGAGTATTTTTGCATCCCTGGGGCACACCAGTACCCCACGCGTGTAATTACGTAACTAATGGTACGCGGATTATAGGAGAGGTTTTTTCTGTATTTTCAACGTATTATGTTTATGACTTACAAATCTAAGTCAGGTATTGAATGGCAGGTGACACCATACAGAACTAGCGTCCGATCCCAAGCGTCAAACATTCGAAGACGCATTTGTGGCCCTAAAAATGATGCTTTAGCTTGCAAAACTCAAATCTCTTGTTTTGAATTATTTTTTGTAAAGTTGTACAAATATATACATACACAAATATATCGATAAGATAAAAACAAAATATCAAAGACAAGTGCATACGCTTTGATGAGATCCACACACGGACACTAGAAAAGAAATTGATAAACTTGCTCCTATCAGAAAAATTTTTGAATTTATTGTTTCCAACTTACAAAAGTATTATACACCGAGTGAGTATTTCACTCTAGATGAACAGCTTGTGGCCTTTAGAGGACGATGTGCCTTTCGGATGTTTATTCCTAACAAACCGGACAAGTATGGTCTTAAAGTATTTGCCTTAGTGGATGTTACGTTTCCTTATGCATACAACTTGGAAATTTATGCCGGCGCTCAACCTCCTGGACCTTTCCAAGTATCCAACAAAGTGACAGACATTGTTCACAGAATGGTAAAGCCTCTTGAGGGCACAGGAAGAAATGTGACCATGGACAATTGGTTTACCAGTATACCATTGTTGATGGAGTTAGAAAAGAAGAAAATAACTGCTATTGGGACACTGAAATCTAACAAACCTGACATTCCACCTAGTTTCAAATCATCTAGAGGTAGACCCATCAGCGACTCCTTATTTGGTTTTCAAATAAAATGTACTTTAGTGTCATACGTACCAAAACCAAATAAAGTAGTTTTAGTAGCATCAACCATGCACAACGATCCTGCTACGGGAGAGGGAAAAAAACCTGAAATCATTACTGAGTACAACAGAACGAAATGCGGTGTTGACACTTTAGATAAAATGTGCAAGCATTTTAGTGTAGCAAGAAATAGTAGACGTTGGCCACTAACCATTTTTTTTGACATGGTGAATATAGCAGGCATCAATGGCATGAGATAATTGACATAATGGTTAATCACAATTATCAGCGCATACCTCGACGCGACTACTTACGTTCGGTGGCTATTGAACTTGAATTGAAAACCACAAATGCGACAGAGACTTATGATAAAAAACTTACCTCGTAATATCAAAGAAAAGACCATGATGTTTTTAGATATAAAAGAGAGTGATTTTATGCCTCAAGATAAAGATAAACCAAAACGGCCAGATGTTACGACTGCGGAAGAGCCGAAGATCGATCGACTAGAACATTTTGTCACAAATGTCTGAAGCCTGTGTGCAATGACCGTAAATGTGCTATATGCCTAAGTTGCTATAATAAATATGTAACAGAGTCCAATGAGTTGTAGACACTATGTGCTATCTCTCTATAGTTCTGACTCCAAAGTTATTACTGAATTTACGATATCTATTTCCTAGCTATGTGTATGTATTCAGAGAGTGTACGGGTGCCTAAGCTATGTGATTCAGAAGGTAAAGTTCAACACTCGGTAAATAAGTTCTGGTATATTTCTCACAAGTACACACAAGTTACAGTTCTCGATATATGCACAAACAAACAGATCGACACGGCACGGGGAGCTATCTACGGACACACGCGAGACTCTGAACAAAGCTGGCAAACGACTAGCGAGCGATCTATGCTACGCGTCGTGGAACGAAATAATAAACGCTTACTTAGCGTATTGTGTCCCTACAGAGTAGTCGAATGATGACGAAAACCTTTATTTAACAAACAAGTATCTTTTTTCTTTAGTTTTTTTGGATGTTAAGAGAAATACTTTTTATTTTTTGTTTAAGTTGAGAACTTTAAATTTTTTGTTGTATTATGATAAGTCAATAAAGACTGATTATTTCTAAAATAACAAATTATTGTATTCTTATACCTATGTAATAAAAAAATCGTTTTTAATTTGGGCCACAATTGTGCCCTGCGCGTGGAATCGTGTGACTATATAGGACGCGTGTAATGGAGTGTTAGTAAATGCACCCGTATTATCATGCCCTAATTTAGATGTCTTTTGAAGTTCACACAGATGCGAGTAATTATGGGGTACGAGGCATGCTTACTCAAATCGAAGAAAATAATATTTTTGCAGAAAGTACAATATTAGATCCAAGATTTAAAAAGTATGGATTTGAGAACGATTATGCTTATGGTAAAGCTTGTACTAATTTAAAAGCAATGGCTGGGCGAGTTCAAGTTCAACGCACATGTACAATACAGTCATTATCTTCATCGCCGCCTCTTAAGCGCAAAAATAGCATATGGGAGGAGTTTTATGAGCAAGTTGGTGTAATAATGCAAAACACCAACCCGACTGCAGGAGGTATTATTGAAGTAGACAAATACCTCGTGGAACCTTTGCTGCCAAGATCCCAAGATCCTGTCCAATGGTGGTTGGGTAAAAAGATGCTTTACGCCTTGCCTCATTTAAAGTAGGACACTGTATTGGCTCATTGCAAAAAAGTGGTTACTCTTACAAACTCTTTTTAAATTCGTGTCCTACCCAACACTACTGTCTTCTGTTGCCTAGGTAAGACGCAACCGCGAATGCGCTTGGCAAAGCGATATTATATGTTGTTTTCTAGCATTTCTCATTTTAAATTTAATTTAAACGTATAAGTTGTTTTAAAAAGAAAAGATTTTTTATGCTATGCAATTTGGCGCCAAAAATCCGCCATTTTGATTTCCAATAATTTTAAAAGACGAACCTAACCATGTTTAATTTATTAAAATCCGTTTGGCCGTTTAGTAGTTACGAGGGAACATAGAATTATAGGTACAAACATACAGGGTCAAGACATAACCATTCTTTTCGGCTTTGCCGCAGTCTGGTAATAAAACAATTACCGGAACACGTAGATACCCTCACACATATTACGGCTACATGGACTACGAATTCGACTTTATGTCAGATAATTCCAAAAATCAACACACGTTTTAGTATTTTTATAGGAAAGGGCGTTACAGCTGAACTAAAAGCAGGTCTTGTGACGCTAGCTTTTCATTTAGTTCATTAAAGTGGCATGGAAATCTGTTGGAAAGATGGTTTCTAGTGTGTAAACGCAACCTAATCTCAGAAAAACTTAAAATGTCACTTGTCGATATGTCAACGTCAACTCTCATCAATGACAGACGGCTCATAAAACCATTTTGATCGCTATCTCTCTGTATTGTGATGTGTCTTGCTCGAACGAAGAATAAATCTACTGAAATCTCCATAATACTTTTCATTTTTCACGACATGGTAGCAGTCCGTAGTTGGAAAAAGTGAAAAGTACTCATATTTTGGTAAGATTTGATCTGATACCTCCCTTATACTTCCTAAATATCCACACGTCCTTGTGAAGGGGTTGAAAACACGGATGCTCTCCCATTCATGTTCTGAAATTGATGAAGATCGATCCCTGTGCTACGAATATGACTTCTTACCTCATATGAAAGATGAATGTATCACTGAAATTTTGCAGTTTTCAGTAAACACTTCGAGCTGTCACTCTATACCCGTTGTCATAAATGACTTAAAGATAGAGTCAATAGAGCTAAACCGTTGGATTATTTACACAAAAGATGAATTTTTTTTTTGGCAATAAAGTAATTCTATTCTATTCTATTCATTCTAAATTATAGTTACAGAATATTGTAAAGAAGGAACAGCTCAAGAGGTCATTCAAGGAACTTATTTATTAACCTTAAACAATGATTGTTACGTCAAAATTAATGAGATTACTCTGAAAAAGCATGCAACTGAAGGAAAAACTATATTTGATACCACATTACCATTAATTCATCTACCTAAAGTAAACGATGCCCTGGAACCGCTGGAGACTATCAACCTCGATGGGATCAACCTGGCTGATATCCAGTTCCTGAACTATTTAGTTCGAAAAAGTGATCAAAGTGTCAAAAGTGTTAGTGAAAAGTCTCATAGAGTTGTGAAAAGTGTTACTATAGGCAATTTAATTATAATAATGTCTTAAAGAGGAAAACTCGAGATGATCCTGCGGATAATCTCGAACTTAGGGAGGAAGGAGTTATGCATGGAACCCCAAATAGAGACATAGTGCTCATAAATGCTTAGTGTACTTTCTAGCGATCGCCCACGAGTCACACCATAAGACCACTGTGCAAGTGCTGACTTAGCGTCTAGACGCCCTTTGCAAGTAGAGTTAAGTAGATCGTTAGCCTCAGTCTGTAACTAACGCTCTGACAGTAAACTTGTCTTTAAAAATTAAAAGATTTTGTTTTCAAAAAAGCTCCCGTCGTTCGCGGCAACTTAAGTAGATTTATGAAGGTATTATTATTGGATTATTTGTTTTTATATACTAAAATTTCGTAGTAGATAGGACGTGTACATACGAGGAACCGACGACGGACCCGTTATTTTATGATAGGAATAACGAGCTAAGATTATTTTAAATTAGTTTATGTAGGTAGGTAACTATACGTAAGTAAATATATCTACCTACCTTATTCAACACCTTTGGATTTAAATCCATTGCCTGTAGCTTTTATCTGTTTTATCTTGGGTCTAAACACTGAGTGAAGAAAATTATATTTCTAAAAACATCTAAGTAAAAATTTCAATTTATTTTATGTCTACATGCATTCCTACCTAAGTAGGTAGGTACCTACTTAGTTATCTTGCAATAGTATGGCAATAGTTACCTACATACATATTTGTGAAAACAGTTTTGATTTCCATTACTTAGACTGGATTCTTACATTATCTACTTACCTGCATAAGTACCTACCTGAAGTTGGCTGCATTCATTCATGTACCTAATGCAGGTAAGTAGGTACCTACCTAAATACCAAGTAATTTTTTGTCTATAGGTACCTACCTACTGACCTCGACCACCTTTTGTCTTATTTCTTTCTTTTGTTGTAACAATATAATACAATGGGTGGATTAGGAAGAATTAGGTAAATCAAAGCAATCAAGTTGCCATTTAACCTTCTTACTAGTAAATAGGTAGGTTGTCTGCGCATTGTTTTTACTACACCAAAGAAGTTAGCTATGTATTTGTTTTTAATTATTATTACCTACCTAGTAGCATAAGCAGGCCTGTGTACTCCCCGTTTAGGTATCGAAAACCTACAGTATTACTACGCGCGTGGCGGCCACTCGGAGTGGTAAATTTTGTTATACGAATTGTTTGTCTAGAGTTATAAGAATGAAATTGGCCTGCAATCTAGGTATCTAAACAAAAAGGTGCTGAGTTCTGACGTGAGCTAAATTAAACCATACCGCTAACAACATTGAGTAGATATTTCTTTGAATTTCTTTGCTGAGTAAGACTTCTGTTCGTGAGTACTAGTACTACCACAGAATAGGAACAGTACTCACGTAGTACTACGTGCTACGTGAGTACCGCCGCGACCCGTCCACCCACCAGCTTCACCCACCAGTGGGTGCACGGGGAATTTCTTTTTCCTCGTGCACCCACTGCATTATGATGGGAAAATATCGATATCAGGGAATTTCTTTTTCCCCGTGCACCCACTGCATTATGGCGGGAAAATATCGATAACAATTCAATCCGGTCGCCACGAGTGCACAAACTGGCCACTTCATTGTTTATGTTTACACTGATAAAATAATACTAGTCATCTGTCTGCTGTCATTCGTCTTTCATAGTATTAAATTGCCCTTTGTTCCAAGAAATTATATTACTTTATAATAATTATATTCCGAAAGAAACGTAACATAATTGATATTGAACTTAAGTTTATAAAAAGAAAACGTGGCCTTGTGTTAATAGACAAGGACCATCAATATTTTAAGCATAAAGTTTATGCTAATAAATCGTCAATCTGGAATTGTTCGCAAAAACAGAAGCTTAAGTGTAAAGGATCAGTTACTATTAATGATATCCAAAAGTAATTCTACATTAGATGAAAAAGTAAAAAAATTGAAAGAAGACATACTGAACGGTCCATGTCATGTTTTCGGCGAGCATAAAAATTGTGTTAACTACTATTGTAAAGGGGCAAAAGTGGGTGAAGAAAACTTTGTAAATAGATTTAAAGAATGCGGGTTATGGTATGATATTTATACGGCCATACACCCAATAACAAATAATATTGAAAGTTTACTGATAGGACAAACAAACAATATTGTTGAACAATTTAATGCCTAATTGCCAAATTTATCAGTGGGAAAAGAATTAATTATTCCCTTCGTGGCTCGTTTGATACACGTTGTTACGCGGCTGCTGCAAAAAAAAATACCGGTAGCTTAATAAAATCTATTCATGAGGCTTCTGGAAATCAGGACCCATTAGGGAGGTTTTCTGAAAAATATGAAATCAAAATGGAAAATTTAAAAAAAAGAAAATCAAGTCGTTCAAAAAAATCAAAAAAAGCTAGAACCGGGGCGGCTGATGAATTTTATGGGAATTTGGAAAAAGAGGAAGATATAAGTGAAGAAGAGTTTGAAAAAAGGAAAAAGAAACTTTTAGATGAGTTAAAAAAAACGCCTGATCAAATTAATTAATTAGAAAAAAAGACGATAGGGCAATCTGTAAATCCAGAATGGGTCCAGCAAAGAAAAATGCGCATCACAGCGTCAATGTTCGGGCAAATTTGTAAAATGAGGCCATCTACATCCTGTCAAACCATTATAAAAACTATATTATACAGTACTTTCAAAGGCAGCGATGCTACGCGATATGGCACCCAAAATGAACAAATAGCAATAAAGGAATTTGAAAATTTATTAGGACAAAAAATAACAAGTTGTGGTTTATTCGTTGACTAAAATAATCCATATTTGGGTGCCAGTCCGGATGGCCTCATTGGAGAAGACTCCATTTTAGAAATAAAGTGTCCAGCAGTAGCCGCAAATATGACACCAGCGATAGCAATACGAGCGAAAAAAATAAAATTTTGTGAATTTGATGAGACAGATCCAAAAAAAATTTAACTAAAGAGAAACCATAATTATTATTATCAGATACAGGGGCAATTAAATATTACAAACAGAAAATATTGTTTCTTTGTCGTTTGGACTCCCAAAGGAATATTGTACGAAAAAATTGAAAAAGATAATTCGTTCTGGGAGTCTGGCGTCAGAGATAAATTAAGAGTTTTACATGGAATGTTTATTACCCGAAATAATTGATCCACGTTTGCCTCGAAAATTACCAATAAGGGATAGAAAAACATGATTCGTCATTAGATGTTTTAATTTGTTATTTGTAAAAACCTTTATATAAAATAAATGTATTTCACTACAATGATATGTGTCAATTAATTTGTCTTCCTCCTCTTTACCTTTTAATAGTTCATTTGCTGAAATAGTGTTTATCCCGTCGTCGGCCCGCCACAAAGGCCGCGTCTTTGTAAAAATCAATGACGCCTTTGTCGAAAGTATTTCAACTAATTGAACGAATAGAATCTTTACGCGACTTGGAAAGCTGGAATTCTACTCGTATTTTATTTTACCACTTTGTCGGCGTAATAAATTACAGCTTTCTAGTAGTTATAGTCTCTAAGTAAAACCGCGGACAAACAGACAGACATGGCGGCGGCACTATAAGGGTTCCTTGTTTACTACGGAACCCTAAATAAACGGGCAAGTGCAAGTCGGACTCGTACATAAAGGGTTCCGTGCCACCGTACAATGTTTTAAAACGCTGAAGAAACACGTTTCTTGTATGACGACCCCCTTTAATTTTTAACTTTATTTTATTATTACTGTATTTGTTGTTATTGTGGTCATAGTAATACATAATTGGTGAAAATTTCAGGTATCTTGTTAATGCCATTATGAAGATCAAGTTAAAAACGCTGAAAAAAACACGCTTCTTGTATGACGACCCCCTTTAATTTTTAACTATTTTTTATTTTTAGTATTTGTTGTTATATCCGCTACAGTAATACATAATCGGTAAAAATTTCAAGACCGACAGACAGACGGACAGACGGACAGACAGCGGAGTCTCAGAAATAGGGTCCCGTTTGCACCCTTCGGGTACAGAACCCTAAAAACGAACTATAAAATCCATCTGTTTTCAGTAACAAGAATGTAAAAACAGTAGAATGTACTTACCTACCAGATCCTTCTCTTCCCGCACAGATAGAGGGAGCATGTGAACATTTAAATCATCTCAATATTCATTGTGAACCTAGGCTTTGTCTGCCCCATTAAGGGTAAAGACGTGATAGTGTATTGAACTATAAGATGTCACGATAGATGCGTGGCCAACTGTAGTTGGTCTAGTCCGTTACGTAGGTAATTTCCTTATCCAGACCGTCGATGCGCCGACAAAGGCGGCATCGGCTATTTCAAAGACGGCGCCCTCAGTAGGTAAGTATGTAAATAATTATAATTCATGACTATTTTGATTCGTTTTTAGGGTTCCGTATCCAAAGGGTGCCAACGGGACCCTATTAGTGAAAGTCCGCTGTCTGTCTGTCTCTTCGTCTGTCACACGGCTATATCTCTTGAACCGTAATAGTTGGACACTTGAAAATTTTACTGAATACTGGCTACAACAAATACTAAAAATAAGATAAAGTAAAAATTAAAGGGGGTCGTCATACAAGAAATGTGTCTTTTCAGCATTTTATAACATTGTACGGGGGTACGGAACCCTTCATGTACGAGTCCGACCCTACTTGACCGGTTTATTTCAAACTTCACGCCGATCACCATGCTAAACCTGGCCTTAGATATTACGGCCCTAGGCTTTGTCTACCCCGTTAGAGATTAAGACGTGACGTATCTGTATTCTGAAATAACCTTACGATAAGCTGGTGGTGCGATGTGACTAGGTCTACTTATAGTTGGTGAGAAATCCAAAATAATAACAGTACCTATGTACTCAAATAGTTAGTACCCTATACATAAACTAAGTAATAAAATAAAAACCTTAAGAGATCTGTGGTTTTGACACTGGTATGACTCTCCATTGATTCAGAGTAACATATATACCTACTACTACTACAAACGAAACAATTTATCTGTACACACGTCGATGTGTGAGTTTTATACTTAGGGTCGCACCGCAGAATTATTTTAATACTTACCTACTAACGAGTTTGACATATTTACGATTATATTTTTCCATACCGGAAGATTTGCGAACACGATGACGTAAAAAATATTCTGTTTTATAAGTATTAAATGTTACAGAAAAGTCGGAAACAGCTACATAATATCACTTCACAAATATTTTTCATTATGTCCATTGTCCATTTCACCATTAGTTCACTTTACTGATTATTATTGAGTCATTTATAATGTAACGCACTAATTTCACTAATTCACTATTGTAATACAATATATGTTACAATCTCGCTCTTGTGTATCTCACGCCAATGCAAGAGAGCGAGAAGGATATATACCTATATCAAGATGGTTGCTGGGTAATAACGTGAAATTATATTGTTGCTTTGCTTACCTGTTTTCATAATTTGGAAATGTATGAAATATACGTTCTTTAGAGTATTGGGTGGATAAACAATTATTGTATATGATAGCTTGCCGCGAGATGGCGGATATAATTGAAAAGCTCTGTGTATAATATTAAAAATAAATAGTAATACCGTGTAAATAAGCTAACTAACTTTAGATAAATAAAGTTTTATATTCAAATATCCCGTACGAGTGTTATCTCCCAAGACAGTGCAGTGTTCATAAAAATAAAAGAAAATACCTTATATTGACCAATATTAAGGAATAAACAGTGCTAAAATTATCGTATTCAACCAAGTTATTATTGAACAAACAATACAAGAGCAGTATGTGAAAAAACAGTGGAAAAATGTTTAAAATAGTTGTGTGTAATTCTTAAAAGCAAAAACATCGATTTGAAACAACCGTCACCTAATTCAAAATACATCTTGGACTTTGGACTTCATATAACTAACAAGTATTGCACAAAGTATTGGAACACACACCGCCATCTATTGTGGAGTAGCGTCATTACTTGGTGAAAGCTCCTTGGACAGTGCCATTAACAGTAAAGGCGAACTCTAATTTACTGATGCAACTAAATAGTACCTACAAGTTAAGATAGAGGGCGCTATATTTAAAAAAATTAGGCATGGATAAATCGTGTGCGAAATGTAAACAAACAATTAAAGGCAGGATGTTTCTGACATGTTACGGCTGTAAAAAAAATTATGATTTAAGTTGCACGAATACAGAGAAGAGGTTTTTAATAATGACACCTATACAAAAAAGTATTTGGAAATGTGGTGAATGCCGTAGTATAAAGCGAAACCCTCAAACAATCAAGAACAAATGTATCCTTGATTCTAATATTGAGAATAACTCCCCCGTTACACCGGCAAATACAGAAAAAAATCGAACACCAATAACATCAGAAGGTACACATACGGAAGATGGGAAGCAGATTGATACAAACCCAGAGAAACACCAGGCAACTCCATCTACGGAAACTTATACAGTCAACATATCCACGGAAAATTCATACGATTCATTATCGATAGAGGATGAAGAAAAAGAGGAAATAGTACTGTCTTCACCGGAGGGACAAAAGTTGATTGCCAAAACTAGGAGTATTCCAGATCTGAGAGCCTACGATACCCAGAAAATACAGGATATGGAAAGTACTATTATTGACCTTCAAAATAAATTACAATCGGCAAATCTTGAAATAAACAGCATGCATTCAGAAAACACAAAATTAAGAAAAATTTTATCTAGTAAGGATCAAAAAATTACTTATCTCCTAGACATCTGTGGATCTACCAAGAAAACACCTAAACGTAAAGCATGCAAAAGTGTCACTAGATGCTTAATGGATGGAAGTTCACATCCACTAACGCCGCCAACAGATGTCACTAGCAGTAACACATCAAGGAACCTGGAAGGAATTATGACAGATGACAGTGCCACGAGAGAAATACAAAATAAAAACAAACAAGGAAATAGAATGGAAATGGAAAGCTTGAAAAAAACTTGTACGAGTAGCTACGATGAAAGTGGAAAACAAAACCAAGGTTCTACCAATCCCACTGCGTACGGTAAAAAACATCATGTTATGATTTTCGCCGACGAAAGAGGAAAAGGTATGAGGCAGGTACTACAAAGACTATTAGGATATAAGTATTTAGTTACATGCATTATTAAACCGTATGCCAGTGTCGATCAAATATTACACTCATCTATTTTGTTTTGTAAGGATTTCACCCGGGATGATTTTGTAGTTATATTGGCAGGTTCACATGATAAAAATCCTTTGAATTTTCAATCTTATCTGTACTATTATTTGGATAACATCATGAATACAAATATTTTGGTTGGTGAAATTTTCCATAATAAGTACTTGAATGTTGCATCACTTAACAATATGATAAAATGACATGTAAGAATTTCAACAATGTACACTTAGTCGACTTAATCAATACCGAAAAAACATACTTTGATAAATTATATGCATGCAGACTTATTCTGAGACAGTTATTACAAATAAATTACAAAAATAATTACATAAGCTATAATAATAATTTATACTTAAACTCATTTAAAAAATGTGAACGCAGCGTATGCACACAAACAGAATGTTCGCTCATAGGGCTAGTTCAGTCCGAATCCGAACCGATCACTAACATCACTCATGATACGAGTAGGTTTTTTCGTGAACAATCAGTGTAGTACAACTTCTAGCATTGGATTAAATATTTATCATCAGAATTTGTGTGGTATAAGTAATAAAAAGTATGAATTGGAATTATATCTGGATTCTCTTGGTAGGGATATACACTACATATGTGTTACCGAACATTTTCTCAATCAAAGTTCTATTGAAGAAAAATTATAGGTACCATATAGGTTTTCTGTTTTTCTCTTTGATAAAAAAGAAATGTGTCACTTGTGTTGCTATGGTGTGTTACTCGTATAGAAGTCGTTGTTCTGTAAGACTGTTTCAGATGTTGAAATAAAGATATTACTAAAGAACTAGAAGAATTCTTGCTTGTAGAATCCCTATCTTGAACAGGTTATGGGCCTTCACGTTTGAGGGAACAAGCAAAGAGCAAGTATATAAGAAATACGTATTGCAAAATGGAGGCAGTCGGTAAGATGACCATAGAAAAATTTGACGGAACAAATTTCCAACAATGGAAGTTCCAATTGAAATGTGCGCTAAAGGCAAAAGGGCTCAATATTTTGAAAAAGAAGCCAGAAAAAGATGGAGTCGATCTTGATCAATGGAATAAAGACGATGGCATGGCCATGTACATTATCACGTCGGCCATGGATTTAAATCAAATTACATTAGTAGAGAATTGTGACACTGCTTTGGAAGTATTGACTAGACTTGAGAGCATTTATGAACAAAAATCCGAATTCAATAAAATAATTGTACACGAACGTTTTTACCAGTACAAAATGAATACAAGGTATAATATGGCGCAACATATTTCTAAAGTCGAGAGTCTTGCTAAACAACTCAGAGAGAGTGGGGAGACAATTAGCGATACAGCCATCATAACAAAAATCTTGAGTACGCTACCATCAAAATACAGGTCTGTACGCCAGGCGTGGCTCTCACTTGACCCTAAATGTCAAACGATTGTAAATTTGACATCAAGACTTTTGGACGAGGACGAATTCTTTGAGCTTGGAAGAAGAAAATGAAACAGCTTTGGTGGTTGCGAAGCGAAATGCAATTAAGAAAAATTTTACTGAGAATGAAAATAGTGATGGAAAACAGCAGAATCGTTTTGTTTGTTATAGCTGTGGGAAGCGAGGCCACTTTGCCCGCGACTGCAGATTTCGAAGAAGGAACAATGAAGTAAATAACCCCTGTGGTGGCGCTTCAGTGGAAACCACTGACGGCCATATTGTTATTGGTGGCAACCTAGTGGATCCCACTAATGGCGACAGCATTTTATTTTCGACCCTATATCTATTAAACAGTAAGTTCTTATTCCTTTCTTACGTATACATTAAATAGAGGAATAGACAAGGATGAAGATATAATCGCAACACTGGCGCCATTTCCAACAAAAAGTTGACGTATTTGAAATTTGATTCGCGGGTTTTGTCGTGTGTTCCCGCGCGCAGTGAACGGTGCGAGGATAAATTTAAAGTGTTTAATTTTTGTGTGTTTTGTTGAATAAATTGAGAAACCATAATGCCTGGGTAAGTACTTTACGTGTGTAACATATTTTTATGCTGAAAAAAGAATGTTTACCATCAAGTTAATCCAAATTACTACCGGTATCCCACTAGTCACGGGCATCATCCGTGTAGTATTTCGTAAAATTTTATATCAATATCTCCGTTATCTCCGTTATTTCCGTGATGTATAAATGTTATCGCTAAATAGTATATTCAACTTTAGGTTAAAAGTGTAAAACATTCATATTTTGGCATGATTTGTTTCAAAATACATTTAAAATTACCGCGTAATCGCGGTTCAAGGAATCCACTATTTTGCCACCGTCGTGATGTGGGGTCGGTGACCGTGGTCGGGTGATTCACGTCGAGTTAGAATGCAAAATGGACATGGCATGTTGATGTTTTTTTTTTTTACTTTCGTTCGACTGCTGAAGGAAGATTTTTTTGGAGTGTAATTTGTTAATGAGTTTGATTTTTTAATAATGTCTTGTTAGTAATTTAGGTTTTGTATCATTACTAAACATCAGTAAATACATTTTTTTTAATATTTGACTGCTGAAGGATGATTTTGTTTGTGGAGTGTAATTTATTAATGAGTTTATTTTTTTTATTCCGTTAGTTTTTCTTTAATTTTTTTTTATTTGTTACGTATTTTTTTTTTTCTTTTAATTCAGTGGAGCACTTGCACGAGGAGAAGTAATGAGGCGGAGAGGTGGAGTGCGCACCCGAGGTGGGAGGGGAAGTGGGGTGACAACAAGAGGTGGTGGAGGTGGTGGAGGTGGTGGAGCGTCGTTACTTGATAGTGGTGTAGGTGGGAGTGGTGGTGGTGCAGGCACTGGTGATGGGGCTGGCGTGCGTGCTCGAGGTCGCGGAATGCGCACTCGTGGCCGTAACCAGCGTGGACGCAGGCGCGGTGCATCCGCCAGTGTACGGGGGGGGGTCGGGCTTGGCCCATCAAGGAGGCATATAGAGGAACCGTATGTTTGTTTTTTTAATTATTTCCCCTATTAGTTTTCAATTATTAGTTTTTCTATTTGTTTTTTTTACGCTTGTAATTTTATTATTTATGTATTATTTTTTATGCTAAAGGATAGCAATTGTAATGTACTTTCAGCTTGGAAATGGTCAATATAGAAGACTACCCAACTGGGTCACCTCTAGAGGTGCCCCTCCACCCCATTAAAAGGAGGCGTTTGCGTAGCCCGTGAGTATGAAATTAATATTTATGTCAACTATTAAAGAGGAGAATGACAATTTGGTACTTAATTATTATTTTTTCAGCTATCTTGAATCAGCTGCTGCCAACGACCCTGTTCCTGCAGAATGCAGCTTACCGGCTGTGTAAGTATTTTTTTATTTCTAAATTTTTCTGAACTACGTTTTTATATCTTCCTTCCTTCCAGCCAATTTAAGACCACTGCTGATCATAGCCCTCTCCCATAAGAGAGGTGTTTGTGTTTTTATATTTTGTAATTTATCATCCTTTTGTAATTTATTTTTTTATTGTACCTGACCATGTATTTTAGAATTGCACATTAGAATATGTATGAGAGCGTCGTTAATTTTTCAACAGAAACGTCAGCGGTACTACTCGTAGTAGTGACGGCACGAGCGAAGTTGGCGGTATTCCGTAAGTATAGAATGCAATGTGTATTGTAATCGTGACTTTTGACTAGCAGACAGGTGTACAAGTGTTTTATTATTTTCAGATGTGGGCCAGTAACACCGAGGACTCCTCGTTATCTTAATGAAACCCTACCTTCGCCGGCAATGTAAATATTTTTTACAACTTCATTTTAACTACTTCGGTTTTAAATAAATATCCAGAAATTTTCATTTTCTGTATTTTCTAGGTATGTGGAGGTGCCTGCGTGCTCCACACCGCGAAGCAGGTTCCAGAATCCAGGTCGCCCTCTAGACGATGATGAAATCGAGACAATTGTCAACTGTGGTATGTGGATACAAACGGTAGTTACATCAGAACTCCGTGTAGTAGTTTTTTATTATTATTTGATAGGATATATTTTCAGACAAAAAAAAATCAAAATTGGTTCAGTTGTAGCCGTAAGTTGTGTAGTTGTAAGTTTTTTTTTTTCCTTACGAAAGTATGTTTAACTTAAAAACAGGAAGCGACCTGGATTCTGACGATGATGAGGACGAGGTGGTGAGCGTCCCGTTGGGGATTCCTCGGACGGCGGCCATTTATATGGACACCCCGACGGATCCAGAGCCTCCAGTGCCGTCACAGGATCTGACGCAGCCCCCATCGACCGCTGATGTAAGGCCTGCTGGATGGATGTCGGACCCACTGTACGATTTTCGGTGGCAACCGTACCCGAGCCCTCCAATACCGCCCGAAAGTCGGCGGGAACCTTTTACGGCGACTAATGTCGGTCCGACCGTCCCAAATATGACTCCGCTGGAGTTATTTCAGCATATTTGGGACGCCGATATTATGGGTGCGGTGGTCACCGAAACAAACAAATATGCCGAACAGGTAGCCTCTACCATGATGGAGTCAAACAGTCTGGGTCCTTCCAGCCGGATATGCGACTGGAAGGACACAACAGTTGCTGAACTTTATGTTTTTTTTGGCATGATTCTGGCAATGGGAGTTGTCATAAAAAGCAGAGTAGTAGAGTACTGGAATAAGAGCAATGACATATTTGTTACACCTGGGTTTAGTGCAAATATGTCATTGCGTAGGTTCCAGCTGCTCTGCACATGCCTGCATTTTACTGACAACTCCCAGTTGCCACAAAATATCGATGCAGCAGACGCTCGAATTATAAAAATAATTCCAATTGTAAATCATGTTAACAAAAAATTTCAATCCATGTATAACATGGGTCAGAATATTGCTTTGGACGAGTCTCTCCTACAGTGGCGGGGTTGGTTGCAGATCAATCAACTGATCCCAAACAAAACCGCCACTGTAGGAATTAAGACTTACGAGGTCTGCGAATCCCAAACAGGGTACTTATGGCGATTCATCATACACTCGCACGGCCCAGGTTCCCGATCCCAAGCGCCACAACAGGATCCTCTTTGTGCATTCACACCGTCCCTCGTGTTAAAGATCCTACAGGGTCTTGAACACAAGGGATACACGGTGTGGATGGACAATTTTTATAACTCCCCCATCCTGGCCAGGAAACTCAAACAGCTAGGCTTTGACTGCGTGGGAACCTTACGCACTAACAGGCAATTTGTACCAGTTGAAATTAGCCAATTGCAAAAATCCCATATGAGGCCCGGGGAGGTTACCGGAGTTACCAGTGGAGATGTCGATCTCATGGTATGGCGGGATCAAAATCGAGTAGCGACGATCTCTACATACCATGGGAACATGGTCTCAACTGATAACGAAGGTACTACCAAACCGGTCCTCATAAGGGATTATAATATTATGATGGGAGGAGTTGATAAAAAAGATCAACTCCTCTCATCGTACCCCATAGAACGCAAGAGATGCAGAGTATGGTACAAAAAATTATTTAGAAGAATTCTAAATGTTAGTGTATTAAATAGTTACATCATTCATAAAAATCAAAACAATGGGACCTTAGACCATCGGCAGTTTAGGAAAAATTTAATTACTAGCCTACTGTCGACTAAAACCGCGGATGTGCCAAATATGGTACCACAAAAATTTGATTTGAGGTACCATTATTTGGATAACTTGCCCTTCTCGGCTACAAAAAGTAAGGGACGTCTGAGGCGGGCATGCGCAGTATGTCACAAAACAACTGTGACATTCTGTGTCGGCTGCAGCAAATCGGCGTGCCTTACTTGTTTTCGCCAACTTCACTTTTAATTATGACCAACATAATTAAAAGTGAAGTCACGCTTATAAGAGAGGCCTATGTTCAGCAGTGGACGTAAAAAAGTGCCTGTAAAGTCCTTTTTTCTAAATAAATGGTTTGATTTTGACTTTGAAGGGTATTGGAAATCCTTGGGAGAGGCCTATGTCAAGCAGTGGACTTCTTGCCGGAGAATGATCTCATAAATTTGTATCTATACGCAATATGTAACGTTATTCCGATTCCATACTTAGAATCTGTCTGTTGTAACATTCACCCTTTTGTACCATACTCTGTATCTACGCGGATGCAGCATATTTCAGCTGGTACGAATTGACCTTAACCGCAACATGTAACGTTATTCCGATTCCATACTTCGAACGTTTGTTTAGACGTTTTCTTCTCTACAGTGGTCGGTTCTGAAACGCTAGTAGTCTGTATCTTTGAACAATCATTTAATTATTATATAAATAGTACGTATCACAAAATCAAAACTATATTTAAATGTGATTTGACGTAAAAAAGTGCTTGCAAAGGCCTATTTTCTGAATAAATGCTTTGATTTGACTTTGAGAACTGTTGCTGGTTCCCTACGCGCAACATGTAACGTAATTCCGATTCCATACTTAGAACTGCTGCTGGTTCCCTATGCGCAACATTTAACGTAATTCTGATTCCATATTTAGAACTCCTGCTGGTTGTCTGTCTGTGACCGTGTGAGTGGATGTTGATAACAAATTTCGCATATTGGATATTTTGCCCCATGTTGTACATATTTTTAAAGTCTCCTTCTGTATTTTTTCTTCTGCAGTAATCGGTTCTGAAGCCTAAAGTACCAATAGGATGGGCCGTATGCTTTGTTGTTTGACTGTATTCAAAAATAAGCCATTATTGGGCCTTTCGTTATTTGGAATTATAGAAACATTAATTACTGTATTTAAGTTTTTTTTATGATTTGGTTTTTTATTTTATTTTCTTAAGCACATTACAAACTCATTACATTAGTATTTAAGTTAGTTCATACATTAAATTGTCATAACCCTAAATTTTAGGGTGGGCCGTATGCTTTGTTGTTTGACTGTATTTAAAAATAAGCCATCACTGGGCCACCTGTTTCGTTATTTGAAATTATAGAAACATTAATTACTGTATTTAAGTTAGTTCATTCATTAAAGTGTCATAACCCTAAATTTTAGGGTGGGCCGTATGCTTTGTTGTTTGACTGTATTTAAAAAGAAGCCATCATTGAGCCACCTGTTTCGTTATTTGAAATTATAGAAACATTAATTACTGTATTTAAGTTAGTTCATTCATTAAAGTGTCATAACCCTAAATTTTAGGGTGGGCCGTATGCTTTGTTGTTTGACTGTATTTAAAAAGAAGCCATCATTGGGCCACCTGTTTCGTTATTTTAAATTATAGAAACATTAATTACTGTATTTAAGTTAGTTCATACATTAAAGTGTCATAACCCTAAATTTTAGGGTGGGCCGTATGCTTTGTTGTTTGACTGTATTAAAAAAAAAGCCATCCTTGGGCTATCGGTTTCGATATTTGGAATCATAGAAACATTAATTACTGCATCTAAGTTAGTTCATAAGTACATTAAAGTGTCATAACCTTAAATTATAGGGTGGGCCGTATGCTTTGTTGTTTGACTGTATTCAAAAATAAGCCATCTCTTTTGTTATTTAGAATTATAGAATTTAAACTGACTTGAAGAATCTCTAAAATAACTCACTCATACTTCATAGGATATAAGTGGAACTGCCGCCTCCATACTAAGCTCAACTCTATGGCGTCCTTGACGGCCATTTTGTTTAGAAATTTGGATATTTTTTAATACTTTAATATTTTTTTTGGAAATGTTTTTATTTCGAAACATGTGTATTTTATTTAACGGATGCATTGTAAAATTATCCTTCTAATAGGAATTACAGTTATTTAAGAATATTACGTTGTTTTATTACTGAAAAAAAATCATATTCCGACACACTAATTTTTACCCTACTTTTGTCGTAGTTCGAAAAATACGTTCGTATTCCTTGGTATACTAACTCTAGCCTATCAACATCTGTGTTTAACTTAACGTCATAAAGCAAGCCATTATTTATACTCGGTAACAAGAGCCCATTCACAGTCCCAAGTTCTCAGAAATGAATCTGCGACAGTGGGTATATTTTTTGTCATGTACTTAAGTACCTCATGCGAAGCATGAGTGTTTCGTCGTGATAGCAAAAAAAAATTGTATGAAATGGTATAAAGTTTAAGTGTTCAACTAAAAGTTTGTTTATTTCAGAGTGAACAAAACAAAACAATAATGTTATATCATGTATAATTTCTCAGATATTTGGTAGTAAATTCACAAAACCGAAAAAAAAAAAGAATGCTACTTTCAACTTGACATTTAAAGGATAAAATTTGTCTCAATTCCAACGATCACTAGATAAGTCTTAGTACTGGGTGGCGCAAAAGTACTGGCACTAAAGAAAATACTTTTATTTTTTTTATATGACATTTTCTGTCATTCTGTTGTTGAAAATTGTGTAGTGAACAAATGTAAAATACACTGAAAATAAACATGGACCGTTTTACTCCCCAAGAACGTGGAATAAACACTATGGACTTAGTGAGGGACGCTTTTCCAGGCCGAGTTATCTCTCGTTTTGGCGATTTGCCTTGGCCTGCAAGATCACCCGATCTGACCAGTCCAGACTTCTTTCTTTGGGGTTTTTTGAAATCTCGGGTGTATGTGAACAAGCCACAGACTCTCGCAGCTCTAAAAGAAAACATTCGTCAAGAAATAACGAACATATCGCAGGAAGTGTTACGGCAAGTTATGCAAAATGTCATAAATAGGGCTCAAATGTGTATCAACTCTGGAGGTCACCATTTAAAAGACATCATCTTTAAATCCTAATGGTACGAAATTTAATGGCACAAATATACATTTAAAAAAACCTAAATCTAGTTTTCTAATTTAGAAAAAATGTTATAGCTGAACCAAATAGGGTCTTTACTTTTGCGCCACCCAGTATTTAGCTTGTTTCATTACAATTACAAAATGGTACAATACTTGCTAGGTTTTATACAAGAATATAGTTATTTTAATGTTTTTATGGCCGCGCGGAAAATTTCGCAATTTTTTTGCGATACTGCTGCCACCTGTGGCGTTAGCGCAAAAAAGGCCGCGCCACCGCAGGGGATAATGAAAGGTTGGCTTTCAATGTAGATAATACTGGCATGAAAAAGTTTGACTGTGACATTTGGATTCTTGACAGCGGTGCTTCATCGCATATGTCATATAAAAAGATTATTTTCAGGAATTATATCCTTACAACGGGGCTCCTCTTAGATTAGGAAATCAGAAAACAATACAAGTACAAGGACAAGGATCGATATTGATAAGGAGATATGTTAATAGTCAGTGGGAGACAAGTATTTTGAAAAATGTTTTGTATGTTCCTGAACTAAGACGAAATTTAATCTCAGAGGGAGTTATCATGAGACAAGGATATAAAATAATCAAGAAGAATAATGATGCACTGATTTATAAAGATAATATGGTGGTATTAGATGCTTCTCTAAAAATGAATAACCTATACGAATTAAAAATTGAAGCGATTCGTAGTGAAACTTGTAATTTAATACAGAAGGTTAATTTAAAACTTTGGCATGAAAGATTAGGTCATTTGAATATTAAAGAAATACAAAGAATGGTAAAAAACAATGTAATCAATGGTATTGATATTTCAGAATGTAACAATTTTGTATGCGAGGGATGTGCTTATGGTAAGCATGCACGTCATCCATTCCATAAGTCTACTAGAGGCCAACTTCAACCCGGGGAGCTAATCTATAGTGACGTATGTGGTCCTTTTAATATACCTTCTGTGCAAGGTAAGAGATATTTTGTAATATTTAAAGATGCTGCCACTAGTTACAGGTATGTTTATTTTTTGCTACACAAAAGTGATGTATTAGATTGTTTCAAAAAGTATAATATGATGATAAAGAATAAATTTTTACATAGTGTTAAAACTTTACATACTGATAATGGTGGCGAGTATAAAAGCGCAGATTTCAAAATGTTTACTGATAGTGAGGGAATTTCTCGAGAATTTTCTGCGTCTTTTACGCCAGAGCAGAACGGCCGTAGTGAACGAGAGATGAGAACTATTGTTGAGAGTGCTCGTTCCATGCTCTATTCTCGTAATGTTCCACTATATCTTTGGGCAGAAGCTGTGAACTGTGCGGTTTATTTACTTAATCGTACATCTTCTACACAAACTCCGGATATATCTCCATATGAACTATGGCATGGTTTAAAGCCATGTTTGAGTCATATTAAAGTATTTGGATGTGAGGGTTACGTCCATGTTCCTGATCAGCTAAGAACTAAGCTAGGTAAAAAGAGTAATAAGATGATTTTGGTAGGATATGACAATAATAATTACAAAATGTTTAATCCTCAAACTAAGCGAATTACTGTTTCTAGAAATGTAATTTTTAACGAAGAGCTAGATTGTGAATATACAAGGAATATGGCACAAATTTTGATTGAGGATAGTGATGAAACAAATAATTCACAGTTGACAGTGGAGGAAAATGAAACGCCGACATCTGTTTTGAGTGAAAGTTATTCGAATGAGGAGGAAAGTATGAATAGTTGTGTAGATGAAAGTGACGAGACATATACACCATCAATTGATGACACAGAAGACAATATTCGTAGTCCAATAAATACTAGATCACGCAGGATTCATGTTGATGAGGTTAATTTAATTGAATTTAATATTCCTGTTACTTACGATGAAGCTGTGAAAGGTCCAGAAAGTAAGAAATGGCTGAAAGCAATTGGTGATGAGTTACAAGCTCATAAAGACAATAACACATGGTGTTTCGTAGATAGAAGTAATCAGAGAACAATTACGTCAAAATGGGTATTTGCTTTAAAGAGAAACAAAGATGGAGAAATAGAAAAATATAAAGCTAGGCTATGTGCTCGGGGTTTCACACAGATAAAAGGAATCGATTACAATAAAATATTTTCTCTAACTACGAGGTACGAGTCTATTAGGATTTTATTAAGTTTAGCAGCACAATATAACTGGCATATAATACAATTAGATGTGAAAACAGCATTTTTGTATGGTGACTTAGATGAAGAAGTATTCATGGAGGTACCAGAAGGTATCGTAGCACCTCAAAATAAAATTTGTAAATTACAAAAATCGTTATATGGACTTAAACAAGCAGCCAGATGTTGGAACAAAAAGTTTACTGAATTCTTAACTAAATTTGGTTTAAATCAGTCACAAGCATATAGTTGCGTCTTTGTAGGCAATTTTGATGGTGTTAAAGCCTTATTAATTTTGTACGTCGACGACTCTTTAATAATATCTGAATCAAAAACAATTTTGGATTTAATAGTTAATTATCTAAAGCATGCATTTGAGATAAGGGTATTAGATTTCAGTGTATTTGTTGGTTTAGAAGTTTCAAGAAGTGATGGTCATATTTGTATTTGCCAGAAAAATTATATAGATCAAATTATAAAAAGATTTAATATGTGTGATGCGCATCCATGTAATACACCAGCAGATGTAAATGTTCAAATTGCAGATGGAATAGATAAAGCAGAAATTGAATTTCCATATAGAGAGGCTATCGGTTCATTGTTGTTCTTGTCAACAGCCTCACGTCCTGACATTTCCTTTATCGTTAATTTTCTTAGTAGATATATTAATAATCCGACTATAGAGCACGTAGCTCAGGTCAAGAAAGTAATTAGATATTTAATGAAGACAAAAGATATAAGTATTCGATACCAGGGATGTGAAAAGTTAGCAGTTTACTCAGACTCTGATTTTGCTGGAGATTTAGACGCAAGGAAGTCTACTACAGGATATTTATTCATGTTAAATGGAGGACCTATTTCATGGCTAAGTCAAAAACAATCTTGTGTTGCCTTGTCTACAACAGAGGCTGAGTATATGGCCGCTTGTGAAGCTGCTAAAAATATTTTATGGTTATCCCAATTTCTGAAAGATATAGGAGAATATCAAAGCAATATTTTCTTGTACATGGATAATTAAAGTGCCATTAAGCTATTGCATAATCCTGTGTATCATAAGAAAACAAAACACATTGATGTAAAGTTTAACTTTATCAGGGAAAAGGTTAACCAAGGATTGTTTGAAGTTAAATATATACATAGTTCAGAGCAATTAGCTGATATATTAACAAAGAGTCTGCCTGTTTCTAAATATGAAAATATTAGGAGACAAATATTGTCACTATAATGTTAATTGTATATACTAGTGTTATATTTTTATATTGGAACTATATAGTTTTGTTATCTTCATTTTTTTATGTTTTTTTTATGAGGTGATGTCAAAGTTGTTAATGAAGGGCTTATGTTTATACTGTATACTTACGTAGTCAGTCTATGAGTGTAAAGACTAATTACAGGTACTTATTGTTTTGTCTTTAAATATATATTATGTCTAATTTTAGTGGGAGTATTGAAGAAAAATTATAGGTACCATATAGGTTTTCTGTTTTTCTCTTTGATAAAAAAGAAATGTGTCACTTGTGTTGCTATGGTGTGTTACTCGTATAGAAGTCGTTGTTCTGTAAGACTGTTTCAGATGTTGAAATAAAGATATTACTAAAGAACTAGAAGAATTCTTGCTTGTAGAATCCCTATCTTGAACAAGTTCTGCCCCATTATTTAACATGGACCACTATGACTAAGTATCTTTCAATGTAAGATCGAAAAAAATAAAAGGAGGTTCACTAATACTTGGGCAGGTAAACAGAAAAAAAGAAGATATACCCATGTGTAAAAATATGTATAAGAGTGAAGTTTTTGAAATAAGTGGTGTCAGAGATATTGAAACTAATCTCAATCTATTTTGTGTTTATAGAAATCCTACTAAGAGGAATTTTGATGATTTTATGTATAGCTTAGAAAAACTTTTGGACTCCAATTTTGACAAGAAGTGTATAATTTGCGGGGACTTCAATGTTGATTTACTTGTAGATGACAATAAAAAAAAAGAGTTTTTGAATCTGTTAACGAGGTATAATTTCAGGGCGCTTATACAAGACGAGTACACCTTTTCTCGTGGTTTTTCTTGTATTGACAACTTCCTAACGAACCTACCAGAAGACCATGTTATGAGTACAAAAGTGGATCATAACAATTTAGCTGACGGCCATGCGGGTATTTTTTGTAATCTCGCGCTAGACATAAATAGCCAATACAGAGATAGTGCACAATATTGTTACATCAATAGAAGAATTTTTAATGACAAGAATAATAATCTTTTTCGAAAGAAAATTATACAGTGTGACTGGAACAAAATGGGAATAAATGGGTTCTTAAAAAGATTTACGGAAATTTATAATTCATGTTTTAAAAAGAAAAAAATAAAGGTTAATCGTATGAAAAAAAGAGCATCTTGGACCACAGCAGGTATTAAGGTCGCTAGTAAAATGAAGCGATTTTTGTGTAATTCTAACAAAACTGAGTGTCACTTGTCTGTACAAAAATACAGATCAAATTATATTAGGATTTATAGAAGGGTATTAAAACATGCAAAAAAAATTGCTGTTAAAGCAGAAATTGACACAGAAAAAAATTTGACGAAGGGTATCTGGAAAATTATTAACAAACACAGAGGAAAGAGGAGTAAAAATATGAAAAGAGATATCATTCTCCAAACAGATGGTAAAACAATTCATAACCAACAAGAAGTGGCTGATATATTGTGTAATCACTTCATTAAACAATCTGAAGTACCCACTGTAACCAGGAATCCTATACACATGTTAAAGGCAAATGTTGGAAAAATCCAAAATGACATGCAGTGGGCAATGATCACACCACAAGAAATCAAAAAGATACTCAAATCAATGGATTCCAAGAAATCATGTGGCTATGACGAAATACCAACTAAAGTAATAAAAGATAACATTGACATCCTATTAATACCTTTGACTCATTTTTTCAACATGTGTGTAACACAAAATACTTTCCCTGACCAAATTAAAATTGCTAGAGTAGTTCCTATACATAAAAAAGGTTCCAGAAATGATCCCAAAAACTTTAGACCAATTTCAGTCCTATCAATATTTTCAAAAATTTTTGGTATGATCATAAAAACGCGGCTTGTGAAACATCTAGAAGATAACGGTGTTTTAGAAGATCAACAGTATGAATACCGTAAAAATATTGGAACAAGGGAGGCTATAGATGCTTTATTAGATGAAATCGTAAAAAAGATAAATGAAAAAAAGAAAGTGGCTTGTTTCTTTCTTGACCTTAGCTCTGCATTAGATTTAGTTGACCACAACATCTTATTACAAAAGCTAGAGTACTATGGGGTACGTGGTAATATACTTTTATTATTTAAATCCTATTTAGAAGGTAGAAAACAGTTTGTTGAACTAAATACGGTAGAAAACGATACTGAACACGTGGTCAAATCCAAGCTACTTTCAATTAAAAAGGGAGTACCGCAGGGATCTATTTTAGGACCTATACTGTTTCTTATATTTACTAATGACCTGGTTAAACATATCTTAAACGTACACAATGACACAAAATTAATATTATACGCGGATGATACGAATGCCGTAGTTTCTGACAATAACTTAGAAAATTTAGAACATAAAATTAATACATTATTAAGTGCATTTAATGACTGGTTTGTTGCCAATAAACTTAAACTAAATCACAACAAAACTAAGGTCATACTTTTTAAAACGACGGCTAAAAATTCAGATACACTGGACATCAATCTAAATGGAGATAAAGTCAACATTGTTCGAGACACTCAATTTCTAGGATTACATATTGATGAATTTTTGAATTGGAAGAAAGAACTGGGATCACTAGAGAAGTCTATCTCGTCGGCTTGCTATGCTATCAGGACATTAAGGAACGAAATATCGTTGATACATCTAAAAAAAGTCTACCATGCCCTAGTGGAGTCAAAGCTACGATATAGCATTAAACTATGGGGAAACAGCTATCTTTACAATCAAGACCGAGCTTTTGTGATACAGAAGAGCGCCATACGTGCAATGGTAGGAATCTCACCGTGGGAGTCTTGTAAAAAATATTTTACCACTCTGGGCATACTAACTGTTCCAAATCTGTACTTATTTGTTCTTTTAACGGATCTGAAAAAACGATTACCGGCAATAGAGACAAGTGAAATAAGGCAAGCACGCGAAGAGACTCGCAGGAAGGCTCTTAAACACAACTTAATGCCGAATTTAAAAATAATGGAACACAGCGTGCAATATTTGGCTTTCAAAGCTTATAACAAATTGCCCAACGAGATCAAAAAGGTAGAAAGTCTTAAGCTCTTTAAACAGAAATTGAAGGCGTTCTTGTTGAAAAAAAACTATTACTCTGTTAAGGAATATTTTATGTGATCCTCATTTTATACATTTTTTTGAAAAATTATTATTATTGTTGACATGTATTTATTAATTAATTAATGATTTAACGTAAATTTTAATATATTGACTAGTGAAATTTTTCTAATATTATCGTATGGACTTAAATTTATATTATGACATATATCAGACACAATGTAAAAATTGTTTGTGATTAAATGAATGAATGAATATTATACGCGCACCTTCTCACCATGATGGTTACTATTGGTTGACAGTTCTCAAGACAACACACGTCGCGTATTGCGTGCGGCTATTAATTAAACCCTGGTTTGGAGCTGTTAAAGCTCACAAAATGCGGGGGAGCAACGTTTGTATGGGACGCTTTTTTCTCAACCCACCTCTTCATCGAGCCCCTAATCGAGATGGTGTCTCCAAGACTGCAAAGGAGTGGCGACAAGTAATACTTTATAACCTATAAGTATAATTTACTTTTTGTTTGTTTTTGTATTGTGTTTGTGCTATTGCATGGGTTATACTAATAACTAGCAGGGACAGGGCCGCTATCTCCTTTACGGGTTTTTGAGGTGGTTTTTAGTAAGGGTTTGCTTACCAGTCGTTCGGTGGAAAAGATGTTAAGTTGAGCGATAGCGTTGGATTCGGTGAGCAACTTTACTGGTTACACAATAATACTTTTAAAAGCTTAAGCAAAAGAACCATTTGTCCGGTCCCTGCTAACAAGAAAGCCACACTACTATTTGTTGTGTCTTTTTATGGTTAGAGTGAGGGCTGAACTAACCGCTTTTTATGTTTTGCTTTAGTACTGGAGCGAACTTAAGTGTAAGGTCAAGAGGAAGGGGTCCGCAATGCAACAGCATGCAAGTGGCACACGTGGTGGTCCCTCATGGGAAGTAGGCATTTTGACTCCCTTGGAGGACAGAATACTGTCCCTTATGGGAGTACAAAATGTTATGGGGAATGCCAACGTGCGCATTGAGGTCGATGTATGTTGTGTTTTCTTTTACTAACTACTTCAGATTCTTTTAATTTATTAATATTATGTTGTTTATTGATATCAATATCTTTACTAATTTACATGATTTCTGAAGAAAAATTGATAACTATAACCTCCTGAGTACATTTGTCCTACGCATAGTACGTAGAAAACAAAAAAATCCATAGTCTTTCATTACGTTGGCAACACAAAAAAATTTGCCAGTGACAACTATAATCTCATAATCTACCATGAAAGAAAACGAAACGTCAGCTGTCATCTGTCATTTCTTTAAAAATGGCTTCCGGAGACGAACATGCGAGGGCACGTGCGCGCAAAGGTGAATAAATCCTCATTAATCTTGTTAATTGTTTGGTAATTATGTATTTTTTTGTGATAAATAACATATTAGTATTAAAAACTGGTGACTAAATTCATTATTTCGCCGAAATTATTTTTTACGGTTGCTGCACTCCGACATTTTTTTTTACGTCCTATGCGAAGTACACTAGCATTCAACTAATATTTCTCAGGTCTGTCTTCCCACGTACTATGTATAGTACATTGAGTGTTTTTGTAATTAAAAGTTATTTATTGCAGTACTGTCGAACGCCGATATCGCAGACGCTTTGAACGACTCCGAATTTGACTATTCTGGGGATGATTCAGATGATGATCCGGAATTTTTTCCACCGGATGTCGATCAAAGAGCCAGTGGTCAACATAATAGTGAATCGAGTACATCAGAAGAGGAAGAAGAAGCATTAGTTACTCCTGTTGCTTCTCCAACACTATCAGATCACTCAGATGTACCACCTTCAACTTCATCATATCTACCACGAGCAAGAGGACGCACAAGAGGGCGTGGTCGTGGTCGTAGTGGTAGGCTACAAACAGTGTCTACTCGTCAGATTGCTATTAGAAGCAGACAAAGTAACTCTGGCATTCAAGACACTTGGGTGCATAGCACTCTTGATTCAAATATAAGTAATTTAATGCAACCAGCTTATATCGAGAAAAATACAAAAGAATGGGAGTGGTACCAATTTTACGACCAATACATTGATGACGATATTCTTACCCATATTGTAAACTGCACTAACAGAACGCATGTTCTGGAGACGGGAAAATCTTTAGGATTAACTTTGCGAGAACTCAAGATCTACATTGGTATTACTATGATCATGTCCTCGTTGCAATACCCGCAAATATCCATGTATTGGTCTGAAGATTGGAAAGTTCCAAAAATCGCAAAAGCTATGACCCGAAACAGATTTTTTTTCATCAGACTGAGATTGAAATGTGTGTATGATCCTGAAGTTACACCTGAACAAAAACAACAGAAAACGTGGAAAATCCAGCCATTATTTGATCGTATATTAGCAGGGTGTCACGAACAAATTCGTCCTCAGGAAATGAGTATAGATGAAATGATTATCCCTTTTAATGGAAAATGTCCAATGCGGCAATTCTGTCCCAATAAACCTAACCCAGTTGGCCTCAAAGTCTTTGTTTTAGCATCACCAAAAGGTGTTGTTTGTGATATGGCAATTTATCAAGGAGATAGTACCTTTCCTCATTTGATTAGTCAAGGATTTGGTTTGGGAGAAGCAGCAATTATTCACCTAACAAGAACTTTGGTTCCTGGACATTTACTGTTTTTTGATCGTTTTTTTACCACAGCTAAATTATGTGACGAATTATTAAAACTGGGATTTCATAGCACGGGTACAATTATGAAAAATAGAATTCCCAAAGACTGTATTTTAACTGAAGAAAAAATATTCAAAAAGAAAGCAAGAGGAAGTAGTGAGGTCAAGGTAAGAGAAGATCGAAAGCTTGCAGTGACAATGTGGCTCGATAACAAGCCAGTTCTTCTAATGTCGACTTGTTATTGTGACCAAGACCATGATGAATGTGAGCGATGGTCAAAAAAAGATAAAAGATATGTAACAGTGAAGAGGCCAGATGTTATCAAAAAGTATAACGAAAATATGGGTGGCGTAGATCTCGCTGATCGTATGCTAGCCGTTTGCCCATCGCGTAACCGTACTAAAAAGTGGACAATTCGCGTAATATCTCACCTTTTTGATTTATGTGTAGTAAACTCTTGGTTGCAGTACAGGGCCGTAGCAGCAGAGAAAGGTATTCCAAAGAAGAATGTAGTACAGATGAGAGCGTACAAGCTTAATTTAGGTTCCAAACTGATCATTGACAACGAAGAAAGTGATGAAGAGGGTGAAATAGAATACGAGGAAATTGAGCCAAAACATAAAAAGCGTAAGATTTTAATAAAACCTGTTCCTTCCAAAGAAACTCGTGTGAAAAGCGCTGCACATTTACCTGCATATGGTACGAAACAATCCCGCTGCCGAAAAAGCGGGTGTGATAAAAAAACCACAGTATTTTGCAAAAAATGCGAAATATACCTGTGTTTTACGCCTAATCGTAATTGTTTTGCAGCTTTTCATGAAGACTGATTAAAATAATATTGATTATTTAGGCCTAAGAGTAACTGATTGATCTCAAAATGTTCCTAATAGTTAAAAATCTTGGTTTTGTAATGTAAGAAGTAAAGTTTTATTTTTGTTGAATATTGCAGAAATTAAGAGTTCTTTTACTGTTTTTGATTATTACACTAAATAAAGTATAAAACAACATAAAATTATTTTATTTATATTTTATTTTATTTAAAGAATCTTTATTTATAATTACAAATAGGTTACGTTCTTTATAAAGTACTTCGGTACCAATACTTAGTACTACTTAGTTGGAGTCCCTTGTACTTTGCACAGGACATAGTGAAAAACTAGATTTTCCTGCAGCTTTATTTTTTTTAACAATTTTCCTATACAAAGTAATCATTAAATAATGCATTACAAAAGTTTCACATTGAAACTCAAAAAAAAGTGTGTCTGGTACTCAGGAGGAACCATAACTAATTAATTAACACAATTTATTTTCTTGTGTTATTTTTCAGATCGGCTTCGATGATTCCCCATCTCCACCTGTGCTACTACTGACCCATCCTCAGTTGTCGCCACTCCCATCCACAAGTGGCCGCCCGCCAACTCCTACTAGTATGTAACATCTTTTATTTAAAACAGCTATTAAATAAACATATTTATCTAATTGGTTTTACAAGCTATTATCCACTACATTCTGAATTGAAACATCAGACATTTTCTCATAATATTAATTACTTATAATAAAAAATCTCTGATAACAACATTTTTGGTAACATTTATTTTCAATAATTTGATTACATAATAATTTGGAATACATTTGATTATTGTCTTTTGTCCATTTTCCTTTTAGAAATGAATTCTTCTTCTTCGTCGTCTAAGCGCGTTCCCGGTTGCATCCTCAGCTGTGCTGCTTCAGAGCCCGGGGTGCGCTTTCCGCTTTTTCTTCTCCAAATATAACATGCATGTTTGCAATTGTCTTCTATTTTAGTTGATGCTTTGGAAGCCAGCCCTCCACACGCCGACCTCCTCCAGGCGAGCCCGCAGCAATCTCGACCACGAATGTGTTTTTTATAGGTTTTTTATTTAACTTGCAATGTATGTATGTACATATGTAACTTGTTCGGATGGAAACATGCAACTCAATTTTGAAGCAGATATCTTCAACTGATTGAGCTTAAATTTTGCGCGCATATGTATACCGCGTGACAATGCTATATTATGATGACTTGGAGCTGATCTGATGATGGAGCTGGAAGGTGGCGATAGGAACTGTAATGAGACGACGAAACCCCATCGAGTTTGGACTTGTTGGATTCGTCTTGACGAGTACTTTGTCCTTAGATAGTATCTGGGGTATGATGGTTGAGCTGGAAGGTGGCCATAAGAACCCCGTATTAAAACGACGCAACCCCTTTGAGTTTGGGCTTATTTGTTTTTTGTTGACAAGACTTTTGGTCTCACAATAAAAGCTTGTACAAAAAATTATTTTTATTATAAAAAATTTAAAACTTTACTAATCTTTTTCTTTAACTAATCTAAAAAAAATCACACAAACAAGTCTTAGAGCTGTTAAAAAATTGATTTTTTTTTATTCAGCTAAGAGAAAGCATGTCCCAGGGCCACAAGCGGGGAAGTCCATCCCGAATAGTGAATATATGAAGCCATAGCCATTTCATTAGGACTTTTTTAGGGTTCCGTACCCGAAGGGTGCAAACAGGACTATTACTGAGACTCCGCTGTCCGTCTGTCACAGGGCTCTATCTCTTGAACCGTAATAGACTAGACACTTGAAATTTTCACGAATTATGTATTACTGTGTATGCTATAACAACAAATATTAAAAATAAAAAACAGTAAAAAATTAAAGCGGGTCGTCATACAAAAAAGTGTTTCTTCAGAGTTTTAAAACATTGTACGGTGGTTCGGAACCCTTTATGTACGAGACCGACTCGCACTTGCCCGTTTTTAGTCTCCACTGCAGGAGCACGACCCTCTGTACTACCAGAGCCATATACAACATATATGCGACAGCAACCAGAGGATTTGGCCTACACTCTCCACGCTGGCCAGACGGGTTGGAGAGGTCTTAATTCTCATTGATGTTTATGAGCTTGTATTTCCTAAGTCGCCTTCTACGACAACCACCGGAAGACTTGGGGTTGTCCTATTCTACTCTGCCGGGTACCACACGGCACTAAAGCTGTTTACTTTTACCTAACTGGTTTAAAACATTTTTGTGTCGTCTATTTGCATCAACCATTCTGTCGTATGTAACTTGCAGTCACTAAAGAGACTTCATTAATTTGTTACAGCGGGTCCGCCGCGCTGGGCCTGGGAGTTGGAAGAAAGGCGCGTCCAGAAGGAGGAGCTGCGGCGCGAACTGGAGGAGCGACGGGTCGCGCAAAAAGACGAGCAGCAGCGCCAGCTGGAACGGCGGCGGCTCCAGCTGTTGGAGCGACAGGTCCAGCAGGGAGATCGGCTGCTCCAGCTGGGAAAAGAGCAGCGCTAGCGGGAGGAGTGGCTCTTCCACCGCGTCCGACATCCACCGCATCCCCGCAATCGCCGCCATCGTCGCCATATGATACATGGAGTCAATGCTGCCCCCATTTGAAATAAATTATTTGAAAACCGATATCATTAAAAATTTTGTTCTTGTAAAACCTAGACAACTATTTTATGAACTACTGTTTACAGTTTAAAGTGAGAAAGTTAAGGCCGTATCTGAATTTTCCGGGGTCCAGTGCTGCCCCCATTCAAAATAAATAATTTCAAAGAAAACGTAGACATCATTTAAAATTTTGCTATTACCAAGCCCTCGATAACCCTTCAAAGTATTTTATGAACGACTGTTTACAGTTTTAAGTGAGAATGTTAAGCTTCACTACGCACATTTGCCAAAAGTGGCCGTTTTTCGATTGTGTTTAACAGACCGCGAATCAGGTTCAGCAATCGTCAGCGCAACCGAAGCTGTTCTGATTCTGATACAGGAAGTAGCCACTTTGCTGGTGCTCTCACACGGCGGCCTATCCCAACTAGCAAAAACTGGTCATTTAAAAGTCGATAAAGCTAAAAGTAATGCCCTTGTAGTAGACATATCAAAGCTCATATGACTGTGTTTTGGTGCAAATTATTAGGGTGACATCCTTATAGTTGTTTTAAAGTTGCCATATTATGTGTCATTTCTACTTTTAACTAGAGGCTTTATGAGCTGTAGACCTCGCGAGCTTATAGAGATTGCAGATTGAAGGAACTTTTCACACCTTATGCTACTAGCAAAACTCAGTTTTGCTAGTAGCATGAATGGGCCAACTCGTCCGGGGAAGTACCACACTCTCACAGAAAATCGACGTCTAAATAGTAGCTTCACCGCTTCTATGCTTCGTTCGGTGAGTGAGGGAGCCGGAGTCCACCCTCCCTCCCTACTCCGAGGAGAGCCCTGAAAGTCCGGTAACGCTATTGTTACATATTATAAAATAAATCACCCTTAAAAGTAGGTTTCGAAATTCTACAAAAAGGTTTTGGCATTTATAATAATAATAATAATAATAATTCTTTATTTCGGTCAACTAGGAGCCATACATGATTTAGATGATATTACTATAACAAAAATGTCAAAATTAAAATTAAATTAAAAAATAAAAATAAAAACAAATAAATCAATAAATAATAAATAAATAATACAACACAAACAATGGCGTTCAGTCACTTTCTAGTCAGTACATGAATCATAGAGCAATGATTCATGTACTGACAGTCAAATCTGTTCGCGAATAGCTGCAGAAGTGTATTGCGGCTGGCCCTGACCCTGCGCACGAGAGATGAGCACCTTTTCCGCATGGTTGCGTAGAAACAATCAGCTCAGCGAACATCCCCGACGCACTACAGTGTCGTGGCAGCTCCAATAGCACCCTAAAAGCATCATTAAACTGGACGCGAAGGGCACTGTACTGTTTTTGAGTATACGAGATCCAGAGGGCGCTCGTGTAGAGGGACGTACAAAAAGCCCTAAAAAGAGTAGTTTTGACATCCCTAGAACACCGAGCGAACCGATGCGCAATCATATTCGCCCTCACAGACAACGCCCTTCGCTCCCGTTCCATGTCTGTATTGTCCCTCAGATCAGAAGTTAAAAAGTGACCAAGATACTTAAACTCATCAACTACTTTAAGCTGAATTCCATTTAGCCTTATAGGTGGAATAGTATCAGGAGACCCAACTCCGGTCCGAAAGACCATACATTTACTCTTGCTCGTGTTGTACAGCAAACCGTGACTTAGAGCATATTCGTTCACAAATGTCAATCAACCGTGACAGCCCACAGACCGACGCACTGAGCAGTACCATGTCGTCCGCGTAACTGATATTGTTGAGACATACCTCATCAATATGGCAGCCGACACGAGTGCTGCTCAGCTGCTCTATGAGAACGTTCATGTACAGGTTGAAGGGTTGAGGAGAGGTAAGCCCCCCCTGCCTCACCCCACACTCCAGCCTATACGTATCTGACAATTCGTTCGACCATCGCACGACGTTTACCTGGTTAAGGTACCAGTATTTAAAAATACTTATAAGTTCGTTTGGCATACCAGTATCACTAAGTTCTTGCCATAAGATGTCATAACTCACTAAATCAAATGCCGTTGACAGGTCTAGGAAGCACCCATATACAGGAGTGCGCCGGTCCGTGTAGTACTTAATAGTTTGCTTAACACATAAAATAGCTGAATCAGTTGAAAGTCCGGATTTAAAACCAAACTGATTATCGTGAATTTTCAAGTATTTATTAAGCTGAGTGTTAAGCAAGCCATCAAGCACCTTGGCCAATATAGTAGCCAGTGAGATTGGCCTGTAATTGGTTTTATCGCCTATATCCCCTGTTTTACTTTTGACAATTGGTACCACCACAGTTTTCATTATATCCGCGGGCAAATAAGAGTGCCCCACACAGAGCGTGAAAAGCATCGCAAGTACCCTTTATAGAAGCAAAACTAAAAACATACAAGTTTACGTCTTTATTTTATTTAAAAAAACTTTATTGTTCCACAAGAAAAAAAATGGTTCAATTGGCGGACTTAACGCTAAAAGCGTTCTCTCCCAGTCAACCATAGGGATAAACAGATACGAATCATGTTGCGGCGCAAAAAACTAAATAAAAAATAAAGTATTAAAATATGTGCATAATATTATGTCTACTTAACACTTAAGTCTTCACGTTTAGCAATTAAATAAGTTAGTGTGAATGTGATTAATGGCGATAATTTTTACGATTACACCTTATCAGTACGTCTTTTGATGTTTTATCCAAAGAATCTACTTGGGAAAACTTTTTCATTGTAAACATAAGTAAGTTTTATGTAAATTTTTTAATGCGCCCTTTCATTTCTTTATTTTTAACATTTTAAAATTATATATTTCATAAAAAAAATCTGATATCAGTAAAATTAGCAATGGCAAGAGGCCCGATGGCATGACGCTCATCCCGTGGAAAAACGGGCGGTCGCACGTGTGGGATGCCACATGCGTGGACACGGTTGCCCCATCTCACGTGAGAGCGACCGCTCGCAAAACAGGCGCAGCTGCGGCGACGGCAGAAACTAATAAGAGACGCAAATATGCGGCTTTGGGAGAGCCGTACATATTTGCGCCTTTTGCCGTGGAGACCTTGGGGCCTTGGGGTGCGGAAGCCCGTCAACTATACAAGGAGATTTCTGCACGCCTAATCGACAGCTCAGGGGATCCAAGAGCTGGCGCGCATTTTGACCAAAGATTAAGCATGGCCATTCAACGCGGCAATGCCGCCAGCCTCTTGGGCACCTTACCCTGCGAGCGCAGCGATTTGGGGTCCATCTTTTATATAATTTAATGTCTTTTATACTAATTATATTTAGATTAGTTTTAGTTTAGTACAATAAGTATATTAGTTAATAGTATTTAGTATTTAGTATAATTTTATTGTTATGCCTACATAGTTATAATTATTTATTATGTTGTGAATAAAAATATATGATATGAATTTATAGGGTCTAACAAAATATACTGAAACCACTCTAAGGGCCACTCTAAATTCCCGGTTGCATCGTCAGCGGTTACGCTTCCGAGCCCGGGGTCCGCTACCTAACCTAGGCGATTTGACGAGGTGACTGGTTTTTACACAGAGCGACTGCCGTCTGACCTCCGCAACCCAGAGGGTAGGCCAGAACCAATCCTAGGATAGGTACAAACGCTTGATGGCGTTCGGGACCAACGGCTATACGTGCCTTCCGAAGCACGGAATCATCTTTCTTTTTGGATAATCAGGTGATTCAAGCCTGCAATATCCTAAACAGACTGGAAACAACTTTTCACAAAGTATGCTTCCCAGTGCGATTTGAACCCATGACCTCCGGATCAGGCAAACGCCTTGACCACTGGACCACGGAGGCAGTCGCTTTTAATTATTTATTTTTTAAATTAAGTAATTATATATAATGTGAGTAAGTGTTAATTAATGTATGTTTTATTGTGGACAAATAAACACATTTTTCATTTTACTTTACTTAAATTTTGCTTGGTTTTAATATAATTCAAAACAAAATAGTACACAACTTAACATGTACAATTATTCTTTTATTTCTAGAAGCATGATAGTAATTATGGATGTAGACAACTTCTTTACAAAAAATGATTTCCAACAATTATTGACAGAAGTAAGATGGCCTTGGATATTCACACATTTTATATCAAGACAAAACTGTTTTTTTTATCTCTGTCCAATTTCTTTAATGATGCCTACCCATTTTATTTTATACGAAGATAAAATTAAATATTTGTTCTACGTTGATTGGTTTTGGTGTTAATACTGCCAATTTTCAAAATATGATCATTATGTTACTGATGAGTGTGAAGTTTGCTTTCGTAAATTATAGGTATATTTAATTACGTATTTTGGGTACTAAACCTTCAATAGTGTTCATGTAGTATTGTTCCGAGTCCATTTTAATTAATAAAATAAGCTAATAAAAGTGTTTGCTCACTTCTCTTCCAATCGTGCGCACATCATCCTGCCATCAGCACTACAATTTGTAAGAATGGACCTAATGGAAGCAAAATAAAAAAATAAAAAGGTACGTGTCGCGCATTAATTTAATAATAAAAGCGTGTTTAAAATATAGGTACTCTCTATATTGTAAAATATATTTCATTTTTTAAACTTTGATAGTCGTCCCAAATCCCTGCGGGTGTAGAAAAGGTGCGCGGGGAAGAGTAGCAATGTAGGTGACGGCGAGCAACTTGCTCGCTTCGTTTAATACTACCTACTTGGCTTGCTCGGAGCAAGCCAAGTAGGTAGTATTAAACAGGACGGACTGTAGATCAGACCGTTTTTGCGTTGTTTGTTGGCGCGAAAGGTACTTGTTTCGTATTTTACTATTTTTTTGTTGCAGATTTATAATGCCCTACAAAATTATGAGTACGATTGAAAAGGGCAAGTCAGTTCTCACCGCTGTACCGTGCTTCTGGGAAAATAATGGGCATTTTGGCCTCGTCATTCTGCAATTAAAGTGGATAAATTACGCCGGATCGAACATTCTAAGCCGGAAAAGGATTGGACAATTTTAAATTGCATAGTAAAAAGAAAAAAATTGAATACATTTGACAGTGCAGAATTAGATATCGAAAACATGTGTTATAATTCTGATTCAGAATTAGATAATGACAAGACAAAAAGACCGAGCATAACAAAAATACTCATGAGACCTTTGATTACATAGTGAAGGAATGTCTTAAGGTGGAGGAGTAAGCAAATGACCTTGAAGTGTGAAATAAATTGTTAACTCGTAAATATGGTGATAATTTCCATATTGCTCTTCGTCATGCACTAGATATCCTTTTAAATTATTTTATGAACTGCCGTTGAAACTATTATTGGTGATCCGTCTAGCTTTAAAACTTGCCGTGGCCACTTTTGGCGGACGCAAGTTTTAAAGCTAGACGGACTAATGTAAATACTTTCAACGGTGGTTCATAAAATAATTTAAAGGGCTATCTAGTGCATGATGAAGAGCAATATGGAAATATTTACAAGTTAACAATTTATTTCACACTTCAAGGCCATTTGCTTATCCCTTCACCTTAAGGTAAGTGTCTTGGCAATTTTAACTATATGTATTGAAAAATACCTTTTTACTAAATTATTGCACCATTAAATTGCTGAAATAATTATTCCTGAGTAATGTATGTTTAAGCAATACATTAATATGCTTATATGCCTCGGGAAGCGCGATACCTATCTTTTCAAATAATATATATTCAATGGCTCTCTTAACCCGGCGTTCGTCGCTACCGGGTAAAAAATACCACATGGGTAATAAAAATACTCATATTTCTTTTTCTACGTAATCTAGCGACTTGCGGTTTTAAGTATCTTTCTGCATAGAAACGAGAGACCCCCTCCCCGCGTGGCTGGCAGTTAGCGCCACGCACTCGGACGCCACGGACGTGTGAAGTGAGTATGGGTGAAAAATACCCGGTAGCGACCGTTTGTGTAACTCCTTTTTTGTTATATTTTTAAATATTTATTTTTGTTTTAGCACTTCATTACGATGCATTTCTCACTGAGTGATAATACTATAGAAGACATTTTACAACAAGAAGATAGTGAGGAAGAAATAGTGTCGGAAACAGAGGATCATGAGCAGTTTAGTGACCATGACAGTGACTCTGAGCAAGAAGCTGATTCGGGTGATATCGCTGACGTTCCGTTGCGGTGTGAAGAAGAAGAAGAGCCAGTATTACCTGTGCAGTTTGGTGAATATTTAGAGGATGTACCGTTGAAATATATCAAGCGTAAGAAATTCATTGGTCGAAACGGAAATAGTCAATGGCTCGTGCAACAACCACCGCAAAACGTACGTACAAGATCTCATAATATTATTGTTCATTTGCCCGGACCAGTGAGAGCAGCAAAAGAATGTACTAACATTTTAGATGCTTGGAATTTGATTTTCCCGGATGAATATCTACATAAAATTGTCGACTATACAAACATTTATATTGAAAATTTGAGGCGTTATTATTCAAGGGATCGAGATTGCAAAGACACAGACATTATTGAATTGCGAGCTTTGTTCGGAGTATTGTACTATTGTGGAAGAATGCGAAACTCACATCTCAATACTAAAGATATTTGGTCATTAGATGGCAGCGGCTTTGACTGGTGTATAGCATCAATGTCACGACAACGATTTCATTTTTTATTGAAATGTCTACGTTTCGATAATATGCATACACGCGAAGAGCGTCGAGCGGAGGATAAATTTGCACCCTTTCGAGAGATTTTTGAAGACTTCAATGCAAACATAAAAAGGCATTATTCATTTGGCGAAAATGTAACTATCGACGAAAAACTCGAAAAGTTTCGTGGCCGTTGCCCATTTCGTCAATACATTCCAAGCAAACCTGGGAAATATGGAATCAAAATCTTCGTTATGGCTGATGCACAGAGTTTCTATACGGGAAATATGGAGGTTTACGTTGGACAGAACGATGGGCCTTATCAAAAGAGTAATGCCGCAATTGATGTTGTGAAGCGGATGGTAGAATCAATAAAAAATACCCACCGGAACGTGGTAATGGATAACTGGTTTACTAGTTTTCCTCTTCTACATGATTTGCTGAAAGAATATGGCTTGACTGCGTTAGGAACTGTAAAAAAAAATAAGCCCGAGATTCCTCCAGTATTTACAGTCGCCAAATATCGAGATATTCCCAGCTCTATATTCGGTTTTCAAAAAGATTGCACCTTAGTTTCATATGTGCCAAAGAACAATAAAGTCGTGCTGGTGGCTTCTACTATGCATCACGATGGCAAAAAAGACTCAGGTGAAGCAAAGAAACCAGAAATGATACTCGATTACAACCGAAGTAAATGTGGTGTTGATGTCGTAGATGAGCTATGTGGAACTTACTCGGTATCGCGTATAACAAAAAGATGGCCTTTGGTAATATTTTATGGACTTCTTAACGTCGGAGGTATCAATGCCTATGTCATTGTCAAAGCTAATAGAGAATATTCTGGAGCTACAATTGGCCCAAGAACAAACGAGTTGAAAGAATTGGCCAATGGTTTAATGATGCCTCTTATAAAGCGCAGAATGTATATTGTGAATTTGCCACAAGTTATTAAAATAAAAATAAAATTAATTCTTGGTTTATTTGAAAACAATGATCACGATGAGCCAAGCTCCTCTAGGACGGGACCAAAACCATGCACGTCTCGCTGTGAAGTCTGTAATTGGAAAAAAGACAGGAAAACAAAGACGTGTTGTCAATTATGTATAAAGAAAATATGCAGAGAGCATACAATACCTATTTGTGGCGAGTGTTACCAAAAAATAAAAAAGGAATAAAAACAAACTTAAAGACTGAATATTTTTCGAATTGTGATTTTAAGTGATTTTTGAAGCTGATTTACAAAAAAAATATATAATATAAGTAGTCTGTATTTTTGATAACTTGCAAGAGTATTTTATCTAGTTTTAAGATTTGATCTCATTTTGCATGAATCCAAAGAAGAAAATGTATTTTTTTTTAAGTTTTTGAGTTTAATAAGAAAAAAAGTTAAGATTTTGGTTCCTTATAATGTATGTGCCTTAAATAATAATAAATACGTATTTCCAAATTAATAATGTGTTTAATTTATAACTTATACTATAAACAAAGGCAATAATGCAATAAACTTTAATATAAACAAATATTTAATAAATTACGCATATATAAAAAAATGTGGTATTTTTTACCCGGTAGCGAGTATTTGTGTTCGTATATGCCTAGCGACGAACCCCGGGTTAAAGTGTGCTGCAGGGCAATCGCGCTAATGTAAATCTCAACGGTTCGTTTACGTTACGTTTGCGATCCAGTTTAAGCTATGGTTACGTTACGATTCAGCTGAGCCGATTTCGGTATCGCGCTAACATGTCAACCGTAGTTGAACTCTAACCAAAGTTGAACGGTAACCGCAACGAAACCTCTCTAGGAACGTTAGAGATGTCACCCTAGTATTTTATAAATCACTGTGATTTAAGTACAATCGACCATCGATTTTACGTTTACAACATTGAAAGCACTAGTTTCAAATTTCTTCGCGCCTCGCGGTTTGTTTGTCAGCAAAAAGTTATCTGGATTTTTTTTGACTAAAACGTTTATTTCTCTTATTTACTTCTAAATATGGAGCAACAGCGTCGTCGCCAAACAAACGTGGAACAATTAGGGCTTCTCATAAACTTTTTGGAGCAACATAAAGATTTGGCTCTAGGAAGAGTGAGGTCCAAAGAAGCGCGTGCCCTATCAGCTCGTTTGTGGCGAGAGTGCTCCCTTAGCCTCAACGCTGAAGGGCCCGCACGAACGGGTAAAGAGTGGGCGAAGGTATGTACATACTGAATAAATTGATATAAATGATGAGTACATAACCATGTCATCTCCAAACTACTTAAAAACTTTCAATTTTAAGATCTGGAATGACCTTAAGTGCCGGGTACGGAGTAAATTGGTAAACATAAATGCTGCCCATCAAGGGACTGGAGGAGGACCTAGCAATCCTTCTAATTTAACTGCAATTGAAGAAAGGATTGCTAGTATAATAGGCACGGATATTGGACCCTTGCCTAATGTCAGGCAAGACCCATTCGCCACCCAAAATGTAAGATATTCAAAATACTTCTAATATTAAAGCTTCTCAACTGGAGTTTTTATGCATGAATGAATTTATTGTTGTCATGCTTATTATATTTATAATTTTACAGGATGATAGTAATATTGAGGAAGTGGCTGTGGCTGAGCATGCACCTGAGCCATTAGATTATGAGTAAGTTGAACAAAACTAACATTACCTTAGTATACAGTAGGTACCATCTCTCTCTCATCCTCTCCATCCACTGGTTGTCTGGAAGAGATCGCTTTAAACGATAAGACCGCCCATTGTACTCACCTAATGTAAATTATTTTAATGAATCTGTGTTATATTTTTTGGTATACAATAAAAAGTTTTCTATGCTATTCTATCCCATGCAATGTAATAATTACATTTTAACTTATTATTTGTATTTATCTTAGTGTCTTTCTTATTTTTCAGAATTCAAAATGAAATAATAATAGGGGAACAAATTCTCCAGCAAAGTTTGGAGGAGCAGAGGGAGGAGCCGAGTCCTGTTCCATCTACAGCTCAAGGTCCAAGTGTCAGACAGCCCTCACCATCTCCATCCAGTAAGTCAACCGGACTAACAACTACTGCTATTAAACAATTCATTATTTTTTGATTTAAAAACATACATGAATTCTAAGGGAAAAAGAAACATTGTTTGGCTTGCATAGATTTACAATTATGTGTATAATGTTTTGACAGATGAAAGAAATAGACGGCAACGAATGAGGCGTGCTGCTGCACGCAGTGCAGTATCTTCGGTACCACCACCTGCTCAATGTACGTTAAAAAAATATTTACTACTAAGGTCTTTCAAAAAACCTTGCCCGGTGTATAAAAAATATAGCGAATGCAATTTCTGGATAATGCAGCGTTCTAACAGTAAAATAATTTATAAACTTCATGTAGTTTCACAGCTTATCCATTACAAAGAAATCTTTTCTCTTTATTTCCTTTATATATAGTTTTTTAGTTATTACTTTATATATAGATACTATCGGTCTATATATACGGTCTGGGAGAAATGAAAAATCTTAAAATGTACCAGCTGCTTCTCTTCCCGCGCAGGTCGTAGAAGCCGATCGAGGGAATGGGCGAAAATGCAAATCATATCAATAGGCGATGCGGCTAGCAACCTATCACTATTTTGATATTTTTTTCCACCTTTGCGCCCATCACACTAAAAATGGCCTTTGAGTCTTGCGGCCCTGGGCTCTGTCTGCTTAGAGCCGCAAGACCCAAAATGCTCTGTCTGCCCCGTTAGGGATAAAGACGAGATAGTATTATGTATGTAGATACTGTAGTAATCAAGCCTGCAATTTAAATATATGGCTTTGCTATATTATTTTTCAGCGAATAGAACTGCATTGGAGGAGTCCCGGTTGATGGTGTTAAAAATTGAAAATTTAAGGGCAGAGGCTGCCCTTATTAACGCCCAAGCCAACAAAACTTTGGCAGATAGCCTGAAGCTGTTAGCGGAAAGCGTGGATTGCTTCACAAATGTGGTAAGTAATGGGTTACATATCTCTGATACAATCTTAAATCTGGCAGTGTTGGCCACTAACAACAAGAAAGAAAAGAAAATCAATTAACATCATAATCCTTATTTATTTTAAAAGATGGATAATTATAGGAATATAAAATTATGTACTTACAATAAACCAATTTTTCAATTGTTGATCAAAAGGCTTGATGAGATATATAAAAGTATTGTTTACTTGTTTCAGTATACAGCTAGTCACAGACACGAAGGAGCCTCCACAGAAGACAATTGATAACCTCCTCCTTTTTAACTGACTTCAAAAAAGGAGGAGGTATGAAGAACTTTGGAGATATGGAAGAATCTCCTAAAAAATAAAGTCAGTTGTTTTTTATGTTAAAAATTTAATTATTTTAAGTAAAGACTGATTACATTTAATTCAAATTAAACTAATATATTATTAATATTTCAATCATTTACTTATTACAACCCTATTATTCCATTAAAACTTTGTGTAGTAGGTAAGTATAAGGCTTAAATTAAGGCCTCCTACACGCTCCAATTCTAACTGTATTATGGGATACTACCTCAATGATACAATATACTTTTATTATCATAAATAGTAAATACATAAGATAACAAACAATATTTAATTTTCAACTGCCCTATTAGCCCACAAACGCTGTATAAGAGCACGTCTGCGGGCACGTCCCAGTTCAAGGTGACTGAGAGCAAAGGCACCGCCTCCAATCGCAGGCATACTACCACTAGCACCCTCCTGGCGTCTGCGCTCTGCCTCAATTACAGCCGTTGTTAATGGTTTAAATGGCAAGTTGTGCCTATTTGCAATATTGTGCAGAACACAACATGCATTTGTTATCCTTGCTGCAACTGTGGGAGAGTAGTGTAGTTTCCTGTCGCCCAGTAAACATCTATAAACAATACCTACATAATAATCAATGCCTGCTATTGTAAGCAAATCATGAAGTATCTTTTAAGATTCTTTAATTTATTTTTTACCTGAAGCGACCTTTCAAAACTCCAATGCAACGTTCAACTGTGTTTCTTGCAGTGAGGTGCATATTTTGGTAATTTTCCTCGGGACCAGCAGGCTCTGGATTAGAGACTGGTGTCATCATAATGGGCCTCAGAGGATAACCAGAGTCTCCTACAATAAAGAATACTCGTATCAATAAGTACAATTAAATTAAATATTGTTCAAATAATGGGAAATTGTTTTCACTATAAAAGTTTTAGTTCTTAAGTTTACTAAGTGTATCATTACACTAACCCAAAAGATATAAGTCCTCTCCAGATTCAGTATGCAGCCGGTCCAAGTAGCAATTTAGTGGATGATTCGCCCATATAACACTATCATGTGTAGACCCAGGGTAACTTGAATCTACATTTAAAATATTTAATTTTGCATCACACATCTGTAAAAGAACAAAATATATGTACTTAAATGAAAATACTCCATTTAGTTGTTGATAATGTATATCAGCTGCAAGTAAAAATACTCACTAATTGAACATTCAAAGAATGGTAATTTTTTCTATTATGATATCTTTCTTCATGTTCCTGTGGACACACAATAGCTACATGTGTTCCATCAATGCAGGCCAAGCACCCTGGCATTTTGAAACGTCTGTAGAACCTTAAAAAAAATTAATTATGCATTGGTTACACATTTGTACAATGAAAAAAATATATAATGAGTAAATACACACTTACTCTCTTTTAACTTGTTGTCTTTCTTCAAGTATAAAAGGAAAGCAAACATATTTATTAATAATTTCTGGCTTGTTGAGGGCCAATGTCACTTGCTTTACAGCCTTCGAGACACTGGACTGTGCAACGCAATGTCTTCGAATGTCTCCAACCTCTGTCTGGTAGTCCCCTACCGCAAAGAAACTTAAAGCAACCAAAACATATAAGAAAAAAAATCAGATTTATAAATACTTACTTAATATACAGATTAATATTAATAATAGTCGTATCGGCGAACGGTCTTAAAGCGAAGAGTCTTGACCAACATCTTAGACTCTCTCGTTAGATGGCTGGATCAAGGGTCAGATTCAAAAGGCAGTACTCCTGGACACGGCACGTATTGTCAGGAGGTTTCTCTCTCTGCGGCCCTAACCGCCGGTAGCTTGGGTCTTGCCCCACTGCCAGGGGGCAGCTAGGTTAGGTTTTAGTAAATGTTTATATTTTGTAGTACCTATATTTTATATTTTACTTTTTATAAATGTACCAAAACCTAGCCTAAGTTTTAAATTAAATAAAGATAATAATATGGAAACATATAAATTATTTTGCTATTGTGTCTCATTTATGGACAGAGAAAGGGCTAAAGAATACGTAATAGGATCTTACCTTTGTCTCCACATCCAAAGCATCCGAACGCAAGGTTGGCGGCATGAAGGGTCTTACTTCTTCAATTAAAACTCTTGTTAATGCCTTCGAAAGCCGGTATCTTTTGATGAACATTCGATCAGTTAACATAAAAGCATTTCTTTTTATCCGGTCGCATAAATTCACACGCCTTGATTCAGCTCGGGCCGTTGACACATCATATTCGTTAGATATTTCTAAAAGCTCAAGATATGAATTCATTTTCACCTTTGATTATTAACAATTTAGCACACCAACTTATGAAACGTTTGACTAGCGGTCGAGAAAAAGTAGCTTGGCACATAGATTAATATTGTATATACTGAAATAGATAAGAAACTGCAGTTTTAACATTAGATCAAACCAGTGGCGCCATCTGGTAACATGCTTTCGCAACACCAAAGGACTAAAAGATGAAATAAAACGGTGAAAAAATTACTCCGTGAGCTGGGACTTGAACCCGCGATCTGGGTTCAAATGCGACTTTGTTCAATAGCCTAAACAACTGAGCTATTGAGTGATTAACCGCATTTGTCGAATTTATCCATCATATAATATTTCTATAAAATAACAAATGGTGTAAAAAATATACTGCGTAAGTAGGACTTGAACTCGCAACGTTGCTCTTATTTAAACCATGCTCTAATCAACTGAGCTAACGGGTGTTCTGCTTTGTATAGCGAATTTCTCCACCATTTGATATTACTATTCTATAACACGCATTTTTTTTCATTTGGAGTTAGGTCAGCTGATTCGTGACTAGATGGCGTTTTATTGAATTTTTTTATCAAAATTCTGCAATGTTCTAAGTTTCATAGGCATGGCTTGGCATCAACTTTTTGTTTTGACAGCGGTTGCGATCGAGCTGCGTTCCAGTTGCGTTCCAACTATCTGTCAAAACATTAGCGCGATACGGAATCAGTCAAAAAGTCGAGTTACGATCAAGGTTCGGTAGCGATTCAGTTGAAATTATTTAGCGCGATTGCCCTGCTGTTTATACCAGTTATTTGTTTATTTTTGTTTTTTACTACAGACACAGCCGCAATGCCAAAGATGACCGCTGAAGGGCCAGAGCAAGTCAATGCATATCACTACATCACAAATAATAAAAGTTGCCATGAAAACATCGATCAGTGTTTCTAGTTATTAATGTAAAAGTTATATGACACATTGACCAAAGTATTCTATGCGTAAGTAAAATTTTTTATACCTACATGAAACTTAAAATCAAAGTCATGGTCTTTAGGTTTTTTTTTTTTTAAAATAACAATGATTTATTATTCTAAATAAACGTTAGTAAGTATTTAAGTTCGTTTAATGTTAGTAGTATTAAGTACCTACTTTGGTTTTCTCTTTTTGTATAAACATTGTTAAGTTCTGTGTCTACCTTATAGGTGTAAAAATAAAAACTAATTAGGGATTACATTGTCAATTAACTGGAGAAGGTGGTATCGTGGCCACTGCTGTTAAATTGGACCCCTGCTCTAATAAATGTAACCACTAACGCCATCTTCATTTTTCCTCTTGCACTACGTGCGCCATAGAACAGAGGCACGTTTACATCACGTGATCGGCGCAAAAAAATCATGCCCTCTGAATGGTCCAAACTCACACACACCAAAACGAGCCGGTAAACTTTTGTGCAAAAATAAATTGAAAAACAAGTGTTTTGTGAACAAAAGCCAACACAACATCACCAATATCATACCTGCTGTGCATAATTGAAGGTAAGACATAGATTTTTCACATTCATTCTTATTCGTGTGTATTTTTATTCAAAATGTGATATTTACAATGCGGCCCCCCTTCACTGTTTGTAATATGGCTCCCGGGCCCATATTAGAAGCAGGTTGTGTTGCTGGTATTTCAAATAGATTTTTTAAATTGTTTTTATTTGTTTTAGATGCGTAGTAGTGCGAGCTACTACTATGTCACCTGGAAATAAAAGAAGAACGTGGGATCCAGAACAAATGGAAAAAGCCGTGGAAGCTGTTAGGAAAAAATCAATGGGTTATAAAAAGGCAGCAAAAACTTATGCTGTCCCTAGAACCACATTGAGAAGACTGGCGAAAGATAGTATGTCAACCGATTTAGTAGTCCGAAAGCCCTTAGGCAGACACCTGGTACTTTCACCTTTTATTGAAAAAAAATTAGTTGAGTATCTGTTGTTTTTATTTATTTATTTATTTACACTTTATTGTACACACATACAGATGTAATAGTACAACAGGCGGACTTAATGCTAAAAGCATTCTCTAACAGTCAAACCTTTGGGTTGATTAGGAGAGTTTATGTGGGTGTAACACATAATAAAAAATAACAATAAAAAACTAAATAAAATTTTAAACTTAAAAATAAAATAAAATAAACATACTAAATATAAATATTATAATAATACTATACCTACATATTAAATACATAAAAACGAGCAATAAATATACATACATATCTCTAAATACATATTATACAATCAAGTCTGTCTCATATTTAATTGAAAATGGAGGTATCTAAAAATTCTAATTTTAAAGGAGTCGCGGCTAGGAGCCCTTCTGATGGACTCAGGGAGAGCATTCCAGAGTCGTACAGCAGTGACAGAGAAAGAGTTATCGATAAAACCTGTACGGTGAGAATAATTGTTCATGGAGGCTAAATATTATGGCCTGACACGAATGGACGTTCGTCGACTAGCTTTTCAGCTAGCAACAAAAAACAAGATTCAGCACCCATTTAACAATGAAGTGGCAGGACGAGCATGGTTAGACCACTTTCTCAGAAGGCATAAACATGAGTTGTCACTTAGAAGTCCAACAGGTACATCCTATGCTCGTGCTCAAGGTTTTAACCGCGAGGCAGTCAAGATGTTCTTTGACATTCTACGAGTGGAGTTTGAAAAAAAACAATATGCTTCTGATCGTATTTATAATGTAGATGAAACAGGTCTAACTATTGTTCAAACTAAAATACCACAGGTTATTGGTAAAAAGGGCAGGGCAGGCAGAGACAGATTGGAGCTCTAACTGCGGCAGAACGAGGATCTCTTATGACTTTAGTTTGTTGTATGAGTGTATCTGGAAATTATATTCCACCGATGATGATATTCCCTCGCAAAAATTTTACTGACACTCTCATGAAAGGTGCTCCACCTGGTGCTATAGGAAAAGTCTATCCTTCTGGTTGGATACAAGAAAACTTATTCACGGAATGGTTCAAACATTTCATAGAGAAGACTAATCCATGGGAAGAATCTCCCGTAATGCTCATACTTGATGGTCATTATAGTCACACACGAAATCTGGACGTGTTGACTCTTGCTCGGGAAAACCACATCATAAGTTTGCCATCACATACGACGCACAAGCTTCAGCCCCTGGACAGGACTTTGGACGAATGGATTCAGGATAACAGGAATTTATCCTTTTAATCCATCCATCTTTACCGAAGTTGATTTTATAGCAGAATCACAAGAAAACGCCCAAACAAACCAAACGACAATTAACAGACAGTCTGCTACCGTAACATCAACTGAACAGACACAACTGATAACTGCTGAACCCTCAACATCGAGAAGTATGCCATCCGTTTCAGATGAGCAAAATGCAACCGCAATGTCTGATGATCAGATTTGAATATTTCGAAGCCCTCTTCCTCAAACCATGACCTTATTTTGCCTGAGGATATTTTACCTATCCCTGGACCCAAGAGAAAGACATCTAATCGAGGAAGAAAGTCATCATCAGCGGCAGTGATTACTTCGTCACCTTATAAAGCTCTTCTCGAAGACTCATTGAACCGATCGACAGCTCGCGGTCGCAGCCAAGGTCGAAGACGTGGACGTGGATGTGGTATTCGTCGAGGCGGTACTCAGAATGCAAATATTCAACAAAAGGCTAGTCGTAAACGTCGCAAAAAGAGGAATGTTATGTCGTCAGAAAGTAGTTCTGAAACTGACGACGAGAACTTAACCCAAAATGAATCTGGGGACAGTGATGAAGACAGTGTGCATGATATGAACATTAGGCCAGCCGAAGACATGGAAACTTATTGCGTCTTTTGTGGTGCCTCTTATTCTAACGACAAGCGAGGAGAAATATGGATCCAGTGCCAGGCATGTGAGCTCTGGGCTCATCAGGATTGTGCTGGTCCTGAAGGAGAATACTACATTTGTGATTTCTGTCGTTAAATTAACTTTAAGAGAACATAATTTACAGGGATAAATTATTTCTGATATCATACATTTCATATGGACCCCTGGGTGCCAAATTACCATCAGGATACCAAGGTCCGCCATTTCTATGTCATTTCAATAAGCATATTTTTTCTCATAAACTAATAGACTTTCATTCATGATATATTTTTCGTAACTCATTAAATTTAGAGCCTCCTGAAAGCCCGTAAATGTTTCCAAAGGGTGTTGAATTTTTTTTATATCACTAAAACAAAATGGGGGGCCACGATACCACCTTCTCCTCTAATGTTAAAGCCTACAGTATTATCTTTGTATTCATATTCAGAAAAATAAATAAATTTATTATTATTATTATAATATTATCATAAAAATAGATGAACTCCAGTACTGTTATTAGAATTTGCATACAGTTATTGTTAGAATTTGCATTAAAGGTTTGGATAATAATATATAAAATGTAAAAATCGTGAAATATTGTTATCTGTTTTTAACAACTTTCCCTACTTCCCTAATATCCTTATGCCTACACATATTAAAATGAGAAAGTAACTCTGTTAATAACGCTTCAGATGTACACCACTGAATCGATTTTGACGAAAATGTTTAGTAATTGTGGCTTCTTGCCACAAACTTGCTAAGCGTGACCGGGTTTTGTACTGGGGGCTTACCTTGACCTCTTAATCCTCTTGTAGCAGTATTGTAGTAGTATTACTTTGCCAAATTGGTACTATGACCAATAGAAAACAATATAGTATTTGCTAGCTTTTTTTGGCGGCTGGCAACCCAGGAGCTTATATGTCGATTTTATCGCTCCGTATTTAATATTGTAAATTTAAATATTTTCATAGTTTAATTTATTAAATAATATTATTTAATTGTATAATTAGATAGGTGCTTACAATTCATAATTTGTGTAAATTCAGTGTATCTTGTGAAATAATGGTGTTCCAAGTTGACGTTCAGTAGGTATAAATTGTTACCGGCTTTTTACAACTTTTAAGGTAAGAACGGTACAATATTTAATCCCGTTTATATATTTCAATAAAACACAGCGTCCTTTGTGCACTATTTTTCATTTTTGCGAAAATTATCGTACATAAACACATATAATTTTGATGTAAATTGACACTGATTCACAAAGTAGATTAGGTTATGTTATTGTTATTTTTTTAGTTAGGTGATCGGTTTTGCTAGCTTAATCGTGCATTTGGCCTTTATTATCTTCCCTAGACATAACATGACAGATGTTATGTCTAGGGAAGACCCTTTTTGTAAAATATGTCCTCCTCAACCCGTGCTGAGACTGCCCGACAACTGGAAATCCAGCTGAAGCAAGTCTTACTCGAGCTCAAGGCAGAAAAGGAAGACAACGAGAAATTATTACTGGAAAGGAGAGATAATGAACGCGAATATATATTGATGCGAAGTAACAACATTACACTTGAACAAAAACTCTCTGAGAGTCTTCAGTTATGTGATGAGTTGAGTGATCAAAGTTAGAAATAGATTCTTTCCGCCAATGTGGTGATACGTATGAGCAGACCCTCAGACGTACCACTGAATTAGTAAAGGAGTTGGGCGAGGCATACAGACAAATTAATAGCTACGAGCAAGATGCCCAGTTACGTCAGTCAGCAGAGGTGTCCAGCCTATATGACCAGCTCTGCCGCGCAAATTTAAAATGCAGTACGCCAAAAAATTGATTTTTTTTTAACATATTGTAAAGTTTTGTGGACAGATCTACCAGAAAAAAAGATCCATATTTTTCTATCTTTTTTAGAAGGATGCAAATTAATAAGTCATAACGCAGTTCATTATTTTAACTACTAGTACTTAGTAGTCGTAAATGCAGCACGTGCCAGATAGAGAACTAATTAAAAAGCACGTTATGAAATATGAACCAACTATTGCACATTATAGACGCGAACATGCGCCAAACAGGTTATACCTTCCAAGCGATATTAATGTCAACATAATGTATCAAAATTTTTGTAGCCAATATCCACTCATTAAAATCTCTTCTGAAACTTATAGAAAGGTAGTAAGGAGTGATCTTAATATATCGTTTGCACATTTAGGGCACGAGGAATGCGAAAAGTGTGCCATTTTTCAACATCACGATAAAAACCATGCCCAAAATAAAAACTGTGAAGTTTGCAGCGAATATAAAATGCACAAATCAAAGTATGTCAATGCCCGACTAGAATATAAATGCGATGTTGAGAAAGCAAAAACTTGCTCAAATGAGGATACTATCTTTTTTTTCGTTGATCTCCAAAAAGTAATAATGTTGCCACGTATTGACCAATTTAAAGTTGCTATATTTTGTCCACGCCTCATAGCATTTAACGAGAGTTTTGTTCCTTTGGGACCATCCTCAAATGATAGCAAAGCATTTGCAGTTCTGTGGAACGAAGCCGTTTCGGGCCGAAATGCGGAGGATATTGTGTCAGCATTTCGAGCATTCTTAATTCACTATCGAGATACTAAACATGTTGTCCTTTGGATGGATAACTGCTCTGGACAGAATAAGAATTGGACATTGCTCTCATTCTTGATCGATATAATTAACAGCAATCTAATATCAACTGAAACGATAACTTTTAAATATTTTGAGCCGGGCCACACATTCATGTCTGCTGATAGTTTTCACCACCAAGTAGAGTTATCGCTACGTCGGACAAATAAAGTTTACGATTTTGAAGATTTTTTAAATACAGTTAAAATGGCTAACTCAAAAAAAACAACAGTAAAAGTAATGGAAGTTTCAGATTTTTTTTTTTATCTTCAAAAACTCGCCTCAAAAAAATTATACCGCGCGTTTATCTAAAGGATATGGTTTGTATTAAAGCTGGAAGAGGAAAGTTTTCTTTGCAGTAAAAACTACATCATGAGGATCAAAATGAGGAGACTTTGGATTTTCTTATGTTGAAATATATAAAGAAATTAGAAATTCCCGAGACTGAATCAAAATTATTTCCACGAGGATTTTCTAAAACAAGAAAAGCTGCTATTATTGAAAAATTGGTGCCGTTGATGCCTGACAATAGAAGAAGATTCTGGCTTGACTTACCTGTTTCTGAAAATGATAACAAGGACACCGCCACGTTACAGAACGATTGCTAGTTTTGATTACCACTTTTTTCATGTAAACCAAAATTTTGAAATACATGTTTTACTTACTTCATAATTGTTTTTCTTAGAATTCCCTTAAAGTTACTGCGTAAATAAGTAAATAAAGTATATTTTACAAGCTATCATCCCTCAAATTAAATGCAGTACGCTTAGCTACTGCATTCTTGCCTTGTCAGACCCTGCTTTTAAACTGGAGGCCACGTAATGAAAAACAGATTTTTAATTATTAATCTATTAAATATATAATTATTTTTTATTCCAATAAACGTATGTAAAAAATAACATGTTTTTTGCTATATATAAAATTATAGCATATTATTAAAAATGTTAGGCGGAGGTCAAAACCTCGAATTTTCGAATACAAAATTTAAGCGCGTTTTTCTCAAACCGTTGTAAATTGCGTACTGCATTTTAAATTTGCGCGGCAGCTCATTGATAGTGCCCCTATGTCTCCCTCAACTAATTCTTCAGTTATTGATCTCACTAGTGAGACGTCATCAAGTAGTATTAATTTAGATATCTCAAAATCAATGATTTGTCATAACCAAGTCAAAAAACATTTAAAATTTTCAAAAAAAAATTCAGAAAACTAATAATAAATTTATCTCAGGAAATCATGTTTATTAAAATCCAGTTCATTAAATTGTAAATTGCAATCAGAGTTAAAGTTATGTAATAAACAATTGGCGGAAAGTCAGGAGTCATATGAGAACAACAGGATTAGACTTGAATCTCATATTATTAAGTTGCAGGAGGACTATTCCAAATTATTCTCTAAGTATGAACTCCAACAAAAACAAAATACCGAACACATGCTGACTGTGGAGAAAATGATTAACGACAGCAGGTACAATCAAGAAACTCTTGATTTATTAACTAAGCAATGTACCTGCGGGCAATTCACCCCGCCCACCACCAGTGTCTCCACACCAGAGCTCTTTCCTTGTGACGGTAGTTTATGTAGTAATGTGTCTGATTGTGTTGACTTTATTGACCCTCCATGTAATACAATAGTATTTTCTGACAGTATAGGTCGCAATATGGGTTGCATGTTAAACAAAATTCTAGATAAAACTTTATAAATTACTGCTTCCCGGATGCAACCTATACTCAAATTTTAGACAAAATTAAAATCAACCAAACTGAATTGTAAATCTACTGTTGTATTATTAATAGGCAATAGTAACAAAGTAGGAAAGAAAGAAATAATCAGCTGTATGGATTATTTATCTGAACTAAAAGTAAGCAAAATAATATTATGAGCGTTCCCATATCTACGTTGCCAGTCTCCAAAAACTAACAGAAGCATTCACTATCTCAATACTTTGATACATAATATGACATGTCGTTATAGTGCTAAATTAGTGTTTTTTGACACTAACAATTTTATAAGTGAATGTCATGTGACAAAAGATAATATTTATCTCTCAAAATATTCTAGACATAAGATTGCTACATTGGTAGCAAATAATATTAATTTTTGGACGAGTTTACATTGTAAACAAGATTCTAGTTTTAAGACACTTATAAACTAACCAAGTTTATCGGTATTAGTAACGGAAATTCTGTAGACTTGACGGCAGATTTAAACTGAACATTCAGACAACGGGAAGGTCCTTCCCGCAAAGAATTATTAGTAGAATTAGTTTCAGAAGAAATGAATGTGGACATTTTATGTTTGACTGAACATTGACTGCATGAGAGTAAGATTATGTTCAGCCTAAACAACTATAATATTGTTAGCTGCTTAAACAGAAAGTCTGCTCAACAAGGGGGTTCTATAATTTTTATAAAAGATTCTTTACGTAGCAAAGAGCGGAAGGATATTGTCAGACTTTCTGTTGAGCGCTGTTGTGAGGTGGCCTGTGCCGAGCTAGATCATCATATAATTGTTTGTGTGTAACGGCCACTTTTGGCAAAAACACAAACTAAAGCTTAACGTTCTTATTTTAAACTGTAAACAGTGGTTCATAAAATAGTTTGAAGGGTTATCTAGGTTTTAGTAGTTTAAAAATACTGATAAATGATATCCGTATCCTTACAAATATTTTATCTTAAATGGGTGCAGCACTGGACTTCGTGTATCGTCTTAAGAGCATCATCTTCACATCGTCTTAAGAGCATCATCTTCACATATTAGACACTTTTACTTTGAATAAGTAGGTATTTGTTTGGGATTCTACAACTTATATGTATGTAAAAAAGAGGCAGTAGAAGTGCAGTTCAAAGAAGTTTTCTTTTTAGGTAGCCAAATGGAAAAAATATATAGGTAATTTCATCCTGTCAGTATGCCATAGCCATTTCACTCGGAGACTACCTATTGGCACTAGTAACTATGATGAAATTTACTTTTATATTTAAATCAATAGTTAGAGTACGAGCTTCTAAAGTTGTAACAATGGGGTGATTATTCTGAAAAGTGTAAGCTAGTAGTAAGTAGAACTTAAATAAACTGGGCAAGTGTCAATCGGACTCGAACATGAAGGGTTTCGTGCCTCCACAATGATTTTAAACGCTGAAAAAACATGTTTTCTGTATGACGACCCATTTTAATTTTTAACTTAACTTATTTTCAGTATTTTTTTTAAATCGTCCATAGTAATACATATTCGGTGAAAATTTTAAGTATCTAGTTTATGCCATTATAAAGATCGAGTTGAAAATGCTGAAAAAAGCATTTTTCTTGTATGACGACCCCCTTTAAAGAACAATGGGACAAAACGTCCCCAAAACTGTAGCACTTTAATACCTACCTTAAATGATGCACAAAAAGGGAGGCCAAAAAGGCATGTGTACCACCGTCGGGTTCTTCACCCGACGCTAGTCCAAGCACTAGCACGGCTCCAAGTACTAGTACGGCCCCAAATACTAGCACCGTTCCAAGCACTGACATTTGTCCCAGTCCAAGTACTACAGACAATCCAATGAGGGAAATAAAGTTATCCACACCGGGTAAAAAGCGTAAACAATCAGCGAAAAAAATGTCGTGGATGATTTTGATATTTGCGCAATACGCAATATCATCAACAGCTTTTATACTGTAAAAAAGGAAGTACCCACGCTTAAAAAAATCTTGGCAGCTGTTAAGAGAGATCTTAATTTTCAAGGTGGAAGAACTTTCCTCAGAAATATTTTAATAAATCAGTTGGGTTATAAGTTTAAAAAATGTAAAAGTGCGCGTTCGGTGCTAATTCAAAAAGCCGATATAGCCGCATGGAGAGAACGCTACCTGCGCCGAATGAAAGAAAACAATGACCTCGGCGCAGGTAAAAAACCAGTTATCTACCTGGATGAAACGTGGATCCATTCCCATTATACCGTCAGCAAATGCTGGCAAAACAGCACAGATAGCAGCGTGAATAAAAATTTTAACCCGGGTCAACGGTGGATTCTGGTGCATGCTGGAGGAGAAAACGGATTTATCCCAGATGCAGATTTGTTATACAAATGCAAAAGTACTACTGGTGATTACCACCATGAAATGAATACCGAGAATTTTCTGAAATGGCTTAATGAAAAGCTGATACCAAACTTGCCCCCAAATAGTATAGTCGTCATTGACAACGCGCCTTACCACTCAACGCAGTCGGTGAAGGCGCCTACGAGTGAGAATTTACTCTCAGATAATCATAACTCAAATTGCATTTTACCATACTAAACTATAAATAAATTAATCTTATAACTTTTCTTAGAATAACCAAAATGAAACAATCATAAACGCATCGAAATATAATACTTCTAAATTGCGTACAACATTTCTTTTATGCAACATCAAACATACACAGACTTTTTACTTTAGTGGGGTTATACGTAAGTTTGAAAGAAGCTAATTCAGCTAAAAAAACATAACCTCTCCAAGTTCTCCAACAAACAAGGGTGATTTTCTCGGTTTTTGGTATTATATAATTATAAATAAAATAATGTCAGATAGAAAACGCAGTCCTAACTGCAAAATTCCAGAAAAGATATTACTAGTTGATTTGGTAACCGAACATTTCAGTATAGTGGAGAATAAACGTACCGACGCAGTAACAATGAAATAAAAAAATGCTGAGCGGGTTTAAATATCGGACGAATTTAATTCACAAACCAGTTTTGGCCATAGAACATCTGAAAATTTAAAAGCTCAGTGGGAAAGCTTGAAAATGAAAAAATAATGTCTAATGTGTCTCAATAATAATTAAATAATTAAAATTGCAAAGCAGCACGCCAAGTAGGTAGGTACAATAATCCAACATGTTCTATTGAAGTTACATAACAGCTGACAGTCTGGCGGTCATTTTTGACCAAGTAATAAATCCTTATTCCTACAAAATCGGGAGTATAAATCTTATACCTCGTTTATCTTTTTTTATTCTTAGGTTAAGTTGTTGGTGAAATGTAAAGTTTGCTATCCCAGAGTAACTTACATCATTATTCTTGTCTGAATTTGGGGAAATCGCCCCTTAGGAAACACAAGCTTGAAGAGAGACATCTCCAACCCATCTGGCCAGCGTAGAGAGTGTAGGCCAAATCCTGACTGCTCTGGCTAATATATGGCCCTAGTAGACAAAGAGGGTCGTGCTCCTGCAGTGGAAACTAAGAAAGAGCTGGATGATGATGCTGAAGAGAGCACGTTTGGTTAACAGCATGAATGGGTAAGATTTATGTAACATAATTACAATAAGTCGCGTCTGTACACGACAAAAACTGAAGAATACGGCTTTTGATGAACCAAAGGTTTCCTTCAGCAGGATTGATCTCTGTTCCTAAGATGGGTTTTCGAAATAAAGCCACCTGGATTTTTCATGCAGGTGGGGGGGGAGGGGGCCTAAACGTATTCCGAGGTTAATAACTACGTAAGTTTAGATACTAAGCCAAGTTTGGTATCATTTTCGCATATATCGAATACATGGATTTTAATTCTGGAATAATATTTGGGTTAATTTACAGTTTGTTTTGTTTTTCGTGTGTGTAAGTGGCCAACACTGGTGTCAGATTTTTCAAGCTGCCTAAAGGCATCCGACATAGCTTGACGACTGCCATACAATGACAGCCGGGACTAACGGCTTTTACGTGCCTTCCGAAGCACGGAGGAGCTCGAGAAATTTTTGTACCACTTGTGGTCACCCATCCAAGTACGGACCACGCCCGGGGTTGCTTAACTTGTGAAAACACTAGCAATGCGTACTCCTACCGGGCCACCGAGCTCCTCAGTAAAAACAGTAGAAACATGAGTAATTAAAAAAAATAGAGAAATATTTTTTCATATTTGTACTCTTCATTATCTGTAACTTAAAATAGTGATAATTCTGGTGGATAAAAATTTTTTTCAGAGAGCAGCGCTTTTCTGGTTTAGGTATAAGTAAACTTAGATATAACTCTTTTAGGTAAAAGTGTGTTAAAAAAAGTTTATTTGTCAGACAAATTAAAAAAAAACCCGACTATCAAGCGTTCACCATCGATTTTCATCAAATATAGTTAAGAACCATCTTGACAGACAAGGCTTTTGATTAAAGAAAACCAAATGAAAATCGTTCCATTCGTTTTGGAGCTACAGACAGACACACAAACACGACATACATATAACACCCCTCTTCTCCGTCGGGGGTTAAAAACCATAATGAAATTAAATGAAAAAAAAATGGTGTATTATAAAAACTTTACAGAATTTAATATCGTTGGGAATAAATCTCTAAGTTAATTATTCAAGAAGTATTTATTTATTTATTTTAGTATGATACAAAATTTAAAAAAAAAAAACATACAGTCGAAATGATAACCTCCTCCTTTTTTGAAGTCGGTTAAAAAATTTATAATTTTTTGTCAACTTCAAACAAAATTTATTAACAGTTTAATTTTTTTAAAATCTGTATCTTGTGATCTTGTGAAATATGTACAAGAAAAGGTCTCCACGAAGTGAAATACTTTTTCGCTAATTATTTAAAAAAAAATTCAAATTTACAACGGTGACAAAAATTCGAGAATATTTTGTTAATTAACCCTTAAAGTAATTTTGACTAGAATAGTATACATTCAAAACAAAAAATTCTACTGGTCACACTTCAACTTTTGGGTAATATTTTCTTAGCGAAATTTGATTTCTGAACGCACCTTACATTTAAAAAAGTAAAACATACGTCATTGGATGACAGTTCTGTCAGTTGTGACGAAAAATATGAACGATGCGGCGGAACTCTGCGCTTTCGAAGGTAAAAAAGTTTTTATTCCCCATAATTACTTTTAAAATCGATAATCTGTATTACGGTTTCAAAAAAGGAATGTCTTTGACATATTTTAGCGCTAAAATTACTAACTAATAACTTCAATTTCAATGCTTTTACAAAGTTTTCTATCAACGTATATTATTCTATACGTTGCGACAGCCTACTAAAAATGAAGTCCAGTTGTTGTGTATATTATAATATACGTTGTGCATCTCTTCTAAATATTGGATTTTCTTTTTTCGTATATTATTCTATACATTGCGCATGTCTGCTAGAATGTGTTTAGTTATATTACCACGTAAAAATTAACGGTGTTAGTACTAAAAATTTACAAAAATCGAATTTACTGCTTTCATAATGTGGTGTGGGTTTGTTTGAATGCATGTTTGAATTATTTTGTTTTAGCTTGGGCAACGTGATCGTTGTAGGCGTATATTAGCGCTCGTACCAGAATTCGGTGCTGGTTCGGATATAAGCGGAAACTCAAGCAACGAGGATGAAATAAATAGTTTGAACTCCTCTCCTGCCCCGTCCATAGCCTCGTCGTTGGAAAGACTCAATTTATCTAATAGCCCAGTTCCATCTAGCAACTCAGTCATAGAAGATTCTGAAGATTCTCCATCGACTCTTGATTCAGTATGCATTGAGTTCACCACAAAGCACGTTGCACCTTCGACAGGACTTGCCGATGTACCAAAAGATTTATCTCCTCCTCTGCCACAACTTTTGACACCAACAACAGATTTGCCAAACCATGCTGATGAAGGGGCAGAAAAACTTCCGCCACTTACACCGGTTCTTGCCTCTGTGTTTCCCTCTGAAACACAGTGTGATTACAACGCAATACCATCAATAGCATCAATTCCTTCACTAGGCTCCATTCAACCGTCGCCATCAACCCCTCTTCCACGTTCCAGCACGCCTGCTCCAAGAAAAAGAAGAGGCCCTGCTGTTACTGTTAATAAGGTAAAAAGGAACAAAAAACAAAAACTGAATATTTGTTACGAATGGAAAAAGAAAAAGTTTCAGCACTCTGCCACAATACCTGAAACTGTTTTCAAAGAGCCTGTCCCTTCTGGTTGGACGACCATTGATTATTTTTATCGATTTTTCCCTGAAGATCTAATTGCTGATATAGCTCACCATACCAATATGTACAGCATCCAGGTAACTGGAAAATGCATAACCGTCACGAAAGAGGAAACAACGGATTTTTTGGCCATTAACGTGTTGATGGGAATAGTTGTTATGCCATCGTACTGGGTAGCGCAAAAGTACTGGCACTAAAGAAAATACTTTTATTTTTTTTATATGACATTTTCTGTCATTCTGTTGTTGAAAATTGTGTAGTGAACAAATGTAAAATACACTGAAAATAAACATGGACCGTTTTACTCCCCAAGAACGTGGAATAATTGTGTCAATGTTCTTACGGAATAATTCATCAGTGATAAGAACACAACGTGAATTTCGTCGACGATTTCACCACCGTCCGGCACCGATTGGTCGCACAATTCGACGCTTTGCCACACGCCTTGAAGCAACTGGCTCAACATTGGATAGACCTAAGTCTGGGAGACCAAGAACAGGCCGTTCAGCTGAAAATATCGATGCTGTGCGCGAAGATGTGGAAGAGTGTCCAGAAACATCAACGAGGCGACGTGCCACGCAATTGGGCATTTCCAGACGGACCCTGCAGCGTATTTTGGTAAAAGACTTAAAGATGTTCCCGTATAAAACTCAAATGACTCATCAGCTGCTGCCTGCTGACCACCGAGCTCGTCTAGATTACTGCCAGCGCGTCATAAACCTCAACCTTGAAGAGGATGATTTTCCTTCAAAATTGGTTATGAGTGACGAAGCGCATTTCCATCTCTCAGGGCATGTCAATAAGCAGAATACTCGGTTCTGGGGCACTGATAATCCGCGCATTATTCAAGAAACACCTCTACACCCACTAAAAGTTACTGTATGGTGTGGCATCTGTGTTGACAGAGTGATCGGACCCTATTTTTTCGAAGACGCTGGAGGCAATGCGATAACTGTCACTGGAGAACGCTACAGAACCATGTTACGAGAGTTTTTGATACCCAGTTTGGACGAATTGGGGCTGGAGCACATCTGGTTTCAACAAGACGGCGCTACGGCACACACAGCGCGCGACACTATGGACTTAGTGAGGGACGCTTTTCCAGGCCGAGTTATCTCTCGTTTTGGCGATTTGCCTTGGCCTGCAAGATCACCCGATCTGACCAGTCCAGACTTCTTTCTTTGGGGTTTTTTGAAATCTCGGGTGTATGTGAACAAGCCACAGACTCTCGCAGCTCTAAAAGAAAACATTCGTCAAGAAATAACGAACATATCGCAGGAAGTGTTACGGCAAGTTATGCAAAATGTCATAAATAGGGCTCAAATGTGTATCAACTCTGGAGGTCACCATTTAAAAGACATCATCTTTAAATCCTAATGGTACGAAATTTAATGGCACAAATATACATTTAAAAAAACCTAAATCTAGTTTTCTAATTTAGAAAAAATGTTATAGCTGAACCAAATAGGGTCTTTACTTTTGCGCCACCCAGTATAAAGACTATTGGAATTTGAATTATCGGTATGAAAAAGTTGCGAATGTGATGCCTTTGAAAAGGTTTCAGCAGATTAGGCGATATATACATTTTTCAGACAACACTCAGGCTGACGAATCGGATCGTTATAATAAATTACGCCCATTTTTAGAGCGGTTTCGAACACAGTGTCTTTCCGTCGAAGAAGAAAATGCATATAGCATTGACGAAATGATAATACCTTACAAAGGCAAGAAAGCTGGTTCTAGAAGGCAATACAACCCCAACAAACCCAGTAAATGGGGTTTTAAAAATCTTGTACGGGCTGGGGTCTCCGGTATAATATATGATTTTATGCTATATGGGGGTGATGATACGTTTAGCAGAATAAAATTTGAACCCAAGGAAGAAGATCTGGGAGTTGGTGCTAAAACTGTCTTGGCTTTATGTAAAACTATAAGCAACAAACCTTGTGTTGTCTATTTTGACAACTGGTTTTCTACTCTTGAGCTTGTTTATATATTGAGACACAATTATGGAATATTTAGTTTGGGTACAATTAGAAAAAATAGGCTCCATGATGCCAATGCCTTACTACTTTCAGATAAAGCTCTACAGAAAATAGGACGCGGTGCTTTCTCTCAAGTTACTTGTAACAAAAATAAGGTGGCGATTGTAAAATGGTATGACAATAGGCCAGTGATATTAGTCAGCTCTTACATCGACGCGTATCCTCTTGATACTATAAAGAGATTTGATAAGGACTCCAAGTCAAAGATAGAAATTACTTGTCCACGAATAGTTAAAGATTACAATCGGCATATGGGTGGAGTCGACCTAGCCGATATGCTCATTGCTTTGTATCGAACTAGTATGAAGACTCATCGATGGTACATCAACATATTTTCACAAATACTTGATATATGTATCACAAATGCCTGGTTACTCCGTCGTCGGCATTACAAGATGAGTAACATACGCAAGAAAGGCGATCATCTCAAGCTGTTCAGATATGAAGTATTTGCGGCTCTTACAAAACACAATCGATGTATTTCAACAAATATTCCGGATTCAGTATCTGAAAACGAAAAAATAAAAAAGCCTACCAAAGAGAGACCCGTAGATTCGATTAGGTATGATTCAATGGATCACTGGTCAGAACATACAGAATATCAGAGGTGTAAGTATTGTAAAAAAGGGCAGGCGAGTACTTGTTGCACCAAATGCGACGTTCATCTATGTTATGTTGCCAAAAGAAATTGTTTCGTTGCATATCATAAAAAACAATAATTTGTCGGTTGGTTTTCTGTCTTAAGTCTTATTTCAAATAGACCAAGTATTTGGTTTTGTTTCATTATGTTTAATTACATATTACATAGTCATAATTATTACTTTTTAGTGTAAGATTGCATCTTTTGTTATAACTGAACTGATTTGTACTGTCTGCAAAGAACAATTATATATAATTTTAAATAGTATTTTTGTATTTTCATTTCAAATTATCCTATATCTCATATTTTATGATTTGTACAAAACCCCATATTTATGTTTTCACATATTTATTATATATAAAATGATCTGTAATAAAAGACTAGGATCGTAGCTTTGCATATTATACTATGCATACCCAACTTTTTATATTTAGGGATATCAGGAGCAATGTATACTATAATATACATAATATATCTCGCGATCTACAAAACAATTTTTTTTTTAAATATTTTTTCAGACCTTTTTATAGGTTTATATGTCACATTCAGGTAGATTTTTTATGATTTTTTTAGATTAGATTACGTGCGACTTTAAGGGTTAAGAATTTCCTGATTAAAAACAATATTATAATATTATAATACCTCACCCGTACTTACCATGCCGTATACGATCACAGAACCGCTCGAGTTTCAGGTGTCAACGACAAAGAAGCCACGATACGTTACCAACTGGAGAAGGTGCCATTACAAGGGTGGCGAGATAGCTAACGGTCAACACATATACACCCAGGAGATGGTACTATCCTCCGTACTGCAGTTTGTAGGTGAGACCTTTCGAGGGGTAGAGGGAGCCAGAGAAGCAGTGGAGCCAGACACGCCCCTCACAACCCCATCGGTGGAGCAAGGCCTCTTGGCCCTGATTATGACTTCGCTGATGACTATGGCGAAGCCTATAACCTCAAACAACACCCCAGCGTACAGAAAGAGGTGGCAGGCAGCACTCGCGAGTGCAAGCATTGCGGACAAGGTTGAGGGGAGCAAGTGGGCAAGCTTATTAGCTTAGCTATTTTTTAATTAGCCTGTCAGCAATTTATTCTTTTTTATTATTTTAAATACAATAGAATAATAGAGCTCTATCAAATAATATATATTTTTTAAATGTTTCAATTTGTGTATTTTATACATATTTTTTCTTTAATCAAGCAATTTTTTTTTTACTTTTATTTTATTTTACATAGTATACCATCTGAATCGTGCAAATATGAATTTGACATCCTTAAGTCATACGAAAATGATACCAAACTTGGCATAAAGCTTAACCATCGCTGGCAAACTTTTGACGAGTATTAAAAACTGTCAGTTACTTACACAAAACCACACTGCCAAATTCGGACTGGCAAAAAGGCTCGTGCGACTGTCCCGAATTTTTCAACAAATATGCATGCAAACACGTTTTGGGTCTAGCAAACTTACAACACCACCTCTGGAAGCAAAAATGATCCATTGGGCAAACAAGAAAACGTGGCCGTCCCGCTAAGTCCAAGCCAGAACTTATTTACCAGTGACATTGAGTAGTAGGGCTCCTCAAACCTATCAATGTTCCGTAGTATTTATTAATAATTTTACTTGTTTTTAGTTGACTGAAGCGTCTTATATTATTTTGCTTTTGTTCATTTGATTTAAATGCATATTGCCTCATATTTTCATTAAATTTCTGGGCTAATAGTGTTTCTTCAAATAGTTATTTCATAAGAAAATTTACAAAAAAATGTAAGCTCATATTACTCTGCTCAATATAGTATTTTTAATACAGTTGCTCAAAAAGTGGCGTATTGCAGGGACGTATAGCGTTCGAGATGTGGGCTATTACATACTCGTGCTTTTTTTTTACCCTTCCCAAACTCGTGCGTTCTCTTTCCCAACTGTCAAAATAATGTATATTAAAAAGAAAAACCAACCATGAAGTTTTTACTAAAAAAATTCATAGGAGTTTTTATGATTCATGCAAATACGTATATTTCTAAAAAGAAGCTACTAATTTGTTTCAACATCAGATGATTTGATTGAATGAGTTAGGTTAGGTTTCATTTCGTTTCATCTCATTAAATTTCATTTTCATTTCATATCAATAAAAAAAATCTACTGAAGACTTGGCTGTATGGGCATAGTTCCCTTTGCCTACCAGAATGGGTGAAGAAAAAAAAAATCGCTGCTTATATTCTACGGTTGGCGCCATTTTTCAGAATTTTTCTTTGCGAGTTTAGTTGTTTGTTGCACAAAATGAGTAATTTCGACCCTAGTTTTTTTGAATTAACACCACCGGAACTTAGTATAATTGCACAAAATGCTTCGGAAAAGTCAAAAAGTCGCTACATATCTACATACGACGAATTTATTGCGTGGGGAAAAAAGAAAAAAGCAAATAGTTTTTCAGAAAATGTTATGTTGGCATACTTCTCCGAACTCTCAGCAAAATTAAAACCTACGTTATGGTCGAGGTTTTCAATGATAAAAAGTATTCTGAAAATAAGGAACAACGTGGATATAAGTGAATACCCAAAATTAAATGCTTTCTTAAAACGACAATCAGACGGTTTTACAAGTAAAAAGTCGAAAATATTAACATCGAATGAAGTGGAAAGGTTTTTGAACGAAGCTCCCGATGATCGTTATTTAGCCACAAAGGTAATTTATTAATAAGTACTTATATTTTTCTTTACTATTCAGTTTATCGAAATCGCAAAATACAGTCAATACATTATTTTAAAAAAAAATATCAATCATTTTTTTTTGTAGGTTGCTATGATTTTTGGCGTTGTTGGAGCTTGCCGCAGAGAGGAGTTAGCCAATATTACTTTAAAAGATATTGAAGCCCATGGAGAAATGCTACTAATCAAGATTCCAAACACAAAAGTAAGATACCGAGAAGATTTGCTGTTAAAGGAGATTTTCTTAGAATAGTGCAAAAATATATGAATCAGCGGTCCCAAAAAGTTTCTTGGTCTGCCGGATGCTGAGTATAATACTGGGCACAGCTTCAGGAGGACCTCTGCTACATTATTGGCAGATTCAGGAGCCAATTTGACGTCCTTAAAGCGACTAGGAGGTTAGAAATCGGACAAGTTGCAGAAAGCTATATTGGTGATTCATTAAACAACTAGAAACTGGGAAAAAATTCACACAATCCATTAATTTAAGGTCCAGTCCGTCTCCTTCACATGTTAAAGAGAACGTTCGACCTTCGTTGATAATGATAATTCATCAGATCCAACTCCATCAACTAGCAAATGCCATTGTATGACAAATATACATGAACAATCATACGAAATTAATAATAGTTTGTCTCAAACAGTAAATATGCAACCTAAAACTTCCCCAGTTAGTATAAAAAACTGTACCAATTTCAATGTATATGTGAATTTTAACTTTTATAAGAAATAAATGATTAGTTGAGTTTATTGTGTTTTTATTATTTTATTAAATTGTTTCATTTTTTCGCAACTGTATTAAAAATAGTCGTTCAGTACACGTGCAGAACCGTCATTGCAACTTGTACCGACTGTCAACCCTCGCCTTCGGCTGCGCCTCGGCTCGGGTAGACATTTGTCGGAACTCTTTGCAATGACAGCCTTTGCGCACTTGTAATGAAATATACTATTTTCAAAATGTATGGGAAATTTTTTGTTCGTTTCCGTTTTATGGAAAGTACTTCAGCATCATGGACTGAACTTGCTCAAAAATGATGCCAGTGTTTTAAAAAACAACCTGTAACCCTGTATAAATCCATACAGACAAAAAAAATCAATGAAATTTCGCGAAAATTTGGCTTATTATCTGATTGACGGCTACACATCAAGTAATAAGGGCAGCTGATCTCAACTGGAAGATATCCAATACATCTTTGCCTGATTATGATGTATCCTCTAACAAAAGCAATGTACCCCGAGGAATTCGATACGCTCAACTTGGAGTACACAGGCCTGAAGAACTGTCAACTTTCAGGGGATGCCATCTATGCAGTACGAGAACAAAAAACAACAGATCTCGTATCAGATGCTCCAAAAGCCTTGTAACACTATGCGTTATTCCACATTCCGACAAGTTTCACCAACTTTAAAATACAAAGGTTTTTTTAAACAAAACACCAAAATATACATACTACTTCTTAGTAAGTATGTATGGTTTTAGTGTTCAATTATGTTGTTTTTAAGTATTTTTTAAACAAAACACTAAAACATATATACTACTTCTTAGTAAGTATGTATGTTTTAGTGTTCAAATATGTTAATGTGCCTTATTATTTGGAAATATTTATTCAATGTTGATTTAAAAATAAGTATATATTTAAATATAATTATAATCAATATTGAATTATTTCTTGTGTACTTTAATTCCTGAAAACAAAAAATCTACTAAAAATATTTTATTTACATATACCTCCTATTATCAATATAAATATAATAAATAAACAAAATACAATAAACAAAATACAATCTTTAGAGCTGTCGGGTTCGGCGCGAGCTAGGCTTTTGGCCTTGGGTGCGCATGAGGCCGGCTACTGGCTTCACGCGTACCCTTCGTCAAATACAGGAACATTTCTTGAGCCTGACACGCTCCGAATCGCAACCTGTCTACGGCCTGAGGTTCCGGTCTACGCTCGTCATAAATGTCCCCGTGGCAGTGATGTCGACAAGCTAGGACATCACGGACTGTCATGCCAAAAAAGTTCAGGCCGCTTCTCGAGACATGCCGCTCTTAACGATATCATACGCTCTCGGTCCCTTCCCTTGCCACCGTCAACGTGCCAAGTCTACTTGAGCCGACTGGTATTGCAAGAGATGTTGGCAGAGAGACCAGACGGTATGAGTTTGATTCCATGGAAGATGGGCCGGGTGCTGGTATGGGATGCAACCTGCTTAGACACGCTGGCCCCTTCCCATCTACATGGAACCAACAACAGAGCTGGTGCGGCTTGTGAAGTGGCTGAAAAAGCTAAAGCATGGAAATACAGGGGTCTAGGCTCCAAATATAATTTTGTCCCATTCGGTGTCGAGACCCTTGGTCCGTGGGGTCCTAGCGCTATTAGGCTTTTTAAGGAAATAGCAAAAAGGTTAGTCGACATCACAGGAGACCAAAGAGCCAGCAGCTACCTCGGACAAAGAATCAGTCTAGCTATTCAAAGGGGGAACGCTGCCAGTATCTTCGGAACCTTGCCTAAAGGGACTCCTTTTCATAATATATTTTAGTTATTATATTATATTTTTTAAGGTTTTAAGTTTTAAGTTCTTTCTAGTTTTAGCTAACTTTAGGTATTATATAATAAATGAGATTTTCTATGACATAAATTTTAGACTTATTAATATTTAGATTATATTTTAGTTCGTTTAGTTTTAATTTAGTTACTTGTTAGTTTTACGTTGTATTTTTAGTTTGTCCCTGTTCTAATTAGGTCGTCAAGTCGAAGTAAATTTATAAGTGTTATTTTTGAGATAGTTATGGAATAAACAAAATATAAATGCATGTTTAAGTCACAACAAGGCATTGGAAAATAGAATTTAAAAAATTTAAGTTGTGCATTGTCAACAATTTTGCCACAAAACAAACTACAAATGGGCATTGGTAAACATTTTTCCACGCCCCATTAAAATAGGGGTAATTGAGATAGAGGTGATTAACATTTTAAGAATAACTTATCGCAACGTTTAAAACAGTCAAAACTAAAACTTGCAACTAAATGAGTACCGTGAAAAGGTTTAAAAAGATTACAATTATTTACAATCTTATAGGTCATAAAAAGATATTTTAGGGAATTGGAATGTCCCGACCCAATACACAATGAAATTATTCAGACCGATGACCCTGGTTGCAAGAAGGTTAGACGAGATAAGACGACAGAAGAGTAATACTCTTAATTACTTGTTATTTATTAAGCAAATACAGAGTAAAACGACAAGGTAAGATGGGGATGCAAGAACCTGGAACGTATAATCAATCATACAAAAGGGTCAATATCTTTGATGATGTCAACCAAACTCAGATGGTAATTTCCTGGCACCTTATTTGTTATGTGTCATCTACAAAGCGACACATATATAGGTACAAAATATTACAACAATTTGGGAATCTTAGCTAGATAAAATCTAGGAAAACAAAAACAAACATTCTTAACTATGCCTTGAAATACACTATGCATTACAGAAAAAACTGTAAATTCCGGTATGTCAAAGTGAAGATTGGACAAGTTTACCGCGTTTTACGGTACCTACCAAACAATATCATTTTAAGAAAACTTAATCAACGCTGTAGTGACCTCACTGTCATAGAATTTCGTCGCCACAATAAACCTACGTGGAGGCTTAGCAGGATATTAACGAGGGTTTGAAATGTACACAATGGCACAAATATAATTGAAAAGTTTTAGCTGATATACAACGCAGCAAACAACTAATAAGACAGGCAAAGATTCGGAATCAATCAGATAGGTAGGTAGTTAACATGTGTGCGTTTAACACCGCGACAAATATCCACCAACCAATTAGCAATTTTACTTCACATATTCACTGCTAACCAAAAAGTAAACAAAGATAACAGCATCAAACAAAAACGTAAAATAATAACTAGTTTTGGAGCAATACCACAACCAAACCAAATATTATCACAACCTATAAAACAAACAAAACCCCGACCCGCCATCTTTCTCAGCCAGCTGTCAAGATGACTTTTTCAAAATGTTGCCATGAGAAAAATTTACTTTTTGCACACACATATAAAATGTTTACTTATATGTACTTATTTCTAAGCTGCTGGCAATGTATGTACAAAAATTAGTTATGTATGTATGTATGAGTATGTGGCGTATCGGACCTGCCGTACGCCAACCTTCTTTGTAAATAATCTCATAGAGATGACGACATCGTCGAGCGCACGTCTAACAGTGCGTCAAATCGGCCGTCACGGAAAATTCCCTTGCATATATTTTATTAATTATTTTATATCAAAACAGTGCAATAACTCATTGTTAATATATAAATAAATACATAGCAGCATACCAAATACTTTCACTGCTATATTGGTGACCCCGACGTGATACCGCAACCGTACTTCGCGAAGATGGAAAAGGATGAAAATTTTGGAATCCCAACGGCCGAACCAACTCAAGGTACATTTCAACAAACATTTAAAGTCGGCGTCAAAATTCCGCCATTCTGGCCTGACCGCCCAAACCTATGGTTCGCAGAATTAGAAGGTCAATTCATATTAGCCGGTATAACAGCCGATGCTACCAAATTTTATACTGCGTGTAGTTACTTAGAACATCAGTATGCCATTGAAGTCGCAGATGTCATTGAGAACCCGCCCAAAGAGAATAAATACGAAACGCTCAAGAGAGAGTTGGTGAAGCGTATGTCAGCCCCAAGAGAGGAAAAAATCTTACAGTTCCTGAATAAAGAAGAAATGGGCAATCGTAAACCTTCGCAGTTCTTAAGGCACTTAAGACATCTGGCGGGCCCTCAAATCTCAGACGAATTTATACGCACGGTATGGTGTAATGGCTTACCTTCGCAAATACAGCCAATTATTGCGTCGCAGACCGACTCACCACTAGAGAAATTAGCTGATTTGGCTGATAAAGTAATCGCTATCGCCTCGCCCGCTTCCCAGGTATGTGACGTCAGACCAACAACTTCTTCAGCTGACCCGTTTTTAGGTATAATGGAGAGTATGGCCAAGCAAATAGAGGAGCTGCGCAGTCAAGTACAGCAGCTAGCCACGCGAGAGAGTCGGCCCAACTTCAGACGATATCGGTCTAGTTCGCGATCCCGGTCACGTGGTAATAATGGCCTATGTTTTTACCACCGCAAGTTTGGTGCTGCGGCCTTCAAATGCACAACGCCCTGCGCATATAAAAAGCCGGAAAACTCCAGCGGCAGCCACTAGTGGCGGCAAATGACTGCCCGCAAGGAAACGGCCGCCTCTTCGTCGTCGACAGGAAGACCCGGGTAGAGTACCTCATTGATACAGGATCTGACCTCTGCGTATTCCCCAAATCGATGGCCAAAGGGTTCCGTCCTCGTACTACGTATGAGCTGTATGCAGCGAACAACACCCGTATTAATACGTATGGATTTCTGGATTTGTGCCTTGATCTTGGCCTGCGTAGAGACTTCCGCTGGCGCTTCATCGTGGCTGAGGTATCCAGGCATATAGGAGTTGACTTCTTACAGCACTACAATCTTCTGGTAGACTGCCGACAACATCGACTGGTTGACGGACTCACAACGCTTTGGATCACAGTCCCATGTCGTCACAGCACTTCGCCAGAGACCGAAGCAGTCAAGACCATCAGCGGTGACTCCAAATACCTGGACTTGCTGAAGCAGTACCCAACCCTCACCACGCCAGCAGGTAGGCCCACAGAACCCAAGCACAATACTAAACATCACATCCGCACGACTCCAGGACCTCCAGTGGCAGCTCGTCCTCGCAGATTGGCCCCTGATCGCCTAAAAATCGCAAAGCAGGAGTTTGATGCTATGTTGCAGAATGGAACAGCACGACGTTCGGAAAGCTCATGGTCGTCCCCACTCCATCTCGCTCGTAAGAAAGACGATGGCTGGCGCCCATGCGGTGATTACCGTGCTCTCAATGCGAGAACAATTGCAGACCGCTACCCAATTAGGCACATCAACGACTTCACTTACCAGCTGTCAGGTGCCAAGATCTTCTCGAAAATTGACATGATCAAGGCGTATAACCAGATCCCAGTCGAAGAAGCTGATATTTCGAAAAATGCCATCACAACACCGTTCGGGCTCTTCGAATTTCCGTACATGACATTTGGTCTACGAAACGCAGCTCAAACCTTTCAAAGGTTCATCGATGAAGTACTGCAAGGCTTGGATTTCGCGTACGGATACTTGGACGACACCTTGATCTTTAGCAGGTCTGAAGAGGAACACCTCCAACACCTGGAAATCTTGTTCGAGCGTTTCAAGGACTACGGCTTACTGATTAACGTGTCCAAGTGCGTTTTTGGCGTTGAGGAAATACAGTTCCTAGGATATTCTGTTTCCACAGATGGTATCAAGCCCTTAACAGAAAAGGTAGAAAGTATACAAGCCTATCCTCCTCCGTCAACAGCTAAACAACTTCGACGTTTCTTGGGCATGTTCAATTACTATCGCAGATTCGTACCAAAAGCTGCTGAACTTCAAGCACCGCTCGACAAAGCCCTCACTGGCAATATCAAAGGAGCTACTCCCATTACCATGACGGAAGAAATGTTATCAGCTTTCAACGCTTGCAAAAACTGCCTATCTCAAGCTGCACTTCTTGCACATCCAGATGTCAACAAAGAACTGGCATTGTTCACTGATGCATCCGACGGAGCCATTGGTGCAGTTTTGCAGCAAAACAACAACGGCAGCTGGGAGCCTCTCGGTTTCTTTTCCCGCAAACTTTCGTCATCACAAAAGAAGTATAGCCCATATGATCGAGAGTTGTTGGCTATTTACGAAGGCATCCGATACTTCAAGTACATGCTGGAAGCTAGAGTGTTCACGGTTTACACAGATCATAAACCCATCACATTCGCTTTCACCACCAAAAGAGACGGATGCTCACCCAGACAGTTCAGATACCTCGATTACATTTCACAATTCACCACTGACATCAAATTCATATCCGGTTCTGACAATGTCGTCGCTGACGCTATGTCCCGCATTGAACAAATTTCATCTTTCATCAACTTCGCAGACCTTGCAAGAGATCAGGAGCAAGACCCTGAACTGCAAGACCTGTTAAGGCAGAAATCATCCCTCATCCTCAAGAAACTGCCTGAGAACAATTTATACTGCGACATCTCATTAAATCACCCACGTCCATACCTAACCCCTTCCTACCGCAGGAAAGTCTTCGAGAAGATGCACGGTTTGAGCCACCCCGGAACCAAGGCAACCGCTCAACTCATCGCCGAACGCTTCATTTGGCCTGGGTTGCGCAAGGACTGCACCCGCTGGACTCAGCAATGCACAGATTGCCAACGAAGCAAGATCTCCCGTCATCTCTCTTCCCCTTTTCAAACTTTTCCTGTACCTTCAGAACGTTTTTCCCACGTTCATCTTGATCTCATTGGTCCTTTATCCTTTTCCAAAGGGTATAAATATTGCCTCACCGTCGTCGACCGTTTTTCCTGCTGGCCTGACGCCTATCCCCTGGCGGACATCACTGCAGAAACTTGTGCCAGTGCCTTTTTATCCAACTGGATATCGCGCCATGGTTGTCCTTCCACCATCACTACCGACAGAGGACAGCAGTTCCAGTCACACCTATTTCAAGCCATTTCGCGACTGATTGATGCAGAACATCGCCCCACCACTGCCTACCATGCGCAGTGCAATGGACTGGTGGAGCGTCTCCATCGCCAGCTGAAGGCAGCCATCATGTGCCACAACAACCCGCAGTAGACAGAAACCCTCCCTCTTGTGCTGTTGGGCATACGAGCAGCTTGGAAGGAGGACCTCGGCGCGTCGGCTGCTGAGATGGTCTACGGCGAGCCTCTGAGACTACCTGGGCAATTCTTTACTCCATCTTCAGCCAGTCATCTGGATCCTGTGGACTACGTGTCACGCCTAAGGAAACACATGGCTGGATTGTCTCCTGTGCCTACATAAAATCACGGCAACAAAACTTTCTACGTGCCAAAGGACATACATACGTCGGATTACGTATTTCTACGCCGGGGCCCTGAAAGACGAGCCCTTGAATCGCCATACGTCGGCCCATATAAGGTACTGCACAGAGGAGCCAAAGCCTACAAAATTGAAGTCCAGGGCAAAGAAATTACTGTCACTGTAGACAGACTGAAGCCAGCGTATCTTACTTTAGATGATAATAAAACTTCAAACAAGACAACCGTCCATCCTTCTTCAGCACCTGAAGAAAAGGATCCTTCACGGACAAGGAGCGGACGTGTAGTCAGATTCCCCGCTCATCTTCAGCACTATCGACCGTGAACCGGTCTCAGCGGGGGAGTAATGTGGCGTATCGGACCTGCCGTACGCCAACCTTCTTTGTAAATAATCTCATAGAGATGACGACATCGTCGAGCGCACGTCTAACAGTGCGCGCGCATGGATGGCCCCTTCATATCGAACCTGTCAAATCGGCCGTCACGAAAAATTCCCTTGCATATATTTTATTAATTATTTTATATCAAAACAGTGCAATAACTCATTGTTAATATATAAATAAATACATAGCAGCATACCAAATACTTTCACTGCTATAAGTATATTAAATATTTTAAAACAGTTTAAGCATAGAGAACAGTTTGGTATACTAATTAATCACTAGTTACTACGCTAGGCATAGCCTGCCTGTCTTATAATAGGCAACTATATAGTCTGCAAGCTAAGTTACTAAACTAAATAAAAATCATTCCATTCGGCATATTTAGAGTTTTTTGGCGGGAAGTCAAATGGTTCAGTTGGGGTTTGCTTTAATTTATCTTGCAAATTGGTTCTAGTCGTATTGTATAGTTGTGATATTTGTTTGGGCGTCTTTAGGCGCCGCGCTGCCGCCCGCCGTCCGCCACTCAATCGGCTACGATTGCTACGAAAACCAGTGGACTCGTATTCTATAAAATCATTTGAAGCTCCCTTGAAGCAATCAAAGACCTACACAAGGCCGCATCCACAAACACGCACGCGGCACGGTCTGGCGGACCGCCGTAAAAGCAGTTTGTTTTCACTACAAACTATGGAAATTTTACGGCGGTCCGCCCCAGGCGGTTGGCGCGGCGGCTCACCTGGCAGCCCGCGTCGCACACCACGCCGCGTGTTTGTGGACGCAGCCTAGGTTAGGCTTTGATTGTAACATTTGTAACTTGCACGCTCGCTCGACGTTTACTAGATACTGGCAAAATAAGCTTCGACGAAGTTTGATCGCCACTATCAAAAGAAAAAAAAAGACTGCTTTGACAGTGACAGTCTGCTGACAGGTAAAATCTCGTAAAAATTACAATTTATTTCTAATTTTATCTGTCACTATCATATTGTTTTCGTTATTTTTTCTTTGCATTGGCCTTCATTTAGCCTTTGCTTTGTTTGCTATGCTATGCTATTGGATTGGAATTTTCATTTTGAGTCATCATTGATTAAATTCATTGGAAGAGTACTACACTTTAATTACTTTTTACGACGATACTTTGCACGATTTAGTTAGTAGGTATTGAACAACAAAACATTTAATTACAGAACTGAACCGGCTATTATGCAAGAGGACATTACCTGTGTTTTCTTAGCACATGAAATGCTAAGCAGGAAAGATGCGTCGGTGCCGACGCAAATGTCTAGTTAGTTACTCCTTTAAAAAGGATTGTTCTAGATGGAACTGCATCAGTGGTTACAGCTCAGAGGAAGATGTAGCGTGTCTCAGAAGAAGAGCTGAAAGTGCAGCTGTCTGTCAGACGGGGCAGCAGACAGACAGCAGGGAGCATTAATGTGACCGAGAATTTTGAATGTAAGGTTGTCTTTAACATGGTATCACTAACTAAATGCCAGCTAGCATTTCTTGTGTTGTAAAAAGGCAGACCATAGATTCTCATGACATCAGACTTTCAATCGGTTTCTTCTTAAGGAACTCTTTATTACATCTTTATGGTAGTCAGTTACAGGTGGTAGGATTTATTTATATATCTTTATTACAAAAAATTATACAGTTGGCTGGACTTAAGGTTGTTGGCTAATTCTACTAGTCAACATACAGGTGGTGCTGGGTAGGAAATCCTACAGGATCTGAAGCAGTCTAACACAAAAACCTTTTTTGTTTACAGGATTTGTGTCAAATGTTAGAATCAAAGTCTACATACATCAACATTGTTAATAAAGAGCTGAGACATGGGCAAGACTTCACGTCACTGCGGACTGACTTACACATGGTGTGAGCATCACAAGATTGGGATTTGAAGAGGAAATATTGACTCAAGTTGAAGGTAACATTTAGGTCTTTTTTATTCTCTACTGCAGGAGCATGACTCTGTACTACCGGAGCCACATATTAGCCAGAGCAGTCAGAGGATTTGGCCTACACTCTCCACGCTGGCCAGATGGGTTGGAGAGGTCTCATTGATATTTATAAGCTTTGTTTAGCTTGTGTTTCTTAAGTCGCCTTCTACGACATCCACAGGAAGATTTGGAGTGGTCCTATTCTACTCTGCCGGGAACCACACAGCTTTTAGTAAGTTTGAGTATAGTTGGAGGTATATACTAGCTTTATTTACAAGTAGTTTGTGAGGTATGTGTACTATATTTGTTTGTTTTTTGTATGGTGGGTTAACAATGTGGACTTAAAAAAACAATTTTTAGCTCATCAATATATTATACACATATTTTTTTTCTGAAAAGATACAGCACTTTTAAATTCCACATGGTTTCATGGCAATCAAGTACAAATTTCACTTGATGGTGACGTCAATTGCCCCCACTAGGTACTTAGGTAGTAAAACATACAAAAATATAGGTAAAAAAAACAAGTTAATTTTCAGACAAGTTCATGGACCTGAAATAATGGTGCCAACGAAGGATTTTTTATCTGTGAACTGGTATTTATCTGTCTTAATAATATGCAGACTTACTTTAGGACTTGTCTCTGTGAGCACTGTTTATACACTCGCGCTGGCTTCATGTACAGATATGCATCGAGTTCTATACAAGACAGTATAAATTATATATTTTACAAATCTATTAATTTTTTTATTTTAACTATTCTTTGTTACAGAAAATACGAAGAATTCGGATCAAACTGACTACATTCAGTCGTTTTATAGCGTAATAAAAGCGATACAATGTGTTTACACAGTTAACATACAAGTTCATAAAGACTTCTTAAACATACTAACTTGAATATAGACCAGTACAATAAAGGAGAGCACTAACTACCATGTCATTATTAACACTGCCGCCTGTCCCTGAATCTTGTATTCATTTATAAGCTATTTACTTTTTATACAATGTGTTAATGACCTAACGCAAAACCTCTCAGATGGTACCTCAGCCCATGAAACTGCACAACTTATGTTTTACAACTTTAGTTGAGGTTTTGTGTTAGTTTATTGACACATTGTATATCTGTCCTAAATTATACTACAAGTATTACTACTAAATGTTACTATCATTAATATTTGTTTCTTTTACACATGTCAATATCAAATGAAACCAATTAATGGATGAAAGTGAGAAAAATTCCGGAAGAATACAAGTTTCAGAAGCCCATTGCAGCTGTGGGAACAGTCTCAACGTGTCTTACAATTAACTAATATATGTAGTTTTCATACAAACCGTGAATAATGTTTATTTCATCATTTTAGTTGAGAAAATTCAAATTCAAGATTTTGAGGTTGTACATAAAAGAGGCCATACACCGCCATGCTGCCTGCAGCAGGATTTGATCTGAAGATTTGAAGGCGATGTGTGTGTTTGTTCCTGCTGTTACTTGGTTGTATGGCATGCTGCGTGAGCGAGGGCGATGCAGTGTACGTGGCCAGTTACAGTCGGGGCTGAGTGAGCACAGTGTGTGACAGCTCTGACAGCTGCCATGTAGACTGTGTTGCTTGCGAGCTCATGCAGCACATTGAGATTCTCTTGTTCGTATGTCTACAACTTGTGTAAGTTGTGCAAAGGAGTTTTTTAATTAACAAACAAAAGGAACTATTAGGGAGGTTGTACCCAAAGATCTTGTAACTACTGGAAATCAGCAGGTAAAATGCGAGACCAAAAATCTGCTGTTTCAGTGTGCATGAATATGCATGTGTTGTCCGCCGTACAGGGGATTGAAAATGTTTTCCATAGACAATGTGTTGTCCTCACGTTGTCTATAGAAAAACAATATTTCAAATTGGTCTCATTCTTTTTTCTTGTTTATATAACGTCTAAAAAAATATACTAAAACTATTTTAAGGGTCAACTTGTATGGGAGGTCAAAAATTATTTTTCATATTTTGGTATATGTTCCTTGGGGAAAGTTGTTCAATATTATGAACTGAATCCACCCTTAGACCCTTTATAAAAGAGTTTCCCCTATGGTTGTATCATAAAGGTAGGCTTGTTTGTTCCTGTACATAGTATTGTTGTTTGAAATATCTATACCTACTACTAATTGCACTAAATGCACTAGTTTGTTTACTGTTTGTTTGTTTGTAATAACTTTATTGTACTTAGAAAACACATCATTTAGGACAAAAACAACATATAGAGTAAATTGACAACGGCGGACTTATTCCATAATGGAATCTCTTCCATTTGTTAGTTTGTATACTGTGTTAAAAAGTCTTTATATTCTTCTAGTAGATCAGAATCTCAGAGTTGGTCATCGAAACGTTAGTGTTTTTGCTTTTTTAGGGTTGGATCTCATCTAGATCTCATCTATCAGTTCCGTGCTGATAGATGAGATCCAACCCTTAAGCGACTTCGAAAAAGGAGGAGGTTCTCAATTCGAATGTATTTTTTTTATGTATGTCCCCATTTTTTCTCAGTTTTTGAACGGATTTAGAAAATTCTTTTTTTGTTTGAAAGGTTATATATAAAATTTGGTCCCATTGTCACCAGGGAAAGATCTGAAGATGGGATCCTTGAGAAATAAAGGGACCTCAAATATTGTATTTCTCGCCATCGACTTCATTCAATTTTCAAACTGTGCAGCTTGTCGATCGTTTATTTTTATTTGAAAAATATAAAATTAAATTAATTAACAACAATAGAATATAAGAAAACGAAGAACTAGGCATTTATGTCAATTTAACAAAAAATAACTGAAAACAAAACTTTGAAAACGGACTACATATGTGTTCCAGGATCTTTGAGGAGCTAATGTTACATGGCCGATTGGCCGAACGCACCCGGCGCTTGCGCTGCTCTGGGGACGCACCCAGAGCAGCGCAAGCGCCGATTCTTCATTTAAGGTGAAGATATTGGCAAATGGCCTTGAAGTGGCGCCCTCATTTGAAATAAATTATTAACTCGTTAAATATGGTGATAATTTTCATATTGCTCTTCGTCATGCACTAGATAGCCCTTTAAATTATTTTATGAACCACCGTTGAAAGTATTTACATTAGTCCGTCTAGCTTTAAAACTTGCCTCCGCCAAAAGTGGCCACGGCACGTTTTAAAGCTAGACGGATCACCAATAATAGTTTCAACGGCAGTTCATAAAATAATTTAAAGGGCTATCTAGTGCATGACGAAGAGCAATATGGAAATTATCACCATATTTACGAGTTAACAATTTATTTCACACTTCAAGGCTATTGCCTATATCTTCACCTTAAAAGTACCAAGCGGCACTTCATTTTAGCGAAATTTTTGATCGTGTTTTGTAGTTCATTGATCGGTACATCGTCACAAGCCTTAAATGGTTCTTCACTTTTAGATTCGGTTTCAATTTCTTATGTACATAATAAACAATCCAGTAGTACTAGTAGCAGTATCCAAAATCTTGTGGCACATTTTGAATTTGCCTGTTTTTGAACAAGCAAAGAGCTTCAGTTGTTTCCAGGGATTTGAAAAGTATTCCGCTCAATAGCCGCCTTAAAATTGACAAGGAATACCCAATCTTGAATTGTTTTTTGAAAATTCGTTGATCCGCGTTCCTCGCAGATTCTGTTAATGCAACAGATAGCTCTGATTCAAAATGAGTGGCTTAATCATTTATTTACTAATTTTTATATACACGGACAATGTACATATACAGAGAATACATAAACTAAAAATTGTACAAAGGCACTTCTTATCTCAAAAGAGATCTCTTCCAGTAGGCGGCCCGTAAGAGATGTTTATATATGAAGGGCATACAGGTTCGTAGAATGAAGGAAGAAAAAGAAATTAACAAATCATGAAACTACATAAACTATAAATAAACATTCATATATATTTATGTTACATACATAAATAAATACATATGCATATTTATTGTATAAATTACAATAAAGATGATTCCGATAAATAATGATCTTTTAGTCGTCTTTTAAACACAGATAATAATTTTACAATATTTGAGAGGCAAAGACATTTTTGAAATTTCATCAGAAAGATGGTTACGTCCACAGTACAAAAATTTTAGAAAAAGATTTATTATTATTAGTAGGTACATGCGGCCAACAAGGACCAGTAAATTTCATATATATTTTACTAATTACTTATAGAAATGAAACAATAGATATAATCACAAAGGGTTTATTCAAAATGAGATACCTCTAAAAATAATACAATTTTAAGTGAATCAGTCACAATTCCCATTGAGAATAAGGTTTTTTAAAACCTTTGCTTCGGCCCTTATTAAAACCTGTTAGTTTAATAAAGACCACTTATCAACTCAACATTTTAATGAATAATAGTAATTAACAATCAGTCTTCTATTTATTTTAAGTTAACATTATCATTTGGGCAGTAAATCACAATTAAATTACAAATATTTAGGGGGCAAATGTGAAAGTGGACCCTAATAAACGTATGTAACAAAAAAATAAAAAAAAAACTTGTTTCTGAGAATAAAGCAACAAAATCGTTAAGTTAGAAAATGAAAAATCTTTTATTTTTCATAATTTCTAATTAGAAACAAAATAAAATAAAATTTTAATTCTACTCAAATCTTGATGGCTCTTATTAAACGTATGGCATTTTTTAAATTACCAAATAGCCTTTTTAAAGACTTTAAGTTCTTAACAAAAACAAATCTCAACATATCTAACTATTATCTAATAAATAAGATAAACTCAAAAAACAAACAAAGTCTTAGATTATAAAATAGGGAATCCAGCAATAAAACAACCGGATTACAATGTAGCATTTATTCGACTGCCAACGACACATGAAGAAAACAAGTACCGCCTTATTTATTATGTGCATACCCTACAATCCTCCACCCTTATTTACTACTTACTAATAATTCTAAATTTAACACATGTATCTAAGAAAAAGAAAACCTGATTAACAATATATAGATTATAGATACTGTATGTGCTTGCAAATGAGATATTCTTAATTACTATATTATTATTAAATTAAACTTTATTTCAAAAGTTACATATATCTAAGTTCTTATCACTAATACCTAACTTGCAGAATTATAATTTTGACACAATCGTTTATTTAGCCTACATTGCCGAATTGGTCGGGACCGGGGTGGTACAAGGGGTGCTGGTACTGAGCAACGCTCATCTGTGCTATCCTTACTAGTACTAGGAAGACTAGTACTACCACTTTCTTTACCTACCGGCTCGACCTCTGCCTCCGCCCCTATGACAGTTGCATTAGGACTTGGTGGATTTGGATCGTGATCTACCGTCTGACTACCACTTTCCCCGCTCTTAATATCGACCCAAACTTGCAATGGTGGTCTAGTTTGTGGAGAGATAAGGGAACTTCTTGACTTCCGTCTTAGCTGGTCTATGTGTCTATGTGACTCTTTACCTGTACAATCTAAAACCCTGTAATCTGTCGTACCTAAGGCCTGGATAACTTTTCCTGCAATCCATTTATCTAGTTTGTTATATTGCCTTAACCAAACCTCCTCGCCCGTAGGTAAACATCTATCGGTTCCGGGACTACCCCGTGCTTGTCGATCCTGAGCTGTGCGGACTTTTTGGTCTCGATCCGGTTTAAGCCTATCCAGTTTGGTTCGTAACCGTCTACCTAACATAAGCGTGGCTGGACTCTCCCCTGTTGTAGCATGTTCCGTGTTGCGATAGTGTAATAGAAAAATGTGTAAGGCTTCCATTACGTCCTTCTTTTGATGTACTGCTTTTTTAATGACTTTTTTGACAGTACGTACTGCATTTTCCGCGGCCCCGTTGGAGGATGGATGGTAAGGCGGAGAAAAGGTATGTATCAAGCCTTGGTCCTTACAAAACTGCCTAAATTCATTGCTAGTGAAAGGCGGACCATTATCCGATATTAAATATTTAGGTAAGCCCCACCGAGAAAATAAATCTTTAAGTTTACCTAAAGTACTACCAGCCGAAGTGTTATTGACAGGAAATACTTCTAACCATTTCGTTCGCGCGTCAATTACCACGAGATATAATTTTCCAAAGATTGGACCCAAAAAATCCACATGTATGCGTGACCATGGTTTCCCCGGCCAGGGCCAGTGATGCACCGCGCTCCGCGGCGGCGCGTCCGCCTCCGCCGCGCACACTGCACATGACCTACACATCGCTTCGACATCCTCATCTATTCCGGGCCACCATACATAACTTCTTGCCATAGACAATACCCATGTGAGGTTCGTGAAGTTCTGTCAAAACTAACTTTTTACAAGTTTCCGGTATCACCAGTCTGTACCCCCACATGACGCAACCTAACTCCTCATAAAGCTCGCTTTTCCGATTAAAGAAAGGTTGCAAAGCCTTAATTTCATTATCAGGCGGCCATCCATCTCTGATATAACTCAGTACCCTACTCAACATTGGATCACGTCTAGTTAAAATAACGATTTTTTTATAATCTAAAGACATCGCCTCCTGTGCAAAATGTAAGTATGTCTGTTCCGGTACTTCTAACTTTTCACTTTGTGACGTAGTCACAGGCAGCCGTGACAAACCGTCCGCACCGTTTTTAGTTGTGTGCACGTACTCTATATCGTAGGTATATGCCGATAATATTACCGCCCATCTCTGTAGTCGACTTGCAGCCATCGCTGGAATACCTTTTTTTTCTCCAAAAATACTAACTAGTGGCTTATGGTCCGTTTTTAATAGGAACCGTCGCCCATACAGATATTGATGAAATTTCTTTAAACAGTATATTATAGCGAGGGCCTCCCTGTCGATTTGAGAATAGTTTTTCTCCGCGTCCGTGAGCGCCCGCGACGCGTACGCGACCGGCCGCTCGTCCCCAGCGTCATCGCTGGGCTGCGAGAGCACTCCGCCAATGTCGCGCGCGCTCGCATCGCATGTCAATATCAATTTAGTTCTAGGATTATAGTGACGTAAAACCTGAGTTCCCGTTAAAACTTGTTTAATTTTTTTAAAAGCTTCGTTACAAGAAGAAGTCCATTCCCAACGTATACCTTTTTTTAGTAATTTGTACAGCGGTTCTAATATAAAACTAATATTTTTAACAAACTTAGCGTAAAAATTGACTAAACCTAAAAACGACCGAAGCTCGGTGACATTACAAGGACGGGGTATTTTTACTATTGCTTCTACCTTAGCCCGATCTACTTTAACTCCTTCCTTAGAAATAATATATCCTAGATATTTAACCTCTTCAACCATAAATACACATTTATTTTTCTTAAGTCTCATTCCATGTGATTGTAACCGATTTAATACCATTTTTAGCGATTCTAAATTTTCTTTCTCGTTTCTTCCTCCTATAATGACGTCATCCAAAAATATTTCAACATACGGTATTCCTTTTAACAAGTTGGTCATAGTTCTTTGGAAAATACCCGGACTAGATGACAACCCATAAACTAATCTATTGTACATAAAAAGGCCTCTGTGTGTGTTTATCACTGTATAACGCTTAGAATCATCAAGTACTAACTGATTGTAAGCTTGTGATAAATCTAGTTTAGAAAAAATCTTTGAACCATTTAGCCCCACTAAGAGATCGTCAATACGGGGCAACGGATACCTATCGACCAGTAAGACGGGATTCAAGGTTACCTTATAATCCGCGCATAAGCGTAGCCCACTATCCGCTTTACTCACGGGCACCAGCGGCGTGGCCCAGTCCGAGCTGTCGACGGGCTCGATCACGCCGTCCGCCAGCATGGCGTCCAGCGCCGCGTCTACCCGCTCCCGAAGCGCGTAAGGCAGAGGCCGGGCACGGCAGAACACCGGCACCGCGCCCTCCCGCACCCGCAGCGTTACCTGCCCGCCCGTGTACCTCCCGAGTCCCTCACTGAACAATTCTTCATATCTGTTAAGAACATCATTTAATTTATTATTTATTAAAACCTTATTATCATCTATCTTAAAATTATTTGAAATTAGAGGAACTTTTATTTTTAATTCTGACAGCCAGTGTCTCCCTAACAATGATGTGGTGCCTCCCTCGATTACAAATAATTCCAAATGTTTATTACTGTTCCCATACGACACTAGAGGCTTCACCACACCCTTAGGAGACATTTTAGTCCCGTCAATAAATTTTAATTGCAAATTACATTTCTCTAAAGTTAAATTACTAAAATAATTTTTGTATGTTTTGCTACTAATACAAGAAATTGCTGATCCTGTGTCTATTTCCATACAAAGAGGTTTTTGGTTTACTAATAATGTTAACCTTACCGGTTTATAACCGTTTAGAGTCAGCTGATGAAATTCCTCCACCTCCGAAGAATATTCCTCATCCCGCTCCTCCGTATACGCCGCCCCTTCCGTGCCATTGTAATGGACATGTCTCCTGCCTGCGACGCTCGCTTTGTTTTGCGTAAAACCACCAGTCACCGTGTCCTTCTCCGGACACACCCGACGTAGATGTCCCATCTTCCTGCACTTGCTACATTCAAAGTGTCTATAACGGCATCCTTCCTTGCTGTGTCCGCGCGCGCCGCACGCCTCGCAACTTGTAGTTCCAGTTTGCCACTGGTTATTTTGCCCGTGCTGCCTCCCGGCCAAAGAACCCGCGGCCGCAGCCGACCGCGCCCTGCCGCCACCGTACCGGCAGCGCGCTGTGTTCAGCGCATGTACCGCGCTAGCATCCGCGCCGCTCACGCCCGCCGCCGCCGGCCCCGTAGCCGAGCCCGCGGCCGTGCCGCCGCTGCCGCTCGGTTCCACCGCCGCTGCATTTTTCTCCGCCGCTTCCAAAGCGCACGCCAACTTCAATGCATTTGCGAAAGTAATATCGTCTTACGCAAATAATCTTTGTCTAATTATGTCGCTCGATACCCCGCACACGAATTGGTCCCGAAGATTTTCGTCTAAATTGGCCTTAAATTCGCATGACCGCGACAATTTCTTAAGTTCCGCCACGTACTGCATTACTGATTCACCACCATTTTGTCTTCTTAAACGAAAACGGTATCGCTCCGCCAAAATTGAAGGTTTTGGGTTCAAATGTAATTTCACTAAGTCCACCAAGGCAGCAAACGAGTATTCCGATGGTTTTTTAGGGCTAGCTAAGTTCACCATAAGTTCGTAGCACTTGTCACCCACGACCGTTATTAATGTCGGCACTTTCGTTTCTTCCTTGACCTCGTTCACCTTGAAATACATTTCCAACCGTTCACTGTATACGTCCCAATTGCCCGAGTCCATGTCGAATTCACTTATCTTCCCGATTCCCATGATTGCGTAGTTCAGAACTCGTCGCCAGATTATAAAATAGGGAATCCAGCAATAAAACAACCGGATTACAATGTAGCATTTATTCGACTGCCAACGACACATGAAGAAAACAAGTACCGCCTTATTTATTATGTGCATACCCTACACTTTTCGTAAAAATGAAAACAAACAAAATTGTAATAATAAATCACCTAATTAAATTGACTAAAAAGGACTTTTTAGTCGAGATCAATTCGCTAACTTTATTCTAGTTCTAAAACGACAAATTGTTTAAATATAACTTTAAACTAAAACCAAGTTATATTTACACACGTTTGTTATTTTATTGCTTATGAAAATGATTAATTGCAAAATCTGCAATCAAAATCTAAATCATCTTTGGTTAACCCCAAACATTGCTCATGAAACCATCTCAAGCATTGCGGACACTGTCGCATGTCTTCATAACTCTCTGTGTTACACGCGTAGCAATACCATTTTTCATTATCATCAGTTTCATCATTCTTCTTGCTCCTAGTTTTTGATTTTCCCTTTGTCTTCTGTGGTCTTTTAACATTTTCTCTTTTCTTATTTTTAAAAGGTGTTTTCTTTTTAGTGTCTATCTTACTTTTCTTTTTCTTCTCCTTCTCCTTGAATAAATCTTTAGTAACTAGGCAGGCCTTATAATTAATTGCTTTGCGTCTTGGCTTTTGCTTCACGACAGCAAAATTGGGTGTGGGGATTAATTGTTGAAATGGAGATTTAGTAGATATTTTTTTGAGTCTCAATCTTTCTAATGGAATGTTATCATCCGAATCATCGTCACTTGATCGAAGACGTTGGTCACGTCCTATTTCTTCGGTATGAATGCTCGATCTATTCACCTGCTTGATGGGAGTACGTTGTTGCTCTGATCCAAGGTTATAGTTTTCCTCATCAGAAGAACTATATAAATTGACCATTGATTCTAAATTCAGACGAGGCCTTTGACATGAGATCAATTCGTTATCAAAGGAACTATCAGAATCCGAACTGTAAATTATTGGTCTTGTGATAGTAGTTTTTTGTACTTGAATTGATATGTCTAATTTTGTAGAATTTGTATCCGTGGAGCTGTAGTCAACTAATTTTTTTATATTATGGCTATGTGTCTCTGGAGTTAACGATACAACGCCAGTTGGTTCGAGCAATGATGGTGAACATGAATCTTCATTGACATATGTTTGATCGGAATCAGAAGTATCGGCTCTAAGATCACAAGTATCGACTTTAGGACAAACAGCATGGCGTTTATTTATATTAGAAGGACCAGGGGTTGGAGAATGTTCAGTAGAGTCATAATTTTGTTGCAGTGGTCTTTCAGTCAAAGTGGAAGGGCCGTATGCTTCATCTGGAATTACGTCTGGGTCATAGGGAAAAAGCCCAGTAGATCTGAATCCACTTACTATGTTTTCGTGAGTAGGGTTGTAAATAGAAAAAAAACTAAATGTTTTTTTTCAAATTCATGAAAAAAAACATGAAAAAAAACCTGGCACCATTGTTTTTTTTCTAAATATGGTTTTTTTTCAAACCAATAAATAATACGACAATAGCGGGTTTTCATGGTTTATTTATGTAAGTAACTTAAAACTAGGTACATTGTATGTATGTTGTAACTAAATTATTCAAAAAAACCTATGAAGTTTAAACTTATTCACTGGAACTATCAGCATCACGGCTAATACTAGTTCGGTCATCGTCAGAATTTTCTTGTTCTTCTTCTGTATCGTCTTCTAAGTCTATTATATTGTCCATAACTGTTCCTTTTTCTGGTTCTTCTGGTATTGCAGACAAAAGATTTTCAGACTGCAGTTTTAAGTTGTGAGCTATATAAACAATTTTGCCAGCTCTTTCGTTCGTAAGCCTGTTCCTTTTTTTTGAATGCACATCACTATAAGTACTAAATGTCCTCTCAACTGCAGCTGATGTAGTTGGCAGGGCCAGAAATCGGACTGCTACTTTTGATAAATCAGTCGACTTGCAAAGCCCTGCCCACCATGCTAAAGGAGTAAGTTTACTTACAGTAGACCATAAAAACGTTTTTGAAAAAAAGCCTTCTTTGGCTATGTAATTAGCAAGTTCCGCCAGAACTTTGTCTTCATCAATATCAGGAATTTTGACTGCAGCATTGTAAATTTTTTCTGTCGCCAAACTTTCGTCATCCGGTGACAAATCGCACCCTCTGAACTGCGGATCCAACAAGTTTGAAATTTTATGAACGTCATAAATCGCGAACTCATTTCTGTGTTTTAATATTTCCTCGACTTTTTTAACCTCAGATACTGATAGAGGGCTTTCGTCTATCTTCTGTGTAACTTCTTCTTCTAGTTTCTTGTATAAACTTAAAACATGAGATAGTTGAGGAGTGTCATTTTCCACTATTTTAATAGTTTCAGCTATTGGTTTAAGTAACTCACTGAACCCAGTCACCTTATCCCAAAAGTCGTCGCTCAACATCAATTTTTTTACTTACTTAATACATCTGAAAGCTCCTCATCGATAGCCATTGCTTACTTACTTACTTTTGCACCGGTGCTTGACTGCTTTTCTATAAAAGCTGCATTCAGCTTGTGAGAGTTTTTTATAGTCTTAATACAAGCTACTGCGTTTGCTTTCAGAGTCTTCAATGATGGCAAATCTTTTAGATAATTAAATATAAGCTGGATACAGTGAGCTAGGCAACCATATGTAAATAAGTTTGTCTTTTCGTATTTTTCTTCAAGTAGTCTCCAAGCTAACTTCATATTCGCTGCATTGTCGGTCACGAGTCCAAATATTTTTTGTTGTCCTATTTCTTCAATCACACGACTCATTTCCTGAGCCATATATTCGCCAGTGTGAGATAATTTTCCGGTCGGTAAAACTTTGTATAAAAAAGGTTTCGGTGTTGTAACAACAAAATTTACAATAGGTTCATTCCTGATGTTGCTCCACCCATCTGCAGCCAGTCCGACAGAATTAGCCTTAGCGATTGCTTCAGCCACCATAGTTGACACATTTTTGTACTCTCTTTCCAAAAACGGACCTGACAACATGTACCTAGAAGGTATTTTATATGCGGGTCGAAGGAATGAAAGAAAATCTTTCCAGCATGGATTGTCCATCATGCTTAGGGGTGCTCTGCTTGCATAAATTGCTCTGCTGAGTAGTTCATCTGCTTGGTCTTGGTCTGCTGGGTTCATTCTGTCCACAAATGATGTTATACCGCCGGATATCTTCGATTTGGCGGACGCAAAGGGACTTGCATCACTGGATTCTTCTAAAAAGAAACAAAGATTTCATTACTCATCATCACAACGCACCGTTCTTTGAAAGACAACTTTTCCTGACTAAATTTACAAATTATTAAATAAATAACATGGAAAAATATAAATATAGGTACGGTACGTACGCTACGTGGTGTAGGTACATTCGAGCTCGCAGCTTGGGTTAGTAATCTATTTGGACTTTGTAAGTGTTGATACAGTTTTTAAGCTAACTTGCAATAGCACTTCGTCGAGTGTATTATAATAACCGTAGCTGAGCTTCATCATCATCATCAGCCACAACAGTCCACTGCTGGACATGGGCCCCTCCCCAAAGCTTAGCTTGAATGTACTTAATTAAAAAGTGTAAATGTATAATTGTACGCATAGATAGATGTTCACACAGATCATAGAAAATTATTTCTAAAGTGTAAACATGACATAAACTATGATAAAATACTTTTACTCACGTTTTTCTGCATTTTTTTCTGTTACTGCTGTAGTTGATTGAATGTATTTTTCTTTTACAGATTTCGGACATTTTTTACACTTTTGTATGTGCTTCGACATTCTTGAACCGTTCTTTGCTAAATGTTTTGAGCAGAATGTACATTCTACCTTTGCAATTTTGGAAGTCGAAATAACGTCATTAAATAGCTTTGCCACGGCTACAGTCTTTCGACCAGACCCTGCTCTTTTCGGCATAATTATATCTTGTTTTAATATGAACTTTATCACTTATCTTTTCTCAATATTAAAGGAACACAAAAAATGAATTGTTCATTCACGAGCTAGTCTTCGCTTCGACTAAGTAAACACAGTGCTGCCAGATGAAAAACTCTAATCAGCGCTAACAGCGGTGCACTAAGCGCTAGATTCGAATATATTCACGAGCCATTAAAGCGCTAAATCGGCTCAAACGAGTCAATAAAGCGCTAAATTCGAACTTTTAACTGAAGCGCTTTTTAGACGATCAGTGTGATTAAATAATCTCCCATACTAAACATGGGCTGTTACCATGAACTCTTAAAACAATTCTGATAAAGGTTTGGAAGCGAGACGCAGATTGCGACTCGTATAAACGCATCTCGTTTACGGCTCCGTTGTTTTGCTCTATGTGTTTAGTATGGTAGATTGTGTAATCACATTGATCGTGGAAAAAGCGTCATACGCACGACAAAAATAAAATAAAATACGAAGTGATTGTAGTGAAAAACAACTATTTATTACAATAATAAAATTTAGAAGAGAAAACATAATAATATTATTCTATACCTACAGTTTGGGTATAGTAAAGTCAACTTTAAGTAAAAAAACAAGTTAAAAAAAATTAAAATTCTTCTTCCATCATAGCTGAACTCGAGGGTCCAGGCTGGTTAGGTTCAGTAGTATTTACTTTATATTTTTCGGATGATACTATCTTACTTAAAATATTAGCTGGTAGTTGATAATTATAACAGTTGCTATTAACCGCGGTTAATCCTGTTCTTATTAATAGGATGGCGTTAATAGTTTTTAAATGCAATGCATTTCGCAACTTGCTTTTAACCACATTCATTAAGCTGAACACCCGCTCAATATCAGCATTTGAATGTGGCAAACTCATTATTTTTGTCGCGACATTGAATAAGTCTTTATATGGACAACATCCAGCTGCGTCCCTCGACTGTTGAACTTCTGTCCAGAACTTCACCGTATCTTCGGTATTTTCCCAGTTTTGTAGGATAACAGTTTGCCACTGCTGTATAACATTATCCATATTTTCTGTGTAACCCAGACTTTCCAAAACTTGTATAAAGTTATCAATATTTCTGTTTGGTTTTAAAATGACGGAAACAGATAATGCCATAGAGTTTTTAAGTAGTTTTAAATTTTCAGGCAGTCTTTTTTGCAGCTCATTTATTAGTTTAATAATAAAATCAACACACCTCGTCTTCATTGCATTTTTTTCATCCTCATTCAATGAAGACACGTTCATCTCTTTCTCAAATAAATAACCAAGGTATGGTGACAGATACAGATGTTCTTTCACATTAATGCTTTCGAATTGCATTCTCGGTTGCGCTATTATTATTTTCGTGCACATGTTTCGTATCAAATCATGTAGCGTATTGTAGAGCAGACATGGGTCAGAAGTTTTGTTTTCAAAAGTTTTTATTGCCCCTTGTAAATTATTAAGAATTCCACACAAAAACTGCAAATAAATTTTGTTTCTTTTATCGTTGTACATGTTATATAATAATTCGGCTTGGTAGCAATTTTCACGAGTTCTCATTAATTGAAAGTGTAATTTTAGTTCTATCCATTGATTTAAGATTCTAGTTACCGCGGGTTCAATTGACAGCCATCGTGTATCACAAGCTTTTAAGATCTTAAGTGGCTCCTCTCCACAGTTTATCGCTTCATATATTTTTTTATATTCGTTTTTTCGTTTCGATGAAAGCTTGAACCAATTGTGAGTTTCTCTTATCATAAATTCTATATTTCTTGGTATAGTCTCACATGACGCATGTGACACTGCCAATTGAATCGAATGGCAGACACATCTTATCAACACTAGATTGGGTAAAGCATACCTTTCCTGCAATATTTTATGGACACCTGCGTTTACTCCAGTCATAACCGAAGCATTATCTGTTCCGATTCCAATTAACTTGCTTTTATCAAGTTTAAAAGCTTCAAGTTGTGCTGTTAACGCCGAAACTATTCCTTCGGCATCTGCAGATTCCAATTCAACCAGCCCTAAGAATGTGGAAACTATTTCGTTGTGACTGCTGCTAAAATATTTAACAACAATACCGAGATATTTTCGAACAGAAACATCAGTAGATTCATCTATAATCAAGCTATACGAATTATCACCAATATCATTTCTCAAAGAATCTTTAAAATGAGGTGCTAATACTTCCTGAATTATTGCTGTACATTTCGTTCGGTGCAATTTCATTTCTGTAGTAGCCTTAGAATCCGAAAATTTATTCTTACATAATTCGGTAAGGTGATCAATTGCTTGTATAGCTGTGTGTTCTGCAACATACATTGAGAGAGCACCTTCAGCCTCAACACAGAGCTTATCGACGGGTTTTTGCACCATTGAAGAGATTTGTGTTTGTTTTTTGTCCAAGAAAGGTTTCGCCTGCTTCTTGTGATGAACTGAATCACAATGTCTCTGGATATCGCTTAATTTGGCAAGAAAATCCTTCCTACAATACGAACACATTGCCCTTGTGTCATCTCCAGGCACAGGTTTCAACCATTGTTTAAAGTTGGGCGATTTCTCCCATTCGACTTTATATCTTTGTTTGTACACAGTTTTTTTTGATAATGGTACATCCATTTCAAAAGAGTTAACCAACACAACACTATGGAACACTCACAAGAGTAACTAATAAAATCAGTGCTTAAAACGTTATTTCTAAACTTGAACTTCAGTGCGTTCACATAGACAGAATGAAAATGAAAGAAGCAAAGTCAATCAACCAAACATGAAACAAACCGTACTTAATGTTCATGGGATTCCCCGTGCTCTATTGCCATATTAAAACCCAGCTGGCATAGAGCACAAAATTGAACATAGACAATAATTTTATTCTCCACGGAACAAATAGTGCTGCCATATTAAAAATTAAGAAAGCGCTAAATTATCCGTTAAGCGCTAAAATGATCAAGTGCCCGCTGAACATAGCAAAAAAGCGCTAGATCTAGCGCCGAAAGCGCTAAAATGGCAGCACTGAGTAAACACAATGACGTTTTTGATTTGAGAAGTATAACTTACAAAATAAACTAGACTGTGTTTCAATAGCAATAACGTACATTTTAATTCGATAAACATTCAGTATAAAAATATTTATTGGGGAATCCCCGATGCTGCGAGGAGAGGCGGTGGTGTTGCCAACAGTAAATGGCGATAACTACCATTACAGATTTCATTAATGTTATTTTTATAATTACTTAGCAAATTTTGAGATTCCGTACTTATGAAAAAAAACGTATTCCAGAAAAAAAACTGTTTTTTTTCACGGTTTTTTTTTAGGTTTTTTTTCAAGACAGAAAAAAAACCGTTTTTTTGCAACCCTGTTCGTGAGTCATACATTTTGACCATACTTTACTGAAAATTGTGTTGAATCGAGTTTTCGTTAATTTTTTATAAGGGTATTTGTATAAAAATGATAAAGTTTGTTGATCCCAAAAATGCTCAAAGGATTTATTTACACTTTTATATATCAGCAAGTAATACCATAATAAATAATATAATTGATTCCTACAGTTAGACGCCACGCCGTCATCACCTTACTTATTCAAACCTTTTAATTTTTTGTCTTTACTTACAAGTGCTAGCCATAACTCATTCCCTCGTCACCCTTGTTTTTATATTTGACTTTTTTGTGTATTTTCGATGGTCTCGCTTCATGTGACAAGCATTATTAGTTAAGGATTAGAATAGGCACGACATAAACTCTGTCGTCTTAGGTTAAGTTAAAATATTGTAAACGATTGAAATAAAATCTTTCAGGTTTACAAAATAAATAATTTTAATTTTATAAAACCGCTCCCGAATCTTAACTGGCGCAGCCGGTAGGATTGCCGCTGTTGCCTGTCGCGAAAGTCCGCTTGTGGAAATCTTAAAGTGTCTCTAAAAGTGTCACGTCGAGAATTAGCAGGGCAACTAAGCAGAGTTGCGTTGCTTAAAATCAGCGAAGCGCTCTACATCAAGGCAATCCACGAACCAAACAAATAAGTTAGATCGGAAGATGAGCAAATAAGAAAAATCTGGTGGTTGGCAAAGACAGTGAGTAAAATCCTCCTTCCTTCCCGATTCCCTAACACTTTGTTAATAGAATCTTAACATGTGTGTAGATTTAATTAGTTAAAAATTAGTGTTAAGTTGGTATTGATAAAATATCAGTACAAATTGTGTAATATTTTCTTATTATAAATTGATTAACATCATCAATTGTAATAAAAAGAAATTATTAAATAAAGGTCATATTTTAATAAATAAAATCTTTATTAAATTTTTTATGTTATACTATTTTAATTCAGAAAGTAAATTTTTAAATTTATTATACTTTGTTAAAAATATCTAATTTAGACTTTCTTGAATTTACCTTTTGTTAACTTTATGTACGTATGCACTTTGTGTAAACTTTATTTTTATACTTGATAAAAATGGAAAAAGTAATTCCATCGCAAATAGATATACCCCTAGATGTAATCAGATTAATTCCAGAATATAGTGGTGAAACACATTTATTAAATTTATTCATAAGAAAGTGCGAATTTGTCATTCAAAAATATCATGGAAATTCTGATCGGAATGAATTTTTATTTCAAATTATTACTAGTAAATTAAAAGGAAAAGCCGCCGTCCTTATCAGTGAACGAGGAGACGTGAACACATTTAGTGAATTAAAATCTTTGTTATCACTACGTTTTGGAGATCCCAGAACTGAACAATGTTTAGCAATAGAATTAGAGATTTTAACAATTAACCCTAATGAATCTTGCTTGGAATTCTGTAACCGAATTCAGGACCTTCGTGCTATATTAATCTCAAAGATAAATCAAAATACCAGCTCTCCACAATTAAAATGGGCCAAAAGTGTTATCTATGATGACACGTGTCTTAAAACTTTTTTGTTTAACTTGCCGGAACAATTACTAGAATTTGTTCGAATTAAAAAGCCTGATTCTTTAGAAGACGCCCTAAAATATGTCCTTGAAGAACTTAATTTTCAAGAACAGTATAAATTACGAAGGAAAATGCTTGAAAATCATAAAGAAAATTCACAATTACTATCACAAACTTGCTCAGAAAATAACATTGATTCTAATATGAATACAAATCCATTCCAATATGAAAATGTTAACCAGAATCATGTCAACCATAATATGTTCTATCAGCAAAATTATTATCCATCCGAATTTGATACATTTCAACAATCTAACTTTAGACCTCAGGTAGGTCAGTTTCAAAACAGACCGATAGGCTTTTGCCTGCCAAGACCTTTTTAAATGTTGATGAAGATGTGACCATAAGGAACTGCTTCATCATCAATTACGTCACAACAAAATGTCTATTTAAATAAAATTAATATTAATGACGAGGTTCAAAATAACTTTGAAGATAGACCAAATTTTCATACAAAAGTTATTCAAATCGTAAACGCCGGTCCATCTAAGGTTAATAATACAAGTCAACTAAAATCTTTATCTAAATCAAAGACTTCCATTTTTACAATAAATTTAAATAAAAGAAAAGTAAAAGTCAAATACAAATATAAAAAGACAGTTGTTAAAGTTCAGTTAGAACGTAATGTGGTTCCCATAAAACTAAAAAAAAGATAGCAAAAAAAAAAAAGGCTCGCAAACCTCTTGACTTTTGAAGTTAGTTAATTTGTGTAGTTTTTATTGGTAGTAATAATAAAATAAAAACTTCAAAATAATACTATTTTTATATAACACAATTGTTTGAAATTTAAAACATTTGTGTTAAATAAAAATATGCAGCTACTATATTATTATTCTTTGTAAGCATAAATTTTATAAAATGTTATTTCATTTTGTCTCCATTGAAAGTAACATAATGTAAAATTGATTTACGTAGTCAATTTAAACACAGTTATTGATGGCAAATTATTATGTGAAACTGCCCATATTTTACTTATGTATACTGTAAAATTGATATGTTATTAACTCATTATATTCTCATGTTTAGCTTTAAACTGTATTGTTATTTTTATGTAATTAGTTGTTTAGTTACCTTTTAATAATGTAATAATTAAAAATTGTAATACCTATCCATTAACCATTCTTATAATTACTAACTTATCCCAAATTTCCTTATCTCAAAGTGGAAAAAATATGATATCGCCAAACGAGAGTTAATAAGAAGAAAAAGACAATACCACCTAATTGACAAAAGGCCAACACACAAAAAAGATTTGCTCATGAGATGAATATAAAAAACGGTTCTTGTCAGCTGTTTTAAGCGTAAATGAAACAAGGATACTACACAAAGGATATGATTGAGGATCGTAAACTACTACAATAAAATAACCCAAATTCAAAGATGAAGTTTTTAATATTACAAAAAATGAGACACGTTCCAGAGTTGCATCTACGAAAGCTGATCTTCACGTTATAAAAGTGCAAAGTGTTAAAGTGAAACCTAAGTAAGTGAAAAATCTAAATAATCTGCGTTAATAGTACAAATGTGCAAGTGTCGTTAAAATCAAATATATTTCTGTACGCGATCGTCTTTGATTGTAATTAGCAATAATTTTATTATAAAAAATTATATTTTTGTTCGATATGTTTATCATTGTAATATCTATCAATTTATAGTGTTAATTTTAATTTTATCGAAGTTTTCGAAAACACAGATCTTCTGAGCTTTTCCGATAACTTCGATCTAAGGGGGGAAGAGTTATATATCAGCAAGTAATACCATAGGGTAAACCTGGCAATTGTGCCCCACCATTCGAAAAATTGAAATAATAAACGGTGTTATTTAAAACATGTTTATTAAAGTAATTAGTCTTAACCTCTGACTCAATAGGTATAACAAAAACAAATTAAAACTTCTTAAAAGTAATTAAAATAGCTGAGATCAACGATTTCTTAAAGTCTAGGGTGGGGCACATTCCACGGATACATCAGTTATATGTGCCCCAATGAAGCCTCTCATTTTTTAGTCTTCTTTCCTTTTCCTTTCCCTTTATTTTGGTCACCGCACTTGTTGCATTTCTCTGGGAAGTTTGAGCAATCTTCATGCAACCAGCCGGAACACTGCAAACACTGGATCCAGTCACTTTTTTTCTTTGTATGGAAGTAAGATTCGAGACATTCTACACAAGTGTTTTCATTTTCATCAGAACATTCTTTACTTGATTCACTGAGCTGTAACTCTTCTTCACTTTCCGATGATGACGACACTTCTGCAACATTCTTCTTACGTTTTGCTGGTGCTACCAAGTGTTTCTGATGTCAAAATCTTAACGTTCTGTTTTCTTTTACTGGTTTTATGACGTAAAACAGGCAAAGGACTCACTATTTGTAAGGTCTTAGTTGGTGTTTCTTTCTGTAAAGCATCAGAAGCGTGTGCAATCTGATCACTCTGATTTATTGAAGATGTTGAAGTACTCGGCAAAGAAAGGTCACTATTTTGAATATTGTCAGGACTGTTTCTAACTGCTGCATCAGAAACGCTGAAGAAATAGTCAGGAACAATGTATGGATCATAGGGATATATCCCTGTTGCTTTAAACCCTGAAACACCGATTGCTGGAATTGCAGACTTGTACCAGGCCTCACCAATTAGTTTTGAAATGTGCTGTCGGTTTAAATGCCTTTCTTTGTTGTTTATAAACCAAGTGGTTACTGCTTTGGACAGGTAGCTTTTAAAAGGCTTGAAAAAACTTTTGTCTAAGGGTTGTAGAGCCTGAGTAGTGTGGCTAGGTAGACAAAGCAAGATTATTTCGTTTTCTTTAGCTAACTGTAGCATTTTATATGAATTCGAATGGGAGGAATGGCCATCAAGAATCAGGAGAACTTTCCCGTCTGACTTTCGTGGAATAAAATGATCTTTCATCCAGTTGTAGAATAGATCAGCGTTGATGTAAGATGATTCAGGTTTTTTGTATTTACCTTTAAATATCAAAACGGGGGGAAGAAAAGTGCCCTCAGCATTGCAGCATGCAATTATAGAAATATGTTCACCTTTTTCAGCGCTGGTTACAGAATTAACACATTTTGCACCCTTGCTGGCTACTACGATTCCAGTTTTATTGTTAATTTGAATGCCACTTTCGTCCATGTTGAAAATTCTTTCAGGCTTACCAATTAAATCATTTTCAGTCAACACTTTCAACAACATCTCAAAATAATTATTGACATCCTGTCGATTCATACCAGTAGCTCTCGCCAGGGACAGGCCTTCCGCTTTTCTTTTACTTAGCTCTGGATGCCTCTTCATGAACCCTTGGAACCAATCCCATCCAGCTTGTTTTTTCTCCTTATTGAATCGATGAGGTAATTCTAGTTTTTCAGCAAAGTCGTAAGCAATAGACTGCAGTCTTGATTGTTCTAGAGGGAATCCGATGGATTCGAGACGTTTGATGTGAGCTACAAGTCTCAATTCATTTTCATGTCCTAATTCCGAAGGTCTACCTATATTCTGCTTGCTATCCCAGCCTTTCAGGATGTGTCTACGTAAGGTTCTTGATGGTATTTCATATGTCCGGCTAGCTTCATTAACTCCCATTTTCTTGCTTATGACATCTTCTATAGCTTTTTTCATATTTTCTTCTGTCCATTTTCTTGGATCTGTAGCTTTTTCCTTCCCCACTTCCTAAAATAAAATAACCGATCAGAAATACTAAAAAATAAAAATATAAAACTAATACAGACGTGGGGCACATTACCCGAAAGAAATCGGGGCGCATTAGCCAAAGTCCAGTATAACGTGCCCCACTTGATTCCAACAAAGAAGTTTAAGAAAAACGAAACGCAATTGTAGGTACACAATAGTTCGAAGAGGTTAGCTTTAGAATAAAACTTTAAAAACTGATAAAAACATAAAGCAAACACTTAAACTCAATGTTAAAACAGATACAAAACATTTTCAAACTATGACACATACCTTGTGACCACTTTTTCTTCATAAAAACTAATCAATAACAGCACCGAGTTGTTAACATCGACGCCATACTTCTGTCACTAACCCGCACGGACCAAATTAGCGCCAAATTCAAAATGCATCTGTCAGTTCTGCGAGTGGGGCACATTATCGACTGGGGCACGTATGCCTGATTTACCCTAATAAATAATATAATTGATTCCTACAGTTAGACGCCACGCCGTCATCACCTTACTTATTCAAACCTTTTAATTTTTTGTCTTTACTTACAAGTGCTAGCCATAACTCATTCCCTCGTCACCCTTGTTTTTATATTTGACATTTTTGTGTATTTTCGATGGTCTCGCTTCATGTGACCAGCATTATTAGTTAAGGATTAGAATAGGCACGACATAAACTCTGTCATCTTAGGTTAAGTTAAAATATTGTAAACGATTGAAATAAAATCTTTCAGGTTTACAAAATAAATAATTTTAATTTTATAAAACCGCTCCCGAATCTTAACTAGGTTGTAATTCATGAGTTGTATTTGACGGTAGGCAATACAATACAATATTTTCCTCATCAGCTGCATCGACAATGTTATAATCAAGATGGCATGCAGCACCGTCAAAAACTAATAAACATTTACCATCAGGTTTGTATTTTCCTAGGTGATGGATAAATTCAACAAATAAGAAGTCATGCTTCCTTTAGGAGACATTTTTACAAGAGACCCTGCTGGTAAATTGTCATTAAACTCGGGTTTTAATCGTTTACCCTTAAAGAGTACCATTGGAGGAATAGCATTACCCAAAGCATTTACACACGCAGCTATAGTTACATTTTCGGCGTGCTCAGGTGCAATCATGTGGATTCTTTTGTATCCCTTTTGCGCCAAAACAGTTGGCTGGTTGTGAATAGTTAATCTACAACCCTTTTCGTCTATATTAAACAATTTTTGGGGATTATCTCTGATATTAAGAGCCTCATATATTTTTTTATAATCTTCAAAATGTTGGGACACAATAGCCCTATTTAATTTTTGAGCCCTTGCAGGATTTAATATCTGGACTTTACGTTTTGATAAATCAGGATGTCTTTTAAGAAAAAGTTTTAACCAATCTTTTCCTGCTCGTTTTAAAGATAAGCTAAATTTATTTGGTATATTATGTTTTTCACAATAAACAAATGCTTGATGACGTATAAATTTAGGTGTCAAAGGAAAACCTATAGATGCGAGTCTTTTGATTCTTGTGGCTAGGTCGTTTTCTTGCTCTGCATTTAAAACAGTGCGACGACCTATTTGTTTTTAAATTTTTCCTGTTTTAAGATGATTTACTAAGGTTCTTCTTGGAATACCGTATGTTCTGGATGCTTCTCGTTGAGACATCATTCCGCCTTTAACAGCATCCATGGCATTTTCTAACTGTGCCAATGTCCAATTCCCACGAGCACGACTTTTTATGGCGGGTGACCTAAAAGAAAACAATTGCTGATTATACACTTTATATAAGCTGATTTTGTTAACGCTAGCAAAATGTTACTGTCGGAATCAGAATCCCTTATGTAATCTAGATTTGTGAAAAAGATAAGTGAAAATGATATAATTTTTTTGAATCTACCAGTCAGCTCAAAATTAGGCAAGGGTTAACAAAATTAGCCTGTAATAGTAAAATTAAACGACAAACATACATATTTTTGACATATTTATATTGACTGATTTATCAAATTTCCAATATACTTATATAATAAGCACTTACAATCACAATATTTTATAAAAGTAGGTAAGTAATAAAATGAAATAATATTAATTAAAAAAATATATTTTAAGTCGTTTTTAAAGCATTATATAAAAATCATACTTAATAAATCTTTACGTATATTTATATATGACATTTGTGCAAATTTCCAAGTACCTAAATTAGACATTAAAGTTGATGAAAGTTAAATTGAAAAAATCCGTTACATATATAAAGCAGCTATGATATAATTATTTTAATAAAAAAAATACAAGTTTCATATTATGAAAATAAGAAATAATATGCATGTAAAAATTTCACCGCAGGCACGATTCGAACCTACGACCCTAGCCTTTGGCCGGCTAACGCTCTAACCACTGAGCCACCGCGGTTGAAATATATATAGCATTGAAAATGCAAAAATCCATATAAAAGTACAAGTTTCATATGTTTAATAAGGGCCGGCCCTTATACCCGCCCAGGATATGGCTCTTGATAGACTCTTAGACTTGTTTTAGAAAACTATCAAAAAAATATACAAAAAAAACATAAAATAATGTAATGCTTACCTTGATTGGTCCATAATAATGTTTTCGTTCAACTTCCAAATAAAAGATTACTTAAGAACTGCAGATTTTACGCTTTAACTGTTACTTTTCTCATAGATATTTTTATAAAACAATGGCGTAGACCTACCCGTCAGACGGCAACGTGACTACTGATTAAGATGGCGGACTATTTGACATGGCGCGTTCGAATATAAGCCTTCTAATTGATCCTCTAGATGTATGCGTGTTTGGATTCGTTATAAATGTGTTAGAAGTATATTTTTGTGGAAAAGGCCCTTGTTATACTCCGGCTCTTTTTACCCGCATGTACTTATTTAGGCGAAACAACACGTTTCCGGCTAAACTATATAGGTAAGCCATTTTAAATATTCATAATAATTTAATTATTCAGAGTCACAGACATCTCAGCAACATCAGACAGCACATCATCTTCTTTTTCTTGGAAAATCAACATGACCTCCGTACCCCTGAATGTCGTCTACGAAATTGGGATTCCCTTTAAGACCCTTGTAAAATCCGAGCCAGTCTTTTGGAATGAGATCAAACATTGATTCTAAATCGTCTAATTTGGCTTGGGGTATTTCTTTTCCATTTGGCCATAGCATCGTAAAATCCTATTCGGATAAATCAATAGATTTTCCTCTGATCTTTTTTCAATATTTAATTCTTGAAACTCCTTGTCTCTATAAGTGGTTTTCATGTATATACTATATTCTTTCTTCAGTAGAATCTCTCGTGTTTAACCAAGACGTTTTATTTTTTATTAACATATATTTTTCTATTTACAATTTTTTTTGCAACTTGATAGTGCTCAAAAAGTCTTTTGGGGCCATTCGTTCAACAGTCAATGGATTTTTTTCTCGCTGTTTTGCATTACCTTTATATATTCATTTGCTGTATAGATTCTCTCGTGAAATTTTAAATTTGCTTCAATTTTCGAAAAATCGGTATCATTGGGGAGAAAAGTATGCCCTGAATCTAAATACGTTAGTTGTTATTGTTTTAAGGGTAGGATGGCTGTTTAATAGGACTTTCAGCATTAGCACTACAGTCAAAACCGTTTATAACGACATTGAAGGGACCGTATAGTTGCCGACGTTATATCCGATAGTCGTTATATGCAATACAGTCATATACACAAGTACAGTAGTTATATTATCATAGGTACCTAGTTATCTATCTAGTATAGGTATAGGTTATGTATGTAAAAGAGTCAGAAAAGACATAAAAATATTTATTACGAAATAATTAGAATACAAAATGTACTTAGCTGCTAGTTACGGGCTATAAAATTACACTAGTTTTTAAAGTAATCAGTCATTTTAGTCTGTCTTTTTTTTAGCCCAGTCTCAAATATTTTTTGCATTTTACGTTTCATACTCCTCAAGGTATGAGTATCATCAATATCAAACTGTTCGTTAAAGGCAACAAATTTTTGCAAAACTGTTACAGCGTTAAGAGCCTCGGAAATTGTTGTTGGCTGAAACTGTTCTTCAGGGTCTTGCTGGTCTTCGTTTTCTTCGTCAGTGTTACGGTTGTTACTTTTAGCTTCTGCAAGAATTTCTTCCTCAGTAGCTAAGGCGCACACGGCGACACTGTCATCTATTCCAATAAATTCCTCTATCTCAATTCTTTGTTCTGTAGCAGTAGATCTTTGCAACTGGGTTACCAGCTCAGCAAGTGGTATGTTGTCTTCTTCATCTGTAGATTGTATCAGTCTCGCTAGCGGAATATCATCGTCGTCCTCCGCTTGTGATAGAGAGAGATCTTTGAAACCTGCATGGCGAAAGCAGTTAGCTATAGTGGTCTGTGTGACCTTTTCCCAAGCTTCCGATATCATTAGAATTGCGTCCAGAACAGAAAGACTTTTAATATCATTGCTGTTGTCAATATTCTGTATCATTTGCAACACTTGAAGTTTTCTGTATTGTGTTTTTAAAGCTTTTATCACTCCTTGGTCCATGGGCTGTAAAACAGAGGTGACATTGGGCGGTAAAAACACAAGCTTTATGCATTTCAGATTCGAGACTACAGGGTGAGCGGGACAGTTGTCTACTAGGAGAAGAATTTTATTTCCTGCAGATTTTAATTCCGCATCCCAGCTACGCAGCCATTTTTCAAAAATTTGCGATGTCATCCAGGACCTAGTATTGTTTTCATAAGTTACAGGCAAAGATTGAATGTTCTTAAAGCAACGCGGTTTTTTAGCTTTCCCTATCACCAACAGTTTTCTTTTACGTGAACCAGTCATGTTTGCCGCAACCAATACTGTAATTCTTGTTTTGGACAACTTTCCGCCCTTGCATTCCTCGCCTTTGAATTTAAGTGTTTTGTCAGGGGTTAAATTGTAAAACAATCCTGTTTCATCAGCATTAAAGATTTCCTCTGGCGTGTATCCTTCGCACAGTGCAGGCCACTTATGAGAGAGCCACTCTTCAGACACTCCTTCAGGAACGCCAGCCGCTTCACCGCAAACTTTTCCTGCCACAATATTATGACGAGCACGAAAACGTTGTACCCAAGACGACGAACACTCAAAGTTTTCTTTACCCATAAGACGAGCAAAGTCGTTGGCTTTTTGTTGCAGAATCGGACCACTTATTGGGACGTTGTTTGCCCTCTGATGTTTAAACCATGTGAATAAAGCATCTTCTATAACTTTATGTTCACTTGTCCTCGCTCGTTTAAGTTTTAAGGAGTTGCTTTCGAATAGAACTTTTATTTTATCTCTATTCTTCCAAATCGTTGAAATCGTCGAGTGCGAAACTCCACATTCCTTTGCAATTTCACTATTCGACTCGCCATTTTCTAATCTCCATATGACATGAGATTTTTCTTCAATAGAAAACGTTTTCCTCTTTTTTTGCGACATGATAACACATAAATGCACAGTCTAAACAACACCAACACTTTTAAATCAAGCTGTTACTCACGCAATCAACTAGCGCACTAAACAATGGGTGTAAAATATGCAAGGTCAAATGGCCGCAAAGAGGTTCGGATGAGGAGGGAGAAAGTGCGTAAGTAATAATATGCCTAAATATTTCTTCACTGCTTATCAATAAGATTTAAAATCGTTTGTATTGTTTTGTTTTGCTGAGACAAGGAGCGGTTGGTCGTTATAGCCGATGAATATCGATAAAGTTTCGTCGTTGTAAGCGATATGTCGCTGTATCCGATGTTGTTATAAGCGGTTTGTTTACTGAATAGTTTACTAGGAATTCGGACGGGACCATACAATCTGGCTGTAATAACCGATAGGTCGTTGTAAACGATGTCGTTATAAACGGTTTCGACTGTATTTTGATATTGCGGTTTTGACCTCCACAACAATCGCTCCAAAGTACTAAATTTTGAACTTTGGAATCAAGTTTGTGTTTAATGTATTTAATTAAACACGAGCCAAATTCTTGGGCCCCTCGACCAGCCTCTCCTTTAACCCATACGTAACAATAACCTTTATCATTGGATCCCACATGCAATCCACAGTTATAAAGCCAAAGTTGTCGTTAATAAAAAACTATGCTGGTTGGAATGCGAGGTAGCGGAAGGGTTTTTTCCAAATCAAAAGTTATACTTTCCATACTGTCATCATTTCTAGTCTTCATCAAATCATTATTCATACGGTTTCTTTATTCTTGAGCACGTTTCTGGTGTTTATCTATTTCCTCTTTCAATGATCCCAGGTTCTGTCCTATCCCACAGTTATTTATCCTATTACTCAAAATGTCGCATTTATAGCATGTGTGCTTTTTTAATCTCTTGCAACGTAAATTGAAGTTTGTGTAGAATATATGCTTTAAGGTTGAGAATGATGCTGGTTTTTTTCTTCACCATATACTTCGTATATTTTTTCTACATACGAGTACAATTCGAAACTTTTTTACCGTCACTCCCAATTTTAAATAATCACGACTGTTTTCTTCAGATCGTCTATGATGCGAAACATACTTGGGAAGAAGATTGATTACATGCTTGATAAAATCTATATCTTCATCTGCAGATTTGTTCCATCCCTCATGCGACCCTCTTTGGTCTTTAATCAAATTACCGCTACTTACGTTTCTTTCGCAATGACACGTCAACTTTCTTTGTACTCGTAGTAATTTGAAAATTGTTGATAAAAATATCTCTGCAAACTTCTGTGTCACCAATTTTGTATGTTCGTTTGAACGCTTTTGGTCGTTTTTTTCTAACACTAAAACTATTTAATTAGTGTTACTATCTAATTAGTGTTTTTTGACACTAACAATTTTATAAGTGAATGTCATGTGACAAAAGATAATATTTATCTCTCAAAATATTCTAGACATAAGATTGCTACATTGATAGCAAATAATATTAATTTTTGGACGAGTTTACATTGTAAACAAGATTCTAGTTTTAAGACACCTACAGACTTACCAAGTTTATGTAACGGTAATTCTGTAGACTTGACGGCAGACCTCATGAATTAAGAATACTTCATCAAAATTTAGAAGGTTTTTCCGGCAAAGAATTATTAGTAGAATTAGTTTCAAAAGAAATGGATGTGGACATTTTATGTTTGTCTGAACATTGGCTGCATGAGAGTCAGATGATGTTCAACCTAAACAACTATAATATTGTTAGCTGCTTTAACAGAAAGTCTGCTCAACGAGGGGGTTCTATAATTTTTATAAAAGATTCTTTCCGTAGCAAAAAGCTATATAAAGATCATAGCAGACATGTACAACGGGGTCAAAACGAAGGTACGATGCCCAGCCGGAACTAGTGAAGAGTTTGATGTAGAGATAGGGGTTCACCAAGGCTCAGCCCTAAGTCCATTACTATTCAACCTCATAATGGACTTCTTAACAGCTGAGATTCAACAACCTACGCCCTGGAATATCCTTTACGCGGATGATGTAGTCCTTGTTGACACAGACCCGATTAAACTCCAACACACCCTGGACACATGGAGAATGGCATTAGAAAGATCTGGCCTAAGAATTAATAGACAGAAGACGGAACACATGCACTGTCCCTTCTCTGATGTGAATAGTCAACCTACTCTGCATGTCCAGGGCACCGCCTTAAAAACTGTGTCCTCCTTTAAATACCTCAGGAGTGTGTTATCCAGTGATGGCACCATTGATGCCGACATCAAGCACAGAATAAACACAGGTTGGCAGAAATGGAGAGAGCTGGCAGGAGTGTTGTGCGATGCCAGAATGCCAATATACACCAAAGGCAAGGTTTACAAAGCTGCAGTCAGACCCGCCATGACCTATGGAGCGGAATGTTGGCCTCTTAGCAAACTACAAACTGATAAGGAGCAAGTGGCGGAAATGCGAATGTTAAGATGGTCGGCAGGGGTCACACTTCTCGACAAAGTGCCCAACCGTCTTATCCAAGGAACTTTTAAAGTGAGACCCATGCCTGAAAAGTTAGAAGAGGCAGGCCAAACGATCACATGACCAGGAAGGTGATGGACTTAAGTCGTTTCCAAGACGCCCCGGCCTAGATCAACATGGATGTCTGTCGTAAATAAGGATCTAAAGAAAGCGAACACAGAATCAGCGACGACCCAAAAGAGATCTCTTTGGAGAAGAACGATTAGGAGAGCCGAACCCAAATAGAAATGGGATACGGCCGGAGGAAGAAGATTCTTTCCGTAGCAAAGAGCGGAAGGATATTGTCAGACTTTCTGTTGAGCGCTGTTGTGAGCCTGTGCCGAGCTTGATCATCATATAATTGTTTGTGTATACAGTCCACCAGATAGTAATTTCAAAAGTTTTTTAAAAGCAATGGACCAGTTTCTTAAGTCCTGTTCAACTAGTAAAAAGAATTTAATTATTTGCGGTGATTTTAATGTTGATATTTTAGTACATAATCCAAAGAGCACACAATTCCTAAATCTTTTTAAGTGTTATGAATTAGAAAACTTATTTTTTGAGCCAACCAAAATTACAGCTACATCTGGCACATGTATATTTTTTTTTAGTAATTTTCAATATTGTGATAAATCTGTTATTAATAAATTGCCTTCAGATCAGTCTGGTGTATATGTAGCTTTTGTCAAAGAGTCCACCAGTAATTTGAGAAAAGATAAGATATTGTGTAGGCCGATTACTTCTAAAAACATAAAAAAACTTTAAAATAATATAGATAACAAATTATTATCAGTGGTATATACAGGAAATAATCCTGACGACCATATAATAAACTATTTAGTACTGTTTCCTCTGAGTATTCTAAAACATTGAAACAAAAAAGAGTAGTAGTTCAAAAGTTTGTAGACGAGCCAAGTCGAATAGTATTAGCAAAAAAATAAATAATGCTCCTAATAAAATTAAATAAACATGGAGTGTCATAAATAAGGAAACAGGTAAAAATAAAACCAAAGAAAATATTTGCCGAATCAAATGTAGTGGTAAAAGTACTTCAAAAACTGAAGAAATAGTAAATATATTTGATGATTACTTTACTAACATTCCATTGGAACTCACTTCTAATGTGAGTTCTAGCGCCCAGCGTGCTGAGGCTTTGCTTAAGAGTAATGTTAGCCCTTGTAATTATAAATTTAATTTTAAGCATGTTAGCCCTAGCGATATAATAGATGCTTTTAAACAGTTAAATTTTAAAAAATCAGAAGATCACTAGGGCATGTCAGTAGTTATTATTATTATTTAGTAAACTAATCCCCTTGTTCAAAAAAGGAGAAAATACAGACCCTGGCAACTACAGACCTATCTCTATTCTGCCAGTTTTGAGTAAGGTGTTCGAAAAGATAATGCTCAATCAAATGCTACTTCACTTTAAGACCAATAATCTTTTCCATAGCCAACAATACGGCTTTACTGCTGCAAAATCGACCACCGATGCAGGAGTAGCACTTATTACTAATATCTACGATGCGTGGGAAAACAGAAATGATGCAATTGGATCATTTTGCGATCTTTCTAAAGCATTTGATTGCGTTGATCATGCAACACTTTTGCTCAAATTTCGTCAATACGGTTTTGATGATAAGTCAATTAAATTAATAGAATCTTACTTAACAGATAGGCTTCAAACTGTTGATATAAACGGCGTAAAATCACACGGGTCTAATGTGAAAATGGGCGTACCCCAAGGTTCAATTCTAGGACCGTTCCTTTTCTTAGTTTATGTTGATGACTTGTGTTACATGGTTGAGAAAGAGGCTGGCATGGTGCTGTTTGCTGATGACACCTCGCTAATATTTAAAATAGATCGACGTAACAGTGATGCTAGCGCGGTGAACAGCACCTTATCTTTAATTTCTGATTGGTTTTCAGCCAATAACCTAATGTTAAATGCGAACAAGACCCAATGCATTCGATTCTCCCTTCCTAATATGAATCAAGCCTGCGTTGCCATACTAATTAATGGTCAGAAACTCGATCTGGTTGAAAGTACTACCTTTTTAGGAATCACAATTTATTCGAAACTTCAATGGGGCGCTCATATAACTAAACTTTCTAATAGGCTTAGCTCTGCGGCTTACGCTATTAGGAGAATAAGACAATTGACAGATGTAGCAACTGCTAGACAAGTGTACTTTAGTTACTTTCACAGTCTAATGTCTTACGGGATACTTCTATGGGGGAGTGCAGCCGACATTCAGACTATTTTTTTTTACAAAAAAGAGCAATTCGTGCCATTTACGGTTTAGGATCGAGAAACTCACTGAGAGAATTATTCAGGGAAATAGGTATAATTACTTTTGCATCACAATTCATATTTGAAAATATAATGTATGTAAGGAAAAATATTTCCATGTTCAATAAAGTAAGTGATTTTACAGATAGAAATTTACGTAATAAGAATGACTTAGTTAGCCCGTATTACAGGCTGAATACAGTCAGTAAGTCTTTTATGGGGAAGTGTATCCTTTTTTATAATAAATAGCCAGAATCGGTCCTTGATATGCCAGACAGAAAATTCAAAGCTTATGTAAAGAAAGTACTTTGTGAGAAGGCTTATTATAAGACCGATGACTATCTTAAAGACAAAAAGGTCTGGCTTGAGCTTGGCGCGGTTCTCTCTTAAAGGTTTGTATACTTAGACATGTCATAATTTAGGTACATTGGTACATACAAAATTTACAAATTGACATTATTTTAAATTTCGTAATTCTTATAATTCAATTTAATTATGACATAACAAACAATGTAATCTCAGTCCATCCATATAACTAATTTTAAGTTTTTAGTTTGTTAGTTGACGTTTTTGGAGAAAACGTGCAGTGCAGTTTGTTGCCGCTTCTTCTGCACTTGCGCCTAGGAAGCGGCGTAAACTTAGCTGTAAGTAACGATTTGACGTCAACATTTGTGCAAAACAAAACAAAGTGACTATTATTAAAAGATATTATAAATATCCTATGATAATAAAGATATTTTGAATACTTGAATTTTTTTTTTGAAAAAAGTGGACCCTGTATGAATATGCTTATATGGACGGACACCTTAATTCCAATGTTGAACATCCAGTCATGGACGGATTCCAATGACGGACACCCAGTCTTGGACGGTTTCCAGCCATGGACACCTAATTATGAACCATCAACTATTTATTGAAATTGACAAATATCTTAAACCAAAAAAAGATCCTAATATTACATTTCACATGGCCCATTATGACTGCTATGAAATAATGAGTGGTCATTATGAAACTTTTTATCACATCAAAAATAACAAATGTATTTGAAACTTAATGAACAAATAGTTTAATCTAATAGGTACAGTATTCAAAAACCTTATCATAAAATAACAATTACAAATCAGTCTCAAAAGTTTAGGTACATAGATTCAAAGTTACACTTTTAATATTAAGTTTTACTTAAAGAAAAATATTAAAAAACAGAGATCAGTTCAGTCTTAAATGTTAATAATAGACATTGTGAATTAAAGCGACTTCTCCATTTCTTTCACTTTATAGAATCCTCTTTTATTTACTAGCATAGGTTTTTCTATTCTCTCGATTATAGCTTTTTTATGATACCATATTTGATCGGGATTTTCTGGCCACCGAAATGTGTTGCTTTTAGACAGTACCATTGTGCTGATTTCATATTGCTCTTTGTCGATATTTTTAACTATACCGGGAAAATATTCCCCCTCATACAGTATGATAACATATGCGTTTTTATAAAGCTTATTTGGCAGTTTCCGTTTCGCTACTTGATTAAGCGGTAAATTTTCATCGTCAGATTATGATGCCGATTCAGATAACGCGACCTTTCTCTTACGAATACTTTCTTTATTTTGTGTCTCTTCAGATTCCGGTAACTGTAGCTCACCTAAATCAACTGCATCCAAATCATCTTGAACATCGTACTCACTGTCATCATATTCTATGTAGAGATGGGCATAACGACTTAAAAAAATTAACAGACTTAATCGTTAAATTATTTATCAAAAGTCGATTTCGATATCTGCTTATCTGCTTAATTGCTTAAAATTATTTTTCTTCATTTAAAAAGTTTTACATTTAAAACATTATCAGCTGTTAGTTTTAACTCACGGCATTAAATATTTAATATTAGTTAATGATATTAGTTTAAATTTCGATGAACTTTCCTTCGTACTTTACAGGCTTAGGACTGTCTGAATAATGAAATTTTCAAGTGAATGATCTTTTTACTTTAATATTTAACGCTAAATTCAGTTTTGGTATTATTCAGGCGTACTTAAAAGTTCATTGATTTTATGTACATTTTATATTATTATTTACACTATTTTTCAATTTATATACAGGCAATAGAGGCAATATTATTTATTGCAGTTTAGAAACATAATTTTTTCCACTTTGGACGTGGTAAGACGACTTCGTCTTTCGGATATAGTGTAACCGGCTTTTGAAAAGGCCCGCTCACACGGGACTGAGGTGACAACAATGTTACAATTGGCAACGAAAATGTTGCTAAGAACAGGGTATAACGTTCTACGCTCCTTCCACCATCGCATGGGACATTCTGTGCGTGGAATAACATTTTCGGAGAGGTATAATCCTAACTCTTCTTTACATTTTTCTTCTGTAGTTTTAGGGACATAGGATGATGCCACTTTATTGTCAAATCGCCCCCATAAGGACATCGATATCGGTACTGCCGTGGATGTTGTAGGCACATTCGTTGATGGGCCAGCGAGCGCGTCGTCGGATTGGTTTTCCGTTGCCCATATTTTCATTTTTTCTAAAACAATCTCCTTTGCACACACCATTGCCACTCGATCTTCAAAAGCGTGCTGTTTAAAGCGAGGGTCAAGAAGAGTACAAATAGATATGGCCTTGTTTCTCTCAATATCGCCAAATCTTTCTGACAGACCAAGTTTTAAATTATTTATTAATATATTTACAATATCATTAAATTGACGTTTTGATAACAGCTCGTCGCACATATTTAAAAGCCCAGATGTTAAAACCACTGCTTTACTGGCTGTGAGATAGTTTTCTGCACTCATAATTCTTGTTACCTCTTCAAAGGGTTGCAAAACTTCACAAATTTGGTCGATACACTTCCATTCTTCTATTGGAATTATAGGTAAATCAGTATTAAGGTTAGGAATGGTAGCTCTCAATGCCTCCTGTAGTTCACTGAACCGCTTTAACATGAAAAATACCGAGTTCCATCGTGTGGGAACAGAAATTAATAAGCTTCTAGGCTGTGCTATATTTTGAGCTGTGGCTTGATACTTCAAAAGTTTTTCTTTCGCGATAGCGCTCCTTTTAAAATGGGCCACTGTTTTTTGCACTTTATTAATTGTGCAAGAAATTGATGCTTCGGAAACGGCTGATTGCACGATAAGATTTAATTTATGAGCATAACAGCCGTAGTGGGGCCAACTGATAATTCTTGCTGCTGACACCATGTTAGTTGCATTATCGGAGACCAGGAAATTTACCTTCCCAGTTATGGCCCAGGTATCGGCAACTTGTCGCAATTCTGCTGCTATCCGTTCTCCGGTGTGATGGCCCTCAAATCCTGCACATTGAACTAAAAAACTACTAAATTGCATAGTATTAGCATCTATAAAATGGCCAGTAATGGCCATGTAGCTTTCAAGGGTCTTCGACGTCCAACAGTCTATTGTCAAACATATGCTCGTACACCGGCGACCCATTTCTTGGTATTTAGAAAATCTGCTTGTATATTCCTCTTGCAGAAGTGTTGTCGACAATGTTTTACGGTTTGGAAGTTGATAGTTCGGATTCAAAGCAGCAACAAACTGATTAAAACCCCTATCTTCCACGATGCTGAAAGGCTGGAAGTCCTCGGTTATCAATGTTAATAAACATTTGTCTAATTTCTTTTTCTCTTCCGGTCGTATTTGTCTAGGCAAAAATGCAGACATTTGTTGCTGTCTTGGCCTAGTAGAGGCTTGCCTAACTACTCCCATCCCAACACCAACTTCAACAGCGGGAATAGAAAGAGTGGGATTATTTCCATCACCACTATTACCAGCACCAACTCCTACAGAGGAACATGCACCAACACCATTATCATTATTGGCATGCACGTTTATATTATTACCTGGCTGCGATGTACGTGAATTTCGTCCCAGGAAATCTTGATACACACCAATATGCTTTAATTTTAAATGCTGTTTTAAATTCGATACCGTTGATTTATAGGATAGGCACTTTTTGCAAAAATTACATTCTGCAATTTTTGTCGTCTGATCTCTTTGAAAAAAGTTCCAAATTTCAATGTTAGAGTTTCTAGTAGCCATATTTTCACAATAATATTTACACTTTATTTACAGTAAAAAAGTCTGAAAAAGTTTATACCGTAACCTACGAACACATAATATTCATTATACACAGTACCTACTTACTAATTAATTACACTTCTCTATATTAACACATTTACACAAACACGAAACAACGTACTTAAAAACATTCAAAAATTTCTAAATCGCAACGAGCGCTACTTTCCCGAATGCAGAAAAATCAACACTGACAAAAAAGCAAATAAGCAAATATGGTTTAAAATTACAACACGAATTAATTAGAAGTTCAATATTTAAATCAATTTCTATTACGTCAAAGTATATTCAACACGGTCGGTTTATCATCGCTCCATACATCAACATCACACTCACACAAATAAACGAGCTAACCTATGGATGAAAAAACCAAAGAAAAACAATCTTAACTCCTTAAGTTTATGGTCTATTTTGGATCGCATTACAACGGAACGTAAGTCTTTTTCGTTTAGTATTAGTTAGTGTACCTACCTTGCCTAGCGATCACGTCGCGTCGCCGGCATGGCGGTGTCTCGAGTTGATAATTTAAAATTTGGGATTAAGCAGATAGTGATAGTTGCTTAAATTAATTAACGTGGTTATGTGCTTAAATTAAATAATAGTGTTTAATTATATGCTTATCGTTTAAACGACCATCTCTAATTCTATGTCTGTGTCTGTTTCATCAGTAGATGAAACCGTCGTTTGTTTATTTTTTCTTTGCTTCTGTTTTGGTTGAGCATCATTTTTTCTATTTGCCTTGATTTTCTTCTTTTCTTGGATCATCAGTGCTCTCTGAAATTTCTCCGTTCCTTCTCCTCAAGTTGTTGCTTTTTTTCAGCGTCCTTTTTAGCCATAATGGCCCTCCAAGCTTCACCGGTAACAACAGAAGGTAGTTGCTCCTTGGTTCGTTTTTTTTCTTGTCAGGTTCTGGCCAGTGTAAAGCTCTCTTGAAAGGTGACGGAATGTTTATACTTATTGGGCTGTTTACAGAATTTAATAGTTTTTGAGGTGTAGGGTTCGAAAGTTGGTGGGGACTGGTCTGTTTTGATGCAGCAAGATCTATTGTAGTTTTTTGCGGCGTAGAGGTTTCAATTGGGTTAGTACCAGCATGTGTTGAAGAAGAAGTAGTGACGACAGCTTCGGTGCTATTGAAAGTCAATGAATCAGCAAAAGTTTTTATATCTCTTTGTCCCAAAATTGACTCTTCAACTGGAGAAACCTGCATAGAGCAACTATGCTGAGGCATGGAATTCAAAACTGCGTTAGAATCAACCTGATTTGAAGTTGTTGTAGCGATAAGACCTTCTGTAACTTTTAAGGGCGCAGAACAAGCAACTGAGTTTGAATCTTCTTGTCCCACAGAAGATTTTTTATCAAAATAAGACAACATAGAACAAGTGCCAAAGTTCAAATCACTTGGAGCCAAAGAAGATTCTTGTAGTGTACTGACACCAGCATCAGAATTTGAATGGTCTTGCGTTAAAATAGACTCTGTTTGTGCAGGTGGAGAATTCGATTGTGTTTGTAGAGATAATAAATCCTTGGCCAGTGCATGAGTACTGGAATCTGAAGCTGTAGTTGCTCCAGAGACGTTTTCAGGGATGTTTGGCGTGCCTTCTTCAAAGTTTTTAATTTTTTGCCCAGATAACAAAGAGGGATTCATCTTCAGGTGCCAAAATATTCTCGACTTCATCTCTTGGTAAGTAATAAAGTTTTTTAATTAAATTTAATTTCTCGATTGAAAAAGTCTGTTTATTTCTTGCTCTAAATCTTTTACAAATTTTGTCTTTTCAGTACACTTCATATTATTACCAACCTGTGCCGATGTGGAAGCGCGATTTTGCGAGCTAATTTTGCTCATGTCAACATATTCAGGACCGTAAGGATAAAGTCCGCTCTTCCGGAATCCGTTTTTGATTACATCACCTGAAATCTTCTCCAAAGCAACCTTAAAGTTGGGAGCAAAATTTTCCTTTTTCAGTCGTTGCCCGGCATTCGCAAGTTTCCACTCCATGACTTGATTTTTCTAGAAACATTTTAAGGGACGAAAAACCGCGACGTCCATGGGCTGGAGCAAATGCGTTGAATTTGGGTGCAAAGCTATTATTTCAATGCCGTTATCCTTACAAAATTCTGAAAGGTGCAACGTCATATGAGACCTGTGTCCATCGACGAACAGAAGAACAGGTTTTGTTATATTGTTCTTAGCTAACCAGGGATTAAAAATATTGGCCACATACTCATAAAACGTTTTCGCAGTTATCCACCCCGTATCAGACTTTCCAATTGCGAAGTAGTCTGGAATTTGGTCACCTATATATTTTGGAATACGTTCGTACGCGTAAACAATCATAGGCGGAACTAATGTCCCAGCAGCAGTGGCAGTCACAAGGACCGTTAAATTTTCTTTTTCATCGCCAACTGCACTATGAATATTCGTGTCCCCTTTGCGCGCCAACACTCGCCCAGCCTTGGGTTGTAGAAAGAAAGCACTTTCATCGCAATTGTATATTCGGGTTAAATCATTTAAAGCTGATGATAATCCTTTACTCTCTATATAGTCTTTGTTTGTTTTAAACCAGTTTTTTAACTCTTCCTCTGTAACTTCCTCTCTGGCTTTTGTTAAATTTTGTGCTGTCCTTTCTGTTACTTCAGGGTGTCGTTTTAAAAATGATGCATTGATCCATTTGTTTCTCCATAACTATTTTATGGACGCTGTCTAATAGATGTTCTTTAGTAACAGGAAAATGATTCTCCGCCATGAAGAATATCCATGTTACCAATAACGCCTTCTCTTCTTCTGACAAAACAGTTGCTGGACCTAAATTGCAGTCCATAGGACTTATTCCCATCACTTTGTTCCTGAGAGTAATCCTGGGAACATTGTATTTTGTAGCAGCTACAGAATTTTTTTCCCCTCTTTGTACCTCTTCAAATGCTTTTTTCATCTGCTCTTTGGTGTAATCGCGTTTCGGAGCCATATCTATAAAACATAATTAAGTGCGATTACAAACCTATAATAAACCCAAACATGGACAGCCAGTCATGGACACTACTGTCCATGATTGGATAAAGAGCAAAATTATTATCCAGTTATAAACGCTTCAAATTTTAAAATAAAGGTTATGTTATTCGGAAGACGTTATATTCTGCTTAGATACTCTGTATATCGCCAAAATAAGAAATAATTACAGAAATCGCTAGACTCTACAACACAACTTAGGATTGGGGTAATAAAAAACTTACCTGCAGCCAGATTCTTATAACATTTCAGGATTTCTTCGTATTTGTAAGAGCCCTCAAACTTAGAACAGATGTGACAAAAAACATGGATGACTGACAGCTGTCAAAATTGAACTGGTAAAATAATCATTCGTTCAGCATTAAGGAAAAGGGTTGCACGTAGAGAAAAATAGTTCTTATTTAGTAATTTTCGGTGATAACTTAAAACATGTACATGATTGGTTCACTGCCCATCATTGGTTCCGCTACCTTAAGTACACACAAAATTTTCACTTTAACACTAACTCTTCTCGAAACCACCTGTCCGTCGCGTGCACAAACTATGTAGGGATCTAAGGATCATACAGACGTCTCCCTATTGGCTTTTTGTACCGTAGCGTTCTCGTCGCTGATTGGGTAGATTCCGCAGAATAGAACACGACAGTTTTATATATTTTTTATATATTTTTATTGTGCCTGGCAATAGAATAATTTCATCAAACAGGTGATGTTTGTCAAAGGAATATTTTTAATATAATTTTTATTCCTTTTGTTATGTTTTCTTTATGTCTGTTGCAGGGATATTATAAAAGCCGTGATATTAAAATTTCACTAGTGCCATTATAATTGCACTGATTTATTGTCAATCGTTTGCATTTCTCACAATTGAACGGGCTAGTTTCAGTGACATTATGATTTCACTAGACCGATACAGTGAAATTGTAAGACGGTGATAAATTGACAATAGCACTGGTTTGAGAAAGCCGTGACATTTTCAGACCGATCGCTGATTGGTCCGCTTTCGTTACCAACTGAGCTACAAATATTAAGCATAGAGTTAGGAAATAAAAGACATGGTTTTGAAAATTATTTCTTTTTAAATTTTATTCGTAACTTTTTTATAGTTACTACTTAAACTGTAAAGTATAAGAATCAAAATATACTGAACATTAGGGTGGGTCGGTTTTTTTATTTTTCAAATTTCGATTTGTAATAGTGCGGAATATATGACCTGACTAAAGACTAGAACACTGGTATTTTTGAAAAAAAAAATTGTTGTTTTTATTTACCCGCGCATTACGTTTGAAGTTACAAATAATTCCCGCAAATCTGCCCTTTTCTTTGAGCATCTATCTTGAAAACCAAACGATATATAATTATATTAAATGGCTTAAATAATACAGGATGCAATCAGAAATAATTATCAAATAGAAATCTTAGATAATTGTGCAACAAGTGCAGGGGAGTGAGGGGGAGAGGTGAAGCAAAATAGCGTTCCCGCGCGCCCGCCGCGCGTAATTGTTTTACAACGTCCAGTCGCCCAATTAGTTCAAGGTGAAAGGTCGCGCGCATTTCCTTATTGTTTTCGCTATTTTGCATAGTATTTATTAGTTATTTAACGTTGGTGCATCATGGAAATTTCAAATAATACCCGGAAAGCCACAAATTGTCCTATTTTTGGTGCGCCAGAAGAAATAAGTGAAAATCAACTACCTACTTACAAACAAGTTATAAAATATTACAATTTGATCAGACATCGTCTTAAACTTGAGAACAATTCAAAAAAAGAGCCTTCTATAAATGAGATTTCCGAAATTGTATCAACAAAAATTGAAAATTTGTGGAAAAAAGCTTCTATTTCTATAGTATCGCATAACCGTGTTTTGCAATTAATTAAAACTTACCACGCTAAATGTAAAAACCTAATTAAATCCCTAAAGCGACTGTCAGCAGAAAAGATTCAAGAATTTCACAAAAGCTCAGATAAACTGTTTGATGTGAGTTCATGTAAGTGTAAAGATTTTGAATCTTGTATTTGTCCTAAAGAGCAGAGAGTTCCTAAGGAAGAACGAGCTTTCTTAATCGATCAGAGAACAGACAGAAGAATGATTATGGGAACTGTTGATATATTGACTACTAAGAGAAAGCGGAAGTTGAGTGAGAGAAAAAAACAGCTTAAAACCTATTACGATTCTAAAGTAATTTGTGAACCAGGTCCTTCTTACGAAAATCCTGACACTTCAACAACGTCTGAAAGTAGCGAAGAACAAACTTTGGCTCCAAGTTCATCAACACCAAAAGAACCAAAAAAACATAAAATACAATCCCTAAAGACACTATCAAGTGTTTGTGACCGGTACGGGATCTCCGATAGAGCCGCTGCTGCAGTTGCTTCTGCAGTTTTGCAAGATGTCAAATGTAATGACGAAGTAATTGATAAGTCAAGATTACGACGGGCCAGACAAAAATTACGACAAGAAACCCTCGCTCAAGATCAACTTGATAGTATTCCTGCCTTGTATTTTGATGGGCGAAAGGATAAGACCCTGAAAATCGTTACGAAAGGGGGAAAACAATATCGTTCAACAATAATAGAAGAACACATTTCAATCATCAAAGAACCAGGGTCACTTTATGTCGGTTATGCTGTTCCAGGCCACGGAACCGCAAAAGGGTTGGCGTTGGCAATCTATGAAACAGTCTGCAATCAGCAGAATATATCTCTACAGGATACTCTAGCCATAGGCTGTGATGGAACTGTAACAAACACAGGTAAATATGGCGGAGTTATACGGCTAATGGAAAAGCGTTTACACAGACCTCTTCAATGGATCATTTGCCTTTTGCACATGAATGAACTGCCCTTAAGACACTTATTTGCAAAACTTGATGGCAACACAACAGGACCTTCTTCTTATTCAGGTTCTATAGGAAAATTATTGGATGACTGCGAAAAGCGACCTGTTGTGATATTTGAAAAGATCGAAGGTATGTTACCAAATATTTTAGATGTTAAAGATCTCAGTTCTGACCAACGCTACCTTTATGATATCACATCTGCTGTTATAAGTGGTGAGTGTCCTCTTGATTTGTCTAACCGCTCACCAGGAAAAATGTCACATGCCAGGTGGCTTACAAAGGCCAATCGGATTTTGCGGTTATATGTTTCGACTGGCAGGCCTACGGAAGAACTGAAACAACTTGCTACGTTTGTGGTTAAAGTTTATGCTCCAATTTGGTTTGAAATTAAAGGGCATCCGTCTTGCAAAGATGGAGCAAGACACTTCTGGAAATTAATTTCTTATTCAAGATATCTTCCACAGGAATTAAAAACTGTCGTTGATCTTGTTATTAAGCGAAATGCCTTTTTTGCACACCCGGAGAACTTGCTTTTGTCTATGCTATCTGACGAACAGAAACAAGTGAGAGAACTTGCCGCTAGGCGCATTTTAAAGGCAAGAGCAGCATCTGATCCATGTCAGCTTCGGGTTTTCGAAGTGCCAAAGATCAACTTAAACGCTTCTTCATACATAGATTTGATTGACTGGCAGCAAACTTATTCTCAGCCACCTATATTGAGCAATGTTTCGGATGAAACTCTTCATTCTGTAGTGGAATCAGGTGGTAATGATGATGTCCTTTTTCTTCGACTACCATGTCATACTCAAGCCGTCGAGCGGGCTGTAAAGACAGTTACAGAGGCGTCTTTACAGCTTTGCCACAAAAAGGCAAGAGAGGCTTTGATAAAGAATAAAATTCGTTCTCGAAAGCAAATGCCTAAGTTTGATAGTAAGAAAGATTTTAACGTTGTTTGAAAAAATTTTTCTTTTATTTTCTGTTATTGTGATGTTGAATTTGTTTATTGAATTATAATTTCTTGTCTTATAACTGTGTATTTTTTATCAAATATAACCATCTTTCGTTTTAAGTCACGAAAAACTGTACTCCTATAAATTCATAAAAAAAAGAAAAATTCAGTTTTTCAAAGTCAATGCGCGGGTAGAAGGAAGCTACTTAGAAAATTTTTTTTTGCTTATTTTGTCATTAACTGAGGTGGGTCACGTTTATATTGCTATTACAAATCGATCAGAAAAAAAAAAAATTTCCCCATACTGTAGCGACCCACCCTACTGAACATGTTATAACACTTACTAATCATTAAGTTGAATAATTATAAAATCTTAATAATAGTAGGTAATACTGGTCATAACAAATTGGTAACTAGCCTCAAATTATGGCCTAAAGCTTACATAATAATAAAGAATTAAAATGTACTAATAATCAAAATAATATGTTACTTAAACATACATATATAATTAAGTAACTAAAATGACACAACAAAAACATAATAACAAATTAAACATTAATAATGTTAGGTAGTCAATGTTATGAAACTAGTAAGGTACATGAGCACTTGTCATACTTTATACTTAGGTATTAATATTAAAATATAGCAATGATAATAATAACGAATTAAACATGTACAATTTTAGGTAGCAAATGTTTGGGAATTAGATAGCGCACTTTTCCAAACTTCAATACTTAGGTATTAATTCAAACAAAAAATCCCGTATGATTTTAATGACAATGGCTCTTAAAACAATAATTATATTCACCGAAATGGTCTATTTTGTACTCTATCTGTACAGTCAAACTCAGTTCTGGTAAAACACTTGAAATGTCATTTTCAATTAACACATGAGAGCTTCACGTACTAACATAATTAATCTTAATTTCTTAATAATTTTTCATATTATTTATTTTTGCAATTTGATGCCTTGTGGCACTTAGAGGTGCATAAAAGGTTGCTTTTTTTACATGCAAATCTATTACTTTTACATTGAACTTTAGACTTACTGCAGTTGCACATTTTAAATCCCTGGCCACCGAATGGTGAAGATTCAGACGATTCACCTCTCAATGATAAAATTTTGTCAGGAATGTCATCATTTAATTTTGGTCCTGGGGAAATTTGTAAAGCATTTCTTGGCAACCAGTCTTTAATAACTCCAGCTGAAGTACCGACGCGATAAAGACCATTTCGCTTCTCTATGACTTTTGCCACAATATTCTTGCTGTCTAATGGCCCACGGTCAACTTTAGGGACCTCAACTAATACAGTGGAATTAATGTCAATTTCTTTAAATTTTTTAGATGAAGTCTCAGTCATTTTTTCTGCTGCTCTTTTCAGATTATCATGAGATTTTATTCTTTGCTCAATTTTTTTTTTCTTTTCCACATAAATTACACAATATCTGAGAGCCATAACCTTCTTCCTTGTCTGAAGTACCGCATATGACGTGTACATTTTTCTTGCATAGGTAGCATGTATGAGCCCCAGAAGTTTCTTCATTACAAATATGGCATATAATGTTGGATGCTTCTGTTGTAGTGGATGATGGAATACACTCATTCACAATAGCAATAGAATTAGAACTCTCACCCTGAAAAATAATATTATTGCCAGATGTCTCAAGATTTTCAACTTGAAGATTGTTCTCATTAGTAATACCCGTCAAGGGCATTGTGTTTTCAAGTGGAATGTAAATTTCAGCGATGTTCGTAGGTGAAACCAGTGTTCCTTCCAATATACGACCAGAATTCAAACTTTGCATTTGGTCTTGAGTTAAGTTTATTTGTATAAGTTGATCTTGTTTCAAATCGACATTCTTTGAAGTCTGAATAACTTCAACAGCATAATTTTCTTGTTCCTGATGTTTTTCGTTATTCATGTTAGCATCTGTGAAAACAATTTGCATTTATAATATAACATCAAATATTAAACCCAACCAACAAAAAAGTTTCATTTGAAAATACCTGAATAAAATAAAAACATTGAAGCTTACCACTATTTTTATTATTGTTGTTCTCATTGCCTGGTTGGATAACTTGTAGACCCGAAATTTCGTAATTCATCTTAGATGACATCAAATATTAAACCCAACCAACCCAAAGTTTTGTTATTAATCTTAGCACCTGAGAAAACAATTTGCATTAATTATATTGCATTAAATAATCAACAAACATTTTTTTTTTAATTGAAAAACACTAGATGAATAAAATGAAAAACTAAAAAAACTATTACTTACCACCACTTTCATTATTGTTATTCACATTGCCTAATTGTAGAACTTCTTGACCCAAAGGTATGTCTGCATCTACAAAAAGAGTTTAAAAAACAACAGTGGGTATGACATCATTGATAAACATCTACAAACTTGATCAAAAATCAGCATTACCATTGCCTTTCTCCGTAGCGTCATCCTCATGTCCACAAACTCTTACTAAATCTTCTTCGTTCTCTAGCTTCTGGATTATACTGTTTGGCAAATACGTGGAAGACAAGCCAACTAAAGGTTCATTTCCAAACAACGCTTTATAGGGTGTTCTACCAATAGTACGATGTAAGGATGTGTTTTTTTGGAACTGCACAAAATAGCACCCGACGGACCAATTTGTAGAACTATTGTCTTTCATCCACGCACGCAACATGTTTTTAACATCTTGGTTGCAGCGTTCCACGCTTCCTTGACTTTGTGGATGGCGCGGTCGTCCATTTAGTATCTTGCAAGTAGGCCACAAACTCAACAATTCTTTGATAACAGCTGCAGTAAACTCACGACCATTGTCGCTTTGCAAGATTTGGGGACAACCTACTTCTAAAAATATTTTTAGTAATTCAAGAGCCACTTGATGCGCATGTTTGGATTTTAAAGGACGAAGAAAACAAAACTTGGTCAAATGGTCCTGGTAATTTAAAATCCATTTGAAATCACCATCTGGCGCAGATTGGAGGTCAATGAGGTCCATTTGCCCTCTCTTGTTAAAATCGTTTGTCACCAATGGACGGATAACTATACCCGATTTAGGGAAACTTCTTCGTCATACAGGTTTTACACAAACTTGCAAAAATTTTAATTGCAAATTGCGGGACAATTTTTTTGTCTTTGAGGGCATGAATCATTTTATCTCGCCCACCATGGCCCGTTGCTAAATGCGTTTCGAGTAAAGTGTCATAATAATTTTCACTTGGAATTATTTGTGTGACAGGTGAAGAAACACTTTTTCGTTTTGTTATTAAAACTCTTTTCTTCCCCACATCTAGTACATCATATTTTGTTGCGTAATGGTACTGCTGATTAGTGGTAGAAAGCTTTTGTATTTTTCTTGCTTTAAATTCTTCAATTGCCTTTATTACCTGTTCTATTCTATCCGCACTCCATTCCGGTTTTTTCGTTTTATCAGATTGACCACTGTAGTACTTTCTTAACTCTGTGTCAAAATCTTTTCGCTCCACAACTTCACACTTATTTCCACTTGAATGTGGTAAATCTGACGATTGTAACACTTCCAAATGCTCACGATCACTCATTTTGAAGATATTGACTGGAATTATAAAGTAAATACCTCAAAAACACCAAAAATATTTAATAAACTGACATCAAAAAAAGCACGCTCCAATGTTTTATTTATTTTTATTTTATTTTATTTTATTCGGAAAACATACAGTCACTATTACTTATTATAAAACTATTTAGATACTAAAGACCATTTACATGTTCTCGCATATATGTAGCAAAAGTGCTTGTCTGTTAGTAACTTGATATACATATAACCAAAAATTACCAAATAACAAAAGAAAAGGCTGAATTATCTTGTAAACAAAAGAAATAATAAATAAATAAAGAAAAATAATCTAATTATTGACAGAGTGAGGACCATCAAACCACGACCTAGAAATACTATTTTTGAAGCATCTAGGGTTTGAGTTGAACAGGTCAAGTTCTGGGCGAACAGCCAGTTTGTTCAGTTCCTTTGCTGATCTAATAAAGAAAGAGTTTTGCCTATAATTGCAAGCACTCTGAGGGATATCAAGGACTGAAGGAATTCGGACAGATCTATTTGGTACTTTAAGTTGTATTTTCGTCAGCAAAGCAGGGGCATCTAATGAGCTTTGTGCAATTTTGACCAAAACAGATACATCAGCAATTTTTCGTCTAACGTCAAGAGGAAGGACATGATGCCTATAACACATTGCATCATAGCTTGAATCATAGCACTTTGTTTTAAACTGTACATACTTTAAGAATTTCTTTTGAATTGATTCAAGCCTTATATATATTGTACTTATACTACATATATCCACATATATATTGTACTTTGGGTTCCAAACCTGAGAGCAATACTCAAGGGAGCTACGTACTAAAGCACAAAATAAAACTTTGAAGACTTTGATATTTTTAAATTGAGAGCAAGTTCTTTTTATAAATCCTAAGGCTTTACTGGATTTTTTAACTATGTGATTAATGTGATTTTCATATGTTATTTTTGAATCATGTATAATACCTAAGTCTCGAATCTCTTTCACTTTCTTCAACTCCTGGCCTTTTAAAACATATTTATGATCTATAGGTTTTGTCTTTCTTGTAAAAGATATACAGTAACATTTATTAACATTTAGATCCAATTTATTTATAAGACAATATTCGTCAAATCTATTAAGATCATCTTGTAGGAGCTGGCAATCAATGTCACTTTCCACTTTTTTATAGATTTTCATGTCGTCAGCGTATAGAAGTATTTGAGAATTTTTAAAACAGGTTTTGACATCATTAATTAAAATATTGAAAAGCAAAGGCCCCAACAACGAGCCCTGAGGGACTCCAGATGGTACACTTCTCCAGGTAGACGAGAAACCATTTACGGTTACAGCCTGAGAACGATTTTCAATATACGAAGTGAACCATCTAAATAGGTTGCCATGAATTCCCGCGAAGTGGAGTCTTTGAAGCAATATCTTATGATCAATGCGGTCAAAGGCTTTACTATAATCTGTAAATATGGCATCCGCTTGTCCTCCACCATCCATACTATGTGAAATAAAATCAGTGAAAGTTAAAAGATTGGATGTGGTGGAGCGTTGCTTTATAAAACCGTGTTGCTCTTCAATAAATGTGGATGATAAGGTATTATATACTTGGGTATGTACCAGTTTTTCAAAAATTTTCATAAATATACATAATTTTGATATCGGCCTGTAATTTTTTATATCATTTTTACTACCACTTTTATGTATAGGAGTGATGAATGCACATTTCCATATTTTAGGTACTATACCTTCTTTGATTGATCTGGTAAAGAGAATTGTCAGTGGTCGAGTAAGGGCACCCGCACATCCAACAATGAATTTAGCATCGACGTTGTCTGGTCCTGCACCTTTTGATACATCTAAAGATGTCAGTAATTTATAAAGTGTATCAGGATCGATTTCAATATCAGAAATAGAATTTACATTTGATGCAAGACCTTCTGTACTAGGCGGGACAGGATTAGAGTTGGTTGTATTCGAGAGGAAGGTGGATTGGAAGTAATTGGCAAAGAGATTGCATATATCCTCACCGGTATCTGCTGATTGATCTTCATAATGTAAAGTTGAAGGTAATGAATTATAGCCGTTCTTATTTGATTTTATGTACGACCAAAATAATTTGGGTTGATTAATTATAGCCTCTTCTGTCTGTTTTAAATATTTATCATGACATTCTTGCTCTAACCTCTTAGCTCTATCTCTTAAAAGACGGTATGTATCACGGTCTGCTGTATTCCCATATGTTTTATATTTTTTATGGTATTTAAACTTTTCTAAGTAATTTTTTTAGAGGCGAAGTGTACCAAGAAGAAAATTTGCCCAAGGTAATTGATTTCCGGGGTACATACTTATCTCTTAGGTTATATAAATGATTATATAATAAGTCTACGGCTTCATCGAGGGTATTATTATAAAGGCACGCGTCCCAGTCAATTTCATTTAACGATGACTTAATAGCATCAAAATTTGCTTTGTCATACAAGTATTTATACCTAGGTTTACTGATAAGCGTATCACCTCGTGAATAATTTAAATTTATTTCTAACGATTTGTGGTGAGGATCTTCCGGCACTAAGGGCTCGCTGCAGGAAGTGAGACTTATTTTTTCATTAGATAACACATAGTCAAGAATGCGATTAAAAGTACTATTTCTATTAAAATTAAATTGATTTAAGTTGCATTCCACTAATGTATTGAAAAATAATAATTGCTCATCTCCCTTAATCCCGCTTGATTGAAGATAATTGCAATCTCCCTGCCAGTCTACATTAGGCAGGTTAAAGTCACCTATGATTAAAAATGAGTCATTTGGACACGAGTTGTAAATAGAAGAGAGCTTTTCAGAGAAATTTCTTAATTGTAAATTAAAAGAATTACCTAATTTTTCTTTACACAGGTATACTGTACATACGTGTAATTTTTCGGCCACCTTATTATTTTTATTTTTTAAGGTGATGGTTATCCAAATATCCTCAGCCGAAGAACGCCATTCCGGCCGTTCAATGGCTGCCATATCTCGCTTAACCGCGAGAAGGATTCCTCCACCGTATAGTTCCCCTGTCGATTCGTAATTCCTATCCCGCCTGAATACCACATAGCGGTCATCAAATAACTCACTACTACCTATCCCATCCAATAACCATGTTTCTGTTAAGGAAATAATGTCAAAAGAAGATAAAAGAAGATTCCTTTTAAAAATATGCGTCTTAGTCCGTAGCCCCCGTGTGTTTTGATAAAAAGTAGTTATATTATGGGAATACATTATTTACACACTACAACGAAATATCTTAAGCGACACTTTTTATCAAGGCAAATTCTGTGCATAGGCATATATTTAGGAAATAATTTTAGTCCAATAATTGTAATGAATTGACGAAGTAACCTACAATGTATATAATTTAACACAAACATTAATTGCAAATACACGGTAACTGTAAATGTCATTAGCCGATGCACCCGCAAAATAAGCAATATCGGAACCCTGCTATGACGAGCGAGATGCAGGCAAATATAGGCGTTATGAGTGCGCGCAAGCAAATACAAGCGCGCGAGAGTTGCATACAATGGTATTGCGTACCTACGTGCGAGCGATAACTGGCTGTGGCTGGCCGCTCCGAACCGACTGTCGTGAAGACTCGTGCAACAAAAGAATTGGAATGCGTTTATGGTTCTCAAACTGTTTACAATAATTTCAAAGTTAGTAAATGAATGAATGTAATGATGAAATAATGAGACGTTTACTGACAGGTAATGACTCAAACTATTTTCGAAAGATCTTTCTCGTTTTTTATAATAAATATGGGCGATGTATCGGACTTTCTCGCCATTATTTTTGAATGTTTTACCCATATATAGCGAAAATCCTTCTCACGAGCTAGCATTCTTGCTTTGCTTAAAAGTGCTTTATTTTTTTGTGTGAGATGATCATTTACATAGATCTGCCCAGAAGCAACAAAGCCTAAATTGGCAAGCGTCAGCTGTTTACTTTTACGTGCGGATGCGACCAGATCTTCTTTCATGTATCGATTATTGAATGCAATTATAATCGATTTCTCTGCATTAGGTATTCGAGTTGGAATCCTTGCAATATAGTTTATGTCCTCCTTCCTAACAGGAAAGTCGCATAATTCGCCGATTTTCTGAGCTATCCCGTAAAGGTCTTCACTTTTCTTCTAAGAAATCCCGCGAACCTCTACATTGTTCGCCCTTGCCCACTGGTCCCTTTCCTCGATTTCTTGATTCAGCCTTTGAACCTCAGCTTGCAAGGCAGGAACCTCATCCGCTACCTTTTCAACGTGTGTAACTCTGATGTCCAAAGCTGTGACAGCCCCCGTGAAATTTCCAATGGTATCATGCGCCATTTCAACTGAAGCTTTCAAATCGGAGACTTCTAACTTTATGGATTTGACATCTTCTGTAAGAGTTTTTAGTGGCACTAGTTGGAAAGCTATCTGATTAAGTTGTTCCTGAATTCTGTCTAACTGCGTTGGCATTGGGGAGGTTGCAGCAGGTGAGGGCGACGAACCAGTCTTGCATGCAGGACAACGCCAAATATTTTTCCGCTCCCCCAGTCTTCTATAGCCATTTTCCGAGATGCCGGCACATCCAAAATCAATCTGGCTCTTGCAGACACTGCACACCGGCCCATCCATATGTTGAAGGTTACAACTAGTGCACGTAAACATCGCGGCGATAGATCAAAATAGTTTGAGAAGCGCTGGATTTTCGATTATTAACAGACAAGCGCGTGCGCTCACTAATGATGCCGGAAGGCGACTGTTTACAACTGTAAATTTGCAAATGGCGACTGATTACCTCTATGGACCAATCAGATCACGCGGGACTCCCACCACAAACATAACTCATAATAAACCTAGGTTTATTATAATATCACTTATGCGGTCCAGTGACATTACAATATCACTAAAATAAGCCCGTGAAATTATGCGAATCTTTCGTTATTGACAATAATCAGTGTAATTAAAATTTCACTAGTGAAATTATAATATAACGTCTTTGACTAAATCCCTGCGATATGTCCATTATATTCCAAGTATCCGTTCGTTTCCTCGATTACATATCCAAAGCGAGAAACAGCATTTTCTGTTGGATAGGTCAACTTTTTTGTCTTTATCGACGAGTATTCTTTTTTTGAAATCCATCTGTGAGTATCACTCGTTTCCATTGTGCAGAAATTATTTTTAAATTCTGCACATTTTAATTTTAAAAATATTTTTTTTATGACCCATCCAACAGTATAAGCTTTTGAGTGAATATTTAGTCTTTTTCGGGCTGCCTGTACCTGCAAATTTTCAATATTTACTACTTCCACGGCTCCTGCGTCAAATTCTAAATTATCAATATCGTTGATCGACGTGTCACTGCGGACGGGTATATATGTATATTGTACTACATTTTTATTAAATAATGATTTTACCTTTATCAACTGATTGCAACTATCATCTTCGCAGTTAAAGGAATCTGAATGAAATTTCAGGAATCCTGTGATAATTAAGCTTTTAAAAGTAGTTACGAAGGTGTGGCAAGTAGGATCATTGTTTCTAAAATTATATTTATTTATTTAAACTTTATTGCACATAAAAAGTGTACAAATGGTGGACTTAACGCCTTATGGCATTCTCTGCCAGTCAACCATTGGACCAAGTAGAGAAATAATTTGGGTGGTACGACAAAGTGTGTAAACAAAATTAAATAGTATCTATAAATACCTACAAGAATAAATCAAGAATATACATAAGAAGTAATATATATATACCAATACAATAACTATAGATAAAATAAATATACAAAATATATAATTATGTAAATATAATACATAAATAACTAATTATATATGTATGCGGATAGATAAATACACATATGGATGACTACTAATTACTGCCCTTATTAATCTTATTATACGCCATTACTTACTTACATTTTAAATATGTCGTTTGACAGTAAATTTAACGTATGTGCTTGACATTGCAATGGTATAATAAGTACGTATAATGCTTTTACATTTAAAAAGCTCTGAACATTATTGGCACTGTTACCTATCAATACAAAGAACTTCTCAGGGCCAATATAGTTCAACACTTTGAAAATTTCTGTGGTCAAGTACTCTGATGTGTGACGGTTATCAAGCGTGTATGAATTCCACTACACGTAACGCTAAATTGTTGAATACTGAATAACTGGCTACAAACTTTAGCCAGTCGGTCATTGGTGTGTATTAAAAATGTTGTGGGGAATTTCCCGAGCATGGATTACATACCGTAACTACCATAGATAAAGTCCATAGACTGTGAATAATTTTGTGGGGAATTCCCCGCATAAAGATTACGTAATTATAGTGGTACTCCCCGTGAACCTATGACGAACCATAAAGTCCACAGTGTTTTTTTTTGTGGAATTGAACAATAATGAAGGAATGATCGTTAAATCAGAGGATCGATCAATCGATCGATTTTCAGAATGATATTTTGTAAAACGTTAACTTTGTGAATTCATAAACGTTTCTTTATAATCAACATGAGTATAAGTGGGTACCATAAGTAGAGTACCATATCAGAAACTGTAGAAACAAATAAAGCAAAAGTTTATGTGTAATTGTAGTTTTTATTTTAATGCATAGTGAAATTTTAGATTAGGAAAAATATTAGAAAAATATTGGAAAACATTGAAAAATATCAGAAAAATATACTTATTTTCTTTTCCATTTTTAACGAAATTTTTCCATTACCCATCACTAGCCGACAGTGACAATCAACGACAGAAAATCAAAATGGAGGACAGACAACAAATGTCTGTATCATGTGTTTGTATCTGTTTTGCTCGTATATTCTTACGACCACAGACAACACTAAGACACATTTCCTGTCGTGCTGTAAGGTATCTCGATGATTGTGTCGGGCTGAGCGGATCAGCGGAGGCTCGGCCGGCCGCCTCGAGAATCGCGCGCGGAGCGCCGCGCGATCACCCAATCAGAGTTGAAAGTGAGGACAATGGAACGTCAACTCGGTACAGAACGAGAACTTGTACAAAAATAAGTTAAGGTTTCATTTTAGTTTGGGATTTAAGTATGTTTATTATTTTGTTATTTATAGTTAATTTTAGTAAGTTATTATTTTGATGTTTTGGTTTTTTTTTATATACATAATTTTAAAGTAACGACTACTTACGTTACAGCATATAGGTAACTTAAGTACCTACCTTTTTGGCGTTATTACATTGTTAATCAAGGAATCAAGGCTGTTGCTAGTAAGGTTGTGGACTTCGTGTTTGTCTTATGTGAAGATATAGTATCGCTTTCTTGACTGCCTCCGTGGTTCAGTGGTCAAGGCGTCTGCCTTGTGATCCGGTTCAAATCCCACTGGGAAGCATACTTTGTGAAAAATTGTTTTCAGTCTGGTTAGGATATTGCAGGCTTGAATCACCTGATTATCCGAAAAGCAAGAGGATTCCGTGCTTCGAAAGGCACGTAAAGCTGTTGGTCCCGAACGCCATCTAGCGTTTGTACCTATCCCTAGGATTGGTTCTTGTCTACCCTTTGGGTTGCGGAGGTCAGACGGCACTCGCTCTGTGTAAAACCAGTAACCTCGTCGAATCAACTAGGGTAGGTAGCGGACCCCGGGCTCTGAAGCGTAATAGCTGACGATGCAACCGGGAATAATGCTCGGATGATGATAATAGTATCGCTTTCTTCTTGAACTTCATTCTGCTTTGCTGCCTGGTGAAGAAGCGTGTGGTGGCGTCATGACATTCTCGACATGACAACCTTGTGCGACATCTACGAGCAGAATGTCAAGGAACAAGACACTTAAAACATAAATTCTTGTGTTTTTCTATATTACTTCTGTCTTCAGTACCGTGCTAACTAATTCTTTGCATTGATAAATTTTATGGTTTTCATTACATACGATGCAAGCCTTAGCTCAAGGAATATAATTACACTCTACGAGAGAAGAAGTGTACCTTCCTGAACGATAATTGGGCCTTACACGGACACTAATAACGCCATCTCGAAATCCGCATAAACAAATTTTCGCGGTATTTTTTAAATCTGGCTCACCTGTACCAATATTTATTAAAATTTATTTATTGAATACTATGCCCCAGATTAAATACTCTAGAACCTAATTTTGAAAGTGAATATCACCAAACAAACGATTAATTTGTATGGGGAATATCGTTTGATTAGTAATATTTTATTTTCAAAAATAGGGATTCTGAATATTTCATACCAGTAGGTATCAAATATTCCCAGAGTATTAAATCTGAGGCATAATATTAGAGAATACTAACCAAAAATTGTAGAGATAATAAAAAAGTATTTATAATTTTCAGAAAACGTTTATTGATTGACTGATACATTGTGTTTGGGCTTATTTTAGTGATAAGCATAAGGTAGTAGGTTTGAGGATTCTTAAATCTGCACAGAAAACGCAACACTCAGACAAGCAAGAGTAACAATACAAAGTTATTCTGCGGTCTGAACATTGTCAAAAATGATTGTCCTTTATAGCAGACCTTTATAGTGGTCATCATGCCAAGTTGTCACACTGGAGGTCCCGGGTTCGATCCCCGGTCAGGTCAAGATGGAAAATTATCATTTTCAGATTGACCTGGGTCTTGGATGTTTATCTGTATATGTATTTGTTATAAAATATAGTATCGTTGAGTTGGTATCCCATAACACAAGTTTCGAACTTACTTTGGGGCTAGCTCAATCTGTGTGATTGGTCCTTACATATGAAATTGCCGTTCAGTATCAAAAAAGTGAAACAAGTTTTTTTTAATGATATTATTATTTAATCAATCGAAGTATGCGCCGTTGTTATCGATACACTTCCGCCACTTTATAGGCAGATCATTGATACCTTTGGAAAAAAAATCCTGGGAGCGAGAGTCTATGAACTGTTTGAAGGCGGTTTTGACTGCCTCATCGGATTTGAAATTTTTTCCTTGTAAAAAGTTATCCAAATTTTGAAAAAAGTGGTAATCGGTTGGGGCAAGATCTGGAGAGTATGGTGGGTGACGCAGAGGTTCCAGTCGCAGCTCAAATCTAGTATAACCCATGTTTAACAAACATTCGTCTACTTTCCTGTACCATGCTCTTGAGGACTGTTTAAGTAACCCATAAATGGCTTTTTTTAATCTAAGTACTTGACTATTTTCTGTTCTTTCAGAAAAACCTTTCGGTATTTGCATATATATATAGTTTCCTCAAGAGAACTATTCAGGAAGGCAGTTGTTACATCAAGATGCGTTGTATCCAAACCTAGTTGTACCGACAATGCAAAAAGTAGCCTCAAAGTTGAATGTCTCACCACGGGAGAAAAAGTTTCTGTAAAGTCTACACCTTCAACTTGCGAAAAACCTTTTGCCACTAAACGCGCTCGATATCGGATTTTTTTTTTACTATCATACTTTTTACGTAGCACCCACTTGCACTGTACAACTCTACCATCTTTCGGAACATCACTTAACTCCCACGCATCATTGTCTTTGAAACACTGTAACTCTTCTCTTACAACCGCCTCCCACTGCTCCTTCTCTGGTCCATTTAAGGCGTCCTGAAGAGACAAAACAGTCGCATCATTGAATGTTTCACTGTCGACACACAGGTTTGACAGCCTATATCTCTCTGGAATCTTCCTTGTCCGTTTGGGTAGGCACTGCGGACTTTCTTTCCCATCGTCCTTCAGTGTGCTGTCTGCGCCTTCATAGTCGCTTGGCATATATGTCTCATCATCATCTTGAAAACTGTCAATAGAACTTCCAGACTTTTATTCTTTTTTCTTTTTTTTCTTTGGCGGCTGGCAACCCAGTAGCTTATGTCAATTTTATCGCTCCGTATTTAATATTGTAAATTTAAATATTTTCATAGTTTAATTCATTAAATAATATTATTTAATTGTAAAATTAGATAGGTGCTTACATAATTCATGATTTGTTTGTGTAAATTCAGTGTATTTTGTGAAATAATGGTGTTCCAAGTTTACGTTTAGTGGGTATAAATTGTTACCGGTAATACCGGCTTTTTACGTTTATATATTTCACTAAAACACAGCGTCCTTTGTGCACTGTTTTTTATATTTGCGAAAATTATCGTACATAAACACATCTAATTTTGATGTAAATTGACACTGATTCACAAAGTAGATTAGGTTATGTTATGGGTAGTATTTAAACGCAAATCAAAAAATATCCTTTTTCTATACAATAAGATTCCAAATTCCCATCAAAATTACCGATTGCACAGCATAATATTCAACTCAAAATATCACTAAACACACTACAATTTATTTTCGCAGCGAACAGCGATTTTTCCTAAAGCAAAAGCTTTTTCATCAATGCACAGCTAATAATCTTAATGCACATTATACCTGTTAACTCTTTTTCTTTTAAATATAGCTTCTATTTTTATATTATTTACAGCAGTTTTTCTAAATAAAACAGCGTTTTATTAATCACAGTCGTCTTATTATTTATTAATTACCACATAATGAGATCAGCAAAAAATATATAAAATTAGATACAAAATTGTAATTTATTGAATTATTAAAGCAGGTCTTGCTTTCGCGGGGCGTCCACGCTTCCTTTTTTGGCCAATAGGCACATTTTTAGCTTCTGCAGGTGGCGCCACGTACTTGAGTCGGATCGCAAGTCCGATGATATGCTTGCACATGTAGTTCTTAAAAAAAATGGGGCAGGTGCATTTTCCGTTGACCCAGGCGGTTTGTTGGGTGGGCAAAGCAACTCTCCAATATGCGAAAGCGTTTTTTTTGTAACCATCAAAAGTGTCCCAATCTTGAGTAAATGTCATGTCACTTGCTGTTGAGCTTCTAACTATATAAGTATTTAGTCCGGAATCAGATTCTAAAAATTTTACATTCTTGTCAAGTTTCGCCCATTGATATGCAAGAGTCCAGTCTTTCAGTTCTATCGGAGGTAAAGTTTTAAATGTCTCTGGTTTGTGATCTTTCGACCATTCCTTGACCATATTTGTTGCGACTGAGATGAATCTAGACAAAGGAAGTCGTTCTCGTAATGTGTGGCTGTCTTTTATACTTCTATTGAATGACTCTAGTGCATTGTTTGTCACTGGAGAACCTTCGGCTGATCCAAGATACCAATTTGGATTGAGCGAAACCCACTCCTGTTTGAAATATGATATGAATTGCTCTTCTTTTGCGTGTTTATGTAAAAACGCAGTTAACGCTCGTTGAAATAATGTAGAAGAGGTAGCTGAATGCAACAAATCTATATCATCCAACAATTCCTTCTGTTTTTTCTTCTCAACCAATTTTTCTACTTTTTTTTGTATGTTTTTTTTTGCGTGTGCCCAACACATTTTTATAGTAGCCTCTGTGCCAAACACTTCTTGAAAAGCGTTTTGAATGCTTTTTGCTGCGTCGCAAATAAGTGCTTTTGGTTCTATATCAAAATCATAAAGAGTTAAAGCGCCCCTTTTGAGTGCATCGAACAGCAATACAAAATCTTCTTTACGCTCTGAACTTGAAATCGCCATACAAAGAGGATGGAATCGCTTTGCTTTATCAGTTGTGCCAACCACTAATACTGGAAACCCCTGCCATGTAAGTTTGTACGTGGCGTCTGCATGCAAGTTGGTAGCTAAAGTTGCTAATTTTAACAAAGATTTTGTTCCGATCGCAAAACGAAAGGTTGTATTATCATCATCCTCGTACACGTAGTAATAAATTACATATGGTTCATTATCGTCCTCAGGTATTTCGGATTTATTTATTAACCATTGCTCTAACTCTCCCAGACTGATTGTAGAAGGGCCATAAACAACTCTGCGACGGTCAGAAAGATAATTATTTAGTTGCTTTTTTGAGGGAACTTTAATACCATTTATTTCACTCAGACGTGCTAAAATAGCTTTTGGCTTTAAATGCAATGCGTATAGCTTATTAATTTCGTCCTTTGTTTCTTGGGTTATGCCATAATCATTTTTGGTCCCAATAATCTCATGATCATGATCGCTGCTTGTACGGTACAGTAAGACAGCATCGGAGTTTGACTCAAAAAGCAAATAAATTTGTGCTGCACACTGAGGGCCTCGGTATTTAACTTTGTTGCAACGGTAATACTGTTGTGCTTCGTCAAAAGTTACGAACTTTTTGACAAATATCCAGTCTAGGCCACCTTTTCTCGTTCGTTTGGTACATGGCTCCTCTTGTGACTCAGGTTCACTGTCCGAACAATACACAGGAACATCACTTTGTTGTTGTATATTACTTGATGATTCCATGGTGTATCATCAGTAAATTAACATTAGATAAACTCAAAAGTCAAATGCACACTAATTACACACAAATATTGCAATTATTGTTTTTATAAGATTATCTTTCCGGGTCGCCGGCGCAACGTAACACCGAATGAATATAAACAAACAAATACACGCGGATTGTGTAAAACGACACCTACACTGACGAAATATTTCTATTTCGCTCTTACGCGCGAGATATACGGTTAACTCCCGACGACACGACCTAGTGCTATCTCTATCTTACTCAATCGCGCCACTCTGCACTCCAGTGACGAAAAAGCGCGCGAAGCCGCGAACCCTTTTTCAGTTAATTTGTTCTGCTTTTAGAAATAATGCAATGCAAAAGGATTTTTTTTGGTATAATAATCATTAAATTTGCCGAGCATGGCTACTTGAAAATTAAGACAAATATGATGAACAGGTTTTGTTGTACTTATTGGTTAATATGCGACTGGGATAGTTATTTTGCTATGAAATATGAAAAACTTGCTGTGCAGTCAGTATTTATGCTATGTATGTAGTATTTTTGTACAAAAATAAATTTAACTGTATTGCATTATGAGGAAAAAAGTAATGTCATATTGATGTAAAATTTCGAATTATCTGCAGTTTGAGTTTTGTTAAACATTTAGTTTATTTGTAGTGAAGTAAGTTATTTGATGTAAAAAAGAATATAAATGATGAGTATGTATTGATAGGCGGTTATTTATTTGATATGCAATTTATAATATCCCATTTAAAATTTGGTTTTGATCGTAATATTCGTGAATTTGTTTACTTATGTGTTTTTCCGTAATTTTATCAATAATGGAAAGATTAGTTACGGGTCTAAAATTATCGTAATCCGTTCTACTCCCTTTCTTGTGAATCGGTCTTACAATCCCAGATTTAAGAAGAGATGGATATTTGCCAGTTTCTATACTCTTGTTTATAAATTTTGCCAAAATGACCCTCATCTTATCAATTAGGCGTTTTATATTTATAGACCTTATACCATCCAAACCAGCCGATTTTTTTGAACTCAAAGAATTTATTATTTTTTCCACAGACTTTTCAGTAGCCGGTTTAAATCTCATACTTACATTGGCTGGTGCTTTATATGTTGATTCCTTCAACAAGGGCGTCGAGCATTTTGGCATAATTTTTTTTACATTTTCACTAAATTTATGTGCAAAGTTGTTTGCAATATTTTTAACCGAAAATCCGGGTTTATGAAAAGCGTTTAATATGATTTCATCTACAGAAGCTCTAATCCTGCCGGAAATACGATTTAATATTAGCCATATATATGTCGGGTTATTTCAATTTTCAATTATTTCTGATTTTAAAGAATTATTTTTACTTTTATTTATCAATTTATTTGCATAATTTCTAGCTTTATTATATTTATTTTTTAATATATGATCGTTAGGGTTTTTAATCCATTTGGAAAATATTAAATCCCGATATTCGCATGCTTGTATTACTTTTTTATTTATCCAATTATTATTTGAACGCACAAAATTTGTTGTTATTTTTAATTTATACTGGGATTTTTTATAACATTCTTTAAACTTTTCATATAAATAGTCATATAAGCTAATTGGACAATTTATTCCGCAAGATTCCTGCCATTTAACTTCATTTAATAATGTCATTAATTTTTTGTTATCAATGCATGTCTTGTATTTCGGAGCAGCCTGTATCGGAGTGCCCAAAGATGCTAGCATAACCATGCGATGGTCTGCCAGTTTAGTTCCGATCGCGCCAGTAAACAGGTGTTGTGTGAGGGATCTAGCATAAATGTGGTCGATACATGATTTGCTCAATTTGCCATTGCATAATTCTATTCTGGTGTGTACTGAGATCCCACACAAAAGACCCATTTCGTATAATGAATTAGTGTATTTATGTCTTACAGGTTTATCCGATAACAAGTCCAAGTTAGTGTCTCCTAATAAGAATAGTTCCGCAGTGTTATTGAGATTTTCAAGTGTTTGGTTCAGTTCGTCAACAAATAGGCCTTTACTGGTGCTTGGCGGTCGATACACTGCACACAGATTTGCGGAGTAATTTGAAAAGGTCGTGATTGTGCACAAAATACTTTCAAAATATTGTGTTTTTGTTTCTATAATAGTACATTTGTGTTTATTACTCACATATAATATTATTCCACCGCCTCTTCGAAACTTCCTCAAATCCGTGAACATTTGATAGCCGTCTATATTGTATAAACAACTGAGTCTGTCCGATATATTGACCTCGGTTAAGATTATTACATCTACGCAGTTTTTTGAAGAAAGGATACATTGCTCGAGTGCTTTAAATTTTTTTTTCATAGATCTTATATTCATGTGGGCACAAAGTATGTTTACATTTATGTTAGGAAGACAGTCAATAAAATCGTTTATATTTATACAATCAATGATTTCGTGAATATCGTCTACTATCTCTGACATGATTACCTTTGGAATATATGTATTAAACAAATAGTAACTTTAATATATCTTATATAAATTAGGCAAAAACGACAAGGAAATGAAAAGGTAGGTATACAGATAAAAAAATTGTCGAAGAATAGGGATTACGCCTCGTGCCTGTCCGGTTTGGACAGGGCCTGCACATCACTCAAAGATCTAAATGTATGTGTTTTACCACCGTCATCTTTGCGTGCCCTTACATATCCCCTTTTGGACCATATATACTTAAAGTTTTGATTAATTTTAGGCTCCTGCTTGGCGTTCCAGAATATTTGCTTATTCAATTTCGTCATTGCCTCTCTTACATAAACAAAGTTTCGATTATCTTTCTCCAAGTAACTTATGTCAGATACCGTCGTTTTAACACTCTTAGCCGCCGCAATCCATTTTTCTTGTTCTTCTTCATTTTTTAGCTCCACTGTAATGTTCGCGGGTTTTGTTTTCTTTCCTTGAAATCTTCGTGCGCTTTTTATCGCTTCTTTGGGTTGTTTAAGGTGTACCACCATATTTTCTATGATTTGATTAACTTCTTCTTTCTCGTTATAAGGGACGTTTAAAATCTCAATGTATCTAGAGAGCTTAGATTGTTCCATTTCTTGGATTTGTTGCTCCAATACTCCTACACGATTTTCTAATTGGTTATTTTTGTGAGTCAATTCCGTGTTTTTGCGTTCGAGAGCCTTTATTTCTTTTCTAAAGTCCTCAATACTTACAATCACCTCCTCTAACTTGGCATTTTGGAACTGACAGGCCTCATTCACCTCTCTTATTTCTCTTTTGATCGCCTTCTCCACTTCTCTCGTGATATTGTGAAGTAGTTGATTTGTGTTTACTGAAATATGTGAATCATCTTCATCGTCATCATCTTCTTCTGGCATAATAATAGATGAGCCGCGACGAGGGCTGTCTTGCTGACATCCTGGGCACGTCCACTCCAGACTGGGTGCGGCTTTTACGGCTGTCAGCTGTTTGTTAGTCAAACCTTTGCATTTCGTTTTGATAAAACTATACATAGTAATATAGTTCTTATTAATTGTACATGCAACGTTACAGTTATTTTTGAGAGACTTTTACTAAATGAATATTCTAGTGCAAAAATAAATAAAAAATGCTCTGCTTGCTCTTTGATGTCTGAAAAAATTGTCCTATATTATCACTTGACTTGCTAATTATATCGGAGGATGGCTTAAATAATGGATTAGAAAAATCGGCAAATTCAATGATACGCGACAATTCGAGGTTATGTAAGAGCAGTTATTGCAATGAAAAAAGTGGAATCTTAGTGATTTTTATGAATTGTCCGATATAATTGTTTTTGAATTGGATACTATTTTAAAACTTATGGATATTCCCAACGTCATATGCTTAAAATAAAGAACTTACTCGATTGTTTCCGTTATTGAATATAAACCAGGACCGCATCCAAGTGCTGTGGGGCAGTATAAAGCACACTGTAAAAGTGGTTCATGGATGTGTTACGATGATAATAGCACAAATGTAAAAAAATCTAAAGTAACAGAAGAAATCCAATCACATTTATTAATTTACGTGAAATCGTAAAATGAAATATTTAAGTCATATATTATGTTAAATCATGTAATAAAAATAAGTAGTTGTTTTTTGTTGGAATTAAATTAAATTACTTAACGTTATGTAATAAATTTATACCTCTAAATGAGTGAATAGCTGTATACTTTGTTATAAAAACGCATTTGCTAAGAATTACTTAGCAGGCGTTGCTATTAAAAAAAATGAATTTAATAAAAAAAATATTTCTCAATTGAATTTAGCAATATATTTATTACCCTTTTAATATACATTTTATGCACATTTATTTAATGCTATTGATAGTAAATAAAAAATACAAATAACGGTAAAACAAAAGGGTTCTGCTGGAGAGTATACTCTCTGGCAGGACCCCAAAACATTTGAAATTCCAGCCAAACTAATATATATGTTACAGTTAAAACCAGTTTTTAGATAGAACGCGTTTTTCCTAGTTAGAACTAGGTTTTACTTTATGCCTTTGTTAATACTAGAATTTACTAGAATTAACCAATACTCAAAATTGAATATCAGTTAAAACTAGTTCTTACTAGAAAAACGCGTTTTTCCGTAGCGAGACAGTTAAAACTGTTCCGACCGAGGTCGCGAGACGTCACCTGATCATCGTACTTTATTCTGATTGGTCGCGACTCGCGAGACGTAACCTGATTCGACAAGTGCGGGCGAGTTAGTTTCCAAGCGCCATGCTCACTTGCTCCGTTCATTCCCGCTTTGTTTTTATTCCGATAAACACGTACAGATTGATTCGAGCGCACTTGTCATGGCAAACTTAAATGAGGGAACGCGATGGAAAGAGGAGTTTTTAAACAGGTTATTAGCGATTCGTGATCACGAAAAAAAAGAGGACCACTTCTATATTATAACAAAAGAAACATATGACAAATTAGTGGACGAAATTGAAGAAGCACAAATAGCTGTTCAGAAATCTCAAAAACAGTACAGGAGACTGAAGCGATTTAAGGTAATTAATATTTGTGGAATACGAAAATTAGTGACTAGACAGGAGCCAATGAAGTACTTCTTGTATGTGAATGAAATTTTTGATATAATTGAAGCAGCTCACGTGGCCGTCGGTCATGGTGGTCGGGATAGACTGAAAAATGAAACTTCACGAAAATATGCAAACATAACTTTAGAAATGATAAATATTTTTCTCTCTATGTGCGAAACTTGTCAGCGTAAAAAGAGTATGAAGAAAAAAGGACTTGTTTCAAAACCCATACTACATTCTGAAATGAACAGTCGTTGCCAAGTCGATCTTATCGATATGCAAACACAAGAAGACCGGGGATTTAAGTTTATAATGGTGTATCAGGACCATTTAACAAAATTTGTTTTGTTACGTGCCCTGAAAACTAAGAGAGCCGTGGAGGTGGCGTATCAGTTGACTGATATATTTTTGACATTTGGTGCTCCTTGCATCTTACACTCCGATAACGGCAGAGAATTTGTAAATTCTGTCATAAATGAGCTCATTTCATTTTGGCCCGAGTGTAAACTGGTCCATGGAAAGCCAAGACACAGCCAAAGCCAAGGATCTGTTGAAAGGGCTAACCAAGACGTTGAGAAAATGTTGGCTTCATGGATGCAAGATAACGACACTACAAATTGGTCAAATGGTATTCGGTTTGTACAGTTTATGAAAAATCGAGCACTTCATTCCGGTATAAAACAGTCACCATACAAAGCAATGTTTGGTATAGAACCGCGAGTAGGGCTTATGACGTTGGCAAACACAAAATAACGCAAAAAATAAATTTTGATATTGCATATAAATTTGAAAAATGAATATAATTTTGAAAATGAACAAAAAGTTAATTTGAATTATCAATTCGCTTTACAAAATGTAATTCGAATTATCAATTTTTGCTACACAATAGTATATTATGCAATTAGTAAATAAAAGACGGATTTAAATCGAGGGCCATAGATAAATCACGAACAAGTGAAGGATTCTAACGACTGAATCACGACCGCAAGGAGTAGCGAGTGATTCAAGTGTTAGAATCCTGAGCGACGCGAGTATTCACGGCCCTCAATATAAATCCGTTTTATTCAAGAGTTGCAGACTATATACCCATGACTACAAGAAAAAGAAAGATTTAAGCGAAAATAGAAATTTAATGAAGAAAAAGGAAGGTTTAATTAATTAAAATTCGTAGTAAAGTTTTAACAATTACTAAAATTAAAAGTAATTGTTCTGAATTCAAAGACCAAAATAGAGATTAAACTGCATTTTATTCCAGTTTTTAGTGAATAAAATAAACTTTTTAAGAGGGAGAATGGTACATTTTCAAAATTATATGGAATATCATTTTTATTTTTTTTCGTCTATCATTTTTATCGTATTATCTTTTTAGGGTTCCGTACCTCAAAAGGAAAAAACGGAACCCTTATAGGATCACTTTGTTGTCCGTCTGTCCGTCCGTCCGTCCGTCTGTCAAGACCTTTTTTCTCAGGAACGCGTGGAGGTGTGAAGCTGAAATTTATATCAATTACTCAGGTCTACTGTCCCTTGAAGCTGTGAAAAAATCAAACTTCTAAGCCAACGCAATCAAAAGATACAGCCGTTTATGCCGCAAATTTTCGACACTTGCAAGGGAATCAAAACCTACAGGGTGCTTCCCGTGAACTCAGAATCTTGAAATTTGGTACGAAGCAACGTCTTATAGCATAGATAAAGGAAAAATTACGAAAACCATAAATTTTTAGTTACATCACATAATATATTTTTTTTTAATAATTTTAAACTTACTTGTCGTAATGAACGAACTTTGTAAACCTTGCAGGTTTGTACGGAACCCTCGGTGCGCGAGTCCGACTCGCACTTGGCCGGTTTTTTTTTTATTATATTCGTTTATTATTCTATCATAGTTAAGTGAATGGTGTCCTATATGCCATTTTAAATTAAATCCTTGTTATTCCTCAAAACCAGTATGTCGTCCACTAAGCTGTCTAGCAGGTTATAACGTAATGGTGATAAAATAAACTTCAGTGTTGAGAAAAGTCTTTCAACTGTGACTTGGGTCGCAGGCACACCTAGGACAACCATTGCCAGTTTTGAAACTTTAGGTATAGTACTAAATTTACAACACCAATAATCTAATACTTCAGCACTTAAGGGCAGTCTTTTTCCTGCTCGCACCTCATTTAATACGACATCTAAATTATCACGAATTTCCGGATTGATATCTCGAATCCGTTCCGTATTTTGTAAGCACTTCTCCAGGTCTAATAAATCATTGGCAAGCTGAGAATGTGACATATTAGAACAACCTTCAATATTTTGTTGATCAACTTCACCACTATCTTTTTCAATAAAAACAATCTGTCTGTAGGTTTCTTTAAGATAGGCAATAGCAGCTACGGCTTCTTGATCAGATAAAATTATATTTAATCTTGGATCCATAAATATGGCGCTTAAAAACGCTTTATTACTTAAAAGGCCTACTTCGCGTTCTTTCAAAGAATTGGCAATATTTTTTGAAAGCGAGGTTGCTGTTTGTTCCAGTTTATTTTTTAAAACGAGCCATATAACGTAAAAGTCGCTAAGACATAATTGTTCTTTTTGCAACCGTAAAGTTGCCTCATACGCTGGCTCTAGGCTAGTTACTATTTCGCTAATGTGTGTCCAAGTGTACTCATCAATAATTTGGGACACATCGTCATTATTCATGCAAACCTCTTGCAATTTTATTAATCTGATAAGCATATTATAAGTCGAATTCCAACGAGTGGCACAGTCAAGAATTGGCATGAGTGTATTCGATTTTCTCAAAATATTTTTATTTGTAGGTTTACGTAAGATTTTAACAAAACTTCGTGCGATCTCGATCGTACTTTGCGCGCACTCATCTTGTGTCAAGCCATCTTTAATTGCAAGTTGGAGAGTATGTTGAGCGCATGAAATAGACCTGATTTCAAAACAGGATCCAGATTCAGGAGTATCATCAAATGGGCTTTCTTCCATATTATTAAAATCTAAATCACAGTCAATCAAACCTTCAACATCACCAAAATTTACATCAAATTCATCAGCACTGTCTTCTTCGTTTAATAACTCCTTCATTTTTAAATAATTAGCGCCGTTATCAGTAGTCACAGAATATACTTGTTTTATATGAATTCCATATTCTAATAAAATACTTAATAACTTACTTTTCAAATTTTGGGCAGTTTGCCTCTCATACATTTCACTCACTGCCAGCGTTCTCACGACAATTTTATTGCCTTCCACATATTGCAAATTAATGCCTATAAAGTTTCGATCCATACAAGTAGCGGAATCGAGCTTAAGTGATATCATTTTACCATTCATCAAATTGGAAATTTTTCTTTTAATTTGATATGCCGTATCTTTTAAAAGTTCTCTAGTTTTGGAACTATTAATTATATTAGACTTGGTATTAGCAGTGCTAACCTCTCTTTAGCCGGTACGGACTGTCTCCAAGCTGTATTTTTTTTTGCAATATATGGTTCAACATTATTCAGCAAAATTTCATAATCTTCACAACTCATTCTTAAAAATCCAAAGACCATGCTATTACGCAAATGCCGACAACCCACATCATCTTTTTTATAGTTTTCTATCATAATGGTACCATTCTGCCACTTTCTATATTGCAAACTTGGACGCACCCAAAATCTCCTTCCTCTTTTGATTCTTTTGCTTATTAAAATTAATAACACGGCTGCGATAGCGAGGTTGATGGCTTCATCGTCCATCATGAATAAAACTAGGAACACAACGTATATTGCACACCACTAGCGTTCTACACAGCTGTCACAATTGAAATGATGCTCTGCGGCTTGATGTCAGTATCTGCGGCCAGTGCCGGCGGCCTAGTAAAGCCGGCGGCATACCCGCGCGGCAAAAAGACGCCGGCTGTGCCGCCGGCATAGTGTGTAGGAGCCTTAAGAGAAGGCGATAAATGGGGTGCAAGCGTATACAAAACAGGAATGAGAAAAATATATCTGTTTACTAACTAAGATACATAAACTACGCCTACATATTAAATTTAATATTATATAATAAGTTATATATAAAACATAGGTATAATAGACTTAATATCTCCAAATATATACATACATAAATATTTAAAATAAATAAACATACATAGACTACTACAGCATAGCTTGCTCATGGAAGTGTCGAAATACAAGTAATTTAAAATGATCCCGCGATTGTGCTCTCATAATGTTGTCAGGGAGGGCATTCCATAGTTCATTAGGCCATAACGGCAAAATAATTAGAGAGAAACCCAGTACGGTGAGAAGGAATCGAAAGAGTTAATTTATCAGAGGAGCGCAGAACCCTATCATGAGTGGAGCATAAGAGCTGAAGTAAGGAAGTTAAATAGTTAAGCTCTTTCAGGTTTGGTGGTTAGTTTACTAACTACCTATTTATGTAATTTTATTTTTTATTTCCGCGCCATCTATTGTTAAAATTTTGGAACTATTACGTAAATTTGAATCGCCTTTGACCGTGTGCTGCGAAACTTTGGCTGCTGGCTTTGTTCGTTGGTCAGTTGATTACAATTCAAAACATTGTGCCGCGCTGGTTTCTCAAAGGACAGTTATTGTAATATTTGTGTTGATTTGTTGTTCAGAATATTTATTTTTGATTATGTATAAAATATTAACATTAGCTTATATATACTTTTGTACACGAAGTTTTAAATAAGGTGGTTAGATTACTAACCACTGTGACGATTTTAGGTTTTAGCTTTAGTTTTAGCCATAGTAATTATATCTTCTTTGTTCTTGTTTTTCAGAATGCCGCGTATTCTAACTGATAATAATAAATAAATAAATAAATATAAATAAATAAATAAATATATACGGTCAAATCACACTGATTAAGCTAGCCCTTAAGAAAGTTTTTTTTTTTTAAACTTGTGTTATGAGATACTAACTTAACGATATTTTTTATGATAAATACATATATAGATAAACACCCAAGACCCAGGACAATTTGAAAAAGGCCATTTTCCAACTTGCCCTGGCTGGGGATCGAACCCAGAACCTCCGGATTAGCGGTCTAGCGTGTTAACCATTACGCCACGGAGGTCGTCTGATGGTGATATTGAAGAAATTCTGCTGGAAAGTATACCTTCAGATAATGAGAGTCTCTGTAGCTTGGATTCTGTAGGAGTTCGAGGAATTAGAGTATGAGCAGCGAACTCCATTGGTTCTTGGCGATATACCTCCAAGGACCCAGCCAGACCCTGACGAAGAGTATGATTCAGAAGATGATCAACCTCTGTCAAGCTTTGCTAGTAGCCATATGCCTTCTACGAGTTTCTCAGACGGTAATGTTCATATCACAGAACCTGCAGTGCTGGAGCCAAAGTGGAAATAGAGCTTCAGAATGGAAAAACCAGGTCAGTACGCAGGTGATCAAGGTTTGCCAAGTCATATTATTGAGTTAGAAAACGTCACGCCTACTCAGCTTTTTCGCATGTTTTGGACTGAAGATTTACTTGAAATAATATCTTTTCAAACAAATTTGTACGCCACGCAAAAGGGTGCGCCTTATAAGCCTACTACGCCTGAAGAAATAGAAGTGTTTCTTGCCTTGAATTTGGTGATGGGTATAAAAAAGTCACCAAGCTATAAAGATTATTGGTCTTCTGCTCCCGATTTACATGACACTTATATATCTTCCTTCATGCCACTCAATCGCTTAAGCTGGCTTCTCAATAACCTCCACATAAATAACAATAGCATGATGCCTGACAAATCTCATCCAAATTATGACAAACTTTTTAAGATCCGACCTCTATTAGATATAATAAAAAGAAATTTTGATAAAAACTATATCGCTTCTGAAAAACTGGCTATAGACGAAGCAGTATATGCCAAAAAAGCCTATAAAACGTGGTTACAAAGTATGGATGATGTGTGCTGCATCTGGGTATTGCCTTGACTTTGAAATTTATACAGGGAAAGAGGGTGATAGTGTGCAAACGGATCTCGGAGGAAAGGTAGTCCGTCAATTTTGTGCGAATTTGAAATTGAAAAACCATAAAGTATATTTTAACAATTACTTTAATAGCTATCCGTTACAAGTTGATCTACAAAAAAAGAAAATATTGGCTTGTGGAACAGTCAACTCAAATCGAAAATTTCTACCACAACTGAAGGATGACAAAGAACTTAGACGAGGACAGCATGATTACCGAGTCAGTGACACAAATGTGTCAGTTCTAAAATGGAAAGATAAGAGATCTGTATACATACTTTCTAACTACATAGATCCTAAAAATACTGGTGTTGTTACTCGCACAGAACGCAGTGGAGAAAAAAAAGAAATACCTTGTCCAGAGGCAGTAATGACTTACAATAATAACATGAATTTCGTGGACAAATTTGACCAAATGAAGGGTAGTTATTGCATTGATAGGAAGTCGCACAAATGGTGGCATCGTATTTTTTTCCACTTTCTAGATTGCACGGTAATAAATTCTTTTTTTAGTATATAGAGAACTCAGACAGGAAAACCGACCAGATCTCGAAAAACTTTCATCTAAAGACTTTCGTAGAGGCGTCTACCAAGGGATACTCGCCCCGGCTCTTGCTAAAAAATCCAAAATGGGCTCAAAACGCATAAGCGGTTCGGGATCATCGTCTCCATTGCCTGTGCAGATAAAACGGCATAAGCCGACAGTACCAGATGAACTACGCAAGGAGAGCAATTTGCATCAACCTGAAAGAAGTACTTCTAGAAGGTGTGCAAAATGTAGCACCAAGAAGAGTCCAGTACGTACTGTCTGGCAGTGTAACACCTGTAAGGTGCCTCTCTGCATCCGTACAAATAAATCTTGTTTTTCAGATTTTCATAAGCAATGAAAAACTTTTGTTTCGTATTAAAATTCTTTTGGCATTGTAAAAAAGAATTTGATTTTTATTTTCCTCATATGGTCACAGTGGTTAGTAAACTAACCACCCTATTCCTCGAAAACCTTAAGTTTATAATTTTTTTTCTTGTATTTTTCTTAATAAATACATCATTTTTAAACCATATATAGTGTTGTTTTATTTATAATTCGGAATATATGAAATTGTGCCTGAAAGAGTTAAGAGCAAACAAATTATAAAGAATACCGTGTAGCTGACACAATATGTGAAGGTTTCTGCGCTGTCGGATAGTTAGCCAATTAAGCTCCGAGCGATAAGCAGAGATGTGGTCATATTTACGTAGACAGAAAATGAACCTTATACAATTATTAACAAGGCGATCTAATTTATTGAGATGGGCTTCAGTTACGTCCAGATAACACACATCAGCATAATCGATGATTGGAAGTATTAGAGATTGGACCAGCATCAATTTGGTTTTGAAAGGAAGAAAATTTTTAAGAAGATTTAAGTGATGCATTGAGGCAAACACTTTTCGACTAACCTCAGCAATATGTGTATCCTAATTAAGTTTGTCATCTATAAAGAGACCAAGATCTTTTACTGAATTAGAAAAGGGAACACATTCACCATTATATATTATTTGTCATAGAGTTGAAATCTAACTGAGGTATTTGTCTTGAGCTTCCCACAATAATGGCTTTACACTAAGTTAGATTAACCGCAACACCAAACGCGTCTGACCATTCTTTTATGCGGTTAAGATTTGCATTCAGTAAAGCAATGGCATCATTTATGAGTGAATATCAAAAAAAATGTACATATCAAAAATTTTTGGTGTCCTCATTTTTAACACGGGTGTAAAAAATGTTGTGACAAATAAAAAGCCCCATTCTTTTACAAGATATTAAAATATTATATCTTTTGTATATAAACACCTCATCAACTGAATTAGGTCTTAGGAATAAAATTAAAAAAAAAACATTTCCAGTGATGTGGAATTTTTTTGTCATACAAAAAACAATTGTCTCCACGCGCCAATTTTAAAAGAAAAAAAATCTTATTTGCATTTTATGAAACTCACACAGATTTCTTTGTCACAGTATACTTGGAAAACGATTACCGTACATGAGAAACCTTTTTAATCCTTTAGAAACATTCAGGTAAATAAAATAAATGTAGTAATAATCATGTCTCCAAATTTGGTTACTTTGTGTGACGAGCCTTGTGTGACGAAATAATGTGTCCTAATAATACAGTTTCTGAACGTATCTCTATTTTTTAACATCTGGCAACATTCGATTTACTACCAACCTTAAAAAATAAACCGTCAGCCATCTTGCTCTAAATGTTTTGATGTCGAGAAATGTGTCTAGCCGTTTTGTCGCTGTAAAAAAATATTCTTGTGTGACGCAATATTTCTGGTAAGTTAATTGGTTTTACTATAGACATGTTATTATTAAAACTCATTTGTATTAAGAAAATCGTGCAATAGACAAGAATTGTAAAAATCTTTGTAAGTTGCTAGTAGGACGTAAATTCTTGTTTTGATAGGTTATATTTTGCTTCCATTGTGTGACATTCGGTGACGTCACACAAAAGAATAGGGCGCATACTGACTGGTTGTTTTTTAAGTACAAATTATATTTTATGGGAATAACAATTGGAGCATTTTTGTATTACCTAATAATCGAAAACAATATCCAGTCGTTCAATGGTTGAGCCTAGTTTTACGTCCTTTCGCATAGCGCTTTTTACCCGACTGTCGAAGAAAGGAGGGTAAGGTTTTTCGAGCGTATTTATGTATGTATGTCCATTTCTTTGTCACACCCTACAGCCTAAACGGCTTAACGGATTTTGACAAGCTAGGTGTTATTGGATTTGTCGTAGTTGCATGAGTGACACTGAGTATATTAAAATTTCTAAGAAATCAAAATGGCTGAATTTTGGCATCAGATTGTTATACCGAAGAATTTTTTTGTACTTTACATACCGAGCGAGGTGTCAAAATGAAGAAATTTCAAAGGATATCACAAAAATATATATCACATACTTGTTAACTAAAAAGTTTGAAATAAAATAAATAATTTAAATAATTAAAAAATCCCGGCTATGATGCAACAAGATTAAAAACAAAATAAAGACAAACTACAAGCCTTGTTTGGTTTGACAAACTACTTTGTAAGCTAAAATTATGTTAAATATACGCATTAAGTTTGTTAGCAGGGGCGACCCGTGATTTTTCCGGTACTTACGAGTATACTGAAAGCCGAATACAATGGGTCCCGCCTGCTTGCAAACTTTATGCGTGTATTTAACAGAATATTAGTTAATTAAGTAGTTTGTCAAACCGAATAAGGCTTGTAGTTTATCTTAATCTTGTTTCGATCTTTTTAGTGCATCGAAGTCGGCTTTTTTTTATTTTTTAAATTATTTATTTTATTCAAGTCTGTTAATAAGTTATTTAAGTTTCTGCGTATATTAAGATGTTACACTTATATTTAAAATTAATGTTCCCAGATAATGGTACGTAAAACGCCTTTGTCTGGAGCAGAAAGGCAACGACGATATCGTCAAAAGTTGAGGGAAGAAAATCCCGAGAAATTGCTGCAACAAGAAAGGCAGAATTTAGAAAGAACCAAGAAAAAATATAAGAAAATAAGTATACTAACTGAAACCGAACAAAAGTTACAGCGAGAAAAGTGGAGGAAAGAGAAACAAAAAAATAAAGATGAAAAAAAATGTGATAAAAGGACAGAAGATAAGACAGAAAAAGCCAGGCAGCGCATGTATTCTCGTAAACTACAAAAAGAAAATATTAGTTTAAAATCTACAGTGACTCTATTAGTTAAGAAAGTGAAGACGCTAAACAGGAAAAATAACAGATATAAACATAAAATAAATCAGTTGACACAAAAAATAAGAATGATGAACAACACTGGAAAAAATGAACAAGTAATAGAAACCAATGAGAACAAAGACACTCCATATTCTAAAGCTGAAAAAATTATGAATGAAACAATTCCCGTACTTTCGACCCCGGAAAAGAACAAAGTTGTAAAAAAGATATTATTTGAAAATATTATATTAAAACAATCATTACAAACACAATATTCCCAAGCAACAAATAATTCCGAAAGACATATACTCAAAAAAGTAGTGAATAATGATATGACATCAAAATATAAAATGAAAACCAAGTTAAGTACATGTGTGGGACTAAAGGGAAGGTTAAGGTCTCGACAAAGATTAAACAACTATAAAATGAAATGTTTGGAAGAACTCACTTCATTTTATATAAGAGACGATAATAGCCGCGCTACAGCCGGAAAAAGCGAGTACAGAACATTACATAAAATAAGAAAACAAGTAAGGTATTTGTTGGATACCTTAAAAAATTTACATAAAAAATATAAAAATGAAGGGGGCAAGCTATCGTATGCCACATTTACTCGCTACAAGCCGTTTTATGTATTAAGCCCAAAAATTGTAGACCGAAATACTTGTGCGTGCGTAAAACATGCGAATCTTAGTTTCATGGTAAATAAATTGAAGCAGTTACATTTATTAAAAACGGATAACTTTACCGAGTTATTATCTACAATAGCGTGTAATATAAATGACAAAAAATGCATGTACAATGAATGTCAATTATGCTCTTCTAAAATTTTTGAGTTTGAATTATCACAATTGAATCCAACAAATACAGTATCATGGAAGAGGTGGGTTACAAAACAGATAAAATATTCAAAAAATCTATCCGTGAATCAACAAAGTGAAGAAAAAATTACTAAACGGACAGTCAAGGAAGAAACTACGGGATCATTACAAACACTTCAACAGACATTTTGTACTCATTTACGGGTTTTCAAGAAACATCATTTTAACTTGTTGCACCAATTTAAAATGTACACAATGTGTAAGAATAAACTCACTGAAAGAGAAATTGTTGTGCATTGTGACTTCTCTGAGAATTATATCTGTAAGTTCACAGAAGAAGTACAGGCAATGCATTTTGGTGCTTCCAAGAGACAAATATCCTTACATACTGGAGTTATTTACGCCAATAACAAATATGGCCCAAAAACAATATCTTTTTGCACGATATCGCAAAATACAAACCATACACCTGGCGCTATTTGGGCCCACCTTACCCCTGTATTGAAACTAGTAAAAGAAACATTTCCATCTGTTAAGATAATACACTTCTTTACAGATGGGCCCACAAGTCAATATCGGCAAAAGAAAAATTTTTATATGATAAATACAGCTATCCCTCAGTTAGGTTTTGACAAAGCGACTTGGTCTTATTTCGAAGCTTCCCATGGAAAAGGAGCCGCAGACGGTATTGGAGGAGCAACAAAACGAAATTTAGACGGATTGGTAGTACATGGCCATGATATTCCAGATGCTGAGGCAGCTTTTAAAGCGCTAGTGACAAATACAACATCTAAGATTAAATATTTTCTAGTGCCTGATAAAGACATCGATACTTCAATAAAAATGTTGGATGCGATTTCAAAAACCCTGGTAGCTGTTCCAGACACAATGTCTCTTCATCAAATTGCTTCGACACCAAATACTGGAATTATAAAATTTAGAAAATTAAGCTGCTTTTGTGGTGAGGATTTCGGTTTTTGTGATTGCTTTGATTTGATGGAACATAATTTAATTCAGAAAAGAAAAATTATAAATGAAGAAATAAAAGTGAATAAAAGAAGACGTTTGACATCTAAAAAGCAAGAAGAATCTGATGATACCACCGACACGGATAGTAACATCACGTATGCTGAATCAGACGAAAGTATGGACGAAATTGGCAAGCTAGATAGTGACAATATTGAAGACAATGAAGAATCTATAATGATCTTGAAAGACAACACAGTTGATGGAAAATGTAGAGGTGATAGCGCTATAGACATTACTCAAGAAGGCAACATATTTACGGGTAGAACAAACATAAAAGAAACCAATAAAGTAACGCTACTATCGGACATAAAATTTTCACCGGAAAATAAAGCTTTTCTAAATTTACAAGCGTACGGTCCATTCAAGAAAATTGACATAAACACAAACTTATTTTCTACCAACAGTCTGAAAGAAAATGTAAAAAATATTTACGACAACCCAGTTCCGTCTACATCGGCAATGAAAGAAAATGAAAGCAAAGATTTTAAAATAGAAGAAGAGCAAACAGGAATAGACAAATATTACACAGATTTAAGACATAGCAACCTGGAAATATTAAAGAGGCAAGAAGCCAACAATAATGATATAGCTAAAACTTTTGAAGAGAAGAAAGAAACGAATGCTGTTAAACTGAATAAAAAGACAAGAAATGAAAAAAGAGAGACAAAAGAGAAAAAGATTGACATAAAAGAAATCGGAAATAACAGTGAAAAAATAATAAAGAAGAAAATGGAAGACGAAATAATAAGCAATGATATGGCTTTGACAAACACCGGACCAGAAAATAATAAAAAAAATAGAGATACAGAGACTGAGGAAAATGATGGGGCTGAAATACAGAAAAGTAAAAATGAAAATGAAGGGTTACAGGAGAAGATAAAAGAAAAATCAAGATTATATGGCTGTGATGATTTCATGAGCTTACTCAATGTTATAAATGAAAGTGTTCTTGTAAGATATTTTGAAAAAAATAAGTGGATCTATTATATTGGATTTATAGAGAGCGTGCAAAATGATTGTTATTATAATATAAAATTTTTAAAGACTGTTAGGAAGCCAAAACTTAGATTTATTTTTCCTAAGAAAGATGACAAAGACACAGTTCCTAAAATTAATGTGGTTAAAAAAGTAGAATTAAAGTTTCAGTCAAACGAATACAGTCTTTGCGATGAAAGTGATTCAGTATACTTTACGTAATTTTCCTACTTGATATCTTTTTAAAAACGATTTTTTATTTTATTTTTATAAAAACCCATTTATTTACGCATAAGCATTTATAACGCCAAAACCATTTTTGCGTTAAACAAAAGTTCTCGTACTAAACAGAAGTTTAAAGTAATGAAAAGCAATACTAAAAATACTACAGGTTATTAACTAGCAAAGTACTACCTTCGTTTTTTGAATTTTATCTCATTTTCGAGAAAATGAATTTAAACGCTGGTGGAACTAGTTTCAGGGCTATAGTCGCCTAAAAGGTTAAATACGACGCAAAAGAGATGCCACCAATTGAAATAAATTGTTTAAAAAAAATGGGAATGTTTTTTACAATTCTGGTCTGAGCGCTCTTAAGATAAACCATTTTATAATTTTAAAGACTGCAAATAAATATTTTAGAGCTAGTCACCTAGTTTTACTGGGCACTTACACCATAAGTGGCCGTTTTAGGCCGAAGCGCCGAGTAAAACTATGCGACTAGCTCTAAAACATTTATTTGCATTCTATAAAATTTAAAAAGGGTTTATCTAAAGAGCGCTCATACCATAATTATAAATTACATATCCGTTTTACTTAAAACAATTTATTTCAAATGGGAGCAGCAATTTTGCGTCGTATATTTTACTTATAACCGTTTATGATGACCTTTTTTATTACATCTATGCACAAAGTTTGTTTATCTGTAGATTCATTTTGAAAAGTAATCGGCGATTAATGTGATTAGTTTTGTTAATTTTTCATGTAGACTTTTCGAGTGGAATGATTGTATTTTATTACTTGAAATAAATATTGTGTTTAATAATTGTATTTTTTTTCTAATATTGATACCCTAAATATAATAATTTAATATAATTAAATTATACCCAAACCCTACATTATAAATAATATAAATTAAATTAACCTTATGCGTCTAATATTGTTAAGATTTCTAAAAGTCATGCATAAAAATGCTAACAAGAAGGGATAAGTTCACATTTACATCACTAGATGGCGGTGTCACTTTTACAAAATGCTGCAAAGCGCTATCGTTCGTATGGTACGGCCCTGGCCGGAACTTTCTTTGCATCTATCATCCACCTACAGTATCTACCTACATACTTACTATTACTAGCCTAGTGAGACAATAAAATATTTTGATCCTGCTGCTCTTCGTTTTATTTGTAACGAGTTGAACAAATATTAATCAGTATGAATGCATCTTTATATTCTTTTGTGTGACTCAAATTCCTTTGTGTGACAGAAATTGTAATATTCCATTGTGTTTATTTTGTGTGATGTACATTTTTTTTGATATTCACTCTTATGTGCTCAACATCAGATTGTATGTTAAGCTGCAAGTCATCGGCATAAAAATGGTAGGAACTGTCAGCTGTACAATATCCTTAATAATCCCCAGGCCCCTGAGTACCTCAAACCATGTTTCCAACTTTTAAGTTTTACTCATGAGAGGTCCCTGCGTTCTTCACATACTCTTACCCTAGCTATTCCTTCTCACCGTACAGGTTTTATCGATAACTCTTTCTCTTGTCACTGCTGTACGACTCTGGAATGCGCTCACTGAGTCCATCAGAAGGGCTTCTAGCCGCGACTCCTTTAAAATTAGAATTTTTAAACACCTCCATTTTCAATTAAATGGTTGAGGCTCACAAAAAATGTGCCCAATACCGAAAATAATCAGACCATTTATAAAAACTACCAAAATAAAAAATTAAAAATTTTGAATTATGGCACGTGAAAAATGTAGATGAACTACATTTTTCACGTGCCATAATTCAAATTTTTTAATTTTTTATTTTGGTAGTTTTTATAAATGGTCTGATTATTTTCGGTATTGGGCATATTTCGCTTGTTAATATAACTCGATTTAAATTGTAAATACATTTTAATTTTAGCAAAAACAAACTGGTACAAAAAGTTGGTGAGATGTAGTTTCATAGAAAAATAAAATGTGTCCACGCGTAGTACATTTTCTTTTTCTTCATTACTTCATCGGTTGAGTAAAGTATCGTTATTATTAATGTTATGCTAAATTTAATTGCATAAACCTACTGTTTTAATGATTCTTTGTAATAAAAATGCTAAAAAAAATAATAAAAAACGATTGATAAACAAATGTATTTCATCTGATTCACGTGTGTTACAAAAACTGTGTTAAATAGTAGCTTTTTTGGTAGAAGCAATAGCGCCACCTCATATCTTTTTTTTACAATGGCAACACTATAACTTTCAATATGAAATGTCATTGTGTTGTCAGACATCTTTGTTTTCAAGCAGTAGCTGGTACTTGGTGTGTGTTATTTTTCGTCATGGGGTTTTAGCGACTTTTGGAAGTAATTTTGCAAGGTAAGTAATAATATTAAGTTGTTTTGTTATATATACAACTGAAAGAGACATTAAATACTCCTAAATAAAGCTGTTTATTACGAACTTGCTTTGCAAGTAAAGATACTACATGAATTTTAGGTTATGTTATTCTCGAGTGTTTGTTCACGTGTGTTGCGTGTGTTACGAAGTTGTGTGACGTAACACACGTGAAAATTATAAAGCTTAGTACACATTGCAACACTTAGGTATGGAAAAAATACCATTATAAATAGCATACTTTTTAACAGACTTCTGGCCCGTTTCACTGCTTGTTGCTTTCAGATAAAATATATCTGCCATATCAGATTTTTGCCAAAAAAAGGATGAGGTTCTATGTATAGGTATTATGTTACGGGATTTGTCCAGATTCTGTAGACCGATTTCAAAAATACTTTTTTGGAGAATTTACATAAATGTATATACAGGGTGTCCCGTAATTCAACGTTAAGCAGAAACTGGGTGAAAGGGCAGGTCACGGTAATGGGAAAAATAAATAATAAATATGTGGTCTAGGGTGACCATTTTCAAAATTTTTCAAAAATGCCTATAAATTCTGAACAAAGCGACCATGATTATTTTTATTATTTTTCCCAGTACCGTTATCACTTGCTTTTTCACCCAGTTCCCGCTTGACGTTGAATTACGGGACACCCTGTATAAATTTATTGTTTAAAGTAGGTTATTTTTTGGTTTTCAAACCCGAAATTTTTATATACAACAAAAAGTAAAATGTATGTATTTTATGTTGATTTTACAGATGCCACCACTAACACCTGCCGAAAGGCAGAAACTCTATCGAGAACGGATGAAAGAAGTCAATCCTGAAAAATTTAAATCGCAGCAAAAACAAAATGCAGAAAGAACAAAAAGAAATAGAAAAAAAATAGCAGAATATCCTTCATCTGATCAAGAAATCATAAGAAAGCAATGGAGAGAGAGAAAGAAGAAAAGTAAGGAAGAACCTAACCCTGAAGTAGTGCCTTTAGAAGGACATGGACAAATTTTAACACAGAAGAGGAATTATAATAGAAGGATCATTTATAGATTGAAAAATGAAAACAGAAAACTAGACGAGGAATTAAAAAAAAAAAAAAGACGTTGAAAAAAATGAGACAAAGATTAAACCGTTCTATAGAAGAAAAAAAAAGTTACTAGAGATTATTGAAGAAAAAAACCAAATTATTTGTAGTCTTGGAGACAGGTCAAGCCCAATTGCCAAAAAAGAAGAAGCCCTTGAAGAAATGACCCCTGCTTCGAAAACATGCGCGTACATTGACCACAATTTACCTAATATTCGACCTGAAGAAAGAGAAAGCGTCAAAAAAGTTTTGCTAGAACATAATGTAATAGTGGACACTATAAAAGACACTTATAAAAGTAAAAACACTCAAGAAAAACGATTAATAAAAGATATTTTTATCAAAAGTGATAAAATTAATAGATACAGCATGAAAACTAAGATGGCTGCCTATTTAGGCCTTAAAGGAAAAATTCGTCACACTAAAAAGAAAAATAAAAGCCCCATAATACAGACACAGTTAAGAAACTTTTATGAAAGGGATGATGTGAGCCGGATGACAGCAGGTAAAAACGAAGTAAAGACACAAAAGAAACAAAAAAAACAGAGAAGATATTTGCTTGGCACTCTACATAAACTATATCAGAAATATAAGGAAGAAGGAGGAAAATTATCATTTACAACTTTCAAAAGGTACAGGCCCTTTTATGTACTACCACCAAAAGCCGAGAAACGTGAAACATGCGCTTGCAAGAGGCACGAAAATTTGCATATGAAGGCCACGTCATTGAAGTCACTTGGATTAATAGCAACAACAGATCTTGATGAGTTACTGAGTATGGTTGTATGCTCGTCAAAATCAAAGGAATGTGCATACGGAGACTGTGATTTTTGCAAAAATAAATGTATTGATTTTGCTTTGGATGAAAAAGATCTAAGCCATAATGTTTCATGGGATGAATGGGTTTTGAAATCTCATGAATACAAACCAAAAAAAAATTGCGATGTTACAAAGACTACGAAAAAAAACGAAATAGAAAAAAAAACTGGTTCCCTAAATATGCTCCTAGATGCCTTTCAAGAAGAACTGCAAAATTTCAAAATCCATTCCTACAATATCGTCAGTGCATAGAAAATTTAGATGACCGTACCGTCGTTGTACACATAGATTTTTCGGAAAATTACTCTTGCAAATTAGCCACTGAAATACAAGCCATGCATTTTGATGGGTCCAGACAACAGATCAGTCTCCATACTGGGGTGTTATATACCGATAAAGGTCATCAATCTTTTGCAAGTTTAAGTCCAAACAAAGACCACGGACCAGATGCCATCTGGGCACATCTCTTACCTGTGCTTAAAATTATCAAGAAGAAATTACCCAAAGTAGACGGGATTCATTTTTATTCTGACGGCCCAACTGTTCAATACCGTCAGAAGAAAAACTTTTATTATTTTGCAAAATTGACGAAAGAGTTGGGCTTTCCATTTTCCACGTGGAACTTTTACGAAGCGTCACATGGAAAAGGAGCCGCTGATGGCGTTGGAGGAGCCATTAAAAGAAAGTTAGACTCAATTGTCGCTTATGGTTCAAATGTTCCTGACGCTAAAACAGCTTACGAATTCCTACAGGCTTCTGAAACCAAAATACAGCTTTTCTTTATACCTGAAGATGCCATGCTGAACGAATCAGTAGAACTCGTACCAGTACCAAACACGATGAAAATTCATCAGATTATTAACAACGTTGACTCAGCTAACTCTATTTCCTACCGTTTTTTAAGTTGCTTCTGCAAAAAGAGTAGACCAGGTTTTTGCGACTGTCTTAATCTGAAATCTGCGGACTTGCTAAAGCAAACACAAACATTAAAAGAAAAATCTATTCCGTCTAAAACCTCTGTAACAGTATTGGCTGACATTAAAAATACTCAAGAGAACAGGTCTTTTTATCATTTGAGCCAATATGGACCATTCAATTTAAAACAAATAGACCTTACAACAGACATTGCTGGCACAAGTTCGAATGAAAATTCTCGGCCATCTCATGACAGAATGAAAAAATGTTCAAAGAAGAGAAAAATAAAAGACATACCCCTTAACACAAATAAGAAACGTAAATCGGAAAATGAGAGCAGTACCGACGAAATGACGATTTCTGTGCATGATACTTCTGATGAAGAGTACCACATTACAGATGATATCTTATCAGATGATGATCATTTGGATGATATGGATTATCAAATGAAAGAACAGAAGAAAGTTACAAAAATAAGAAAAATATCAGACACAAGTAAAACGGAGAGAGGAAAAATAGAACAATCAAGCCATGAAGACAAAAAAAATACAAACACTGGTAAAGACACAAGAGAGATAAAAAACAAATCTGATGAAACTGAGGGAGTAGTTAAAACTAATTTAGCTGGACAATCTGTGATTGCTACGACTCAGGATAACGAAAATAACATTAAAAATTTGAATAACGACTCGGAAGTGACATCAAAAATTAATACAGACAAATGGAGGCTATCTTTTAAAGACACCGTACTTGTAAGGTATTATCAAAGAGCCTCGTGGAAGTATTACATAGGATTCTTGGAAGATATTTTTGAAAAAGAAGGAAAATCTTATTATACCATACAGTTTCTGAAAACCATAAAAAAACCGGAGCTCAAGTTTGTAGTTCACAAAATAAAAGATGAAGACACTGTAACTGAAGATTTAATAGTTAAGCAGGTTAAGATTACACAAAACACAAAACGACCCAAAGAATATTTTTTAGCTGATCATAGCGATAATGTTTATTTTGAATAGAATATTTACAAGAAGTTACATAAAAAATATATAAATATATAATAAATATTCAAACAATGCCTCAATTATGCTTCTGTTCACGAAATAATTAATAGTAATAAAAAAAATCTACGTCATTCTAAGTACAAATTTTGATCTCGTTATTGGAATATCGTCGTTGTTAGAATTTAAGAAGTTTATGACTTAATAAATAATTCTATGTATATTCGTATTTTATTTGAAATTAATTTTTTTTATTGACTCATGTGCATCAACCTTAAGAATATTTCCAGTGTGTTACACAATTCCAGTGTGTTACCGTGTGTTACAATTCTCATGTGTTATGGTACAATTTCTGTGAGCCTCAACCAAATATGAGACAGACTTGATTGTATAATATATATTTAGAGATATGTATGTATATTTATTGCTCGTTTGTATGTATTTAATATGTAGGTATAGTATTATTATAATATTTATATTTAGTATGTTTCTTTTATTTTATTTTTAAGTTTAAAATTTTATTTAGTTTTTTCTTGTTATTTTTTATTATGTGTTACACCCACATAAACTCTCCCAATCAACCCAAAGGTTTGACAGTTAGACTTTGTTTTGAATAAAAGTGCTTTGTAAGGAGACTAGCGCCATCTGCGTGTGATCTCCACAAACACGGGCAAAATTATCGATTCATCGATTTCCCGTGCGGGGATTGTCTTTGCCCGACCAGAAAAATATTCATTGTCTTTATGTCAAAGTCTCAACTTGTCTTTACGTCAAAATAATGGACTTGCCTTTGTGAAATGTAACTGGGTGTGGCATGATCCGCATGCTTTAGAAGCATTAAGTTTGTAATTTTGATATATAAAATCGAAAGTTTCGTGGAGAATCGTCGGTAATTGTTTGGTGGCCAATTCATTTGAACGGCGGGGAGCCGAAATTGTTTGTATTACGTAAAGAACATTGATTTGTGTAACAATTGTGAACCGCGTGTCATGCGCTTTGAAAATTGTTAGTTTGTGATACTGTAAGTGAACAATAAAATTATGAAGTATCGAAAGAAGAACAAGAAAATTATGGTGTTATGGCAGTGGTGTAATAAATACTAAAATAATATGTATTCATCTTGGGGCAAGTACATGAGCTCATGGGTTTAGGTTATTGTAGGGACCCAATTCTTCTGCACCACTGACCTTGGGTCTATGAAGAGACCTGAGGCCGTCGCCAGCCCTGAGGAGGACCTCAGACACGACGCGAAGGCCAGGCGAGGCTGCCTGAAGACTGCGTGGACGCGGTAAGTCTTATAATTAGTGTAACTACTTTTAATTAGAATTAAGTTCAACTCATAATTCGGTTAAATTAGATTAAAATAAGCCCCTGTACCTATATATAGGGTGGTAGCAGACTGCGTAGGTTGTTTGTGTGTATGTTTGTTGCAGGTGAGATTGCCGGACTCGTACCAAGAGCGTAGTCACAAAATCTCTCCGGACAAAAACGTAATCTTAGCTATCTGCGCCCACAGACTTGTTAGAGAATGCTTTTAGCATTAAGTCCGCCTGTTGTACTATTACATTTGTATGTGTGTACAATAAAGTGTAAATAAATAAACAGTTAAGATTGGAAAGAGTATTGATAAATATTGAAAATAAAATAGGAGAAAGAATGCCGCCTTGTGGGACACCGGTTGGTACGTCCCTCCAATCCGAAGCGGATTGTTCAAAAATATTATATATATTTATAGTCTATTAAAACGTTGTTATACTGATTGTTAGGGTTTAATCAAGGCTTATTAATTTTGTAGCATGCTTATGATAAGGAGCAAAAGAAGCTGAGAAACTCTAACAAAAACCATACCATCGTACGTATTTATGTTACCCATTAGGCCGTTATTACTCGGCCCTAAATTTTTATTTTTTGATATAGTTGCTTTTCTAGGTAGTAATTCATATTCAATCAGTATTGTTTTCAAGATTTTTATAGAAAAGTTAATCAGGTTAAGGTCAATCGAGGATTTTTTTTTACATTTTGTTTAATTAGTGTTGTAAGTGTGTGTTAATTTTTATAGAACTAATCTTTACAATAATAAATATAATAAAAATAAAAATGTTGTTTCCTTTACTACTTGCATTTAATTTTTATTGATGTTCACATTATTATTTAGATCCTACAATATTCGTCACTGTCGTAACAGTCCGTCATTATGATTTGCAATAACGTCATTTTTCTTATACATCGTCATTATCAGCAACACCAACTTTTTTTTATTGTGTTACCCTGTCAGACAGGGTGAGAAACGAACACATTCGTGGAAGTTTTAAAATCAGACCTATCGAAGACAAACTCTCCGAAACACGTCTCAGTTGGTATGGACACGTCATGAGGCCTGAAAATCACATGACCAGAAAAGTGTTAAACATAGATACCGGTTCAAGAAAGCCAGGACGACTCCTACAAACTTGGATGTCTGTCAACAACAATGATACAAAGAAAGCCCAAATAAACGATACGACGACCCAAAACCGAACAGTTTGGCGAAGATTGACGAGGAGAGCCGACCCCAACTGAAATGGTAGAGGCAAAGAGATTGTGTAGTAGTAGAGATTGTGAGTGAATGGTAAAGGCGAGGCAAAGAGAGAGAACAACTTTGTTTTATCTGATTATATTTTCTAAAATATCAAATTGTCCAGCGTGCCTTTATCGTAACATAGCATATATTTGACGTTTTTATAAATATAACTTAAAATTAAAGTTATTCCCGCGGTATTTTATAAAAAAAAAAACTATGGAGATAATAAATTTGAAGAGATCCACCTGAGATGATACTACGAACATCATCAAAAGTAAGTTACTCGTAAGAAACAGGATGAAAATTAGCACTTTAAACATCATTCTTTTTATTAAAAACAGACTGAAAGTAATGAATGACCAACTCCCAGAAGAAGTAATTTAAGAAGTACTTTAAACATTCTAAACTTTCAGGTGTAAGCGGCATTGAATTTTTACGCTACCGGCAGTTACCAATGTAGCGTAGGTGTTAAACACGTTCTTCACCCCAGCCAGAAATCAACATCAGAATGCTTGCAATAGGTCACCGAGGCTCTTAACAGGCCTGAAACTCTCAGAAAGTATATAAAATTTCCACATACTCAAACAGAACGAGACTCGGTAGCTAGGAGGTAATTACAAATTTTACCCTTGTACTTAATAATAATAAATGCATGCCAACCAAAAGTCTCAGCCACCAATGGTACCTACTTATAGACATAGGGGGAAGTCCCGTAACGCCGGACGGCACCTAGTGCCGGACACTCGTAATAACTCGACAAGTTGTAGCGTGAACGATTCAAACACGGGTGAAAGGGGCGCGCGGGGGAGTAGTAGTACAGGGTTACGCGACGACGTTTGTCAGTGACGTTCGAGACAACCTAAGGAGCGGTCGATATCTGTTTTCGGCAGGAAAACGGTGCGTCATGTAGGATTCAGGTGTGTGTTACAGCTAAATTTCTGTATCTTTATCTATATATATAGTATCTTTGAGATATTTGTAAATTAAAGTACTATACTAGTACTATTTTTTTACTTTATTTCGTGAAAACCTTAGGTGTCCGTCACTAGGGGACTTCCCCCTACTAATAATAATATTTATAAACATAATTCAAAAACAACAATATTAATAATATAATTTATTTTCCACTTAGGTTTACTTTTATTCGTAAGTATTGTTTAAAAATAATAAACGACATGTGTGTTGGTTTAGGTTTAATAACAAATTTGGATTCCCTGGGGTAATCGGGTGTATCGATGGGACCCATGTGGCTATTATCAAGTCAAAGGTTGATGAGGAGGTCTTCTACAACAGAAAGGGCTATTACTCACTTTATTGTCTTGTGGTAAGTTTTTTAATAATTAAATTTTTAACAAAAAGAACAACCGACTTAAGTATATTTTATTAGGAGTTTCTGGAAGAAACTCCTAAAAAAATATATCTATAAATATATCTCCTAGATCTTTATCATATCTTCACCAAATTAAAATGGGACCAACTTGGTATTTATCATTTATATACCTATCTATCTTTTTGTTTATTTTTAGATTTGTGATGCAGATCTCAGGATAATGCATGTTGATGCATCTTTTGGTGGTGGAAGCCAAGATTCCCATATATGGAACATGTCTCCTGTCAACACAGCTCTAAGAAGACTGCATGATGAAGGGCAGGTTTACTGGTTGTTGGGTAAGCTGGAAATTTTGATACCTTAGATTAATGTCTGAAATAGCAGTCACAAGGAAATGATTGACAGTCATATTACTTTACATTCTAGTCAATCTATAAAATACAATTTGGTCCATAAAAAGTTGATGAGTATTGTGTAAATCATATTTGTAATACATAATATTCTACATATTTATAAGACATGCAAGTAGTAGAGTTAAAATTTATGCACATTCATTATATATGTGTCGCAGAGAGGCGTATCTAAGGGTAGAAGATGGTGGAATGCCAAGCAACTTTTGTTATTATCATTCGTTAGTTTGTCAAATTTGTTCGAAGCAATTAGTTGATTCATTTGCTTGAGTGTGTTTAGCTGTGACGCGATCGTAGATGACAGTGACATTTTGATGTTTGACGGTTGACGTTTGACGTTTGAGAACGGTTGGTTGGATCGATTCATTCGATTACGAGCGGCTGTGCCGAACGGTCGTGATCGCGACACAGCTAACCTCACTGCATTCCACCTGTGAACTTAAATCCTAAAATACTGTAACGATCATTGTGTAATTAGTTACCAAAGTCGGTTTACCAATAAACCTTGTGATTGTAAATAGTGTTGGCGTGTTATTTCAAGTCCATCCTGATGTCTGACCATCATGACGATCAATCCGAAGATGATGATGTGCAGCTCCCGCCGACATATGAAAAACAAAATCAAAAAAGATAGGTATTTAAAAAAATAACAGAGATTTAATTACATTTCAGGTGACTGGCTATGCCCAGCGTCAATGGATGATGACTCCCACCCATCCTCAGCGCCCTACCAAATTCTCCAGAAGCCAATTACACAGCAGTCCACGTGCGGACACGTAATGTGTTCGAGTGAACCTTCGGGGTACTTAAGTCCCGATTTCGCTGTCTCTTGGCGCATAGATCTTTGAATTATACACCAATAAAGGCTGCACAGATCGTGAATGAATGTGTTGTAAGGTATGTCTGTCAAATTACGCCTTAAAGCTAATTACGCCTAAGCTCTGAAATCCCATTTAAATGTTTCATAAAAATAAATCTTATGCCCCACACATTGAGGTGATTGTGTCTCGTCGCGCTTGCGAACCTCGCCCGCGACCCCGCACATACCGCGAACTAGTAGTGGAGTGACGTTCGGCGCGAGTGGCCGTCGCGCAATTTTTGTCAGCGAACAGCGGATAGTTTTCGGTAAGATTTCATTATTTTCGTAGATTATTCTCTAAAATGTTGCGTTCATTATTTTAAATAACTATTTGTTAATCCATATTCAATTTGTTATTCATACCATATCGGTGGTATTAATTTTTTTGTAACTCCTTAGAACTGGAAGCGACAGCCAATTACGCCTAGGCGTATTTACACTCACCAAACGCTATTGCAGGCGGAATAACCTTACCCATAGGCGTAATTTACATTGTGAATAGGGTTTCTTTGCCTTGCAATCTAGTGAATTATTAAAGCCTAAATTTATTATCTGAATAATCCATTTAAAATTATTGAGCCCAAAAAATGTGAATTTTAACCACTTTTTCACACGTTGACCATAAATTGTAAGTAAGTGTACATGTGAGTTTCTTTATTCCACCAAAACTTCTGAACGGCTTAACCATTTTATTTGTGTGAGGTATTGTTCGAGTCTTTATGCCCCCTAAGTGACAAAGCTTTTTTTTGCAGAGCTGATGTTATTTTATTATAGTTTTAATTTATGTTACAGGTTCCCAATATGTCTGAAAAGAAAAAACGTAATGCATGGACACAAAGCGACTTAGAAGCAGCTGTCACTGCTGTTCGAACAGGCTCGTTATCTTCATACAAAGCGTCTGAATTATATAAAATTCCGCGATGGACACTGAGAGATTATTTGAAGAGCGGGAAATCCAAACTTGATTTAGGACGAAAGACAGTATTAAGAAAGGAACAAGAAAAAGATTTTGTGAAGAGAATCATTAGATTTGCAGATTTGGGTATCCCTTTAATTCCGAAAATGATTCGTAAACAAGTATTTGTTTTCTGTGAGAGGTACAATATTTCCAATAACTTTAATAAGCAATCACGCCTTGCTGGCCAAGATTGGCTTAAGCTGTTTTTGAGAAGAAATAGTGAAGTAGCAAAACGTCAAGCCCAATTTTTAAATCAAGCTAGGGGCCAAAAACTAAACAAATCCATAGTATCACATCATTTCAAAGAAATTAAAAAGCTATACGATGAACTTGGTATACACTACAATCCCGAGAGACTGTATAATATGGACGAAAAGGGGTGCCGCTTAACAATACATAAACAACCAACCGTTATTACAAAATAAGGAGCAAAGAGAGTTTACATTCAAGCATCAGAACATGGTGAAAACGTCACAATTGTGGGCTGTGCAAATGCCGTGGGGAACCCAATACCACCTATGATAATATTTAAAGGAGTTAGAAGAAATCCTGAGTTTGAAAAAAATCTACCACCAGGCACAATTGTAAGGATGGCACCAAAAGGTAGCATGACGACAGAATTGTTCATTGAATTCTTGAGACATTTCGCTAAACATAAGACTGCGGGAAACTGCCTCTTGGTCTTCCTCGGGGCAAAATGTCACTTAGATTTCAGAATTGCCGAAGAAGCTGACATACTTGGGATCACTTTATACTGTCTTCCGTCTAATACTACGCACGAGTTGCAACCTCTTGATAAGTCGTGTTATAAACCTTTTGAGACTTACTGGGACCAAGAGGTCTTGCAACATTTTTACAATACCCATGCTCAAAAATTGACGCGCCCCGAGTTCAATAAGATTTTATCAAAAATTTGGTCTAAATGCATGTCACATGACAACATCACAAGCGGCTTTTGAGCTACAGGATTGTACCCTTTCAATCCAGATATTTTACCTGAAACTGCATTAGCACCATCCGTTTTAACTGAACAGCAGGTACCTCAAAACGAAGACGAAGTTGAATCTCACGCTTCTTCACCAATAGCAATTGACTTTGAAGAGCTGCAAATGTCTGAAAATGTAGCAGAAAATATTCCATCCACGTCAGCGGCCTCATTTGAAACAGGCTTGCATTGTACAAAGAGGCCTGTGTGTTATAGTTCGTCCTCAGACGAGACATTATGTGAAGATGCTTCTGATAATGCCGCTATATTGAAAATGTTACCACCCAAAGTATTTACCCCACCACGTACGATGCCTGAGCAACCTGGGTCAATAGTTGTTGGATTATATAGCGCAAAAATTAATATCTCTAACAATGCTTCTTTGTTTTGTACCTATGAATCTACTGTTTCTTTTACTCTCCTCACACTGCGTCACGGGATCTTGTGAGACGGACGTATTGCTTCCTAGTGAACGAATATAAAAGAAATATACACAAATATTTCAGTATTAGCATATTAACTATTTTATTTTTACCCCATACCTCCTATAGGTTATGGGCCCAGAGCAAATCAGTGCAAACTAGTAAAAATCTGGAAAATTAAAGACATTTAGTAGTGTATAGTGAAAGTTATTGCATAGTTATATATCTAAGTGAAAAGTTTGTGAACAATGGAAAAAGTGAAGAGAAACATTAAATCATTTGATGGTGAAAAGTATAGTGTCTGGAAATTTAGAATCCGTACATTACTTGCCGAATTGAACTTGCTTTGTGTTATCGATGACGAAATTCCCGGAACTCGGTCCGCTGAATGGGACAAGAACGATAGGGCTGCCAAAAGTATTTTAGTTGAATATTTGACGGATTCGTATCTGAGTTTTGTGAATAAAAATAGAACTACAAAGGATATTTTCAAACATTTTGATTCTATTTATGAAAGGAAAAGTGTAGCCAATTAGCTTTGAGAAAACAATTGTTGAGTTTGAAATTAAAAGGAGATATGTCACTAACCAAGCATTTCTCAACCTTCGACGATTTGTTGACTGAGTTATCTGCTGCTGGAGCAAAACTAGAAGAAATGGATAAAGTGGCTCATTTATTATTAACTCTTCCCAATACTTATGATTGTGTTATCACAGCAATTGAGACACTTTCCGAAGATAATATGACATTGGCTTTTGTAAAAACAAGGCTCTTAGATCATGAAGTGAAATTGAAAAATGAAAGCAGTGACACAAGTCTAAAAATACTTAATGTTCATGCCGAAAACAAATATAAAAACAATAGATACAACAACTTAAAATCACAACAGTATAATAAAAGATTTATGTCATCATTGTGGTCGCAAAGGACATAAGAAACAAGATTGTTTTTATTATAAACAACTAAATACTCAAACCACCAGATCAAATATTCCAAAAAGGGCTAGACACGTGCAAACTATTGCTTTGCAAGAGCCATCGACTTCTAATACTTCTTTTTCAGGATTTGCATTTATGACAAGCGAATATGAATTGGAAACAGACGATGTTTCACTTAAATTTCTATTAGACTCAGGAGCGTCTGACCATATAGTCAAAAGAGATGATATTTTCACTATATTTGAATACTTGAATCCTCCCATCAAAGATGATATTTTCACTATATTTGAATACTTGAATCCTCCCATCAAAATTTCTATTGCTAAAAATAACCAATTTATTTTAGCAACTAAAAGGGGGAATAATAATGTCATAAGTAATACAGGCGTTCAAGGAGTACTGTCAAATGTTCTATTTTGTAGTGCGGTGCCATATAATTTGCTCTCAGTATCCAAGATGCAGCAAGCTGGTTTTAAAGTAGTATTTGATAAGCAAGGCACTCACATTACAAAGGATGGTAAAAGCATCATGCAAGGTAAGCCTTTTAATAATTTGATTACAGTAGAGTTCAAAGTACCTGTACTGACAGGTGAGTCCACTTCCAAAGCATGTCATGTTAATACTAGTAACTATGAATTATGGCATCAGCGCCTGGGACATATAAGTAAAAACAAATTCATAGAATTGAAACGTAATAATATGATTGAAGACATAAATGAAATAGAAACAGTTTATCCAAGTGATAAACTGTGTGAAGCATGTTTAAATGGAAAGCAGACTCGCCTACCTTTTAATAAAGTAAAAGATAAGAATTACGTAAAACGACCTCTCTTTATAGTTCATTCAGATGTTTGTGGACCAATAACACCCCCAACAGTTGACAATAGAAATTACTTTGTTTTATTTGTTGATGAATTTACACATTATTGTGTGGTGTATCTGTTAACTTACAAATCAGAAGTGTTATCAGCCTTTAAGGATTTTGTAGCTAAAAGTGAAGCCCAATTTAACTTAAAAATAGTTAACCTTTACACCGATAATGGTGGTGAGTATTTATCTACTGATATGAAAAACTATTGTAAAGACAAAGGAATATGGTATCACTTAACAGTTCCTAGAACCCCACAATTAAATGGTATAGCAGAACGTATGGTTCGCACTATAACAGAAAAAGCTCGTGCTGTTTTGAATGGCACAAAAATAGAAAAATGTTTTTGGGGAAATGCAGTCTTAACTGCAGTTCATTTAATAAATTTAACTCCTACAAGAGCTTTAAGTCAATCAAAAACACCATATGAAATGTGGCATGATAGGAAACCGAGCGTTAAAAATCTCAGAGTATTAAGTTCAACTGTGTATGTTCATAACAAAACCAGTAAGAATAAATTTGATAATAGGTCATGGAAAGGAATATTGGTAGGATATGAACCCAATGGTTATAAAGTTTGGAACACAGAATGCGAAAGGTATGAAACTGTAAGGGACGTTGTAATTGATGAGACTAATTTCATCGAATCCAGGCCTTTTCTTAGACCTGTAGGGAGTAATGATAAATATTCCCAAGACGAAACTGATAGTGTGAAATCAGTGTCTAGTAAGTCTCATAGTACAAGTCCAAAATATGTTGAAATCTGATGAAGAATGCAGTAGAAGTAAAATTCGCAGGATTGGTAGTGATGCCGATCAATCGGTAGAAATGCCGAGAGAACCAGACGTTAAATCTGAGAATAGTTTATTGAACAAAAATCAGGAAAAACCTAATGAATCATTAAATTTACGTAGAAGTGAAAGACTTAAAACTCGTTTGCCTAAATCATATGTTGAAAATGAATATGATATCTATAGTGCTTTTTCAGTCACAAATAACGTACCTAAATCGTTAGATGAAATAATATATTTGAATAACAGGGATAAATGGCAACAAGCAATTACAGATGAGCTCAATTCTCTTGGAAAGAATAACACATGGACTTTAGTTCCAAAACCGCGTGATAAAAATATCGTGGACTGTAAATGGATATTTACTATTAAAAATGACGGTTATGGTAAACCTTCAAGATATAAGGCGCGTCTTGTAGCTAGAGGTTTCAGTCAAGAATATCTAACCGATTACAATGAGACATTTGCACCAGTAGCTAGGATAGCTAGCTTTCGATTCTTAATTAGTTTTTCAAATCAATACAATTTACTAATTCATCATATGGACGTAAAAACAGCATTTTTAAATGGTACACTAAAGGAAGAAATTTATATGAAAGTTCCAGAAGGTGTACATTGTCCAGAAAATTACGTTTGTAAACTTAATAAAGCTCTTTACGGTTTAAAACAAGCTGCAAGATGTTGGTATGAAACATTTGAACAATATCTCAAAGAGTTAGGTTTTCAAAGCTCCCCAGTTGATAGATGCATATACTTAAAAGATGAGAGAGACATTACGAAAAATATTTACGTTATACTATACGTAGATGATTTAGTAATAGCATGTTCAGATTCTCAAATTATGGATAATTTTAAAAGCTATTTAATGAATAAGTTTGAAATGACCAATTTAGGTGATATTAAACTATTCCTAGGCATAAAAGTAGAAAAATATCATGATAAAATTACTTTAGACCAGAGCGCTTACATTGAAACAATTTTGAATAAATTTAATATGAGCTATAAGCACACCGACCGAACTTAAGTTAAACTATGAAGCTCTTAACTCAGATAAGGCGTGTGACGCACCGTGCCGACACCTGATCGGTTGTTTACAGTACGTTATGCCTTGTACGCGTCCGGACCTTAGTACGAGCGTAAATATTCTTAGTAGATATACAAATAAGAATAACAAAGAGCTATGGTTAGCTTTGAAACGAGTTCTAAGGTATTTAAAAGGCACTATTGAATTAAAGTTAACATATACGAGAAAGAATAATTATAAAAATATTCTGTGTGGTTATGTCGATCTGATTTGGGTGGTCATGACTGCAATGACCGAAAAAGCACAACCGGATATGTGTTTAAGTTATTTGACAACAGTACTATAACTTGGTGTACAAAGAGACAAACATCAGTAGCAGCTTCATCTACTGAATCTGAGTATATGGCGTTGTCTGAAGCTGTGAAGGAAGCTTTATGGCTTAAGTCTCTGGCAGAAAGTATAAATGTTAAAATAAATAAGCCCATTGTTATATATGAGGACAATAACGGCTGTATTAGCATAGCTAATAATCCTACGAGTCATAAAAGATCAAAACATATTGATATAAAATATCATTTCTCAAGAGAGCAAGTTGAGAAAAATGTAGTAAAATTAAACTATATTTCCACAGGTGACCAGTTGGCAGATTTGTTGACGAAGCCGTTGCCGCCGGTCACGTTTAAGAAAAGAAATGGGTCTAGAATAAGTTTTAGTTTTTAAGTATAATTTCAAAATTAGCAATTTCAAAATTAGCATATTAACTATTTTATACTAATAAATAACTATAAGTACAATTTCAAAATTAGCATATTAACTATTTTATTTTTACCCCATACCTCCTATATGATCTGGGCCCATAACCTATAGGAGGTATGGGGTAAAAATAAAATAGTTAATATGCTAATACTGAAATATTTGTGTATATTTCTTTTATATTCGTTCACTAGGAAGCAATAATAGTAACTACAACAAAGCCTGTATCACAAGATGTTTCTCCACCTAGCGTCCTTACTGTTCGACCTACCCAAACAGCTATGTTGGGGTCACCAATAGTTAGACCTTCCACAAGTACTTCCCGACCTGCAAAAACGTTCTCATGCAGTTCTACAGATACATCTGATGAAGAGGATGTTTCGGAAATTATGAGCCGTTTCATTACAAGACCACTGATACATCAACCTCAACTTTATTCATCAGACAGTGAATTGGAGGATAATGTTCCGTTGGCAAAGTTATCGACAAAATCTCAATTTGAACTATTTATGCCTACCCCGAATTATGTAGTCACCAAAAAGAGACCTCGCCGTAAGGCTTGAAATTATAAAGGCCAAAGAGTTTCAAAAGATCTATTTAACGATGCCAAAGATTTAAAGAAAGAAAAAGCTCTAAAAACCAAAACAAATTACAAAATTAAAAAAAGCAAGGAAAGAGATGAAAAAGGAAAAGATGTCAATACTAAAAAGAAAATGGGAGCAGAAGAACAAAAACATAGTAGGACAAGAAAGAATCAAAAAGTAAAAGGACATTACACAAGAACCAAAAATAGGGACACAGATGAAAAAAGTAAACAAAAAGGTAAAGAGAATAAAGATAACTGGTATTGTATGTTTATTTAATTAAGCATTAAACAAAGTTTTGAATCACAGTCTTTTATTTATTATCTTCATAATTACACAGACAAGGGAGACTATACGTTAGGTAGGCGGAATTCGACAGACATTTACAATCTAAGAAACGACCCAAACTTTGAGGTTGACAGCGATCGTCGCGTCGCGATGCAGAGCGACAGCCTCCTCCCTTGCCAGTGCCAGCCGATGATGATGGGCGTTTAAGTGCTAACAGGCATAGTGTGGTCATTCGGTTGTAGCGCAACCGACGACGACGCTAGATATGCATATATCTAGATTAATGAGAGAATTATACCTTGCATAGTTTTTATTTCAAACCGTCAAATTAAGAAAAGAATATATTTTTTGTAAAATCTTTTATTGTGAGACCAAAGTGCTAGTCAAGACTAATCAAATGAGGCCCAAACACGATAGGTTTTTGTCGTTTCATTACTGAGTTCCTATGGCTACCTCCCGGCTCCACCATCAGTTTACCAATATGTTGTTGTTTATCGTGTATGTAAGTAGCCAACACTGGCGTCAGATTTTTCAAGCTGCCTAAAGGCATCTGACATAGCTTGACGACTGCCATACAATGATGACAGCCGGGACCAATGGCTTATACGTGCCTTCCGAAGCACGGAGGAGCTCAAGAAATTTTTATGCCACTTGTGGTCACCCATCCAAGTGCGGACCACGCGCGGTGCCGCTTTACTTGCGAAAGCGCTAGTAATGCGCACTTCCGCCGGGCCACTGAGCTCCTCATTTTACCAATATGATATCGTTTTATTGTACTGTCATTACGAGTATGACACGAAACAGATAGGCTATCAAAACATTAGAAGATAACGCAATGCCACTCCGAGTCATCGTTGAGTAATCTATGCAACTTTCACATTGGCACAATAGATAACGGAGTAGCATCCCTTACTCATCCGCATAACTTGCATAACTCGCATAATGGCCAATCTTGGTCATAGATGATGAGTAAGCCACATACCTGCACTTTTATCAGCCCTTCGGGCCTATATATACAAAGGAAAACCAAATATTGTAGATTCATTCCTTTGTGGTCTTTATTAGAGTTAAGACGCAAATATTGTAAACGTCATTTAAGAAATGAAGTTCTCGCTCGAGTAAATCCCAAAATCCCCGTCTTGGGCTCCCCTACTATTGGACCAAACAAGGGAAGGACGAGATACGACTAGGAGATGTTCGATGATTCCATTATTACCAGCAAATTACATACCTGCAGCGTGAAGTCTTATTTTGGATAAGGCTCTGATAGCCGAAGAAATGAGGCGTTTTCGTCTATATTTTGAAAATCAAAGGTACCCAAAAAATTCACCTGAATCCGCTAGATGACAAAAAGTCAATCACACACTTTTTTCTAAACGTCAAAACAAACATTTTCTATGGAATCTGTATGAAAAACAAATCCGTGACGTCATCATTTTTTCGAGTTAAGGCCGTACCTGAATTTTCCGGGGTCCAGTGCTGCCCCCATTTAAAATAAATCATTTCAAAGAAAACGAAGACATTATTTAAAATTTTGCAACTACCAAGTCCTAGATAACCCTTCAAAGTATTTTATGAACTACTGTTTACAGTTTATAATTAGAACGTTAAGCTTTACTACGCACATTAGCCAAAAGTGGCCGTTTTTCGCAAATGTGCGTAGTAAAGCTTAACGTTCTCACTTTAAACTGTAAACAGTACCTAGTTCATAAAATACTTTGAAGAGTTATCTAGGACTTGCTAGTAGCAAAATTATGTCTCCGTTTTCTTTAAAATGATTTATTGTAAATGGGGGCAGCACTGGACCCCGGAAAATTCAGGTACGGCCTTAAATAGCGCTCTCAATATCAGTTTTTCTGCATTAATAAATCTAAAATCATGTTGAAAATGGATATGATCAATGACAAGTGACACTATTTTGTGAATTTTGTGACGTTTTATATTCTTGGTACTCGTAGTGCGAAATAATTTATTTTTGACCCAGTCATCTGCAACGTCATAGAACGAAGAATGCTTTACAAGGATGGCATCATCGGGTCAATTGCCGCATTCCAATAAAGGCGAATCTATTATTATTTTTATATGAGCTAAGGAAGAAGAGCAAACAGGATGCTGGGAACATGCTAAGAGAGGGAAATTTAATTCTTGTTCTTATAAAATCGACAGCTTTATGGTTGTGAAAAGTTTTTTTTAATATTTAATTCGTATTGATTCGAATCATCATGTCGATTTGTATAGATTCGAAACATCATAACTATTCGAATTATCTTATCGATTCGAATCATCAGTCAGTTCGAATCAAGGGTTAATTCGGATTACGAATAGAATTTTTTCAAGGTGATTCGAACTGATTCGAATACACATTTTCGATTCGAGTCCCATCACTATCGCTCGTTGTCTTTAACCCTTTCACCGCGAGACTTTATCAGTTGTTGTGCTCCCAGCGCGAGGAATTGTGAATATCCATAGTTTTTGATCGGATAAATCCGACGCTCGCGAAATGGGCACGAAAATTTTTGTCGGATTAATCCGACGTTCGCGATTAAAGGGTTAACGAATGTCATTCGTCAAGAAGTTCTCAACGAATGCTGTCGATTTCTGAGTCTGGATCAATCCAAATTGTGTCTAACGAGATAATAGTTCCCGTATCGAATCTCAACTATAACTCTGTAGCCACTACAGCATACGTCGCGCTGAAAATTCATCACCATATTTGGTCATCAACTTGCATCGCACGCGCTATTCGTCGACAACTCCAAATTAGGAAACATATCGGGACACGGGAGCAGTGTCGCACCGCGCCAGCCAATCAAAACACACGAACGAGAACATTACCTTATTTGGCTATTTGTTTGTCCCTAACCACTGTATATAAACCCGAATTTTGTAAATAAATTATTAATTCGACTATCGACTCAGGAGCATAAAACACGCATTATTATTTACCTCCAGCTAGGTACACGTACCCTACTACACACACCATCGTTAGCATTCATAAGCTACAGTGGTGACCCCGACGTGATACAGTGGTGACCGCCGACGACGACTCCGCGTGTCACGCGACACGCGGACCACCACCTCCACCGTCAACCAACGCGACGTCCTAAGCAAGTGATGTAGAAACACTCACCGAGCCCACATCCTCCGCACCCACGTCCAGCTGCCACCGGAAGAAAATTCTGCCCAGCTGCGCGCCGTGCACCAGGAACTCCAGCTCATCTCTACGCAACCAGCGTTACTTTTATCGTGCACTTCATTTCAATGGCACTGTATGTACCAAGCACTACGATGTCCACGACCGTTCAAGAATATCAAGAGCTCGTCCAGAGTCTTCGAAAACTATCACAAGAAATCGCGCACCTCAAGCAAGTCAGATCCGCCACTTTGTCAAACACCGGGTACAGCCATCAACATCGTCAGTCGAGTCATCACCGTCCGGCACATTTTCATCACCGCTCACGAATCCCACTACCGCGTCCCACGTCACCTGCCCGTTCTACGACGACCTGCCACAAGGAAACTAGAACTCTCGCATCGACAGACAACAGCGACGCCGCCGGAACATACCGCCTATTCGTCACTGATAAGAAGACAGGCTTATCATTCCTCGTCGATACCGGTGAAAATATTTCCGTCCTACCACGCAGAGCAGGCCAGCAATCGACGCCTCTACCTTTCAAGCTGTACGCCGCGAACAACACTACGATAAATACCTACGGAGAAAAAACGCTCGAACTCGACCTCAGCCTACGCCGTCCATACAAATGGAAATTCATAGTCGCCGACGTCTCGAAGCCTATCATCGGAGCCGACTTCCTCAAACACCACCAGCTCGTCGTAGACCTCACAAATCGAAGACTTGTTGATGGAATCACAAATTTCCAAATTCACGCTCCAGTCTGCGCCTCAAGCACTCCGACTATACGAAGTATCGACGTTCAACAGTCATACCACGACATACTAGCTGAATTTCCCGGCATCACTCGCCTAACACCGACAAAAGTTAACCCGAAAACAGCTGTTGAACACTACATCGAAACTCAAGGCCCACCAGTCTTCTGCCGCGCTCGCCCGATCCCGCCTCATCGCTATGAACAAGTACGAAAACTATTCGAAGATATGATGCAACAAGGAATATGCCGCCCAAGCAAAAGCCCTTGGTCATCACCACTCCACATCGTACCTAAGAAGAACGGCGACATACGTATCTGTGGCGACTACCGACGACTAAACGCCATCACGAAACCAGACCGATATCCCGTACCACGTGTTAAAGATTTCACATACCAACTCTCCGGCAAGAAAATATTCTCTACCATCGACCTAAATCGTGCCTACCACCAACTATCAGTTCGTGAAGAAGATGTTCAGAAAACTGCGATAATAACACCAATGGGATTATGGGAATTCCCAAAAATGGTTCCAGGTTTGAAGAATGCCGGTCAAACTTTTCAACGGTACATCCACGAAGTACTCAGAGGACTCGATTTCGTCTTCCCATTCCTCGACGACCTACTGGTAGCTTCCTCGTCAGAAACTCAACATCGCGACCATCTACGACAAGTTCTCCGACGACTTGAAGAAAACGGCCTCACCATAAATCCCGCCAAATGCAACCTCGGCAAAACAGAAGTTAAATTCCTTGGCTACACAGTTTCACAAAACGGCATCAAACCACCCGAAGAAAAGGTCAAGGTCATCACAGAATATCCACGTCCAAAAACAATAGAAGAACTTAGAAGATTTCTCGGTATGGTTAACTTCTACCGTGAGCACATACCGAACGCCGCCGTCATACAAGCACCGCTTAATTCATTTCTACACAATTCAAAGAAACGTGACAAAACACCAATCACTTGGAACGACGAAGCTACGAAAGCATTCGAGGCATGCAAAGCAAGCATCACCAACGCTGCTCTGCTCGCCCACCCATCGCACGAAGCCACTCTCGCTATTTTCACCGACGCGTCGGACACCGCCGCCGGCGCAGTACTTCAACAAAACATAAACAACACATGGCAACCACTTGGCTACTTTTCGAAAAAATTCAGCGACGCACAGAAGAAATATTCGACGTACGACCGAGAACTACTCGCAATCTACATGTCTATGAAACATTTCCGAAAAACATTCGAAGGACGACAACTTATTATTTTCACTGATCACAAGCCACTGACATACGCAATGAGCAAGGTACAATCCGCGACCGAGACACCACGGCGAACGCGACAATTAGCCTTCATTAGCGAATTCACTTCAGACATACGACACATCCATGGAGAAGAAAATACCGTTGCCAACGCACTCAGCCGAATTGAAACAATTACCTGTCCGTCTACCATCAACTTTGAAGAACTGCCACGCGCACAAGATCAAGATAGCACTATTCCATCATTACTACAACAGCCAAATCTCGCGATCAAGAAACTTACGATTCCCGGTACAAACATCGCTACCTACTGCGAAACGTCGACATCGCAAATTCGCCCTTATGTACCAGCGAACTTTCGCCGAAGTCTTCCACGCAATTCACAACGTAAGCCATCCCGGAATTCACAGTACGAGAAAAATAATAGCCCAGAAGTACTTTTGGCCGTCAATGAACACGGACATTGGATTATGGGCGAAAACTTGTATTCCTTGCCAGAAAAGCAAGATACATCGACATACTCAAAGCAAACTAGCCGAATTTCCGCCTACGGACAGATTCGAGCATTTGCACGTCGACATAGTCGGACCTCTCGAAACCACCGCTCAAGGACATTGCTATCTCATCACCATTATCGACCGAACTACGAAATGGATAGAATGTGTACCAACAGACCATATAACAGCCGAAAACGTCGCAAAAGCAGTGTACGACCACTGGTTCACAAGATTTGGATGTCCGATCACCGTAACTACCGATCAAGGCCGCCAGTTCGAAAGTGAACTTTTCACCAAACTTATGAACCTCATGGGCTGTCAACGGAATCGAACTTCGTCCTATCATGCTCAATCGAACGGGATCCTGGAACGTTTCCACCGTTGTCTGAAAGCTGCACTCCGTGCCAAGCTCACCAGCGCAAGTACCAATTGGGTCAACGAACTCGGACCAGTACTACTGGGACTTAGAACCGCCCTACGTGAAAATGGAGTTACGCCCGCGCAACTGACCTATGGCTGCAACCTACGACTTCCTGGAGACTTCTTCACCACCTCGCCATCACCAGAAAACACCCTGGACTACAACTTCGTCGAAAAACTACGAAAAATAATAGACGACAACAAGCCACGAAACGCATCGACGTCACATCGAAACAGCAGGCGTATTTTCGTTCACAAGGATTTGAAAACATGTAGTCACGCCTTCATCAGGACTGATGCAGTTCGAAAACCACTCCAAACTCCATATGAAGGCCCATACAAAATACTTTCACGAACCGACAAGCTATTCAAACTTCAATTACCGAACCGACAGTATTTACACTATTTCGATCGACCGACTGAAGCCCGCCTACATTATAGAAGATTTTCAAGATAGTTCACATCAAGACATTTCACTCCCGGATTCGTCATCACAAATCATCATCACACAGCACTGCAGTCCCATTCCAACCGCAATCGCCCGCGCGTTAAATAACGTCAATGACCTGCCGCCGCGTGCCAGCAGGGAGCCGCCCGCATCGCACACGCCGCCCGCGCGATCCAGTTTACGCATCCCGGCCGCGCCTGATACAGCGCTACTTCCCGCCACAAGACAAACTCGCTCCGGAAGGAACATCAAGTTACCGGTACGCTTTCGCTAAGGAGGGAGTCCTGTAGCCACTACAGCATACGTCGCGCTGAAAATTCATCACCATATTTGGTCATCAACTTGCATCGCACGCGCTATTCGTCGACAACTCCAAATTAGGAAACATATCGGGACACGGGAGCAGTGTCGCACCGCGCCAGCCAATCAAAACACAGGAACGAGAACATTACCTTATTTGGCTATTTGTTTGTCCCTAACCACTGTATATAAACCCGAATTTTGTAAATAAATTATTCATTCGACTATCGACTCAGGAGCATAGAACACGCATTATTATTTACCTCCAGCTAGGTACACGTACCCTACTACACACACCATCGTTAGCATTCATAAGCTACAACTCCAATATGGGGCTGACTGTTGATACTTCCATTACTATCTAAATTTCATTTAACTTAGGGCCCCATAATAATTCGCCTAGAGTGGGACCTTAATGCTGTCTTGATTTTTTATCATTTTTTTTAATGTTTTTTTTTTATCTGCTTACTTTGATCACATTATTCAATGTAGTAATAAGCGCAGAGCCAACTTCTCTTATAATTCTTGAAATTATTTAATGCGGTATTTTGAATAAAAAATTTAGACTCCAATAGATACCTTAGAGTCAATGCCAAACGTACTTTTGATGGAATTGCCATTCGAAATTTACTACCTTTATTGGATATCAATGGTTCCACCATTCTAAGTATGATTTCAAAATCAGTAGCTGACATTCGTACAAAATTATAAAATTCCATAGAATTTTCCGTCATCAAATCTGAAAATAGTTCCTCCATTGATCCGCTGAAAACATTTACAACAATATCAGTGGTAGGTACTGATGAAAAAAATTATATATATTATGCTGGTAATATATATAATTTTTTTCATCAGTACCTACCACTGATATTGTTGTAAATGTTTTCAGCCCGCCCCGGCTTCGCCTGTGGTACATACATAGCCTATGTCACTCAGGGACAACTTACCTATCCAACGGTGAGAGTTTTTGAAATCGGTCCAGTAGTTTTTGAGTTTAATTTTATTACTTTGGGGCTAGCTCAGTGTGATTTGTCCTTACATATTATTATTATTACATATTACATATTCGTTACTAACAAAGAAACAAATCTTTCCTTTTTATAATATTCGTATAGAAGTATATATTAGAATAGGTAACCTGGTATCTTCTTTATATATCTATAGCTATGTTGCATAAGGGAAAGCCTGTAAAAACGAGCTGTATTGGAAATAAATAAAATATAAAAATATAAATATAATATATAATATCATATTTATTACTGAAAATATATACAAAGTATAAGTAGGGGAAGAGTGCTTAAGATGACATAGTCAGATAAGATGACACACCTGCCGAATTTTTTAAATATTCGCGCTACAGGTGATCCCGTGACGTTTTAGAGATTGCCTGTAGGTGTCGCTAGTAAGGACAGTAACAACGCGTTGCAAAGTAGTAGTAGATTTTGTGATTTTATGTGAGAGAAAATATATCTATGCTTTTGTTTGGTGGTGAAAATACACGTAAGGTAAGAATATTTTTGTTTGAATTAATTTTCATTGTAAACAGGGGTTATTATACGGCACAAATATTGATACGACGGTATTCTAACCTAAAAGATTTTGTCATGATCTTTGAATGAAACTTTTATTATCTATTTGGTAAGATGACATACAAGACCTCGGTGTAAGATGACATACATAGTATGTCATCTTACACCGACTATGTAAACTGATGATACTTTTTATTATTAGGAGGTGGTATTTATTATATTCGCAGGTGCATTTATTATGAAGTTGAGCTTTTATGTTTGGGTGGTGGTACTATACAGAATGCCTGGAAATTACAAACGAACATCGACGCGGAAGAGTTGGTCACAGGAAGACATGAAGATGGCTATCGAAGCCGTAAAGGAAAATAGGATGGGTTGGCTTTTAGCATCTAAACATTTTAATGTGCCTCAAGCTACCCTTCGTCGTCATTTCTATAGTACGCCCGTAAATCTAGGTCGATTCAAACCTACTTTTGATGCAGATATGAAAAAATTACTAGTGAATCGAAAAGACTCGAAAGTCGTTTTTTTGGATTTAATACAACTGAAATCATAAAATTAGCTTTCGAATTTGCTGAAAAACTAAAGCTGGATCACAGATTTGATAAAAGCAAAAAAATAGCTGGCTGGGATTGGTTAAAAGGGTTTAGAGAACGCAATCCTGATATCTCACTCAGAGCTCCAGAGGCAACATCAGCAGCAAGGGCAAGGGCATTCAATAAGCCTCAAGTAATGAAGTTCTTTTCTCTTTTAGAAAAAGTAGTGACTGATAATGGGATCCAGGCCCATAGAATATACAATATGGACGAATCTGGACTGAGCACTGTTCAAAAGCCCGCAAAAGTCTTTGCATCTAAAGGAAAAAAACAAGTCGGCGCTGTTACAAGTGATGAACGTGGTGAGCATTACACTGTTGTTTGCTGTGTTAACGCCATAGGAAATTCTGTTCCACTCGCGATAATTATCCCGAAGAAAAAATCACAAAGTTGAATATTTTGACGGTGCCCCACCAGGTACTTTAGGGTTATGCTACCCCTCGGGCTATATGGTTGGTGACTTATTTTTGAAATGGGTGTGTCATTTTGTTGCTTTTGTGAATGCTTCTGCTACAAACAAGGTACTGTTAATCTTAGATGGTCATTCCAGCCAAAAAAATCTGGAAGCGCTTGAATTTGCCAAGGCTAACGGCGTGATAATGATTTGTCTTCCACCGCATTGCACTCACCGCATGCAACCAACTGATGTATCATTTTTTGGTCCGCTAAGGCATATTATGATCGCGAGCTGACAGCCTGGATGAAAAACCATTCTGACAGGACAGTAGGCTTATTTCAAGTTGCTGGCATTTTTGGTAGAGCTTACAAAAATGCAGCTACCGTTAAGAACATAACGAGTGGTTTTATGAAAACTGGGATTTATCCATTTAACCCTCATTATTTAACATCGAATATCGTAAAAACAAGTCCTCAGGAAAAACTCCTGAGGACTTGTTTTTACCTAGTGAAGTTACCGAAAACGAATTAAACGATGATGAGCTGGTTGCCAGTACTTCATCTCAGCCCCAACAAAATAACGAGAAGTCCGAATCCTTGGAATCCACTGACGCAGAGGAAGAGCTGATAAACTATGCAGCTCATAACTCTCACAAGCAAGTAGATCCTGTGGAAGATGCCACTAGAGAAATAGAAACTCGTCCTTCGTCTCCAACAATCTTGTCACCAAATTTGCTTTTAAGGACTGCTTTTGCAGAAATTGAAGTACCTACTGCACTGAACAAAAACCTTATATTTCAAAAAAGTCCATTACCTCTGATACAGTTGACACAAAACTTTGTTATAAATTTGTTAAAGAATCATGAAGTAAATATTTCATCCTGTCTCCATCTAATGCACAACTCTGCTTCTAAGAATATTCAAGAACAGTTGAACGTCACCACTGCTCCAAAAAATGACTATCAAAGTAAGATTAATGATGACAAAGCTGATTTTAAAAAAAATGGTGGACAATCGACACTTTTGAAATTAGAAATAATGACTTCCAAAAGTTGCATTCTGAGTGAAATTTCACCACTACCAAAAGCTGCTTCTACAGGAAAATTAAGAGTAAAAAGAAAAGTCGGTAGATCGCAGGTTTTCACTTCTAGTCCTTTTATGAAAGAAATTAAAGCCCAAGTAAAGCAGAAGAAAGAAAAGGAAAATCGTATAGCTCTTAAAAAACAAAAGCAAGCGAAACGTGTCATTTTTGTAGATAATGATGTGGAGTTTAAACCAGCAGAGAAAAAAATTAAGGCCAAGGGAGATCAAAAGAACTCAAAGCCAAGTATTTTGGTCGATAACAAGAACGTCGAGAAAGATAATAAAGTAGGACCTGAGCCTGCGCCCAAAAAACATAGACCTAAGTGAACTCGAAAACAAAAGCAGCATATTATTTTTGATGACGACGAAAACCTTGAGCATCCTTTCGATAAGGGATATTATTAATTGCACATCTAATAAATAATCACCCATCAATTTAATCTCATCATTTATATACTTTTTTACATCAAATAAATCAACAATCTTATCATAAGTACTGATTGCACAGCAAATAAATACTGACTGCACATCAAATTTATTAGGTTAGGGCAAACCTATAGGTTAGGTTATGTTAGAACTGCGACCAACACACGCACGAGCCGAGCGAGCGAAGCGAGCGTGCCGCGGCAGCGGCCGGCGAGTGCTAGGAAAGTTCTATCCATTTTACTGCGCCACAAATATAAATTGCAGTTTGTTTAGTAATATTTTCAGTTGAGTATTTTGCTGTGCAATCAGTAATTTTGATTTGCGTTTAAATACTACCCTTTCGATAATGAGGACGATGGAGAAAATGATGCAGCTTGTATTTACTGCAATGAACTATTTAGTCAATCTAGGCCAAAAGAACATTGGCTAATGTGTCAAATTTGTTCCAAATGGTGTCATGCACTATGCGCTGGCATACCAGTAAAAACTAAACAATTTATCTGCGAACTGTGTTCATAAAATTGTTAATGTATAAGACGACATACCACTAAAGTCTAAGATGACATACTATGTCATCTTTAACTATAGATATGTCGTCTTACACACGCAGAACTAAGTGCAATTAATGCTTGTTTTTTTAATTTTATACCCAGTTTATTGTTCTGAAACTATAATAATTTCGTTGATTATGAAACAATTAACAATAAAAGAAAGATACTGATCTCATTACGACTTTATTTATTTCGAATATTTGTGTATAAGTGTGCTTAAGATGACATAACAGAAAGTATGTCATCTTAAGCACACTTCCCCTACCACTAACAAACATGATTGGCTTTGGGTCGGACGGATGTAACGTCATGATGGGCGTTAATGATTAAGTCAAAACGCATTTGTTGCAAGACTTACCAGGGATTGTGATTACAAAATGTGTTTTCGTTGGGCTTGTAAGGCTTGCAAAGAAATCCCGGAATCAGTAAAGCACATTGCTCGGGACATATATTCTCTTTTTTTAAACAGTAACAAAAGACAATTTTATTTTCGAAATTTTCAATCTTTTGTTGAAGTTGAGCTACATAAAATATTGAAACCTTTTTAAACAAGATGGCTTTCCCTAACAGCAGTAGTCGCAAGAATCTTAGAGCAATGGGAGACGATGCGCTTATTTTTTATTGATTTTACTACAAACCCAATCCACAAAAGTAAAGCCGAGGTGAGAAATCGTGCAATATCCAGTTTAGAAAAGCTGTGTGATCCTTTTTACAAGCTATAAGAAATTTCCTCAGGACCGGTGCCTTACAAATAAAATAACGTTATGATATGGAAGACCCTGTACTGTCAAAACTCCAAGCTCTAGGACCAGTATCAGCTCTCTCCAACTATTACAGGGATCTTGTCCCAACATTGAAGCCGCTCATGGATGTCCTGCCACAAATAAGTGCGTCTTTTAATGATGCAACAAAACAACAGATAGACGATCAATGGCAAAGATTGCGTTTTATAAAAGTTCGAAATCCTCAACCGATTGAAGATATTAGGAACTTGATGAATTTTGGGCAATGTTACTTAAACCAAAGATTTTTCCGAATTGGTTAGTTTTGCTCTCGCAGTTCTGTCTTTGCCTCATGCAAATAAATGCAGACTGTGAGCGGATTTTCAGTAAAACCAATTTAATAACAGACCTGAGAAATCGTTTAATTACAGATACAGTAAATAGCACGCTAATAGCTGCCGATAGTATTAAAGGCCCAAATCGTCAAGGTGATTGCGTGAATTTTAAACTGTCGAAGAAAATATATTCCAGAATGACTACTGAAATTCTCTATAATAAAAACAAAGACGATTTAACCAATATCCCTGACATTGAGTATGATTATTAAGAAAATATTACTATTTTAATTAAGTGCCTACTACTATTTACCTAGACTTCCCGTATAGAATATGTTTGGTCTGTACATAAATAAATATGGATTTGAAGCTGGATATTATAAAAAAGCGTGTCAAGAAGAGTAAAGAGCGTGACAAGAGTGCCGATAGAGGGCACGCTTAAGTAAACATAGAACCCTCGATCTTCTCGACAAAAAAAAAATAGTAATAACGTACGAAAAAGTTATTAAAACGTACAATACAGTATTGAAAATACATGGAAATATATAGTGCAGTGTAACATTACGTTAATATTAGAGATACAGTGAACCAGTACTTTCAAGAAACAGTGCATAAAAAAGGAACAAATAAACATTAAAAGTACAATACAAAGTAATAAACAGTGTAAATTGGACCATAAGACTTTAAAATAAAAATTATAAGAACTGAACTATATAAAATATATAAAAATCATTTCATACGAGATTTTAATTTTCGTTATATTTTGGTCTTGTTACATACTACTTACATAGTAACATACTTTCAAAAAGCTTTAAAGAATATAACGCCAGACTGCATTAAAAATGCATCTTTATGGTCCACAATATATTGATACGTCAAAACTCACAAAGCGGAATACAGTTTCTAATCTAGCAAACGAAAACCAAAAAGAAGAAAGAAGCAATTATAAGAACTGAACTATATAAAATATATAAAAATCATTTCATACGAGATTTTAATTTTCGTTATATTTTGGTCTTGTTACATACTACTTACATAGTAAAATACTTTCAAAAAGCTTTAAAGAATATAACGCCAGACTGCATTAAAAATGCATCTTTATGGTCCACAATATATTGATACGTCAAAACTCACAAAGCGGAATACAGTTTCTAATCTAGCAAACGAAAACCAATAAAAAGAAAAAAGAAGCAATTTTTTGGAAACCGAAATTACAAAAAATTTTGATCAAGTTAGACCTATTATACTTATATTATATATAACATTCTTTACTATGAAGACAGAAATGTTCTCGAAAACAAAGCATTAAATGAAGATTTGAATATCTTTATAGTATGGGCGCACCACAAACAGATGACAATTTTGCTAGTCTAGTTCCGCACCTGCTACATTAAACAGGGAATCTTCACCAACTTCAGATAGCGTATTATCTAGTAGCACGTGTATAATGCAAGAAAATGATATGCCAACAGACATCGATGACAACAGCAAAGTAAGCAGTGCACTCGACCTCAAAGCGCCATCTTTCACACGTCAATGGGTGTGTGTTCGCCTGCTCTCGCCCCTCGACAAGGCGAGAACGGGGGAGAGGTGCGGGGACGGAGCATGGGACCTTAGGAGATTCCGTTCTGTATGTAATACTGTTACTGTCTTCTGTGCCAGTGCACTAGACGATGTCTTTTAAACAGTGGTACCAACGTCAAATGCCCATTGACAACAAAGATATTTCAATTTTTTTTTTTAAAGACAAGAGTGCACTTATCTTTTAAATTAATGTTAGTATTTTCCTTTAGTTTTCAGAGTTCTGCCGAAGGCCTGAAATGAAATAGCAAGTGCCTTGTTCCACTGCCTGAGTACAGCAGTGGAGAAACATGAAAACGCGGACGCCCGCGCGGTTTATATATAAAAGTTCCTTGCGCGGGCGTCCGGCGTGTGCCACCGCTCGTGCTACGTCCCGGGCGTCCGTCGCAGGAAAGCGGGGCCCGCCTCCCCGCGACGGATGCACGCGCGGGGGCACGCGACGGACGCAGTTTTAAGCCGACGGCTATCTACAATTTATCAAAGAGCATGCAACTGTTTATCGTTTGGGAACAGAGGAACAAACATAACAATGGAAAGAAGCGAGTACTGAAATTTTTAAACAACAAATATTCAATTCAGAGATGCAAAAGATTTTTTTTTTAATACTTTTAAACTATCGCGTTGCATTATAATTAAATTAATGCATACGGGAATTAACGCGAAACGTACCTTTTTTTTTATTATTATTTATTTTATTTATTTTGCTGACGTTTCGGTGAAACCCGGCAAAAACGTCAGCAAAATAAATAATAAAAAAAAGGTACGTTTCGCGTTAATTCCCGTATGCATTAATTTAATAAAAGATTTTTTATGAAAAGAAACAAGCAAAAAACTAATGTTTAGTGCGTGGTGAGGAGCATTACAGGAGTATATAATAATATCTGCAAGAAAACTAAGTCCCTTAGCCAAATAAATTTGTGTAATAAGTTTTATTATTTACTTCATAATTTTTCAAAACTAAAAACCTACTGTAACACCAAACTACACACCGATTTTGATGAAATTCCTATTGGACCACTTGACAAGTATACCCTTTCAAACAAAAAATTAATTTTCCAAATCGGTCCAGGCGTCTCTGAGTAATCGGGGAACATACATAAATAAAACACAAATGATTCCGAATTGAGAACCTTCTAATAAATTAATAACTCCAACAATTAATGGAACTCTTCTAGCCAGACGAACAATCCGTAATCACGGTAATTGTACACAATTCCAAGTACCAAACGAGATGATTCGTAAAATGAATGATAAAAAACAGTGTGACCTACATGCGACAGAATCAGAAGTACTAGAAACTATTCAAAACCTACATGGTGAAGAATAAAATAAGTAAGTTTAAAAGTAGTACACGCATAGAACATACATACATTACTTGTATTTTTTTATTATTATTAAAGCCTTTCAAATAAACATTTTATGCAATATGGGAGCGTTCAAGTATTACGTAACGCAATTTGGGGGGGCGGGGGGGTCTCGTAAAACGTTACGATGCGTTACACGGGCGGGAGGGGGTCCTTCTTACAACACGTTACGTAACATTATTTCTTTTTTTATATAAAAAAATAGGGAAATAAAACTCCCAAATTGGCAACCCTTTTCGTTTACGTTTTACGGGGAATCTCTCGATTGTATTAGTCTGGTCGCCATTTTTAATTTGTTCTCGCATGTTGGTAAACCTTTTCGTTTATATTTCACGGGGAATCCATAGATTGTATTGTACGTCATTTAATGTTGTTTTTGTTGTCAGTATTCGTTAGTGTTTATGCAGAAGCAAATTGCTGTAGTCGCTGTTATTAAAGTGAGTTCATAGTGTTCATACTGTAATGTCCTCAAAAGAAGGAGATTTGTATCATCAGCTGTTCTTGGCCTATAAAGGCTCTCATGCTGACTTGCCAGCGCAAGTATGTCAAAAAAATGCCAATGAAATTTGGAAAACGGCTAAAGAAAAACTAAAAAACAAAGGAAAGTTTATAGAACATATAAATGATGTTATACGAGAGTTGAAGGTGAAGGCCACGAAGAAGAAAGCAACAATGCTTAGTTATTTTACACAAGTAAGTTTACTACTAAAATGTAATAATGACATAAGTATTATATTTAGTCCAAACCTTGATTTTTCATAAAAGAACTGGTCATAAGTATTTTATATTTCTAGCTACCTATGCAAACATCAAGCACGCCAGCAACACTATGGCCCAATGCTCCCTCGACTTCGCGTGCTCCTCAACAAAAACAGGTGCATCTGCTTATATGTGTTGTATACCTATTATGTTCTTTTTTATCGCATGTGTCAATAATACCTATTCTTAATTAATTTTCTCTTGGTCTATAGGATTCGAATGTTGTAGCTTCATCCACGTGTTCATCTCTCATGGAATCGATTGTCGCAGTCGCTGGACATGAAAGCACTGCCGTCAAACGAAAGATGAGCGATATCCACGAGGAGCAAAGTCAGAATACTGATGGGGAAACTGTGGAGACATCGTCTACGGAACCAGACAAGACTTTGGTTGATTCGGTCATCACTAAAAATGTTCCAAGCAAACCGGCTCAAGAAACTCTTATGAAGAAAATTGGTCTACTGCAACAAAAAATAAATGTTCTCACTGAAGCAAGGGACACTGGTATAGCCAAAGATGATGTTCATGACGAAATAAAAAAGCTACGCAAAGAGTTGAAAGAAGAAGAGAAATGTTTGAAGAAAAAAAGAGACTCTGCTAAGCGTGCAAAAAAATTTCGAGCCAAAGAAAAACTGGAGAAAACTGAACGTCAGAGAAACAATCCTGCTGCAGCACAACCTCGAACTGGCCCTGGACAGCCCTCTTTAGTTGACTCGCAACCTGCTCTCCTAGAGACAATTAATATTGCCATTCATGGCAGCGCTGCTGATGAACGCCGCCGAACAGAGATGATTAGGAGTTGTCTCACTCTGTCCGAACTGCATGAAAGGCTGTTGTTAATGGGATTCCAAATTTCTCGAAGCGGCACATATCTTCATTTACTCCCACGCGTTTCTAACACACAAGAGGGAAGAAGACACGTACGTACTGTACCCGTAAAGTTAGCAAGACCACAGACCGAGATGCACAAAAAACACGAGGACGGGGAATTTTGCACTGCTACAATCAGGTCATTGGAATCTCTCGCTTCGCTTCTGGGACCGCAGCAAGTATTCGTTCTCTCACAAGACGATAAGGCACGTGTACCGATAGGTTTACCGGCAGTAAAAAGTCAGAGCCCTCTTTTAATGCATATGGAATACAGAATACTTTTACCTGATCATGACTGGGTCGTGGCAGAGCGGCACAAACTTATTCCTTCTGTATACGCCGGCGTCAACGTAGAACCTAACAATTTCGGTAGGGAAGAAGCTGTTGGGTACAGCGGGCCGACACACATATCCATAAGGAGCGGGAAACACTCATCCTCCACAGCGAACACCCACGCTTATGATTTCGAATCACTTTTATCAATACCTTCATTCAAATCCTTAATGATGACAGAATCGAACACCGTGAAGCCAGTAATCATCATCTTTGTAGATGGTGGGCCGGACGAAAACCCGCGTTATCGCAAAGTCAAGAACTTTGCGATTGAACACTTTAAAAAATACAACCTGGACGCCCTGTTTATAGCGACTAATGCTCCTGGGCGGAGCGCATATAACCGAGTTGAGCGTCGCATGGCTCCCCTCAGCAAACGACTGGCAGGCGTCATTTTGCCTCATGAACATTTTGGTTCTCATCTCGACGACAAAGGAATGACTACGGATGATGATTTGGAAAAACGCAATTTTCAGCACGCTGGGGAAACACTTGCAGAAGTGTGGAGAAATGAAAATTGATAATTATGACGTTTCGGCGGAGTATAGACAGCCCGAAGATAGCATGCAGGATCCAGCAGAACCAAATCTGGCGTGGTATAGCGTTCACGTCCGTGAATCGCAATATTTCTTACAGGTTATAAAATGCGCAGATGAATCCTGCTGTTCACCACCGAGAAGTGCATTGAAATCTGTGTTTACGGATACTTTCATGCCGCCACCTTGCCCAATACTTCAAACCCCAAGCAAGCTCGTAGTACCCAGTTTGTTAGACAAAGGAAAATCCAAGTTTTCGCCACTTCTTGTAAGGTTGTCCGTTAATCTGTCACCTCCTCTAGAAGGGTTTAAGCAGATGCCTTACGATTTCTTTTGTCCATCTGTACAATCCGACCTAAAGAAAAAAGTATGTCCAACCTGTGGGATCTATTTCACATCTCACAGGAGTGTTCAAATGCACTGTCGTTACGTGCATGGCAAGACTGTCCAAGACCATTGTGAAACTAGAGTACGGCCACAGCGCCTTGCTGCCAGAAGGGCAAATGAGCTTCTCTGCATTGTGCGTCGTTATGAAACATCGTCTGAGGATGCTGACTGGCTCGACGAAGACGAAGTTGATGCAAGTGGCTTAACAATTCCAGAACCGTCTTCGTCTGCACTCCAGGTGCCAGTGATGAAAGAATCTGAGTGGCTAGCAAACCCGTGGACAGAGGAGCAGTAATTTCAATCGAATTGTTTTTATAGACCTACTTAGATACTTGGTTAATAGTTGATTATTTTTTAATTTTGTTAAGAATACGATTTTATTTCGAGTAAAATGTTTAATTTCAGTTGGGTTTCTGTTTATAATTGCATTGCCAAAGGTTAAAATAAATATGTTATTTTATTTGAAGAATTTATTAGAAAAAAAGCTAAAATACTTAGGAGAATGAAGGAGAAAAACAATTGTGTTTTGTAAAGCCAAAAATTTATAAAAAACTAAACAAAATACGCAGGTGTTGCGAATTAAAAATCTCTTGTTTTATTATAAGGCAATTAAAACTATACGAAGGATAAAAACTATAACAACTTTTTGCGACTTCAGGGTAAAAATGATGACTTGAGTGTTACGTAACCTTTAGAGAGGGGGGTGGGGGGGGGGGGTACAGAAAAACGTTACGGAGCGTTACAGTGGGGGGAGGGGGGGGTCAAAAATCTTCAAAAATTGCGTTACGTAATACTTGAACGCTCCCTATGGCATTTTTCTTAGTACTCCCTAAAAATCCGGCAATTTTAGAATTAGAATGCGGCAACCCTAAATTTGTCAGGAACAACACTGCTTCTTGTTTTTATTGAAGTCGGTTAAAAAGTGCGAGCCACGTCGCATCGCGTCGTCTCGGTGTGAGCTGACTCTTACTTCCAAGCCATGCGAACAAGCTTCGATTTAAATCACTTGAATATAGTTCTTTTCCAAAGCTTAAAAGCTTAGAAGAGCTTCAAAGATTTCAACAACAAAATCCCGCATTTACTTTTTTTTAGTTTCTTATTGTTTAACTACAAAAGAATAAACATCTGTTGAGCAAAAATAATACACTCGTTCTGGCACTTTTCTTGCTGAAACGATTGTGCATTATTTTTAGTATCATTTTTGCTCAACAGATCTTTTTTTGAAAGAAGACGGTTAATGTTTTTGCAGTGCTGCCCACTGGGCTGGATGTACAAACGACGACAAAATCTCAATCTGCTGCACGAGCTCGCAAGCAACGCAGTCTACATGGCAGCTGTCAGTGCTGTCACACTCCGTGCTCACTCAGCTCCGACTGTAACTGGCCACGTACACTGCATCGCCCTCGCTCACGCAGCATACCATACAACCAAGTAACTGTGGGTAACAAACATTCACAAAACATCGCCGTCTAATAAGATATAAACCCTGCTGCTGGCCTGCACTGCAGTGTGCAACTCGTGACATTAAATGTACAGCTTCAAAATTATTCCATGAAAGAGAAATTCCTCAACTAGAATGAAGAAATGAATATCATTCCCTTTTTAGGGAGGATTTAGAGGGGATTCCCTGACATGACGGGCTTTTTGTAATACATATTAAACTTTAAACATTTGTTTGACAATAGTAGTTTATTAAAGAAACATGCATATGCATGGGATATTAGTACAATGTCAGACGCATATAAAGATCTTCGAAATCCTCACCTTAAAGACCTCTCTGTAGGGGGATACAACTCGGTTTGGCTGCTTTTAGAAAACTAAAGACGTCTTCTAATCACGTCGAATCCCACAATGTTTGAAAACCCGCCTTTTTATCAACGCCTTCCAACGATGATGTCGCTGAAACATGGCCGCTTACCGATGAGGCTGTATGCCGAAGAGTTGCACATAGAGCAATGAAGCGAGCCATGCTAGGCATCAAACTTCAAGATCGAGTTCCCAACACATTTATTCGGCAAAGAACGAAAGTTCAAGGTATTAGAAAACGAGTGACAGAACTCAAATGGAGGAGAGAGCAAGACGGCAAGCAGCTGGAGCTAAATATGTTAATATTTTGCTCCATATTTTTTCATTAATGGTAAACGCAGCGTAGGCCGTTCATTGGCAAAACTGACGACATCAGAAAGTCCGCTGGTCGAACGTGGATGAGAGTAGCTGAGGGCCATGGTAAATGGAATTCATTGAAATAGGCCTATACACAACAGTGGGAGGATCAAGGCTGCGAATGATATGTGATAAAGACGCATGTAGAATGTTCCTGCAGCTGCACTGAACTTCTGAACTCAGTGAATTGTCTGCTCCATGTTTCATTCTTCCACTTTAAGCAAATTAGTTGATGTTTGTTGTGGCTTTTTAAGTGGGTTCTTCAGCAAGAGCTTCTACTCCTCATTTAGGAACAATATGTCTTTTCTTTTGAGTCTCTTCCAATAAGAGCGAGTTGTCAGCCCGGCAGCCAGTTCATTAGGGTGGACCTCCAATTTTCCCTTTTCTATCTATTATTCAAGAACTACGTTCTTGGCATTCGAGTAGTTTCCATGTCTGGATCTCCTGAGCCCTCCTTTTGACCTCCCTATACAACACGGCGTCAACTTTCTCCTTTACTTGATCTATAAATGCTCTTCTTGGTCTTCCCTTTCCTCTTCTTGCTTTTACTTTTCCTTCTATTACGTTTTTGATAAATTGATCGTGTTTTATAAGATGACCAAACCTTCATTCAACAGAGACCTTTAGTATCATCAGTTTTAATCTGTTATTTCATTACACTTCCTTTGAGATTGTCAACTGCAAAAGAAAAAAAAAATATTGATACTTACATACTCTATTTGCACATTTAGTAGTCTTAGGTTAAGTTGGAACAGACATATAAGTAGTAAATAGTGACCTTACAAATTATTGCCTCCGTGGTCCAGTGGTCATGGCGTTTACCTTGTGATCTGGAGGTTGTGGGTTTAAATCCCACTGTGAAGCATACTTTTTGAAAAGTTGTTTTCAGTCTGGTTAGGATATTGCAGGATTGTATCACCTGATTATCCGAAAAGATGATTCCTTGCTTTCGAAGGCACGTAAATTTGTGGGTCTCAGGACCTCTAGCATTTGGTTTAAAACCTATCCTAGGATTGGTTCTGGTCTACCATTTGGGGTGCGGAGGTCAGACGGTAGTCGCTCTGTGGAAAAACCAGTAACCTCGTTAATTCACCTAGGTTAGGTAGCAGACCACGGGCTCTGAAGCAATACCACAGGATGCAACCGGGTACTTTCAGACCAGCATTGAAACTTGTACAATCAGATGGGGTTAAATACAGACCGCACTATTGTAACCCACCACTACAAATGAATGACACATAAAAAACTACAAGTAAATACATACATACTATCACACCTGTTTCCCACAGGCACCCACAGGGGTAGGCAGTAAATAAAATAAAAGTAAGTAAATAAAAATAGAAAATACCTTCAACTTGAGAAACAATGCTTCCTCTTCAAAACCCAATCTCTGAAGCTCACATACGTTAAGTGGCAGTCTGCAGTAACATTCAATGCAATGTCAATCTCACATGTCTCAGCTCTTAATCATGTTAAAGTATGTAGACTTGGGTTCTGGCGATTTTCACACAAATCCTGTAAACAAAAACTTTTTATTTTACACTGCTTCAGATCCTGTGACCAGATAGGGAAGTAATACAGAGTCTTTTGGTTAAAACTATGGTGAGACACAGACATTACTATTTGTTACACGGGTAACTTATGTGAAAAATCAGCTACTGGCCACATGTTTCGACCTCATCCGGAGGTAGTCATCAGGGCGAATATGACGCGCGACGCCGCACGACGACGTCCCGAACCACAAATTCTGTGGTTCATGAGTGACCCGTGTAACATAGTAATACAGTCCCTTGAATATTAAATAATTGAAAGTCTGATATGATGAGTATAAGACATCTGCCTTTATAAACCAAGTGTAGTGATCATAATCCGAGCGTATTCCCAGTTGCATCCTCAGCAAAACGCTTCAGAGCCTGGGGTCCTCTTTCTAAACTAAGTGATTTGACAGAGTTACTGGTTTTTACCGTAGCGACTGCTGTCTGACCTCTGCAAACCATAGGGCAGACCAGAATCAAACCTAAGATAGGTTACAAACGCTGAAGGCATTCGGGACCCACAGCTTTACGTGCCTTCCGAAGCACGGAAACATCTTTCTTTTAGGATATTCAGTAGCCTGAAAAACCCAAACCAGACTGAAAGCAACTTTTCACAGTCTGCTCTAATATTATACCAATATTAGTTATATATTATACCAAGTGTAGTATAGTACAAAAAAGCTAGCATATAGTGTTACAATTATACCATGTATATATAGCAGCAATCTAATTAAATTAGCCAGCTAATTAGATGCCTACAAGATGATAGATGTACAAGTACAATATAGGATTCTTCAAATTTGCCGCCTCATTGTAAACGGAGGGAGGGAGGGGGGTGCATACAAATAAGAGTAGGAGTTGCCGCCCTTAACCAGCCGCTATTTATATATTTATTTTTACCTGTAACCCCCCCTTTCCCAAAAACGCCCCCTATCGCCCCTTTGTATCTGACGCCCTGGGCGGTCGCCCAACCGCACCCTACCCTAACGCCGCTACTGCTTGCAGGCAACATCTCAATCAACCTGCACCGTTGACTGTTGCTGCCTGGTCTGTCACTGACAGTTCGCAGGGAGTGAGGCAGCTGCACTGGCTCTTCTGAGACGCGCTACATCTTCCCACCATCTTCCTCCGAGCTGTAACCACTGGTGCTGTCATATCTGACACAAAACTATCTGCATAAGTTGTAACCAGATTTGCGTGCACCAGCATATCTTGTCTGCTTACCATTTCATTGTTATAGAAAACACAGGTAAGGAATATGTATTTATCTTCAATATAGGTACTGAATCCGTTCTCGTTCTTTACAAACATATTTGATAGCAGTGCAGTTGTCGTTGCAAACGTAAAATTCAATTTATTTATCTTAATCTTTGTTGTAGTGATTAATAAAAGTACCTAGATACATACTACTCTTGTCCCATGCTCTTGATGCTCTTGTTTATATAAATACAAATATACCTTCATCACCTCTATCATGTATGAAATATTGATTTGATAATTAATTAATAATGACAATGACAAGAGAAAAAAATCTGTACTACCCTACGGGCCATAAACGTAGTATCTCTAGACGCTTCATAAAAAATAGCAGCAGAATAACTATATCTGCTCTACTCGCACTAATTTGTCCGGCTCATATGAACGAAGCGAGATAGCGCTAGAGTGCATCGCCATCTTGAAATGCCGCGCGCCGTCAGCCGACCGGTTGAAGTACTCACGTTGCCAGCTGGACGTATGCGAGTCAATTGTGTTTTTAACAAAAATTTATAAATCAAGTTGTTTTATCGTTACTGTTTGTGTGGAAACAAGTGCTAAGATGCCTATCCTGTGTTCTGCTCTCGGTTGTTTCAGCCACCAAGGTATTTTGAGCGGAACAGGACAAAAAATATCCTTCCATCGGTAAGTCGTATTAAATACATTCGAGGAAGAAAATGATATTAAGGCTTAATTCGAGTAAAACAGCATGTTGACTTGTAGTTGTGTTCGTTGGTAATTGGCGTAACAAAGTTTCGAATTCATTATTAGTAAAATGAACTCATTTTTATGTTTGTATTCATTGACTGTACCATTTTTGACAACTGAAATACCCTTGAAATTTAATCGTAGTGCTGCACCTAAATAGGTTGCTATCGATAAGTTTATAGGTACTTATTTCCCCATTCTGTGGCTAATTTAATGAACGATATAACTATTTTATAATACATAAGTATTCTATTTTAGGTGTACCACATTAGGTATATTGTATTTTGTTTTTATTGCAGATTCCCAAAGGATAAAATTTTGAAAGAAAAATGGGTCAGGAATATCAGACGTGGAGAATGGACTCCTTCTAAATATTTAAGATTTGTTCACTGCATTTTGAACCCACTTGCTATCGTGAAGGATCAGATCAAAAACTGTTACATTCATATGCATATGTCGCACATTTAGATCTTTTTCATAGGCAGGCATTATTACTTAACCATTTAAACATTCCTTTGTTATTTGGATTAGATTAAATTGTGAACGAAGTCACGTGACAGCTGCTTTGTGAGTCGATTGGAGTTCATGCTGACGATATGTACAATGACAACCGACTTACCCGATGATTCATAAGAAACCCGACTACTCTGCGTGACCGTTCAAATTTAATCGCAATTCAAAGTTTACAGTGATATACATATTTACATAATTACTTCTATGTGTTTTTATACTTTTATGAACGTCTTTTTGTTATATTCTGTTTTTATATATTTTTTTAGTCTTATATGTGACCGATAAAAACGTCGGATGTAAGATAACAGTGCTGTGGTAACATATTAATCTTCATCGCCGTATTTAATTAAGATTCTGACTATTTTTTTCAGATCATAACTACTTACGAAACTTTAATTTTGATTTAAAGTGCATTTAGTAAGTATTGGAAAATAGTAGCGTGTAATAGTTTTAATAAATACTCTTCTCTCACTCGCGAAGTTGGTGTTTGTAAAAAACATTTTTGGCAATAAATACAAGTATGAGAAATTCGAGATGTTTTTTTAACAACTAGGACCCATTTCCTTTGGGTATCCCATAACAAACACCAACTTCGCGAGTGAGTGAAGAGTATTGTCTGCCATTAATTGTCATTATCGATAAATTGCAAATCCCATCATCCCTGCTCTGCCCATCACTAATAGTATACATTAATATAAACAAATTTGTATAGCACAAATGGCGACATGAGGGTTTTAAGTAGTAAGTGTTGCAGTATATCGAACTCTGTCACTCTTATAACATTTCTTATTTGTAAAAAAGAAAAGGCTATAGTGTTTTCCGTTCATTTTTTTAAGTTTCCTCTATACATTATTGCTCTGTGCTACGGGCCCTACGGCCTACCCCTTATCTTTTTGGACATACTATCTAACCTCTCGTCAGAAAGTATTATTTTCTTTGCTATCTAATTTGTGCCCCATAAACCTAACTTAGCTTTCTTTAGCACAAACTATATAGGGATCACGGATCAGACGGACGTGTCGGTACTGGCTTTTTGTATCGTAGCATTCGTAGCGTTCTCGTCGCTGATTTGTTCTCGTAGATTGTATTACAACCAATCCAGTTACTGATCTCAGAAATTCCCTTTTAACAATTCAACTTTTTAAACTAAACTTTTTGATTAAAGAAAATCTCGGCAAAGAAATCGTTATACCAATCAGCCTTTTAGCAAAAAAAAAAGTGGGTGGGGGAGGGGGCCCAAAATAGCGTGCTGGTGGGCACTGTGCAGCTTACTTTATTGATAATTATAATTATAATTAGTTATCTATTTTTAAAATAGGCTCCCTATTTTACTGAAATGTATGAAAGAATAAACAAATAAAATAAGGTTAGTTCATTTATTACATATACAACATACGTGTCAAAGAGATTCGAAATGCAAACACCATTGTTTTAATCATTAATCACTTCACGTAATTATTCTTCGCGATAGATGAGCACCAACCAACAGAATGTTCTAGGTAAGAAAAGAAGTAGGCAAAGGCTTCGTAAGGTCTTGGGGCACTGTTTTGTGATAGAACAGGTACAGTCCGCGCGGTTCAGTCTAACTGAAGACACACCTGGAACAAAACAAATAACTCATAAAACTTCTGAACAATATCTATTTACACAATTGAAGGGGTCATAAACGCAGCATTTGTTATATCTGGACGTAGTGTAGGCCAAATCCTCTGGCTACTCTGGCTAAGTATGGCTCTGTTAGTACAGAGAGGGTCGTGCTCCTGCAGTGGAGACTAAAAAAGACCTGAGGATGACATTTTTAACTAATTTTTTTTTAAAAGTTCTACAACAAACATTTTATAGTTGGTATATGTAAAAAATATGATAAGATAGAATCAATAAATAAATAGCTCAATTGAAAATATGTACCTGAGGCTATTTCCACAAATTCCAACTGTGTCAAACGAGAAGTGGGACGTAGATGCAGCATTAGCATTTGTTATATCTGAAAAGAAAATTAATAATATAAATAAGAGATAAATATATTTCAATGTTAAATTTTGACAACAAATCAATTAACTAGTGTTTTCTCATATGTACAGTAGCTAAATCACAATTATTCTTTTTATTATCATCATTGTATCAGCTACATGAATTCCACTGCTGATGAATTTTTTAGTATAGGTAATCAATAAGACAGATAATGTGCTGATTGAACACATGGAATACTTTCACCATTCCTTCTTCTCATAAAAATCCCAAAGATATTTTCTGGTAGAAATGAAATTTATTTTGCATAAGTGTCGTACAATAGATGGAATACATTAAATCAGGATCGTACACTTAGCTGTTTCCAGCATGCATAAAATAGGTAGGTACTAACATTTTTTGTACAATTTAACAGAGTACTTACTAAACAAATGCCAAAAAATACAGTACAACAGTAGACAGCACTTAGCGCTAAGATTATACCTATTATGCATAAATCTTGTAGATTAAGTACAATAAAATAAAGTCACAAATCAAAGTTGTTTTTTTTCTGAAAAAGAATAATAATAAACATCAACTTCTCCAAAGGGAGACTTCAAAAGGTCCAGGGTTAAAACACCCGTTAGCGTGAATCCAAAGGATATAAAAATATAAGTTGGTATTACTTATCATTTGAACATGCAAACTTATTTATCGCACTAAATTGACAAATGAATAGTTTTGCGTTATTATTGTATGAACAGAGTACCTAATATTATTTTACTGAATGGATAGATGGATGGATGCTCAAGGCCGTGCGAAGTAGAGAAGGAAAAGCCGGTAAGCGGATCCCGGGCTTCACAGCATTACAGCTAAGGATGCAACTGGGAATACGCTAAGATGAGAGAGTAATATTATTTTACATACCTTCCTTCCTCATATGAGTTCTGTAAAGTACTGTACTGAATCTGTTTCCAAGTAAAAAGAGTGTCTCTTATGTCTGACGAGACTAGCAACTCAACTTGCGCTACTAAAACCGATTAATTGCATCCATCCACTTATTTCGCAGCTCAGTTCTATATTGAATGGAAATCAATGAAGATAGTGTTTCCTTTTACTCCCATAAAGGATCACATGGCACCAAGATATACCACCAGAGGCACCAGAGCACACACGAACTTGAGATGAGAGCTGAGCGATTAATTTAAAAACAGAATAAACAAACAAGATAGAGGATGGGCGAAATTCGGCGAAAACCACTGACCTCCTATATACAAGTACGTGTACTTGTATATAATTATGGAGGTCACACGCGAAAACGGAAAAGCGGAAAGGGCTGGGAGGGGTAGTGTAACGTCAAAAGCCAATTGCTAATACATAACTACAGTATATTCTTACGATCACAGACCACAGTAGGCGACATTTCGGGCCGTGTTCTGTAGTTTCTGTCGTCTACGTCTGAGGTCTACGTCGTCCGTCTGTCACTGTCCTGTCAAATCCAATACGTCAACTATACTTGCTTCCGCATCCGGTTTAGTACAACCACAGAATACAGAGTACAAAGTACAACTACGAGACTTTAGTACATACTTAACTAACACTAAACACTGTGACTAAACACTACACTTATGTATTTAAAAAAAAAAATGGTTGCCTGTAAAGTCGGTTTTACGGGCGAAGATTTTACGTGACAACGGCGGCAGACCGATCATAGTTGAGTGGGAGAGAGACGCAAGGCATTCGGCGGGCCTCTCTCTCGTTCGGTGACTCATCGTAACGTTACCGAGCGTTACACTTTTTCATAAGTGACTCCCAGCCGCAACCTAATTTAAGACGTTGTCACGTCAAAATGCGAGTTTTCATGAACAGCAAGCTTTAGTTTTCTCTGGGTTACTCGCCTGGCCAAGAATATAGGCGTCTGCGTATGCTAGTGCGCACGCGCGTATGCGGCGTACGTGAGCGTGTGCAGCGACAGCGAGCGACTTGTACCTAAGAGTATCGTACCGCAGAGAAGCTTTTCAAGCCCTGTGCAACAGGAAAACAGCACGGGAGGTAACGATATAGAATAACAGATCCTTTTTTTCCCTGCACCTAGCAGTCCGTCAGAAAAAAAAAATTCTTGATTATTGGTTTCACCCAAAGAATTTATAATAATAATCTCACAAAAACAACATTGAAAATTAAACTTAATGCCACATACATAAAGCTCATATTTTCATTACCTAAAGTTTTAGGCATCCCTTTCCCGCAAACTGTCAGTGCAATAAAGTAGAAGGAGAGCTGGTCACAGGTGATTTGAAATAAATTGAAGCTACAGTGTAACCATTTCGACTCGATAAGAAGGATAAGGGGAGAGCTATAACATTAGGTACAATTTTTGGGAACTGCTTTGCCATATCGTAAGCATTCTAGATTTGTATACAATTTCTTTGGTTTCACTTCGCGGCTACGAATATGCGCGACAGCGACGGCGACATGGGAATGCGACAGAAATAAATACAAGGAAATGTATGAAGCATGCCACGATCAACGACAACGGCAACTTTTCCGGCGTATATTGGTGCGACACAAGTGCGACAAGACGCGCGTATTCCTGTTGCCAGGTTAGCTGTTATACCCCAAACACTTCACACAAGCCTAGCTACTTTAAATATCCCTATAAATATGCTTTACACATTACAAAAGGCAGTTATATTAAATTCATGCCGCATTACAAGAAAGTTCCTAGAATAAAACAGTACCGCTTACTTTGATACTCTAACCTTTGTTCAAGGAAACTTAATTTCATTTCCTTAAAACAATTTGCACTTGGCTTCCTCCCGTATTATTTAAACCTCTTTTCAGTAAAAGAGAGAAGAATTATTTCTAAAACCTAAAAATTAATAAGACCAAGAGGGCTCGCAGTCGCAGAGTCGTTACAGCTGTTGCTCCAGGGATGGAAGTGTTAAAGGGCATCACGCCGCGAGTAATTACTTCGGAGAAAGCGCTGCATACACCTCTCGACACCCCTGAGTCGCCCACACCGGTGTTGGCCCTTTGCTGACAACATTCGTTGACTTGTTTGAAGGGCCCATCTAGTGGGCGGCAAGCCACCACCTGCCACAAAAATAATCGGTAATCATGATTATACTCGTAGCAGGTGCCGTTAGTTCTATTGCAATAGCCCAGCGTCAGTCCATCCCAACTTCAATCAATCAATCAATACTTTATTTGCATCCTTAATGTATATGCATAGGTCGTTTTACAATAGTGCAGAATCAATTAAGGACCCTGAGGGGCGCAGCAATCGAAGAGGGGCTGACTTGTCTAATTTCGTATATTTAGTGTCAATAATTTAAATTACATATTTAGTCTATTTAAAAGGATAGGAAAGTAGTTTTTGTACAAATGTCAAAGATTCAAAACAAATTTCATATAATTGATATTGAAAGGATTTAATTTTATGTAGAGAATATTGAATGATAAATGGGTTATTTATATTGTTATTTATTTAAAATGCAGTGAATTGTACTATGCGAAATTATTAATAATTATTCTTTTAAATTTCATATATTTTAAATTATTTTATCTTCCAGATATTCTGTTATTGTGTAATATTCATAACCTATAAACATCATTCCATAACCTATAAACCTTTCCCTTTTCTTGCAATAGATCCTTCTCCTGCCTAAACCTATTCAAGGGTATACTTTACGTTGGTATATCCAAGAATGGGTTTTGGCGGGAGCGTCACATTACATCAACTTCTCCAAAGGGCCTCTACGTGTTGGATCTGTAACGCAAGCCTCCCAAAGGACCTGGGTGAAAAGACCCGTGAATCCAAAGGAGATACAAATAATAATAACAAAAATCTTTATTTTTCTCTCTTTTTGTACATATACATAGCGTTATAATGTAACTTATGTCTAAATTAGATTTATCTTAGGCTATTTTAAAATCATAATATAGGTATTGGTTATAATTTTTGTGAAGAGAGCAGTATGGTTTATAAATTAATTAAAACTAATTATTTAACCATTGGTTCTTCCGCTAGGCAATACCTGTCATGTAGGCAACCAGTATACCAAGTTGCGTTTATTATTATTATATTAAGGCATTTTATTTCAAATTCTAAGTTAAAAACCTAAACTGGCAATATTCCGCGGACAAAATCGCGTGAATTTCTGGCATGGTTGGCAGTGGCAGTAATCTCAGTACAAGAAACCGGGAAATTCATGTTTTATGATACCAAATAGCGAAGTAATATATTTTCATATAGTGTTAATGTATACTATGACTTTTTTATCTTATCGTATAATACATTTGTACGGCGCAGGCTTCGGTTTTCACCTAGGCCTACGCCATACACGAAGAGATGTTGATGTTACTTGATAATGCTGGGTTGGATATGGATGGAGACACAAGACCACGTCACGTTGAAACTGTTTTATTGTTGATAACTCACATGTTGTAGAGTTGGGTGTGACGGGTCCTTTCTCGATCGCTGCTCGATAGTGTCTCATTTAATAGTTATTCATTGATATAAAATGTTATGTTAAAACAGCTGATACGCGACCTACATAGTATGCAGCCGCGTGCAGCCGAAATGTGCGAGTATAGCTCGTACATACTACCAACCCCAAAAGATGAGGGATAGATCGAGTAAGGAACAGTCACTTGACATGATAGTGATACATAAGAGAAATATATGAATGTAGGTTATGTTCGCTTTACGCTTCTTGATGCTGCAGCACGCGACGTAGGGATTTGTCTTGGCTTTGTCTATCCGCTGCTGCTGCTGCTGCGCGTCCTCCCGACCCGTTTCACTCGAACAGGAATTCTTGAGATGTCTGTTGTTGTTGATTAATTTTTTTAAGGAACACATGGTACGAGTATAGGTCGCAAGGACATGATGTTGATCTTTAATTTAATGTTTGATTTCTTGAAAATTGTTATCATTCGATGTGACGTATTTCATTATTGTATGTATCCGCTGTCCGACGAAGTAGTAGGCACGCAGTTTTTGCAAGCTTGCAAATTGTTGTCACCGGCCTTGTGCAATGTCCATGTCGTTGAACTTGTGATGTGTAATGCAAGTAGGCATTTCTTGAAAGTATCACATGATGTTTTTTGTAATTTGGTTGAATGAATATCTTGATAAATTATATGTTGGTTTGCCTGTACATTTCTTGTAAATAACCACAGTGTTCGTAGTTTATCGAATAGTATAATATACATTGTTGAGAAAATGAAGAATCCACCACCTTGTTCGTGGCGTAGCTCTATGTGTGATTGTTGGTGTCCAGCTGAACGACGGAGACTTCCCACTGTATGTGGCGAAGCTCCAATGTTTGTTAAATGTTAATGTTTTGTCCAGCTGAACGATGGAGACTTCCCACTGTTTGCGGTGAAGCTCCAATGTTTGTTTAATGTTAATGTTATGTCCAGCTGAACGACGGAGACTTCCCACTGTTTGTGGTGAAGCTCCAATGTTTGTTAAATGTTAATGTTATGTCCAGCTGAACGGCGAAGACTTCCCACTGTTTGCAGTGAAGCTCCAATGTTTGATAATGATATGTTGATGATCTGCTAGACAACGAACTAAGGTAGCGTCGGAACTTACTTGATAAATGATGAAAGAGTTTTGTTGTAAATAACACTGTGGTTTTACTGCTGGTGGTGTTGACACATGATACTTGTTCTTGATAGCTTCTTGATAGAGCTTTTTCGTGTGTTTCCATGTTTGCGCTGACTGCTTCGGATTACTCGCGCCCCTGCGATATATGCGCCTTCTCAATTCAACTGGTGAGACCCGCTTGTGGGAGGCCAGTGAACCGATTCGCTACGTATCGCAAAAGGGCCCGAAATCCATCCGGCTCGAAGGACCATTATGTACGGCGCAGGCTACGGTTTTCACCTAGGCCTACGCCATACACGAAGAGATGAAGCTTCAACTAAAGCTTAAAGATGGCATAACTAGTAAAATGTATTAAATATTTTAATAAAAATCTGTAAGATGGCACTAGTAGAGCAGTCTTTAGAAATACCACTAAAAAATCTTGTAACATTGGTAGATTATAATAAACAACAAAAAAATATTTATGCAGTAATAAAAATATTTAAAACGATTAATACATATGAAAAGCGATTTATAATAAAATTATACAATCAGACACCACAAGAAGAAATCGCAAGGTAAAAATATATAGTTTATTGAAAAGGATATGTATATTTCGCGAAATTATAAATGGCAACACCGTAGTAGTTTTGGTATGGCGGACCAGGACCATAGAAGAATATTGTATATACTGAAATAGATAAGAAACTGAAGCTTTAACATTAAATCAAACCAGTGGCGCCATCTGGTAGCAAGGTTTCACAACACCAAAGGAATAAAATGGTAAAAAAAATATTCCGTGAGCGGGACTTGAACTCGCAATCTTGGTTCAAATACGATACGATACAACCATGTTCTAAACAACTGAGATATCACATGTTCTACATCGTATGGCGAATTTTTCTTCCATTTGATATTCCTAGTCTATAACACGCATTAGGAATTAGGTTAGAAGTTATTGGCTAAATGGCGTTTTATTGAATTTTTTTATCAAAATTCTGCAATGTTCTAAGTTTCATAGGCATGACCAAGACTCCGCTAGGAGTAATAAAGTTCTGTGTGGCGGACTGGGCGAACACAAAACAATTTGATTTATTTTTAAGTCAAGAGTGCGGCACTCTTGAGTACCGGCACTCTGAGTGCCGGTATTCGGTGTCTTTTTGCGCTGGCGCAGTTATCTTGTGGTGTTTTTGACTATTCCTTGAATTTCCGTAAAACAAATAGAAAATGCAGTAACATAACTACAGAAAGCAGGTCTCACCTCACCATCGTTGCTACAATATGCGACGAAGAAGCGAACAACAGAAATGCAATGAAAATATGAGGAAAATATATTAAATAAACGAATCCAAAGCAGCTTGGCTCAAAGAAGAAAACGAACAAAAAGAAAGTATAATGATTATCAACAAGCAAGAAGTTATACCATTATATGACCCACCGCACCTCTTGGCCTTCCAAGAATCTCGAATTCCGAATGCCCTTGCATTCGGAATAATTTCCTTACAAAAAATGTAAAATATCTAAGAGGGACAGCACCGATTGGCTAAATGGGGTCATATAAAAATACTGCACCTAGAAAACCCCGAGTACCTACAGAGGCGTTTGCCTTTTACTCGTATGTACCAAAATTAACGTCGAATCATGTACACGCAGAAAAAATAAATAAAATGAAGGTGAAATATGCCTCACAACACAAATTTTCAGTCTAATATGGGATATTTAGCAGGTAATAAAATACCCAAAATGTTATCAATGTGTTATCATTTTGATTTGATAACATTTTTTTAATACTTTATTTAGTTATCTTTGCTATTATTTCGGTTTATGAACCTGATTCATATTTCTCTTTCAGATAAAGGCATCTTGCCAAGCGAGTGCAAGGAAACAGCAGACTTTCTTCTTTTCATGGACAGTTTATTTGACTGTCAATGGCAGCTTTGACAAAAAGAAGCATTGAGAGGCAGGCCCTCGTCATCGAAAACAATACAGAGCTATCGTCGATCTGTGGTGATTACAGATGTGAAGCCGGTTGTTATCATAGCCAGCCAGCCGGTAACCAGCCGCTTTTTTCGCTGACTATGGTGATCACCTATAAACAGCAGCTGTCTACGGATGACATGTCATTATGTTTATTATTGAATCTGTTTTATGTCCTAAGTGATTATTTATGTTTATTTACTTTCACGTAAATTCAGAATTAATAATAGGGTATATTCATGCTATTTTTTTATTTTTTTAAACGATTCTATAAGTTATTATATAACCGGAAAAAAATATAACACTTACAGAATATTATTAAATAAGCTTAAAAAAATAATTAAAATTACTATTATTTTTGGACGACTATAAACGCGGTGCCATTTTGCGCTTTTTTCTGTGACGTCACCGTGCATTGTCAATGTCATAGATACACTTATATGTCAGTGTCAGTCAAGTGAAAATTACAAATTCAAAATATTATCAACAAAACTTGGCAAAATCATCGTTTTGGCTAAACGATAGAGCCATTACCCAAAAAAAGAAAGAAAGAACGAAGTTTTGGATTCACAGTTTTATTTTATAAGTAATACTATCTAATTTGTGATTATAAGTGAGTGATTAAAGCTTTTAATATCAATTCATTACAAATGGAAGGGCGCACAAAATCTTATTATAAATATTGTATGGTTCCTATGTGCAAAAATAACATCGTAACTGCACCTGACAAAATATATTTTCATATGCCCAAAGATGCAAATGTAAGGAATCATTCCGCGTATTAGGGTTCGCTGTTTTACAAAACCGAGCTGTAATGCCAAACAGCTAGAGGTTTAGTAAATTAGCGGATTATACCATTCAACTGCAACTGTACATATCTATTGTGAACAAAAAATACATATTGTGAGCAAAATGAGTAGTGTCATCCTTTGCAAAACTACACAGTAGTATTGTAAGTACCTACTTCAATTATTTATAATTTAATAGGTAGTAGACTAGCTGCCTGCTACTATAAGCTATAAGATAATGTACTACCTACCGTAATTAATTAAACAAATTTATATTATTTAAGAAAAAAAATACCCAAAATTCTCCAAAAGATTTATTTTTTTTCTCTAAAATTTCCCATTTTTACCCAGAATTGCGAAAAAAATACCCAATCTGGTAAGTACAAATGACTTATTGACAGTGACAGATAGTCTTCTTCTTTTTAATTTGTGATTGACAGCACAGACTATTTAGAAAATTAAGTTTGACAGTGTTTCGTGACGTCACGTGGCGTTTCGGAAATTTGCGAGGGAATTTTAAAAATACAGCTTTTACATAATTAATTTCTCAATGGAAACACGTTAAATTGAAAAGATATATATATGGGTATTTTTCTTTAGCAATGAAGTATACACATCATTTTTTTTGTTCGTTTCTGAATCACATGCATATTGTCTATTCACGTAAGCGCTCTGTCCTATTTCATAGTTGTGACGATGTTATTTTAAAATATTTAATTTAAATTTTAAGGTTTCATCTTACTCGGGTTAATCACATAATACTAACTACACGAAACACAAAACGGACGTCGTAGTAGTAGTTTTACATGTTTACGTATGACGACCGTTTTGATGAGATGTGAAATTATTATATTGGCTGGTTTTTAGGGTTCTATTACTGAGACTCCGCTGTCTGTCCGTCTGTCACAGGGCTCTATCTTTTGAACCGTAATAGCTAGACACTTGAAATTTTTACCGATTATGTATTACTGTGGCCACTATAACAACAAATACTAAAAATAAAAAAAAGTTGAAAATTAAAGAGAGTCGTCATACAAAAAATTTGTTTTTTCAGCGTTTTTTAACTAGATCTTTATAATGGCAATAACTAGATACTAAAAAAAATTTACAGATTATGTATAACTATGACCGCTATAACAACAAATACTAAAAATAAGAAAAAGTTAAAAACGTAAGGGTCATCATACAAAAAACGTGTTTATTTCAGCGTTTTTAACTTGATCTTTATAATGGCATTAACTAGATACTTGAAAATGTCACAGATTATGTATAGCTATGACCGCTATAACAAAAAATACTAAAAATAAGAAAAAGTTAATAATTAAGTGTGTTCGTCATACAAGAAACGTGTTTCTTCAGCGTTTTAAAACATTGTACGGTTGTACGGAACCCTTCATGTACGAGTTCGACTCGCACTTGCCTGTTTATTTATTGGGATTTATTGAATACTTAACGACTGTATTTAATGTTTTGTGATTATCTGACTTACAAAACTTGTGATTTGTTATAATATATTTGAATTTTAATATATGTATGTATAAATAAGCCTATTATTTTATTTTTTGGCTTATTTCGCAATGTCTGGTAAAGGTACGGTACCAACAAACGATTAGTCCATGATTTACGCTAGTAATACCTAGGTAAGTCCATGAGATAAGTTAAAAATTAATATTTTTAAATTTCAGTAGCGCTAATTTTGAAATAGTTCATCACATTGTGAAGTAAGGCCAAACTTCCTTCAAAACCTAACAAACCTACCTTTCTACTATACATAAGTATTGTATATAAGTACCTACCTACTAAGTACCTACCTATATACATTAATGCCTACTAGAAATAACAGATGGTGTTGTCTATGCATCGAAAATTTTATTTCCGGTTTTATGCATCAAGTTAGGTCTATTTCAGTATATACAAAAGTACTCTTTGATGGTTGGTAAGCACACACACGCCGTTGCCGTCGCTGTCTCGCATATTCGTGGCCAAGCGGCAGTTTTATGGAAAGACTTTATTTTATGGCATGGCAACATTTAGAAAAGGGTTCTGGACTTCTGGCTGGCTGGTTGACAAATAAATATAAAAAAGTATTTTGCTTGCTATGCTAGGTTGTTACAAATGGTGATTGTTAAATTTACTATGACTGAGTCTGTAATTGTCTATTTTTTAGTTTGTTAGGCTCGAGCTCTAATCTTTATTTTACCTTTAAAGTTGCAGTGAATGTCTCGTTAGTAAACATTGATAAATTGGATCGTGGATATTTCTCGCTGTGACATACCTACACGTGTTACTTTTCTTCTTCATTCAGGATCCGCCTGTCTCCTTGGTTGCCTACTGCATTTTATGTTGCATGGGAGCTAAAACGTATTTCCAATGATATCAGTGTATCAGCCTTGATCTTATTGATCCTGCTAAGGGTTTCCTCGTACTTATGTTTGCGAGGCAACCCGATTTATTCTGGCGATAAAATTCTTTAACAGTGTTGAGGTCACCATAGTGTCTGTCAGTCTATTGTTGTGGTATTTCAATTAAAATTTTCAACGAAATGAATGTGGATGTGTTACATAAAATTATATTGTTTGATAACTAAATGTCGATTGAAATCTCGGCTGTCCAAACCCAAAGCCTAGCAAGTACATCTGACTTAATTTTACAGGAGAAGACATCAAACATTTTTTTCTGCCTTTTAGAATTCTATTCTTTTTTTATGCATTTTTTGTTTTCGTAGGAATAAGTATAAATTGTTCTTCCTTGTGAAATACATAAATTGAATCTAAGTGCTACTGGACAAGTTTTATGTGCCCTACTAATGACTACTTTCGATACTTCAAGATATTTATGACACCAAACCAATAGCAAATACCTAGTAAGGTTTCCACCTAGGTTTTTGAATTGGTTTCTTTAAAGGTTCTGTTTAAGATTTAACATTGAAAACCTAGCTAAAACACTAACTAGGTTTCTAAATTTGATTCTCTATTTTCTTCAAAACCTTATATCTCATTTCAATCTAGTAAGTTATATAATGTTAGCAAAGAAACTACTGGCTTAAAAAAATTGTTTATTATTGACGAACATGAGTTACATAATGATGAAACTTGAATTTCCATTGTGTATGAATGAAACACATCAAAACACAATGGAAATTCAAGTTTCTTCTGTCATTTCACCTTGAGTTTGGAGATCTATTGATTGATCGTTCACCGGCAGTTGATGCCAAAATACCTGTCTTGTTACAGGCATTAAAGGCACCAGTTTGGCAACAATCACATCCTTTTTTCGAGCAGGAATACCTCGAGTAGCTGGTATTTCTTCAGGAAGCCCATCTACTTTATACTTTTTAGGTAGGAAGTCCAACTCGGCAAACGGTTGATCAAAACTGAAAATGATAAAAGTCATTAATAAGCGTAAAATAAATTGAAATCTTATTATTATATTTACAATAGCCAACAATTAATAAATAACCTTGTCTTGTATAGAATGTTTCTTGAACCAGCAACAAATTTTACTTGGACTACTTGGTTGAGTAAGAAAGATTTCATCAAATCCTCATCATTATTTTTCCTTGGTGCCCTTTTCTTCTTTGGCCAGTTCCTACAACCATCTAATTCTTTAACCTTTATTTTTTGTCTTGAACTATTAACTACATCCTTAAAGTCTTCGAAGTCCGAAACATCACCCTGCCTTTTAATTTTTCTTTCAATGTTTCCATGCACTGAATCTGCGGTCATATGCGTATGTCCTTTAGGTTAGTAACTAATAGTCACAGTCTCTATTGTTGTTTCTGTATTTACAATTGTAGTCAAAGCCGTAAATAGAGTCCAGTTTTTATTTTGAGCGGTGCTATTATCAGCCCAAATATGAAAATGCTGGCAATCTCTTTGATCCTTCATGAATGTAAAAATAGCATCAACAATGTTGGAAGCCTCACGTCCTGCTTGACCTTCATGCCAAACTATGCAAACAGCTGGGTCAGGAGATTGCTTACTGATAGGTGCAAAAGTTAGATTAAATGTTATCAATCGACTTATAAAAACAGCTTCTTTGATTTGGGGCATTATTGGTAGTAAGATCACTTTTTGTAAATCCATTGAAAAATACTTTACATGTTTTGAATTCCTCTGTGTCGCATCAATTTTGTACTTTTCAAGAGCCTGATCAGATTTAGTTTTATGTAAAGAAAATTTTTGTTTTAAATCGTCTGGTATAAGAGATTCATCTGCGTATTTTTTACTTTCTTCTGAATAAAAGAAACATTCATCGCATTTGTCTCCTCGAGGCATATTAAAAGATATCTTCATTTTTTTCATCTCTTTCCTGTAAGTTTCATCAGAACATTTTATTTCAGGGTATTTAGTTTTAAAATCACTGTGCATTTCACGTACTGTTAATTCTCTAGGCAAGTATTTCGTAAAAGGTGAATGATGTCTACGGTAATGACTGACAGTAGGGTTGTAACTAAGAATATGTTCTTGGATTAAATTTTTGTCGATTTCTATTCTTTTTCCACCTCTCTTTTCTCCACTTAAAGATGCAAATAATTGACCCTTCTTTACAGCTTTTGATAACTCAGTTATAGGTCCATCAGTTCTCAAGCCAAGTGTATCTAGGAAAAAGCGCTTGCAAACGGGAATTAAATCTTGATTGTTCTCCTTTCCTGGCAGGTAATAGTAACGTGTTTCATTTCTGGATGGAACAGCAGAAGTGGTATCAATTTTTCGTCTTTTTATTACTGACAATTGAACAAACTTATTTAGAAATGAACGCCTTGCCTGAAATTTTAAATTCCAATACTGTTCCCAAATTGTCAGTCGTTCTTGTTCCGAAAATTTTATACATTGTCTCCGGCACTTTCCATCGCAGGACCTACGAATCATAGGGTGCTTTAACATGTTTTTATTTTTAAATATGCTATCGTTGGGCACATTATTTGAAATAAAAATTGGTCCAGGATATTGTGCTATAAAAATCGATCTTGTATTGGTCTCTGTAATAGTATCAGTAACATTCGCAATGCATTCTTGTGTTTCTTGATGTGGCGCCATCACACAAGTAAGGGCATTTTCACCATCAATCAACGCTTGATCTTCGCTAGGATCAAATAAATCTGATATTGTGCTCTCATCAAAATCTTGATCAGGTACGTATAGTGGATCCGCGACAGAGTCATCGTCACTAAAGTCGATGTTAAGGTGATCTGTAATGGATGCAGACTGAATGCCAGAACCAGATGGTCGAGATAGTGCATAGTTATTGGTGTCATCGACTTTATGGTGATCTGTAATGGATGCAGACTGAATGCCAGAACCAGATGGTCGAGATAGTGCATAGTTATTGGTGTCATCGACTTTATGGTGATCTGTAATGGATGCAGACTGAATGCCAGAACCAGATGGTCGAGATAGTGCATAGTTATTGGTGTCATCGACTTTATGGTGATCTGTAATGGATGCAGACTGAATGCCAGAACCAGATGTTCGAGATAGTGCATAGTTATTGGTGTCATCGACTTTATGGTGACCTGTAATGGATGCAGACTGAATGCCAGAACCAGAGGGCTGATATATTGCATAGTGGTTAGTTTCATCGAATTTATGGTGATCTGTCATAGATGCAGACTGAATGCCAGAACCAGAGGGTTGAGATAATGCATAGTGGTTGGTGACATGCGTGTTAGAAGCAGAAGTTGCAGGGGTGCTAGAAAGAAAGAAAGCAAAAAAACAACGCGTATATTAATGAACACCACATAAACACAGTTAACACTTTATTATAGTTATTTTTTAAAGTAAGGTCAGAGTGAAGAAGATGCCAGATTTTTATTATGTTTGGTAGAAATAACTAGAACTCTAAATCTGAGAATAGTCTGTAGTGATATTAGAGAATTCGCTCAATTAAAATCTTTGAAAAAAGCCTTACGTACTATGTGTTCGAGTTCTTATCCAAATATCTATATTTTTATAGTTATTTTACTAACTGACTGACTACTCCGCTGTGACCTTAATTATTGTCAAAGAAGTCATGTTACTAGTGTTAATATTCCACTCCACACACAATCAAAACAGCAAACATGCCGATGTTACTAACGCCACTTGAATGCCACACACATTTCGTTTTACCTACTGATTAAACCTTTAAATAAAAGTATTAAGCAATTATAAATACCTTGATAGAGCTGCTGCTAATATCCGCCTTGATCTATCACTGTTCATTATATTATTCGAGGATAAATAAACAAAATTAACGAAAACAAAGTACACGCACGCACGGCGCAGACGCTAAGTTCTAAATGAGCGAGCGAGTTGAAACGAGTCGTGCCGAACACGGCGCAAGAGCAATGCCCTCCCCATTTCGCCTCACGCGCCTCTTTCACACTGACTTACTATTATTTTTTATAGACGTTATTTGATTATCTAGTTCTATACTTCAGTGATTTTCTAAACCAAAAACCTAGCACGGGACAATTCCAAGTTTGAAAACTTAGTAAAAGACCGTTTTCAAATTCAAAATCCTAGTGAGTTCAATTTACAAATTCGAAAACCTAGCAGGTACCGCATTTAATAGGTTTTTGTAGTTGGAAATGGTACTTGCTAGTTTTTTAAATTTGTAATCTCCGAGTACGAATGACACTTGCTAGGTTTGGCCATATTCGTAACTCTGATTCTATTTTAGATAGAAATAAGGTTGTTTTTGCCTTAGACGCAGCTCAAAATTTTGGAAATATTGGCTTTAAAAAACGTATTTTACAAAAATTGTTCCTTGCTAGGTTTTGGTTTTGGACAGCCGATTCTGTAAACTAGATATCTGAAAATGGAACTTAGCTGAAGTCGTTCAATTCTGAGGTTTAGTGAGATGGTTGGTAATGGATGTTGGACTTTTATTGGCTAACAGTAATGTATTGTAAATTGGACTAGTGAAGAAAAGTTGACTACTTTAATGTGAGGCTACTTACTTGTTTTGGTTCATTACTTAGGCAAGGAAAAAACGAAAATATGTGGGTCTGGGTGATGGTTACATATTTTTACCTTTCGCAGTCAAAAGGGACATATTTTTACCTTTCGCAATAGAAAGGGTGATGTTAAACTATTTCTTAAGGACATCACAACGAGCCTCATTGAGGCAACTGGTAATCTTTGAGTTGGCAGCTATTTCGCTCTACGGTATAGTGTCACAGTGAGGAAAAGTTGCCAGTATTCCGAGTATGTTGTCTCAATGCAGTGCGTCGTTTTTCAATTTTGTATTTTTTTTTATTGAATGTATTTATTATATGTATTTTTTAAAGTAATATTGGTAATATGTTCCCTGAAGGTCAAGTTATGTTTGTGGGGAATTACAGGGCATGCTTTGTTGTGTAGTTCACCATGGCAAAGAGATTAAAACTAAAATCAATATCTGTCTTTTTTATTCTTGTGCTTTTTGATTTGTTGTCTCTATTGAATTGACAATGAGGTTTCATGTTACTTGGTTTATCGGGTGTTTACCAATTGATGTTATTGAGCTGGGCTGGGTTCGTAAAAGAGAAAATGAAATACTTCATAATTTATTTATTTTTTAAATGTGCGTTTTGTTCTTCCTTTCGGATAAAGTTGTTAGTATTATTTATTTCATCCCAGATTTATGCGCACTGGAGAATTATCTAACCTCACTTCTTGGGGCTATCCTCTTCAGACCCAAGTGATAAGCAGATGAAATCAATATTGGGTCAGCAGCTTTTCTGGCTGTAAGAGGGTGAAATAAAACATGTCTATATATATTTTACTTTAATTATTATTATTACCTTAAAAAAAAAATGGTACACATTTGTGTACCTGAGGACTATCTTACACAGAAAGTTACAAGTAGGAGTGATAAATCTCAAAGCAATTGTTTTTCAAAATGCATAAATACACATTGCACTTTACACAAATCGTGCGGCAACGAGATGAACATTCACGATGACGACATTTTGATGCAAATTTGTCGTCCAAGTACCGGGGTAAATGTCCAACTCCATCCAATCTCACGTCAGCAATAGGATGAGCTACGACTGGTCTATGTTTCTTTTTTGGTGCTTCCCCTTCCTCCGTGGTCGCAGTATGCTGTCGCTTTCGGGATCCTGCACCGCCGCTAGTACTTGGTCGTGCAAAAGTAGGGTTTACTGTACCACCTTCGAATCTTGTCATCGCAGTAGCTATATTTAGTCTGTACTGAAGCAGGCCTAGCTGATCTTTACCCTCAATGTCCTCGTGCTTACAACATCTTCTGTACATAATCCAGCAGTTAACTATAGCAAGATCTACAAAGTGACTGAATGCTCTGATAGGCCACTTTTTAGTACGCATCCCACTTCGATAATAGGCTATCAGTCTATCACACAAATCGATGCCGCCCATGCACTTATTGTAGTTCCTAACTACGGCGGGTTGTGGTACATCAATTTTCTTTTTCTGTATTTTGCACCAGCGTTTGCAAGTACTTGCAGGGCTACTACCTACACATGTCGATAGCATGGTGACAACTTTGGAGTCCTTCCATTTTAGCACAGATACTTTTTCGTCGTTTCTGACTTTTTCATCCCATTCTCCTCTTTTCAGTTGTTTATCCGTCTTCAATTTCTTGGAAACTGCCCCAAAGCGATTGTTCATTACTGTCCCTGTCAGGTACACATCTTTTTTATTTTCATTTAGAAAGTCTGCTAGTTTTAGACTCGTGAAAAATCGGTCTGTGTACAAAACACAGTTTTCAGCAACAGTGCGACATAACAGCTTAACTATCCCTGCTCCAAGTCCCAAATCAGTCATGTCTTGTGGAGGAATAGTATTTGAGCCAACATAAATTTCAAAATCAAGGACCAGACCATCTGTAGCTGCTAATACAAAATTCTTCAGTCCTAACGGATTTGGTTTTGAAGGAACGTATTGGCGGTATTCGCACCTCCCAGAGAATGGTATCATCTGTTCATCTATTGACATGTGCAAAGAACGTGGTAGGCTATGACATTTAGTGAGTACCTTATTTAGGATTGGCCGTATCTTCCACAGTTTGTCAGCATTATCACGCTCTGCAGTGTTATCCACAAAATGTAGATAATTTCTAAGCTCGAAGAATCTGTCTCTCGTCATTGTATCCCTAATCAACGGCACGCAAAGATCTCTGCTCCAGTACAGCCTTGCTTGCGGGTATCTCAAAGTACCCATGAGTATTTGGATACCAGTGAATTGTATTATTTCAATGTAATCAGTAGACACTGGCTTTAGGTTTCGATTCTGTGAAGAATATAAGTTTGTTTCATCGGCAACCAATTTCCAAAAATCTAAATCAAAATATTCAAAGAAGGAATGCAAGCAGCTCATGTTTGAAGTACCTTGTGGTAAGAGTACGTCTTCAGTGATATTTGGTCCACGAAGATTCATCTCTTTAGTACGCCAAAATTGACGGGGCACTTCTTGCTGTTCTTCAACAATATCTTGAGTTTCTGATTCTTCAGGCTCGTATTCAGGATCCGAATCTTCAGTAGGTACCTCAAATAACGGCAAGTAATCGGAGTCATCATCATCCCCTGAATAGTCGCCATCACTGTTATTCAACGCTTCTTCAATATCTTTGTCATTCATTATGATCTACGGAAAAAAATTGCATATCAGTTACACAAGCATTCTTTAAAAAAAATAACGTTTAGTCCTGAGGTACACAAATGTGCACCTCACAATCATGATGTAGTTTCACAACGAAAATATACTTTTTCAACAATCCAGTGATTGTATGCCAAACTATAAGTAAATATCTACAAAATAAGTCAATAACATCACTCGAAAACAATAAAATAATATATTTACCTGATTTTTAAATTTTCCGTGTGGGTGTCGCGAGAAAAACCGTTCACGAATAAAATTCAAAACGCGATACGAAGTACTTACTGCGTAAGCAGCTGCCATCTTACGAAGTTTTCAGATACTAATGTTATCTGCCTAATTGCATATAGTAAAAAAAAACAAGACTAGATGGCGCTCTGGGGTTCAGCGTTGAACAAATTAAAGTACACATATGTGTACCCAGGGTCCGAAGAGGCTATTGTAGTTACGCTCTATAAAGTTATCAAGAGCGTTTCTTCTACTACCTGTAGGTCCTCTTGATACGAATAGCGGCACTCCAATTGCCAGGTAGTTGAAATGGAGCACTGGAGCAAAAATATCTTCCATATTAAAGTTGTTGCATTACAGGTGACTGCCTATCTATCTGGAGTAGTGCCAGCTGCAGTACAGTAACATGGTCCTGGAGCTGCGTTGAGTCCTCGTGCAATTCTACGCTGGTGCATAACCTCTATATTAGCTTGATTGGCCGTTGCGGATCCTTGTGCTGAATTTTAATTAAAGTTCACGTTACGTTTATAAAGAGCAACATGTAACGGATTTGCAGGTCCCTCTGATTCCGCGAAGGTTAAATTAATTAAGGTTAAATTAGTGACTTTCATCACATTCTTCTCAGTGAGGTTTAGGCCATCCTTATTCTCCTGTCTGGGGAACTCTACCATCTTAACACGTTAGCTGCCACCCCGGTCACCGGTGACCGGACCCCTACCTACATCTACACGCCGTTACGGTTACCCGTGACCTTAAGGTAAACCTGTTTTTGGAACGAATTTGTGCGCCGGAGGACGCGTTTCTGATACATTTTCTGTACTGAAGTGACCGGAGTGGCGCTGTAGAATACTAAACTTCTTTGGCGTGGTTCCTGCCTACCTAATTTTTTTTACGAAAAAACTAAAATTATGAACATGAGTTTGTGATAAGTAAAAAGCAACTTGTTTGTACTTTTATTACTTATAAAATAGCTTAATTTTAATAAAACTTAGCATAGGGATAGCTTATATATGGTTGAATAACATAATAGAAAAATACTACTTCAATCTCAAATGTTGTACACGTCCATATGAGAATCATAAGGGTTGAAAATTTAGTCGAAGGAAAAATAAAACAACTTCAGTTTGATAATCACAGCGCATTAATTATTATACTTAAAAGTATCAATCATAAATAACATTAAAATATCGAATTAAAAAACTTAAACATAACGATGGGACTTATTAAAACAAGCCAAACAAAAATATGGTTCATTTGGACATTGTTTGCAGTATGTTGCAACTTTCTTTGTTTTATTTTTGGCAACTTTATAACCGAGTATTGCAGTGTTTTTTTTTTTGTAGCATACTGAACAGAAACGTCTTGTGTTTCTAACATTGCCCTCTCGCTTTTGTGCTTCAGTCGTTTTGGTCTTTCAGTATTTTCGGATGTTTCACTATCCATTCCTGAATCTACCAGATACTCCACTAACTGCCTTCTGTACTCTACTATACTTTCTTTAACTTTTTTATTTTCAGTGTACATGATCCTTCCATTTACAACAGCTGTATTCAAAATAACTTCGATTCCTAATTTCTTGTACCATTTTACTGTTTTTCTTAATGGCGACGAATACGCAGTCATCTGGTCACTCATATCGACGGCCCCTTTTGCTTTATTGTAGGCTATTATCATTCTTGGTTTTCGAATTGTCCTGCCCTTTTTAGTAACTGTTGAGAACCCTTTTGAATGCTTTGTCGACAGCATCAACACATCCCGTTTGTCTTTCCATTTTAGTACACATATGCCACGTTCGTTTTCCATTGCAGTAGATTCACCTGGTTTTAACTTAGCCTCTACCACTGCTTTAGGCAAACCTTTCCTATTTTTCCTCAGGGTTCCGACCAAATGAGTACCTTTGTCAAGAAATTGTTTTGCCAACTCTTAATTATAGAGATATGATCCAATACTATGATAGATAAGAAATGCTCTTTAGAAATCTAGTAAGTTACCGACCCTCCTAGATTTTGGTGTAGGAGTTGGAAGATCTTGATTTCTTGGTACAGTTCGGTTCACGGAAGTTGACCACAAATGGCGGCCGTCGCGCATAATGTACATTCATGAAGAAAAAACTTAAGACAAAATAATATTTTATTGTTAGTAAAATAATTTATGTAGGTACGCAATAATATTGTAATTGGTGTTATGAAAATAAATTAAACGTAATAATTTAAAATGATTATTAACACATTAAAAATACATAAAACACATTTAGTCGCTATCGCTGTCAAGTTCCATGATTCCTTCAATCATGGAACTTGAGGAAATCGTGATCTTCGACCTTGAGGAATTAGGGCCGGGTTCCGTGTTACTAGAGGAACTAGGGCCGGGTTCCGAATTGAATTCTTCACCTTCCGATGAATCAGAGAAATCCACATCTGTGAGATCTTCGCTCTCATCTGATTCTCCCACACGAATAATTAATTCATCCGTAAGGTCATCCACGACGTGGTCACTTTTGATATAACTTTCTTCTATCGATTTCACTTTGTCAGTTAATTTTTTCTATTCCTCTGGTCCCATCAGATTAACTTTTTCTTTGATCAAATCAACAACGCAGCCAATATTCCATTTCACGTTTTTGCTACTTACGTAACTTTTATAGAGGCCCAAGCCATTTCTATTGGATTTAAATCCGGATGGTATGGTGGGAGACGGAGAACATCGTGACCATGGTCCATCAAAATATGGTCAATCGAGAATTTTTTGAAACGACCTTTGTTTTTTTTTATTAAATCGTACAATTGAGGTTTAAACATATTGGCATCAAAGCTAATTCCATTTTTGGTAAGCCACGCTTGCATGTCTGATTTGCGAGAATTAGAGATCGGGGCCATATCATATTGTTTGTTATGATATGAGGCGTTGTCTACAACAACAACGGAGTTTGGTGGGAGATTGGGTACCAATTGAGTTCGAATCCATTTTTGGTAATTTTCAAAGTTCATATGGTCATGATAATCGCCCGATTTTGTGCCCGACTTGAAAGTTAATAATGCATTGGGCACAAATCCAGCCTCTGACCCGGCATGAACAATCACGACTCGTTGGCCTTTTGAGATAGGCTTTTTAAGACCTTCTGTAGAACTGTCAGCCCAGCACATGGGTTTAGTGTGTGTGGCATGGACGTATGATTCGTCAGTATAAATGATTGGTCTATTATTTCTACGATATTCTTTGATTTTCTGCAGGTAATTGATTCGTAACAACCTAATAGCGGATGTTTCTATTAAAATTTTTGTCTATTATTTCTACGATATTCTTTGATTTTCTGCAGGTAATTGATTCGTAACAACCTAATAGCGGATGTTTCTATTAAAATTTTTCGGTTATTTTCTGTCCTTTTCCACTTAAATCCAATTTTTTTTATCAATCGACCCAGACTTGTTTTGGATCCTTTAAAATTGATATCTTCACTCAATTTCGCTCGTAACTTTTCTAAAGTCGGCAATTCTTTTTCGGTTATATGAAAGTTATGAATGCATCTCTTAATTACCCCTTTGTCAAAGTCGTCAGCGTCTGTCACAGGGTTACCGCGCGGTCTCTTTTTTCCAGGGGTTCTAAAAACCACTACGAAAGGCGAAGATTTACTTTCTTTTATAATTCTTTGCACTGTCGATACAGTCGTGTTTGTTGCCGCTGCCGTTTTTTTATAAGCTTCGAGTGTTTTAGACTTCCGTGAAAAATATTTGAACACGTCGTACACCATCCTTCTCGACTGTCTGTTCAGAGCACTGCCATTTCCTCGGGGCATATTTACACACCCAAGTCAAAACAAATAAAAAAAGCAACGAAAACTTAACAAGTAACAAAAATAATATAAAACAAATAACTAAAACAACGAAAACTTAACAAGAAACAATTCTAAATAAATAACGAAAACAACGAAACACTTTTCTTTTCAACTGTACTCGAGAGCAGTGGGAGCGTGTCAATACCACTATAGACGAATAGCGACTGAGCGGCCTGCTGCGGCCTGTCACGCCACGCGCGCGCTCCAATGGTGTCGTTCCGTTCTTGACGCATTCCGCCCGCGCCTCACCCCGCACCTCTAAGGGGACCTAAAAAATGCTTTCTGCGCAGTAGTCATCTTTCGTGAACCGATCTGTAAGCTTGGTTGTTCTACTGCTTGAGGCGAGGCTTGGGATGTCTCTGCTTCTAGCAGCACAATCAGCTTTATCGCATCACTCACAGCATCCCTAGAGAGGACAGTGCCCAAACGTAGCAGCTTATCCACATGAGGGTGGGACAATTTTATGTTGGGGAACACCAGAGGAAGGTTTGCAGAGAAGTATTTGGGGGTCCTATTCTTCAGTAGCCCTATGAAACTCTCATGTTTTGCCTTCGGGACTATTGTCTTCTCTAACACCCCCTTAAGAGCATCAGTAGAAATAGGTAGCTTGGTTAATCCTTCTGTTGTACATGGGTCCACATTTATCAAAGAAGATGTTTGGTAAGAGCTCATTGTAGGGAGCTTCCCCACCGGGACTTGAGCAGATGACAAATGTTTTACCCCTGATGCGATTCTCGAATGACACAGTGCAAATATTGAACTCCTCTTTAATGGCAATCAGCTCTGCTTGTACCCCTCCCTGGACAACTGATAAGGTCTCACACATTCCAGAAAGTTGTTTCATCGACGCACCTAGACTTTGCTGACCATCCTTTAAAACACGAATCTCAGACATGATAGCCATTTGGTTACCTTGAATTGATCCAGCTACTTTCAGGACCTGGTTGATCCCTTCTGATAAGCCCTCATATAACATGCGAAATTTATCATTGAGAGGGTCAGATGGTGCATGAACCTGTGCCACCGTCGTGGTTGTATGACGAGTCACTTCAATGTCAGATGGATCAGGCATAGCTTGAGTTACCAAATCTGATATTTGATCCATATCAACAACAAGTGGAGCCTGCTTCCTTTCTTCTTCTGCTATCTCATCCCAATTCTCCTTTTCAGAGAATTTTTCTCTTTCTTCTTCCTCTATATCTGTGGATAGGATCTCCCCCATTTGTTGATTCTCCATATTCTGATCATCAGAAGCGAAAATATCAACAGGGGGAAGGGGTTTAATATCGGGAGTCAATCCGGCAGCTTCCAGAACCTTCCTTCCTTCAAGGGGACCTTTTTCTTTTACTTTTTCCAAAGCCGCAAGTGTAGCCAACCCCTTCATTATATCTGCATTGGTCATCACAGTAGAAGGTGGGTCAACCACCTGTGACAACTCACTTTGTGGACTGATTCCTCCAGACATAGTTAGGTCGGTTATAAAATGGAGAGCTTGTTACCTTGTAATTGATCTTTTGGAAAGATATGATTAGTCCTATAGACTTCAAAGCTCTAAACTAGTATACCAATTATCTGTTGCAACTGTATGTCCCAAATTTAATATGTGATCACATAAAGACATCACAACTTTTGTGGGTGAGGTATTTACAACCTCATTATTTTTACCTGCATAAAATTGCAATTTGCATGTATGGCCTGGTAGTGTACATAGTTTAAATAGTTTTATTCCATACTTGTGTCTTTTGCTCTTATTATATTGCCTAAAGATTATACGGCCTCTGAATGGGACCTGCGTTTCATCGACACATACATCTTCTTTAGGCCCATAGTGTTTTTCAAAATTCGCGTTTAATTTTTCGATGAGAGGTCGTATTTTACAAACAATCTTTAGGATCAGCCGTTTCGATATTTGTGGAGTGCAAATTCTGCAATAATATTTCAAATCTGTTTCGGCTCATGACCTCATCTTTTGTAGTTGGTTTCCACTTATTTGGGCGTGAAGAAGGCTTTTCACTTCTTTCTCGTTGTTCTGCAAACAAATTAGTCTGAACTGCGATTTCTTCGAAGATACCTATTATCTGGTACCATCAGGCTGAAATATTCTCCTTGGACAGCATTCCGCAGTTGACTGGCATATGGTTCCTTCATTCCTATAAAATAATAGAAAATAACTGCAATGAAAGCCGAAGATATTACTAACAAATGAATAATATAAATTCTTAAATAAAAAGGAACAACTATCGTAGCAGTCAATTTTGATTTATCCAGTTTAAGTGTATGTAAGACGATTTATCGTACGTTACACATAGGGGCAACGCAAATAGAAGACGGCGAGACGAAGGTACGGTACAGACACGGCGCAGATACGGTGCAGGCGCGATATCTGCGCAAACAGACGCGGGGACGATACGGCAAGTTAAGTCATTATAGAGCGTGATATTGACGGGATAAGACATGTATTCCTCTTCAGACGAAGATGAAGGTGCACTGGCTTTGCTACAGATTATTAATTTACAGCAAAGACCAAGAAGGTATTGGATACATCCAGTGTGGAGAAATGCAGAAGAGCACAGGTACTATAAAATAATGGAAACATTATATGAATATCCTGATCGTTTTCGCACAGTTTATAAAATGTCACTGGAATGTTACCATATTGTATTGTCAAAAGTAAGAGAAGGACTTCGGAAGCAAGTTACAAATTGGAGAAAACCAATCAGCCCTGAAGAAAGACTACTGATAACTTTAAGGTAAGTGAAACTATTTTTTACAGATCAAACTTTTATTGACAAATCAAAAGATAATATTCATTGAAAATGTTTTTGGTTTAGCATCTTTGCTACAATTAGTATTTATAAATTGCTCTCAGTGTTACAGCTAATTTGAGTATCTGTCAAGCTGTCATCATGTGCTGTCCTTATCTCACAATACAGAATCAGCGCATGCGGACAGGGACAGCACATGACTACTCAAGCTAGCTGTCGCACTAAGAGCCATTTATAAATAAAGTTCAAGGCATTGGATAGTTCTCATTAAAATCACTTATTTCGTCTTCATGACATTGGATAGATGTCTCTGGATTCGGGTGAGGTGTAGCTGGAGTTATTGGTGAAAATATTGGCAAATATAATGTAGTTGGAGTTGCCGGAGGTGCTAAGGATTGTGCTCTTTCATAAGCTCCCGATGTCCGCGTTTGCTGATATTCTGAAATGCTGAGTTGATGATAAGCTTTCTCATCATAAGTGCCCTTTTATTTTGTGGCAGATGAAGCTTTTCCACTAAAAAGAAATATTATGAGACCATATGGTCGAAATCAATTGACTAATGAGAGAAGAGCTTATAATAACAGGTTGTCAAGGGCACGTAAGTCAGTAGAATGTGCCTTTGGTATGTTATCGTCAAAGTTTGGTGGACTTTACACGCCTATTTGCTGCAAACCAGAATATGTTGATAATATTATAAAAGCAATGTGTGTGTTGCATAACGTAATTCGCACATGTGATGGTAAAGAATCAAATCCACGGATTAGAAATAATTTGATAGGAGCAAACATTAACATGCGATTAATGGGAGAAAATCCCTACCATATCAGGGAATATCTTACAACATATCTAACACAACGATCTCCGATTCCGTTTCAGACTAGACATAATGTTTAAAATTTAAATAAAATACATACCTGTTGCACCGACTTTTATTGCTATTTCTTGCCATATTTTGTCTTGCACATTTCTGTTACTGTACCCTGTCTTAGTGTAGTCATAGATATTCGGGTATTGCTCAATTAACTCGCAAAACTCAATATTAAACTCAATTTCGTCACGCATCCTGTATACGAAGCGACGTGCGTCTTGCGTTATCTTTTGTTCGTGACTGAAGGCGGCAAGCGGACGGCGCAGGCACGCCGCTCCTCGCCCCCCGCCACGTCGCCAGCAGATGTAGGCGCAAGCGGCGTCTCGCATTATATACAGTATGAACAAAGATACGTAGCGATATATTTTAAACTGTTCAAATTTTCGTCCATATGGATATTTAAAGGCTGATTTACATTATCAATGTAAATCAGCCTTAATCCATGATTTTAATGAAAATCCGATGTAATTTAACTTATTATGATTTGATTTATGTATTTCGATGTTATTCGTATTTTAAAGTAGTTAAATAGCAAACATAGCGGTTACATATTGCACACATAAGTACAGTCGACAGCACATCAAGCTATACAGTTTGACCTTGAGCACGCCTTTATTGCACTTGTAATAGTGGCGGCTTTCGTAGCGCAATGTTACACTTGATGTGCTGTCGACTGTACATAGGAATTATAATGATACAAAAGGAGGGAATTAGTATTAGAAAAAAAACCGAAAGGATGTGTATTAAATGTTATTTCCACTAAATAGCACCTTGTATAATAATACTCTGTGCCGTACCGTCCCCGCGTCTGTTTGCGCAGATATCGCGCCTGCACCGTATCTGCGCCGTGTTTGTACCGTACCTTCGTCTCGCCGTCTTCTATTTGCGTTGCCCCATAGGTTGAGGCTAAGAGCGTTTTGGTTTATGTACAAAAATTGCGCTGCCCTGCAAACGTTTAATTGATAACTTCTGTTTTTTTAAGTTGGTGAAAAAATAAATGTTGCTGTCTAATAGTAAAAATAAAAATTACCTGTTGGCTCTGTAAAGGCGATAACAGATGGTTGGTGTCCCTTTGGTTCAACCCATTTTTGTGTTGTACTTCCACTCAAACTAGGTGTGTTTTCTGTAATGAACTTTTCCACGGGATGGCATTCTGTCTCGGAATCACTTGTAATAAAAATACGTCTACACTTTCTCGGAATATGAATAACCTCTTCACTATCTGTATCTTGTCTTTCACTCAAATCACAATCCCGTCTTATCTTTTCAAAAATACTAGCTTCAAGTAAATCGATGTCACGTAAATCTTCTTGGGTAATATTAAAATCTTCCAAATCTGAAGTTTCAATATCCATGATTCACAAGGATAGCGTTACGAAAAAACGAAACAAAACTGACAATATAACCCTAATCTAAAGCGACGTGCGCGCTCCTCCAGTGTTGGCGAACGACTGCGGGGAGCGGGTGACCGGGGTTGCGGTCACTCCGGCGCCTTTGTAACGGTTTTTCATATTTTTGCTTCACAGCGCCATGCAGGTCACGGGTGACCTCGTTAGGTTTTTTGAAAATATTTTGAAAACTATCGAACCGATTTCACTTTAAGGCGAAGATATAGGCAAATGGCCTTGAAGTGTGAAATAAATTTTTAACTCGTAAATATGGTGATAATTTCCATATTGCTCTACGTCATGCACTAGATAGCCCTTTAAATTATTTTATGAACTGCCGTTAAAACTATTATTGGTGATCCGTCTAGCTATAAAACTTGCCGTGGCCACTTTTGGCGGAGGCAAGTTTTAAAGCTAGACGGACTAATGTAAATTCTTTCAACGGTGGTTTATAAAATAATTTAAAGGGCTGTTGAGTAGCCCCTAGGCGGGATGTATGGGAGTTGTGAGATAAAACACGATAGACACTTAACCAGTTTATTTTACGCAACCACACACACGGTTATAACATTTTGGAATGTAGGTAAAGTTAATAAGGACACAATAATCGGGGAGCTGTTGTCCCATCCGCGATCTAAGGGCTACTAGCGGTAGCGCCCCGCAAATGCGCTCATGTAACGCTGACGTTACATCATCCCCCTTTTTCAAAAAAAAAATTACACAAATACAATTTAAAAAAAAAAAATGTTATCTGCGACACATAACGGATATAAAACAAAAGAATGCACTTGTTACACATTTGGGATACCGGAAGGTTGATGTTGGTGTTGATTAGTACTGTAAACTACACGCGGAGAGCACGTCGGTGCGGCCGCCGCCGGGGTGTTAACCGCGGCGTTTATCTGTTTCTGCAGCCAGCTGCGTATGCCGCTGCGGAACCGATGGGAAAGTAGACAAAAAATCAGCAGGCCCAGTATACACAAGATAACGATTAGGATTATCCAGAAATGCCGTAGCTGACTTCCCATTTCTTCTTGATTTTTCTGGTTTATGTTAATTTCTTCCTTCGTGAATGCGGTTCCCATTTTTATGTTGTAGGTTGAAAATTAAAATAAGTATCACGCTTGATGTAAACGAGTTGATGTGTAATGAGTGCAATCTTATTCTATTGGTATATATATTGATATTATTTTATCATAATGTGTGTACAATGTATATAATATTTGCTAAGATAGTTGTTTATAAAAATGTTAAATAAACATGTTAATTTTAATGTAGGATAAGAATTTGTGTAATTGACAATGTAAATGACCTAGTTGCGATACATTGCTATCATAAGTCATTTTGTATTGTAACAACTAAAGTGCAATGTAAGTGTACATAGACTACTTAGCAAATGGACATGACATGTTTGTTACGTTATCTTAAACTAAAATAAATCTAGTATTCTGCCTAACCCTACGACGCTGTCTTGGGATCAGTACAATACTATTAGGCAGAATATAACGTTTCTTTTTGAAACTGATTATTTTCGTACATATAAGTAAAAAAATGTAAACTTAATTTAAAAATTATGAATCAGCAAACCTCACGGGGGCCTTGACGACCCTGCCGCTTCTAGTTGTACGTGGTAGCCTCTGATAAATGTTATCTGGTAGGTTTGCTTCATCCGACATAGTTTTAAGTGGTATGATGTCACCTCTGTCGTCTGTGATGATGATATTTCAGTGGTTACCATCTTGACCTCCATAAACTGTCTTCCAACTTGATTCAAGAGTACAGAACCTGGATTCATCAACCTATGCAAAAAAATAAATTATATTTAATCCAAAATACAACAAAATAACCATGAAGCAATATAAAATAAAATGAAATAAAAATATATAGTTTAGCTTCCATAAAAGAACAATTCTCCTTCTTCCACAACAAAATCACATTTGACCCACTCCCCCTTTTCATCTTTAGTCTCCCATTTGCTTGTCCCTGCAGCCATCAATTTATCTTTTTCTGATAACAATTCATCCTTTAATTTTTTCAATGCATATTGCAATTGTGTCGGTTCACTCGTAAAGTTTAAAGCGCTCTTACCTGTAGTTATGTACGTTAAGAACTCTTGCGTAAAATGGCGCTTTCTGAACCCTGTAAATGATGGTCTACCTATAGACATGGGGTCAATGTTTCCCAAAGATTTAGTCAATAAAGCCTGTGCCATTTTTGATACATATTTAAAGGTTATTGGGGTGAAAGTCACTTTTGGTTGCTCGCCTCTCTTTAAGAAAACTTGGTTTACTTCCTTCCTTGTGTGCCATTTCTGCCTAGTGGTAATTTTCTCCAGAACTGATAAATTTTCGAGATAAGTGCCAAACATTGCATGGAAAACCACCTCAGCTGTCTTAATGGAATCTGATCCACTCCTCATTTTGAACTTTAATTTTTTCAATGATGTTAAATCTGTGTAATATTTTAGAATGGCAGCACCAGAAAAGCTCCATTGGATCGCTCCTTTATTTTTCCACATTACATAAAACAATAAAAGTGGCAAATATGCTTTCTGTGTGGATCTAGAAGTAGTCAAAAGTAGGATGTCTCCCAATTCTTTCATTACTCCTGAAACATTTCCAGGATGTGTTGCTTCCTTAAGTGAATTGATTATTTCTGGAGCCATTGGTAACATCTGGAGACTATGCCCCATTGCTGATTTAAGTTTGTCATAGAATTTATCTTCCATTACCAAAAGTATTGCTTGAGCAAGTGGGCCTAAACTTCTCAAAACACCCGTCCTTCTTTCAGGAGCCAAAGTCACACCCTGTAACAGCGATATATGTTGATTTGTTAGGCCATATTGTGCAATATTTTGAGTATGCTCCTGTGCCCTAAGTTGGAGTATTAATTTCCCATCTTTTGTTCTCTTGACACCTCTTTTTGCAATAGACTCACGGACTCTAAATCTTGTGACCCCAGTCCTCACTTCATCGTAGAAAGCTCTAAACAATGTTATTATCTCAACAATCGGAGTGCATATGAGAAAATTTATTGCAATTTGCTGCGCCTTTATTTTCTCTACGACTGTCTTTACCGATATATCAATGTCTGCAACCTTGGCTGTATATTCCAAAAATCTCAAATAACCAGGTTTGTCGTTCTCCTCTTTACGAAGACAAGTAAAAACAGTCATCAAGAAACCAGACAGTTCATCGGATAGGTCTAGATCAATTATATATTTACTAATCTCCTCCTCTATTTCTTTCTTCTTTTCCTCACCTAATTCGCCGACAATGATATCCACAATTTTCCTCAGCTTCTCTATTTCTAAATCCCTTTCTTTTACAACGTTTTCTTCTACCTCCATTGAAGTACTTGGGCCTGCCATAGTTTTTATTGTTTCTGGAAATATTGATATTTTTAATGTTTAATCTCTGTTCTTGCTGTTCTGGCCAGTATGAAAAAAAAAGGTTTATATATTAAGGTTCCATGATGTTCTAGGAGTTGGAATGCATACTCACTAAGAGCATGTTCAATTTGGTCAGATATTTGATCAGAATTGCATTCCATATCTAATATTATAAGATCTATTTCCAGGTGATGATATCTTTTTAATCGCAGAAAATACTCCCAAGTTTCATGTTGAGACAGGTCACTTGGATTCTCCCAGACATTGTCTAAATTTACACATCTAGAAGATGAGGATCCGAGTGCTTTAATAGCGGAAGCCCCGCAAATGCGCTCATGTAACGCTGACGTTACAGGGCTATCTAGTGCATGACGAAGAGTAATATGAAAATTATCTCTACATTTACGAGTTAACAATTTATTTCAAATGAGGGCGCCACTTTAAGGTCATTTGCCTATATCTTCACCTTAAGTTAGATATATTTTCATATCTTAACATTCCGCGCCAAATTTCATCAAAAAGTTTTTATAAAAAAAATATATATTTCTTCTATGGCAGCCAACGTGTTAAATGTCTTTTGAATTTGACACTAAAGTTTTTATTTTGTAATGGCCTTCAAATTTATCATCATTAGAAAAAACAATTCCTTGGAGTCTTTGCTGCATGCCTGGTTTCTCTTACTCATATTTAATGATGATATAATAATTTCCTTTACATATTCCTTTTTCTTCGCAGTTAAAACGCTCATTTCCAAAAACAATTTTTTTTAATGGGACACTAGGCCATGAAAAAAAAATTAGTTCGGACAAGGCATGAAATTTATGGAGAAAATACTTTTTGAATGTACAGGCCCTGGACAAAACTTTGTTTGAATTAATTTTGAGAAAATATTTAACTGTGAATTTATGTAGACCTCCAGCTTTCTGCTTCTTTCTTTTGTTGATGGGTCTGGCCTTTGTCTTTGTATCTCGGTGGCAACTTCGATCATGTTATAAGCCGCGCAGATAGTGAATTGATCTGAAAATGGCGGCGGGTACTTATGGTACGGTTCTGTACGGCTGGTAAAAAAAGTTCTCAAACATCGATTTTTATTGACTTTTTTTGTTATAATATAAATTATTCTTTTTTAATATTATTAATTTTTAAATAATAAAATAAAAAATTAAATAAGGAGCAAGGGTAGATACATAATATAACAATGGATTTCTAAAAATTGTCTATTAATTGTAACATATCAGAATCAAATTACAAAAATACCGCCTCACATACGAGTACATACATAAAGTCACGTCCTTAACATTATTCCTTACGGGGTGAGCAGAGTTTGAGGTAGCAGCACTAAGGTAATGTAAGGCAAACTGAGAACGCGTTTGGCCAGTAAGGTAAGTTGTAAATAGGGTTTCTGCTCGAGAATTCTCGAAATCGAGAAATCTGCCTTTGTTCGAGACGAGAAAAAAATCCCGTGCCTCGAGAATTTGTGTTCTCGAGGCACTAATTCAAGATATTCGAGGTAGGTTTTTCCGCGTAAAATTGTCCCTGACTCGAAGCTAAAAATTTGGGTTTAATAAGTAACAAAACCAGAAAGACAAAATCGAAGATCGAATAAACTTTCCAGTTTTTCTGGGATGCAAAAAGCTGACTACATACCCCACTAATCACGTGAAAGTTTGTGAGGATTGGTTAGTTTCGCTATGGTATGCTTTTTACTCCTTTATGTAAAAACTACTAAACAGATTTTAATAAAACTTTACAGTGTTTTAGCTTACACATCAGACTAGCTCATAGGTTATGATATAATACGTTGGTGGGTTATAAACCGCTAGGTCCAGCAGTGTCCTGGTCATCTTCAATCATTATTGGTTCAATCCCCTCCATCAATTGGTCATAATCCTCCACGGACTGGTCACTTTCACTGTCCTGGTCTTCAAAGTCGTCACTTTCATCTTCGCTGTCGCTGTTCATACCGACGCTGATAATGAAATCTTCTATCTCACTCTCCCCGCCTACATCGCGATTCCAGTATTCTTCTTCGACTCTTTTGATGTGGTTAACTTGTTTCTTCCAGTCGTCTCGCGTAATTGATGCTATGGCCTCTTTTGTGAACTCCTCAATTTTATTTTCGTGTTGCTCCACATTTTTATCTGCGACACGTTGTTTTATTAAATTCCAAACATGTTCTATTGGGTTCAGGTCGCAGTTGTAAGGAGAAAGTCTGAGGACTTCACGGCCATGTTCGCGCAGAAGTTCGTCCACCAAATACTTTTTTTCTGGGCGATGCTTTTTTAGCTGCATGAGCAGCTCTGCTTTGGTCCAGTCTTCTTCAAATGAGACACCGTGCTCCTGCATCCATATCTTTATGTCCGCTTTGCGGGTTGCAGTCGTTGGTGCTTTATCCAACTGCATGCTGTGGTAGGATGCATTATCCATGACGAGAATGGAGTTTTCAGGCAGATTTGGTATTAGTTTTTCTTTTAAATATTTTGTGAAGTTGTTACCATCCATCTCGTCATGGTAGTCGCCTTTTTTGGATTTTGCTTTAAATAATAATCCTGCACCCTCCACAAACCCATCCTCTGAGCCGGCGTGGACCATCACCCACCTTTGTCCAGGACTATCATTTTTGCGATCGCCTTTGTCGGTGGATGACTGCCAGCACTTGGTGACAGTATAATGGGCATGGATCCACGACTCATCCATATATATCACTTTCTTTTTTTCGGAACCCATGGCATCATTTTGTCGGAGGTGGCGTAAATATTTAACTCGCCACGCTTTTATATTATCGCGCTCTATGAGCACCGTTCGGTTCGGGCGGCATTTTTTAAATTTAAATCCGAGCTTTTCTTAAAATTTTTCTTAAAGTCGTTTTGGAGCCATTATAGTTTAATTCAGCTTTTGCTGTCGCCATAATTTTGTTCAGCGTAGGTACTTCCTTTCGAACGTCATATATTGAGGCCACAATATTTCTAATGGCACATATATTGAAGTTGTCCATGGGGACACGCGTATTATTTTTGCCTTTTCTGTCCTTACTCGGCGTACGGATCTTGGTGTTGGTTTGTCCTGCAAGTTTACCTGAAATAAAAGTAAAATATGTTTATCATGAAATAGCTCCGATCGGACAGCAAATCAAGACGAACACCTTATTGCTCTCTGATGTCCATAAAAATACCTTTCAAATAATATATCTATCATACAAGTTAATATATAGTCTAGAGTCTAATTGCGGAAACGGTAGCCCACCAACTAACTTGCATTCCCTAGTCACGCTCATAAAGCAAACGCGTATAATAATGTATAGTACTCGTAATTACCTGCTTTCTTTATTTTTGATATAGTAGGCATCGATAAATTAGTCGCCATCGCTGCGCGTGCGGCGCTGTACTTATATCTGTTTTGGCTGGTTTTTAATTTTGTCCACTGTATCTAAACATCCTTGATATCTAAATTCATCTTCAATGGAAATTTTGTTTATTTTTGTATCTAAAGGATCAACCAAGTTAATTGTTTGATCTGAAGAACATGTTTTTAAGTTTGTCATACCGACGCCGCCTTACGCGGCTTCCATTATATATATAGGTACCTGGTACTAAGATTCCTGCAAAGCAACTCAATTCTGTGAAGTACACCTGTGGTCCTAATTATGTTTCGGCATTTCTTTGTTCCTATACTTAAAGCTATTGTTTACAAAATACGTTTCTCGTTAGTATACTTATATTTATTATGATCAATTTTAAAGCCACTGTCATAAATACATCTCTGGTAATTATTCTTTATTATTGGAAGTTGAGATAATTGTAGTAAATAAAATGTGCAGACGGGATAAACCCTAAAACACAATAGATGGGCAAACAATAGAAGCAACAATAGACTCAAATACGCGTCGGGCGGCACTTTTAGAGGCAAAGGCAATTTGTATGGACTCAATTATACGTCGGTGGCACCTTTAAAAAACCAAGAAAACGCAAATACGTAGTCGGCGGCGGCAAGAGCGTTAATATATCTAAAAAAAAAGGGAAACACACCTCGCGCTGTTTTAGCACTGCCGTAGTATTTGAGAATTACATGCCAGGTGTGATTTACCGCACTGTCGTTAGAGAACGCCGGATCACGCGAGGAGTGATGAGCCGCACGGCCGTAGAGGAAAATGGATAACACGCGAGGCGTGTGGCCGCCGCACTGGCGTACTGTTTTAAAAAACACGCGCGGCGTGTTTTCAGCAGTGAATGTGTTAAGTCGTAGAGTACCGTAATAGTCAGTTTTGTTATTTTTGAGGTAACGCCCTAATAATGGCGAATTATAAAAATTATCCATTATTAGCGTGTGACCTCTATTTAGTAAGGGTCCGACTAGGCTATTGACGATAATCGCCGTAGCACTAGTCGGACACTGTCCGTCTGTCTGTATATCTTGTCGTTCACTGTCATGTCCATCATCGTCATTTCTGTCATTGTCATGTCTGTCCTCGTCCTGTATGTCCTCTAATTGTCTTTCGTCATTGTCTGTCGGTCTGTCTGTCTGTTTTTCTTTCCCACAGTAAACAAAAAAGTTCCAGAGGTATCCAGAGCAAGACTCGCATAATTCATATGTTTTAATGCCGACTTTGGCGGCTTTAGACGCGATTTTCTGGGCAAATCCCAGCCTCCCACTCCACTTGAGTAACGACTCGTCTATGACGATGTCTTGCTCTGGATTGTACAACTCTTGAAACTTTTTCTTTAAGTATTCTGTTACAGGTTGTATTTACGTCAGCTTTAAAGCATTTGGCACGTCCTCGTTATTGACGAAATGCAGCATAGTTTTCAACAAAAGATATCGATTGTAAGACATAATGCGCGAAAAATATGGCATAGTGCCAAATCCATTAAAGGAAAAATACGCCTCTTATTTGGTCGCAGGGTACAACCCTTGTAAAATTAGAACCGTCAGAAAAGTTATCATTTCATCCCTGTCTGTAGGGGACCAACGTCTGAAGCGGGAATGTTGAGTCAGATGGTCCGCAGCTCTTAATGCTTCCAATTTCTGGTCAGCGTAACGGTTGGTTTCCCTACAGAGCATGTCAATGAAGTCAAAGTCGAACATTTTGTAAAAAATGTCACGGGGTTGCGTTTCGTCCGTCACTGGAAAAGTTGGGCCAGGCACCCCAGTAAAAGTTTCACGTCGACCAGTAAATGTAGTTTTGTCTCTTGTCCAGTCAAAGGTGTAGTAGTTATCTGTCGGTACTATCGTCCGTAACGCAGAGGTTCCAGTCGCAGCTCCTCTAACTTGGCGATCGTTTGATGTGCAGTGTGTGGTCTAGCGTTATCCTGAAGGAGCAGTGGGCTAGAGCAATTCATCAGTCTCGGTTGTTTAATGGCGAGCTGTTCCATCATTGTTTGCAATTGTTGGCAATACAAGTCTGCAGTAATCGTCTGGCCTGATCTCAAGAAGCTGTAGTGGATAACACCAGCACTGGTCCACCAAACACTAACCAGAATCTTCTTTTTGGTCAGTTTTCGCTTAGGGCAAGGTTTTGCCGGTTCTCCAGGGTCAAGCCATTGTGATGATCGCTTCCGATTGTCGTACAGGATCCATTTCTCATCACAAGTCACGATACGGTTCAAAATCCCCTCATTATTGTGGCGATTAAGCAAAGAAACGCAGCAAGCAACGCGTGTTTGTTGGTTTGCTTCAGTCAATTCGTGCGGTACCCACTTTTTGAGTTTTTTAATTTTTCCGATTTGGCGCAAGTGGATAAGTATCGTTTTGTCACTTACGCCGAAGGCTGCTGCTAATTCAGAAGTGGTTTGAGATGGATCCGCTTCCACTATCGCCTTCAATTCTTCGTTATTCACTTGAGTATCAGGTCGTCCACGAGGCTCATTGTGTAAATCGAAATTTCCAGAACGGAAACGTTGAAACCAAAAACGCACCGTTCGTTCGTTAGCGGTGCCTGGTCCATACACGTCGTTAATTCTTCGAGTCGTTTCTGCAGCACTGGTGCCACGGTGGAACTCGTATTCGTAAATACCGCGAATTTTCAATTTGTTCATAGTTGTTGCTGTAGCAATGTTGAAATTCAAACAAATGATGTTAAAACAAATGAAATACGAATTTTAAAACAATATTTTTCTGGCTTTATTTCAAAATAAATTTGAATTTGGAATTCCTAATGAAACGCAAGATATTTGATTTTAAAGTTGCCAGTATTGAAAATCGGCAATTTCATATGTAAGGACCTAATATACCGAAGAAATATATAAAAAAATATATAACAAACAAAAAACATTCATACTTATAGGGCGCGAGCGAGACACATTATGCTTCGCAGCTGCTGCTGGAGCTTGTGCAGCTCCTTGATCGTGATCTGAAATGAAATATAACCATTAAAGAATCTTACAAAGCGCGTAGAAAACTGTATAATAAGATGTATTACCTACTTATACTACTTATAGCTAATGGGATTATTGCACGAATAAATGGTATACCTTCTTTTGATAGGCCTACTTATGTAGGAAAGACTGACGCTAGTAGATAATCTATTAGGGTCCGAGTCCATAGAGCTGGGCGAATTGGGCACAGTGTCCATTTCGGGTGTGCCCATTTCCCGAAAGATTTGCCGCCAATCCAGTTCTTCTACAACAAACAGGGAAGTGTTTTCTCCACGTCTTCTTCATTTAAAAAAAAAACAAGAATTTTACTTACCGTCTTCCTGATCGTGGGGTGGCGGTGAGTAAAGCAGCCCCTGAGGCACCTCTTCTTCCGCCATTACAATGACGACGGCTGTAACAAAGTTAAGTTTTTGTCAATAAATGAAATGAAAACGTTCCAAACATTGCATAAAGTTATTATAATAAGTAAAATATACTTACGATGTTCTTCATCCTCACTGCGGGGGGCCTCAACTGGTGGTGACGGCCAGCCTGTCACCTCCTCCTCCGCCGTAATGATGACGACGGCTATAACGAATAAAAGATTTGTCAATAATTGAAAACATTCAACACATTCATCATCATCATCATCATATCAGCCACAGGAAGTCCACTGCTGGACATAGGCCTCCCCCAAGGATTTCCAAAACGACTGATCGGAAGCAGCCTGCATCCAGCGTTTTCCTGCAACCTTGCTCAGGTCGACACATTGCAAAAACTTAACTCACATTGTAAAATATACTTACGAAGATCTTCTTCCTCCTCGCCTGGGGTGGCCACGGCTGATGATGATGGCCGGCCTGTCACCTCATCTCCGATAGTGATGATGGCTATAATAAATTAGTTTTTGTCAAAAATTTAAATCGTTCCTAATATTGCAAAAAGCTGTTATTATTTAATAAGTAAATTATACTTACGAAGATCATCTGCACTTTCGTGATGAGATACTGTAACAATAAAAAATTGTGCTAAAAGTCTGAGAAAAAATGACAGATTACCCAGAATACAATATATTTACTTGAATTATATGGTTCACCATTACTTACATGACGGGATTTCCATCATCGCCTCTACCTCCTCCTCAGATAGCGTGGCCTCAGCTGCTGAAGGCACATCTGTAATACAAATATACTTTCAATATGTAACTATGACTAAAAAATGAATATTAAAAAAGTCTACACAGACTAATTTTCTCACCTCTGTTGGTTTTCCTCCGTTTTTGGGGGACCTCCACCAACTCGCAGTCCTCTCTAGGTGGTGAGGGCTTTCTGTAAAAATGATTACAATATTAATAATAAGTACATTTTACAACAATAATATAAATACATAATAAAAATGTAATAAAAATGTTACGAGGAGCGCTTTCGTGGCGGCGCATCAGGTAAGAGTACCCGCTGCAGCTGGGCCTCTACTTGACGGCTGGCCAGCTCTTGGCGTATAGCGGGTGCCAATGCTGCCACGCGCTTTGCTGTTAGCTTGCGCTGTGCCCTCATTACTTGAAGGACACTGAAACAGCAACAAAAATATTACATGTGATGATGATGATTTAATTATGAATAGACAATGTATAACTAATTACGATTATGTCACTTACTTGGCGGGGTCCTCCATCGATGGACCTGGCTGAGAGTCCTGTTGGGGATTCGTAACCACTGGACGGCCGCGGCGACCGCCACGACTTCCACGACTTCCGCGACCGCCGCGACTGCCGCGACCGCCTCGAATTCCACGACCACTAGGGGTGTTTGCCTTTGCGGGACTGGAATAGTTCGATTATATATAACTACAAACTCAAAACCATGGAAAAATATGAATGTGTGGGTGCATGTTAATTATAAAGGATATATGAATATGACACTCACTTGAGGGGCACTTCGCGAGATGGTCCTGGCTGCGGATCATCCGCAACCAGGGAACCGGCGGAATGGCCACCTCTTCCACGACCACCACGATTGTTGTTTTGAGAACTGGAACAGTTTTATTATAAAACTACTATTAAGCTTTCTGCTGCAAGTAGTATCCACCCACCAATTAACCCTAACCCAATGAGATAAAGATAGGGTCATTGCGCTGGTTTTCGTCCAATTATCGGAGTTTTCAGCTTTGAGATGCGAAATTAATGTCTTGAAGCACCCTTACTTAAATGTATCATATTTCTTTTTGGTGCTTATATAGTCTTCTTTAGATTAATATTGTGAGAAAATAGATCATTTTCACGGATTTTTTAATTTAATTTTTTTTAGCAAATTAGGGTTTGCTAGTTTTCGTCCAAAAAAACTGGTTTTCGTCCTAGTGGAAGCTAGTTTTCGCCCACTGTGTAGAAAAGGGAGTGTAGGTCAACTAGTAAGTTAAAAACCAATTACAGGTAAGTATATACTTTTATTTAATCAACATTATATAGTCTACTATTTAAAAGTAGCTTCTTAGTCTCATTGTCAATTTCACTCTACCTTTTAGGCATTATTTCTTAACAAAAATAACTTTTTTCAGTTTTAAACATTCGTATTACAATTACTTAACAGTTTACGGTGGCCAACTAAAACAATTAAAATCCACAATTAAGACATTATTGGTCACTGTTTAACACACAGATGCAGCAAACTAGGTACCTATATAAATAGCAAAATATTTTGGTGACCTAATAAGTTAAAAACAAATTACAGGTAAGTATATACTTTCATTTAATCAACATTATATCTACTATTCAATAGTAGCTTCTTAGTCTTATTATCAATTTCACTCGACCTTTGAGGTATTATTTCTTTTACTAGCTATACTTAACAAATTAACAAAAATAACTCTTTTTCAGTCTTAAACATTCGTATTACAATGACTATGACCGTAAACAATTATGTTTACCGTGGCCAACTAAAACAATCAAAACCCAAAATAAAGCCGTTATTGGTCACTGTTTAAATCAAAGATACAGCAAAGTATATAAAAATCAAAGTATTTAGCAAAAGGAAATCTTGTAGTACAAAAGGTGGACAGTGATACGTATGTAAATACTTTTGCTTAAATTACTAATAATCAAATGTAACTAGTCAACACTGAGATCTATCTAGCAGTCTTATATATTTAGTGATGATGATGTTTAAGTCATTCAAAATAAGTAAAGCATCGCGTTACTTGCAACGTAAATTAATAATATATTAATTATAGGACCAAGTAATGACTTTGAAACACAAAAATATTAATTATAAAAACATATTATTCATCACAACAAAAGTTTTCATCCTAATAATCTATAAAATGAAACACACTAGATAAAAAACAGCCATAATAAAAAGTTTTGGCTACAAAAACAAAACTATGCCTTACCGATAATTATTTGGCATTAATAATCACAGTGGTGACATTTGTAAGGTTTATCCTTTATATCCTCATATGACTGCCCTTGAAATAATGTGCACTTAAGGTGATACCACCGAGGACAGGCATCACATCCAATATTTTTATCTTCATTTTCTTCTATTAGGTCCTTACATATGAAATTGCCGTTCAGTATCAAAAAAGTGAAACAAGTTTTTTTTAATGAAATTATTATTTAATCAATCGAAGTATGCGCCGTTGTTATCGATACACTTCCGCCATTTTATAGGCAGATCATTGATACCTTTGGAAAACAAATCCTGGGAGCGAGAGTCTATGAACTGTTTGAAGGCGGTTTTGACTGCCTCATCAGATTTGAAATTTTTTCCTTGAAAAAGTTATCCAAATTTTAAAAAAAGTGGTAATCGGTTGGGGCAAGATCTGGAGAGTATGGTGGGTGACGCACTGGTTCCAGTCGCAGCTCCTCTAACTTGGCGATCGTTTGATGTGCAGTGTGTGGTCTAGCGTTATCCTGAAGGAGCAGTGGGCTAGAGCAATGCATCAGTCTCGGTTGTTTAATGGCGAGCTTTTCCATCATTGTTTGCAATTGTTGGCAATACAAGTCTGCAGTAATCGTCTGGCCTGATCTCAAGAAGCTGTAGTGGATAACACCAGCACTGGTCCACCAAACACTAACCAGAATCTTCTTTTTGGTCAGTTTTCGCTTAGGGCAAGGTTTTGCCGGTTCTCCAGGGTCAAGCCATTGTGATGATCGCTTCCGATTGTCGTACAGGATCCATTTCTCATCACAAGTCACGATACGGTTCAAAATCCCCTCATTATTGTGGCGATTAAGCAAAGAAACGCAGCAAGCAACGCGTGTTTGTTGGTTTGCTTCAGTCAATTCGTGCGGTACCCACTTTTCGAGTTTTTTAATTTTTACGATTTGGCGCAAGTGGATAAGTATCGTTTTGTCACTTACGCCGAAGGCTGCTGCTAATTCAGAAGTGATTTGAGATGGATCCGCTTCCACTATCGCCTTCAATTCTTCGTTATTCACTTGAGTATCAGGTCGTCCACGAGGCTCATTGTGTAAATCGAAATTTCCAGAACGGAAACGTTGAAACCAAAAACGCACCGTTCGTTCGTTAGCGGTGCCTGGTCCATACACGTCGTTAATTCTTCGAGTCGTTTCTGCAGCACTGGTGCCACGGTGGAACTCGTATTCGTAAATACCGCGAATTTTCAATTTGTCCATAGTTGTTGTTATAGCAATGTTGAAACTCAAACGAATGATGTTAAAACAAATGAAATACGAATTTTAAAACAATATTTTTCTGGCTTTATTTCGAAATAAATTTGAATTTGGAATTCCTAATGAAACGCAAGATATTTGATTTTAAAGTTGCCAGTATTGAAAATCGGCAATTTCATATGTAAGGACCTAATACATCAGAAACCAAATCATCATCACATTCTGAACAAGATATCTTTCCAGATGCAGCTGTTGGAGCAACATAATTTTCTTTTCGAGTCCCTCGCACAACTCTTGGTCGGTAATCTATATCATCTTGTTTTTGTCTCGTGTTTACTTTCGAGCCTGGCTTCTTCTTTGAGTTATTTTCCTTTAATATTTTTGCTCGTTGTTGTCTTTCGATGCGTTCCAATTTTCTCTTTCTAGTTTCTTCTTGTTTTAGATTCTTTAATCGTTCTCGCATTTCATAATGCTCCCTCCACGCTGCAGAAGAAATGGCGGCGGGAATTTTATTCTTCGTTGGTTTTTTTGGTTTTACAAGCTGGTCTGGCAAAAACAAATGGCGCTCAAAAGGATCTGTTACTTTGGGCTCAGCCTCTTTCTGTGTGGCACTAATGTTAGAAGGGGTAATCGATGTTGATGTTGGACATTCCACTATTTTCGACTGGGGACTTTTCTCAGGAACATTGAGTGATGATGTTTCAAGCTGTTTTTGGATAACTATTTGATCCTCTTGTTCTAATGCGATTTCAGTTGGAGCTACAATTTTAGATGGAGTCTCGTCTTCCATAGGCATTGGAGTAGTTTGATCTACTGTTACAGGATGTTGTGCTGTTTTTGCATGAGTAGGTGTTTCAGGTGCAACCAATGTAATACAAGATACCGCTTCTTTTTCGATAATATCAGCAGATGAGGGTACAACACCGGATGAAGTCAGGTCTTCTGTGTCTGCCCTAGTGACTGTTTTAGGTACAGCCAATGGGATTGAACGCGTAGAAACGGCTGAGCTAAGCTGTTCGTCAGGTGTTTTTATCCCAGATAACTTTTCGCATACATCCAACGTCCCTGGCGATGGCGCCTTATCTGTGACATTTAATGTCATCAAGGCTTACCATGGAACCAACTTCTAGGTAACTTCCTGTTATACTTAATAACGATATGGAATTACAGTCTTCAGTTACGTTCAATGGTGGTTGGGTGATTTCAACCATATCGGCACCCAGTTCTAGATCGTGTGGAGGCTGTACGAGCTGTGTCTCCGCAGATTGTTTCAGTAAATCTGTTACAATAAGACTGTCCGAGTTTGACAACATCTGTGAACTGTTTTGCATTGTACCATCACAAGAACCGTTTTGCATGGTACTATTGGTGTAGTCGGATTCAGTGTCTAATGATAATTCAGAAACATTAGTCTCTACAGGCAGTGTTTTTTTAAACAGGTTAAGTTCTTTCATTAGTACTCTGTAGTTTACGTTCTTGTTTAGCAGCGCTGTTTTTATTTGCTTCAGTACCTTTTTGGTAGTAGCTACGTCTGCTCTACTTATGGCTGTTCCGGTAGCAGTCTGTCTAGAGTTTAAATTTTCCAATGTATCGAGGACACATTTAGTGTAATCAGGCGCATTAGGGTCAAAGGGGTAGAGCCCACATCGATTAAACCCGTTTTTGATACAGGTTGCAAGATTTGTTTCTTGCAAGGTCTCTGCAAACAATTTGCAGAAATTCGTTTTAGTAACCGATGTATTGATATTCTCCGGCTTTGCTAAAAATCTTCGGACTTTATTCTTCCAGCTTGCTTTGAGTGGCGCAAATACACTCACGTCAGCAGGCTGAAGGATATGTGTCGTGTTGGGCGGTAGGGCACATAATATTATCTGCATCTGTTCACATACCGTGCTCAGCATCAGAGACATGTGGGTTTGTGTTCCGTTCAAGCCAGTTATTAAAGTCATTAGTTACGTATTCAAAAAATACGTCACCCCGCATCCTTCCTGACTCCGACCTGCCCAAACACCAATCAGGTGGCATGCTCTTTACCACTGCCTGTGGTGGTTTCACATATGGAAATACCACGCATGGTGGACAGACATCTCCAGTTGCATTAAAGGTTACCAAGACTGTTAAGTTGTCTTTTTCATTACCTTGTTTAACTTGATACAAGTTTCGGTAACCCCTGGGCCCCAGTACTTTCCCAGTCTTTGAACATAGCGCAAAGCCACTTTCGTCGCCGTTAAAAATGCTCGAAGGGCGGATGAGAATGTCTTTTTGATTTATCTCATCCAAATACGTCTCGAGACCTCCGAACCAGTTTCGGATGGATTCTTCGCTCACTTGAGCTCTTGCCTTACCTTCGGCGGATCGGCACGAAATTTGTGGGTTTCTTTTCAAAAAGTTTAGATACCACGTTTGGCCAGGCCTACAGTCTTTAAACTTGTTTGGTATTGACGAATCTTTTAGAACTTTTTGAACAGAATCTAAAAGTTCCTGTTTTTTAACAGGAAACCCGCATTTTGATATGTTAATCAGCCAATTAACAATTTTCTCTTCTCCATCAGTCCCTAATACGGGATCTGGCCCACGTTTCTTTAAAATGTCTGTGGTTTTTCCGTGGATTCTATCAAGTACTGTAGATTTCGGAATCCCATAATCTCTACAGACTTTTCTAACTGATGCCTTATTTTCCCGAATTGCCGTTATAGCCTTTATTAAGGAATCTTCCGTGTACGCAGCGGTTTTTTTTCTAGATTTTTTAGACTTTCCCGGTGCCATCTAAAAACAATTAGTTTTTTTTAGGATAAGTTCTGTAAGCAGATAATAAAACAAAAAAATACTGCATTGGTCTTAGGCAAAACAGAACTGGAAGATGTGTGAAAATAAAAGATCCCCTTACTGAAGACAAAATTAAGAAAAATACGGTGCATTATGTCTGACCTACTCCCATTTATGGTACAAATAATTGGCCTGACTTCGCACAAGAAGAATGATAAGTATAGTAGGTACCTAAAACACACTGGCCCTGACTAATTGTTAGAAAGATACGGAAAAGAAAACTGGTATGTATAATAAAATACTAATGTTATTTTTATTTTTGTCTACCCACAAATAATACGTCTATGGACGAAAAGTAATGCAAAAGAATAGCTATTTTTAATTTTCGTCCACCCCAGTACTCGTTCATGGACGAAAACTAAAACAACATTTAAAGCTAAATTTAGTTTTCGTCCACGTTCCTTAAATATTTTTTTATCCTCGCAATACTGACAAAGCAGTGGACGGAAACCAAAATATCTAAACTAATAGCAATAAAGATCCTATTGGAAGAAGTTATTCAGTATTTTATAGGACCGTTGAAGTAAAATGACCATAACAAATATTCACATAGCTGTTTGGGTTTCCGTCCACTTGGACGAAAACCAAATATTTTGAAAATTTGGTAAGCTAGTATCCGTCAACTTAATTAGTCGAAGACTACTATAAAAAAGTATAATAAACATTTATAATTGTGTTTACTATGCTTATAAATAAACATACGTACCAAAAACATTACGTAAACTAGCTAAAACAGTAATTAAACTTACTATGAACTTTTCCCGTCGGCACTTTTTTTTCTCTGGAGCGATGACATCTGCAAGGCACGGATGCGAAGCGGCCACTGACGTTAATTTTTTGAAGTCGTTTCTTGTCAAATCATATTTTCATGTTGGCAGTACTGTTGCTTAGACATTATGGATCGCAACAAGTCCAAACTTGCGCGGGAAGGTAGGTTTGTATTCAAGTTTTACGCACTTGATTGTAGCAGGTCAGTCAAATGGACGAAAAGTCGAGCTGGACGGCAAACCAACGCAATAACCCTACCATAAGATAGAAATAAAAAAAATTAAAAAAACAAAAAAACCATCCCCGAGAACATATATTTTGAACATCCTGTTAGAGCACATATCGTGTAAGTAGGTATTCGTTAAAATATTTCTGTAATTTTAGTAAAAATTTAACACAAAATAATTATTGCAAATCGGATATTCGTTATTCGGAAACCCAAAATATTATTGGGCTAATCTTTGATGTTTTACAATGTAATCAATTATTATATTTGGAACATTTATTAATAACCATTAAACTATAGTGCAGTGCAAAAAAACTTGTAAATAAAAAATGCAAGTCGTAAACATCGAACAAACAAAAACACAATAATAAGCATATAGTGCAAATTAGTGCAATGTAGGCAGGAAAAAAACTTGTACGTGTTAAAAAAAATGCAAGTCGTGAACATCAACAATAAGCAAATACTTCACACGCACTCTGTAAAAAAAAACCAAGTCACCAAGGCATATCATATTCGCAAACTCAGTTTAGCGTTTGTACACACCCTTATTTCCGACATGATGGCCGTCTCGATGTTGTAAACACAACGAATTCTGTGGAACGTGTTATATTTTCATAAATCCTATGAGCTACATTATATATTTATAATTAAATAATGTAAATATATATTCGTAAATATATTTTACCTATTATCACGATAAATAATATAGTTTAATTGTAATAACATTGGTATTATCGGCACACGTAGCGTCGGACATTAGTCAAAATTTGGTAATATTATTTTCGGAACTGAAATTTTATCTTAAATCACGATAAAAGACATTAGATCTATAGATAATATGTTTGCACACATTCTAAGGATTAGTTTTATGCATAAAATAATAGTAAAAACAATACTTACGGCATAATTTCACTATTTTTACGCATACCTTTTTTCTAAACGAAACACGGAACGAATTATGACACAATGACACTTGACATCCTGTTTTGAAGTTTATTTTTTTAATTCTTTATTCGATCTGTGGCAAAGAAATCTCTTTTGTAGTCAAAGTTCAATGTATAATGTATAGGTTGGCAGTCGTATTTTTAATCTGAGACGTCAAAGTCATGAGAAATAAATTGACAAACGAGCGCGGTACGCCCGTGCCCCCGAATGTTGCCGGGACGTAATAAGCGAAAAAAAATCGGGCCCGTTTCGGGGACGTGAGGGGTTATGGCAGTTTATTATTTCAGCTGCCATTGGTAACATCTGCAAGCTATTGAGTAATGCTGATATTGAAGCTTATTATAATATTTATCCTCCATAACCATCATTATTGCCTAACACATCGGACCTAAACTTTTAATGACCCCTCTTCGTCTTTTGGGTGCAAATGTTATTCCCTGGAGCAAAGGCACATGGTAATTATTCAAGCCATATTGAGTTATTTTTTGGTTATAACTAACGTGAGACACAGACATTACTAATTAAGATAAGCGGGTCACGTAAAAAATCAGCTACTGTCAAATCAGTAGCTGATTTTTTACGCGAGTGACTCGCTTATCTTAATTAGTAATGTCATATTGAGTTATGTTTTGTGACAGTCCTTTATTCTTTTCTTCCTTTACAATTGGTTTTTCGCTTCCATCACATTTCACTCCTCTTTTGGCTACACTCACCCTTACTCGGAATCTAGTAACACCAGTCCCGACTTCATCAAAACTTGCTTTGAATAGAGTCATCAACTCTAAAATTGGTGTTGCAATCAAGAAATGTATACTGATCTTTTCTTGATTTTCTCAGCTACTGTTGCCACACTCAATTCCACTCCTAAAATCTTTGCTGTGTAACCTTTGTTTTTAGGGTTCCGTACAAAAAATGAAAAAACGGAACCCTTATAGGATCACTCGTGCGTCTGTCAGTCCGTCCGTCTGTCACAGCCAATTTGCTCCGAATCTACTGGACCGACTTGGCTTATAACTTTATTAAATAGGTGCGTCAGTGGTTGAACTAAGAGATGGGCACACAACTGTAGAGCTTCGTTTTGGATGCCGGGCTCTTTTCGGGTTTTAGCTTCTTGATATGTTCCAAGACTTCTTTAGTTTCAATTATACGAATTTCTTCTTGTGTATTTCTTTCTCGTTCCTGTGTTACTTGCATACCAGAGTGTTTTTATTGAGTAGAACACTTTGGCATTCCGTATAAGTCTTTATAAAACTCAGTTGCGCACTAAATGATTTCTTTTTTGGTTTTAGTTATTTGTTCTTTATGATTAAGATTTATACAGTTTAAAAAAAAAATTACAACTACCTGGGAAAGGCCGAGAATTTTCCCACTTAGTAATATTGAGTAACGTATACTTCTATGTTACGGTAACGTAGAAGTAACACGAAAGTAACGAGTAAAGTATGTAAGGCCGATTTCATACTGCAGTCCTTTTTGATGTAATACTTTATGCCTTATGATATGCATGGATAACAAGAAAATATAAAACCAAATCTTTTATCAAATTATGTCTTTTATTTAGATTAAGTGCCTAACTAAGTACCAAATGAAATTAGTCTTATATAAAAACTAAGTAAACTAAATCACAACATTTTTATTGTTCCTTTAAATCTTCTAGTAGTAAATTACACAGAAAATAATTAAATTTATTTTTCATAAGAAACTAAGGAAACAGAAAAACAATAGTAATTCTTCTTCTAAACCTTTTAGCAATAAAATACACAGAAAACAAAAAAAAACAGTCTTTTATCAAAATTAAGGAAATAAAAACAACATTTTTATTGTTCTTCCAAATCTTTCAGTAGTAAAGTACACATAAAATTGTTAAATTTGTTTTTCATAAAAATCTAAGCAAACAAAAAAAAACGATAGTAATTCTTCTTCTAAAACTTTTAGCAATAAAATATACAGAAAACAAAAAAAAAACATTCTTTTATTAAAACTAAGTAAATAAAAACAACATTGTTATTGTTCCTCCAAATTTTTCAGTAGTAGACAGAAAATTATTAAATTTGTTTTTCATAAAAAACTAAGCAAACAAAAAACGAGAGTAATTCTTCTTCTAAAACTAATAGCAATAAAATATATTGAAAAAAAAAAAAACAGCCTTATCATAACAACATAAGTAAACAAAAAATAATATTGTACCGCTGCGCTGCTGTAAAACATAATGCTTTAAGTAAAAAACACGATTTAGTCATCATTTTGTAGATAATACACTTTTGAAACTGTCTCTTGTTGAATTAAATTAATTTTTTTCACGATAGATATTGCGGTCACAATATCAATATCTAACTTTCTTTGTACTAAGAACTTCACAGAATTATTTGCATCCTTAACAGTTTTTAAAATTTTTATTTTTGTCAATTTTTAATTCTATGTTCTCAACAAATCCAATGTAATATTTCCATGTCTTTTTTTCAAAATATCTAACAATAACACTATCGTTTATGTTCAAATCAAAGTCAGTTTCCTCAATTTCTTCACTCTCTATCATTTCATTTCTCTATCACTACGCTTAGTTTTTGCACTTTTTATTTCTTTTCTGTCTCGTTCTTCTTGAACATTTTGCAAATTTTCTTTATTCTCAAATGTATTTTTTTCTTTTTCTTTACTATATATATATATATATTTTATTTCTTCTTGACTATTTTGCTTATTTTCTTTGCTGTTTAACACTTTTCTTTCGTCATCTTGATCATTTTGCTGAGTTCCTGCCTTCCGTTCATTTCTTTCAATCGCATTCGCCATCTTCCCTCCTCTTTCTTCTTTAGTGTCTATGATTTTTCTTTCTACTTTTATATCAACTGTCGATTCCTTGTGACTTTCTTTTTCCACTTTATTTCCCATTTCATATTTCTTGTTTAAATTAGTTGTGTTTGTGTCAATGTTGTTGTTTTTCACTAAACCTTTTTTGTCTGTTGTTTTAAACATTTGTGCCTCTATTATATCTTTATCTGCAGTATCAAATCGCATTTTCGCGTTTTCATATTCTTTCTCAATTTGGTCTTCTATTTCTAAAGTCTTTGGTAGGGGAGACCTAGGAGGGTTGTGACAATTTTTAATTTAGATAACATATCTCGATACACAATCATATCACAATTATCAAATCTATGCCTAACTGTAGCTTAATCCTTAATCTTTCAAAAACATTTATGTATATCAATGCAAGGTGTAAGATTTCTGTGCAATTTGACAAAAACTCGAGCTACTCATTTTGTCACAACTCTCCTAGCCGTAGCCGAGGTAAATTGTGACAGGTACCGAGGTAAGTTGTGACAACCATATATTTTAAGTATATTTAATAGATAAAAATACTTGTATATGAATTTTGAATAAAACACATTGTTTTGCATAAAAGAACTTTAATCATCATTTTTGGCATAAAATGTAGGAACTACAATATTAGTAAACATTTACTAAACATTAATTAAATCTTTTAAAAGTAATAGCATCATTAGATATGATATAAACATTTGAAAACAGTCAAAAATCATAATCTAATCTGACATACAATTATGACAGACGTATTAATAATAATAATAATCTTTATTCAAATTCAAATAATATGGTATGTCACATTTATACATTTAACAATACATTGTTAATATTAAGGTAATATAAATTAATGGTACCTGAGCTAGGATGAAAATCATCCTGTATTTCAGGCGTTACAAGGCTAACTGGTACTATAAACATAATAAACAATTACACTTAAAAATTAAATTACAAATTAAAATAAATCATTTATTATTTTATAACTATTAATAATTCCTCTGTTTCTTCGTAAGACATATTTAGTAGGGCTTCTTGTAGAATTTTTTTAGTTGTACTGTAAGTAAAGGGATAAAAATCTAATTTTTTATTAAGTCTATTGTAGAGGAGTGGGCCGAGGAATAGAAAAAATCGAGAGGAGAAGTCGTGTTTTGTATGTACATTTTTCGCGCAAACAATATCTTTCCGTCTTTTTGATTGTGTGGTGAATGGCAGTGCGGCGTGCTGTTTGAGAATTGTGCTTAATATAAATAATTGCCTAACTGTTAGTACCTTGCAGGATTTATAGAGAAGGTCTGTGGGGAAAAGAAAAGGGCGGAAAGTAGAAACCTTAAGAATGGCTCGCTGTGCTCTCTCAATGGTTAGTAGTGATGTTTTAGCAATGCCACCCCATGACGAAATACAATAAGTTAATACTGACTGACATAAGGCAAAATAAACTTGCCTAATTATTTTTGAGTTTGCAATAGAACGTAATTTTTTGAAAACAAATATTAATTTACGTATTCTGCCATTTAGGATTTCTATATGAGGCTTGAAAGAAAGAGTTTTGTCAATTACAATACCTAAATATTTAGTTGTGTTAGTGATGGAAATAGCCGGGCAATCGCACGTATTATTTGTAGGGTTTGTACAGTGATGTGCATATATTTTCATGTTAGAATGAGATGAGTGCAAATGACGCATGGAAAACTGAATAAAGTTAGTCTTCGCCGTGTTTAAAGTGAGAAGGTGTTGCTGAAGCCAATAGTTAACAATATTGAAACCTTGTTGCGCGTATATGAGGACTTCATCAACTGAGTTAGCAGAAAACAGGAGAGCTGTGTCGTCGGCATACGAGATTATTTTCCCTCCTTCTATATTTAAATTACACAGGTCGTTGATGTAAATTAGAAACAGGGTCGGGCCTAAAATACTTCCTTAGGGAACTCCAAAACACCTATTTTTTTTGGTCAGAACTAAAAATATTGCCTATTTTAACGCATTGAGTACGTTCCTCTAAATAGTTTGCGAAGAGTTTGAGCTCATTTCCTCTTATGCCTATGTTTTCAAGCTTCTGCAATAGAATGGGAATGGAAATTGTGTCAAAAGCTTTTGCAAGGTCAAGGAATATTCCTATTGTTTTTTTGCCACTATCGAGTTCCTGTACTAAATAATCGGTAAGACTATGAACAGCATCCGCTGTTGATAACTTAGACCTAAAACCAAATTGCATTTTCGATAATAAATTGTACTTTTCCAAATAAGAAAGAAGCTTGTTGTTTATAATTTTCTCCAAGATTTTTGAAATCGAAGGCAATAATGAAATAGGTCTATAGTTTGAAACCTGATATTTGTCACCAGTTTTGTAAATAGGAACTACGACGGCTCTTTTTAAACATCTAGAAAATATTCCTTCGGACAGGCATTTATTGAAAATATGGGTTAATGGGCGAACTAGGATGTGTTTGAAATGTTTTAGAATATGGTTAGATATATCATCCCACCCAGCGGCACAGCTATCCCTCAAGTTCGAAATAATCGCTTCCACCTCAGTTTCATCCGTGTCTAGCAACACAAATGAGTTGAGAGAGCGGGATGTTGGAATTGAGGACGAAGTAGGCGACTGTCTTTTTATTTTATCGGCTAAATTTTTACCTATATTTACAAAGTAAGAATTTGCAATGTTTGCAGAGGTCAGCTGTGACGCGTAGGGATGAAACGATACCACCTAAGTATCGATACTTTTACTCGATACCGTATCGGTCATGAGGTATCGATTCCTACTCGGTATCGCATGAAAAGTATCGATACCTACTTGTATCGGAGCGTGTTTTCAGTATTTTCGTCGAAATTATAGAAGCAAATAAGAACAGGAGTATGAGGTATGCTCATGAGTATTTATTAAAAAAATTATGAAAAGAAATCAGTTTTGGATGTGCTCCCTAGAAACAATAATTTTTCCAGATGTTTTCCGGTTAATCGATTTCTGGTAACAGTCACTGTTGCGCCAGCCTTAGAAAATAACCTTTCGCATGGTACAGAGGTACCAACTACATGCAAATACAGTCTTGCTTGTCTGTATAGTGTTGGAAAAACTTGTTTTTTATCTTCCCATTCCTCCAATGGATTGGATTTTAAAGAGCATACAGGATTACTCAAATAAACTGATACCTCATCTGCTTTGGAGTTAGCACGACGCCTTTGGCCAACCGCTAGCTTTTTGTGGTGGAGCCAAAAATCGAAATCGTCACTAGGCGTTTCCTCTTCTGATCCACTAGTGGAAGTCGAAGAATCTTCCTTGACAATGTTTCTTAATTTTTGAATTATCCTGCCACACGCACTCGGATCTTGAAAATGTAGATTTTTGAAGCGCGGGTCTAATATGGTTCCCAGCGCTGCGAATGTATTGTATTCAATATGAGCAAATCTTTTTTTCAATTCGGCCAATAACTTAGACTTCAACTGAGTTACACATTGTATTTGCGACTCAAATGTATTTAGCTGTGACGTCAGGCAACTTGCCATTGGTATTATTTTTGATAAAGTCACATAATTCTGACCTGAAGATTCCCTGGTCACAAACTCAAACGGTTTTAACAACTGGATTATCTGTTTTATAATTTCGATTTCATGGCCGGACACCATTTCAGGACCATCTGTTACATCGAGTAGAAGTTGTGAAGCCATTCTCGACATATCTAATAATCTTTCCAACATATAATATTGAGAATTCCATCTAGTCCTCACGTCCAGAATAAACTTTTTCGTGCATCCTTCAGAAACCCCGTTGTCAACCTGCATTTTTCTTAGTTTATCTGAATTTACGACACTGTTTTTGACCCATTTAACTATTTCTCTGACTTTTTTTATGATAAGATAAACTTGTGTCGTAGAATCATTCAGCGAGGAATCGACGATTAAATTTATTGTGTGTGCAAAACAAGGCAAATGTTTGTTTTCACCTAGTGTTCTTTTCACTGCGGCAACCATATTAGCGCCATTGTCTGTAATAGCACAAGTTACTTTTGTCAGTGGAATTTCCCATTCGTTAAGAATATCTGCAAATGTATTTGCAATATACTCCGCTGTATGGTTCGATTTCAGTTCTCTTGTGGCAATATTAGCGCTGGTAAAAGTAATTTTCTCCAAAAAATGTACAGTTACACCCAAGAAGCTCTTCTCGTTCATAGTTTCGGTCCATGTGACAAGCGTCATACACACCTCGATTGCATTGGATATTCTTTTAGCAAACTCCATCTTCACGACGTCATATTTGTCACTGAGCATTTTCTTAAAATGCGTCGATGAAGGTACTTTGTAGTAAGGCGCCAATTCCTTCATCAATTTAAGAAACCCTTCTCCTTCAACGACATTGAAGGGCCGCATATCTTTACATATAAAATATAAGATACACATATTTATGTTGTTGTATTTTACGCCTCCCTCTGAAACAAAAAAAAGCAATCAGTAATTTTAGATCAGCAATAAAGGATATTTATAATACTTCCCTTTCCCTGATGTTCTTATTTAGTTAATATAATATATTTTATTTACCAACCTTTTTGTGCAGCAATTTTTTCGAAGGCCACTTTTAATGTTTGTTGACTGCCTCGGTCCCAATCCATCGATTCCTGGGACGATGATGTCGTCGCGACTTCAACCACGCCTATATCACGAGTTTGAGCCATACTTGTGCTTGCTACTGCGACGTCTGTTTCCTTTTGTGTTCTCCTTAAAATGTATGACATAATATTTAATCAAAATTTTTGAACTGTGATATTTGTTTTATACGAATTAATTTTATATGTGTCGGTATTAAAAATTTATAACTTATCGATACTTTAGAGGAATGGACTAACGCCCCACACTATGTATGACACTACTACAAGTTGGTGCGTTTCAAAATGGCAGGTAGGTACCTGAGTAACCCGGGTAGCGAATCCGGCCAAATACAGTAGGCCACTGATCGGGAGTAATTGCTGGCATTCATTAGCCTACTGTATTTGGTCGGGATCGCTACCCGGGTTAACTCGGATAGCATTTTGAAACGCACTACGCATTACGTATGTCAGATATTTCAACAAAAACACAATTAACAAGGTTTAAAATAATTACTTTGAAATCTTTACATTAGTAGTTGGAGTATAGTCAGGGTGGGTCTTCAGGTGTTTGTGCAAATTGGAAGTATTACCACAATATTGTACGTCTTTAAAACACTTTTTACATTGGGCTACTTTCTCATTTCTCTTATTAAAATATCGCCACGCCTCAGACCTTGGTGGTCCCATTATCACTGATTTTATGTTGTTTTAACTTTTTACAAATTAAATTCAATCAATCGCAACAAAAACAAACAAACGAGCACACGCACGCACAGCACAGATTTATGAGTGAATGACTTGAACACTTTGCTCAACAAGGGCCTGCCACGTCACGTGATCAAGCCTGAGCGAAATAGTATAATACCGTTCATTTTATTGCAAGTGCACGCGTCACTGACGCGTGCACTTGCAATAAACTTGAAGATGACTCATGCTGTTTAGTAGTATATGTAACTTTTTTTATAGTATGCCATATTTTTTTATTATTGCCACCGGCTATTAATAATTCATTTTTTTCATAGTTACATTTGATTTTTCTGAGGAGATTATTGCAAAAATTACGATATCGTTTATATGATATTTGTAATACTACATTTTCCGGATTACTATTTGCTACTTTGTGTAATTTATCCCTATGTCTCATACAGCGAATGAGCCCTGGTGTAATCCAGGGCTTAATATTTCGATTTTTATTAGTCAAATATGTTCTTGTTGTGCTACTTATTATAGCTTGTCGAACAGTTTGTATTAAGTATGACAAAGAAATATTCATATCAGCGGTATTATAAACAAGGTCGAAATTTATGTTGCATAGGTAATCTTCAAGTCTTTTGTAATCTAATTTAGTTCTAATTTGCGTTTGACACATTTTTGGTACTTTACGATCTAATGTTAGTAGGGCAGCGTGATGATCGGTTATGCTCGATTTAGGAACTAACAGTGCTGCCAGATGAAAAACTCTAATCAGCGCTAACAGCGGTGCACTAAGCGCTAGATTCGAATATATTCACGAGCCATTAAAGCGCTAAATCGGCTCAAACGAGTCAATAAAGCGCTAAATTCGAACTTTTAACTGAAGCGCTTTTTAGACGATCAGTGTGATTAAATAATCTCCCATACTAAACATGGGCTGTTACCATGAACTCTTAAAACAATTCTGATAAAGGTTTGGAAGCGAGACGCAGATTGCGACTCGTATAAACGCATCTCGTTTACGGCTCCGTTGTTTTGCTCTATGTGTTTAGTATGGTAGATTGTGTAATCACATTGATCGTGGAAAAAGCGTCATACGCACGACAAAAATAAAATAAAATACGAAGTGATTGTAGTGAAAAACAACTATTTATTACAATAATAAAATTTAGAAGAGAAAACATAATAATATTATTCTATACCTACAGTTTGGGTATAGTAAAGTCAACTTTAAGTAAAAAAACAAGTTAAAAAAAATTAAAATTCTTCTTCCATCATAGCTGAACTCGAGGGTCCAGGCTGGTTAGGTTCAGTAGTATTTACTTTATATTTTTCGGATGATACTATCTTACTTAAAATATTAGCTGGTAGTTGATAATTATAACAGTTGCTATTAACCGCGGTTAATCCTGTTCTTATTAATAGGATGGCGTTAATAGTTTTTAAATGCAATGCATTTCGCAACTTGCTTTTAACCACATTCATTAAGCTGAACACCCGCTCAATATCAGCATTTGAATGTGGCAAACTCATTATTTTTGTCGCGACATTGAATAAGTCTTTATATGGACAACATCCAGCTGCGTCCCTCGACTGTTGAACTTCTGTCCAGAACTTCACCGTATCTTCGGTATTTTCCCAGTTTTGTAGGATAACAGTTTGCCACTGCTGTATAACATTATCCATATTTTCTGTGTAACCCAGACTTTCCAAAACTTGTATAAAGTTATCAATATTTCTGTTTGGTTTTAAAATGACGGAAACAGATAATGCCATAGAGTTTTTAAGTAGTTTTAAATTTTCAGGCAGTCTTTTTTGCAGCTCATTTATTAGTTTAATAATAAAATCAACACACCTCGTCTTCATTGCATTTTTTTCATCCTCATTCAATGAAGACTCGTTCATCTCTTTCTCAAATAAATAACCAAGGTATGGTGACAGAGACAGATGTTCTTTCACATTAATGCTTTCGAATTGCATTCTCGGTTGCGCTATTATTATTTTCGTGCACATGTTTCGTATCAAATCATGTAGCGTATTGTAGAGCAGACATGGGTCAGAAGTTTTGTTTTCAAAAGTTTTTATTGCCCCTTGTAAATTATTAAGAATTCCACACAAAAACTGCAAATAAATTTTGTTTCTTTTATCGTTGTACATGTTATATAATAATTCGGCTTGGTAGCAATTTTCACGAGTTCTCATTAATTGAAAGTGTAATTTTAGTTCTATCCATTGATTTAAGATTCTAGTTACCGCGGGTTCAATTGACAGCCATCGTGTATCACAAGCTTTTAAGATCTTAAGTGGCTCCTCTCCACAGTTTATCGCTTCATATATTTTTTTATATTCGTTTTTTCGTTTCGATGAAAGCTTGAACCAATTGTGAGTTTCTCTTATCATAAATTCTATATTTCTTGGTATAGTCTCACATGACGCATGTGACACTGCCAATTGAATCGAATGGCAGACACATCTTATCAACACTAGATTGGGTAAAGCATACCTTTCCTGCAATATTTTATGGACACCTGCGTTTACTCCAGTCATAACCGAAGCATTATCTGTTCCGATTCCAATTAACTTGCTTTTATCAAGTTTAAAAGCTTCAAGTTGTGCTGTTAACGCCGAAACTATTCCTTCGGCATCTGCAGATTCCAATTCAACCAGCCCTAAGAATGTGGAAACTATTTCGTTGTGACTGCTGCTAAAATATTTAACAACAATACCGAGATATTTTCGAACAGAAACATCAGTAGATTCATCTATAATCAAGCTATACGAATTATCACCAATATCATTTCTCAAAGAATCTTTAAAATGAGGTGCTAATACTTCCTGAATTATTGCTGTACATTTCGTTCGGTGCAATTTCATTTCTGTAGTAGCCTTAGAATCCGAAAATTTATTCTTACATAATTCGGTAAGGTGATCAATTGCTTGTATAGCTGTGTGTTCTGCAACATACATTGAGAGAGCACCTTCAGCCTCAACACAGAGCTTATCGACGGGTTTTTGCACCATTGAAGAGATTTGTGTTTGTTTTTTGTCCAAGAAAGGTTTCGCCTGCTTCTTGTGATGAACTGAATCACAATGTCTCTGGATATCGCTTAATTTGGCAAGAAAATCCTTCCTACAATACGAACACATTGCCCTTGTGTCATCTCCAGGCACAGGTTTCAACCATTGTTTAAAGTTGGGCGATTTCTCCCATTCGACTTTATATCTTTGTTTGTACACAGTTTTTTTTGATAATGGTACATCCATTTCAAAAGAGTTAACCAACACAACACTATGGAACACTCACAAGAGTAACTAATAAAATCAGTGCTTAAAACGTTATTTCTAAACTTGAACTTCAGTGCGTTCACATAGACAGAATGAAAATGAAAGAAGCAAAGTCAATCAACCAAACATGAAACAAACCGTACTTAATGTTCATGGGATTCCCCGTGCTCTATTGCCATATTAAAACCCAGCTGGCATAGAGCACAAAATTGAACATAGACAATAATTTTATTCTCCACGGAACAAATAGTGCTGCCATATTAAAAATTAAGAAAGCGCTAAATTATCCGTTAAGCGCTAAAATGATCAAGTGCCCGCTGAACATAGCAAAAAAGCGCTAGATCTAGCGCCGAAAGCGCTAAAATGGCAGCACTGGGAACTAATGTTAATGATTGAAAGTTAGTTTTTACCATGATATGATCCAGACACGTACCGCTTTTGGGTCGCGTGATAAACGTATGTCCAGGGAGTAAGCCGTGTAAAGCACATATATTAAGGTACTCCAAAGCATCTGAGTCGATTTTCTCCGGGCGAATATCAATGTTAATGTCTCCCATAATTATTATATGTTTAAAAGAGGATAAACTTTGCAGTGTTTCATTTAATGAAACTGAGAAAATATTGGTGTTTGTGTGAGAGGGGGAGCAATAAATGGCTAATATTGCAATATCTCTGCCTATTTTTATAAGTAGCCGATTACAGTCTAACATAATTGGTTCTTCTACAGTTACATTCAAGGTATTCCTTGTGTAAACTACTATCCCGCCGTTTTTATTAAAATTATCTAAACTGTTAAAAATATTAAAACCTTGCATAAGAGGTAGATTGCCATGACTTTTTAGAAAACATTCGGTTAAAACGATTATGTCACAGTCAAAGTTGATTCTATGTAAAAGAACGTTAAAATTGTCAAAGTTTTTGTTAATACTCCGAATATTTTGTGTTATGAAAGTTAATGGATTGTTAAATGAGGATAGATATTGTTTGCAGCATTCAACCTCACAATTTTTCGATTCTAAAACAGAGAAATTGTCTAAATCCGAAATTAACTTATCAATAGTTAACAAATAAAGATATTAAGATCTAAAATAATCTAATAAGTGGCGCTCTTAGGCGCCGTCATAATCTATGGAATTCATGTACCTTTTTTCGGCCATTAATTTCGCTGGGCAAGTGTGGTCACCTGTTTTATGGTCGCACGATTTCTTGTAATGAAGGCAAGATGCGCATTTTGGGGGATCTCCTTTTTTTGTGCATTCATCCATGGCATGGCCTACCACACCACAGTGTCCGCAGGTGTTGACTGTCTCCCGGCAAGTTCTAGCCGCATGTCCATATTGCTGACACTTGAAGCACCTGGTCACCAGAGTAAAGTCTCTCACTGGACAAGAAGACCAGTTCACGAACACTCTGTTATTAGTAATAAGGGCTCTTCGTATATCCGCAGGGACTTCTATTACGAAATTGCAGGACTCAGCATTTTTTTCCCAGATTTGTGGCTTAACTTGACAGATTCCAAGAAACTTTCCAAAGTGGTACCGGATAACTTGTCCGCTAAATTCTGCTTGTAGATGCAGGAGAAAACTTCCGTTTCCGGCATAGATGATGGTACTCCAATTATAACAATTCTGGGTTTACGTTTATGCGGCTCATCCACCGTAAGGCCAGAGGTCTTCAGTTGCGCTGACTGCTTCAGTTTTTCAACGTCGGCCTTGTTCTCAGTGCTGATTATGACGCCCCCATTTTTAGTTTTCCTCAATCCTCGTACATGTAGCTGCATCTGTACAGGGCTTATAATTTTTTGGACTAATAATTTAGTCTCCTCGCTACTTTTCTGCTTATCACTAGGGTAGATCGCAACGGCACTTACTTTAGGAGGCTGAATAAAATTGTTAGCTCCCTTTTTCACCATGTCAGCGAAAGAGGACGCTCCTGGAGCGGGTTTGGTGGACTCTTCGATACTTGATTTTAGGGCTTAAAGGCGTTGGGACAGGTCGTTTTTGTCTTTAAGGGCTTGGATAGTCGTATGAGAGTGAATAGTTTTTTGCTTTAAGGACTGGTATTGGATAGCCATCTGTGATGTGCCATGACTAACTTTGCGGCAAATATTGCTTATTCTTAATTTTTGGTCCGAGTTCAGTTTTCCTTCAGCCGAAATAGTGCAAACTTCTTGAAGGCACTGTTCGATGGAGGTCATCCAGGACTGGATCTCGGCCGTGGATATGAGTTCTGTCTGTCCATCCTCCAGGGGCGCGGGAGCGCGGGCGGGTGTGGGCGGCGGGCTGCGGCGTGTCATCCCACTCCGATTAAAGGGACTGCTATCCATTTTATTTTATTTTATTGTTTCAATATTACACCAAAACATAACACCAAAAGTAACTTTATTAACATCGAGAACTAGTGGCACAGATGAGTATCTAGGTCACAATTATTGCGCGGCAATTGTTTATTTTGTTAATTAAAAATTTTACACGTCCGAGCTCATTGAATGACAATGACCTATTGTATTGTAGCTCGCCTCCAGTGCAATCTTCGTGAGACCAGCCTTTGCATTCCAGGCACTGAACCCACTTCTCATTTGATCTGCTACTGGTATAAGATTCAAGGCAGCATAAGCAAAAACAATCATTTTCTGCATCTTCGTCTATATCGCCTTCACTTTTCTTGTTGGTTTTCTTGGCTTTCTTAGTTTTCTTTTTTTCTTCATTTAAAACACGTTTTTTTTACAGTTTTTAACTTCCTATTGGCTTCTATGGCAGCTATTTCGTCCTTGTTAGGTGTGTCGGTAAGCACCGCTGACTTGATCTTGCGTCTATTAGGTTGGTTGTTTTTTCTTGGTGGAGCTTTTGGCAACGGCCTTCCAGATTCTGGAGAAAACTCATTAGAAGCAGTGGCAAGAGGGGTAAGAGCTCTAGACGTCGAGGCAACGGGTTTAGTGGTGTTGTTGCTTGGCAAAGACGGATCGCTAGAAGATGTCGTGGCTTGATTTGTAGACAAAACTGGAGTGTTGGTTCTTATCTCATCGTTTTCAATGGGTCTATTAGTTGGATTTGGCGTAACGGGTCTGTCTTCAATAATGGCTGTAGATGTTGGAACACTTACGGACTCTGGTTCTGTATTAGGCAGAATACGATCTGTTACTTGACTAGGCAGAAAATCAACTTCAGCAAAAATATCTGTATTAACAGGCCATGTTCCGGTTGCAGCAAAACCAGTGCTTATATTCCTTGCAGTGATCGCTACATCAAATGCTGTTTTTGTTATAGACGGAATATCATAGATACCCATGACTTTCGCAGCATTAGTGCGCATCCAATTGTCACAAGCTGTATTAACTGCTTTCTTAAGAGGCCCAAATAAAGTACGATCTAACGGTTGTAACTTATGGGTGCAGTGCGGGGGGAATGTCAGCAAAATAATTCCATTGTCTCTGCAGAATTCGATATTTTTTAGAGCTGTGTGCGAAGCATGATTGTCTAGAAGTAAAAGAGCCTTTTTATCTTTTGTTGGTCTGACGTGATTCTTAAAATGCTCAAGGAAAAAATGGAAATCATCCTCCTGCATCCATCCTGATCCATTTGTTCTTCCTACAGAACCAGTTGGGCCATCACGAACGAAATGGTCTTGGTATCTCTTAAGTGGAAATATAAACATAGGCGGGATGTAATTGCCTATGGCGTTTCCAGCAAAAGCCAGAATAACTAATTTTCCTCTTTCCATAGATGTCATTGCACTTACTTGCTTTTCTCCACGTCGAGCAATTATTCTGTCAGGCTTTTGAACGGTTGTTATACCCGTTTCATCGACGTTCCAAATATCTTTTTCGTCAAGTTTATGTTTGCTTAAAACGCCTGTGTAATTTGTAAAAAAAGCAGCCACATTGGTTTTATTAAAGCTCGTTGCGCGAGCTATGCTTGTGGCTTGTGGCAGTCGTAACGATAAATTAGGATGTCGTTGCATAAACAATTTGAGCCATACTTCTCCCGCCTTCTCATTTTTTTCCCATGACACTGGAATTTTCTTATTATATTTTTTGGCTTACTTAAATGCCATCATTCTAGTTTCTTTAGTTGTCAGCCCATAGTTGCATGCCGCACATGTCAACAAATATTCGCAAAGTATGTTTTCTTCCTCGTCTGTAAAAATTGTAGGACTGACATAGCCCATAGATGAAGCTACATCAGTTACGTTATCTTGAAAAGCCTGTTTCTTCTTAATATATCTATGCAACGACATGTAGTTGACATTATAAGAGGCTGCAGCATTTCGAAGACTTTGGCCTCTTAATGTTACTTCTTCGAAGGCAAGTTCATAGAGGTCGACACTAGCCATGCCTCTTTCAGACTTTCGCTTGTAATTATTAGGCATTCTGAAACAAAATAAAGCAATTCTCACCACCACACAAAACACATGCCCAATAAATTCCTGACAAAAATGACACATTTTAGATAACCTTTATATTGCTGAACATTTTTTATGTCGATCATAGGTTTTGTAAATTTATTGAAACAAACGAACATACACAATTACTCAACAAAACATTGCAAAAACTATGTCAAAATAAGCTCGTCAAAAAATAAACTAAACTAGGAGAGTTGTGACAGCGTGTCACAACTCTCCTAGGTACCGAAAATTACGCCGTCGTAAGAATAATAATTCGTAATTCCGAAACAAAATGTTAGTACTACAAACTATTGCCACGCTTTGAAACTTAAATACACATTCTATAGAAGACAAATAAGCACAGCCACGTTAGTGTAATAGCTCACGATATAAATACAATCAAAATATTGATAAAAAACTTACTTTTTGTCTTTTTTTTCGTGCAGACGTCGTACTCACGCAACCGCTTGCCGTGCATCGCCCGCGCGTACTGCGTCCAATGACGCGTCTCTGAGGCGCCAATCGTGCGCTGTTGCCACCTCGCTAACGGTCATATGTTCCGAGAAATCGGCCTTGTTACAACTCTCCTCTGTCACAACCCTCCTAGGTCTCCCCTACGATTTTCATTTCCCTTGTTAGCATCTCATTTTTTATTATCAGTCTTCATTTGATCGCTATCTCTGTTTTTTATTTCAATTAAGGGGTCCTCTTTCTTAAATATATTGCTGTCTCTTAAATCACTACTTACAGTATTTTCGGGAATGTTTCTAATTTGTGCCAATATTGTCACATTATCCTTCTTATCATCTATAGTTTTACGAGATCGTTTTTGTAGGAACTCTTCATTTTCACAAAGTATTCTCCTTTTCTTGTCTTGTTTAGTTTTAGTGTCACCATCGGCTTTTATCAAAATAATTTCAGATAACAACGTCACTGTCTTGTTTGGGTTAATTTTCGTCAATATACCAGTTCTTTCGTTAAGTGCATTGTGCACTGTGGCTGGATCGTTGTTATTATCTAGGCTCATTGCATCATTAGTGTCATCATCGGCTTTTTTCAAAATAGTTTCGGTTAACAATGTCACTGTCTTATTTGGATTAATTTTCATCAGTATGCCAGTTTTTTCGTTCAGTGCATTACGCACAGTGGCCGGGCCGTTGTCATTATCTATGCTCATTGCATCATCGGCAGATAAAACCGTATCGTCACTGTCCGCATATACAATATCATTTCGCTATCATTTTCTTCAGTCGATGAACTGATACGCCTTTGCTTCGCTTTCTTGTTTTTCTTTGATCTTCTGACGTTCCTTCTATTTTTATCTTTCTTTTGTTTATTTGGCTTTCCTTCGTTTAAAAAGCTATGAAGCACTGGTGAGTGACATTCACAGTCACCTCTGGGATCTCCACAGAAACAGCTGAGATCTCTGTGCTTGAGGTGGAACTTCTCTTTTGTTATAAGCTGGTGAATTTTCATGTTTTGTGGCAGAGGACTAAGTTTAGTGTGTATAGGCTGGCTAATAAATTGACGGAATGTAAAAAATGTTTATACTGGTGTTTTCCTTTAGAATCTCAAAGGCTGTTTTAGCATTAGGGATGTCTGTCCCTCGAGATGTTTGCGGGCTGCTTGCAGCCCGCGCAACGCCTGAAAAGCTAGTTATAATACTATAAACCTACATTACCACTCACTATTTGGATGCATGAAAAAGACAGCAAGTTTTTTTGTAAAATTTGGGGTAATGGACAAATCGAACTCACTGTGTAGCCTCTTACTTGTTATTATTCACAAGAAGTTACCACCGGCTTACTACCTAGTAAAGACATGAGACCAATTCAGGGAGTGAGGTGGCGTGTGTTGGTTGCTCAATTAAACTACAATTTGTGAGCAACAGATTATTTTATTAATTATATATGCATACCATAATGGGACGTACAGTTTCACCACTTGCTTGACGTTAGATTTCTTGAGAAGCACTTGTCAAAATACAATTCTTCACATAGGCAAATAAAGATTCACTTACTTAAATTGTCCTTGTTAATTTAGTAACATTATAAGTAGTTTATACAGGTAGACCTTCGAATGATGTACTTAGATTTCCAGGTTGTCTCCCAAGGTCCTTTCGATGTTATGCCATCAGGTCAGCCATCAGTGGTGTGGGATATGCAGTCTGTTCCTTTATATTTGCGAAAAACTAACTGCGCTCACTTTTTAATATTTTATTAAATTATTTAAATTATATCTTAGAACCCTAAAACAAAAGATGTATTTATTGATTATTTTGGATTTTAATTTTACATTGTATTGACAATGTGACAACTCGTGTCATGGTTTTTACTTACGATTTATATCGGTCTATTAAATTTATTTATGACATCTTCCTTTTTTTCTTCATTTTTATAGTCCAATCTGGACTCTGTTTCCAATTATTTTGTTTCTTTAATTAAATATCTCAATTAAGACTCTCCAGACGATGTCCTTCAAAAATGTGGCTGTCAAAAGCCTGTTTATTTTTCTAACTACTCTTTCTTTACGGACTTAGATGAAAGGTTTTTGACTTACAAAAATCGGATGAGTTTATGAAACATTAAGTTTAAAATTTATACTTTTGTATTTTGTTAATTTGTTATTTATAGCTTTAGATATATAGTTTCACATTTATTTAAGTCTGTTTATATTTTATTTATGCTTATTTAATTAAAAGGAATGAATGACGACTAGCGACATCTCGTGTCAATTTCAAGCCGATATCGTATTTTGTTTGGAAGACGCTAGTATAGATGTCGCTACTGATATCAAAATATTTTTTGTTTGTTACAACTGTAGTTATTAAACTTTAAGAGTATTTCAACTTTGATATAAAAATATATAATTTAGAGTCCCAAGAAACACAATAAGAGTTCATCAATTGCATATTACTGGTTAGTTTTTTTTTATATGCTGTCAAAAAATGGGACAATTTTACTTTCGAAAAGTGGGAAAATTCTCGGCCTTACCCACCTAAGACATTTAAACTCAAAAATAGATTTACTTCACAACAATTTAATTTACACCGTTTAACTATTCATCTAAACTACTAAACAAAAATATTACAAACCAAATAAATTAACTGCAAAATTAGCATAACAACACTATGATTTCACAATTACGACAAACACTAAAATCGATATTAATCGGCAGAGTAACGACCTACTTGTACGAAATATGAAACGAGAATGTGGCGGTAGCTTTTTTTTTTTTTTTGTAGGATTGACATATATAGGTTGCCTCAGACGGCATATCCTACTCCACCGGACAAGGTTTGAGGAGCGGGCCAAGGCCCGGCTTCCTATATTTAGATACTACTAGCAACAGCGCAAAGGGCTCCCAAGGGGGAAACCTCGGCTTTGGGCGTGCTAGGGGTTATGGCAAACTTTGGGGTGCTGCAACACCCATGTTTTGCCAGAAGGGCCTAATCAGGACGCAAATCGTCCAGGTGCCGCCGGGCGGTACCTAGGAAACGAGCTAATGTTTCTACGCCTATGCACTCGATTCGGACGGATCGCGTGGGAACTCTGGCTACTCGGAGTCGCAGAGTTATCGAATTGGACCATGTCAGCCGTCATTTGGTCATCGGGATCGGTGAGAACATGCCTCGGACGTCTGCCGGTGAGTCTACGAGGGTTATGTTCCGGGGTATAGTTAGCTGCCTCTCTAACTAAACGGTTCGGGTGGTTGGTTGCTTTATCAAAGTGCGGGCGGACGCTTCTTTCATAAAGAGTTTAATGGATGGGAGTTCTAGATCGCGATGGAGATCGCTGTTCCGAGCTAGCAATGGAGCATTGGTAGCTCTGCGAACGAAGCGGTTTTAGACTCTTTGGAGTTTTGTGATGTTGGATGGGGCAGCGTGTGCAAAAACTACGCTTGCATATGTAAGGACTGGGCGAACGCAAAGTTTGAAAAGTGTTTACTTGTTGCCAAGAGAAAACTTTTCGTTGCGTATCATGGGATTTAAGCGGCTCAAGTAAAAGGATGCGGTGTTGCATACCTTTTTAATGTGCTGCTTAAAGGTCAATCGGCTGTCGAAGGTGACACCCAGGTACTTGGCCGTCTTGGTCCAAGAAATGGGTTTTTCGAATAGGGAGATTTGCCTTATGGGCTCGGGTCGATGTTGGGGGTTGTTCTGAGGTCGTCGCGCACCTTGGTGATCCTTCGTAAAGTAAACTGCGTTACTTTTCTCAGGCTTCACCTCGATACCCCACTTCCTGAACCACTCGCCTAGCGCGTCGACTGCTCTTTGGAGTCGCGTACCTATGGTTTTAACCTGGGTGGGAGAGCAATAGAAGGCTGTGTCGTCGGCGAATAGAGCCAATTCCACGCCTTGGGTCCGCGGAATGTCACTAGTGTATAGTGAGTAGAGTATGGGAGAGAGAACAGAGCCTTGCGGAACTCCGGCTCTTATGGGGCGGGGCTGAGAGAGACACCCTTCATATCTGTAGCGAAAGGTTCGGTTCGACAGGAAGTTTCGTATGATGTGCACGAAACTGTCCGGCAGTCCCATGTTTGCAAGCTTGAAGGGCAAGCCTGCGTGCCAGACTTTGTCGAAGGCTTTCGCGACGTCAAAGAAGAGCGCCCCGTACGGCGGCCCCATCGACGGAGTTTGAGAATGTGCTCCGTGAAGCGGTGCACTTTGTCAGCCCAATAGTAAACTTCCAATCTGCGAAATGAAAATTTTTCAGGAGAGCGATTTGAAACTTTAAAGTGTTCCTGCAAATCAGGGTTTCTACTAGGGATGTAACGATACATGATTTGGCCGATACGATACCGATACCGATAATTAACGAAAATAATCGGCGATCTCTATAACGATACCGATATTGATGGTTTGCTAGATAAGTGTTTCATATCATGTGAAATTTTGAAGGGAATCATTAGGAAATTGACACAACACAAGCGTAGACTCACGCCCGTCTTCCTTCAAAGTTATTTCATATGTATGTAACACCATATTTATTTTAGCTCTGAGGAGTGTCAAAGAAAAATACTTAATCAATTAAAATGCAGAATAACATTGTAAAAAAGGCATTTATTAGTTTGAAATCAAATTAATCTCATATAAAAAAAGATACGTAAAGTCAGTAATTAAAGTTTACTTTTGGTAGATTTTTGTTGAGAAAACAAAGTTTATTCAAATTATCAGCAGATAATTAGTTACGCTAATCATTTTGTATCAGGCCTGCAGTCGAGAACAGACGTTCTGAAGCAACTGAGCTCATTGGATAGGACAATTATTTTTGCGCAAGCTTTTTTAATTTTGGATATTTATCTTCTTGGCGCCAGTAGATCTTTGGATCATGTTTAATTGGAATATTTGGAGATCTTATATAAGTTTCCACCTCTTCTTGCTCAGGTTGAATAGACATGTTTGATAAAGGCTCATCTTCTTCTGCTTCTTTAATCAAACTGTCACAAGCAGACCAGATACACGAGAAAGTCTCATTTTGATCTCGTCGCGGCTCTGCAGGATTAGGAATCTCTCTGTTAGTATTTGTTGTTGTTATTAATGAAATCAGCATTCTTCTCGCATTCATGCTTGTAGATTGCAGAGTGAATGTACGCAATTTGTAGCGTGGATTTAGTGCTGTTGCTAAAATAAATGTTTCATCATTCTCTAAATAATCAAATCTATCATTGATTCCGGCTGTATTGTATTCTGGGCTACAATTATCATCCATAGCCGTGGTATGCTGATTCTTGATCCGTTCCAAGACTTTTCGCAAACTGTTGATCAGCGGTATAGCGTCGGACAAGCACGCAGACTCTTCACTTATGGACTTTGTAGCTTCTTCAAAATAAGTCAAGGCCGAGACTATCTGTTCCGTTAGAACCCACTCTTCTGTAGCCAATTCAGTTTTACATTTCACATGAGGTAATGCAGCTTGAACTGCAACTCGCTGCTCAAGAAGTATTCTAAGCGCGTGAAGGGTAGAATCCCAGCGAGTACTGACATCCTGGATGAGCACATGGCAAGGAACATTATGAGATTTTTGCATCTCAGCAAGGATTTTACGACCAGACGTTGAATGACTGAAGTGGCCTATCATAGACCTCGCCTTTGTAATAATTTCATTGATCTTCTCTTCTCCTGAAAACGCATCCTTTAGCACTAACTGTAAAGAGTGGGCCATACATCTGATACGTTCCACACCCAAACGTGTCACAGCAAGTCCCATATTCGGTGCATTGTCTGTTACTACAGCTCGTACTTGATGGTTGATATCCCAATCTTGAAATAACTGACGTAAGTTTTCAGCTATGTTTTCACCGCTATGCTTTTCGCCTTCAAAGGGAAATACTGCTAAGCAGTAGTTCTTTAGCTCAAAATTGTTATCAACTCCGTGAGCAGTCAGACTTATAAAGTCGTTAACGGAAGAAGAAGAGTCGCTAGTCCATAAGTCAGTCGTGACAACTATATGCGGAAGTTCTTGCAAAAGTGCCTTAATTTTCGTTTTTACACGACAGTACATTTCAGGTATTACATTTTCAGATATATGTGGACGGGAAACCATTTTATATTTTGGACACAACTGCTTAATGGTGCGTTGGAACCCTTGTTTATTTACAATATCGAACGGCTCCATATCTACACATATTTGTTCAGCTATCGTTTGCGTGATCACTTTTGCTCTGGGGTCATCAGTATCATACATAACATTTTTGTCCAGAATGTGTTCTAAAGTAGCTTGTTTTTTAGGTGGCGGACCTGTCTCGGTTTTCGAGGTAGATGGGGTATCATTTTTCAATTCTTTTTCATGATAACGCTTCACGTGTGTCCACATGTTAGTTGTCGTGAAGCCCTTCGATTAAACTGCTTTACTACCACGAGAAACGATGACATTGCAGTATGAACAAGTTGCTTTTGTATCATCATCCTGTTTTATTTGAAAATGATTCCAGATGGAACTTGTACGTTTTGATGGCGTTGCCATTTTCTTTTGGCATGACAATTCTCAACCAAAGCTTAGCAAGCACTAGGTTGGGGCGGGAGGGGAGCAGTGCGTCTGCGGTGCGCGCTATCCCTTCCCTCAGCAAAGCCGCTACGGCAGAGCGGCAACGTCGCACGCGTTGCTCGTTTCGCGCGCTTTTAGAACTGCTTGATATCGGCTGTGTTACATCGGCGATGCCGATATATCGGCCAGCCGATTAAATCGGCCGATACATCGGTATCGGTATCGGTATCGTTACATCCCTAGTTTCTACGTATCTTTTTAAATTTTTGAATATATTAACCAAATGCAAATGTCTTTAGTGAGCTGTTGTTGAAAATTTTAAAATATTTATATTATAGAAGTTATAGCAGATTGGTATTTTTACCACGGTAAAGTTTAAATAAAATAATTAAATTTTTCGTGTGATAGTAGCCAATATGGTAGTTTAATCAGTTCACTGTTGTAAAAAAATTTAATATCAAATTGAGTACAAGGATAATATTGTTTATGATCTAGCCAAAGTATAAATGTTTAATTGAGGTTTGTATAATCATTTAAGTTAGAGTTGATTTTTACATATCGTAAATACAATATTTATTTTTCTTAGAAATAAAATGCATTAAAATATTATAAAAAAATATTTATTACTTCAAAAACTTACAATGGCTCAATAATTATGACCACTAGAATTATAATTAACTAAGTAAAACTCTGTTTTACATTTTTGAAATTATGGTAAACTAACGTACGAAAAAGAAACACACATTAAAAAATATAAAAATATAAAAAAAGTAAAGTTAATGCTATTAATCACTATCTTCTTGAATATCAGGCTCTGGAAGCGTATCCTTAGTAGTACTCGAACAAGGAAGATTTGTATAAAAGTTGTAGTAATTTTTTGGTATTTGTAGTTCTGTGCAAAGTTTCATAAGATCATTTTTCTTTTTTACTGAAATATTATGTCTTTGTAAATAAGCAGCCATTGGATGGTTAGTTATTATTTTTCCCCTTCTTTTCTTAAGTGCTAACGGAACAAACGGTTCATTTTTGTCGTAGCTATTTTTCAAGTATATAGTATCGGGGTCCACTTTTCTATGCTGCAACCATACAGCATCACTAATACCAATTTTAGATCCGTCATTCCCTTTGCTCTGAAATTGATTATGTGCACCAAAATCTTTGAAATCATCATGCATTAATGTTGTTACGCTAAATGGTCGCGGGTTTTTTCTAGCTAAACTAATTATTTGAGCCCAGTCATCTGGAGTGTATACTGGTACATTTTTTGATTTATTTTCTATTTTAGAATGAATTGAATCACACTCCATATGTGTGTGACCAGTTTCAAAGAACCTGTGGTCAATGACTTGTAAAGTAGGATGGCTTTTAACAGTTACCAAGCACATCGAACTGAAATGATAATTTTTTTGCTGTCCCCCAGCACCATCCGACATCATTTTAACTTTTTTTATGTTATTATGAGCCATTATATAGGTATTTATACAAGTTGAAATTTCGATAGCTCCCCGCTTACCTTCTGTTTCATCCCATAGGTAGCATTCTACATCTTGATTACCAATGTTATAGATCGTCAGATTGTAAACTGCCAACTTCCTAACGTAAAAAAAAGGACCAGTGGCGCCTTTAGGGGTGGTAAGAACTGCTTCTAAGTCAAAATTGAAGGCAAGAACAGTGTTGTCTATTTTTGCCTCTTCTTTATCAGCATCTCTGCATGCGCGTGCAGCGTCTTTACGCAACAAATGCTGAGCATGACTTTCTTTTACGCTCATTTCTATAGGCGGTACAATGCTTGCACAAATCTTTTTTGGGTTTATGAAAACTCAGTTTGTACGTTCTAAAAATAGAACGATATTTCTCCATACACACGGCTTTGAGTGATTTGGTTTCACAAGCTTGTTTTTATTGTCTATACATTTCTGTTATAGTTAGCGAGGAATCTAAATAACGGATCTCGCTAGTTTTACGACAGTAATGGCCCTCAACCGAAGGAAAAGACAGAATATGATCACGAATTATTTTTTCTTCTTCGGCTGTCGTTTTGTTTGGTGGAGCCTTTTTCCCTCTACAATCTGGAAGCAGAAGACCTTCTGAATTAATTTTTTTGAGAGCGCCCTTGACAAAGCTATCAGAGATATTTAAAGTATCTAAGAAAAATTCTCGGCATACAACTTTCTTTTCATCAGAATTAGTCAAGGTGTATTTAAGAGTGAAATTTCTTCTTGAGTTTCCTTGGGTTGTGTCTCGGTTCTTTTTCATTTTCATTACATGATTAACCACAAAATATCTTTGCTCGTGGAGATTTTTTAAGTTTCGAAATTCAGTATAGATCCTTACTCTTTGATCTTCTGGTATAAATTGTATACACTTATGTTTCTCAGACAATATGCATTTTGCTCGTTTTAATGGCTTTTCTTCCATAGTTTTCCCTTTTTTTGTTTTATACGACTCCCCTTTGAGTTTTTTCTGCTTCTCAATATTTATCTTCCAATTAGACGGATTTCTCTTTTTTCTTTTTTTCGGAGAATTAATGTTCAAATTCTCTGGAATCCGATTTTCGTATGATGTGGAGGGGTTAACTTGTTCTCCCGGGTTTTCAAAAAATTCTGTTAATAATGAAGGAGAAACATTATTAACACGTTTTCTCCCAATACGACGGTTGATTCTTAATTCGTTCACTAAGATTGCTTTCATTTTCTATTTCATAATCTGGATCAACAACTGAATCGTCATCGTCATTCTCTGTTTCAATCAACATATTAAAAATTTTACTCGTCTCGGGTGACATAGAAGGCATGGGGGATGATATTGGTACTGGAGAAATAGATTGACTGTCACGATAAATAACAGGATGGATTGTAGAAAGATTTGGTCCTTTAATATTTATCTCACCATTGCTAACTTGTCTGGGTGTCAATGGTGAATAAGCTGGTGCTTCTATGCTTATTTCTCCGGGCACTTCCATTTGATTAAATACCGAAGGTACAGGTCGCGCGACGAATTAAGATCGCTCGGTGAAGGTAGAGGGGGCAATCGGCGCATGTGTACAATCGCGCACAAAATTGCTAAGGGAAATGATTTATTCTAATTTCGCATTTCAATAATTTTGCATATAATATAACACAACACTAGTCTTTGCTTGTGATTTATCATCTTAATCTATACTTTTATACTAATATTATAAAGAGGAGAAAATTGATTGTTTATTTCGCAAAAACTACTGAACCGATTATAAAAAGTCTCACCTTTGCAAAGGTTTGTTATTCCTAAGTGGCATACTGCATGCCACTTAGGAATAACAAATCCGGAAAAAATAAAAAACAAAATTAAATATTAGAAAATATATTAAAACAAAATAAAAAAAAAATTAATCATCTGACAATGTTGCTATTCCTTCCATTAAATCATCGTGCGCTGTAGAAGTTGAAGGTTGTGTATTATAGAAGCACGAGGCAAAGGGCACTTCGTCGTCGTCAGTCATGTTGGAGTTATCTTCTTCACTCTCTTCGCCGTGGGAACCATCATCAGTGACACGAATTATGAATTGTTCTATCATGAGATCTATAATATGGTCACTTTTTGAATATTCTAATTCTACAGATTTGGTCTTATTGCACAAGATCGCCCACTCTCTTGCCCCCATTATGTTCACTTTTTCTTTGACAAGCTCGATGGCTTTATCTAGATTCCATTTTACGTTTTTACTTGCCACATACTGTTTGATCATAGACCAAGCCATCTCAATAGGGTTGAGATCAGGGTGGTAAGGAGGCAGTCTCAGAACGCTGTGATTGTGTTCAGCCATAATCTTGTCGATAGAAAACGACTTAAATTGATCTTTGTGTTGTTTTATTATCTGATATAATTGCGGATTATACATTTTTTCATCGTATTCTATACCTTTTTCGGACAGCCAGGCCTGCATTTCTGCTTTTCTGGAGTTTGCTGTAGGTGCACGGTCATACTGCTTATTGTGATAAGAAGCGTTATCAACCACGACAACAGAATTGGGGGGAATATTAGGGATAAGTTTGGTTCTCAACCACTTTTCGTAATTTTCATAATTCATGTTGTCGTGGTAGTCTACCGATTTGCTTCCAGCTTTAAAAGTTAGTAAAGCATTTGGGACAAAGCCGACCTCGGATCCAGCATGCACTATAACTACTCGCTGTCCCTTAGAAATTGGCGTTTTAAGTCCTTTTGTTGACCCATCCGTCCAAGCCTTGGGATTCGAGTGTGATGAATCCACGTAAGATTCATCTGTGTAAATGATTGCACGTCCTTCTTCACGATACTTTTTAATTTTTTCTAGGTACTCAATCCGCTTAAGTCGAATGTTTGTAGTTTCTATCAAAACCTTCCTGTTATTTTCAGTTGCCTTCCATTTAAACCCTAATTGTTTTATAATCTGTCGAAGACTTGTTTTAGAGCCTTAAAAATTTATATCTTCCTGTAACTTTTGTCTTAGTTTTTCAATAGTGGGAAGCTCTTTATTAGTTAGGTGGAAGTTATGTATACACCGTTTTATGACTCCTTGGTCGAAGTTATCGATGTCTGTAATTGGCTTTGTACGCGCTATTTTTTTTTTCCCGGGCGTTCTAAACACCGTCAGTAACTCAGAATTTAAGGCCTGTGTAGCAAGCCTTCTGACCGTTACCACTGAGGTATTTGTAGCTAGTGCAGTTCTTTTTTGTTCTTGTTTTAAGCTGCTCATAATTTGTTGTAAAATATTTTCATTTGTTTTACTAGCTTCCACAGTTTCTTCACGAATATGCTCCAAATTTTTGCAGATTTCAATTAATATGGATTTATCAGCAGCATTGGTTGATTGATTCACAATGAGTTGTAAACGTTGTATAGGTGTTATCAATTTTTTCTATAATGATGTCGCGGCTTTTGCAGCTGTATTTTTTACTTGCTTTAGCTTACCCACGATTTCATCAGTTTTCTTTTTCACGTAACAATTCACGTCGTAAACCATTTTTCGAGCTTGCCGGGTTAATCCTTTTTTATTAGGCATTTTTTTCAATTAAACAATTTGTGCGTGACAGTACTCAAGACACACGAGACGCGCGAACACGACGCGGGAAGTGAGGAGGGACTGACTGACCAATGACGTGTCGCCGCTCTTGCGCACCCGCCCCGCTTACTTCTCACCCCACCTAATAGACCTAAAAATTTAATACCCCTTCCTCTTTTACCGAGCGATCTTAGTTCATCGCGCGACCTATAACTGAGCTGGATTTTTTTCGTTTTCGTCACAAGTTTCTAATAGATTTTCTGATGTTTGTTTAGGTGTTATAGGTGAATAAGTAGGTGCTTCAATGCTTATCTCGCCAGTTTCAAAAACTTGTTTTTGAATTAGATGTGAAGAAGAAAGGGAAATTTCAGTACTTGCTTCATTGTCATTGGGAATCTGTTGCTGAGTTGGAATTGAAGTTACCTTTTTAGTGATGGTTTCCAAACAGGCTGTAAAACAAAAAAATGGTGGTAAAATAATGTTGCATCATATGGAATATAAGAAACATTTATGTTAATATATATAAATACAAAAATAAATAAGTAAGGTTAAACAGACCCTCTCAGACTCTATCTAAAAGTAATGAAATGAATCTACTCGAAATAGATTATCGCTTGAAAGTTATAACAATCTTAGTCCCACATAGAAACACATATTGAGATTATTTTATCTATCTAATCTACTCAATCTAAGTATAACATCTATTTTAACCTTCTGTCCTCCAACCTCCTGTCAAATCCCAACTAACATTACATTTATATAAATGCGAAACCGAATTTGATGTTTGTTACGTCTTCACGATCTAATTACTGAATCGTTTATCATAAATCATTGCATAGTTTGTACGTTGTCTGGAATTATAGAGAAGATCATTAAGATAGCTTTAATTCAGGAAAACAATACTGTTCACGAGGGATTGTAACACGACCGAAAACTACATAGTTAATATAATTAACAAGACTTACAAGGCATAATACAGCTGGCCACGTCACCAAAATCTCTAGGGCTGGCCTCTGGAGTATTTTCTATTACATCTGTAATTTTAAAAAGCAAAAGTTGGTTATGCACCTAAATGTATAAAATGTTAGGAACATGCGAGACAAAAATTAGTTAGTCGTTTTATTATTGCATTCAAGTGATTTATACCCATTTACCACAATACCTAATTCTTACGATACATTATCAAGGTTTCGTAACATGCGTTTTAAATCATATATTAGGTCCTTACATATGAAATTGCCGATTTTCAATACTGGCAACTTTAAAATCAAATATCTTGCGTTTCATTAGGAATTCCAAATTCAAATTTATTTCGAAATATAGCCAGGAAAATATTGTTTTAAAATTCGTATTTCATTTGTTTTAACATCATTTGTTTGAGTTTCAACATTGCTATAACAACAACTATGGACAAATTGAAAATTCGCGGTATTTACGAATACGAGTTCCACCGTGGCACCAGTACTGCAGAAACGACTCGAAGAATTAACGACGTGCATGGACCAGGCACCGCTAACGAACGAACGGTGCGTTTTTGGTTTCAACGTTTCTTTTTTGGAAATTTCGATTTACACAATGAGCCTCGTGGACGACCTGATACTCAAAGTGAATAACGAAGAATTGAACGCGATAGTGGAAGCGGATCCATCTCAAACCACTTCTGAATTAGCAGCAGCCTTCGGCGTAAGTGACAAAACGATACTTATCCACTTGCGCCAAATCGGAAAAATTAAAAAACTCGAAAAGTGGGTACCGCACGAATTGACTGAAGCAAACCAACGAACACGCGTTGCTTGCTGCGTTTCTTTGCTTAATCGCCACAATAATGAGGGGATTTTGAACCGTATCGTGACTTGTGATGAGAAATGGATCCTGTACGACAATCGGAAGCGATCATCACAATGGCTTGACCCTGGAGAACCGGCAAAACCTTGCCCTAAGCGAAAACTGACCAAAAAGAAGATTCTGGTTAGTGTTTGGTGGACCAGTGCTGGTGTTATCCACTACAGCTTCTTGAGATCAGGCCAGACGATTACTGCAGACTTGTATTGCCAACAATTGCAAACAATGATGGTAAAGCTCGCCATTAAACAACCGAGACTGATGAATTGCTCTAGCCCACTGCTCCTTCAGGATAACGCTAGACCACACACTGCACATCAAACGATCGCCAAGTTAGAGGAGCTGCGACTGGAACCTCTGCGTCACCCACCATACTCTCCAGATCTTGCCCCAACCGATTACCACTTTTTTCAAAATTTGGTTAACTTTTTACAAGGAAAAAATTTCAAATCTAATGAGGCAGTCAAAACCGCCTTCAAACAGTTCATAGACTCTCGCTCCCAGGATTTTTTTTCCAAAGGTATCAATGATCTGCCTATAAAATGGCGGAAGTGTATCGATAACAACGGCGCATACTTCGATTGATTAAATAATAATTTCATTAAAAAAAACTTGTTTCACTTTTTTGATACTGAACGACAATTTCATATGTAAGGACCTAATATATATATACCTTACATTGTTCAAATACTTATCAGTTTTCTATTTCAGACCTCAATGACAAGGAGTTTGATGTCACGGTGGAAGAGTGGATCAGGCTTACTGATGACGTTAGTAACACAGATATGGACGAGGACGACGACCCTGACTCTATTCCGCCCCCGATGACAATAGGACGCGACGCTGTGATGGAACCAGCAACAGACTCTGACCTTAATATCTTCCAGGCGAGTGTCATGAGGACTGAGGAAAGACTGAACGACTCAGTGTTACGGACGATAGTACCGACAGATAACTACTACACCTTTGACTGGACAAGAGACAAAACTACATTTACTGGTCGACGTGAAACTTTTACTGGGGTGCCTGGCCCAACTTTTCCAGTGACGGACGAAACGCAACCCCGTGACATTTTTTACAAAATGTTCGACTTCGACTTCATTGACATGCTCTGTAGGGAAACCAACCGTTACGCTGACCAGAAATTGGAAGCATTAAGAGCTGCGGACCATCTGACTCAACATTCCCGCTTCAGACGTTGGTCCCCTACAGACAGGGATGAAATGATAACTTTTCTGACGGTTCTAATTTTACACCCTGCGACCACTTTTTTCAAAATTTGGTTAACTTTTTACAAGGAAAAAATTTCAAATCTGATGAGGCAGTCAAAACCGCCTTCAAACAGTTCATAGACTCTCGCACCCAGGATTTTTTTTCCATAGGTATCAATGATCTGCCTATAAAATGGCGGAAATGGGTTCCTACTGTGGATATTGCGGGTGCACTGGATTACTCTAGTGCCAGGATATTGCTTAACACTGCCGCTAGCTCCAACGTACGGTTCTTGCACCAGTGCTATCGCGATTCCCCTGTCCTCCGCTACCTTGTGTAGTTCCGCTGTGGCTTGCTTGGATCTTTGGAGATTACATTGTATTATCCCCAATCTGGTCCCACCTCTTTTGACGGGGTTCCCCGAGCCCAAACCGTCGTGGCTGCCCTTAGCAGTACGTAATTTTGGAACGCGCTAATCTGTCCCACGCTAATCTTTCAGGACATTCATCACTGAATGCCATGTGTGGGAAGATGTCAGGTCGTTTGGTGTCCTTGCAATTCTTGCATTTTGGTGGCCTGTCCTCTTGCCTGGTTTTGCACTCCTGCCATGAGTGGGATCCACTGCAATAGTTACAATATTGTGTAGATTCCCGGCACAGTGCTTTGGTGTGTCCAAAACCTAGGCATTTCGCACATTGCACAAGGGGAGACTGGTCTTCCACTTCTCTCCTTTGGAGAGCTATGTGGACCGCCCCTACCTCGAGCATGCGCTTGTGGAGGACAGGTGACACCTCCAGGACTGTGTGACACTGAAGCGCGTTCCTTGCTCGTTTTCTGTACCTCACTCGGATCGAAGATTCGTCACCATGCAGGTTTTCGAACAGTTTCCTGTTCTGCGCCCTTATGTGCTCGACGATTTCCTCGTCCTTGTGGTAAGCCATTACGCCTTTTACTTTTACCAGTGGGTTAAGCGGCTTCGCCTCTTGAACCTTGAGTGTTTTGTTTTTAGTTATTTGGCACTTGATCTTAGCTGCTTCCTCTTTGTCTTCGCAGCTCAGCAGAACCTTGCTGTTTCGTGCCTTTCGCACCCTGTCCACTTTGACTCCGGTGTTTTTGAAGTCCAGAGCCTTGGTGATAGTCTCCATCACCTTGTCCCCGGTGTTGTTGGGGTCCGTGCTGGAGACTATCAGCGTGTGGTTCGGGTGCTTGGGTGGCACTGTCTTGGCCACCGAGGCGTAGGTTCTGCTGGTCTGCGGGGCGGTTGCAGTTGGTTGCTTCATGGAGGTGTTGTACCACTCCATGGTTTTCTTAAAGTTCCTGGAGGTTGTGGCTATGTCCGCCACGTCCGCCCTTATCGGGTTCAGTATACCCTCGATCTGAGCGGCAGTGTCGGCCACAGCCATCTCCGTCTCCAGGCCCCTACTAACCCCGATGTTTAGTGCCGAGTTGGTGAGGGCGACATCTTTGACCTCTTCAACCCCGTCTATTATCTGTCTTGCCTTGGTCATAATGGGAGCCGTCGCCTCGCGGATCTCCTCCCCAATCTCCTCTTTTGAGGCTGGTTTGGAGTTTCGAATGTCATGAAGCATTTGCTCCATCTCCATTCTCATCTCCTTGAGTTCCTCTTTTAGGTCGCTGTAAGAGGTCTTCCCGCCTTTTGTGTTCTTCCTGGGGAGATTGGGGGGGGGGGGGGGGTGCCGCTCGTTCGGCTACTACTCCCATAACATCCTGCCTCAGATAGTGGATCTCTGTTGCCAGAGATCCAACGGTGGTTTTTATATCGGCTAGTGTCGCCTCCATTTTTGGGTTTTTAGATTCCGTCTCCGGGGTTGTCGCCTTTTGGGATTTAGGTTCTGCCACCCGCTCTGCCGGTTTGGATACCTTCAAGTGGATGTCCTTAACTGTCTTGTTGAGGTCATCCACTTCCAGGTCCACTCGGTCTTTTATTGCGTATGTGGCCCTGTTTATTTCCTTTAGGGCCTCCGTGTGTTCTTGGAGGCCTTTGGCGAACTCCCGGTTCATCGTCTCCAGTTTCGTTTTATAGCTTCGCTCCAGCAGAAGCTTTACTCTGGCCGCTCTGATCCTCTCCTGTTCCAACTTAATGATGGCTCGCTGTCTAGAGTCAGCCAGGGATAGGACCAGCTCGTACAGGTTGCACAAGCTTTTTACGGCAGTGTCTCTCAGCTCCTTTTTCAGGTTTCTCGCACTCTCGATAGCTTCTTTACCTGTTTGAAGATGCTCTCGAGCTGCATCGGACGCTAGGTCCTTGCAGACTCCCGTGCGTGACCCGAGTGCGGGGAGCAGACTCTGCCTTCTACTTAAAGCGTCGCTATCCGCATCCGTCCACTCCGCCTCCGATCCCTCGGACTCCCACGCCTCCAGCCCCTGCTCCTCTAAAGGAATGTCCCCGGGGGCCGCGACCGCAGGCTCTGGTGATGCCTGCTTTCTGTCTGGGGTGTTGGAGATCACTATGCTGTAGTGATCTTGTTTAGGGGTGGCGTGGCTTATCTGTGTCGGTGGCGTCGCTGACTTCTGCGGTGTCGCAGGTGTTTTACCGTTTTCTTTGCTCTTGCTTTCTCAGTCTCCAAATTACTCTGGCATGAACTTTTTCTTGTGATCTGAGATCCTTTATTAGTTTATTTTTATTTTTATTATAACTTTTTGGCTTTTTAGGGTTCCGTACTAAAAATGAAAAAACGGAACCCTTATAGGATCACTCGTGCGTCTGTCTGTCTGTCACAGCCAATTTTCTCCGAATCTACTGGACCGAATCAGGTAAAATTTGGTAGAATGTTGTAATCCTATGACCCCAACACATATGTGCAAAGTAAATAAATATTTTTTTAAAAAAAGGTTCATTTTCGGGGGACAAATTAGGAAATTTAAAAAAAAGTTTTGCAAATCTTACTGTGTCATATCTAAATATATATAACTCAAAGGTGACTGACTGACTGACTGACATAGTGATCTATCAACGCACAGCCCAAACCACTGGACGGGTCGGGCTGAAATTTGGCATGCAGGTAGATGTTATGACGTAGGCATCCGCTAAGAAAGGATTTTGATCAATTCAACCCCCAAGGGATAAAATAGGGGATGAAAGTTTGTATGAAACTTTGTCAATTTTAAACCGATCGGGCTGAGACTTTGCATGCATAAAGCTACTTTGACGTAGGCATCCCCTAAGAAAGAATTTTGATAAATTCGAGCCCTAAGGGGATAAAATAGGTGATGAAATTTTGTATAAATCTTCTGATATTTTCGACTGATTGAACTGATCTTAAAGATTGGATACTATGATGAAGACGTTCGCAAAAACTATTATTCTTAACGCGAGCGAGCCGCGGGCAAAAGCTAGTATCAAATAAAAAGGCTCGTTATGAGGATCTCAAATATGTTTTTTTTATTGTAAAATGAATAGTTTTGATTTTATTCATGAAAGAAGACGAAAATTGACCATTCCCCCCCCTGATCTCCGAAACTACTGAGCCTAAAATTTTGAAAAAAATACAAAGTATAGTTCATTGCTTTTAGATTACAGGAAAACCTATAAGAATTCAATCAATTGTACGGAACCCTCTCCACGCGAGTTTAACTTGCACATGGCCGGTTTATTTAAATCCAAACGGAATGGTAATGATTTTAGCAGTCTGTATGTATGTAAATATGTGGATATCTTTGTGTGTTCTACCGTAGCATTCAAACTATTTATCCAATTTTTACATAAGAGATGTCAATAGATTCGTCATTATCGTCTAGGTGACATAGGTTACATTTTGCATGCAATTTATATAACGAAAGTTACATACAAAAAAGAGCGAGTAAAAAATTTTTTTTTTCGTTATCGATTTGGTTATCAAATGAAAGGTCTTAATAAGCACATTTCAAAAAGCCATAAATGGCTGCTGAATTATATACAATGGAATACACTAAAATGTATTGCACCAAATTACATCAACAAATAATTATACTTTTAAGTAGGTAAGAATTTTCTCGTAGTAGGGTATTAGTTTATTAAACGTAAATCTTGTTTAATGATCTAATTTAAGCCCCTCTCGATAAAGTTTCGACTTTTATTATGATGTTTTGATGATGCTGTCGCTACTAACGCGTGTTAGTCGCCATTCAAACTGCCTACTACTCGTGTCCAAACCATCTTTAAATAAAACATTATTATCTTCTTTGTTCTCACTTTCATTCCCTCTTACTGGGCTTTCACCTTGAATTCTCGTCTCTCGACTTTTCATTACATCCCTCACCAAGCTTATTAACTCTGGTGGGAACAACAACTTATCTACTCGTACTGTTAATCATATTTCATTTAGTGGGTGTCCCACTTCCCACTGATGACCTCCCCTACGACCCCGATACTGTGCACCACGCCCACGTGCATGAGTTTCTATTTTCACTATAAGATCCATTTAAAATTCGTTTCATAGCCGTGCAAAAATTATTGTTTAAATACGACTAACTGTGGTAAAAAAATATTTAAAACGTCTATATGATGTTGAGGGCAACTGTTCTACATCATATTTTTCTAAAAGTTTATTATAGTATTTGCCAGTATGCTAGGTAGATGAAGATTAACATCTATGTAGTTATTGATTGTTTCTATTAGATATTTAAATAACATAAGAAACTGTGAGTTGGGATATATAAGGTTTAGATTTTTCAATCCTTCCTCTCCATGTATGTGATCCAAGTATGTAAATTTGATATTTCAAGAGGTCGGAATTAGGTAGAGTTATTTATGTACTTGCATCGAAATGTTGATACTAATGTGGACATTCCCGGGATTTCTAATGGAACTTCTCGGGATTTCGAATACACAATCCCGTGTAGCCGACAATATTACAAATAAATAATTATAAAAACCTCATAGATGGACAAATAAAACAAAGGTAATTAACAAACAATTTTTATTAGTTTACATTAATTCACAAGACAAATTATTGATAGTCTTAAGAAAATTCTCAAACGCATATTTCACCTTTTCTAATACGAGCGAATACTTTTGCTTCTAGCCTAGACTTCTGAGATTTTGCTTATCCCCTAGATTAGCGGAATGCCGCCATTTTTTTTGGAGCCAAACGTAGGTCGGTATGGCCCACGGACGGAATTTTTCATGCGATTTTTTTTCTCATTGGAATCTAATTGGATCAAAATTAAATAAAAAATAACATAAAACTCTGCTTTACTGAATTGACAATTGTCTTTTTGCTATCCTGTAGTAAAAAACAAACTGTGGTTGCAATTTTTTTACAAAATAGAGTAAGTACCTCAAAAGTACCTAAAGAATGTAACATTTTGCACAATATTCAATATACTTAATACCTGACATTTACTTAGAATTTAATTTTACTAATCAAGATACTTCAATACATTATCTTTTTAATACATGCTTCAAAATCCACATCACAATACACATTTATTCACGACATTAGTTTTTGTAATACGATACGCAGTAATGTAATATGAGCCCGTCGCCGATGACGTCATTTCAAACAACAAAATCGTCATTTCTTTGTATGAACATTGTGCGAAGTTAATAAATGAATGACTAGCCTTTTCTTTCTCGTACCCATAGTATAAACACAGCAGACGGGCATAAGAGCAAACATTAAATTGAGCTGCAAACGTGAGACTACTCCAAATAGCATGCCCACAATCCGCTAGCCGGTAAAGCTCTGGTTTCCTAGGATAGCGGTGCCGTCATAGAGCGGTCGTAATATAACGGACGCAAAAAGACGGCCGTCTTTACGGTGTCGACATGTGGAAAGTTCCACGACCAAACCGTCACGTCCACGACCGTCAGTTTTAGAAACAAACGTCAAACGAAAAGTATCCATGAGAGAAAATGGACGATCTTGATTTAGCTTTAGTAATTTACTTGGAGGATGAACTATCATCAGAAGAGGAAAATACTCGTATGGAGGAAGACGATTTATTCAACTCTCGTGGTACAGAAGGTGCATTTGAGATTTTAGTACGTCGCCGTTTACTAAGCAATGAAGAGAAATTCAGAGAATACTTTCGCCTTACACCACAGTTATTTGATTACGTACTTAACCACATAAGCTATGATTTGAATTACAAACCATACAACAGACACACAAAACCAATAAGCCCAGAACAAAAACTCTGTATACTTCTTAGGTAAGTCAATAAAAAAACATTTTTTTATCCTATATTTATTTAATATTATCAGTTTTGTTAAACTATATATATTTGTCCTTGTTCATCCATTGTAATTAAACGAGTGCCTGGCTGTTCATCAACTGTTATCAGTGAAGTGTCTTGCGGAGAAGGAGCTACAAGTGAAGCACTACTAGTTGGAGAACTTGTGGTAGGCATTGGCGAAGGAACAAGATTTGCATAATAATCACTATTGCTAGTACTGGGTCTTGGAGATAAGGCACTGTCTTGAGGTAAATTGTTTGAAATTTGGCGTAATTGAGCATTACCAACTAATGATCCTATTTGCAACCTTAATTGTATTTGCTCGTAAGGTGGCAGCTTCTTTGCTATTTTTGCCATTGAACCAAAAACGAGATTATTTTCATCTAATCCACTTGGAGTAGAATTTCGATCAGCAATTAGCTTAAGTAGGTTCAGACGTTCTTGACTGCGTGCATTATGTTTCCCTTTCTTATCACTCTTAGCTTTATTATATTTTTCTTTTCCTTTATTATCTTCTATTTCCTGAGTGTTTAATTGTGTGTCTTCGCTGTTGTCATTATTTTCCATTATTATAGTACCGTCTTCCGGGGTTTGTATTCTTTCGCTGATATCATGAGTGTTTTCCATTATCACACTATCATCTCCTGAGTTTTCATCTACAACATAAGTAATGCTGCTTCTTTGGGACGAAGGAAGGCTGTCCAAAAATGACAGGAGATCAGATCTTTTCTTTGCTGCTTCTCCGCTTGAACCAGTACCTGGTTTTCCTCTACGTCGTATATAATAGTCTCGTATGTAACACCATCTTCTGGAGCAATCGGAATCTGTAAAAAGTTTATTTAATTTGTAACTATAACAAAGAATATATAGAGTCTTACCCTAAAACAAACTATCTTTTAGTAATATATTATATAGTAAGTAACAAATCCTAAGATTAATTACATTCATTTTTTATTTCAGGCACTTGGCCACAGGAGAGTCTTATCGTTCGCTTGCCTTTCAGTATCGAGTAAGCCATACCTGGATAAGCGCTATAATAAAAGAAGTTAGTACTACCATTAAGAAAAATATGCTCCAATTAGTTATACCAATGCCAACAGATCATCAACTAAAAAGAATCAGCGACCAGTATTTATTGAAGTGGAATTTTCCAAACTGCGTGGGAGCAATTGATGGGAAACACATAAGAATGAAGGCTCCCATCAATAGTGGATCATTATATTACAACTACAAGGAGTACTATTCAATGGTATTGCTAGCAGTCGTCGATGCGGATTGTAAATTTATAGCCATCGATGTTGGTTCTTATGGAAGAGAAGGAGATGCTGGTATTTACTTAAAAAGTAAAATAGGGCAGAATATAAGAAATAAAACATTCAATATACCAGAATCAAAGGCCCTACCTGAAACAAATGATGTGATACCACATGTTTTAGTGGGAGATGAAGCTTTTGCTCTTCACGAAAACTTGATGAAACCCTATCCTAGACAGCAATCAATCCATGATGTAACAAAAGCCGTATATAATTACCGATTATCACGAGCTCGAAGAACTACAGAAAATACATTTGGAATTTTATGTGGTTACTTCAGATTATTTTTCGTACCTATTGCTACTGCCCCAGCTGTGACAGACAAACTAGTAGTGAGCGCTTGTATTTTATATAATATATTACGGGAAGCAAAAGTACTGGCACCTGGTCAAAACCATGTTGATGACTCACTTTCATTACCTTCTGAAAATTTAATACCTCTGGCAAATCGCAATGTTCGAGCCCAAACGAATCCTATACAAATACGAGAAACATTGAAAAATTACTTCAATGGACCAGGGGCTATTGAGTGGCAACTTAATTATGCAACACAACATTAGGCTGTTCTTAAATAACATAAATGTACCTATAGCTTCAACCATTTAGGAAAGGATGCCTGACTGTTTTCAAATCGCGTCACTTTCCATACTATCAATCAAACAAAAACAAAACTGTCAGACATCCTTTCGTAAATTGTTCAAGCTATATAAGTAATTGAGTACTGTAATGTGAAATGAAAATAGATAATTAAAAAACTTTTTGTAAATTGTATTCACCTGTTTTATTTAAAATTACTCCAATTTCACGCCACCAATTCTGTTTCAATTGAGTTTTTCTGTACTCTTTACTTTTTATATTATAAATAGCTTCATGGTTACGTACGAAATCTATTAAAATTTCGTCGTCCTCGCTGCTCCAAGAGTTGGAACTCATTTTGTACGTCAAAAAACACAAATACGTATTGAAAATTGCTTCACCGCTATCAATAAAACGTTCACGAAACTGTCTGACTCCGACAAGACGGCCGTCATGCAAATGGCGGCACCGCTTTTTGACGTTACGGTGTCAGTTAACGCTCTCTAGGAAACCGCGCCATTTTGTTTACATAGACAACGTTCTAGTGACGTCATTCACCGCTGTATTACGACCGCTCTATGACGGCACCGCTATCCTAGGAAACCAGAGCTTAAGCCACAGATGCGGGGTGAATTAGTGCGATCCGCTAGCCGGACTAGGGGTCATTCAAACGGCCCATCAGAATCATTTTATTTGTCCGATTCATATGAAGTGTTCGCTTCCGACACTGTATAACTTTTATCAGAGTTAAAATATATAACCATTAGCTTTTCAATATTTTCTGGCTTCAATGAATTTCTTCGAACGTCTAAAATCCATTTGTACATTGAAAAAGATCGCTCTACGTCAACTGAGGTGAGGTTAGCAAATTTATACACTTCCTCGTCCTCGTCATTGAGGCAGGATGAATTTTTTTCTGCTATATTTCTTATAGTGTCCAAATCCGGATTTCTATCCATGACTTTTTCCATTTTATCTTCTAAGCTCTCGCAATCTGCCCATCTTAAAGCTAATCTCACTGCATCAAATATTTCAAATAATTCCATTAGAGAAAGATCGGGTTTCTGAAGTGATGTCAATGCTGATGGTATAATTGAAAAATTTTCGTAAATACGAGACAAATCATCCTTAATGTTGTCGTCATTATTAAAAATGTTTAAAGCGTTCTCTATTGATTTTGCCTCTTGACTATTCAGCAAAGACTATACCGGTTTAATTTCATCGAAATGCTTAGCGTAATAGAATGCTGCATCAAGCCAAGTACCCCATCTGGTAATTACAGGTGCAGGAGGTAAAGGTAAATTTGGACACATTTCTTTAAAGATTTTAATTCTTTTTGGTGCTTTCAAAAAAACTTTTTTCATATTTGAAATTAATCTGTCAACATTAGGGTTCTCTTTTCTAATTTGCCCCGCAACAAGATTCAGAGCATGGGCTAAACATGTGACATGCAACATTTTTGGGAAAGTTGATTTTAATATTCTACCAGCTGATATCATGTATGCCACACTGTCTGTACATAACATTCTTACGTTATCTAGTTTGCTCTCAAATGAACTTCCCCACATATTTTTTAAAGAATCTTGAACAAATTGTGAAATAGTTGTTCCATTTACAGTATCTAGCATTTTACATACCACTAAGTAAGGCCGATGGCACCTACTAGGTTCTAATGGTCTCACCAATAAATGTACAACAGCTCTTCCTAGGAAATCCGTAGTTTCATCTACTGAAAGCCATAGCTTTTTATCATTAATCTTACTTTGCATCTCTTGTACTTTGATTTCAAACAGCTGATCCAAGTAAACTTTTCTCAATAAGGATTCACTAGGTAGTTTAATATTTTTGCAATTACAACACATATACTTTTGAAAAAATGTTTTAAATGCATTGTTGCTGAGTTGGGACCATGGTATGTTACAAAGAATCATAAATTGGATTAAGTCGAAGTAAAATTCTAAAGGAATGTGGTGCTCTTTCTTCGTGCCTTTATGTACTGCTCCTTCTACATGTCTTTTGACGTTACTCTGACGAGTTGCACTCAAATGTGCTTCGCATTTAGAGCAGTAAATTAATCCACTTGCATGGTCGTAAAGAAGCTCCGGGTTATCTTTGATCCACTTGTAGACGGTGGCTTCTTTGATTGAACTCTGCGCCATGGTAATACTCTGGAATGAATCTGGAGCAAAAAAATAGTAAATCTTAGAAAACCGTATGAATGTGTTTGTAAGTATGTGAAAGATAGGACACAACAGTTGCGAAGTTTAAAAGATCCTTATATCGTGCATAACTTCATACAGAGACAGACGGCGGGAAGCGAACTTTGTTTTATACTATATATAGATTTATATACAGGGTATTATAAAAAGGGTATATGAATCCGAAGACAAGTGAATCTACTCATGAAACTGAACAACATTCCCAAAGAAACCCATATTGATTGTATCAAAGAACATCTTAAGTTAAACAATACCTACCGATTTTGATAACAATACAAGAAAACATTTTATATCAGAAAAATCTAATTTGAAGGAAATTTTATAAAAATATGAACAAGAAACTTACCAAGTATATCACCAACTTTAAATATCCAATACAGTAAGGCCAAATCGAAGTCCGTTAATGCGTGCCGAAGTAGTCGTATTAAGTAGAGTCCAGAATCCAGTAAACAAGCCAGGGTCAAACAGGATTCACCACACAAAACACAATAGGAAACAAGCGAGCGCATTCGACGAACCGAGGTAAGCGAATGAGCTGTGTGAATGAGTAAACCGATTTATTGCTAATAGATAAGAATGCGGTAGAAAGAGACAAAATCTAGTACATTCCATTACGCGGGGAGTGCTCCGTATTTCCGCTATTGTATTCTTTTGTTCTCACAAGCTATTTTGTACGAACTACAAATGTGGCAACATCGCGCGTGTAAGTATTGGAATTTTGCAACTTCGGACATCCGACATCATTGATGTAAGTTTGGCAACGTCGTGCGTCCAGTAGTCTAATTTGTGTAAAAGTAAAAAAAAATATTTAAAAAATTACGGGATTTTTTCTGCTCTTTAAAATGAATCCCGGGATTTGAGGCATATCCACATTACTCTTTCTCGGTATAAAATCAGTATAAGTACATGAATAACTCTACCTAATTCCGACCTCCATAAGTCAAACAAGATTTTTTACAGGATTTGCGGTTGAACTGCTCAACCCGACCGTAACCATTGTGAATATAAGATACAGGTAATTATAGAAACATTTTGGATGATTAATGTTTGCATTTTTTGTTTTTTCATTATATGTTACATAAATAACCTACATACACATATCATTTAGACTTGGTGTCCAGATCTTATATGTCCATAAAACCTTTTGCATTTATCAAGTGCTATCGCTGCATGGCAAATAATGAGTTTCTATTTCCACTAGTAGGTATTTATTGAGAGCTTCAAAACAGTTTCACACTCCATTGAGTTCATTTCATTCGCTCAATGTCATTTAAAACTATTTTGAAACTTTCAATAAATACCTTTCGATTGTGTTCTGAAATGCTCAATAAATAACATGAAAAAATACTTTAAAACTTACCGATAAATCATTAGAATCTCGACTCACAACACGTTTTTATTTTAACTTACTTTCAAAAGTTTAACTACACTTAACACGTGATGACTTAGTAAATCACATGTATATTTTATTCATAATTTTTCATTTAAGTACGTACAAGCACATGCCGAATTGCTTAAGAAACCTAAATCAGATAGCACCGGGTGGTAAACGCATAGAACTCTCGCTTTGATCTAGGCCGATTGCTCACACAAATCACCAAAGCTGTTGGCTTCTAGAACGATCAGGACAGTTGCAATGTGATTGCATTGGATGTTGATTACAGACATACACAAAAACCAGTGTTAAGAAAATTATCGATTCTTCTGCTCGTCTATCCGTTCGTCCGTCTGCCCTAACATGTACAGGAAGAGATGGAGTCGTTCTATTCTGACCTGAAACCTCACGAGGAACAATCAATGTTGTCAAATCAATCAAAAAGAGTCGAGTATGTCCAGATGAAAAAGTAGATGATTACCGCCATGGCGACCTTTTACCTTATACTATTGTTATGGATTATGGTATTATGGAAAGTAGTTCAGCATCATGGAATGAACTTGCTCCAAAAATTTGGCAAGCGGTTAAAAAGTCAGCCTTTATATTAAGTACCACCAAAATTGAACCTTATGCCTTGGTGATAAGGTCCAAAAACAAAGATTTTCAAATATACCTACTGCCTTATAAAGGGACTCGTACATTAAGGGTTTCGTACCTCCGTACAATGTTTGAAAACGCTGAAAAAATACGTTTCTTGTGCGACAAATTTTTTTATTTTTTTTTATTTTTAGTATTTTTTTTAATAACGGTCATAGTAAGGGAGCGTTCAAGTATTACGTAACGCAATTTTTGAAGATTTTTGACCCCCCCTCCCCCCACTGTAACGCTCCGTAACGTTTTTCTGTACCCCCCCCCCCACCCCCCTCTCTAAAGGTTACGTAACACTCAAGTCATCATTTTTACCCTGAAGTCGCAAAAAGTTGTTATAGTTTATCCATCATATTATCCATCGTATAGTTTTAATTGCCTTATAATAAAACAAGAGATTTTTAATTCGCAACACCTGCGTATTTTGTTTATTTTTTTATAAATTTTTGGCTTTACAAAACACAATTGTTTTTCTCCTTCATTCTCCTAAGTATTTTAGCTTTTTTACTAATAAATTCTTCAAATAAAATAACATATTTATTTTAACCTTTGGCAATGCAATTATAAACAGAAACCCAACTGAAATTAAACATTTTACTCGAAATAAAATCGTATTCTTAACAAAATTAAAAAATAATCAACTATTAACCAAGTATCTAAGTAGGTCTATAAAAACAATTCGATTGAAATTACTGCTCCTCTGTCCACGGGTTTGCTAGCCACTCAGATTCTTTCATCACTGGCACCTGGAGTGCAGACGAAGACGGTTCTGGAATTGTTAAGCCACTTGCATCAACTTCGTCTTCGTCGAGCCAGTCAGCATCCTCAGACGATGTTTCATAACGATGCACAATGCAGAGAAGCTCATTTGCCCTTCTGGCAGCAAGGCGCTGTGGCCGTACTCTAGTTTCACAATGGTCTTGGACAGTCTTGCCATGCACGTAACGACAGTGCATTTGAACACTCCTGTGAGATGTGAAATAGATCCCACAGGTTGGACATACTTTTTTCTTTAGGTCGGATTGTACAGATGGACAAAAGAAATCGTAAGGCATCTGCTTAAACCCTTCTAGAGGAGGTGACAGATTAACGGACAACCTTACAAGAAGTGGCGAAAACTTGGATTTTCCTTTGTCTAACAAACTGGGTACTACGAGCTTGCTTGGGTTTTGAAGTATTGGGCAAGGTGGCGGCATGAAAGTATCCGTAAACACAGATTTCAATGCACTTCTCGGTGGTGAACAGCAGGATTCATCTGCGCATTTTATAACCTGTAAGAAATATTGCGATTCACGGACGTGAACGCTATACCACGCCAGATTTGGTTCTGCTGGATCCTGCATGCTATCTTCGGGCTGTCTATACTCCGCCGAAACGTCATAATTATCAATTTTCATTTCTCTCCACACTTCTGCAAGTGTTTCCCCAGCGTGCTGAAAATTGCGTTTTTCCAAATCATCATCCGTAGTCATTCCTTTGTCGTCGAGATGAGAACCAAAATGTTCATGAGGCAAAATGACGCCTGCCAGTCGTTTGCTGAGGGGAGCCATGCGACGCTCAACTCGGTTATATGCGCTCCGCCCAGGAGCATTAGTCGCTATAAACAGGGCGTCCAGGTTGTATTTTTTAAAGTGTTCAATCGCAAAGTTCTTGACTTTGCGATAACGCGGGTTTTCGTCCGGCCCACCATCTACAAAGATGATGATTACTGGCTTCACGGTGTTCGATTCTGTCATCATTAAGGATTTGAATGAAGGTATTGATAAAAGTGATTCGAAATCATAAGCGTGGGTGTTCGCTGTGGAGGATGAGTGTTTCCCGCTCCTTATGGATATGTGTGTCGGCCCGCTGTACCCAACAGCTTCTTCCCTACCGAAATTGTTAGGTTCTACGTTGACGCCGGCGTATACAGAAGGAATAAGTTTGTGCCGCTCTGCCACGACCCAGTCATGATCAGGTAAAAGTATTCTGTATTCCATATGCATTAAAAGAGGGCTCTGACTTTTTACTGCCGGTAAACCTATCGGTACACGTGCCTTATCGTCTTGTGAGAGAACGAATACTTGCTGCGGTCCCAGAAGCGAAGCGAGAGATTCCAATGACCTGATTGTAGCAGTGCAAAATTCCCCGTCCTCGTGTTTTTTGTGCATCTCGGTCTGTGGTCTTGCTAACTTTACGGGTACAGTACGTACGTGTCTTCTTCCCTCTTGTGTGTTAGAAACGCGTGGGAGTAAATGAAGATATGTGCCGCTTCGAGAAATTTGGAATCCCATTAACAACAGCCTTTCATGCAGTTCGGACAGAGTGAGACAACTCCTAATCATCTCTGTTCGGCGGCGTTCATCAGCAGCGCTGCCATGAATGGCAATATTAATTGTCTCTAGGAGAGCAGGTTGCGAGTCAACTAAAGAGGGCTGTCCAGGGCCAGTTCGAGGTTGTGCTGCAGCAGGATTGTTTCTCTGACGTTCAGTTTTCTCCAGTTTTTCTTTGGCTCGAAATTTTTTTGCACGCTTAGCAGAGTCTCTTTTTTTCTTCAAACATTTCTCTTCTTCTTTCAACTCTTTGCGTAGCTTTTTTATTTCGTCATGAACATCATCTTTGGCTATACCAGTGTCCCTTGCTTCAGTGAGAACATTTATTTTTTGTTGCAGTAGACCAATTTTCTTCATAAGAGTTTCTTGAGCCGGTTTGCTTGGAACATTTTTAGTGATGACCGAATCAACCAAAGTCTTGTCTGGTTCCGTAGACGATGTCTCCACAGTTTCCCCATCAGTATTCTGACTTTGCTCCTCGTGGATATCGCTCATCTTTCGTTTGACGGCAGTGCTTTCATGTCCAGCGACTGCGACAATCGATTCCATGAGAGATGAACACGTGGATGAAGCTACAACATTCGAATCCTATAGACCAAGAGAAAATTAATTAAGAATAGGTATTATTGACACATGCGATAAAAAAGAACATAATAGGTATACAACACATATAAGCAGATGCACCTGTTTTTGTTGAGGAGCACGCGAAGTCGAGGGAGCATTGGGCCATAGTGTTGCTGGCGAGCTTGATGTTTGCATAGGTAGCTAGAAATATAAAATACTTATGACCAGTTCTTTTATGAAAAATCAAGGTTTGGACTAAATATAATACTTATGTCATTATTACATTTTAGTAATAAAACTTACTTGTGTAAAATAACTAAGCATTGTTGCTTTCTTCTTCGTGGCCTTCACCTTCAACTCTCGTATAACATCATTTATATGTTCTATAAACTTTCCTTTGTTTTTTAGTTTTTCTTTAGCCGTTTTCCAAATTTCATTGGCATTTTTTTGACATACTTGCGCTGGCAAGTCAGCATGAGAGCCTTTATAGGCCAAGAACAGCTGATGATACAAATCTCCTTCTTTTGAGGACATTACAGTATGAACACTATGAACTCACTTTAATAACAGCGACTACAGCAATTTGCTTCTGCATAAACACTAACGAATACTGACAACAAAAACAACATTAAATGACGTACAATACAATCTAGGGATTCCCCGTGAAATATAAACAAAAAGGTTTACCAACATGCGAGAACAAATTAAAAATGGCGACCAGACTAATACAATCGAGAGATTCCTCGTAAAACGTAAACGAAAAGGGTTGCCAATTTGGGAGTTTTATTTCCCTATTTTTTTATATAAAAAAAGAAATAATGTTACGTAACGTGTTGTAAGAAGGACCCCCTCCCGCCCGTGTAACGCATCGTAACGTTTTACGAGACCCCCCCGCCCCCCCAAATTGCGTTACGTAATACTTGAACGCTCCCTAATACATAATCGGTGTAAATTTCAAGTATATAGTTAATGCTATTATAAAGTTTGAGTCAAAAACGTTGAAAAAAAAACACGATTTTTTTATGACGGTATCCTTGAATTTTTATCTTTATCTTATTTTAAGTATATCTCTGTACTTAAAATAAGATCAATCTTCTCACAGTCAGACAGTTCTATATATTTAGAGTAGTTTTCGCATATCACAAGGTTCTCTTGCGCTCCCACGAATTCGAGAGTCAAAGACAAAATCGTCGAATGACTATTTTTACTCCAAAAGTTCGCACTGAGTTCGCTAAACGTTTCAGTAACTATTCCTTCCCTTACATCTACCAAAAGGTCCTCAACAATTGTGAAATTCGCGACACAAGCTCAGCTCAAGCGAAATCAACGATCTGTTCTTGGCTTAAGACCTTAAACTATGATGAGACTGAATCGCTGCTCATAAGTGTCATATAAACAAACACTCACACATACACACACGCATACACCCACCCACACACACACATATAGACACACACACACACACACACACACACACATTCACCATGCCTCCCCTCTCTCGCCCTAACTTAAGTAGCAATTAATATGTGGCTGATGTTCCCATTTTATACTCGTATTAATTAGCTAAATGTAGATTTTACTGTTCCATTATAGTTTTGAAACTTAAATTTTCCCCGCCGCTCGTCCTAAACTGTAAAAAGTATTGTGCTAATTCGTTCTGATTGCCCGCGATACAGGCTTTTGCCTAGTGCGGGAGTCGTTGGTTAAGCTCATTGTCAATTTCTTTTTGGTAAATAAATGATTTTTTTATTTTTTATTTTATATAGCTAATATATATGAATAGTTATAATCAGAGGTTCTTCAGAGTCTTCTTCAGACTCTTCTTCGGAGTCCATAAGCTCCGATGATTTTGATCTGAAAACGAGATAAGAAAAATTAGAACTACGAATGATTTCTTATTTAAAGGTAAGGTAACTTAAGGTTTAACAAAATTTAAATAAATAAATATATACGGACAAATGTCACAGATTGAGCTAGCCCCAAAGTAAGAGTGAGACGGTACTACGTCAATGAATGATACTACATATACATTTATTTGAGGCTACAATTATTCGGTTCATAAGGAGTACCTACTAGTATCCGTTTCTTGCAGTGTGTTGTGTGTGGTGCACGATGCTACTAAAATCATTCCAAAGGGCTCGGCTCGTATAGCGCGCGTTAAGGCTAAGCCCTAGATAACTAAACATTCGTCTGGCAGACTACGCGACCCCTTGCATAAGTCTAGTTCACAAACTTTCGCGTACCCCCTGCTTGCACGCCTTTGTATACCTTCATAGTTAGAGTAAAAAGTGACACAAATGCGGCGTTTGCGCAAACAATTGTCTTTATTTGTGATTTATAACCACCGCGTCGTCTAGATGACGAAAATTTAGTTATAACAGGTGCAGATTTTCAAAGGTATCTAAATTGCATTTTATTTTATATTAGTATTTTTAAATAAATAAATCTAATAAATGTTTGTATTATAATTAGATAATATACATAAGCATACTAGGAAATAATATGAACTTCATAAAAACGGTTATTTTTTAATGACTAGAGTTTAATAGTAAGATGTCATTCATACTACTAATTGTTTTCAACTTTTTCTCATACACCTAATATTATTGATGGATTTATAAATGGAAACATATAACATGTCCTAGGCTGAAAGTAGAAATTCACGTTTATTAAGATTGATTACTCTGATAAAAGTAACAAGATAATTTAACTTCTGTGGTGATGACAAATAATTGGAAGGTTGAAAGTCAATACAATATCAGCATTGATACTAATGTCTCGTGCCAATCTTTGGGTTTTGAAGGTGATTTTTTAGTACCAAGTAAAATACAACAGAACCCAAATTATTGATTCGGATGATTTTATATTGTCAAACATGGAAAGAAACGTACTACATACTTCAGGTAGCATCCAACATGTGCTTTAGCAACTCTTCGATTTGTATCCAGTAAAGCTCATCATAAATGGTCATCTGCACCAAGATTATTCCTACTTATGTTATACGACGCGAATAACATCAAAAATAATAAAAAAATAGAAACACGGCGAGATTTTGTTTTGAAATTGACGAACAACCTCATGGAGCCTTGGTTGCGGCAACTTGTTCGGACGGTAACTTTGAGACGTGACATCAAGGTCATGATAGGAGATATCCTTGGTGAAATCATATGAATAATCTGCTCCATTTCCTTATGTATGAAATATTTCAAAAAAATTATACGTTTGCCTGTCGAAATTGCTAAGGAAGACCAAAAGTTGATGCCTTAGATGTAAAAATGCAATTTGTGGCACCCATAATGTAGATGTGTATAAAAGGTATGTGTCATCATTAGTATAAAATTATTTCGACTTGTCTCTATTCACAACGAGCACTTTATACGAATCACGTAACAATTTCTTCCTCACGTTAAATTATGTTGATAATATAAGATTTTTTAATGCGTAGTCCGCTAGACGAATGTTTAGTTATTGTGTAACTGCCAGAATAGTTTAGTTATCTAGGGTTAAGTATGGTGTTTGATGGAATGGGAGATGTTAGTAAGGGGAAGAGGGGGTTATGGGATGAAGGGTGGGATGATTAAAGGTTCGGTTATTGGAGGAGGGGTGGATGGTGGTATTGGTAGGGTGAAGTGTTAGTGCTCGGTTCACACGCCCGTGATGTCAGTAATTAGCATAGCACAGAGGGTTTACTGTTGACCCCTCATGCTTGACTCCATTGACAACTGTGTCTGAAGCATGTAATATGATCCAGACAATAGTGCTCTGCCATAGAGTTTCGATCCCAGAGTTATCCACTCTTTGATTTCTCCTTCTGGCTCATAGAGATCGAGATGCTTCAGCTTAGATAAGCGGATTGTGTCAGAATTCAGAGGCCCATTGATTGCAGCATTCAAGAATTTCTTAGCAACCTCCATTGCTTTAGTGATAGGCTCATTGACTATGTTCCTCTTCATTGAGGGTATTTGCAGGGTGACAGACTGCTCTATGTTGAAGAAATAACTAAATCTCTTAAAATCCATTGTCTTGGGGTCATCAGCTCTAGGAAGTAAAGCAGGGATCAGTCCATGTGTTAAGATAGCAGGTACTTCAGCAACTCTGCCTTTTTTGGTTTTATATGCAAGTTTCAAGCAATTGAAGTCCACCTTGCCAGACACCCCTGTTTTCTTTACAATAGCTAAGGCTATCTGGGGAAAAGAGGCAGTGATGCGGCTGAGGGTTATTTCTTTAGCCTGCATGTTTTTCAGAACGCTTCCTTCTGGCAGATTCTTCCTCATTGTCACTTTTGATTTTATATGTTTGAACCTTGCATAAGAGAGGCCCTTTGACATTCTTAACTATTGACGCCAAGATCTTGCGGAGGTTGTTACCTCTGGTCAAGAAGAGGGTAGCTAAAAACAACACGTCTTTAGCAAGGTTGGCCTTTTCTGCCACAGTAAACTGGATACCATCCAGGACAAGGTTCCAGACTTCTCCCCTAGGGGACTGATTCCATTCATCAACCCTTTTCGACATTTCAGAGATCACAATGACAGGATTAAAGCCCTCATATGCCATCAGCTTGATGAGCATGGTAGTTGCATCAAAGTTTGCTTTGCGAACCGCTCCTATTAAGGCCGCCCTTACCATCTGTTTATTTGTAGGATTTATCAAGGACTCTTGATCCCTAGCCATTGTTTCCTTGTCACGATCAGTCATATTAAGGTACCCACATAATATGTTCCATGTTTCGGCTGCTCCTTCAGCTGGGTCTTGACCTGAAGGACCAGGGGCAGGAATTTGACCTCCTAATCCCATACCACCACTAGTCATATCAGAAGGTTGATCAGATGACAGCGGGCTATGAGTCACTCCAGTTTCCGTTCCTTGAGGCCCAGATGTTATTAACATTGTAGATAAACTCCCATGACCTCAGTCAACCTAAAAAAAAACATTTTCCCTTTCAACCTAACCGGGGATCGAACCCAGGACCTTCGGTGTGACAGTCTAGCATGATGACTACTAAACCACAGAGGTCGTCAATTAGAGTGTAAGTATGGTTAGGCCTGTGCGACTGCGTTTATGTATCGAAAATATACCTACATTATTACTATGCACACGGAGGCCACTCCAAGTGGTAAATTTAGTTATACGAATCGTTTGTCCAGTGTAATAAGAATGAAATTGGCCTGCAATGGTTTCTAGGTATCTAAACGAAAAGGTGCTGGGTTCTGACATGAGCTAAATTAAACTATCGCTAACCACAGTAAGTAGATATTTCTTTAAATTTCCTTGCTGAGTAAGACTTCTGTACGTGAGTACTTGTACTTATTTTGTGGTATGGTTAGTTCAATTATAACATAAAAAATTAGGTAACAATTTCGTATTTTGACAAAATAAATCAGTAAGTCTATTTACATTTATGTTAATACATACTTTTTATATACAATATCCTCGTCTGACTTTTCTTGTTCAGTTTCCGAAATGACTATAAGCTCTAAAAACGAAATAAGGAAAATTAGAATTACGAATGATTTCTTATAGTTAGTTCGTTAGGGTTTATTTTAATAAATATATACGGACAAAAGTCACAGATTGAGCTATTTTTAAGTTAGAGCGAGACTTGAGTTATGAGGTACGAGTACTATGTCAATGATGCTACCTTTATAATAACATATCTAGATAAACTTTCAAGACCTCAGTCAATCCGAAAAGAAGATCATTTTCCATCTTAACCTGACCAGGGATCGAACCCGAGACCTCCGGTGTAACAGCCTGGCATGATGACTACTAAACCATAGAGGTCGTCAATTATAGTGTAAGTATGGTTAGTACAGTTAAAACATAAAAAATAGGTAACAATTTCGTATAACGACAAAATAAATGCAGTAACTATTTACTTTTATGTTAATACATACTTTTTATATACTATATCTTCGTCTGATTCTTCTTCTTCGGATTCCGAAATGACTATAAGCTCCGATGATTTTGATCTGAAAACGAGACAGGAAAAAATAGAACTTCGAATGGTTTCTTATTTAAAGGTAGTTCGTTAAGGTTTAATTAAATTTAAATAAATAAATATATACGGTCAAATGACACAGATTGAGATAACTCCAAAGTAAGAGCGATACTTGAGTTATGAGGTACTATGTCAATGATACTACATATATAATTACATATCTAGATAAACTTTCAAGACTTCAGTCAATCCGAAAAGAAGATCATTTTCCATCTTAACCTGACCGGGGAGCGAACCCGAGGCCTTGGTGTAACAGGCTGGCAGGATAACTACCAAACCATAGAGGTCGTCAATTACAGTGTAGTACACATAACATTTTCTTCCCCTGAAACGAATCCATTGGAGACCATTCGAACTGCACACTCGTCAGAAACATCATCATCTTTATTCCCTCTTTCAGGCCTTTCACATTGCATTCTCCTCCTCATTACATCCCTCACCAAACTAACCAACTCTGGGAGGTCATCATTTGTCAAATATATTATTATTGATGATGATGATGACACAATTTGACCGATCAACTGATCCGAGTTTGTATGGAAAACCAAAAAAATATTTATTATTATTTATTTATTTATTTTATTTCAAGAAAGGTGTTTCTTCAGCGTTTTTAAACATTGTAGTCGGACTCGTATATGAAGGATTCCATGTACGAGTCCGAAAATCACTCTCTCGGTATCGATTTTCATATTGATTGTAACACGCGCATGCGTCCCGCACGACAGTTAAAACAACACTGGTTGTCCAGGTTCACCACACGCACGCGGGCGGCACGCATCCGCGCGCCCTAGGTGCGTGTGGCCCGCGTGACAATAAAAAAATATATGAAACGATAACCCTATTGTTTCATACATTTTTTGCGGGCGGCACGCATGCTAGCCTGGCCCGCACGCGCAAATACGCATGAAAGTAAAACGGCCCTTCTACGGTATCTACAGAAGCATGTAATACGGCGAGCTGTATGGAATGACACACACAACTAAAGGATGACTCACGCTAGACCGTGTCGGGTCCGAGCCGAGTGTCGGCCGTAGCTCGGTCACCGAGCTCCTCCCGTGCCTGAAATTACAAAGACGAGCCATGACCGGGCATTTACCGATGCACCGTGATGCAGTGTACTCGTCCGAGTAAAAATAGTGTTGTGACTAGACTACAATCATGTTGAATTTTGACGATCTGGAATTAGCGGCTATTGCCATCGCTTTGGACGATGAAGAATCTGATGAATCTTCAACCACAAGGAAATGGAGTGTGCATCCACTTTGGAGAGAGCGACAACAGAAAGGAGAATATGAGAATCTTTGTAAAGATCTACGTAGTTATGAAGACAAATTTTGGGACTACTTTAAAATGACTAAAGAATCTTTTGATATCCTACACATGAAAATTAAAGATGATTTGGCCAAATGCAATACAAAGTTCCAGATTCCTATTTCATCTGAACATCGATTAGCTCTTACTCTCAGGTATGTCTTTTTATTTGGAATAGTTATTACAGTCGACGCCAAAAAAAATCATTAATTTTATATTTGTTGATTTATTACAATCACAACAATTTTAATCAGATACAAAATGAGATAAAAAAATTCCAGCAGAATTTTCTAGAGATGTTGATGGCAGATTTTCGTCCAATGGACCAGGAGCCTGGACTGTTGGAGATATCGATGGCTGCTGCTCTGTACCAGTTGACTCTTGTAATTGATGAGGTGTATCCAAAACGGTGGATGCTGAAGCCGATGGTAGAATTTCTGTGTATTGTAACGTAGTTGGTATTGAGGCCGATGTTAACGGTGTTGATTCATTAATCATGATTGGTGTTGAGGCCGATGACGACGGCGTTGATTCATTAAACAACTGTTCGAATTCAAGTTCCTGTACAACTGCAAACAGTCGTCCCTTTGCCACATGTTGGTAATATGGAGAGAATGATTTCACTGTACTCGACAGACCATTAAAGAAGTCATCTATAGGGTGTGATTTGTTACATTCATTTTGCTTCTTTGCGTTATTTTCAAGAATGTACTTCATCAAGGTTTCAGATGAGGACTGTTTGTGTGACACTGTACGACGTTTACTGGCTTTACCACTGCTACTTTGACCACTGTGTCGTGTTAAAGATTCATTGTTTCTTTGTACTTCTGTGGCCCTGTCTTCTGTAACACTAACTCGTTCGCTGTCTGTGTCTCCTTCGTTTCTTATCTCTTGCATGCATTGGTTACTGTCTGTTCCTATCTCTTGCGACTCGTGCTCTTGATGTATCTCCGATTCATTTGTGTATGCATCGTCGTCATCGATATTGGATATCGTTTTACGATCTTGAATGTAGGGTAGCAAAAATTGTAGGATCTCCTCATACTTATACTTCTTTATAACGGTAGAACTTTGCCCACTTTTTGTCTTCCTCTTGTTTATTGATCTTTTGAATTGATCTCTAATATTTGACCATCTTTTTTTGCAATTCTCATCTGTAACAAAAAAAAAACAATAATATTGCAATATCTTTATTTCTGTGTTTCAGGTTTTTAACCACCGGGGATTCATTTAAAACGATTTCAATGAATTATCGGGTTGGTCACTCAACTGTAGTTCAAATTGTAAAAGAAACATGTCGAGCTATATATTAGTTAATAAACTAATGAATGAAGTGATGCCACAGCCAAATGAAGAGACATGGAAAAGTATTGCTCACGAATTCCAAAGGCTATGGAAATTTCCAAACTGTATAGGGGCGTTGGATGGAAAACACTTTACTATTGAGGCACCAGCTAACAGTGGATCTGTCTACTTCAATTACAAGAAAACATATTCCATTGTATTGTTGGCGTTGGTGGATGCTCATTACAATTTTATTTTCGTCGATGTTGGGTCCTACGGCCACAATAGCGACGGTGGTATATTTGGCAATAGTTCTTTGGGACAACGGTTGAATAACAATTCACTTAATATACCCATCGGAAACCATTTGCCCAATACCACAATAACTGCACCGTATGTCATAGTTGGCGATGAAGCCTTTCCTTTAAAAACTTATTTAATGCGACCATATCCACGTGATCAAGCGGTTACAAATAGGGCTAATGCATATTTTAATCTAAGATTGACGCTGGCCAGACCATTAGTCGAAAATGTCTTTGGCATTTTGACACAAAAATTCAGGATTTATTCTAGAAGACTTAAATCAAAACCAGAAAATGTGGATTACATTATTTTAAGTACTTGTGTACTCCATAATTTTTTACGGCAAAGAAAGGACATTGGATATTTAAGGCAAGATGCAACCACAACACAACATTCGCTAAGGCCATTGCCCGCTCATGTTGGGAGGCCTACTAATAATGGTTTTTAGGTTAGAGAAATCTTTAAAAATTATTTTGTCTTTACAAATAATAACTAAATAACAAGTAAATTATTTCAAAAATTTAACTAAATAACTGCAAAACACGATTAAAAAAATTGTAATCCGTGCGCGACAAGTTGAGAACTGCGGCCCTACCGCCTAACTCGATTGCTATCGCTATGATTTATGACGTCATCTTGTCTTTTCGAATCGCCTAGCAATCAAAACAGCAATATTGCTTTCACATGTCCAAGACCAAGACTAAGACAATGTCTTGGTCCATAGAATACATGGGAAAGCAATATCGCTTTGCTTGGCAGTTCGAAAAGTAAGTTAAGTAAGTAAGTAAAAGTAAGGTAAGTTGGTAATTCATTGTAGATATTTCGATATTTTGTTTTAAAGTAACATAGGGTAAAGCACCCAGTAGTCAGCCTTTTAACGCAAATCGAAACTGGCAGTTGTTGCAGTTTATATAGTTTTTGTAATAAAGAAAACTACCAGCTATTATTTGAAAGGTTGTTTATTAAATTTTCTTATAAAATACTATTCAGTTGAAACATTTTATGTTTTTGAAGTAAAAAACTAGATTAACCTAAATATGGCACTTTTAACCAGTACTCAGCCCCTTTTGCCTACTGGTCAGCCTAATTTTACCCAGTTGTCAGCCTCTTATACATTTTTTATTTGTAGTCTTTACTCTTTACAATTAGGTCATTCTTTTGCATAAAGGACACAAGAATTTCAAGTTTGATACATTTTCATATAGCTCTCCAACGAATTCAGTACATCTTAGATGATACCATGCAGGGCATGCGTCACAACCAATATTTTTTAAGTCGTTAATTTCTGTATCGCTATTAAGTTCGTCATCGCAGTTATGGCATCGTATTTTATTCACTGTACAAGTGACAGCTGCCTTCTTCTGTGGTTTCCTTCTTTTCGCATCGGTTGTCTTTGAAGATCTTTCTGCTTTCCTTTTTCGTAATTCTTCCTGTCTTCTCCGCTTTTCCTCTTCTTTCTTTTCTTTAGCTTCTAGTCTCTTTAATTTATTCATCAAGATTTCGTTTCTTTTTTTTTCCCTTATTTCTTCTTTCTGTTTCTCAAATTGTCGCCATTCGTCTGAAGAAATCGCTCCTATTCTATTCATAGATTTTATTGTTTTTGTTTTCTTTGTTATAGGGGGTAAGGTTAAATGTTTTTTCAATACAGGTGATAGATTTTCTGAATTTATAATTATACTGGGTAAAAGGTTAAGTTCTTCAGATCTATTGCTATTTTCCTTTATTTCTGCATCTTTATTGTTTTTCTTTTCAATTAGCTTAGGTACGCTTTCTTTGCTTAATACTTGTTTATTATATAAAATATAATCTTTCTTTGGTACGCCTAGCTCTGTAGTAACTTTGTTATTATCTTTCTTCAATTTCTCTGATTTGGTTTTCAAAACGGGTGGTAGGTCTACAGCTTTTACTACTACATTAGATAAAATGATAGGCTTTCTAGTAATTTGGTCTCCTTTGCTGTGTATAAATTGTCTATCATTGTTGTTACTGTTGTGAGTATCAAAAAAAATAGGTTTATTTTCTCTTTGTATTACTTCTTTGTTACATGTATTATATTTTTTCAAATAATCTCTGTCTTCTTTTGTCGTGTTTTCTTTATCATCTTCAATATTAAGTGTATCTTTTATATTCAGTCCATAGTTTCGGTTTACAATTTCTTCTGATTTATCAGTTTCATTTTGTAAATACTTTTCTATCTCAATGTCAGAAACTCTTTTTACTTCATAATTTTTTACACACAATTTCACTTGCTGCATTATCGTCAAGTTGTTGATCATTTAATAAAACAGTTTCTAATTCAACAGTTGTTGCATTATGACTATGATTAACAACTTCAAAATCAGTTATAATTTCAAATTCTTTCGTGGCTTCGTCATTTAAGGTGATATCTACCAAATTGTTTTCTAATGTGTAATCACCTATAATTGGTAGACTTGTAGGATATGGATTTTCAACTGACTCTGAAGCTATTCCTTGTTGTTTTGAATCTGCAATGCTTATTGAGCTTCTGTTATCAATTCCGATTTCGTTACTTGTAGAGTTTTTGGTTGAATTTAGACTTTCAATACCTTTAGTATCTTTTGCTATATTTAGTACATTTATAACAATTTCGGCATCAACTCCAGCATTTTTTAAATCGTCACTAAGTTGGTTAATCACCTTGATTGCGGTATTTATATACCTTTTCTTTATTTTACAACCTGATGATTCTGATTTATCAGTGGTTTGTTTATGATAATTCTGAAGATTATTTTGGACACATTTGGTATAATCTAATGCATCTGGATTGCATGGATATAATCCACATTTGCGAAAGCCATTTATTATAGTAGTGGGCAAATTTTCTTTTTCTAATACCTTTTTCAGCAAAGGACAGAATGTTGACTTTGTCAAAACATTATTGACATTTTCAGGTCGAGTTGCCCATTCATGCACGGTCTTCTTCCATTCAGATTTTAAAGGTTTAAATACACTTACATCAGCTGGCTGTATTAAATGTGTTGCATTTGGTGGAAGTGCATAGAGGATAATACCATTATCATTGCAAAATTCGCTAAGACGCATTGTAAGGTGACTCTTGTGCCCATCAACAAAAACAAGTACTGGTTTTTTTATCTTTTGATCATCCAACCATTTGTTCAAACCTTTTACAATGTAATCAAAAAATATGTCGGATTTCATCCAACCAGTCTCTGACTTTCCTAATAGCCAATCAGCAGGCATACTGTTGACGACATCTTTTGGAGGGCGCACATATGGAAATACAACACATGGAGGCAAACTATTCCCAGATGCTGATATAAATAAGAGAACAGTGATTGCCTCTTTTTCCTTGCCTTTTAATATTTTGTAGACGTTTTTGTATCCTCTGGGTGCAATAACTTTACCAGATTTGGGACAAATATAGAAACTGGTTTCATCACCGTTGAATATTCGGTCTGGCATAGATAAAATATCTGAGGCTCCTTTTATTTCTAAATGCTTTAGCAGTTCAGCAAACCATTTCCTGATACCCTCTTCCGTCACAGCAGCTCGACCTTTGGATATATTTTCGGCTGTTCTTTTACTCAACTCAGGATGCCGTCTTAAAAAAGACTGATACCATTTTTTTCCTGGTCGGTTGTTCACAAATGGGTTAGGTCTATTATCTTCAGATATAATATTTTGGACAGTATTAAGGAGGTTATCAGGTTCCCGGGGAAATCCACATTTTGCTAAAGCTATGCACCAGTCTTTCAGGGCAGTCTCTTCTGCTTTGGTTAGTACCGTATCTGGACCCATCTTTCGAGGCATTTCTGGCACTCTTAAATGTAGTCGGTCCTGAAGAGTTCCCCGTGGGACACCAAAAGTTCTACTAGCCTCCCTTATTTTCATTCCATTTCTGATCGCCGCCATGGCTTGTGTTAATTGTTCTTCCCTGTACTGGTGAATAGGCCTTTTCGACGTGATGGAATCCTAAAACAAAAGAATTGCCATGCCATAAGCGAAGCGACCCACAAAAACCTACTTTAATGGAACACAATAAAGTTCAGTTTTCGGTAAACGGCTGAGTACTGGGTTCGAATATCCAAAAGTCAGCCACTTACCATTATATACGGCTGACTACTGGTAAAATCGAAATTTTATACCATAAGAGTTAGGTTCAATAAATTTAGCAAAAAAAACACATGCAGCAGTGTTAATTGCAACCAAATATAATAAAATCACAAAAACACCAGTGGTCGGCCACCAATGGCTGACTACTAGATTTACTTCGAAAATTTAAACCCCAATAGTCAGCCACCAAAATTAAAACGTATTTTACGAATAAACAACCATTTTAAGCTTATATTCTCGTAAACTAAGTATTTAAATGTTATATTACATAGTAAAATTACACAATTGACACAAATAATACGAAATACTTACCGAATCCTCGACGACGTCTCCTTACAAAAAAATTAGTCACTGGTACACGTACGTACATGTCGCTGATGGCAGTGCAAATGAACGACCATATCTCGGCGTCTCGTTTTGCTATTGGTTTTTAAGTGTGCATAGTTACCAATCAGAGAACAGAGATTTGAATTAACGGTACCATTGTCGTGTAATCCAATTTAGACACTATTTATATGAATTTAACGTTCATAAAGGCTGAGTATTGGTGCAAGGCTGACTTCTGGGTGTTTTACCCTACCCGTAAAACTGTAGGTAGGTAAGCGCCGCGCCGGGGCCGCCCCGCGTCGAGACACTAACATGAGTTTTATTTTATTTATTTAACAATTATAATTATTAATTATATTAATACCCTAATTAAAATTTAATAGTATACACAGTCACTAACATACACACAGTCACTCACATACACACATAAAATATATTTTCATTCCTTTGAATGCGAATTTATTATACGTTAAAATTTAATAATCGAGCATTTCGTCAATGTCGAAATCGGCGCAAATTATTTGTAACAAAACAAAATAATATATTTTTTAAATCAGTCATACCGGTTTATATTTTTGTTCGTCATATTTCATTCTCGTTAATCAGGCAAACAAAAATAATTAGATGCCATACTACGTTGGTTTTTTATTTAAGAGTTGACAACTCTAGTACGACCGCCTAGAGTGGGTACGAAAAGTGAGGTACATACATGAGCTTGCCTTCTGTACCGTAAGTATTTTGTGGCGCATGTCTTAACTTGTCGCGCACAGCTAGTAGATAAGTAGTTAAGGTTGATTAATAAAGTACAATGTATCTGCTTACCAGTTTGTTTGATTTCTTCGCCTATTTTGATCCATAATGAAGACTTATGATTGGAGTCCAAATATTTCCCGTCGCTCATATCATATAGTGCTGGATATTTCCTCACAGCCTCAATTAAACGTTCGTTGTTCATTTTTTTGTTTTTTACGAAAAAACGTCAATTCCCTTGAATAGCATCACTACGACTGCTCGGGTGCAGCTCGGTGGCGCTGCATTCGAGCAACGGGCCGGGGCCGAGCCGAGGCGGGACCGAGTTATTTCCGAGCGTTGTCCGTTGCTCGGCCATCACTCGGTTGCCGCTCGGTATAGCGTGAGTGGGTCCATACAAAATATATGTAACATTAGTTGACCGTGCTACGGCCGACACTCGGCTCGGACCCGACACGGTCTAGCGTGAGTCATCCTTAATATCAAATGCTTTTAATCATATTTTTACTTAAAATTGTGTACACACTTGTATTGATCCCGTTCATCACTAAAGCATTATCAGTGCCTATACCACTTAGGTGTTTGATGTGCAATCCAAAATCTTTTGATAGTGCAACCAAAGATGTAACGTTCCTAAAGCGTCATAAATTTGATTCACTGAGTCCTACAAATGTAGACAAACTTCATTTTGAGTGCGACTGAAGTAGGTATTTCACAACCACTTCAAATTTTACTTTTTATACTCACCTGCGGAAACGCATTTCTATGAGCGCTACTCGCTATTCCATAGTTCTTCCCCATAACTTCTCCCACGGCTGCATCTACGTCTTTGAGTGGTCGTGGCTTTTGCCGCACATTTGCCGAGCCCATGCCTAAGACTATGAGCCAATCATATTAAAAATCATTTTTGTTTTTTCATAATGTGTACGTATTATGTGTACATTATGTGTATACGAGATACGAGAGCCACTGAGTTGTTTTGGGTGTGCTTGTTTTTGTATAGGTACTTGTTTGGCGAGGCGCCATTCATCGGGAACTTTATTTTTACACCATATTGATGCAATGGTTTTAACTAGCTCTTCTAAAAACTGTTGTAAAAACTATTTGGTTTTTATAATCTTTTGTAATGAAAAAGAATAGTTACTTCAAAATAAAACTGCCACGAGTAAATACGTCTATTATTACTAATTTTATCTTATAACACGTTATCAGCACGAAAAAGCTCTGATATTTACAGAAATTGTTGCAGTTTTATTTGGAGTCGCTGATATTTTGTGAGAATTAAAAATAATAGTGAAATTCACGAATTATTGGTGTTTGAAGCAAAAACAAAAGAGATTCGAGATGTCATCGGGATCAGGAGATCAGAGAACTGGATCAAGTCTACACTCACTGGCGGGGATTACGCCACTTTAAGGTAGAGATGGGTATGCCGTTTGGAAATTTAGAATGAGCATGTATTTAAAACATGAAAATTTGTGGAACTGCATACGAGGATATCCAGATGATGACACTACTCATAAAAATGTAAAGGAAAGAGATCACTTTGGCCAAAACATGTCTGACCTTGGACAGTCCAGCTATTACACACGTCAGGAGTTGTAAGAGTGCTAAGGAAGCATGGAGTGCTTTATTTAGCAGCTGCTTATGAGGATAAGTCCATGGGACGTAGAATAGCATTGGAGCGACAGCGAACAATTTAACAGATTTTAATTGTTGTACATAAATGCCGTGTTGGCAACTTGTCAGGATTTGGCAGATATTGGCAAAGTGATTGAGGATACATCTTTAGCAGCAATATTATTATGAGGATTGACAGCCAGATATGACCCTCTTGTCATGGCACTAGAGAACTCTACAGTACAGATTACGAGTGAACTTGTAAAAGCAAAATTACTAACAGAATTTTCAAGAACATCCGTAACTGGTGAATGCATACCTGATATAGCCATGAATATTCGATGCAAGAATAATAAAAAGAAAAGGGAGATAATTTGCTTCAATTGCAAAAAACCGAGACATAAGAAACCAGATTGTCCACTTTTGAAAAAGAAATGCATAGTTGAAGAAAAAGGAAAGCCTTCTAATTAATTTTGTGCACTCTGGCTGTCATTATACAGTGTGACTGTATCAACCCTTCCAGTTATGTCATACACTAAATTGCGTAAAAATATTGCTTCTTTGGCAGCACTAGTTAATGCCATATACTCTGCTTCCATAGACGAGAGAGCAACTGTTGGCTGATTATTACATTCCCAACTTACTGGCCCGCCCGCAAGCGTGAAGTAATGTCCGGTGTATGACCGCCTTTAATAAAAAATACGTATTGCGCTGTGGTATGGTGCATGGTAGATCACCTTTATTTATTTATTTTTTGCGGGTATTATATATCGTCGTTTAATTTCGGAATCATACGATTGTTTATATGTTTACAATCGGTTTTGTATACGTCAACAATATCGGACCAGTTCGATATTTTATCATTGGTTTTAATATCCTTCGTAAGGTAATTATTTCTGATGCCTTTGATTAGATGTGGGGGATCAAATATCAAGCTTCGTGCCATCCCGACAATTTAAACTGTATCATCTGGAAACAAAACAGATTTTAATATAAATAAACAATTTGGTTATAATTAAAGGTAGTAGGAAATACAAATAGCTTTTTCAGCAATTTATACCGCATTGGACTTTGCTTCTGCAGTGTCAAAGCCAAGAGTTCATTTATGAATCTCCTCAATGTAGCATTTTTATTTAATGCGTTCACTTGCACAGACTAAGGTCTTTGCATGTTGGGATAGTTGATTGATCATCACTTCAAATGATCTGTCTTCTACTAGTTTGACAGCCTTTTGCATTTTTTTTGGAATGACCATATTAATCTCCTCTTTGATCTCAGATCTCTCTATTTCAACACACTTTTGGTACATTTTATTACACTGCGGTGTCAAAGTGTCAAAGTCTATATCGACTTGATTATTCTACACCTATGGGTGGGGTCAGTTTCGCCTAAAAATACATATTCAGAGGCGGCTGTCGTGTTGCTTTTGGAGTAAGGATCCTGTTCTACATCTGCATTTTAATGGAAAAAGTTCATTAATGTTTTCTTGAGAAAGCCCCGGAGTGCACAAGATGGCGTCGTTTTTAGATCAGTCCATCAGCCATCTTCCTTTTTTCTCGCACTTGCAAGCTTTAAGTATGCGGGAAAGGGATAGGATATAGAGAAATTTGATTTTACATTCCACGCAGAAAGTGGCATAAACAATGAATCTAGTTGTCTTGATTTTCCCTTCATTTTTTTAACTTATATTATCCCACTGCTAAGCAAAGTTCTCCCCCATCTCTTTCCCAGACTCCATTTAATACCAGTTCCATCAACTGTTTCTCGTGTTTTAGGATGTCGTCACTCCATCTTGTCCTCGGTCTGCCTCGCTTGCGTCGCCCACCTTTGGGTAGCCTTCTCGTAGCTATATAGCCTAACGTTCTAAGTGCATTCGGCAGCATGGCCCGCATTTATCTTTTTAGTCAGGCAATAGTCATGGTCAAGAAAAACAGCTTTGAAAAAAATATATTTCATGTCATATACTAATTAATTAAAATATTATGGAAAACCTTAAAATATTATAATCTGCAATTTGAATTTCTAGAATTCAAGTACTATTTGACTAGATACGCATCTAGTAAAGTTCTCATTCGTATCGAGTACGGTGAAAAATATGGATTCATAATCAATAAATCCGAAAAGCACTTTTTTGTTATCGATTTATATAAGTAAATCCGCCCGGGTTTCCGGTATTGAATATTTAATACGATTTACATGGTTTGTGCCTTGGTCACCCACAGTCTCAACCACAATAAGGCCAGCATTTGATAAAGCAGTTATAACACTTTTTCTCTGGGTTCTTTTTTTATTTATTTATTTAACTTTATTAAAATACATGTAAATGGCGGACTTAAGGCCAGGGGCCTTTTCTACCAGTCAACCAACAGATGATGCTGAGAAAGCAATCTTTTGAGGTAAGTACAAACACCAAAAACAAATATATATAATATAATTATGTTTTACAATGTAAGTATAGACATACATATATATATCACATATATAAACCTACACAAAAATATATAAATATATAAAATATTCTTTAATAAACCGCATACATAAACTACATAAACACTATTTATATAATTTCTGACAGTTTTCGGAGAAAGTGAGCACGCACTGCCTTTTTAAACGCGAAACGAGTTTTAGCTTTCCGGATATTGACTGGGAGGGAATTCCAAAGCCGCACCGGTTGTACGACAAATGAATCATTGTAGAACCCGCTCCGGAAATGTGGAATTCGAAGAAGAAGATTGCTAGAAGAGCGAAGATTTCTGACGTGATTATCACCTAGAAAGGTAAATTTGGTCTTGAGATAAGCCGGAGTCTTAGGGTCAAAAAGTATAGAAAAAAGGGTAGTGAGGGTATGCAGACCACGCCGCTGTCGAATAGGTAACCACTTTAACTGAGAACGGTAAGCCGACACATGGTCATACTTCCGGAGACCGAATATATAACGGAGGCAGTTGTTCTGTAGGCGCTCAAGTTTATTGAGGAGATCACAATTCAACCCCGAGTAACACACATCCGCGTAATCCAGAATTGGTAGAATTAGGGCATTCATATGCATTATTTATATGGTGACAGGTAAAAAGTTTTTCAATTTATACAGTCCACGAAGTGCACCCGTGACCTTACCAGCAACCTCAGAAACTTGAACATTCCAGGAAAGGGTCGAGTCGATATAGAGCCCCAGATCTTTAACACTGGAACTTAGTGGTATTTCGGTATTGTCATAATAAATTTTCGAAGGAAAGTTGTCATCGATTCGACTTAAAAGACGAGAACTACCGACTATAATGGCCTAGCATTTAGCAGGGTTCACTGTGACTCCAAAGCGTCGCGACCAATCACGTATGGCCAGGAAGTCTGAATTAATTTTAGCTACCGTGTTACTTAGATCCACAACTTCGGTCTGCGTATAAAGCTGCAAGTCATCAGCATACAGATGATACGAACATTGAAGCTCTTTAGTGATGAAATCTATAAAGATGGAGAACAACAAAGGAGAGAGAATACCGCCAGTGGTAAGATTACACCAGTCCGATGAACATTCATCAAGTTTCACTGACTGCTGACGTCCCCGAAGATAACTAGAGAACCAGTCCAGTGCCGAAGGAGAAACTAAATGATGAGTGAGAATTGCTAAAAGGATATCATGATCGACGGTATTAAAAGCGTTAGAAAAGTCTACTAACGCCATAACAGTGACCTTAGTATTCTCCATACCATCTCTTATATCGTCAGTCACTTTGAGGAGGGCAGATACTGTGCTATGTCCCGGTCGAAAACCAGACTGTAATGGGTCCAGTAGGCCATTAATATGAAAGTAAGAGGTGAGTTGCCTATGAGCGCAAGCCTCTAATACCTTGGACAGTAGCAGGAGAATAGAGATGGGACGAAAGTCTTTGGGATGGGAAGGATTAGACATTTTCGGCAGGGGACGAATGAATGCTTTTCGCCAGAGCGATGGCAATTGAGACGTTAAAAGCGAATGATTAACAATATGAGTGCTAACTGGTATAATTGTGTCGAGAATAAAATCAATCATACGTCTATTTACCTGGTCTACCCCCACTGCCCTGGTTTTTATTGACAGGATGATTTTATTACTTCATCTTGCCTGACAGGCGAAAAAGCAAATTCAGAAATATTGGGGGTAAAGCCTGTGCCGCATTTTGAGCTTGACGCTGTTTTGGCACGATTATCAAATGTTGCTTTAAAAGTTACGATATGCTCCACTCGACTATCCAATTTAGTTTCTTAGCAAATGCGAGCATTTAATATTGACACATTAAGCAAATGCTTAAAAAGCTTCATGCTCCATTTGAAGCACCTCTTTCGCTCTAAGAGGTAAGCCTCGAGCATACCGTCCTTAAGGTCAATGCCCCCCATATCGGCATTATAATCTAAAACTAACTGTGGTTTCCACAGGGTAGTCCGGAATGGTTTTCTGGGTGCTTGTGCTGTTGCTGTGCCATGGTATGTGTAAATAAGATAAACTTATTTTTTGTCGAAATAGCCCTTAACCTGGCCCGCTTTCAACTTGCATTGGGTGACAAGCGGCGGCAAAAGCTGACGGTTTGGGCGAAGAGATCCAACAACATCGGTTTTACTCCTTTTCAGATACCTGTCTGGTTAACACCAGACTGTTAAATCAGTTATCCATGAAAAGAGTATAACCTTTGTTGAGGAGAGGGCGAACAAGGGATACAACAGTTGCCGTGCTTTTCAGCAACGACGCTGAAAGAGTCAGTTACAGAGTTTTTGCCAGTGTACACGAAGAACGACCAAAGGTAGACTGTGGCGGACTCGCAGAGTTCAAAGGTTTTAATCCCGAACTTGGCTGCTTTGGTCTTTATGTACTGGCGGAAGGACAGATTACCTTTCCACAAGGTCAGGCTTTCGTCAATGCAGATATTTTGACAAGGAATATAGGTGGACTTGAATTTGGAGTTAAAGTGACCAATAATGGGCTCGAGAGGGAACAAAAGGGAGGAGTCGGGAGTTCTGCGAGAGTTGTCGTTGAAGTGGAGGCTTGAGCACAAACGCTGATATCTCTGCCGGGAAAACATAAGGCGAAAACATGTAGTAGACAGAAGGGGTTTAAGCAAAAAGCAAGATTTTATAGAAGGCATGCGGATGATGCCAATCATCATCTAGAAGCAGAAAAGGACGAGAATCTCCGACTACGTTACTATTATAATTGGCGATAACTTTTGAGATATGTTTATTACCATATTCCTCTTTATTGTCTTCTGTGTTTTCTTCTACTAAATAATTTATTTCTTCATCACCCATCATCTTTTCTTCTTTGTTTACCTCATTTTCAGATTCATCATTATCACAAACTTCATTTGTCATGTTTTCTTCTGATAACTTCATACGTTTCAAATTATTTTTGGGTTTCGAACGTTGTCTTGATGTTAAAGCTCTTTCAAATTTTTCCACTTTTCTTTTTTTGGCATTTTTCAAAATCGTTTTGAAAAATGTTTCATTATCTTTTAAAGAATATGTCTGATCCCAATAGTGCACCATATTCCAGAAAAATTACAAAACATGCTTATAACCTTTAAAAGGAATCTTCATATTTTCTCATTTCATTGTAAACATAATATCAACTAGCAAACAAGCACAACTTTACCTCCAGAACATAGTACAGCATATGTATTTTTTAAACGGTCTGTTGTTTGGGTTCGATAACTGCTCTTCGAGTTCATCTAAATCCTGAGCGCTGTCAACTGGCTTTACATTTATTGGAATATTGTCAAAATTTCCTTTGATGCTATTCAAAGTTACTATATCTTGACTAGATGATGTAATGATTTGAGAAACTGCGTCTTCCAGTTGCACAGACAAAGAAGCCACCTTTTGGATCAAATTAGTTTGCGCGTTATTTAACGATTGCATCTGCAAAACAACATTGCTCTTCTGAAACAAAAATTTTAAATTTACAAATTTATCAAAAAAACTGATTACTCTCAATGGCAAATTTTGATACAAAACGGCTGCACCTCTGTTAATTTAGCTATCAAATGAAAAACCGCATTGAAATCGGTCAATCTGTTTAGGAGCAGCGATGACATATACAGACATAAACACACACATACATAGAAATAGGTTTCAAACTTATAACACCCCTATTTTTGCGTCAGGAGTTAAAAAAGAGTGAACCAAAAAATATTAAATAAAACTAAACAAGAGTTTTAAAAAAATCTCCCTTAAAACAGACTAAAGTAAAAAAATAAAGTTTAAAATTTGGTCAACACCAACACATTTTTTATAGGCTGCTAAAGTCATGACCTGCATTTAATTTGTAGTTTCTTACCATATCTTGTTCTATCTCTATCTTCATTCAGATTCAAAGTTTTTTTATTTTGTGGACGTTGCCGCTGCGTATAATTGTCGACATCCTCTTCCGTATCACTGTGCTTCAGCATTTCAGATATAAGCTCTTCTCCGATTACGCAGCTTAATACATTGCTCCGTTTTACTGTACATTTCATTACGTCCCAGTCTAGCGTTGGTGTGGAATTTTCATCCTTAATATGCTTTGATATGCATTTATTTGGATATCTGAGAATATTGTTGGTTTCCCAACCCGAGGGAACAGTTAATAATTTATATAATCTTATATATAAAACTAGCTGTGCCGGCGACTTCGTTCGCGTGGTTGTCGGAATGTTATATAGCCTAAAGCCCTCCTCTATAAATGGACTACCCAACAAAAAAATAATTTTTCAAATCAGACCATTAGTTCCTGAGATTAGCGCGTTTAAACAAACAAACTCTTCCGCTTTATAATATTAGTATAGATTCTTGTGTCACAATGTTCGTTCCCGTACACCTTCGAAACGGCTTGACCGTTTCTCATGAAATCGTGAGCATATTGAGTAGGTCTGAGAATCGGCCAACATCTATTTTTCATACCCCTAATCTACGCGGGCGAAGCCGCGGGCAAAAGCTAGTAATTTATATTTCTTTCCCTCCAGGGTTCGAACAACTTTAAACGGCATGCTGAAACAATAACAATAAGAACTTCCTACTTCCATTCACACAACGGAAAGCATATACATGCATAGTTACTCAAGGTAAATAAAATGTCCCAATAAAGTAATTCCGACTCATGCCGCAAGGCGACGCGCGGCGTCTCGTCGGCGACTTCAAAGATTTGGTACGTGCTGTACTTGTACACCGGCAGTGTACCTATATTGGAGTCGTGTTCATGTTGAATGGTTGTGTTTTATTGCGTAACGAGTTATAAGTGAATAATGTTCATTATTGTATATACAGGATTACTGGTAATTGAATGCTATCCTCTCAGGGGGTTGTAGGTACTGTTATTTGGAATTGATTTAACCCTATAATGTATTATCCAAAAGTTAAACGTCTAAGAGATATATTTCGATTAGATAGAGGTCAAACGCACTCAAATTACTAATAATAATAAAAAAAAAAAAAATTCAATTATTTTTTTATTTCGTGATCAATGTTTTTTTTTTTTAAAGTTATTATCCAAATCACTTTCTTTTTAGTTTATCAAGGGTGACTATGTAGCATTCATTATTAGCTCTAATATCAGAGAAATTGTTAACCGTTTCGGAATAGGAGTTCTAAACATAACGTAATTGTCAATTTTTTTGAAAAATGCTTAAAAAAAAGTAAATTATCTTAAATTATCTAGTGTTTGATTGCGCAGATTATTAGAAAAACTTCTACATTTTATTAGCTTTCTAACGAGTTATAAAAAACTTAACTGAATTTGAAATTGACTGGAAAATCGTAATGACAAAGAGAGAATGTGGGGTCATGTTAAAATACTATTAGTGAAAAAAACATGCATCTCTTTGATGAAGTAATAACCGCTCAAGCGCCCGGCCGCTTTCAAAAATCACGCGCTAATTGCCCGGCGGTCCGCCGCGCGTCGCTACTCAGTGCCCGGCCAGCGACGATGTAATCGCCCTTTTTTGCCCCATCGTTTTTTGCCCGCGCGACCGTCTGTCGCCGCGCGACTCATATTTCACACAATCGATTCATTTGACTAAAGTACACAAGCAACACTGTTAAGTGTTGTGTTTTTTATGATGACTATGAATAAAGCTATGTAATGTTATATTTTGTTTGACAGATCACGACTCTGGTGTATAGTTACGTTCCGCTGAACTTGGGATAGCGCGATTTAAAGGTCAATGTAAAAAATAATGCAATGACATAGGGTTATTTTTTTAAAATTATATTACATATAAGGTGAGAAATAAAAACATACACTTGTCTATATATTTTTTTTTATTTACAGCCCTTTGAACTTACACTATAATCTGCCGTCGCACGGCGTAATTTATATTAAGTTTAACAAGGCTAAGATGGCCGGATACCACTTTATGGCCTAAAATATAGATATTACAACATAGGTTATCTAATATTCTTTTAACATAAAAAAAAATCAAATCGATATCATTCACCACGACTAAGAAATATGAACATTAGAACGTTAGTACCCATTCCCAAAATGATATCACCTTACTTTTTATTTATTTTTTTGTTCTACTAATTATATAATACAGAAATGAAAATAAGCATGCCACATAGTGCTGTTAATGCTCTTTCTAAAAAGGTATCACACTTGTATAATGTAACAATGTAACAAAATATGTTCAAAGGTAAAGAAAAAATGATCACCAAATTCGGCGATATAAGGCTGGTTACACATCGGGAAGTTTGTTTTTTACCTCAAGTATTGAAAATCGAGTTTTCATTAGTATTTATGTCTTGTTCATACCAACCGGGGATTTCCTAAAATTTTAAATTTTTAACCGACTTCATAAAAGCGTGAGGTTCTCAATTCTTTGGAACCTTTTTTTTAATGACCGAGCGAGTGAAGCGAGCGAGAGTCTACAAATCAAGTTGGGGAAAAATTACATTGTTTGTATGGATGTATGTATGTGTGTATGTATGTATGTATGTATATATGTATGTATGTTCCGCGATAACTCTCAAACAGTTGATGAAACTTAAAATATACATAGATATAATTAATAGAATTTTCTAGTTTATTGGACATGAAAATCGGTTCAGCCGGTTTTAAAATATTCTAATTTTTGCGAAAAAAAAAATGTCGCGAGGTCTACGTTCGCGGCGAACGACTAGTTTAGAATAGTATAGTATAGAATAGAAAGTATAAATCGAGAAAAAATAAACATTGATATTTTCTTATGTACAATATTTGGTATGGTATGGAATGTAGCATCCGTCAATGTACAAATTTACAATACAAGTGCTACACCTCCATATTGTTGTGCGCCGCACTTTGTTTTCAGCGCATAATTTGCAACGCTGCGCTTTCGAGTTTTTGGCAGGTAAGTGCATCTGCGGTAACGTGGGTGGTGTTTTTATTATATTAAGTGCTTCAGGGCTGTACGTTTGCAGCATCTCCACTGCCAACTTAAGTCGGAAAAGTCTGTTTCCGAGCTCAGTTTGTTTAGTGCTGTCGTGGTTGAATATTACCAGCGCATTGTGTATCGATACGTTGAGAAGCCGGCGGAAAAGCTTTTTGTACCAACATATATTTCGTACCCTTTCTACGGGGAAGGCATGGAATGGAGCATCTGATCTTTATGATCGACACCGCCCATACTGATGTTATAGTGAAGCACAACTTTGGGCTTGTACTTATAATAGCCGTATTTTTCTTTTCCGCCGACTTCTGGGGGGTGGAACGTCGATACCATTGCAACAACGCTTTTATCCTTCCACACGAGCACACTCAGATCTTTTGTTGAGCTAAAACAGTCTTCACCGGCTTTCATATTTTTTTTGGTTTTTAGTTTCAGTGACTCGGGAACAAACTCTCTGTTGAGCCGAAGAGTGTCGATCGTGTCAGTGTGGTGTTTAACTTTCAGCAGCCTAGATAGAAGTGGCGCGTTGTAAAAGTTGTCCATTATAAGAGTATGGCCTTTGTCAAACAATGGTCTCATCAAACTAAATACAATCTGAGACGTGGCACTATCCGGCTCATTCCCCAGATCATGTCCTTCAATCACCCCTTCTGGCGATTCCTGTGGCGAATGGACGTGTCCCTTACCCGAATAAACTTCCATCTTCCACAGGTAGCCTGTCCTAGACTCGCACAATTCGTAGCTTTTTATACCTACCTTCGCTCTTTTTGTCGCAATCAACTGCGCAAATGAGAGTCGGCCCTTCCACAAAAGCAGTGACTCGTCGAGTGCGACATTCTGCTCAGGCAGATATAACGAGCCAAATTTTTTATTTAAATGGCTAATGATGGGCATGACCTTGTCAAGTTTTGTTTTATTTGCGGGGATTAACGTGTTGTCTACAAAGTGTAGACAGCGTTTCAGTAACACAAACCGATTATAAGAAATGATTTTTTCGAAATCCCCAATCCTCAGTTGATCGGGGAACGGATACCAGTATTCCCTTTCCACATCATTAATGACCAAAGATTGCAGCATAATAATCGTAAAAAATCTCCAAATTTCGTCTTCAGTGGTGTCTTTCCATCGCGACATCCTAGAATTAACTTTTGACGCAGTTTTAGCTTGCATTTGATTAGCATATATGTTGGTCTCCTGAACAATGAGTTTTATTATGTCACGATCCCACATTTTCTGTAAAATTTGTAAGGGAGTCAGACCCGAAACTTCAAAAGTTGGGCCAGAAGGGCTAGTAAATGTTTCCCTGACTCCCTCAAAATTTTCTACATTGCCACGCCAATCAAAATATAAAATATCTTTATCATTGGGGTCGGCTAGAGCTCTAATACCAACATCGTCTTCGGCACCTAAATTTCCAATTTCTTTTGAAAGATTGGGATCTTCCACGTCTTCCATTACCGCAGGGTACTCGTCAACGTTTCTTTTACGCAATTTTATATCCGAGATATTGCCACTGTGGGCAGCGGCTTCGTCGGCTTCAACTTCACTGCCGCTATCAACCTCCTCTATGTGCTCGCGCTCCATGTTGACATCTGCAATGTATATTTTATTTATTACAGATCTTATTTATGTACAATCGCCATGTAACTAACTAACATTTGTAAAACTCACCAATCTCGTTGGATATGGCGCTCATGCCCGACCCAGGTGCGATTTTGGAAGTATTGGACTCTGAAACATTTTTATTATATTTAGTCTAATATCTACAAATAATATTAAAGATGTATATCTTTTACTTTTAAAACATGGTACTAACTAGGTGTGAATCCGAGTAATTGTATATCGGCCCACACAGGGTTCACCGGTGGCTCTGTGACTTTTATGATACCTAGCGACGGAGAAAAGTCAACCTTTCGTTTCCTGATATTCGATAAGGGTATCTTCGTCATTTCGGGGGGCGTGCCTTCAATGACATCATCGTCGCTTTCCTCTACGGTCCGTTCTGCAATAAAAAACATACAATGTAAAGGATAGCTTAAACAAAGACAAAAGAATAAATTTCAGCTTTATGAATGTATGAACTACTAGTTTTACCCATGACAGCGTTTGGGACGTCCGACGTGCTTGTTGATGGACCCGCTGATAATACATCCGCTATCGTTTCTGAATTAAGGAAAGCTATATTTATGTATTATGATATGGATATTCACAACAGGCAAGTATAAGATAAAATACTGCACATACCTTGAGATTGCAGCATCTCTCATGGCTGAGGTTTCTTTGGGGGAGGGACAGCTGGTACACCAGGCACTAGAGGACAGGGGATCCAATTTTGGTACTCATCCTTTCCCTTTCCTTTCCTATGATAAAAAAAAAATTAAAATATATGATAAGGTTATGATCGGCCACAAGCACGGTAACATGCAAGGTAAACTGGATGACCTCCAGCGTGAAGCGGAAAAGGTGGGCCTAAAAGTCAACAAGCGTAAGACCCCATAGATGCGTATAAAAGGAAAGAACCTGCTGCCATTAACGCTTAACACAGAACAAATACAGCGCGTGCAGCAGATTGCGTATCTGGGGAGCATCGTGTTTCAATGTGGAGGAACAGAAGAGGACATCACTTCTAGAGTTGCTAAAGCTCGAGCCACCTTCGCACGACTCCGCCCCATATGGCGGTCCAGGAAACTTACTCGCAGAGTAAATCTCAGAATCTTTCGCTCAAATGTAAAAACCGTTCTGCTATATGCGCGAAACATGGAAGGTGACCAAAAACATCACGCAGCAGATCCAAGTCTGTATCAACCGCTGCCTTCGACAGATAGTGGGTATCTTTTGGCCTGAAAAGATATCCAATGAACGTCTGTGGCAGCTTTGCGGCGAGACACCGATCGATCACCAGATAGCGCGTCGTAAATGTACATGGATAGGCCACATGCTAAGGAGGAGCCTTCTTACATTCCGAGACAGGCATTGGAATGGACTCCTCAAGGAAAGCGGAAGCGTGGTCGACAAAAGCAGACCTGGCGGCGATCCGCAGCGGCCGGGGTGAAGACAATCGGGCCGTCTTGGCCCGAAGTGAAGCTCGTTGCTCAAGACAGAACGAAATGGAGAAGCACTGTAGCGGCCCTCTGCCCCACCCAGGGGACATAGGAAAATAAGTCAAATAAGTCAAGGTTATGATTGATAGACTACCATGTTTGTTGATATATACTTACTTCGGCTCTGGAGCATCCGGCATCATAAAATTGCCCACTTGTTTTTTCTCCCTCATTTTGGACAAGACCTTGCGCTGTTCTGCTGACAATTTGGCGCGATTTTTAGAGTCTTGCGCTTTGCTGGCTCTGGCTGCCTTAAGTTCATCCTTTAAAGACTTCGGACTAAAAAAAATACTAAAATTAATGAGTGCTGTATGAGTAAGATAATAACCACATCACCTTTTCAAATTTACCAAAGTCGTGTAATTTATGGAAGTCAAAACACAAAAATAAAATCTATTTGAAAAGTACGTACTCTGCAGAAAACTTTTCTGAAAGCTTGCGTGCACATGCGGGCTTTTTCCTTGTAGACATATTAACAAGCAAGCTAAAATAAAAACCACCAAATTAAGAAAACCATCACCACCAAAACATGCACAGTAAACAAATAAAATAATTTTCGGAATAAAAACTCCAAATTCCAATATTTATTTGGCACAAAAATATGAACAAAATAAAAAAGTACATATACAAAAATTGGTTTTAAAATAAAAATGATCATGCAAATTATGGAATTTTCAATTATAAATACGTGTGTCAATCAGTACTTGACATGGGCAATTTAACTTTATGGACTGTCATACCAGGTGTGTAACATCCCTAAGCCGCAGCAAACACGACTGTTACTTGAGAGGTTATTTGAAAATCGTAATCCTTGCTTGTTTACATTATATTTTGCTTATTTTTTATACGTTTTCAACAGATGAATATCTAATCTAACTTTTGAATAGCATTTCCTAGGAATATACAGCCAAAATATCATAAATTGAAGGCAATCATTTCGTTGTTCCGTGCAAAATTGTACTTGCAGTATATTGTAGGTTTCGAAAAATCCCAAATTATGTTGTGTTTCATGCTGGATTTTTATATGTTTACTTAGTATATGTTTAGATCTTTCGAAAATCAGAAATAATCAGGGGTAAATACTTACAATTTATTTATAATCACTGAAAGAAAATCACACTTCGACGACACCAACCAGTTACAAACAAAGGCGCGCGACCACTAAACTGTCAAAGGTTTTTTTTTTAATTTCTCCTTGGAGTCGACGTTTGTCTATACACCATTTGGTAGGAAATTTTACGGCGAACCGAGATAGCTATACAGATAAACCGAAAGAACGACAGAGATGGTTATATTTTAGTTTATGCGACTGCATCGGAGCGCGAACGCCTTGTCAACTGGCAGCTGACACGGGCAATTCGCGACCAAACACGCGTGTCAACTGGGAGGTGACAGGGGCAAAATGGCGTCCTAAGCCTTGTCAACCAGGACTTGACATGGGCAATTTAAAGAAAAGAGGCTTGTCAACTAGTAGTTGACAGGGGCGCCTGAGCGGATAATAAAACTATTGTTTCAACCAAAGCACTTTAATAAAACACTTCCTCCGGGGTATGTTAGGTCAAGTGTTCAAACGTCCAATAGTCAAAATGTCACCATCAAAATGTCAAAAGGCCAAGACGTTCAGTAGTCAAATTGTCCAATTGCCAAAACGAGTAACTGTCTAAACGGTACATGGTCATAATGTGCAGTTAACAAAACGCCCAAGTGGAAAGAAGTTCAGTGGTCATGTTGTCCAATATTGTCAAATTGCCAAAACGACTAATGTGCGTTTTTCCAATAAACAAATACCCAAAGATGTCAGTACTGATTATTGACCCCTTGGACATTCAGACACTCGGTCTAACATACCCCGGAGGGCTGATTTTACGGGCTACGGTTTACTCTTTCCGTGGCTTATTTCAACCAGTCAAAAAGTCAATAAAATGTGCTAGACAGACGATAAATAAAACTGCAGGCTTCAAATTGTACAAAATTTATAAGTAAGTAAAACATTGATTATATATCTATCTCTCACACCAAACTAAAAAAAACCTTTTTAAACTTAACTTATTATATAGGATGAAACTTAATATTATATGATATTACAAAAATTAAACGTTACACTGTTTTCTCAGTTTAATACACATTTTGAGAAAATCAAGTGGTGTATATTGCCTTCAATCACTTCTTGCAATTTTTCTTTATATCTTTTATCGTACAATATAACATTTCTTTTTTTTCTATTGCGGTCAAATAAACTTCTTCTTATTTTACAGTCCTGTGTTTTTGCCTCTTTGCGTAATAAGTCAATGAATTTAAATAAATTGTTTTTCGTTTCGTTCATTCTATTCTTAATACGGTTGTGCCATGCCTCCACAGAGTTATTAGTTCGGTGTCTGTCATTACAGCAACTTATATTAGCTTTTACAGACGGAGATAGCCATTCTTTCTCAAAATAGTTTTCAAAATTTATAATATCCGCATTTTTTACCATGATCATACTAACTATGGAATTCCAACCCTCAGAAATTAAGTTCTTTGGCAAAAGTGGCAAATGTGAAGTAAAAAGGGCTAATTTTCTTTCTTCCTTTGTATTGAAATTAAATTTTTCTGCATTTCTAAATATAGCCCGTTGAAAATGAAAATAACAGCCCGAAATTTCGCATGTGGGAAAAGCAGCTTTCAATCCATTAATTTGTGCTTTTTCATAGTCGCACTTGAATTTTCGAATAGAAATATTAAATTTATCTCGCAATATGGAAAAAACACGTAAATATGAATCAGTGGATTTGTCCGGAAGAAGTGCGTAAATCACTGGTATGACGCAAGTAAATTCATTTGTGCTTTCTACGTCCATATGAATGCTATAAAGTTGGTAAAAAGGTTTTGGGACCACTTCAAAGAATACCTTATTATCTGAAATACTTTTCATAGTCTTTAAAGACATTGCAGTGCCAAACATGAGAATTTTATCAGTGTCTCCATCTTCATATATCAGAAACTTTTTTTAAATGACTGGTATTTGCACATCACTTAATTTATTAAACTTTGTTGATGTAACACCCAACACATTTCTTCGTGCCCTCTGCATTGATCGCTTTAATGAGTTGAATGTAGGCACATTTGAAAGGTCAAAATCTGAATCATCACTATTATTGTGTGTATCTAATAATCCGGTGAAAGATTCTTCGTATAATTGACGCACAGGTGAGTACCGAGAGCATATGTTCCTTTTTAAGTCTTGTTTCGCCAAATGAATTATGATTTTTGACGTATTTGGCTCGCAAAGATGAGTGCTTTCTCTTGTTACAGTTGTCCTTTGGCTATTAATGGTAATTGAAGCTGAACATTCCTCACGGTTCACGCATCTCCACAACGATGAGCCGTCTTTATTCTTACCGTTATTATTATATCTATGCGATCTATATAACACAGTTTCATTTCCTTTCTGATTTTTACTAAAAGTGAGCGAATTAATATTTAAAACAAGATTTGTAAAATATGATATAATGTGGTTGATATGAAAACAATGACAGAATTTACTCTCTTGCATTTATTTTTAATCATAGATACTTCAACCAGTCAACGTTATCGGAAATACTAAAGAGGTTCAATTATTTTCAATGAGTTCTAATGATTAAAGATTAATATAGATATACTGAAAACACCCGCGGTGCGGTGTATTCTCCTCCGTGGTTGTGTGGTTAAAGCGTTCGCTTTAAGACCCGTTCGGTCGTGGGTTCGAATCCCACTAATTTATTAAGTTGTTTCCAGTTTGGTTTGGACAATGCAGGCTTGATTCACCTGACTGTCTGGAAGAAAGATGATTCCGTGCTTCGGAAGGCACGTTAAGCCGTGGGTCCCATTCATGATCCTATCGGTCTGGTTCCCCTGTATAAAGGGTTGCGGAGGACAGACGACAGTCGCTCCCATTGTAATAACCAGATCCGTCAAATCTGGGATCATGATCGAAAGCGTAGCCCTGGCTCTGCAGTTTTACAGCTGAAGATGAAACCGGGATTGACGTTTTGACTATTGGACGTTTTGACACTTGACCTAACATACCCCGGAGGCGTCATAATGTCCAACAGTCAATATATCCAGATGCTAGGAATACCCATTCCATCTGGATATATTGACCTATTGGACATTATGACACATGTACTAAATGACAATTAATCCTTCTAGCATCTGGACATATTGACCACTTGAACATTAAGACATAATGTACTATATGACTTTTGGTTTTTCTAGCATCTAGATTAATTGACCCCTTGGACATTCAGACACTCGGGTCTAACATACCCCGGAGGGAAAACACTAAACATTTTTTATAATTCATGTTCTACATGGCTACCACCATTGCGTACGCAAGTACGCATTCTTTTGCGCAAATGGGTTTTCACTATACGGCTTGTCAAACTATTTCTAATTTTCTCTGCTGCGCTGCATATCCGCTGTCTCAATTCTTATACTGTTTGCACAGGACCCAATAACTCATCGTAGACGAGGCTCTTCATGTGACCCCACACGTAAAAATCCATAGGGGTGATATCAGGGCTCCTTGCGGGCCACGGAATGGGTCCTCCTCTGCCAATCTATCTGTTGGGATAGTTTCTATCTAGCCAATCCCGTACACACCTAGTATAATGAGCAGGACAGCCATCATGTTGAAATGTCATGTTTCGCCTTGTTTCTAATGGTACATCCAGAAGTAAGCCAGCCATTTCTTCTAAAAAGATGTAATAGCTTTCGCCGTTTAAATTTTGTGGCAGGAAATAAGGGCCAATTAAATTATTATCAATTTTTTTTTTCTTTTTTTGTTATAGGGCGGCAAACGTACAAGCGGGTCACCTGATGGTAAGTGATCACCACTGTCCATGGATTAATTATCCCCATCCACACTTTGAGAGATATACACCGTTGAATTTTGCCTTCTTTTTTTTAATTTGGGTTTTAGTCGGCTTTTGGAGCCCAAAAATGAATATTATGGTAGTTAGTAATACCGTCTTGGTCAAATTTAGACTCATCAGTCCATAATTTTCTTTAAATAGGAGGGATCTCTATGTCTGCATTCAATAAAAATCTAACCTCCTTACAGGATCGCCTTCCTCTATCTTTTGCACAGGGGTATAATGGTAGGGTACAATGTGTACCAAACTTTCCATTGGGAAATTCCAAGACGCGCTGCCACAACCGTCGTCGAAGTAGTCGGGTTTTCTTGGAAGTGGCGAAGGATTTCTTCTTCATCTTCAGGGTGATAAATGCGGGGTCTGCCAACATCACTCACTCGTCTATGGACACTTCCTGTCTCACGTAAATGCCGATATACGCTGTCGAAGACTCGAGCATCGGGCAATCGTCGACGAGGATATCGCGATTGATACTCTACGCGAGCATGTGTTGCAACGCAGTTACAAGCGCCGTAGCATAACAGCATGTCTGCATACTCTTCATTTCAAAATTCACGAGCCATATCGATCAGTCCTTTTACACGCCAAGTTCACGTTGGGAAAAATCACAGAGTCCAGTTCACTTGCCAAGACACAGATTATTTATCAGGTCAGGTCCGTGTAACAAAAGCCGGGTCAAAGTTTAGTAGATGAAAAATGTAAAAGTAGCATAAGTTAACTGTACGAATCGCACAAGCTGACTAGCAGTGGCACAGTAGCAATTACCTGACTGAACCAAGACAACTTCCCATGAGATAATTTGGGGGTTACTTTTGTTAATGCTATCTCACTCACACATAGGGCAAGTGCGAGCGAGATAACAAGATAATGTGTCGCACGTGCAGGACCGATATGGCAGGCAGGTAAAGACACCCGACCCTGTTGCTATTGTTCATTGCATTCTTAGAACTGTCCACCAGGTTCGTTTCTTATCGTAAATTTTTAAGAATAATACAACTTAAATAAAATCTTGATACCTTGTTAGAAAGCTAATGAAATGTAGAAGTTTTTCTAATAATCTGCACAATCAAACACTAGCATTTTTATGAGATAATTTACTTTTTTTGAAGCATTTTTTAAAAAAAATGGACAATTATGTTATGTTTAGAACTCCTATTCTGAAACGGTTAACAATGTCTCTGATATTAGAGCTAATAATGAATGTTACATAGTCACCCTTGATAAACTGTAAAAAAAACTGATTTGGATGGTAACTTTAAAAAAAAAAAAAGATTGATCACTATATAAAAAAATAATTGAAAAAAAACTAAAATATTAAATATCTCTTAAACGGTTAACTTTTGGATAATACATTATAGGGTTAACCTTTAGCTACTGACGTGGTTTTTTTGTAACGTAAGCACTGACGTGGGGTCTGTGCGGCCCGCAACTTCAAGTACATGTAAGTAATAAGTTGTGGACCTAAATGGTATATTTTATTATTATTTACGTTAAATAGGCATAAATGAATAAAACCAACTATGTTTTTAATATTTGTTTATTAAAGTAAGGTTTATATCTATCAATTTAACAAACATAAAATATTTTTTGGCTAAAATTACGTGAGATCAGACTTAACACTATAAGTATTCATTTTTATAACAAATTGAAAAAAGTAACATTTATAATAAAATTTCAATAGTTTTTCTAATTAAAAATATCACAATCAACCTTATTACTAAATTATAAATAAAAAACTGCAAGGCATCAAATGTGTCAATTTACGCACAATCCGGGCATATCTCTTTAGCGCATTGAAGACACACATGTCTTTTGCATACATAACATGTATGTGTTGACTTCCTCTGGAGTTTTAAGAGACATGTGTGGCATCTTTTCCTTTGTTTTAGGTCTTCTTCTTGAATGTCTGGACGTACAGGCATATCTGAACCTAGCACTCGCGTCAAACTTAGACGTAGTTCACGTGGCAGTCTCTCATTCAATACTCTTCTTTTCATATGTTGCAAAACCAAACTTCGAGCCAATTTTTTCACAAAAAGTCCCCTTTCTGTAGTATTTCCTTCGTGCATGTCATACAGCAAGTGACTATTCACAGAGCTGATATCTAATATACGGTAAAAAATAACCATAGGCCAACGTCGGGTTCTTCGACTACATGTCGAAGGAAAAATCTGCTTCTCAACGGTGTATCTGAGGATGTAGAAAGCGGACTGTCTCAGTTTGTGTCTAGGCTGTTTGGAGAAAAGCTGGGGCTGAATGACATCAAGCCTGAAGATATCACCGTGTGTCATAGAATCGGGAAGGTGTCTGAGAATAGATGTAGGCCCATATTGTTAAGATTCTCAGAAATTTCCAACAAGGCTGCGGTATGGAAAAAGAAAACGGCTTTTAAGGGCACTCCGTATAGCGTGGCCGAGTTCCTGACTAAACAGCGGCAAGCCTTGTTTGTCCAGGCACGCCAAAAGTTCGGGATGAGTAGGTGTTGGACCTCGAATGGAGTCGTCATCGTAAAACTACATAATGGCTCGTTGCGGCGTCTGTTTACGGAGGCTGATCTCAGCGGCATGCCTCAAACTGAGGAAGCGGAGTTGTCGGCGGCATCAGGCGCTGCAGCGGCTGCGCCCAATTCACCCGAACTGACTGGCAGGCCCAGAAAGAAAGCCAAAGGCAGGAAGTGAACTGTGTGGACATTTCTGTGGTCCCAACTACTATATTTTTTTTTCCCATTAACCCTTTTCGCATTGTTCAATTCGTACTTTGGCTTTTACGTAACCTTTGTCTGAATGCAATTTGTTTCACGTGCGGGTTGGCGGTGGTTTATTATTGTAATTGTATTATTGTAGGATTTGTAGGTAATTTAATAATTGTAAACAACACAATTTTCTTGTTGACATTCTCTATCTAATGTCAATGTCAAACTAACAAATTTGCGTTTTGTTTTCATCTCTGGCCTCCAGCCTATTTGCCATAATGTAGTTAATTTTGTGTTTTGCTTAGTTTTTTTTTTTTTCTTTTCCGGCAACCGGCAGGACATGCAGATATGTTTTTACTTTATTTAAATATTTTTGGAGTTGTATTTGTATTTATAATTATATATATTTATTTAATGTATGATGTCTGATGATGATGATTCATTTCACTCTTGTGTCTCCAGTAATGAATCGTTTCATGATGTTGATACGCTGGATACTTTTCTTTCAAATACTATGTCTGGAACATCTTATAACTTTAACGTATGCCACCTGAATGCTCAAAGCATACCAGCTCATCATGCAGATTTATTGGATACCTTTTCTTCAGGTCTTTTTGATGCGATACTGGTCTCAGAGAGTTTTCTCAAACCGTGCCTGTCTTCAGCATTGTATGCAATTCCTGGGTATATATTGATACGTAATGATCGAACAGTTGCGGGTTGCGGAGGTGTTGCATTATATCTATGAGTATTCAGGTGCAGCTGAATTTATATTTTTGGAAATCCCTGTCAATGGAACTAAAGTCCTTCTTGGAGTCGTATACAGTCCTCCTGGTATTGATTATTTTGCTCAAATTGAGTCTGTTCTCGACTCCCTTTGTTCGGATTACACACATCACATAATAATGGGTGATTTCAATACTGACCTTATTCATAGCGAAGAATCGCGTTCTCAGAAGCTTCTTAATATACTCAAGTCAGTCAATCTCTCTGTTTTGCCTTTGGAGCCTACTCATTTTAATCCAAAAACTGCTGACACATGGCTTGATTTGATTCTTACTTCCTCCCCTAATTTAATAGCAAAGTATGGACAAGTTGCAGCACCCGCTTTTTCAAGACATGATCTTCTGTACATGTCGTATAGATTAAAGGGACCTAAAGCTAAGCCTAGGGTTATTTGGACGCGCAATATGTCTGGTGTGGATCGTGACAAGTTACTGAGTGATGCAGCTAAGTTAGATTTTACTCCTATATTTGAGGCAGCAACTTTGGATGAAAAAGTCACTAAGTTAAATTCCATGGTGATTTCCTTATATGATGTCCATGCTCCTCTTAAATCAATGAAATGCAAGCGTCCTCCATCTCCATGGATCACGAGGGGCGTCAGAATGGCCATGACCAGAAGGAATCGTGCTTTTCGTATATTTAAGCGTGACAGGTGCGATATACACTGGGATGCATACAAGAAGGCACGAAACCGGTGTAACAATATGGTAAGGGCTGCCAAGCGCAAGTACTTCTGCGACAATTTAAATAACTCTTCTTCGGCTAACATGTGGAAGTTTCTTCGTACTCATAATCTTGGTAAAAATCCTACAAATTCTTATTCCACTTCATTTTCACCTAATGATTTTAATAATCACTTCTCTTCTACAAATACCCTAGATCCATCTGTCAAGTTAGCGACTATTTCTAAAATATCTTCCATGGCCAAACCTTCAACTGACCCTTTTACATTTTCTCCAGCTACTGAAGACGACATTCGTAAAATAATTATAGCGATTAAATCCAAAGCAGTTGGATGTGATGATGTGAGTCGAGAAATGAAAACAAATATTTTAACAGTAATTCTCCCAATTCTTACTCACATCATAAACTTCTCATTAGTTACCGGGACCTTCCCTTCTCTTTGGAAGAAAGCGTTTGTCATACCCCTTCCTAAAGTCCCCACTCCTGCCCTTTTGAATAATTTTAGACCTATATCTATCCTTCCTTTTCTTTCCAAAATACTAGAAGCCGTAGTTCACGCTCAAGTGTCATCCTATATCTTTACCAATTCCCTCCTTACTCCTTTTCAATCTGGTTTTCGTCCTGGCCACAGTACTGCCACTGCTCTTCTTAAAGTCACCGAAGATATTTGACTTGGCATGGAGAATACGTTGGTCACCATTTTAGTTCTTATCGATTTCTCCAATGCTTTCAATATGGTAGACCACGATATTCTGCTTGCTGTCCTTGAGCACCTTCAATTCTCGTCTTCAGTGTTGGATTGGTTTTCTGAATATCTCTGTCACCGCCAGCAGGCAGTTCGTATGGACCGCGTTTTCTCGGACTGGAATGATCTGTCTAATGGCGTGCCTCAAGGGGGTATCTTATCACCGTTGCTTTTCTCTCTTTTTATTAATTTACTTTCCACTTCCCTTGGCTGTTCTTACCATTTTTATGCTGACGACCTACAAATTTATGCCCAATCATCAGTTGACGACCTTGATTCTAGTGTAGCGAGTGTAAACTTGGCTTTGTCGGCTATCTTGTCCTGGTCCGATCAATTTGGAATTCAGATTAATCCCTCCAAATGCCAAGCTATAATTGTAGGCAGTACAAGGCAAATTTCTCTGATTGACTTTAATGCTGTTGCACCTGTCATGTTTAACAAGTGTATTATCCCCTACAGTAAATCAGTAAAGGATCTTGGCTTTCACATTGATTCCACACTTAGTTGGTCCACTCAGGTAGCTGAAGTCAGTCGTTCTGTTACTGTTGCTCTTCAACAGCTTAATCGTCTAAGGAACTTCCTGCCTTTCAAAACAAAGCTCTTATTAGTCCATACATTGATATTACCCATCATTGATTATGCTGATGTGTGTTACCCTGATCTCAATGTAGATTTACTGAATAAGCTTGACCGTCTCGTTAATAATTGTATACGTTTCATTTTCTGCCTTCGCAAATATTAATATATATCATCTTTTCGTTCTGAGCTTAAATGGCTTCCTATCCGTGAACGCAGACAAGTGCGAATTCTTTGCACTCTCTTTTCAATTCTTCTGAATCCTAATTCCCCTGAGTATCTTAGATGTAAATTTAAATTTCTTTCTGACACGCATGATAGGCAACTTCGTTCTACTGATAATCTTCTCCTTTCTGTTCCTCCTCATCGCACAAATTTTATGGCGAACTCTTTTAACTTACAAGCTATACGGCTCTGGAATGCTTTACCCATTGACATCAAAGATATTTCGACAAAATTTTCTTTTAAGAGAAGAGTGCACTCTTATCTTTTTGATAGATGTTAGTATCTTTCTTTATTTTTCACCATCATCATTCATTATTTATATATATTGTAGGTTTGTATATATTTATTTGTTATATGTATTATAGATAGTCTTATGTACGTATGTAGGTATATTCTATGAGTTATATTTTATATGTATATTATATATTGTGTAGTAGACATATATTATATTATGCACATATTTTAATACTTTATTTTGTATCTAGTTTTTTGCGCCGCAACATGATTTGTTTCTGTTTATCCCTATGGTTGACTGGGAGAGAACGCTTTTAGCGTTAAGTCCGCCAATTGTACCATTTTTTTTTTAATGTGGAACAATAAAGTTTTTTAAATAAATAAAATAAAATGTATAAATTGAGCACTTTTATCGATTTCGTCCACTCCTCCTTTAGTAGTATTGTAAAAGTGATTAATTTCAGGCTTCCCAGTGGATTCATCGATGGCTTCAGAATGGTGCATTGAAGATAGAAACAATACACATTTATCTTTCTTGGGAACATGAGACAGAAGCGTATATTGGCCGGCAAAACCGTAAAGTGAAGATCCAATTTCTCTTTGTTTTGAAGGCAAAAATTCTTTCGGTATCTCACGTTTATTTTTTTTCAAAGTACCAACGCATGTAAGACCCTTTTTCTTCAAGTTTTCAGCAAGTTCCACAGATGTAAACCAATTGTCACAAGTAATATTTCTATTAGTACCGTACAATGGCTTCGCGAGACGAATAACGGATTGCGTTGGTACCAAGAGCTTTTTCTCTTCTTCTGTAAGTGTTTCACCATCCGATCCACGTCCTGTATAAATATAAGAGTTATAAAAGTAACCATTCTTTGCATCACATAAACACATCAATTTCAATCCGTATTTAGCCGGTTTCATTGGCATATAAATCATTAGATGTGTGCGTCCACGAAACGGAACCAACATTTCGTCAACAGTGGTATGCTCGCTGACATTATAATTTTTCTGGCAGTTTTGCACAAATTTATTGAATAAGAATGAAACTGCTGCAACTTTGTCACTGCTTTCGTTCTTCACGATCTGAAGAGTTATCAAATCGAAGACACTGTAGAATAAATAGGAATCTATTTTTCGACATCACGCATCTGAATATTTCCCTTCCGGTTCTGTCAGTTGCAAAGATGTAATCCACATTCTCATGATTCGATTTGAACACTGCTGTGTAAAAAAGAAGACCGATAAAGGCGTGGAGCTCAATCATATCTAAATTGTTAAGTTCTGGGCGATTTTCTTTCGCGAATTTGGTCCGATATTCATTAAACTTTTCATTAGTCCACTTGAGAATTTCTTGTAGCATCTCTTCATCAATATACTTTTGCCATATAGAATAAGGGTCTTTTAAGTCGTGTATCGTAAGATTAGAAGAACAACTTTGCTGTATAATGTTGTGTTGAGGAAGTCGACCTACTCTCGTTGGGGGATTTCGCGCCCATTTATAACGATTTTTACCATAGAAAGACTGCAATGACGATAATGGAAGTTCGTCTTCTTCCTCATCATTTTCTTCGAGGTCTGAGTAAGAAATTAAATCATCATCATGTTGAATAAATGTATCGTTAATATCTTCTGCTTCCGAACCGCTACAATCCTCACAATTAATCCACGAAGACATAACTGACTCGAAATTACTATCACTAGGCGCAACAACTCTTCTGGCTTTAGGAAAATGTGGACCATCGCCTATTTTGGTAGATCGTTTTCTGCCGGAAGAAGTACTGGGCTCCATTTTTGGATATCTTATCGTTTTCTGTTGAAAAAAAAACGAAAAATATGAATTTTGGCGACATCTCAAAAAGTTACGTAACTTTTTGAGATGTCGCCAAAATTGTCGTCAGTAGTTACTGACGTGGGGTCTGACGGGCCCACAAAAAACTTTGAAATCAATTTACTTACCTGTATTGCGCCCGCCGACACGTATTCCCACCTTGGCGACCTCCAGGCGACTAAATTCGAATTTACCAGAGGCAGCGTACGCGTCGCGCGCGGGGGAGGGGAATAACTAGGTATTATTACTTTCGCCGGGCCTGAGAGGCCCCCACGTCAGCAGTTAAAGGTTAAATCAATTCCAAATAACAGTACCTACAACCCCCTGAGAGAATAGCATTCAATTACCAGTAATTCTGTATGTAAACTACACCTACTTTAAAGTAAACATTTATCAATAAATTTCTGTAACAGCAGGAGTTGCGGTAGCGGGGAGAAAATGAGAAGAGGCGGTGATGATGCAGCAAGCAATATATTATCTATGCTAAGTTTTACAAAGTTGTATGCAACCAAGCGGTGAAAGTGCTTCGGAAGGCAGCTGACCGTGCATACGTTCAAGACTACCAACCGTTCGATTCGTAGAGTATACACTTTAATAGGGGTCCGTGGAAACGTTCCGCCTACGTCCAGTGTACCTGAGCTAGGATACAGAATTTGATATCCATAGCCGAAAGACATTATTTGTAAAAAAATCTCCATAGCGCGTTTTAGTTTTATATGTAAACATTAAGACGCCATCTAGTGATGAGTGGAGAAACTGCGTATTCCGGTCGATGTAGTGTTGAGAATGTTGAGATTAATACCCATAGCGCCATCTAGTTGAGAATAGCGGAACTTGGTGTTACACTCTCCCCCTCTGATTCCGAAGACGTCCCGGCGAGAGGATCAGCAGAACTAAAGTAAAATTGTAGAAGAACTGGTTTTTTTTACGCAGTTTTACGAGGTCGGCCACGACGTCGCTGCACTTGTACATCAGCCTGTTCAGTTTGAACTACTTTCTTTGGGCGTCCTCTTTTCTTTATCGGTTTCACGGGAGACGGCAGGCAGCTACTATCTCCATGATAACGGGAGAGAGCTGAAGTATGGTAGACGCCAACTTGAGTATCAGGATTATCAGGTTTTGCCACGGCATATGAAGTGGCTCCCAATACAGCCTTCACTACGTAAGGACCATCTTGTCGAGGAGCAAACTTAGCGCTGATGCCTTGGGCGGCATTGCTTACAGCGTTGACTTTTACAAGGACTAAGTCTCCAGGAGTGTACCTAGGATCGGGTCGCCGACCTTTATCCGCATAGCTCTTCCTTTGTTCCTCTATGCTTTCTCTCTTTTCACGAGCCCTTTGAAGTACGGTAGCTAACGACAAGAGTTTTGGCGTGATCTCCGGGATGAAATTTTCTGACATTACTATTTGTTTGAAATCATGCAAATTATCATCTGGTGTTCTTAACTCCCGGGAAAATGTGAGGTAGGCCGGGGTTTATCCCGTTACTTGACCTGTTGCTGTATTCATTGCAAATCGTATGTAAGGCAACTTTTCTTCCCAAGTCCGATGATTATCTTGGACAAGCATTGCCAACTGAGTTTTCATATCTCGGTTCTTTCTCTCTACAGGGTTAGCACTGGGATGATAGACAGGAGTGAAAGTCCGATTAATACTAAGGCAATGGGTCATTTGTTGCATTACAGCACTAACAAACTGAGGACCATTGTCACTATGGATTCGTCTTGGTACACCATAACGCAGGAATACTTCGTCAATTAGTAGGCTGGCACATGTCTCGGCATTAGCTGTTATGAGTGCGAACAATTCCACCCATCCAGTGGCTAGATCTTCTACTATCAGAATCCAGTTTTTCCCCGTTTCAGTAGTAGGTAAAGGTCCAAACAAATCAAATGACAATACTTCAAAGCGTTGATTAATTGTGGTTGTTTGTAACAATCCCGCTGGTTTCAAATTTGTGGGCTTAAATCGCTGGCACTTCAGGCAATTTTTGACGTATGCTTCTATACAACGTGTAACGGAAAGGGTATATCAATACAAAGAGGAAAAATACTGTACCTTGCATAGATCCTTCATACCAAATTTCAAGTTAAAATAAGCACTTCTACATATTCGTGAAATAAAATAATTTTAACCTCAAAAAAAAAATTGCACGTAAACAAACATGGCACAACACTATTCAGGTCGATGTATCCTTATCAATCGTCACTTGCATTATTCACTTTGGTAGCCTGGTACTCTTGGTTACACTAAACTCCTCACTCGCTTTGAGCTCCTAGTACTCGGCATAAACACGTGCTTTTGTTGCGAAAGCCGCCGTTTTTCGGTTTCGTTTGGCGGCTTTCAACAAAGGAATCGGCATCGGCGGTAGAAGGCACGGCGGCGATCGTTTGACAAAGTCTGTAACAAACAAATTTCGATTTATTGACACTATTCTCAAGAATCATTTTATTAAATCAAAGTCAAAAAATCTTTTTAATGCGATAATTACAATACAAATATTTGACTTACTTTTTAAAGGAAGGGTTCAAAATGTCGTCCTTGTTGCTGGATACACAGGCCAGCTCGCCGGTACATGGACGCACGAACATTACGCAGCATCTCTGGCGTCACAGTATTGAAGGCGGCCTTTATCCGTTCCATCATTTCGTCCCTCGACGAGCACTCTACAGCATAAACTATGTTTTTTATGTATCCCCATAAGAAAAAGTCAAGGGGAGTGAGGTCCGGTGACCGCGCTGGCCAGGCGACACTGCCTCCTCGCCCTATCCACTGGGAGAAGCGTTCGTCGAGGTGACTTCGCACATCACGCGCGAAGTGTGCTGCTGCTGGAGCCCCGTCGTGTTGAAATATCATATTGTTATCCCCTGCGGTGGCGCGGCCTTTTTTGCGCTAACGCCACAGGTGGCAGCAGTATCGCAAAAAAATTGCGAAATTTTCCGCGCGGCCATAAAAACATTAAAATAACTATATTCTTGTATAAAACCTAGCAAGTATTGTACCATTTTGTAATTGTAATGAAACAAGCTAAATACTTATCTAGTGATCGTTGGAATTGAGACAGATTTTATCCTTTAAATGTCAAGTTGAAAGTAGCATTCTTTTTTTTTTTCGGTTTTGTGAATTTACTACCAAATATCTGAGAAATTATACATGATATAACATTATTGTTTTGTTTTGTTCACTCTGAAATAAACAAACTTTTAGTTGAACACTTAAACTTTATACCATTTCATACAATTTTTTTTTGCTATCACGACGAAACACTCATGCTTCGCATGAGGTACTTAAGTACATGACAAAAAATATACCCACTGTCGCAGATTCATTTCTGAGAACTTGGGACTGTGAATGGGCTCTTGTTACCGAGTATAAATAATGGCTTGCTTTATGACGTTAAGTTAAACACAGATGTTGATAGGCTAGAGTTAGTATACCAAGGAATACGAACGTATTTTTCGAACTACGACAAAAGTAGGGTAAAAATTAGTGTGTCGGAATATGATTTTTTTTCAGTAATAAAACAACGTAATATTCTTAAATAACTGTAATTCCTATTAGAAGGATAATTTTACAATGCATCCGTTAAATAAAATACACATGTTTCGAAATAAAAACATTTCCAAAAAAAATATTAAAGTATTAAAAAATATCCAAATTTCTAAACAAAATGGCCGTCAAGGACGCCATAGAGTTGAGCTTAGTATGGAGGCGGCAGTTCCACTTATATCCTATGAAGTATGAGTGAGTTATTTTAGAGATTCTTCAAGTCAGTTTAAATTCTATAATTCTAAATAACAAAAGAGATGGCTTATTTTTGAATACAGTCAAACAACAAAGCATACGGCCCACCCTATAATTTAAGGTTATGACACTTTAATGTACTTATGAACTAACTTAGATGCAGTAATTAATGTTTCTATGATTCCAAATATCGAAACCGATAGCCCAAGGATGGCTTTTTTTTTAATACAGTCAAACAACAAAGCATACGGCCCACCCTAAAATTTAGGGTTATGACACTTTAATGTATGAACTAACTTAAATACAGTAATTAATGTTTCTATAATTTAAAATAACGAAACAGGTGGCCCAATGATGGCTTCTTTTTAAATACAGTCAAACAACAAAGCATACGGCCCACCCTAAAATTTAGGGTTATGACACTTTAATGAATGAACTAACTTAAATACAGTAATTAATGTTTCTATAATTTCAAATAACGAAACAGGTGGCTCAATGATGGCTTCTTTTTAAATACAGTCAAACAACAAAGCATACGGCCCACCCTAAAATTTAGGGTTATGACACTCTAATGAATGAACTAACTTAAATACAGTAATTAATGTTTCTATAATTTCAAATAACGAAACAGGTGGCCCAGTGATGGCTTATTTTTAAATACAGTCAAACAACAAAGCATACGGCCCACCCTAAAATTTAGGGTTATGACAATTTAATGTATGAACTAACTTAAATACTAATGTAATGAGTTTGTAATGTGCTTAAGAAAATAAAATAAAAAACCAAATCATAAAAAAAACTTAAATACAGTAATTAATGTTTCTATAATTCCAAATAACGAAAGGCCCAATAATGGCTTATTTTTGAATACAGTCAAACAACAAAGCATACGGCCCATCCTATTGGTACTTTAGGCTTCAGAACCGATTACTGCAGAAGAAAAAATACAGAAGGAGACTTTAAAAATATGTACAACATGGGGCAAAATATCCAATATGCGAAATTTGTTATCAACATCCACTCACACGGTCACAGACAGACAACCAGCAGGAGTTCTAAATATGGAATCAGAATTACGTTAAATGTTGCGCATAGGGAACCAGCAGCAGTTCTAAGTATGGAATCGGAATTACGTTACATGTTGCGCGTAGGGAACCAGCAACAGTTCTCAAAGTCAAATCAAAGCATTTATTCAGAAAATAGGCCTTTGCAAGCACTTTTTTACGTCAAATCACATTTAAATATAGTTTTGATTTTGTGATACGTACTATTTATATAATAATTAAATGATTGTTCAAAGATACAGACTACTAGCGTTTCAGAACCGACCACTGTAGAGAAGAAAACGTCTAAACAAACGTTCGAAGTATGGAATCGGAATAACGTTACATGTTGCGGTTAAGGTCAATTCGTACCAGCTGAAATATGCTGCATCCGCGTAGATACAGAGTATGGTACAAAAGGGTGAATGTTACAACAGACAGATTCTAAGTATGGAATCGGAATAACGTTACATATTGCGTATAGATACAAATTTATGAGATCATTCTCCGGCAAGAAGTCCACTGCTTGACATAGGCCTCTCCCAAGGATTTCCAATACCCTTCAAAGTCAAAATCAAACCATTTATTTAGAAAAAAGGACTTTACAGGCACTTTTTTACGTCCACTGCTGAACATAGGCCTCTCTTATAAGCGTGACTTCACTTTTAATTATGTTGGTCATAATTAAAAGTGAAGTTGGCGAAAACAAGTAAGGCACGCCGATTTGCTGCAGCCGACACAGAATGTCACAGTTGTTTTGTGACATACTGCGCATGCCCGCCTCAGACGTCCCTTACTTTTTGTAGCCGAGAAGGGCAAGTTATCCAAATAATGGTACCTCAAATCAAATTTTTGTGGTACCATATTTGGCACATCCGCGGTTTTAGTCGACAGTAGGCTAGTAATTAAATTTTTCCTAAACTGCCGATGGTCTAAGGTCCCATTGTTTTGATTTTTATGAATGATGTAACTATTTAATACACTAACATTTAGAATTCTTCTAAATAATTTTTTGTACCATACTCTGCATCTCTTGCGTTCTATGGGGTACGATGAGAGGAGTTGATCTTTTTTATCAACTCCTCCCATCATAATATTATAATCCCTTATGAGGACCGGTTTGGTAGTACCTTCGTTATCAGTTGAGACCATGTTCCCATGGTATGTAGAGATCGTCGCTACTCGATTTTGATCCCGCCATACCATGAGATCGACATCTCCACTGGTAACTCCGGTAACCTCCCCGGGCCTCATATGGGATTTTTGCAATTGGCTAATTTCAACTGGTACAAATTGCCTGTTAGTGCGTAAGGTTCCCACGCAGTCAAAGCCTAGCTGTTTGAGTTTCCTGGCCAGGATGGGGGAGTTATAAAAATTGTCCATCCACACCGTGTATCCCTTGTGTTCAAGACCCTGTAGGATCTTTAACACGAGGGACGGTGTGAATGCACAAAGAGGATCCTGTTGTGGCGCTTGGGATCGGGAACCTGGGCCGTGCGAGTGTATGATGAATCGCCATAAGTACCCTGTTTGGGATTCGCAGACCTCGTAAGTCTTAATTCCTACAGTGGCGGTTTTGTTTGGGATCAGTTGATTGATCTGCAACCAACCCCGCCACTGTAGGAGAGACTCGTCCAAAGCAATATTCTGACCCATGTTATACATGGATTGAAATTTTTTGTTAACATGATTTACAATTGGAATTATTTTTATAATTCGAGCGTCTGCTGCATCGATATTTTGTGGCAACTGGGAGTTGTCAGTAAAATGCAGGCATGTGCAGAGCAGCTGGAACCTACGCAATGACATATTTGCACTAAACCCAGGTGTAACAAATATGTCATTGCTCTTATTCCAGTACTCTACTACTCTGCTTTTTATGACAACTCCCATTGCCAGAATCATGCCAAAAAAAACATAAAGTTCAGCAACTGTTGTGTCCTTCCAGTCGCATATCCGGCTGGAAGGACCCAGACTGTTTGACTCCATCATGGTAGAGGCTACCTGTTCGGCATATTTGTTTGTTTTGGTGACCACCGCACCCATAATATCGGCGTCCCAAATATGCTGAAATAACTCCAGCGGAGTCATATTTGGGACGGTCGGACCGACATTAGTCGCCGTAAAAGGTTCCCGCCGACTTTCGGGCGGTATTGGAGGGCTCGGGTACGGTTGCCACCGAAAATCGTACAGTGGGTCCGACATCCATCCAGCAGGCCTTACATCAGCGGTCGATGGGGGCTGCGTCAGATCCTGTGACGGCACTGGAGGCTCTGGATCCGTCGGGGTGTCCATATAAATGGCCGCCGTCCGAGGAATCCCCAACGGGACGCTCACCACCTCGTCCTCATCATCGTCAGAATCCAGGTCGCTTCCTGTTTTTAAGTTAAACATACTTTCGTAAGGAAAAAAAAAAACTTTACCAATGGCTACAACTGAACCAATTTTGATTTTTTTTTGTCTGAAAATATATCCTATCAAATAATAATAAAAAACTACTACACGGAGTTCTGATGTAACTACCGTTTGTATCCACATACCACAGTTGACAATTGTCTCGATTTCATCATCGTCTAGAGGGCGACCTGGATTCTGGAACCTGCTTCGCGGTGTGGAGCACGCAGGCACCTCCACATACCTAGAAAATACAGAAAATGAAAATTTCTGGATATTTATTTAAAACCGAAGTAGTTAAAATGAAGTTGTAAAAAATATTTACATTGCCGGCGAAGGTAGGGTTTCATTAAGATAACGAGGAGTCCTCGGTGTTACTGGCCCACATCTGAAAATAATAAAACACTTGTACACCTGTCTGCTAGTCAAAAGTCACGATTACAATACACATTGCATTCTATACTTACGGAATACCGCCAACTTCGCTCGTGCCGTCACTACTAATACCGCTGACGTTTCTGTTGAAAAATTAACGACGCTCTCATACATATTCTAATGTGCAATTCTAAAATACATGGTCAGGTACAATAAAAAAATAAATTACAAAAGGATGATAAATTACAAAATATAAAAACACAAACACCTCTCTTATGGGAGAGGGCTATGATCAGCAGTGGTCTTAAATTGGCTGGAAGGAAGGAAGATATAAAAACGTAGTTCAGAAAAATTTAGAAATAAAAAAATACTTACACAGCCGGTAAGCTGCATTCTGCAGGAACAGGGTCGTTGGCAGCAGCTGATTCAAGATAGCTGAAAAAATAATAATTAAGTACCAAATTGTCATTCTCCTCTTTAATAGTTGACATAAATATTAATTTCATACTCACGGGCTACGCAAACGCCTCCTTTTAATGGGGTGGAGGGGCACCTCTAGAGGTGACCCAGTTGGGTAGTCTTCTATATTGACCATTTCCAAGCTGAAAGTACATTACAATTGCTATCCTTTAGCATAAAAAATAATATATAAATAATAAAATTACAAGCGTAAAAAAAACAAATAGAAAAACTAATAATTGAAAACTAATAGGGGAAATAATTAAAAAAACAAACATACGGTTCCTCTATATGCCTCCTTGATGGGCCAAGCCCGACCCCCCCCCGTACACTGGCGGATGCACCGCGCCTGCGTCCACGCTGGTTACGGCCACGAGTGCGCATTCCGCGACCTCGAGCACGCACGCCAGCCCCATCACCAGTGCCTGCACCACCACCACTCCCACCTACACCACTATCAAGTAACGACGCTCCACCACCTCCACCACCTCCACCACCTCTTGTTGTCACCCCACTTCCCCTCCCACCTCGGGTGCGCACTCCACCTCTCCGCCTCATTACTTCTCCTCGTGCAAGTGCTCCACTGAATTAAAAGCAAAAAAAAAAATACGTAACAAATAAAAAAAAATTAAAGAAAAACTAACGGAATAAAAAAAATAAACTCATTAATAAATTACACTCCACAAACAAAATCATCCTTCAGCAGTCAAATATTAAAAAAAATGTATTTACTGATGTTTAGTAATGATACAAAACCTAAATTACTAACAAGACATTATTAAAAAATCAAACTCATTAACAAATTACACTCCAAAAAAAATCTTCCTTCAGCAGTCGAACGAAAGTAAAAAAAAAAACATCAAAATGCCATGTCCATTTTGCATTCTAACTCTACGTGAATCACCCGACCACGGTCACCGACCCCACATCACGACGGTGGCAAAATGAATGTTTTACACTTTTAACCTAAAGTTGAATATACTATTTAGCGATAACATTTATACATCACGGAAATAACGGAGATATTGATATAAAATTTTACGAAATACTACACGGATGATGCCCGTGACTAGTGGGATACCGGTAGTAATTTGGATTAACTTGATGGTAAACATTCTTTTTTCAGCATAAAAATATGTTACACACGTAAAGTACTTACCCAGGCATTATGGTTTCTCAATTTATTCAACAAAACACACAAAAATTAAACACTTTAAATTTATCCTCGCACCGTTCACTGCGCGCGGGAACACACGACAAAACCCGCGAATCAAATTTCAAATACGTCAACTTTTTGTTGGAAATGGCGCCAGTGTTGCGATTATATCTTCATCCTTGTCTATTCCTCTATTTAATGTATACGTAAGAAAGGAATAAGAACTTACTGTTTAATAGATATAGGGTCGAAAATAAAATGCTGTCGCCATTAGTGGGATCCACTAGGTTGCCACCAATAACAATATGGCCGTCAGTGGTTTCCACTGAAGCGCCACCACAGGGGTCATTACTAGGTCCACGTAACTAGCCACTGGCATCACTGTCAATTCCTCGTCTAGCTCATTTCTCAAAAAATCTAAATAATTTTCACCATTGAGAGTATGAGGCAAAAAATATGGTCCAGCGACAACATCTCCAATTATTCCAGCCCACACATTTATCCGCCACTGGTGCTGGAATGACGACTCCGTAGAAACGTGCGGATTTAAGTGCGACCAATAGTGTTCATTGTGGATGTTGCTTATTCCACCTCTGGTGAAAGTTGCTTCATCCGTCCATAGTACTTTCGAGGCGAACTCCGATGAGGCTTCCACTTGGTTCCGGTACCACTCGCAGAAAATAAGACGCGGTAAATAATCTGCAGGGATTAATTCCTGCGTGCGACGAAAGTGGTATGGATGTTGGCCGTCTGCGTGCAACACTCGCCACACTTGCATATGATTCGAGACCCCCAGCTCCAAGGCGGCTCGACGCGTGCTGCTTCTCGGGTTTTGCTCGAAGTGATGTATCACGGCTTCTTCAAACTCCGGGTCTCGAGTGGTCGCGCGGCCCGTCGGCGTTGGGGCGTGGAAAGAGCCAGTCGAATACAGGCGATGCACCATCCGCCTGAAGCAAGCCAGGGAAGGCAGGCGACTGGCTTCTGGCCGGCCTTCAACGAACCGCTGACGGTACAGCTCTCGCGCGGCACTCAGACTGCCGTCTGCTGCTCCCACACAGAGCATCATTTCATAATATTCTCGATTACTAAAAGACATCACGAACACGCAAGTAGGTTGACGCATCAAGAAAAGAAGTCGAAAGCACAAAACACGATCTTGTCACTAGAACGTAGAGAGAACAACTGACTGACTGAACTAATAAGCAAAATATGAAAAATTTGCAACTTTTATTTCTAGCATCCTGGTACAAGGTAAGTGTACCAATAATCGGGCATGTTTTGTAAAAAAAAATATTACGATACCGATGTGGTCTAAGATGGTAGCTAATTTTATTACTGATGCATACCTATCTGACAAACGGTAAACCGCTAAGTAGAGTTTGGCTTCTTAATTATTTCGAAAAGATACTCGTAGATGTCATAACTGGGCTTATAGTGGTTCCGAGACAAGATATAGGACCACTCTTTCTCTCTCCCTTTAGATGTCGTAGAAAACGACACAAGGAGGGTTGGCGTTTGGCAGGAAGCCGTTCGTAAAAACTTTAGCTAAAAGTAGTTTATTATTCGTAGCGAACACATATGTAAAACAACTATGGGATGGCACCTTTGTGGACGGGAGACCCGGGAATACAAGGACGGTGATGTACAAGAGGTGAAAACTTATTCTGATAAGCATGGTTGTAGGTAATTGACCTCACAGCTGTTTATTGTTAAAGTGTTGTGCGAATGTAAATTAGTAAACAAAGTCAAAAAATTTCAATGTCTTTTTAAAATTCGGTACTTAAACTTACGAAGCTAAACAATGTACCACGCAGTTACTTGAGGTGGTCCGTATTGACGCACTCGGTATTGATATACCCTTTCCGTTACACGTTGTATATCGTCTCATGCCCTTCCAATAATACCTACGTGCGATACGCCGATAAGTTTTCTCAGCTCCATAGTGTCCTGCGAGGGGGTCATCATGATAGGTAGACAATGTGTTAGCCCATTCATGTTGTGGTACAACTAACTGAGCTTCCTCGCTCGTGTCATCAGAGGTATATCTATATAGAAGGCCATTGTTCATGATATAGCCTCTGCCACTCCAATAAATAGCATTCTCACTACCTTCCGACTCTAGGGCTTGTATAACTTTTATTATATGATCATCTTTCAATTGTTTACTGCGCACGCTAGCTGGACTTTTGGCAGGCATATCGACTTTTATGCTACAAAGTTCACAAGCAATTTTTGTATCCATCATACAGCTTGGGCGTGAGAGCGCATCGGCGACTACATTTGTACGGCCAGGAACATATTTCACCGTAATATCAAACGACTGAATCAATAGTGCCCAACGAGCAAGTCTGCCTGTTGATGTCTTCATACCCATTAGCCATTTCAAGGCTTGGTGGTCGGTCACTACCGTGACAGGAACTCCTTCGATGTATCCTCTAAATTTTGTCAGGGCCTATACCACAGCGAGTGCTTCTCGTTCGGTGGTAGTATAGTTACGTTCTGCAGGGATGAGCACCCGACTCGCATACTCCACTGGGTGCTCGTCTTCACCCTCCCCCTGCACCAAAACTGCTCCTAGCGCGTAGCTGCTAGCATCTGTTTTAATGATGTAGGGCTTACTAGCGTCTGCTTGCCTTAGAATTGGTGCAGTGGTGAGACATCGTTTGAGCTCAGCAAACGCACGTTGCTGTTCAGTATCCCATTTCCATACGACTTCTTTCTTAGTGAGACGTTTATGCGATGCGAACCTTCGATACCAGGAACAGGTTTGCAGGAAAGATAATAGGTGTTTTATGTTTATCGGCGGTAATTGTTCTGCTATAGCTGATACCTTTTCCGGATCCACTTGTAGACCTTCTAGGGTAAAGTAATGGCCAAGATATTTAATAGTTGAGCAGCAGAAACGACACTTAGCCAGATTAACAGCCAGATTATTTTCTTTTAATGTCTTCAGCACTTTATTTAGGTCAGTCATATGTCCGTTGAAGGATGTTGATAGAATGATGAGGTCATCAAGATACGCGAACATATTTACGTCTGACACGCTCACTTTCACCCTATCAATCAGCCGTTTAAATGTTGCCGGCGCATTTCGAAGTCCAAACGGCTTTCTCTTAAAACGGAAAATTCCTCTAAGGGTGATAAAAGCTGTTTTATCCTGGTCTGTCTCTCGAACTTTCACCTGCCAGTATCCGGCGCGTAAATCAAGCGTGGACATGTGTGGAGTTGGCTTAGCTTCGTGAAGCAAATCATCAATTCTAGGCATGGGGTACATGTCTGGTATTGTCATGGCATTTAACTTGCGATAGTCTATGCATACTCTTATCGACCCGTCCTTCTTGGGTACCATCACCACTGGGGCTGTAACGTCCTCCTCCAACATTTTATTGATCTCCTGCTGTAAGATAGCACGGCGTGGAGACGATAAACGATACGGTAGCACTGAGATAGGATTATCGTTTCCAGTATCAATGCAGTGTTCTGCCAAACTCGTTGGAACGCTACTCGGTTCAAATACACATTGGTTTTCCGTTAGAAGTGATACTAATCGGTTTTTTTTTTCTATTTCTAATACCCCACAATTAACATTGTCAACAATTGTGCAACTATTCTCGGATCCGCTACTTGTGCTGTTACAGCCACTTTCGGTGAGGCAATACACTCAACTGTTGCCATGGACATTCCATCCAGCGTCTCTTCCCTGAGATCGTATATTCTTCCAGGTTGGTTAACGAAGTGCCATGTCAACTGAGGCACATACAATACCATTTGGGCATCCTGTATGAAGCCAACACCAAGCAGAGTTTTATTATCCTTTGCTTCTGGCATAGCGACGAAAGTTGTGGGTATCACTCGACCGCACAGGCTTACTGGTACTCTTGTAGTTAGTACATTCCTTTTTTTCTTTACTCCATCTGCCAGTCACATCTACTAGTTTTTTCTCAAAGTGGCACCCTTGCTTCTTAAGTAAATTATATAACTCAAAAGATGCAACGCTGCACTTGGCGCAGGTATCTACATATGCCGTGCCTACTATACTATAAATGCCAATTCCAATTTATGGTCTGTGACGGGCATCAGTATCAACGTTCAGTGCGCAGAAGTCCACTTTCTCACTTTTAATTTGAGACTGAGCTTTGCACTTGGGACATTTGCTCCTTACGACACCGGGGGTTCCGCAACCATAACATGTAAAAGTCGGGCTGGATGGTGAAGGTGCCTGTGTCTTAGCTGTCTCTATCGCCTTACTGCGTTGAGATGGCTGTTGTTGTTCTGTTTTTATTCGCTTGCGACATTGTTCTACTGTATGTCCAGCAGCTCTGCAAAAAAGGCATCGTATTTTCTTCGGACGTTCAGATTCAGCGGCGTCAACTTTTTCGGCAAAGAGTTGTTCGGCTCCGCGTGCTGCTTCTAAAAACTCATCAAAAGAGGAGACTATTTCTCTGGGCACCTTTTCTCGAATGCGCCGGTTCAGTAATCCATATATGATGTCGAGTTGATGTACTTCGGCGATAGGTGGGGAGGGCAGCTGTGACAAAAGTGCTCTATTTTTAGGCACGAAGGATTCTGAGCATATCGACAGGCTGCTTGTGGTTGAAAATTTCCTGGAAAATTACCTAATCTCCGGGTTTCTTCGGCGCGAAGGCGTGGCGTATACGGTTTTCAAAGTCAGCCCAGGACTTAATATTGCTCTTCTCGCCTTGCCACCAAGTCATCGCTTCACCTTTTAATATTAACGGCAGCGATTGCAACGCGTCGTTGTCGGACATACGCTGTACCTTTTTAAAAATAGAAGCGGTGGTTAGGAATTCTTCCACACGTTCTGCCTGACGAGTGCCGTCGAAGCTAAAAGTCGCGTTTGCAAATGACGCTATGGGATTGGAACGAGCCTGAAGAGCGTTGACTGTAGCTGTTGTTATAGATGTCCCCATCTCCCTTAGTTGCTCCGGTGACATATTTACTGTCGTCATCTTCGCTTCTTTTCCCGCTTCCCGGTGTGGTTTCGACCGCAACTCCAGGTTTTTCCAATTTTCCGCCGCACGTTGGGTAGCCAGATGTAACAGCAGGAGTAGCGGTAGCGGGGAGAAAATTAGAAGAGGCGGTGATGATGCAGCAAGCAATATATTATCTATGCAAGTTTTACAAAGTTGTATGCAACCAAGCGGTAAAAGTGCTTCGGAAGGCAGCTGACCGTGCGGATGTTCAAGACTACCAACCGTTCGATTCGTAGATAATAGGGGTCCGTGGAAACGTTCCGCCTACGTCCAGTGTACCTGAGCTAGGATAAAGAATTTGATATCCATAGCCGAAATACATTATTTGTAAAAAAATCTCCATAGCGCGTTTTAGTTTTATATGTAAACATTAAGACGCCATCTAGTGATGAGTGGAGAAACTGCGTATTCCGGTCGATGTAGTGTTGAGAATGTTGAGATTAATACCCGTAGCGCCATCTAGTTGAGAATGGCGGAACTTGGTGTTACATTTCTAAATTATTACATAATGTTTTTTATTTGTATAAATATGTCTATTTTTATTTTTTATAATGTTATATTTTGTATAAGTATTTTAATATCTATTGGTTATTTATAATTTATATTTTAAATTTAACTGCGCCACCTGTTATCTTACTCATATACTTCGCACTCCTTCTCTTTATGGTTGCCTGTAAGAGATTGCTTCGGCGATAAGGCCGCCTCTTGTACCTTATTTTTTTATAAGTTCCGTAAACTTTGTAATTTTTTATTGTTTTTTATTTGGTGCAATAAAGATTTTTGTATTGTATTGTTTTTATTTTAATTCATAATTTCCAAAATAGCGTATGGGTGTACTGAAAACTATTTGAGCGGACAAAGTGTACCTACACGCGATTTTATAACTAATTGCACCCCGGGGGGACCCGCTCCCATGGCGCTTCGGAATAAAAGGTATCCCATATCCAGATCATATCTTACCCGTATACTAAGTTTCATCGAAATCCATTCAGTAGTTTTTGCGTGAAAGAGAAACAAACATACATACGTTGTTGGCGCAGATAGCTAAGATTACGTTATTGGTACGAGTCCGGCAATCCCACCGGCAACAAACAAACACACAAACAAACCTACGCAGTCTGCTACCACCCTAGATAAGGTCCAGGGAACCTCCTAACCTAATTATAACTTAAACTTAAATCTAATTAAAAGTAATTAAACTAATTAAAAATGAGATACAACTTATGATAAAACTTACAGTATCTATATTGTCTTCAGGCAGCCTCGCCTGGCTTTCGCGTCGAGCCCGAAGTCCTCCTCGGGGCTGGCGACGGCTTTGGGTCCCTCCACGGGTCCCAAGTCAGTGGTGAAGAAAATGGGGTCCCTATGCGAACCTACCCATGAGCTCATGTATGTCGCCCAAAACAAATACGTCGTATTTATAGCACCACTTCACCACAGCACAACAGATTTCATCTTCTTCTTGACACTTCAATATTAATTACATAACCTAACAGCGGAACGTAACATGCGGTGTCCCTCGCTCCGATTCAAACATTTTTCACTGTTTATACAGGTTGATTTTGTAATAAGCTGAGCTTTATCGAAATCTCAGAATCAGAATCACTAATAGAACACAAAAAAGCAAAAAAAAATTTTTTTTTTGTAAATTTTTCAAAAGGAAAAATCCCTAAAATTACATTTTATGGCGAACCTATTATTATTTGTCAATGACCGCGTTGCTATGCTACGCGCCAGCCGAACTCCGTGTTTTCGGTGCATTCCCCATCCCCGCGCCGGCCACCCACCCACCGCCACCCGCCACCCCGTCAGTCGTGTACGCATATTTGTTTTGGGAGCACGTAGCGCGATCGATCGATTTTTTTTTTCGCCGCGCCGAGCGGCAAGTGACTGCGCACGACTAATACAATGCCGCGTTCTCCACGAGAGTACTACGAAATGGTACGAGTATACTTTTTGAGTGGAGAAACTTGCATGAAGCCAGGAGATTGTATGAAGCAGAGAGTATTCCTCGCCTTCGTGCTCAGGGAATTAATACCTCCGGTATGTGCCTCCAACATACCTCGAAATGTTAGAAGGTGTGATTAACGAATGTTGGCAGACGCGCCAATCGGGTATCTTCAAAATTTCTACTTCCAACACGACGGAGCACCCCCACATTATGCAGGACAGTTACAGGAGTACCTTGACGAGGAATATCCGAATCGCTGGATAGGTCGTGGAGGGCCTGTGGCTTGGCCTGCTAGGTCACCGGACCTCACGCCCTGTGATTTCTTTTTGTGGGGAGAAATAAAGCGGCGTGTTTACACCCACGAGCCACAAAGCCGTGAAGAACTAAAAAACTGTATTATTAGTGCATTTGACGCTGTAAAAAAGTGACCGTGCCATAATTTCAAAACTAAAATGGAATGCAGTGAAACGCGCCAGACTCTGCTTGGAGAGAAACGGGCTGCATTTTGAACAATTATTAAAATATCGATAGGTAGGTAATTTAGTTTGATTTTGTTTTTATGTTGATTTTAATTATTTTTACATAAGTTAATTACAATTTTTAAATACGCCTGAATGCAGAAGTAAGTAAATTCCTTATTTACGTTTAAGTAAAAAATTATTTAAAATACCTACTGTTTTTGTCAAGGTCGATCTAAAGCATCTGTATTTTGACGGTCCTAAGCCCGTGAAAGTATAAAGGGAAATTGCAATGCAACTTATGATTGGCGATGTGATAATTAGGTACATTAAGTACAGACCTATTTCATTGAAATTTTGTTTGAGTAGGTAGGTAGCTTTTATGAGTGCTATGATAGGTCAATGGCCAAACTCGCAATACAAAGACCGCTTGGCGCAGGCGCGGCAGGTACTTATTGCTTGCGGTGAATACGGCGCGGCGGCGGCGCGCGGTGAGACATGACACGCCGCTCTCGGTATCGCCGCGATTGGGAATTTTCGGTTTAACTTTGACGGCTTCTATCTTTGGTTTTTACTATGAAATATGGTAATTTTATGAGAACATGTATTTTTTGTTTTGCGCATAGAGTACTTTCCTTGAATATAGCTCAGAGGGTCAAAATCAACCTGTATATTTATGGGCATCCACGCCACCAAAATTAGTTCATTTTAAAGTCAATTTACAAATAGACGAACTATTCCCGGCTCCACGCCGTTTCAAACAAATTGAGCACTCAAAAACAAACAATAATTAGTTATTTAGTGATAATTCTTCACGAAATATTCGCAATATACCAAGGACAAAATGCCGGCATCGGCTTTCTCGCGACGGGCCAGCGAACCAGTAATATTGGCGTCGGTCGAGAGCTTGACGCGACCCATAGACAAAGATTATTTCCTGGCCGGGCAAAGACAATCCGCGCTCGGCGGGGCGCCCACAGCCGGAATATCGCTAAATCAATAATCTTGCCCGTGTTTGTGGAGATCACACGCAGATGGCGCTAGTCTCCTACGCTGAAGGTTTAGGTCCAGGGTATTCTGGACTCCTGAGACATCACCCTTGAGTCCCCTCAATTCTGCCAGCTCCCTGCGCACTTCTCGTATCTCCGAGATGTATTCTGCCAGCTCTAGATGCAACTCCCGAGTCTCGACGGCTGTTCCAGTCGATGGGGAGGGTGTAGTTAGTGCAGAAGCCGAAGCTGCAGCGACAGGGGTCACTACGTCCAAGCTTAAGCTTTTGACAGGGGTGTTGCTGTTATCCCCTTTACGCTGCTTGTTTTTACATTCCGGACAGACCCAGTCCATGGGAACTACTGAAGTAGCCGGAATCACAACGCATCCCTTATGAAAGACACCAGGGCAGGTGGTGCAGCATACAGCCCCAGACGTCTGCAGGAACTTACCACAGGCTGCACACTTAGCCATATCGTGATATATAAATCAGCTGTAAGACTGTTATTAATTGTAAGACTGTTATTAATTTTTGGTATCTCTTGATCACACTAGATGGCGTTACTGGTGGCCATTGATTATATTGGTTTAATTTATTAATATTATTGAATTTGTTTATTTTTTTATTTTTATTATAATCAAATTTATTGTATTACATGTACTATTAGTTTTTAATCCTTCACAGTGTCCAATACCCACACACTATGGTAAAATAGATACCCACATATAAAAAGTTAGCTCACAGTCTCACAATCTAGATTGTACACATGTGTCTGAGTTTACGCACACTCTTCCGGTCAGACACGATACTGGACTATTTTGTAATAGTGTTTTTACAAAGAAACGATGCGATTTAATAATATTACAGACGTCAGTAAGTGCAAACGTATACCGTCGTACGAGTATCCGTGACGTCACTCCTTCCAATTGCTTTGAATTGCTTGACGTTTCTATTAAATAATCTTGAGCAATTCTGCAAAGAGGACCGTCCCAATGTCTTTGCGAAGTTGGGAAGTCAGGAAATTTTGAATTTGGAAGTAGGCTTTTCCAGGCGTTCCTAGCCTCCGATGCATAGCAAATTTCGTTTGGTGTGTCTTTGTATATTTTCTTATAAAGACTTTCAATGCTATGTATCGAAGACAAAAACGCCGGGAGAGCTACACTTGAAATTTTGCGGATACCTAAGCCCCCATATCTGATAGGTAAAGAGGCTTGGTCCCAAATACGATCACGAAAATCTATATTAAGAATGGACGAAAGGGAATTTTGAATGAACGCATCTAACCTGTAGAGCAGATGTGGATGTTTCCAGAAATGACTGCTACGCAGGTTATATGTAAAACTTGGGACGAACAGGCAGTGTCGAATTATGATATATGCGAAATGAGATTGAATATGTAGTAGACGGTCCGAAGCTTTCTGGAAGTTATCAATTTTTTGATCAATGAAAAAAAAGGAAATGCTTCTTCAAATATAGGTGAGCCAAGGAGGTGGAGTGAACTTTTTTCTAAAATTTTGATATTGGGAGCAATTGTATGAAAATCAGATATGATATTTTGTTTTTGAGTACAGTTGTCCGATATAAAAAGCTCGCATTTGTTAAAGTTTAAAACTAAGCCAATATTGTGCAGGTTTTCGGTTAGAATTTAGAAATCATCAAAAACAGTCTTTGAGTCACCTGATAGACAGGCATCGTCCAAATACCAAATATTTAATTTGGAATTTACACGCTTTATGGTGGGATGAATGGCGAGACTAAATACTGCCGGTCCGAGCGGGTCACCTTGCTGACATCCTACACAGGATAATAAAAGATTGTCCTTGTACATTAATTAATAATTTTTACTATAACATTGCCAAAGATATTTATATACAAATGGAATTTTGTCTCTTAACTTCCATCAGCCGGGCGCATCTGTCCACAGAGTTAAAGGCGTTCTTTATATCCACCTTTAACAATCCCTCTTCCTCCTGATGATCTGAAAAAGATCTTACGGAGTGGACGGCGGCTTCACAACCACCCTTAGACCCAAAACCTACTAGCAAGGGTTGAAAATAATCTAAAAGAGTGGGTGTGATGGCCCTACAGCATATTTTAGACGTAAGACGTCTATAAGATGTCCCAACGGCTATGGGCCTAATACCGCCGTCCTTTTTTTTAATGCGCATAGGTTGGCGCCATATAGGATGTCTGTAATACTATCAACGACTTCCCCAGATAGCATCAAGTTCACTAGGCTCGTTATATCTTTCAAAGGCTCACCACCGGCGTTCCCGCAGTCGCCTCCCACAAGGTCTTTCAAATGTTGTGGTGACAGATCGTCGAGAGCGCCAGCTGAACCGCTTCTGAAAGACATAATTGCCGGAGAATAAAATTCTTGCTGCCCCTTTAATATCACTGAGTTTAGTTTCAACATATTTGGATAGAGATCTATTTTTAGACTTTACAACCGAAAAGTTATTCCGAATGACATGAGATTCATTAAAATTTTGTTTTATTTTACGAGGGCTGTTTGATAAGTACCCATTTTCTAAATATATTAATATCACTGGCCGCAAATAAGTATACCACCTTTTTAAGCCATTTTTCAGAGGCGGAAAAAAAAAAAAAAAAAAGGCTTTCTTTTGTTTTTTTCTCATTTGACAACGATTCAGTGAAGGCGTGAAGTTTAAATTGTTAAAATGGAGAAAGAACAGTATCGGTCTGTAATTAGATTCTTATTTTTGAAGGAAAAACATGTGATGAAATAAAAGTAAGAATGCAAGCGGTTTACCATGAATGTGCTCTTTCTCTTCTTATGGAAACTTGCCCTAGTGACTCCTATTTACAAAAACGGTGCAGAAAACTCTCCCGGTAACTATAGGCCCATATCTCTTCTACCCATATTTTCTAAATTGTTGGAGAAAATAGTAAATAAAAGGCTTGTAACTTTCATAGAAAAAAATAAACTTCTACCGGAACGTCAGTACGGTTTCCGACGGGGAAGGTCATCAGAAGATGCTGTGGTACTGCTTACGGAGATTGTATCTTCGGCCCTGGATTTAAACGAACGCTGTTTTGGAATATTTCTTGATCTAGCCAAGGCTTTTGACACGGTCTCTGTCCAAATACTTCTCAGGAAACTAAGTTGTTGTTTTGGATTACGGAGAGTTGCACAGCACTGGTTCAAGAGCTACCTTACAGATAGATTTCAAATGCTTAAAGTAGATAACATAATCAGCGATCCCGTTAACGTATCTTATGGAGTGCCACAAGGCAGTATTCTAGGCCCAACTTTGTTTATATTGTATATAAGTGACATGTTTGACCAGTCCCTGGATGGATCTGAACTGATCTGCTATGCAGATGACACCGTGTTACTCTTTCGCGGTTCTTCGTGGGGGCAGGTCTTTCAAAGAGCAGAAAATGGTATGGCTTCCATGGGTGACTGGTAAACTGAAATCTTTTGACCTTAAACATTTCTAAAACGAAATTCATAGCTTTTCATAAGACATTAGCTTCGAAACCTCCAATCGCCGTAACAGCTATCAAATTACACAATTGTGCTAAGGCAGGCAACTTTAACGTTTCTTGCGACTGCTCACACATCTTCCGAACAAAGAGCCTAAAATATCTAGGAGTCATAGTAGACGAACATCTTTCCTTTAAAGAACATGTAGCCCTGGTTGCAAATCGAACTCGAAAATCAATATTCATAATGAAAATACTACGCCAATCTGCAGACCGAAACACACTAACTCTAGTTTACAAAGCCATATGCCAATCGTATATCATATACTGCATTAAAGCTTGGGGTGGTGCCGCCAAAACATCTTAACTTGTTTTGGAACGAGCCCAGCGAGCAGTAATAAAGGTTATGTTACGTAAATCGCATAGGTATTGTACGAATTCTCTTTACGCGGAAGCTGAGGTGCTCAGAGTTCGAAAAGTGTTTATTTGGAGAGCCACTATGTCCACGCACAAGAAAGTCCGATCAGCAAGCGATTATGAGGTCCGCGTTAGTAGAAGAGTTCAAAGGATTGATGTTGTGGCCGTAAATACTATGTTTGCCAAGAGGCTTGCTCCATACATATTTTCATATATGTATAATCAGATCTGCCATAAAATTAAAAATGTAATGACTTTTAACAAACATAGAGCAAATCATGCGGTAAAAACCTGGTTAATGACCCAACAAGCAAAATAATCCTGGCATGTGATTTTATAGTCCTGTTTGGACTTATATGGCTACTATAATGGTTTCAGAATATGCCACCGCACTTATATCAGCATATATTAATCTTGTTTTTACTCAAGTACGCTTACTCTTACAATTTGGACTTATATCGGTATATAGGATCACAATTCATGGCTACTACTGGACTTAACCTCCTATAAGAGCATGTATTAAGATTAATTACTCTCAAGAGGAACTACTCCGACAACCCAGACTTATATGCGCATATAGGATATCGCTTTAAGCGCATTTTAATCTCCAAGCTCCTATATGAGCATATTCGAGGAAAATATGCACTGAGGAACAATCACTCTTTTTAGTCTTACTTATAGTCTCATATAAGCATTTTTTCTGTGACCAATATAAGTCAATTCAATTTAGACTACTAAAGAGCACTTAGGTTTAAAGTTTGTAATTCATATTAACATCAAATGGATTTTATTCCATAGAAAAGATATAATCGAATAAATCTAAAAAACCCTCGTCGGAAATCTTTAAAGGCTACTTTTGATCGAAATAACCTATATAAGCAAAAGCGAGCTTATGACGGTTTCACAAATCCGGAAAAACTTATATCACGACTCTGTAGGCAAAAACACACTTTATATGGGTTTATCATATGCCGATATAAGCCAAGGTCGATTTACAGAGGCATTCCACAGTAGCATTATAATCTAAAAAATCCAGAATAATCCTGGTTAGAACCCTAATAAGGCCAATTTTGCTTTAAATCACCAATATAAGAAAAAATGAGCTTTAAACGGTTTTACGAATCCAGAAAAGCTTATATCAGGACTCGTTAGGCAAAAATGCACTTAATAGGGGTTTGTCATATGCCGATATAAGCCTGGGTAGATTTAAATGGGTATTTCATAGTAGTGCTATCGTCTTAGAAACCTTAAATCAATCCTGGCTAGAACTCTTCAAATGCCACTTTTTCTGGAAACAACCGATATAGTCGAAAACACGATTTGAATGGTTTTCCAAATCTTACTGTAGGATTTGTGGCCAGCCATTATTGATCACTCATAATTCACGATTTGTTCTTTGTTGTTCTGAATGATATAAAAATGGATTTAGATCAGTGGAAGCGGTTTAAAAAGAGTGGTTCTTATAAACGAAAGGTTAAGAAAACCTACCAGGAAATGTTAACCGGAGTGAGCACTGACTTTTTAAATTTATCGGGTAAAGACTGCATCGCAAATTCAGGTGAGGGTTCCGGACAAAATAACTTTAGTAGTACTTCGGATGGAAGGGGTTCGGACTATGAAAGCAATAATGAAAAATCATCAAGCGATTATGAAAGCGATGAAAAGGAGGAAAATCTTTCTGATTACAACAAAAATTTCGAATTGCGTTATTCTATGAAAAACTGGGCTTTAAATTACAATATTTCTCATGCTGCTTTGAACTCTTTACTTCAAATTGTAAATATCAGATTAAACGACGTTTTACCTCGAGATGCGCGAACACTTCTAGGCACAAACAGAGAAAACCTACAAATTACCATTTCAGCCCCAGGACACTACTGGCACAATGGCCTGATCAAATGTTTGAAAAGAATTTTCGAAAATGTTTCGTGTCTACCAAATGAAATTTCTCTAAACATAAATATTGATGGACTACCAGTTTTCAATAGTTCGCGATACCAATTTTGGCCCATATTGTGTACCGTCTTCGAGATACCAAATTTGAGATGGAAATTTCGGGAAATATTTAACAAAATGGAATGCGCAAAATATTGAGAAGGTTAACAGCTTTTTAAAAAGTTGTATTATGCCTAAAGAGATACACCGGTCAGTAAGAACCGTCGATGTTTTAGCTCACTGGAAAGGGTCTGAGTACCGTTGTTTTTTTTACTATCTCAGTTTTATAATACTTCAAGAAGTCCAAAGAGCGGAACCTTATAATCATTTCATGCATTTATTTTGTGCAATCACTATTTGCTCCAATGATAGTTATTTCCATTTACTTCGTATCGCTGAGGAAATGTTAAAACACTTCGTTGAACAATTCAAAACCATTTATGGGAAAGACTATATAACAAGCAACATACATAATCTCTTACATTTGGTTGATGAAGTAAAAAAATTTGGGATTCTCCAAAATTTCAATGCATATTGCTTTGAAAATAAACTTTACTCCATAAAAAAAATGGTAAGGCAAGGAAATAAAGCACTTCAACAAGTCGCAAACAGAATTAATGAAATGTCGTTAATGGATATAGAAAAGCTAAATGAAAACAAGAAATATCCGGCACTAAAGAAAGGAAAATGCAGAAAATCTGGCTTAATATTAGAATTAGGGACGTTTATATTGTCAGCAAAGAAACAAGATAAATGGTTTCTAACTAAATCAAACCACGTGGTGGAGTTTGTATCGGTTAATTTTAAAAATAATGGGAATCAAGAGCAGGAAATAGAAATACATGGCTATCATATAATAAACACCCAAAATGCCTTTGAAGAACCCTTAAGCTCATCGTTTTTCAACATTTGTAAATGTGATTGCAGAGAAATGATTAAAATAAAAACTGTGTATAAAGTTGCAGACATAAAGTGTAAGTTTGTAAGTGTGTTATTCAATAATTTTATATATTTAGTGCCATTACTTCATACTCTGTAGTTTATGGTTTTAATAAATAAGACAAATTTACAAAAATTTAACAGGTATTTTTATTTATCATTCAATCAACAACTTATCAAAGTTTAGTACAACATTCAAAAAACGGGAGTAACTAATTTGTACTTTAAATTACATTAACAGAATAGTTACTTTAATCAGTCTGGGTTTATGAGGTATTTATTATCTTTATCTAACACTAAAAGTAAAAACTTTATATAAAACTATTGTTAGAGACATAATAAACTCTTTAGCTACATACTATTTAACCAATCTTTAAATTCACATGCATCTTCACTCGGAATAATACTTAAAAAATACATAAACATTTTTATGTAGGTAATATTAAGGTCAAAAAAATTGCGGCACAATAACATACTTAACTTATTCAGGTATTTGTAGCCTAAAGCCTATGATACACAGGAGCGGGAATGCAGGATAGTTACGATGTAGGTCCGTTCCGGGGCGAGACATAGACAGTTACCACACGGACTGTGTGTGAGTCCGGAGCGGTCCCCATTCCTGATCCAGTGTAGCATGAGCCTTACTCTAAAAACAAATCAACTTATATACTTACCTATAGTAGGTAGGTACCTAGATTTAAAACTTGTTGTCAAATAAACCACAACGTAGATAATCAATACTCGTGCGTACTTGAAAAAACGAATAATAATTTCAACATAATTTCTTCTTCTTCAAGAACATAATTTTTAGGGCTTCGTAAGAGCCAAAAATTCAAATAAAAAAATAAACACTAGATAAATAAAAAAGGACTACAAAGATATGTTATCCAAACAGCAAATAAAATTATTGCATGAACTTTCAGTAGCTGTTGACATTAAATTTCTGAAGTTTCTAGAGTGTAGTAGAAATTTTTATGTAGAATACCTAACTGTTTTTTCTTTTTTAACTGGAGAACTATTTCAGTTTCATAGGTACAGCAACTCTAGAAAGTTAACACATTTTTTTGTTACTTAAGTAATTAATTTTCCGGCAGCACAGCAGCAGCACTGGGCAGGTTTATCACCTCTACATTCTCAAGTTGATTTTGTTCTGAGGATTCAGGTATTGCTGGAACTGGCTGATCTAGCAAAGGTTCGGGTGGAGGACGAACATTATCTTCTTGAGCTGGCTGTTCTATAGCGCACACAGAAGATGTTGTAGCAGTATCATTTTTAGTTTTTTTCCCCTTAGTACGTTGTCTTGCTGAAGATGCTCTCTTATTGCTCTCACAGCGCTGGTGAGCATTTTTGAGTATAATTTTGAAAATTTTTTCGCAATCTGCTTTGCTGAATGTTTCGTCTGATTCCTTCACAATATCATGGAAAAAATTAATTGTTCTTTCTCGGGCTTTGAAACAAATCTTTACCGGGTCTTTCTTTGATGAACCAGTCCATGTACAACGTTTTCAAAAACTCTCTGTCAAATAAATGATCAATGAGGTAGTATGCATTTGAAGTACCCTTTCCAGATCCTCTGCTACATAACCCACGTAATTTTTTTTTATGATCTTCTTTAAATACTGCATCTAACAGGTTTCTTTCAAAGTCATCAAAATCATTTGAAGTTTTTATGGTATTTATACCATCATCCCGATCCTGAGCTGGTAGCTTAGAAGACAGCTTTATGTATTCCTCGAATTGGGTCTGAAATTCTGAATGTTTTAAAAGTAATTTGTTTTGAAGTTCAAACAAAGCATTTTGATTAGTAAGAATTGTTTTGAGATCATGTTTAAGAGCCTGTATATCCTCTTGAATTTGCTGTAGTGGTACATCTTGATTTAATATCAAAATGTTTTGACTTTGGTTGTCTGTGTTTTCACAGCCTAGGTCAATTGTTTCTGGTAAAGAGTTTGGTTCCAGAGTTTGAACAATATTAACGGCAGCATCATAGTTTTCACCCGGTGGTATGTTTTCCTTTTCTAGCATAGCAGCAGCAATATTTTCTTGATCATTCTGTAAAAGTTAACTCTTTATTAAAAATTTCAGAAACCCAAGATACAACTCAGGTGCACGTCATCACAAATACGCATATTCCTTTCATTGTGTCCATTACAACAAACACATTATAAGGTTTAATTTGATGAAAAGTTATGTTGACAAATCAAAAATACTCAATTTAAATCGGCTTTTTTCGTCGTAAGATAAAATTGTAATTACCTAGTACGATATTTTACAATAACCGATTTCTAATGATATATGCACAGAATATAAATTTTGTTGTATTGAAGAATATGTTATTATTATTATGCGATGACCGGCTTGTATATATACCTACTTCTATAACAATATGTAAGTAAATAAACATACTATTTATAAGACTTTAAAAAAAATAGGCTGCACCACTAAAAACTACAATATTTTGTGCATTACTCTCGCATAAGTAGTACCTATCTAAAATAACTTTAAAAAGTTGGTAAAAATCATCTATTGGAGCAAATAAAAGAAACAGCTGATCCATAGTAATTTTCAATAGGTACCTACAGGATCAATGAATATGGAACAACTAATTTTTATTAAGCTGGAAAGTTGCTTCCTTTGTGTGCGGGCGAACCTGTGATACGGAATCTAATATCTAAACAAACTGTAAATAATTTTCTTCCATTAAACTTACCTCTACCAACTCCTGCGCCATTTTATTAAAAGAATGAGCCAACGGTTCTCTTTGGGTGGTTACAGATAGCGAATTGTTCCGATACTCATTCTCCGTCTCGGTATCGGACCTATCACTCATTGCATCTATTTGATTTTCTGCGTCTTTAAATGTTGGTAAATGGCTTCTTTTCAAAATACAATTAAAAGTTCTCCAAGTAGGATCTGGATAACAATTCTCGCGCCTTCTAAGTTTTTCCGCGTTAGTTTTGGGCCAGAACAAAGTACCATTTTTTTCCCACTGCTCTGGGACAGTCGTCAATCGCAGACAGCCTCGTTCCATAGTTTGAATCACTTTGAATGGCATCGTGTTTGTTCATAAACCTGCAAGTAGGTTAAGATAGTGTTAGTCTAGTCTAGTAGGTACGCTTTGACTTAAGATTATTCAAAATTACTCAAACATACGATACAAATATTCTACTACTAAACTCTCAGCCTAAAATCTATATATGTATACCTTGAAACTTTCACATTGAAAAACTAATAATATAATTCAACTAAGCGCGAGATAACGTTATCCGTGTACAACTAATTCATTCGAACTGTTCGCTCGCTTGTGCTATCGCGCGAGTCCAGTCGGGGCCTGAAGAGACGCGCGGGGGAGCGCCGGACACGGAGTAGGTACGACGGGAGCGAAGTGCCGAAACGCTGACGCCGCCGCTTATATATGAGTAACTAGAGGCCACCTGCGACTTCGTCTGCGTAGAAACAGATCCCGCGGGAATTACGGGATAAAAAGTAGCTACCTACATACCAAATTTCATTGTAATCGGTTCAGTTCAGTAGCTTTTGCGTGAAAGAGTAACAAACATCTATACATGCATACTCACAAAGTATGACAATGTTAATATTAGTATAACATAATTATTCTTAGTTAGATTAGTAAACAAAAATACACAGTTCTACTGAATTTCTTTGAAAGTAAATGAACTTGCGCGTGTGGTGTTGGTATAACGCTTTGAGTCAAACAAATAATTTCTCATTCATTCAAGTTGTAAATCTAAGTCCCTTTATATCCGATACCTACCTAATAATAAAGTTTTATTATACCTAAGTAAATAAATAAAATTTAGTAAACATATGCCAGGGTACTTATTCAATAAATTACGTTACATAGTCGTATGCGTGTATATTAGGTAAGACCTCATTTTACTCACATGAAACTATGTTAATAAATATTGTGTGGTGCTAGGTACTTAAGTAGTAAGTAGGTATGTATTTAGTTACATACTAGTACTAGCTACAAATTTCACACTCGTCTCTTGGAAAGTGATCATAAACTGCGTAGTTACAATTCTCACACCAAAACCAATCTTGATATAGCAATGATCTGATGTCTTCGTAAATCTTAATAAAATGTAAATCTCTATTGTTAAGTGACACAATGGTGTGACACCCGGGACATGTTTCTGATAGTAAGAAATGTGTAATACTCCAAGGCCATTGCAAGTCCCTTAGACTTCGGAAATCATTTTTTGTTAAAAATCGATCTATATCCAGGAACATCACCATACTATTATTTGGAATGCTGGTAACCTGAATAAAAAAATTAAATTACTTACACACTATTCGTCCAACAAAATCATTTTCAAACTAATGCTTAACTTATTAATACAGTACCCACAGTAAACTGATATGATTTTTCTTTGAAAACTTTCCTAATCTAATCTTTAATCTAAATATTATTGTAAGTACCCGTTTGTTGATAATAATTTTCTAATTTTTGTACAGTTGGCCAAGGCGTTAGCTGAGCCACCTAAACCGCTTGTTTCTCTAAAAACGCGCGGTTAAGGCGGGTCAGCTAACGCCTTGGTCCGCTGTACCCGTAAAACTGAACAACTTTGCTTAATAGTATAAGGTAAATTGGACCGCCTATTCATAATTTTTAGCTATGAAAATATCCTCACTACATCCTCACTACCTACTAAATATTTATCATAACAGAATCTACGATTTTCAGTCCCCTGATACGACAGTATGTAGGTAAGAATTGCAGAACCCTAATTGTGGAACCCTAATTGGTAACAACATGGCGAATTTGTTTTGGTTTTGACACTTACCATTGTAGAACTAAATTAACTTTTATCAGTTCTATAGCATACTTGGATAATGTCACCCAAAAATGGCGACGTTTCCTAACATTTTGTTGATAAATAAATGAATACACAAAGTGTTAATAAGCCATTTTAAAATGGCGCTTTAAAATTTCAATCGAAACCAAGATAAGGTTCACAGAAAATTCACATTCCCCAGCAAACAGTCATCACAAATACTAAGAACAATAGGATATATTTTTCTACTATGGTTGACAATATTTTCTAGTTATCATATTAATAAATACCACTTACCTTTGCACAAACTATTTAATATTTTTCTACACTGCACAAAACCACACATCACAGTTTGACATTTCACTGAAACACTAGCTGCGTACTTAGTAGAGGCCTAGCTAGGCCCGAGTTAATCTCATTTTTTACTATAGTGCATTTATATTGGCATTCCCAGGTAATAGTACACTTGCGTAATCCCGATATACGAGCCATATAATCAAAAGTGGGATGGCTGGGGCCTGATATAATCGCGCTGTAAGCAAAGATAGACTTATAAAATGGGCCCTTTTCCGGGTTTATATGCAGATATAAGTCTCATATAATCCTCAAGAAATCATGGTTCTAGGATAGTTGAAGAACCACTTTTTGCTGGTTGGGTAAGCCTATCCTCCTCCGTCAACAGCTAAACAACTTCGACGTTTCTTGGGCATGTTCAATTACTATCGCAGATTCGTACCAAAAGCTGCTGAACTTCAAGCACCGCTCGACAAAGCCCTCACTGGCAATATCAAAGGAGCTACTCCCATTAACATGACGGAAGAAATGTTATCAGCTTTCAACGCTTGCAAAAACTGCCTATCTCAAGCTGCACTTCTTGCACATCCAGATGTCAACAAAGAACTGGCATTGTTCACTGATGCATCCGACGGAGCCATTGGTGCAGTTTTGCAGCAGAACAACAACGGCAGCTGGGAGCCTCTCGGTTTCTTTTCCCGCAAACTTTCGTCATCACAAAAGAAGTATAGCCCATATGATCGAGAGTTGTTGGCTATTTACGAAGGCATCCGATACTTCAAGTACATGCTGGAAGCTAGAGTGTTCACGGTTTACACAGATCATAAACCCATCACATTCGCTTTCACCACCAAAAGAGACGGATGCTCACCCAGACAGTTCAGATACCTCGATTACATTTCACAATTCACCACTGACATCAAATTCATATCCGGTTCTGACAATGTCGTCGCTGACGCTATGTCCCGCATTGAACAAATTTCATCTTTCATCAACTTCGCAGATCTTGCAAGAGATCAGGAGCAAGACCCTGAAACTTCAAGACCTGTTAAGGCAGAAATCATCCCTCATCCTCAAGAAACTGCCGGAGAACAATTTATACTGCGACATCCCATTAAATCACCCACGTCCATACCTAACCCCTTCCTACCGCAGGAAAGTCTTCGAGAAGATGCACGGTTTGAGCCACCCCGGAACCAAGGCAACCGCTCAACTCATCGCCGAACGCTTCATTTGGCCTGGGTTGCGCAAGGACTGCACCCGCTGGACTCAGCAATGCACAGATTGCCAACGAAGCAAGATCTCCCGTCATCTCTAGGGACACGATATCGAATCCGATACTTTACTCATATCGATATTTTACATTCGATAGTATTAGTAGTGACTAGTATTTAAAATTACGATACTTTGAATCGATACTCTGTACTCTAATGAGTACTTTGCATCAAGTATCGAATCAATTTCAGCAAGCAATTAACCTTAAAACGGAACGCAGCCAGACAGCCAGAGACAGACAGAACGCCGTGTTCTGAACGCGACCAATCAGACTACCAACTTATTTGTGCAATGACAGGCGGCGCCAGTAGTCATATAAAATGGTATTTCAACCAATCACGACAGGGCTGAGAGTTGACAGTTCCATAATAACAGCTGTAGTTCCGATTTTGTCTACTGCATAGATAAGATGGTGGCACTGTACTGTATAGTCTGTATACAATAATGGCGGAGCGGAGTTTGGTTGGCGGCCGTTGGCGTCTATTTACTTAAACTTCACTTAATTTTGTTTTGTTTGTGCTTTGACTTGCATGCAAGTAGAAATTACAGTTAATTACGAAGTTTTGTTGTTTTAAATTAATTTTAAGCATTATGGCTCCACCTCAAAGCGAGTTATGGAAATATTACAAGAAAATAAATAACGATCAAGCGTCATGTAAAACATGTTTCAAATTAATAAAAACAAGTGGTAATACATCTAACATGAAAAAGCATTTGAAACAACATTCAAACAGGTAAGAGTAAGAAAGATAATAAATAAATGAAGCATTTCAAACAGACAGAATTAACCAAGTAAACATTACCTATCTTATTTAAATTTTAGTCGCTAAAGTATGTAGGTATTTTATTATTATTTGTGTTTTTTCATTACTTGTATTTTTCTTTTCAGTTCCTTAGAAAAAGGTAGTTCACCTAAACGCCAAGTTCTGCAACAGCAAAAAATTACTGGGATGAAAAAGCAGTGTGCCACAACTTCAAATCCTGCTGGTACTATTTGCACATCGCCTTCATTGGAAAACGCTTCTCCATCAACATCATTTGGTGGTATCTCTGTATCTGTGTTGAGAACTGGTTCACCTAAAAATACCTCTGAAGATATTGAAATTCCTTCACAAACCCCTCAGATTAAAAAACAACTATCTATCTCAGAGTCTTTAAATCGTCGAACATTATACTCCGAAGGTGGATCTGTACACTCTTTATTGTGTAAGTTATTAGTTTACTTTATATGTGTTGATAAAATACCATTTGATATTGTCAAAGGAAGAGGGTTCCGGCGGCTAATGAAACAATTATGCCCTACTTTCAAAATTCCAAGCGTAGATACACTTAAAAGTCGTCTAGATGACATTTATGATGTGATGGTTATTAAAATTCGAGAAACCTTACAAAAAGCGGGCTTTGTTTCTCTTACATGTGATATTTGGACGGAAACTATGACCATGATAAGTTATCTTGGGATTACTATACATTACTATTGGAAAAATGAGCTACAAAGTAGAGTGTTGGCTACAATTGAATTAGACGAAAGTCATACAGCTATGTACATTGCTCGAAATTTGGATGAAGTTTGTGATACTTTTCAAATTCCTAAAGAAAAAATTACTAGTGTTGTGACTGATAATGGAGCAAATATAGTAGCAGCAATTCATATGTTTCTAGACAGATCTAAACATCTTCCTTGCTTTGCTCATACAGTTAACCTGATTTTTGAAAGTATTGTGAAAATAGAAGAGTTTGTGCAACTATGCAATAAGGTCAGGAATGTTGTAAAGTTTTTTCGAGGTAGTGTGGTTCAAAGCGACAAATTACGATCAGCACAAGGTGAAAATCCTCTTAAATTAATCCTTGATGTTAAAACTAGATGGAATTCAGTGTATTTCATGATAGAAAGGTATTTGAAATTGACTCCAGTTGTACATTCAATATTGATTATGAATTCAAAAGCACCACCAACTCCAACTGCTGCTGAACTAGAAGAATTAAATAAGATATTAAAATTTTTAAAGCCTATTGAATATGTTACTCGTGAGATGTCGGGAGAAAATTATGTCACAGCAAGTAAAGTAATACCTATAATTAACTGTTTAAAATCACAAATATCAGCTGTCCAAGAAGAAGTAGCAGAAGAAGAAATTGGACTGATTAATCAGATAAAGGATACAATTTTAAACCAAATAAAACTGAGATTTGGACATGTTGAAGATAATTACATTGTAGCTGTTGCTTGTATTTTGGATCCTCGTTTTAAAACCTTGCATTTTACTGATCCAAAAGCATGTGCCAAAGCACTTAACATTATTAGACGCAAAATGAAAGAAGATAGTACAGTTACAGCAAGTAGTGGTGAAGATAGTGACGTCTCTTCCGAGTTAACACCCCTTGAATACGATTTTTGGAGTCATCACAAAAATTTGGCTCATGGCAAAAATAAAAAAAAGTCCAGATCGGATGGAGCAGCAGCAGGTGTGGAAAAGGACGAGCTTTCACTGTATTTGGCTAATCCAGTTGCCCCACTTTATGTAAACCCTATGACACAATGGGAAGATACAAAAGCTGTCTTTCCATTACTGTATAAACTAGCCCTGCAATATTTGCATTCACCTGCAACATCTGTTCCTTCAGAGAGGTTATTCTCAAAGGCAGGGATTACAGTAAGCAGAGCGAGAAACCGACTTAAGGGGAAAAGGATTAATAAACTCTTATTTCTAGGCGACTGCACAGAAGAAGAATGGGACCTTTAAATTTTGATTATCTTTAATAAATATTGATTGATTATACTTAACATGTTTTATTGTTGTTTCCTCTAGTTTAAAATTAAAAAAACATTATCATAAAACTAAAAGTGCCCTTAGAACTGTATGTAAGGAGATCCGGCACTTCCAGCAGGCAGGCAGGAGGTCTTTCTATAAGATCTTAATGAGTATTCGATACTTACTCATATCGATACTTTTGTTTCGATACTTATACTAATTTGATACTTTTGTTTCGATTCCGATACTAAGAAGGTATCGATACTTTTCGTTTCGATATCGTGTCCCTAGTCATCTCTCTTCCCCTTTTCAAACTTTTCCTGTACCTTCAGAACGTTTTTCCCACGTTCATCTTGATCTTATTGGTCCTTTATCCTTTTCCAAAGGGTATAAATATTGCCTCACCGTCGTCGACCGTTTTTCCCGCTGGCCTGACGCCTATCCCCTGGCGGACATCACTGCAGAAACTTGTGCCAGTGCCTTTTTATCCAACTGGATATCGCGCCATGGTTGTCCTTCCACCATCACTACCGACAGAGGACAGCAGTTCCAGTCACACCTATTTCAAGCCATTTCGCGACTGATTGGTGCAGAACATCGCCCCACCACTGCCTACCATGCGCAGTGCAATGGACTGGTGGAGCGTCTCCATCGCCAGCTGAAGGCAGCCATCATGTGCCACAACAACCCGCAGTGGACAGAAACCCTCCATCTTGTGCTGTTGGGCATACGAGCAGCTTGGAAGGAGGACCTCGGCGCGTCGGCTGCTGAGATGGTCTACGGCGAGCCTCTGAGACTACCTGGGCAATTCTTTACTCCATCTTCAGCCAGTCATCTGGATCCTGTGGACTACGTGTCACGCCTAAGGAAACACATGGCTGGATTGTCTCCTGTCTCTACATCAAATCACGGCAACAAAACTTTCTACGTGCCAAAGGACATACATACGTCGGATTACGTATTTCTACGCCGGGGCCCTGAAAGACGAGCCCTTGAATCGCCATACGTCGGCCCATATAAGGTACTGCACAGAGGAGCCAAAGCCTACAAAATTGAAGTCCAGGGCAAAGAAATTACTGTCACTGTAGACAGACTGAAGCCAGCGTATCTTACTTTAGATGATAATAAAACTTCAAACAAGACAACCGTCCGTCCTTCTTCAGCACCTGAAGAAAAGGATCCTCCACGGACAAGGAGCGGACGTGTAGTCAGATTCCCCGCTCATCTTCAGCACTATCGACCGTGAACCGGTCTCAGCGGGGGAGTAATGTGGCGTATCGGACCTGCCGTACGCCAACCTTCTTTGTAAATAATCTCATAGAGATGACGACATCGTCGAGCGCACGTCTAACAGTGCGCGCGCATGGATGGCCCCTTCATATTGAACCTGTCAAATCGGCCGTCACGGAAAATTCCCTTGCATATATTTTATTAATTATTTTATATCAAAACAGTGCAATAACTCATTGTTAATATATAAATAAATACAAAGCAGCATACCAAATACTTTCACTGCTATAGAAGTATCCCGTAAGACATTAGTCTGTGAAAGTAACTAAAGTACACTTGTCTAGCAGTTGCTACATCTGTCAATTGTCTTATTCTCCTAACAGCGTAAGCCGCAGAGCTAAGCCCATTAGAAAGTTTAGTTATATGAGCGCCCCATTGAAGTTTCGAATCAATTGTGATTCCTAAAAAGGTAGTTCTTTCAACCAGACCGAGTTTTTGACCATTAATTAGTACGTCAACGCAGGCTTGATTCACATTAGGAAGAGAGAATCGAATGCATTGGGTCTTGTTCGCATTTAACATGAGGTTATTGGCCGAAAACCAATCAGAAATTAAAGATAAGGTGCTGTTCACCGCGCTAGCATCACTGTTATGTCGATCTTTTTTAAATATTAGCGAGGTGTCATCAGCAAACAGCACCATGTCAGCCTCCCTCTCAACCATGTAAGGCAAGTCATTGACATAAACTAAGAAAAGGAACGGTCCTAGAATTGAACCTTGGGGTACGCCCATTTTCACATTAGACCCGTGTGATTTTACGCCGTTTATATCAACAGTTTGAAGCCTATCTGTTAAGTAAGATTCTATTAATTTAATTGACTTATCATCAAAACCGTATTGACGAAATTTGAGCAAAAGTGTTAGATGATCAACGCAATCAAATGCTTTAGAAAGATCGCAAAATGATCCAATTGCATCATTTCTGTTTTCCCACGCGTCGTAGATATTAGTAATAAGTGCTACTCCTGCATCGGTGGTCGATTTTCCAGCAGTAAAGCCGTATTGTTGGCTATGGAAAAGATTATTGGTCTTAAAGTGAAATAGCATTTGATTGAGCATTATCTTTTCGAACATCTTACTCAAAACTGGCAGAATAGAGATAGGTCTGTAGTTGCCAGGGTCTGTCTTTTCTCCTTTTTTGAATAAGGGGATCAGTTTACTACATTTCATTAAGTTAGGAAATATGCCTTCATCAATACATTCATTAAATATAAAAGCTAAATCGGCAGCAATTATGTGTATAATATGACTTACTACGGCTACTGACATGCCCCAGTGATCTTCTGATTTTTTTTAAATTTAACTATTTAAAAGCATCTATTATATCGCTAGGGCTAACATGCTTAAAATTAAATTTAGAATCACAAGGGCTAACATTACTCTTAAGCAAAGCCTCAGCACGCTGGGCGCTAGAACTCACATTAGAAGTGAGTTCCAAAGGAATGTTAGTAAAATAATCATCAAATATATTTACTATTTCTTCAGTTTTTGAAGTATTTTTACCACTACATTTGATTCGGCAAATATTTTCTTTGGTTTTATTTTTACCTGTTTCCTTATTTATGACACTCCATGTTTCTTTAATTTTATTAGGAGCATTATTTATTTTTTTGCTAATACTATTCGACTTGGCTCGTCTACAAACTTTTTTAAATATTTTAGAATAATTTCTAACATATTCTATAAAAGAAGGATTAAAGTTATATTGTTTTTGGGCATATAGATCATATAACCTGTTTCTACTTATGTAGATGCCGGTAGTAGCCCATTCACTAAACTGTGATTTACTATGAACTACTACTCTTTTTTGTTTCAATGTTTTAGAATACTCAGAGGAAACAGTACTAAATAGTTTATTATAATGGTCGTCAGGATTATTTCCTGTATATACCACTCATAATAATTTGTTATCTAAATTATTTTTAAGTTTTTAAGTTTTTTTTTCATCATTTTCGATTGTAACGTTAAACAGACATGAAACATTCTACTCACAAATCGTTTTGCTGTTTTAGCAGTGAACGGGTGGTGTGATTATAACGCATGTCGACGGCCTATACTAAGCAAAAAAGATTATAAGGCCATATCCACATTGCGTTTCATAATTCAATTTTTATAGCAATCATTATTTTTCATTCCTATAATATATATGAAATTAATTCTTTTGTTAAATAGATCATGTATCTAGCTAGAGGTATATTATTTAAAGGATAAACAGACAAAAATAATATAAATAATTGTAATTTATAATGACTATGTATTTGTTATTTGTTTAATTATTAAACACTTATTCTAAGATTAAGCTTATTAAGCTTAATGAAATACGAGTAGATTATAACATTTTTTAGGCTCAACTCACACTGGCACAGAGTCGAAGCGACGCGACGCGTCATATTTTTCAGCCTATAGCATATTCATCTCTATTGTTCCATTATTTAAGTACAAATTTGTGCTATGTAAATATGGAAGCGCGCGTCGACGCGCGTTGACGCGCGCATTTGCGCTTCGACGCTCGGCTGGAGTCGAGCGGATTCGCGAGTCGCCGCGCGTTACTCGGCCGCAGTGACGCGTCAGACGCCGACCACTACGGACGGACGACAGTGCTGAACTAAACGACAATGGACGAAGATGAAAAATTAATTTTTTTAGTACAGAAATATGAATGTCTGTTTAACGTCAAGGCGAAAACCTACAGTGATAAAAATTGTAGGAAAAATGCCTGGCAAAAAGTAAGCGGTGAAATGCAAATTTCTGGTAGGTAACTGTTTATTATTACATTTACATAACATACACAGTAGTTACATTTTATGTACACGCGTTGTAAATCCAATGAAATATTCAGTTGTGTTTAATAATGTAACATTATGACCACTTTTTTAACATCGTGTGATCATTTCGTTTTGCCATGGTACTGCCCCATGCTCGGATATAAAATAAGACTTGAATTTATCTCTGATCACCATGGCATTTGTCGTAGTTTGGTTATCGACTGACCGCATATTTTGTAATATACTATTACTTGGCAATTGCAAGTTTTCGAGTTCGTCATTTTCTCTTATGCAATTATGCAAACATGTGCATGCAAGAACCATATTTGCCATGCATTTTTATTTTTTTTGAATAACCTCAAATTTTTGTTACGGGATTCCGAAAGCACTTTCTACTAGGCGCCTTGCTCGACTTAAGCGATAATTAATAATTTTCTTTTCATGATTGTCAGACACCTGATTTCCAGGATATGGTCTCATAATGTGTTCGGACAAGGGAAATGCTTCGTCTCCTACAAAAACATGTGGCATTTCCTCTATCATACCTGGCAACCTTTTATTAGGCGGTATACCAATCGTATTATTTTGTAATCTTTGTCCAAATTTAGAGCTGTTTAATATGCCGCTATCACTGTTACGTCCATATGCTCCGATGTCAACAATAATGAATTTGTACTTTGCGTCAACAACGGCTAACAAGACAGTACTGAAATATTTTTTGTAATTAAAGTAGAGACTGCCACTATTCCAGGGAGCCCTTATATTGACGTGTTTACCGTCAATTGCCCCTATACAATTAGGGAAATTCCATATGGTTCTGAATTCCTCCTCTATTTTAGTCCATAATTCTTGTGTAGGCTTCGGCATAACAAGTGGCTGTAAATTTTTCCATATTGCTGCGCAAACTTCATGTACAATTGTTAAAACAGTGCTGTATCCTACTCGATAACTTTGACCTAAGGCTTGAAAGCTAATCGCCGTAGTCAGAAATCTGTAACAATTTAAAAAATACACGTAAATAATACATTTTATTAGATTAAAATAAAAGTTACAATTTTGTGTTCCTTTTTCAGAGGCGGAGTGTCAAAAGCGGTGGAAAAGAATTCGAGATTGCTACAAAAAGGCTATTAGATTAAGGCAGTTCAAGAGTGGTTCTGCTAGATCAAATGATAAGCCAATAAAATTTGAAAAAGAATTGGAGTTTTTAAAATCATACTTGCAGAACAAACCACAGACGTGTAACTTAGATAGCTCCAAAGAAACTGACCTAAACACTGATACCGACACCAACTTGTCCGCTGCGTCGCTATCTCGACCCGAATCACAATTATCCAACCATTCCGATACTACCCGAAAGAAGTCCCAACCACTATCACAACTGTTATTCGCGCAATATCAGGAAAATAAGAAAAAAGAAGAAGATCCAACAGACACATTTTTTCTCTCTATGTCTAAAACCGTTAAACAGATGCCAATACAAATGCAAGCGCAACTGAAACGACAGATATTACTTTTAGTAACTGACGCGGAAATAAAAGTTGCTTCCAATGCTTCCTTTCAACCTGAAACAACTAATATCAACCCAAGGCAAGCAAATACTTCTTCATCCAGTGGCTATACAACAGAACTACGAACCGAATCAGAAAGTCTTCAGCTGCAATCTAATTCCACTAACTATAATGTTAACACATATACAATGCAGCCAAATACCGGCTATTACAACACAGCTACCAACCACTTATACTCCTACAAATACGTCAACCAGTACCAACAGCACAACCATTAATCAGTTCGAAAATAGCACTTCTTCGAGCTATCGTATAGAAGATCTCGAGCTGCCACCTTCACCGTACATACCATTGCCGATTGGGATGACGACGCGGCAACGGAGGGAAGGCGATAATGACTACAGTGAATGACGTTATGTATGGCTGATGAATGCCCTGATTTATTAATTATTAAACTAAGTAAACAGGGTGGGACGGTTCTCCAAAAAATTATAAATACTTATTTTTTGTCATACCTACCTATACTTTCCGGATATAATGTCATGTAGTTTTTAGCTTAAAATGATGTGATATATGCATGCTATCAGTTTTCGGAGAACTGTTCCTTACACCTTGTATAATAATGCGTAAAAATTATGATTCAAGATAAATAAATCTATATAAATAAGAACAAATGCTTTTATTTTTGTCCTATTTGCGTTCTCAAACTGTCGATCATATTGAAACGAAACTAAGGCAGGGTGTTCTGACGACGCTCGAGAAAAATCCACTGATGTTATAAAGGCCTTCTCACGCAAAATTACGGAACTACTAGGTACGTTACGGTACTACTACCGCCTATCATTTAAAAGCAAATTGAAATAACAAATGCACACACATCCGAGGGGCTAGTGTGAGTTTGATCGAGTACGAAACGTTACTATCGCGTCTGCGTCACAGCGAAATTTGTATGGGGAATCAAAGCTTCCCCATACGTCCGCTAGGGGCGCTGTTCGATTTCCCATACTAATTCGGCTGTGACGCAGACGCGATAGTAACGTTTCGTACTCGATCAAACTCACGCTAGGGGTACCGCTCGTTCATCGAGTCCAGTATTGCTATGCTTGCGCTGAATTCGAACACAGTTTTCCGAGTCATAGTCGATCAAAAATAACAATAATAGCTCTTAAAAATTTACGTACATACCTCAAGCATATTGATATCCGCTCTTCAACGGAAATAGGTATTCTTAAATTTGTTTCTTGCTTTTGGATGTGAGGCCTCAAAATATTTACCAAATTTTCAAACTTATCTAAGCCCATTTTATAATAATCATAAAAATATCTTGGGTCCAGGCTTAAATCGTTACTACAAAGTGTTTTGAATTCGCCAAGAATATGTCTTTTCTTCCATAACTCGTGAACCCAAAATTTTCGTTTTATTTTCCTATTCTCAGCTTCTGATATAATTTTACTTTCTTCCTCTTCAGCTTCTGATATTAGCGCAATCATGATAAGATCGATATCGACCATCGTATACTGTCGAGCGAGCACCATTCACGAATGTTCGAAAGTCACTGTCCAGCACTGTGATCCGAACGCGCTTTACGAGCATCGTCGCGCGCAGACGCACGTCGCCGCGCGAACACGCGCGTCGCCGTGCAAAACATGACGCGTCGCTTCGCTTCGACTCTGTGCCAGTGTGAGTTGAGCCTTACGGAACAAACGCAGCCTAGGGTTTTAAACTTTGAATTGTTTGTAATATGATTATGTATATTAATTACCTATTACCTTATAGGCGTAGTCTACCCAGTTAGGGATAAAGAGGTATGTAATAATTACTTAACTTAAATCATTAGTGTGGATGCAGCCTTAATGAGTCGTTCCACTTGTATATAATTTTAACCCCGACGCAAAAATGATAGGTTGTTGTTATAAGTTTGACGTGTATGTGTGTGTGTGAGGGTGGGAGGGTGTGTGTGTATGTGGGTCTGTATCATCGTAGTTCCTTATTGAATAGTTATAATCTTTTCTTTCATAAATTTGTACCGATACTACTTAAGTGATTATTCACTGTATCATTTGCATTTCATGTTTCGCATTAATCCGTACCAAATAATATAGTATAAACTGCTTTAATAAAATTGTGTTATAAGTTCTATGCTGTGGTTCTATGAACTCCCATACAAAATTTTACACACATAAAATTTTAAAATTTATTTATATTATTACTTAGTTGATTGGTTTAATTCAGGATGAAAATTTTAATGGTAAAATTATAAAATATTTTCAAATAGTTCAAGAAAAGTAAGTAGAAATAATTATTACAAAAAACAACAGACTTCAATTTTTTTAAGGAGTTTCTTCCATATTCATCATATCTTCACCAAATCAAAATGGGATCAACTTGGAAGTAAAGGCTTTCAAATAAAAAAAAATCATTAAAATCGGTTCACAATTGGCGAAGATAACGCGTAACAAACATACATAAAAAAAAATAAAAAAAAAACACTCGAACTGATAACCACCTCCTTTTTGAAGTCGGTAAAAAACGTGAATGGAATAACCCATACACGTAAACATGATGCAATGAGCAGTAAAAATATGGAATATGTAGCGGATGTATGTAATACTACACTTTTGTTTTGACAATACCGAACATTTCAAGTTCATTCAATTTCGCAATAAATTTACGAATATGCTGAGTTTCATTTGGTGTAGCGGTCGTCAACCTTCATTTATTTCAACACTTTCAAAATTATGTTATTTAAAGAAATAACATTAGTATAGTCATTATATTTCAGTATTTTCTAATTGTTGACGATCCCTGGTATTTGTTACAATTAAATTTGGGAATTTTGGTCTCCACTGTGAGGCTACTTCCCTCTGCGGAACGTGTGTGACAGTGCCTACTACGAGCAGTCATCAGCTTCGTTTCTCCAGCCGCTGCCGTAATTGTTCCAGTGAACAATCCTACACATAGCCGCAAAATAAAGATTCACTGCATCGCAATAATGTTCGTAAGTTTTTTTTACGTGTGTTCGTGTAGTATAAGACAATCTTTAAAGAAAGTAACACTTTAAGGAAAGTAAGAACTTATTATTTATTTGATTATTATTGTGGAACCATTTTTCTTGATTACTTCTGAGATTTATTATGTTATTCCCCATTAAATAAAGTATTTTTGATTAAGGTTTGACTGAAGTTACAATTTCTAATAATATATGACTTAACTTATATGTATTTTTTTTGCAGGTCGGACTCTGAATATCCCGAGTACAAGAACAAGACCAGAGCCGTTAAGAGATCAGCGGTAGACTTTGGAGATTCGGACAACGAGGAGACTGCTTCAGAAAGGAAGTAGAGGAAAGTAACCAAATATGGAATAGTATCCCTAATTTGGAATACCGGCATTACTCGTAAACAAAGAATCCTAAATGCGATAATTACTGATTGTCCATCTCTTTCTACCTCTATCCACGCGCACCGGTCTTGACAAGTCAGTTGTGCGAGCGCTTTGGCCACGGTGGAGGTGTTTTGTTTTGTCGCCGTCAGAAAACTTTTACGGGTACGTAATAAAAAATGTATTTTTCGTTACTTATTGTGAATGGTGTGTTTGTTATTGTTTCTCTACATTAATTAAGTGTTTTTGTGAAAGTATTATAAGCAACATGTTATCTTAGTTTACTCATTTCAAAAATATTTAATTTATGTTCAATTATTTAAAAATGCCATGGTCATGGGGTCCAAATATGGACTACTATTCCATAATTGGTTCCCTTTATCTGACTGGATAACTTTTTGATTTTAGAATTAATTACTAAAATGGCGGCACCTAAGTCCAAAGCAAAACGAAAGGAATGGAATACGGATCATATGGCGGAAGCTATTAAAATGGTCAGAGAGAAAAAAATGGGTTATTTAAAAGCTGCAAAGCATTTTGATGTCCCTAGAACTACTTTGTTCCGTTTATGTCAGCAAAATGAGCTACCTCCAGAAGAAGCCGCAGCTACTACATTGGGAAGAAAAACTGTCTTAGGTGTTCATATTGCTTTTAGTGGAATATATTTTAAAGATGTAGAGCAAGTTTTATGGCTTAACGAGAAATGATGTTCGCAGAATGGCATATATGTTAGCTAAACGTAATCACTTGAAGAATCCGTTTAATGAGTCTGGGATGGCAGGAAAAAAATGGCTAAAGCTATTTTTAAAACGCCACAAAGAAAAACTATAATTGAGAAGACCAACTGGTACGTCATTTGCAAGAGCCTTTGGGTTTAGCAAAGAAAAAGTGGATTCCTTTTTTGATCTCCTTGAAGACGTTTATGAAAAGGTAATTATCCTCCTAATCGAATATACAACGTCGACGAATCAGGACTTACAGTTGTTCAAAGCAAGATACCCCAAGTCGTTGGCCACAAAGGTAAACGACAGATAGCTGCACTTACCTCAGCTGAAAGAGGATCATTAATGACTATAGTCTTTTGTATGAACGCCACTGGACATTTTGTACCACCTTTCATTATATTCCCTCGTAAAAATATGAGTCAACAACTGATGAGAGGCTGTCCTCCAGGTTCTGTTGGAGTCACACATCCATCAGGGTGGATACAAATGAATATTTTTACCGATTGGTTCAAACATACTAACCCAACACCAGAATCGAAAGTATTATTAATCTTAGACGGTCACTTCACTCATACTCGAAATATAGATGTGATAGAACTGGCTAGAGATAACAACGTAGAAATTGTATCCATACCTCCACACACAACTCACAAACTTCAACCACTAGATAAGACTTTTATGGGACCACTCAAAACTTATTATAGTGAAGAAATAAGAATGTGGATCAGAAATAATGCAAGGCGATTAGGTCCTTTTGACACAGTCGAGCTTTTTGGCAGGGCATATTTGAAAGTTCAAACAGGTGAGGTTGCTGCTAATGGGTTTCGTGCTACTGGACTGTGGCCATTAAATAAAAATATATTTACCGAAGTTGACTATCTTGCTGCACAACAGAATGCAGTTAAAGACGGCTGTACTGTCAATGTTACGCCCACAAAATCAAGTTCTCCGTCAAATGATCAGCCAATGCCTAATGCAAAATCCCTTGATGACTGTTCGACTGAAGAATTAGCAGCCAAGCAAAATGCTGATCCAGAACCAGAACCTTCCACTTCAGGACTTTCTCGCAGCAGGCTTAATTTAGTATCTCCATATGATATCAGCCCAATGCCAAACAAAAAGAGAATAACGAGTAAAAGGGGAAGAAAATGCTCTGTTGCATCCATCATCACGTCTTCGCAATATAAAAATGATCTCATAGATCAACGCAACAAGAAAGCACAAAAAGAAAATAAAATTACTAACAAATAAAAAACAAAGAATAAAAAACAGGACAAAAATAAATCAAAAAGAAAACCTCTGAAAGAGAAGACAGCTTCTTCTTCTGACGATGACGAGATGATTCTGTTTGACACAGACAGTGAGCCCGAAGCCTTGGAGGAGCGTACGGCTCCAGACATCGAAGATGCTGAGTGCATGTTCTGCCATATGCTTTTTTCTAATGATACTCAAGGGGAAACCTGGATCAAATGCCTCATGTGCGGCCTCTGGGCACATAATGATTGCGCTGGTGCAGAGTTTGACACATGGATTTGTGACTTCTGAAAATAATTCAAGTTCTTTTTTCTATTTTATGAAAGTTCCTAATGCCAGTATTATAGTTACATTAAGTTTTGATTGTTTTATGTTGATTTTTTAATTTACGTTACTTTTTTTATAGGTTTATGCCTGAGTTTATATTCCATGATTAGATACCTTTAAGTTAATTTTGTTTTTGAAAAAATATTATACTTTAAATCAATAAGTATGACAACTGGTTGTTACTTTGTGAAACGCAAATATATAATAAGATAAAATTACTAGTAAAAGGTTTTGATTTCAAATATTTGTTTTTTTTATGCCCATAAAACAAACCGGTATTCCATATTTGGTTACTTTCCTCTACGTATCTTACTATTATATTTAAGTGTTCGTATGGTTATTTTCATAATATAACATCATGTCTGGTAACATCTTACAAAATGTACAGATGTTTACGCTACGTAAAGTTTTTATCTGATGAGGAAGAAGATACATTTTAACTTTTTATTTATTCCCTGCCTAGGATGGGCGGAGGTAATAATTTATGTGAATATTTTACTTATTTTGTTTTATTTTCCTTTTTACAGTACGCACAAACGTAAACCGACAGCTGCTAAAGGCAGAAAGCCGAAAAAGGCTTGCTCTGCGAAAGCACCAGCAACAGGTTGGAGCCTGGACACCGACAGTGACGACGAGCACCGCCCTCTACCGAAGAGTCCTTTGGTGTCGAGCCTCACTCGGCGTGTTGCAGGCGGGGTATTGCGCCGTACGATAGACCTTGCAGGAGATGCGTTTGTGGAGTTAAAAGTGTACAACGTGAAAGATTTAGAAGAAGTCGCTCCAAAAGATTGCTGAGAACGAGCTGTTATCTCGTTGAAATACCAAAGTAAATCCGATTCATCAAATCTGAATGCTTTAAAAAAGGTGATTAAATTATGTCAAACTAAATTTACAGCCGAAGGAACATTCTTCGCTGATAAAAAGAGTAATAAATGAAACAGGTTCGTTTCCAGCGATAATAGGTTTCAATAAACTTTTATTTTTTATATTATGTTGTAGTTACTTAGTTTAAGGTTTAGAAAAAATATACCTACAATACTGCCCCGATATGAAGAAAGGGCGTAATATCTTTCTGTCTTGGAAACAAGGTCAAATTCCGAAAAAATATTTTTTGTTCCCTAACAAAACATTAAATAGAAAGCCATAAAATGTCCTTCTAATTTCTGAATTTTAAGATGAAAAGCCTTAATTTCCAAATTATGGCTTTTCACACTAGTTGACATTTATGTTACTTGGATGGAAGGGTGTTATTTCGGAACAGAAATTTGTTGTAAGTTATCAAAATATTAAATTAAAGACACCTAGCGCCACCTGTAATCTTTATGTGTAAACATACTTTGTTTTGTCTATGTGCTAATGCAGTTAAGAAAAAATAAGGTTGTCTATGTATACTTTTGAAATAAAACCAGTCTGTTAGCGACATTCACTTGTTTCATTATAGGTTATGGGCTTATCCCGAAATTATCAGTTATTTTTGTTTAAAATAGATAATTAGTGAAAGTTGTATCGCGGAAACATGACTACGAACTATATTGCCAGTGTTCCTAAACTAAAAGGAAGAGAGAACTATGATGAGTGGAGCTTCGCGGCTGAAAATTTGTTGGTGCTCGAAGGCATGGACAAGTACATCAAACCGACGCCAGATTTTGAAGTTAAGCCAGTGGACGATGCTAAAACGAAGGCAAAGCTAATATTGACTATATGTTAGCCTGAACAGAATGGTCTTTGTGAGCGAGCCAACCGTACTGTAATCGAGAAGGCTAGATGTCTCCTGTATGATGCAAAGCTGGATAAAAGATTTTGGGCAAAAGCAGCGAACACTGCTGTCTATTTGAAAAATAGATCCATTGCATCGGGACTTCAGAAAACTCCATATGAATTGTGGTATGGGAGAAAACCAGACCTAACCCACATACGTTTGTTTGGATGTAGAGTCATGGTACATGTCCCTAAGGAACGTCGTTTGAAGTGGGATAAGAAGTCTGCGGAGCAAGTATTACTTGGCTATGGTCAAGATGTAAAGGGCTACAGGCTATACAATCGTGTCAAGAAGACTCTTGTTACCAGCAGAGATGTTATCTTTATGGAAGAAGAATTAGGTACCGAAGAAAAAAGTCAGGAGTCGGCTATCTGGATTCCTAACGAAGAGACACCTGCAGTTGGTATACAGGAGGAGGTGAATGCAGATTCAGTGGGGGAAGCATCGCAGAATGTTTTAGACTCTGAAAACTATCATTCAGATTCTTCTGTGTATGAGGATGGGAATGAAACATTGACTGAAACTCCAACTACAGATGACATAGTACAAGAAGCCTAGATGACATCAACCCCAGAGCAGGAGCCAGAATTGCCTAGCAAGCGTCTCAGAAAACATCCTGATAGGTATGGTTATATGTGTCTTTCCAGTACTGTTCCAGCATCCGAGGAGATTGTATTCTCAGAGGCTCTTGCGGGGCCTGAGAGTAAGCAGTGGAAGTGCGCCATGGCCGACGAGCTGCAATCGTTTAAGGACAGCGATGCTTAGGAGCTCGTTGACAACCCAGGTGATGTGACGATTGTTAAGTGTAGGTGGGTGCTCAATAAAAAGTTTGATGTGGACAATAATGTGCGGTTCCACATTATTGTCCACATCAAACTTTTTATTGAGCACCCACCTACACTTCACAATCGTCACATCACCTGGGCTAGACTTGTGGCTAAAGGTTTTTCGCAGAAACCTGGCATTGACTATACAGACACTTTCTCTCCAGTTGTAAGACATTCCACACTTAGATTATTATTTGCTCTCAGTGTAAAGTTGAATATGAGTATTGACCACTTAGATGTAAAACTACAGCATTTTTAAATGGTTTTTTGAAAGAAACTATTTACATGTCGTTACCTGAAGGTTTTGTGAACAAAAGTGGGGGAAAGGTTTTGAAATTAAAAAGAGCAATCTATGGATTAAAACAATCTTCTCTTGCGTGGTATGACTAGGGAATGCAATCTCGATCTCGCGAGATCCCGATCTTCCGAGAACTCGCCTCATTTTTCGAGATCAATCTCGAAGCATAAAATTACGTGATCTCGGCCGAGATCTCGCGAGATCCCGAACTTCCGAGATCTCGTCTCATTTTTCGAGATCAATCTCGAAGCATAAAATTACGTGATCGAGCGGCAGTAGTCGGCGACGCATGAGCATGACGCGAGTGCTCTGCGCGCAAGCGAGTCGTTGACTGGCAAAGTAACGTGTCGGAACGCATTCGCAAACTATCCCGGCTATTCCCGAGTGTACACGATGTTGAGCGAGCGGATAGAAAAGAACTGGTGATATAATTTTGACTAGAGTAAGTGAGTGGAAGATATTCGATGGCGTGTAGGCACTTGTTTGTTTACAACTTTTTTAGTTGTGCAGTTATTGTCATCTTGTGCTTTTATGTCATTACGTGATTTATGTGTTAACTGAATTGTTTAGTAACGCAAGTGCTAGTTTGTTAAATTAATACTTTTAAAATGTCGACGAACAATCAAAACGAACCATATATAGAGTTTAATAGTTCATTGCCGGTATGGAGATATTTTAAGAAAGCGGTGAATAATTTGACAGCCCAATGCAAAATATGTAAAGCAATTTTGAAAACTACAGCAAGTTCCACAAAAGGATTACATGTACATATGAAGTCAATTCACAAAATAGACACAAAAACATTGAATGCGGGACTCCGACGGCCATCAACCACTCTGCAACTTGATGCTGCGTCTACGTCGTCTCTGCCGTCGTCATCGTCGTCAGCGTGTACTACAATGTTGTCAGTGCCACCATCACCTATAGACAAAGAGACTCAAGAAAATAGCGAATGCCAAACGCCTAAAAAGAAGAAAATTAATGATTACTTTTTATCCGACTGCGACGTGACTAAAGAAAAAATGATTTCTCGAATGGTAGCAAAAGATGGATTGCCTTTTCGAGTTTTCTGCACATCCGAGGACATAAGGAATCTTTTTGCTTCAAAAGGTAACAACTATAAATTACCTTCTTCACCAAACACTATTAAATTAATTGTGATGAATTATGGCATGACACTGAAAATTAAAGTTAAAGAAGATCTTCTAAAGCTAAAGAACGAAGACTATAGATTTACACTCTCTTTTGATGAATGGACGTCTGGAATGAGTAGGCGCTTTCTGAATATTAACGTTCATACAACTGTTAATAACCAGCCTACTTTCTGGAATCTTGGATTGGCGCGCATATTCGGAAGTATGTCCTCAGAGTCTTGTGTTCAGCTCCTGAAAGAGAAGCTATCAGAATATGATTTATCCCTAGACAATGACATTGTTGGTATAACCACAGACGGAGCTAGTGTCATGAAGAAAATCGGACGTCTGATTGAACCGCTTCAACAGCTTTGTTACGCGCATGGAATACAGTTGGGTATTACAGACATCGTTTATAAAAAAAATATATTACCTAATCCTGAACAAGAATTTGAAGACATTAAAGAAAACACAAATCTAAGCACAGAAGAGGAGGAAGAATTGGAAGATAGCCCGGATAATTACGATGGTTTATACTTTTCTTTACCAGTAAGACAAGCTGTTCTGGAAAATGTGTCAAGCTTTTCAAGAACTCTCCCACCAAGAATGATATCCTCCAGAATTACATTCAGCAGGAGTTTGGTGGCAAGACAATTCAGCTGGACCTTGATTGTAAAACCCGTTGGTCTAGCCTTTGTAATATGATAAGCACATATAATAAAGTAAAGCAGTGTGTGGCCAAGGCTTTAATCGATCTCTCTTTTAGTTCTACTTCCGATTACTCTTTCACGAATGAAGAACATGCAGTCCTCAGTGACATCGAAAATACATTTCAGCCAATTAAATTGGCCGTAGAGGTATTGTGCCGCCGCGACACAGATTTAGTAAGTGCAGAATATACGTTGCGGTTTATGCTTCGCAAGTTAGAGGACCTGAAAACTCCACTGTCAGAAAAACTAGCAGTGTCGATGAAAAAACGGATCTCCGAGCGTCGTATAAACGCAACTGCTGCACTGTTGTATTTAAAAAATCCGGTTAATTATCAGCACGATTTAGAACAATTGAAAGGCGATGAAACGTTTCAATTGCCTAGCAAGTATATTATAAGAAAGGAAATTATGAATATATTAAGACGATTACATCGCAGCCCCACCCAACCAGATACTCTTTCTCGAGCCTCAACCTCAACTTCTGGTAATGAAATAAATACCGGTACTGCAGCAAACCTGACAAATGAGGATGACTTGCCTCTTTCAATGCTTGCAGAGGCAGAGGATATGAATTTACGTGCTGCTGCAAGGTCAAATAGAAGTCTTCAAAAGGAACTAGAAGATACTTTAAAAGCCTGTAAAAGTCCTTTCTCGCGGGTTGCTGATATTACAGACAGACTAGAGTCCGTGATTAAAAAAGAGATGGATCTCTATGAGTGTGGAGGATCGAAGGGTATGTTTTTGCAATTTGCATACAACAGCTTGCTCACGCTTATACCAACTAGCGTTGAATCTGAGAGAGCCTTCTCAGCCGCTGGCTATATAGCAACTGACATAAGATGCCGTTTATCCGACAGCACTCTGAGTACGATTTGTTTTTTAAGAAGCTATTTCCAAAATCACTCCTAATTTTGTAAGGAGTGATTTTAGAAATAACAATTTTTGTTTTTACTTATCTTTGTTAAAATAAATACTTGCTGTATAAGAGATTTTACGGGTCTGATTTCTGTGTTCATAAATATAAGTTTTTTTAAAAATAAAGACTGTTTATAGTCCGTGTTGTATCTTATTTTCATAATTATCACAACTAAGCAGTTTTATTCACGTTTCAGTTAACTAAGTATTAGCAATACTTTTTGAAATCCGTTCGAGATCTCGAAAATGCCGAGACCTCGCCGAGATCGAATTTCTGATTCATCGAGATCTCGACTTGGCAATCTCGTCCGAGATTGCATTCCCTAGGTATGACAGAGATAAAGATTTACTTTGTAAGTTGGATTTCAAAAACAGTCAGTATAAGCCTTGTTTGTTCACAAAAACAAAGGGTGAAATTAAAATTATTGTGGCCCTATATGTTGACGATTTTTTAATTTTTTCTAATAATTCTGTTGAAACTGATAAATTAAAACGTGTTTTAGGTGCAGAATTTAAATTGAAAGATTTGGGACCTGTAAGACAATATTTAGGCATGAGAATAAATGTAGATAAAAATGTAATAACTGTAGATCAACAACAGTATATTGAATAGTTAGCTTCTAGATTCAATATGTCAGACTGTAAAACGTATAAAACCCCAATTGAATGTAAATTAAATGTTAAAAAAGCTGATGAATGTGTATCTGATCTCCATATCAAAACTTAATTGGATCATTGATGTATTTGGCAGTACTAACTAGGCCAGACATTTCCTACTCTGTTAGTTATCTAAGCCAATTTAATAGCTGACACAATCATACACATTGGCATTATGCTAAACGCATTTTAAAGTATTTGTTATATACAAAAACTTATTGTTTAAGATTTTGTAAGGATGATAGCAAGTTACAGGGTTTTGTAGATAGTGACTGGGCTCGTGACGCCTTAGACAGGAAGTCGTATACAGGCTTTTGCTTTACGATGTCTGGATCTGCTATTTCATGGCAAAGCAGAAAGCATAAGACGGTATCCCTTTCCAGTACCGAGGCAGAATATACTGCTCTGTCTGAGGCAGCTCGAGAAGCAGTTTATCTTAGAAACCTTAATGAATATATAGGTAGTTTTTATGTGATTGAAGTCTATTGTGACAATCAAAGTGCATTCAAATTGTCAGTAAGCAATCAAAGTCATAATAGATCGAAACATATTGATGTGAAATATCATTATGTAAGAGATGTTGTTAAGTATAAATATATAAATATTCTATATTTATGTACTGAAGAAATGACAGCTGATATTCTCACTAAAGGATTATGTCCTGTTAAACATAATAAGCTTCTGCGTAAATTGGGAATTGTACCAAAATAATTTTATTTGTTTATTTTGATAAGTGGGGGTGTTGTAAGTTATCAAAATATTAAATTAAAGACACCTAGCGCCACCTGTAATCTTTATGTGTAAACATACTTTGTTTTGTCTATGTGCTAATGAAGTTAAGAAAAAATAAGGTTGTCTATGTATACTTTTTAAATAAAACCAGTCTGTTAGCGACATTCACTTATTTCATTATAAAATTGTTTATCATTAATAAAACATCTCCAAAACCACAAAAAATAAAGAACTTTAGCGGAACAGACAAGAAAAATAGATCCAAAACAATTTCATACATTCTAAACAATAAGATGGGGGCAAAGACATTAGTGTGCAGATTTTTCTTTTCGACTACGCTTGGTTACAATAGAACTAATGAAAAAGTTGTTAGGAATGCCCTGAATAACAATGATGCTATTCCTTTTGACGGTCGAGGATACAATGAAAAAGCACATAAAATAGATTGCCACATTATAAAAAATCACATAGAATCATACAAACTACAATATCACACTACAGGCGAGAACATGCTCCAAACAAACGGTATTTGTCTTCAGAAATCACTGTTCAAAGTATGTATGATGATTTCACTATGAAAATCCCTACCTTACCTACTATATCTTATGACTATTATAGAAAAAATCCTCAAAACTATGAATATTTCTTTTGCCAAATTAGGCCACGAAGAATGTAAGACCTGCGAAGGATTTGAAATTCACAATCCAAAGTCCAATGAATTTCATCACAGAAATTGCGATATATGTTTTAATTATGAGAAACATCACCAGCCTTATAAAGTAGACCGTAAATCTGAAAAATCTGATAATGTTGGTTATTTTTCCGTAGATTTACAAAAGTTCACAATGTTGCCTAGAATCGACGTTTTTAAGGCAGTTCTTTTTTGCCCTCGTTTGGTTCTGTTTAACGAGAGTTTTGTGCCATTGGGCCAGAAAACATCATCTCAAATGACCTTTGCTGCAATATGGCATGAAGCTATCATGAAGGAAAAAATAAGCTACCTTTAGAGCCTTCCTCAAGAACTACTGGGATTTGAAGAATATAATTTTATGGTTAGATAATTGCGCTGCGCAAAATAAGAATTGGGCCTTATTTTCATTTCTGATATATTTTAATAATTCTGATGAGAGTATGACCGAAATAATTAGTTTAAAATATTTTGAGGCAGGCCATACGTTTATGTCTGCCGATGAGTTCCACCACCAGTTGGAAAATGCTTTAAAAAAGAAGAAAAAAATATATGATTTTGACGACTTTTCTGAGGCTGTTGCGTCCACAAATAATCATAAAACAGTTACAAAAAAAAATTGATGTTAATGACTTTTTAAAAATAAAAGATGATACTTCAAATGCTAAAATTCAAAAATCCAATCCTCGTGCCTATTTACGCGACGCGAAAGATGTCAGACATTACAGAGTGAGCAGCAATGTCCACTCGGAAGCTTGACATTACTATCGGTCAAATGCTGCGCAATCGGAGTGCAAGTAATTGAGTTCTAATAACTTTTTTTTATAGAATGAAGCTGCACAACTTTCTGGAAATTAATTTTAGCTTAAGTAAAAATTTTCTCGCATAGATACAATACGCATGATGACTGAAAAAGTATCGATTGCAAAAAGCGCAGATAGATGCCAAGAAAAATTTGTTAGCAAGTAAAAATTTAAGAAAATATAATTATGATAAGAAATATCATTCTATTAAATATAAGCCAGGAGATTTAATTTTAATTAAAAAGCAAACAGGAACCAAGTTAGATTGTGTCTATGAGGGTCCATTTATAGTTTTAGAAGAGATATCCCCTTGAATAAAGATTTAAGTTCATAATAATAATACAAAAATGTTATTTTATATTGTATGTAAGTATAACAAAAAAAATTCTTAATCTTATATTGTATAAGTACGATTTTTTTTTCTCTCAGTGAAGGGAACAAAGTTAGATTGTGTCTATGAGGGTCCATTTATAGTTTTAGAAGAAACATCCCCTAATGTTAAAATTAAGAAATTGAATAAAGATTTTAGTTCATAAGAACAAAACAAAAATGTTTTATTATAAATTTTATTTTATATTGTATGTAAGTATAACAAAAAAAAATCTTAATCTTATATTGTATAAGTACGATGTTTTTTTCTCTCAGTGAAGGAAACAAAGTTAGATTGTGTCAATGAGGGTCCATTTATAGTTTTAAAAGAAATATCTCCTAATGTTAAAATTAAGATATTAAATAAAGATTTTAGTTCATAAGAATAAAACAAAAATGTTTTATTATAAATTTTATTTTATATTGTATGTAGTATAACAAAAAAAAATCTTAATCTTATATTGTATAAGTACGATTTTTTTTTCTCTCAGTGAAGTGGATACTCTTGAACTTTTTGGGGGAGTTGTAATATACGGATATTGTGCAAGCGTAATTAGGTCACACGCGCATACGCCAATGTGCTTAGAATGTAAGATTTTACGTACCGTGTTTTTGTGTGGTAATTTCAATAAAGATTTCGCATCGATACTGATGTTGGGAAACCAACATGTCTTTATTTAAAGTTGGTTAAAAGAATGTAAACTGGCAAAATGCCTTGAATCCAAAAATTGTATATTATTTTAATTTTAGCCTTATTTATGGCAACACTGTTTTTTGTACTCTCTCTTCTTACGTGTACTTGATTGGGAATAGACGTGCTAAAAGTTGTTCGCTGTTTTAATTGGATCAGCCCCTACATCATACATACATACATACAGTCCTCTCCAGCTCTGGGCATATCGAGTAGTAGCTACAACTTTCTACATGGTCCTACGTATGGTGCAGCGTGCCAGCTCTTCAAAATCGCGCGCCGAAATTCCCTACCGAAGAATAGAGCCAAGAACTTGTCGTGATCTGGTGAAGTATCGTCATTTCGTCATCAAGAAAGTGATAACAAGCCTTGCAAGAAGTGAAAAAGTTAAATTTACGTATTTTCAACCATTGCATTTCTCATCGTTTCCCGCCGGAGTCCCCAAGGCGCCAAGCAGTCTCATTCGCGCATTCGTATCTGCCGCGGAAATCTCCACAGCGCCAAACAGTCTGATTTGCAAGTTCAAATTAGCGCGTCTACAGGAGTTTCAAGCCGACAGCCAATACGAAGACGGGGATTCTGAAGCCACAAGATTGCTTGCTCGCTATTGGCCAAATTGTTTCGAGAAGTTACCATCGCAGCGCTGCTCGTTGCGGCCTCCGAGAACTTAGCGTTTCGCGGTTCAAGTCAGCGCTTCTGATTGGACGATCAAGTTTTTTCGCAGAGCTGCCACTACGCCGCGGCGCAAAAACCACGCCGGTTATCGTTTGCAACTGCAAGTCTCCAATTCTCCTCCATCTTGTTTGCGCTTTCGTATACGCTGTGAATACCGGTTGCAGAATTTGTGATTTTTGGACTTCTTAGATTGTTTTCTAAAGTAAAGTTGTTAGTGAATAATCAGTCAATATGTCTGAAGCGGAAAAGGCGATGCAAAGGAAAAGGGCTGCGCTGAAAGGCGCTCTAACTAAATATTTCAATTATTTCGGCGACATTGAAAATGTGGACAGTAGTCGTGAATCGCTCATTGTCAAAGAAGAACGCCTACGGGCCACATTCGAAAAATTCGAGGCTATAAACCTCGAAATTTGCGCGTCCGACCCAGGTGCCACCGACACCGAAGTCGAGTCGAAGTACATGGACGTACTTGTCGTCATTAAAAAGTTGCTGTCCAAACAAGAACAAGGCCAATCATCGCAGTCCCAGACCTCTGCTAAACAATGTAAATTGCCACAAATTTCTGTTCCAATATTTCAAGGTCAGTACTCACAATACAGAACATTCATTAACCTTTTTGATGCTCTCATAGATAAAAATCCTTCTTTAGAGAATGTTCAAAAGCTATTCTATCTACGTAGTTTCTTGCAAGGAGAGCCTTTAGAGTTGATAAAAAATTTACCTCTCGTATCAGAGAGTTATGTTGAGGCCAAAACAATAATTGACGAACGATACACTAATTCTTATAAAATCACGAACGATCATGCGTCTATTTTGCTAGATATGCCTCCCATACACAAGTCCACTGCTGTCAATATTCGTCAGTTTCTTTCCACTGTGAAACAGCAGTTGGCTGCCCTCAAAAATTTAGGGCACAATATAGATTCATGGGATCCTCTTGTTGTCTGCATTTTGACACGAAAACTGGATGTTATATGTAATAGGGAGTTCCAATTGTCTAGAGATCAAACTCCAACTATCAATTGTTTATTGGAATTTTTAGACAAAAGAGCACTTGCGCTTGAGAATGCAGAGCGACAACAGCCTTCAACTAGCGCCAAGGCTGCAAACGTGGTAAATATGAAGACGCCGCCGTCGCCTGCTGCCTGCATCTTATGTAAGTTGCCCCATAAATTATTTAACTGTTCACAATTCAAATCTAAGTCACCTAGTGAGCGTTTAAAATATGTCACTGACAATAAAATTTGCCAAATATGCCTAAACAGTCACAGCAAAAAATGCAGATATTTCTTTAAATGTGACACTTGTAGGCAAAGGCATAACACCTTGCTGCATCAGGACAACAATCAATCTCCAATTACATTGTTCTTAAAGTCCAACTCTGAGCAGGTACTTTTGCCCACCGCCAGGGTAAAGATTGTGGCAAGTGATGGCACTATATACCATGTCAAGGCGCTGCTTGACAGCGGATCACAGATTTCTTTTGCTACTAGTGAACTTGTGAACCTTTTAAAAGTTAAAACCAAGCAAATACAAGCTCCAATTGTAGGTATTGGCAACACCACAAGCCATATTGGGGAAAGTGTCAATTTACAGTTACATTCTCTCATTAACGACTTTCACATCAATGTAACATGTTACAAATTAGACAACATCACTTCTAAATTACCGCAAACTCCAATTAACTTAAATAATCTCCATTTACCACCAAACATCCCACTCGCAGACGAAGACTTTAACGTGCCAAGTGTTATCCATGTCTTACTGGGTGCTGACGTGTTCTTTCAGGTCTTGCTGCCGCCTGAGCATGCTGACATCAGCGGCCCTGTGCAGCATCATGCCAACACCAACACGCCTACCTCACTACCAGTACTTCACACACAGTTTGGTTATGTTATAGCGGAATCTGTGCCTACAGCTGTGCATGCCTATCCGGTAACTTCTTTATTTTGCAATAAATGTGACAATTCTTTAAATGACACTCTCACTCAGTTTTGGAAAACCGAAAGCATTCCAGATTTTTTCCCGGAAAGTTTGCCAGAACATGAGGCTTGTGAAAAATTGTTTTGCGACACGGTCAGACTAGATACAAAAATAAATAAATTTCAAGTTGCCTTACCTCTTAAGATGCCTTTGGAGTCAATCAATCAAACTCTTGGTCGATCATATAATTTAGCTCTAAAAAGGTTTTATAATTTAGAGATTAGATTTCAAAAAGATTCACTTCTTCATAAACTTTATAGTGAATTTATTCATGACTACATACAACAAGGCCATGGCAAGGTCATCGATATCAGCCAATATAATCTTTATGCTGATCCTGTATATTTTCTGGCTCACCATCCCGTCCTTCGGCTTGACAAAAAGACAACGAAGTGTCGGGTGGTCTTCGATGGGTCTATGAAAACTAACTTAAAAGTTTCTTTAAATGACTTGCAATTAAATGGCAATGTAGTCCAAAAGGAATTACTTGATATCTTGTTGTTATTTAGAGCTAACAAATTTATTTTCATAACCGATATAAAAGGTATGTTTAGAGAAGTTTCATTGGATCCAAAATATAGATCTTTACAAAATATCCTTTGGAGGGACAGCCCCAAGGACAATATCCAGTGTATACAGTTAAACACAGTAACATATGGCCTAAAAAGTTCCTCATATTTAGCCACACGTTGCTTAAAAGAGTTAGCAGACAGATATAAAGAGGAATTTCCCTTAGCTGCTTTTATTATAGAAAATTCAATGTATGTTGACGATGCCCTAGTTTCACAAAATAGTTAAGAGCTTTTAATGGAATCAAAGAGACAACTATGTCAGCTCCTTGAAATAGGTGGCTTTCATCTTCATAAGTGGTACTCAAATTGCCCTGAGTTGTTAGCAGAAATTCCAAAATCACTCCAACACTTTGACAATATAGAATTAGAAAAAGATAATGCTAGTTTAAAAACTCTAGGGATTAATTTTGATATTCAAACCGATTCGTTCATGCTTTCGTCTCCTAACACAAATGCTACTGTACCGTTCCCTGTAGAAGGTGGTAACAAGAAGATAGAAATAAAAGAGAATAGGCCAAATACTCAACATTTATTAATTTATTCTCTAGGGTCGCGAGCTCTATTTCGCACCGTAACGCTACTTGTAACGAGTCAAACCACACTGTCCTCGGTAGTGGTAGGCAGCAGCGCAGACGCTCCACGTAGTAAGTGACTTCAGTGGGGTTTCCTCGCGTGGCGGCGGAATGCAGCAAGGAAGGAAGACTGGCAGGCTACAGAGATGCTGTGCTCGGCAGAAGAGGCCGGCCGCAATAGCTGGTCTAGTAGATGATCCGCGGTGACGCCTGACCCAGACGGAAGAACCCTGGAATCCACCGATTCGGCCATTGAGAAGAAGTACTTTACGCAGCACTGTCAAGGCGACATCACTTTCCAAGCAAGCAGATGGAATGACTTTTTAAGACAATCAATAGTGATAATGATGAGGCAATTGAGTTTATCTAACCACAAGTATTTATTAAAAAGAAAACAATAATTTAATAGCTAATAGCCAATGAAATTGAGGTGGGTAAGAAAGGTACCTACATGAAATGATGAAATCATGATCTAGCGTTGAAAACACCACTAACTAAATGATTTATACTTTAAATATCGGAGGCAAATCATAATTATGCAATTACTAACATTATTTTTGCGTTATTTACGCAATAATAGCAAATTTATAGAAATATTAAGTTTATTTTTTTCAATGTAGGGTAAACTAATAACATTCATCTAGACCTGCCTTAGGATTTGCCTCTTCGAAAAGAAAACAAATTGCAACACTCACCCGGTATCTCGGGGTAACACAAAATCACAATACTTTTAATATTTTCAATAAATAAGTTTAATTAAATTTTCAATTTCAAACCAACAGATGCTTAGCTAGTCAGTAATGACATGAAGTTAGTTGCATTGCCTCCCGCGGTTCACATCGTTCAGACGTTCATTCTTGACTGCACTTGAGAGCGCAGCCGCAGACCATTGTAACTGAGTTTTCTTAGAAGGTGAATCGAATAAAAATAAATATTGAGTAAGTTAGATTTAGTTTGTATATATTGTTTTAAGGTTGTACATAGTTAGTTATTAAGTTAAATATAATTTTAGTTAAAGTAGGATTAGTATGTAAGTAGATTTGTAACGAATACCGTTACATACCCCCCTTTTTAGATTAGGATTTTACTTATAAAATCCGCTTGTTCTCAAATTTAAGTCAGTTTGAAATCTTTAATGTGCCATGTCCCTAAATTCTGACCGGACATGTCTTCCAGTTCATAGACTAGTTTTGATTTTTTTTCTATGATACGACATTTCATGAATTTAGGAGCCAGTTTCTTTGAAAATTTTTTGTCTTTATCGCTGTGATAAAATGTCCTTCGCCAAACGATGTCACCTACGTTAAATTCAACATTTTTACGTCTCAAGTTATATGTTGTGCTATTCCTAGAATGTGCTTTCACTAGCGATAACTGCACTTTGTCAAATATTTTATGCAGGGCTCCCAAATTTTCAGCATAACTGTCTCTAGGACTAAATATAATTTCATTTTCTAAGTCAGTATCAACGTAATGGGAACCACAACTTACAAGCTCTCTTCCAAAAACTAGAAATGAAGGTGAGAATCCAGTCACTTCATTGACCGCGCTGTTGAGTGCAAACTGTATTTTAGGAATGTTGGTGTCCCAGACCCTATGATCGTTATCGATAAAAGTGGATATAGAAGTAATTATAGTTTTGTTGTATCTTTCAACGGTATTTATCTGAGGTGTATATAAAGGTGTATAGAAAACGTTAGGGATGTTATAATTCTGGAATAATTTTTTTATAGTTACACTAGTAAATTGTCTCCCATTGTCCATGAGGACAGTGTTGGGTATTCCATGGACTAAGAAAACTTTGTCTTCAATAATTTTTGATATGATGTCGGCAGTAGCTCGACGAATAGGGAATAATAAGCAGTATTTGGAAAAGCAGCAAGTCACTACTAGTAAAAAAGTGTTTTGCTTTCTAGTGACGGGCAGGGGCCCCATTAAGTCCATGCTCAACATTTGGAATGGCCGAAAACAGTCTTTAGGCCTTCCCATCACACCAAGTGTAGAGTGATTAGGATGCTTATGAGATAAACAATTATCGCAGCTTGTTACAAAGTTTGCTACGTCTTGGTGCATGCTAGGCCAGAAATATTTGAGACTTAAACGTTTGTGCGTCTTAAAAATACCAAAGTGACCAGAAGTGGGTTCACAGTGATTTGTAGCAATGACATCTTTTCTATATTCCAATGGAACTACTTCCTTCCATTCAAATTCGCGAGTCAGAGGATTGAGTGACTTTATATACCTATACAATTTACCGTTGCGGATGCAATAGTTGTGAAAGGATGTAGGAGATTTAAGATAGCTATCACGCAGATTTAAATACCAAGAATCATTGGTTTTTAGAAAATTTATATTTGCAGCGTCAATAGCGGCAATAGGTACTGCGCGAGACAAACTATCTGGCACTACATTTTCGGAGCCTTTTCGATGTTTTATATCAAAATTATAAGCTGATAGCCGTACTCCCCATCTGGCTAATCTACCAGTTGGATTATTTAGATTAAGAAACCATTTTAAAGAGGAATGGTCTGTAAAAATAGTAAATTTGAGGCCATTTTCTAAATAACATCGCCAATGCTCAATTGCTGTAAGTACGGCTAAAGCTTCCCGTTCAGTAGCGCTGTAATTTCGTTCCGTTTGAGATAAGGACTTACTCATGTAGGCTATGACCCTTTCTTTTCCGCATAGGTTTTGAGTAAGTACGGCTCCTACACCGTAATCACTCGCGTCCGTATGTACCTCAAACGGTTTAGTGTAATCTGGGCATGAGAGAATTGGTGAAGACGAAAGACATTTTTTTAGCTTATTGAAGGCTAAGTCAGCTTCTTCGGACCAAACAAAAGTAGGTGCGTTTTTTCCTTGTGAAGTAAGCTTATTAAGGGGACTGGAAATAGAGCTAAAATTTTGGATAAACCTACGGTACCAAGACGCTGTACCCAAAAATCGCCTCACTTCTTTACGATTTGTAGGAGTAGGATAATTGGAGATTGCTTTAATTTTCTCTGGGTCAGCTTTTAAGCCATTTGAATCGACTATATAGCCAAGATACTTGAGCTGATTTCGAAAGAACTGACTTTTTTTGAAATTAATTGTAAGGTTAGCCATTTTAAGTTTATTAAGAACACGCTTAAGTAAAGATATGTGCTGTTCGAAGCTATTGGAAACAATTATTACGTCATCAATAAATACAAAAACCCTGTGCTCAAACTCGGGTCCGTAGAATAAGGCATCGACCAGCCTTTGCTGCGTTGCGGGAGCATTAGTCAACCCGAACGCCATCCGTTTAAATTGGAAGGTACCGCGCGAAGGAATATAGAACGCCGTCTTTTGCCTGTCTGGCTCACGAATTAATATTTGCCAAAAACTTTTAGAAAGGTCTAAGCTTGACAGGTACCTCGCGTCGCGTAAATTGTCAAGAATTTCTGCAATATAGGGTAGGCTATACGCGTCTTTCTTCGTGACAGCATTGAGCTTTCTGCTATCTAGACAAAAACGTAGTTCGCCATTCTTTTTCGGGGTTAAAAGGACAGGTGATGACCACGGACTCTCGCATGGCTCGACAACATCTTCCTTTAGCATTTCGTCAAGTTGCTCGACCAAAATGCGTTGTTTCTCTGGGGACATTCTGTAGTAGCGTTGACGAATGGGGGCAGCATCCCCAGTGTCAATAGAATGTGTGATTAAACTAGTGCAACCCAAACCACGATCTTCGTACGAAATGTCATGAAATTCTGATATTAAATTATCAGCTGTAAATTTTTGTTCTTCATTTAAATGTTCGTACGAGCATAAACTAGGAGAATTAGAATGTTTTATGTCGTTAGTGCACACGTGGTCGGAGTCTTTATAATATGCTATGCGGTCGATATATTTAGGAAATAGTTCAAATATTCTCCAAAAATCCATTCCTAAGATAAGAGGATTTTTCACATTAGGGACAACATAGACTTTGAGCGTATGTGTTTGACCATGAAAATTTACTGGCAGATAAATAATTCCAAGAGAATCAAGTTGATCACCACCAGCTGTTACAAATTGGGCAGTGTCAGATTGGTCAAGTTTGTAGCCTGCGTTTAAAAATTGTTCGTGATGGCCATCTCCAATAATAGTAGTAGAGGACCCCGTATCAAGTAATCCGATAAATATCTGATCGTTAATATTGACCGATACATAGGGTCGGGACACATCAACAATTGTATAGTTATCGCGGATTGAAGAGACAGCGTTATATGTAGAAAAAGAAGAAATAAAACCCAACCATTTTTGCCAGTCAGCGGCATCAAAGTTTTTTGAATTAAGTGTTCGCTTTATAACGCTGTTTTTCCAATCCAGCTCAACTAGTTTTTTTGGTTGTTATTGGTGACTGAGTTACAATCTGGACAGTCTGGGTAGCGGAAGTCTTTTTTACCACATTTAAAACAAATAATGACACGTTCCGCCGTGCAGTTTCTCAAAGCGTGATCATTTGATCTGCATCTAGGGCAAAATGTAGGCTTCGATTGACTTACAACGTCAATCTCATTGTGTTTGTTAGTAGAAGTGTTTTGTATGTTAGTATTAGAAGTTTTTTGTTTATTAAAATTATTTTTACTATAGTAATTAGTATTAGTGTAAGATGGACTGGCTTTGTAGGCAAATTCTGGTGCGAGTGTGTTGTTAGTTACGCTAGGAGGCTCATGAAAGGAAGCGAATCTAGCTTGTATACTCTCGAAATTTCGGCACACAGAAACAAGAGCATCGATTGTTTTAATGTCAGGAGAAGCAGCTAGAGTATTTGCGTAACATGGACGGATGTTGTGGAAGAGAATTTCTAATTTTTCTTCTTCGGAAAATGGTTTACTTAGTCGTGAAAATAGTCCGTGCTTAATAGAGACGTAAATGACAATATTCTCTCGCTCGCCCTGTGTGCGGGATCTGATTTCATTAGCTAGCCGGTAATCATAATCACTGGCACTGAAGTCCTTTTTAAGAAGGATACACAATTCAGGCCAAGAACTAACGCGATCGTTGTTATAACGATACCAGTGTAGTGCATCATCCGTAAAAATCTCATAAGCGAGCGAAAGGATCTTATCAAAAGCAATACCACGTGATTTTACAAACTCTTCTACTTTTTGAATAAAAGATTGTACACACGTTTTTCCCGAAAATTTTAGTTTTGCAATTTCGGTTGTAAGACTGCGCTCACAAGAGACAGAAATAGTAGACGTTTCTGCAACAGCGTCTGAAGATATGGACTGCGATTTTGTCTGCAATGACTGGGGTTTTAAGGAAAAGAGTTCCTTGAGCTGCGAGTTGAAATTAGAAACACAAACTTTGTAAACGTCGGCAACTTCGGGAATATTATTAATCCTATTAATGCGATGATATAAGTGGTTAAGCAAGTTTTCAGTTCTCATAAACAAGTTTTTATCGAATTTAGATTTTAATGTGATAATGGCGTTCTGAGATTTAAGTAGAGACTCTTTGACGTATTTTAAATCTTCACTCGGTTCTAAATGAGATTCTAAAATATCTTCAGATGCATTCAATTGACTTAATTTAACGATTTGTTTTCGCAGTTCTGCCACTGAATCGCCAGAACCACCTCTTAGCTCTACCTCGTATTCCAACTCAGATTTTTGCAGGGATAAAAATTTTATAAGATAAGACATTGTAAGATGTAATTGAGTGTGTGTTGCAATTTAAAATAAAATGAGCAATAACTACAATAATTACAGTTCAAATCAATGTGTATTAAGATATGAACTTACAGTTAACTACTAATGTTAAGAAAATAATTTAATTAACAAAATTTATTTATGGTTCGATAATAAGAAAAGAGGAAGTGCAAAAGTGTTTACTCACACATTGATAAAAAATTGCCAAAAGTTAGTACAATCAGTCTTAAAACTATAATTTAGCAAGCCAACACCAAAAACACCATTAAAAGCCTCAGAATCTCAAGTAACGCTACGGTTGCGATTAAAAATAACCTTTACTGGGCGCCAGTGTACCGTTCCCTGTAGAAGGTGGTAACAAGAAGATAGAAATAAAAGAGAATAGGCCAAATACTCAACATTTATTAATTTATTCTCTAGGGTCGCGAGCTCTATTTCGCACCGTAACGCTACTTGTAACGAGTCAAACCACACTGTCCTCGGTAGTGGTAGGCAGCAGCGCAGACGCTCCACGTAGTAAGTGACTTCAGTGGGGTTTCCTCGCGTGGCGGCGGAATGCAGCAAGGAAGGAAGACTGGCAGGCTACAGAGATGCTGTGCTCGGCAGAAGAGGCCGGCCGCAATAGCTGGTCTAGTAGATGATCCGCGGTGACGCCTGACCCAGACGGAAGAACCCTGGAATCCACCGATTCGGCCATTGAGAAGAAGTACTTTACGCAGCACTGTCAAGGCGACATCACTTTCCAAGCAAGCAGATGGAATGACTTTTTAAGACAATCAATAGTGATAATGATGAGGCAATTGAGTTTATCTAACCACAAGTATTTATTAAAAAGAAAACAATAACTTAATAGCTAATAGCCAATGAAATTGAGGTGGGTAAGAAAGGTACCTACATGAAATGATGAAATCATGATCTAGCGTTGAAAACACCACTAACTAAATGATTTATACTTTAAATATCGGAGGCAAATCATAATTATGCAATTACTAACATTATTTTTGCGTTATTTACGCAATAATAGCAAATTTATAGAAATATTAAGTTTATTTTTTTCAATGTAGGGTAAACTAATAACATTCATCTAGACCTGCCTTAGGATTTGCCTCTTCGAAAAGAAAACAAATTGCAACACTCACCCGGTATCTCGGGGTAACACAAAATCACAATACTTTTAATATTTTCAATAAATAAGTTTAATTAAATTTTCAATTTCAAACCAACAGATGCTTAGCTAGTCAGTAATGACATGAAGTTAGTTGCATTGCCTCCCGCGGTTCACATCGTTCAGACGTTCATTCTTGACTGCACTTGAGAGCGCAGCCGCAGACCATTGTAACTGAGTTTTCTTAGAAGGTGAATCGAATAAAAATAAATATTGAGTAAGTTAGATTTAGTTTGTATATATTGTTTTAAGGTTGTACATAGTTAGTTATTAAGTTAAATATAATTTTAGTTAAAGTAGGATTAGTATGTAAGTAGATTTGTAACGAATACCGTTACACTACCATGCCTGTTTCCAAGCGTGAAATATTAAGCTACATAGGAAAATTTTATGATCCATTAGGATTAGCAGGGCCTGTCATTGTAAAGGCTAAGGTCATTATGCAAAGGCTTTGGCAAGCGCAAATTGATTGGGATGAAAAGCCTAATGACGATTTATTAAATGCATGGAGTGAGTTTTATAACAGCTTAAATGCTATGTCACCTATAGCCATACCACGTTATGTGAATTTAAGCACTGCAAGCGCTATCCAAATTATAGGGTATGCAGACGCGGCTAGCTGTGCTGCCTACGGTTGCTGTATTTATCTCAAAGTCGTCGATCAGTCAGGTAATGTGAAAGTATCTTTGCTTGGTTCACGCTCACGGGTAAATCCGTCAAAACAGCGACTCACAGTGCCTAGACTCGAGCTTAATTCAGCACTGCTGCTTGCCAGGCTAGTCACACGAATATATAACATCTTGCAACTCAAGCTAAAAGTTGATGAAGTAATTTTATACTCTGATTCACAAATTGTTCTTGCCTGGATTCAGACTAACATAGCTAAGCTTAATACATATGTGGCGAACCGAGTAAGGGTAATTTCACAATTAACGCATTCCTTTGCATGGCTATATGTAAGCTCAGATGAAAACCCTGCAGATTGTTTGAGCAGAGGCATCTTGCCCGAGGAACTACATACACACCCTTTGTGGTGGCGAGGTCCAGGCGTTATTAACACCTGTGAGTATGGTCCAGGTAATGTCCCACAGCTTCCTATTCCTTGTAATCTACCTGAGGTTAAAGTTGACTCTGCATTCTCAAGTGCAATGCTCTGTACGGTATCCAATGAACAATTGTTGTGTTTAGATTTTCTTAATAAATATTCTAGTGTCACAAAAATGCAGAGAATCTTAGCATATATACAGCGTTTTGTTTATAATGTAAGAAACAAGAGTGACAAAAATAAGTTAAACTATTTAACAAGCGAGGAATTAAATAATGCCTTGTTATTGATTGTTAAATATGAGCAACAAATTCACTTTAAAGATGACATTAATGATATTAAATGTAAAGAAAAGATTGTTAAGGGTAACTTAAAGCCTTTATGTCCATTTATTGATGACAGAGGGTTGATTAGGGTAGGTGGTCGATTGGAGAGTTCTTCTGTGCCGTATTCCCAGAAACACCCTGTTATCCTTCCTCGAGATTCTCGCGTAACTAAGCTAATTATTGAATACGAGCATGTAAGAAATCTCCATGCAGGCCCACGATTATTATTGTCAACAATAAATCAAAAGTTTTGGATCATTCATGGCATGAGAGAAATTAAAAAGGTAGTGCACAAATGTATAACATGTTTTAAGTTAAAAGGTACTGTGTCTAAACAGCTGATGGGTTCACTACCTCATGATAGGATAAATATTTGCCGTCCTTATGAAAAAATAGGTATAGATTTTGCCGGCCCAATATTAATTAAGCAAAGTAGAATTAGAAAGGCTTTAGAATCAAAAGCATATGTTTGTGTTATTGTGTGTTTTGTTACCAAAGCAATACATTTGGAATTAACGTCGGATTTGAAGACTGACACATTTATAGCTTGTTTAAAAAGGTTTATTTCTCGCAGGGGCTTGCCCACTGATATTTATTGTGATAACGCTTCAACTTTTAAATGTGCAAGCAGTCAGTTACATGATTTGTATAAATTGCAAAATTCTAAGGAACATCAAAGGGAAATTCATGCTTTTTCGGCTCAGAACAACATTCGCTACCATTTTCTTCCGTGCTATTCGCCTACGTTCGCAGGATTGGCCGAAAGCGGCGTAAAAAGCATGAAGTTTCATTTGAAAAGAGTAGTTCAAAAAGCTTTGTTAACCTATGAAGAACTAAATACTGTACTTTGTCAAATAGAGGCTGTTTTAAATAGCAGACCGCTAATGGCCTTGTCTTCAGATGTTAATGATTTTTCTTGTTTGACACCAGGTCATTTTATCATAGGCTCTGCCTTGAACAGTTACCCAGAACCTCATGAACCTGTTACACACACAAATCATTTAAAATTTTGGAAATTATGTAATAGTATTAAGAATTCTTTCTGGAAAGTTTGGAGCAAAAATTATTTGAATAGTTTACAGTCTCGTCCTAAATGGACAGATCCTCAACCTAATGTAAAAGTAGGCTCATTAGTTATATTGAAAGATGATAATACTGCACCCATGTATTGGCCTATGGCCAGAGTCATTGAGGTGCACCCTGGCTCCGACAACAAGGTCAGAGTAGTTACAGTAAAAACTGCTAATGGTCATACTCATAAACGTTCAGTCGTAAAAATATGTGTTTTACCTTTTGAGACTGATAGTGAGGTATAATGTAACAACATTCTGATTTATCTTTTAAGTTTTTTTTTTAATTTATTTTCTAACAGAAATAACGTTTGTTAGTTAACCATATAATGTATGTGTACTCGTAGTAAGTAAATACATAATTAGTTAAGATTCACTGCGCATTAGAAGTTTATTTTTTTTGCATATGTGACACAATAGTCCCTTGAATAAGTTGCAAGTGTATAGTTAGTTAGGTACCATTTTATATATACTTGTGTCACAGCTGTTACTTAGTAGATATTTATTGACCTCATGCAAAATGTTTTTTTTTGCTTTCTAAATTAGTTCATTGCAATTCAACAATTTTTATTGTGTACATTTTGATAATAAGTTGTAAAACTTCAGTTGAATTCTTTTCTCTCGGGCAGTATGTTGGGAAACCAACATGTCTTTATTTAAAGTTGGTTAAAAGAATGTAAACTGGCAAAATGCCTTGAATCCAAAAATTGTATATTATTTTAATTTTAGCCTTATTTATGGCAACACTGTTTTTTGTACTCTCTCTTCTTACGTGTACTTGATTGGGAATAGACGTGCTAAAAGTTGTTCGCTGTTTTAATTGGATCAGCCCCTACATCATACATACATACATACAGTCCTCTCCAGCTCTGGGCATATCGAGTAGTAGCTACAACTTTCTACAACTGATAACATGTTTTTAATTTATTAAACAAATAAACACCTAATATTACATCAGGAAGCAGGATGGAGAAAGTACCGTCGGGGAGCAGGACGGAGAAAATATCTGAGATGCTTAGGCATCCCAGAATGGGACCAGGCATAATGGAGCTCATACCCGATACTTAAGCCTACATCGAAGAAAAGAACTTCCAACACTGTTTGAAGAAATCCAGTGGAAGTGTCGACTCGGCTCGTTTGTTGACCAAGTGCATCTTCTCAAAAGATGCTTTGCGTAAAGTTGGAGACATCAAAGAGGTAAAGTATCGTAAACTGCTGAACTCCTACCTATTCATGCAGCAATGCGACCGAAGTGATAATGCATTTCGTTATACAGTACGGCGAGTTTAAAAACTGGCAAAACTTAATAAAAGAGAACTTACAAATGCTATACTGCTTCAACTAAAGGAAAATTAAAAGAAAATTATGTATCTCATGATATATATTGTCTGCCTAAGCATTTATTAGTGGATCGAAAAATCTTTGCAGTAGTTATAGACAATTTTGGATACATTCGAGGAGCAGTCATCGTCGACTTTCAAAATGATGTGTTCTATAAAAAGTAGTTAAGATGCAGTTTACTCTTTCGTCTTCTCTCATATCGCAAAAGTATCAAACCAATATAGTGGCGTCTCTTTGTTTGGCAACGTAGTTTTCGTACTCAGAGTATTTTGCCCGGCATTAGCATTCGCCACATAATTATCGTACAAATCACACAATTCAGTACCTTGTACGATCAAACATAGAGGTCAATTTATGAGACGTAATTGTACAATTCAGTGGGCGCAAGAAAATTTTACTTTTTTCTTTTTAAATATTCCCACCAAAATTTTTCTTATCTATACGTACAAAAACATACAAAAATATATATCGTAACTATACATACAAAATAAAAAAATAATAGATGTATTCATGTTTGTCGCTGAAAGTGAACGGTAAGACATCAATGTCCTTTGAATTTAGAGATACTGATATTTTTATTTAAAGCAATCAAATATTTACTACTAGTTATTTTACTGCGTTAAAAATTATATTGTTTACATTTCGAAGGCTAAAAAGAAAACATTTTCACTCTATACGATAATTTACAGAACAAAACGATAACTTTACGCTCCTGAGCACATAATGTTGTAGCCTGAAAATGCCAACACTGATTTTGCCTTCTAAGACACGTATTGTGCAGAGTTGTTATGCTTTTAGAATTATAAAGAATATAGTTAAGTCTATTGTGCCTTATAGTAATAAGATAGTTTTTATTTTTCACGAACTTAATGTAACAATTAACGAATGTACTTTTCTTATAGGTTAAGAATGAATCTGTTGAAATATTGGAACAAGGGCGCGTAAATGTAAATAATAAAGTAGAAAGTATTAAGAGAGATGAAATATTTTAATGAAGTTACAGGTCAAACATCAAGTTAAAAATAGAATATATCTATTATAAAAAGAAAAATAACTTATAAGGAGTCTGCACAACAGAGATTAAAAATAAAGACAGTATCTACAACAGAATCAATAATGCTCAATTATGGTATAAGTTTAGAATAAATTAGTTGTATTTTAACGAGTGTTATCTTTTATTTGTCATTCATCAAATTGCGATTTATAGTGTTGATACTTTCACACTAGATATTTTATTTTTTCTACTCGCAGCAGATTTAATACCCCAGTAGTGTTTTTCAAAGTATATATAGGTAATTCAAACTATATGGCAAATTATAATTAAGTTTTAATGATAATCTGAATTATGTTTAAATGCAGTTTAATAGATTATTTATGTCTTAATCCATGAGCTTTTTGAATAATGAACAGAAATAATGAACAACTAATCCTCGCTCTTAGTATACTAGCTCTAAATTTCGAGGTGACGATGTTTCCTGTTAAATAGCTATTATATCCGACTTATGTCCTTCCCCGAAGGATATAGCCATTTCGTGTCTGCGTGGGAATCAGCGCCAGATGATAAACAAACATAAGATAATGTTGTGGCAAGATTATTGGTGAAAGAGGAGAGGATACGAGAACGAGAGGGAACGTCGCAGTTATCTACCTCGTCGGCATTTGCTGCTAAAAATAATAAAAATGTTAAGTGCTTCATTACTAACACTAGACTGTAAGCTTTGTTACTAATAATTATATGGTTGTATGTGTGACCGAAATAAACAAATATTATTATATTATTTAAGTGCAACAAGATCGGACATTATGCAAGTGACTGTAGGAACAATGGTTTTGTGAGTGCTCGGTCGGACAAAAACTGTGTTATTATTGTCAAATTCAATTCAATTCAATTCAATTCAAAATATCTTTATTATCATAGGATATTTATAATATCTCTTAATAATAGTCACTTTGTTTTGTTTTGCACAAATGTTACTTACAGCTACGTTACTTAAAGCTAAGTTTACGCCGCTTCCTAGGCGCAAGTGCAGAAGAAGCGGCAACAAACTGCATTGCACGTTTTCTCCAAAGACGTCAACTAACAAACTAAAAACTTAAAATTAGTTATATAGATGGACAGAGATTACATTGTTTATTATGTCATAATTAAATTGAATTATAAGAATTACGAAATTTAAAATAATGTCAATTTGTAAATTTAGTATGTACCAATGTACCTAAATTATGACATGTCTAAGTATACAAACCTTTAAGAGGGACCCGCGCCAAGCTCAAGCCAGACCTTTTTGTCTTTAAGATAGTCATCGGTCTAATAAGCCTTCTCACAAAGTACTTTCTTTACATAAGCTTTGAATTTTCTGTCTGGCATATCAAGAACCGATTCTGACAATTTATTATAAAAAAGTATACACTTCCCCATAAAAGACTTACTTACTGTATTCAGCCTGTAATACGGGCTAACTAAGTCATTCTTATTACGTAAATTTCTATCTGTAAAATCACTTTATTGAACATGGAAATATTTTTCCTTACATACATTTGTATTACAAAAAGCCTGGACTCTTCAAGAATTAGTGCCGTTTCAAAAAATCGAAAGAAAATAACAGTGTCAATAATGCGTTTGTGGTCTCGGAATCGGACTGTTTCGGTGAACAATATAAACAGGCTTGTCGATACAGGGGCAAGTGAACATATGTGCTGTGATCGGTCTTTGTTTACAACATTCACTGATGTATCGCATAAATCTGTTGTTATCGGTGATGGGACTGAGATTAGTGTGCTTGGTCGCGGTCAGATGGCAGCACAGGTTTTTAATGGAAGTGTGTGGCTGGCCTCAACCATAGACAATGTACTCTTCGTTCCTGATTTCAAAATAAATTTATTCTCTATGACAAGTGCTACCGCTAGAGGTTATGTCATGCCTGTCAATGATGACGCCTGCGTATTTACAAAACAAAACAAAGTAATGGCTATTGGAAAACGGATTGGAAAGCTGTATTACATGGATTTTCGTTACAAAAGCGTCGCGGCTGCCTGCAGTGTTGCAAATACGGTGAATTTAAGTGTATGGCACGAAAGGCTCGTACATCAAAATATGGATTACGTGAAAAATATACTGAAAAATAACAACATTGAGGTGCAGAATAATCACGTAGAAAGCTGTGAAGGGTATCTGGAAGGCAAAATACATCGCCTACTAAATAGTAGCTAAATAGCAACAGTGAAAGTAAAACTATCCAAACATGTCAATTAATCCATTCCGATGTCTGCGGGCTTATGGAGGTTCAATCTGTTGGAGGCGCTAGGTACCTTGTATTGTTCAAAGACGACTTTTTAAACTACAGAGCAGTGTATTTCGTGAATAGAAAGCATGAAGTAAAGAAGTGTATAGAAGACCCCAAGTAGCACACAAGCTCTATAATGAGCTGTACACTGGCCGGATAGAAGTTCTTAATAACGACATTGCCTCCATAAACAAGTTCTACAGTAGATGTACAAGCGGCTACAGCCCTACTGTACCCCCGAAAGGGGCACCGATTTATACGGCCTAAGGTTCTACAATTTTCGTAAATATATGTTAGTATGGAGATACAAAGGTGCTATGCGAGCGGTAGTGTGAGCCTAAGTATCTAAAATAAGTTTTTGTAGCGCGACTATAGCGCTCGCATCTTATTCAGACGCGTCTGTATCTATGAATTAGAGTTTACGGATCTGTATTAGGTATACAGTAGCGATATTTTGGGGAAATGAACAAGACATAATTATTATTTTAACAAAGACCAGTGCTAATTGGAAAGTGGTTGCGTAAAATAGTACTGAATATAATAAAAAAATAACAACAGGTAAGTGTTAATTTTTCCTTTTATCCATGCAAATTACCAGTGCGAGCACCAGTTTAGTGTAAATATATACATAAGTTTTTGTTAAAATTTTCACGCGCCTGCTATTTATGCAGTTTTTTATATAAAAAGTACATGTAATTAGAGTGTGTGAATTATGAGCTTTACAGGTAGTTTCTTTAAAATCCTGAGTGAGAAAGAGGGACGTGAATTCGGTTTTTATACATAATTAATGATGTTAAAAAATGATTAAAATTATAAATAATCATGAGATTTACTTCTTATCAAAAACTTTAATGGCGTCTCGTTAACAACAGCCTTCAAAGTTTACTAGAACCGTCCTATCGCTTTAAGCCGCTAGTATCCACCGCTGGAGACCTTTCGGTTCTACAATTGTGGTATTGACGCTCTATTGTACTTTTTAGGTATACATCAGCAATTAATTACTTCTTTTAACAGTCTAAGGTTCTACAATACTCTGATATTCTATTATAAGGCTAATTTTATTTAGGGGTCCATTATCAGAATGTTAAAACCCCTGTTAATTCCTTCTTATACTTTCTCGTTGTTCGTTTGTGTGTTTTTATTTATACTCTACTAATTAAATAGGACTCTTACTGCAATATTTCTTATTTATATAAAATCAATTAAATATACAAATAACATCTTATTTTTTTAACTTTTAAATATGAAAACGTTAATTGCACCTAAGTATAAAAGAGTTTGTGAGGAAAGTACCTTAGTATAATGCAAAAAAATTAAGGACAGTCTTTCATTTTTTTTCATTATGCTCCCGACATACTATCACCGATCACAATAAAATTTTGTCGTAGAATTGCTTTTGTACTAACGTACTAACATAAACATGAACTTTTATTAATAATAAATCTAATTTTATTTATATGATGATGTGTTGAGTGTGATCAAATTGCTTCTTAAGTTCTTAAGAAAGGCAATGTAAAGAGCACCCGAAATCGGAGAGCATGCATGAAGAGATTGATGAATGTTGATGAAGCGAAAGGTATGTAAGGATCGTAGCAAGTGGAGATCTATAGTCTCTGCCAATCCCCGTGGGAGACAGAAGTGATAATATGTACGAGGGGTGGCTGATATAAAATCTACTTTGTTAAAGAAAGTTTTGAAAATCGAACTGGCCACTGCAAAATCATATTCTATATTTATTCCTTTTTCAAAATTATGACGCTTATTTTTTTTCGCTTGCTTTTGTTTTTTTGGCGCGGCTTTGATTTCACCATGTCGAAAGAAAATTGCAAAATGATGAAATTTGAGCATCGAGCAGTGATTAAATTCCTAAGTAAAGAAGGAAATACGCCTACGCAGATCAGAGAGCGCATGTTAAAGGTGTTTGGTGAAGTTTTGGTCGAAGCAATTTAAACATGGCCGTGAGAGCCTGGAAGACGACCCACGTAGTGGAAGGCCAATTTCTGCTGTTACCGCAGATAATGTTGAAAAGGTGAAGAACCTGATTCTTGCAGATCGGCGAATCAAGCAGTGGGAGATAGCCAGAGATGTGGGCATTAGCAAGGAACGAGTTCATGAAATTATTCACGAACATTTGGGCATGTCCAAGGAGCGTGCGTTGGGTCCCTAGAATGTTGACCCCCTTTGACAAACAAAGGCGAGTAGAATGTTGTCAGGCATTTCTAGACCTGGTCAAAGGTAAAGAAGAAGAGACTATCTCTCGAATTGTGACCTGTGATGAAACTTGGATTCGCCAGTGGGATCCGGAAAGCAAACAAGAGTCAATGCAATGGAAATTTAAAGGAGAAAAGCCGCCAAGGAAGTTCAAGGTTCAGCCGTCGGCTGGAAAACTAATGACCACCGTATTTTGGGATGTCGAAGGGATTTTGATGATAGATTATTTGCCTAAAAATACAACAATGAATGCTAAATATTATGCAAACTTGCTTGACCAGCTTCGTGAACAAATCAAAGAAAAGCGGAGAGGCAAACTCAGCAAAGGTGTTCTGATTTTACAAGACAATGCTCCTGTACACACAGCCTTAACGGCGAGGTCAGCCCTGAGCAAAAACGGCTTCACAGAAATTAACCATCCACCTTATAGTCCAGATCTGGCTCCCTGTGACTATTTCTTATTCAAAGATTTAAAGAAAAAATTGAGGGGTCGCAGATTTTCGACGGACGAAGAAATGAAGGAGGCTGTGGCTGACCATTTTGACGAGCAAAATAAAAATTACTATTATAACGGCATGATGTCACTTATTTGCAAATGTCATAAGTGTATTTCACTTGCAGGAGACTATATAGAAAAATAAAAAAAAACTAACCATCAAAGTCTTTTCTTTCATAGTTAGGTAGATTACTTATCACAGAAATAAATCAATAATTACCGTGTGACAAATCTACGGTAATTTTAAGACCAGAACTAAAAATCTTACAAAAAATACGGTAATGTCTAAAATATTTGCAATAACTGAACGCGTCTTTTCTTTCCGTACCGTTCACGTACATCATATTTATATGCTGTGACGCCCCCTGCGCACCGTTAACATTGACAATCATTGCATGTCATTGTCAACGTCACCGAATACGTTTCTGCTATCATTGTCAATCGATGAATACGACTCAGCAGAAACGTATTCGTCGATTGGCTGTGTGTGATCGAGGGCGATTAGAGGTGGTGCTATTTTTCAAACGCGGAGTCACTAAACAAACTATTTTTTGTATGGAAAACCCATTCGTATAAGAGATTCCGCGTTTCAAAAATAGCGCTTCAAGCTGCCTGTCTGTGCGGAAAAAAAGGTTGTTGCGTTGATTTAAAGCCGACAGAAACTATGCACGCAAAAATGTGTAAACAATCTTTGTACCAAACATCACCATAAACATATTTTGATGCTGAAGCATCAAAATATTTTTTAATTGTGCTTAACCAACGGTAAGCACTAAAAATCACCTACAACATGATTAAATCTCAAAAGTAATACTGCTTTTACCTGAAAACTGCAAAGAAATATTATTTTTTTGTTTGCAGAATTAAAATCCCCAAAAATGTAGTGTACGAAAATTTTTACGGTGATTTTAGGGTAAATTTGACGTAATTCTGGCAACCCAGGTTGGCAACACTGCGTTCGCTTCGCTATTTAGTTTAGTTCAAGTCAGTTACAGTGTGAATGTGTACGTGTACGTGAGCGAGTGAGTTATTGTGTATCATAGGTAGTTACATATGATAATAACAAAACTACGACGCACCTCTTTCATTATTTAGGTATAAAGTTACATTAAACTTAATTTCTCCATACTATAACAAATGCTTTTATTTTATATATCGTTGGACTTGTTTATTTTGTAATAATTTCTATAGTTTTGGTGAAGAATATAGCCATTAAAAGGTATAGGTTTTTCTTTTCAGAATACCGTTCAAAATTGTGCGAACAATAGAAAAGGGTAAGCCAGAGCTGTGTATTATACACCATCTCAGTGGGAAAGTGGCGGTACAGTAAAATGGCCTAAAAAAGGTGCCGCAAAGTTGTCTCGAAACCAGGACGCGATTCCTGGGTCCGATTGGTTGGAGATAAATTGCTCAGTTAAGAGACGAAATATTGTCTCCTATGAAGTGGCCGATGCAGAACTCCAGGCTATGCTAGACAATACAGATACTGAGAAAGAAGATGAGCCGGTGACCTTTCGACGATCAGTGCAACATCGAGAACCAGCAAACTTAAACGTTCTCGCTGAGCAATTGGTAAGTTAATATTATTAAGCTACTAGCTATCTGTTGACGTTTTACGAGATGCACGTTTTTAAAGCTTAGGTCAGTAGGTACTTTTGTCATCGTGATTCATTTAAAACTAGCTGCTGGTAGCGATTCCGTTTAGGTTATCGCGTCCCAGTGTTAATCCAGTTAACCTAAATTTGTTGATGTTTTTAAATTACTAAATTGCACCTTTAAACTAGTTAATTTATTTGATTATTTGATCATAACTGAACCCAAATAAATCTATGTATGTAAGTATATCAATAATACTGAGACGCTGACTAATTTATATATCAACGCAGAGACGAAACCGCTGAACGTAGATCCTTGAAATTTTGCACAGAGGTTCTTTACTTTATTTACTTTAGTGTAAGTGAGCACTAAGAAGGGAATTTTGGAAATTCCCATGCTGACGAAGCCGAGCGCAAAAGCTAGTGTTTCAATAAAATGCTCCAATGGAGCGTAGTTATTTGTCTCAACAAATAGGCCTACTTTCGGTGAATTCGCCTCCTTACGTAGGTAGATAGGTATTGGCACAGCAGCGGTTTATCTCGGTATCTACTAAATACGAGTAATATAAGTTAATAATAAATGTTGAAACTCTCTTTATCCATATGTAAGGACGCTATACCAATATCACGAAATAGATATTACTATGTACAGAAGTTGCACTCCTCGATTCTTTCATACGAATATGAACCATATTCGTATACCTATAAGGTGCATAACTCATATTCATTTACTTTAAAAAATCCACTATTTATTATATGTACATACATAGTTATTTGGCGATAATTTACCTTTCCAACGATGAAAGAATTTTTAAAATCGGTCTGTTTTTGAGTTTATTCGTTACAAACAAACAAACAAATCTTTTCTCTTTATAATATCAGTATGGATATGGATAACCTACACTAAAACTGACATCGTGCACGCATTGTAAATTAAACGTTATCAACCCGCCAGAGAGTCATTATTAATATTCATCTCCACTGCAGGAGCACGACCCTCTCTGTACTACCATAGTACTTGGCCTGAGCGGTCAGAGGATTTGGCCTACACTTTCCACGCTGGCCAGACGGAATGGAGAAGTCTCTTTGATGTTGAAAAGCTTTGTTCAGCTTGTATTTACTAAGTGACCTTGTACGACATGCACGAGGTTCTATTCTACTCTGCCGGGACCCACATGGCAAATTAATAATATTACTTTGTGTTAACTCCCATCCTTACCATACCTACACGGAATTACGCGAGTTCGAAAAGTCATTTGATGCAATAGAATGGATATTATAAGAAGGATAAACTGTAAGAAGGGGCTCATTGCAAAAAGTGAAATTATCACAATCATCAATAAAATTAAGTTTAACTTTGTACTTACCAGAAATAAAATTGATATTATATACCTACCTATAGAATGTAAGTTGCTGCAGAATTTTTGTGGGAATGTTAATAAAAATTTGAATATTGAATTATTATAATGGAAAAATTAAGTATTTATATCTATTCTTTCTTAAAGAAATATTGAAAAATAAGAAAAGAGGGCGTTCTAGTCAAAGCTTTTAGTTATGGAAGTGTTCAAGAACCCATGAATTGATTCCGTTTTCTTAACGTCTCAGACCTTTTTGTTAGTTTGGTGAATGTCATCTTGTACAACCTCGTTCAACTAATATCTCGAAATCGAAAACAATGCGCCCCTTCTTGTCATTTCATTACATTAAATAAGAACTGGGATATTGTGAACATTTAACCCATATATGCCCATGAGGCTGTTAACGACCCAAAATACCTGCAACTCTTTAAAAGCACCAGGATAGGAAGAAACAAATATTTTTGAATACATAACGCCATCTATGGATTTTTTGGTGTACTACCTCTGTAATGAGTTTGATTGTTTATGAATTTCTCTGTCGTGCCACTCGCAAATAACGGTCAAAAAGTCAGTTTGATTTTCTTAGCAAAAACTGTGCGTCGGTTCGTGGTAAAATGTAAGTATTTTTTTTATTTATGTAATATATCATGTTCTAATGCATGATATGATAAGTATAATATATAATAAGACTATTTTTTATATTTATGTGGCTGTTAACGGGCGTTTTTATATAGTAATTATCGAGAATATTTTGTTGGGTCGTTGCCGACCCAACAGGCATATATATAGTTATTTATTATTACAATCAAGTTTTTATTTCTCTCAGGTCACGTCGCGTGCTGACTACAAATGAGATCGCTGACATTCTCGAAGAGCTGGCAGAAGAAGAAGATGTTCACGCCATCGATGTCTTTATGGATCCACCTTGCGACGGCCAAATATCTGACGGTGATTCTGGAGATGAAGAATGCGGCGATATTGCAAGGTTGAATCGAAATCAGCTACTCGCTCCGGCTGAGTTGATGGTCCATCGATCCCAGGACAGTGAAGAAGTCAATGAACCAGATCAAGATATTGCCACGGCTTCTTCTAGTTCATCCTCAACATCAGATGCTTCTCGACCTCTCCCAAGATCTACTAGACCACAACACGCAGCCACAGAGGAACAAGGTAGAAGACCTACAGGGCAACGCCAAGTGGTTCAAAGCAGACCAAGAAAATGGATCAAGCAAGATTTATCCCAACAGCAAGATGGTTGGTCTCAACCCCCGCCAAGGTCAGTTCTAACTCTGTGTGCAGAAAGTGAGCCATTACGTTTCTTCGAATTATTTTTCAATGAAGAAATTATTACATATATTGTTAGACATTCAGTGATGTATGCTGTACATCAGAACCATAATACTAACTTCGTATTATCGGGAGATGAGATGTACTGCTTCCTGGGGATTCTCATTTTGACTGGCTATGCACCTTTGCCTAGGCGTCGGATGTACTGGGAGTCAAACGAAGACACTCACAATGTTCTCGTATCAAATTCCATGCGACGCAATCGTTTTGAGGAGATCTTCAGGTATTTTCACGTAGTTGATAACGAAAATTTACGTCCACGGGATAAAATGGCTAAAATTCGACCATTGTTCGACTATATGAACGAAAAATTTATGATTTATGCTCCTATAGAAAAAAACATCAGTGTGGATGAATCGATGATTCCGTACTACGGCCGTCATGGATGTAAGCAGCACATTCACGGCAAACCCATTCGATTTGGCTTCAAAGCGTGGGTGGCTGCTACTCGCTTAGGCTATTGCCTTCATGCAGATTTATATGAAGGAAAATCTGAACAGCGTTCGACTGGACTTGGAGAACACGTCGTCATGAAATTGTCAGAAGCCGTCAAGACTCAATACCCTGAAACTCAGTATTCAGTCTTTTGCGACAATTTTTTTACGTCACCCTCTCTGATTTCTACAATGCAGGAAAAAAATATAAAAGTTACTGGTACTGCTCGACAAAATCGGATAGACAAATGTCCCCTAAAAGATGTGAAGTCTATGAAGAAAGAAAATAGAGGATTTTTCGACTATCGTCTAGACCGGAACGATAATATCTGCGCTGTGCGTTGGCATGACAACAATGTGGTAACTGTACTATCTAATGAGTATGGTGTCCAGCCCATCCAAAAAGCAAAGCGCTATTCAGTTGCCGCTAAAAAGAAGGTAGAAATCGAGCAGCCTAACGTTATCCATCAGTACAACTGCTTCATGGGTGGGGTGGACAGGTTAGATGCAAATGTTGGTACGTATCGAATTGCTATCAGGGGAAAGAAGTGGTACATGGGCATCATTATGTGGTTAATAGATGTAACCGTAAACAATTCGGCATTATTGGCAAGGTCGATGGGAGCTGCTGTGGATACTCTTGAGTTTCGTCGCTCCATCGCGCGATCGTTACTGCAGAAATACGGACAAGCCAAAAGAAATCCTGGGCCACGACCTGGGCTTCAGCATACTGTAATGCTGCAGAAGCAAGTGCCTATGTCTGTCCGAAAGCATTCTGCCGAACACCTTATCCTGACTGGGCAAGTTCGTAAGCGATGTGCTCTTTGTTCTAACAAAACTACAAAAATATGTCGAAAATGTAATGTCAATTTACATGACAAATGTTTCGCAGAATTTCACGCATAACGAACCCGACATTACACTTTCGATATCGACTCCTACCTATCGACTTTTTTTCTAACTGTTATAAATAAACTCATAATACTACTTCTACATTGTAATGATAGACAACAATAAATAATATTCGTATTTACTTACTTTTGGTTTGAATCACTATTTCTATAGAACTGAATCAGTACTTATGCCTATAGGGTCGATAATGACCCACTGAAAAAAACACCTTTCCACTACTGAAAACTGAAATACAACTCATAAAACCTGGAACAGTTACCACTATACGTAATATATCCAAAAATGATCAAAATCGGAGATCCAAAAAGTTCTGGGCATATATGGGTTAAGTAAACTATTTTCATCATAGTAAAAATAACGCAATTTAAATCCTTTAAATATATATTATGACAATATTAGGTAATAGTTTCTTTCGCACTTTGCTGGATTTCACATATGTCAAAATAACATCTAAATCTCATGTCCAATTACAGGTATTACAAGAAAACTGCGAGAATAATTCAACAGATAAAATTGACTGCAGGAATGCTGCTAAACCTCAACCTAGCGAAACATATATAATACTTTCTGACAACTCAGGAACACAAGCTGCGACGATACCAGAACCAAATTGTGATATACAAAATATACTGCACAATCAATCTGTCTTATTTGATATTACTAATCTGATAATGGAAAATCAAAAAAAAATTATACATATATTAGCAAGCATTTCTGTTCAGATGGAAGAGTCCTTTTCAAAGATTGAAAACCTTAACACGAAGACTGTATCATTAAAAAACGCTTCAAGTGCTGAAACCGACTCATTTATTTTGAAGCAAATCAAAAACGTTAAGGATCTAGAGGAAATGGAACAGCTACTTTCTGATAAGGATTATAAGACGAAACTTAAAAATTCATGCTCATTTATATGTTCAAGTGCTGAAGGACATGGAACAAATTGTGCGTACCGATTTTTGGACGTACTTTTTTCAAGAGAATTTTTGTGTGAATGTTTCTGGTCGGGCAGTTCCCGTGACGACTGCGTTAAAATAAGCCTCAAATGTTTTAAGAATACATTAAATTTCTTTTTTGAGATGATCAACCATTGGGATACTTCTTACACTCAAGAAACCAATGAAAACTTCTTTAAAAACATTCTCAAGAATGCAAAGAAAAGAAAATCTGTCAAGTATGAAAGAATTCCAACAAAAAGACATAGGCCCAAAGGAGTGAAATCTGTTAAAAAGCAGAAGACTACTGATACATCAAATATAATTGAAGATATCAGAACTGAAACTATAAATATATCTGTTATTGATGATCAACCGGCTAATAATACCACCGAAGGCTCTGCAAATATAGAAAGAGTACCAGATAGCGAAGAGGAATAGTCTCTTTGCTGATTTAAATATTTGTTGATTTAACATGGTTTTTTTATAATCATCCTTTTTACCAAAGAAAAATACCAAATTGAAATTTTGTTCTTTGATACCTACGTTGATTTAAGTTCATTTTATTGAATTACTAGCTGACCCGGCGAACTTTGTTCCGCCTTAATGTCAATAAATAAGCAGATTTTTTTTTATTGGAAAAAATACAAAAAAAATTAAATTTCTACATCAATCATTCATAATTATTTCTGTATTTTAGTACATAGGTTGCTCTTCATTTAAGTACCTTGTGATACACGACATTTTTTGTTTTATTATCAGGCGCAAAAACAAACAACGCAGATGGTCTTACGACCCGTGAACATGCCACGTATAATTGACCATGGGAAAAACATGAATGTTCTAGATTTAAACCACAAACTTTTAAGGATTGTCCTTGTGATTTGTTGATGGTCATGGCAAATGCAAGACGTATCGGAAATTGAAGTCTTTTAAATTCAAACGGCATATCGGTTGGGATCATCGGTATCCTCGGAATGAGAACTTCCTCACCTTTGAATTTTCCTATCATTATCGTAGCGTAAATTACATTGTTCATCAATTTTCTAACCACGAAACGCGTACCGTTGCACAGTTTTGGTTGGTTTATGTTTCTAAGCATGATTACTACGGAGCCAACCTTTAGGCGTAAATTGTGCGGTGGTAAACCAGGCACGTCCAAAGAGTTTAAAAATTCAATTGGATAGTTGGTGGCTTCATCTTCATTTGTGACGCAGTCAATAGATTTGAATGAATGCATTGTTCCAATGATCTTATTTTGAATTATGTAGTTTAGGTCATCTACATCTTTATTCTTAGCCGCTAAAATTGCTCGCTCACTCATCAATGACAGCTATGTAATGACGTATGGATGACAATTTTGTTATTCCAAGTCTGATTCTTTTTTGTTATACCACGTTTTATAGTGACTGACGTTACATGTCAAGTCACACGGGAATGATGTCGAACGGGATAAAAAGTATCCTATGTCCTTCTCCTGGCTCTAAACTACCTCCCTGCCAATTTTCAGCTAAATCGGTTCAGCCGTTCTTGAGTTATAAGTGAAGTAACTAACACGACTTTCTTTTATATATATAAGATGTTACTTATCTATTGTTATTTCATTGTCATGTACCTTAATATAAAAACAACGTATAAAACTAGGTCAATGTTAAATTACTTATTAGTCTTAGTTTAGGCTAGATTGTAATATTATTAGCGTACTTGTTTATAGTAGGTACGTTAAGAAAGGGAAAAAAAAAAAATGTACCTTAATATTGTAACGATTTACTAACCTCAAAATAATAAAAGAAAGAGGCTCAAGCCCATTTCTTTTATTATTAGATATTATATGACTTGTGTTCAAAGTTTTAATTATGACTATTTTTTATAAGAATATTATCTTTTTACTTCAAGAGTTACTAAAATTATGACATAAAACCTTTCTACCGATTTCTACTCAGAGAAACCTAGTCCTAAGTATTTCATATAACATTCTACTACTAAGTGACGATACAAGTTGGCCAAGCAGTTAAGAAAAACTTTTAATTAAGAATCAAAATATTTAAGAACGATACTTGTCGGCAGAGTCGACATGTTGATTGGCTTACGATTTTACGTCTCTCAGTAGTAGAAAGAAAAGAAGCTAAAAGTATCTTTGTATCAATACTTTTAAACTATCGCGTTGCAGGTTTGCTATTATTATTTTAAACGGGAATTAATGCGAAACATACCTATTTTATTTATTTTCACGGTCAGTCAGGCTGAGACCACGGTCGGTTCAACCCGATCGAAACGTCAGCCAAAATAAATTAAAAAAAAAAATGGTTGCCTGTAAAGTCGGTTTTACGGGCGAAGATTTTACGTGACAACGTCTCAACGAGAGAGACGCAAGGCATTCGGCGGGCCTCTCTCTCGTTCGGTGACTCATCGTAACGTTACCGAGCGTTACACTTTTTCATAAGTGACTCCCAGCCGCAACCTAATTTAAGACGTTGTCACGTCAAAAGGTACAAGGTAAAAGGTGTATGTTTCGCGTTAATTCAAATTTTACAATTTTAAAATAATAATAGCATCTTTGTATCATTTACAAAGATAGACGGTATATTTTCTGTAGCGACAACTTGATTTCTTTGATGTACGCCTTTGATTTTGTTATACAAGAAAGGTTAGTACTAAATTAAAATAATGATTGAGATTTATATTGTTTTATTTTATAAAAATGTATGTAACAAAGGGAAAACATAAAGTTCTCTTTTATGTTCAATGCACACTAATTTACACATAATATCCTGGGTTGTTAAAATAACATCAGGTATTGAAACTGTCGAAACTTTATATATATTGAGAAATGAAGATTTTATCGGAGTATGGAATAAATCTGTTTTATTTAGCAACTTAAAACCATATATACACACTCCTCTTGTATCGTCAATTACTTTTTTAAATTCAATTATATCTTTATTTATCTTCATAAAATATTTGTCTTGAAGTTTAGAAGAAATTATAAAATTTTTGAATTTCAGTATAGATTGAGATTTTTTTTTTATTATCACAAATTCCGAATGTCTAAAGGTTTTAATTTCTTTTTCAATAACTATATCACCTTCACCAAGCCTTTTAGCTACTTGAGGAAGTACGTTGTTTCCTTGTCGCAGCATATTTTTTATTACATATAATTTGTTTTCGAATAGGTAAGCATTAAACGTTTGTAACGGTCCAAATCTTTCGACTTCGTCTGTAATATGCGTGAGATTATGCACGTTACTCGTTATATAATCAGCACCATAAAAATCTTTATATCGTTCCACAAAATTAAATAGTAGAGTCTTTGACAATTGTAAAAGATGTCGATGCTTCTGAGTAGAGCAAATGGTTATTGCACAAAATAATGACAAAAAGTGTTCATTAACGTCAGCACTGAGTACATCTGGTAGTACCACTATACTCAAATAAAAGAAAAACGTACGAAATTCTGAACCCTTCCAATGAGCCAGAGTATCTAGTTGTCTTACTGCTCTATGAATTTCTGAGGGCATTTTGCATTGCCTTAAGAAAGTATTGATTGTATGTATGTCACTTGTACACCATTTTGTCAAATATTTACCGAAATTTCCATCACGCCAGCCAATCAAAAATCTTTTCATAATTCGACAGGAAAATCCTGTATCATATCGATAGGAAGTTTCAATAGAGGAGAATCAATTTTATGGTGTGCCCCATACATTTTCTGACGGAAATTAGAATCTGTTCTGTCTGGACATCTCGTTTGAGGGAAGATAACAGTATGAGATTTATGAGAATAATCGCCAACCGTACTACATTTCAAACATCCATGTCGACCGTTGAAATTACAAACCCCTGAAATAAAAACAAAAGCTGATTTGGTTAAGTGTGTTACAGTTATTACATCGGTATCCTAAATATAGGTACTATTTCTGATTTACCCTTGATGAAAGCTCTTGCAGGAGAATCACAAATGAAACATCTAATATTTATTTTGATTGTTTTGTCAAGTTCCTCAATATAAATTCCATTTTCCAGTAACGGCAGCATCTCTTCTACAAAATCATTTAAATAGGCATCCAGGTCTTTTGGTTTACTGCTCCCACAATAAATACCAATTATAAACGAACCTTCTTCAGGTATTTCAAAAATATTGCAAAGAATTGGCCAGAATTCTTGTTTCGAACTTTTATGAATAGGAAGGCCATCAAAATTAAAATTTAATGAAATAGATTCTGGTATTTCATCTGGGGCCCAAGAACGTAGGATTTTTGTGAGAGGAATAATAACCCCATTGTGCCAGTATATGCCACCGCCTGCAATCAGCTTTATATTTATATTTCTAGCGGTATGCAGTATAGTCCGAGGATCTTTGGGCAAAATATTAGGAATTGTATTATTTAAAATTTCTGATAAATGTCTCAATGCTACATGCGATATATTGAATTTAACTGCCCATTTTCGTAATTCATTGCGAAAATCAACGTTCCTCATGAAATCACTAGTAGACTCTGCAGTATCTGTATCTGAATTGCTGAAATTAGCACAGTCGTCATTATTTGATGCAGTACCATCTACGGATTCCTCAGCAATTACTTCGGCCTCAACTCCTAGGAAGTCACAGTTAATAATGTCAGCTACACCACTGCTCCAGGTTACATTCGACGCAGAATTTAAAGCTACGGAACCATCTTTATTTTCGACACACACTTGACTTTTAGCGTTTTCAACACTGACGACATTATTTGAAGCAGCGTCACCTGGCTTAACTTCTTCGAAATCACAATTAATATTGTCAGCTAACCCGCTATTGCAAGTTACGGTAACATTAGAGGAAACAATTTTATTTTCTTGAAGCTTTACTTGATGAACGCTAGTAGCATTTCCAGATTTTTTGCCGTGACTATGTTCTGATTGAATATTAATTATATTCTGATATTCTTTGCTAATTTTTTTCCTCACACTACCATGTATTTTTCTTAATTTCCACGCTTTTTGGTTATCCATGATAAATTCACGATATTTTTTTACAAAATGGTTACAATGAAACAATTAAATTAGTAAAACACTCTTATCTCGCTTGATCCGTTATAGTGACCATAGAAATGGATTTTTTACGGTTTTAGCTGTATAAGGCGTGTTTTTCTTGCCTTTTTCAGCTATTTACCATACAGTTGCTGTAAAATTCTCAAATATAACGGCCTACGTGCGGCTATAGAATTACATTTCTCTGCTGTAGATATAGCATTTGTGAGGCTGTAATAAGTTCTATCTAACAGCTTAGAGGCATAAAAATACACAATATACAACCTAAGGGGGTTTTACGGTCACTTATGACTCCATTTAATCACTTTTAACTACTAAAGCCCTCTAAAAGAGCTCGCGGAGTTTTAAAAGGTATTTATAACTTTGCTTTATATCAAATGCCCGTACAATAACTTTATGACACGCCTTTGTATCTTTATTGGGATTATTTTTACCGTTGTACAGCTATTGTAACACATGACTGTTAAAGCACTATTAAATACGCTACTGAACAACTTAAGTATTATAGTAAATCTCTTGAAGAGCTATTATACAACATTCAGGCAGTACAGACGCCATTTAAGCAGCTTGTGTGCTACTTGGGACTTTTTGGTAAAGTCAGAGAATGAGACTGGAAATAAAGTCAAGATATTCAGAAGCGACAATGGCTTGTGTGTTCGCGACCGCTAGAAAAATTACAAACGAAATAATCCATGAATCGTGTAAGTGTAACTAATTTCTGATGTCCTTCACAACAAAGGTATAGTACTATCCAAAAGGTAAACTAACATTTCTCGGATTATAATACGAAACCAATTTGGGGAATCCCCCTAATAGGAGAGCTATAGAGCATAGAATAAATAGGGTTACCACATCAGGTAAGTTTTTCCCTAAAATGCCTTAAATTCCTGTCGCAATAGAAACCGCCCTAAGTCATACATAAAATAAGTAGTTTCGCCCTAAAAACGGGCGAAATCCCTAAATGTGGAAACACTGCTTGATGCTAGTCCATAAACGAGCCTATTATACCTAACAATCCTCTGTGAGAATTAATAACGGTATATTTTTTTGTTTCATCCAATTCAATTTGGTTATAGGCTTGTTTCAGATCAATTTTGGAATAAAAACACGCCCCACCTAACTTTACCATGATATCATCAATCCTAGGAATTTATAAAAATAATAATTATTTTATTAATATCAATTAATAAAACTGGGTGTTGGCGCCGCGCGCCATCCAACCATTTAAGAAGCATATCACGACATGCCAGCCGCCTCCAATCAGCGCTGCGTGCCCCCCCCCCCCCCCCCCCCGCGTGTCCCGCAGAGACTATATAACTCCGCGACGCCCCGCAATCGTCCTCTTACCATCTGCACTGTCCTTATTCACGGCCACTACATTGTACATAACTTGTTTTTCGATATACTTGTAAAATTTCCTACTTTTTTATTTATTTAAAGTATCCTTGTTCCGCGCGAACAAAGTGGCGACCGTGACAGGACCTCTTCTTCGGACAGCCAAATTTTTGCCGGAGTTCCAGGTCCACGCCAAGCCCACGTGCAAGAGGTCAACGCCAGGTCAACTCGGAGGCTACAACGCCGAGCATCGACGCCAAGGCACCAAGACCACTTCAAGCAGGACCACTACGTGCCGTGCGGCCCGTTTCCAGCCAAGAGACGCCAAGGGAACCCACACCCACGTGGCAGCCACGCCCAGCAGACCAAGCGACGTCACGCCCTGCAGCTGCCTGCCCGTTCTAATTGTGAGCTCGTTCCTGTCTCTTTCCTAGTTCTATCCCCTTTTATTTGTGTGAACGCTAGGCGATTTCTTTGAGTGTTTGGTGAAATATCCATAATATATGTGGGATTGGGGATCAGCGAAACGGCAGGAGTTACTTCTAACAGCGTTTATTTTATAAATCTTTACTAAAATACTTTTTAGCAACCTTTAGCATCGTTCGTAAAAATCAACTGATTCCGCCATTCGTCCTCTTTCTCGCTCTGACATCCATCCTCTCACTCTCAGCGTTCCGATACACAGCAAAACTCGTTCATTAAAATCTACCAGATATTCCGATTCATAACATTCCCACATTCGGCCGTCCTGCTCTTAGTCTGTCCTCAGACTATACACATGAAAACAAAACTTAAATGCTACGAACAGTTAGTTTCAATCTTATAACTATTCACATGAAAATAAAACTTAAATGCTACAAGCACATAGGTAGTTTAATTCTATGACAAAGGCTTGAGAATGCATACATATTGAAACATTCAAAACATAATACAGTGGTTCGCATTCTTACTATGTTGTTCACAATAATCGAAAGTCACATGTTAAACACACTAAAAATAAAAATAAGTACATTACGGTTATCCAGTCACTCATCCTTTCATACCTTTATACTTATTAAACACTTAATATTTACTCTGTCTCGTTCGTATAGTCAGGCCATGGTTTCATATGATCTGCTGAGGTTGCAGTTCTGTGAGGACCTTCCGCTTATGAGTCAGCTTTTTCAACATTGTACTTGTCATTCCTCTTGACCTTCACCACCTTGTAATGTCCCAAGAACTTTGGTTTGAGTTTGAGGCCTGGCCCAAATTGAGTTCACTTCACAGCAACAAGTGAACCTTCTTTATACAATCGACTTTCCTTTCTCTTTTTATTGTAGTTTCTTTTATTTTCTTCTTTAATTTTTAATATTTGTTTTTTTGCTTCTTTTCTGAGTTCTTCTCTATCCTCCATGAAACTATCTCTTTCTTCCTGCATCAGTAAATCTATCATTTCAACATCCTCTTTCCTCCTCATCTTGGTTCCAAGAAGTAACTGGAAAGGCGTATTATTAATGCTTCTATGGTGAGTGCTGTTAAGTGCCCTTTGGACTCTACTCACCAATTTGTACCATAACATGGGTCGCTCTACTGACAGTTTAGTCAGAACTGAAATTATTGTTCTATCGACCCGTTCTACTTGCCCGTTGCCTCTTGGAACTCCTGTGGTTATTTTAATGTGTTCTATATCCTCTTGCTTACAATATTCAACAAAATCATTAACTTGTAAAGGCTGTACCTCTGTCAGAAATTAATCTCACAGGATTACCAAACACCTGTTGATGTATCTTCAGCTTGTTCAACACTTCTTGAGTAGATGTACTCTTTGTAGGAAATAACCACACAAACTTGTAAATCCATCAACAATTGTAAATATATAGTTATACTGCTTGCGCGTTTCGGTGAGGGGTCCAATGTGATCCACGAGCAGCGTGTGTAGTGGCGTAATAATCACCCTTTTCTATGGGATTCAAAAATCCTTCCTGTTTGCCTTCTTTGCGCAAAGCGAGTAGACATGGAATACATGTAGAAATGTATTCTTCAACTTTCTTATCCAATTTAGTTATGAAATAGTCTTTACTGATTAATTCCATGGCTTTTTCTTAGAAAAATGACCATTATCATGCGCTCTTTTAATTATTTCTATCTCCATCTTCTGCGGTATAACTAAACATCATTCTTGTCCTTTACATAACAATCCATCATGCAAATAAAAATCATTGTATGATTTTTCTTCTTTCAAGATATCTATGATTGCCTTTAGTCCACTGTCAGTCTCTTGGGCTCGTCTCAAAGAACTATTCAGGTCTGAAAATACAGCTGCAACATACGGGTTTCGACTCAGAGCGTCTGCATGTTTCATTTTCAAACTTTCACGATGCTCGACAGTAAAATCATAATCTTGCAGGAATATAATCCATCGAGCTACTCTGGGAGACATGGCCAGATCCTTTTTATTCAGCGTCATCTGGAATGCTTTGCAGTCTGTGACTATTTGAAAATGTTTTCCATAAAGATAGTGTCTGAACTTTTGTATTCCTTCAATGATAGCCAGTGCTTCCAACTCATGGCTACTTTCTACTTTCAGCATCAGTTGTTCGCTTGCTCATGTAATATACAGGATGAAGATCACCTTTGTCATCTTTCTGTAGTAATATAGCCGCATATGCCACACAAGATGCATCAGTATGCAACTTAGTATGCGCTTTTGCATCATAAATCTTTAACACAGGTTTACTTGCCAACTTCTCCTTCAATATGTTAAATACTAATCGGTGTTCTTCATGAAATTCAAATTTCTTATCTTTTCTCAACATGTCTGTGAGAGGTTTTGCTATCTGTGCGTAATTTTGAATGTATTTTCTAAAATAAGAACAAAGTCCCAGGAAACTGAGCAGTTGCTTCTCATTTCTTGGCTCAGGGAATTTTAGAACCGCATCAGACTTCCCTGGCGATGACGAAACTGCTCCACCTTCAATAACATGACCAAGATACTCTACTTTCCTTACCAGAAGCTGAGACTTCGACCGATTTATTTGTAATTCATACTCCATAGCAACTAGAAGTAATACTTCTCGCAACCTCTCGACAGCTTGAGCCTCTGTTATAGCTGGAATTAACAAATCGTCTATAAAAATTATGACAACACCCCTCGTAATCAAGTCTCTGAATATTATCGAGATAAAACGAGTGAAAACCTTTGGACAGATGGACAAACCAAAAGGTGCTCGCAAAAATTCATATTGAGCAGTCATCGTAACAAAAGAAGTATATTTAATTGAGTCCTCGCAGACTTTCAAATGGAAAAATCCATTTATAAGATCAAGGGCACTAAAGATCCTTGCAGCTGACAGCTTGTCAATGTGTTTGTCGATGGTTGGTAGAGGGTATTCATCTTTTACCATCTTCTTGTTAATTAATCTATAATCAACACATATTCTTAAATTACCATCTTTTTTTCTTACTAGGAAAAGTGGGCTTGCATATTCGGAAAAACTTACCCTAATGATTCCCTGGTCCAACCATTCCTTAATCTGCTTATCTACCTCCGCCTGTTCCTTGGGTGCAATGCGTCGAGGACTTTGGGCCACAGGTATGTCATCCTTCAGCGTGATCTTCAACTCGATGGGAGGTTCCTTAGTTTGATGTGGCCGGTATGCATCTACCAACTTGACCACTTTTTCCCTCACGATCTGATCAATCACATGACCTACAAAATCAACAGAACATGCATAACAATCTACATCACGCAATCAATCGTTAGGCTTCATCCACACCGATCCACCTTTCATAACCGTAATGACATTTTGCAAAAACTCGTGCCCAATTAACACTTTAAAGGGAATCGTGTCTTTAGGAATAATGTAAAATAATAAATCACGGTACGTATAATATAATATTATATTATATATCAATCGATTTCAATGCTTGTCTTAAGCTGTCCAATCGGTGTAACTTTCGAGAGTCCTAGTCCGGTAAGAGTTATTTTACATTCATTGTTACACACGGGGGGCCCTATCTCCTCGTAGAAGTCCAATCTCATTAAGTTAACGTCACTACCTAATCTATTAACGCATCCGTTACGTTTCCGCACAATAATTTTACACACTTAATTGGTTTTGCAAAAAATCCGGGTTAGTTTACATCCAAAACGTCAACGTCGCCGCCATGACATCAGTTTTACACACTTAATTGGTTTTGCAAAAAATCCGGGTTTGTTTACATCCAAAACGTCAACGTCGCCGCCATGACATCTGTTGTCCGCCGTGTTGCACTCCGGGCCAACCATCGCAAGCCCAGAGTTGCCAACCTCGCAAACTGAATTATCGATCGCCGCGCCCCCTAGTGCTGTCGCAACAAATGTTCGTTTCGATTGTTGTCGATTCGTTCCCGCACTGCTACCGGATCCGGAAGGCGCGACCATCTTTGTCGCTGATGACGATAATGGCGATGTTTTCGACTTCTCCGGGCAATCTGGAGATATATGGCCGAATCCATTACATCGGAAACACTTTTTCCCTTTGTCTCGATGTGGACATTCTGCAGATGCATGTTCCTCCACAGCTATAACACCGTATAAATCGCGTGCCTCGGTTGCCATTGCCACTATGCTTCTGCCTATGTGTATGCCCACTCGCTTGCTTCGACCGCAGGTTTTCTCTGAGCTGCTCATAAATCTTTAGCTTTTCTTTTAACTCGATATAGCTAGTGACACCGTACAGCATAATTTTGTTCACCTCATCGTCTTTTATGCCTTCCACGATGTATTTTATGGCTACGTAATCAGGAATTTTACCGCGTCGTCCCAACTCCTTCATTACAAACACGTAGTCCAAACACGATTCATTGTTCTTCTTTGTTCTTGCACTCATCATTTCGTGCGCTGTTTTTGCATCGATCGTGTCTGGAAACTCCTTCAGGATAGCGGACTTGAGCTCTTCCCATGTTTTGTAGTTTTTTTCAGATCGTAGCCACAGTTCTGCACTGCCGCCTAATGAACGTCTTGCTATTAGCAGTTGCTGAACCGGCGTCCATCCAAAGATTTCGCCATTATCTTCGACGTCTTGAACCCATTTAGCCGCTGGATACGTCTTATCTTGTCCAGTGAACCGGGTAATCAGACCCTCTGATAGATGTAACATGCCGCTGCTTGAATCTTTCGCCATGTTCTGCAGGTTTTCCGTCTTCTAACCTCGAACTCTTCAAAATTTGAACCGCGTGCGTCATGTGGATTCAACGTCAAAATCCAGCCGACGTAAACGTCGCTTACGGTTCCGCGTCTTCACTTTTTGATCCAATCCCGGACGAGCCCCCAAAAATGTGGGATTGGGGATCAGCGAAACGGCAGGAGTTACTTCTAACAGCGTTTATTTTATAAATCTTTACTAAAATACTTTTTAGCAACCTTTAGCATCGTACGTAAAAATCAACTGATTCCGCCATTCGTCCTCTTTCTCGCTCTGACATCCATCCTCTCACTCTCAGCGTTCCGATACACAGCAAAACTCGTTCATTAAAATCTATCAGATATTCCGATTCATACCATTCCCACATATATAGTGTCAACTGCCTGTTCACGCAGCTAAAATCACCAAGCTTAGAGCTCCCATGCCGGTCTGGGAAAGAATGTATCGGCTGCCTATCTTCCCGTGCATGTCGTAAAAGTCGACTAAGGAATCCAAACCCATCAAGCCAATCACCTACAAGAACGCGTGATCATCCACCTCATCATTGGCTTGTTCTTTCTTCTTCTTTGCCTTTAACGCTCTCAATATTATATATGCCTAGTCCCTAGTATTTCATTTAGTTATTTAATTACCTTCTACAAATTCGCAGTGACAAATTCTACCTACTTTCTAAATCACTCCATTTCTATTGCCCACTCATCTATTTCATAGCATCATTTCATCAAAGCTAGCTTAGCTTCCCTCCTCAAACGCTTGTGACGAACTATTGTGTATCTGTTTTCGTCGGCTAATTCCAGGTGACGCAAGCGCGCCGTGCACACTGTACACGTCCGCCTTTGCTGCGCGTTCCGTGCTACTGCCTGCGCCTGCGGTAACCGAACCGGCTTGCGCGCCTCGTGGGCCACGCCCACCGGCGCTCATTGTCCCGTTACAAAGTCTGCGCTGCGCGTCAGTTGATTTGAGGAGCGTAGTCGTTCGTACTTTTATTTATCTACCTACTTGTTTTGAGTTCGTGATGGCTACTGATTCACATAAAGATTTAATTGCTAAACGCGGTTCCATTAAGGGACGCGTAACCAAATTTAAAAATTACCTAGATTCACTAGGACCTTTCAAAACGGTTTCTTCCATAGAAATCGGAAGGTTGAGTGTGAAGCTATCACGAATAGAAGCGTTACTTATTGATTTCGACAGGTTGCAGAGTCCAATAGAAGTCCATAGTGAGTCAAATCAAGATAGTGAACCAACCATGCGCGATGTTATTGAACAAGAATTTAATACTTGTATTGCCTTTGCACAAGATTTTATTCAAAAGCACAGCCCGCCTTCTAAAGTAAAGGATTCTCGTATTTCCAGTTGCTATTACTCCAATGGGTGCCACCATCATAGCAATGATGGTTGCAACAACTTGAGTTTTAAACTACCGGTTATCAACTATCCCAAATATGACGGAAGTGGCCATAAGTGGCTGGAGTTTAAAGAGATTTATTGTTCACTGTATCACGAAAATGATAAAATTAAAAACATACACAAGTTTCATTATCTGTGTTCCTTTTTGGAGGGCGAAGCTGCGCGCGTTCTAAGTAACCTTGAAATTTCTGATAAAAATTATTTAGAAGCTTGGGCTCTTCTCTGCAGCCGGTACGACAACAAACGGCAACTAATCAATAATCAATTAAAATCCCTACTAACCATAGAATTCGTCTGTGAGTCTGACAAAGCTTTGAGATTTATTATTGATCATGTTAATAAAATCTTACGCGCCCTTAGCACGCTAGGTTTACCAACAGACAAATCGGATGTTTTAATTATCCATATTTTGTCTTCTAAAGTAGATAGTACCACTAATCTCAAATGGGAAGAGCATAGAAACAGTTTACATGAAATCCCTACTTTAAATGATTTATTTTCCTTTCTGAAGGATTTCCTAACCCCAATAAGGATAGCTACCCAGGAATATTTTGTGGAAAAAGTAATAAATTAATAATCACGTCTAATCCGTAGCACGTTTATTTGGAAGAGGCAAGTTTGACAGCTGTCACAACTACCTATGACACTTATTGACTAAGGAATCACATTATACAGTCTTAAATTCATACATTACACCTCCACCACTAATTTTTAACTTCGACCCTAAGGAACAATTATATATATATTTACTCGTGTGAACTTATACATCATATAGGTACCTAATAAACTAAAAGTTAAAGAGTAACATCACCTATTAAGGATACAAATACATGTTTAATTTTAATCAAACTCAAAACCAAACCTTTTAGGTGGTACCAACATTTCTCTAGGTCTAAGCACCGGTCGTTCGAGGTTCGCCCGAGGGTCAAAGGTTCCCGTCGCTATCCCATCTTCCGCTAAATTCGCCGTATCCACAGTGGAGTCGCGTTCTGGACTCACCCGGCCGTGCAAGCCGGTCGTATGTGCCTGCCTGGACTCAATCCCCATTAAAGTCGAGTCCGACTCCTGACACGGCCACTCGTGGGTATGCACCGAACGCTTTTTTAATTGGTCAACATGTCTATTTACAGGTGGACGGTTTTTAACCGAAATAACATAATTACGTGAACTAGTCCTCTGTAATACGTTACCTTCTAACCATTTCCTATTTCCAGTAAAATTCCTAAACCACACTCTCTCCCCCACGCTAAAATCTCTCAAAGAACCGCCTGCGTTTTTTACTTGTCTAGCCTGGTTCTCTTTTACTCGCTCTTCTATCTGCCTATCACCTTTTATAAGATCTAACCTAGAACGTAAGTTTCTTCGTTGTAAAAGCATTGAGGGTGATGTGCCTGTAGTACTGTGAATTACATTCCTATATGCTAACAGATATGTCTGCAAAGCTGCGTCGACATCGCAGCCGTCTCGCATCGCCTTCCGTAACAATCGTTTACACAGCTTTACTGCGCCCTCTGCCGCACCGTTTGATGACGGATGATACGCCGCTGCATAACTAACCTTTATTCCATTTTGTAGCATAAATTCATTATATTCTTTGCCCGAAAAAGGGGGTCCATTGTCGGAAACTACCTCTTTTGGTAAACCGAATCGTGCAAAAGTTTCTCTCAATACTTTAATAACGGCATTAGTCGTCGTTCTTTGCATCTGAAACACCTCTAACCACTTTGAAGTCGCATCGATAACCACTAGAAATGTTTTACCGTGAAATGGGCCCAAGAAATCTATGTGTAGCCTCGACCATGGTTCAGTAATGAATGGCCATGGCTGTGGGGTGGAGCGTGGTGGAGCGGCGCTATCTTCGGTGCAGGTAGTGCAGCTCTTGCAGGTGCGCTCGATGTCAGCGTCTATACCCGGCCACCACATAAAACTACGAGCCATGGCCTTCATTTTCACAATTCTCATATGGCCAACATGCAATTCTTTTAATAATTTTTCCCTTAACACTGTTGGAATTACTAGTCGATATCCCCACACTATACAACCCAAGTCTAAATATAATTCATGCTGTCGTAGGAAGTATGGTTGTAAATTTTCATCTTTATTTGTTGTGGGCCACCCAGTTTGTAAATAAAGTACCACTTTGTTTAACATGTCGTCTCTTTCTATACTATCCTGTACCATTTTCCTATCCACTGGTAGAAAATTCTGAATAAAATTTAAATAAGTTGTTTCTACCATTTCTGTTCTAGGTTTACCTACCGGTAGTCGCGATAATGCGTCGGCTGCATTTTTCTCGCTTCGAACTTCGATATTAAAATCATAACTGGCTAATAAAACTGCCCATCTTTGTAACCTACTTGCTGCCATAACGGGAATGCCTTTTTTTTCTCCAAAAATGGTGACTAAAGGTTTATGGTCGGTCCTTAATGTAAACTTCCTGCCATATAGATATTGATGGAATTTTCGAACTCCAAATATTATACTTAACGCTTCCCGCTCGATTTGTGAATACCCCTTCTCTGCTGAGTTAAGTGTGCGCGAGGCGTAAGCGACCGGCCGTTCACCGTCCGTTGTGAGATGGGACACGACCGCGCCCACTCCCACGCTGCTGGCATCTGTCGTTAGCACCACCGGTAACTCTAGAGAATAGTGCGCCAGTACTTCCCCCGATATTAAAATCTGTTTTACCTTATTAAATGCGTCTTCACATTGTTGATTCCAGTCAAACTTATTTCCCTTTTTAAGTAAATTATACAAAGGCGATAAAATACTACTGATATTCCTAACAAATTTTGCATAATACATGACAAGGCCTAGAAAGGAACGTAATTCTGACACATTCTTTGGTACTGGAACTTTCTTTATAACCTGTATTTTCTCCGGGCATGTATGTACACCTTTTTCACTGATTATGAAACCTAAATAGTTTACTGATTCTGCAAAGAAAACACATTTATCTTTTCTAACCTTTAGGCCATACTTTTTTAATCGACTGAATACCTCGTGTAAAGTTTCTAAGTGTGATTTATCGTCTGTACCTGTAATAATTAAATCGTCAAGGAATATTCCTGCGTATGGTAGATTGCCGAATAACTCCTCTAGTTTCCTTTGAAATATCCCCGGGCTAGACGCAAGGCCATATATTAACCTGTTATACCTAAACAAACCTTTGTGCGTGTTAATCACCGTATAACTTTTAGAGTCGTCTAGTTCAAATTGAGCGTACGCTTGTGATAAATCCAACTTGGTAAATTTCTTCCCCCCATGTAATTTTGCTAGTAAGTCTTCTACTCTCGGTAACGGAAAACGGTCCACCTCTAAACATTTGTTGAGTGTCAATTTATAGTCGGCACATACCCGAATGGTTCCGTCTTTCTTCATAACGGGTACAATAGGAGTGGCCCAGTCTGATGACGTAACCGGGGTGAGCACGCCATCTCGCACCAGCTGGTCCAGTGCGCGCTCCACCGGCTCGCGCAGCGCGTACGCAAGTGGTCGCGCACGTAGGAATCGCGGAGTCGCACCCTCACGCAGTCGGAAACCCACTGTCCCTCCGGTGAATCTCCCAAGACCATCCTCGAACACTTCACAGTAACTGGAACTGAAATTTTCGTAATTGAAAACCTGCCCCGAACTATTTACCTTATGGCAATTCACAAATGGTAATTGTATACCTAACTCCTTTACCCACTGCCTACCTACTAGACTTGTCTTCCCATTATTCACAATATACAAATCTAATTCTTTGTTCCGGTCATTGAACTTAACCATAGTGGTTATTTTTCCAATAGGTTTTACAATTTCTCCTGTATAATATCTTATAGATAAATCACTCTCTTTTATTTCACACTTTGATAAAAGTTGTTAAAAACAGTCATAGCTTATACATGTGATTACACTTCCTGTATCAACCTCCATAGGTATTACTACTCCATTCACTGTTAGATTAACCATAAAGGGATAATATTTTTGTAAATTATTTGTTTTTATGCTATAGTTATTTACCTCATCACTATCGCAGCTGTTGTCGTTTGGTTTCCAAACCTGTTCTTCTGTCATCGTATGAAGTGGTGTACTTCGTTTAACTTTTGGGCACATTCGCTTCAAATGTCCTTCTCGGTTGCAAATCCGGCATACATACATTTTAAACTTACATGAACTTGATTCATGTTTACCTCCGCACGTCGTACAAGATAACCAAGCCCTGTTTTCTTGGATATATGTGTTTTTATTAAGCATTTTGCTTGGTCCGCTGCCACCTACACCCACACTTGGAATGTTGGGACGCTGCATGCCCCGGCCTCTGCTGCTAAGCCCTCTCGACTCTGTCGCTGCTGTCCGTCTACTGTCTCGATTTGTAGTCGATAAATGATGAACTGGCGCTCCGCATGTTGGCAAGCCGTCACCCCTACCGGTACGGTCCTCTACTAATGCTGCGTTACTTTCTGCCGCCTCCATCGACACTGCGATCTGTAATGCTCTTTCCAATTTGATATCATCTTTTTCTGTAAATAGTCTCTGGCGTATTGTCTCGTTCTGTATTCCGCAAACCAATTGATCCCTCAAGTATTCTGCCAAGTAAGCTGACGTAAACTTGCAGTTTTTTGATAACTTCTTTAATTCTGCCACAAACTCTGCGATACTTTCATCGTTTTTTTGTATCCGCTGTCGAAATTTGAATCGTTCTGCCAACGCACTCGGTTTTGGTTGAAGATGACCTCTCATGACCTCTACGAGTTCCGCGTATGATTTCGATGACGGTTTGTCCGGGGTGCATAAGTTGCCACTTGCACTGCTTCTTTGATATCATTAGCCACGAAATACTGGCCCAGCCGATCCACGTACAAGTCCCAGTCATCCTTGTCAAGGTCAAACGGTCCTACTTTGCCTATGGTCATTTTCAAAAATACGCACACCTCGGGTTTTTTTTTTTTTTTGTACTCGTCGCCACTGAAGGATTTCCTAACCCCAATAAGGATAGCTACCCAGGAATATTTTGTGGAAAAAGTAATAAATTAATAATCACGTCTAATCCGTAGCACGTTTATTTGGAAGAGGCAAGTTTGACAGCTGTCACAACTACCTATGACACTTATTGACTAAGGAATCACATTATACAGTCTTAAATTCATACATTACACTTTCTAAAGAGCCGTGGCGACGTGCTTGAGACTGTTAATCGTAACAAATCCGATCAGCTAGACAGAAATAAACAGACAGCCTATACTCCTCAGTCTAGGGCTCAATCTAAGACATTTCTTGCTGCGTCTAATGAATCTTTTCCCTTCTCCAAACCTGATTTTGAATGTGCCATCTGCCACGGCTCTCATCGCCTCTATGAGTGTTTCAACCTCATTCAAATCTAAAACCCCGGAAGATAGGAACTCAGCAGTCTTGAAACTAGCTTTGTGCCTTAACTGTTTAAGGTCAGGTCACAATGTGCAAACATGTAGGCTTCCAGGCACTTGCAAATATTGTAAAAAAGGCACAATTCTCTTCTTCATCTGCCTGCTAAGCCTGAAATTATTTCTAAGCCCACCACGACCACTTCTCTCTCTATGTCTGCTTTATCGTCGTCTCAAGTCCTACTATGTACAGCCAAGGTACGTCTGTCCAACCCTAATACCAATAAAACAATTATTGCTAGAGCCTTGCTAGATAGCGGGAACCAATCCTCCTTTATTACTGAAAGTATAAAGCAGAGACTAGACTTGGTTCCTCAGCCATCAAATATCAGTATTGTAGGGCTGGGCAACAATCAATTAAACCTAAGCACTGAACCCTGTGCTCTAAACATTCAATCAAATACAACTTCATTTAATATTTCATTGTTTTGCCTAGTGTTAGAAACAATATCCGACAATGTCCCTAAATCTTCATTTGACATTAGTCATCTAAACTTAGGACAGTTTGAACTTGCAGACCCTAGCTTCAACGATCCATCCCCTATCGATATGCTCATTGGTGCCGACTTATTTTGGAAAATAATAGGCAACAAGCAGCACTCCCTAGGCCCAAATAATCCTAGCTTAAGGAGTTCCAAATAAGGATGGCTCATTGCTGGGCCTATACCTGCAAACCTTCAAACCCAACTTGTCCATTAAACCTATAGTTTGTAATCTATTGTTCAAAGAAGAGAACCTCTCTTCGCGCAATGAAGAGCTTACCAACTTTTGGGAACTAGAGAACGTTCCCCAAGCTCGACCTCATTCAGAGGAAGAGATACTTTGCGAGAAACATTTTCTCTCTAATTACACCCGTACCAACGAGGGCCATTAGATTAGGCCATAGAACCGAAACCGAGTGTTATCCAGTGCTATGCTAGTGATTTGTCTCAAAGAAATAATCTTATTGTGGAGCAGTTGTATTTAGAAAAAGGCCATACTATGATGGAAGTGGATAGCGTCCACTCCACAATAGAGCAATATATAAAACCCCCCATTTTTGCACCTAGTGACTATGTAGCCCGAATGCAGCAGGCTCGCCCAAAAAATCCTTACAACGTGAAGTCAGTTCACTTTGAATTTTTTTATAATTACGAAGAACTGGAATCAAATTTCAAATCTATATGGCCTGGTAAAAAAAGGGAGATCCTGTTGTCGTAGACATTAGAGGGCTCAAATATTTGCCTGATGGGAGCGTGCTCTACAAGTTGCAACACACTGATGATTGGATCATACTACCACAGAGAAGATTGTGTCATCAACTTTTACAACCCAATCTCCTGTATGATACACAACTTAAAATAACTGAAAGTAAATTTAAACACCTACAGGAATTAAAATGCGTCATAGACAGGGACTATCATCCATTTTACGACTCACTCTTGTTTAATCCAGGAACGTAGTTTGTTTTGTACACGTTGTTTGTGAACGTAATTTGTTAATTTCATTTGTTACGAACAATTTGTGAACTTTTCTGTTTTTTATTTTGGCCAATAAAACCTCCAATAAATAATTTAGTACATCAAAAACCTTCCATGTGTTAAAATAATTACAGTCAAAACCTCCTATGTGCAAAAAAATAAATAAATTAGGTTTATTTTAAATTTTACTATATATTATACAAAATCAACTTAATCGGTAAGTTTGAATTATTTTGTTTGTCTAAATATATAGTTTACTAGCTGTGCCCGCGACTTCGTTCGCGTGGTTGTCGGAACGTAATGTTATATAGCCTAAAGCCTTCCTCTATAAATGGACTACCCAACAAAAAAAGAATTTTTCAAATCGGACCATTAGTTCCTGAGATTAGCACGTTTGTTACGGGATTGTCCTATATGAGAATCGCTGACCTGTCATATCATTGCACACGGCACCGATGTTTAGAATTGCACAAGTGATGTAAAGCGCCGACACAGCAGGACGTGCAAGCCTCGACGCCCGCGCGGTCACCGGACGCCTCGGCCACTTGGGCTTCATACTTCGACCCATGCACTTTCATTGTAATTAGTCGTAATTCTATTTTTAGATTCATTTGTAACTTCTATGTTTTAATAAATTAGTATTTTAAATTTTGGTTTTTTTTGAGACCTCCGACTCGCTAGACCATAATTGGCGCAGTCTTGGTAGTAGGCTCGAGCTAGGCGTGCGCGATCGCGATCAAGATTTCCGCAAGAATTCAGCCCGGGTCCCGCGTGACTAGCTGGTTCTCGAACCTTCGTCGAGCTGACCTACTCATCTCTACTCGTCGAGCTGAGGGCGGAGGAGATATCCAATCTTCGATATCACTCAAGAAGGACCAGGTATCGAGACATGATACTGTAAGTACGCTACAATTTATTCGTGGTGTTGCTTCCCTTACTTCCTAATAACCTAGTGTAGTAAATTTCCAAAATTTTCCACCCTCGTAAATCATCTCGTAGCTCTGCGTCTAGGCAGGCTAGGGACACTTTTATTGATAGTAATAGAGATTTAGATTCATCAAACTTAGAAATTAATAGCGTAAAAATGGCTCAGGATCACGAGCAAATACCATTAGAAAACCCGTCCACCATTCGCCAGGTTGAACCTGACACCATAATTAAGGCCCTTCGGTTGGCGCCTGACTTTGACGGTAACCCCCATACATTGCCGCGATTCATTCAATTATGCGACCAGATTGTAGGAGCCTATTGGACGGAGGGTAACCACCTTACCAATTTATTCCTTATTAACGGAATATTAAATAAAATAAAAGGAAATGCTGCAATGACTATAAATGCAAATGGTATCCCATCCGATTGGTTAGGTATTAGAAACCATCTTATCAATAACTTTAGTGACCAAAGAGATGAGACCACTCTGTACAACGATCTAGCTATGCAAATCCAAGGTAACAGCTCTCCACAGGAGTTCTACGATAGGTGTCAGACTTTATTTAGCACCATTATGACGTTTGTCACCTTACACGAGAACATCCCCACGACTGTGACTGCCAAGAGGGATCTGTATAAAAAGTTGACAATGCAGGCTTTTGTTCGCGGACTGAAAGAACCTTTGGGATCTCGTATAAGGTGCATGCGCCCAGAGAGTATGGAAAAAGCATTGGAATTTGTCCAGGAGGAATTGAATACTATGTACTTGCAACAACGTAATGAAGGACTGCCTAAAAATCTGCAAGGGCCATCCGCCCCTAAACCTGTGCAAACACCAATGCTAACGCCACAATCTCAACAACCTCAGATACCTAAACCTTTCACCTTTGGTCCTATGGCACAATTTTCACCTCGTCAGAACCTCAACACCTATCAACCTAAACCTAACGCACAATTCCAACATAACCAAATCACACCTCGCATGCCTACTCGCACCCAACAGATGTTCGCAGCACCACCCCGAAACTATAATGCAAGCAGTAATATGTTCAGATTACCAACTCGAAATTTTAATTTTAATAATTATACGGGTCCCCGCCCTATGAGCGGAGTTAATCATTTCACACCAAAAGTACTACCTCCAAGTGGTCACGACTGGACCAAGCATGGCAATCCGCCTCCCACAAATTATTTCAAATCTCGAGATGTGAATATGAACGAATGTTATGCTTATGAAGGTGATTATAATTACTACCCTGTGTACTATGAGCCAGAACCTTACTATGACTATAATAGCTGTAACTACGCGGAACCTACTGACTACGACAGTACTAATTATAACATGTTCAACGAAAACCTTTGCATTGGGCAAGGACCAAGCGTATCAGAAGTGATCTATAGTGGACAGACAGACAACTTACCCCAACCCTCGTCTAGCCAAACCGAGGATTTTCAGATAGCCAGCCTTACAAAAAAGTTAAAATAGAGGTCAATCTGCAAACCCAAAGGCAACTACCCTACGTGCAGATTACTGAACCTCCTCTTAAGCTCTTATTGGATACTGGTGCAAACCAATCTTTTCTTAGCCCCGATGCAGCAAAGAAATACTACCCCCATCCGCAATTAAATTATGATCCTTTCCAAATAACTAATATACACGGCACTTCTAAAAGTGATTATTCCATAACAATACCGTGTTTCCAGGAATTCAATTGTACTAGTGACATAACGTTATTCCTATACAATTTTCACGATTTCTTCGACGGACTGATAGGGTTAGATTTGCTCACCCAATGGGAAGCTAAATTGGACCTTAAAGATTTAACAATAGTAACTAGCAACGCGTCCAATCCTATTAGGATGTATAACTCGCGAAACGTTAACCTCTATGAAGACATCATCCCCGCTAAGTCCTCTAAGTTACTTCGACTTCCTATCAACGTGAGTGATGGTGACGCTTACATACCTGAGCAGGTATTGTGTAACTGTCTAATCCACGAATGTATAACCTCCGTTAAGAACAATCGCGGTGTGATAGAAATCGAAAATCCATCCGATCACGACGTAATATTATCCTTAGACAGACCCGCGAATGCCGAACTGTTTAATGTTGATGGTGCTAGCATAGATCAGCAGCCCATGTCTGAGCGAACCCAGGAGGTTCTATCACGGCTACGCACAGACCACCTTAACCCTGAAGAGAAAGCTAATTTGACCCAACTTTGTGCTCAATACTCTGACATATTTTATTTAGATAATGAACCCTTGACATTTACTAACAAAGTTAAGCACTGCATAAAAACTACAGACGAAATACCTATATATACTAAAAGTTATAGATATCCCTTTATACATCGGCGCGAAGTCCAAGAACAAATACAAAAGATGCTAGATCAAGGGATAATACGACCTTCAGAATCTGCATGGAGCTCCCCTATCTGGGTAGTCCCAAAAAAGATGGATGCTTCTGGCAAGCAAAAGTGGCGAATAGTAGTAGATTTTCGTAAATTGAACGAAAAAACAATCGATGATAAGTACCCAATCCCTAACATCAATGATGTATTAGATAAATTGGGAAAATGTCAATATTTCACAACCCTTGACCTTGCATCTGGTTTCTATCAATGTGAGATGCACCCTCAAGATATACCTAAAACAGCATTTAATGTAGAGCACGGGCATTTCGAGTTCCTGAGAATGCCAATGGGACTGAAAAATGCACCTTCTACCTTTCAGAGGGTAATGGATAATGTGCTGCGAGGCCTTCAAAACGAAATATGTTTAGTTTATCTCGACGATATTGTCGTATTCAGCACTTCCTTGCAGGAGCACATTGTTAACCTCGAAAAGGTATTCCAAAGACTTCGAGAATCAAATTTCAAGGTTCAGATGAATAAATCTGAGTTCTTGAAGCTTGAAACTGCATATCTTGGACACGTGATAACCCGTGAAGGCATAAAGCCCAATCCGGATAAAATTTCAGCAATAGTTAAATACCCCATCCCAAAAACAACAAAAGAAATCAAACAATTTTTAGGACTTCTCGGTTATTACCGAAAATTCATACCGGATTTTGCCCGTATCACCAAGCCAATGACCCACTGTCTTAAGAAGGGCCAAAGAATATCATTAGATAATCCCGCCTACATTAAATGTTTCGAGACATGTAAGAATTTACTGACAAATGACCCCATACTTAAATACCCTGACTTTGAGAAAGAATTCATACTGACTACTGACGCAAGTAACTTCGCAATCGGAGCCATACTATCTCAAGGGCCCATAGGTTCTGACAAACCTATATCCTACGCATCTCGTACTCTTAACACCAGCGAGATCAACTATAGCACAATAGAAAAGGAGTTGCTAGCTATAGTTTGGGCTACTAAGTATTTCAGACCATACTTGTTTGGCCGAAAATTTAAGGTATTAACAGACCATAAACCACTCCAGTGGCTGATGAGTCTGCGTGAACCCAACTCACGCCTTACAAGATGGAAATTGAAATTGAGCGAGTACGATTTCAGTGTCATATACAAGAAGGGCAAAAGCAATACCAACGCAGACGCTCTCTCCAGAGTAGAAATCCATAATGAGGAATTAGACCAACTACTAGACGACTTACAATCTATAATAGGTAACCCATCAGAAAAACCACAAACATTACAGGGCTCTACAACAGCTACAGTGCATACTAGTGAAGAGAACCCGATCCTAGAAGTTCCAATTACCGATGAACCCCTGAATAAATTCCATCGGCAGCTTGTCATAACTATTGTAGGCGACGTAAAGAAGCGACCTGTTGTAACCAAACCGTTTGACACACACACCCGCGTTTCAGTACAAATTTCAGAATCAAATCTAGAACAGGAAGTTATTAATGTAATCAAGGAATATGTTAACCCAAAAGTTAAAACTGGTATGTTACTAAACCCCCCGCTTGCAATCTATTCGGTCATACCAATCATTCAAAATAATTTCAAAAATTCTTCTATGAACCTTGTACTTTGTAAAAGTGAAGTCGAGAATGTCAAAGAATATTTAAGACAACAGGAGATTATCAGTAGCTATCACAATGGCAAAACTAACCATCGTGGTATTAATGAATGTTTCCTGTCCCTTTCTCATCGCTATTTCTGGCCTAAAATGAAAGAACACATCTCAAAATTTATCGGAGAATGTACTATATGCGGGCAAGCTAAGTATGACAGAAACCCCATTAAGCCACAATTCAATCTCGTTCCCCCTGTGTCTAAACCTTTCGAAGTAGTCCATATGGATTTATTCACTGCCCAGAACGAAAAATATCTAACTTTCATTGACGTATTTTCAAAATATGCACAAGCATACATCCTGAGGGATGGTACAGCACTCAGTATCCTACAAGGGCTCCTAACATTTTGTACCCATCACGGACTTCCATTAACGATAGTCACCGATCAAGGCCCTGAATTTAATAACCAAATGTTTTCAGAGTTCACTAGGTTACATAAAATAACACACCATAAAACCTTGGCCCATACACCTAGTGATAACGGTAATATAGAACGATTCCATTCCACCCTTCTAGAACACCTACGTATTCTTAGCCTACAACGGAAAACAGAGCCCATTGTTAATCTCATGCCCTATGCACACATAGCTTACAATAGTTCCGTACATAGTTTTACGAAATGCCGACCATATGACCTTATAAATGGCCATTTCAATCCTCGAGATCCTATAGATATTGACATCACCGGACATCTAATGCAACAATACCTACAGACACATAAAGACCGAATGAAGACAGTGTATGAACTAATACACGAGTCTACCACCGCTGAACGCGAGGCCATCATAGAGAACCGAAATAAAAATCGCGAGCCGGAAGTAGAATACCAACCCCAACAACAAGTTTTTATAACGAACCCATCAGCCAATAGGCAAAAGATAGCCCCAAGATACACCCAAGATACTGTATTAGCGGATTTGCCTATCCATATCTATACAACAAAAAAACGCGGTCCGATTGCAAAAGCTAGATTGAAAAGAATTCCCAAATCTGCAAAATTGTTACAGGTTACTTCTAACTCTAACCCTGACCCGAGCGCAAGAAGTTCAAGTTGACAGCCTAGAAGATGGACCTGGACTCTTACCCTTCAAACTGGGACCTACTAGACTAGTAACACATGACCACTCCTTTCTACAATACATTGAGCTTAGTAACATAGAGAACCATATTGAGCTAGTTAAACATCAAATCGTAGAACTAAAAGCTAAATTACCTAATGACACCTATCTAATATTTGAAAACCAGATAAATTACTTAAGTGATAAAATAAATAAAACTACGTACGAACTAGATAGTTTAGAACCCCATCGTCTGCGGAGAGGTCTCATAAACGGTCTAGGCTCTATGATAAAAAGTATAACAGGAAACCTAGATTACACAGATGCCATTAACTACAATAAGGCCATTGAAACCCTTGAAACCAATCAAAAGAAATTATTTAGTAATTATAATACCCATGTTAGTTTAAACAAAGAGTGGATGGCTCATCAGGTGAGTTTATTAGTTAGCCTAGTAGAAAATCAAAAGAATCTTAACCGTACTTTGAATATGTTATTAGATGATGAAATCCATAAAAATAATAATCTAATTAAGTACGCTAAGTTAGCTCAACTCTTATCGATTATCACTAATAATATAGATGAACTCTCAAATGAATTGCGTAGAATAGAAGATATATTGGCGTTCACTCGCACATCAAGTGTTCATCACTCGATGTTGAGAGTCGATATCCTAGGTAAGCTTATTAGAAAACTTAAGGAATTATATAGTAACGAACAATTATTAGACATAGATTTAAGAGAGTATTATAATGTCATACACGCAGGTTCATATTATATGAATAGGCAAATAGTTATAGTTTTCAAGTTCCCAATACTTTCAACAAAAACCTATGATCTATATAAATTACCCATAGTACCCAATCAATATAACCGAATCCTAATACCCCCTCATCCTTTACTAGCAACCAACGGTAAAGAGTACATGTACATAGAGGCAGAATGCCCGAAGATACAATCTCGATACCTATGCCAACCAACAACTTACCAGCAAATTAGATCGGGTCCTGACTGTATCCAGACACTCATCGCCAAACAAGCTATCGATGACTCCTGCCAGCAGATAACTGTCACACTTACAAGGGAAACGATAGAAAAGCTGGATGACAGACATTACATAATAACTCTTCCACGGCCAACCAAAGTACGATTTACATGCGAGCGAGATGAATACCGAATCCTGCACCATAGCCATCTAATTACATTACCACTGCAGTGTTCTGTACAAACAGATGACTTCACCATTTACAACTTTCAAGATCGAGTCGAAGGACAACCTGTCAAAATACTCAATATCCCGGACAACCCGGAGCTACCCATCCCATCTCAGCCAGCGATAACTCTCAACTCCATCGACTTGAAGATGCTGCGAAACATTCAAGATAGAATTTTATCCCAGAAGACCTTGGAACTGGACGAAGTAAATACAGCATCCCTATATCACACTACCGTATCACTATACGTGTTCCTGAGTATTACAGCAATCACAGCTACAGTTATGATATGCCGCAGATATATGAAACAAAGAATTGCACAAGTGATGTAAAGCGCCGACACAGCAGGACGTGCAAGCCTCGACGCCCGCGCGGTCACCGGACGCCTCGGCCACTTGGGCTTCATACTTCGACCCATGCACTTTAATTGTAATTAGTCGTAATTCTATTTTTAGATTCATTTGTAACTTCTATGTTTTAATAAATTAGTATTTTAAATTTTGGTTTTTTTTGAGACCTCCGACTCGCTAGACCATAATTCGTTCAAACAAACAAACAAACAAACTCTTCCGCTTTATAATATTAGTATAGATATGCTATGTAAATGTCATTTGACTGTTTTGTTACATTATTTCCAATAAATCTACATAATACATTTTTTTTTCAGTGAAGTTGTTGACCCCCAATTACTGACGGGAACTACATCTAAAGAAGATCCTTATGAACCAGTGCACGGTCGACGCATTATTGAGATACACAACTTTTCTGTATCCACGTGCATTGAACTTTGTATCATTCCTTATTAGTGGTATATGATGTTGAAGACTAGATTACATAGTAAGAAGTTGAATTGAGGTTTTATTTTAATGCCACGCGTGATAAAAAAAAAACCGGCCAAGTGCGAGTCGGACTCGCGCACCGAGGGTTCCGTACAAACCTGCAAGGTTTAGTATTTGGTATGAATTTCAATTTAATACCTCTACGCGTTTATGAGGAAATGGGTAGTAAGTTTAAAATTATTAAAAAAAAATATATTATGTGATGTAACTAAAAATTTATGGTTTTCGTAATTTTTCCTTTATCTATGCTATAAGACGTTGCTTCGTACCAAATTTCAAGATTCTGAGTTCACGGGAAGCACCCTGTAGGTTTTGATTCCCTTGCAAGTGTCGAAAATTTGCGGCATAAACGGCTGTATCTTTTGATTGCGTTGGCTTAGAAGTTTGATTTTTTCACAGCTTCAAGGGACAGTAGACCTGAGTAATTGATATAAATTTCAGCTTCATACCTCCACGCGTTCCTGAGAAAAAGGGTCTTGACAGACGGACGGACGGACGGACAGACGGACAACAAAGTGATCCTATAAGGGTTCCGTTTTTTCCTTTTGAGGTACGGAACCCTAAAAATAACAATGAATTAGTCATAAATTTGTTTGATAATAACATGCCTGCAAATAACCAATTCTGCGGTCTATACGTGGTTAGCTGGTTTGTTGAACGTGACACATTGACAATCCAGCTGAATATTAAGCTGTTTAACAAAACCGAGCTGTAATGCCAAACAACGAGAGGTTTAGTGAATTAGCGGTTTATACCATCCAACCTCGTATATTATAAATAATAAATTAACTGTGTGTCTGTTTCCATGCAGACGAAGTCGCGAGCGACTAGAAAGACTAGGAAAGCTAGAAGTAGTATAATATAAAAGATGTTGTTATGGATAAGGGATTTGGGATTCAAAGGGAAATGCCGATACCGTGGTTATAGCGCTTTATTGGTAAAGCTGAACGCTAACACGAAGTTGAAGTTTCCGACGCGCTGTTGCCACGAACGACCCGTTGGTATGACGCTCGGCAGGCTGACACGTCGTGTAGACCAAAAACAGTTTATTTCAGGCCAATGTTTTCTTAACAGAAAACTAAATTTTGAATGCCTTGCGACGGCGGCGTTAATAATAACAGTTCGAGATATAGCCACGTATCGTCCGTATTTTGTCTCTTTCTAACATTTGTGTCAAGTGTTGTGAGAAAGAGACAGAATAAGGATTATCTTAATTTATGTTAAAAAATAAGGGGATTAGGTTTAAGCTACATTAATTTAAATACCGATAACCACAAACAACATAAATAGGAAGTCGATAAATAATAATTTCTCTATAAAATTTAAATTTCCGAAATTCTGGAGCCGCCGTAAAATACAGAATAGGGCCATCCGTAATCAGTCATCAGAATAAGGACGTCAGCGGGCTGGCAAAGTGAGAGAGGCGCGCTGCGCGGGGCCCCGCCCGTGTATTAGCCACTTAGTCTGCTTCACCACCTCAAATACCTAAACGTCCGCTATAAGAGCGCCTTCAACTAGATTTTATTTTTTTGGATATATTCATCTAATGCTTTTACTAAGCATTAGATGAATAAAAGCCTTTTGTTACTAAATTTCAGGCCTCCACTGTCAGTGTAACAACATATACTCGTAATCGTGACTCCGTTGCAAGTGAAGGTACACTCATAGCTGAAGAGAATGGTGACCTTAGTATGGCACTTAGCGACTTGTTCCCTTCAACAAGTGTCAACCAGAGATTTCCAGACTTTGACCGAAAAACATTGTTAGAAACTTCGGCCATTGGAAAAAGTATACTGAGTTTTTATACTACTAATAAAAAATTGGATACAAAAAGAAAAAATCGCTTAACAGATATTATCATTAGGCAATTATTTACATATATAATTAATTAGTGAGTATTGATTGACAGATCTTTAGCCAGTTACTGTGCGTAATAAATTATTATAGATAAAATTACCTTTTTCAGGCGACTTACTTATTATGACTACAATATATTAACTGGAAAAATTATCACTTTATTCCTAAAGAGTGTCCTGGTACATATTTTACCAGGCCGGTAAAAAAGTCTTTCAAGCTTAACTTTCAAGGTTAAAGAAAACTCATCTTTGTTTTATTTAAATTTAGTATAATTTATATGATTTTATTACTCTATTAGTTCATTATTTAAAGGTATAGTATCGAAACATAAAAAAATATTTCCAGGTACTTTATCGAATATGACACTTTCAAAATTTTTCTACCATAAAGTCCAACGTAAAATCCCTAAAGAGTCACTTTCGATAAACTTTGATGAAATAGTTCCATAGTATAGAATCGAAAAGGTCAGTTTTGATTATTCTTATTAATTGATGATCGTAATAAAGTATTGAAACTAGCATTTCTCAGAAACCATCAAGAAATTTAATGCAAAGGTATTATATATTCGTTTATTAATATCATTTTAGTATACATCTCAAATTAATCGCAGTTAGCTCCATAAATGTCAATTTTGTACACGAAATAAACATCAAAGCGCTCTCCTGTAAAGTACTAGTTTCTAATTCGATATTATACGTAGGGGCAGTCGATATGATCGAACACACATCACTCAGCAAAAATTAAGAGAGTTTGGCTAGGAGGTGTTAATGCATCCGCCGTATAGTCCTGACCTGGCAACTTCAGATTTCCACCTGTTTCGGTCTCTTCATAATTCTTTAGGCAGTGTCAGGTTAACATCACGAGAGGACTGCCAAAACTACTTGACGCAGTTTTTTGATCAGAAACCCCAAAATTTCTATAGCAATGGGATCATGTCCCTACCTATAAGATGGCAAAAAGTTAACGAGCAAAATGGTACTTACATACTTTAGTTAAATGTAAATAAACTATATTAAAAAATGTTTTGAATTTTCATATAAAATGCGAAAAGACTTTTTCCCCAACCTATTATATTGCATGTATCGTGTATTTTTAGGCTTACTAGAATCTAAGCTAGAAGTAATAAAGAAGGATATGCCAGTTGTGCCACAGTTAACAGAACACACCCAGCCGCTCGGCGTCAATAGTGACGTCATAAGGAAAGCCAGAAGCGTAACCGTCGTACCTGAACCGATTAAAAGGATCATCGACAGTATCGACCATGTAAAGTTTGAAGACAAGCTTTTCCTGCCCGCCATCGCCAAGGACCCAGTTAATAGGTGGAATAGAAGGGTTCCAAGGCCAGAGTCGGTTATTCTGAGCACATTACGCGCAACCGTGGAGACGTTGGCGAATCCGGAAACTCCACTTCGCACTAGGGAAAAGTTCAGAGCAAATAACCCAATCCCTGAATGTATTTGGCGTGATAATCTACTGGCTAATGCTGATGAAATAATTCTGGCTAATTATAACTTAGTCGATGATTTTTACAGACTCTCTGTTAATCGCTCCCTACCTATCTGCACTGCAGAAGCACGTCCCGAAACTGGTGGGGGGGACTTTAGACTTCAAATCTACAAGGAAGGTCTCACTATTGATTAGTAACCAGATGGAGACCCTAGAAGCACCAGACAGGCTCGATAACGAAACGCTCGATGCCTACTACCGCCGATGTGTACCAGAAGGAAATACCACATGCGTGATGACCGGGCTGCAGCATACAATGTCACAAGTGACTACGCAGGAATCTGCCAGATAATGTATGCCATCTAACCCTTAGATTAACCTTGCCCGGAGAATAATAGGCAAAGGTAGCACCCACATATCAAATGCATTTTTTCGTTTGGTTATGGCCAGAAATGTAGTTATAACACAGAAATATTTGGAGAGAGGCCACACCCAAATGGAAGTTGACTCTAGGAGGCCAAAAAAGCATCAGTTGACAGAGTGAATTCTCTCTATGAATCCCGTCAACCAATCTCCAAATCTAAGTATCTTACAAGAGCTGAAACGTGTCTTATAACTTTGATAATTCAGTATTGAAAAATATCATAACATTTTAAATATAACAGGAAGTTAAAAATTTATCTTTTTCAAGGTAAAACATAAAAATTTATCCCGAATTTATTTTTTTATTGCCCTTAAATGGGTTCCCTTTTTAGCTGTAGAGCTTTTTTAGTTGCAACACTTTTGAAATGTCACAATTCTACGAAATAAAAAATCAGACTTTAGAGACTGTCACACTTTTTATGATGACTTGCCTTATATAACTAAATAATATTTTTAATATGTACTCGTATGTTACATGTACAAATTCTGTAATGATAGTGATTTTAATGAGAGTTATAGACTGACGAGACTGTTGTATTACGATTACATACATGCGGTGTTTATAATACCACCCAAACTTTACTATATATTTTTTTTACTTTTATATATTATGAAGATGGGATGATAATTTTGCATGAGAAAAAGAAAAGAAAAATTAAAAGTCTATTTGTAAGAATTTTAATACACCGCACTTGTTCAAATAATTATGTTTATTAAGAGAAATATTATAGTTTTGTTTCAGTATTACACGATATGTATAAACTTTTTGGTAATATACCTACAGTATTCGTAGGTTTTAAAGAGGCTGTTTTGTAAAAGATATTTTGAGACTCATTATAATGTGGAAGTTATAAGAAATATGTGTATTTTATAAATTAAGTATAATACTCGTAAATACTGTTTTTATTTTTATTAATACTTTATTTGATGAGAAGATTTTTAAGTTTCAGAAGTTACTTTTGTTTTTTCGTAATAAATTCAATTTTGTGATAAAAACGTTTAATTTCAATTACTAAGTTTGTTCCTAACTTGATACTGTAATTCAATCAAGATTTTTTTTTAGGTTTTCAGGATTTTATTGGGTTCTTCAAGAAGAGCCTACTCGTAAAGAGGCTGATAGGAAAATTATTAAGGAAGTTATATCATCATACAGCTGTAAATATGATATACTGCACAATATCAAGGTTACCCAAGGTAATATAGAGATTTTGGGCATTGCACATGCCACTATTGGGCAAAGATGTAATCCTATGTGGCATGAAATGAGGCTAGGCCGCATTACTGCAAGCAATTTTGAATCGTGATTGCTGCTGTGCAGCTTAACATGTACATATCTTTGCACAAGTTTTGCATTTGTTATGCTGAGTCTCAAGGACACTACCAATACTTTATCGCCTGATGGACTTGTTGGAGATAATGCCATAGTGGTGGTGAAATTACCATTTAAACACAGAATGAGTACTCGAAAATGATAGAAATTACTGTTTTGATACTAATAAAAAATTTAAAACAAATCATGGATCACATCACGCTTTTAGCGTTAAGTCCGCCAATTGTACCATGTTTTTTTTATTGTGGAACAATTATTTTTTTTAAATAAATAAATGGATACTACCACCAAATACAGAGTCAACTGTCGATTTTGAATAGATCAATATGATATTTTATAGTCTGTATCACAAAGGTAACCATCATTTTGCCTGTAGAAAAAGACCCAAATTGGGAATAAAACCTATTAAAATTTTATGAACAATTTTTTGACCGATTAATGTCCTAAGTTTAGCCTATGTTTTTGTCTTTTATTTACATCACGGGTCACCAATTAGTTTCGCTCGGGGTCCGTTTTAAGAAATGAAATTACGATTGCAGTCCGCACAAATTTCTTTAGAAAAAAATATTTACATACACAAATGATGCATTGTCAGTCTAACACTTGCAGCGCAGAGTGTGAACTGCCTGAGTCTGGTTTAATTCGGGGTCTGAGACAGTTCAGAAACAACACAATAGATACCCTGGATTTTGGATCAGAAAGGGTTGTTGTTGTATCTAGCTTTAGCTAGATACCCGTTAACTACCTACATTTGGCATTAATGTTACCGAAGCGAATTGTGACATTAAAATACTATCAGCATATGGTATAGAACCATGCACAAGCATGCCAAAAGCCATTAATAGTTGTATTACAGTCAACCACTGTCACATCAACTAGGTTAATTGTGGGCGCAGATAGCTAAGATTACGTTTTTTGTACCAAGAGATTTTGTGACTACGCTCTTGGTACGAGTCCGGCAATCTCACCGGCAACAAACAAACACACAAACAACCTACGCAGTCTGCTACCACCCTGTATATAGGTACAGGGACCTATTTTAACCTAATTATGAGTTGAATTGAATTATAACTAACTAAATACCTAACTAATCTAACTAATTGTAAGGCTCACCGCTTCCATGCAGTCTTCAGGCAGCCTCGCCTGGCCTTCGCGTCGATCCTGCGGTCCTCCTCAGGGGTGGCGACGGCCTCAGGTCTCTTCATGGATCCCCAGTCAGTGGTGCGGAGAGTTGGGTCCCTACAATAACCTAACCCCATGAGCTCATGTACTTGCCCCAAGATGAATACGTCGTATTTATTACCCCACTTCTCCAACACAATAATTTTCTTGTTCTTCTTTAACTTTAACTTCACGATTATTCACATACAGTATCACAAACTAACAATTTTCAAAGCGCATGGCACGCGTTTCACATTTGACACACAAATCAATGTTCTTTACGTAATACAAACAATTTCGGCTCCCCGCCGTTCAAATGAATTGGCCACCAAACAATTACCGACGATTCTCCACGAAACTTTTGATTTTATATATCAAAATTACAAACTTAATGCTTCCAAAGCACGCGGATGCCACACCCGGTATTACATTTCACAAAGGCAAGTCCATTATAATGGACTCGCCCGCAACTTGACATAAAGACAATGAATATTTTTCTGGTCGGGCAAAGACAAACCGCGCACGGGAAATCGATGAATCGATAATCTTGCCCGTGTTTGTGGAGATCACACGCAGATGGCGCTAGTCTCCTAACAAAGCACTTTTATTCAAAACATTAATAAAAATTAAGAGTAATTGCTCTCTTGAAACTGAATATGTCGCTTGTCAAATGGCAAAAGAAGGTAACAAATGGGATGTGAGGGAAAAAATAGAAGAGAAAGAGACATATAAAATAAATGACAATATCTTGATTCGATAATTTATCAGGAAAAGGTGGGTGTATTATGTAGGTTAAATAGAAAATATACATTTTGGAAGCGACACTAGCTATGATATAAACTTTTTCAAAACTTACAAAAAGCCATTGAAATTTAAACTCACTAAACAAGCAGATCGTGATATTCTATTCAAGGAAGTATGCCTGACTCAAAATTTTAGAAATTCTAAAGAATTTGGTTTGGATATGATACATAGGGCGCACTGTAAGTTTCCGGAACTGGCCACTTACATAAACAATATTTAAAAATTGAAAATTTGAAAATTGAACTCTTTGGCTGTAGAATGCAGTTTGTTTCATCTGACTGTCTTTTGTTTTTACCTTGTGGCGCCATTTAAAAAATTGTGTGTCTGCATCAACATGGATTTAACTCAGGAAAATTTTCGTAGTATGATTTTCTACGGTTTTAAGTGTAATTTGACAGCTCAACAGAGCATCGCTCGGCTTGAAACAGCTTTTGGCAATGAAGCACCATGCAAGACAACTGTTTATAGCTGGTTTGCAGAATTCAAGCGTGGTCGTATCAATCTCAGTGACGAATCTCGCGATGGTCGGCCGTCCACCGCTGTGACCAACAAAAACATCAATGCTGTGCGCCGTATGATTGAAACAGACAGGCATGTGACCTACCATGAAATTCGCGCATCCTTAGAAATAGGCATGAGTCAAATACAATTAATCCTACACAAACATTTGGGTGTGAGAAAGCTGTGCTCGCGGTGGATCCCACACAACTTGACCGAGGCTCAAAAAACGGACCGCGTCACTTGGTGCAGTGCCATGCTTACCAGATTCAGCGAAGGTGCGTCAAATTTGGTGTGGGACATAGTAACAGGTGACGAAACATGGATTTATTGCTACGATCCCAAAACAAAGCAGCAATCGAGCGTATGGGTCTTTCAAGATGAGCCGAAACCAACCAAAGTGGCGCGCGTGAAAAGTGCATATAAGCGGATGATTGCTTCTTTTTTTAATAAAACTGGACACGTGGCTACTGTTGCTTTAGAGAATCGTCGTACAGTGAATAGTGACTGGTACACGACCATTTGTTTGCCGGAAGTTATTGACGAACTCCGTAAAAATAACCGTAAACGCCGTATCATCCTGCACCACGACAATGCTAGTTCTCACACGGCCAGACAGACAAACGACTTTTTGAAGGCGAAAAATGTAGAACTCATGAGTCATCCTGCATACAGTCCCGACCTGGCACCTTGTGACTTTTTTCTGTCTCCAAAAATTAAGAACCAATTACGCGGTCAACGATTTTCATCACCAGAAGAGGCTGTCGAGGAGTATGAAAAACACGTTTCAGAGGTCACCACAGAGGAGTGGCACAAAAGTTTTCAAAACTGGTTTCATCGAATGAAAAAGTGCATAGACGCCAAGGGAGATTATTTTGAAAAACAATAAATTAATTTTGTACCTTTAATAGTATTTTTTCATATTCATTCCGGAAACTTATAGTGCGCCCCACGTAGTTTTGGTGTTTTTTTTATTTATAATAGTTTTGGTATTATTGTAGAAGAGTCAAAAGACTGATTCGCAATATTGATCTCGATTCATAGTGCCATTATTTTTTTTAAGAGTAACTAAGTAGGGAAAACTTGTTAGAGGGAGACTGTTTATTAATACTGTTTGCATGATTAAATAATAGTTATTCATGCAATTGTGATATAATAAGGGGTATTAAAACACGAATGTGGGTTTTTGATAGTAGTATCACATGAGTGTTTTAATACCTAATTATGAACAGTTGCATACAAATGATACAATACTTTATCTTCACCCATGATATGAATCCTCTATAAAAAGTATAACCTTCTGCTTTACATTTTACCAAGGCAATTAATTTTGAATATTTTGAGATATCCACGTTGTGATTAATACTTAAGCTCTGGTTTCCTAGGATAGCGGTGCCGTCATAGAGCGGTGAATGACGTCACTAGAACGTTGTCTATGTAAACAAAATGGCGCGGTTTCCTAGAGAGCGTTAACTGACACCGTAACGTCAAAAAGCGGTGCCGCCATTTGCATGACGGCCGTCTTGTCGGAGTCAGACAGTTTCGTGAACGTTTTATTGATAGCGGTGAAGCAATTTTCAATACGTATTTGTGTTTTTTGACGTACAAAATGAGTTCCAACTCTTGGAGCAGCGAGGACGACGAAATTTTAATAGATTTCGTACGTAACCATGAAGCTATTTATAATATAAAAAGTAAAGAGTACAGAAAAACTCAATTGAAACAGAATTGGTGGCGTGAAATTGGAGTAATTTTAAATAAAACAGGTGAATACAATTTACAAAAAGTTTTTTAATTATCTATTTTCATTTCACATTACAGTACTCAATTACTTATATAGCTTGAACAATTTACGAAAGGATGTCTGACAGTTTTGTTTTTGTTTGATTGATAGTATGGAAAGTGACGCGATTTGAAAACAGTCAGGCATCCTTTCCTAAATGGTTGAAGCTATAGGTACATTTATGTTATTTAAGAACGGCCTAATGTTGTGTTGCATAATTAAGTTGCCACTCAATAGCCCCTGGTCCATTGAAGTAATTTTTCAATGTTTCTCGTATTTGTATAGGATTCGTTTGGGCTCGAACATTGCGATTTGCCAGAGGTATTAAATTTTCAGAAGGTAATGAAAGTGAGTCATCAACATGGTTTTGACCAGGTGCCAGTACTTTTGCTTCCCGTAATATATTATATAAAATACAAGCGCTCACTACTAGTTTGTCTGTCACAGCTGGGGCAGTAGCAATAGGTACGAAAAATAATCTGAAGTAACCACATAAAATTCCAAATGTATTTTCTGTAGTTCTTCGAGCTCGTGATAATCGGTAATTATATACGGCTTTTGTTACATCATGGATTGATTGCTGTCTAGGATAGGGTTTCATCAAGTTTTCGTGAAGAGCAAAAGCTTCATCTCCCACTAAAACATGTGGTATCACATCATTTGTTTCAGGTAGGGCCTTTGATTCTGGTATATTGAATGTTTTATTTCTTATATTCTGCCCTATTTTACTTTTTAAGTAAATACCAGCATCTCCTTCTCTTCCATAAGAACCAACATCGATGGCTATAAATTTACAATCCGCATCGACGACTGCTAGCAATACCATTGAATAGTACTCCTTGTAGTTGTAATATAATGATCCACTATTGATGGGAGCCTTCATTCTTATGTGTTTCCCATCAATTGCTCCCACGCAGTTTGGAAAATTCCACTTCAATAAATACTGGTCGCTGATTCTTTTCAGTTGATGATCTGTTGGCATTGGTATAACTAATTGGAGCATATTTTTCTTAATGGTAGTACTAACTTCTTTTATTATAGCGCTTATCCAGGTATGGCTTACTCGATACTGAAAGGCAAGCGAACGATAAGACTCTCCTGTGGCCAAGTGCCTGAAATAAAAAATGAATGTAATTAATCTTAGGATTTGTTACTTACTATATAATATATTACTAAAAGATAGTTTGTTTTAGGGTAAGACTCTATATATTCTTTGTTATAGTTACAAATTAAATAAACTTTTTACAGATTCCGATTGCTCCAAAAGATGGTGTTACATACGAGACTATTATATACGACGTAGAGGAAAACCAGGTACTGGTTCAAGCGGAGAAGCAGCAAAGAAAAGATCTGATCTCCTGTCATTCTTGGACAGCCTTCCTTCGTCCCAAAGAAGCAGCATTACTAATGTTGTAGAGAAAACTCAGGAGATGATAGTGTGATAATGGAAAACACTCATGATATCAGCGAAAGAATACAAACCCCGGAAGACGGTACTATAATAATGGAAAATAATGACAACAGCGAAGACACACAATTAAACACTCAGGAAATAGAAGATAATAAAGGAAAAGAAAAATATAATAAAGCTAAGAGTGATAAGAAAGGGAAACATAATGCACGCAGTCAAGAACGTCTGAACCTACTTAAGCTAATTGCTGATCGAAATTCTACTCCAAGTGGATTAGATGAAAATGATCTCTTTTTTGGTTCAATGGCAAAAATAGCAAAGAAGCTGCCACCTTACGAGCAAATACAATTAAGGTTGCAAATAGGATCATTAGTTGGTAATGCTCAATTACGCCAAATTTCAAACAATTTACCTCAAGACAGTGCCTTATCTCCAAGACCCAGTACTAGCAATAGTGATTATTATGCAAATCTTGTTCCTTCGCCAATGCCTACCACAAGTTCTCCAACTAGTAGTGCTTCACTTGTAGCTCCTTCTCCGCAAGACACTTCACTGATAACAGTTGATGAACAGCCAGGCACTCGTTTAATTACAATGGATGAACAAGGACAAATATATATAGTTTAACAAAACTGATAATATTAAATAAATATAGGATAAAAAAATGTTTTTTTATTGACTTACCTAAGAAGTATACAGAGTTTTTGTTCTGGGCTTATTGGTTTTGTGTGTCTGTTGTATGGTTTGTAATTCAAATCATATCTTATGTGGTTAAGTACGTAATCAAATAACTGTGGTGTAAGGCGAAAGTATTCTCTGAATTTCTCTTCATTGCTTAGTAAACGGCGACGTACTAAAATCTCAAATGCACCTTCTGTACCACGAGAGTTGAATAAATCGTCTTCCTCCATACGAGTATTTTCCTCTTCTGATGATAGTTCATCCTCCAAGTAAATTACTAAAGCTAAATCAAGATCGTCCATTTTCTCTCATGGATACTTTTAGTTTGACGTTTGTTTCTAAAACTGACGGTCGTGGACGTGACGGTTTGGTCGTGGAACTTTCCACATGTCGACACCGTAAAGACGGCCGTCTTTTTGCGTCCGTTATATTACGACCGCTCTATGACGGCACCGCTATCCTAGGAAACCAGAGCTTTAGTGTACTTTTGAGCATTGAATAGAAGGTCCATAGGGATGAAGATTTGAATTTTTCGGATAATTCTTGAAAATATACTATTATCACATCTTCAGAAAATGATGTAAGTACTACTTCTTTGATATTGTCCAATTAATGAAATCTTGGTACGCCTTTTCATATTGTTTTCTCGACTTTTCTGGTAATAATTGGTTAGAAATGTCCTTTGCTGCATTAGAAATATCTGGTGGTGTAAGTATTATCAAAGCTTGTATCACTCATTTTTGTAAACAACAAAGTAATAATTTTTTGAAATGCTATTTACGAACAAAAATGGCAGGATGCGACGTAAATTCAAATAACATGTTTTTATTTTTAAATTTCGGATCTGTGGTAGTGATACGCGCGTGCAAGACAATTGTGCAATTTTTCAAACGCGGAGTCACTAATCGAACGTTTTTTTGTAAGGAAAAAATCATTCGTTTACGTGAATCCGCGTTTCATAAATGGCGCTTATGGTTATTTTTTTTTAATAAAAAAAGAAAGATTTGCGTTGCATAATGAAATTTAGTACAACATTATATCACGCGTTTGGATGATATTATGGTTACTATGACACTGGTTGTTATAATGTTGGCAATAAGCTCACTGTTTCAGAAACTTTTATAGAGGATTTATAGGATGGCTGTAGATAAATATAGAAATATACCTGGTCCGCTTTTTTTTTATTTGTCACCCCTGATCGAGCCTTTATGTCCCTCTTACCCCGAATTGATTTAATGTTTTTTTCATTCCAAATGATACCTTATCTTTTCAATAGTAAGATCTAATATTGACTGAAGCAGTTTTACTAGAAATTAACGAACATTTTGATTCAAACTCCAATCTTAAGAAATACAATGATTGTCCTTCTTACCCTATGTGCCCCTCATATGGGGAAGAACCAAGAGGTACGTTTGGACAAACTTGACATTTACGTCAATATCTTCGTAAGAACTGTTATTAGCAAAATGATATTAAGCCCACGGGAAGCTTATACATAAAGGCAAGTTTTGTGTGTTTCAAAGATCTTAAAAGTTTTTAGCTGTTCTTTCTAGCAATCAAAAGATTTAACCGAACATAAAGTATGTTCCTTTTACCCCAGCTGACCTTAAACAAGTTGGTAAACTATTATGGCCGCTATGTTTTGTCATTGTATACAGCATACAAATATTTTATTAAGACGAAAATACGGCGACTTCAAAAATGCGGCGGCTACAATTAGTTGTATTTGCTTAGTTAACAATATCTTTGACATTCTCTACTCTCGTAATATGTGTCAGATTGGATACAAAAAGCCCTTATTATTGAAGCGTGGGAATTTCTCAGCAAGCTCAGTTCCAGCAACTATTTAATGATGTGCCTCAGTTGCTTCAAATTCGCAATAGTTTTCAAGTTTTAGCAGCATATTATACAATTAAGAACTGGGGACCTAAATAAAAGGCTGGCAACACTATTGAAAGTATCTAGAAGAACTCTTGAAAAATGGCTAACTCGAGCCCGCAACATTCAAACTGAACATTTTGTTCCGCAGCATATAGGCTTAACACGTTCCGGGACAGTACGTCGAGAGGCGGCGGCAAATTCCTATATATTACGACACAACGTCTGTCGACGGCTGATTTTGAGCTTCGAAATATGACAGCCCGTCGAGCAACGGGCGTCGACCATAGAATATATAGTAGGCTGACGTATTAGTGTCGTATTACAAGAACTTAGAACTATCTAGTGTCATATCGTGAAGTTTTATGAGCACACAAGTAAACTACACGCACACATGCAAACTTGCCTCGTGTTGTGACACAACGGCCTGGGCCGGGTGCGCGTATACGCATCCCCCCACTTCAGTCGGAACTGTGTCACAGCGCGGGAGCCTCGCGTCGCTCGAGTCAACGCCACACGATCGCAAAACGTAGGTATTATTTCATAATTACTTGTATTTTATAATTGTTTTGTTATAAAATGTGTTCACGAATAAGTACAAACGTATAAAATGTAAATATTGTTGTTAAATCTTGTCGAAATCCTTGTATTTCTATAGTGTTAAAGATTATACCTATTATCTGTAGGTAGGTACCAGTATGTTATTTCTGCAATCTTTGTATTACTGTGGTGTTAGTGGTTATACTTACTATGCTTACCTTTTCGTAGATGTCTTCTAGACGAAGAAAACGGTCACCGGTGCCCGAAGAAGAAGTATCAGAGTCTGAAGATCATGATCCTTTTTCCGACGGGGATGGAGAATACGGATCCGACAGAAATTATGAACCCCCAGAAGACGAGTCTGACTCCCGTGATAGTATTTTTGACACCAGAAATCGGATGCGAAGGAGTTTGTCCCAAGGCGACTCGGATGAAGAGGATTCTCAGGCAGCTGATGGTGATAATGCTGAATCTTTGCATTCGCAAGAGGATCATAGTCAAGGTACTCATTCCAATCCTAGTGCTCAAGTAAGTGAATGTAGTGATGATATGGATGTTTCAATAGACGGCGACAATAATATTCAGAATTCTCAAAATACGAACGATGTTGAAGGCGGCGATGCTCAGATTGCTCAGTCTACCCAAAATTCTGGTGCTGAAGATGGCGAGGAGACTGAAGCAGCAGATAATAATGAAGCAGGTAATCTACAACAAGACACCGCCAGTAATCATTTGAGGGTAAGTGATCAGTCAGAAAATTTGTTTCAAAACAATGAGACACCAGCATCAGTCCGAGAACCTAGACGACCAGATACCCCTGTAAATGTAGATGAATGGGAAGACGTGGTTGATGATATCCCCGAGTTCTCTTTTGATTCTACTTTTGTGGGTCCCACGTTCGAAATAGATGGGAATTCCACACCGATGCAAATATTTAGCCAGATAGTTAATGAGAATATTATTGAATATTTGGCCGAATGCACAAACACTTACGGCGCTAACTTGTGTAACAAAAACCGGCCTCATACTAGAAACAGTCGTAACAAAAGCTTTAAACCGACTACGATTGAAGAAATGAAACAGTTTTTGGCACTTTCATTTTTACACGGTCACATACAGATCCCTGTTTCACGAAAATTGTTTACGCATGACGATCCTTTATACTACCACCCCATATTCAGCCATGTCATGTCAGGTCGCCGTTATAACCAAATATTACGATGTTTCTGTGCCGCTGAATCGGGAGCTGAAGGAAAAGATAAAGTTGATCACTTTGCGAATTCTCTTACACAAATATTTCGGCAATCCTTAAACCCAGGAATTGATTTGTCTTTGGATGAATCGTTGTTACTCTTTCGAGGACGTCTCCAATTTAGACAATACATCAAGTCTAAGAAAGCCCGGTATGGAATTAAGTTTTACGTACTCACGACTGATGACGGTTATGTGTTAAACCTTAAAATGTATCATGGAAGCGAGGATGCGACTGATGCCGATGGAGAACCTGGAAAGAAAGTCGATAAGCTGGTGTTACGGCTCATGCGTCCTTATCTCTTGAAAGGACACCATCTGTATATGGATAACTTCTATAATTCCGTAACATTATCACAGAAACTTCTTGATCTTAAGACGCACACGAATGGCACATTGCGCACAAACAGAAAAGACAACCCCAAAGAATTGATCGCAAAAAAACTTAAAAAGGGTGAGCATTTTTGGTTGAGGAAGAAGAAAGTTTATGTGAGCAAATGGAAGGACAAGAGGCCAGTTCTTGTCCTCACTACGCGGGAACATCCAGAGATGGTTGAAGTTCGAAACCGGCATGGAAAAAGATCTATGAAGCCCATAGAGGTCGCCTCATACAACGCACATATGTGTGGAATTGATCGTTGTGATCAGATGATAAGCTATTATTCTTCTCCACGCAAAACCATAAGATGGTACAAAAAGGTTTTGTTCCATTTGTTGGACATTGCTCTCTGGAACTCCTTTTATTTGTTCAGGAAGTATGTGAAGCAAAATAGCAAATATGAATTCGTCACCTACAGAGAAGAAATTATAAGAGAGATGTTGAAGCTAGAGAAAGACACTAAGGCAAAAGACTTGATGACAAGAAAAAAGAATGACTCCCGACGTTATGGTCCTGGACAAGTTGGCCAAGCAGCTGCCTTTCCCATAAATTCAGGGCACTGGCCAGTCCGAATTGAGGCACCCCCAACAGGAAAAAAGAAATTTGCATTCTTGACTTGCAAAGTATGCGCAAAAAAGAAGCTACGAAAGGAAACTAGTTACAGGTGCCCAGGATGTCCTGATTCTCCAGCACTGTGTCCAACTTGTTTCAGAGAATGGCATGAAAATTATGAAAATTTTAACAACTAATGTTTAAATGATTGTATTTGAGGCTGATTCCTAAAATATTTTGTGATTTATTATTAAAACAGAGCTATGAATCTGATCTTTTTGAGAATATATTAGTATTTTTAAAAATCGAACTCTTAAGTTAAGTATACCAAAAATGAATACCTCAAAATGTTCCTTAACTGATTATTGTGATCTCATATCATATGTGATTTGATTATTTAGTTGTAGGTTATTTTATAAGCTATTTTGTTTGTGAAAGAAGAGAGATTAAGTTGATGTTTATTATTCACTTATTTTGTAATAATGATTATAACATTTTCTTAGTGAGAGAGTTGTTTTCATAGATACTAATAAGTAACTAAAATTTGATAAGTCCTTTTAGAAATCGCTTGATCAAAATGTTAATTGTTACTTATCAGAGCTAATTGTTTTTATACTATTTTCATAGTAATACTAATAAGTAATTAAAAACTATTATTTTCTTTTAAATATTTTATTAAAACGTTAATTGTTACTTATCAGAGCTAGATTGGACATAATATTTGATATTTCGTAAAAAAAATAATTAAAAAGTTTAATTTTGTTTTATTTTAGAAGAATTATGAAGTACTTACTCAAAGAAAATCTTAGAAAAACTGTGTGACACGACACTACGTTTAGAGGTGGTCACGCCGACAGACGTAGCGTCATATAACACATTTCATAGGATGTTTGGTATGACACCACGTTCGAAAGCGGCCACGTCGACAGACGTAGTGTCATATAACACCCCACAGAAAACGTGTGATATGACACCACGTTCGAAGGCGGTCACGTCGACAGACGTAGTGTCATATAACACCCCACAGAAAACGCGTGATATGACGCCACGTTCGAAGGCGGTCACGTCGAGGAACGAACTGTCGTATCACACAATGTAAAAACTATCAAGGTATATCACAACGTCGTCAGGCGGGGGGCGAAATTGTATGGGAAATTCATGTGTCAATTTGCATAGGAATTTGCGGCCCGCCTCTCGACGTACTGTCCCGGGACGTGTTAAACCATATTAACAGGGAAGAAATAAAAGGAACTTAGCCATATCTACTGCATTATTTGAGGGTGATTCAAGGCCGATTGCCATTATTGATGGAACATATTGCTACGTAGAAAAAGTTATATCACCTTTTTTAATTCTATGAACATATGGTCATATAATTGATGTTCTGGGCCCCTATCCAGATACTACAACAGCCCTCTTCTTCTGTTGTAGTATCCCTATCCAGCTACTACAACAGAAGAAGAGGTTTTCGTCAAATTTATTTTGACTTTAGGCGAATGGGGATTTCCATTTGATACAAATGATCTCCGCGTATTGGCACAAAAATATCTGAATAAAATGGGCAAACAAATACTTGAACTCCAAGACAATGTGCCGGGAGTGACCGGGCCAAAAAAAATTTGATCCGCGCGACAATGTTTTAAAATATCGAACAGAAAGTCAGCTAACATATCAACTGACCGGGCCCAGGTAACATGTGAAGTGATACAGATATTGTACGGTGCAACACCGCACATTTTGTATTTTCAGTACTCGTTTCGTCTAGCAACAATCTACGCGTGCTCACGGTCGTAATGGACAATTAATATCATCTTTTAGTTAATAATATTCGCACAATATATCAATTTTATATTACATCAAGATGTATCATTCCTTACTCCTTATCAATTATCATCTTATATGTTCGGCCAAGCCGAAGCCCGTACAGATATACAGTTGTTGTTGAAGGTGTTAATGCAGACTGTATAATAAATTATGACGAAACAAATCCAACTGATCCCCTGAATACCCTGAAACACCTCTAAATCTGCAATTAGACTCATGTTTTCTGGCACTGCTTCTGGGTTATTACTACCCATTTACGTAGAATACAATCTGATAATCTTTTGAATACTTGGACCGAATGAGGACCGTAACCAGGTACTATCGATCCAAAAGTGGATGGTTCGATTCAGTGTGCTTCGATGCTGGTTTAATACAAGTATAGTATCCCATTTTAAAGACAAAACTGGCCCAAAAGTACTTGTGGGCGATAATCTATCTTCCCATTTTTCGGAAAGTGTTTTGAACACCTGCAAAAATCTAAACATTCGTTTTTTGTGTCTCCAACCCAAGACTAAACATTTATGTTGCCTTTTTTCTCCTTTAAAGGCAAACTGAAGAAACATCCTCACGAATTAACCCTTAAATTCATAATGTAGGATGCAGACTACACAATATTCTGATGGCTGAATGACATGTGCCTTTGCCTTAAAAAAAAAACAAATGTCACCTGGTAATCGAGAACAGACTTATTTTTTTAAATTCTTATGTTGGCAGTACTGGATTTTCTTGTATTTTTGAATTTGACAACTGAAGCTTTTTGGCGGACTGCGATTTAAAAAAGTAGTTGGTGAACTGATTGTGTGGACGTGATTTTTTGGATTTTTCAAGGTAAGTTATGCTGTTTTATTAGTATCTTGTCTGTAAAAAGTATAAATATTGAGTAGATTTGGTAAAAGTAACATTTTTTTTCGGAACGACCACAATATCTTCGAAATTCCTTTATGTAGGCCGTATCCTACACTATGCGTTCAGTACTAAAGTTAATTAATGTATGAGATATATGTAACTCATGTACAAAATTGATATTTCAGATGGCTAATCGTAGATGGACTGGTTCTGATGCTCAAATAAGCTCCTACTTAGCCACCTTAGATGGTAATGACTCAGAAGATGAGGCTGAAGAAGACGAACATGAGGAAAATGATGAAGAGGTGTAGGCTTATAGAGACCGATCTGAAGTTCTGCGAGTTTTGGAATCTGAAAGTGAAGAAGTTGAAGATGACCCTCCTTTGGAAGATGAATCTCTTGCTGCTGATGTAGACCCTAGTGAAGACCCAGCCAGCACAAACCTTCTGAGTAAGTTTTTTATAATAGCAGTCACAGAAACGAATTGCTGAATAAGACTACCGTAATTAGCTGATTTGGCGCTTACTCAGACGTTACTCAAGCAATTTGGGCACAAAATTATACCGCTAATAGCTGAGTAATAGCAATATAACACATGGATAAGTTTTGAATAATTGTACGACAAGCTGAATATCTTCTGCATAAAAGCATTTTGTTCTTTTATGCAAGTATTACAGCTCTGTTATCCAGAAGATGAATGAATGATGAATGAACTATATGCTTAGTTCTTCAAAGCTCAGATATTCAGATGATACACAGCTTTAAGCTTATTTCAGAACATTTATCAAGAATTTATTCAAATTAAATTTGAAGTTGACATAATCGAACACAAAAATAAATTAAAAGTGCACGCGTTGTTTGGTGAGTGACAGCTAGCAGCAGAAAATAAATGGCCAAATTTTAATGTCCTAGCGGTAAGTAAATAATTTTATACGCTATTTGTGCTTGAAATAATAAATTCTAGGTGCGCATGCAACTTTACCGTGTATTCATATATACATTTCGTGCAAAATTTTTACGCGCTACCTGATTAGCCAGGTTTTTGAGATATAAACAACATTTCGTCGTTGGTTTGTTTTTACGAGTGAAATATTTTTTATGTTCTTATACCATTTGAGGGTTCAAAAGTAACCTTGTAATACTTTTTACAAGAATATTATACCGATTTTGTTATCATAATTGAGTTTTCGAGTATAAAATTTCTCATCATTTAATAGGTTATGTTATTCATTATGGCGACGCTCATTCTGAATAAAGTCTGCTTGCACAGCGGCTCCTCGTCTAATGTCTGCATAACAGACCTTATGTGTCCACTTATTCAGATGTTCTCTGGTTAAAAGTGTTCTGCCCACAACATATTTTCGATAACTGTTCTATAATCATACACACTCGTAATATAAATCAAACAATTAGGATTCAGTCATAAAATAAATGAAAACCCACAGTATAGACCCTACTATATCTTTGTTAAGTATTTGTTTTTTTTTAGCTCTATCATATTCAGATTTATTATTAGTTAATACTTATTCAATATAAAAAGTGTTACGACACTAAAAATTACAACTAACGTAATTAATGTAGTACAGAATAAATAAGTAAGTATAGTAGGTTTTAACTACTTACTACACCTCTGTAGTGTTTAGGTACTCTCCTCGGTTCGGTCGGTGCGGGCGCGCGGCATAGGTGTGTTAACCCCCCCGCCTCCCCACTCGCTCCGCCGTAAAACACAGTATAGTCAGTCAGTCTGCCATCAGAGTGCATGCGTACGGCCGTTTGTGGAATATAGCAGATAGGGTTAAAAAGTTGATAAGTGGCAGACATAGGATAGGTAGGTTGAGCCGCTGCGCTACTAATGTAGATAGATGTAAGTTGTGCCTTGCAAAAAACATTTAGGTTATTTCAAGTGGCCAGTTGTGCCTACTTAAGGTAAGTACGTACTAATTAAGTTATTGATATTTTTCAGGGAACATGCCGTTTAAAATTGTGTCGACTCGTCGAAAAGGCAAGGTAGAACTTTGTACTGTGCCCGAAACATGGGAAGTCAAAGGAATATTGCGTTGGCCTAAGATGTACGGTGATATACTCGCAAAAAATGATAGTACCCAGCCCCAGACAGATTGGTTGACCTATAATTGTGTAGTGAAAAGAAGAAACTATAGTACATACGAAGAAGCAGAGGATGAATTAGCAAAAATGTTAGACAAAACAGACACGGACGATACCGATGACGGTGAACGATCCTACAAACGTACTACTCCTCCTCAAAAAGTTATAAATTTGAATGCTGCAGCTCAAAGAATAATGGTAAATTAATACCTACCTATCTATTTATTTAAATCTTTATGTCCATATCCATTGTCGTTTTGTACATCATTTTGGTAGTAAAAATATGAACGACAAACTAAGAAAATTTAGGTTGTATCGAGCTGGCAGTCGCGTTTCCCATGGTTTACGCAACTGGTTATAAGCAATTATCTGAATTATTTGTTTTTAAATAATTAATGCTCGCCACACACGGGCAGTTTTAACTGATCAGTCTTCTGATGTCCTTCCAAATGGATGACGACAGAGCGATTTACTATTTCTCGATCGATGCGACACGCGACCACAAAATAAAGAAGTTACAGAATGTCCGCTCCCGCAATTCTTGAAAATACATACCTATACTTGCTGACTCACTAGGGTGCTTGCTTCCGTATTGATTTTGAATTTTGAAAAGGAGATAGGTAGTATTAGTTTACAAACATACATACATGCCGTGCGTCTAGATAAAAAATTTACCAGCGTAATACGTAAATAGAATAGGTTGGTAGGTAGGTACGCATGACCCGCGCGGCGCGCGGCTGCGGCGCGGGCGGCGAGCGCCAACAAAGAATATGCCTACCTAAACCTAACCCGTAGTACCTAAATACTGGCGTTTTATCAGCGAACGATAAGTTGAATAGGTATGTACTTAATAGGTATGTAATAATTTTGTTGTATTTAAGCAACCAAATACATTGTAACTGTAATAATTATATCTTATTATTTTTGCTAAAAGGTAGGTAAGTATGTGCCGCGTGAATGTCGTGATGAACGCACGAGCACTTCCGATGCTCGCGACCTAGCTCTGTCCGAGACTGTCCCAGATTGCCTGTAAATGTAGCGTCTATGTGTGCGTGCCAAAAATGGCGCTTTGTTCTAAGCGGCCTCTGCTAGCGCGCGCCGCGCCGCTACTTACTTTAAAAAATAAATTATATTGTAATGTTTATTTTTATAATATTTAGTGTTAATACATACATAAAATCACGCCTTTATCCTTTATTTAGTGTTAATTAGCCTCAAAAATTCGCATTCGCGATATTATTCTAGAAATTCTATTATATTTGCACGTGCAGACGCCATCGCTGCAACTCTGCAACTGCCGAACTGAGGCAAATGGAAGGAAAGAAATAAATAAATAAATAAAAGAAAGAAAGAAAAATCCGTGGATCGCTTCAGTTCCGTAAAATTCCCCAATAGTACAAGAGCCGGCTATTAAAAACCTACCTCATCGAATACCCCAATAGGCTATCTTTAGATCGTTAACCGACACATAAACACGTAAAAAAAAAAAAGTCTGCCGGAGCTGATCCTGCCGGGTCATGGAAATACGACAAAAGACATCGATTATTTCTATGACCCAGCAGGATCAGCTCTGGCAGACCTGATTTTTTTTACGTGTTAAAGTGTCGATTAACGATCTAAAGATAGCCTAATACTTAGTTGTTTGTTGCCAGGAACCTGGCACATATTGTAGGGGAGCCGGCTACAAAGGTACCTACCTCATCGGGTACACCAATAGCCCCAATAGGCTATCTTTAGATCGCTAACCGACACTTAAACACGTAAAAAAAACCAGGTCTGCCAGAGCTGATCCTGCTGGGTCATAGAAATAATCGATGTCTTTTGTCGTATTTCCATGACCCGGCAGGATCAGTTCCGGCAGACTTGTTTTTTTTTACGTGTTTAAGTGTCGGTTAACGATCTAAAGATAGCCTATTGGGGTATTCGATGAGGTAGGTTTTTTACTATAGCCGGCTCTCACTCTACAAACACTGTCATTTTTGGAAGGACGACACTGCGTTTGATCAGTTTGATACTATCGTGTGTTTATAGCTTTACAGTTGATTTTTAACCGACTTCAAAAAAAAGGAGGAGGTTTCTCAATTCGACCGTATATTTTTTTTTTATGTAGGTATATCCGCGGATAACTTCGTCGTTTATGAACCGATTTTGATTATTCTTTTTTTGTTGGAAAGGGAGTATCCCGAGGGTGGTCCCATGGTAAGGAAACCAGGATCTGATGGTGGAATCCTGAAAAAATTGAGGGAAACTCTCGAAAAAATTGTCTTTTCGACTAGTGTGTTCCTTAATATTATTCAATATAAAGTATTTTAAAGCCTGTTCCGGCGTACAATTAACGCCTGCCATTTAATAAGGAGAAAACTAGACAAACCACGAAGTTGCTATTAATCTATATCAGGCGAAAGTTGGTTTTGTAGTATGCAGGGCGGCTCTCGTCCATTCTATCTTACGCACGCCGCCTAAACGGTCATAAAATTGTTAAATTTTCAAAATTCTAAAATATACTAGTTGTTGAAGTATTTCGTCTTTGTCATTACGCCCCATTATGTCAAGCTAAGACAAAGCCCTATTATTAATGAGGGTCTGGTGTTGATCTGATGATGGAGAAAAAGGCAGTCGAGGGAACTCCTCAACGGTTTACAGCAAGTACTTTGTGTTTGGGCTTGATTAACTTATATTACTGAGACCGTTCATCTAAATGGGTTTTGACTGATATTACCCGTCACTAAAAATCGTGAAATAAAAACTTTTTGCCAAAAAAAACAACTTCAAAACGGAAACTAAAAAGTAAATAATAAATTAACTTCTACAAATAATTTCGACTTTATAAGTGATTAATTAAAAGAAACATTAACAATTAAATAATTAAGTAATTTTGGAGTCGGTGCCAAGTAAAATGATGGTACCTATATTATATCTAGTTATTGTTTTAATTGGCACCGACTTCAAAATTACTTAATTATTTCATTGTTAATGTTTCTTTTAATTACCTAATCACTTATAAAGTCGAAATTATTTGTAGAAGTTAATTTATTTTTTACTTTTTAGTTTCCGTTTTGAAGTTGGTTTTTTTTTGGCAAAAAGTTTTACTAGGATAATTCGAAAAGGTTTTTATGCATTGTTGCAGATTAAGTCTGGGAACTCAAAGAAAAGAATGAAACAACCAACTTCAACCATTCACGCGAGTCAAATCATTCAAGAAAGTCCAACCACACAAGCAGGTCCAACCATACCAACAAGTCAAGCTATACAAGCAGGTCCAATCACACAAGCATGTCCAACCATACCAGCAAGTCAAACCATACAAGCAGGTCCAATCACACAAGCAGGTCCAACCATACAAGCACGTCCAATCACACAAGCAGGTCCAACCATACAAGCAAGTCAAACTATACAAGCAGGTCCATTCACACAAGCAGGTCCAACCATACAAGCACGTCCATTCACACAAGCAGGTCTTATCACACAAGCAGGTCCAACCCTACAAGCAAGTCCATTCACACAAGCAGATCCAACCATACAAATATTTCCAGAAACGTCAATTCAAACCAACCAGCAGTCCTCCTATATTATCGATGAAACAGTTTATACAGTATCCACCGGAGAGCAAGAAAATACACCTCAAGAAGTACATTATTATACAAAAGATCAAAATATGACAACCCAAATTAATAATTTATACGAGATACAAGCTGCAATTTTGGACAACCAAAATAAAATAATGAAAAAGCTTGGGGAAATGTCGGTTCAGTTACAAGAAATACAAGAACAAAGCACAGAAAATATTACAGTAACAACTTTAGCACAAGCCAAAGGAGCAGAAACTAAAAGGATGCGTATGGAAGTTGTCGATAACATCGAAAGCTTAGAGAAACTCGACAAAGAACTATCATGCCCCAAAATACTTAAAACATACTTAGAAAAGTATGCAATATTATGTTCTGTGGCACCAGGATCAGGCTCTAACTGTGCTTATAGACTTTTAGATTCAATTTTTACCAAGACTTCCTTTGCCAGTGTTCCTGGACTGGAGGAAGTCGTGGAGAAGACCTTAAAATAGGCTTCAAAAAATATAAAAACGTATTAAAATTCTTTTTCCAAATGGTCTATTATTGGGACAACACGTACACAGTGCAAGATAATGAAGAGTTTCTCAAAAACATATTGCGAAATGCTTTGAAAAGGAAAACATCCAAAAACATTCGTCAGTCCACCAAGAAAAGAAGGAAATTCTACAAAAGAGTCCAACGTAAGTCTCAGAATCAAAGAAGTGCAGCTAATAATCATGACGACGAAGATGTTATGAATAATCATGATGAAGGTAATACTAATAATGACAGTGAAAACAATACTAATAATGATGGTGAAGGAAATATACAAAATGATGGTGAAGTTAATATAAATGATAATGACGGTAACGATAATTCCAACGACGAAAATACTAATAATAATGGCATTAATAATAAAAACAATAATGAAGAAAATAATCCAAGTAATGAAAACGAAGCTATAATTGAAGATAATGAATAGAGGTCTTGTTATTTTTATTATTTTTATTACTTTTTAGTATTTGTAAGGAAAGAAGATGTTTCCATAATGAAAGTATTTCGTTCCTAATGCGTAACGCTATACGTTTACTTCTATTTTTTTAATTTCTTTATTACGATGTAACGATATACGTTGAATTATATTTTGTTGATTTTTTTATGGCGATGTAACGCTATACGTTTAATTCTATTTTGTTGATTTCTTTATAAAAATTTAGATTTTTATAACTAGAATTTTATTAAGTGTTCTTTCAAACAAAATCTCGAGTAAAACGCGTTTACTCAATAATCAGATTTATAACTTGCTTTTTTTTCGTACTTTGTTAAGTGTAATCGTTTAATAGGTAGTAATGTATCGGACAATTAAGTATTCTCAAGTGATTTTTGTACTGAAAATAAAAGGAAGACTGATTGACTTAAATAATTGTTTTATTACAATTCACATTAATATTACACATTTAGTCAAATATCCAACACTTTTTATAAATAGCATGTGATCAAGATAAGTATTCCTTCCTTGGTTTTCATTCCTTTCCTTCCTTCCTACTGTTCTTAGTTACTAAACAGCAGCGTGCCCAAGTAAATACATAGCAATTGGAATACGGTCTATACAGTTTAAATTATTAATGTATGTAATAGAGGAATGAAATAAAGCTTATTTTTGTTTGTAGTTACTACAAACTTATAGCTAACGTTATTGAAACTTATGATTTCTGTTGTACGGTTTCCATTTTGTACACCTGTTTTAAACATATTAAGATATGAAGACTTAATAGGTAATTCGAAGATGTCAGATACATTTTCAATTCTGTACCCTTTGATATGTTCATCGGTTATTTCTGCCACTTCTATAATTTCTTCTTCTGTAGTCATAAAATACTTATCCTGTATTTTGTTAGAAATTACAAACTTACCAAAATCTATTATTTTTCTATTTTTACTATTTGTTTTTATGACAGGATATTGGTTAGTTTCATTTTTCGCTTTACTTAATTTAGATTGAACATTGCAATCACTCTCTGTAAGCCTTTTAGCTATTTGTGATAATGGCTTGTTGCCAGCTCTAAGCATTTTTTTAATGCAGTACAGTTTGTTCTCAAAAGGGTAAGAATTAAAGGTTTAACACCTTTAATTCTTACCCTTTTGAGAACAAACTGTACTGCACTGCTACTGTGGACCGAATTTACGAACTTCATCAGTAATATGTACCAGATTATGAATGTTGCTAGTAATGTAGTTACCATAATATGTTTTAAAGTTTTCTACAAAATATAATAATAATTCGTGAGAAAGGTCCAATATTGAGCTGTACTTTAGGCTAGAGCAAATTGTTACCCCACAGAAAAGAGTCAAAAAATGTTCATAGGGTCCTTTCGACATAAAGTCAGGCAGAATAACAATACTCAAATAATAGAAAAATGACCGGAATTCAGATGCTTTCCAATGATGAAGCTCATCTAGACCTCGCATGGATCTATGAATTTCGGAGGGTAGTTTACAGGTGAGTAAGAACTGTGTTACTTTCAGCGTATCGTCAGCTCGCCATTTTGTAGTAAGATTCTTAAAATTTCCATCACGCCATCCCACGAGTAATCGTTTCATGACTCCTAAGTCAATCAGATGTAATGAATCGGAAATAGGAAAATCTTCGATCATATCTATGGGTAATTTTAAAAGGGGTGTATCAGATTTTAGATGATCTCTATATTTCTTATTTCTGAATTCTTCATTTGTTCTTTTAGGACATCTTGAAATTGGAAAAACGACAGTATGATACTGATGCGAGTATTCTCCTACAGTCGTACATTTTAAACATCCATGCCTAGAGTTGAAGTTGCAAACACCTGAAAATGTAAAATGTTTTCAATAAAGGATTGTAGTTTATTGTAGTAAGGATCTGCAAGACCTCTTTTATATATAAATTAACTAGCTGACCCTGCGAACTTCGTACCCCCAGTCAATGAATGTCGTGTAACCTACCCTACCCGTATCCTACCCCTAACCCACCCCTACCCTACCCCTACCAAAACCCTAAAAAGTTTTTCATGACGTCTGTAATGTAGGTAACAAGTTTAGTCATCATTTACCTTTTATAAATGCTCTAGCCGGAGAGTCACAGATGAAGCACCTTATTCTTACATTGACTATAATATTTTCTTTGCCTTCCCTAACTATAGGAATTCCATTTTCAAGAAGACTGAGTTTCTGCGACAAAATCTTCTAAATACTGACTAAGGTTCTTTGGTTTTCCTGATCCATAATAAATTCCAACTACAAGAGGCTCTATTTCTGGTTTTTCGCAGATATTGCAAAGAATTGGCCAAAATTCTTTTTTCGAACTGTTGAAAATAGGTAAGCCATCAAAATTCAAATTTAATTGTATAGATTCAGGGATTTCCAGCCATACAAAATTTATTATTTCTTTTAAAGGTTCAATTAGTCCTTTGTGCCAGTATTCTCCACCGTCAATTTTTTTTATTACGACATTTCTCTTAGTCTGTAATAATGTTCTCGGGTCTACTGGCAAAACTCCTGGCAATCTGTGATTGACGACAGCTAATAATTCCCTTAAGGCTTCTAGAGAAATGTTTTTATTTATGGCCCATTGTTTTAAGTTATTACGAAATATTAAATTTTTTTCATATTCCGTTTCACTTTTTTCAAAATTATTGGAACTCGCATCACTATCTTCAGACCTCTGAATTGATTCATAATCTTCACACAATGTAGATTCATAATTATTTATTACGGAACCCGTTTCTATGGATTGTGGTCGCACTTGATTTGTACTTGGATCAGATGAACTGGAAGAACTTCCTTCAGTCGTTTGTGGATTAGCACAAATAGATTTTTTTATGTTTTCATACTCGCGCAAGCACTTTCTTCGTATGTCTCCTGTTCTTTTTCTATTTTTCCATGAATTGGAGATGTTTTTAGCATTTTTTTTTGATAGGCGGCATATTTACACAACACACAACACACAAATCGAAATGTCAAACTACTAGCCGCATAAATGCTGACAAATATTACAAAATAGTTCTGCTAGCTTAAAATATGTCTACTTTTCGTGAATACTCAGCCAACTTCTGCATAAGAATCTGTTACTTTTGCTTTTACCCCAGTTAGCTGCACATGACAGTAATTTCGTACTTAAAGCGGCATAAAGTAGTTATAACAGCTACCTTAAATTCTGTTAACTAACTACATGCTTCATAACAGGAACCACACCCTACTTTATACAGTAGCTGTGTAACTGTCAAGATGTGGTGTGTAATACAGCTAAAAGAGAACAGAACCTCAATTATTCAGTACTTTGCTGGATAATAGAATCTTATACCAGTGTTATACAAAAGGTTACACAAACTCTTGAGTAACAGGTCTATTTATGATGACTATTCAGCTTTAAGAAATAAAATCGGCAAATTACAGAACTAACTCAGCTAATAGCATTATCATAACAAAAAACAACTTTAATACAGAACTTGGCAATACACACAGCTTCTATACATATATAATAAAGCTTAACCCTGCATAAGGTTAAATTGTTGGCCAGTTATATGACTTGTGTGCTGCCTGGGGAGGATCCTCCAATAATAGAAGACCCAGTAATTGACCAGGAACCTGCTGTTCGTAACGGGCAAACTCGGCGTCAAGAGATGAGAAGATTGTTATGGAAAAAGCAAGGTATGAGAACTTCTAAAGATGATATAGCTTTTTTGGGCAACTTGGATTATGGTGAGCTTGGGTCTATAGACACAATGTATGGTTTTTTTTCGTTTTTTCTATCTAATGAAATCTTAGAGAAAATTGTTCAAGAAACTAACTTGTATGCGATCCAAAAAGAGCCTAATTCCACTTTTTCAACCAGTGTCACAGAGATCAGAAACTACATGGGTATATTATATTTTATGTCTGTGATAAAATACCCTAATGTCAGAATGTATTGGTCTCCTAAGTATGGGTTTGCTCATATATATAATTGCATGACCCTAAACCGATTCGAGAAAATCAAAAGTCTACTGCATTTCAACAATAATGACTCACTGCTTCCATCCGATCACCCTCGCCACGACAAATTACATAAAATCAGACCCGTCCTTGATCACCTAAATAATCGCTTTGCGCTATTTCCTATTGAACAAAGGTTGTCAATAGATGAACAGATGTGCGCCACAAAAATATCACACTATCTGAAGCAGTATCTACCTAATAAGCCCCACAAGTGGGGCTTCAAGCTGTTTTTGTTGTGCAGCATTTCTGGATATGCACATAAATTTGAAGTGTATGTTGGAGAAAATAATATTCAAGAACCCAATGAACCAGACTTGGGCGTAACTGGAAATGTTGTGGTGAGATTTGTAAAGATGGTACCCCGAAACATCAATCATATAGTATATTTTGACAATTATTACACATCTATTCCACTGGCTTGCTATTTGCATAAACAAAAAATTCTCTGCTTGGGTACTGTCCGAACAAACAGGCTACCTAATAATAAGTTGCCAAATCAAAAGGCTTTCATGAAGAAATCTGTACCAAGAGGATCTTTTGAAGAACATATGACAACTTACGATGGGACTGATGTATCTGTGACTATGTGGAAAGACAATAAAATTGTTACATTGTTATCGACCTATGTGGGAGCTGAGCCAGTTCAAAAAATTAATAGATATGATAAGTCTAAAAGAGAAAAGGTTTTAATTGACTGCCCACAGATTGTCAAAGACTACAACTTCCACAAGGGTGGCGTAGATCTCCTGGACAGTTACATAGGAAGATACCACATATCCATAAAAAATAGAAAGTGGTATATGCGATTGTTTCATCATGTTTTGGATCTAGCCATGATAAATTCATGGTTAGCTTACAAGAAACTTGTCACAAAAACCTGGATTTTGTGGGAAACTGTGTAACTTGGGCATCTTTCGTCTGGAAGTAGCTGAGACTCTTTGCCTTTTGGGAAAAAAAAATGATGTAAAAAGGGGAAGACCAAGTTCTGGTTTAGAACAGGAAATTCAGGCGAAAAAAAAGAAAGGTGTTTCCCAGGTTGCACCAGTAAAAGATATTCGACTAGACCAAGTAGCCCACTGGCCAATTTTTTGTGACAAAAGTAACAGGTGTAAGATGCCTAAGTGTACTGGTTTTACCCAAACCGTATGTGAAAAATGTAATGTCTCACTATGTTACAATAAAAGAAATAATTGTTTTAAAGAATACCACAATAAATAAATGAAACACAAAATTTTGTTGTTCTTAATTTTCAGTCAAACTACACTACATAAACACTCACTTACATACAAATACATTTTACTTGGAGTGCATAGTGTAGGCTGCATCCTACAGAGACAAAATGAAGAATTTAATGGCCTGAACCTTTTCAAATATTTTTTTAATTATTTTTCCAGTAATACCCATACCATAAGATACCACATACATATTTTTTTAATTATAAAAAAAAAAATCATGCTTTTAAGGGCTAAAAAAAATAAGAGAAAGCACAAGACACTTGTTAAAAGCGAATTTCCCAAGCTACTTTCAAAACTCAAAACTAAATTGACTGAAGCCAGCGCTGGCTGAGTGCAATAACCTGAAGGCAGGTTCCGATAAAACTGGACTTTTTCCTATTCAACCTGAACGCCCAAAATCCAGACTACCACAAGCTAGAACCGACAATGTGGAAGGTATATGCAACATCTGTTTTAGTGGATATTCTAAAAGAAATGAGGAACCCGAAACCATATTTAATAATAATGATAAATAAATAAATATATGAGGACAAACCACATTGATTAAACTAGCCCCAAAGTAAGTTTTTTTTTAAAACTTGTGTCTTCAGAATCTGGACACAAAAAGAGATGTGTTGTTGAACCTGACAAGAGCATCAGTGCAGAAGATTTGGTTTAATACCCATCAAACAAACAAAAATATACACGCAACAAAAAATTGAATTCATTTAATTATTTCCTGTTTCATTTACCTTTTTAATATTTTTTGTAAAAGTAACATAAACCTAAATAAATAATTTAAAATGGTTTTAATACAACATTCTCCAGAACGTGTATTCGTCATCTATTCTATAAAATATACTTCAAAGATGTGTCCCATTTGAAAGGATTGCTCCCAAGCGCCATGCCGACCACTCACAAACACGAAATGTATGAAAACTGTAGCCGGCGCGGCGGCGTGAAATAGCATTCTAAAGTTACCCCTCGCGTGAGGTCACCTGTGCCCCCCACGTGCCACCCGTGGCGCAAGGGAAATACTATTCTCTTCTATCTGCTATAGAATTTATAGCTCCAACTACATCTAGCGGCATTGGGCATTATCGAGCTCATATTTCTCGAATAATTGATGAGAGAGAAAGTGTGCTACGATAACTTAAAGACGAAAGTTACGAAGAGTCAAACGTACATAGTGCCTAATTGTTTAATATAAGTATGCGCAAAAATATGTCACATAACTTTCTTTGTAAATAGGTACTCGTATATCTTAACGTCAACTCCATTAATAGACACTCATGTAGTTTTAAATGAAATGGTTGCGTCAGATACTCATAGTAATTCTTCTCAAGCATCAGCTCCTTAACCTTTAAATACCGACTGTACTTATATCAATAAACAAAAATACAAAGTATTTAAAAAATAAACCAATATAGAGGGGCGGAAATAGACAGCCCAATGACAGCGGCGGCCATATTTTTAGCGGAAAAAGAGTGCGCGTCTGAGTTCGCCGATAAAAATTGTGTATTTCATGTGTATTTCGAAGTCGAATTTGATGTTATAGTGTTAAAAGTGAAAAACATTAAAGTGATTTAGTAGATTTATCCACATAAAGAGTTTAATTTACGACCGCTGTTAGGGGATCCCAACACAACGGGCCTGTAAATCTTAAAATCAAAAAGAAGTACACGAAATGATTACCAGCTCACGTCGCGGGACTTTCAAACAACATGGCTGTGCAGCGCCGTAAAGACCTTCGAACTAAATCGCCGTAAACAAAGACAACCTGCTCAAAATCTCAGACGCATAAAGTATGTGCGCCAGTTACAAAAGGAAAATTTTATTTTTAAAAGTCATACAAATATCTTATAAGGGATTGGATTATGCATTGGGTAATAATACTATATAACACATTAATATTATAATATCTGCGACACAGTTTTTCTTTGTAAACTACTGCAGGTATCATCGTACATGATGTTTTTAAATGGCCTTGTATTTGTTCCTAATAAAGATTTATTATTATTATTATTTTTTAAGTTTCCTCTTCTCAGCATGGTAGCTGGTAATCGTAAGCTACAATCACGGGCATATGCCAAGTGATGTAACTGTTACTAGTTGAGGGTCTCTGTAGTATTTGGGGTCTCATCACCCTGCATGAATTTCCTTACCGTTCTGCATGTGTTTAAAATTGCAGCTTTTTGCATATTAATATATGTGTGTGCTGTCTGTGTGCTAAGTCTAAAAGTTTTAAGCTGTTATGTAAATGATTTGGAATAACTCCTGTTGAAGACAGAACTATAGGTACTATATATACTTTGTCTACTCGCCATATCCTTCCTATTTCTTCTTTTAGATCTGTATATTTATAAATTTTTTTTTTGTGATGGTTTTGGATAAGTTGTGGGTGTTGGGAACTGCTATGTCTATTATATATGCTATTTTCTTTACTTTATCTTGAAATACTACATCCGGTCTATTATAATGTATAGTTTTATCTGTAAGTATAGCGCGGTCAAAATATAATTTGTATTCGTTCGTTTCTATTACTGGATCTGGTTTATAATTATAGTACGGTATTAGTTTGTTGGGAATTAGTTTGATGGCGAGTTTTTGGTGAACAATGTTTGCGATTTATTATTATTATTATTATGTCGGTACGCTTTTCAGCCACGGGTCCATGGGGACCCGGTCCTTTGAGGCGTTCATGGGGCCAAAGCCAACATGAAGAGGCCTTTTAGTACCTTTTTATCTAAAAAGTGAGATGGCTGCATCTATGGAGGTCTATCCCTTAATGTAACATTGAGATGCACTAACGGACAGTCCTCCATAGCTGCCGAACTATTGCCAGCGAGGGAATAACTTGGTTTGGGCTATGTGGATGGGATGATAGTGGACCGGATAACTGGGTTATGGAGTGAGATACGGACATCTACCTAAAAATCTCTCACAACAATTTTAGCCTGGTAGATAGTGACTTGCTGCTCGTTGGCTACACTGCCTGTGGGCACCCTAACTAGCCACGAAGATGCGGCCAGGGCGCAACACAATGTGAGCAGCTGAGGGTGTCGAGAGGTGCGGCTCCGGTTTCACCATCACGGGGCTTACCCCCGAGAGCGGGTTTCCCCGTTATTACGCCATTACGTGCAATACACTTCCACCCTGGAGCTTATGTTCTGCTCTTGCGACTCCACTCTGGCCGGCCGGTCAAGGCAAGACAGAGGCGGGGGGTGTGTAACTGTGTGTATCTGTGTGTGTAAGCGCATGTGTGTATGGTCCCCTGGAGGTAGGGTCCGTGGTGTCGCCACTCACCAACAGCTCGCCACAAGCTGCCCTGCGTTGACTGACTGCACTGGAAATCCAGTGGGCGATGGGGTCGTCACATCCCGACGCCGTATTATTATTACTATATATTTTTCTTTTCTCAGCTTTTTGCTGGTTCTTTTTTTATATTTACGGGCCAACGCCAAGTAAATATTAAATTGACTTATATTTGTACAAGTGATTGGTTGCTGGTTGTGGCTGTTTGGGGTGGAAAGTCAGTTTCATCTATCTGCATGAACTTTCTTACTGTACGGCATGTGTTGAGGATAGCGGCTTTCTGGAGATCTATGTAAATATTTGGTTTGAGGTTTAATAGTTTCAAGCTGTTATGGAGATGTTTCGGTATTATGCCTGTGGTCGATAACACAATAGGCACAATATACACTTTGTTTTGTTTCCACATTCTCTGTATTTCATCCTGCAGCTCCGTATATTTGTTAATTTTTTCTGTAATAGTTTTGGTAACATTATGACTATTAGGTACGGCAATATCAATCAGGTATGTTATCTTATTGTTTTTATCCTGCAAGATGATATCCGGTCTATTGTAGTGTATTGTTCGGTCAGTTAATATAGCACGATCAAAATACATCTTGTGGGTCTGATTTTCTAGTATGGGTGTGGGTGTGTATTTATAATACGGTGTGTGAAGGTCCTGTGTCAGTGAGTGTTTGAGTGCGAGTGCCTGGTGTATTATGTTAGCTATCTGATTGTGTCTGTGTGTGTAGTCGGTTTGTGTGAGTGTGGAGCAAGCACCAGTTATATGCTGTATGGTTTCGGTTTGTGTGTGACATTTACGGCATTTGTCGTTGAGGATGGATGGATCTCTTATAATGTGTTTTCTATAATTTCTTGTATTTATAACCTGGTCTTGTATATCAATAATAAACCCTTCTGTTTCCGGAAAAAGAGACCCAACTTTTAACCACTTATTTGACGCTTCGATATCCACGTGAGGCTGTTCCAAGTCGTGGGGATGTCGGCCATGCAATACTTTTTTCTTCCAGTCATCTATTTTTAGCATTTCTTGTTCTTTATAATTGTGTTGAGGCGAGTTAGATTTATCTATTAAATTAAGTGGTGTAAAATTTTTGTCATTTTCTGTTATAGCTTTATGTATGTTACTATTGTGAGCTTTTCTGTAAAAGAAATGTCTTAGGTCATATACTTGTTTATACCATAGTGCCGTCATATTAATCAGACCTCTACCTCCATTTTGTCTGGTGATCGTTAGCCTCTCAATTGCTGATTTAGGGTGATACTGTTTATTATTATTATTATTATTATTAATAGTTTCCTGAAATATACGAGTCACTATGGAGAAAGTCAATCAACTCGCCAATACTCGTACTTACGCCCAGACCTTCCAATGAACCAAATGTATGAACTTTTTAAAGCCAAATGAGAGTCAAAAGGTAAACCAATATTGAAGAAGAGTGCTTACATCAAAATATTTTCATTGGAGTTTCATTATATATTTTTACATTGTTGCTTGTTTGTTTGTTTATTTAAAACTTTATTGTACAGAAACAAAGACCAAATACAAAATTACACGTAAAAGGCGGTACATTTGCTTTTGCATCAACCAACGACACAAGACTTATTTCTCAACACAAATTTCTAAGCTGCGGAAGATAAAGTTTTACAAAGCTTCAAGTTTAATCAGTTACAATGATGATTACACAGAAACATATAACATAACACGCCGCTTCCTAGGCGCAAGTGCAGAAGAAGCGGCAACAAACTGCACTGCACGTTTTCTCCAAAGACGTCAACTAACAAACTAAAAACTTAAAATTAGTTATATAGATGGACAGAGATTACATTGTTTATTATGTCATAATTAAATTGAATTATAAGAATTACGAAATTTAAAATAATGTCAATTTGTAAATGTAGTATGTACCAATGTACCTAAATTATGACATGTCTAAGTATACAAACCTTTAAGAGGGACCCGCGCCAAGCTCAAGCCAGACCTTTTTGTCTTTAAGATAGTCATCGGTCCTATAATAAGCCTTCTCACAAAGTACTTTCTTTACATAAGCTTTGAATTTTCTGTCTGGCATATCAAGGACCGATTCTGACAATTTATCATAAAAAAGTATATACTTCCCCATAAAAGACTTACTGACTGTATTCAGCCTGTAATACGGGCTAACTTAGTCATTCTTATTACGTAAATTTGTATCTGTAAAATCACTTACTTTATTGAACATGGAAATATTTTTTCTTACATACATTATATTTTCAAATATGAATTGTGATGCAAAAGTAAGTATACCTATTTCCTTGAATAATTCCCTCAGTGAGTCTCTCGATCCTAAACCGTAAATAGCACGAATTGCTCTTTTTTGTAAAAGAAAAATAGTCTGAATGTCGGCTGCACTTCCCCATAGAAGTATCCCGTAAGACATTAGACTGTGAAAGTAACTAAAGTACACTTGTCTAGCAGTTGCTACATCTGTCAATTGTCTTATTCTCCTAACAGCGTAAGCCGCAGAGCTAAGCCTATTAGAAAGTTTAGTTATATGAGCGCCCCATTGAAGTTTCGAATCAATTGTGATTCCTAAAAAGGTAGTACTTTCAACCAGATCGAGTTTCTGACCATTATTTAGTATGTCAACGCAGGCTTGATTCACATTAGGAAGAGAGAATCGAATGCATTGGGTCTTGTTCGCATTTAACATGAGGTTATTGGCCGAAAACCAATTTAGAAATCAAAGATAAGGTGCTGTTCACCGCGCTAGCATCACTGTTATGTCGATCTATTTTAAATATTAGCGAGGTGTCATCAGCAAACAGCACCATGTCAGCCTCTTTCTCAACCATGTAAGGCAAGTCATTGACATAAACTAAGAAAAGGAACGGTCCTAGAATTGAACCTTGGGGTACGCCCATTTTCACATTAGACCAGTGGCGTAGCGTGGGTGGGGCGGAGGGGGCGGCCCGCCCCGGGCGGCAGCCCGTGGGGGCGGCAAAATGTCGCCGGTGAAGCGGGTTGAGATCTGATCTATGATTCATTCATTACCGACCTGCCCGCCCGAAACGCCCAACCATGGCAGCGCGACGCGCCCGTAACGTCCCGGCCGGCGCAAGCGCAAGTTTTTGCGAAATCGAGCGGCGGCCCGGCGCAGAAAAATCATCATAGTTTAAAAACTACAAGGCTATTCTTCTTTAAAAAAATACAGTCGATAGCTATGGACATGGGCAACATATATGCGCAGTATTAAAGATTTGAACTGTTATTTGAACACTTTAAAAAAATAATTACGGCATAACCTAACCTAACCTAAAAAAAAAAAGGCCTATTTTTAGAACGGATTTTTTCGCGTACTCACTTGAATCATGTCGGAATCCTCCAAAACACTCATTACTTAACACTTCACGATTATTTTGATATAAAACACACACAGAAATACAAAAAACTCATTAATATTTCCACAAGATACGACAGAGTTCCGATTGTAAACAGATGACGTCAGTTTTGACTTTTGACTTCGAAGAAAAAATACTCATCGAAAAAAAAATTACACCTGCCACCTATCATTTCCTTCGTAAACTATTTGAGAAGCTTTCCATAGAGGTGTCATAGCAAACAGTTTGGTATTTCATGCACAGATGGCACTTGAACACACAGATGTAGTCGCGGGGACTAGAGTCCCCGAGACGTGTTCCATTTAGCCGACCGCGGGGACTAGAGTCGATCTCGAGTAGATCTAAAATTTTGCGCACAAACTATTTTTTAATATTTATTTGAAAGAAAACTGCGAAATCAGTGACAGAGCTCTTTATAACGTTTGTTTGTTTACATACGAACGGCAACATGGCATCACTCCGCGCCGCCGCGCCGGGGCGCGCGAGCCGAGTTGAACGGCACTCCTTATTATGTTAATTTCTCATACAAAATCTTTTGTTTCACGCGTCGGCCCGTGTCGATGCCTCTCTTTCGCACTCATTGAATTTAGTACTATGCTGAGCTTTGTTTGTTTTAGTGCATCGTGAAGTACCGTTACGCAATCACGCATTACTCGTATGTTTGTTTCGCGAGAGTTTCGGATACGGAACGAAAGTCATTTTGATTGTGTTTCGATCTTTTAAATAATGTTGAATTTCCTAAAACGAAACATTTAGATCTTTACCCAATCTTTGAACTAATTTTTGATGAAAATGAAAAGAGTCAAAGAAAGCGGCGCGGAATTCCGCAAAAAAAAGGCTAAGAAAGAAGCAGATGCGAAGAAGTCTCAAGGTGCATTACTGAAATATTTCAGTTCCAGTTCTGGTTCGAAAGCCACGTTAACGTCTTCAGTGGCATCCTGCAGCAGCGGAAGTGATTCCAGTGTAAGTAGGTATATGATTCCTCCATCTAGAATCGTGCGTGGCCTAGAATTACTCAGTTATTTTAGACATAACATGTATGGGCTGGGTCGCTCGCAATAAATTGCAAGGTTCTCTATCTTTATCGTTAACTGAGTCCGAAAAAGTAAAAAAATCAAAATGTGTATGTATGTATGTGCGTCTGTTTTCAGTTGTCAGCTCTAGAGCCTAAGCCGCTGAACCAAATTGGATGAAATTTTATATTAGGGGATGTTTTGTAAATGTCTAGGAATATTTTTTTTGTTTTTTGATATTAATTATGGTACCTGTCATACAAATAAAACATAATTTTTCATTTAGCTCAAAAATAGCGCCAACGATTTTTCTAAAATTTCTCGTCATTTTATTTTTTAATAACATCTATAATACATGGCATACTCAGTCAGTTTTTACCGGAAAACTCTAAAAAAGGTAGCTGCCATACAAGATCAATTTTGTTTGTAAATTTTCCTATAAGCCCGGTCACCAAAACCACTTTTGTTTTGTGATAGATAAAATACTTATTTGAAATTCGAACGTGTCCTCCGGCCAATATTCATGGGAATACATAACTTATTTTACAGGCACAAGAAGAAGACGTGCCTGCCGTCGCAGTTGGGAGTAGTTCTGGTCCCACCACAGAGCAGGGTGCCGAAGTCAAAGATGTGAATCTCGACGATGTAGGTTGCTGGCCTTCTCCTATGACCGACGAAGTCAGAACGCTTCTAGTACGTCGCGGATCTGACTCAGTACAGCACATCGATTCCAAATTTGCCGATGTTGTTCGCTCAGGGACTTCAACGAAAGGCGGTACCCGGAATCTAACCAAAGAGTGGTTCTACAAACCATTATCTAACGGCGAAAAGGTTCTCCGAACATGGATGGTGTACTCGCCTTTGAAGCAATCCTTGTACTGTTTTTCTTGCAAGCTGTTTGGCAATTCCGGCTCGAACTTCGCATCTGAAGAAGGATTCAACAAATGGTGGAAGCTAAATCCAAGAATCAGAGACCATGAAAATAGCCTGGGCCATGAACAGAGCTTCTTGAAATGGAAGGAGTTGGAAGTTCGCCTGAACTGTAAAGCAACCATCGATCAGAAACAACAAGAAGTTTTCGAAAGTGAGGAGAAGAAGTGGAGGGATGTACTGTACAGGTTGCTAAATATTATCCAGTTCTTAGCCAAACAGAATCTGGCCTTCAGAGGACATCGAGAAGACATTCGAGGAGATGATAGTGGCAATCGCGGGAACTTTCTGGAGTTAGTGCACCTCCTAGCTAAATACGACCCTCTTCTAATGGAACACCTGACAAAGATAAAGCTGGGAGCAAGAGTCTCAGTTTCGTATCTATCTCCAGAAACCCAGAATGAATTTATAAACTTACTGGGACAGCAAGTTCGATCCACCATCATCCGTCGTATTCAAAACGCTAAATATTTTTGCGTAATCTTCGACAGTACACCAGACATCTCCCACAATGACCAAATGAGCCAAGTTCTGCGATACGTACATATCGAAGGAGAAAAAGTCGCCGTGGTAGAATCTTTCATTGACTTCTTCGAACCAAAAGGAAAAAATGCAGAAGATCTCAGCAACGATATAATCGCGAAGATAACATCAGACGGACTGGACATACAGAATCTGAGAGGACAGGCTTATGACAATGCTGCCACAATGTCAGGGATCCACAATGGAGTTCAAGCCCGGATTAAAGCACTGAATCCGAAAGCTCTATTCGTTGCATGCACAAACCACTCACTAAACTTGGCTGGGGTACACGCTGCTTCTGAATCAGTGGATTCCGTGACGTTCTTTGGAACTCTGGAGAAGATATTTGCCTTCTTTTCTGCATCAACTGTTCGATGGAACGCTTTGGTTGCCGTCACAGGTCAAGCAGTGAAACGAGTCACTGAAACGCGCTGGAGCGCTAGACATGTAGCTGTCAAGATGCTTAAAAATAAGTTTGAGGTAGTTCTTGAGGTACTGGAACAATTAACAGATTCATCTCAAACTTCCGAAACAAGATCGGGAGCCAGTCTTCTCCTGACAGCCATGCAGTCATTTAACTTCCTAACTTTTCTTGGCTTTTGGGCTGCAGTGCTACCTGAAGTAGATGACGCACAGATTTACCTACAGTAACGAGGACTAAGTGTGGATAAGTGTGCTCAGAAACTCTGCGCTTTGAAAACCCTCCTAGTGGAAAGTAGAGACCGTTTCGTGCAAGAAGCAATTGACTTTGCTAAGACTCTCTGCGAAAAACTCGGAATCGAACTCAAAACGAGAAGAATTCGCAGGAAAAAACGCATGCATGGCGATGAATCTTCTGAAGATGCAGCTTTGTCTCACGAGCAGGAAATCCGTCGAGAGGTGTTCGCATCATTCGACAAGATCATTCAAGAAATGACGACTCGATTCCAGCAAATTCAAGAAATATCGGACAAGTTCGGATTTTTGATGCCAGCGAAACTTTTGGACAGCAAGTTCGAGTGTGATCTTTCCCATGTATTAGAAGACATCGACAAGGACGAGTTTCAGATGGAGCGAAAGCGTCTCCAGCAATTTGTTGCCTGCTCTGAATCAGAGGAAGATATAAGTGGTAAAGGACCACTGGAACTCCTCCAGTTCATTCAAAAACTGAATCTCGCAATTTCGGTTCCAAATATAGTCATCTTGATTCGTATATATTTGACTTTGGCGATTAGTGTTGCAAGTTGTGAGAGAAGTTTTTCGAAGTTGAAGCTAATAAAAAATTACCTCAGATCTACTATGAGCTCCGCTAGACTATCAAACTTGGCTATATTGTCGATTGAACAAGAATTGGCTGCTAATATTGATTTTGACAAAATTATTTCTGACTTCGCTGCTCATAAGGCCCGTAGAATCCGCTTGTAAAACCGCTCATCCTATTTTACCTTCAATAAACTGTACCTCCTTACCTGTGAATTTTAATTTTAATTAAGCACCTATAGAATGGGGGCGGCAAAGTGGGTCTTCCGCCCCAGGCGCCGAGATGGCACGCTACGCCACTGCATTAGACCCGTGTGATTTTACGCCGTTTATATCAACAGTTTGAAGCCTATCTGTTAAGTAAGATTCTATTAATTTAATTGACTTATCATCAAAACCGTATTGATTTCCCATGTGCCTTATTAGTTAATAAGATTGATTTACTTTTGTTAAATTGTTTTTGAGAAAATATACTTTTTTGTTTGATTTTGTATAATGATACTGACCTCTTCATTTATGTGAGGTCGCTCAATGAGAAGTTTCTTTCTATTTTGTTTGTTAATCAAGTGGATCTCATTTAGAAAGTACGAAGTACTGGTAAAATACACCTGTGTTACTTAGGTTACTACTGCGTTACTATTATATTCTGTCCCCAATTTTTAAAGTGTTTAGTGTATGATTATAGGCTTTTTATTTGTTAAAAGTGGCTAATCCTCATAAGTGTCTTATTGTATGACATAAGTTATAGCTTATGTAACCATTTTGTTTTATATTTGGTTTTGTTATTACAAATAACTTAAAAAGTTTAAGTTTTTAAGTAAGACTTTGGTAACGCAGTGATCTAAACTATTAATAATATTTGATTAATGGGATATTTCTGTGATTTTACTTTATAGGAAGTTCATATTAGTTGTAACAATTATTTAATAATAAAACGTAATTTTTCAACAAGGTAACGCAGTTGTTTAATTTTCTACCTCTTAGTGTATAAATTACCAATAATTTCATTAAATGATTAAAAACATCGCTGCAAATGAATTATTATTGTACACTGAAATATTATGCATGTATTATCAACATAAAATATAAGAAAAAAAAATATATTTTTTAAAATATGAAAAATATCACCTCGATTTAGGCATTAAAAAGTATTATGGCCCATATACCAGAAAAAGCCACCAAAATCAGAATAATATATCAAAAAATGCAAGACAACAAAAATCTAAAATTCGTTCCCCCCATTCATCACCAGTTTTACTTGACATTACCATATGTTCCTAGAAGAAGAGACAATCAGGAAGCACTAGTTGATGAAGACTAGTTGCCCGTTGTATTGGGTGATGATTAAGATATGGTTTTTCGTGATTTCTTTGTCATGTGGTGTTGTTTATCAAAGTTTCTACCCACATTGTTAATACATTTTTCAAATTTGATTCGGAGACTGGCTACAGCCAGATCCTTTAACACTAGAGGACACGGGCGCTCTACTATAGTAGAACAGGAGCAAACTTTTGAGTCGGGTCATCTCATTTTTTCATATATACCCTCCCGCTCCTAGATAAGCCTCGACTACTAAACTCCGGTTCATTTTAGTGTGCCGCACGTATAAAAAGAGGCCGCACGTCGATATTATTTCGCGACAAAATCCTTATTCTACCTGAGTAGTACGCGCGACCACTTGTGTAATTAATATATGAGGTAAGTAACTATGTTTTTCTTTAGTGTTTTATAACATTTTTTTTATGCATTATATTTTATTTTGTACTTTGTTTTTTTTTAGCACCAAAATTTATCATTATGGCCTCAGACTGGGAACGTCGTGTATCAAAATGGCTGGAAGAGGAAATTGAAGATGATGAGGAAATTATTGAAAGCGATGACGATGGTAATGCTGGCATAGTGTCAGAACCAATTAGTCAAGAGGGCAGAAGTCAGGTGCAAGATGAGGAGATGGCTCAAGACCACGTGACTAATACCACACAGTCTGAGCAGTCGTCGTCAGAAGATGATATTCCTCTCTCTCAATTGAGGCAAGTTGAGCGTACAGAGGTGAGTGGCAACTTTTTTATATCAAAAAATGGAACACGATGGAATAAATCACCTCCAACTCAAACTCGAGTACGAGCTCAAAATATAAGATCTCAAGCTGCAGGTCCAAAAGGAATTGCCAAAAATGCAACTACCCCACTTTCCTGCTTTGAGTTGCTTTTTGATGAGGGTATGTTAGAAAAAATAGTTTTGTACACAAATATATATATAGAGAGTATAAAGGATAAATTCCAAAGAGAAAGAGATGCACGTCAGACTGATTTGATAGAAATCAGAGCTTTGATTGGATTATTGCTTGGTATTGGAGTTTTGCGGTCTGGTCGTCGCAATCTAAAGGATTTTTGGGACAATTCTCGAGGAACAGGTTTGCAACTTGTCTATTGTACGATTTGATGACATAAATAGTCGAGAAGAACGTCGAATCATTGATCAACTAGCACCTATTCGCGAAGTAATTGATGTGATGGAAAAAAATTGCCGAGAATATTATATACCCTCGAATTACTTGACATTAGACGAACAATTAGTTGGATTCAGGGGTCGTTGTGGATTTATTGTGTACATACCCAATAAGCCTGATAAGTTTGGTATAAAACTATACATGGTTGCTGACACTGAAACACCTTACGTCTACAACTTAAAGTTTATGCAGGCGCACAGCCCGATGGTCCATATCAGTTATCGAACAAAGTAAACGATGTTGTTCTTCGTCTCTTGGATCCCTTGAATGGGCTAGGATGCAACGTTACAATGGATAATTACTACACATCGCTAAATACAAGTCTGGAACTACTTCAAAAAAAATTACTGTTGTTGGGACTTTGAAAGCTAATCGACCAGATACCTGAAAATTTTAAGCTTCCAAAACCAGACCTTCAAAAAGCAGTATTTTTGGATTTCAGCCCAATTGCACTTTGGTTTCTTACTCTAAAAAAGAATAAAGCTGTTTCATTATTATCAACGATGCATTATGATGACGCCATAGACTCAACCACAGGAGATGATAAGAAACCTGAAATTGTTACATGCTACAATCACACTAAGTAGGTATGGTGTTGACGTTGTGGATAAAATTTGCAAACAATATAGTGTTATGCGAAACTCCAGAAGATGGCCACTCACACTGAGGTTTAACTTTTTGAATATTGCTGGAATTAATGCTTTTATTATCTACCAATACAATAAAGGAAACGAAACTGTTGTGAGGCGTAACTTTTTATATGACCTAACATTTGATCTAGCCAAACCTCCATGTTGAGAAGAATGGCACAGGAAAACCTTCCTCGAGAGTTGAAATTACAAATAAAAATACTTGCAGGGGTAACAGTCGAGATACCAATCAATCAAACCGGGAAGATGGGCAGAGTAGGTAAATGCTACCTCTGCTCAAGGGCTCGAAATAGGTGTACAAAAAAATGGTGTAACGGTTGTGGTAGGTGGATATGTCCTGAACATCAAATTGTATTGTGCATTGAATGCAACGAAAACAGTGATTCAATTTAAAAAAATATCAGAAATCTAAAAAAAATATGTGTTTTGATTTGTCACTTGCCAAATATGTAACTTTTTATGTGATCTCTTAAAAATGTTCCTAATTAAGTAAATTTAACAATGTAAACAAAAATTTTGTAACTTTAATTTTCTAAAATAAATCTTTAGTAAAAATGCTCATTTTTATTCAAAATTGCCATATTATAGATTTTTTTTCAATTTTAAAGTGTTCTACTATAGTTGAGCGCGCGAGCATACTTGCAAATGGAGCGCGTGGACTCTAGTGTTAAATCCTAAGTGAAACGTGCATTTTGTCCAGCAAGTTCCCTAGTTGCTGAAATTACAACTTTCAAAGCTAATGAAGAATCAAAAAATCATCGGGCCTACAATCCCAAAAGTTGACATCATTTTGTTTCAAGACAACTCCAAACAATGAACAAAAGGATCGAGCTGAAATTAAACTGGCTGCATTTTTTTACAGAACACAATATTGCTTTTTCTGTCGCCGACCATTCAAATGATTTATTAAAAGATATTTCTCCCGATTCCAAATTGGTAAAAGAAATTTAACTTAAGCGTACTAAAATCACAGCAGTTGTAAAAAATGCCACAATCAACAAGTGGATAAGGGCACAAAGTTGTTTTGAGAAGTTGAAATTAACAAAGTTTTCTGCGCTTACTGATGAGACTTCAGACATAAGTATACAAACACTACGGTTAAAACTGCACGTATTTCGACAATGATGTTCAGAAAATCTGCAGTGTATTCTAGGAACTGTATAAGGCCCAGCGCACACTTGGAGGGGCGCGACGAGGATACTGAGACAATGATGATCAGAAAATCTGCAATATATTCTGGGAACTGTACAAGGCCCAGCGCACACTTGAAGAGGCGCGGCGAAGATACTGAGAAGTTAACAATTTAAATTAAACCATAATTCATATATCAATAGATTGAAAATGTCATGGAAAACATAAAAAAGAGCAAACGTGAGGCAGCCACGAGAGACGGCGCGTGAGTAGCTCGACTGCTCCTATCGCCTCCACGGACGCCCGACCGACGCGGCGCAAGCGGCGCACGTGGTTCGTTCTAGACGTTCGAGAGTTATGACATAATAATTAAAATTTTTAACAAAAAAAGAACAACCAACTTCATTTTTTTAGGAGTTTTTTCCATATCTCCAAAGTTCTTCATCATATCTTCACCAAATTAAAATGGGACCAACTTGGTAGTAAAGGCTTTCAAATAAAACAAGATTCATCAAAATCGGTCCACAATTAGCGAAGATATCGCGTAACAAACATACATACAAAAAATAAAATACAGCCGAATTGATAACCTCCTCCTTTTTGAAGTCGGTTAAAAAGACGGGTCGTGTTCGCGGCTAACTTGGACGGGAGAAAAACTAATTAACTTAGTACAAAAGTACGAATGTTTATGCAATGTAAGTTTAGTGACAAATAATAAAAAATAATGCATAGGAAGCGATGTGTACTGAAATGAATAAACCAGGTAAGATATTAACTTTTATTATTATTTCACTAGCTAGGTAGTTCATATTTTAGAAATTGTACTAAGTGCAGCGTTCTGCGAGATTGTTCTGCCAATAAACTGATCCCGAGTCGGGATTCCCGACTGCTAATTAAAAAATTGTTTGAAATTGTCACGAATGACAATATTAGTAAATCGTCTTCATCTTATGAACATACATAATGTTATAATTACATTTTTAACAAAAAAACCAACGACTTCAATTTTTTTTAGGAGTTTCTTCCATATCTCCAAAGTTCTTCATCATATCTTCACCAAATTAAAATGGGACCAACTTGGAAGTGAAGGCTTTCAAATAAAAAAAGAATCATCAAAATCGGTTTACAATTGGCGAAGATATCGCGTAACAAACATACATTAAAAAAATTAAAAAAAAACATACAGTCGAATTGATAACCTCCTCCTTTTTTGAAGTCGGTTAAAAATAGATAATTGTTTCAAAACATTTGTGGTTGTTGTGACAATTACTAATAAAATCACTATCAATCAAGTAATTACGCAAAATGTGAGGTAACTCAATATCAGTGCCTAGTAGACATTTATTTCTTGGTATGTGAACTTCTCGGACTTACTATTTGATAAAATACCACCATCGCTGTTACGACCATAAGTACCACAAAAAAATTATAGTTTGCATCCACAACAGCCAAAAGCACCGTGCTAAAGATTTATTTTTAATAAAAGTATTGGCTTCCACTTTTATTAGGTGCTCTTAATATGGCACTTATACAATTTGAAAAATTCCAAATTCATCTGAAGTCTTCTTCGATGGCTCGCCATGACACTTCAGTAGGTTTTGGCATTACAATAGGTTGGAGTATTTTCCACAGCATAGCGCATAGAGAATCCAACGCGAAAATTGAACTACTGTGCCTTAAAACTGATATCTGTAGTCAAAAATCTGAAACAACAATATCATTATGAGTTAACAATTTGATTTTTCATACGTCAGAAAATTCGAATTTTTCAATTAGCGATTTTTTATTCATATAGGTCCAAAATATATTTTAAAACAAATATTATATACTGCAATCAACACAGAATACAGGCGATTATTTTTTGAAACATATAGTTGCTTCGATTATGTGGAAATAAATCAGTCTGATCCAAATAAATATTTTTATGAAGTTTTAAAAGAATAGGCAAGCCTCGTGCTTTGATTTCGGATTGTTATTAGGAACAAGTGCTGCCACGATTCTTTTTAGTATTGCTATATATCATGGACTAAGCATCTCGAAACATAGACTATCGCACCCAAAAAAGTCAGTTTCTTTTCTTGTATGAACGAGCTATATGCATGCACACATAAATGATTAGTTGTATGACGGCTGACACGAATTATCAGTTACGTGTGCGTGCGTTAAATTAAAGTTAAATTAAGTTAAATTGTTCCTAAAAACCAGCAAACACTGAGCTGCCCTACGTCATGTACAATAGAGGACCTTAATAAAGCTAACGACAGAGGGATCGCCGTGGCCACATACTGGTCACAGGTGATTTGAAATTGAAGCTACAGTGTAACCATTTCGACTCGATAAGAAGAAGCAAACACTTAGTCAAAATCAAAATAATCTGCTATTGAAACTTGTAGAAAATCAAATGCAACTTGAAGTTATACGACACTCTTCTAGGTCGAAAATAGATAACAAAATACCTGATATAGAGCCCGTTAGTAACAAGAAAGAGTTAGAAGAATTAGAACTTCACTAAGACAATCCTGACTTGAAAGCAAGGCTTAGGACCACAATTGAAATAGTCTGGTCTGTAGCAAAGGCAAAAATAAAGGTGTAACTAATGCATATGCTCTGATTGATCTTCTCTTCCAAAGATGTTTTTTATGTCAGTGTCCCGTTGGCACCCTTTGGGTATGGAACAGTTTCGCTTTTTGTTCGATAATAATGCAATTCATATAACACAATATTGTTATTGATAATGTGTTTCATCTCATGGAACGCTAACAATCGATCTAGAACTTACCAAATAATCGTTTTATTCATTTGAGTATAACAAGACGTAAAACATTACATTTTTAATATTATCTCTTGTAGTACAACCGAACGAAGACTCTAGGTGGACAGGCCATATCCTCAGAAAAATTGGACTAAAGACAGAACATTTGGACTAAAGACATAACAGAATGGACCCCTAGATTCAAGTCGAAAAGGAAACGAGGAAGGCAAAAAAAATGGTTAATCCAATGACATTAAAAAATAGCAGGTCCGTTATGGCATCGAATAGCCAAAATAAGAGAAGAGTAGAAGAATCTGGAAGAGGCTTTCGTGTCACAAAAAGACACGCAAACAAAGAACAACTACTACGATTACACTAAAAAATGCTCATGCTTCATTGTTATATTTCCTTTGACGACCTCCATGGCGCAATGGTTAACATGCTAGACCTCTGATCCGGAGGTTCTGGGTTTAATCCCCAGCCAGGGCAAGTTGGAATAATGGCCTTTTTCAAATTGTCCTGGGTCTTGGGTGTTTATCTATATATGTATTTATCATAAAATATAGTATCGTTGAGTTAGTATTCCATAACACAAGTTTAAAACTTACTTTGGGGCTAGCTCAATCAGTGTGATTTGTCCCTATATATTTATTTATTAATTACTTTTCAGATGTTAAGTGGCTCCTGAATCCTTACAAAAATCTTTATTTATTAGGTACCTAACCAAATAATAATTTATTAAATAAACTTACTTTGGCAGTTACAAGCGTCGCATCTAGGTACTCTCAGCTTCTCATATGCTCTTTTGGATGCATATGGCAGTGTAATACACTTGCCATGAATGATCCCACACAAAATTGGCTATTGAAGAATCTGAAACAATAACAAATATCAGAGGTGATTTTACTAAGAGTATGTACCTACTTGAGATACCTAACCCAATACGAGTATTTTATTGTGACGTCGCATTCGTATATTATCGTCTCTGTTACGAAATGTTTGAAACGGGAATTTGAAGTGGGAGGGACTTCTTAAGAGGGGTGTCGGAAACTTATAGATTTCGAGATATTCCAAAATTAAAAATTTGAGGTTAGGTCTAATTTTTTGCACCAAATTATCAGTCAAACATGGCTATTGGATAGTGGAATGAAAAAGGCGACCTGATTTTATCAAGTTCACGTACCTACTACAAGTATATTTTAATGTGACGTTGCAAAAAGTACTTCATAGGCATTTCAACACGCCCAACCTCGAGCGAATGAAAATGAGCTCGATAGCCCAATAAAGGGTATAAAGTTACAATTATGTGAAACCATCGACATATGTGTGAAACTTACCAATATTAATTATTCATCTTGATACACAACAACTAACCATCACGTACAGAAATCCATGGCTGAAAATCTTAAAATTCTGAAATCTATTAAATAAAAGGTAGAATAACACAAGATTCTTGTCGATCGAAAAATTAATAATGTTTCTGTCCGTCTGACTGTCTCTGTACTCAGTACTGTCAAAATGGCGTTTTAAAAATGTTGCCATAAGAAAAAATTATTGCACCAGTTTCATGAACTAAAGAATAATCTATAAGAATATTTCTTGCGGACTGCAAAGCGAAGCAAAGAAAGGTTGTATGTATGGTATGATTAGTAAGATGGCATTAAATAGAAGAAAAGCTACAAACTACAAACACGCGTACCCTACACACACTAGGCGTTAAATTAATTCAACAAGACAATGTAATTGATCATTGCGTAAATAAGCCATACGTAGCCATTCTACGATCATCGCGTGGTCCTAAGAAAAATATTGCAATCGCAGGATCGTCCAATAGGTTCCAATCTTTCTTGTCGCGATGGGGGGGCCTAGTACCTGCGGACTAGGCATTCGCGGGAATCGCGGGGAAGAGGAGTGTCGGTATGTGGTTGCCGCTCGCTCTATCTTCCGCGTGACCAAGCTCGGCCGAGGCGCTTGGCACGGCATCGGTGGGGCCGCAGAGGAAGAGGAGTGTCGATGTTACGTTGCCGCTCTCCCTATCCCTGTGGCCGGCTGGGTGTGCCCCGTAGCCAACAGGTGGACTGGGGTAGGGCCTGCTTTCGCAGACCCCAAATTTTGAGGGCTGGTTGGACGGTGGAAACGGGATTCCATCGTCCAACGGACAGCCCTCTGGCCCTCTAACGTTCATGTTAAATTCACGTGAACTTGCGATGATGACATTTTCGCGTTCTATTGGGAATAAGGACGACGCCTCACTACTTATTTAGAATGTGTCAAAAATGTCATGTTTACAGAAAAACAATAACAATTTATTTATACAAAGGTAGGTCTGTGCAGTGAAAAATAATCGTATGTTATCTCCTAAGCGACAGTAATACGCCACAACCCACAACTGTAGGAAGCAATGCTGACGTAGGACGTCATGGCCCAGGCTACTTTTAGCGTGATGGTGGGCATGAAGGTGGAAAAAGGAAATCATAATAGTCATGGGTTGCTACTAACCGCATCGCCTATTGATATGATTCAGATTCTTGCAAATTTAAAATCTTTTAATAAACCGAAACAGTTAGGATTTGGCAGCCGTGGAGATTGTGGCGAAGCAATACATTCAGTTTGTTATTTTTGATATAACGACAACGAAGCGTATATATTACTCAAAATTGACGTGAAAAATGCTTTTAACAGTATTCATAGGTTTACTCTGCTGAACGAAGCTTATATAACTATTTACATCAAAGATTTATACATAGGTACATCATATACAATACAATACATAAAAGAGAGAATATACGAGTATCTATATAAAAAAAAATATTACATATGAAAACCGATGTTACTAGTTTTAATTTAAGTGTTAAAGTGTATGAACAAATGAGTACCTTAAATAAAAATATATGTCTATTACTACTTTATAATTTACTTAACTTTTGGGAAATCAAGTATTGCTGGTAATCCTGGCATTCACATAAAGCTTGCTATTCATGAGGCTGGTATTTTTCTTTTGTTGGTTGGTAGTGTTTAGTGTTCAAAATCACTAAGCTCTTGTAAATACACGAGTTGTACTTATTCGGATGCGGAAATAAGTCTAGTTTGACGTTAATTTAGTTTTGTTTACTGGATTTGACACTTGAAAGCTTATACATACATATCTATAGATGCCAAACGTCGTATAAAAAAAATCATAAAAAAATACATCTCTATATAATTTGTGCATGTGTCGTATTGGTACCCATTTTGTCTACCACTCCGCCAGGAGTAATATTGTTCTGTGGTCTACCTCTGTCGTATCCACAGCCGATTCACTTGCCTTTTAAAAAATTAAGATATAGCAAAAAAAAAGAAATTAATTCTTAGTGGCGAGGCCTTGAATGACCTGCCAACTCGCGCACCGCACCACACCACACCCCCGCACAGCACTTACTTACCCAAAAAGGTTGGCAGTACTGCACAACAATATCCCCGAACTCTTTGTTTGGTTTCGAAATAATTTGAATTCTATTTTTTCATCTTGGCGCCATTTTGTGAAAATTATGTCAACTATTGAAAAAATTAAAACAAGTAATTATAATTTTGTTTTCTAAGATAAAAAAGCGACAGTTCATCTTATTTTGTGATCATGTTATGTAGATTGGAGTTTTCGCTCGTCATGGAATGAGGAACATTGAAAGAAGGTATTTGGTAAGTAGGTACCGATTAGTTACCTCTATATATTTAAGTAGGTACTAAAATGGTTTATTCTAGTGTAGGTAGTAGGTACATATATATTTTTATAACTTGTATTTTATTGTTTTAGCGCAAATAAATTCAAGCAGTCAACCATGGAAAGAACAAATCGATTCACCCCATTGTAAAAGTTTAAACATTCAATACCTAACCTATCTTCCATATAAAAGGTACCTACCCTAAGAAAATCCGAAGTGAAGTCCAATTGTAAGTACATATAATACCTAAGTTATTATCGTAATTGTCATAATATTGTAATCCCCCATGCCATTTTTTTGAAAAAAAAGAACCCACGCCAGTCGTGAAAGCCGAGTCAGAACTCACTTCATTCCAAAAGTGCACATATAAATTTACTTGGTCACAAACTATTTAGGGATATCTTTGTTTGTTTACCTCTCGCTCAAACTCGGCTTTTACGACTTGAACGGGTGTGGCAGCAACATCCAACGTAAGTTTATATTATTTGATAGGTACAGAATTAAAGTAAGTAGTACTTAGGTATGTAAGTACATATTTAAAGTAAAATGTCTTACCTATAGCTAAAACTAGGAGGCCAAATTGACCGTAAGACCATCGGCATTAGTTTGTAGTTTGTTTGAAGTAACTGCTGCGGCTATGCTAGCCCATGTGCGAAACTTGTGTCTGACATTTTGAATTCCTGATAAAGACTTAATTTTTTGCTGACGACGTAAAAATGGTATATATCCTACCCTAGGGCCGCGTGACCCGAACGCCTCTTTTAGCGTTATGGTGGAGATAGGAATCAAAATAGTGGTAGGTTGCTAGTCGCGCTTATTAAAATGATTTGTTTTTTCGCCCATTCCCCCTCGATCGGACTTTTTACGATCTGCGCGTGAAAATAAGTAATGGAATATACTAGTCCAATATTTTCTTTTCTCCCTGACTAACATGTAAAAATGTCTTATACTTCTACCTGTGCCTCTACTTATACAAGTAAATAAGGATATTTCCTTTTTTTTCATATAAGAAAAATCACACAAATCAAATTTTCTCCTTCCTGCCTGAAAGGACTACTTTAAATTTTATATAAAAATGAATAAGTATTATATCGATGTACCTACCTTTTATATTTCACGTACGACGTAATATTATACATAAATAAAAATATTTCCTTTTTTATTTCGTTGTTTTCTTTGTAATAAATATGAGGTTTTAATTAACCTTAAAAGGTACCTGCTATTTAAAAAAAAACAAAATAGACAATTTCTTTGCTTCAAATGCCACGGGACAGAAAAAAAGTCAAATGTCAAATTCAATCAAGGCCCGCCCATAGACACTATCCACAAAAAAATATGTATGGCAGTCGGTCGTCTGCTTAGAGCAACACGGATTCCGTGTTGCTCTAAGGTCGTCTGATACTAGTATAGTACACGGCCGATTCACTTGCCTTTTAAAAAATTAAGATATAGCAAAAAAAAAGAAATTAATTCTTAGTGGCGAGGCCTCGAATGACCTGCCAACTCGCGCACCGCACCTCACCCCCGCGGTCGCCCAGCACTTACTTACCCAAAAAGGTTGGTAGTACTGCACAACAATATCCCCGAACTCTTTGTTTGGTTTCGATTTCGAAATAATTTGAATTCTATTTTTTCATCTAGGCGCCATTTTGTGAAAATTATGTCAACTATTGAAAAAATTAAAACAAGTAATTATAATTTTGTTTTTTAAGATAAACAAGCGACAGTTCATCTTATTTTGTGCTGATGTTATATAGATTGGAGTTTTCGCTCGTCATGGAATGAGGAACATTGAAAGAAGTAGGTAGGTAATTGGTAAGTAGGTACCGATTAGGTACCTCTATATATTTAAGTATGTACTAAAATGGTTTATTCTAGTGTAGGTAGTAGGTACATTTATTTTATAACTTATATTTTATTGTTTTAGCGCAAATAAATTCAAGCAGTCAACCATGGAAAGAACAAATCGATTCACCCGATTGTAAAAGTTTAAACATTCAATACCTAACCTATCTTCCATATAAAAGGTACCTACCCTAAGAAAATCCGAAGTGAAGTCCAACTGTAAGTACATATAATACCTAAGTTATTATCGTAATTGTCATACTATTGTAATCTTCCATGCCATTTTTTGGAAAAAAAGATCCTACGCCAGTCGTAAAAGCCGAGTCAAAACTCACTTCATTCCAAAAGTGTAGATATCTTTGTTTTTTTACCTCTCCCTCAAACTCGGCTTTTACGACTTGAACGGGTGAGGCAGCAACATCCAACGTAAGTTTATATTATTTGATAGGTACAGAATTAAAGTAAGTAGTACTTAGGTATGTAAGTACATATTTAAAGTAAAATGTCTTACCTATAGCTAAAACTAGGAGGACAAATTGACCGTGACCACCACCGGCATTAGTTTGTAGTTTGTTTGAAGTAACTGCTGCGGCTATGCTAGCCCATGTGCGAAAGCTCTAAACTTGTGTCTGACATTTTGAATTCCTGATAAAGACTAAATTAATTGTTGACGACGAAAAAATGGTATATATCCTAGCCTAGGGCCGCGTGACCCGAACGCCTCTTTTAACATTATGGTGGAGATAGGAATACAAAACAGTGGTGGGTTGCTAGTCGCGCTTATTAAAATGATTTGTTTTTTCGCCCATTCCCTCGATCGGACTTTTTACGATCTGCGCGTGAAAATAAATAATGGAATATACCAGTCCAATATTTTCTTTTCTCCCTGACTACCATGTAAAAATGTCGTATACCTCTACCTGTGCCTCTACATCAACAAGTAAATAAAGATATTTTCTTTTTTTTCAGATAAGAAAAATCACACAAATCAAATTTGCTCCTCCCAGCCTGAGAGGACTACTTTAAATTTTATATAAAAATGAATAAGTATTATATCGATGTACCTACCTTTTATATTTTACGTACGACGTAATATTATACATAAATAAAAATATTTCCTTTTTTATTTCGTTGTTTTCTTTGTAATAAAAATGAGGTTTTAATTAACCTTAAAAGGTACCTGCTATTTAAAAAAAAACAAAGTAGACAATTTCTTTGCTTCAATATCACGGGACAGAAAAAAAGTCAAATGTCAAATTCAATCAAGGCCCCGCCCATAGACACTATTCACAAAAAAATATGTATGGCAGTCGGTCGTCTGATACTAGTATAGTATCTGCTCCGTAGTCTGTGGTATCCTATCATACCCGGGGAATATGTGAATTTACCTGAGGAATTTACAAGATAATTTTCGTGATTACACTTTTAAAGATAAAGTTAAAGCAAGGAGATACTAAGTCAGGAGACGACATAAGTTATTTGTAAAATATTCGAGATCTTGTTATTATAGAGAACAACACCTACAAGTGTTTTCTTTATCACATGAAATGCTTAGCAGATAATATGCGTCGGGGCTGACGCAAATGTCTGTGGTTACGACTTCTACAGATAGTTTTGTGTCTGATGTGATAGCATCAGTGGTTACAGCACCGAGGAAGATGTCTCAGAAGAAGAGTAAGTGCAGCTGCCTCACTGCCAGCGAGCTGTGTCGGTGATAGACCGTGGTGCAGGGTTACCGAGATATTGCATGTAAGTTGTAATATACTTGTTATCATTGTTACCTATATTATATGCTTGCTTTTGTATTGTAAAAAGATAGGTCTTAGAGGTAGGTTACACGATCAGTCTGGCATCAGTCAAGTCCATCAGAATGATCGTGTAACCTGCTGAATGACAGACTGATGGTTCTGACTGATGAAAATTAAAATTGTTTTGAATGATGAAAGACTGATGGGAGACTGATCGCTTAACCCGCTCGTATCAATCTTGCGTCAGTAACCATACTTTAGTGACTTTACTACACATACCGTACACCAATGTAAATAAGGTTCATTATAGCTCTTTGCTGTACACATTTTATATCAGACTGCTGTCATTCTGGATTGACCGACTGACCGTGTAACCGTGAAAAACATTCATCATTCTGGCGTAAGTTACATCATTCCAGACTGATGGACATGACTGAGGCCAGAATGATAGTGTAACCTACCTCTTAGATTCTCATTACTGGTGATCACAAACTCCGAGCCGAATGTGTTCAACGAACCGAATTTTAGAATTCTTTATATGAAATACTATTAAACCACACACACCTGACTGTGATGAATCGTCTGAACCTTGAAGAACACCTTCCTAGAGGAATTCGGATAACGTCATCAATGGCGATAATCAAAAAAATATCTTCTCATCTTGTAATAAGTTAGGAAACATTGTAAAACACTCCAAAGCACTGCCTCTTTAAATTGATGTTATCCCACAGTCTTGTTTCTTTCTGACATATTTTACTTCATATTCCATTTATAAAGTACTAACAATAAAAACCTCATCAAGAACCATCACAATTCACATGTAATTACAGTGTGACAGGTGTAAAGGAAATGGTAATGATTCATTTGGTGGGGATAGATAAGCAAGGCCTTATTGACTATGATTATTTCGAAGCGGTCAGCTCGGATAAGTGCGTTTACCTTACATTAGACTTTCAGTCTCTACTCAAGAGACTATTACTTCTCTATCTTTATAGGGATAGTCAGTCCCAGGTCATACGATATTAAGAAGTGGAAAACAATAAAAGTTCTCTTGTTTACAGGATGTGTGTCAAACAAAGTAACTGTAGATTAAGATCGTGAGACATCGCATAACTCTGCTGACTGACACTGGAACATGGTGTAGCATCACAAGAGTGGGGTTCTAAGTGGAAGCATTGTTCCTCAAGTTTGAGGTATATACTAGCTTTATTTACTAATATATTTATCAATATATTTACACAGAAGATGTATACAGAGATACGTAAAATAAAAGTTGTACAAAGGCCAGCTTATCTCAAAAGAGATCTCTGCCAGAAGGCTTGTGAGAGATGTTTATGTAAGAAAGGCATACAGGCGTGTTCATGGAATAAAGGAAGAAAAACAAATTGAAACAATATTTGGTATGTGCACTCAATTTGTATGGGGGATTTTAACTGGTCTTAAAGTCTGAGTGTGGCTTTTCATTATCATTTTAGCCGCATAACGTCCTGCTGGACATAGGCTTCTTCCAAGGATTTCCAAACTGACCGATCTAGAGCGGCCTGCATCCAGCGTTTTCCAGCAACCTTGGGTCTCTAGTTCATTGCGCTATGTCCAGCCTGGTACTGTGGCTATCTCATTTGATTTGACAAGTTTCCTTGTAGGCCATGGATCGAAGGAATAGGTATTCATTTAAGTATTCCCTTGTCCTATACAGGCTAGCAACCTGTCACTGTCCTTGAGTGACTGTAATTTTTTCTTGAGTGACTGTCGTTTCCAAGCAGAGGTTCAGAGGAACCAAAGTTCTAGCGAGACCCTTTGGCTAGAAGAAAAAGCGCATCCAGACGCAAGGCGTCCTAATAGGAGGGCTAGTTTTGCGAGGCCCCCTCAAGTTAAATATTATTGTTATGTATTTAGGGCACACTATTTAAAGAAAAAACCTCATTTGCTTCACACGCAAGGCCCTATAGACCGCGTACTGTGTGTGGATGGCGGCCCGCGCCTATCTACGCCTCTTTTTTTTTTTTAAATCTATTTTTTTTCTGCGGTTTCAGTTCATTTGGTGTGACTATGCCAGCCTCATGGGGGATTTCGATTAGATAATTTATAGTTTCTGTGCAACATCACAGCTCTTATGAAAAAGTATATGGCTTTTGTCATATGTGATAGTGGGTTGCTTAACATAATGTTAAGCTCACCGTTGCACATCGATAGTCCCGCTAAAAATCGGTCATGTAGGGCGGTATACTGGTCACATTCCATCAAGACATGTAGTAAGTCTTCCATCTTATCACAATAATTACATAAGCCTGAACAGGTGGGTCACTCTCATTAAGAGCAGAAATTTCAACGGAATATGACCAGCCCTCACCCTAAACGCACGCACAAGATATTCCCTCGGGAGTTCAGCATAATCAAACCAAGGACCTGGATTCGGTGAAGTTTGAATGGTTTTGTACCAGATGCCTTTTGATTCTGAACATTTATCAAAACGTTTTGTCCAAACATCCATACAGTATTGTCTCATGGTAGGTAAATGTTCAGAGGCATAAGGAGGGCACAAAACCTCCTCCCCCCCATTTACCGCTTCCCTTGCCAAAGAGTCTGCCACCTCATTACTATGACCTCCTAGATAGGATGGTATCCACTGTAACTTTTTATTCTTTCGAGTGATCGTTCAGTACCATTCCTGTTATCTAATCCTTTTCCTTCTAATATAAGAGTCTTCTAAATGTGCCATAGAGCTTTTATCAGTAATATTTGTTTCTTTTGCAGATGTCAATAACAAAGGAAATTAAATCAAATACATCAGACAGAAAAACTACCAAACGAAAAAGTTATTATTGGGAAAGAAGGCAAATATAACATATCATAAAAAATAGAAGAGCGAATACGTCTGGTCATCTTCTAAAGACGATGCGTTTTTGAAAACAATAATTGAAGGAAAGAGAATGAAAAAGAGGAGTAGGAAAATTAAGAAGATTTTTTGATCAAGTATAAGAAATTTTTTTGGTGTGGGGAAGTGTATACTTTTTTATAATAAATTGTCAGAATCGGTCCTTTATATGCCAGACAGAAAATTCAAAGCTTATGTAAAGAAAGTACTTTGTGAGAAGGCTTATTATAGGACCGATGACTATCTTAAAGACAAAAAGGTCTGGCTTGAGCTTGGCGCGGGTCCCTCTTAAAGGTTTGTATACTTAGACATGTCATAATTTAGGTACATTGGTACATACTAAATTTACAAATTGACATTATTTTAAATTTCGTAATTCTTATAATTCAACTAGCTGTGCCCGCGACTTCGTTCGCGTGGTTGTCGGAACGTAATGTTATATAGCCTAAAGCCTTCCTCTATAAATGGACTACCCAACAAAAAAAGAATTTTTCAAATCGGACCATTAGTTCCTGAGATTAGCGCGTTTAAACAAACAAACAAACAAACGAACAAACTCTTCCGCTTTATAATATTAGTATAGATGAAGTACTCTTAACCAACAACATATTTATTTGAATAAAGATTAATATTATTATGTTGATACAACTTAAACAAATTATTTCGACCAAATTAGGTACCATAAAAACGGTTTTTGTGAGTTAATCTTAAAAGATAGACATATACTATCGCGGACTGTTTTTTAGATCATTAAAAGAGCTATTATTCTTTAATACATATTTTTTGTGTATCTTGAACCGTTTTCACGGCGCACGCAACGGAAGGCTTCAAAGATGAAATAATTTCTCCCGTTTTTTACACATTTACCACTATATCTTTGCTCCTATTGGTCGTAGCGTGATGTTATATAGCCTATAGCCTTCCTCGATAACTGGACTATCCAACACAAAAAGAATTATTCAATTCGAACCAGTAGTTTCGGAGATTAGCGCGTTCAAACAAACAAACAAACAAACTCTTCAGCTTTATAATATTAGTATAGATTTAATTATGACATAATAAACAATGTAATCTCTGTCCATCTATATAACTAATTTTAAGTTTTTAGTTTGTTAGTTGACGTCTTTGGAGAAAACGTGCAGTGCAGTTTGTTGCCGCTGGGTCATTCCATGTAACGGTCGTAACGGGTCGTACACTTTCAACTGGCAATTAAATCATGTTCTTTAAGGCAAGCATATTAATTTTATAACTTTAATGATGGCATTTTAGCCTATACTAAGTAAATAATCATATAAGTTTTCTGTAAGTTTCATAGTTTTTGTTATAATTGGCCGCAAGTACCGTAACGGTCGTAACTTGATTTTGTCTCTCATTTCCGAGTGGCGCGACGTTTTTTCAAAACTCTGCGAATTATCTTGGTTTTATGAATAAAAATTAACCTTAAGCTGTAGCCATATTAATAACCTACTACCTACACCATTTATTTTAAAAAATCGTGCTATAATTTAACCCTTAATCAAACAGAATACTTTTTTATGAGATAAATGAAAACTAAGAATGGTTTTTAGGTAAGTTGGGTGCGTAGATTCAGAAAAAAAATATAAAAATTAGATAGGGGGTGGGGAAAGGGTGTTTTTGCGGTGGGAAATAATTTCCCATTATCCGTTACTGCATAGCAAAATTTTATGGAAGTGGGAAATTGTTTCCCATTGTCCGATACGGTTACGGACTTTTATTTTTACTAGTAGTTCCCCCCTGCTTTGCTTGAAATTTTAATTTTTGTTTTGTAAGTAACTCAAACTATGTAACATGCAAACCAAAATAAAAGATGTTTATTATTTATTTATTTATTTAATATTATAATAAGAAATTAATACAAAAAAGGCGGAATTATCATTGCAATCATCATACTTATAACTATAACTATTAAATTTATTTTTCAGATGGAGCAGTATGAAAAGCTTTGAAGCAGGTTTTGGCGCACAGAGATACATTACATGTGGAACATTGTATTTTGGTTCTCTGTTCTTTCTTTTTCAAACTGCAGAACTTACATCTCTTGTAAGTTCTGATTTCTTCTGGCAAGTGTATGCCCACATTCAATAAACGGACTTCATCAGGCACTCCAAAGACACCACCCTTTTTGTTTTTAAACCGTATAGCATGTCCTGGTACTTTCCTTGTTGTGTGATTGTCTACTAATGCCCGTGCCAAACGCAACCTGAATTATATATTTTTTGTTGCTTCGAACTGTTCCGACTGCAAAAATATTTCTGTCAAATAGATCTTCCATAAGTGGAACACCGGTGAAGAAATTGTCGAAAGCAACTAACGTATTTCCAGGTACATTAATACATAGTTTCGTCACCACATTGTAACCTAGTCCGTCATTCTCTGTGCTATCACCTTTACCGGTATAAACTTCAAATTGGTACAAGTATCCCGTTTTGGCGTCACATCTAGCCCAAATTTTGAAACCCCGTTTAATTGGTTTTTTTGGCATATACTGTTTTAATGTACTGCGACCTTTAAATTTCACCATGCACTCGTCTATTGACTGCACACTTGAATTATATGCTTGTCTTTGATAAACCTTGTTCAGTTCTGTAATAAGAGGTCTCACTTTATATAATTTATCGTGGTCAGGAGAGTCTCTTGGTGGTTGCATTTCATTGTCGTTAAGGTGTAGGTTTTCAGTGATCTTTTTAAATCGCACGATTGGAAAAACTTGTGCAATTTCTTTGTTATAATAGAAAGGATCTGACGACCAGTATAACTCGAAATCCGGAAGAGGATTTAACCCCATCATGATCAAAACTCCTAGATAAGCCCTGATATCTTCTTCAGTGACTGGTTTCCAATTGGCGCTCTCTTTTTGAACTGCGTATCGGTTAGTTTGTTCCGCTATTATCAGTATCAATTTATCTGGAAAAAACCTTTCAAAATCAGTCAAGGGCTGAGTTTTGTGTGTGTCCTGAAACTTGGGTTTAAAACGCTTATCAAAAACTGGAATATCATGGGTTAAGTCAGCTGTCTTCCAATCTCTAGGTCGAGACCGGTCCCTGGGAACTACGTTGTGATTTTGAGACTCTTCTTGATCATCTGCCATTAATTCATCTATATCAATGTCCTCTTCAAACATATTGCCTGGTCTTTGAGTAGTAGCCACTTGTTCGGGTATGTCAACTATTTCTGGTTGAATGTCATGAGATGAGGGACTGCCTTGATCTTGAGTGCATAATTCTTGAACATGGAGTGGACTATTTGAAGTATCTTGCTCAGTAACATTGCGGACTGTATTTTGAACATGGAGTGGACTACTAGATGTGTCTTGCTCGAAAACATTACCGTCCGTATTTTGTATCGTTGCGTTCTGAGACTGGTCATCTAAAATTGACAATAAATCTGATCGAGTTGTCTGCAAAACGGGTTCATCTTCAACGTTGTCATCATCTAAATTATCTTCGATGCCAAAAATTTCTTCGAGACGATGTTCTATTACATATTCATCCGGCTGATTTAAGTAACTTGCAGAAGGAGAACAAATGCTATTAGCAAAGCAATTATCGTCTTCAGAATCATAATCGGATAAATCAGATAAGTCAGCCAAGTTTTCTACTGCTTCTTCTAGTTTTTTTTTAGTAAGTGGTTGTGGTTTTCGTATTTTTTTCTTATTCATTTTTCTTTTGCTGGAAATAAATAATAAAAATCTGAAGAAAAACAATATCGGATACGGATAATTTTTTTGTGCACGAGACAGACGGTCAGAAGTTGTATATATATATTACGGGAACAAAGAAAAATTTAAGTGCAGGAACGAACAATGGGAAATAATTTCCCACTTACTAAAACCTAAAAATTTCTAGTAAATCGTACTGTTTCCACAGTTCTTTTCAAGCCAAATATGCAGAAAATAAGTCTAGTTTATAATAGTGTTCACTATATGCACTTACCAGATTTTTTTTTTCAATCTAACCTCAAAACACTGACGAGAACTGGTTTTTTGGCAAAAAAATCGTGACCTCTGACTTTCTCTTTGACATTTGGTGACATATGGCGGCCATTAAAAAAATGTTGCCATTTTTCAAATTTTAAATATTACCAAGATTTTAAATTTCCATAGATGACATTCCTGGGTGTTGCCATTAAAAAAATAAAAAATATTTTGTGAATTAGGAGGAAGTGGGAAATAATTTCCCAATGTTTGATTAAGGGTTAATATTCACAGTTTTTTTTTTGTAACGGTCGTAACAGGCTTTTGTAACGGTCGTAACGAGTACGAATCAAAAACATAATTATATGAAAAATCTTTAATTTCTTAAACATTACAAATCACAAAACAGACTAAAACTATGTAGGAACTTCCGTTACGTTATTAAATGTTAAATTTATGGGTTTACTTTTCAAAAATATCAATACTGTAATCAAAATTGTAATAAGTGCGGATGCCCTTATTTTGTAGTATTGGATCCGGTAAAATTGTAATAATATTTTCAAAAGGGACATCAGAAACGTCTTTTTCGTTACTAATGAATGATTTTGCTTTCTTGTCAATCATTTTCAAAAACATTACGCGGACCTCGCCTTCATCGTTACTGACGGTACTCTGGCAGATCGCAGCATACTTGTATTCCGTTTTCTTTTTGCCCTCTGCAACAATTTTGACTAGGATAAACACTCCGGGTTTAATATTTTTTACAGAGACTTCATTGGGTTATTGTGACTCTTCTTCAGAATCGCTATACACTTCGCTGAAACGCAATTTTCTTTTGACGGTCGCTGCATCTGATATTGATGGTTGATACTTCAACAGTTCAGTTTCTTTTTCCTTATCCGCAGCAAAGGCAGAAAGAGGAAGTACAACGTCTTCATCACTCCAGTCACTATTTTCAACGGCAGAAAGAGGAAGTACGTCTTCGTCACTCCAGTCACTATTTTCATTATGGCTGTTAACCTTAACAACAGTTTTTTCTGAATTAGATGTTTGTGACACTGCAATTTCACTCTCATTTACAGTTCTGAAATGGTGATAGCTCTGAATTTTCTGGATTGGAAGGATGTGTAACCAGACGCTGTCAAGAAAAGATTTTTTATCATCAATGTCAGTTTTAGACACGTATGTTACATGTAAGCCTTTGATTTCTTTCTCCACATACAAAAAAAAGTCTTCGGCAGAATTAAAATAAATAAATAATAAATAAATAAATATATACGGACAAATCACACTGATTGAGCTAGCCCCAAAGTAAGTTTTAAACTTGTGTTATGGGATACTAACTCAACAATACTATATTTTATGACAAATACATATAAAGATAAACACCCAAGACCCAGGACAATTCGAAAAAGGCCATTTTCCAACTTGCCCTGGCTGGGGATCGAACCCAGAACCTCCGGATTAGCGGTCTAGCGTGTTAACCATTACGCCACGGAGGTCGTCAATTGAGAATAACTTTTCTTGATTTCACCCCTGTCCACGCAATTCGTTTGACTGTGCCGCCTAATCCATCCACCGCACCCTTCCCATGCGACGCAGCGAAAAAAATCCATTGCAGGTCATCCAGATCAGCATACATTTTCATTTCCGGGAGAAGTGACATTATGTACCTATTTTTAAATTGCGCCGCGCAGTTGTCGCTGAATATTTTTACCCTCTTCACAGAATCTTTAACTTCTCGTAAGTAATCGAATATATTTTTCATGAAAATCCAAACGGCCTCTTTGGTATGTGAAGTGTCGTCGCTGACAAGGACAAGTGGTTTTTTTTGTCCGTTGGATAACCAAATACAGCAAGTGAATATAGAAACCTGGTCGTGGCTCCAGTGAGTGCTTTGCGTCTCATCTTGACTTATTAATTTGTAGTTTTCAGCAAAATCTACCTGCACCACTGCCTCATCATCTTTTAAGCTGGTAATTGATTCCTGAAAGAAGTTTGATTGCACTCTTTTTACGAAGTAGTGTAGTTTGAATTTCTGCATTTTACCTTTCAGTTCTTTGATGGCATCTTTGCATGACATAGTTCTGACAACTACTTTTGGACGTTTATTTAAAAGGGTCCATTCCTTCCAAGAAATAGTTTTATTCAAATCCTGATGTCCTGCAAAGTTTTCCCAATAATTGTATGGACAGTCTGTGCAAGAGCTAGTCATGCATGTTTCGCTGTCGGGGCTACAAGTTGTAGCGTTTATCAATTCTGAGTGCGATTTAGGGAACTCTGGCAGACACATTCCTATACTTTCAACTGCATTAATAAAGTTTGAATGTAGTGCGCAAACGCAAACGACATGTTCCGTAAATGCCACTGGAATCACCTCAGTCGGGCGCAAGCTGTAAAAAACAGATTTTCCTATTTTCATGTCGGGGTATTCATGCTTAAACAAATTAAAGGCTTCTCGTACAGTCATTATCATTGTTTTCTTTTGCTTCTTCGTCTTTTTTCCAGTAACAGAGTCTCTTACAGATTTATAATCCTTAATTCCAGGTGCTTGGCGACTTATATCGTCCCTGTAATAAAAATCAATGACAGCCTTTTTGATCTTTTCATCTAGTCTCTTCCCGTCACGATGTGGTGTTGAAATTTGAACGGTATTTCCCAGCACTTCAACAGCAATTTTAGTGACCACAGCAGTTCGCTTCATGGGAGAATCGGGCAACTTTTTTTTTATTTTGCGCTCTGCTTTTCCAAAAGTTTGCAAACATTTGTAACTGCCAATAGGAGATGAAACTGCAAGTGTGTTCAAGTTATTTGCTGCCTTCAATCTTGCTCTGTAAGTTCGCATTCTATCCCTTGATTGTGCGTTTGATATTATCTTAGCATTAGCATTCAACTTCATAGCCTCTCGTCTGTTCCGACTTCTCTCCTTCTCTTTTTGCATTTGTTCGGCTTGCTTCTGTGGGTCATTTTTCAGTCTTTCTCGATACTTCTTCATTCTTTCTTTTGCTGAAGGCATCGTTTCGCGTACCTTAAATACCAACAATAAAACATGAGCACACGACATGCAAAAAAGTTAAAATAAAAGCGAATAAAAATATTTTTGGCATTAATGGTCTAAAATAAATTTAAAAAAATCAATAAAACCGGGTTCACTAACATTTTATGTGTTTAAGAAACGCAATTTTCTTACAATATCACTTAAAAGCTAACTTTACTGCACCCGCAAAATCTCTCAAACATACTGTTACGACCGTTACGTAACGGTCGTAACGCAATTTGAATCAAGCGTTATTATTATTGTACAACGTTTAGCATAAAATCTGAGATACTGACCATTTGTTTGCAAACATAACCTTACTTCCCAAAAGCCGTGAAATTGTTACTGCATTAAGTAAGCTACAAATTAAACTTTTCCCTTATTTTCGTAATGGTCGTAACATGTGATTTCCATTATTAAAAATTGCTATAAACACAGGAAAACTTACCAATTTACAGAAAATAGCACGTGTACCTTGTCGTTCATGTATCATTACACAAAATGGCGTGAAGTTAGCTTTGACAACTAACGCCATATTAGCTGTACAGTGTTGCCATTTAAGGTCTAAAATTTCTACTACCAAGTGAACATTTTTCTCATACTTTAACACACGTAAAAGTAGGTATAAATATATTTTTTGTTAAAATTTTCGATCAATTCATATGAATCAATGTAATGGAGATGATTAAGCAGCTACAAAGTAAACAAAAAGAGAACTTCAAAAAATGTGGCGTGGTAGCGTTTGACATGGAATGACCCCGCTTCTTCTGCACTTGCGCCTAGGAAGCGGCGTAAACTTAGCTTTAAGTAACGATTTGACGTCAACATTTGTGCAAAACAAAACAAAGTGACTATTATTAAGAGATATTATAAATATCCTATGATAATAAAGATATTTAAAATTGAATTGAATTGGTGTGATGTAAAAACATCCAAAACATTCCTCACCTCCAAGAACTTAGCGGACGAAATAGAGACAAGGAAAGCACTCCACCGACAAAAGTGCAGCTCTTAAATAGCTACAAGAAGAAGAATATATGAAAAGTGAGGAAATTTCACGGCAGCAGACAATTTAGTTTTGGAAGTCCAGCGCAGCTGCGGGAACATTCTATATGATCTTACAAAGCCCTTACTTCTTCAGTGCTGCAACATTTGCGGGTCTTGGCCTCCACAACGATTTGTCGCTATTATATGCTTCTTCTTCATCTAAGCACATTCCCAGTTGCATCATCAGCTGTGGTGCTTCAGAGCCTGGGGTGTGCTTTCCACTTTTATCTTCTCCAAATATAATTTGCATGTCAATGGACACCCAAGGATGCCAAAGACTTTGTAAAATGGAAAAGAAATGGGAAAGCAATTGTAGTACGAGATGTTTGGTGTTTGATTTGTCGCTATTATATGCATTTTCTATTAATATATGACTTGTCAGATAAAAGTATATTACAAAAAAAGAATGTGTTCATTTACTAAATTTAGTTGTGAAAAAAATACATTGGAAGATTTCGAGATTGTCCATAAAATCCTGTAAATGTTTGTTCCTACAGTTGTACGGCATGCTGTGTGAGCGAGGGCGATGAGGTGTACGTGGCCAGTTAAAGTTGGAGCTGAGTGAGCACGGAGTGTGACAGAACTGACAGCTGCCATGTAGACTGCGTTGCTTGCGAGCTCGTGCAGCAGATTGAAATTCTGTTGTTAATTTTGTTGGTTTCCTTAATATGGTTTTCTTAGAACAATAATTAGTCTAAATAGTAAACCACTAAAGAATAAATTTTCCTGACAATTAGGACACACAAAATACATCAAGATCAGTTTTGGTCAAGCTAATGCAATCCTTGTTGGTAAATGCCAGTGTTCTTCAGCTCTATCGGCGATCTTGGCTTAGAATTTTTCTTTTCAATATTTTTCCTGGTAGTCTTCGTAATTTTGATAATTTTTCTGTTGCCTTTTCTTTTTTTCGTCTATATTTTTCTTTTTTGTGTCATTGGGATCATTAAACAAAAGTTTGGTAACTCTCTGACGTTTATAATTTTAGGCTTTTGTATTTGACATCGCCGTAATCAGGAGTAGAGGAAGGGGGGTAAGACGGGATCCTTAACGCAGTGCCGGTTTAGCTCTACCAGCGCCCCGGGCGAGATTCCCCCCCCCCCCCCCCCGAACTGCAATTCAGACTGACTTAGGCTTCAATCTTATAGGCTTTATTTCTGCCGACGGGGAGGGGGTACAAGTACGATATAGGATTCTTAAAATTTGCCGCCCCATTGTAAACGGAGGGAGGGAGGGAGGGGCGCATACAAATAAGAGTAGAAGTTGCCGCCAATAACCAGCCGCTACTTATATATTTATTATTACCTGTGACCTCCCCTTGCCCAAAAACGGCCCCCTGTCGCCCCTTTGTATCTGGTGCCCTGGGCGGTCGCCCAACCGCGCCCTACCCTAACGCCGCTACTGCCTTAACGTTTGAAGAGCATTAAAACAGACATTTAAAATTATTGTAATTGTTTATTTATTTAAAATTACTCTACAATAATCAATCTAAAGGAACTTAAGAAATGTTGATCATCGTGTGTTTTAGTTGCAGTTCTTGTTGCCTTATTAATATGAATTGTGCCAGTAGCGGCGTTAGGGTAGGGCGTGGTTGGGAGGTGGCCCAGGGCGCCAGATATAATGGGGCGCTGTTTACTGCCACAATGGGGCGGCTGGTTAAAGGCGGCAAATTGAAGAATCCTATTTGCATCCCTCCCCTGTCAATTCAGTCTTTTATTTCCATATCAGTCTTATCTCTAGGCGGAACAAAGAAAAAAGGGGGCAGATCCGGCGAGAAACTCCTGAGTCCTCCTAGGGTTGGTTGGCAGCGCCGGGCAGGGCTCCCTCTTCCTCCTTCAGTCTCCGAGCCCCGGCCTCCTTTTTGCGGTGGCGTCTCTGCATCGCCTCGGAGAGGTCTACTATCCTCAGGGACTTGGGGACGACCCTTGCAGCTTGACTCTTAGGGGTTTTGCCTCCCTGGGGTCCTTGGGGCTCCAAGGAACCCTTCCTCTTCTTTGCCGTCGTCCCCCCGGCAGAGGTGGAGGGCTCTGCGGGGCCTCCCTCCTCGGTCTGGGCTCCTGCGGCCTTCTTTTTCGGTTCAGATCCAGAGAAGAATCTCTGGATCGGAAAAGTTTAAAAGTCCTGTTAGTTTAAACATCATACGATTTTTTATCTATTGTAAGTACACAAAATTGATATCAAATCATATGTGAATGGTATTGAAGCCTAGGTGAGATTCCGATCTAGGAGGGGGGGGGGGGGGGGGAGGAGCCGGGATATCTCTCAATAGGTATTGTCTTCCATTAAATCTCTTACTAACGTGACGAGATAGTATGCACACTGTTTGGTCTCGGTAGTTGCCTCTAAATCACATCAGAATCATACTAAAACGGGAGTATTCAAGAAATACAATAAATTAGCCCTTGTAACTTTAGATTATAATATACCAGAAACGCATAAACCAGCCTCATTGACCCGCCGCGAACTTTTCACCGCATGGCTCGCTGTCTCGCTTCGGCAAGAGTAAATTTGTGTGCGTGGAAGCTTGAGCAAAATTTAGATTATGTGCATCAGGTGCAGCCTTAATATTATTCGTCATTCTAGGTATGCCTGCATGGCCACTAGTTGGAAAATATGAAAGTCATTTAATGAGCCTGTCGACTTCTCTTATTATGCATAAACAGGGTCCGGACCTATTTATATATTGAGTTACTCTTTAATAATATTTTCGGTGTCTTTATTAGGTATGTTTTATGCATACTTCAAATAGTATTTCAGTGATTATTGTTGATGGCGACCTCGTCTAATTTGGTGATAAAATGGATATTTGAAGAAAAGTCACAGTTTTTATAAATCAGAGTATTTATTATTAAAAGGAACTTACAGTCAGTCTTACTGTTGACCTAATCCGAAGAAAAAAGATTAGATATATTAAGTAATTTAAGCTTATAATTAAGGTTTCTTGTGGTGCCTATACTTTGATAAAATGGTGACAATCATTTTAAGTCGGTGACACATACTACTCTAATTAGGCTACACAGTGTTCCATTTGACTCAAAAAATTTCCCTATGCTGATTATCGCATAAATAGATCAAGGAATGCATTTCAAATGCAAGACTAGAACACCCACGTGTCAATTCCAAATAGTTTTTTTAATAAAAAATAATACATGATGCTAAAGGTCACGCCTTTAGCAAGAAAGTTTAAAAAAATAATTCTGCAAGAGTATCTGAACAAGATATATTTTTTTTATTAATACAGTTTAATAGTGGGTCTTTAGTCGCATATTTTACAGTTTTCATTTTTGGATTATCGCCTTTGGTTACCGAGTAATATTTTTTTTTTCAGAATTTTGTTTTTATTTTTTTTCTTCCAAAAAACTCAAAAGTGGGACTTGTGACTTGCACTGAAACATTGCTCTTAATTAGGTCTGTAAAGAGTATCTGTGTATGTCTCTATACTAAACTGTCCTTGAGTTTATCACTGATCGAGTAATGTTCAGAAGGGTTATTATTCCAGTAAAACAACACAATGCGGTTCACGAATGTCCGGGTATATTTACGAAGTTAAATCGAACACGAAATTACATGTAGGACCGAAGTCCGCGAGTGGGAATGGAGGCAGGCGGAGGGCGACTGCCGTGCGCCTGCGCTACAACAATTTGCTGAATTTCATTTTAACAATGTATGTGTGTACCCCTACATCACACCCCTCCTAAAATTTGGCAAGATATCGACAAATTTTAAGCAAAATAAAGTTATAATTCAATTACAATCACAAAACAAACAGGTGCCGATTCTGTACTCTACTATAGGTTGACTGTATACAATGCAATGGATAAGGTGTGACATCATCGTTACTAAGTTGTAAACATAATATCTAAATTCTTGTCATCGTAAAGTTGAAAACAATATACGATAAATTTTGAACATTTTATAATTTTATACACTAAGTTTTTTGTAAATGACCGAATACAAAACAATTTTCATAAAATAGATGTTAATTTCGTAAAGTTACATTATTTTTTTAAAAATTTGTGTTAATTTAATGAATTATTTAATACACTTGGAATTTACAAAACAAGGTTGTATGTTTCATTTCTATCTTTTAAAACAATGATCCATTCTAAAAATGTGAACTCGCAAAAATAAAATATATCCTTACAATATAGGTATCTAAAACTATTTTCAGACACAGGTAGACAGGATTCATGCGTAAACTATTTTTGGTTTACCTCTCTCTCCCTGTGTCGCCTGTGACCGCTGACTCGCTGCTTCCTCCAGAGTTACTGTTAATCTTTTCTCGAACCATTTCTTTACGCCTTTTGTACATCTCAAGCAACAAAAATACATACCGCAACATAGAACAAAGACTGTACCGATGCTTATGCAGATAATTACAATGTTAAAATTTTCCATTTTCGCCTTCAAATCGGTAACTTGATTTACGTTGTTTTGGGTATAGCTTGTTTCCTCAACTTTGGTAGTATATTGACCCATTTTGAGATTTATTAAAACGACCAAATGTTAGTGTGTTAATCCAAAAAGGTAGTTACTATCTGAATCGAAGATGTATGCCGAATGTGACAAAAGTGATGTCTGGAGGAATCGAACACGGATGCCCTAGATAATAAACTTATTTTCTAACTAAAACGTACAGGTATTTTGATGACGCGGCCTCTACTTGTTGTTCGCTGTGTTGCCGGGCTGGCCTCGCTGAGAGGTTGCGAAATCTGCTTAAAATAAAATAAATAAAATTAAATAAAATTCTTTTATTTCAAGCTACAGTGGCCCATATCTTATTTTAAGTTACATCTGTCTCCTCGCACTATACTGCTTACCTGCGTTGTTATCGTTAACTATACTTGACGCCGGTGTTTGCTCGTTTGTATTATTTATCAAATATGCTTGTTTGAGTCTGTCTACTGAAATTATTGAACGACGATTCTGTAACTGAACTTCGAAAGTTTTTTGGTTTCTTTTAATTACTTTATATGGCCCATCATATGGAGGTTTTAATGGTTTCTTTACCGAATCGTCTCTTACAAATACGTGTGTACATGACTCTAAATCCGGATGAACAAACCATTTACGATTATCTCTATGTTTGTTAGATATCGGCCTTAGTTTTTCAATAGATTGACGAATGTCTTCTATATACGTATACGAGTCGTCAAGTATAGTTTTCGATGTACTAAAAAAATCATTTGGGAGCCTTAGTGGCCTTCCAAACGTATACTCAGCTGCACTAATGCCGCTCTCGCTGCGTCCAGCTGCTCTTAAGCCGTAAAGCACAGTTGGTAGCTCGTCCACCCACGACTTGTTGGTTAAACGAGCCATCAACGAAGCTTTCAAGCTACGATGCCAGCGTTCCACCAGGCCGTTAGCCTGTGCGTGGTAACTTGATGTTCTTACCTTTTTCACCCCTAAATATTTCAATAAAGTCGTGAAGAGCTGACTCTCGAACTGTCGGCCCTGGTCCGTTGTCAGTCTGGCTGGACATCCATATCTCGTTATCCAGTTCTCGTAAATAACTTTGGCAACCGTTTCCGCCGTTATATCTTTGATCGGTATAGCCTCAGGCCACCGTGTACCTCTGTCGATGATAGTTACCAAGTACCTGAATCCATCGCTTGAAATGGGTAAGGCCCCGACGATGTCTACATGGATATGCTCGAACCGATCTGCCTGCTGGAATGTGCCGTACTCTGAAATGGTATGTCTGCCGATCTTCGATTTTTGACAACTGACACAAGTTTTCGCCCATCTGCCTATGTCAGCATTCATGCCAGGCCAGAAAAATCTGTCAGAAATTAATTTACGCGTGGTACGTACGCCTGGATGACTAAGTTCGTGCACGCTATCGAAAGCTATGCGTCTATACGTTTCTGGTAAGTATGGCCTAATTTTTGACGTTGAAATTTCGCAATACACCTCTTTACCTACCGTGGGTAAAAACATCCGTCTGATTACAACATTGTTATTACTTACATTTCCTGCCTCGTGCTGCATTACGAATTCGTCGCGTTTCTGCAATTCGGCTAGTTGCTCGTAATCGATGCTTGTGGGACAGGATATAGTCGCGACGCGCGATAACGCGTCAGCAACCACGTTGTCGCTGCCTACGACGTGTCGAATGTCTGTCGTAAATTCGCTTATGAATAAGAGTTGCCTTGTTCGTCGTGGTGTTTCTGAATCCGTACCTATTTTTGAAAAAGCATGCACTAAAGGTCGATGGTCAGTGTATATCGTCAAAGGTCTTCCTTCAAACAACTTACGAAAATGTTTGATAGCTAGGTAGATCGCCAGCAGTTCTCGATCGTATGTACTATAACGTTGCTGTGTATCTGATAAGCGTTTGGAAAAATAGCCTAAGGGTTTCCACACACCCTTGTCGAGTTGTTGTAGAACACCCCCTGTACATGTATCCGATGCGTCCGTGAACAGTGCTAACGTAGCGTCGCTGCTCGGGTACCACAACGTGACCGCGTTCTGTAACTGTAGCTTACATTCCAGAAACGCTGCGTCTGCATCCGGCGTCCATACAATAGGCGATTTGTCGTTCTTTTTAGCGTTATGTAAATACCTTGACAAAATAGCTTGACTCTGAACCGCATGTGGAATATGTTTCCTATAGAAATTAACCATGCCTAAAAATCGTCTTAATTCGTTAATGTTCGTTGGTTTTGGATAATCGGTTATAGCTTGTACCTTTTCCGGTAGAGGTCGGATGCCTTCTCTCGAAACGTGGAATCCTACGAAATCCAACTCTGAGACACCAAAAACACATTTAGACTGATTTATTGTTAAACCATACCTATTTAACCGCTCGAATAATAGCTTTAGGTGCTCGCGGTGCGTTGTTTCGTCGACACTGGCTACGATGACGTCATCAATATACGAAAAAAGAAAATCCAAACCTTGTAACACGGTGTGATGCATGAACCTTTGAAAGGATTGCGCTGCGTTCCGTAGTCCGAAGGTCATTCGACTGAATTCGAATAATCCGAACGGCGTCGTAATGGCCGATTTGGGAATATCATCATCATTTATAGGAATAAAATGATACGCCCTATTTACATCAATCCTTGAAAAAAATTTTTTACCTGATAGGATGTAGGTGAAATCATGCAGTCGTGGAATGGGGTATCTGTCCGGTTTGGTGATGGCGTTCAGCTGCCGGTAGTCACCGCACGGGCGAATGTCCCCATTTTTCTTCTGTACTACGTGTAGCGGGCTTGCCCACGCACTCTTCGACGGCCTGCAAATGCCTAATTCCTGCATTAACCTAAATTCCTCTTTTACCTTAAGTAAACGGTCAGGTGGTAACGGCCTTGGCCTTGCGTGCACCGGTGGACCCGTAGTTTCGATGTAGTGTTTATCTGAATGCTGTGGAGGCTCTCTAAAGGACATTGGTTTGGTTATGTCTGGAAATAGTTTAAGTAAATCATGATACGGATTATTTACGGATAAAGTCGATATAGACGGATCATTGCAACACTGAACGCGTGTTATTACATTTAAATTCGTGAGGGTGTCAATTAATCGTTTATTACTAAGATCGACTATCAATTTATAGTGGCTTAAAAAATCCGCGCCTATGATAGGCTGTTTGACATCGGCTACAATAAATGTCCAACGAAATGCTCGTCTAAGGTTGAGATCTAGGGTCAATGTGCTAGTGCCATAAGTTTTAATTTGAGAACCGTTCGCTGCAAATAATACGTATTTATCTGAATTATTCGTATGCCTGCGTTTGAAAACATACGAGGGCAAAACTGACACATTGGCGCCTGTATCGATTAGATAACTTAACTTACTATTTTTATCCGTTATACATAACCGACGGTTTGATCCACCAATACAGCTTCCCGTCGACGACTGTACGGCTGCTAGTTTTCCGACTTCCATGCGCAAGGATCCCGACATTTTCTCGCTTCTTTCCCGAATCTATAGTGGAAAAAACATAGCTTATTTTCCTTTCGCGTGCCAGATCCATTTCTCGCTCGACTGTTACTGCGTCCTCTCTGTCGCTGGTTCGACCTGCTACGGTTGCGTGCGCCAAACCTCTCCTTCCGTAGCTCCGCGACTTCTAAACTGAGCTTCTCTATAGCATCAGTCAAATGGTTTGGTTGCTCCTGATTGACAGCTGCTACATCCATCGGCCGAGTTGTCTCCATCACTTTATCTGCTACTGCCGCGAGCTTATCAGCGTCCTCCAAGGTGGTAGCTGCTAACACCGTTCGTACTGCAGTCGGAAGGTGATTCTGCCACAAAACCAACAACGTTTGTGCCGAGACGCGGTTGCCTGCCAAACTCTGCATCCGCCTAAGGAGTTGTGACGGCTTCTGGTCACCCAGCTGCATTTCACTCATGAGTGTCTGAATGCGTTTGGTTTCAGATTCCTCGTAGATGTTAAGAAGATGTGCCTTCAGGGCTTCGTATCTGTTAGCGTCGGGTGGTGCTTCTAGGAAACCAGCTACTTGCTGTATAACTTGCTTACTTAGTTTCGCGATTAGTAGTTGGTACCTCGACTGGTCACTTGCCTTCTGCGGGGCTACTGCTGCTTCGAAGTGGATGAACCATAACGCAGGTTGGTCCGTCCAAAATTCCGGGATACGCGCCGATACCGAGATCAAAACCACTTCCGGTTTGTCTTCCTCAGCCATCTCAAAAGTTCGTGAAATCACTGTCCGCAGAGAGTGAACTGATGGGTGGTAGTGTAACCACCGAGCCTGCTCCGAACCCGTTAAATTGAGTCGCCCTCAATTTAAAATGTCACTGCACTGAGAGTTATTTTACTGCACACGGGTGTCACCACTGTAAAGAGTATCTGTGTATGTCTCTATACTAAACTGTCCTTGAGTTTATCACTGATCGAGTAATGTTCAGAAGGGTTATTATTCCAGTAAAACAACACAATGCGGTTCACGAATGTCCGGGTATATTTACGAAGTTAAATCGAACACGAAATTACATGTAGGACCGAAGTCCGCGAGTGGGAATGGAGGCAGGCGGAGGGCGACTGCCGTGCGCCTGCGCTACAACAATTTGCTGAATTTCATTTTAAGAATGTATGTGTGTACCCCTACAGGTCTATGATTGATAAAAAAATCACGTTCCTATATTGCGGCGTTTACGAGTAATCGAATTTTAAAATATAGCGTTAGGGTTGTCACTCAACTTGACCTTTCATTTCAGTCATAATTAATCAAAATTTTTCCTTTATTTTAAATCTGTATATTATTTACAAATAAAAGATACCTTGTTCATTTGAATTTGCTCAATATATACATATTATATAATAGTATATATATATACTTCTAAGTACATACTTAAAAATAGCCAGTGGCATTTTTTGAGAGCTAAATCTTATTAGGTTTTTTTTTCGATGAAGGTTCATGCGTAGCGTGGGAAGGGGTCCACCCTCGTCAGGCTTATGCTTAAACCCCATGCTCATACACATGAACCAGAGAAACGGGGGTGAGGCACCATGGAGCCGTCACAGACCCATGGCGCCACTTTGCCTCAGCAGGGGCTTACCCAACCTGCTGAGGGATGTCCATCCGGGCCCCGACCGGAGGACTTAATGCAAGGGGAGCATGAGGGCGCCAACCCTCATGTTGGTACACGAGTGGCAAACGATGCTGTAGACCGCGCTACAGCCGATACTTCTCAAACTCCGGAAGTAATCGCAAATACGCAAGGAGATTGTATAAGATTACATATTTTTGACTGTTTCTACGCAGAAAGCAAAAAATATAAAAAGAACGGGTCACCTGATGACCTGTCAAAAGCTGACATATTGAACGTACTTTCCCGTGAAATGGGCCATCAACTCAAAGATCTCTCGCCTAGCGAAGAGGATAGACTTATGGGAGAAGTTGTTTACCCAATTCTTGGGAAAGCCATGACGTTTTACAAAAATTGTAAGCATAATAAAACGACATTCAGTAACAAGCATACCGTTTTCTTAAACAAACGGTTTATTGACGATATACCTGTCGAATTTCAGAGGGTTGTTGAGGATTTGGCGACATCCAGTGACATGTGCAGCACTTCGCAACCTCTCGAAAGGGTTGCTGTGGACTTTACTACATCCAGTGAGGTGTGCAGTAACGCACTACCTCCGGAACCCACTGCATTGGATGCCACAATGTCGTCATTGTTAGGATCTTCCAAATCAACCAATGATCCCAATATAAGTTATAAAAAAGACCTCAAAATTAGAAAAGGAATCATGGACTGCCTTCAAGGTCAACCTCAAACTAAAGTAATAAAAACTTTTGTGTCGACGATTACGTCAGAAGATGGAAGCAAAATACCCCAAAATCTTCAAAAGATTTAGAAGCTGTTATAAAACAATGTCTCGTATCACCAAAAGAACCTTCCATTGTTTTTTAAAAAAAATCCACTATTGCAAAACCTTATACACCGGAGGAAGCTTTAGGTTTCATTATCGACAGGAAACTGAGTGTGGAGACATATAAAATTTTGAGACATGATTTGAAGAGTCGAGGTTATCCCGCTTTCCTAACCTACCATGAAATATTAAATGCAAGAAAAGCATGTTACCCAGAAGAAGAGATATGTGTTTCGGAAATAGAAGCATCAGTTTCGTTGCATGGACTTATCACACATACTCTTCAACGAATTGTTCAATGTTGTAACGATAGTTTTGTCGAATATTGTAACAGAACAGGCAAGCGGGAAGTCTCGTGCTTATTTGAAGGGTCCTGGGGTTTTGACGGAAGCACAGGCCAAGCATTATATAAGCAACGCTTCCCAGGATCAGACGAAGATATTTCCATAAACGAAAATAGCCTTTTTGCAACGACTTTTCTTCCATTACGTATAACAATGGACAAAAATTATATTGCCTGGCTCAATCCTACACCCCAGTCGTATAGGTTTTGTCGTCCGCTCCACATCCAATACAGGAAAGAAACCTCTAATGTTATTTTGGAAGAAAAAAGATTGATAGAAGAACAAATTAAAAGTTTGAATCCTATCAAGACACAAACCTCAGAAGGGCATCGAATTACATTTGTTTGTGACTTAACTTTGAGTGTCATCGACGGAAAAGTCCTCAACATTATTACAGGAACATCTTCACAGTTAAGATGCCCATTTTGCAAGCTTGTTTCTAGTCAGTTTAACGACTTGGAAACGTCTTACACAAAAGCAACAATAAAAGAAAATATGCGACACGGTATCAATCCCCTTCACGCATGGATACGTATCTTTGAGTTTCTATTACACCTGAGTTATAAAAACGATCCGTTAGTCCGAAAATGGAGAATTAGTAAGGGTAGCAGGGACAGCCAAATTGTTGAAGAACGAAAAAAACGTATCCAGACTGAACTAAGAAACCGGATTGGATTGTTAGTGGATGTCGTGAAACCTAATTCAGGAACTACAAACGACGGCAACACAGCGCGCACAGCACTATCAGATAAATACCGTGCCTTATTTGCTGAAATTTTAGGTCTGGATGCGTGGTTGGTCGACGGATTACATATAATTCTTGTCACCATATCTTGCGAGTATGCTATAGAGCCAAAAAAGTTTGGCATTTTTTGCCGCACGCTCGCAGAAAGGTACGTCCAGTCATATAGTTGGCATCCGATGACTGTAACTGTGCACAAAATTCTAGTGCACGGTGAAGAGATCATAGAATCCTGTTCTCTTCCTGTCGGTATGCTCTCAGAGCAAGCGGCCGAATCACGCAACAAATTTTGGCGCTCAGATAGGGAACATCATTGCCGAAAAATTAACAGGAATAAAACGATGATTGACCTCTTTCACCGTGCGCTAGAATCATCGGATCAGTTTGTGTCTATGGCACACTACAGACAACGCCGCCAAAGATCGTCCAATAGGATTTGTCTGCCCGAAGCCGTTCGTGAACTCCTAAAGCCGATTCACGAAGAAAACTTGCAGTTAGCAGAGGCAGATGTTGAAGATCCATCATTAGAAGGATCTTCATCACCTAGTGATGATGATGATGATGATTCATCTAATGTTTACGACTGCACGTTGATACTGGAAAATGAAAATAATTTGTTTGTAACTTAAAATTTACCGAAATCAAAATAACTGTAAAACTTTCACAAATCTGCTAGTAAAAATTTGTAGGCGAGTTCACTAAACTGTGTGCGGATACTGAGAAGGGCTCACCGAAGAAACTCCAAAGCCATTGCATCTTTTATGATTTTTTTATAGGTATAATAGTACAGATAGTAATTTACAAAAATTTATACAATTGAAAAAGCCTGACAACTGAAGCAATCTTTTTCCATGGATGTCAGACATCTTTCGGTAGTAACCTTTTTTATACAATTTATTCATGATAATAACTTTTAATTTATCTGAAGGTAATTTACCAACTTATGAAAAGACACTATATAGCTTAAAGTGACTTCTCATAAATAGGTACCTAATTTTCTGAATTTATTACCTTGATTATACTAGTTATATAACATAATGGTATCAGTTTTTCCAAATATGTTTTTTTTATTGTTCGCAAATATGCAATTCGTTTGACCTTTTAGTGACAACCCTAAAATGTACCGTATGACCTTTCTACATAACTCCCAAACGCCGCGACATAGGAACGTGATTTTTTTATGGATAATAGACCTAATTAAGAGCAATCTTTCAGTGCAAGTCACAAGTCCCACTTTTGAGTTTTTTGGAAGAAAAAAAATAAAAACAAAATTCTGAAAAAAAAAAAAATTACTCGGTAACCAGAGGCGATAATCCAAAAATGAAAACTGTAAAATATGCGACTAAAGACCCACTATTAAACTGTATTAATAAAAAAAATATATCTTGATCAGATACGCCTACAGAATTTTTTTTTTAAATTTTCTTGCTAAAGGTCACGTATTATTTTTTATTAAAAAAACTATTTGGAATTGACACGTGGGTGTTCTAGTCTTGCATTTGAAATGCATTCCTTGATCTATTTATGCGATAATCAGCATAGGGAAATTTTTTGAGTCAAATGGAACACTGTGGGCTATAACCGAATTGCACGAGATTTTATATTTTTTTGTCACCAAATTGTAGTCAAAAATAAAATTTTTAGATAAAAAAACAAAATGCTGGTCTGTGAGAAAAGAAAAAGCATAGAATGTACCAGCTTCTTCTCTTTCCGTGCAAGCCGTAAAAGTCGGCTGAGGGACTGGGTTAAAATAAGGAATCATGTTAATAGGCCATGCAGCTAGCAACCCATCCCCTCCTAATTGTCGTCTTTGGGTCATATAGCCCTGGACTCTGTCTGCCCCGTAAGGATAAAGACGTGACGTATGTAAAAGAACAAAACAAAAAATCAAGTGAACAAGCAGGTTTAGATACATTGTCAGTACTTAAATCAGTTAAGAAGCCGAATTTATTGCAATTCATTCTTCACTGGAACTCTACGCTACATGAGTCGCACATGAACACTTCTTGATGTTTATCAACTTCTTGACTTCGACAATGTAGATGGTATGGCCTTGTACAAAAGGAACATGTTATCCAATCTGCTCCATTTTTAGATGCAACGTCTTGAGAATACAAGCCATTACAAGAATGACACAGCCAATCGTCCTCCTCCTTCTTTTTTATTTTTTGCTTTTTTGTTTTATTTTCTAGTTTAATTGAACTCTTCGCTTTCTGTTTTTGATTGTTACATAAATCTTTTGATGTTGATGGAGCCGAATATTCTTTATTCACATTATCCACGTTCGGAACTAATTGACTTGGTACCATGTCATCCACTGGCGTTAAGCACTGTGCTTTAGGAACTGTCCTTTTTGGGCGTGTACTAGGTTTTGGTGTAAATTTTGGAATAATGAGTATGTCAGTAACTTTAATGCTGCTTTTCTTTTCAGCTATCTCTACTAGATTCGGAAAATTTATGTCTTGGCATATCATAGGAACATCAGATGAAGCGTTTGTAATGTAATCTTGAAAGCTCATATTCCAATTATATGCAATGTCTGTTTTTTCAGGTAAAGGATTAGATTCAGTGATCCCAGCATCATTTGTACTTAATTTTTGAGAATCATTCTTTTGTTCAGGAGCTTCATTTAAAGGATCTGTATTTGTAGCAATTTTAGCTTCAGGAATCACGAGTTCCATGTCTTCGTTGACTAAAACTTCTTGAATTTGATTGGTGGGATCTGGTTTATCGGTAACGCGGGATGGAGCAATTACTTCTGGGTTTAAAACTGATTTATTAAATGGAAAAATTCCTGTTTTTTTTAATCCAGCTCGAATGTTCGTTGGGCTGAATGCTGTTTCAAATGCCGGTGTAAACAATTTATGAAAATCGTAGCGAGTTGGTATCAAATCGGGATTTTTGCAATTGTATTTTTCCAATTCTGAACGCCATGCCACTTTTAAAGGGCGAAAAACTCCCACATCTAGAGGTTGTAGTAGAAGGCTGGTATGTGCTGGCATGGTAAATAACACTATTTGATGGGATTTTGCGTATTCCAATACTTGAGGAGTAATGTGGCTTGCGTGCGAATCCATTATTAAAAAGACTGGTGTTGCTGGAGGAATATTTTCATTAAAAAACTTCAACCACTCTAAAACAAATCAGCATTAATCCAACCTTTTGGTGATAGACGAGTCATACTGTTAGGTAGAGCTCCATTCTGTAATTCTGTATAATTTCTTACACCTTTAAAAATAACTAAAGGTGGAATAAAACACCCAGCAGCATTAATATAAGCTAAAACTGTTGTAGTTGTTCCTTTTTCGGCATATGAACGGTTGTAGATGTATTTTTTTCCAATCTGTGTAACAATTTTTTCTGGTTTGTTTACATACATAAGCCCTGTTTCATCGCAGTTCCAAATCATATGTGGAGAATCTATCAAATTGTGATCTTTCAGTACTTTTTCTAATTTTTCATAAAAATCCTGTAAAACAACAGGATTTGAACAAGCAGCTCGCCCAGCAGAAAGATTTTCAGGTTGACGCAAAGATAACCCATAACGATTTTTGAAACTCACCCACCAGCTCCATCCTGCACACTTCTTTTCTTTGTTAAAGAATGACTCCAAGCCTTGTGCCTCTGCTTACTTAAATGCAAGTTCCCTTATTTTGTTTACTGTGAGACCAAATCCTAGTTCTTGCATCTCAATAATATACGATACTAGTTGCATTTCCCTCTCGACTAGGGTTACCATATCTCAGGATTTGTCCTGAGATTTCAGGATTTTTCGACTCTTCTCAGGATTCCGGCCGGATTTAGCAAATCTAGTGATATCTCAGGATTTTTAATAAAATACAGGTTACATTTTAAAGATCTCTCTTATTAAACTACTAAAAATAATCTTCTTTTGGTAACAATTGCAGTTAAAATCAATACTTATGTATTAATTTAAAACAAACTTAAAATAATCTTCTTTTGGTAACAATTGCAGTTAAAATCAATACTTATGTATTAATTTAAAACAAACTTAAAATAATCTTCTTTTGGTAACAATTGCAGTTAAAATCAATACTTATGTATTAATTTAAAACAAACTTAAAATAATCTTCTTTTGGTAACAATTGCAGTTAAAATCAATACTTATGTATTAATTTAAAACAAACTTAAAATAATCTTCTTTTGGTAACAATTGCAGTTAAAATCAATACTTATGTATTAATTTAAAACAAACTTAAAATAATCTTCTTTTGGTAACAATTGCAGTTAAATCAATACTTATTTATCGAAGTAAAACGAACTGAAGACAATCTTCTTTTGGTAACAATTGCAGTTGCAGTTAAAATCAATCCTTATTTATCAAAGTAAAACAAACTAAAAATAATCATCTTCAATAATCATCCTTAAAAATAATGTTACTAACATTTGCAGGTAAAATCAATACTTATTTATCCAAATAGGTACTTAATTAGTTTTGTCGTATTTAATATTTGAAGAAACTTTTTTAAGTAAATTCTTTTCTTTGATTATTGATTTATAAAATGCCTCACAAGTTAAACTCTTCAAGTTATATTGAACTAAAAGTAGAGCTCGAATTGAAGACACGTTTAGTCGGTTTCTTTCTTTCGACCATTGAGCTCCCATGATAGAAAAAACTCTTTCTACGTTTGCATTTTGAGCTGTTATTGCAAATATATATTGACAAATACGCAGTATCTCTGGCAATCGTGAAATACCTATTGTCTTGAAAATGTTTGCCCACAACGCATGAAGCATTACGTCAAAAAATGCTTCTTCCTGTTTTGTCAAAAAACTATTCAGAGATGCAATTTCATCGAATAACTTCACATCATCTATGTGTATTCCTTTTCCATTTAGATAATGAATTGATAAAGCAATCTGATCAAAGTCGATCATTTGGCCCTTTTTCAGCATCAACCAATTAAAGACTTTGAAATCATCTAAAGGCGTCATCCACTTGATCAGATATTCTACGCAAGTCTTATACATATTTTTAAGGTCATGCTTGAAAACTTCTTGGTTTTCCGCAGTGCACTTAGCCAGCAACTCTCGCACTTTAAGTGGCATGAAGTTTGCGTTCGCTCGTGCAACTAAAATTTCATGTGTGGATTCGAGGATTCTTTTAATATCTAAAACAGAATTGTTTTCTTTTTCGATGTCTTCAATTTTCGTCTGAAATATTGACATCAATGAGTGAGCAAGAAATAAATAAACTTCGCTGAGTTCATTTTCAAAAAAGTTCTTCAAAGTAATTGGTACACCAGGAGTAGATAAAAAGTACTGCTTCAACGGTTCATACATCTTCAATATTCTTTCGATCGCTGGAAACAGACTAAGCCATCGGGTCTTGCTATGAAACAATAGTTTCTGATAATTGACGTCTATATATTCGCTGATATCCTTCAACGCCTCCGTGCGTACGGTGTATACGGAAAAATAATTAAACAGCTTCATTACTACAGATTCTATATCAATATGCAGATTATCAGTGCCATGTTGAATACAATTGTGTAGTATGTGCGCTGGGCACCCAACTCCTACGATATCTTTGTCCAGAAAGTTTTTTAAATTAGTCCAAACATTTTGTCCCGGTTGCCGATTTACTCCGCCAAAATTAACATTAGCGTTGTCTGCTGTAAATGATACACATTTCATCAACAAGTCGTACTTTTGCAAGCTTGTTTTAATTATCTCTGTTATAGTGTTAGCATTTTCATTGGGTGTGCTCAGCACATCCAGCAGTTTGGTTTTAATTCCTTCTTGCCAGTCGAAGAATTGTATCATAATAGGAAATATTTTTTCAGCACCGTGATTACTTGCATCTGTGGAAACGCCCAAGAAGTTGACATTTTGTAATGAGACTTGTACCTGTTCAATTACCCACGGAGATATCACGCCCGTTACAATGGCTTCAGTCTTCGTTCGTGCACAAGAAATACTCTTCGCAGTGTTGGAATCGGCAAATATAGCCTTAACCAGTTGGCTGGTGCAATCCATAGATTTAAATGACTGGTGATGTTTCACTGTGTGGAAAGCTAAAGTGGCTTCAGCGGCGGATATTTGGTCTGTCAGTCCAGAACTTTGTGGTTGAAATAAAGAGTCGATTTTGGTGTTACTTGAAACAGTCAGACTATTTTTTTTATGTTTTTCCGTTAGGATATGTTTTTCAATATCAGCACCTCCCTTGAACTTAATTGAAAAATGATTGTTACATATTGAACAAAACACTTCGGTAGGTTCTCTTCCATCTTTCATAATCGGAAATCTTTGTTTTAAAGTATCTGTGAATGTACACACGTATCGTGGTCGTTTGGTACTTGAAGACATTTTAACTCGTATCCATCCAACAGCTCCGATTCTCGCTCGCTCGCCCGTCCCGTGGTGACACTCAATGAAGCGTAATCCAACCTTCGCAATGGCGCAAGACGAACTGACTGAGTGACCGACCGAGCGAGCGGCAACCGCGCTGCGGGGCGACGGGCGCCCCCCTCCTCCCTCCACCCCGCTGTTTTGAGTGCGATGTACATACAAGCTTGCAACGCGTCGCGTAAAACGCGTATACAACGATAATAATACGTTTTTGAGAGAAAATTCTCATCTGTAGAAAATCTCAGGACTTTTCCATGGAAATCAGGCCTTTTCTCCGGACTTTTGATTTTTTCATCTGGTAACCCTACTCTCGACTGGTAAACAAAATGGTCGCCCAATTTTTGACATAGAAAGTTGCGTTATTCCCTTGGCACGTTCTTCTGTTACTCTTAGGACATTTCTTTTTAAAGTTGTCCACGGAATTCAGAATTCTTTCGATGCTGTATACACAATCATATTCGACTCGAGAACATTCTGAATTGCTGATTTTAAAGCTGCTTCATTATAATGACGATTTTTTCTTTTCTTTTTGTCGTTATCCATGTTCTGTAAATAAAAAGAGACTTAACCTTTAGCTACTGACGTGGTTTTTTTGTAACGTAAGCACTGACGTGGGGTCTGTGCGGCCCGCAACTTCAAGTACATGTAAGTAATAAGTTGTGGACCTAAATGGTATATTTTATTATTATTTACGTTAAATAGGCATAAATGAATAAAACCAACCATGTTTTTAATATTTGTTTATTAAAGTAAGGTTTATATCTATCAATTTAACAAACATAAAATATTTTTTGGCGAAAATTACGTGAGATCAGACTTAACACTATAAGTATTCATTTTTATAACAAATTGAAGAAAGTAACATTTATAATAAAATTTCAATAGTTTTTCTAATTAAAAATATCACAATCAACCTTATTACTAAATTATAAATAAAAAACTGCAAGGCATCAAATGTGTCAATTTACGCACAATCCGGGCATATCTCTTTAGCGCATTGAAGACACACATGTCTTTTGCATACATAACATGTATGTGTTGACTTCCTCTGGAGTTTTAAGGGACATGTGTGGCATCTTTTCCTTTGTTTTAGGTCTTCTTCTTGAGTGTCTGGACGTACAGGCATATCTGAACCTAGCACTCGCGTCAAACTTAGACGTAGTTCACGTGGCAGTCTCTCATTTAATACTCTTCTTTTCATATGTTGCAAAACCAAACTTCGAGCCAATTTTTTCACAAAAAGTCGCCTTTCTGTAGTATTTCCTTCGTGCATGTCATACAGCAAGTGACTATTCACAGAGCTGATATCTAATATACGGTAAAAATAACTATAGGCCAACGTCGGGTTCTTCGACTACATGTATAAATTGAGCATTTTTTATCGATTTCGTCCACTCCTCCTTTAGTAGTATTGTAAAAGTGATTAATTTCAGGCTTCCCAGTGGATTCATCGATGGCTTCAGAATGGTGCATTGAAGATAGAAACAATACACATTTATCTTTCTTGGGAACATGAGACAGAAGCGTATATTGGCCGGCAAAACCGTAAAGTGGTTGGTGAAGGATGAGTGACGTCACGGACGTTTGTAGCTACGCATTACAGTTCCCGTGTTTTACGTAGAAAAAATAGAAAAAGTTACTTTAGCGGTTCAAAGTGCGTCTTAAATCATACAGTGATTGTCCACAAGCGTCCATAAACATACAGTTTTACAATTCGAGTGAGTTTACTAACATTAAAACACAAAAACTTAGCTCACTCATTCGGTAGAAAGCGTTGTCATATTGCGCTTATTATTCAACTACCTACAACAAAAATAAAATTAAGTAAGTACTTCAAATATCAAGCACAGATTGCGCACACGCAAATTCTTCAAGCGCTTGGTGAGACATCCTGCGGGTTCTGACTTCTGGTTCACGGAATACGGTTGTAGGAGTGCTTATTATCAAAATCCGTTATGGCTAAGTGCAGCGCGTGTGGAAAGTTTTTGTCAACAGCGACAGATGGCGCAAATATCACCTGCAAGGGATGTAACAAAGCGTCTCATCGAACTTGCGTAAACATTCCTCAGGGAGTACCTGTAAACCCATCTTGGCGATGCCCAGACTGCAAAGCAAATATACCTAGGAAAAATCAAGAAGGAACCCCTGTAAGGGGGGCTAGTGCGTCCTACGAACACACCGAGTCTTCGGCAGACTTTATAAACACTACAGCCATGGTATCACAGCAGAGTTCTCAGAACCAATACTTGCCCATGAAGTACGGACTCTCAATGAGGAGATTCGTCAAATGAGAGAGGAGTTCCGTGAAGTACGTAGTTTGGCCGTAGAAATGCGCTATATGAGAGAAGAATTCCAAGAGTTCAGAAAGGAAGTTAGAGCCGCGGCTGTCACCAATGAAAACAGGATGGACCAATTTGAGACAAGGGTAGTTGCAATTGAAGGAATTATTCACGAGGCTGCGCATAGCACTGGGACGGTGAAGACCGTGAAGGGACTGGAAGAAACAGTAGCGCGTTTGAGATCGGAGTTGAACGACCGAGACCAGGAGCTGCTGGTAAATGACTTGGAGATCGCTGGAATCCCGGAGGAGAGCGGGGAGAACGTCATGCACCTTGTAGTGGCCTGCAGCAGAGTGCTGGGCGCATTGCTAGATGAGAAGGACGTCGTGAGCTGCGCCCGAGTTGGCCCAGTGCGAGCCCTTACAGAGGGAGCACCGCCGCGTCCGCGCGCCATAGCTGTGAGGCTAGCAAGAAGAGCTATACGTGACAGCCTCCTGTCTGCAGCACGTCTGCGCCGGACCCTTACCACTGAGGGCATGGGTTTACGCTCTGAGCCCCGGAGATGCCATGTCAACGAGCGATTGACCAGGACAAACCGCCAGTTGTTTCAACAGGCGCGGGAGGCAGGTCGCCGTGAAGGATGGCGTTTCGTCTGGACGCGAGACGGCCGCATTCACGCCCGCCGCGATAATGGCACCCCATCATACCGGATCCGAGTAGAGGCCGACATCAAAAATGTTTTTGGAAAGTGAACCTTTTTGTGCTATTGACGATCTGTTATATGACCTCAGCCTTATCTCTGTGTGTTACTCGTATTACAAAAATAAATATGGTTTACTCTTACCTTGTGTATTGTTGTTACGGTGGTAAGTTGTTGAGAAAGTTGGTTTATACCTTTAAGGGTCACTTATTTGTCGATAACACTTTACACTATACACATTTAATAAATCACAACTTTGCACAGAAAAACGCACTTAATTTCTCACCACACATACTTATAGTTACGTCAGTAATTATATTATCTTTGCTCAAAGTAACTACATTAACAGAAAATAAACAACTGGACATCGGAGTCGGAATCTTGTGTTATGATTACGTAAGGCAGAGTCAACACTGGTTTTTGATCGGTAAGATTACCCTACAACTTATTGTTATGATTATTAGAAGCCAACCCTTTTTTATTGAGTGTGCGGCATATCTTTTGACAGCCGATAACGACATGTTTTCCTATAATCATAGTATCGTTTCTTTGTGTGCCTATATCCAAAATGATTATTTATTAACTTTATATTTGGGTGCCCGAACTTCTTTCTTAAAAATTGTTTGTTTCTTTTCTACTAAATCAATTAATATAAAAATATGCATTATCATACAATAATAAAAATAAAAAAATTAAGTTAGGTCTATGGAATGCGGGCTCCTTGGGCACAGGTCACGATGAATTCATATTTGCGATGGAACGTCATGACGTCGATGTGATGGCTATAAATGAGACCTGGTTGAGGGGGGGAGACGAAGGGCGTGCTCCGTCTGTACCTAATTATTGTCTTCGTCATTCACCTAGGATATCAAGTGAATCCGAAGATCGCAAAAAAGGCGGTGGTGTAGGATTTTATGTTAGGCGTGGCCTATCAGTTCGCACCGTCCCGCACCCCGCCACTCCCTCCGTTGACCAGATGTGGGTTTCTTTTACTGTAAATGGACGTAAGATTGTAGTAGGTACCGCGTACAGACCACAGTGGGTAAATGTCAACACGTTTCTTGACGCACTGGGAGAAACATTAAGCGGCCATGCATGGGCCACAAATATTGTGCTGCTAGGAGATTTCAATATAGACCAGCTTGATCCAACTAGTTGCGATTCAAAAAAGCTACACAATCTTTTGACATGTTACGGATTGAAACAGTACGTCACGGAGCCCACACACTTTAGAGATGATGGTGTGAGCTCAATCGATTTAGTATGTACAGATTTAACCAAAAATAGGATATGTGTCGATCATATACCGGATCTAGGGAGACATGCATTAATTACGTGTGAATTGGATATTACTAGGGAAAAACTGCCACCTGTAAAAATTCTGCGCCGTCCTCTAAATCAAATAAATATGGAACACTATAACAAGGACGTCACAAGTATAAACTGGAAGGATATAGCAAGTCTTGACAATGTAAACGAAATGCTCGACACATTTAACAAACGAATGCTTTTTTTATTTGATACTCATGCTCCCCTTAAATTAATTACTGTAAAAGAGTATAAGCAGCCATGGATTACCTATTGCATCAAAAAGATGATAAATTGCCGCAATGAAGCGAATTCTAAAGCACGAAAAAGTGGGAATTCAGATCATAAAAAGTATTATAAGGAATTAAAACACATGGTCAACGAGGCTATTTTCAGAGAGAAACAAGCATACTTCAATGGTCATGTAAACTATAATTTCAATAATCCGCGTTTACTATGGAAAAATATTAAACAAAATGTAAGGCTATCCAACAAGAAACAGGAAATACCAGTGCATATATTTAATGATCCAGATAAAATAAATAATCACTTTCTTGATCTTCCAGGGAATAAAAATGTACCTGACTCAGTTATAAATTACTTTCATAGTAAAAAAAATATACCCGATGTTCGTTTCGAGCTGAAAATTGTCGACGAGTGCGACATAATTAAAATATTAAAATCATTAAAGTCAAGTGCAGTTGGAGCAGATGGTATTAATTTGGATATGTTGTTACTCACAATGCCAGATACGCTTCCAGTAGTAACATCACTAATAAATAAATCAATCGTAACAAAAATTTTTTCTCATAAATGGCAGGAAGCAATTGTCAGGCCGATACCGAAAATTACCAATCCATCTAGCCTTTCAGATTTGAGACCTATTAGCATCCTACCTTTACTATCAAAGATTTTAGAAAGAGTGGTAGCTCAGCAGCTTAAAGCATTCTTGGAAGCCAATAACATCCTTCCATCGGTACAATCCGGTTTCCGCAGGCACCATAGCACCACGACTGCTTTGATGCAGGTTATCGACGATGTTCTTGCTGCCCAAGATATAGGACAAATCACTCTGTTGACGCTACTTGACTTTTCTCGTGCTTTTGACTGTATAAATATTGATCTACTGTTGGCAAAAATGTCTTATTATGGTTTCACAGATGATGCTATTCAATGGTTTAAGACCTACTTTGACAGTAGAAGCCAAATCGTAGAATTAGATGATGGAAAAGGCAACAAGTTAGTGTCATCGTCAAAAACTGTGACAAGAGGCGTCCCACAGGGATCTATATTGGGCCCACTACTGTTTATTCTTTATAGTGCTGATGTCACTACACACATTAAACACTGCAAATACCACATCTATGCGGATGACCTTCAAGTGTACATATCCTGTGATCCAAATGACATACATGCAACTGTTAAAAATTTAAATGATGACTTAGAGAGGATTAAGAATTGGGCCGATAATAACTCATTGATACTAAATAACAAAAAATCTAAATTTATGGCGCTAGGTACTCAAAATAAAATTAATAAACTGAAAAGCAAACAATTTCATGTAAAAATTTGCGGGGATATAATTGAAAGGGTAACGGAAGCAAGAAACTTGGGCCTTTTGTTAGACGAACATCTTCGTTTTGAGAATCACATTTTAGACGTAGTAAAAAATTGTTTTTATCGTATTAAGGTGTTGTATCAAATACGTGATTACTTAAGTACAGAAATGCGCATCAAGCTTTGCGAGTCTCTTGTTCTCTCAAAACTTAATTACATGGATTCTGCTTATGGCCCTCGTTTATTAGTTCGTACACAAAATAAAGTACAACGAATCCAAAACGCGTGTGCAAGATTTTGTTTTAAAATACCCCCACGAACTCACGTTACTCCTTACCTAAATAATGCAAAGTTACTGAAAATGAGTGCACGAAGAAAGTTACATTTCGCGACATTGTTGTTCGGTATCGTGAAATGTGAGAAACCATCCTATCTTTATGAAAAATTGGTATGGGCAAGAAACGTTCACTTAAGACGAACCAGAGCCTCACACAACTCCCTAGTCATGCCTCGTCACTACTCTGCCGCTTTTCGGGGCAGTTTTAAGTATGCGGCTACCAAATGTTGGAACAACTTGCCCCCGCCCTTGCGTAGTCTGAATACTGTTCATGTTTTTAAAAATAAATACAAAGGCATACTACTTGACACTCAACTATCGCAAAAATAATCGCTGCATCTAGAACTCTAAAATATCGACTTCATATTATCAACCGTTAATTTATAGGAAGAATAATTGTGATATAATTTGTAGGCAAAGCAAAATTAAGCAAAAGGTCTTTCCTAAATTTATCTTATTACTTTATTTATCTTTTTCTTGTTGTATATATATATATATATATATAGTATGTATATATTTATATTGTTTTTTATTCACACAATAAAATTCTGCACACGTCCGTGGCGTGAAACACATACACACACACAAGGCTCCACTGAAAACCAGCGTCGTCTTCTCGGAAACGAGTTTGGTGACATATGCTGAGTGGAACCTTCTTTCCTAGGATCTCACAACACTTACCACCGTGGACACACTGAGATGGGTACCAGTTCTATCCCATAGTAAATGTACCTAGTCATTTTAAATTTATTTTATATCTACTTTCTCAGATAAAATTGGCTAGGTTTTATTTTTATTTTTGTTTTAATTTAAATAATTCTATTCAAAATCCTATGTTGTCTTCTTCTATGTGTTACCTTTAGTGTATTGTATGTGTTGTGTTTTTCTGGAAATAAAAATCTGTCTATGTCTATGTCTATGTCTAAAGTGAAGATCCAATTTCTCTTTGTTTTAAAGGCAAAAATTTTTTCGGTATCACGTTTATTTTTTTTCAAAGTACCAACGCATGTAAGACCCTTTTTCTTCAAGTTTTCAGCAAGTTCCACAGATGTAAACCAATTGTCACAAGTAATATTTCTATTAGTACCATACAATGGCTTTGCGAGACGAATAACGGATTGCGTTGGTACCAAGAGCTTTTTCTCTTCTTCTGTAAGTGTTTCACCATCCGATCCACGTCCTGTATAAATATAAGAGGTATAAAAATAACCATTCTTTGCATCACATAAACACATCAATTTCAATCCGTATTTAGCCGGTTTCATTGGCATATAAATCATTAGATGTGTGCGTCCACGAAACGGAACCAACATTTCGTCAACGGTGGTATGCTCGCTGACATTATAATTTTTCTGGCAGTTTTGCACAAATTTATTGAATAAGGATGAAACTGCTGCAACTTTGTCACTCTGCTTTCGTTCTTCACGATCTGAAGAGTTATCAAATCGAAGACACTGTAGAATAAATAGGAATCTATTTTTCGACATCACGCATCTGAATATTTCCCTTCCGGTTCCGTCAGTTGCAAAGATGTAATCCACATTCTCATGATTCGATTTGAACACTGCTGTGTAAAAAAGAAGACCGATAAAGGCGTGGAGCTCAATCATATCTAAATTGTTAAGTTCTGGGCGATTTTCTTTCGCGAATTTGGTCCGATATTCATTAAACTTTTCATTAGTCCACTTGAGAATTTCTTGTAGCATCTCTTCATCAATATACTTTTGCCATATAGAATAAGGGTCTTTTAAGTCGTGTATCGTAAGATTAGAAGAACAACTTTGCTGTATAATGTTGTGTTGAGGAGGTCGACCTACTCTCGTTGGGGGATTTCGCGCCCATTTATAACGATTTTTACCATAGAAAGACTGCAACGACGATAATTGAAGTTCGTCTTCTTCCTCATCATGTTCTTCGAGGTCTGAGTAAGAAATTAAATCATCATCATGTTCATGTTGCTCCGAAATAAATATATCGTTAATATCATCTGCTTCCGAACCGCTACAATCCTCACAATTAATCCACGAAGACATAACTGACTCTTCTTCCTCAATTGTTTTCCTAATTTTAAGATACTGTACCTAAACCAATTGGTGTGGGTAGCAATTCTATAGTGATATTATAGCTCAATTTTTCAGTTACTTTAGCTGTACTTTTCAGGTATTAAAGCTAAATTGTTTAAGTAGAGTTTGCTGAAGTTAGGTTTGGTAGCCAAAGCGCGGCCCCCACAGCTAGGGAGCAGACTGATAGTGGATGTAACAAAATTGATGGTCAATCTTTGTTACATCTGTATAAGTAAATTTTAAAATACATCTTTTTATACAAAAGTTAGCTACCTATTGGTCTGCTAGCCTAACAAATATGAAACTTTGTATTAAAAACTTACGTATACCTCAGTCAGCAACGCTAGCAGTGAAGTCAGCTCTCTGGTGGTGGTAGCTAAATACATTTCGTGTAAATAAAATTTACCTGTAACTCGGGGGGTTTGAATGTATTGGTAATAGCTCTGGTTCCCTATTTTGAATAGCGAAACCAAATAAGTAAAATAATCTCCCGAAACATTGTATTTAGCTACCAACATTTTCTGTAAAGAGAACACAGGTTTTAGTATATACGCATTTATTCAAATAGTAAAAAGCTTTTTACATTATTATTACCTTATTTTAGAAGAGATAAAATTTACATAATGGGATGCCATCAGTCCTCGATTGCTGCTGATTTCAATTGAACAATTAGACGACAGTAGCGAGCTCTCCTCTTGGTTCACAGCAAATTTTTAACCAATAAAAACAGTTGCAATTTGCTGTAAGCCAGCAGGAGTGCCCGCGACTGTGTAATTTTTAGCAGAATCGAGACCCGGTACATTTGTACAGTCAGGTTAGTTTGATGTAAATAAAAGATACTTGAATACTAACTGTAGACCATAGCGGCCCCCATTTTTGTTGATTGTTAATTTTTAAAGAGTGGCGCTAGTGGACTTATAATATATCTCTTAAAACACTCATTAATAGGTTTTAATAAAAAGTATGCTATAAAATGATAATTACAAAAGTCATAGTTGTGCTCTTAATGTTATGTATCTATTTCCACTTGAAGACAAAGTTAAATGGTTGAGCACATGGCTTAAGAGGGAGTCGTAAAAAACATACAATGAATTAACACTCCTGGTTGTATTAATATGGTAACTATGAAAATGTTCATCAAAATATAAATTCTCAAATCTAGAACATTCAAAGATGATTCTGCCAATGCTATACACAAATTTTTTTTCAATGCACATGAAACTTATATCTTCTAAGTAATTTATGTCATCAACTAGTATTGATTTAGCTTTATAAAGTGTGCCCTTAATTTTAGCCCAAGAAACGCGTTTCAAAGGTTCTTGACAATTTAAATTTAGAGCCTGCTGAATTTCCCTACACTTTTCGCTTGATATATTTTTTACAGGACCTGTACTGAGCGCCTCAGGTAAGTGAACTGTCAAAAATATCTCATTAAGTTGCAGTTGATGTTTAATAGCAAGCGTCTAAGTAATGTTACGCCTATTGAAAGAAGCTCGTGCAGCAATTTTTGCTGTTCTATGTTTTGCTTCGAACCTCATGCTCCAAATGTTGATTAATGGACCAAACTTAGTCATAAGTGCGTGATAGTGAGTAAGGAAGTGAAATTTTGGTTTAAGACTTTGGTGAGATAATTCTAAAAAGAGTTCATTAAGTTCTCCGACCAAACATTTTTTTGCTTTTTATCATAACGATTGATAGATCCCACAGGCTCAGCACCAACATACGTAGATAACAACAGCACCTGCTTATTATCTTTCCAGCTAGTAGCTGCAAATTCAACGCCTTCAAAAGTAGTAACATTCTCTTCATATGAACTCCTTGGTACTGACGCCTTGAGTACATCTTTCTTCTCAGGCAGCTTACAAGTTTTGCCCAATCTATTTCTCTGAACCGTACCCAAGCAATATATCCCTTCCGTATACAGGTAGTGAAAAAGAGACAAGTTAGTATAAAAATTGTCGAAGTAAACGATATGGTTTACTTTCCTAGGTACAGGTCGAAGCAAACGCACCACCGTATTCGAAACTGCTCCTAGGTCTGGTTCATTAGGGAACCTTTTGTGGTCATGTGCCCCTGAGTAAATTTCGAATGAATAAGCATACCCCATGAGGCAACAAAGTACATATAACTTGAAGCCCCATTTGTGAGGCTTATTCGGTAGGTACTGTTTCATAAAATGAGAAATTTTTGTGGAGCACATCTGCTCGTCAAGCGATAGGCGATGATCAAAAGACACTGTAATAAAACGTTGATTCAGGTAGTCCACAATAGGTCGTATCTTATGTAATCGATCATGTTTAGGGTCTTCGGGAGGTAAATGGTCATTATTATCGTTAAAATGTAATATTTGGCGAATTTTTTCAAATCTGTTTACAGTAAGAGTTTCTGCTATTGGATTGAATCGTACGTTGGCAGCCCAATATGACCTTATACTAGGATAATGATATACCGAAGTATAAATCAAGATACCGATATATTTACACAGTTCCAGTACAGATATCGGATCGGAGAAGTTGGGATTCTGTTGTATAGCATATTTGTTGGATTCTGTAATGATTTTCTCTAGTAAACACTGATCAAAAAAATACGAGAAAAACTTATATGGTGTAGAGATCCTGAATATTTTGAGAAAAATCTGTACTTCCTAAAAATCTAAAAGCCTGATCAGCTAATACCATATTCTTCTTTTTCCATAGCAAATTCCGTGAATTGCTGTAGTTTACGGAATGTAGCTGATTTGTCTCCAAATCATCAGATATCAGCGGAGGATCGGGAGCTGCTACGTCCTCTTCTTCTGTTGGATGTCCATCTCCTTGTCCTTCTTCTTCTTGTCCCTCATCTTCAAGATCCGCTTGTAACTCCCCAACATTATCGTAGTAATCCAAACCATCTTCGTCTAAGTCAGCTTCATCCTCTGATATCTCACCGTTTTCCAATTGCCATAAAAGGTGCGCGATGCGGTCCTCATCCATGACAGCTACTTTTAACCTAAAAGCATAACAAGCCATGCAAAACCCAACCAAAAGCAAAATAATTCGCATAAATAAGATCCAAGTAATAACGTTCACATAAGGAAAAAAATATACCGCCACTGCATAAATTATCATTTTTGATAACAAGTTTTAACTTGAAAATAAAAGCCACAGTCCAACATTCCCACAAAAATATTGAAATTATTGCAAAATATAGATCCTTACCTGCCCAAAACAGATTTTTCACAGGAAAAAAACACAATATTTCGTAAAGATTTTTACAGATGAAGTTTGACAAAACGTTGCTTCACAATTTTTTTAAATTAATAAAATATAAATTTTTAACCAATCACACGCAAGTTCTTTTTTTTTCTCAATGTCACATAAAATAATTCAGACACGTTCAGAAACGTTGTTTTTAAGTAAATGTTATTCGTTCGGAAGCTACGACCAGGGAAAGTTGTATTATCAATTTTGATAAACTATGCACTTAAGGGTTAAGCACAGCACTGGTGTCAATTGTAATTTTTTGACAAGTTACCAAGTCAATTAATTTTCTTAAACTGATATATAATTTCCAATATTCATCCTGGTTAGGGATGAAATCACCAATCATCACACCAAAATAGCGAATAAAGGTAAGCATTTCTGACGCTGAAAGTCTTACATTGCCATTAGAGATATGGGTCATATTCAAAACACATGGCTTACTACTAAAGTCTGGTCCATAGTCAAAGTTAGTTATTTTGTCATTTAATAGCTGAATTGAAAAATATTTTAGGTCAGTTACATATTTTGATATCAAAAAACTCATAATATACTTAGCAGTTCCTTCAAGGATGTCATGCATTACATCAACTCCGACTTGGTCAAACAAACTGAATCCTTTAACTGAAAGCCACACACACTTCTCTTTAATACCAGTATTAGAAAAGTTATTTTTTGCGAATTGGAGTTCATACTGGGCTGCATTGCGTAAAAGATTTTAATCTTCATAGCACTGCTTTTTTAATTCTTCTTTATTAACATTGCAAATACGGCATGGAAAATTGGAAGAAAATGATTCGTTAAATCCAATGATTGAATGAATACCAAGATTGTCGCCTAAAATAAGACCGAGCTCAAAATAAAGTTTGCCTTTGAAAGATTCTGTGCTTATTTCAACACCATTATCTAATAAAAAATTAAACTCTTCAATAAGTGGTTGAAATATAACACCATTCCCAAATTTTGTCCTATCTCCAGAATGAAAAAGCAGTGCAAGAAATATATTGGCTAAAGACGAAGCTCTGTGTGGTGGAATACATGCCACTGAAACATATACTGCGCCAAGCTTATGAATACATGAATGGCTCCCCAAAACATTGCCACTTTCGTAGCAACCAAAAAACATGAAGAGTGGAAAGACCATTTTATCTCCGTGTTTTTCCTTACGATTAACCCAAAAACTACCTTGTACAAAGTTTTCTATCAGACCCTTTTCAGTCATAAGAGATAACCAATGTATATAATTCAAGGTTTCAGACATGACACATTCAAGTGAAAAAAAATATTGTAAAACCTTTCGAAGGGGTATCAATTGTTCCGTACAATCAGATGGCTGAACAGTAACTGTACCTTGTTTTTTTACCGTGATAATTTTTTGACCTATTGTTACTTGTGTAGGTGGTATGTATGAACCTTTTAAAGATAAATGTTGCAACCGTAAATGTTCTGTTTGCAAATTTTGTAATGGTGACTGTACAGCTGATAAAAAAATATTTTTGAATGAGGTTATATCTTGACCATTCTGTAAAGATATTAACATTTCATCAAAAATATGCGCTATATCAGGGGTTAGGCCATCTCTCATATAGTTTGTCATGCCTTGAACAACGGACTGCACTGCATTTCTTGGCAGCAAGGGATTTGCATACAAAGATGATATAAATATTGACAATGAATCTGATTGTACTGGTGAATAAAACGAAAATGAATATTAATTACGTCGCCTACTTTTACGAGATATAACGTCCCTCCCAGGAAGTTGTTGAGCTGAGTGCCAAATCAGCCAACAATCTCCGAGGCACATAAACTCGTCGCAAGTGATGCACTTAAAATTCACTTGTCGTCTTATGTCATTCCGCAAGCAAATGCGACAAAGCGATCGATTTTTACCACCTCACGTTATTGACGGAACGTGCACTATGTCCCTGCACAGCCTCAGCCCTTCCCCATCAACCACTTGAATTTCTTGTGGAAAACTACAGTTACCGTGTTTTTCCGCAAGAGATTCAGCAAGCTGATAGCGGAAATGCCGATGCGGAATCGAAGGCATACCGCGACGTCTCAATGACTCGGATAGCATAATGAACGCATTGAGCACACTTGTGTTCAGTAACATTTTGAAAATTTTGACGTACCATTTTACGCATCTTTTCCTCTCCATTAAATACATTGAGTTTTTGATCTTTCAGATCAACTCCTCCCATAGTATTATTATAATCTCGTACAGCCAGAGGCTTCACGAGTTCCCTACCTGCCTTGCGACCGACGTAGGTCTCGTCAGTGTGGTAAGAGGAAATCATGTTCACCAATTTGGAGTCCTTCCATGCAATACATGAAACGTCTCCAGAATGGCGAGCAATAATTGTTCCCTTCGGCACATTCTTCGGAGCCTTCGCGATCTCTACCGGCACATAAAGCTTTTGATAAATTTCATGAAACATTGATATTGTTCTATAACCTATGTTGTTCTATAACCTATGTTTTCCTACTTACACTAAAAAAATTGTTAAAAACCATAAACACTGTACATGGTTGACGAGAGGTATAAAAAGATCCTGTAAAAGAAAGAGAAGCTTGAGGTTTGCATACTACAAATCAAAAACTTCAGGAGCTAAGAAACAGTATAGAAATTATAGCAATGTTCTTAAACGATGTATTAATACTTCAAAACGTCTAAAAAATTCGGAAAAAATTAAAAAATCTAAAAATATATGCAAAGCATCCTGGGAAATCATAAAAACAAATGTAAATTCCAACAAACCAAAACAATCGATTCAAGAAATTCTACACAATAATCAAATATACAATGACCCAAATAATATTGCCAATATATTAAATGACCATTTTATTAACCTAACATATAATGCAAATAATAATAATACAAAATCACAACGAACTAAGGATTGTTTAGTAAAAAATAATAGTTATAGCATATTTTTATTCCCAACTGACAGTTATGAAATAGAAAAAATAATTAAATCATTAAATGACACGAAATCTGTAGGCTACGACGGAATTACCACTAAAATAATTAAATTAACATCAAAAATACTTGCGCCGATTCTTAGTCACCTGATTAACTTGTCACTTGTTCAAGGTGTGTTTCCTGAGGCTCTTAAGAAATCGGTTATAAAACCTATTTTCAAGAGGGGAGATAAGTTATTGATCGAAAATTATCGTCCAATCTCATTAATACCTATTTTATCTAAAGTGTACGAGAAGGTTATGTACTTACGAATTTTAGCATTCCTTATAAAACACAACATTTTGGTAGAAGAGCAGAATGGTTTTCAAAAGGGGAAGTCTACAACGTTGGCTGCATTTAAGTTAATAAATAAAATATTAGAAAATGTAGACAAAAAAATTGCAACTACAACTGTATTTTTTGACATGTCAAGCGCATTTGACTTCGTAGCTCATGAAATATTATTGACAAAATGTGAAAAATATGGTATTAGAGGGCAGGCGTTAGAATGGTTGCAAAGTTATCTCTCGAACAGATCACAGCATGTTGAAGTAGAGAATATTGATGATAATAATGAAGAAAAAACATACAAATCAAAGCCTATTATTAACAAAGTTGGCGTCCCACAGGGAAGCATCCTAGGCCCTTTGTTATTTTTAATTTATATTAACGACTTGCCTAAGGCTACAAATCATTTTTGCACACTCTTCGCAGATGATATATCTATAATCATACCTGACATTCATAATGATGCAATAAAATACAATAATGATATTAATAATACTATTAATGATATAATAAATTGGATGACATGTAATAATTTGAAGGTCAATATTAATAAAACTAAATTTATTCAATTCTATAATAAACGCAGTGACACTAAGAAAAATCTAAATATTACATACAAAGGACAACCCGTTGAAGAAACTAAGCAAATAAAATTTTTAGGAATTATTTTGGACAACAATTGCTCATGGGATAAACACGTAGAAAGCGTGTGTAGTAAAATAAATAGATTTTCTTATGCACTTAGGAGATTGACAAGGATAGCAGGCAGAAAAACCGCTATTCTTGCATATCATGGGTATGTAGCATCTCAACTCAGGTATGGACTCCCCCTATGGGGAAATACTACAGAACTTAACACAGCATTTATGGCACAAAAACAATGCATACGTTCAATTTTTGGGGTCTCAACTGTAACAAGCTGTAGACCCTTATTCAAAACACTGAAGATATTAAGTCTCCCGAGTATGTATATATACGAAATGTGCGTATTTGTAAGATCACACCCAGAATTATTTAAAACCAGTAATGATTTGCCAAGTAGGTACAGTAAAAGAAATCCCAACAGATTAGTACATACCACAATGAAAACATGGTTATATAGTTCAAACAGTTTTCCTATGGCTGTACGAATCTACAATGATCTGCCTAATAATATTAGATCAATACATAGTCTTAAATCATTTAAACAAAACTGTATGACTGGCTGGTTAAGAAGTGTTTTTATAGTGTTAAAGACTTTTTATCCGCATCTATAATTATATGAATTCTATAATGATAATAATAATAATATATAATAATAATTTGACTAATATAGGATTTTTAATTGACAATAAATAAAATAATACCTAAAATTTTTTTTCCAATTGAATTGATGTACCAATATCTGTTGCATGTCAGTGATGACTAAATGTGTGAGACTCTACATGACTTTTGTACCACCTAAATTGTACCACATTTTAAGCAATAAATTACATTTCATTTCATTTCATTTCATTTCATTTCATGTTTTCGGTTTGGCCGCAAAGTACCCAAGTTGTCAAAACCCCAGCACTTCAAGTATCTCGTCAACGCTGGACAATTATAAAAATTGTCCATCGTGACCAGATGCCCTCGATGTTCTAGGCCTTTCAACAAATCAAGGACTACTTTTGTGGTCTTACCGGCTAAATCAGCACTAGGAGCGATGAAGTCGCCATTATCAGAATTTTTTCCCGTGTAAATTTCAAATCTATATAAATAGCCAGTTTTTGACTCGCACAGTTCAAAACTCTTAATTCCAAATCGCGCAGCCTTTGACCTTATGGCTTGGATCCAGGAGAGCCGACCCTTGTATAAGGTTAAAGACTCGTCGATGGCTATGTCCTGGTGAAGGTTATATAGTGTCTCAAATTTTTTATTTAAAAAAGAAATTACAGGTGCGAGTTTCGCTAGTTTTGCCGATAGTAAGTTTTCTTCACCTTGCGGCAAATTCTGCGGAGCAGAATTGTCCGTAAAATAAAGAAATTTACTCAACAAAACATATCGATTAAACGACATTAGCTTCCTGAACTTGGGCATTTCGAGGAAGCCAGTCGTCGTGCAAAGATGACCGCAAATCTATACCCATCAAAATAAAAACTGCAATAAAAACGTACATCTCGTCAACATTAGTGTCAGTCCACCGATGTAGACGAGATGTAGGTTTTAAATTGCCTGCCGCTGTTTTCGCATCGATAGTCTGATTGGCATATCGATTGGTTTCTCTTACGATAGTCTCTATGAAGTCCCTAGTAAAAATACTAGTGAAAGCTTCATATGGAGTATCGTAATCATGGCATGGTCCAGGGGTGGGACCCGAAAAAACTTCGTGCACACCCTTGAATGACTGGTAGTCACCGTGCCAGGAGAAATCAGTCGATATGTTAATAACACTTTCGACTGCATCGTCCATGGCCCTACTCATAGCCTCTATTAAATTTTGCTCTGGCTCCTCCAACTCCCTGCCTTCATCATGCCTATAAATTGCAGCAGCGAATTCTTCTACATCTAACTCGTCGTCAAAATCCGAGTCGAATTCGCTGCCGCAATTTTCGAACCTTACTATTGTGTTCGCAGTGCCAGAAGTAGATGGTCGGGGCTGGGTGACTTCTGTGACCACGGGCTGCTGGCTGCCAATAGCCGTTGTATTAGCAGCCGTGGTTACCGCTGTAGGCACCGGAATACCGGCCAACCACTTCTGGATGTGGGCGGTGCTTAAATTCTCTTCCCCCTCTTCTTGATCCAGGTCCATCACCACGGCTCGCTCGAGAGCTGAGTTGCTATAAAAAGAAATAAATTGGTTTTCCGTTATCTTATTTATAATGTGCTAAAATTAAACATTATTTTTAATTTCATCTATAAGTTCACTTACTGAATGGACTGCTGGATTGTGTCCTTGGGGGGAATTTTTGTAATTCGGCTCAGCACACTTCCCCCGGGGGTCTGAAAAATTTGATGCGCGTGGCCCAAACGCCATGAACCCCCGGGGGTAACATTTATTTCCGCCGCCAAACTTCTCCTTAATTCATCACTACTGAAAGAAAAAAAAATACGTGTCTAGGTTGAAAAGTATTTAACTAAACTTAAATAGGGAAATTGACTTAATACTTACACAGGGGGTTTCCATATTTGCGGGACCTCCTCTAGATCTATATCCCTGGGTACCTGTTGCTGGAGGAGGTCACCGATAAGTCGCCGTCTCGCCGACGGTCCAGACCCTGGCGTTACTGACCTTGAACGCGAACGCGTGCGAGACCTGGACCGGACCCGCATTTCAGCGGCCGCACGATTATTCCTATAATAATTATTTTTACAATTAATAATCTAAGTAGTTATGCGTAACTTAATCAAAACGTCTAACAAAATATACTGTAAAACCGTACCATAAACATGAAACTATGAGTTTAGAATATACATATGAAATATACGAAAAAGGTTTCGGCCGCCCCCACTATTTCACCAATTAGATGTATAAGTTTCTGTTTATATCAAAATAATGTTCCATATATCGAACGTATTCCTTAGTTTCTTTTAAATATATATATATATATATGTCGCAGTTGAATGGTATAATCCGCTAAATCACTAAACCTCTAGCTGTTTGGCATTACAGCTCGGTTTTGTAAAACAGCGAACCCTAATACGCGGAATGGAATGAACGACTTGTATTCATCCATGCAGCTAAAGAGGTTGTTGAACATTCTATCTAAAGAAATTATATACAATTTAGAATGCCTACGAAGTTGGCGGCCAGCGAGTGCTAGGAATGTTCTATTCATTTTACTAGGTTAGAGCAAACCTATAGGTTAGGTTAGAACTGCGACCAACACACGCTAGAAAAGTTCTATCAATTTTACTAGGTTAGGACAAACCTATAGCAATAAAAATCGTGAATAGTTTTCTGGAAAATAAAATTCGATGTCAAAAAAATCTTATCATGCATGTGTTGCAGTTGGATTGTTTAACGGTTTCGTCAAACGGCGGATTACCGCTACTGTTTCACAAAACCGCTAGCCGTTTGGAAACATGGTTAGCGGTTTCAATGAACGTAACACGTTGCGCAATCTTAGACAATCCAGCTGAACGATATTCGGCTGTTCAACAAAACCGAGCTGTAATGCCAAACAACTAGAGGTTTCGTGTATTAGCGGTTTATACCATCCAACTGCGACAAATATATTGAGCCATACTCGTTAAAAGTAAATACCAAAAAAGACTTCCTTTAAATAAAGTTTGAAAAAAATCAAGACCTAATTTTTTTATCGTCAGTACTGAAATCGGCGTACCTGACCAGAGGTCAAACACCTTTCTTCTGAAAAATATGGCATCTCAGATAATGAAATAATAACTATGAATTACGCTGCGTTTTTTACAAATATAGATTCCTGAGTATATCTATAACAAACTTATCTAGTTTTGATAACATTTTGATTCAACTACAGTACACACAAGCAATAGAAAATCCTGACGATCTAAGCAAAATATTCCGTCAAGAAATTGATATCGATTTTTCAACCTTAAATATTTGATTTCAGCTAAAACGAATTAGTTAAATACACTGCTTAATTAATCAGCTTAAATTTCATATATAACACATATAACAAACACTTACCTTTTTAAAGATTTAGACATATTTGTCAATACGTTCCACTGTCACAATACACGGCACAAGATTAGTTTGAATGTGTCATGGCGGATTTTTTTCTCGACGGAGAAATTTATTTCTTTCATAACCAAATACTGCGTTTTGATTGGTGAAAAAAATACGACGATAAAGAGGGATAGTTGTTCATTGGTCCTGACATTTTTTTGGCCAAACCAATGGAGTCAAAACACTATATAATAAATGACAAAAACCATAGACTGTCTAGTCACACATAGTGGGACTAGGACATTTCGCGGGCTTTTGCCTTAGTCCCACATGTAGTTACTAGGACATTTGACGGGTTAAAGCGAGGTCTTATCGCGTTGATCTGCAAATGTATTGAGAGTACTACGTATAGCCTCCCAGGTCTCGGGGATATCATTGAAATGTATAGTGCGGGCTGCGGGCCCAGTAAACTTATTAAGAATACCGTTTTTAAGTGCAAGATTACTTAACTCAATTCCGGCCTCATTTGAAATATACAGGGTGTCTCAGAACGATCCAACTATTACAATGCTATATAGTTAAAATAAAAACTTTTTGTAACTAATATTTATTAATACCATCAAACAGAAAAATAATGAAATTTTACTTTTTAAAAATGACATTGTTCAAATGGCGTCCGTTTAGTTGTCGGCATTCCTCGAATCTTTCACGAACATTACGGAAGATTTTTCTTAGAAGTTGTCGAGAAATCAAGCTTATCTTTTCTTCGATATTTCTTTTTAAATGTGCCAAATTTCGTGGATTGTCCTCGTAGACAACGCTCTTAAGATAACCCCATAAAAAAAAATCTGGTGGGGTCAGATCGGGGCTTCGAGGCGGCCACTCAATGTCACCCCTCCGTGAAATGACCTTTTCAGGGAAGATTTCGTGTAATGCTGCTAGTGAATTGTTAGTGGTATGTGCCGTCGCTCCATCTTGCTGGAACCATGTCAACTGATTGTAATGTTCACATTCTTGCAGTCGAGGAGCAAGAAAATTGCGTATCATGTCGATATAGCGTGGTGAATTTACTGTGACTGCTCTGCCTCTGTAGTCCTCAAAAAAATAAGGCCCAATGATGCAGTTTGCTGACATAGCGACCCACACGGTTACTTTGGGGCTATGCAACGGGCGTTGATGCAACATCATTGGGTTAGATTCTCCCCAAAAGCGACAATTCTGGCGGTTTACATAACCATCCAGGTGGAAATGCGCTTCGTCACTAAAGAAAATGTTGTCAAAATTGTTAAATCTCTCCAACATTACATTCACATAATTGAGTCTTGTAACGAAATCGTTTTCATTTAGAGCTTGCACAATTTGAATTTTGTATGCCTTAAGATGCAAATCAGATCGCATGATGCGGTGAATCGTTGCTCTAGATAGTCCTAATTGTGACTCGCGCTTCCTGACGCTGACCCGAGGCTGTTGCCTTACTGAATTTGCAACTAACTCTATGTTTTCCGGTGTTCTTGCAGTTCGTGGACGGCCATGGTGGGTGTCGCCAATAGTGTTTCCGGTAGTGTTAAAAGTCTGGATCCAAGCGAGTATTGTTGCATTGCTTGGTGCTTCCCCAATATTCCGCAATCCATAATGAAGTCGGAATAACCGTCGAACACGAATCAGAGATCGATTGTTTTCATAATAAGCACGAACACAAAACGAACGATGTTCTCCCGCGTAAATCATGGTGGCAATTAAAAATTTAAGAACGGATCAGGCACAGGACACTCACTACATACAGCCAATTCGCTTAATTTGCGTTTCGTTCACTCTCGAAATAGTCGGATCGTTCTGAGACACCCTGTACTATGAAACTAGCTGATCACATAGGTGCACAAACCGGGTTAACACATTTGAGTTCCCATCAAATTTCGGAACTAGTGGAGAGATCTTGGGTCGTGGGAATGAGGGGACACCGAACTATTTGATGTGCAATTGTAATTTTTAATTTCCATCGCATCGCGCAACACTCTTGATCGAAACTCTAGCTTTTGTTCTAAATTAAAACTTTTTAATATAGGACCTAAAGAAGCAAAAAAAGCCAGGTCATCAGCGGCAAGATCTGGTGTTTGTTGACTTAGTAAAGTTAATAACTCTCTTTCGAACACTGTACTTTCTTGGTTTGTCTGCTGCGGCCTTTTCTTTCTTTTTTGGGTCCAAGGTCTTTGTGATGATCAGGAGTCAGCAGCCTGGGAATTTTGCTCTTCCTGTGGAGTGTTTAAAGAAGCTTGATGCGTTGACACATCAGAATCTTGAGTATTTTCTGAAGGTACCGTATTATCCAGTGATGCCATAGAATCAATATTTTCTGATAGTGATGATATATAATAGGTTCGTTCAGTGATTCATCAACATCGTTATCATCTGATGGAGTTAGGAAGCTTAGTTCGTCGTAATAAATATACTTTTTGTATTTTTGTGCACCACTTCCAGAAGGCTTTTTTTTTCATTGCGTTCTTTGTTCTAAACTATGCATCTCTTGCTGTTTTCCATCTTTGTTGGACCAGTTTTCCTGAAATAATAAAAACATTTTTATTTTCAGATTTTTGGCTACGGGTCGCACGTTTATAGATTTGCAGTATTAATTTAAGTTTTTTTTTTTAAAGAATATCATTTATTTGCTAATAAGAGTTTTACAAAAGGTCTTATATTTATAAAACAATTTAAAAAAAAAATACAATCTGCACTACTTTTCTAACCCGCCCCTTGACATTTCTGCTGCAAAGGTGCCCAATATACTAGCTGCGTTACCGCGTTGAATGGCAATGGCCAACCTTTGCATCAGAAATGAGCCTGAGCGGGAGTCACCATTCTTTTCCCTTATTCTGTGTCCTAACTCCCGGATTAGACGCTTGGCGTCTGTACCCCAACATCCCATGGTTTCTACGGCTATGGGAATGAAACTGTAGTGCTGTCCAATAACCGCATTTAAGATGGGAACTACAACAATCAGTCTGATCGTTGATGAAGTATGTAAGGTGTTATGGGAAACACTACATGATGAATGCATACCAACAAAAACATCTGATATGTGGAAATATATTGTTAATGGGTTTCTGCAAAAGACCAACTTTCCAAATTGCATCGGACCTATCGATGGCAAGCACATCCGAATCATAAATCCAGCTGGTGGTGGATCAATGTTCTACAAATATAAGAATTTTTACTCCATAGTTCTGCTGGCTATGTGCGATGCAGATTATTGTTTTACATATATAAATGTTGGATCATGTGGAAAAAACTCGGACTCATCTATATTTAAAAACAGTGCACTATACAGAAGCCTAGAAAATAACACTTTGAATATACCAGGACCGACAACTGATCCAGTTGAACACGTCATTGTGGGTGATGGTGCATTTGAAATATCAAAAAAAAATTTGAAACCATATGCGCGAAGTAATATGACCCATAAGAAAAAAATATTTAAATATAGACTGAGCCGTAGTAGACGATATATAGAATCGACATTCAAACAATATAATGTCAAACAAGTTCAGAGTATTTTATACGCCTATTTATGCGGGGTTTAATGTAGCAAAGAATATAGTTAAAGCATACTGCGTATTGCATAATTTTATAAGAGTTCGCGATGGTTATCGTGTTGAAGATACACTTACAATTGAGGGTATGGTAGATTTACCAACTGTAGCTACAAACAGGTCTGGCTACGCTCTGCGTGAACATTTCGCTGAGTACTTTTTAAGCCCTATTGGTAGGGTGCCCTGGCAAGATTCGTGTATATTTTAACTCTGGGCTCCGCCAAATTCGGTCGCGAAGGGCCCACGTTTATTATTTTCATTCAAATTGATAAAGGAGTTTAAGAAAAAAGTATCCTGGAACTTGTACATGAGCATGACGGAACCGCGGGCGCCTACCTCATGAGTTGCCGCATATAGCAAATATTTGTGTTAAAATGCTTTGTTTGTACTGTAATGTAGGTACTTATTATGAGATAATTAAATAAAGTACATATAATACTAACCAAGTTGTTGCTTATCTTCTTCAGAAACATTTTCAAATAGTGTGACTTCAATTGATTATAGTTAAACCTTTATTTAAAAAAACAGACAGGGAACGTATGGAATATTTTAGACCTATTGCCCTAAATTCAATATTTTCAAAGATTTTTGAAAAGTACTATTCTAACGAATTAAACTCGTACTTTGAAGAAAAACAAATATTTTGTCAAGAACAAAAAGGGTTCCGGCGAAATAAGACAATTAATATGGCAATTTTTGACTTTTTGACGAATGTTATTACTGAAATTGACAAAAGAAATCCCGTTTGTTCTATCAATTGCGATATGACACAAGCTTTTGATTATATGCATCATAAAATATTATTAGATAAACTTGAAGCATACGGAATTAGAGGAAATGTCTTACAATTAATTAAGTCCTATTTATCGGATCGTCGCCAAGTAACAGAAGTATCCAAATTTGATTTTAAATCTAAAGAAGAAAAACATTACACATCAAATGAACGACGTGTATCATATGGAGTTCCACAGGGTAGTGTTCTTGGGCCTCTCATTTTCATTATCTATATAAACGATCTTCCTAATAACATTAAACATAACGTAACATTATTTGCTGATGATAGTACAGTAACAATTAAATGCATGGACAAAGAAACATATAAATTCGACGTTAATTCAACATTAAACTCAATAATTACATGGCTTGACAATAATAATTTAAAAATAAATCTTGATAAAACCAATATAATGCATTTTAGTCAAAGACCGAAAAAGACGGACAATTTTAATTTAGAGTATCAGGGCAACATTGTAGGTAATGTTCCTTCTACTAGATTTCTTGGATTAATAATAGATTCTAAGTTAAAATGGAAAGAACAAATTGAAAGTCTTTGTAAAAGAATTACTAGTTCATCGTATGCACTGTACAGAATTAAATACCGAGGTACTAATAATGGCATACTATGGTCTAGTCGAATCAGTACTTAGATACGGTATAATTTTTTGGGGAAATTCGACCAATAAAGATTTAGCATTCAAAATGCAAAAGCGCTGTATTCGAGCAATGTTTGGACTACAAAGTACAGATAGTTGTGTGCCACTATTTGAAAAACATAATATTCTAACACTCCCGTCACTATATATACTGGAAGTAGCAATATTTGTGAAAACTAATTCTCATTTGTTTCCTAGTTTATCCGATGTAGTAATAAGAAACCGACGTAAGATATATTGTGATAACTTGTGTCTGCATTCATCTAAAACTGCTTTATTGCATGACAGTGTAGTATGTATGGCACCGAAGATATATAATAAAATACCAAAAGAATATAAAGATTTAAATTTAACTTTGTTTAAGAAAAAATTTAAGCTCTTTTTGACAGGTAAGTGTTATTATAGTATTAGGGATTTTTTATTTGATAAATTGTAAAATTTTAGGAGAAAATAGATAAATATGTAGGTAAAAATTTTGCTATACCCGAAAGGGTTAATAAGAAGGACTATATTTTTAATTTTAAGACAACACTGTACTCTTATTAAGCCAATAAAGAATTTGATTTGATTTGATTCAATGTCTTTCCAGGATTTGTTTCTTGCATCTTTATTCTTGTATAAGGGATCGGATGCATCCCACAATTGCTTTCTCAAGCGTACTTCTTCGATTACGCGACTTGTATCCACGTCTCGATTCGACATGACTGTACACGCTGACGACGTCCGCTCCGCTCGACACTAGAACGCTCACTAGAGGTAGAAACGCGCGTGCGATCGTCGGTGTCGACAACTACGCGGCGCCGACACGCGACGCGCACAGTCGCTGACCCGTCAGCGCTGACCGTCGTCGGCGCTGATAGCTACGCGTTATTCTAAAACGCCTCTAGAAGTTTATTCTTTTCGGCTGTCGGCGCCGACGATCAGCGCGCGGTCAGCTTGACTCTAAAACCAGCCTAAGGGTATATATGATCTACTAGAGGTTGAGCCAGCTCGTTAGATTCTAACTCTTCTACTTCCTGAATACTACCTAGATCTCTATTTGAGTCTAGCGCTAAAGATCTATTACTAACACTAAGTCTAGAAAACCGAGATTGCCGTGGATGGAAAATCTTGGAGAAGTTAAAAGAAATCTTAAAAAGAAAGGAGAGCAACACTAGAGAGTACTCACATATGCATCTTATATCCTTCTGCCGTATCGATGTCTGGATACACCATCTGGACTGCAACCACGTAGATTCTCGATGTAGGTGGCGAAAAGTGATGATCATTTTCCCAGATCGGTATCGCGGTGGCCGCAGGTGCACCGGGGCGAGGTTGCGTCATCGACAATGTTGGTGGTCCGCAGTCAGGCGATGTTTCGTATGGTACGATGATTAGTCATGGCGTCGGTGTGACGTATGTGTCAGCAATACCCAGGGTGCTTCCACATTTAACAAGCTAGTAAGCAATTTTATGATAACTATTTATGTATTATTTCCAGAAAACAACATTCAGTATACGGGTGAATCAACTTCAGGTAGATTTAGGCTAAGTGGTGTAATCGCTAGTATATTTTCTGTATTTTTTTGCGTTTTTTTTTTGTTTCTGTTTTCGTTGTTTCCAAACTATTCTTGCGTTTATTTTATCCGGTGGTTTCATACTTGAAATTAACACCTTGTTCTTGTGATAGCTCTCCCTTTTCTTTCTCCTCCGCTCAGCTAGTTTTTCAGGGTCTAATAGAAGCTTTTGTCGATAACGTTGAGACTTCTCTTTTGATGACATTCCCATTCTGTAACAAAAATATAAAATAGTTAGCAGACCATAAATCTTTCAGATTATGTAAACAGCGCTACTTTATTCTCATCAATTTACTGATAGTAAAGAGTTTCTCTGATCTAGCCACTACCGGCAGCCTTTTTCAGGTCGTTGGACTCGTAGGTCCACCTGATAAAAGGAAGTCTTACACTACGATTGCCAAACCGTAGTCACCAACATTTTTGACAACGTCGTTGCTCTGACATTCGTCGGTTTCACGATAAATGTGGCTACAGCCTGCAGCCACTTCAGCTTGCAACATTTCTTCTATCCGGTAGTGGCTAAATGAGCGATGCAATCAATCGTACTTTGTGGCTTGCCCTACTGAAAAAGTTTTTTTTTGTTTAGGAAATACCTATTATATTTTTCATAACTCAAAAAGAAAACCAACTAAAACAAGTAAAACAGCACATTTATTGTCTTATTTTACTTGACTGTCTAATATGCAACCAGTAATATCCACTGGATAACCGTTTTAGTTGTCAAAGTGACTGCTTGCCCGATGGACATTATTAAGGTTCTAAGCTGTTTTGTTAAAAGAACTACCTTGATTTCATTATTTTACAAGATCAATACAAAACTAAGATATAGTATAATTAATATATAATTTACTTACGTTTTTACTGCGGTTGTACAGCGGACACACAAAAAGCCAACCACGGACACCACGAGATCTCCGGCGACTGACGCCACGACTACCGCGAAAACGAGATGGCGTATAGATGGGTATGGCAACATAGGTAATTAGTTTCACATCTGTATGCTCAAAAGCGCCATCTGTATTTTATACTCAGAATTACCAAGTGGTTGTCCGATTGACTTACGCTGTTTCCCATTTTGGGGAACAGAAATAACGAGCAAAATATTCATTCAAAAACGAAGAAATAAAATATTTCAAAATATTTCTTGAATACTAAATATAAATTACTTCACAAGTGCGTATAAATAATAAACAACATAGTACATTTTTTTTTTCACTATTGAAGTTTTACGTTATGACTATTGCTTGGGGACAACTTTTTTTGTATGGAATGTACTTTGATGTCTATAGGACAACCATTGAAATTCGCTTAAATATGTAAAAAATCTATTGTCTTCTTTGACTAAAGTGATGTTTCATGTATTAAATATAAGCAAAACCATTTTCGTTGGTATACATTTCATATTTCCAAGAAAAGGGTGATTTGTTTGGGGACAGGAAAAAGTGAAGGGGGCTAAATGTTTCCACCATTCTTTTGGGTCTATCGGATTGGCACTAAACCAAATTATATTTTTAGCATCAGTCCATTTCGGCATATATAGTCAGATAATTCTTTTATCACTTTCTCAGTATCGTCATTGCTTGCTGAATTCAATTTATAATAATAGCATTACATCCCTCTAAACTAGAGCCTCGTTCTTTGGGATTTAAAATGACTGCCGTAAAATGTATATAACTTAAAGCATTTTGCTTCCTTTCAAGAAACTTACCTCTCAGTTGTGGTAAATGATCTCCTAAAAAAAAGAATTAATTTTGAATTTTTTGAATTTATATTTTTCATCTGAGCGCACACACTTCAAAATATCTGGCCTAGAAGTAACAAATTTAAAACACTCTTTGCAGTCCATGTTAAAATTGAAGAAAGTTTGGATTTCCGCTTTTACATGGTCTTCATTGATGGTTTCTTTCTTTGGTCCATATATCGAATACAATACTGAAAAAACGCTCGCAAGCAGCGTTTGATACAGGTATTGACAAAACATAAATTTATTGATTTTTTATTCGATATCCGAACGTATACTAATAGATTTATTTAGATAATATCCGAGCACTACCTACACCTACAACATTATATCCCATATCTCTGCCTGCAATTGACTACACTGACAGGCAAAAATCCGCTAAAATAAAAAAGTAAAACTGTCATCCGTCCGTGATTACGTCAGACCTCTTTAAATTTGTGCTTCTCTGATTGTCTACAGCGTTTTTCGTTACAAACTGCTTGTTTACTGTATGTTGATTGATTTCTGGCTACGTCTGTGGCTACGTTTACTACTGTTACGTGAACTACTGTTTTACCTTGACAACCCGGCTTCTCCAACGGACTTCTCGATCGCCTGTCTTGACTACCTACGTGCTTGTGTATTTTGGACCTTTGACTGCCTAGTGATTTGGATTTTGGACAATATGAGGTGCATCAACTGTAACATTACTCTGCACTTTTCACGGTGTCTACTTGTGTTAAATAAACACGTGTGAGTTGAACACAAGAACTATCTCAATAATAGCAGAATGGATTGATCATTTACAAGTGCGGATTTTAGTACCAATTTTTTAATGGTATTTATCATATTAATAAAAGCTGTTTTCTGGGCCAGAGTTAAATAGTGAGGAAAGTACAATGAAGTTCTAGTTTGTGTATTCTTTCTGCTCGGAGGGTTCAGTTTATGTGAAAGAATATTTTTAGCAGTGATGGCGGAAAACAGTTAAGAGTAAATCAATTACATAAATATTTTGAAGTGAAAAGAACTTTTGTTTACAATTAATGAACTTAAAAACTACTGGACCAAGTTTAAAAATTCTTGCGCTGTTTGAAAGCTAGGTCAACAAAGGTCAAGGAGTATATATATATATTTAGATTACAGACGTTTTCCTGCGTCTTTTTATATTCGATATCTGCGGCTTATTAAGGATTTGGTCGTAAGGATATTACGTTTAAACATGGTATGTTGATATTCGATTCTGAACAATTCTCGGTCACTTTGGACGTCTGCTTATGCTGGTACTCATAAGGCACACTGTATATTGTCGCATGTACTGTACCTCGTGCGTAGTACTATTCTTAGTACGTCTGTTCATAATAGTAATCAAAGTAGTGCGCGTATATTGTCGTATATCTCGTGGTTTGTGCATTCTTTCTACGTCTGTTTAACGGTAATCATGTGGTACGCTGTATATTTTCGTTGATATATCCCATATTTTTTGCCTTTCTCTAGGCGTCCCTTTATAACAGTAATCTTATGGCACTCTGTATATTATATATTCTTGTGCATTATACTCACATTTAACGTCCTTTTACTTTTTAACTTGTATTAATTTACCTTCACCGTTTGTAACCTCAGAACTCTTGAATTTTCTATCTTTGAATGTCCTATTAAGCTACCTAACTCCCACTTTCATGAAAAGTCTGAAGTGGGTTCTACTTTTTAAAGCACAATTATTGTTAGTAACCAGGTGCCGTGACAGAACATTGGAGTAAGAAGATGTGCCTAAATAATTGTAGTCTAGAGCGTGTTTATTGAAAAGATATTGTAGAAAAGAAGATGACTTCCAAGGCAACATTTTTTTATAATATCTGGTTAGTCTTTGAATTACACAGTAGACCCCTAATTAGAGATGGGCAGAGGGTTTAAACCCAGCTGGACAAAAAAGGCAAATACAGGGCAAATTGGGCAAAACGAATAAACGTCTTTTAAACGCCCAAAAACAGGGCAAAAACTAAAACTGCTTAAATTCCAAAGTTATTGTGACTTTTACATCAAATAGTGGTGTGTACTCCCTTACAAAAGTAGTATAACTACATATGAGAAACAATAGTTATGACCATAAGGTAGGATCTCAATTAAATATCTGAAATAAATATAATCGTAATGTAAAATCAATCTCATAAAAATTACTTTATTGTTTATCAAGTAAAACTAAACAACACGAAAGAGTAAAAATTATTGAGCCGTTTGCCATGTTACAGGCACCAATCAAATACGCAATCGAGCGGTATTATTGAAATAACCTTTTTACTATACTTGGTAATAGAGATCCGTGCCTGCTAATCACTATCACTATCGTAAAAAAGAGGATCATTTGGGACAATTGGAACAAATTCAAATGATCTGGATGTAGAAGTTGATGGTTGCGGTTCGTTTGAAGTTGTGTCAACGGTGTCTTCTTCAGTGTTGTCATCTTCCACTAAACTTTCCGTATAATTATCATTATCATCATCTGAAGAAACAAGATCACCCAAGAAACAGTCTCTGTACAATAAATTCCAATTATTCACTAGAAATGAAATTTTGGCGGCTCTTTCCGTTGTGAGGCGATTCCTCTTCGCGCTGTGAATAAATCCATGGGTACTAAAAGATCTTTCTGTAGCAGCTGATGTACAGGGTGCAGTAAGAATACGAACAGCTATCTTACTAAGAGCAGTAGACCCACAAATTCCTCTCCACCACATTACAGGATCAACGGTTTCTGCAGCTTTCCATATAAACTGCTTACTCCACAAACCACCTCGTCCTTTATAATTAGCTAAGTCAGCCACACAATCGATAGTTAGTCTATTCGCAAGATCATTAATGAACTCCATCGCTTCAATCTCCTGATTCTGATCAAGTTCACATCCTACAGCTGTAGGATCCAGTAGATGTTCAGCGTAATGTATCGGCTTTATGATCTGTGCGATCCTATTTTCTACGGCAGTGATCAATAGGTCTTTATCCGCATTCTCTAAAATTGTTGTTGTAGCTAAATTGAATTGCATTTTTGATTTGATATTCTTCAATACCATAAAAACGTTATGAATATTGTAATTATTTCCTTCGAGTAGAAATATGCTTTCTGTTATTGGCTGCAATACATTAACACATTGATTCACCATAATCCAAAAGTTTTCGTCAAGTATTGTAGCCTTGATTTCAGTTGATAGTTGAATCTGTTCATTGACTGCTAAAGTTTGGAGTGCAGCTTTGTTGGTTTGTACGCTTTTTAATGCAGAAACTTGGCTTCCCCACCTTGTTTTGCAGGGTAATTTTAAAGTTTCGCCGTCAATATTCTTATCTTTTCTGATTTTAAATAGAAGTGCACTGAGTACCTGACTCCTTTTTACACACTTAATGACATCCGTCGCCAGATCAATGCAAGCTTTAATTAAAGGCAGTTTTATCGCATCTGCACATAATAAATTAAGACTGTGGGCAGCGCAACCCAAACGAACTAACGAAGGATATTTGGTTTGCAACATCTGAAAAGCCTTTTGCAGATTTTTGGCATTATCTCCGATAAGAACGACAAATTTTTTTTCTCCATAAGATTTCAGAACGTTTTCTATTTCGCTGCATAAATACTCACTAGTATGACGATGGTCTTCGGTATCAAGGCTTTTGACAAATACAATTTCTGGCTTGGATATAAAAAAAATGAAAATACCTTGATTTCGAATGTTGCTCCACCCGTCGCATTGCAAGTGTAAGAATGACGCTTTTTTAAGATCGTCATACAATTCTTTGGACATTTCATTGTACAGCGTATCTAAGTATTTTGTAGCAAGAACCTTTCTAGAAGGCAATTTAAAATTCAGTCTTTTGTAAAACTGTATCCACAGTGGATGTTGTACCATCGACATTGGTGCTCCGGAGATAAACAAAGCTTTTGCAAATAGTTTTTCCAGTGATGATTCATTATTTATTTTGGTGATCACACTGGTTTGACTATGAGATTGTTCTGATTGTTCATTTTTTAATTGTTTTTTTACGGAAAATGGAGTTTTGGTACATACCAATAAATGTCTAGTAATTTTGGCGACATGTCTCTGTTTATATACAGTCTCACAAAAACGGCACTTGATCGTTTTATCGTCAATTTCCTGATAATGTTCCCATATCTTCTGGTTCTTTGGCCTTCCCATGATAAAGCTAGAAAAAATTAAATGACAATTAAAGTAGGTACAGAGACAATGAGAGGTTACAACGTGCAAGTGTACAGGTTTAAGTAAAGAAAGTAAAATTAATAGGTATAACATTATGTAAATACTCACAGTAGTAGTTTATTGAGGTCAAAGAATAATGTATTTGACAATATAATACGTTTTTTTAAACTCGTAAACAAAGAATGCGAATATTGCGACTGGTTCGCGAAAAGTTTCTTCGTATAATATAATGTGCAGCAATTAGTGCTTTCGGCACAAAAAAGCACTGGTAGCCGGGAATCCCCAGTCTATGACTGGGCACAGACAGTCATAGACTGGGGATTCCCGGCCACCACAGGTAGATACGGCCATAGACAAAAAAAATAACTTTAACAGTAAATAAGTAGGGATGTCCAGTAACTTAAGGAATCGATATTTTTGAATAATAATCTTATTATTTCTTTATATTTATTCATCATCATTGAGCGTAAAAATATTGTTGGGTAGTGACCTGGGCAAATAAATACATTTCAAGATAAATAACATTAATAAATAACCCTTTAGGGTTCTCTATTAATGTTGTCGATTGGTTTAAGTATTTTATTATTTATAGATCTAACCAAAGTTTGATTTTCCTTATTATATATTTAAGAGAAGTAGGGTTGTAAAACTGTTTATATATTTAAACATTGATTACTTTAGGGTATAATCTAGATAATGTGCAGGCAAAACAAAATAATTTAAATCAATCAGTGAATTAATTCGAATCGATCGAATGAACATCCCATCCCTAACGGTAAATAGACCGTCTATGGTCGGGGAATCCCCTCAGAAATGAATTAAACGTAGTCGGCAAATCGACGGATCCCGTTGGGGCACCACAAGAGGGGTTTGACAAAATTGTGTTGAAGTTTTTAGATAGCTGTTCAACATGTCAAGTGAGTTATTTATTAAATTATCATTTTTTATCAAAAGATTTTGCTTACGATAAAAACTTATACGTATTACAATTTAGAATAGAGTTATGTAGGTATTATGTTTTCAGAGCGAGCTTTGGTCATTGAAGAGAGTGATGATGATTTGACACAATGTGATAGCCCACCACCATCAAAAAAAAATTCAAGTTTTATTATGCAAAACGAAAGAAAATGCGAAGACAACAAAGAAAATACACAGTTCTTGGCAGTCTCGTACAGTGCTCAAAAGATGTTGAATAAAGATTTACAGTGGACGGAACAAGTTACTTTATCAAACGATGTGCAAACTCAAGCGAATATCGTAATGGTTCATGCCGGCATACAAACAGACAAAGAATCGAATTATGAGTCTGCGAACGACATGTTTGGCAAATTTGTGGCTTTTGAATTATCGAATATTCCCATTTTTAAAAGACGGTTTGTGATGTGTTAAATCCTCAAACTTTTTGAACGAAATTGTGATTAATTTAAATTAAGTACTATCAGTATGTATGCAAATCACTAAATGACTGTCAATCGGCAAGTGATCAATAAAAAGCTACGAGTGATCTTCTAAACTTTTGTTTTTTTTTACTAGACGTGTCCACGTGTGCATTTATTTACATATTTACCTGAATAAAAGCTGGTACTGACCAAAATGTGTTTTAATAGGAAGTTAGTAATACACAAAATAAGTAAACGCGTCTCGGCGAACTTAAAAAATAGATATATGTTCACAAAACAAGATATTTATAGTTGAAATTATAGATTTGCTGTATAAAAAAACCCTTTGGAGTAATATTAACGGAGTATGATGTAATAATTTGTATAATTCTCCGATCGAAATAAATGTCCTGTTTTTGGACGTATATTCGGCGTTTATTCGGCGTAAATGGACGTTTATTGGTTATTTACTCAATACGTCCATAAAAACCAAGGCAAATACCCATCTCTACCCCTAATACGCAGATACAATGTTGCTATAATTTATTTTCTACAATTCCTTATTCAGCCCAGGCGCAGTGCCAGACGTGAGAGTAAGTACATGTAGGTAGCTGATTACAGCTAAGTATTAACATAGAGCTTGTTTTTGAAAAATGTACAAATTGGGGCGATAAGACATGAGAGTAAGCTGTGAGAGTTAGTACATGTGGGTAGCGGTGGTATCTAGAGATTGCTTTTTGAATAGGTACTAGGAGGAGCGGCAAGAGGTGAGAGTAAGTACATGTAGGTAGCGGTAGTATCTAGAGATTGCTTTTTGAATAGGTACTAGGAGGAGCAGCAAGAGATGAGAGTAAGTACATGTAGGTAGCGGTAGTATCTAGAGATTGCTTTTTGAATAGGTACTAGGAAGAGCGGCAAGAGGTGAGAGTAAGTACATGTAGGTAGCGGTAGTATCTAGAGATTGCTTTTTGAATAGGTACTAGGAGGAGCGGCAAGAGATGAGAGTAAGTACATGTAGGTAGCGGTAGTATCTAGAGGTTGCTTTTTGAATAGGTCCTAGGAGCGGCAAGTGGTGAGAGTAAGTTCATGTAGGTAGCGTTAGTATCTAGAGATTGCTTTTTGAATAGGTACTAGGAGGAGCGGCAAGAGATGAGAGTAAGTACATCTAGGTAACGGTAGTATCTAGAGATTGCTTTTTGAATAGGTACTAGGAGGAGCGGCAAGAGGTGAGAGTAAGTACATGCAGGTAGCGGTAGTATCTAGAGATTGCTTTTTGAATAGGTACTAGGAGGAGAGGCAAGAGGTGAGAGTAAGTACATGTAGGTAGCGGTAGTATCTAGAGATTGCTTTTTGAATAGGTACTAGGAGGAGCGGCAAGAGGTGAGAGTAAGTACATGTAGGTAGCGGTATTATCTAGAGATTGGTCTTTGAATAGGTACTAGAAGGAGCGGCAAGAGATGAGAGTAAGTACATGTAGGTAGCGGTAGTATCTAAAGTTGCTTTTTGAATAGGTACTAGGAGGAGCGGCAAGAAATGAAAGTACATGTAGAGGTAATATTTAGAGATTTTTTTTAAAATATGAACTAGGAGGAGCAGCAAGACACCGGCGTAGGTTTATAACTAAGTGGCAGATGAATCTGTTATCTGTGTGTGTCTGAACTTATAGAAACTTCTTGAAACAGGTCCTAAGTATTATGTATTTTAAAGCAAACTGACTCTATTTTCACAGCCAGCAGGATCTACACAGAGGGAGAAAGGCGCGATGCTATATTATTATTATTAGTTTTTTTTAATGGCTTCTGCAGGTTAGCAATTTAGCCAATAGAAAAAAGTAAATCAAACGTCAACATTTTAAGAATTAAAAGTTTTTTATTTAAAACAAATATTAAACAAAAATCACAAAATCTTGACACACATTAAGGAGGCTTCACATGGTAAAATAACTTAATTAGAATTAAATGAAAAACGCCTGGACTGAGATCACAAGTCAATTTGTAGGTTAGAAAGAAGATACTAGCAAGACTAAATCAACAAGTTACACAATTAAAATAGAATAAAATATGGTTTAGTATGTGTAGTCTACCTATTTTTTCGAATATGTATTCTGCACAAAAATTTTTATTTTCAGCCAATCTTTATTCATTAAAAGTTCTGAATGCTGATCCTTTAATTCTTCGCATTCCTTTCGTTTCGGCGGTTGTTTATTTTTGATATGACGTTTGAAGAATGCAGTAACTACTTTCTTTTGGGCAACGGTCCACGGCACTAAAGTTCTCTTCTTTCCTTTTTTAATATTTAGTGGTTGTCCTGATGGAACTTGGGCGTCAGTCTGATTCTGAATCCTGGACGATCCTGGCTGCGGTTCATCATGTAGAGACTGACTTGACACTGAGGGGTCTGGTAAGTCATAATCTAATACATCTTCATTTTCAACGTTTTCTCCTTCTAATTCTTCATTCAAGTCCAATTCTATGTCGTTTAAATTTTTTCCTTTGTATAAATCAGATTTTCCGTCCTCCATCAGGAGTAAGAGGTTCGATATCTTTGCAGTTTGGTAAACATCATCTGGTAGCCTATACGATTTTTTAGGCACTTCATTGGTGTGGCCCATAAACGTAGCCACCTGTTCTATATCATTTTCTGACATGCAAAACACTTGTGACAATGTCGCCAAATGTTTCCTCAGCCTCGTGGATGAAATAGCCTTAGGGTTTTTTGCGCCAGATTGCTTCGCTAATCGTTCGCAGACCTTATATCCATAGATGGAATTTTCGAAGCCTGGGTTCCCGAATAGAAGTTTGTTAGATGTTGAAACAAACTTGTCCCTTACGGAAAGCAAGGTTTTGATGTCTTTTTGAACCTCTTCCGTAAACAGTACAGGAACTCCTCGGCCACGCTTTCCTCTTATTACAACTCTTTTAAATTTCTTGACAAGTATCCGTTCTGAAGCCGTGAGAGCCCGGTCGAATTCTTCATATTTTTCGTTATTCAGCATAGAGTCATTTTCCAAGTAGTCATGAAGGTATAATCTCTGCAACTCCCCTGGCCGACGTCGATTCAGTAACAAAACTCTACAATATACTGTTTCCAATAGCTCTATGTAAGTTGCAACGGTGTATGATCCCTCATTGATATTTTTAGCAGCTTGGTCAGATTTCTTTTGTAGATATGCTTTTAATATTTTTAAATCATTTGCCAAGGGTATTATAGTAATTTTGTTCCATTTCTTTTTATTTAGGTCTGTCGCAGCCTGGCTTGAAATGTCAAATTTCCAATTGGAGTCTATTAGCTGAATCAATGTTTTTAGGCCTGCTTCTACTTCACCCGTGCGGACTTCGGTATATGGGCCTTGCTTCTTTAATACCATAATTATTGCCAAATTACAGCACTGTTTAATACTAGTAGCTATATTCATGGCTAATGTTGGTGAGTCAAATCTGTCTTTCTCAAAGTCAAATTTACCAACAATTGTAGTAGCTGCCACGAAATCATCATAGTGTTCCGGCTTAAGCGCGTCGAAGAAATCTTTAAGTGTTGGTTTAATTTTCTTTAGTTCAATCAACAGCTTTGCCATTTCTCGCATTTTTCGTGATACAACGTTGACAAAGTGCTTTTCTCTGTGAGTCTTCAAGTATTGCGATGCATATTCACAGATAAGCACGTCAGACTTGGCAACAAGTGATATCTTGTCGGCTCTCATTCTAGAAAACACTATGGTTTTCAGTTTCTCATCTACTTTCAAATGTCGCAGCAACAAATTTTGTGCTTCCGATTGGACATTTTTATTGGACTTTCCACTGCATTTCTTCTTGTGCTTCCATAACAGTATTTTTGAGTAGAAGCCTAAGCAATCAGTGCAAGGTAAATAATCTGTATCCTTTTGTTTTCTCATCGGTTTTGTAACATTTACCGAGTTTTGAATATAGTTACCTTTTTTCCTAAGTTCTGTAATTTTGTGTTTTCTTTCTATGCTGTTTTTCGGGTAAGAAGTAATTCTTTGTACCTCTGTTTCGTGCATGTGTTGTCTTAGCAAATGTCTTGCAAAATTCAAAACTAAATTTTCACAGTAAAAACAAAAATCTCTGCCTCTAATTACTTTATTGGGTTTTAGGTTTTCTTTTTGGATCTGGGTAGTGTTAGGAGCTTCCTCAAAATAACTGTCCGTTGTTACATCGTGTACTGAAGGAACAGAACAGATCTCATTTTCAGGTACTGAAGGAATAGTATCTATCTCATTTTCAGGTACTGAAGGAATATAATCAATCTCACTTTGAGGTACTGAAGGAATTGTATGTATCACATTTGCAGGTCGAGGTCTAATTAAATTGTTTGGAACGGAGATAACTTCGCGATAAGGAGAGTTGCTAACATAGCTGAGGTCACTTTCTGCATTGTTTTGCAAAATATACGTCGTTGAAGTATCCAGAATGCGTTTCTCCAATATTGCTGGTGATGAATACTCCCTGTAATCTGACAGGGATGGCAGATCGTTATTCACCGGGTCGGCTGATTTTGATGAATCTCGGCAGTCCATGGAATATTCATCTTCCGAACTAGTCTGCAAAAGAATATTCAGTTGTCAAAGAAAAACCTAACTTTAGATCTAGAAATGCTCTATTCGTCCAAATGGGTTCTAGCTACATGGTAGCATTTTTACAAGAGATAGAAAATGTAAAGGAACACCAGAGTAAGTACATGTAGGTAGCTGTAGCAACTAGATTTTTTATAGGGTTCCGCACCTCGAAAAGAAAAAGCAAAACCCTTATAGGATCACTTTGTTGTCCGTCCGTCCGTATTAAATTGAAATATATATCAAATACTCAGGTCTATAATACCTTTGAGCTGTAACAAAATCAAACTTATATACCTACAGATTTGTTTTTTTTATAAGTACTAGGTGGAGCGGCAAGAAGTAAGTGCATGTAGGTAGCTGTAGTATCTAGAGATTGCTTTTTGTATAGGTACAAGTTGGGGCGACAAGAAATAAGTCTAAGTACATGTAGGTAGCTGGAGTATCTAGATTGCTTTTTGTATAGTGCTTTTTGTATAGGTACAAGGTGGGGCGACAAGACATAAGACTAAGTACATGTAGGTAGCTGGAGTATCTAGATTGCTTTTTGTATAGGTACAATGTGGGGCGACAAGACATAAGTCTAAGTACATGTAGGTAGCTGGAGTATCTAGATTGTTTTTTGCATAGGTACAAGGTGGGGCGACAAGACATAAGACTAAATACATGTAGGTAGCTGGAGTATCTAGATTGCTTTTTGTGTTGGTGCAAGGTAGGCCGACAAAACATAAGACTAAATACATGTAGGTAGCTGGAGTATCTAGATTGCTTTTTGTGTAGGTGCAAGGTAGGCCAACAAGACATAAGACTAAATACATGTAGGTAGCTGGAGTATCTAGATTGCTTTTTGTATAGGTACAAGGTAGGCCGACAAGACATAAGACTAAATACATGTAGGTAGCTGGAGTATCTAGATTGCTTTTTGTATAGGTGCAAGGTAGGCCGGCAAGACATAAGACTAAATACATGTAGGTAGCTGGAGTATCTAGATTGCTTTTTGTATAGGTACAAGGTAGGCCGACAAGACATAAGACTAAATACATGTAGGTAGCTGGAGTATCTAGATTGCTTTTTGTGTAGGTACAAGGTAGGCCGACAAGACATAAGACTAAATACATGTAGGTAGCTGGAGTATCTAGATTGCTTTTTGTATAGGTACAAGGTGGGGCGACAAGACATAAGACTAAATACATGTAGGTAGCTGGAGTATCTAGATTGCTTTTTGTGTAGGTGCAAGGTAGGCCGACAAGACATAAGACTAAATACATGTAGGTAGCTGGAGTATCTAGATTGCTTTTTGTGTAGGTACAAGGTAGGCTGACAAGACATAAGACTAAATACATGTAGGTAGCTGGAGTATCTAGATTGCTTTTTGTATAGGTACAAGGTAGGCCGACAAGACATAAGACTAAGTACATGTAGCGGTAGTATTTAGAGATTGCTTTTTTTAATATGTACTAGGAGGAGCAGCAAGACACCAGCGTAAGCACAAAATGTGTGTATGCATTACTTACAACGTAATTTGGAGGTGGAGTGTAGTTTGATTCTGTTCCAGAAAAGTCATCACTTAAATCAGATTTATCCTGCAAAAAATAGTATATGTTAATCCCTAGCCCCATTAAAAATAGATTCATATCTTAAAATGTAAAACATCTCCAAAACACATTATATAGGGTTATTTATTTCAGTGCTTATTAATATGGTAATAAAATTAGACCGTCATTTACAACAACTTTTTGGAACATGGTCCACAACTGGTGTGATTTTTAGCGCCTTTTGTATGGAAGGTCGACCTAAGAAAAAGTGCAATTTTAATTGATAACTATGTAAGTAGCTCTTTTAAAACCAGTTTCTAATTAACTGTGAAGATTGTAACAGAAATGTGTAGTCAAATTTTAGGGAGTTGTTAGGCATGTCATTTTAAACAACTTTACTATGAAACCGATTTGATCTGAGCAATTTCATTTTATCTTCTTGCGTTTAGTGCCGGGCGATCAGCTGATTGGCTGATTCAAACATACAAACATAAATACCTAATTACACACCTTATCTCCTTATAATTATGGACTCCACTAATGTCCTATCGAGAGGCATAGGCTTTAATCGAGTAAATATCTTACCTCCGGGTCCAGGTCCAGGGTAGAATTATTGCGAGTTTCATTTGTTTTTTCTGTAAATAAAGCAAAAAATATTAATAAAATTATGTTTAGTGACAGACTGACAGACAGACGGACAGCAGATGGCACTCTCCAGGTAAGTAGGTAGGAAACCCTTAATACTAAAAAGAAATTGTTTTGATATGCCTCTGAGACGAATTATTTCGTAAGTAGGGTAGGTACATACAATCACCGCGCAGCTGTGCCGCCGCCGTCGCGTCGTAGTGTCTGCGCGATTCCCTGTCTACTTAGATAGGTAGGTACCTAAGTTTATTATGTAAAAAGCCACCTGAACACGAATACCCGAGTAGGTACCGATAAATCCGGCAAATCAACTGATAGATTAATTCAGTTGGTACCTACTTACCTATTGACATAAAACCGCGTTTTCATTGTGCTTCTTCTGGCACAGTCTGGCATGCCTTGCAACTTGCATGCTACTTAGTTGAGGGTTTCATTGTGCAAATGTTATACCACATGTAGTGTGACGTCATACATGCACCTATGCCAGCACAAATACAAGGGAAGCGCGGCTTAGCCGCTAATTGAACTTTAACACCAAAACGTATAAAGTATTAGGTTCAAAGATATTTATTGAATTTGAAATTCTAACATATTCTCCTAATAATAATATAGCGTCACTTCCCTTCCCATACGGGGTCGCAGAGGCACAATAATTGTAGCCACGCTTAACAATTTCGATAGGTACCTAATTATGTATTTAGGTACCTAATACCAACTAGACCTAATGATACTTTGAAATGTACTTACTTATAGCCAATTGTAAAATCCTAGTACTTCTCTTCATTTTCTCCAAATCCAGGAAGAACTTGACACATATATTTCTAATTAATTCAAACACTTTTACTTTCACTGCGATGTCATTACAGCGGCCGGCCCACAAATAAGTTGATTGATATTTAAAACAAAAACATGTCAACCACGTGCGCTTACCGACCCCTCACCCCGCGCACCGATCGCGGCCTTGACCCGACCCTCTGCCGATTCGTGATTTATAATTTGCGGACGCAATTTAATCCGTCCTTCATATTGACAAAAACTTTTAAAATATTTGCGATATACGGTATCACTTTAAGCGGTGAAATGCGTGGTGAAAAAAATGTTGTATACGGCGTAACGATATACGCCGCTCAGAGCGACCTCGCGGTGTACGCGGAAGCTCGCGGAACTAAATTATACGCCGGATTTTAATCCCAAGTCAAAATTACGTCCATGCGAAATTTTGCCCAGACACTCTTACGATAGTATGGCATCAAAAGAATAAAAATCGAGACTGGTCAATCTTGCGTCCGTATACAGGACGCATTAAGTTAGTCGGACGCAGCATGATCGGTAAAAGTAGTCACGTCTGGCGCAGGATAGGCGGTGAGATATATATATATATACATAAATATATTTATGTATATATATATTTTCGCACCCTTTCGTATACTACCCTAACCAGGCTCCCATACAACAAAAGTGATTTTTGAGATTTGGCGTGGTGTAAGGGAGCAGCCCCCCTCAAATATTTATTTTATTGCAATTAAATTATTTATTTTTAAAGTGAATATACAACTAAATATTCTGTGAATATTTCAAGCGTGTACCTGTTGCCTTTAATAATATCGAGCAAAAAAATGGCAATAAATCTCTTCCAACTTTTTGAATCATTATATTAGGTCCTTACATATGAAATTGCCGTTCAGTATCAAAAAAGTGAAACAAGTTTTTTTAATGAAATTATTATTTAATCAATCGAAGTATGCGCCGTTGTTATCGATACACTTCCGCCATTTTATAGGCAGATCATTGATACCTTTGGAAAAAAAATCCTGGGAGCGAGAGTCTATGAACTGTTTGAGGGCGGTTTTGACTGCCTCATCAGATTTGAAATTTTTTCCTTGTAAAAAGTTATCCAAATTTTGAAAAAAGTGGTAATCGGTTGGGGCAAGATCTGGAGAGTATGGTGGGGGACGCAGAGGTTCCAGTCGCAGCTCCTCTAACTTGGCGATCGTTTGATGTGCAGTGTGTGGTCTAGCGTTATCCTGAAGGAGCAGTGGGCTAGAGCAATTCATCAGTCTCGGTTGTTTAATGGCGAGCTTTTCCATCATTGTTTGCAATTGTTGGCAATACAAGTATGCAGTAATCATCTGGCCTGATCTCAAGAAGCTGTAGTGGATAACACCAGCACTGGTCCACCAAACACTAACCAGAATCTTCTTTTTGGTCAGTTTTTGCTTAGGGCAAGGTTTTGCCGGTTCTCCAGGGTCAAGCCATTGTGATGATCGCTTCCGATTGTCGTACAGGATCCATTTCTCACCACAAGTCACGATACGGTTTAAAATCCCCTCATTATTGGGGCGATTAAGCAAAGAAACGCAGCAAGCAACGCGTGTTTGTTGGTTTGCTTCAGTCAATTCGTGCGGTACCCACTTTTCGAGTTTTTTAATTTTTCCGATTTGGCGCAAGTGGATAAGTATCGTTTTGTCACTTACGCCGAAGGCTGCTGCTAATTCAGAAGTGGTTTGAGATGGATCCGCTTCCACTATCGCCTTCAATTCTTCGTTATTCACTTGAGTATCAGGTCGTCCACGAGGCTCATTGTGTAAATCGAAATTTCCAGAACGGAAACGTTGAAACCAAACACGCACCGTTCGTTCGTTAGCGGTGCCTGGTCCATACACGTCGTTAATTCTTCGAGTCGTTTTTTACAGCACTGGTGCCACGGTGGAACTCGTATTCGTAAATACCGCGAATTTTCAATTTGTCCATAGTTGTTGTTATAGCAATGTTGAAACTCAAACAAATGATGTTAAAACAAATGAAATACGAATTTTAAAACAATATTTTTCTGGCTTTATTTCGAAATAAATTTGAATTTGGAATTCCTAATGAAACGCAAGATATTTGATTTTGAAGTTGCCAGTATTGAAAATCGGCAATTTCATATGTAAGGACCTAATATCTCAGAAACGGTGGCTCTTAGGAAAAAAAGTATCAGACATTTTTTTTATACATCTGATCTTCAAGTTTTATCTCGACTAATTTTATAATAAAACTAGCTGACCCGGCGAACTTCGTACCGCCTAATTATTGGAGGCATATTTAGTAAGTCACAAACACACGACACAATACTTTTTTAATTTTATTGAAATTTGTTGCTTTTACATTATGGAAGTATGTACGTTACCCGTAGTTAGGTGTTATCAGCGGTCGTCGTAGCATACGTTCCAACAGCATGCAGGCAGCAGGAAGCAGTGTGGCAGCAAGCAGTGAAGATGAAGGAAAGTTTGATGCACAGAATGAAGGAAGAATAAAGAAGATGAAGATGAAAAGATTAAAGTTTATTATAACACTTAGTACGGTTTAGCAAAGATATAGCACACACAATAAACTCGATACCAGCACTAGAATAGTTCGTAATAAGATCGCGGTAAGTAGTAGGCGTCGGCGAAGCGAGAGCGCGCGATACGTGCGAGGCGTAGGTGAAGCTTGCGACGAATGGCGAGCGGCTGCGCGGGCGCCCGGCAACCGGTGTGACGTACATGCAGCGCTCGCGTGATACAGGCCTGCGGTCTGTCTGCCATGAGCGGAGCGGTTTGTAGTGGCGGATGGTTCGCCACATTACTCCCCCGACCAGACCGTAACTACGGTCGATAAAAATCAGGTAGCTTGACTGTTCTGCCACTCCGAGTCTTCTTCTCTTCTCCATGGTCCCCAGTTGAAGTAGAATGGGATGCAGTAGTATGAGTTGAAGTAGTAGTTAGGCCAGGTAAGAGTACTTCTTTTGTTAGGAATGCTGGTTTTAACCTATCAATGGTGACGTTAACGATTTTTCCTCGTACTTCTAATTGGAAATATTTGTCATGTCTTTTCAGAACCTTGAAGGGACCAGCATAAGGGGGTTCGAGTGTACCACGTACGTGATCTTGACGGATAAGAACATGTGAAGAAGTTTTTAGATCACGTGGTATGTAAAATGGCGTTTTGGTATGCCATGAAGTAGGTTTTGGGGACAATTTGGCCATGTGAGTACGAAGTCGAGTGACGTATTGGGTGACGTCTTCTGCCTTGTAGTCGTCTGCAGGAGAGATGAATTGGCCTGGAAGATTGAGCGGCTCGCCGTATACAAGCTCTGCTGGGCTGGCGCAGATGTCTTCCTTCCAGGAGTTTCGGATGCCAAGCAACACCAATGGGAGTGATTCGGTCCACGTCGAGGTATCGTGACACATCAGGGCTGCTTTAAGTTGACGATGTAGACGCTCCACGATACCGTTGGCTGCCGGATGATATGCCGTAGTTCGTAGATGTCGCGCCCCGATCATGGTTGTGAGTGCATTAAAAAGGTGACTCTCAAACTGTCGACCACGATCTGTCGTTACGCGTGCGGGACAGCCAAATCTAGCTACCCAGCCAGATACAAGTGCAGCTGCGCAGGTTTCTGCGGTGATGTCTTGCAGTGGAATAGCCTCAGGCCATCGAGTGAACCTATCGATGACGGTGAGGCAGTATCTGAAACCGCAAGACAACGTTAAAGGTCCTACGAGGTCAAGGTGAATGTGGGAGAACCTCGCAGAAGGGGTAAGGAATGAGGAAAGGGGTGCGTGAGTGTGTCGGGTTACTTTACTCTTTTGGCATTGAATGCATTGCTTTACCCACTCTCTACAGTCTCTTCGAATCCCCGGCCATACGTATCTTTGTGTAACCAGTCGTACTGTAGCTGTGATCCCTGGGTGATTCCAGCCGTGCACCGTGTTGAAAACTTGCTTTCTCAAACTCGGAGTAATGTACGGTCGTGTGGTCTAATGTCTTACGGGATACTTCTATGGGGGAGTGCAGCCGACATTCAGACTATTTTTCTTTTACAAAAAAGAGCAATTCGTGCTATTTACGGTTTAGGATCGAGAGACTCACTGAGGGAATTATTCAAGGAAATAGGTATACTTACTTTTGCATCACAATTCATATTTGAAAATATAATGTATGTAAGGAAAAATATTTCCATGTTCAATAAAGTAAGTGATTTTACAGATAGAAATTTACGTAATAAGAATGACTTAGTTAGCCCGTATTACAGGCTGAATACAGTCAGTAAGTCTTTTATGGGGAAGTGTATACTTTTTTATAATAAATTGTCAGAATCGGTCCTTGATATGCCAGACAGAAAATTCAAAGCTTATGTAAAGAAAGTACTTTGTGAGAAGGCTTATTATAGGACCGATGACTATCTTAAAGACAAAAAGGTCTGGCTTGAGCTTGGCGCGGGTCCCTCTTAAAGGTTTGTATACTTAGACATGTCATAATTTAGGTACATTGGTACATACTAAATTCACAAATTGACATTATTTTAAATTTCGTAATTCTTATAATTCAATTTAATTATGACATAATAAACAATGTAATCTCTGTCCATCTATATAACTAATTTTAAGTTTTTAGTTTGTTAGTTGACGTCTTTGGAGAAAACGTGCAGTGCAGTTTGTTGCCGCTTCTTCTGCACTTGCGCCTAGGAAGCGGCGTAAACTTAGCTTTAAGTAACGATTTGACGTCAACATTTGTGCAAAACAAAACAAAGTGACTATTATTAAGAGATATTATAAATATCCTATGATAATAAAGATATTTTGAATTGAATTGAATTGAATTGGTGGTTGCACAGAATGTCGCAAAATATAGGTACGTCACAGTGAATAGTCTGCATCTTCTCTTGTTTCAAGGTCGAGCCGCCGAGTAGAAGATCTTGCAGTTCTGGATCATCTTCCTGAAGTCGTGCAAGTACCTTGTAATCAATGGCCTTGGAGATCTCGTCAACGCGTGAAAGTGCATCGGCAACCACATTTTCAGGTCCAGGTATATACCGAATATCGGTGGTAAATTGTGCAATAAAATCTAGATACCTGAATTGACGAGGGGAACAGTGTTCTCTATTTATCTTGAACGCAGAAGTAAGCGGCTTATGGTCCGTGAATATCGTGAACGGTTTTGCTTCCACCATATGACGGAAATATTTTATTGCTTCATACACAGCCATTAGTTCCCTATCGTATGGGCTATATTTTTTCTGTGAAGGGCTAAGTTTATGAGAGTAGAAAGCTAAGGGTTGCCAGTCTTTACCACGTCGTTGCTGTAGTACTCCTCCAATGCCCAAATCCGATGCGTCTGTCATGATAGCTATATCTGCCGCAGGATCTGGATGAGCAAGTAAGGTAGCTTTAGACAAGGATACCTTACAGTTCTCGAAAGCCTGAGTAAGTTCAGGTGTCATGTTGACTGGGTGCGAACCTTTCACCTTGGGTCCCGATAAAACTTCGTTTAATGGCGCTTGCAGTTGCGCAGCGTTTCGCACAAAACGACGATAAAAATTCAGCATGCCCAGAAATCGTCGTAATTCTTTCACTGTTTTGGGTACAGCATATTCTTGAATGGCCTGAACTTTAGAAGCAACAGGTTTAGTGCCAGCAGCTGAGACGGAGTATCCAAGAAAAGTCACCTCTTCTTTTCCAAGGAAACACTTGGACGTGTTCACTAGTATACCGTACTGCTTCAGGCGTTCGAACAATAAGCGAAGGTGCATCTTATGCTGCTCAGCAGAAGTAGAAAATACCAAAATGTCGTCAACGTACCCATAGCAGAAATCCAGCCCCAATATGACCTCATCTAAAAATCTTTGGAAAGTTTGAGCAGCATTGCGTAATCCGAAGGTCATATAGGGAAATTCGAACAGTCCAAAGGGTGTTGTGATGGCTGTCTTGCAAATATCGTCTGGATTTACAGCGATTTGGTGATACGCTTTTACGAGATCAACTGTGGAGAATATGGTGCAGCCGGAGAGTTGATGAGAGAAGTCTTGTATGTGTTTTATTGGATAGCGGTCGGGCACAGTTCGGGCGTTCAGTGCTCTATAATCTCCACATGGTCTCCATCCGTTGTCCTTCTTTCTTACCATATGTAAGGCCGAAGACCAAGGGCTTTCTGAAGGGCGTGCAATACCACTCGTTATCATATCGTGGAACTCCTTAGCAATTTCTAAACGAGCTGGGTCGAGGCGACGAGCTTTACTAGAGACTGGAGGTCCTGGCGTCGTCTTAATAAAGTGTAGAGTACTATGCTTCGGAGGAGAGTGCACACCAGGTGGCCTTGTGATTTCAGGGTACTCTCGCAATATTTGGTGAAATTCGGACTCACCTATTACCGCCTTGACCGATGCGATATCGGCGGAGCTGCATGTCGCCCCTGAAATTGCTGCTACATGAAGAGTCGTAGTGCCATCCACTAAACGCTGGTTTCTGCAGTCTACCAGCAAGTTGTAGTGGCTCAGTAAATCTACGCCTATGATTGGTTTCGAAACGTCAGCTATGGTGAAACTCCACGAGAAGACACGCCTGAGACCCAAGTTAAGGTGTAGTTGGACAGGTCCATAAGTATGAATGATGCTACCATTTGCCGCGATGAGATCATTCAGCACTCGAACGAAGTCGTTCGAGTGCAGGGCGTCTTTACCGCTGATCGTGGGAAAACGCACAGGTCCGAGCCCGTGTCCACGAGGAACTGCATTTTCGAGGTACGGTCGGTGATGAAAAGACGGCCTGCAGAGGAAGGGCAGTCGTTGGCCGCTACTTCCGACCGCCCTGCGCGTTTCCCGACTGGAATGTGCATGGCTGCCTACACTTGTTTGCTTTTGAGCCGTAGGTATAATGATAAAAACAGTGCGGGTGGTCTGGCGGCGGCTGCCTGGGTTTAGAACGACTGCGTGAGCGGTTTCTTTGGAACCTGGGCTTGGCGTATGCACGATCTCTGCTATTCCTAGAAGTAAGGGCTGCTACTTGCCTTGTTAGCTCGCTAACCTGCCTTGTCAGTTCATCCAGCGTTGAAGATGAAACGCTGCCAGCGGAGGTACTCGCCATGGAGACTTGCGGTGTGGCAGGAGCAATTTCATGCACCTTGTCGGCCAACTCTCCCAGCTTCTCTAAAGGAAGATCTATCTGCGAAGCAATAACAGTCTGTATATTTTGTGGTAGTCTACTTGTCCAGATTGTGGCCAGAAATTCCTTGGGTACCGAAGGACCCGCTAGGCTCTCGAGGTGGCGTAGAAATTGTGAGGGCTTTCTATCGCCCAGCTCCTCATGCATAAGCAACTGCTTCACCCGCTTCTCTTGTGAAGCAGAGAGACGTCGAATGAGCTCTGTTTTTAATTTCAGATATCTGTCCTTTTCCGGAGGTCGAGTTATAATATCTTTAACTTCGATGGCGTACTGGTGGTCCAGTTGCGCCACCAGATAACTAAATTTAGTCTCATCAGTTGTAATTTTCGATAAATTAAATTGGCACTCCAGTTGGGCGAACCACAATGCTGGCTCTTCGGGCCAAAAAGGAGGAACTCTAACGCCAACGCGTAAAACCTCATCGACTTTTACTTCTTCATCAGTCACACTCATAATGAAAATTAAAATCGCTCACCGAGGAAAAGTAAGACCGCAGCCCTAGTTCCTTTGTTCGCAAGTGGCAACGGAATTTCAATGGGTGTGTCGCTTCAATGTTCTAGAACACTTTTTTCACTAATCTTAACTCGAAATATGATGATGATTCTTCACTTCTGGATTCAGAAAGTGCTTCTTGTTCTTACTCGGGGTCACCAGTATGGAAGTATGTACGTTACCCGTAGTTAGGTGTTATCAGCGGTCGTCGTAGCATACGTTCCAACAGCATGCAGGCAGCAGGAAGCAGTGTAGCAGCAAGCAGTGAAGATGAAGGAAAGTTTGATGCACAGAATGAAGGAAGAATAAAGAAGATGAAGATGAAAAGATTAAAGTTTATTATAACACTTAGTACGGTTTAGCAAAGATATAGCACACACAATAAACTCGATACCAGCACTAGAATAGTTCGTAATAAGATCGCGGTAAGTAGTAGGCGTCGGCGAAGCGAGAGCGCGCGATACGTGCGAGGCGTAGGTGAAGCTTGCGACGACTGGCGAGCGGCTGCGCGGGCGCCCGGCAACCGGTGTGACGTACATGCAGCGCTCGCGTGATACAGGCCTGCGGTCTGTCTGCCATGAGCGGAGCGGTTTGTAGTGGCGGATGGTTCGCCACAACATTTTTAGGAATATTAATGAATTATAGTATAGATGCACAGCAAAGAGACGTTTACATTTCAAGTGACATTTTACCATAGACAATTTTTTTTTGAGTGAATACTGACAAATATTTACACTATAACTATCAAACTACATCTGTCGTTTTTTTTTTGACGGTGGCCATGGTTAGGAAAAGAAAAAGAACTACATCTGTCATCGAGAAAATAAAGAATTCAAACAACTATAACATTTAAATTGTTGATATTTTAAAACTATTTTCCAGAAGTTATAGTGAAGCTATATATCCCTCAACTCCTTAAAATGCATTGTCCCTTTTGTAAAAAGTACGTAAAAAAGTAAGTAAAGGAACGGCAGAACAAAAATAATAACTGTCCAGGTTGTATTAAATTATTATTAAGATGCGACGAATGCTACAACATAATCGCTGACACCTTCAGATTTTGTACCAAGTGTGGTAAGAATGTAGAACGAATAATACGCATTAAATATATAAAATATATTAAAGCAAAAGCTGCTATCTAAACCAAAACACGTTTCTACAATGCCATCTTCATCATCTGAGGAGACATTCTGTGAATTAAATTTATCGGCCGAAGACATACAGGACATTCAAGTTATTGAAGACAGCCAAAAGCCCAACATCAAGAATGTTCTGGTAGATATTGATGTTATTGAAGACAGCCAGCAGCTCAACATTGATAATGTTCTGATCGAATCAGATTTGTCCGAATCGCCTAGTACTTCCGCCATATTATCATGTCCTGGCGAGCCAAGTGGTTCCCAAGTAGATGGAGCCAAGTTGATGGAAATAAAGAGTTACTAATACACGTTGACATTGGCAAAATAATCGTCAAGCGAAGATGGAAGGCATAATTTGAAAAGAAAAAGAAGAGTGATTAATATATTTAGAAATAAAAAAAAATGTATCAAATTGAGTTTTATTTTAGAAATATATACATTTTATTATATAATTGTAAGGATCCAAATGCACATATTATATACATATTAAGTCATTTATTTATATTTATACACTCCATATACAAAAATTTAAAATTTTCTTGGATGTGCTCGTTTCTGGACTGTGAACATGATAAACAAATCTTTGCTTAAATTAAATACAACACAGTTATCATCATCATCATGATATCGGCCAATAAATGTCCACTGCTGTACATATATACAGTTAATTAATATAGTGCTTTCTGGTAGACAATATTTTTAGTTTTTTTTTGCGGTGCGTAAATAAATAAGGATGTTGGTTTTCCGACACGCGAACACGCAACGTATAATTGTCCATGTGCGAAACAGGGAAACTCTAAGTTTATTCCGCAAACTTGAAACGATTAGCCTTGCGATTTATTTATGGTCATCGCAAAAGCTAGACGCACGGGAAATTGCAACCTTTTAAAATCAAATGGCAAATCCGTTGGAATCATAGGTATTCGTGGGATTAAGACATCCTCTCCTTTGTATTTTCCTTTGATTATTTTAGCTTCGATGATGTTATTCATGAGTTTCTTCACAACCAATCTCGTTCCATTGCAAAGTCGAGGTTGATTAATATTACGCAGCATGATGACAACTGACCCTACTTTTAATTTTAAATTATGTGGTGGTAGTCCAGGCAAGTCCAATGAATTTAAAAATTCTGTAGGATAGTTGACTACGTCATCCTGGTTTGTTGCCGTGTCAACTGATTTGTACGTAAACAACTCTCCTGGAAGGAAATTCTGAATGGTAGCATTGAGATCATCGACATCTTTGTTTTTTGCTGCCAATATTGCACGTTCACTTAGCCAATCGTGGTTATTATATTGTTGTTTAATTGCCGGAAAAACACGCTGAATAAGCTCCTCTTTCGATTCTGTGAAGTGACAGAAATCTGTGGGAAAAGTCATTAATCCGGTCGAGCTGTCAACTGCGACCTTACCATTGCCAATATCCAGCAACTGCTTCGAAAACACAGTCGCAGTTTGATCTTGTTGCAAAAACACTCGCATGTTAGTAGTTAATTGTAGTGTCTTTAAGTGCCGCCACAAATTTGATGATTTTAGACATGCGTTTATTTCGTCAGCAACAGTCGATCGAGGAATTACTGGAAGAGTCTGACGAAAATCACCTGACAACAGTATCATGGCTCCACCAAAAATGTTTTGGTTATCACGTAAATCTTTTAACGTCCTATCTAGTGCCTCCAGCGACCTCTTGTGGGCCATTGTGCATTCGTCCCAAATTATCAATTTGCATACTTGGAGAGTCTTCGCCATAGCGCTATTTTTGGCGATGTTGCAAACTGGTGTTTCGTTGATATGCATGTTTAATGGTAATTTTAAGGCTGAATGTGCAGTTCGTCCGCCTTCTAATAAAGTTGCTGCTATTCCAGATAAAGCCAACGCTAGGGCTACCTCATTTTGCGATCGGATCTTTGCTAATAGCAATGTAATTAGGAACGTTTTCCCAGTACCCCTAGGAGAATCAAGAAAGTAAATCCCCCCAGACCCACTGTTTACAGCTTGTATCAAACGATCGTACGCAATCCTTTGTTCTTCGTTCAATTGCGGAACAGTTGTGCGAACTGCTTTGGTCATAGCTTGAGTATCGTACTGAAGTTCTCTTTGCAACTCATGGTTTAATGCATCTTGCATAGCACGATTGGGTGCTGTCAGGCCCAAACACGACAATACTTTATTTGCCATCAATAAACACATATCTTCTTTTATGATCAATGTGTCATTGTAAATCTCTGCCGTAATTTCCAATGTAGGATTCAAAGTTTCACAACGCACGCGATGCAACACATCCTCAGACATGTCATCCCTATATTTCATCCACAAATCTTTCGGATTTGAGGGGAAACATGTCGATATTATAATCGCAAACAGTGTGCGAATTTGATGCGGCGATGAAGATATCACGGAATCCTTGAGCGTATCATCCCAATGCGAATCGTTTTCAAGCAACCGTAATAATTGACACGCCTCACGGTAAGTCGCACACAGATGTCCATCAACTGTTCTCAATTGTTGAAAAGATGTCGGACCAGAAACATTCACCAATAACAATCTAAGATAATAACATTCATCGTTATTAGGATGTACTGTATATATACGGCCTATAGCATCTGTGGCAAATACATTTTCATATCCTTCAAGTGGTGTTCCTTGTTTACGACGCTGAAAAGACTTTGATGCGTTTCATGTGTAGTAGCGCGGCATATCAGCATACAGCAAAGTGCGAGCGAATTGATCAGGTTCACAAATTGAGAAGAAACCTGTCAATGTGGTCACAGGTGGACGTGCCGCTCTATCCACAGCGTTGTTTGGGTTGAAATACACTCGTTGTCCATTTTCCAAATGGAATACAGTGGGATGTCTTTCATGAATTGCAAACGAAAATATGCGCCAAATAGCCTCATTGCTGCTTACATAGCGACCCATCTGATAGTGAGACACTTCATTATTTGTGTTTGTTACTGCGAAGATGGCCATGTCGCTACCTTTATTAACATATTTACATATGTACTTTATGGATTTCACAGAGTTACAAAATTCCACATTGATGTGAGCTTCAAAAGTTTTGGACAATATGGGCGAGAACGGCACAATCCAACGATTGTCTACATGAAAATCTTGTCCTTTTATCTTGACATCTACAGATCGTCCACCGTCCTCAACTGATCGCCAACGATACAATGGGTAACCATCGATTCCCGAGATGGTTTCAGCAACCAAGTTTCTCGGGTACCGTTTGGAGCACTTGCCGTCGATCATACAGGGTGAGCTGTTGTTGATAGCTCCGCAAGGTCCATGTATCATGTGTTTAGTTACTATTGTATGCAATTTTGGGTCAACCGTTTCATCAGGAATTTCGGCTGAAATAATGGAATCAATTTCTTCTGGCCTTATTTTGTCAACAAACCAGACTAATATATGAGCATGTGGCAAATGTCATGCCTATCAAGTGGTGTTTGGTTGTGTAGCAGTTCTTTTTTTATTTCAATCCATTGTGGGTTACAGGTGAATGTAATGAATAGGTTTGGACGGCCATACTTTCGAACATAAGACATCGCATCTTGAGCGTACTCGTGCATGTGGCGCGGGCTTCCGATGTAAGTGGCCGGTAAAATTGTCATTCTTCCTACATTATTTACATTGCCGTCAGCATTGATTGCATCGCGAAGATGAATGTACTCTTCAGATCGAAGCTGCTGTTGGTTTAGACGAATGTATGTCAATCGTTCAGTCTCAATTTTGACGTACATGTCCACTGCATACTGATGAAAGAGCCGTTGACACATCAAAATGTGATTTACTTCACCTTCACGGATCATGAGTCTGTATGCATAATAATTCATGGCACTGACTTTTTTGTGTGTATCAGCACCTGGAAGTACAAATGATAAAAAAATACATTTATATATTGAATATATAAAATATTTTATTTTGTATAATCTAATTACCTGTTGTTGGATTAACCATTTTGATATTAAAATGGTACCCATCTTCTCCCTGCCAGAAAATTAATGGGTATTGTAAAGCATCATAAGCTCTATGCGTTTCATATACACGTTTCAATTCATTGTTCCGGCGATGAAGTACAATATCTCTTGATTGTAAATTCTCTCCAACAACGACAATAGCCACTTCATCTATTGTCGGTGAATTAAACCTCCTTGCATGCTCTCCAGCAGGTGTTTTGTCGGCTCTTATTACAATATTATAGCTGTCTGATGGCATCCGATCCACTGCCATTTTGAACACCTTCACTAATTCATTATTCTCGTGAAGAAATGTTTGCAGTTGTTGGACAATGGTTCGCTTGACGGTTGGATTATGACCACAACGTGTATCAACTTCCGCATCTTGATTGCCCATAAAATAAATTTGCAAAAATTTATGATCTGCATCTGGCACTGGCAGCATTGCCCCCAGTAGGTGATGAATTTGTCCTTGTATCTGTAATTGTTTAAGAACTGGTTAAATTAATTGTGATACAAATACAAATTAGAATTTCACTAAAACAATTATGGTATACTACCTTGAAAGTGGGCATGAACCCGTCTTGTACTATATGCGTTGCACCAAACGATGTCATTTGGAAGCAATTATTATATTTTTGGATGTTAGCCAAGAAGTGTTTAGACTCACTTTCTATCCCATTAACTAATGAGTGTAACGGTTCAGGTGGTGGAACCAATTGTGGCAATTGTACTTTGCCACCAGCACAACATAATCCTGCAGGTTCACTACTGTATTTTAATGCTTTACAATGTTGACAAATGATTGACATTTCTCCAATCGTCACAGATTTGTCGGCACTATAATCAATTTCCGGATCGTAGGAAAATGCTCCTCGTTCGAGGTTTACAGGAGCATTGCGTCTGCGGAATCGATTAAATTCATTATCCCGTGCTCGCTACTGTTGTGATCGATGTGCACGAACTCGTTCCATTCTCTGCCTATCCACTTCATAGTTATTTACTCTTGAACGTAATTCTCCCATATTTGTACGACTGTTATCATTATCAGCCTCTCGCTGGTCATTAGTGCGGTTGGAGCGTAAAGTAGCTCGTTGCACATTTACACGACTTCGATGACCTATGTCAGGTCGTTTTCTTTTCCTCGGCATTGTAAGCAGCGAGAAGAAAATCACTTTTAGCAGTATTTCAGTATTTCTCCAATTAAATGTTTCTTTTTTTTAACATGAGATGACAAAACCAAGGATGTTAAAGTAGGAGCGCAGCAAAAAAGTCTCTAAATCTATGGACAAAACAATGTAACGTTCGGATACACGGGGTTTTTTTACATGAGATGACAAAAAAATGGAACGTTCGGATACACTTATTATTATAATAAAAATATTTTTGAGAGTTGGTAACACTGTAAGGTTGGCACCCATCAAACATGTCAAAAAATATTTTTGAGAGTTGGTAACACTGTAAGGTTGGCACCCATCAAACATGTCAACACATTTATTATTTTTATATTTTGAAATTTAAATACACGATGTTATGAGCAAAGTTGATATTATGTTGTCGATTCAAAAGTCTTGTTTTAATGCGTTCTTCAATTCGAGTGGAACTGAGAGTACAAATACCGTCAAATGTTTGACAGAAAGTAAGTGGTCAACTTTTATATGGGAAAATGGAATTGTCGTCTTACTCTATCTTACTCCACTCTACTCTAATTTTTCCTTATTTGCTCACCGTTTAGACCTACCCTGGACTACGACAAACATTTTAAAACCAAAATCAGCTCAATCGGCCCAGCCGTTTTCGAGTTTTAATCAGACTAACGAACAACAATTCATTTATTTATATAGAAGATAGAAGATTTTATAAGGTAAATAAAATTTATATTCATGTTTTTTGTTTTAGGATGTGTATAAAATTCTTAATTCATGCAATGAAGGCAAAGGACTTCTGCTGCAGCACGTAGAAAATGGTCAATTGAACAATGCAGCTCGGAGAAGGTTGTGCCATATTATAATAGAACATGAATTAAGAAATGACCCGGAAAAAAAAATTACTAGCTCCCGATTTTATCAGCTGGCACGAAATTAGCAGAATATTTAAAAAAGAGAGCTCTTCCATATACTTTATTCCTTTTGCTAGCTTCAGCCCATTGCAGAAAATGTCTGCTAAAGGAAAACTTCTAGATCAATACAAACAATTAAGAAGGGACTTTATCAAGTCAGGCATAATTAAACTAAAAGAGAAAAGATGTTCATCAACATCATCTAACTGTTCCAGTGGGCCTGATTCCCCACGCCCCAGCACAAGTAGAGCACGAGAGGCAATAAGCCACCTCAAAGTAAATACTATAAGTGACACTGATGTTGAGGACAAATTAGCATGGCTCCAAAATAACTCTGATCCTTGGAGCACAGTTGAATTGTATTGGGAACTCACTACGAAAAAGAGAATGAGCGACTTAGCAAATAAAGAGATGACAATTGATGAATATTTCTTCAAATATAAAGCTGTAAATCATCCAGGCGGAATATATTTGGTAGGTTACAAAAAATTTATACTTCTTTTCTTGTTTGTTATTTTATAGAGCTACTTTTATCATACTTTGTTTTATTTTAAAAGATTTCAACGAAATGTTTCCGAAATCTGGAAAATTTGATGAAAATTGGTTATTAGTAAGACCCAAACTCATTGAAATGGCAAAGATGGGATCGGGATCATCATTAATGTCAATAAAACCAAATGTATGTACATTCGATCACCGTATAATAGGAATAAAGAAGTATCATTTGGAATAAAAGGACATTCCTATGACTGTCTGCACTTTAATGACAATAGAGAGAACTGTAACTGTGAGACCATAGAGAGTGTGAACTCATATAAATACTTAGGTGTCACGGTAGACTGTCACTTTAGTTGGAATCTCCATGTCGATTTGGTGTGTAATAAATTGAGATCAGTTCTGAGTAAACTTTACAGTCTGAAGTATGTAATATCTAGGACTATTATGTATATATTATATTACGCATTAGCTGATGCAGTAATATCATATGGTCTGGGAGCGTACGGACTTACCTTTCCTGTTCACTTAAATAAAATTAAAGCTATTCAAACGCGAATGCTGAAACTACTGGTTGATAATAAGGTCAAGCGATCAGTTGAGAGTTATGAAAATTTATTTAAAATATGCAAAATATTACCAGTAGAAGTGAAGGTGAAAATGGCTATTTTTCTTGAGCAGTTTGATAATAGTGAGCATAAACGGGAAAGGAAGTTTACATACCCAACCCGACTATCTAAAAAAATTACATTTTTCGTGCCTAAAGTTACAAATTATTACGGAAACCGTGAAAGGAGATATGTCACACCAGTCTACATGAATCAATTGCCACAAGAAGTAGTAAAAAAAGTGATTAAGGCAAGAAGTAAAAATAACTTAAAGACTATATTAAAAAAACACTATTTGTCTTTATGTCCTTAAATATGTTGTGGTGTAGATATATTGTGGAACAAATGTGTAGTAAATGAATAGAGAATAAAAACACTTTGTTTTCTATTCATATTAGTTTATGCAAGAAATAATTAAATTTTAATTGTTCTTGATAAACCTATTTCCGTCCGTAAATTAACGACTTTTTATATTTATACTTTTACTAACCTACAGCCTAGTCCTTGCGCTGTAGGTTCAGGCGTAAATAATAGATATGTACATTGTACCTACTGTCGCATTTGTGGAGAGATTTGCATTCCTCGGACCGGTTATGTGGTGCGATGCTGCTGATGTAGGGTAAACTATAATTATTGTTGTCAAATAATTTAGTAGCCTTATTTGCAATTTGCTTATGTGCAATGCGTGTTTATGGGCCAAAAAGACAATTATATAAAAATGTCCTTTTGACGTATATGTGTATGTGTATATGTATGTATGTCTCTGTGGTATAATATACATACATATCACACGGAAACACTATACTGCGTACAAATATATATAAATAAAATAAAAATTGTTGAAATAGTGATGTGTAACACTAATTAATAAATGTTGTTGTAATAACTTCAATAGAAGTAATTAGTTAAGTAAGGTGAAAGGTCGCCAAATGTAGTTTTGATGACACATAAATGAACATGTACTTACATTTTACGAGTATTGTTTCCCATAGATAGTTTAACTGATAAAAATAAAAATAGAAATAAGTACATATAGCTGCGTAAGTTATCCACGAGAACAACTGCCGACAAACTGCTGCGCAGTTTGGCAGATACTGTATGTTGTAATTGTACTGTTTTTATAATGAATAAATCTTTAAAAAAGATTAAAGGGTTGCTACTTGATACTAATGGTAAGCACATTTACTTTTTTTCACCTCTAATGCATAAACTTTTTATTTAATATAATATCTATACTATAGAGTTTGTTTGTTTGAACGTGCTATTCTCAGAAACGTCTGAATCGATTTCAAAAATTCTTTCACCGTTGAATAGGTAATTTATTCCTGAGTGCTATAGGCTATACATAGTATATATGCATACATGTATATATAGGGTAATCCTGCCTATTCTTGACACCCCACTAATTATTGGCACAGCTACGTTAAATGTAAAAAAACAAGAACTCACAACCATCAACGTTATCTAAAAAAAATAAAGATTTGTCTATGGTTATTGTTTTGGATAAAAGTACTTATTGTTAGGAGATTAGCGCCATCTGCGTGTGATCTCCACAAACACGGGCAAGATTATCGATTGAGCGATATTCCGGCTGTCGAGCGCGGATTGTATTTGCCTGGCCAGGAAATAATCTTTGTCTATGGGTCGCCCCAGTCTCGACTGACGCCATTGTTAATGACTTGGGTTCGCTGTCCCGTCGCGAAAAAGCCATGCCGGCATTTTTTTGTATTTGATATAGGGTAAAGTACCCAATTATTGGCACTTTAAGGATCACTTGTCATTTCAATCGTGAAAACTGTCATCAAGAAATGTTGTCAGCAAAAGAAATTTATAAACATGACAGAATGAGAGTTAATTAACGTTTTAGAAAAATAAAAATTCTACTATTTCATTATTTTAAGTATTATTTTAATATTTTTTTCCATATACCCGATTTACCCTATTATTGGCATGTTTTGGCCAAATATCAGCATAGGCCTAGTCCCATTTATTGTCATTTCGGATTGTTCAGTAAATTAAGAAAAATTATGGGTATTTAGGACAAAGACAAAGTAAAAAAGGCCAGTAAACAATCAAATTAGTTTACCTCTTTGGACACATAGAAATAAAAACAATAGGTACCTACAATCAGGACAACCCTTTTAGCAAACATTTGGTTTCTAGAGTACCAATCTTAATAAAAGGATAATAATCATTTAGAAAATGTAATCTTTTAGCAAAAAAACAATTATTATAAAAATATTATCTCTTACAACTACACAACAACTTAAAAGTAAGAGATCAATAGTAGGTGGGTTATATTTCTAAGCTATTGTCTAGATATCTCAGTCTTCAAATTCTGTCAAAAACTTCTCTATTTCAGCTGCAGTGTATAATATCTTGTTTTGTTTTCTATCCTTTTCTTCAGTTATTAAATTAGCGTAGTCAATATCATTTTCCTGATTCTCCTGTTCATCATCCGGTATACAGTCTACATTTGCAGTTTGGAGTGGGTTTGACGAGATATTCACCGTATTCAAGTTTTCAAGTCGAACAACTTTTTTTACACTGGTGTTTACTCTTTCGTGTTCTTTATTAACTCTCAACTTAGCTGCTGGTAATTTTGGTTTTGTCTGTTTAGTTTTTGCTTCTAATTTCTTTTGTTCTCTTTCTTCTTTTCTTCTCCTTATGCCTTCTTCTTTTTCCTGTTTTACGCGGAGTTTCTCGCTCTCTATAGATCTCCATTTATCAGAAGTCAGTACGAATGGAGCTCTCTTTATGTTTCTAACGCCTTTGCGTTGAGGTGACTTTGGCAATACTAGGACATCAGTTAATTTAATGGGAGTAAGGTTTAACATTGCGGTGTTACGTTTTTCAACCTTTACAGACACTGGATCTACTATATATGTTTCTATTTTGTCAAATTCGGAGCTTTGTTGTTGTGTGACTTTATTCATACGTTCAATTTGTTGGGGTACAACAGAGACTCTTGTACTTTCAGTTGTAGAACTATACACTTCTGCTTTATGAGTTATATGCAAAACTTGTTGTGAATTGTCAAATAAACGATTATCGTTGCCATCATCAAAGTCTTCTGCTGTTATAATTACTTCCGAGGCAGGTGCAGGTATGCAATCAGAAAACTCTTCTCTCAAGTCTTCGCTTATAACAACAGGCATATTTTCAACGTTCATTGTATCAAATCTTATATCAGCATCTGTTTGGTTTGGCAGAAGTATTGTCCTTGTTTAAATCCTCTTGCACTTCCGTGAAAAAATCCCAAATTTTTTTCAAATAGGTGTCTTCTGGTCCTAGTATACCTAATTCAATCTGACTGATTTTTTGTCTTCCAATAATAATTTCAAATTGTTCTTTGGTCATTGCTATTGGCTTTTTGTGAGCTTTATTAAAAGTTTCTGCATACGGAATATTTGCCTTGCCTAGACATTTTGTATAGTCCACAGCGTTCACATTCCATGGGCAAAGACCAGTTGCCCTGAATCCATTAACTACTGTTGATGACGAGATCAAGTTTTTGATAGTTTTATTTAGAAGCGGCACGAAATTTACCTTAGTGATAGCTACTGACGGATTATTTCGCCTCCACTCCAAAACAGTTTTCTGCCAACCAGATTTCAATGGCTTGAATGCTGACACATCTGCTGGCTGCAGTAATCTAGTACAGTTGGGGTATAGGGCAATCAAAACAATCCTCAGGTTCTTACATAGCTCACTAACGGCATATGTTAAATGGGTTTTGTGCCCGTCGACAAACAGTATAATGGGGAACTGAGTTCCTTTTTTGATCAAGTGAGGATGTAGTACACTCTCGATGTAATCGTGAAAGATTTCGGCTTTCATCCAGCCATTGTCACTGAGCCCTATACCCCAATCTGATGGCACTTTAGACGTGATGTCAGCTGATAGTCGCTTTTTCGGAAAAATAACCATTGGAGGTGTAAGATCTCCGTTGGCTGAAAAAGTAAACATTACGGTCAATGAGGTTTTGGCCAGCGCATTGTCTATCTCGTAGACATTTCTTTCGCCTTTAGGAGCCAATACGACACCCGTTTTGGGGCAAAGAAGAAAGTTCGTCTCATCGCCATTAAATACTCGGGATGGATCTGAAAGTACTTTAAATAAATCGTTTTCTTTAAGGTAAACTTCAATTTGAGTGAACCAGCCTCTTACATCATTTTCTGATACAGCAGCACTAGCTGCTGTAACTGCCTCAGGTGTACGGACAGAAATTTTTGGATGTCGTTGAAGAAATAGTTTATACCACTTTTCACCGTTCTTAAAAACGCTGGTCCTGTTACTATTTTTCAGAAAATTTGCCACACTACAAATTAAATCATCTTTGCGTCTTGGAAAACCTTTTCTACAACTAAGTATAATCCAATCTTCGAGGTCTTGTTCTTCCTTTTCCGTCAGAATAGTAGGAGGGCCTGGACGAGACTGGTGCTCAGGGTTCTTAATCCTATATTGCAAAGTAGCCCGCGGCACTTGATAAGTCTCTCTCTCTTGTCTCTTTGACAGCTTGCAGGGCCTTATTTAAGTTTTCTAAGTTGTATCTTTTACGTCGACGTATTTCTTTGGGTTGTTTTCTAGAGATCTTAGTACTGTTTTTTGGTTTCATGTTCAGATAAATCGGGTAGACTGAAAATAAAATCATAGGTAAGAAGACACCAATTATCACTATACTAATGCCTAATTATTGTCCCTAGTGTCAATAATTGGATATTTCGTGATTGGCACCGGGGCCAGGATTTGGAAATATTGCGTCTATGACTATTAGTTATAAATTAAACAAAATGCGGTGGTCTACTTAATTATTAAAGCACAAAATAAAACGAAAGAAACAAAAACTTGAAAACCCAATTATTGTCCCTAGTGCCAATAAATTAGAATACGGACATTTTGGGATACCAATTTTTGGCACCATGATAAATTAGTAAAAACAATGCATTTTTAAGAAATAAACTGTGAAACACTCAAATAATACGCTTTGAATTTGCTATAAATCATAAATCACATTATAAACATTTAGATGATTAAGATTCGATGATATTAAAAAAGCTCTTACCTTAGCAAAAGAATAGTTTTCTCTGGTATATTTATAATTTTTATGTGTTGCCAGTTATGTGTCTCAGGATTGTACTAATCTATTTTAATAAGTTGCAACACCGTGAGATTAGGTGTTTTCTTATGAGAGAGATTAATTCAGACAAGTGCCAATAAATAGTGGGGTGCCAAAATTAGGTCTCTTTACCCTATTGCGAATATTTCGTGAAGAATTGTCGCTAATTGTTGTTCGTTTGTGTGCCCAATTTGTTTGGAACGGCGTGGAGCCGGAAATTGTTTGTAGTAAGGATAAGAACAGTGATATGTGTCAAGTGTAAAAGTGTCATTGCGTCATTGTAAATTGTTGGTTTTTGACTATTGCCCGTGTGATACGGAAGTATTGGTAAATTGACTATAAAAGAAACTTGTTGTGCTGTGGTGAAGTGGTGCTATAAATACGACGTATTCGTTTGGGGTGACATACATGAGCTCATGGGTAGGTTCGCTTAGGGACCCCATTTTCTTCACCACTGACTTGGGACCCGTGCTGGGACCTAAGGCCGTCGCCAGCCCTGAGTAGGACTTCGGGCTCGACGCGAAGGCCAGGCGAGGCTGCCTAAAGACTGCATGGATGCGGTAAGTTTTGTAATTAGTTTAATTACTTTTAATTGGAATTAAGTTTAACTCATAATTAGGTTAGGAGGTTCCCTGGACCTTATCTAGGGTGGTAGCAGACTGCGTAGGTTTGTTTGTGTGTTTTTTTGTTGCCGGTGGGATTGCCGGACTCGTACCAAGAGCGTAGTTAGTAACATTTCTTGGTAGCAGAACGTAATCTTAGCTATCTGCGCCAACAGTTATTCTTTTTTAAATGGCAACATTTGAAGTGACATTTAAATTAATATGGTGCTAACAGATTGAGCTCGAACAACGGCTGTGCACAATTTTGGTTCCAGACGGTCATATCGCTGTCATTTTGACAAGGTAAGTAGTTGCACTGCATTCCAAAATAACAAGTATTGGGTTTATCGTACAATTTATGTGGATTTTCCTTGTAGAATCTAGATTAATTGTAATCAATTTCATCCATTGTTTTTCTGTTTTGTTTTCTGGTTAGGTTTAAAAATGGGATGCCAATAAATAGATCATTATTTCTAGCTTCGTCCTATTTTAGGCACGGGTGCCAGTAGTTAGGATTATAATTTATTATATTTTTTTTTGTGTTTTTTACGTTATTTGAATATATTCATGATTTACGATCACACAGGTATTATCAAAAATGCAATAGTTATTGGCAGCCATGCCAAAATATGGCAAATAAATGTGTTGAAACCAATTTATTGGCACTAGTGCCAATAATATAATTCTAATAGACAATATGCATGTGATTCAGAAACGAACAAAAAAAAATATGTGTAAACTTTATTGCTAAAGAAAAATACCCATATATATATTTTTTCAATTTAACATGTTTCCATTGAAAAATTAATGATTTAAAAGTTGTCTTTTTCAAATTCCCGCGCAAATTTCCGAAACGCAACGCTATTGGCGAAATGAAACGTGACGATACCAAACACTGTCAAACTTAAATTACGCCGTGCTTTCTTGAGAAATGTGAGTACCCTCCTTTCTTGAATCGGGCAAGTCACCGGTTCGTTGAGGACCCTTCCCCCCGCCATCGCGCAAGCAGCCAGTCTGCCTGCGCTCGCGCCGCAGTCTAAAATTCGACCTCTGAGCGACTCCACGTCCTCGCGCACCGCTCATTGAGCCTCTAACCGCACCGCCATTTTGGTATTATGAACTTAGTTAAATAATGTGCTAATTTATCTGAACTTTACTTGTGATGTGCTGTGCTTAAAGTGCCTTCGAAATATATGCAACTGCCGCATCTACCATCTGCTTGGGCTTCAACTGTAAAGACAGGTAAGGCGAAAGCATTTTCTTGTGTCAGCACGGCAGCCATATTTTCTCATCTAACTCCGCACCGCATCGCTTCACCAGTAACATTTGTGTTGACATCAGCTGATTGGCAGAATAGAGAAAATGCAAAGAAACGTGAAAAAGAACTTAAAGAAGAACAGATAAGAAAACGAAGAGAAGAAAGAGAACTAAAAAAACTCAATACTAAACCTAAACAACCAACCAAAAAAACTTTAAATAAAAATAAAAATAATGTTGCAAGAAAGAATCAAGAAAGACAAGAAAAAAGGGGAAATTTAAGTGAAATAAGAGAACTTCTGTTGTCTGAGAATTTTTATAATATTAGCGCAGCATCCACATCAATTACATACTGAAGTTAAAGAAGATAATATTGATTTGAGAATAATTGGCAATTCTTCTAAAATGGATAAAAAATACTACAGTGAATCGGAAATAGAAAAAATGCTGTATGAAGACTGAAAAGATTAATACTCTAACTTAGTAAGCAAAAGTTGATAAATTTTATATTTTTGGAAGAAATTTTATTACTTTAAGAAGGTTAACATTATTTATGATTGCTGTGATTAGTTAACTCAAGAGACTGACTTTTGTTTTGTTTTTAAATATAGGCAGATTTTTATAGAAAGAATAAGATGTTTAGAAGATTCTGTTGAGAAGAGTATGTCAAAATTTTGTTTTTGTTAGAAATTATAGAAACGTAAAGGTTTAGTTTTTAAGCAAATATTAACCAGCTAGATTGCTAAAATGATTGTTTTGTTGTTGTTGTTGGTTATGTTGATAAATACAAAGTATAATTGTTGGTTTATTAGTATAGTTTTGCCTGATTTATATAAGTTCATTCATAAGAGCGCTGTACCGCCACAATTTTTAAGTTTTGGTTAAAAAAATTTTTTACGTCTTTAGGTAAATACCTACCTAATATAAAAACTGACAATGTAACCGTTTTTAATATATTTTTTAAAACCTATGACCTAGATTCTTCAACTCGCAGAGGCATGCCAATGTTTGGTCTGATCTATGCCAATAGTTTGGTTTTTCTATGCCAATATATGGTCAAATATATAAAATTGAAGAAAACTGTATTTTTTTATTTTTAGCAGTAATGAAATATCTGTTTTCGACCAAAATAACGTAAAAAAATATTCCTACTGTCACTTTTTACTATTCTTTTCTCTTTAAAAGGTGTATAGTTTCCATAGACAATATTTATTTGACAGATATCGCTTAGTGCCAATAATTGGACGTTTTACCCTACTATGTATATATACCACGGGCGAAGCCGGGGTGGACGGCTAGTGATAGATAATTTGAATAAGTTGAGTAATATAGTTTTTTGCTAATTTACTCACAATCAAGTAAAAATTTAAAAAAAAAACCTTTAAGGCAGAAAAAGGTTTTAAATAAACCTATTTCTGCCTTATAGGTTTTTTTTAAAACTAGCATTTGCCCACGGCTTCGCTCTACAAATTGTTGTATGTTATTCTGATGTCTTAGCTACAATACTGGAAAGTATTATCAAAATCAGTATAGTTTTTGCGTAAAAGAGTATCCAAATATCCTCACAAACTTTAACATTTATAATATTAGTAGCATTAGTAAGAAGTAAGATAAAATAATGAATAGGTATACAATTATTCTTTTACACAAGAAAATTTATATTACAACTATTTGATGAAAACATTTTTTTGCAGAATATAATGAAGAAGCACTAGACATGGTTGCTTTGATCAGTCTTCCATTTCTAATGATCACATCAAATGTGATGTCAACAAAAAAAAAACAAACAAGAAGCAATGGCGACCTTCAAAACAAGAAGTGTTAGAGGGGTTTATTACTCATGTTAACAGTCCAGCCGAAATAGCAGAAACAATCACTAGAAGACGTGATAAGCTTATGAGTATGAGTCTTCAGCTGCAACCATTTGTAATGACTGTTGGAACATCCAAATCATCAATCACCGCGAGGTACATTATTGTTAATAATATTCATTATGAGATGCCGTCCATAGTGAAAGCTGTGGACGCTTGTTTAAAGGTGATATTTGTCCTTAATGCTGAGTATCCCAAAGAGTCTTGCCATGTATGGCAATTTATTCAACGAGGAATTTTGAAAATAAAAACACATTACGACAAATTTTATACTACGGTAAATACTCTTATTAGTGATCTCGGAATTAAGGATATTGAGTAAATTGACCAGACAAGACTTTATTTTTATGAGTGTTAGTAAAGTTATAATGTATAACGAAAACAAAATTATTTTTGAATGTACACTGTTGGCAACGGTTGATTTTAATTATCATTTGAATCGTTTTCAAGTAGAATATCCAGAAGTATTAAGTACAGTACATGTGTTTTATGAGTCTTTATTGTCGCATGTACCTAATCACGTCAGTATTGCTCGTAACACAGCGAGTGCAGTTGTAATAACCTACCCAAAATATTTCGAATGTACACTGCTGCTGCTGTCAAAGTGTGATTATGGCTTTAATTAGTATATAATAAAACTAATTTTATTAATGACATCCAATTGTTTTAATTATAATTCCTGGTAACCAAAGTTATTATAAAAACCAGTTTCATCAGTAATTTTATCCGTATCATTCTTTGGTTAATATAGGTACAAGTTACGAGTGCGTTAGTAAATTATACTACAGTTTAAACTTACTTGACTGAATTACGATCTGTTTAAAATAATTTATTAAGTATCAACTTCTGGTGTTTTCCTAGGATTTGAATGTCCACGGGGTTGCGGTTCATAATAACTTTGGTTAAAATTTGAACCCTTAATTCACCTATAGTAACATAACAGTGTGGTTAAAAATAACAAAAGAGTTAGGTTATATATAACACCTCCGTGTGACTCTGCTTACACAAAAGATTGGTTACTAGTAAATGACCCGCTTAAGCTAATAACAACTAAATACTATTGGTTACTAGTAAATAAACAGCTTAGCTAATAGTAACTTAATACTATCTTTAATAGTAACAAAATGATTTATTAAAATTAATCATAATGTTTAGCATATACCTACAAAAACTTAAGCAATATTTTACCAAACTGTTTGACAATGAATATTAAACGAAATAGTCTATTACGAATAAAACTATTTTGCTGCTAGCAACTTCCAATAGACTTGAATAATACAAAATAGTTTTGTTATATGCTACAAATACAGTTGGTAAATATTAAATAAATAAGTTGTGTTAATATAAATTACATAATTGGGTTTGGTTACTGGTAGCAATAGTTATGTTGTCACTATTTTTAGGTTACCAGTAGCATAATTTTATGTATTCTATAGCAAAACAGTTTTTTCAGTCTGATTGAGAAAAAAGAAAATATGAATGTTAACGAGCAAATTGTTTCCAGTGTTATTTCTTCTGGTAATGGTTATACTTCGTTAAAAATGATGACTGCCTGTGTAGGCCTTCCAGGCCTTTTAGAAAAATATACTACTCTTCACGACAAAACTTGTAATTGGTGGGAGACAGCAGCAGCACACTCAATGACTGAAGCAATAAAAGAAGAAGCTAACTAAGCCAGATCCATTGGTAGTGTAAATAAAAATGGAGTACCATTAATAAGTGTTGCTATTGATGGCTGTTGGGGCAAAAGGTCGTATGGAAAAAAATATAATGCCTTGTCAGGAGCAGTTGCCATAGTTGGGCTCCATTCTGGTATGTTTGTGCACGAGCAGCTAAGAGCAATCCTCCGGAGCATGTATGTTTTAAAAATTATTGTGATCCATCAAGTGGTATGGAATCTACTATTTTAGTGGAGGGTTTTAAACGTTCACTGTCGGATACTGGCGTGATTTATCACAAATTTGTTGCCGATGGTAACTCCAGTACCTACAAAAAAAATTTAGATTCTAGACCGTATGCAGGTCCCCATACGGTCTAGAATCTAATTTTTTTTTGTTAATAGTTAATATATCATCTTTTACGGAACTACTGCAATGCATTGGTGAAATTGTCTTAAGACACTAGATTTCCCGTTGAATTGCAGAAGTTCTTAAAAGATCGGTATTTGCGTTTGCGAACTGGGGTAACATGCGCTATTAAATACTGGGGGGACAAAATTTATCGATACAAGAAAAAAATATGAATTTAAGTTATGACATTTTGAATGGCCCTGAACACGTATTTGGCAATCATGAAAATTGTAATCTATTTCTGCACATCAGAAAAACGGCGGATTGATCCTATTAGGCTTATACCACAACTAGTAGTATGCGGATTGTTGAGGCCAGACGCCTCATTTCTTTATTTCCCCTTCTTCCTCAACTTGGTGATGAGATGGCTTGGTATCGCTGTCTCTTTCGGCGAGTATGAACTGAGTGGAGTAGATACGCAGACCTCATCGTCTTTAAAAACAGTCTCGTTTTTTACCTCATTGTGACAGTGCGCATTTGATTTAGTGCCCCGTGCCGCCCCGCGCCGAATATTTAAGACTCACCGCTAATCGCCGCCGGACCTTGGAATCTTTGAATCCGAAGAAGGGGAGGACTGGTGCACCAGGGAAGTCTGCAGCTCGTCAGCGAGGTAAGCGATTACTTAGTACGTTGAATCGCCAAGTTGTAGAACTTCTTCCTACCCCATAGGCCGTTTGATCTAGGTCTCGTCCGAGACCTTAGATGTAAATTCAGGTCCTAAAACCGCACCCCCAGGAGACGACCTATTTACACGGTCGCCTCTCCACGGATTAATTGCTGAAATCCAAAATCTTAACAAGAAACTCCCAAATTATTCACGTAGTATCCATAACGCAACAAGTAATTTAGTAGAGAGTTTTAATGCGCAGGTTGCCAAATACATTGGTGGTAAGCGAATAAACTATTCGCTACGCCGTTCTTACACGGGCCGGTGTGCTGCTGGTGTCGTGTATTTTAATACAGGAGCCCTTCATACAACTACTCGTAAAGTTATTTTTGGAACCGAGCCTAATAGCTTAATATCAAGAATAGAACAATTTCAAAATTTGCTGCAGGGCTGTTGCAGGCACACTTGAAGACTATTTCCAACCCCTCCAATTAGGTTTTGGTTCCAAGGGTGGCTGTGAGGCCGCTGTTCATTCTCTGCGCACTTTCCTTTCAATAGAAAAACCAGAGGTTCTGCTCAAAGTGGATATAAAAAATGCCTTCAATTCGGTGAACCGAGGCGCCATGTTGACACAAGTCAAAGAAAAAAATCCCGTCTGTATACAATTTTCTTTGGCAGTGTTACAGTCAAAATTCAAAATTAATGTACCAAAACCACCTACTCTCCTCTGAAGTAGGGTGTCAACAGGGCGATCCTCTTGGTCCAGTTATTTTCAATATGGCTATCCATCCAGTAATACAAAAATTAAATTCCAAATTTAACGCATGGTTTCTCGACGATGGATGCTTATCAGGAGATGTTAGTGCAATCCTGACCGACTTACAGACTATAAAACTAGAAATGGAAGCAATTGCCTTCAACTAAATTTTTCAAAATGTGAACTCTATATTGACGAAGACATTTCTCTTTTGAACAAAATTAAAACAATAACCAATTTTAACACTCTTGCCCCAAATATAAAAATTATTGACAAATCATCACTTCGCCTTTTGGGTTCCCCTGTATTTGAAGATTCCTTTCCAAATTTTATTGAAGAAAAAATCCATGATTTTAAGTCTGCTTCGGATCGCCTATCAAGCATTCATACTCATTTTGCTTTTTCGATTTTAAAACATTGCCTTTTCGTCCCTAATTTTACTTACAATCTAAGGTGTAGCCATAAGCGACCTACTTTCAAAAATGGACAATATCATCAAACATTCACTTTCATCCCTTTTGAATATAGATTTGAATCAGCAATCTATTTGGGACCAAGCCTCCTTACCAATCAGGTTAGGGGGTCTCGGTATTCGCAAAATTTCTAGTGTAGCCCTATCTGCCTTTCTGTCCTCCGTCCACAGCATTCAAAATCTTTTTACAAAAATTTTAGAACAGCCTTCCTACGAAATTTTAAATTTAACGGAGGCCAGAACCAGGTGATCATAAATAATTCCAAATTCAAAATTTCCAGATCATCCAGCTTCACAAAAACAATGGGACGAGCCGCTTTGCAGACTTGTACAGAGTAGCCTACTAGAATCATCTGCCAACAACTCTGTAGAGCGCGCTCGTCTCCTTGCTACCGCCGAATGGGAGTCTGGTTTGTGGTTACAAACACTACCATCTTTTAATTTAGGCACATTTCTCGCCAACAGTACCTTCCGCATAGCGTCTTGCCTGCGCTTCGGCGCTATTACCAACGCCCCGCATCGCTGCCTCTGCGGCGATACCGTCGACCGGCAGGGCCACCACGGACTTTCTTGTTGCAGGAGCGCAGGCCGCATGGCGCGTCATGCCAGCCTTAACAATATTATCTACCGCGCTCTTGTCACCATTCAGATGCCAGCCGTCTTAGAACCAATCGGACTGGCACGAGATAATGGCAAGAGGCCGGACGGAATGACCCTTGTGCCCTGGAGGTTGGGAAGACCGCTAGTGTGGGTCGCCACATGTGTCGACACTCTGGCGTCTTACCATCTTAATGGCACAAGTGGAAAGGCTGGCACGGCGGCAGCTACCGCTGAATCCCTCAAACGGCGCAAGTATGCGTGCCTAGGAGAGGCATACATATTTGAGCCGTTTGGGGTTGAAACGTTGGGTCCGTGGGGGCCCTCTGCACATAGTTTATTTAATTTTATAAGTAAAAGGCTGGTCGAGGTATCGGGTGACCAGAGGGCTGGCAAGTTTTTAGCACAAAGAATGCTGCCAGCCTTCTGGGCACTCTCCCGCAAGGGCAGAATTTGCGGGATATTTTTTATTTATAATAGTTTATACTTATAAGTAATTTATTTTTAGTATTTAAGTTTTTTTTTAGTTACTTAGTTTTAGTTTAGTTATTATTTATTATTAGTGTTGTACATGTATTTATATTAATCAGTAATTGTAGTATAAGATATTTCATAAACATAAGATACTTACAAAATTTTAAATTGACCAAAAAGCAAAGGTTTCAAAAACGTCAGACTCCTAAACACTAACTATGGAGAAAATTCTCAGTAACCTGATATGAGTCTAGAAGTGTCTGAGAAAGCGAAGACTTCCTTTCTTAATGAGCTAAGGTAGTCTTCTGATAAGCGAAAGGAGCTAGAAAGATCGACAATATTACAAAAGAATAGCGCGGCGTGGATGAGCAAGAGGAGAAAATTACTTACGTCGTATTTGGCGAAGTTTGTAAAAAACGAGAAAGGACTAAATGTGTTACTCTCGTCAAAAAAAAATTGTATGGTGGTAATCTTTCCAGTATTCCTGAGATTCGGTATGGCATTGGTAACGAAGAAATAGCAATCAAACAATTAGAAAAACAAGAGAATATTCAGGTTCAAGGCTGCTGTTTGTTTGTTGATAGTGAGCATGAATTTTTAGGTACCACTCCCGATGAAAGTATGCAGATGGTTTAATTGAAATTAAATGTCAGTTATCTTTAGCAAAGGAGATGTTTCACGAAGTATGGAGCCCCGGTCTGGACATTGTACATGTATTATTTAGAAACTAAATTATTAAATAAAAGTGTTTTCAGTAACATTTTGGCCCATTTTGGCTTAGATAATTGGTGAAAAAACATTAAATACACATATGACAGGCAACACGCTCCATATTGACTTTTCGCTGACATTAATTAGACATTCACAATGACCTATAACTACCTAACCTCAAAAAAAAAGATAATAATAGGTGTAAAACCTCTCGTAGAGCGTAATTATATTCCTTGTGTAAAACAAACAACCGTACAAAACTAAAATAAATATGGCTTATACTCGAGTAAAGCGTTCTAAACGGTTGACTATGAAAAAGCTTTTCTTTCCCAATACAGCCGCGTCACACCGTCGTCGGCCGGTATCGAGTTCTACCGGTACAATGTGGCTGTTATCTGAGGTTAATATGATGCCCACGGCCACATTTTACCACCGCACCGCTCGCCATCGCATCGGCAGGGAATTCATCCCCAAACTTAAGAGTCAAAATCTCGAATAGGTTTAGATGTTTAGGTCTTTTAATATAGGTCTGGCTTGAGCTTGGCGCGGGTCACTCTTAAAGGTTTGTATACTTAGACATGTCATAATTTAGGTACATTGGTACATACAAAATTTAAAAATTGACATTATTTAAAATTTCGTAACTCTTATAATTCAATTTAATTATGACATAACAAACAATGTAATCTCAGTCCATCCATATAACTAATTTTAAGTTTTAAGTTTGTTAGTTGATGTCTTTGGATAAAACGTGCAGTGCAGTTTGTTGTCGCTTCTTCTGCACTTGCGCCTAGAAAGCGGCGTAAACATAGCTGTAAGTAACGATTTGACGTCAACATTTGTGCAAAACAAAACAAAGTGACTATTATTAATAGATATTATAAATATCCTATGATAATAAAGATATTTTAAATTTTGAATTTTTTGTATTTTATTTGATCAGACATGGACATTCGAGGAAAAATATCTAATTCTGGAAGTTGACCGTCTATTCTAGTAAATTGAGCTCGGTAGCGGTTTATTCTATTAGATATTATTAAATCTCCTAAAACATTTGGCTTGTCTTTCCGTTCTAGTGCTCTGTTAAAAATAATTTTAGCATCCGGTCTATTTACAATTACTGGATGGAATGCATTAATAAAAGCTGCACAAATTCGGAAATCATATATCAGATGGGTGGCAGCCACATTAAAATATTCCTGTCTAAACAATTTATAATCTCTTTTGAAACGACCGTTTACTTATTCTACCACCCATCTGCATAACGTTACAAATCTAGATTTGTTGGCCCTATTTGTCGGCAACTGTCTCTCGCCTTGTTGTAATGATCTGGTGTATGGACTTTGAAACCCATAGATTCTAAAAATGCAATTGCATCCCGAAAACTATCCAAAATGAAAATGTCATTTTCTGTGAAAAAGGCTCTTAAACCTTCCTTTTCATTTTGGAATAAGCCTTTATGTCCGCATCTGAAACAGTTGCCGGGTAAGGGCCAAACACATTAATAATATGTCCATCAGGTGCGACAATTAAAAAAGGTTTAACAAGATTCCGAAACTTGTGCAAGCTGATGTCATTTTTTGGAACATATAGTTTGAGGACTTTTGTAAATACACATAAGTACCGTCGCAAATAACAATTGGTTCGGATCTTCCCTGTCGCCAAATAAGCTTTGAGGTATCGTAAGATTTCTATTTATTAATTTCTCTCTAGATAGATGGTTAACACCTAAATGAAGAGGCACAAATAATGATTTGAGTGCCTCTAGCTTTTTCTAATATTCGAGTCACCGAAGACTTACTTATACCTAACAGGGAAGAGATCCTTTAATGGGTGTCTCCAGTTCTAACTTTAATTAGATAAACTCCTGGAACTGTTTTAGGTTTGTCACGTGAGCCGAATGCTGGGCTTATTACATTTAAGATGTGCATATATTTTTCTTTTTCTAGTCCTGTCCAATATTTAAAAACAGTATTACTTATGAGCTCAAAGTTTTCAAAATCCGTGAAAAATAAAAAAATACCGCGAACGGCTTACGCCCCTTGTAAGAAGTCCGCTAGTGGCAGGTTGCACGCTGCGCGCGGAGGCAGGCTTGTTGCTATGCGCGGCGCGTGGCACGCCGCGAAACCGGTTTGAAGCGGTGACCCGTGGCCGTGGGCGCAGCGCGCGGCGCTCGACCGTTCGAGAATATTCTCACTGAAAGGCGTGGTTGATGTTATGATGTAATGCAAGCTTGTCACACGCGTGCTGCAAATAATATGTGGCACTGTGCGGTCCCTTGAAGCGAAACACCCACTTAAATATGTAAGCAGGCACTTGGGATAGGTAACGTAAGTCGTCACAGTAGGTAGGGAAAGACGAATGTTATTATATGAAATTAACATACACTGGGAAATAAAATTATATGCACATGTACTTTGTAAGTAGGTAGGTGCACGATACACACAAACACAAAGAATATTTGTTGCAAAGTCAATGTCCCACTAGGCATATAGGTAATAGGCTGGTTACGTAACTATGAAGCCGGCCATCCAAAAAGAAGCCCTGTGCCTCGTTGTGTAGTATTGCGTAAGATGATAGGCATACAGCGAAAGAAGAGATTAGCCGTAGGTAATGCTTACCTAGCCCTATGTGGTCAAAAATAAAAAGAAAATTGTACCTATTACGTAAAGATGCATGCCTCACCAAAGAAGAGCCAATCCCCACTGAAATTTTAGGCAGGTACAAGGTTGGTTAAGAAAGGAAAACGAAGGAATGCTATGCTCACGAATGACACGCCCCTTGGCTTTCCAAAATGATGCAGCCGCTGTCTGGATCTTGGTCTTCCTTCTTGACCTCGAAACTTGCAATGCGGTGTGGACAAGATGGCGTCTCGTGGTTGGAAAACAGGCCCGTGGCGTCGCGATGCGTTGTGAAAGGGGCGGGCGCAAGCCGCAACCGCAGCCTTTTTTCTTCGTTTTTTCGTCGGCAGCGGTCCGTGCCCACCCGGGGGCGCCAAATTATGTTGATGTTGAATAAAACAATCAACATGTACATGAGATGCGTATATTGAGTTAATATCGTTACACAACTAGTCAAAAAATAGTAAAGCGGTGCGCGGTCACACCGTGGCGATGGCTTGGTTGGCGAGACTGCTAAGCGGTGCTGGCTGAGCGCCGGCCGGCCGCCCAGCCGTGCGAGTGGTCGCGTCCTCCTCCTGCTCCTCGACCCCCTGTCACGCTTTATTCTTAGTGAAATAAATAAAACGAACAAATTAGCAAAATTCAAGGTTATATTTAATAATAAGAAATCTTGGGCGTGGGTAGGTTCCTGAGCTGGTTAACAACGCACAGTAAGCCCCAACTTCCCTGTACAGCAGCCTCCGTCGAGAACCCGTCGGTATGTCACCCTCCTGTATTGGCCCTCCAATTTCTCCAGCTCTTAGGTGTTGGGAGCTAATATTTTATTTGAGCCCAGCCGTAGTTCCCAGATACGGGATAAAATTTTATTAGAATCACTGAGTATTATAAGTTCACTCTCAGTAAGTAGTTACTAGGACAATATTAAGTTGCAAACTAAGTTTTACGAATTCAAAAAGGAAGACGCTAGTCGCAATTCGCACTTACTAAATAAACACGGGTAGTACTGGCACTCGGTCCCGAGAGCTACGCCAGCCTGCTGTTGATGTGCGCCGAGGGAAGTAGCGGCCGGCGGCCGTGGATGTCCCCCGCGTCCTTCGCCCCGAGCGCATTATTTAACATACAAAACTTTTAAGAGGAATGTCCGTTCGTTGAAGATAAGTTAATTAGTTTGATAGTTTTGTTATAGTTATGTTTAGATACCTATAAGATGATATAAGTAGTAACATTAACATGTTACACCCCGCTTCCTTCCTCCGCGGTCCCCGCGTTGCTACGCGCGTGAACAGTACGAGTATAAACTATTCAATTTCTAGATCAGCCAGTAAGGCATTGACAGATGTGAATTCTTTATTTTTTCACCATTTCTTATTTCATTATTTAATTTGAGTACTTTAGTACTGCATCTTGAATGCCTAAAAAAACCCTATAAAAATATGTGAATTCTTTATCCCATTTGGTGCTCAATTTGTACAATCCTTTTTGAAAGAAGGTGTAAACGGTGCAACATTCTGTAGGATATTCGCAATGCATAGAATGGGATAGTTTGAATGTTTCATCCACTTCCTTACCTACTATGTAGTGGTTTTTAATGTTGTTAATAGATGGACCTACAACAAAAATAGTAGGTTGGAATGTCAGTCCAAGGGTTTCATACTTTTCCTTACGTGTAGTGATTGATTGTTTTAAATCCACTTCAGCCTTTACATGCGTAATAAAAGAATCACGAGCTTCTTGCTTTGATGGCCTCCAAAATTTTTTCTTGTTTTTTGCAATGGGATTCCCCAAGAGAAGCGGCAAAACCAGGATGGCACAAATTGATTTTGTCTCCACAGGAGTTGCTGCCTCTTCATCAACTAGAAAAAATTAAAAAGATTTTTGAACCCATCAAAAACATAAATGTGAAAGAATGCCGTTCGTGAACGGCTTCGCTAATAAAAGGAGTGAGATCTAACGTTCTTCAAATTCTTTAAATAATTTGATTTGTGATTTGCTACTTAAGGTGAGGTGGGTGCGTAAGTGGCGCCCTCATTTGAAATAATTATTTTAATAGTAAATGTGGTCGTAATTAAAAATTGTAACACATGATTGCCCTAGATATACCTTCCTACTATTTTATAAATAACCTTTGAAAATACGAAAGAAAGTTCTTTTTAGGGTAGTTTTTATTAGCAATAAAAAATCTAGCATAAAATGGACTACCAATAATACTTTCAAAGGTTATTCATAAATTAGAAAGGCAGTGGTCTGATAAGCCCAAACAGAGACTTCGATGCCGTCTGGATCAAGGTCAGCAGGAGATCAAGGCGTGTGGCCTTCCACATCTAGCCTGCGTGTAGTGGTTAAAAACATCTGTGTCAGATTATAAGCCGAGGCAAAGGTAACATATTTGGCCGAACAAAAATGCGGTTTATTCGCTTTTTGCGCTCCCCGATCCACAAATCAGAGTTGGATTGCGCGACTTTTTCTTTTCTAATTCAATTTCATTAGCATTTAATGTTATTGAAAGAAGAAAATCATTTTTCTTTTTTTCAAAAATTTCGGTTGGCTATCGGGCTCTTGCACTGTTATTTCACCGTAATTTTTATCGACATATCGGCCATTTTAAAACGCTTAGCTCTTTAACGCTTCAAACCCCGCATGACCCTATGAGGTAGCGATCCATTGTTTATCTATTGTGTCTGGTTTTCTTGGTGTTTAATGGATAAGCACCACGTGCTTTGTCTAATGCACTTGTTTTTTGTTGCCAAACTAACTTATTTTCATTATACAGAAAAATATATAGCCAAAATAAAAAATAAGTTCGATGTTTCAGGACTTACTAACTTTTGTACTTTACTTAAAAAACTATATTTTTTTGTTATAATTGTAGTGCCCTACTTATTGAAATATTGGACGCGAAACCTAAGAGCGCCTGCACAAAATAACTAGCAAAAAGGCACTAACAACAAATGTACTAACAAACCGCTTAGGCTCTCTCTAGCCCTTCCGGCCAATGACAAGGCTATATTTTAAAAGTTCTTTTTATAGTTGAAATATAAAATCCTTCTTTATACTTAAATTTCGTTTCATTGCAATAGGTTATAGGCCACCCCATGCCTGAATCAAAATATAACTAGCAAAGAGGCACTAACAACAAATGTACTTATAAACCGCTTAGGCTCTCTCTCTCTCGGAGTATTTTGTCATTAGGGTGGTGCTATTTCATCCTATAGCCACTGATAGTGATTTGTCATGTGCATCGAGGCCCCGGAGTCGATGCACCAGTTCAGCGAGTCATGCGATGTGGTGGCTGAAGAAGCAGCAACAAAACCATTATCCTTATTGTTTTTTTTTATTTTTTTATGCCAACAATTTTTGCTTAAATGCCCATATCTGTTACAATGATAACACTCGGTCCCTTTGATTTATTTATTTCCTTTTCAAAATTTTTACTATATTGTTTTTTGGAGTTTAAGTAAAATGCGGTTGTGTCCATTGTTTAAATTCAAATCTCATTTCATTGCAATAGTACTGCGGAAAAACATCTTGCTTCATATCTCTCTTCGCGAGAATTTTACTCGTTTGCCTGCAACGAACTTTGCGATGATACTATTAAATTGTTCTGCAGGATTGTTTGTCTCTTTAAGTAGTAAGCTTTTCGCATTTTGCAGAAAACACCCAAGATTTTCAAAAATATCTCCACATCCCGCTAAATTTGAGCTGTGGAACGAGGTTTTTTCGTTTATTGATCTTTTACAATAATATTGCTTACAAGAATCATGTTATACGAATACGTGGCACGGCCCCAGTAACTGCTTTATAAAGGCGTCGTATTTTGGCCAATGGCGCTTTACGTAAGGTCTCAGGTACAAAGCCAACTTTGTTCTTAGTATTTTTCCCTATTGTTAGAAGTTTATTCGAATAATTTCGCATTAAATGGTTACTGCACTCTATTTTTCTTACATGAATTTTTTGGTTTTTTTTTTAATATACATTACGAGTACCTCCAACATTGTCGGAGTCTTTTTTCTACACTATCTTTTTCATGCCAGTTCTCACTATGCTTATTCTATATGTATATTTCTATTGATTATTGTTGCTAGTAGCGCCACCTAGTCTACAAACAATCTTTCACATGTATGGCGTGCGTGGCGGCTACTGGCAACATCTGAGCGTATAACATTCACTTTTGTATGAAATATGTCACTATGACAGCTCACGACTTCTCTCTCAATACAAACCTCGTATCGGCAGCACGTATTTTATTTCTCTCCCGAAATACCTACCGAAGAAAGGAACCAACGAACAAGTAGATGCGTCGACAATTATTTAGTACCTACATCAGATATGCCTGCAGACCTGCTCACTATGAGCCTAGGAGCTGTTAAACATTATAAAACATTTGAATTTTATGGGCATTGTAAAAGTATAACTAAGTATCCTTTTTGTATTTGTTGTATCTCTATTTTCAGTTGGAGTGTTGTAATACCAAAGTAAAGATACTAGTAGCGCCATCTCGTGTCACATGTTGACACTACTGTTGTAATGTCATTGTCTTTCTCAATAAAGTAGTCGTTCCTTGGTCACAGCAACTCAGTATTTTATTATAGAGTTTGATCAAACACGTGTGTGCCGGAATTGAACTTTTGTTATTTTGAGCTATAGCACATATAATAGGATTTTTTGACCCCAATGTACAGTATTTTTTTTTAACAGAAAGTAAGTTAAAATTGGTACCATAGCTACGTTAAGTCCACGAGCCGTTGGTCACGACAGTCACATATGGTACACCTTGTCGCTTTTCTTCTGTACCTGCTTCTAACATAAGCTGTAACGCTATGTCTTTTTGGATAATGGCTTTTGATTATTTTTTACATAATAAGTTTCGTTCATGTTAGGCATATTTAAACTAGCAAATCATCAAGCTGGCTCCACCCATTGTCAGTTTGTGAAATACCCTCTTTTACATTTAAATTATTAGGGATTTCTTTAGATCCTTTATTAGACTCCCGAGATTAATTATTTTTCGATTTTGTTGCACAATTTAGATTTGTAAAACAAATTGTGCGTAAAACCCAATTGCTTTTTCTTTTATAAATTCTAAATGCTGAAAATTGCATTCAAATGGACTAAGACTTATATTTTTCAATTGTTGGGCATCCCATTAGCCGTTGGACAAATTGTCAAAACAGGACGGCATTGTAAACGTCGAACTTATTGCAGAATCTTTTACACAAAAGTTACAACAATCGCGGGTTGACACGTGCTCAGAAAAAAATGTTGCTAAGGAAAGAAAACTGAATGTACCTGCTGGTCAGTCAATTTGCGCTGCTGATATTATGGAAGCAGGAACATCCGGGTCACAAAAAATAGAAACAGCAAAAGCGAAGACAGTAGCGAAAAAACGATCAAAGCGTACGGTTTTTTCATCAACAAGCTGTAGTGATGCATATATATAGCTTTGCATCTTCGACAGAAGATCACATTGTGTATGACTCACACGACGACGATGATGACTATATACCACTAGCAATATTAGCCTAAACTGGTCCCGCAATGAGTCCCGACTTGCGTGAATCACCTGTTATTCAATTTGAGGAACTACCACAAACTAAATGTCAATCAAAAATCTTGCACGTTGTTCAAATTGAAAATCTGCTGGAAGATGATATTGTAACTGAACCTATAAAGAATATCAGAAAAGACCGAAACTTAACCGATCTTCAAATTAAGGAGTTGCTGCAAACTGAGCATAAAAGTAGCGCCAAACAAGCTCTAAACTTACCTGTTATTTGTGATAAATTGTCACAATCTGATCAGCATTCACTTGTATCTCAAAAAGAAAATCTAACCAATGCACCTAGGCTTCCGAGTCGTCGTAAGGATAGGGAAACGTCACAAAATTATGATGCGGCGATTTTTGAAAACAATCAAAACACCTCTGGTTCTCTAAGTGTTCCTTCAGGAGGCGTCCTATAGCAAAACTAGCCTTCTTTGCCAAATAGTAAACTGTGTAAATCATGTGGTTTTTATTACAGCTGTAGGGGTACACACATACATTGTTAAAATGAAATTCAGCAAATTGTTGTAGCGCAGGCGCACGGCAGTCGCCCTCCGCCTGCCTCCGTTCCCACTCGCGGACTTCTATCCTATATGTAATTTTTGTGTTCGATTTAATTTCGTAACTTGTACTTGTGTTGTGAAAAGTTATTGAGAACAATATACCCCCCGGTGTTAAAAATAGTAAATGAGATGTGGGAAAAACTGTATGAATTAGGTGCTGGTAAAATAAAAGGTCCGGAGGTGTTTCGTTACGTGTATTCGCCATCAACGATAGAAGCGGAAGGGCAGTACAAAAATGTTCACAGATTAAAAATAGAAACAGCATAGACAATATTAAAAAGTTATAACTAAAATGTTAGAGTTACTAACATACTGCCTATCTAAGAAAAGACGAGATGAACAACATTGTACCTAACTTTTAAATTATGTTGAGCAAAATAAAGTATTTAAATTAACAATAACAATTGACTTCTATTGCTTCGAACAACTATACAAAATAATAGAATGACAAAGTTGTTTATGCGAGTTTGTTATATTTTGATACAGAAATACAATGTTTTTAAGCTCAAGAGAAACAAAATATCTTAAAATTAAAGCTATACATGTATGTAATTTCAAACAGTACCTATCTGTTATCAAAATAAGTACAAGTTAGCTATGGAACGTAAACAGATAAAAGTTATAAAAGATTTGTACCTATTTAGTGTCTACGACTTATGAGAATTCTACAGTAAATAAACTATAACTAACTTAAAACTTAATTCAAGCATAGAAATGCTGCTATCAGCATACTGCCACTCAACAAAGATAACATCTACATTAACTTCGTAAATTATTAACTTATAATAGGTATGTATGTACTTACTATGTGAACTTATCAATTAGAAAATATAACAAAATTACAACATTAAAATTCCATTACAAAAATTTACAAAATTATTGTATTGGAAGAGGGCAAATTTTTACAATCGAACGCCTATGAGTATGCCCATTAGCAGTTTTTACTTCTACAACTCTTACTTTATTGTCTGCGCCAGGGAATACATTAATGACTCTGGCCATTGGCCAATACATGGGAGCAGTATTATCATCTTTTAAAATTACTAAAGACCTGCGAATATGGGGCTACAGCCCCTGTAACAGCCAGCTGTAACAGGGTAAAAAATGGAAATTAATATTTTGCTGGGATGAAAAGTCATGAACTTTCATTTGATGTATTTTACAATTTTGAAGCTTATACAATTCAGTTAATTTGGTACTAGCACTTTTAAATGTTGACGCATTATCACAATAAATATCACTTGGAATACCTCTACGTGCTATGAATCGTTTAAGACAGGCCAAAAATGTGTCTGTTTTTAAATCAGAAGCCAATTCGATATGTATGGCTTTGGTGACAAAGCATACAAATATACATACATAGGCTTTAGTCTGTAAAGGTTTTCTAATACGGCTTTGTTTGATAAATATAGGCCCTGCGTAGTCACAACCAATTTTTTGATATGGCCGAGTAGACATATTTACTCTGTCATAGGGCAATGCACCCATAAGTTGTTTAGCTGCATTAGCTTTCAATCTGAAACAGGTAATGCACTTTTGAGTTACCTTTTTAATTTCTCTTAAACCATGCACAATCCAAAATTTCTGATTGAGAACTGAAAGTACCAGTCTTGGCCCAGCATGGAGACTTTTTAAATGCTCATTTTGAATTATCAAATGTGTTATACGAGAATCTTTTGGCAAAATGACTTGATGTTTCTGACTAAATGGAATAGAAGCGTTTTCTAACCTACCACCCACTCTGAGCAATCCATTGGAATCTATAAATGGATACAATGATTTATAGTTACCTTTAACAGATCTACTTAATCTTAAGTCACGAAAAACATCTTGTAAATATTTTTGCTGTTCACATTTTACAATAAGTAATAATGAATTGTTTAATTCTGCGCTAATTAAATAATTTAATTTATTTTTGTGGGATCCAGCTCTCGCATTATGAATAAATCGCAAAATGTAAGCCAATACACGTTTCATTTTATTAATATCAACGAATTTATCTAGAAAATCTAAACATAAAACTTGATCAGTTGTCACAGTACAAACCAGAGCGCATGAAAATGCAGAGGCCACCTTAACTTCAGGTAGTTCACAGGGAACAAGTAAGTCTGTTACTAAGTCCTGGGTATACTCACTACTATGAAGAGCCTTAGGGCCTGTCCACCACAACGGGTGACGGTGTAACTCGTGCGGCAAAACTCCCCTGCTTAAACAGTCTGCAGGATTTTCGTCTGTACTTACATATGACCAGTTAGGAGCGTCTGTGAGCTGAACAATTACCTTAACTCTATTAGCCACATATGAATTAAGCATGCTTATATTTGTTTTTATCCAAGCTAAAACAATCTGAGAATCGGAGTACAGAATAACCTTTTCAATATTTAACTTAAGTTTTAACATGCTATGCACTCTGGAAGCTAGCCTAGCAAGTAACACTGCAGCATTCAACTCGACTCTCGGTATAGTGAGATTTTTGTCTAAGCCTTTAACGCGTGATTTTGAACAAAGCAAAGTAACCTTGACCTCTTCAGAAGAATCTGTTACTCTCAAATACAAACAGCATCCATAGCCAGCATTGCTAGCGTCCGCAAACCCTATCAACTGAGCTGATTGTGCGTTTCTTAAATTAGCAAAGCGTGGAATGTGCACTGGTTGCATTTCATGCAGGCAAGTATAAAACTCTGTCCAGGTGTTAAGCTGATTTTCAGGTGGTATCTCATCCCAAGGGAGTTGAGCTTGCCATAGTGATTGCATAATTAGTTTGGCTTTCAAAACCACAGGACCAGCTAGTCCAAGTGGATCATAAAATTTTCCTATAAAGCTTAAAATGCTACGTTTTGTGGTAGGCATTTCATTATTAGTCTTAGGACAGGATATCATGAATGTGTCAGAATTAACATTATAATTAATGCCTAATGTTTTTAAATAAGTGTTGTCCTTTTGTAACTCCACATTATCAAAGTGTTGTCGACTCTCAGGAATGCTATTTAATAATTGAGGGCAATTAGAATACCATTTATGTAATATAAATCCACCCTTATTTAAAAGATTACACAACTGATCTTTTGATTCCATTAATCGTTCAGGAGAACTTTCAGAGACTAGGGCATCATCTACAAAAATCGAATTTTCAATTATAGATGCAGCCAAAGGAAATTCCTGCCCATACCTATTTGCTAATTCTTTAAGACATCTTGTAGCTAAGTACGTGGAGCTTTTAAGTCCATACGTTACAGTATTTAATTGTAAACATTGTATATTATCTTGTGGATTGCCTCTCCAAAGAATATTTTGCAGGGTTCTATGTTCAGGGTTGAGAGATATTTGTCTAAACATTGATTGAATATCAGTTACAAAAATATATTCATCAATTCTGAATAATATTAAAATATCAAACAGTTCATTTTGAACCACTGCACCATTCAGAAGCATATCATTTAAAGAAACTTTTTTATTTGTCTTCATAGACCCATCAAAAACAACCCGACACTTAGTTGTTCTTTTATCTAACCTAAGTACAGGATGATGTGCTAAAAAGTATACTGCATCCTTATCCAAGTTATACTGACTGATATCAATAATGGTACAATGACCTTGTTGCAAATAGTCATGTATAAAATCTTTATATAATTTATAAACTAAAGGATCCTTACAAAGTCTTTTTTCTAAATTTAAGAACCTATTTATTGCAAAATTAAATGAATTTCCCAGGTTTTCATGAATAGACTCCAACGGTAACTTGAGTGGAAGTGATACCTCAAACTTTTCATTTTGAGTGTCCAATTTGACGGTATCAGTGAATAGTTTTTCACAAGTATCATGTTCTGACAAGGCCTCTGAGTAATACTCAGGTATACTTTCAGTTTTAAAGAACTGAGATAAAGTGTTATTCAATGAGCTGTCACAAATTTTACAAAATAAAGATGTTACTTGTTTTGACCGTTGAGTGGCTGGCAGAGACCCAGCAATAACAGCACCGAAGTGAGTGTGAAGCACAGGAACCACTGATGCACTGCTGCAGGCATCCCCTGGCGCAGCTTCATGACGACACTGACGCTCAGGCGGCACCAACAGCTGGAAAAATACGTCAGCTCCCAATAAAATGTGAATCACACTTGGCATGTTGAAGTCTTTGTCAGCCAGCTCTATATTAGGAGGTAATAAGTAATTATCTACAGTTATCTTCGATTGAGGAAGTTTTCCAGTAATATTTTGTAATAAATAACAAGTGACAGAAATATTAAAGTTACTAATGAGTGACTGCAGTTTTACATTGACACGCTCCTTAATGTTACTTGTGGTATTGCCAATTCCAACAATAGGTGTATTTACTGGGGATGGCTGTAAACCTAACAATTGAACTAATTTAGAGGTTATAAATGAAACCTGTGAGCCGCTATCTAGTATAGCCTTTACATGATATTCTGTTCCATTGCTCGCAATGATTTTGACTCGAGCAGTTGGAAGAAGCACTTGCCTGGTACTTGATTCTGTAAATAATGTTACTGGTGATTGAACACTTTCTTGATGAAGTAACTTGTTATGTTTCTCCTTACATATGTCGCATTTAAAGAAGAATCGACACTTTTTACTATGCTTATTAAGACATATTTTGCAAATTTTGTTGTCTGTAACAAATTGAAGTCTGCGTGAAGCAGATAAAAGTTGAAATTCTGGGCAAGAAAATAATCTGTGGGGTAACTTACATAACTCGCAGGCTGTAGAAGACTTCATGGAAGAGTTGCCCGGTTTCCCCTTAACAGTTGCCACATGAGAGGCTTTAGAAGCCTGCACCTGCTGCCTTTCTGTATTTTCAAGCGCTAAAGCTCGCTTTTCTAGAAAAATAGTTAACGAATTGACAGTGGGTTCTTCATCCCTAACAAGCTGAAATTCGCGATTACAAAGAATATCAAGTTTTCTAGTTATAATACAGAGGATAACTGGATCCCACAATAATACATTATGGCCCAAGTTTTTAAGGGCAGCAAGCTGCTGTTTTATAACAGATACAAATTGCCTGATATTGGATGCCGTAGACCTTACAATAGGAGAAATGTCCAATAATGTACCTATATGTTCATTTGTTATTTTGTAAACATTATCGTATCTTTCAATTAAAATGTTCCTAGCGTCGACATAGCTTTCCGGCACCAATGGCAAATTTTTTATTAAATCTAATGGTTCACCTTCAAGAAAACTACGTAAGTAAAATAGCTTTTGAATGTCTTCTAGCGCATTATTGCGGTGAATTAAGGCATCAAACAATCCTATGAATGGCTTATAATCTGAGTACTTACCAGAAAAATTTGGTACGTCTATTTTAGGTAGCCGTGAGGCATTTTCAGGTTTGGCAGGCAAGCAAGGCGGTGGCGAAGGCGTACACTGCTAAATCAGGCATTTCAATGATGCCAAAGAGTCGATGTACTTCGTCTCCACCAATTCAGAGTCATCAGCTTCCGGATCAAGGCTGCATATTTCGAGGTTGAGAGCCTCGAAACGCTCAAAGGACGAGCGAAGCCTTTCCTCCCGAATTAAAAGCGCCTCCATAGTTGAGGTTTGCGCCTTCGCTTCTTGTATAAATTTGAAGTGTTTGGTGAGTAACCCCTTCACAACGCCACGCTGCCTGGTTAGCGCGGCTAAGTTTGACGCAACTACGGTATCGTCAGTTTCACTAGAAGACATTTTTACAAACTATGTATCACTACTATTACACCTTAAAATAGTGAACATAAAATAAAACTAATTGTCCGTCACAAAAAACGAAATTAAGCAAAGTGACAATCAAAATGGCCGAAATCCGAATGAAATGAAATGAACTCGTTGTGTTGCGCCTACGATTTCCTGTGTTGGTGGCGCCGCTCTTCTGCTGCGGCGATTTCCACCAATGTCGTTGTTTCCCGCGTAGCACAATAGCGCTCCAATGTTGTAGCGGAGAGTAACGGAACCTTTCGGGCAGAGGCGGGAGCTCACTCACAGCAAAGATGGCGGGCGGATAGCGCAGCACACTAGCGCCGAGGTGACGTACAATTGGCGCAGTGGTGAGTAGCAGAACTACTTGACGCAGTTGTAGGAGTTCCAAGCGGAGATGACGTCGTGCGTGCAGCACACTAGCGCTGCAACCGATGCGGTGTCGAGTAGCGGTAACTGCACTACAGCGCTACCACGTAGTAAATTTGTTGCAGCGGCGAGTAGGAGAACTACTCGCGGATGTGGAATGTGGATGCACACTTGATAAAGATGGCTTCCGACACAGCAAAATTGGAAATTGATAAATGCTTGATAATTTCCAACATCAATACTTGCTGTGCTCAAAATTATTGATAACAGGAATACACTGTCGATCGGTGGCTTCAGTTGCTCCGTCCCAGAGATCGCACTTTCGCGCCTAAACGCAAGCGGCAAATTTAAAGTCTGGTCGGCGAAAATTTTCAACTGTCCTAAACGATAATGCACAAAACACTCGCGGCACCTCACCTTTGAAGGACCATGTTAAAAATAGTAAATGAGATGTGGGAAAAACTGTATGAATTAGGTGCTGGTAAAATAAAAGGTCCGGAGGTGTTTCGTTACGTGTATTCGCCATCAACGATAGAAGCGGAAGGGCAGTACAAAAATGTTCACAGATTAAAAATAGAAACAGCATAGACAATATTAAAAAGTTATAACTAAAATGTTAGAGTTACTAACACCCGGACTTTCGTGAACTGCATACTGTTGTTTTACTGTGGACACTAAACCTACCTACCAGTTAGCTTTCTTGTCAGATAGCCCATACATTTCGTAGTGACTTTATACAGTGGTAATATAAACGTTACAGTGGTGACACCCGTGTGCAGTAAAATAACTCTCAGTGCAGTGACATTTTTAAATTGGGGGCGACTTAATTTAACGGGTTCGGAGCAGGCTCGTGGTTACACTACCACCCATCAGTTCACTCTCTGCGGACAGTGATTTCACGAACTTTTGAGATGGCTGAGGAAGACAAACCGGAAGTGGTTTTGATCTCGGTATCGGCGCGTATCCCGGAATTTTGGACGGACCAGCCTGCGTTATGGTTCATCCACTTCAAAGCAGCAGTAGCCCCGCGGAAGGCAAGTGACCAGTCGAGGTACCAACTACTAATCGCGAAACTAAGTAAGCAAGTTATACAGCAAGTAGCTGGTTTCCTAGAAGCACCACCCGACGCTAACAGATACGAAGCCCTGAAGGCACATCTTGTTAACATCTACGAGGAATCTGAAACCAAACGCATTCAGACACTCATGAGTGAAATGCAGCTGGGTGACCAGAAGCCGTCACAACTCCTTAGGCAGATGCAGAGTTTGGCAGGCAACCGCGTCTCGGCACAAACGTTGTTGGTTTTGTGGCAGAATCACCTTCCGACTGCAGTACGAACTGTGTTAGCAGCTACCACTTTGGAGGACGCTGATAAGCTCGCGGCAGTCGCAGATAAAGTGATGGAGACAACTCGGCCGATGGATGTAGCAGCTGTCAATCAGGAGCAACCAAACCATTTGACTGATGCTATAGAGAAGCTCAGTTTAGAAGTCGCGGAGCTACGAAAGGAGAGGTTTGGCACACGCAACCGTAGCAGGTCGAACCAGCGACAGAGAGGACGCAGTAATAGTTGAGCGAGAAATGGATCTAGCGCGCGAAAGGAAAATAAGCTATGTTTTTTCCACTATAGATTCGGGAAAGAAGCGAGAAAATGTCGGGATTCTTGCGCATGGAAGTCGGAAAACTAGCAGCCGTACAGTCGTCGACGGAAAGCTGTATTGGTGGATCAAACCGTCGGTTATGTATAACGGATAAAAATAGTAAGTTAAGTTATCTAATCGATACAGGCGCCAATGTGTCAGTTTTGCCCTCGTATGTTTTCAAACGCAGACATACGAATAATTCAGATAAATACGTATTATTTGCAGCGAACGGTTCTCAAATTAAAACTTATGGCACTAGCACATTGACCCTGCTGGATCTCAAACTTAGACGAGCATTTCGTTGGACATTTATTGTAGCCGATGTCAAACAGTCTATCATAGGCGCGGATTTTTTAAGCCACTATAAATTGATAGTCGATCTCAGCAATAAACGATTAATTGACACCCTCACGAATTTAAATGTAATAACACGCGTTCAGTGTTGCAATGATCCGTCTATATCGACTTTATCCGTAAATAATCCGTATCATGATTTACTTAAACTATTTCCAGACATAACCAAACCAATGTCAGCATTTAAGAGTGCTGTGCGCGCTCATTATCTTCACAAATTGTCATAGAGTATTATAAATATTTATGTAGTTTATGTAGGGTTTATGAATTTATAAAGTATTTATGTATTTTTATATGTAGGTCTATGAATGTATAAGAAAGTATATATATGATTATGTGTCTTAGGTAAATGTTTAATAATGGTCAAATAGCTAATTTGAATGTACTAATCGTCCAAAATTTGCTTTTATCGCACCACCTGTAGGTTGACTGGTAGAAAAGGCCCTAGGCCTTAAGTCCGCCTGTTACATTTTTTGTAATAAAGTTAAATAAATAAAATAAATAAATAAATGTCCTTTAGAGAACCTCCACAGCATTCAGATAAACACTACATCGAAACTACGGGTCCACCGGTGCACGCAAGGGCAAGGCCGTTACCACCTGACCGTTTACTTAAGGTAAAAGAGGAATTTAGGTTAATGCAGGAATTAGACATTTGCAGGCCGTCGAAGAGTGCGTGGGCAAGCCCGCTACACGTAGTACAGAAGAAAAATGGGGACATTTGCCCGTGCGGTGACTACCGGCAGCTGAACGCCATCACCAAACCGGAGAGATACCCCATTCCACGACTGCATGATTTCACCTACATCCTATCAGGTAAAAAATTTTTTTCAAGGATTGACGTTAATAGGGCGTATCATTTTATTCCTATAAATGAGGACGATATTCCTAAATCGCAAATATAATTACCAAGTTCGGTTTATTCGAATTCAGTCGAATGACCTTCGGATTACGTAATGCAGCGCAATCCTTTCAAAGGTTCATGCATCACACCGTGTTACAAGGTTTGGATTTTCTTTTTTCGTATATTGATGGATGACGTCATCGTAGCAAGTGTCGACGAAACAACGCACCGCGAGCACCTAAAGCTATTATTCGAGCGTTTAAATAGGTATGGTTTAACAATAAATCAATCTAAATGTGTTTTTGGTGTCTCAGAGTTGGATTTCGTAGGATTCCACGTTTCGAGAGAAGGCATCCGACCTCTACCGGAAAAGGTACAAGCTATAACCGATTATCCAAAACCAACGAATATTAACGAATTAAGACGATTTTTAGGCATGGTTAATTTCTATAGGAAACATATTCCACATGCGGTTCAGAGTAAAGCTATTTTGTCAAGGTATTTACATAACGCTAAAAAGAACGACAAATCGCCTATTGTATGGACGCCGGATGCAGACGCAGCGTTTCTGGAATGTAAGCTACAGTTACAGAACGCGGTCACGTTGTGGTACCCGAGCAGCGACGCTACGTTAGCACTGTTCACGGACGCATCGGATACATGTACAGAGGGTGTTCTACAACAACTCGACAAGGGTGTGTGGAAACCTTTAGGCTATTTTTCTAAACGCTTATCAGATACACAGCAACGTTATAGTACATACGATCGAGAACTGCTGGCGATCTACCTAGCTATCAAACATTTTCGTAAGTTGTTTGAAGGAAGACCTTTGACGATATACACTGACCTTTAGTGCATGCTTTTTCAAAAATTGGTACGTATTCATAAGCGAATTTACGACAGACATTCGACACGTAGTAGGCAGCGACAACGTGGTTGCTGACGCGTTATCGCGCGTCGCGACTATATCCTGTCCCACAAGCATCGATTACGAGCAACTAGCTGAAATGCAGAAACACGACGAGTACGTAATGCAGCACGAGGCAGGAAATGTAAGTAATAACAATGTTGTAATAAGACACATGTTTTTACCCACGGTAGGAAAAGAGGTGTATTGCGAAACTTCAACATCAAAATTAAGACCATACTTACCAGAAACGTAGACGCATAGCTTTCGATAGCGTGCACGAACTTAGTCATCCAGGCGTACGTACCACGCGTAAATTAATTTCTGAGATTTTTCTGGCCCGGCACGCATCACGCGTAATGCGTCTGTCTGTCTGTCAAGGAGTTGGCCTCATTCTTTCTAAAAGAATGGCAGAGTGTGTGAATGAGTACGAATTTGTAAGTTCAAGACTTGTCTGGATTAGAATGAAAGTTGGGTTGAATCGGATTTTTATATTGGGAGTGTATGCACCTATAGAAGGGAAATCTAAAAGAAATAAAGAAGAAAGAAAGGAATTTTGGGATAGTGTAAATGATGTTTTGAGTGGTTGCAAGGGCAATGAGAAGATAATTATGCTAGGTGATTTTAATGGATGGGTTGGTATTAAGCGAGATGGTTATGAATCACAACCATCTCGCTTAATATTGATCACAAAAAGATTCACATGTACACAAGGGAGGAAAACGGAGTGAACAGTATGATTGATTTTATAATAGTGGATGAAAGAATGAAAAAGAATGTGTTTGATACAAGGTCTTTCCGTGGAGTAGGGATTTCTACAGACCATTATTTGGTAATCTGTAAATTGAGAAACCTTTTTAGAAAGTGGCGAAACCATAAATTTAAACCCTCCAATCGGCTGGAAAGGATAAAAGTTGAGAAGTTACAAGATGAAGATGCAAGAAAGGAATATAAATCATTACTAACAGAAAAATTTAAAGAAGTAGAGGATCAATGTGAGGTAGAAAACGTGTGGACAGTATTAAAAGAAGGAATGATTGACGCTGCTGTTGAAGTATGTGGTTCAACCAAAAGAAGAAAAGGCAACGATGTGGTAAATATATGGTGGGATAAGGAAGTACAAGACGCAGTACAAAGAAAGAAGAAAGCATGGAAGGATTGGTTGTCAGTACGAGCTGATCAGAGTAAACAAAATGCGAGGGATAAAAATGTTTTTGCAGCGAAACAAGAATATAAGAGGATGAATGTACTTGTGAAAGATATAGTAAAAAAGAAGAAAGAAGAACAAAAGGATGATTTTGATTTAAGATTGTCTCGAGATTTCCAAAGTAATATTAAATACTTTTGGAAGAGCGTTAAAACAGCTAGAGGGAAAAATACGACTTCTACGCTAAATAATATCAGAGACAAGAATGGAAGATTATTAGTCGGGTTACAGAATGTAGTAGATGGATGGAAGGAATATTTTGAAGGACTGTTTGAAAAAATGAAATGAGAGTGCCAGAGCCGGAAAATGAAGTACAGGGGAGTGATGTGCAAAATTATGATGAAGAAATAAGTATGGAAGAAGTAGTGACCGCATTAAATGGTATGAAAATGGGAAAAGCGGGAGGGTATGATAGGATTACTGTCGAAATGCTGAAGGCTGGACAGGGCATTGTAGCTAATCAGTTGTGTGACCTTTTCAATCTGTGTTTTAAAAAATGTGTGGTACCAAAGGATTGGTGCAAGGCGGTAATTGTACCACTGTATAAAGGAAAGGGTTCACAGCAAGACTGTAAAAACTACCGAGGCATTAGTCTTCTTAGCGTGGTTGGCAAATTGTATGCAAAGGTCTTGATAGAAAGGGTTGTGAAAGATTCAAACGAGAAGATATGGGATGTACAAGCGGGATTTAGAAAGGGTATGGGATGCACGGATCAGGTCTTTTCCTTAAGATGCATTTTAGAGAAACTTCTGGCCAAAGATCGGAAAGTCTATTGCATCTTCGTAGATTTAGAAAAGGCCTATGATAGGGTGGAAAGGAATGAATTGTGGTCAACACTGTCTACGTATGGGTTGAGCAGCCATCTGATTCAGGCACTGAAATCTCTTTATAAGGATTCTAGTGCTTGTGTCAGAATTGACGGCGAATACACAGACTGGTTTAACATCGAAAAAGGTGTTAGACAGGGATGTGTAGCGTCGCCTTGGCTGTTCAACTTATTCATGGACAGTTGTTTGACAGATTTGAAAGAAGATGAATGTGGTGTTAGAATGGATGAGTTATTTATCAAATGCCTTCTCTATGCCGATGACCAAGTGATACTTGCGGACTCAGAGGAGGAATTACAGAAGATGATAACTGTTATGAATAATGCATTAGAAAAAAAGGGTATGAAAGTTAATGTAAGTAAGACTAAAGTTATGGTTTTTGAAAGGGATGATAGTTCAACAGAATGCAATATTTTAATAAATGGGGTGAGAGTGGAGCAAGTGAAAGAGTTTGTATATTTAGGATGTAAGTTTACAAAAGATGGCAAGCACGAGGGTGATGTGGAAAGAAGAGTGAATGCGGGTAACCAAGTGAATGGAGCGTTGCATTCCTTTATGACCAGCAGGAAGGTATCAGATAAGGCACGTCTTGCTGTTCATAAAGGAGTACTAATACCTACTTTAATGTACGGTAGTGAGAGTTGGGTATGGCAGAAAAAGCATGAAAGCAAAATAAATGCAGTTGAAATGCGAGCGCTGAGGAGTATGTGTGGTGTTACCTTGAAAGACCGAATAAGAAATGATGTTATAAGAGATCGGTGTGGAGTGAAAGAGGACGTAGTGACAAAAGTAGAACAAGGGATGTTAAGATGGTTTGGGCATTTAGAAAGGATGGATGAAAATAGATTAATAAAAAATATTTATAAGGTAAGTGTGAAAGGAAGAGCGGTACAGGGTCGACCTCGGCGAACGTTCTGCGATCAGATTGCAGACGTTCTGAAAAAGGGAGAGGTAAGAAGTACACGTAACCGAAGGGCATGTATGAAGAGGTTGATGAGTGTAGATGAAGCGAAAGAGGTCTGTCAAGATCGTAGCAAGTGGAGGTCCATAGTCTCTGCCTACCCCTGTGGGAAACAGGCGTGATAGTATGTATGTATGTATGTATGTATGATTTCCAAAAGATTAATTGACCCATACTATGCCACTTCTTTCGAAACTATGCTATTGTAACTTTTGAAAATTGTATTATAATATTTAGATAGGGTAAACCTGGCAATTGTGCCCCACCATTCGAAAAATTGAAATAATAAACGGTGTTATTTAAAACATGTTTATTAAAGTAATTAGTCTTAACCTCTGACTCAATAGGTATAACAAAAACAAAAAAAAAACTTCTTAAAAGTAATTAAAATAGCTGAGATCAACGATTTCTTAAAGTCTAGGGTGGGGCACATTCCACGGATACATCAGTCATATGTGCCCCAATGAATTTTCATGTCCTAATTCCGAAGGTCTACCTATATTCTGCTTGCTATCCCAGCCTTTCAGGATGTGTCTACGTAAGGTTCTTGATGGTATTTCATATGTCCGGCTAGCTTCATTAACTCCCATTTTCTTGCTTATGACATCTTCTATAGCTTTTTTCATATTTTCTTCTGTCCATTTTCTTGGATCTGTAGCTTTTTCCTTCCCCATTTCCTAAAATAAAATAACCGATCAGAAATACTAAAATATAAAAATATAAAACTAATACAGACGTGGGGCACATTACCAAAGCCAAAGCCAAAGTCCAGTATAACGTGCCCCACTTGATTCGAACAAAGAAGTTTAAGAAAAACGAAACGCAATTGTAGGTACACAATAGTTCAAAGAGGTTAGCTTTAGAATAAAACTTTAAAAACTGAAAAAAACATAAAGCAAACACTTAAACTCAATGTTAAAACAGATACAAAACATTTTCAAACTATGACACATACCTTGTGACCACTTTACATCGACGCCATACTTCTGTCACTAACCCGCACGGACCAAATTAGCGCCAAATTCAAAATGCATCTGTCAGTTCTGCGAGTGGGGCACATTATCGACTGGGGCACGTATGCCTGATTTACCCTAGTTATTTTTTTATTAATTTTTAAATTCTGTTTTTAATAATACCAAATCCTAATTTTTGTTATCTAAGATGTGATTGAAATAAATAAGTCTGAAAAGGATAACTCAAAAATAGTATTATTATAATAAATAAAGTCTGATTTGTCTTATAAGTAATATGAAAGTCTGATTTGTCTTATAAGTAATATGAAAGTCTGAAAAACTTTAATAATAATAAGTGTTCTATTTAAATGTTTATTAAAATAAGTTATTGTTTGTTTTTTTTTTGTTACTTAAGAGTTTATTTGATTTTTTTTCATTTTATAAGAATTTTAAGAAGATTTTTATTCCTAACTCATTATGTCAATTTTGTAAAATTTTGTATTTTTAAAAATATAAATTTTTCATTACGAGTATGTTTTATTTCATAATTAAATCAAAAATTTTACGGCATTTTAACTTACTTAATGCTAGGGTCTACGTGCTGTAAGGTCTTAATTTGAAATAGTACCTTAAAATGTATCAAACTATTATCGTAAATAGGCGTAATCCCAAAATTGCCTAAAAAATAAACAAATATTTAGTATGATAAGGGCCCAACTTAGAAAGGTTTTTTTAAACTTGATTTTTATTACCTAAATTAATTTATATTAAATCTTTTGGCTTAGGATATTGCTTTATACTCACCTGAAATAAAGTGTACAAAATTTCAAGACAAGCGTTTAAAATTATGAAGATAAAGAGAATTTTACAAAAATATCAGGTTCGCTAAATCTTTAACACGCTATTCCCAAAAATTACATTTTTTGGATTGTGCCCTTACATTACTAATAATAATAATAATAAAGCTTTATTTATTCCATACAATTTTACATTTATATTTACACTGTTAGCCTTCAAATGTATTTCAAAAGAATTTTAATAATTTATAAGCATTAGTTATTTTTATATTTTTGTCATAATAATTAATAGTAAAATATAATAAAGAAATGTCAATGTATTGCAATGTCCAGATAATTATTGATATTGAAAAAAACTATTGTATGGACCCCTCTCGGGTAAAAGCCTCCTCTAAAGCTAACCATTTGTCCCTGTTTTCAGCTACTTTCATCCAATTTTTTCCTGCGCGGGCTGCTATTTCATCTCCCCATCTGGCATTTGGTCGGCCTCTGCGTCTCCATCCTTGGGGCCCCTTCCCCTTCCAGCCCATTTCCATTTCATTTTCTGTGCATAAAGTAGGGCATCCGTCACATCTGTTCTTTTGCGTATCTCTGTGCTTTTGATTCTGTCTTTTAATCTGATACCCAAGCAACTTCTCTCCATGGCTCTTTGTGTAGTCAGAATTTTGCTTTTGGATTTATGGTCAAATACCCAGGTTTGACACCCATATGTGAGGCAAGGTAGAATAGCAGAGTCCATCACTATTTTCTTGGTCTTTGAAGAAAGTTGGGATTTTAGTATCTCTTTGTGTGCCCAAAATTTTTTTCATGTAGTTCCTATTCTTCTATTAATTTCTTCTATATTTCTTTCTGCCTTGAATGAAATTTGTTTTCCAAGGTACACATACTCCTGGACATATTCAAGTGGCATGTTGTCTACTAAAATAGGCATTTCTCTGTTGTTTGTCATGACTTTAGTTTTTTCTAGGTTCATTTCAAGCCCCACGTTTCTACTGACAAGTTGTAGTTCTTGCATCATGTTTTGAAGATCTTTAGGGTTTTCTGCCAGTAAGATAATGTCGTCTGCAAACCTTAGGTGGTTCAAATATTTTCCATCTATATATATACCTCGATTTGTCCATGGTAGATCTTTCATGATATTCTCTAATACGGCTATAAACAGCTTGGGTGAGATAGGGTCACCTTGTCTAACTCCACGTTTTATATTTATGCTTTTGCCTGTTCTATCTAGCCTTACTCTGCTTGTGCTGTGAGAATACACATTTTTTAATATGTTTATATATTTTTGGTCTATGTTTTGAGTGCTCAAAGAGGCCCAGATGCTGTTGTGTGAAATGGAGTCGAAGGCTTTTTTGTAATCAATGAAGCCTATGTAGAGTGGCCTACGGAACTCTGAGTATTTTTCTATTATTTGTTCAATTGTATGGATATGATCTGCTGTGCCAAAACCTTTTCTAAAGCCAGACTTCTATCTTCAGACATCGATAAACACCAACCATGCGAGCAAGCTGGCTTTACATTACTAAGGGAGCGATATATCGAAATATGAAAAATAATTTTTGGCTTTCCATACAAACTCGGATCAGCTGATCGGTCAAATTATACGGGAAGCCAAAAAATATTTTTCATATTTCGATATATGTTCCTACGGGAAAGTTGTTCAGCATCATGGACTGAATCCACCCTTAAAATAGTTTCAGTATATTTTGTTAGATAGTTCGCTGTAGTTATAGATACAAATTGCTGAGTGTCTGGTTCTTGTATTTTTTCTATCTCTAACTACAGCCAATTACAAGGTGTTAATTTAGTGAAACCGCGGAAAAATCAGCTGTTCCAAACAAAAGTGCAGTACCTACTTCGCCAAAATGTTTGGAACAGCTGAATATGTTTTTGCGATTTCGGTATTGTCTGGAAGTTATATACGCCCAGTAATCCGAGTTTGCCCTTCGCCTACTCAACAAAATTGAAATAAATTCAATTTATATTAGTTTAAAGTTCTATTTTTTTCCCGCTAATACAAACTTAGTTAAAGTTAGTTACCGCACTCTATGTTTATTTATTCTTTAATATAGAGGAAACCTCTAGGTGCCTGTAGGCCGGCAGACTTGTCTACGCCAAATGTACATTATTTATTTATTTTATAGATTTCACGCACTACCGCATATACATACACTGAAAAAAGTTTTCTTCTACAATATTACAAGAACGTAAAGTTGTTTAAAAAATAGTTATTCTAACAAAAAACGATTTATGTGAAATATAATTTTTGCAGCATGTACTAACTGAAATAAATATAATCGTAATGTAAAATCAATCTCATAAAAATTACTTTATAGTTTATCAAGTAAAACTAAACAACACGAAAGAATAAAAATTATTGAGCCGTTTGCCATGTTACAGGCACCAATCAAATACGCAATCGAGCGGTATTATTGAAATAACCTTTTTACTATACTTGGTAATAGAGATCCGTGCCTGCTAATCACTATCACTATCGTAAAAAAGAGGATCATTTGGGACAATTGGAACAAATTCAAATGATCTGGATGTAGAAGTTGATGGTTGCGGTTCGTTTGAAGTTGTGTCAACGGTGTCTTCTTCAGTGTTGTCATCTTCCACTAAACTTTCCGTATAATTATCATTATCATCATCTGAAGAAACAAGATCACCCAAGAAACAGTCTCTGTACAATAAATTCCAATTATTCACTAGAAATGAAATTTTGGCGGCTCTTTCCGTTGTGAGGCGATTCCTTTTCGCGCTGTGAATAAATCCATGGGTACTAAAAGATCTTTCTGTAGCAGCTGATGTACAGGGTGCAGTAAGAATACGAACAGCTATCTTACTAAGAGCAGTAGACCCACAAATTCCTCTCCACCACATTACAGGATCAACGGTTTCTGCAGCTTTCCATATAAACTGCTTACTCCACAAACCACCTCGTCCTTTATAATTAGCTAAGTCAGCCACACAATCGATAGTTAGTCTATTCGCAAGATCATTAATGAACTCCATCGCTTCAATCTCCTGATTCTGATCAAGTTCACATCCTACAGCTGTAGGATCCAGTAGATGTGCAGCGTAATGTATCGGCTTTATGATCTGTGCGATCCTATTTTCTACGGCAGTGATCAATAGGTCTTTATCCGCATTCTCTAAAATTGTTATTGTAGCTAAATTGAATTGCATTTTTGATTTGATATTCTTCAATACCATAAAAACGTTATGAATATTGTAATTATTTCCTTCGACTAGAAATATGCTTTCTGTTATTGGCTGCAATACATTAACACATTGATTCACCATAATCCAAAAGTTTTCGTCAAGTATTGTAGCCTTGATTTCAGTTGATAGTTGAATCTGTTCATTGACTGCTAAAGTTTGGAGTGCAGCTTTGTTGGTTTGTACGCTTTTTAATGCAGAAACTTGGCTTCCCCACCTTGTTTTGCAGAGTAATTTTAAAGTTTCGCCGTCAATATTCTTATCTTTTCTGATTTTAAATAGAAGTGCACTGAGTACCTGACTCCTTTTTACACACTTAATGACATCCGTCGCCAGATCAATGCAAGCTTTAATTAAAGGCAGTTTTATCGCATCTGCACATAGTAAATTAAGACTGTGGGCAGCGCAACCCAAACGAACTAACGAAGGATATTTGGTTTGCAACATCTGAAAAGCCTTTTGCAGATTTTTGGCATTATCTCCGATAAGAACGACAATTTTTTTTATCCTCCATAAGATTTCAGAACGTTTTCTATTTCGCTGCATAAATACTCACTAGTATGACGATGGTCTTCGGTATCAAGGCTTTTGACAAATACAATTTCTGGCTTGGATATCAAAAAATTGATAATACCTTGATTTCGAATGTTGCTCCACCCGTCGCATTGCAAGTGTAAGAATGACGCTTTTTTAAGATCGTCATACAATTCTTTGGACATTTCATTGTACAGCGTATCTAAGTATTTTGTAGCAAGAACCTTTCTAGAAGGCAATTTAAAATTCAGTCTTTTGTAAAACTGTATCCACAGTGGATGTTGTACCATCGACATTGGTGCTCCGGAGATAAACAAAGCTTTTGCAAATAGTTTTTCCAGTGATGATTCATTATTTATTTTGGTGATCACACTGGTTTGACTATGAGATTGTTCTGATTGTTCATTTTTTAATTGTTTTTTTACGGAAAATGGAGTTTTGGTACATACCAATAAATGTCTAGTCATTTTGGCGACATGTCTCTGTTTATATACAGTCTCACAAAAACGGCACTTGATCGTTTTATCGTCAATTTCCTGATAATGTTCCCATATCTTCTGGTTCTTTGGCCTTCCCATGATAAAGCTAGAAAAAATTAAATGACAATTAAAGTAGGTACAGAGACAATGAGAGGTTACAACGTGCAAGTGTACAGGTTTAAGTAAAGAAAGTAAAATTAATAAGTATAACATTATGTAAATACTCACAGTAGTAGTTTCTTGAGGTCAAAGAATAATGTATTTGACAATATAATACGTTTTTTTAAACTCGTAAACAAAGAATGCGAATATTGCGACTGGTTCGCGAAAAGTTTCTTCGTATAATATAATGTGCAGCAATTAGTGCTTTCGGCACAAAAAAGCACTGGTAGCCGGGAATCCCCAGTCTATGACTGGGCACAGACAGTCATAGACTGGGGATTCCCGGCCACCACAGGTAGATACGGCCATAGACAAAAAAAATAACTTTAACAGTAAATAAGTAGGGATGTCCAGTAACTTAAGGAATCGATATTTTTGAATAATAATCTTATTATTTCTTTATATTTATTCATCATCATTGAGCGTAAAAATATTGTTGGGTAGTGACCTGGGCAAATAAATACATTTCAAGATAAATAACATTAATAAATAACCCTTTAGGGTTCTCTATTAATGTTGTCGATTTGTTTAAGTATTTTATTATTTATAGATCTAACCAAAGTTTGATTTTCCTTATTATATATTTAAGAGAAGTAGGTAGGTAGGCTATGGTCGGGGAATCCCCTCAGAAATGAATTAAACGTAGTCGGCAAATCGACGGATCCCGTTGGGGCACCACAAGAGGGGTTTGACAAAATTGTGTTGAAGTTTTTAGATAGCTGTTCAACATGTCAAGTGAGTTATTTATTAAATTATCATTTTTTATCAAAAGATTTTGCTTACGATAAAAACTTATACGTATTACAATTTAGAATAGAGTTATGTAGGTATTATGTTTTCAGAGCGAGCTTTGGTCATTGAAGAGAGTGATGATGATTTGACACAATGTGATAGCCCACCACCATCAAAAAAAAATTCAAGTTTTATTATGCAAAACGAAAGAAAATGCGAAGACAACAAAGAAAATACACAGTTCTTGGCAGTCTCGTACAGTGCTCAAAAGATGTTGAATAAAGATTTACAGTGGACGGAACAAGTTACTTTATCAAACGATGTGCAAACTCAAGCGAATATCGTAATGGTTCATGCCGGCATACAAACAGACAAAGAATCGAATTATGAGCCTGCGAACGACATGTTTGGCAAATTTGTGGCTTTTGAATTATCGAATATTCCCATTTTTAAAAGACGGTTTGTGATGTGTGAAATCCTCAAACTTTTTGAACGAAATTGTGATTAATTTAAATTAAGTACTAACAGTATGTATGCAAATCACTAAATGACTGTCAATCGGCAAGTGATCAATAAAAAGCTACGAGTGATCTTCTAAACTTTTGTTTTTTTTTACTAGACGTGTCCACGTGTGCATTTATTTACATATTTACCTGAATAAAAGCTGGTACTGACCAAAATGTGTTTTAATAGGAAGTTAGTAATACACAAAATAAGTAAACGCGTCTCGGCGAACTTAAAAAATAGATATATGTTCACAAAACAAGATATTTATAGTTGAAATTATAGATTTGCTGTATAAAAAAACCCTTTGGAGTAATATTAACGGAGTATGATGTAATAATTTGTATAATTTTCCGATCGAAATAAATGCCCTGTTTTTGGACGTATATTCGGCGTTTATGGACGTTTATTGGGCATTTACTCAATACGTCCATAAAAACCCAGGCAAATACCCATCTCGCGACACGTAACGACTTGCTCTGCGCGGCGCGCCTTTTTTCCTTTCTCATACCTACCATTCATTTGCATATTTGTCTTACCGAAATTTCGTATTCATTATCGTGTTCTCCATTCGCCATTCGTATACAACGTACTTTACTATCTCTTAATAGTTTGTGCTGTATAGTGCCATTGTTAGCCTTTGCCGAAGGAAGCCCGTTGAAAAAATATAATGGACGAAGAAATAAATAACCTACTTACAACCTGGGGTCTAGAGGCCTACATCGATATTTTTGCAAGTAAGTACTTATACCGAATTTAAATTATAAACACCTACATACAATAGGTTATATTGCGGAGGCCGGCAGCGTGGCACCCGCCGAAATAAACACCTACATAGGTTATATTGCGGAGGCCAGCAGCGTGGCACCCGCCGAATAGTCACCAAATAAAACAACTTGTATTCAATAATAATTAATCTAGGTATTCCAATGCTTTTACAGTGCTATGTACCTAATGTACCTATATATTTGTGAATTGGAATTACATACATACAACACACACTCGACACTTACTCGATTGTTTAATTGATAAACCAAAGATTTGTGTTAGTTTAAATTCCTAAGTACATAGTTAGGTAGGTACCTAATTTATCTTTTGCTACTATGTGGGATTTGAATAATAGATAATAATAGACAATACCAACCGCTTTTTATTATGAAAACCTATTGTTGTTCATAAATACTAAAATCAATCGGGGGTTTTTCCTACATATGTACATACATAAGATCACGTCTTTATCCCTTACGGGGTAGACAGAGACTTAGGTAACTAATACCTAAAGGCCTCATTTAGCGAGTTGGTGGATGTAGGTGGAAACGAGAATCAAATAGTGATGGGTTGCTAGCCGCATCGGCTATATGATTTCCGTAATATTTGCTATTTCCCTCGATCGCCTCCTACAATCTGCACGGAAAGAGATGTAACTGGAACATTCTATGCTTTTTACATAGGTACCTATGTATATTATTTTCTGAATCATGATTTCTTTATTTCAGAAAACAAAATTACCGTGGATATATTAGGATTGTTAGACGGTCCTCTAATAAAAGAATTATTCCCTGTAATAGGAGACAGGGCAATATTTACCAAAAATCTCGAAAATTATAAAAGAATATCTCAAAGATGAGTAGATGATGACCAGGTGAGTACGTGCCTATGAATATTTCACAAAATTAATTTATTTAAGTACTAATGTAACTACACGGTACTACTAAGTACCTATTTTGCATCCTCCAATTAGGTACTTCAGTACTTTTTTTCATGTTTGATACTTAGCCTAGATAGACAGACACACAGATAACAATTATCTATTGGTAGGTACAGCTTTTGGAGTAAAACTCATTTTCGCTACTTTGTTTGCATCGTGCCTCCGTGTAGCAGTGGTTAAAACACCAGCCTGTGTTGTGACATAGGGCCTCGGCTTCTATCCCTGGCCATATCAGTTTTGAAATTTATAGTTTTCAGTTGGCCTGGGTCTTGGATGTTCATTTATGTATACATTTATCTATTATGTAACATAGTAACCATCTGAATAATAAAAAAATAAGCTTAAGTATATGTAAACATTTCTGTCTGTCATTATTAAACCCCTAATTTAAATAAGTTTTTATATTATTTTTTGTTACAGGCTGTTGAGATGAGAGACTTTAATGAAAACATTTCAGATGATATTTCAGATATAACAGATTTTAGCAAAGTCTCAGAAACGGATTATGGTGATAATATATTGTCTACAAATGTAGATATGTTGTCACAAAAACATCGTGACCCTTTTGCCGATATAAGCATTATGAATAATGTGCAGGCTGCTTCTGATTCACAAATCCCGCTACCATCATCAGCATCATCACCTATTCCGTCTTTTAGCAAATTGGAAAGTTCAGTAGACCAGCAGAGTTTTTTATTATTGACCACAAAAGATTTAGTTGTGAATTAAAATAAAAAGGTATGTATTAACATGTATCTTCTAGTAGAGAGTAGGGTAAGGTGGGGGAATGCCGGTCAGCGGGAAATGCCGGTCACTATGGAATACTAAGTTCCTGAATTATTTAAGAAATGATACTTATGCTGCCATCTAGTCTTCACTGGGGATAACTAATTTACATCGCCGCGGCCATCTTGTATTGCACGTCAGTATGGCAGTGCGTCGTTCATGTTTCGGAGTGTTTTGTTGTTAAAAATTGGAATTTTCAATCAAAGGTAAGCTTAAGTTTATTATTTACGGCTAGATTTGCTTTTATCACCAATTATAACAAATTTGTTATCACTTTTGATGTGCCGGTTAAATTTTTGATAGCTTATTTAGATTTTTATTGAATGTCAAAGAAAACATTTCTTTTGTTTTGGGGTTATCCCAGTTACTCGAACTGGGTAATGGCAGTCACCGACCGGCATTACCTCATATGAAAATATAGGGCTAATTTACCTCAAGTTGAGAACGCTTTTTTGAGCATTTTTGTGAAAATAGTGGCTAATGAATGGTTATTTTTGTTACATAGATGCCGCGGAACAGACCTAGAACAACAAATAAAGCAAAATGGACTAAAGATGACTTAGAAAAAGCTGTACGAGCTGCGCGTGATGGAGTTTCTATACGGAAAGCTTCCAAGATATTCATGATACCCTTCAGTACTTTACAAGAAAGAATCAAGAAGAATCTTCCTATTACTGCGCCTTCTCTAGGAAGACATGCCACTTTCTCACCAGAAGAAGAGAAAGGTATGGCTGAGAATATAAAACTTTTGGCTAAATTATATTATGGCCTCAGTCCACTGCAAGTTCGCCGTGCAGCTTATGTTTATGCTGAGAAACACAATATAAAGCACACATTCAACAAAGAGAGGCAAATGGCTGGGAAAGATTGGCTTTATGGTTTTTTAAAGCGAAATCCTTCGATAACTATCCGTCAGCCTGAGGCAACTAGTATTAATCGCGTGACAGCATTCAATAAAGAGGAGGTTTCCTTGTTCTTTAAAAATTTGGAAGACATTATGGAAACGTACCAGTTTGCTGCATCAAAAATATATAACATGGATGAGACCGGCATCAGCACCGTGCAAGACCCTGGTACAGTCATTGCTGAAAAGGGACAGAAGAGAGTAGGATCTGTTACAAGTTATGAAAGGGGAAAAAATATCACGGTCATTTGCGCAGTGTCTGCTTCTGGATCCTACATACCTCCAATGTTTATTTACCCACGCAAGAGGATGTCACCACAGTTGAGCAAAGATGGTCCAAATGAAGCTATTTACCACTGCTCGAAAAATGGCTGGACGAATCAAGATTTATTTGTAATATGGCTCAAACACTTTGTGCACTTTGCGAGACCGTCTTCGGCTGAGCCAGTGCTTCTAGTTTTGGACAATCATTACAGCCACGTGTCTTTGGAAGCATACACATTCTGCCGAGAAAACTTCATTGTTGTACTATCCATCCCACCGCACACCTCTCACAGAATGCAACCGTTAGATGTTGCATTTTATGGCCCCTTGAAAGCTGCCTTTCGAAGGCAGTGTGATTTGTTTATGAAAAGCCACGCTTTGCTAAAAATAACTCCGTACGATGTGGCTTCTATATTCAACAAAGCCTACTGTGACACGGCTACAATTCAGAAAGGAGTTTCTGGATTTAAGGCGAGTGGAATTATGCCTATCGATCCTACCGTTTTTGGAGAAGAGGATTTCTTGGCCTCAGACTATCTATTGGGTTCCCAAAACGACACTGTTACTGTGATGAATGATTCCACAGCTAACCCTATGGACCATGATCAAGCAACATCTACCTTTCCACTTGAGGCCAATAATTTTCCAGAACCCAGCGCCCAAGTACAGATTGCTCCTGAGGCAAATAACTTGTCAGAAACGAGCAACCAATTACTGGATACTCCTGACGACAATAATTTGCCAGAAACGAGCGCCCAAATACAGACCGTATTGTCTCCGTTGCCACTTTTGCCAACTCAAGCTAGAAAACGTGCAAATACCAAACAACACTCTGCTATCCTAACAGCAACACCCCTGAAAGCAGAATTAGAAAACAAGGAAAGGAAAAGACAAGAGAAGTTGTCAAAAGATAGCAAGAAGATTGACAAGAAAACTGAAAAGAAAGTTAACAAGAAAACTGACAAGAAAACTGATAACAAAAAGATAAACACCACTACCAAACGAAGACAACTTAAGACCAGTAAGAAATCAAGGATCGATCCAGAGTTTTGTTCCTCGGATGAAGAAGTTTTGGCTTCTAAGAAGAAAAAGAAAAATCTGAAATCTACCAGGTCAATCCCAGACTCGTCAGATGAAGAAAACCTTGAAAGTATAGACGATAGTGAGCAAGAAATATGTTGCATTTGCAAAGAATTTGGGAAAAATGAAATTTGGTTCAGATGTCGAGGTTGTGGAAAGTGGGCACACAAAGAATGCTCTGGAGCCGATTCTCCTGAGAAATATGAATGTGATTCATGTGTGCGTATAAATAAAGTTTCAAAACGCCTTGATTTGTAGCTTTTTAAATAAGATTTTTTTGGTTAATTTTTTTAATTTTGCTAATCTTTGGTTCATTTTTGTAATAAAAACTTTGTTACATTTAAAATATTCTTTTACTGATTTCTAGTCATTATTATTATTTTGAAATGCAAAGCTCTGCTGATTTTGAGCGACTGTTATTACCCCGCATGGTGACTGCCATTGCCCGCAAAGTGCGGGCAATACCAGTCAGTGAAAGGTTTTAAAAATTTATAAAAATAATTAAACTACTTAAGCTGGGTTATTTACAACATGGCAATCATAAAGTGTACTAAATTAACTATATGACAGTTTGATTACTTTTGCGCAAAGCTCATTAATTAAAGAATTATGTCGTTTTTCGCTTAAGTGACCGCCATTCCCCCACCTTACCCTAGTATTGGGTCATAATAATAACAAAATGGTTATGATGCTAAATATTTTTGGACTGTTTTGTTTCAGAAATTGTTGGAGATGCTTGAATCAAGTGTTGATGGCAGTGCTATACTTAGCTTACATCGTGAAGAGGGTTTGCTGAGTAGTTGCTCAAGAAGGAAGATTTGCAACATTATCATCAAAGAATTGCTTGGTGATGATCCAAAGACAACAACAATACCAAGTTCCACTTTATATGATATGGCAGTTCAAATAAAACAGATTTTCAATAAGGAGAACATTAGCACATATTTTATTCCATATATAAATAATAAAAACTCAAAATTAGTAGGTGTGCTAAAGGAAAACTCTATGACTGTTTACACAATAGAAAACGAGAATATCGTCTGGCTGAAAAGAAAGTCATTGAGAAAAGTGGTACAGATTCTTCATCTGAAGAAAATACAACAAACATGGTTGTTGTAGAGACTGGTGAGTGTAATTTTTTTAATTTAATGTTTGTATGTTTTGTTAAAATTCATAATTAAATTTAATTGACAAATAGTTTAAAATATTGTACGTCCAATGAAGGGCAGAACATGGTGAAACTGTTAAAATATAGTGTGTTACCTATTTAATACCTGTGTTTAATCTGTAAAGTAAGTAGGTATAGGTTTGTTTTAAATGGATGTACTATTTAATAAATATATATTTATTTTCAGTGGATGTTTCTGAAGACATAGATTGGATTAAAGTTTCAACTAAACCATGGAAGCTATTAGAACAAAAGTGGAAAAATACTACAAAATATAGACGAGAGGAAGCAGAAAAGATGTCCATTACAGAATATATGGCATTGTATCCGGGCTTAAAGAAGCCTACAGGATATCATTTGCTTTGCATTGAATTTGATTATTTATGTCCGGAAGCGACAGAAAATTTGTACTAGAACTTCATGCTGTCCAAAAAAGCTATTTTGGAGTTGGCGAGCACAAAATTTAAGTCAAATACTGGCATGAATGGGACTATTAAAACAATGTTGGATAACTTGACAGAACTACAACAGCAAGGTAATTTTTAAAAATAAATAAATTAATAATATATATATATAGTATATGTAAGGACAAATCACACAGATTGAGCTAGCCCCAAAGTAAGTTCGAAACTTGTGTTATGGGATGGGATACTATATTTTATAATATATACTTATATAAATAAACATCCAAGACCCAGGTCTAAAAAATCATTTTCCATCTTAACCTTACCGGGGATCGAACCCGGGGCCTATGTGTAGCAGTCTGGCGTGTTGAACACTGCACCACAGTGCGCACTGCGCATCTAAAGGAAAAAGTAAGTTACAAAGTTACATATTTTGTTTTTATTGTATGTCCTAACTTAATGTGGCATGAGGCAACGTAATTCTAATGGGATTTTAATGGGGGTTTTGGTTCTTGTTGTTGTTTGTTATTTGTTTGTAAGTGGTCAACACTGCTGTCAGATTTTCAAAGCTGACCTAAAGGCATCTGACATAGCTTAACGACTCCCATCTAATGATGACAGTTGGGACCAACGGCTTAACGTGCCTTTCAAAGCATGGAGGAACTCGAGAATATTTTATGCCACTCGTGGTCACCCATCCAAGTGAGGACTACGCCCGGGGTTGCTTAACACGCGTAAGCGCTTACAGAGCATATACATACTAGAGCGTACGTACTAGGTCATCGAGCTCCTAGGGGTTGTGGTATAATTGCTGTTTGCATACTATGATGTATATATTTTCTAGGCTTTGACTGTGACTTCGTCCGCTTATGTTTATTTTCTAACTATCTACCAATCTACCTACATATCGACATACTTATATACCTACCTATCCAGATCCACCAATGTGCCTCTCTTTCTCAGTAAGTCAGTTTACTATTTTTTTGTTCCAGATTCAAGAAAAGCTGAGGAAGTTGAAAATATTACTGCTTTCTTAATATTGCCATTGCTTCTTGGCCCACCTTTAGTGAAAAAGAAGAAAACATCCTGGCGGCCTTCAAAACAAGAGTGCAGAGACGACTTTCTCACACATGTAATTAGACCAATGGACTTACATGAAACTATTACAAAAAGGAAAGATAAGTACTTGTTATATGGCGCTACTTTACAACCTTCAATTTTCATTGTTGGCGAAAATCTTCATAATATCAACCAGTATTTTATATTAGTTGATAACATATTCTACACTGTTAACAATATTATGCAAGCAGTAGACGTCTGCTTTAAAATTTTTCAATCTCTTCATTGTGAGTATCCATTGGCATGTGAAACTGTTTGGCATTTCATTCAAAAAGGATTTTATGAAATAACCACTTCATATGACAAAGAATTTGTGTCAGTTAATTCCTTATTAGCTGATTTGCTCTTGGTTAAAATTTAATAACAAGTCATAGATAGTACTTATATATATTCGGCATTATATATATATAATGCCGAAGTATTTCGTATGTCAGTTGTAAAGCTGCTAAATATTTGTGTCATCATTTTAAATATATAAATATACTTATATAAAAAAATATAATGCCGAAGTGTTTCGTATGTCAGTTAGTTGTAAAGACTGCTAAAGATTTGTGTCATCATTTTAAATATATTCATGCGAATCGTAAGTTTGATTATTATGAATGCATAGAAATAGGTTGTCACCGAAAATACTTTTTGCTTAATTCTTTTATAAAACATTTAAAAGTACATTAACATTCTAATGAATCTAATGTTCTTTCATTTCCAACTTTAGATGTTCATAATCTTGAAAATAATTTAGTAACATTGGAGTCGGTTCAGGATAACACTAATGTTGCTACTTGCAGTTCATCAACAGTTCAAAACACTTTTGCTACCATATCTAAGAGAACTGTAGAGGAATCAGTGTTACAATTTACAGCAGATTTACATGCAAATACATTGATCCCTAGAAATGTTGTCCAATCTGTTATGTCGAATATGAGCACTCTAATTTCGACTTCTTTAATAAATCCTCTACATGAAATGTTGTCTCTGTGTTTATCTCAAGGGCAAATATCTACAGAATGGTCAGAATGTTTAAAAAATCAGCTGAATATGTTTAATAATTCTTTACAAGATGTAAGATCTGAACAAACACGTTTTACAAAGTATAAAAATAAAGGCACATACATAGAGCCTAAAGAATATATAATTGGTCAAAGAATGGATAGCACTTATGCCAACAACGATTTTTGCTTAATGCCTGTCACAGCAACCGGGCAGAGTATTTCACTTCAATTAGTTTTAAAAAAATACATGGAATTGCCTAATATATATGAAGATACTATTAAATGTTATACTGATTATTTAAATTCTTCCGACAGCAATGTCATACAAAACATAGTACAAGGTTCTGAATGGAAAAAAAAAGTTAGTCGTCGAAAGGATCAAATTGTTCTACCTCTTGCATTGTACTTTGATGATTATGAAGTGGGGAATCCATTGGGCAGCCATGCGGGTGTGCATAAATTAGGAGCTGTGTATATATCGATCCTTTGTCTCCCAACTCATTATTTGGCCAAATTACAGAATATTTTCCTCGCATTACTTTTTCATTCTGCTGATCGCGTAAAATTTGGTAATAGAGCTACTTTTACACCAGTAATTACAGAGCTAAATATTCTGAGTCGTGAAGGGGTGGAGCTGAATATTGCTGATCGCCACATTAAAATATATTTCGAATTAGCTGTAATTTTGGGAGATAATTTGGGAATTCATAGCTTAATTGGTTTTAGTGAATCTTTTTCTAGCAATTTTCCTTGTCGTATTTGTATAATACATAAAGATAACCTAAAGTATTCCACTGAATGTGATCTAAGATTGTATCGTACTATTGAACAATATGTAATAGATTTAGACCAAAAAGATGTTTCTGCGACAGGCATTAAAGAAGAATGCATCTGGCATGCTGTTGACGGATTTTCTGTTACCGACAATGTTGGAGTAGACATTATGCATGATTTGCTGGAAGGTGTCTGTAAATACGATTTGTCCTTTATCTTGCATACTTACGTATTTGAGCTCAAATTATTCTCGTTAGAATCTGTGAACGAACGAATAATGTCTTTTAATTATGGACCAGACCGCGGCAACCAACCACCTTGCATTCTAAAGGACCACCTCCAAAGGTTTCAATCAAAATGTCAGCTTCAGAAATGCTCTGTTTTCTAAGGTATTTTGGTTTATTATTAGATGACTTGATCCCTTCGTGTGACCCACTTTGGGAGTTGTTTGTATGTTTAAGGAAAATACTTGATATTGTAACTTCTACTAATTTGCAAATTGGAGAAATTGAATTACTTCAATGCTTAGTGTCGGAACATCATCTATACTAATATTATAAAGCGGAAGAGTTTGTTTGTTTGTTTGTTTGTTTGTTTAAACGCGCTAATCTCAGGAACTAATGGTCCGATTTGAAAAAATCTTTTTTTGTTGGTTAGTCCATTTATAGAGGAAGGCTTTAGGCTATATAACATTACGTTGCGACAACCACGCGAACGAAGTCGCGGGCACAGCTAGTAAACTATATTTAGAACTTAGTAATAAGACATTAACGCTACAGAAATTCGGTCCATTTGGTCCATGAGGTTTGAAGCTAAACATCGGTTGTCAAAATTGTCTGCAAATGTATCAAGCAACAGACGTAATATTTGTAAAACTCTTGCCATAAGACATCAACTAAAGTTAAATTATATGTTTTTAGATAAAAATATAAATAAATCCGTGAAAACTGGACAAAAAATGCCAGTGAATGATTATACAAAACAAAGAATTATAAATAATTTAAATCTTAATGTTTTACTGGTTGAAAAGTGTGACTGGTTAATTATTAATGGAACAAGATATAACAGAAACTTTGTGTTAACTTTAGATGTAGTCAATGACGCCATGCCTGTCTTTGGATCGATAGAAAATATTTTTATATGCGACGATAATATTGTTATCTTTGAAATAAGTACAATTTTTGAATCTTTATATTTTGATGAACGATTATTTTGTTACGTTGTTACAAAAAGTGAAAATGTATCGGAATTCTATTTGTACGACAAACTTTATAGTTATGTGCCAAATAATTTGTCTTACAATCGTGATGGTAAAAACAATGTACGTTACCGTAAGATCTCCTTTGTAATAAATATAAAAAGTTATATTTTTTTCTGCTTTTATTTTTCAATAATACTTAAATACTTAGGGTGTAACAAAAATGCCGCAATATTACTTAGAGGGATTATTTAACTCATAATACTGTACAACTTTCCCAAAGGGACAAGTCTAAGATATCGGCCCATTGTCTTTGGGAAATGTGCAGTTTTATGGGCTAAAATTATTCCCCTAAGTAGGTATATTGAATGCATTTTGTTACAACCTATACATTCCCCACTACAAGAACGATTGCAGTAATTACAATACTTAATGTTGTGTAAACAATATAAGTCAGTTACATGAACAGAAAAAAACATTTAAGTTTACCAATCACATTATTAAAACTAAAATGTGGCTTGTACATACTACGATACGTATTGTAAACACAACGATAATGTACTTTTATAATAATCATCTATTTAGTAGGGTAAACTGCCAGTCATTGGACACCGAATAGTTAATGGACAGTCGCTTTTGAAAGTCAAAAAATAAGATAACATCAAACAAATAACGACATCTATAGTTATTGACAAAATCCCTTAATACTCAGCATTGTTTTAGTTCATTGGTTTTACAACAGATGGCAGTAACAAAGTGTCAAAATAATTATTTCCCGGCGACTATCACAGAAGCACACAATCGTCTTGAAAAATTATTTTTTTTACAAGGTTGGATCAAGTGTTTTGGTACGAAATTAGCATAGTGGTGAATGTTATTGCTTTGGCTGTTTGGAGAGTGGTAAGTTATCATACAATTTGCATGATTATCAACTTGAAACTCACAAATGTTCTATTTTGAGGTTATTTTTATCTGTCCAGTAATTGTATGCGATAACAAAAAAAAAACTGTTATTGGACAGTGTCCATTATCTATACTTTTTCAGACATTTAAGTTTCTACCATTTTTTTACTTTAGTTGTATAGTAATTTAATTTGTTATCCTATAATTTCAATCTCAGACATCACGGACTAGTCTGTCAGTTATTGGACGCTGTCCAATAACTATCACCTAATGTGTCCAATGACTGTTTGTTCGCAGGTTGGAGTCTCAACTAAATGCCTAAGGGAAAAAAGAAAAATTATGACCCAAATAATTTGAAATTAGCACTCAGGGAATTACGAGAACTTGACAATCCTAAGATAAGAGAGATTGCTCGAAAATATGATATTCCTAAGTCCACTTTGCATTTTAAGTTCAATAATCCTGAACATAGGACTTCCTTCGGCCCGCAACCCGTTTTAACAGAAGAAGAAGAGTCTATCTTAGAACTTTGGATTAAGAGGTTAATGAGAAAGGGTTTCCCTTTAAAGGTTGAAAATTTGAAACGAAGTGTATCCAAATTTCTGGAGGAAAATCCTCGGCCAAATCCTTTTAAGGATAATTATCCTGGGGATGGGTGGGTTAAAGCATTCTTGAAAAGACACCCTGATATTGTTCAACGGACAAGTGAGGGTGTCACGCAGTCCAGTGCAAACATTTCAGAAAAAGACATATAGAAATGGTTTGCAGAGATACACGAGTATTTAGAAGAAATCGGTCTTTTGCATTTGTTGGATGACCCTACCCGAGTATTCAATGGAGATGGAAGTGGGTTTCAGTTGTGCCCGAAAACAGGGAAAGTACTGGCTGTTAAAGGAGCCAAAAATGTATACAACATAGATAGCAATAATTCCAAAGAGTCAATTACGGTCATGTTTACGTTCTCAGCTTCTGGAGAAGCATGTCCACCTATGGTTGTCTATAACTACCAGAGAATTCCACAAAAAATTTCCGATGGGGTTCCAAAACACTGGGGTGTAGGTCGTAGTGATAATGGATGGATGACTTCAGAACTGTTTTTTGAGTATATAGGAAATGTTTTTCACCCTTATTTACTCAAAAAAGGCGTAACACTGCCAGTTATATATTTTCTTGATGGACATAAAACCCATCTCACATACAGTGTTAGCAAATTATGCAAGGAGTTGGGCATTGAACTTATAGCATTATACCCGAATGCAACGCGCATTCTACAACCGGCTGACGTAGCTGTTTTTCGACCCGTTAAGGCAGCTTGGAAAGATACAGCAAGAACCTGGCTTATGAACAATCCAGATGAGTCAATAACAAAGGTGAATTTTGCTAGTATACTTGAAGAAGCTCTAAAAAAGTCTGTGAAGCCTGAAACTTTAATTAACGGATTCAGAGCCTGTGGTTTGGTGCCATTTAACCCTGATGCGATAGATTACGACAAATGTTTGGGAAGCAATAATAAGCATAATCAGGCTAAGAATGACCAAAATCAGGAACGTCTTTTAACATTTTCTCAGTTCAGTCAAATAGTTGGATTGACAAAACTTACGCAGTTGAAAACTTCCGAAAACTTAGAGAGTACTAATGAAGATTTCCAAATTTAGCATAATATTTACAATGCATTTACATCTGCTTCTTCTAGTTCTGAAAGACTTCTAACAACAGTACCTGAAACATCCATTTCAGGACAAAATACTCATCAGGCACCTGATATTGATTTAGCGTTCCAAGAGCACCCGCTCTTGGAACTACATGATGATTTGACACAAATTTCAGATCTAGTTGATTCAAACTTATCTCCAATAGAATCCATTGTGTCAAAAATTTCGGCATGAACGGCTGTATCTTTTGATTGCGTTGGCTTAGAAGTTTGATTTTTTTACAGCTCCAAGGGAAAGTAGATGGGTGGCGCAAAAGTACTGGCACTAAATAAAATACTTTTATTTTTTTTATATGACATTTTCTGTCATTCTGTTGTTGAAAATTGTGGAGTGAACAAATGTAAAATACACTGAAAATAAACATGGACCGTTTTACTCCCCAAGAACGTGGAATAATTGTGTCAATGTTCTTACGGAATAATTCATCAGTGATAAGAACACAACGTGAATTTCGTCGACGATTTCACCACCGTCCGGCACCGATTGGTCGCACAATTCGACGCTTTGCCACACGCCTTGAAGCAACTGGCTCAACATTGGATAGACCTAAGTCTGGGAGACCAAGAACAGGCCGTTCAGCTGAAAATATCGATGCTGTGCGCGAAGATGTGGAAGAGTGTCCAGAAACATCAACGAGGCGACGTGCCACGCAATTGGGCATTTCCAGACGGACCCTGCAGCGTATTTTGGTGAAAGACTTAAAGATGTTCCCGTATAAAACTCAAATGACTCATCAGCTGCTGCCTGCTGACCACCGAGCTCGTCTAGATTACTGCCAGCGCGTCATAAACCTCAACCTTGAAGAGGATGATTTTCCTTCAAAATTGGTTATGAGTGACGAAGCGCATTTCCATCTCTCAGGGCATGTCAATAAGCAGAATACTCGGTTCTGGGGCACTGATAATCCGCGCATTATTCAAGAAACACCTCTACACCCACTAAAAGTTACTGTATGGTGTGGCATCTGTGTTGACAGAGTGATCGGACCCTATTTTTTCGAAGACGCTGGAGGCAATGCGATAACTGTCACTGGAGAACGCTACAGAACCATGTTACGAGAGTTTTTGATACCCAGTTTGGACGAATTGGGGCTGGAGCACATCTGGTTTCAACAAGACGGCGCTACGGCACACACAGCGCGCGACACTATGGACTTAGTGAGGGACGCTTTTCCAGGCCGAGTTATCTCTCGTTTTGGCGATTTGCCTTGGCCTGCAAGATCACCCGATCTGACCAGTCCAGACTTCTTTCTTTGGGGTTTTTTGAAATCTCGGGTGTATGTGAACAAGCCACAGACTCTCGCAGCTCTAAAAGAAAACATTCGTCAAGAAATAACGAACATATCGCAGGAAGTGTTACGGCAAGTTATGCAAAATGTCATAAATAGGGCTCAAATGTGTATCAACTCTGGAGGTCACCATTTAAAAGACATCATCTTTAAATCCTAATGGTACGAAATTTAATGGCACAAATATACATTTAAAAAAACCTAAATCTAGTTTTCTAATTTAGAAAAAATGTTATAGCTGAACCAAATAGGGTCTTTACTTTTGCGCCACCCAGTTACTGACAAGGACTTTCAAAATATTCCTTCGGAACTAACAATGGCTACTGAAAACTACGAATGTCATAAATTTGACAAGATTGTCCAGAACAGAATCCTCAATTAATTCTATGCAATAATAATTCAGTTACCGATCCATTTTCACAGGATTTTCAACCAAGTATACCAACAGTCAGTACACCAGTAAAAGGAGATGTTACAGTTACCCCTCTTTTACAAGAACAAGAAAAACGACATATCCCTAGTGTTGCAAATTTACATGAAAAAAGCCCAGCGTTTAAAATTATATCTAACAGTCAATTTGCACCATTTTTGACTATGCCTAAAACTCCTGAACGAAAGGGTAAAAGAAATACAGTGAGATTTCCATACGCCGTAACATCAGATAAGTACAGGGCTATGTTCAATGAACAAAAAGAGAAAAAAGAATCGGCGTTGAAGATGAAAGAAGAACGAAAGAGAATAAGGGAAGAAATTAAAATAAAAAAAGAAAACGAGAAAAAAGAAAATGTAAAGCCAAGAAAGAAAATGAAGGAAACTACAAATGCCTGCAAAATATGTGTAAAACCAACGAAAACGAGCAATCGTTTGTGTTGCGCTATGTGCTCTTCGATATTTCACGTTAAATGTGTACCATACAAACACCAACAACATGTACCGGAAGATATAACTATAGATCTTTATGTGTGCCATGTTTGTTATAGCGAAGTGAACAATAATGATGATGGCGATGATATAAGCTTAGACCGTACTGACGATGAAGATAATACCGTCGAAGACTTAGAGGCAAAGATGCTATATGATGTGTACCAAAGAAATAAATCCTAAAATTCGTAATGTGTTTCTAGCTTGGTATTTTTAAATAATTTACCTATTATTAATTTCTTCTAGGACCAAAAAGTTCCAAATAATAATATTACCTATGTGGTTTATTTTCTAAAGTTTTTAATTAACATAATTTTTTCATGATCTCCAATGATAAGGCTGATTTTAGTTTTTTAATAAATTATTTGCTAACCGTTTAGTTTTTAGTGATGTTTATGAACATTTTTATATTAACAGTTTACTTATAATAAAAAACAAAATGGTCTTATGGTGTTTTATTACTTGTTTAACTTTTATTTTTGCTATATTTATTGACTGTCCAATAACTGATATTGACTGTCCAATAATTATAAATTTTGTCCAATAACTATATTTTTTGTTCATATTTTTTATTATACTCATATTTAGCAATTATTTACAAGAGATTAGATTTTTAAATCATTCATATGATAGCTCATTTTATCTAGTTTCAAAATTTCTGTGTAATATCTGAATTGCTACAATAGCCGGCGAAAAAAAAATTATAACTATTTTATTCGCTTAATTGTCCAATGACTGTCAGTTTACCCTATGCTTAACAAGTCTTTTTGATAAGGTGAACATGACACGCTGTACACATAACGGTATGTTCTGTTATGTTCACCAATTCGATTTAACTAGATTAAGCATGATTTACTTTTTGAATCTTTCAACAATTAGGAGAATTCATCGTTTCTTTCTGATCTTTAAATATATATATGTATATATGTATGTATATAATATGTTGTATGTATGAATATAGTATATTTATTTTATACGATATTTATGTATGATCATTTAAAAGTACTTATTATTTCTGGATTGTTTCTATCTATTTTAGACGCCAACTATTCTATCTGTTTCTCTTCTCCTAAAGGTTGACAGGGAGAGAATGCTTTAGCATTAAGTCTACCTATTGTAGCTTTTGGCTCAATAAAATTAAATAAATAAATAAATAAATTAAGATAGTAATGTTGACAAAGTGTTTTGTCGTCACATATAGAACAAGACAATATCTTAGGGATAACGAGATTCTAGTTTCATGTACCAGACATTTTTATCGGTGTATATACACAGCATACATGCATAGGTATACATACACTATTTCTACCCCGCTTCCCCGCTCCCCCCTCTCCTAGTCTCTAAAAAAAGATGGCCGAACGCCAATGTGTCCCATAACGACGCGCTGTGTAAAAAATTATAAAAACAATTAAAATACGCACATTTTAAGTGAGAGAAGTGATTCGTGTGGTGTAAGTGACCAACCATCAAGATAAAGTGTACGAGCAGTAAAACCCGCGCAGGGAGATCTAGACACGTGTCTTTAAGGTAGGTATCCCTTTTATTCCTGTTCGTCCACCCCGATAAGACGCACGTACGTACATCGACCCTTACTCGGTGGTGGCCACTTCCTTCGAATCGAAGAACAACGAAGCTAAGCGCTCGACTTAAGAAAAGATACTCGTGAATACGAAGAGCAACAGAGAAGACATCTCTATTTACTAGAATGGACCAAGTCCCCCTTGAGGAGGCACCCTTAGTGGGATGTAGCCGTTGTGCACGCCGCAAGTACGCCCCGCATTTGATAGTATCTCTTGCTTATCGCCATCATCATCTGCGTAATAGATATCGTGTATTCATCAAGGACCACGAAGTTAGAGACGCTATTAGATAGGATCTAGGTCGCACTACGACGTGAAAAGCGTCGATGGTGCAACAGAGGCATTACTGCTGAATACATTTTCTGCACCCCTACCCTACGTGGGCACGACCCATTCCGGACTTAAAGAATACCCAACTGGCAATGACCAGATAAAAGCAACACGTGATACTGGGTACCCACAAAAATTCAAAAAAAATCAAAATATCTTTATTATCATAGGATATTTATAATATCTCTTAATAATAGTCACTTTGTTTTGTTTTGCACAAATGTTGACGTCAAATCGTTACTTACAGCTAAGTTTACGCCGCTTCCTAGGCGCAAGTGCAGAAGAAGCGGCAACAAACTGCACTGCACGTTTTCTCCAAAGACGTCAACTATCAAACTAAAAACTTAAAATTAGTTATATGGATGGACTGAGATTACATTGTTTGTTATGTCATAATTAAATTGAATTATAAGAATTACGAAATTTAAAATAATGTCAATTTGTAAATTTAGTACGAATATGTACCAATGTACCTAAATTATGACATGTCTAAGTATACAAACCTTTAAGAGGGACCCGCGCCAAGCTCAAGCTAGACCTTTTTGTCTTTAAGATAGTCATCGGTCCTATAATAAGCTTTCTTACAAAGTACTTTCTTTACATAAGCTTTGAATTTTCTGTTTGGCATATCAAGGACTGATTCTGGCAATTTATTATAAAAAGTATACACTTCCCCATAAAAGACTTACTGGCTGTATTCAGCCTGTAATACGGGCTAACTAAGTCATTCTTATTACGTAAATTTCTATCTGTAAAATCACTTACTTTATTGAACATGGAAATATTTTTCCTTACATAAGAGTACATTATATTTTCAAATATGAATAAGGAATATGCATGTAATACCAATCCGGCTCATATTTTTATTTTAACATTTCTATTAATACGTTACCACGCCTAGTTAATTATTTTTCTTACTGACTCTTATTTGGATTAGAAATAAATTATTGAAAATATGCAAATATTGCGCGGGAACTATTGACAAACAAAAGGGAAGTGACGACAAAGTTCACAAAAAGGAAATGACAAGTTCGGGTGCGTTCGGTAGGACTGTCCGCCCATGTAGTTTGATTATCGATGACATTCGAAATGTATGTACTTTTATGTAGAGGTTTAACAAACATCACTGGCTGATAATATCGAAAGTATCCAAAAAAGAAAAACATGCGTTGACAGCTTCTGTCACTAGCGGATATTGCAGACTTTGACGTCATATTTTAAAATGACATGTTTTAGTTGTTATAATCTACTTGCTATTTTTAATATTTATTTTCTACACCATATACATGTTTTTCGGCACTGATTTATTTTTTGCAGCTATTTCTCGACGAGGACTATCGATTAAAAATATAAAAAAAATGCATGCATATTCTCTATTGGAGAGCGGATAGTAACAAACCGATTCAGCCACCTCATCAATAGAAATGATTGCAGCACCATCACCCGCACAGTTAACATACAAGAATGCCAAAGACCTTGAGAAGTGGAGAAGAAATAGCTTGAACAGTTTAAAAGAAACAACCGGGCGCCAGCCTGACGTCAACCCACTTTGGGAATGTCGATGTAGCACAAGATGTTTGTGCTTATTCCTTTAGTTGCCTCTTACGACATCCACGGGAAGAGAGGGAGTGATTCTATTCTAGGCTGGGAACCACACGGCACACTAATTACCCAGCATAACCTAGAAAGAATCTTAAGACCACAGACATTTACAAATACAACATACTATATTTATGTAATTTATATACATAGTCAGTCCATGTATATATATAATATTTGTTCTCGATTCTTTATTTATACTTGTTATAACAATGTTTTAATTATTTTTATTTTTATTTGCAGATGGAACTATTGAAATATCTGGAAAGTCACTAAGTGTGGTATATGACCCTCCACATTTATTAAAGGGCATAATAAGTAATTTTGTGACCAAAAATATAATATACAACGTCCCTTTTAATTAAGTACGAATATTGTAAAGGCTGGTTCATGGAAGTAAGAAAAACGGTTTACAAGCAAAAAAAATAAAAAATCGGCAGGTCAGTTTTTTTTTTCACTATTTCTAACAAAATTATTAAATTAATTGCGACACCTCCTGTATGCGGACTACTAAAATTCATTCATAGTCGTAAACAATCATTGGCGCCGCCCATCGCATTCCATCTACCTCTCACTACGGCAGGTTGTGTATGATAGACAGAGACAAACGTATTTTAAAACTTCGAATGTCAGTGTTTTAAAATTTGTATTTGGGAGATTTCCTACAAATCCGGGACCGGGAGCAATGAACGGGAAAAATGTGTTTTCATGAACTGCATGATAAGTCTCATAGTTTTATTTCAATGTGGTTAACATTAATTTTTTTTTTTAATTTACCTAAATGTCTAGGTACTTAAATAAGTTTCTATTAATAAATACAGATACAGATACACTATCACGTCTTTATCCCTAACGGAGCAGACAGAGCCCAGGCCACTTTAAGCGTGATGGTGGGCATGAAGGTAAATCATAATAATGATGGGTTGCTAACCACATCGCCTATTGATATGATTCAGATTCTTGTCCATTCCCTCGATCGGCTTTCAAGATCTGCGGGGGAAGAGAAGCAGCTGGTAGGTACGTTCTGTTTTTTCTTGTCTCCCAGACCAGCATGGAAGAATTAATAAAAATAATGATTTATTTGTCGTACTCACTACCTGTTTTTAATTTGATTTAAAAGATTTATGGTAAAAGCAGCAGTTTTTCAAGTACGAGTACCTACCTACCTATCCTATATCCTATCCATACCTACCTAGGGGAATTTTCAAATCTTAATTGGCAACACTATCATGATTCCATCCTATTCATTCATGGTTCCACTGGGACCAAATCAGAAGTGCACTTTTTCAAGTAAAAAAAGAATGTTGAAAATCGGTTTTCTTTTGACGGTGAAATCGGTAAACATACATTAAAAAAATATGTAAACAGTCGATCATAGAACCTCTTCCTTTTTTGAAATCAGTTAAAATACCTATACCGATACTCAGTAAAATATACGGTGATCTGATCCTTGATTTCACTTTTCATACATTGCACATTGCATTTTATTCGGAGAAAAGTAAATACCTTATTTATATATTAATTTTTTTACACTGCTTTTCATAAACGTTGAGTAAATGATAATGACTAACTCCACAGAAGTCAACATAAAAGTTTATGGAAACAGCCTTGAGTATGTCAAGGAATATGTTTATCTAGGCCACTCAATGTCAAAGGAAATAAACAAAAGAATTGCTTGTGGTTGGAGCAAATACTGGTCTCTAAAAGAGATAATGAAAAACAAAGAAATAAGCATGCATATCAAGAAAAACACTTTTAACACATGTATTCTCCCTTTCTTGACATATGGGTGCAAAACCTGGGCCCTAACAGATAAACATAGAGAAAGATTGGCAACCTGCCAAAGTGCGATGGAAAGAAGTAGATATGCTCCGGATCGGGCTAAGTGACAAAAAAAAACTCCGAAATAAGGTCAAGAACTAAACTAGTAGACATACTGACACGGATAGACATCTCAAATGGAGCTGGACAGGTCATATGCTGAGGTGTAAACAAGAGAAATGGAGAAGCAAGTCACTCTTTGGTACCCACGGGATGGGATAAGGGGGCAGGGACGTCCAAAAACCCGGTGGAGAGATGACATCTGCCTGACCTTGGGGCCCTACTGGAGCAGAGTACCACAGGACAGGGCTCAATGTAAGGAGTTGGAGAAGGCCTATGCCAAGAGGCACACCGAGCTTAGGGACACCATTTAAATGTGTACTAACTTTGTAAATCTTATCATACCTATATATACGTTATTGCAAGTGTACCCTAAAGTTTGGGAATAAAGGCTATTATTATTATTATGACCCTTGTGTCTTGGAGGTTGGGACGGCCCCTTGTGTGGGACGCTACCGGTCAGTCAAAGGGTCTAAAGCAGGGACAGCCGCAGCTGCTGCAGAGACCCTCAAACGGCGCATATATAGTAGCCTCGGCAATAATTACTTATTTGAGCCGTTTGGGGTTGAAACTTTAGGGCCGTGGGGACCATCAGCACACAAAATATATAATACTGTCGCCCGGAAATTGACAGACGTCACACATGACCAAAGGGCTGGCCTCTATCTGGCTCAAAAGATTAGCATTGCCATACAACGTGGCAATGCTGCCAGCCTTCTGGGCACATTACCACAGGGCAGCGATTTGCCTGGTCTTTTTTATTTATAAGTAGTTTTAATTAAATAGTTTTAGTTAGTTATTTCTTCTTTTTGTTGTTAATTCATTTGTTAATCTTCTTTCTAAATAAAACTTTAATTTTATTATTATTAAATGATACTTGATTTTCTTTTAATTTTTTATTTATTTATCAAATCACAGTATGAATAATGAAAATCATTTTTGAAGTAAAAAAAAAAGTTATACTAATTAACGTAATAAAGTAAATAAAACATCTAAACACATTGACAACACTCAGTGTTTTTACATAGTTCGGACATAATAAGTTTATATTGCCTTGTGTTTATCAACAATTTTATAAACCCTGACATGGAAGACATGCAAGACAAGACTCAAGTAACAATCATATAGAACACTAATAAATATAAATGTCACTTTCAAGAGACAAATCACCTAAGTTAGGTAGCAGACTGCGGACCCTGGGCTCTGTAGCGTAACAACTGCAGATACAACCGGGAATACGCTCGGATGATGATGATGATGTCAATTTCAAGAGACAATATTCAACAAATCACATTTTATATCATAGTGAAAGCTTAATTTATAATTTTTCTAGCTGAACCGGTTCATTCTAGATTTTTTTCCCATATTACCTCTTCATGTAAACCTACCCTGAACTTTCACAAATATTTAAAAAACAAAATTAGTCAAATCGGTCCAGCCGTTCTCACATTTTAGTGAGACTAACGAACAGCAATTAATTTTTATATATACATATAGATATCTTGCAGTGACGCAACATTAGCTTCTGGGCACATATTACAGAGATGTAATTTTTTTCACCAGTCCAATATACAATCCAATACTATTTCAGTCAACAAGAGTCCAACCAATTATGTATTATCAACCATCTCAATACACCTCCGAATTGAAACACGACAGCAGCTCTATTTCAATGTGAAGACTTCAACGGCAGAAGTGACTAAAGTAGGGTTACTACACACTTATTCGGACTGGCATTGTCAGTTTGGCAGTATTTCTCGAACCACAAAGCTGACCCAAAACAATTTTATTGGCTTCTAACAAGAACAGTCATCTACATTTACCTTACGAGACGTTGGAACAGTTGGTCATGCAATTGAAATGGAACTGGGTTGGGCTCCTGACTCAACGGAGTGATGGCAGGTGGAGCAAGGTTTTAAATTAATTTAAAATGATTGATATTGAAATGAGTTTAAATAAAGTCATTTAACAGGTTTCAAACTTAAATGTTAACCATCATACCTATTCTTGTTGTAAATTTTAGTTGAAATACCACAAAAAATCAACTTATCAAATGCTGTGGTAACCTCGACCACCTGTTATGTTATCGAATTTCATCACCAAAATTAACCAGATTTCTTCACAAACCTACGTGGAGACCAGAAGCAGGATTATATGATAAAGGCTTCGTAACGTACAAAATGGCACTAATTTCATTGAAAAAGCAATGTTTCCTCCTATGCAACGTACAAAGCAACAGAACCAAGACAGACAAAGATCCTAAATCGAAATTGTAGATGCCCGTGTACTTAGGACATCTGCAACAAATATTCACGTACTAAATGTACAATAAAGATAAGAGCAAAGAGCACATAATTAAAAATAAATGGCTAATAAGGTAAATTATTGTAAACAATAAACAACAACCCCATTAGGTACCCCAGCTTATTATTTCGTTTTCTTCGGCACTTCTGCAGCTTGCTCGCTGTCAAGATGACATGATGACGTTTTGGAAATGTTGCCATAAGATATTATTATATATTGAAAAAATTGCTTTCCGAAGAAAGCAAATCTGGGGCACTGGTATGACTCTCCATTGATTCAGAGTAACATATATACCTACTACTACTACAAACGAAACAATTTATCTGTACACACGTCGATGTGTGAGTTTTATACTTAGGGTCGCACCGCAGAATTATTTTAATACTCACCTACTAACGAGTTCAACATATTTACGATTATATTTTTCCATACCGGAAGATTTGCGAACACTATGACGTAAAAAATATTCTGTTTTATATGTATTAAATGTTACAGGAAAGTCGGAAACAGCTACATAATATCACTTTACAAATATTTTTCATTATGTCCATTGTCCATTTCACCATTAGTTCACTTTACTGATTATTATTGAGTCATTTATAATGTAACGCACTTATTTCACTAATTCACTATTGTAATATAGTAATTTGCATATTCGGCGCAAAACTATACGGTAATTATATGAATAAATTCAATAAAAATGTTTATCATGCTTATACGAACAGCATGTCAAGTTGTCATTGTCAACAATGGCATTTAGCACTGATTACCTGTGAGCGAGGCCTTCTCGCTCTTGTGTATCTCCCGCCAATGCGAGATAGCGAGAAGGGTATATATATCAAGATGGTTGCTGGGTAATAACGTGAAATTATATTGTTGCTTTGCTTACCTGTTTTCATCATTTGGAAATGTATGAAATATACGTTCTTTAGAGTATTGGGTGGATAAACAATTATTATACGCGCACATTCTCACCATGATGGTTACTATTGGTTGACAGTTCTCAAGACAACACACGTCGCGTTTTGCGTGCGGCTAGTAATTAAACCCTGGTTTGGAGCCGTCAAAGCTCACAAAGTGCGGGGGAGAGGTGCGGGGACGCCAATTTGCGGGAGACGCTGTGAGAGACCATTCTGTTTGACTCTTATGTATTCTGTGTCTGGGGGTTACTCCATAAAATAATACGGTAGTCGTACGATAGTGACGTCCTATTTCTTCGTCAAACCAAATTAGACTTTATCTGAAATGCGGATACGCAGTAATGTACGTCTTACGTACCGCTTTTAGAGGAGTCACTAAGCCTACAGCTCATCTGTATGGCTAAGTTGGTTGGTTGGTTGGTTGGATTTGTCGACTCTTCGTAAACACCTGTATACATTACAACTAAAAAAAAAATACTCTTCTCTCACTCGCGAAGTTGGTGTTTGTAAAAAACATTTTGGCAATAAATACAAGTATGGGAAACCCAAAGGAAATGGGTCCTAGTTGTCAAAAAACATCTCGAATTTCCCATAGTTGTATTTATTGCCAAAAATGTTTTTTACAAACACCAACTTCGCGAGTGAGAGAAGAGTATTTATTAAAACTATTACACGCTACTATTTTCTAATACTTACTAAATGCACTTTGCTTTTATACACTAATCAAAATTAAAGTTTCGTAAGTAGTTATGATCTGAAAAAAATAGAATCTTAATTAAATACGGCGATGAAGATTAATATGTTACCACAGCAGTGTTATCTTACATCCGAAGTTTTTATCTGTCACATATAAGACGAAAAAAAAAATATAAAAACTGAATATAACAAAAAGACGTTTATAAAAGTATAAAAACACGTAGAAGTCATTATGTAAATATGTATATAACTGTAAACTTTGAATTGCGATTAAATTTGAACGGTCACGCAGAGTAGTTCCTTATGAATCATCGGGTAAGTCGGTTGTCATTGTACATATCATCAGCATGAACTCCAATCGACTCACAAAGCAGCTGTTACGTGACTTCATTCACAATTTAATCTAATCCAAATAACAAAGGAATGTTTAAATGGTTAAGTAATAATGCCTGCCTATGAAAAAGATCTAAATGTGCGACATATGCATATAAATGTAACAGTTTTTGATCTGATCCTTCACGATAGCAAGTGGGTTCAAAATGCAGTGAACACAATCTTGAATATTTAGAAGGAGTCCATTCTCCACGTCTGATATTCTTGACCCATTTTTCTTTCAAAATTTTATCCTTTGGGAACCTGCAATAAAAACAAAATACAATATACCTAATGTGGTACACCTAAAATAGAATACTTATGTATTATAAAATAGTTATATCGTTCATTAAATTCGTTACAGAATGGGGAAATAAGTACCTATAAACTTATCGATAGCAACCTATTTAGGTGCAGCACTACGATTAAATTTCAAGATTTTCAAGGGTACCTATTTCAGTTGTCAAAAATGGTACAGTCAATGAATACAAACATAAAATTGAGGTCATTTTACTAATAAAGAATTCGAAACTTTGTTACGCCAATTACCAACGAATACAACTACAAGTCAACATGCTTTTTTACTCGAATTAAGCCTTAATATCATTTTCTTCCTCGAATGTATTTAATACGACTTACCGATGGAAGGATATTTTTTGTCCTGTTTCGCTCAAAATACCTTGTTGGCTGAAACAACCGGGAGCAGAACACGGGATAGGCATCTTAGCACTTGTTTCCACACGAACAGTAACGATACAACAACTTGAAGTTTTTGTTAAAAACACAATTGAGTCGCATACGTCCAGCCGGCACCGTGAGTACTTCAACCGGTCGGCTGACGGCGCGTGGCATTTCAAGATGGCGATGCACTCTAGCGCTATCTCTCTTCGTTCATATGAGCCGGGCAAATTAGTGCAAGTAGAGCAGATATAGTTATTCTTCTGCTATTTTTATGAGGCGTCTAGAGTTCTGAGGTCTAGAGATACTATGTTTATGAGTACACCCGAGCCCTCATGTCAATATCATCTAAATGCCAAATGATTCTTGGGGCCACAGACCTACCACTACTAGACCTGCATAGTGCGTGGCCACTTTCGTGCATCTCTTTCTATCTTTGATTGTTGCCTCCACCCATATTTTGCACACGTCACAGAACACACTATGGCTACTAACTTAATATAAGCTCAAATCAAACCCTAAATCACCTTTTAAATAATAAAATCCCTAAAATTAATAACTTTCTTCGATCGTTTTGTGGTTTGTTAGGCCCAGATTTTGACCAGTAGGCCAGCTAGCAGCCACGCCGATAGAGACAATAAACATATCAGTGTTTCTTTCACACTCGCGTTGTACTGTATTTGACAGTCTCTTTCTAGCAATATCGTTGCAAGTCTAGTAGTGATAGGTCTGTGCTTGGGGCACTGTACTATTTTTGTCTTTTGTTGGTAGTAGTGTTTAGTTTTTTAAGATACCTACTAAGCTCTTGTAAGTTGCAAGAAATCGGATGCGGAAGTAAGATGAGTTATTAGTGAATCTAAATCATGGAAATATAATTTGTTTGTTTGTCTATACTTCCATGGTCTAAATCTGAGATAAGGGATATAAATGGTCTCAATCCATCTATGAGCACGGAAGAATAGACAAACGAAGTACTTAGGTACCTAGCCTAGGTACCTACATTTAATGCCACCTCTACACGTGTGTTCACGACATAAAAACCCAATATACGGCGTTTGGTGATCAAAAGGTTTCCTTTGGCAGGGTGAACCTTCTGAAATCTAAGACCATTTTATGAAGGGGAGCCATTTTGAATTTTTGATCAGTGGGGGGTTATGACGTAATCAATATTTTGTATGGAACTAAAAATTTTTTTTTCTTTAACTAATTGTGTGGGGTATCAAATGAAAGGGCTTTATGAGCGGATTCTAAAAATATACTACATCATTACACATCAGTCACCTGTTTTCTGAAAAAACAAAAACATTTTCAAAACATACCAAGTTTGGGCTCCTGCAGGTAGAAAACGTCTGAAAGAATTTTTATAAAACATACGCCATATATCTACATCATGACGGATCGAGCTCCACATGACGAAGTCCTCCTTACTCTGCTGGCTGAGGTAGAGAATATGGTAAATAGTCGTCCACTGACGCACGTGTCGGTTGACCCAGGTAGTCAAGAAACGCTGACTCCAAATCATTTTCTTCTTGGCAGCTCGTCCAATTTACCTATTATGGGTTCTTTCGATGACAAAGATCTGAAGCTTCGCAAGTATTGGCGCAAAGCTCAACGTTTAGCTGATATGTTTTGGCGCAGGTGGGTTAAAGAGGTTCTGCCAGACTTGCTGCCGAGAAGAAAATGGAACCTGGAGACACCGCCTTTACAGGTCGGAGATTTAGTAGTGGTTGTCGATCCTGACAGCCCTCGGAACACTTGGCCCAGGGGTTTAATACTGCAAGTGTACCCAGGTAAAGATGGCAGAGTCAGGGTCGTGAACGTGAAGACCAAGACCGGTGTGTGGAAACGGTCGGCGGCACGCGTCGCTCGTGTTCCCATTAGTGATGAGTGCTGTGCCAGCACTGGGGTGGGGAGTGTAAGCGACGCGCTCAATTAGTTCTTTAATATTTTTAATGTAGGTACTAGAAATAAACGGGCGTGTGGCACTGGCAGATGTCACCGAGAATGTGACACTCACATGTAATGTTTTTATGAAAAATAATCTTCATTCAGCCTTTTTGTCTTTCAAAACGTTTCGAATGTCAATTTTTTTTTCTGTCTTATTGTCAATTGTTTTTGTAATAAAGAAGTACTCCGTTGTCCGAAAATATTGTAAAAAACAGGAAAAGTTCCTAAATATATGGTTTTTATCGGCGTCCCGGTGTTTTTTCTCGCCTCTAGCCTAATATCAACTACAGGGGGCGTCCATAAATTACGTAAGATGTTTAAGGGCGGGAGGGGGTCGAGTCAAATCTCATCTAATCTTACGTTGGAGACAGGGGGGTTTCGGCAAATATCACGCAAATTTTTTTCTGATTGAAAAAAAAAAAAATTAAAATTTAAAAGAAAATTTAAAAAAGCTTTATGGACGCCCCCTAACTTGTTAGGATAAAGAAGAAAATCAACTAAACTAAAGATAGGCTATAAAGGACTTGTATACAGGGCCGTAAAATTATTTAAAAAAAAACGATTAAAAGTACCTTTGATTGTAACTTATTAGGATTAGGTTAGGTTAGGAATAAGGAACAAAATTAAAGATAGGCTCTAAAGGACTTGTATCCAGGGCCGGAAAATTATCTAAAAAAAAATATTTAAAAATTTCAATGACGTGGGTGGCGTTAGTTCGCTGAAACTACGAAGACCATAAATTTTGTATGGAGTATGCGTCGTTTTTCATGGCGACCAAGATGGTGGCTATTACTATCTCATTCTCTCAGTCGAGTTACTCTTTCGTTTGAAAAAAAAAAGATGCTCGTTTCGTCATGTTGTCGTTCGTGTTCGCCATCTTGTTTTCTATCCTAACACTGTGAGAAATTGAAAAGTGTATTTTTGCAATTAAATTCAGTAAATTAGTGATACAGTGGTGTAATTGTGTAAAAGTGACTTACCTAGATCTATTAAATGCCTCTACTAAAAACTAAAAACTTTACAAATATCTGGTAATAATAAACCAATCGAGTAGGTAACAAGAAAAGAATATTTATGGCAAAAGCGCGATAAGCAAGCAGTGAAAAAGTAATAATATTTATGTTTTTATTTGCATTTTATGTCGTTCAAAATCGTAATTAAATAGTTATAAAAGTATTTTCGTTTTTTTTTTTTAGTCCTCATTTATGTGTATAAGTAAGTAAAATATATATAATATATGAAAGACTAGGGAGGACCCTTGCATCATCCTGTAGTATCGATATCGATAAAAATATTGAATATACTTGTATCGATGTCGATACAATCTAAATAAGCGTCAAGCTCTAACAAGTCAGGTTTGACGTTTTTTTACTTAATTTTGGTATTGATAAGACCAGCAAGTAGAGTTAAATTTTTTTTAAGGAGTCCCGTCTCTTAGAAACGTAGTGATTATATTCTCTTTGGGTGGCGTGTTCTTGATTATTTTTGAACTGTGATTCCTATATAGTTTGTGTTTTGTACCTACTTAGGTTTATTCAATTCAGTATAGTTTAAGAATCACCTTTTACGACAAAGAAAAAGTAAATCTAACGTTTGCAACGATACAAGTGCACTGCTAGTGCTATATAACAAGAAACATGTTTGTAGATTTGAGAACGGGATCTCAAGAGAACGGACAGTCACTGACCTATCCATGACCTATCGAATCAGATAAAACATATGCCAAAGAACAATAACCATAGCTAGATGCAAAGAACAATACAATAACCGTCAAATGCATCAGGTCCGCTGCAAATCTGTGTTTTCAACGTATCCAGACAGTTCCTGGCAGATGTGTCAGCGTTCGTGGTTACAGCTCTGAAAAAGATGTAGCGCGTCTTTGAAGATGAAGAGGAGCTGCCTCACTCCCAGCGAACTTTCGGTGACAGACAACGCAGCAGCAATCAGATATGGAGGGTGAAGAGAAGTTTGACTGTAAGTTTTATATGGTTTCATTGTAACAGTAAGCTAGCTTTTCGTGTTCTGTATACCTTTCATAATAAAGACAGGCCTCAGATTCTCATCACATCAGACTCAATCAGTCTACTCATGGGACTCTTTATTGCTTCTCATCTAATATACAACGTGGAAGGAACATACCCATAATATATCGAACCACGGTCCATGCTAGATCATTATTGTATAATGAAATTAAAATAAAAGCCAAAGAACAAAAATAAATATCGACATTTCTATACAAAAGTGGGCGGCCGCCCAGTCGATTTGTATGGGAATGTCGATTTTTTTTTTGGTTTTTCGACTGATATTTTAATTTCATTTTACTTTAGTCATCTAGCATAGCCAGTGGTTCGATTTATTACGGGTATGTCCTATATGATGAGGTGGCATAATGGTCAACACGCTAGTCTGTCAATCTGGAGATTCTGGGTTTGATCCCCAGCCAGGGCAAGTTAGAAAATGGCCTTTTTGTCATTGTCCTGGGTCATGTTCACTGTCATTGTTTATTTGTATGTTTTTTTCATAAAATATAGTATTGTCACAGAATAAATAATACTAACGTACAGAAGTCTCACTTAGCAAAAAATTCAAAGAAATATCTAGTCTATGTGGCTAGCGATATGGTTTAATTTAGCTCACGTCAAAACTCAGCACCTTTTCACATAGATACCTAGACTTCATTGCAAGCCCATTTCATTCTTATGACTCTGGAAAAACGATTTGGAACTGAATTCGGAATGAAAAACAACAAGCCTGGAACACCCTAGGAACATGTCGGCAAGGGAAGCCATCCCAGAGTGGAATCCACGGTACTCACGCCGACAACTCACACTTCCAAGGGTAAAGCTCAAAAAAATGATAGGCTTACTAACAGGGCATTGTACTCTAAACAAACATCTATTTATTATAGGCATAACCGACAGCCCCGTATGCAGAGGCTGCATGGAGGCAGAAGAAACAGCAAAGCACGTGATACTGCAGTGTCCGTGCGTTGCATCAACAAGAGAGGAGTACCTGGGATCTCCAAGTACGCTGACGGACGCGTGCAGCTTACCCTCTGCATTGCTCCGCTTCCTCGACGAGTTGGGCTGGCTCGAGTGACAACGAAAAACAGCCCGCAAAAGGGGAGACACAGAAAAATGTCGATGCCTCCCTCACGTGCAAGGGGCCTAAAAGAAGAGCCTAGGCGCGGAAAATGCCCACAGAACCAGGTGAACCAGGTGAACACAAGTTTAAACTAACTTTGGTGCTACCTAGCTCAATCAGTCAGTGTGATTTTTCCCTATACAACGTGGAAGGGACATACCCGTAATAAATCGAACCACGGTCTCTACTAGATCATTATAGTACAATTAATTAAAATAATAGTCAATAACAAAAAAAATTCAGCATTTCCATACAAAAGTGTGCAGCACCCGGGCGATTTGTATGGGACTGCCGAATTTTTTTTTGTTCTTTTATTGACTGTTATTTTATTTTCGTTATAGTTTAGTGATCTAGTATAGCTCCTGGTTCAATTTATTACGGGTATGTCCCTTCCACGTTGTATATTTACTATAGTTTTATGTGTATTACTATAGTCTCCCCCACTAAATCTCAGGGAGAGTGGATGCCTGAAAAACAACATTGCTTCGAACCTTGGTTCATGGTAACACATGCAAAGGCACTCCTTTGCCAAAAAGCATTTAGGTTTCAAGAGCATAGTTCTATAGAGAATAAGCGGTAAGAAACTGTACTTAATTTGGCTTTAATTGACTTTTTATTTATTTATTTTTTATTCTATCTTTTCAAGAGAAGTCAGTCACAGGTTGCAGGATCTTAACACTTCGCCTGCTGAAAACGCACCGTATGTGTTTTCATTCTTCGCAAAACACTCGGTGCATTTTTCAGCTACTTTACTTTTTGACTATGTTTATATGGGAAACTCTGATTCTGTCTTGGGTAAGGGGACTCTTAAGCAGTGTATATCAAATAGCTTTTTTTGTCTACAGGATGTGTGTCAAACCTCAGAATCAGTCTACGGTCTACATGCTTCAACTACAGAAAGAGTCTACCTACATGCTTCAGCATTGAACATAGGGAACTGAGACTAGTGGGAGACATTGTATGTCACTAGATTAATACTCAAAAATGTATGTAAGCGTCACAAGTGTGGGATTTGACGAAGAAGCATTGTTACTCAAGTTGGAACAACATCATGTACGTCAAGTAGTGCTTTGTTTTCTTTACACTCGGGCTACATTATATTGGCACCGACACAAGAAGCAGTTTAATAACGACTTACGAGGCGCGACCGCTCCAACCAGCGCGAGACGCCGGCGCGCCTATTATCTTATGATATTGAAAAAAGTTTATAATTCCTTGTTATTAAACTGCTTATCGCGTTGCTGCAGTGTAGTGCGCGCCTTATTCTTATTTGTAGAGCTGGGTTAAATTACAATTGATTTAAGAGTTCCGACTGTGTTTATTCCCGTTTGATTGGATAAGTTTCTATGCCGGGCAGAAATCAGATATAAATTTTCTTCCTTAAGACGATACACTGAGTCTGGTGCTGCCCCCATTTGAAAAAATAATTTGTAAGGAAACGGAGATATCATTAAATATTTTGAGTTAGTAAAACCTAGATAACCCTTCAAACTATTTTATGAACCACTGTTTACAGTTTAAAGTGAGAATGTTAAGCTTTAGTTTGCATTTTTGCGAAAAACGGCCACTTTTGGCAAAAATACAAACAGTTTAAATTGAGAATGTTTTAAGCTAAAGCTTAACATTCTCACTTTAAACTGTAAACAGTGGTTTATAAAATAGTTTGAAGGGTTATCTAGGTTTTAGTAGCTTAAAATTTTAAATGATATCTTGGTTTCCTTACAAATTATTTATTTCAAATGGGGGCAGCACTGGACTCGGTGTATCGTCTTAATATATCAAAATAGCCATTCAAAAGAATGGGAAGTAACTTTGGGATTATCTTACTCTATAGAGGCATTTTCTTCATGTTAGTGTGTCCATGTTCATATGATATACATACAGGCATGGTCGCCGCCAGGATTACTTTCAGGGAGGGAAATCAACATCTGCACATTATTCTATTGACTAATATAAAATACATATATTTAGTATTATACATGTATGTATACAAAGTAGATGAACCTAGACACCTTCAGTTTTTATTTAAACAGTAACTTAATAAAAAAAAAACAAAAATCTATGTGGCAAGGTTCCTGATTTCCATTTTCATTTGGAAGCTCACTATTTAGAACTTAAATGTCTGTTCTAACTTAAGGCTGCACCTGAATTTTCCGGGGACCAGTGCTGCCCCCATTTAAAATAAATTATTTCAAAGAAAACGGAGACATCATTTAAAATCTTGCTACTACCAAGCCGATAACCTTTAAAAGTATCTTATGAACTACTGTTTACAGTTTGAAGTGAGAACGTTAAGCTTTACTACGCACATTTGCGAAAAACGGCCACTTTTGGCTAATGTGCGTAGGCTTAACGGTCTCATCATCACGGCCAAAAGTGGCCTAGGGTAAAATTTTAAATAATGTCCGTTTTCTTTGAAATGATTTATTTTAAATGGGGGCAGCACTGGACCCCGGAAAAAATAAGGAATGAATGTTTGTTCCTACAGTTACTTGGTTGTATGGCATGAAGCGTTAGCGAGGGCGATGGAGTGTACGTGTCCACTCTCGTTAAGTTACAGTCGGAGCTGTGTGAGCACGGAGTGTGACAGCTCTGACAGCTGCCATGTAGAATGCGTTGCTTGCGAGCTCGTGCAGCAGATTGAGATTCTGTCGTCGTTTGTACATCCAGCCCAGTGGGCAGCACTGCAAAAACATTAGCCGTCTTGCTACCAAAAAAGATCTGTTGAGAAAAAATGATACCAAACAAGACACACTCGTTTCAGCAAGAAAAGTTCCGGAACGAGTGCGTATTATTTCTGGTATCATTTTTGCTCAACAGATGTAAATCTTTTTTTTAGTGAGACGGTACCTATCTAATTAGAAAAAAAGTAATGCGGGCTTTCGTTGTTGGAATCTTTGAAGCCTTTATCACAGTAACAAGATTTGGAAAAGAACTATATTCAAGTGATTTAAATCAAAACTTTGCATAGCTTGCGAGTAGGAGTCGCTCACACAGAGACGTGAGCATGTTTCTTTAATAAACTACTATTGTCTAACAAAAGTTTAAAGTTTGAAATGTATTACAAAAAGCCGGTCATGTCAGGAACTAAGGAAATCCCCTCTAAATCCTCCCTAAAAATGGAATGATGTTCATTTTCTCATTCTAGTTGAGTAATTTCTGTCATAAAATAATTTTGAAGCTGTACATGACAAAAGTTGCACACTGCAGCGCAGGCCAGCAGCAGGATTTGTATCTGATTCGACGGCGATGTTTTGTGAATGTTTGTCCCTACAGTTATTTGGTTGTATGTCATGGTGCGTGAGCGAGGGCGATGCAGTGTACGTGGCCGGGTACAGTCGGGGCTGAGTGAGCACGGAGTGTGACAGCACTGACAGCTGCCATGTAGACTGCGTTGCTTGCGAGCTCGTGCAGCAGATTGAGATTCATTCGTGGTTGGTACATGGAAAATTTAAAATTATTTGTACAAAAAAACACGAAAAGTTGTAAAACGTATATTTAAGCTCCTGATTCGTCCTGGTTATCCTGATTCGTCTTTAGCTTGGGTCTAATTCTAATTCTAAATCTTCAGGAAGATATACTAAAGAGGTGTCTGTTGAAATATTGTTATTATAGTTTTGTGTTATAATTCTTCACTTAAAATTTTTGATGTTGGTCGTATTTTCCCATCCTCTGTATGTATGTCCATCCAGTATCACCGTTCCAAATTTCGTTGGTTCTTATTGGTTATTGACCAAAACCTGCAGAAACATACAGAGTTGCATTTCAGGTGGAATCATAAGCGCTTGTCTTTTTAACCGCCTTCAAAAAAGGAGGAGGTTATCAATTCGACTGTATTTTTATTTTAACCGACTTCAAAAAAGGAGGTTAGCAATTCTTGTTTATTATTTTTTACCGACTTAAAAAAAGCTCCTCCTTTTTTTAAGTTATCAATTCAACTGTTTTTTTTTAATTTTTTTTATGTATGTTTGTTACGCGATATTATCACCAATTGTGAACCGATTTTGATGATTCTTTTTTTATTTGAAAGCCTTTACTACCAAGTTGGTCCCATAATTTGGTAAGGATATGATGAAGAACTTTGGAGATATGAAAGAAACTCCTAAAAAAATGGAGACTTGTTATTTTTGTTAAAATTTAATTATGTCACTTACTTTTTTGTTACATTTTTTATATTTTTGTTGCAAATTTAGTAATGTTTCGTTTAATATGGAGATCCTGTTCCATTTAATGTATACAATTAAATTTTGACCATCTATTTTTGACCGACTAGACTCGTCCGATTGGTACCTACTAATGTTTTTCAGATGTGGGTCCTTGGTACTTAGGTAGTGAGATATTTGATGTTTTAAACAAAAAATAACATCGTGCACTGTTCTAGTACTTAAAAACTTTTTAGTGCAAAAAATTTAAAAAAAGTGACTTCAAACAAAGTAAAGAAAATGGAAAAATAAATCGCTGATGAAATGATGTCTTCCTATCTAAAAAATATGTTTTGAAAGCGAAAAAACCTTTATTTTTTACACCTATTAATGAATAATTTTGTTATTGTGAATTTAAGGATAATGGGAACCTTCAATTTATGACATAAGTGAATGTAAGGAAATCCTACGATTGTTGTGTGTTTAGTAAGGTATGTCTGTCGAATTCCGCCTACCTAACGTATAATCTCCCTTGTCTGTGTAATTATGAAGATAATAAATAAAAGACTATGTGATTCAAAACTTTGTTTAATGCTTAATTAAATAAACATACAATATTAAAAACATATATAGCACAAACCCAAAAAATCAACAATATATAACACAGAGCTTTCGGCGAAATTAACCTACTTCGGCTTAATTTCGCCTGCCTTACATTTTTTGTAATCTTTTCTTCCTAATCATAATCTATTTTTTTTATTAATCACAAATAGAATCAGTCATCATAGTACTTTCATTATAATCAGTCTTTAAATTTTTTTATACGTTTTTTACAGTTTGATCTATGACTAACTAATATACTTAATAACTAAGGTAATAACGTTAACCCGTATAATTTACCCATGGCACATGATAGAAGATCAATAAAACTGTCTTAGAATATACTATTTGAATAAAAAACATTTCTATAAAAAAATCTGTGGTAGGCGTTATTCAACTCAGTCGGGGTAATTACGCCCATGAAATTTCTAATGTTTAATATCATACTACCTAAAGGAGATCAACAATACAAGACATTAATTAAATATAGGTACATATTATAAAATAATTTTTAGTCACAGCCATCAGGACAATTAAAGACATCCAAGTCTTTTTTAGTCAACCCTACGCATTCCTCATGGTACCATTTTTGGCAATTTACACATGGTCTCATATCTGCAATACGATCCTCATGACAAGCATAGCAGTACCAGTTATCTTTATTCTCTTTACCTTTTTGTTTACTTTTTTCATCTGTGTACCTATTTTTGGTTCTTGTGTTATGTCCTTTTACTTTTTGATTCTTTCTTGTCCTACTATGTTTTTGTTCTTCTGCTCCCATTTTCTTTTTAGTATTGACATCTTTTCCTTTTTCATCTCTTTCCTTGCTTTTTTTAATTTTGTAATTTGTTTTGGTTTTTAGAGTGTTTTCTTTCTTTAAATCTTTGGCATCGTTAAATAGATCTTTTGAAACTCTTTGGCCTTTATAATTTAAAGCCTTACGGCGAGGTCTCTTTTTCGTGACTGCATAATTCGTGGTAGGCATAAATAGTTCAAATTGAGATTTTTTCGATAACTTTGCCAACGGAACATTATCCTCCAATTCACTGTCTGATGTATAAAGTGGAGGTTGATGTATCAGTGGTCTTGTAATGAAACGGCTCATAATTTCCGAAACATCCTCTTCATCAGATGTATCTGTAGAACTGCATGAGAACGTTTTTGCAGGTCGGGAAGTACTTGTGGAAGGTCTAACTATTGGTGACCCCAACATAGCTGTTTGGGTAGGTCGAACAGTAAGGACGCTAGGTGGAGTAACTTTTTGTGATACAGGCTTTGTTGTAGTTACTATTGACCTAGGTTGCTCAGGCATCGTTCGTGGTGGGGTAAATACTTTGGGTGGTAACGTTTTCAATAAAGCGGCATCATCAGAAGCATCTTCACAAAATGTCTCGTCTGAGGACGAACTATAACACACAAGCCTCTTTGTACAATGCAAGCCTGTTTCAAATGAGGCCGCCGACGTGGATGGAATATTTTCTGCTACATTTTCAGACATTTGCAGCTCTTCAAAGTCAATTGCTATTGGTGAAGAAGCGTGAGATTCAACTTCGTCTTCGTTTTGAGGTACCTGCTGTTCAGTTAAAACGGATGGTGCAAATGCAGTTTCAGGTAAAATATCTGGATTGAAAGGGTACAATCCTGTATCTCGAAAGCCGCGTGTGATGTTGTCATGTGACATGCATTTAGACCAAATTTTTGATAAAATCTTATTGAACTCGGGGCGCGTCAATTTTTGAGCATGGGTATTGTAAAAATGTTGCAAGACCTCTTGGTCCCAGTAAGTCTCAAAAGGTTTATAACACGACTTATCAAGAGGTTGCAACTCGTGCGTGGTATTAGACGGAAGACAGTATAAAGTGATCCCAAGTATGTCAGCTTCTTCGGCAATTCTGAAATCTAAGTGACATTTTGCCCCGTCGAAGACCAAGAGGCAGTTTCCCGCAGTCTTATGTTTAGCGAAATGTCTCAAGAATTCAATGAACAATTCTGTCATCATGCTACCTTTTGGTGCCATCCTTACAATTGTGCCTGGTGGTAGATTTTTTTCAAACTCAAGATTTCTTCTAACTCCTTTAAATAGTATCATAGGTGGTATTGGGTTCCCCACGGCATTTGCACAGCCCACAATTGTGACGTTTTCACCATGTTCTGATGCTTGAATGTGAACTCTCTTTGCTCCTTTTTTTGTAATAACGGTTGGTTGTTTATGTATTGTTAAGCGGCACCCCTTTTCGTCCATATTATACAGTCTCTCGGGATTGTAGTGTATACCAAGTTCATCGTATAGCTTTTTAATTTCTTTGAAATGATGTTATACTATGGATTTGTTTAGTTTTTGGCCCCTAGGTTGATTTAAAAATTGGGCTTTACGTTTTGCTACTTCACTATTTCTTCTCAAAAACAGCTTAACCCTTAATAGCCTGAATTTATTAATTTTAATAAAAAAAATATAAGCCTGTTCTATCTATGCCACAGATTATGGGAAAAATAATAAAAAAAATCATACTTAATTTTTTAATAGTTTATTTGTAAAAAAAACATAGGTATCATTTTTGATACTTTAGGCATGTGGGACTTAAAAATATCATTATATAATTTTGACACTTAGGCATAAAATAGGGCAAAACACTGGTTTTTTTTATTGTCACATAACGACACCTTACATTTACTGCACATCCATGATGTCAGCTTCCGACAATTCAGGTATTTACATTTATTTCTTTTTTCTGTAGACACCTTTTCATGTCCAATTCCGTCCTGCCGTATGTCTTTCGAGGGTACGACTTGAGCACCAGCTCGTGGTCTTTTGGAGCTTGATTCAATTTCTTCAAAACTACGATTATTGCTCGGTCGTCCTCTTTTCACATCTGGTCGACTCTGGTACCGACACAACGAATCAGCCAGCTCTGTTCTAAACTCTGCCAATTTCATCAACTCTTTGAGGTTTTCCTATTTTGGTATTAATTTTTTTGTAAAGTACCCACGAATTTATTACTGTCATATCCAAAAGATGGTAAAACAGCCTCATAGTCCATTTCTTGGATTTTATTCGAATGCGGAATCTCCCAATGAAGCTGTCCATGAGGTCGACGCCACCCATATGAGCATTATATTCTTTTATGTTTCATGGACATTCGACATCAACATTTTTTTTCAATTTCTTGTCGTACCTTGCGATTTTTTCCACTGGTTCGCAACCTACGTACGTCGAAAGCAATAGCACTTGTTTGTTGTCCTTCCAACTAATGGCAGAAAAATCCATTCCTTCAAAAGTAGCTACATTTTCATGGTAAGTTCCTCTTTGAACAGTCGATTTCATGACTTCCTTCTTATCAGGCAATTTACAATTCCTGCCGAGTCTATTTCTCTGAACAGTCCCAAGACAATAAATGCCGTCATTAGTAAGATAGTGCATCAAAGGAAAATTTGTATAAAAATTGTCAAAATAAACAATGTGGTTAATTTTCCTTGGAACTGATCTCAATAAACGAATCACTGTGTTAGAAATAACTCCCAAATCAGGTTCATTAGGCAATCGGTCAATATTTTTAGCTCCTGAGTACACTTCAAAGTTGTAGGCATATCCCATGAGGCAGCATACTACATACAGTTTGAGACCCCATTTGTGGGGTTTATTTGGCAAATATTGCTTCATAAAATGTCTGATTTTTGTGGCACATATTTGCTCATCCAGTGATAATCGGTGGTCAAATGGGACACTACTGAATTTTTTATTTAGGTGGTCTATAACTGTTCTAACTTTGTGTAGTCTGTCATGTTCAGGATGCTCAACTGGGAAGTGTGTCATGTCGTCATTCATATGAAAAACTTGCCGAATTTTATCGAATCGATTTCTTGACATGGTTTGTGCTATTGGATCAAACTTGACATTATTAGCCCAGTACGACCTAACGTTTGGGTAATGATAAACGCTAGTGTAAATCAAGATGCCAAGAAACTTTCGCAAATCGACAAGAGTTACAAGTTCAGAAAAGTTAGGATTTTTTTGGAATCCATATTTGTTTGACTCATCTACAAGAAGTTGTAAAAACTCATTATTAAAAAAGTAACTAAAAAATTGTAATGGAGTTTCCTAATTCATCAGGGCTAAAGGATACTCCGTTTTTCCTCTAAAATCGTAAGCAGCTTGTACCTGCTCAAAGCTTTTTACTTTCCAGACGATGTTTCGATTGCAGGTATAATTCATCAGTAGAGCTTGTTCCTCTGCATCCAAAACTTGAGAGTTACTAGATTCAAGTATCAAAGGTGGATCTGAATCCCCACTTGCAGCCCCTGCGATACTGTCCAAATCTTCAGCTGGGTCGTCTTCGTCTTCTAGATCCATTCGAAGTTCTCGCTGACTTGGATAGTAATCAATTCCATCTTCATCATCACTGAAACAGTCCTCAGAAATTTCTCCATTTTCAAGCGCACGTAAGGCTTCTTCTTTATCGCCAGGTTTCATTTTCTGGCAGGTATATCTATAAAGCAAACACCCAAAGCAATCAAGCACACAAAACAAATGCAAAATAGTTAGAAAAGAACCAAAAAGAACAAAAATCTTTTTCAGAATATGAAAGTATACTAGTGTTATTTCTAAGGCCTGAATGCCTGAAGTATCAAAAATGAGACCTACATAAACTTTAGTTTTTTCTTCAAGCAAAATATATTTTTGTGAAAATACAATTATTATAATAAAAAAGAGATACTTACTTATCACAAACGTATTTTTATATTGTCAAACACTAAATAAAAATATTTTATTTGTGTAGATACTTTTTCTCCTGTAGCAGAAAAAATTCTAATTTGGCGCGCCAAAATGAAATGTCAAATTGAAAAGTTTTGACAGATGACACTTTCTTTTTTTTCTTTTTTATTGATTATATATCTATTGCCAGTAACGAAAACGTCTTTATAAATAAAAATAATGAAATGAATAGCGTTCAGGAACATTTTTAAATTCGGTATCAAAAATGATACTCAAGGCTACTAAGGGTTAAGCCAATCTTGGCCAGCAAGGCGTGATTGCTTATTAAAGTTATTGGAAATATTGTACCTCTTACAGAAAACAAATACTTGTTTTCGAATCATTTTCGGAGTTAAGGGGATACCCAAGTCTGCAAATCTAATGATTCTCTTCACAAAATCTTTTTCTTGTTCCTTTGTTAATACTGTCTTTCGTCCTAAATCAAGTTTGGATTTCCCGCTCTTCAAATAATCTCTCAGTGTCCATCGCGGAATTTTATATAATTCAGACGCTTTGTATGAAGATAACGAGCCTGTTCGAACAGCAGTGACAGCTGATTCTAAGTCGCTTTGTGTCCATGCATTACGTTTTTTCTTTTCAGACATATTGGGAACCTGTAACATAAATTAAAACAATAATAAAATAACATCAGCTCTGCAAAAAAAAGCTTTGTCACTTAGGGGGCATAAAGACTCGAACAATACCTCACACAAATAAAATGGTTAAGCCGTTCAGAAGTTTTGGTGGAATAAAGAAACTCACATGTACACTTACTTACAATTTATGGTCAACGTGTGAAAAAGTGGTTAAAATTCACATTTTTTGGGCTCAATAATTTTAAATGGATTATTCAGATAATAAATTCAGGCTTTAATAATTCACTAGATTGCAAGGCAAAGAAACCCTATTCACAATGTAAATTACGCCTATGGGTAAGGTTATTCCGCCTACAATAGCGTTTGGTGAGTGTAAATACGCCTAGGCGTAATTGGCTTCCGCTTCCAGTTCTAAGGAAAGTTACAAAAAAATAAATACCACCGATATGGTATGAATAACAAATTGAATATGGATTAACAAATAGTTATTTAAAATAACGAACGCAACATTTTAGAGAATAATCTACGAAAATAATAAATGAAATCTTACCGAAAACTATCCGCTGTTCGCTGACAAAAATTGCGCGACGACCACTCGCGCCGAACGCACTCCATTACTAGTTCGCGGTATGTGCGGGGTCGCGGGCGAGGTTCGCAAGCGCAACGAGACACAATCACCTCAATGTGTGGGGCATAAGATTTATTTTTATTAAACATTTAAATGGGATTTCAGAGCTTAGGCGTAATTTGACAGACATTCTAAACAATATGTTTTTAAAGCGAAAAAACCTTTATTTTTTTACACCTATTGATGAATAATTTTGTTATTGTGAATTTAAGGATAATGGGAACCTTCAATTTATGACATAAGTGAATGTAAGGAAATCCTACGATTGTTGTGTGTTTAGTATTTTTTCGTTATTGTTCATCTTTATCTCTCGAATAACGAATTAGAGAACTCTAATTCGTTATTCTTTCTAATATGCATTGGTTGCACATTTGTACAATGATAAAGGATCGGCGATTCTCTTCAAAATAGGAACGGCGATTCTCTTTAAAAAAGGAACGGCGATTCTCTTCAAAAAAGAAACGGCGATTCTCTTCAAAAAAGAAACGGCGATTCTCTTCAAAAAAGGAACGGCGATTCTCTTCAAAAAAGGTCGATTTTTAAATCCGTTCGAATCGCAATCTGATGAATCGATTCACAAACGATTGATTTTGCAAACCTCGATTTTTTACGTGGCTGCGCCAGAAGGTGGGTTTTGTTTCTCGAGTGAAACTATGTATATATATTTATTTGGCACGCTCTGCAGTCTAAACGACTTGATGGATTTTAGCTTGACAGGTGTCCTTAGATTCGTCTTAAGAGAGTGACTTCAGTGTCACTCTCAATTAGAGCGAATCTAAATCAAAAATAAATTCTTTTTCAAAACTAAAATTTAAAATCCAATCTACACAACCGATTTAAAAAAAATGTATGGGATAAATGTATGCAATATGGTAATTGGTGACAATTACTTGAAGACGCCTGGACCGATTTAAGAAATGACCGACAGGAGATACATAAAATATATTCTGACAAATTGCTATTCTCTCCTCTTATGAAGTACCTATGTTAAAAAAATAAAAATGGAATTTTGCTATCATTGAAGTTTTCAAAGTAACCTGTGTAGTTATTACTAATTAATTTAAGCTGGCAACTCACGTCAAAAGTTGCCCACTTAATTAATCAAATTATTACCTCGCTAACACCATGCGCTCGCTCGGTGCGGCTGCTAAGGAGGCAGCCGAACATAAAAAGTCAAAATATACGGTTCTGTCTAACCAGTATGAATTCGTTCCGGTTGCCGTAGATACAGCTGGACCATCAGGGGCGCCGAGTTTTTAAAATTCCCGTGGGTGCTCCAGCTTTTTTAATGCCATACCTAGTTACTTATATGTATTAATGTTATTTAATAGACACAAGAAAATACAAGATATTTAGAAAAGATAATTTATTATATTACACAGCAGTTTGACATGTGCATGACCTGTTAATAAATATCTTATTTATCTTAAACATTATTTTTTATTCAATGCGAATGTATTTTGAGAAACTACTGCTCTATTTATAAATATATCGGCAATGTTTTCAAGTTCCCATCTGCTATGTGTCTGTTTACATGCACTACCATGTAATTATTAAGTCTTTCCTGAGTCATAGTAGTCCTCAAGTAAGTCTTTATTCCTCGTAATGCTGAAAATGACCTTTCAGCTGTGCATGTCGATACTGGAATAGTTAATATTATTTTTAATAATTTGATGACTTCTGGTATCATATCTTTGGTAGATTCGCAATGAGTAGTTATAAAAGAAACAACATCCTCTACACTATTATATTTAGTTTGTAATTTTTTGTTTGCGTAATATCTCAAAGCATGTTTCGATGAAGAATTAAACGATCCATATCAAAGTCATCTCCATAAAAGGTTTTCACATAATTGCTGCTTTTATCATTATTTTGCTGAGTAAGAAATAGTTCCATGTTGCTCAAGTGTGCCATAGTATCTTTAGTAAAGCGCTGTTCAATACAGCCTATGACTTTATCTAACACTTCAAAATACATTTTTCGATAAAAATCAGCTGGACTAGAAAACTCGTGCGGTTGTAGAGTCGTCTATCTTTTTAGGTCTTCTCCGCATTTTTGGTGTTTTAGGTTCATCCAATTCCAAAATGTGAGCCAAATCTACAGTAGATTTCCAGACGTTTTCAAATTTTTCGTCAGTTCTTTAGGTCGATATAACTTCTTTGACTGTATTAATATTATCGACAGCTTTTTGTAGATGCAGAGATATCTTCTGTAACGTATAATATAATTTCTATCAGAATTTTAATGATAAATAGTGATTCGAAAGGAACTTTTTAAAAACCCTTTTGCTTTGGCACCGGCATCATCTTTATGAGTTTTTGTGTTGTTCCAAAAACAGAAGTACACTATAATAGTCGAGAATTGTTTTCAAAGAAAGAGTTTTGTTGGGCAAATCGGCCTTAGAGAAAGATTTTGTGCATCCTCAGCTGCCTGTAGGTATTCAAAACAAGCTTGGCGTTTCGGTGAAACGCGGACGAAGACAATGAGCTCTCTTATTAATAGGTACTAAAAAATCTCTTATTGCCGGCACTTCTTTCATAGTATCTTGAACAACCAAGTTTTAAGAGTGTGCGACACAATGCACATGAACTGCTCTTGGTTCGATAGCTTGAACTCGTGCTTTAAGGCCAGTATGCGTTCCAGAAACATTAGCAGCGCCATCTGTACATAGACCCCTGCAAGTTTTGATATCAAGGCGAAATCTTTTTAGCACGTCATTGAAAATTTCAAATAAAATTTCAGATGTGGTTGACGGCGTTTCATAGAGTCCGAAAAATGTTTCATGTATATTAAGGTTTGAGTCCACGTACCGAAAGCAGAATGTGACTTGTTCATGATTGGTAATATCACTGGTTTCATCTACCATAATAGAATAATAGATAGCATTTTGTATTAGTTTAATTATTTTACTCAATACTTCGTGACTCAAAATTGTACACAGTTCGTTAGTGACTTCGTGTGACAACCATTTATATTTACTGCGCTGGAGCCACAACTTTAACTCGGGAATATCCTCTGATCGCAGCTTCAATAAGCGACTATAATTTGAATTTTCATCCTCATGGCCCCTTATGGCCAGGCCTCCGATCATGAAAAAGCGAAGAGTAGAGATCATTTTCATAAGGGCGGTTCTAGCAGTTTTCATATCTTCAAGTTTACTTTTTGATAACATTGAGTGTACATTGACGTAGGGATGTCGAAAGTGAAAAAAAATATCGATATATCGATACATCGATATTTAAAAAAAAATCAATATTGGCATTGATGTATCGCGGAAAAAATATCGATATATCGATGTATCGGCAAAATTTTAAATAAATTGTGGTTTTAAAATAACAGTGTATTTAGCTTAGCCTAGCGCAATAATATCAATAGTATTTTTTATACAAAATGTAAATTATTTTAATGTACAAATATCTCAATAGAAACGAAGGTATTTTTATAGTTATTCTTTTTTATTAGACAAAAACATACATATATATCAGATACAAAAAAGCTATCTTCTAACTTTTAATAAATCAGGCAAACCAGTATTTGTCCGATAGTGAAAGTAGAAAAACTCTGCTCTTTACATGTTCCGCTGTCTGCCGGCTTCTATTGTTAGGAACCGCAAGATTTACGGCAGACGCCACTCTCTCTGAAGGTACAGAGGAAGCCGTAGGTGTCAAGTATTTAAGTGCCAGATTCGAAAGAACTGGGGTATAATGTCTCGTGTCTATCCAAAACTTTATCGGGTTTTCCTTACGGCATAGATTTGGAGCATCTACGAGGGGGGGTCAAAAAGTTCGCGGAACGGAGGGGAAGGGGGGTGAAATAAAATACTGTACTATTTTTCTTTTTCAATATATTCCCCCTTAAGTCGAATACATTTTTCAGATCTCTCTATTAACTTATTAATACCGTCGAAAAAAAATGATTTGTCTTTGTCCTCAAAATAGGCCGAAATCGCCGACTTGACTTCTTCATCATCGGAAAATTTCTTCCCCCGAAGCTCTTTTTTTAATTTGGGAAATAAAAAATAATCACAGGGGGCTAAGTCTGGACTATAGGGAGGATGGTTTAACATTTCGAAGCCACAGTGATGAAGGGCAGCCATCGCAACGCGGCTCTTGTGTACCGGTGCGTTGTCATGCAAAAGCAGCACACCCTTTGTCAACTTTCCCCGCCTTTTCTCCTTGATTGCTTCTTTTAATTGTCTTAGTAGATTAGCGTAGTATTCTCCCGTTATAGAAACACCCTTATCTTTATAATCTATTAATAAAATACCCTCTGTATCCCAAAAAACAGTTGCCATGATTTTTCCAGCCGATTGTGACACCCTGTATTTCTTAGGGGGGGGCTGACCCTTTTTATGCCACTGCATAGACTCTTGCTTCGACTCAGGCTCATAATGATGAACCCAAGTTTCATCTGCAGTAACAAGTCTTGCAAAAATTCCTTCCTTGTCGGCGCTACAGAGGTCTAAAAACTCCTTTGAATACTCGACGCGCAGCTGTTTCTGTGGTGGTGTGAGCATTCTTGGCACCCATCTTGCGCTGACTTTTGACATCCCAAGATTGTCGTGTAGAATATTTAAAATGGTTGTAGGTGATACTCCAACCATTTCTGCAAGTTGTTTCTTCTTCAAACGAGTATCCTCCAGTATAAGATTCTCCACTTTTTCAACGATGTTTGAGGTGGTGGCCTCAATCGGCCGTCCTGAGCGAGGGTCGTCTTCAAGAGACTCTCTGCCTTGCTTGAAAAGGCTATTCCACTTGTACACCATGGTTTTCCCAGGGCAAGAGTCCCCGTATACTGATAACATTTCTTCCAAAATTTTCTGAGGTGGTTTTCCTTGCTTAGTGAGGAACTTTATGACGGCACGAAACTCGATTTTTTCCATGTTCAAGTTTTTCTTCCGGATTCACTTGTTTGATCGACGACAGGTCAAAGGTTATTGACACAATCAGGTTCAAACTTGGCATATATACTCACAAAGAGTTGCTCATTAGTTACTACCTGCGGCAGGTCCCCCACCCCCCGCTATCCCCTCCATTCCGCGAACTTTTTGACCCCCCCTCGTAGGAATTGCTTCAACTCGTCCGGCATTCTGTTACTTCGAGAGACTAGATTAGCTGCATTGTTGCTGGCTGCAGCAGCTGGGAGCTTTTCGTGTCGAGACCATAATGATTCTGACGTTGAAGAATTTTGTGTTTCAGGCATTGTGTCAGTATTAAGATTAGGCGAAAGCTGTCCTCGTCGCCTGTGTTCTGCGCGTATTTCATCTGAAAGATCAGTTATTGCTTTTGAAACGGCCAGTGCGGAACTGAAGTGAATCCTCTTGAAACGCGGATCTAAAATTGTAGCTTTTGCCAAGTATACATTTTCCTCCAGGGGCCTTAGTCGTGTAGTAACCCCTTCCAACAAACTGGTTTTTACGGCAATACCTAATATTGTTGAGGGTTTTTCGTGTTCCAGTCCTTGCGCCAGCAAATTAGTAATTGGTATTGCTAGACTAGCACTCACATAATGATCACCGCTGATGTCTTCAGTGGCCTGCTTAAATGGTTTAAGCAGTGTTATTAGCTCTCGGATGACATTCAGCTGCGATGATGTTATCATATCTGGCGCATTTCTCCTGCCAGATAAAATTTTAGCCACTATAGCTGACAGCTTATTAAATCTTTCTAGCATATCTAGGCACGAATTCCATCGAGTGCTGACCGACTGAATGAGTGTTAGCACTTACCCTTCTTTTTTTTGAAGACTTTGTTGCTCTGCTCTTAATTCGTCCATGGCGTTGACAGATTGCTTAAAATATGTCACAATAGATTTGACTTGATTAGCAATTTCCAGAACGGGTGCATTATCTTTCGTTAATGCGGCATCTACTATTAAATTGATTAGATGCGCCATACAAGGAATTCTCTTGTTGTCTCCCAAGAATTTCTTCACTGCAGATACCATATTACTGCCACCATCAGTGGTCATCGAATGGATACTTGTCTTTTCTATTGAAAACTCTTTGATAATGTCTTCAAAACATTCCCGTATGTAATCAGCAGTGTGCGCCTAGAGAAAAAAAAAAGAAATTATTGACTTCACCACAAAAATGAAACACGCGCTAAGCACACGATGTTTTTTGTGGATACGGTGTTAATGTTAATATTTTTATTATTTAAAAAAATATTTTGTTTATTATGGTTTACTTACTTGATACATTCTTTGTGCTGTTAGCGTCACCGACTCTAGCTCTGGAACAGAGTCTTCTGTGGCGTCAATGATTGACGCCACGTTCTGTGTTGGCGATGGATCGTGCGTGGACTGTATATGACTTGAATTAAACGACGATGACGACTAACTACTAATTTATTTGTCATAAAGCTGTGCCGATCTGGCTGATTACAATTCCTAAAGCTAAGTTCACAAATACAATTAACTATGCCGATCTGGCTGACTTTTCCCTAATGTTCACAAGCTGCTGGATGTTCTTGACTACTGGAGGCTTCTTGGTTCTCGACGATTTCTTGTTCCTTGGTTGACTTCTCACGGTTGACTAAGGCTGTTGACTAAAATGTACGCTATCTTATCTTAAAACTAACAATACAAAAGGTGCACGTGCGGCGAAGTGCACTGGCCAATCACAGCGCGCGTTCGGGTCCCACTCCGGTCGCTGGGCTCGGTGCGCGTAAAGAATGCGGGCGCTGGGATTGGCAGGTAGGCCGCCGCGTGAAAGCGCCGGCATTCTCTGCTCTCTGATTGGTCGGCGTCTTTCAGTCGGTGGCTGCGATCCTTCCGTGTAGGTCCGTTGTAGAAATGAGCACGTGGGTCGTCAACATTCTGCATTGGCTTTGTGTAAAACACAAAAACGGTGAACTTCAGACATTTCGTGCTTTTTAAATCTTTCCAAAGCCTTATTCCATGATGAAAAACCAATCTCAGTGAATGCTTTAATGGAGTCATCCTATCTTGATGATTTTTTTGGTGTAGAAATGCCACTAGATATAGTTTCTCCACATATTTCACAAAACACTTTATCGATGTCTCCATCATACAGTAGCCATGGAAAAACGGATTGCCACTTACCTTGATAGCTGCGTCGTCCTCTCTTCTCTGAACATAAATTTTCAGAAGTTACGTTTCGGTCTTGACCTATTAGGTCCTTACATATGAAATTGCCGATTTTCAATACTGGCAACTTTAAAATCAAATATCTTGCGTTTCATCAGGAATTCCAAATTCAAATTTATTTCGAAATAAAGCCAGAAAAATATTGTTTTAAAATTCGTATTTCATTTGTTTTAACATCATTTGTTTGAGTTTCAACATTGCTATAACAACAACTATGAACAAATTGAAAATTCGCGGTATTTACGAATACGAGTTCCACCGTGGCATCAGTGCTGCAGAAACGACTCGAAGAATTAACGACGTGTATGGACCAGGCACCGCTAACGAACGAACGGTGCGTTTTTGGTTTCAACGTTTCCGTTCTGGAAATTTCGATTTACACAATGAGCCTCGTGGATGACCTGATACTCAAGTGAATAACGAAGAATTGAAGGCGATAGTGGAAGCGGATCCATCTCAAACCACTTCTGAATTAGCAGCAGCCTTCGGCGTAAGTGACAAAACGATACTTATCCACTTGCGCCAAATCGGAAAAATTAAAAAACTCGAAAAGTGGGTACCGCACGAATTGACTGAAGCAAACCAACAAACACGCGTTGCTTGCTGCGTTTCTTTGCTTAATCGCCACAATAATGAGGGGATTTTGAACCGTGTCGTGACTTGTGATGAGAAATGGATCCTGTACGACAATCGGAAGCGATCATCACAATGACTTGACCTTGGAGAACCGGCAAAACCTTGCCCTAAGCGAAAACTGACCAAAAAGAAGATTCTGGTTAGTGTTTGGTGGACCAGTGCTGGTGTTATCAACTACAGCTTCTTGAGATCAGGCCAGACGATTACTGCAGACTTGTATTGCCAACAATTGCAAACAATGATGGAAAAGCTCGCCATTAAACAACCGAGACTGATGAATTGCTCTAGCCCACTGCTCCTTCAGGATAACGCTAGACCACACACTGCACATCAAACGATCGCCAAGTTAGAGGAGCTGCGACTGGAACCTCTGCGTCACCCACCATACTCTCCAGATCTTGCCCCAACCGATTACCACTTTTTTCAAAATTTGGATAACTTTTTACAAGGAAAAAATTTCAAATCTGATGAGGCAGTCAAAACCGCCTTCAAACAGTTCATAGACTCTCGCTCCCAGAATTTTTTTTCCAAAGGTATCAATGATCTGCCTATAAAATGGCGGAAGTGTATCGATAACAACGGCGCATACTTCGATTGATTAAATAATAATTTCATTAAAAAAAATTTGTTTCACTTTTTTGATACTGAACGGCAATTTCATATGTAAGGACCTAATATGTTAAGCTGAGAAGAGCTACTACTACTACTAGTGGAAGGTTCTTCAGGTTTAGGTACCTTACGGTTCCGAACGACAAACTTATCCATCATAACATAACAGTTCACGTGCTATGTAGATGCTAGTCTGAGAAGAAATGAAAGCGCGCGCGTGTGGTGTGATGCATGCAAGCAGTGCGGGCGGGGGCAAAAACGGGGGCGGGTGTGGTGGCGCGGCGCGGCGGCGGGGCGCGGCAAGCCGGCACGCTGCGTGCGTGAGAGCGGCTAGGTTTGTTTCTAGGCGCGCGTATTACTTATATTATTTCGGTACCTAGGTATATTATTTAGATTTAGTTAAAAGATGAGAAAGAGAATTATTTTAGATATTCATAATCGTGGGTGCTCGGCACCCACTATTTACCTCTCGTGGGTGCTGGAGCACCCGAGTACCCACGGAGTCGGCGCCCCTGACCATGGTGTTCCGAAGCGAAGCGCTTTGTTATTGAGATAGGACGGCGATTAAAGTCCCGTGGATATGACCACCGCTCCGGATGGTGCCTGGTCCAAAGGCTGTCCATAGCAATTCAAAGAGGTAATGCGACAAGCATAATGGGTACCTTTGAGCCGGGTACAATTCGGGGTGGTATTTTTGACAAATTTATTTCATATTGACGAAACTGTTGTGAATTTTGTATTAGTAATGTCTGTATCTTACTTTAGTTTTAACCAAAATAACCTGTGTATGTTTAAATGTAATTTCAGTTTGGGATGAGAAATACTAAAAACAACATAACGTCATCGTTTGAGTTCCTCTACTCTTCATATTCTACATTTTAAGTATATTCAACTAACTGTGTATCGATTTACTGAATAGATTCAGTGCTACACTATCGAATTAAAACAGATTTCTTTGGTCAAAATATCGATTCTTTGAGTAATTGAATCATGGAGTCGTCGATTACAATGAAAAGAATCCCAACTATATGCTTGTATATTTGTTTGTTTGTTACCTCTTCACGCTTTATCTACTAAACCAATCTTCTTGAAAATTTGCATACTATGTGTATGTTTTTTGTTTTTTTTTTAAATTATTTCTACGACCTCTAACGTGATCAGAGACTATTATTCTCGTCTTCTCTATTTGTTTACTTTTTTATTTGGTGTTTTGTATTTGAAATTTACATATGTATATCTTGCTAGTTTCTTTTTCTCTAAGTTCTACTGTTTTCTTATCTATTTATTTATATTTCGTCAGGTTGGGGAATACGGGGTAGTTTTCTTTATTTTTATTTTACTTCGGACTATTATCACGATTACATTAGGACATTTAGGTTTACAATTTAATTTTCAAAATATTAATTGAATCTCCCTATGGTACAATTGCTTGCAATTTAGTAATATAATTCTTAGCGTTTTGTTTGGTCAGTATATACAGTTTTTAGGCTTATAGCACATTATCTCTGCATATAAAAGTATATGCTCAAGTAAGTGCTGAGTTATTTATTACTGGTAAGTCTTAAAGTTTCCATAACGTTCTATAAATAATATATATATATATATATATATACACATGTCACAATTTTTGTTCTGACAGGCTTGCAGGAGCCAGCTCATTCATTGAGTGGGGCCCTTCCCTACTTTACTCCGTTTGATCTTTGCTAAATATGAATTTTATTTTACAATAACGTTCATATTTGTTATTTTCTTTGCTTTAAAAGGAAAAACCCCACACGCAGGCTTACGCCTATCTCCTGTTCAGGACTCCAGTACCACAACGCTCCCAGTTCCCACCTTTACCCCATGTGTGACCAGACCGCGGTGCCTTATATCGTTTTCGACATATTTCCATAAGAACTTAACTTTTTGCAAAGTAAATTTTTATGTTCCGTGTTCTTTATGGCTTCGACGGCCCCATCACATATTAAGGTATCGTAGCGATTGCAAGGTCAACAATACGCAGTTGCTGACCTTGCAATCGCATCCCACTTCTTCCTTAACTCACACTCTCCACTGAAGGCGTTGTGATCTGTCCGCTTTTTCCCTGCCTTTAAACAATTACAGCACGTCGGTGTTTCCGCCGCTTTGTAGCCAGCACATTCCGTCCTTAAGTGTGGACCCCCGCAGTGGCTGCATACGTCCCCGGACTCGTTGCAGTACGAACGAACGAACGAACGAACGAGGGGGGACTGATCAGCCACGCTAATGTGCTGGAGGTCCACACGGAGGCTTCCGGCTTGGGTTGCCCTCCTCCATACGGCTGGGGATGTGCTGACCACAATGTGGCAAACCTGTGGGTTCCGCGCTTGCTTTCTGTATTTTATTTGCAGGCGGTGTTCCTCGCTTTCGAGGCCGTGAAAAACCTCGGGGTTCTGTCTCCTCACCGCTCTGATGACATCGTCGTCAGTATATCTGACTCCGATGCCCCAGAAAATAAGGAGAGGATCCCTGTTCCTCACTTCCTCGACAGCGAGGTTCTTGCCTGCCCCCTCGACCCTTTGCCGGAATTTGGTTCTATCGGCCTCTGTCGCGCAGCTGACGATGACCTTCTGATCCCTCGCCTTACGCACACGTTCTACGCGGATCCACCCCTCCTTAGCGTCTACCGCCTCGCGTATCTTATCGAGCACCTGCTCTCCCGTGTCGCACACATCCTTGGATGTTACGACCAGGGACAGCAGGGCTCCCCGCTCGGCTGGTTTTGGCTGAGGTGGGCGGGCCACTACGTCCGCGTAAGACGAGGCATCAGACTGTTTCGTCACCAACTCTTCGAGCTTTCTCGCATTTTCGGCGATCAGCCGGGCCTGCTCATCCATTTTTATGGATAGGGCGAGCCCCGCCGACCGCTCGTCTTTAGGGGAGGCGGATCCAACGGGGGAGGTTTGGGTGCGAACGCACGGATTGTACCCGGGAGTAAAATTTTTTGATTCGGCGAATGCACCCATGTCAGCTATCTTATCAGATAATATCAGTATTTTCGCCTTAATTGTTTCCTTAATGTTGGTTTTAAGGTTCCTTGCCGATTCAAGTTCGTCGTCAATTTCCCTCAATAGCTGTTGGCAGTCTGAGCCCAGTTGGTCTCTTTCGTCATCCGTCATTCTATGCTTCCTAAGTTCGGGAGGCACGTAGGGCGTGGCGATAGTCTCTCTTGCGTTATTGTTATACGTCTCGTCACTATCGTCAGAGTAACTTAAGCGTCGAGCAAATGAGACCGACTTGGGCGTTCTACCAATGGGCTTCGTCTCTGTCCTTTGCGGAGTCCTTATGGTGGCCATTGTTAGAGTTCGTAGAAAGTAATTTGCAATTTCTTGACCCTGTATAGAGGGGTCAAGATCGTTAAAAGTAAGTTTGTATAAGTTGTAAAAAGAAACAGTCAATTAAATACTAAGATAATTTAACTTAAAGCTAGTTTTCCGATTAAAATGCAAATTTTTACTTCGATGTCCTTGGAAAAGTTGATATACCCAACGAATAAAGGGTGGGTGGGCATTCGAATTTCTCAAAAACTTATGATGCTACGTATGCAAATGAGGTGTCAAAAGAAGCGGCTCGGCGAGTACTACTCGAATATCGTAAAAGCCGATATGCCTGCGAGGGAAAATGTGGAATTTTCCAAAAAAAATTTTTTAAAGACAAAAATTTTTGAGCTCAAATTTCAAATTTTACATACGAATTGTATCAAGATAGTTACCCTTGGATTTAGTAAATATTTTCCGACCCCATTTTCCGAAATTTTCACGCACCTTTAACGAATTTTCCAAAAATCTTATACTTTGACGAAATTTAACGAAATTTTTGCGAATAATCGATTTTTTACATATTGTCTGTACGTCTGGTGCGCGATCTGTCGCTGTAGATTCACTCCGGCGGCGCACACAGGCGAAAAATCAATAAAAGTCGGACAAAACCTAAATATTCATTATGATAGCAGGAATCGTCTAAATAAAGGTTTGCTCAGTAATGAAAACAACAAATTACATATTTTTTGACATTTTATTACATGTTAATTATTTTATGACATTTTATTAAATATCTATGGTAACATCTGGTTCTTCTAATAGATTTAAAACACTTTGGCACATAGGAACCGACTTTTTAGTACTAGATAATTTTCTTAGTCCTGTTATGTATGGATCAGAAGTCACCAAAAGTCTTTTGAATGTGTCTTCCATGGCTAACTGCCTAGAAAATTTCCTAGAAAATCGCTCCCTGTAGTTTCTCAAGTCCTTGTTTCTGCTTTCTTGAGCATCTTCACTCATTAGTCCTATGGCTATTTCACATTTTTCTATTAAACTTGACCCATGGATCAGTATTTTATGCAATGTGGTTGGCATGTAGTACCACGGGTAATTCCACACAAACATTGCTGCCGTTTTGGTGCAAAATGTATGGAATTTTGCTATGTTGATTTTATGTCCACAGGACATAACTTTTAAAATGATGTGAAGCCGATTTATGAGCTGGTAATTGACACCTGTTATCTCAGCAACTTCTACTGCGTGCTGAAAGATGGCGCGCGCAGTATTTCCATCTGTGGACGTACCTCCACCCTGTCTAGGTTTGTCCACATGCAAACCTAGTTTTTGCCAGAATTCCTCCTGTATACGACGCTTTTCGGCTGCTACTAAAGCTTGGCTGTCGGCGTCTCTTACTTGCCATTTTGCAACCTTTAATTTGTAGCCCAGATGTAAAATAAATTCCGCAAACCTTATCCAGGCATGTAATGACGAAACACCGTAGATAAGGTTTTCTTCAGGAATCGGCTTTGACATACAGAAATTTATCCTGTTGAAGTCCTTCGATGTGGCTTTACAAATAAAGCAACGCATGGCGGACTTCGTGTCAGTTAAGGCATTGATCATCTTCCCATCAACCATGGTCATAATTAACGTGTGCCTTACTACACATTCTCCTTCCATGGCAACTATTGTTGGTGTTAAATTTTCAATTTGAGCTTGAACATTTTGAGCTATAGATCTTGAGAGTTCTGGGGTTTCATGAGCCATCTCTAATTTCAAAGGACGGCAATATCTTGGGGATGAGGGGCGAGGATTTTGCCAGATGAGCACAGTTTTCTCATGGTCACATATCAGTTGAATTGGCACTATTGAAGTTATAACCATATTTGCGTCAGACTGTTCGGTATTTTCGAATGACTGTTTGTATTCGGAATGGCAACCCGATCCGTCACACCCCCATTTTGATATCAGGCGAAGATTTTTTACCTGGTCTAGTGTAAGTGATTGCAGGACTTCATTTAGGGACAAGCACAGTCTTTGAGTGGTGTGATCTATTAAACTCTGAAGAGGGACTTCCGCACTCGTTTCAGTGCAAATAATACCTTCAGGGTAGCACCTTTTTTTTGCTTCAGTTACATGTAACGGTATTCGTTACAAATCTACTTACATACTAATCCTACTTTAACTAAAATTATATTTAACTTAATAACTAACTATGAACAACCTTAAAACAATATATACAAACTAAATCTAACTTACTCAATATTTATTTTTATTCGATTCACCTTCTAAGAAAACTCAGTTACAATGGTCTGCGGCTGCGCTCTCAAGTGCAGTCAAGAATGAACGTCTGAACGATGTGAACCGCGGGAGGCAATGCAACTAACTTCATGTCATTACTGACTAGCTAAGCATCTGTTGGTTTGAAATTGAAAATTTAATTAAACTTATTTATTGAAAATATTAAAAGTATTGTGATTTTGTGTTACCCCGAGATACCGGGTGAGTGTTGCAATTTGTTTTCTTTTCGAAGAGGCAAATCCTAAGGCAGGTCTAGATGAATGTTATTAGTTTACCCTACATTGAAAAAAATAAACTTAATATTTCTATAAATTTGCTATTATTGCGTAAATAACGCAAAAATAATGTTAGTAATTGCATAATTATGATTTGCCTCCGATATTTAAAGTATAAATCATTTAGTTAGTGGTGTTTTCAACGCTAGATCATGATTTCATCATTTCATGTAGGTACCTTTCTTACCCACCTCAATTTCATTGGCTATTAGCTATTAAATTATTGTTTTCTTTTTAATAAATACTTGTGGTTAGATAAACTCAATTGCCTCATCATTATCACTATTGATTGTCTTAAAAAGTCATTCCATCTGCTTGCTTGGAAAGTGATGTCGCCTTGACAGTGCTGCGTAAAGTACTTCTTCTCAATGGCCGAATCGGTGGATTCCAGGGTTCTTCCGTCTGGGTCAGGCGTCACCGCGGATCATCTACTAGACCAGCTATTGCGGCCGGCCTCTTCTGCCGAGCACAGCATCTCTGTAGCCTGCCAGTCTTCCTTCCTTGCTGCATTCCGCCGCCACGCGAGGAAACCCCACTGAAGTCACTTACTACGTGGAGCGTCTGCGCTGCTGCCTACCACTACCGAGGACAGTGTGGTTTGACTCGTTACAAGTAGCGTTACGGTGCGAAATAGAGCTCGCGACCCTAGAGAATAAATTAATAAATGTTGAGTATTTGGCCTATTCTCTTTTATTTCTATCTTCTTGTTACCACCTTCTACAGGGAACGGTACACTTTTTTTTTTTTTTTAGTTCAGGAAGTGAAATGAAAGAAGAGAAGGAGGGTGAAAGTGAATTAAAGAAGAGATTAAATGATAGGAAGAATGAAATGAATAGGTGATTGAATCATCCGTTAAGTTTAAATTCAACGGCCAGTCATATTTGACTCCATAGACAGTTGAGTTTGGAGCATGTAGTAGCTGCCTGCCACAGCAGCTCTTCCATATAGGTTTGAGCCTATGTCAACCCACTTCTTAATCTCACCATCTAAGTTATAGAGGTCTAAATGCTTTAGAAGGGTGATCCTCAAAGCATCTGAGTTCAGGGGGCCAGCAATAGCAGCATTCACAAACTTCTCTGCAGATTCCATAGCCCTGCTTATTGGTTCATTCACTATACTACGCTTCATTGATGGAGTCTGTAAAGTGACTGACTGCTCAATGTTGTAGAAATAGCAGAACCTTCTTAAGTCCATGGTATTAGGATCGTCAGCCTTGGGGAGTAGAGCAGGAATCATTCCATGAGTCAGAATAGCTGGAGGTTCTTTTAGCTCACCATACTGATTTTTGTATGCTAAACGCATGCAAGTCATATCAACTTTACCTAGGACACCTGTTTTCTTCACAATAGCCAATGCAATTTGAGGGTATGAGGCTGCAATTCTGCTTAATGTAATTTCCTTAGCTTGCATGTCAATCTTTTCAGACCTTTTCCTCCTCATGGCTTCTTCTTCATTGTCGCTTTTGATTTTGTAAGTTTGTATCTTAGTTAGCAGAGGGGACTTCACAGTCTTGTCAATGGATGCAAGAATTTTCCTCAGATTATTGCCTCTAGTCAGGAATAGAGTGATCAAAAAGAGAACATCCTTAGCAAGGTCTGCCTTTTCAGTCACAATGAACTGAACTCCGTCAAGAACTAAATTCCAAACTTCATTCCTATTTCCTGCTCCATTCCAATCATCAAGTCTTTTAGACATCTCTGAAATGATGATTACTGGATTAAAACCTTCATAGGCCATCAATTTTACCAGCATCTTGGTTGCTTCAAAGTTGGCAGACCCCACAGCTCCTATAACTGCAGCTCTCATCATGGCTTTATTACTCGGGTTCACTAAAGCTTCTTGATCCCTGGCTAACTGATCCTTATCAGCATCTGTCAGAGCTAAGTAATTGACAAGAATATTCCAGTCATCACTAGCATTGCTAGATGCTGACGGGGATGAATCAGGAGTGGGTCTCTCAGTACCAGTGTCAGTGCCAGCTTGTCTAGTACTACCTTGTGTAGGTGAAATTGGGCGTCTTCCAGGAGCAGGTGAAGTAGTTCTTTTTGATGCCCCAGGTTTAGGAGGTGGGGCTGGAGGGTCCTCAGTTGGCTCAGTTGAACCGAGGTTGCCATAGGTAGATTCATCATTGCCAGACATAGTTGGAGACTTAGGTCTTGAATGTCTTTGTCTAGCTGAAGGTGATCCAGGTCTGGGACACCAACATTCCTAAAATACAGTTTGCACTCAACAGCGCGGTCAATGAAGTGACTGGATTCTCACCTTCATTTCTAGTTTTTGGAAGAGAGCTTGTAAGTTGTGGTTCCCATTACGTTGATACTGACTTAGAAAATGAAATTATATTTAGTCCTAGAGACAGTTATGCTGAAAATTTGGGAGCCCTGCATAAAATATTTGACAAAGTGCAGTTATCGCTAGTGAAAGCACATTCTAGGAATAGCACAACATATAACTTGAGACGTAAAAATGTTGAATTTAACGTGGGTGACATCGTTTGGCGAAGGACATTTTATCACAGCGATAAAGACAAAAAATTTTCAAAGAAACTGGCTCCTAAATTCATGAAATGTCGTATCATAGAAAAAAAATCAAAACTAGTCTATGAACTGGAAGACATGTCCGGTCAGAATTTAGGGACATGGCACATTAAAGATTTCAAACTGACTTAAATTTGAGAACAAGCGGATTTTATAAGTAAAATCCTAATCTAAAAAGGGGGGTATGTAACGGTATTCGTTACAAATCTACTTACATACTAATCCTACTTTAACTAAAATTATATTTAACTTAATAACTAACTATGAACAACCTTAAAACAATATATACAAACTAAATCTAACTTACTCAATATTTATTTTTATTCGATTCACCTTCTAAGAAAATTCAGTTACAATGGTCTGCGGCTGCGCTCTCAAGTGCAGTCAAGAATGAACGTCTGAACGATGTGAACCGCGGGAGGCAATGCAACTAACTTCATGTCATTACTGACTAGCTAAGCATCTGTTGGTTTGAAATTGAAAATTTAATTAAACTTATTTATTGAAAATATTAAAAGTATTGTGATTTTGTGTTACCCCGAGATACCGGGTGAGTGTTGCAATTTGTTTTCTTTTCGAAGAGGCAAATCCTAAGGCAGGTCTAGATGAATGTTATTAGTTTACCCTACATTGAAAAAAATAAACTTAATATTTCTATAAATTTGCTATTATTGCGTAAATAACGCAAAAATAATGTTAGTAATTGCATAATTATGATTTGCCTCCGATATTTAAAGTATAAATCATTTAGTTAGTGGTGTTTTCAACGCTAGATCATGATTTCATCATTTCATGTAGGTACCTTTCTTACCCACCTCAATTTCATTGGCTATTAGCTATTAAATTATTGTTTTCTTTTTAATAAATACTTGTGGTTAGATAAACTCAATTGCCTCATCATTATCACTATTGATTGTCTTAAAAAGTCATTCCATCTGCTTGCTTGGAAAGTGATGTCGCCTTGACAGTGCTGCGTAAAGTACTTCTTCTCAATGGCCGAATCGGTGGATTCCAGGGTTCTTCCGTCTGGGTCAGGCGTCACCGCGGATCATCTACTAGACCAGCTATTGCGGCCGGCCTCTTCTGCCGAGCACAGCATCTCTGTAGCCTGCCAGTCTTCCTTCCTTGCTGCATTCCGCCGCCACGCGAGGAAACCCCACTGAAGTCACTTACTACGTGGAGCGTCTGCGCTGCTGCCTACCACTACCGAGGACAGTGTGGTTTGACTCGTTACAAGTAGCGTTACGGTGCGAAATAGAGCTCGCGACCCTAGAGAATAAATTAATAAATGTTGAGTATTTGGCCTATTCTCTTTTATTTCTATCTTCTTGTTACCATCTTCTACGGTACACTTTCATAATTTGGGTACAGATTGCACTTCATCTCTATTGCTGAATTCCGCAAAGTGTTGTACTGAAATTTAGTTAGCTGTCCTTCAACCACCAATGACAAAGTTTTGTCTGATGAAAGGCTACCGTGTGCTCCGGGAACGGTGACTTGGCAACTCGGATCAGCAAGAGCAACTTGTTTTATTATTTTCGATGTATGGACATCACCACGTGCACGATATTCCACCTGGGCTGCAAAAGCCAGTTCTTCAGGTTCTAGTTGTTTCCGAACATCCTCAGTCTTTCTGCGTTTCGTACGTTCGGTACATTCTTCAAAGCTCTTATTAGGTCGGCCACCAAGGCTACCACTTATCTTCCGAGTACGAGTTGCAACAGGAAATGAAATGTATGCTTGAAACCAGTCCTTATTTCCGCTAACGCATCGAGAAAAATTACGATGTGCTTCGTGGAGTTTGGTTTTATAATCGCTCACTAATCTTCCAAGTGAACGCTTTATTTCATCAGTACTTACCTTATGATGACAGAAGTTTGCCACTAGACTACTTTTTAGATATATTTCCTGATGAAATTTTTGGTATCATAGCTGCACATACAAACTCATATGCATCATTCATGCACTCATTAAACTGGACTCCAACAAATTCATCCGAAATAAAGTCATATTTGGGTATGGTCATAATGATGGGTATACATCCTCTGCCAGACTTAGAATTGTACTGGTCTTCCGACCCCTTTTATCACAACCCTGTCATAAGTGCAGTAATGTCCTGTAAGCGCTTTAAAAAACTCACAGAAAACTTGCATTTAAATGATAGGGCTACTGAAGTACCTCGTACAGACCCAGGGTACGATAAGTTGTGCAAAATTCGACCAGTAATGGATATTCTGAACAAAAGTTTTCAAGAAAATTGCAAAGGTTCCGATACACAATCGGTGGATGAAAGCATGGTGAAATTTAAGGGAAGAAGCTCAATGAAACAGTATATGCCGCAAAAGCCAATAAAGAGGGGATACAAAGTCTGGGCGCGGTGCGATTCAGAAACAGGATATTTATATCAGTTCAATGTTTATACAGGCAGAATTGAAAGTACCGATGATGGTGACGGTGGACTTGGTTACAAGGTACAGATGACGAATAAAGTACAGACCTTAAATGACCTTAGGGTAACGTCTTTTTTACGTACCAGACGTCACCTTGCTACCTGGGATAATTCATAACTACAAGCAGCTGATGAGATAGTATGATATGATATGTATAAATCAGTATATAATATCCATAAGATAATTATTATTTGAATTTATAAATAATGTTACGAATTAACACGGCTATAAATTGTAACAAGCTATTTATTTCAATGTCGTATATATTATATCGGATAATACTTGTAGTGTATGTGAGTGAAAGAGAAGGAAGCATTATGTCATCTCTGTCAGATTTCCATTCTCCCTCCACTTTTTTTTATGTGTTGCGTACCCATTGTGCGTTTCCTTTTATATAGTCCAATCCATTTCATAACACATCGCCTTTTCCAACTAAAAAGACATTCATCTTTATTGCTTCCTCTTTTACTGACTGACAGATTTCATTATTTATATATACCTATATATTTATTTTTTTTTAAGCATCAACAGCAAACTTTAGTGAATAAACATAATTACAAAGCCCTGGGAGAGACCTTCAGTCCAGCAGTGGGCCGACACAGGCTGATAAATAAGGGAATAAATAATTACCCAAGCCTACCAATGAAATCAAGATTAAACACCACACAATCTTATTAATAAGATTGTACCTAAGGGGACTCTATGCCTATTAGAAAACCTCTTAATTCTCGGATGCACTTCGATTCCCAAATGATCGCGGATAAATAATCGAGTGGTTACAATATTGAACGTTTAAAATGTTAAACCCCTGGTTCGTCCAGCCAGCCAGACCCATCAAATAATATATTTAATCCTGTTAAGCATAAAATTTTATCAAAAATGTATCATATGTAAGTGATATAGAGCGAGGCTATTGTTTTACGCAGCGGTTATCACGAACCATACGACGGCAATCCCTATTTCTTTCCTTTTATCACGCGTGGCATGGAGACAAAACCTCAATTCAACTTGTCACCATGTAATCCCGCCTCCGAAATCACAGAAACCAACAAGGTATGATACACAGCTCGATTAAATTGGATTAGAACGAAGTGACCCATACTCCATGTTGGATATCAATATGTAGTAGATGCATTAATACCTTAATAGCGAAGCGGATTCTCACTTCACTTGTTCTACCCGCATTCCTCAACTTGCCGAAAGGTGGGCGTCGAACTAATAACTTAGAAACCCAGCCGAAGGTCTGCCCCACTCTTCTCGACTACTTGCATCCAACATTAACAAACGATGTCTCCGATATCTCTTGACAAAAACAGCCCATTCTCTGAACGCGCAGTGAAGTCAGGCAGAGGTCAGCCACACAACATCAAACTCAGCAGTATAGCTCGCACGTAAACATCAAAGAGATGCCAACCGCCAACTGAACACGTCCAAGCCGCGTCAGGCTACGCTTAAATACGTCAAATTAGGGTTGAAGGGTAGCATGTAACAACATCTTTAGACACCCCATGGGGCCAAATTATGGGGCTTATGGGGCCCTGTGTAGTGTGTCTGGGAAGTGTCAACACTTCAAATGCCATACGCCGTCATCGTGTAGCTAACCTTATGCCCAGGGTTACCATGCGTAAAAACAGCATTGTGCAATGTCTGGCAGAGAGACTTATAACCACCAACACCTACCGACATGGTTGGCTATTGCCGCCAAGTTTTTATAACAATATTATCCTTATTACTTTCAACACTTTCATTATATTTTATCTATGGATCTTTTGTGTCTGCAATACAGCTATTATTATTATTACTAGCATTAAACATCTACCTATATATGTATGTAATTATACTTTAAAATAAAAGACGGAAATATTTCCATTGATTTGACCGTCAATTCACTTACGTCCGTCCAAGATACATATCTTGGACCATTGACAAACCCTAGCAATAGCATATAAAATAATTTGCAACTACTTCGTTATTATAAGTCTCAATTGTTAACCAAAATGCTCAAAACTAAACATGGAATAAGCTTATAAACTTGATTACCGTAATCACTTGTACGAAATGCAAGAATAAACTACATAAGTATAACTGTCAGCTTAATGTCGGAAAGTTTGTATTGCAAGACTGACCTAGAAACTGGCTACACTAAGGCGTTTAATAATCCCAGAGTTAATTATTAATTATTATAATGTTATTAATAACACTGTAATGAACCATACAGTTTCAATACGCCTTCTAGAGCATTTTACAGTCTGCATAATACGATTATAACATATAGCTTATATTATTTATCAAAATCATTCATTGCCATCTTTATAATATTATTAACAATGTGTAATATTAAATGAAATTAAAATCTTATTACTTGTAAATGAACTTAATAATAACAATGAACATTTTCCTCACTTTTCCCTGCACGCTACATGGTACAATTACTAAACACAAACATTTAAAAGCGAACCGGCAGCTGCCTCACTGGACACCCCGAGGCGCCAACACAACCCATCAAAACACTCAATGAATGCCAACTCAATGTCGCCCCAGTGACAGCCGTTACAAGACTTCTAGTAATTGTTATCAAACTTCAGCAAACGGGCGCTACACATACAAAACATCAGATTACGGGCGCTACCGGTACAAACCTCCAATCACGGGCGTCACCCGTATAAAACTTCAGACTGCGGGCGCCACCCGCATAAACCTCCAATCACGGGCGTCACCCGCATAAAACTTCAGTAAACGGGCGTCACCCGTATAAAACTTCAGTAAACGGGCGTCACCCGTATAAAACTTCAGAATACGGACGTTACCCGTATAAACTTCCAATTACGGGCGTCACCCGCATAAAACTTCAGATTACGGCCGTTAGCCGTACAAACTTCCAATTACGGGAGTCACCCGTATAAAACTTCAGATTACGGGTGTTACCCGTACAAACTTTCAATACGGCATTTGACTCAATTTATTTATTTCTTTGCATTTTAAAAGTTACATAATCTGAAACCGAAAACAATATTTTTTTTTCTGCACAAAAATAAGTAAGTTTCAGTTTGGAAAGGGAAACTGTCAAGTAACAGAAAAAGGATGCACGTACTGCTGTGTGGCGTCACTGCTATTAGGTTTTACGGGTACGAAAGTGATAGCGAGATGTCCTCACCACGCTCCCACCTTTCTTCATACTAATATTTAAAATGCTAGCTACTACTTCATTTATCAACCAATTTTCGTTCTGTTTTCGAAATAAGATTTCTTTTTAGTGATATTTCTTGTTTCGAATTAAATATTGTCCAAAAACAAACACAGTCAAATACCCTATTACGGGCGTTACCCGTACAAACTTCCAATTACGGGCGTCACCCGTATGACTTACATATATCACACTCTGACATATTTACATTGCATCACAACATGTACTCGTCTCATACAGGCATCACCTGTAATTTAGTCTATTAAACAGACCATGTTCTCCTTTGCATGAACGTAATTTCTTGATACAATATTAAACAATCTACATTGGTCTAGTAGTATGTATTAAACCATCATGTAACTCACATAATGTACCAACCCATTTTTTATTCATTTAATTATTCTCTATTGCACAACGAAACAAACGTACAAGTGGCGGACTTGATTTTTTCTTTATTTATCTTAATTAATTAATCCGAGATAGATACTTCATCATGAACCGACCCGGAATTGAACCTGGCCCGTAGATCCAATGCAATTTTTTTTATTATACGTTAAAATATAAATGTATTAGTTAAGTCTTGGACATATTTTTCAATAGTGCTTAGACGACTTCATAAGTAAGTACTTATAACAATAACAAAAAAAAACGCCGACCGTTTCTGCAATGTCCAACCTTAACCACAGAATAAGTACTAGTACTCTAAAAAGGTCTGGCTTGAGCTTGGCGCGGGTCCCTCTTAAAGGTTTGTATACTTAGACATGTCATAATTTAGGTACATTGGTACATACTAAATTTACAAATCGACATTATTTTAAAAATTTCGTAATTCTTATAATTCAATTTAATTATGACGTAATAAACAATGTAATCTCTGTCCATCTATATAACTAATTTTAAGTTTTTAGTTTGTTAGTTGACGTCTTTGGAGAAAACGTGCAGTGCAGTTTGTTGCCGCTTCTTCTGCACTTGCGCTTAGAAAGCGGCGTAAACTTAGCTTTAAGTAACGATTTGACGTCAACATTTGTGCAAAACAAAACAAAGTGACTATTATTAAGAGATATTATAAATATCCTATGATAATAAAGATATTTTTGAATTTGAATTTGACTCACGCACAGAAGTCTCAATGAATCATCCACTCAATGTTGCTAGCGATATGATTCAAGCTCACGAGGTTTAGCTCACATCAGAACCCAGCACCCCCTCGTTCAGACACCCAGAAATCCATTGCAGGCCAATCTCATTTCCATTACTCTGGACAAACGATTCGTATAACCGAATTTACCACTTGGAGTGGTTGCCACACGCACAGTAATAATGTAGGTACGTTTTCGACACCCAAACGGGAAGTGACACAGGCCTGCCTTAACCTTGAATCGCTTAGGCAGTAAATAATAACCTACAGCATAAACAAACAGATACGGTGCGGTCAATAGGCAATTTTATGATTTTTCAAAATCTATTTTATTGTGGTCCTAATGTATCTTTAAGTCAACTGGTGTTTAAATTTCCTTAAAATCATTATTTTAGCGTCATTCCGCTAAATGCTAAAAATTAATTTAAAAATTACACAAAACATACTTGCACAGAAACAACAGCAGCCATGTGACATCGGCTCCAGCACCCATCCGCCCCTCTCAGGCGCAGCGGGGGAGCCCATTCATATATATAAGGCGCGGCGGCCGGCGCTCGTCCTCTTTCGTCTTCGGCAGCATCTCAAGCTAAGTAGTTCTTCTACCTAGAAGGGCTACTCAACTGATCTAGTGCCTATAACTCACGACCCTGACTACCTAGTCTGTACCTAGTGTTCTTGTGAATCCTTGTAACTAATGTAATAGTTGTTTATTATACTTATCTCATTTGCCGATATCTGGTTTTTCTTTTATATCATCTATCTTCCTAGATCCTAAATCTAGGCTTTACGGTACAGCCATCATGGTGACTTCATACCAGTAGTAACAAATGCTAGATTGTAAACTTTTCATCAGTAATGTCAGTATTATTTGTATTGTTTTAATAGATATCTTTATAATGAAATGTAGGTACTTACTTTTGTGAAATATTTCTGCATTCAGCAGAAAATAAGTCAGTAATAAAAGCATAGAACTTTGCTACCATCACCGTGCCGATTTTTTCTTTCCACTTATACGGATGACTAGTGTTATAAATCATGTGCAATGCCATCCTAAAGTCCAAATAATTAAATATATCTGAAGTCACAATATAAAGAAATATTACTTAATCACTGCTTAGCTATCAGGTCCGATTCTGATAGTTTAACGTCACTTATAAAAATAAAATGGCAGTCAACGTTTTTGTTTACTTGACATACAGATAATAAAGGTACGATTTTGTTTTTAAAATTTAAAAATCAACAGTATATTTTTGTTAAAAACATTAACACTGTGTTCATGTTTCGTAAAAACTTTCTGAATCACATTATTTATTAAAACTTGTACTAATATAATTTGATTATATTTACTAACAATATAAAATGTAAAATAAGTTTCCACTTTAGGATTGTCCCGTCTCCCATCAAATTCTGCATCATAGCAACATACTAAGCTGACGTGAGATCTAATTAATCCAAAATTAATAGTCCAATCCCCAGCTCTAACCTTGAGACTAGGATCACTGCGAGTCGAAAAAGACAAATATGTATTCCTGGCACTCAATTCATTGGGGCCCACCAATGGACTCCAGTGCATGGATGGTGCTCTATGAGTTAATGAACCTGACGTTGTCTCGTAAGCTAATTTACCTATTAACCGACCAGGAATTCCAGTAATTTCCTCTAAACTCTTTTCGCAGATCAACATACACTCTGGACCTAAGTTCTTTAACATCCCATAAAGCTTCAATAACTTGATTGCCTTTTGCATTCCCGGAGAATTAGATGTGATTTCTAAATGAGGGGATAGAAGCTTTAAGTGGGTATGAGAACCAAGATACAGCTTATATGGACCATGGTCGAAGTTGATATCTTGATCTCGTGTTGACTGAACTCTTGTAACCCGCATGGCACTTGGAAAGTCATTCTTGGAGAGATTATCAATAGACAGGAAATAGATTTGATCTGATATACAAGGATATGTCACCCCTGTTATCTTTTTGTTCCAGCACCAGTTCCTCAGATCTCCTGAAAATTCTGTAGGACATATGTAGCCATGGAATTCATTGGAATCAATGAGATTATTTAACATTGGGTGTATTTTAAGAGTTTGTTTAGACTTAATCTGGTCAACTATCCACTTTATCTTAAATAAATCTGCTTTTCGAGCTTCTTTCAAAATCTTAAGAGATAAAACAGAACTATAATTGTGAGTAATGAGGCCACCAATAGATTTTGACCCTTCAAACTTTTGAACGAATTCATCTAGCAAGCCTGATGCGCTTGTCTCATACAGAATGCTTAGTATTTTTGCCGAACACGGATCACAATTAAACAAAGAGTGAACAAACCTTGATTTCTTTTCTTCTGATGCTCTGCTAAGTAATTGCTTGAACTCTTTATTAACTACTACATGATTTAATCTTCTTCTTATGAAAGCTTTAATCTCAGCAGACCCTTCAGGAGGAGTATTATTTGGGAGACTATAAGGATTTACTGCTAACTGGCTACAGTCCCTTTCCTTTGTCAGGTGACTTAAATTACATCTTAAGATGTCATGTCCAAGTGGCCTATTATGGTCAAGCACAAAAAGAAAGAGTGATATCCAGACTGTCTCCAGATCACTATCTCCCTTATAGAGACATCTTAAGTAAGGAAGGACAGGAAGACCACCAAAATTTGATGGCCACATTAAGCAAAGAATTACTTCATAGTTAGATAAATCCTTGAATCTGGGATCAAATTCTACAAGATAGGTTAGAAACACCACAATGCCGATCAAATATATCACTCGATGATTTGGACCATAGGACATAGTAGACAAGGTTTCTGACATGCATCCTTTGAGATATTCTAATGGAAGATCACCAATTAAGTTTGCGAATCCATGAATTTTAGCTATTTTCTTGATTATGTTAGAGCAAAATGCAGAATCATAAATATAAATTTTACCAAATCCAAGCAATTGAGATGAGCTATATGTCTCCTGTAGTTTAAGATGAAACCCATACTTCTTATATTCTGATTCGAATTGAGAGCTTAATTCATCCAAATAGGTTTTCAATTCTTCTGGTTGGACCTGTGACTTAGGGATCATGAGAATAACTCTAAGATCATCTCCATTGACCATAATAAAGAAGGGAAATCCTTGATCAGTGTTATAATGCTTCATCAAATTCTTTACATTTTCTTCCAGAATGCACCTCCTAGCCCTTTCCACATAGGGTGACTGACCGAAAAACCTTCCTTCCAACTTCAACTCTCTTTCCTTTTGGGTTAGTTTAATAACAAGGTACTCTAGGCACAAAGGATCATCTTTAGAAACCCGACTGAGATGTTTGAATACTTCTTTGGAGGGATCTGTTGATAAGAGAAAGTATAACAATGTTCATCTATTCTTAGGATCATACCGATGGAGAGATGGGTTCTCAATCTCCGATCTGACTTGTGCAATAGCTGTATCCTTTAAGAAAGGAAATTGGGATTCGCAATACTCAAATTCGATGCATTTCTCTAAATTAATATAACTGCAATCATCTATACTTATCAATGGTGTGTCAGAAGGTAATTCGGGATTGTCTATCCAAACATTAGCTAATATAGATTGTCTTAATCGAATTGGGCAGCTTTTACCAAAAGCCACCTTGGGCCAACGGTGATGTTTAGAGTAATATTCTTTACAAAAATTGTGTTTCATGGCTGATAATAGGGATAGGACTTCCTCATGGCTAACTAAGTTCTCTTTGAAGGTTCGCTTTCTAAGCTTGTCAATTCCAAAGAGTGACTCAATGTCTGGATGACCCAACAATTTCGATAATGCAGAGAGCTCAATTAGCATATGAGGAGGACCTTCAAATAATTTTAGTAGACCTTTGAGTTTAAACTTAGATATTAATTTTTCCGATACTAATCCATTTAAAACATTAAAATATTGTTGAGTGTTTTCGAAAAGTTTCTCGTTGCAAAGAATTTTCCCGCTAACAATCCCGTCGAAGTTTTTGAATAAGCTGTAAGCAATGTTTCCGTATGTAATGACATGATCTGACATGAACTTTAATAAGCCTATTACACTCTTGTAAAATTTATTAGGAAAGGTTGTTCCGGATAACTTCATGGATGTTATAATAACGTTAAATGTTTCGTATATTTTATTGTGTATCATCAAAAATTGGTCATTTGAGATTAAGTGGTGGCGATTATTTATACACCGAAACTTAGAAATATTTTTATTTAATTTGCTTATGTTGGAAACCCACCGAAAAATTATATAAATAGGTATTTTTAGTTCGCATGGAGGCACAATATAGAAAAAATGTTCGTTAATGGGACAAAGTTACCCAGATTTACTGTAATTACACTGTGTTCGTCATTTAATGCACGTAACTCAGTTCCTACGTACTGTCCATAAACATCGAATTCATCTTGGGACATCATTCTGTTTTTAGCAGCATGCAGAATTTCACAAGCCTTCTCCAATCTATCTTCATTGGGGTGGCTCCTCTTGCGAGTTGGTCGCGACGATGAAGGTGTTGGTGCAGGGGTTGTGGGTTGCTCTGCTTGATCAATGGTAGATTGCGATTCTAGTTGATGAGGAGATTGAAATTCCGGAACTGTAGATTGAGACTGTAGAACGACATCTTCATCCGGAGACGAAATCGTGTTTTGGCTTTGTGGACTCTGAAAAATTAATGATATAAATATTAAATCAATTATTATAATAAGGATAGACTATAAAACACGTATTGTATTATTTCAAACATCTGTTAGACATGAATCCTTAATTATTAGTACGTAAAAATAGTATTTAATGTATAATTATTTCTTTACAGGTCCCAGCTACTGCAAATGAATGGAAAGCCAAGGCTAGAAGCTTTGAAAATATATGGAATTTTCCGCATTGCGTTGGATCTATAGACGATAAACACGTTTTGATTCAAGCTCCTTCGAATTCGGGAAGTGACTATTTTAACTATAAAGAACAATTTAGTATTGTCCTATTGGGTATTGTCGATGCAAATTACAATTTTATCTATGCAAATTGTGGTGCTAAAGGAAAATCTTCTGACAGTGGAGTATTCCAAGAGACTGCTTTTTATTAAGCTTTGGCTGATAACCAACTCAACTGGCCGACTCCAGACCCAATACGACAAGATGGGCCGAATATGCCTTACGTACTTGTAGGAGACAGCGCCTTTGCACTGACAGAAAACATGATGAAGCCATATCCCGGTAATCATGACGTGGGTACAACAAGACGCATTTTCAACTATCGACTGTCAAGAGCTAGAAGAATTGTCGAAAATGTGTTCGGTATCTTAGGTGTTGTGTTTCGTATATTCCGAACTCCCATAACCATCCTACCCTTTAATGCTGAACTTGTTGTAATGGCGTGCGTATACCTCCATAATTTTTAAGGCGAAATAGTCAATCGAGATCACTGTACAATAGGGTGGGTCGCTACAGTATGGGGAAATTTTTTTTTTTTCTGATCGATTTGTAATAGCAATATAAACGTGACCCACCTCAGTTAATGACAAAATAAGCAAAAAAAAATTTTCTAAGTAGCTTCCTTCTACCCGCGCATTGACTTTGAAAAACTGAATTTTTCTTTTTTTTATGAATTTATAGGAGTACAGTTTTTCGTGACTTAAAACGAAAGATGGTTATATTTGATAAAAAATACACAGTTATAAGACAAGAAATTATAATTCAATAAACAAATTCAACATCACAATAACAGAAAATAAAAGAAAAATTTTTTCAAACAACGTTAAAATCTTTCTTACTATCAAACTTAGGCATTTGCTTTCGAGAACGAATTTTATTCTTTATCAAAGCCTCTCTTGCCTTTTTGTGGCAAAGCTGTAAAGACGCCTCTGTAACTGTCTTTACAGCCCGCTCGACGGCTTGAGTATGACATGGTAGTCGAAGAAAAAGGACATCATCATTACCACCTGATTCCACTACAGAATGAAGAGTTTCATCCGAAACATTGCTCAATATAGGTGGCTGAGAATAAGTTTGCTGCCAGTCAATCAAATCTATGTATGAAGAAGCGTTTAAGTTGATCTTTGGCACTTCGAAAACCCGAAGCTGACATGGATCAGATGCTGCTCTTGCCTTTAAAATGCGCCTAGCGGCAAGTTCTCTCACTTGTTTCTGTTCGTCAGATAGCATAGACAAAAGCAAGTTCTCCGGGTGTGCAAAAAAGGCATTTCGCTTAATAACAAGATCAACGACAGTTTTTAATTCCTGTGGAAGATATCTTGAATAAGAAATTAATTTCCAGAAGTGTCTTGCTCCATCTTTGCAAGACGGATGCCCTTTAATTTCAAACCAAATTGGAGCATAAACTTTAACCACAAACGTAGCAAGTTGTTTCAGTTCTTCCGTAGGCCTGCCAGTCGAAACATATAACCGCAAAATCCGATTGGCCTTTGTAAGCCACCTGGCATGTGACATTTTTCCTGGTGAGCGGTTAGACAAATCAAGAGGACACTCACCACTTATAACAGCAGATGTGATATCATAAAGGTAGCGTTGGTCAGAACTGAGATCTTTAACATCTAAAATATTTGGTAACATACCTTCGATCTTTTCAAATATCACAACAGGTCGCTTTTCGCAGTCATCCAATAATTTTCCTATAGAACCTGAATAAGAAGAAGGTCCTGTTGTGTTGCCATCAAGTTTTGCAAATAAGTGTCTTAAGGGCAGTTCATTCATGTGCAAAAGGCAAATGATCCATTGAAGAGGTCTGTGTAAACGCTTTTCCATTAGCCGTATAACTCCGCCATATTTACCTGTGTTTGTTACAGTTCCATCACAGCCTATGGCTAGAGTATCCTGTAGAGATATATTCTGCTGATTGCAGACTGTTTCATAGATTGCCAACGCCAACCCTTTTGCGGTTCCGTGGCCTGGAACAGCATAACCGACATAAAGTGACCCTGGTTCTTTGATGATTGAAATGTGTTCTTCTATTATTGTTGAACGATATTGTTTTCCCCCTTTCGTAACGATTTTCAGGGTCTTATCCTTTCGCCCATCAAAATACAAGGCAGGAATACTATCAAGTTGATCTTGAGCGAGGGTTTCTTGTCGTAATTTTTGTCTGGCCCGTCGTAATCTTGACTTATCAATTACTTCGTCATTACATTTGACATCTTGCAAAACTGCAGAAGCAACTGCAGCAGCGGCTCTATCGGAGATCCCGTACCGGTCACAAACACTTGATAGTGTCTTTAGGGATTGTATTTTATGTTTTTTTGGTTCTTTTGGTGTTGATGAACTTGGAGCCAAAGTTTGTTCTTCGCTACTTTCAGACGTTGTTGAAGTGTCAGGATTTTCGTAAGAAGGACCTGGTTCACAAATTACTTTAGAATCGTAATAGGTTTTAAGCTGTTTTTTTCTCTCACTCAACTTCCGCTTTCTCTTAGTAGTCAATATATCAACAGTTCCCATAATCATTCTTCTGTCTGTTCTCTGATCGATTAAGAAAGCTCGTTCTTCCTTAGGAACTCTCTGCTCTTTAGGACAAATACAAGATTCAAAATCTTTACACTTACATGAACTCACATCAAACAGTTTATCTGAGCTTTTGTGAAATTCTTGAATCTTTTCTGCTGACAGTCGCTTTAGGGATTTAATTAGGTTTTTACATTTAGCGTGGTAAGTTTTAATTAATTGCAAAACACGGTTATGCGATACTATAGAAATAGAAGCTTTTTTCCACAAATTTTCAATTTTTGTTGATACAATTTCGGAAATCTCATTTATAGAAGGCTCTTTTTTTGAATTGTTCTCAAGTTTAAGACGATGTCTGATCAAATTGTAATATTTTATAACTTGTTTGTAAGTAGGTAGTTGATTTTCACTTATTTCTTCTGGCGCACCAAAAATAGGACAATTTGTGGCTTTCCGGGTATTATTTGAAATTTCCATGATGCACCAACGTTAAATAACTAATAAATACTATGCAAAATAGCGAAAACAATAAGGAAATGCGCGCGACCTTTCACCTTGAACTAATTGGGCGACTGGACGTTGTAAAACAATTACGCGCGGCGGGCGCGCGGGAACGCTATTTTGCTTCACCTCTCCCCCTCACTCCCCTGCACTTGTTGCACAATTATCTAAGATTTCTATTTGATAATTATTTCTGATTGCATCCTGTATTATTTAAGCCATTTAATATAATTATATATCGTTTGGTTTTCAAGATAGATGCTCAAAGAAAAGGGCAGATTTGCGGGAATTATTTGTAACTTCAAACGTAATGCGCGGGTAAATAAAAACAACAATTTTTTTTTTCAAAAATACCAGTGTTCTAGTCTTTAGTCAGGTCATATATTCCGCACTATTACAAATCGAAATTTGAAAAATAAAAAAACCGACCCACCCTACTGTACAACCCACATGGAACTTTTGATTCTGAAAATGTGGATCACGATATTTTAGAAGGATCTTGGCGCAGAGAAACTGGCTCTGTTAATATGTCGAATTTAAATGCTATGGGACGACGCTACCCTGAATCTGCTATGGAAATAAGAAACAAATTTGCTGAAAATTTCATGAGTGAAGAAGGACGTGTTCCCTGGCAGAATAATTAATTGGCAGATATAATTTTTAAATGAATAAACTAGTATTGTACTATATTTTTTCTTTTAATGTTACTGAACAACGTCAATCCTTTTAGAAGTGAAGTTTTGTGGGTAAGGTGTGTACAAATCTTAGTTTATGTAAATAATATATATATATATAATTTACATAAACTAAGATTTGTACCCTTACCCACAAAACTTCACTTCTAAAAGGATATATATATATATATATATATATATATATATATATATATATATATATATAATAATAAATATTATCTTAGTGATAAGGTGTACCTACCTATTGTATGTGTACTTTTCTGTGTCGCACTTTTCCTTTCCTTGTGTGTCCGTACAATAAATTATAAATAAATAAAAAAGTATGACTTACGTTTGTGTCCAAAGTGTCCAAGCTTCCAGACATTGTGGCTCCCTTTAGCAAAAATTTCATTGCATCATACGCAAACCATGCACTGGACTTCACGTCCTCTCGTCCACTACCAGTAGTTTTTGACGATTTCACTTTCTTCCTTTCTCGGACAAATTGCGAAAAGGGTATGAACTTTGGTTTTTATTTCTTTTCTAGGCAATTTAAGCGCCTTGGCAATATCCTCCCATGCATTATTTTTCTTTATTTTATTTCGATAGTCACGGTGTGAAGTATCCCGCAACAAGTCACGACTTTCGTAAAGCTCTATAAGCAAAAGCACTGTATCATTTCCCCACACTACAGACATTTTAAAGGCACGTTGCGTACGCGACTACACTCCACTCGGTGACAAATGGCGCAACACTGACGCGGGACACATGCGCTCGCTCTCGAGGCGGGAGCAAGCAACACGCCCCGCGTCACGTACAATGTTGTGGGTCATGTTGCGGGACACTATGCAACGTCGCAGCGTCACGTATATTTTGTGTTGCGCGTCATGTTGCGGGACAAAATGTTCCCTAGTGTATCCGGGGCTTTAGAATAAGGATTTTTTTGATGAAAACACCAGTAGCATGTACAATACCTACGTGATCCAATTTGAAATGTAACGTTTCATTATAAATACGGTATGTTTTGATATAAACACTTGTATCAAAAAAGGTTTGCGAACGGCTATGATGATTACGCACCTTATTACAGCAACCGTATGCTTGTTTGCTATTCATATGAATCCATTATAACGTGTGAATGGGCATTTAGCTTATACGTGACGTTGTTTGTTCGTTGATTCGCATCGTGACGTGACTATGACGTGAATTCGCTCACATATACAATTTTATTTTATGCATTTGGTGCAAGGGAATACATGACTTATTATAATATTTCACAACAGATATCGAGTTTGCAATTGCATTCATAAAGTAGTTTTTCTGCATCGCGATATTAAAGTTTTTGTGTTTCGTGAACATATATACAAAATTTTCGACGATAGTAATTGGGACTCTTAGTAACGATGCTTCTTATCTGTGTTGTTACGACCCATTGGGGCACAGTTTACATTGCTGAGCGAACAGAGCGGGTGAATGTTGCTAACGGTCGGACCTGCCCCCAATCAGGACCTTCCATTGCGACCTCTTCCCTTCCCAAAATATGACTCGCCCTTTACCAACAAAACGGGAAGCGCGCTTAAGGGTTAACTGGAGGGACGAAATCCCATACAAACGTATTTTCGTTTTAATTTCGAAACCATAAAACTCATCGTATTCAAATTTTTTACAAGCATTAAGATGATAAATATCTAGATCTGTAATTAGTTTTGGTTCGAAAATAATAAACAAAAAAAAAGTTATAGCAACTTAAAATTTGCCTTTTTTATCGACGAAATCGAGTAATATTTAGACGCCTATTACACTTATAATTATATTTTCGATCCTTATGGAAACTAATTATACGACTAGAGTGAAGACTCTAAATTCCAAATAATTTAGTTTTATTTGGGTATGTATCGTATTTATCGAAATAAACGAAAACTACGAAAACTACGATTCATGGCCTATAACGGCCCGTTTCGCTGGCGTTCAGTGCACTCTCTTTGTCGTACGCGGGGTCACATGCGGGGGTCGGGACGGAGCTACATTTTTTAGCGCCCTTTCTCTTTCTCGACGAAATAGCAACACGACGAAGCGCGTCGGTAGGCAACTCGCTGTGGAGTTCGCCCGCGCCTCCAGTACCACCTTAAGAGCCTCTCCTTCGAAACCGAAGTCCTATATTCAACCTCGAGGAGGGCTCGAAAAGCGCGCGCACGTTTTGCTCTTTTAAAGCATTCACAGTTCGATTGATTTTGAATATTTTTTTGTGTTTCGTGATCTATTTTAAATAAAATAAATTATCGAAAATTACTATAATTCTCAAATCTTCTCTAGAATTATTTAGTATTCGGTACATTATGTTACACAAGTATTGATTTATTCTGATTTATGAACTAATCCGATCACAGTTTTCATCAGTTATTTTTAGGACTGATGCTAAGTTATTTTTTAAGGACGTCACAATGCCTTATCGAGGCAACTGGTGACCCTAGAGCTGGCGGCTTTTTTACTCAGAGAATAAGTCTCGCTATACAGCGAGGAAATGCTGCCAGCATATTGGGTACGTTGCCTCGATGTGGCGCGTTGGAAGAGATATTTTATTTGTAAAATTATTTTATTTGTGTTATTTGTCCGTATTTAATTTATTATACAGCTTATTAGGACTGATTGAGCTACCCTGAACGTACGTTTTATTGGGCGATTTTAAATAACTGTTCTTGAAAAGGGAGCACGAAGTGCGACTTTGAAAGAACAGTGATTTAAAACGCCCAATAACATACTACTGTCATCGTTGTATGGCAATCGTCAAGCTATGTCGGATGCCTTTAGGCAGCTTGAAGAATCTGACACCCGTGTTGGCCACTTACACACACGATAAACAAAACCACTTACACACATAAGGTATATGAAAAGAAATATAGTGTTCAAATAATACGAGTCCCCTCAAAAATATAAAATTGGGATAAAGATGCACATGAGTATTTATTGCTGGAGTATGTGCCACAGATACTTAAAATTAGATTTGTACCAGTGATTGGCCTGGAATAAAAATAATTGCTAATTTTAACACTAGATAATTAAGATTTGATATGTCTGAATTTTATTTAAAAAATGTGCTTTACTTACGACGATCACCTCGATATATGGCGTTTGATCTTGGTTTATTAAAAGTTTGTTTATTGTCTTGAATTATTTGACAATTTTCTTTTAGTTCCTCCGAATCCAAGTCGTTGCTTTATAATTGTATCCCGGTAACGTATAGCCACTGTGATGTGTTGTCGGTGCCGGTTGTTCCGACATGAATGCCCAGTGCTCCTGTTTTGATGTATTTATAGGTTTGTGTCAGTGGAGGGGGTTGTTATTCTGCCGTGTCAAACCTATTTCATGTATCTGGCGAAACCTAGTTTTAAGTAATCGCTATAATTTATTTTTCTTAGCAATACAGTATCTTCTTTATTAGCAAAGTATCAATTCAATAAACAAAAATAAAATTTTAATAAACTCAAATCAACCCTTTAAACTTTCTATATTCCATTTGTTTACGTAGCTACTTCAATAAAGGTAAACAACCTTGACATGTCTTTTTATTAAAATATACACTTTATAAATCAATACCGTTACAAATTAATTCTATTATAAATTACATAATTAATTTGTAATGTGTAAAGAATAGGTATATTAATTTGTAGTGTTTATTTCGATAAAAATACATATCAAGATTGTTTACATTTATTTAAATACCCAACCAAATGGAATACAACAGGAAAAAAACAACAAAATTATGATTAGGTAATAATCAATCAGTTTAAGGCCGTACCTGAATTTTCCGGGGTCCAGTGCTGCCTCCATTTAAAATAAATCATTTCAAAGAAAACGGAGACATTATTTAAAATTTTGCAACTACCAAGTGCTAGATAACCCTTCAAAGTATTTTATGAACTACTGTTTACAGTTTATAATGAGAACGTTAAGCTTTACTACGCGCATTTGCCAAAAGTGGCCGTTTTTCGCAAATTTTCGTGGTAAAGCTTAACGTTCTCACTTTAAACTGTAAACAGTGGTTCATAAAATACTTTGAAGGGTTATCTAGGACTTGGTAGTTGCAAAATTTTAAATAATGTCTCCGTTTTCTTTGAAATGATTTATTTTAAATGGGGGCAGCACTGGAACCCGGAAAATTCAGGTACGGCCTTAATCTCAAATCGACATCACCTCATGTAAGTGTTCTCGTTCTGAGTCAGAAAGAAAATATTACATGAGATTTCTGACTGTAGTTTTTATTCGAATCAGATTAATCTATTATTTTAGTCGAATCAGATTAATCATGTCAAATAGGGATAAATCAAAAATAAAACGTTTTTTCTTAATTTCAGTAATCTTTTCTAACTTATCTATAGGATATATCTATACAAGTACTCGTATTAGAGTTAGTCTATTAATATGAAAAAGAAGAATGCTACACTTCCAATGACCGTCAACAGACTAAATCATGTGGGTATCTCCAAGTCAGTCACTGTTACTGACTTCTCACCCGTGCTTGACTGCTCCGACCCTGAAAGAGCCACCGACAATTTAATACATATTCTTCAGTCTGCCATCTCCTTGCATACTCATGTCCTTAGATGCTCCCATCGACGTAAAATTATTAAGCCTTGGATGACTCCTGGCCTTCTCAAATGCATACACAACAGAGATAAAATGCATATAAGGTTTAATAAAAATCCGGATAATGAAATTGTACGCACCACGTATTATAGGTACCGGAATTTCTGTGATTCCTTGTTAAAAAAGATTAAGAAAACTTATGAGAAATCTCTACTATCTTTAATCAAACTTTAATCTCTAATCTTTCATCAAACTCATAAAATAGATTCAAAACATTTCTGTATAGTTTTAGACATATTTTTGCTCCTGCACCTCTAGTACTTCCTGACCAAGAGCATTGCGTCAAAAAATCTCTAGAAAAGAACACATCAACGAGACGATAAGCACAGTCCATAGCTTTTCCTGGCTGACACACAATGCTGTATTTTAATTTATAATCCTCTTTAATGTGGCTGTCATTTAACAAATCTTCAAGATGAGACAGTTCTGTCAGAGTTCGGATAGGTTGCAACAGTAAAGGCGAATTTTCTGCTGATTTTTTCATATTTCCGCTTAGTTTTGAAACTACAGGATTATTGATTTTCGTCATAACTGTTTCCAATTGAACCGAAACGTTCGCCAAAGCTAGCATCAACTTATTTTGGTTTTCCAAAACTTTCGAACTAGGTTTTTTAAGTTCTGATTGATTGTTCAGAATAATCTTTTGGTTCTTAAAAATCTCAATTTGGTTGCTAGAGATTTTTGTGAGATCTGAAGCATCAACAGTCAATAAAGCCTCGTTTACATTTAAAGAAATAGTATAGACGGTTTCCTCTTTTCTATTTTCTTCAGCTTCAGGTGCAAGAGCTATCGTATGGACTTAAAATTATATTATGACATATATCAGACACAATGTAAAAATTGTTTGTGATTAAATAAATGGAAATGAAATATGTCATAAGGATCAGAGAGATCTGCGGGTGCGGCAGCCTGAAAATAAAAACAAAATCAAATTCACTACAATAGTTCTATCAAAATGTTGGTATGTATCATAACAGCCATCAGAAGTCCACTGCAAGACTATATGGAGGTCTCCATGAGAGGTTTTGCCGTAAAATTGTAGCTGTAAAATTCTCAGAAAACGCTGCTGTCCATTATCAGGTTTAGTCTTTTAGTCACCTCTTACTGTTTTAAGCCGCCAGCACCCGGCAAAAAATAGTACTTAGGCATAATCTTATTGGAATAAGAACGTACATACATTAATGTGTAAATGTGAATGTTACACACAGAATCAGTTCTTATGAGAGATTTTAGAAAACGAAAAATGAATGTAAATTAATTAATAATGTAATTAAATTAACAATGAAGGTGCAGTGGACGCCCACCTTTACACTCTGCCTGCCTACATAAGTATCATATAAATAAGTAAAACATATACACATATATAAACATAATTAACTAATAAGAAATACTCCTAGAGTAAGTCCGGTAAGTAAATTCAATGCTATTTTCGAATTTTCAAATACTCTATGCAACGAGATCTATGTACAGTACTAGAGAAGACGCCACATACCACAGTTGTGTTCTGTTCATCATATGCTATCACTGTTAACCTCACATTAGTCACTCGCTAGCAATACGCGCATAAAACACTCCACAATTCATTAAAGAAAACACTGTCAACTTAGTCAAAAATGCCTTGGTGTGTGTTGAGATACTGCACTAGTAATTCAAAGAACAAAGCAAAATATGAAGGAATAACTTTCCATCGGTAAGTAACTAGATTTCATTGATTGAAAATTAAATACGGATTGCAAAATTTCGGCTGCCATAATGAATGAAATGAGTGAATGATCTGTTAACCGATGGAATGATTCGTCATAGACTAACAAAACAGAAGTGAAATGTAGACATCATAAATATGCCTACATTTCACTTTCTTCATGGAAGCATCGAAAAACTATTTGTTTGCTACTCAGTTATTAATGATTGCAAAACGTTTAAAAATGTTTAAGTTTTATAATTTTTATCTACATATGCTATAACTGCTTTACAAAAGTTTCCTAAAATCCTAGAAATCCTTTATAAAATTAATTCATATCTCGTAACGTCTTACTAGGACCTCCGAGGGCTCAAAAATGTTGTATGTGGGGGCTGTACCCCTACAAGTGCAACTTGAAACTGCTCAGATTTTGGATCCAAGATGGCCGCTTACACATTTTTGATGTTTTATTATGTTTGTCCCTATAATTCTGTTTCCTCGTAACTACTACGCGGCTAAATCGATTTTGATAAATTATTATATAACTATAAGCCGATTACGAATCTTCATATATGTAATCTAAATAAACATATGTAATTTAGACCCAATACCTACAATGATTATATAATACATTAAATACAGAGATATCTAACAAAGAAAAAAAAATACAAAAAGGTATACAAGTACAAGAAATCACTTTCTTCTAGTGCAAAACATAATGTAAAAAAATTAAGTAAGAATAATAAAAGGTTACCAAAGAAACAGATATGTGCAGTTTAACTTTTACCTTTATAAATATGATAGCCGTGAGTCTACAATCTAAAAATCTATACAACCATCCAAACACCCATCCGTACATCCAGCCATACTTACCAATATTCGCATTTATTAAAATATATGTAGGATTTAATTTGAACCACGTACTTGTAGGTATGTAAAAATATATTGACCTTTCTGCACTACTCTCGTGCTTAGTCTATATTACCAAAAAGGACATGGCCGTGTTTGAAGACGCCGGGTCTATATATTCATGTCAATGATTCTATGTATGTGCCGCCTTATAATCTAAAGCACTCTAAAGTAAGTATTCAAAATGGGGAACTTTGCATACCTACTTATTTATATCTCTTATACTTTTTCTGTCATTCATAATGTACCTGCGTACCCAATCAAAGAGTACCTACCTAACTGAATTTTCCATCAATAAATAATATCAATTATTAGTAAAGTGGTACCGCTTACCATTGTCAATGTCTTCTGTCTAGCTCAATTACAAATAAAAATTGGACAGTGTACTGCGGCTAATAAGAATCAAAGCATTCAAAACACTTGCGCAAGTTAGTACAAGTCAACGCTCACTGAGATGATAAACTAAATAAGTATACAATATTCGAGGTATGGGGGGGGGGGGGGGGGGGGGGCACATGAGCGCAATTGGCTGTAAACAAACTTCATAGGACTTGTTTTTGGCGGATCAAATGACAGGCGGCTGTTTCTCTCAATTTTTTTGTTTATAAAGTATTTTGTCACATGATAAGAGATAGATTTTACCTGATCATCCATTTGGTTCAAATCTTGAATAGTACGTTGCGTTCCGGTTGCCACTGGTGATATAATTTCTTGAGCTTGATCTTGTTCTGTTGTGGAACACTCGATCATGTCGTCTAGTAATTGGTCTGCCAACTCATATGATTTTATTTTATTTCTTTTCACTACGCAACTGACTTGTAATCAACCAGGTTGTGGTACTGAATTTTCTATTTTTGAAAGTTTTGTTCCTTTTTTCTTAGGCCAGAACAGAACATTATCTTTTCCCATGCTGATGGGCAAATACACAATTCGTCTCGTTGTGTCTTTTCATTATTTTTTTACAATTTTAAACGTCATTCTGAAAAGAAAATATATCAAGCAAAAATAACAGAAACAATAAAGTCACACATACAATATCAACTTCACGGTTTGTTTTTTATTTAGCCCACGGATCTCTGAAATTGTCTGTCTATTAGGGGGTCCCTTATATACGTGAAAAATTTTTTTTTTCGGATATCGAAATGCATACCCCGTAATTCTTTTTAAACTACCCAGATCTACTTAAATACAAAATTTTATCTTCCTATGTCAACATTAACCCGTGCCGACAAGGCCGTAAAGATTTTGAAAATAGCTGCCTTTGACCCTTTTCGATATTCAACTAAACAAAATGAAATATTTATATTTTATAAAAACAATAATAAAAATTTAGTAAGAAAATAGGTATTTATTTATTAAAAGAACATAAAATTACAGATTAGCAAGGATATTTTCTTTTAAGGGTCTCTTTGTTACAGTCTGGATAAAGATTTCTGTGCTCTTGTACACAGCGTAGTAAAAATTGTTTCTGTTCTTCCTTTGCAGTAATTAAACCATGAAAATCTTGCATAAGTTTTACAGCTCTTTCAGCTGTATCATTCACTGCCCTTAAAGAAAAAACCTTTCTTTTTGCCTGTAAATAGGCAACATCTTCTTCCCACCAATAATAGTTTCAACGGCAGTTCATAAAATAATTTAAAGGGCTATCTAGTGCATGACGAAGAGCAATATGGAAATTATAACCATATTTACGAGTTAACAATTTATTTCACACTTCAAGGCCATTTGCCTATATCTTCGCCTTAAGACATAGTAAAGTAAGCTTAGCGTTAGATCCTTTTACATGTTTTTTTTTTAATTAATGATTAATAGCTAACTTTAACATAAAATTAAGTATTCCCACTTACCATGCAAATAATCAGACATATTTTCCTTCGATGGAATGTATCTCTTCCCAGAATCATACAAACTCTCTCTTTGTAAGTTCTCTACGATACTTCTCTTGGTTGCTTCATCAACTTCATCATCAAAGAGTGACAAAACAGTAATTTCTTCTGACAAGTACCAAAGATGTTGACTAAACTTTTTCAAAGCTGCTTGGGAGATCTCTTTGTTAATAGTTTCGTATTCCTTAAGCCTTTTTAAAAAGGACAAATGTTGATTTGGTGCCTTCACCGCCAGACTACATCCCAGCCATGATTTCACATATACAACTGCAATGAATAAACAAATGTCTTGGAGTGCTCGTTTATCTTTGGCGCTAATTTTGAATTGAGATTGCAGCAAACATATTTTCAAACAGTAAATAGCTCTTGCCATCCACCTTGCTTGATGCATTGCTCCAGGAGCTCTTATTTTAATTTTTTTCTCACTATTGCCTCCTAAGAAAATAATAGACAGTTCAATCAGTTCTCGATAATCGTCACGTACAATAGATTTTTGCAGTTCTTCATTATAAAATGTCAACAGTTCTTTAATTTTTGTATTACAAAAATGTTGTGTGACGATGTGGCTGTGTGTTTCAATAGCAGCAGAATTAATAGTATTCCAGCTGTCTCTAAACTTTTTAAACATCGGGATATCAGGGCTATTTGTTATTTGGTGGATTTTTGTTTCAAATACACACTTTAAAACCAGTTCGTAAACGTGATGGCGGCAAGCAAAGAGTAATAATTCCCTGTCTAGCTTTTGTTCCAAAAGTACACAAGCTCCTTTCTATCGCCCTGTATTAGATGCAGTTGTATCACAGCACATTATTTGTACTTTGTCCTCGAGGTTCCAGTCATAAAGTGCGTTTAACACAGCTTTAGCTTGATCTTGACCAGAAGAGCTCTCCAGCTTAGGCACAGCCAAAAGTTGTTTCTTTTCTTCAAATGATATAAGGATTGGCAGGCGTTCTTCTTTAGAACTTCTAACGTCCAGTCCAGGTAATAATTTTCCATCCCAATGAACGGTCACACTTTCAGGTAAATTATTCTGAAAATCTGATTTTATAGATTCCGCTCTATCTTTTCTAGTCTTTGTACGAATGCGTTGAATAGACGACTTGTTTATCGGGAAATCATCACTACTAAGATCTAGGGCTTCCACTACAGCCTGAAGTATATATACGGAATCTCTTATGCTTAATTGACATCTATCCAAAGCTGCAACTAATTTAGGAGTGATGAAATCTTTCCTTCCCCTTTTTGTAATACTTCCAGAACTTACCGTTTGAGATGTCGACGGTAAGGGTTCGTCGATGCTTTCATCAGAGCTGGTAGGTTGATCGGGATATCCTGGTGTCTCAATAAGATCTTGTGTAGTTAAAGATAAAGATAAACTCTCGGAACAGATTTGATCATGTCTTTTTTTCTCTTCTTTTAATTTTCTCTGTCTGGATCTTTCTTCTTTCTCAGCTAACTTTTTATCTACACCGGCTAAACATCCTGGACGCCCTGGTTCTCTTTGCTTTTGTAAAAAGATTTTATCTTCTTCTATTTTCATCCATTCCAAAGCATTAGCGTGTGCTATGTCGAATAAATTATCTAAATTGTTTTGAAAGTCCTTCTCACGGTGCTTGTAAATATCTTGTGTTTTTTTGGAATTTTTTTGCAACTCTCCAAGCATGGTGAAGATCCACAAGTTTCTTTACGCAGTTAGGAATAGCTCTGGTAGGGATTCTAGCTTTTTCCCAGAATATAATACACTCTCGAACGACGAGATTTGCGCTTTCACTAACACTCAATTTAACTTCACGAATGTTAAAAAAGAGGACTGCAAGAACTTGACGGTTAGACGGTAACTTTGCCCCAGTTATTTGATAGTTCAAGTCACCTACTAAGAAAATACTTTTTTTATGCTTCTTAATTCCACTGCCATTTTTTAACGTAAAACAATATGTGTTCATCACGAGATTAACTAATAACAAATGAAAAATACGGCGAATACGCGCCGCTATTTCCGCGTAACTTGTATGAACATGATTCGATGCAAGTCGGCACGGGTTTCCGTTCTCCAAATAAGGTAAAAATTAATTCCCGAGTGTTTTAGGTACTAATGAACAAAACTAAGACCTATGCGTTAAAAAATATAAACTTTGAAAAATAAGGGACACCCTTCTGTCTATATCCACGAGTATTAAAACTGCAGAAGGGAATATTTAATTTAAACAATGTCTTTGGCGATTCAGAAAAAGCAGCTTTAAGCGCCGATTTAAAATCACAAAAATTTTCTGTACTGATCGATGAAAGCACCGTCATCACATCTACAAAAACTATGTGTGTGGTTGTACGTTATAATGACCCGAAGATAGGGCGTGTGGTCAGTCGACTTTGGGACCTCATTGACCTTTATGGTGAAAATAATGTAGATCACACTACAACTGCAAAACGCCTATTCGAAGTCCTAATTAAATCATTCGAAGAAAATTGTGTGCCGCTAAAGAATATAGTAGGATTTGGATCTGATGGCTGCAATACAATGATGGGGGCTGCAACAACTCGGTTTCATCAAGATTCAGACAGTTATGTCCAGGAATTACCATTATAAAGTGCGTTTGTCATTCATTACACTTATGTTCGAGCGAGGGTTGCAAAGAACTACCCGAATGCGAAAAATTAACACGCAACATCTATAACCACTTTAAAACCAGTAGTAAGCGGCAAAGTCAACTAAAAGTTTTCCGAGAATTTTGTGATGCAAAAATACATAAAATGTTGCGACCAGCCCCAAACTAGATGGCTCTCCTTATCAGCCGTCGTCGAGAGGATCCTAGAACAATGGGAAGCTCCTAAACTTTACTTTGATGATAAATGGCTTGAAGATCATAAATGCCGTGAAATACACACTGCTTTGAGAGACCCCATTCAGAAGGCTTACTTTTATTTTCTTTCGAGGATGTTGCCAAAGTTCACTAGAACTAACGCATATTTTAAAAGTGAAACAACAGTCTTGCCAGAAATGCACTTGAAAATGCAAGAACTATACAGAGAACTGCTTCTGTTAATTATGCCTTCGAGTTATGTAAATAATACACCGCTCGACAGTATTGACCCCACAGATGAACGCAAACATATACGACCAGAAGATATTTATTTAGGTCTTGGTGTTCAAAAACAGTTGTCACTCCCTGAAATTCTTAATGATGTCAATTCTGTGAAAAAATTTAGAGAAAATTGTATGAGATTCGTTGTCTAGGCAGCGGTTGGCATCAGAAAAAGATACAGCCTGAATGACCAACTGTTTATTGCAGTTTCCAAATTAGATAACGAAAATTGCATGTTTGCTACAGAAAACAGACAAACATCATTAGCTTCAACATTCAAATTGCCCCGGATATCTCCTAAGAAACTTGATGTCCAGCAGATTTTAGACGATGAATGGCGGCATTTTCCGAATTACATTGCACAAAACAAATGTGATTTAGACGTCAACGATCCTCCAGATGTATTTTGGCATAAGGTATCAGAAATCAAAACTAAAGAAGACTCGCGACCATTCTATAATTTAGCACATTTTATGCTAGGGATGCTGTCATTACTCCACTCAAACGCCGATTGCGAGCGCATTTTCATTCACATTACCGACTTGAAAACAAAAAAAAAGGAACCAATTGTCAACAAAATCGATCTTTGGGAATCTATTTACGCAGCAACTTATTAAGAGAAAAGGCAAAAACTGCGTAGATTTCCATCCTACCGATATAATGATTAAAAACATTAATGTTTCAATGTATAAAAAGGCTTAAATTTGTGAAATAAAGTTACCGTATGTTTGATTTTTGATCTCCCGTAATTTTCTGCCATATACCGTATTTTTAAACTGGCAACACCGTAATTTTGACTAATAGAGTTGGAGACACTGATACGAACAATCAGAATCCAAATTGTGACCTTTTGGCGAGATGCGCGGGCGCGCGGGCGACACGTATTGTCTTGCGGAAGCTTCGTTCGGAACTAGGTCACGGTCGCGATATTTCTTTGCGGGTATATGTTCGGAGGAAGGGGGTGAGGTGTGAACGAGATGCACTCATTAGTGCAAATCTAATTAGAAAGGCGGCGCAACCACACTCGATCAAAACGTTCGTTGTTGAACAAGTTGTTCAGTTACATGGGCTGAGGTACCATCTGAGAGGTTTTGCGTTCTTTAATTAACATGATGTAGAAGCTCTTACTTAGGCCGCCCTTCGTCCAGTTGCACATCAAAGGCGATCCGACTGAAGACGACGGCGCCGATTCTACGTACACAAATCAAACGTATTTAATAAGGAAAAGCGTGATCAATTTATTGTTTTACTCAACAAGTCGTAAATGTATCTTACTCGTGTTGCCTTAGCTGCGGTCTTGGTGGCGGAGGTGCAGCTGAAGTCGACAGAACCTGTTATACGAAGACACTGTACACAAATAAAACGTATTTAATAAGGAAAAGCGTGATCAGTCTATTATTTTACTCAACAAGTCTTAAATTAATCTTACTCGTGTTGCCACGGCTAAGAATTGGGTGGCGAAGGTGTAGACGGAGTCCAGGCCATCAATCTAGCCGGAACCCGTTCTGGAGATTTTCTGTAAATAAATTAAAATGTCAGTACAGCAACTAAGAGCTTAACATGAAAAACAAGACTTACAGGGCACGCTTCTTGGGCTGAGCATCTGGAAGGAGTATGCGCTCCAACTCCTTCTGGCGTTCTCTTCTTTACCTCTAGTGGCATTTTGGTCAGGGCCTTCTTAGTTTTCTTTGATTTGGCCACTGTCCGGGCCAATTCTTCAACAAAGGTGCAAAGCATAAAATCAATGCAAACATTGACTTTGCCGCTTACTACTGGTTTTAAATCCGTTATAGATGTTGCGTGTTAATTTTTCGCATTCGGGTGGTAGTTCTTTGCAACCCTCGCTCGAACATAAGTGTAATGAATGACAAACGCACTTTATAATGGAATTCCTGGACATAACTGTCTGAATCTTGATGAAACCGAGTTGTTGCAGCCCATCATTGTATTGCAGCCATCAGATCCAAATCCTACTATATTCTTTAGCGGCACACAATTTTCTTCGAATGATTTAATTAGGACTTCGAATAGGCGTTTTGCAGTTGTAGCACAGAATACATAAGAGTCAAACAGAATGGTCTCACAGCGTCTCCCGCAAATTGGCGTCCCCGTACCTCTCCCCCGCACTTTGTGAGCTTTGACAGCTCCAAACCAGGGTTTAATTACTAGCCGCACGCAATACGCAACGTGTGTTGTTTTGAGAACTGTCAACCAATAGTAACCATTATGGTGAGAAGGTGCGCGTATAATAATTGTTTATCCACCCAATACTCTAAAGAACGTATATTTCATACATTTCCAAATGATGAAAACAGGTAAGCAAAGCAACAATATAATTTCACGTTATTACCCAGCAACCATCTTGATTATATACCCTTCTCGCTCTCTCGCATTGGCGGGAGATACACAAGAGCGAGATTGTAACATTACCGGATTGCTAATAAGCAATCCTGTAATGTTACATAGGCTCCTCGCTCACAGGTTATCACATACACGCAGTTATCACATACACGCAGATGCCAACTACATTTCCGCGGGTTATAGTATAGTGCTAAATGCCATTGTTGACAATGACAACTTGACATGCTGTGCGTGTCAATTTGTCATCATCATCAAGCGTGATAAACATTTGTTTATTTTTATTGAATTTATTCATATAATTACCGTATAGTTTTGCGCCGAATATGCAAATTACTATATTACAATAGTGAATTAGTGAAATTAGTGCGTTACATTATAAATGACTCAATCATAATCAGTAAAGTGAACTAATGGTGAAATGGACAATGTACATAATGAAAAATATTTGTGAAGTGATATTATGTAGCTGTTTCCGACTTTCCTGTAACATTTAATACATATAAAACAGAATATTTTTTACGTCATAGTGTTCGCAAATCTTCCGGTATGGAAAAATATAATCGTAAATATGTCGAACTCGTTAGTAGGTAAGTATTAAAATAATTCTGCGGTGCGACCCTAAGTATAAAACTCACACATCGACGTGTGTACAGATAAATTGTTTCGTTTGTAGTAGTAGTAGGTATATATGTTACTCTGAATCAATGGAGAGTCATACCAGTGGTTGTAGTGTGATCTACATTATTTTCACCATAAAGATCAATGAGGTCCCAAAGTCGACTGACCACACGCCCTATCTTCGGGTCATAATAACGTACAACCACACACATAGTTTTTGTAGATGTGATGTCGGTGCTTTCCTCGATTAGTACAGAAATTTTTTGTGATTTTAAATCGGCACTTAAAGCTGCTTTTTCTGAATCGCCCAAGACATTGTTTAAATTAAATATTCCCTTCTGCAGTTTTAATACTCGTGGATATAGACAGACAATTTCAGAGATCCGTGGGCTAAATAAAAAACAAACCGTGAAGTTGATTTTGTATGTGTGACTTTATTGTTTCTGTTATTTTTGCTTAAATAAAATTCTTAAGATATATTTTCTTTTCAGAATGACGTTTAAAATTGTAAAAAAGTAATGAAAAGACAACGAGACGAATTGTGTATTTGCCCATCAGCATGGGAAAAAAATAATGTTCTGTTCTGGCCTAAGAAAAAAGGAACAAAACTTTCAAAAATAGAAAATTCAGTACCACAACCTGGTTGATTTCAAGTCAGTTGCGTAGTGAAAAGATATTATATTATTATTATTATTATAACCGACAGCCCCCTATGCTGAGGCTGCATGGATTTTTCCGCGCTCGCGGCTAGGCTAGGCTAGGCTCTTCTTTTAGGCCCCTTGCACGTGAAGGAGGCATCGACATTTTTCCGTGGGCATTTTTCCGCGCTCGCGGCTAGGCTAGGCTCTTCTTTTAAGCCCCTTGCACGTTAGGGAGGCATCGACATTTTTCTGTGTCTCCCCTTTTGTGGGCTGGTTTTGCGTTGTCACTCGAGCCAGCCCAACTCGTCGAGGAAGTGGAGCAATGCAGATGGTGAGCTGCACGCGTCCGTCAGCGTACTTGGAGATCCAAGGTCTCTTGTTGATGCAACGCACGGACACTGCAGTATCACGTGCTATGCTGTTTCTTCTACCTCCATGCAGCCTCTGCATAGGGGGCTGTCGGTTATAATAATAATAATTTCTTTATTAAAGGTGAGAACCCAATACTTATACACAATACAAAGTACAGTATAAGTAAAAATAAAATAAAATAATATAAATTATAACGTACCACATTTAAATTTTACAGTAGGTACATACACCGTATGTGAGTACGTACCTGTCATTTTTTATTTAGTTCCCGATGCGCATTTATCCAGTAACGCATCATCGGGCTAGTCACATCTTGGCTAACTACTCGGAGCAGGCTGTTACTAGACATACGTAATCTAGTCCAGAAGGAAGATATACGCTTTCTAATAATCGCAAAAAAATCAGGCATTCTCGCTTCGGCAAACATGCTCGACGCGCTATAATAGCGTGGAAGCTTCATAAGGATTCGGTATGCATCATTATACTGCACCCTTATGGTGCTGAAGGATACTCTCTTGTGCCTATACCATAATTGGCAGGTGTAGAGACATTGACAGTATGCTATAAAGACTGTGTCCTTCACTTCTTTACTACATTTGGCAAAACGGCGCGCGAGCATGTTACACCGAACCGACAATGCCCGTCTTTCTCGCTCCATGTCAAAACCATCCTTGCAGTCTCCGGCAACAATGTGTCCAAGATATTTAAATTGGTCCACAATCCGAATCACTGAGCCACTTAAGAACACTTCGGGTACCCTCTCCGGACTCTTCCCCGCCTTGAAAACGAGCATTTCTGTTTTCGCTGCATTGTACTTCAGTCCATGAGAATTAGCATAATTCTCACAGACCGACAGAAGTTCAGTGAGTCCACTGATCGATGGACTGAGGAGCACCATGTCATTTATTTATTTATTTATACTTTATTGTACACACATATACATGTTTAAAGTACAACAGGCGGACTTAATGCTAAAAGCATTCTCTAACAGTCAAACCTTTGGGTCGATTGGAGAGTTTTATGTGGGTGTCAATATATAAAGAAAACTTAAACTAAACTAAATTTAAAAGATAACAATCACAACACATACTATAAAACATACTATTATTATTATTACATATACACAATTACTTACATACATATATACCACTTCATAAAATATATACCTACATTAAAATATATACAAAAATAAATATACAAATACATAACCATAAATAAATATTATGCAATCAAGTCTGTCCTATGTTTAATTGGAAGTGGAAGTGCCTAAAAACTCTAAGTTTAAAGGAGTCGCGACTAGGGGCCCTTCTAATGGATTCAGGGAGAGCATTCCAAAGTCGTACAGCAGTCACGGAGAAAGAGTTATGGAAAAAACCTGTACGGTGAGAAGGAGTGACTAGGGTAAGAGTATTTGAAGAACGCAGGGACCTTTCATGAATAGAACTTAAAAGTTGGAAACATGTTTTGAGATACTCAGGGGCCTGGGAATTATTTAAAACATTGTATAGTTGACAGAGAATATGTTGGTTCCTGCGTTCCTGTTGTCATCCGCATAACTAAGATTATTAAAACACACACCATCAATATGACAGCCGACTCCAGTGCTCCTCAGCCTGCCGATCAACCCGTTAACATACGCGTTAAATATATCCGGAGAGGTAAGCCCGCCTTGGCGTACTCCGCATTCCAACTTATACGCGCTGGAGGTCGCGTCGCCCCATCTTACATAGTTTGTTTGTCTTCCGTACCAATATGCCAGCAGCCGAACAATCGATTCCTGGACCCCAGAACCGCGCAATGTGTTCCAAAGTATAACATAATTCACTAGATCAAACGCACCGCTGAGGTCCAGGAAGCAGCCGTAAACTGGTGTATCGCGATTTACATAATAATCTACAGTATATTTTAAGCATACAATAGCCGAATCTGTCGACACACCGGGTCGGAAGCCAAACTGTGCTTCCTCAATATCTATATCTTTCAGTAACTCAGGCTGCAACAAACGCTCTAAAATCTTACCTAATACAGTCCCTAGAGAGATAGGCCTATAGTTAGTTGAGGAACTCAAGTCTCCTGTCCTATTTTTGACTATAGGCACGACTACTGTTCGCATAAGAGTCAGGAAGATATGAGTGTTTTAAACATAAGTTATAAAACTCACATAGTCTAGTCCACAGTGGCTCCCCCGCGTAGAGAACATGTTCTATACTCAAGTTATCATGTCCAGGAGACTTGCCCCTTTTCATACCACGTACTGCCTTGGTGATATCATCAATAGTAAACTGTATCACTCGTTCGTTTGAAACCATATGCGTTTTGCGTTCCAACGGTGGTGACTGTGTGGGCATTGGGACTTTTTTGAACTTAGACACGAATAAATCTGCTATCTTCTCCGGGTGTTGCAAGCCGTCCACAGTGACAGGTAGGCTTTGTTTATTTTGTAGCTTTTTTGTAGCATTCCAAAATTTAGAGAAATTTTTGTCCTTTCTATACATTGCTAATATATCCATTTTAATGGTTTCCTCATTTCTAACACACCATTTTACCTTGTTCTTAAAAATCTTCCTACTACTCACCATTTTATCATAGGTGTCACCTGTGGCCGGCTTGCCATCCGCTAACCAAATATCGTACCGAAGTCGGGCTGCCGAGTGGCTTTGTTGAACATGATAGTTCCATCCAGCCAACGGAGCGCGCTTTCTGTTGCCGGATGACCGCAGGGTTGAACTACTAATGGCACTTAATTGTAATATTTTAATAATCTCACCATATAGATCGTCAATTATTTTTAAATAGTCGTCTCTACTAGAGTTTAAGTCAGTATTACAAATATTATTTAACATATCGAGTTTGTTTGTCATTTCCATTTTACTTAATTCATTTGTACAATTTTTTCTTTATCTATCTATTTGACTAGCATATCTGCATCCCCACCGTATTTTATGGCTGTCACTGTTATCAGGCGCATGATTCTCGCTCATGTTTGGACTACATGCCTATAATAAATAGATGTTTGTTTAGAGTACAATGCCCTGTTAGTAAGCCTATCATTTTATTGAGCTTTACCCTTGGAAGTGTGAGTAGTCGGCGTGAGTAACGTGGATTCCACTCTGGGATGGCTTCCCTTGCTTGCCGACTTGTTCCTAGGGTGTCCCAAGCTTGTTGTTTTTCATTGTTAGTGTTAGTTTTGATCCAGGAGCGAATTTGGTTGAAGGGGATGGGGGCATGCGGTGATGGTCCTATAGGTACCATGCCCCAGCCCCTCGCAACATTCATATCAGTATCGGCAAACGAAAGAATGCTCGACAACTTGTAATTTTTTTTAAACGCGTATTCAAATTTCAACAGAATATTTTTCGCACCGTTCTTATCCCGATGAATACCTTTACGACATACACTGCAGTATACGTAACGGTGTGGGGATTTGGAAACTTGTAATTTTTGTTGTAACTCTTTATTTTCGTAACATTTACTGCAATTCTTGGTTGTAAACGCTTCGTTGATTATATACAATGATAAGTTACTACGTTGTTTTATTAATTTCAATATATCGTTGTGTCTGATTTTACGATGACCCTTGAAAGTGCCCATGTTCATGAAATCGAATCCGCTCCCGTAAACCACAAGAGTGTCTGGTTGTTTTCCAAAAAACTCGTCGACTATTTTGTTGTTGGTTTTTTGATCATTCATAAACTTGTCAAATTTCAATATTTGTAATTTTCTCAGTTCGTACAATTTTTGTTTTTCATCAAACCATTTCAGTTGAAATTTAGTGTAATCTTGAACTTTTGAATTTTTACAACTGATACCGCCGTACTATATATACCGACCCGTTTCTTTTTCTAGATTTTCTCGGTCGTTTATATTTTTTAAATCTATATTTTTTACTAACTTTAATCGCTTCTTTTCCCGATGGTGTTCTTTCGTTTCGTACACGACTCTTTGCTTTTTTAGAATTTTATATTCAAAAGAACCATCACTGCTGTTTCTGATACATGTAACTATCGGTGTCTTTGCACCCGGATCGACTGCAATTATTTTGTTGTAATTTTTGTACAATTGTTTTTCATTTTCATTCGAAACTTGTTCTCTTTTTAAACGTTTGTGTTTATATTTATCTTTTTTCGAAACCAATCTATTCATTGATAACGAAACACAAACCCCGTCAGTGCTAAAACTCCAACCGAAAGATTTTGGTATAGAAAAGTAACGTCTCCAATATTGCTTCGGATCATTTTGGGAAAATTGAACCCAAGTGGATGGTGTATTTTTCGCATCGATTCTACGCAAGAGTTCATGGAAGCAGTGTTGCCACAACTGAGTTCTCAAATAGTACATATCCAGCGCTGAAAAGGTACATTTTAGGGTAAAAAGGTACATAACCCTTTTTTTTTATCCAAGTGCTCGCGTATTCGAAATGAGTACATTACGATATAGTTTCGATATGCGAATCTTCATAATAAAAATCTATACAGGCAAAGAAAACTACAACATTAACATACAGCTATAAAAATTATAAAGACTTCCTCACAAAAGAAAAAAAACTGATTTATGGTGCTGGCAGCTAAAAAATATCAGAAGAAAAAATTACGCCGCCCTTAAAACGGAACGTATCAGGCACCGCTATCAAAAAAAAAACATTGCGTGGCGAATATTGTTGCGACTATTGATTTTTCGCTGTATATTTTTGCAATCAATTTTTTTTTGCTTTCTTACTGAAAAATTTCGACAACATCCGATGAAGTGATTTATAAAATTACAAAGAAGGCCATATTTGCGACACAGTACTAAATCTAGTTGCCTCCCAAGAAGTCAACCAAACCTAAATAATTATCTCTTTTAAATATTTTATCTTCGGGGTGGATGCAACTGCACGTAACAGGTATTTTAATACTCATGTCATGCTGTACTATTTCGTCATTCGCTACGCTAATAACGAAAAATTGCACTCGTATTAAAATAACCCTCATTACGTGACAGTTGCATAAATAGCTACGTATTTTTCTCAACTCACTGATATAGCTTCTATCGGTCTCGCAATGAACTTGAGATAGCGAGAGAATTCCTTCCTGCTCACTCGTAGTACTTAAATTGTAATAATTGTAGTTGAATTAAGATCCATAATCTGAAAATTAAAAATATATTGATCTACTCCCGTCTCGAAATATTCCAATTACGAATTTGACAGCAGTTTCGAAATTAGGGTTATTAATTACGATATAGTTTCGAAATGAAAATCTTCATAATAAAAATCTATATAGGCAAAGAAAACTACAAAACTAACACGCATACAGCCATAATTATTACTAAAACTTCCTCAAAAAAGAAAAATAAACTGACTTATGGTGCATCAGAAAAAAATTGTGCCGGGCACCGACCGCTATCATGGAAAAAAAACATTGCGCGAGTTATGTCGCCGTAACGACGCCATACATAATGGCCTCATTATAATAAGGCAATTAGATTAAGTCTTATGAGCTTCCTTGTACTCATAACAGGAAGCATTAGTTATAAACGACCCATTGTTTAAGTTAAGATTATTATTGCAAATAAAGATGTATGATCAGTTCGGTTCAGCTCCTCAAGCGGAACACACGCTAAACTTGTCTTTTTAAAAAGCCTCTTGCCACATCCCCACACATAACTGGCGCAGTCGGCACGCGCGTTTACCGGTCGTAATTATTGTGAAAGTGCAAGTGAAAATAAAGTGCAGTCAATAATCACGCCGTACGCGAAAAAGAACCTACAGTGGGTGCAAGCAACAGGGAAGCAGACACCAGATAGCAGCTCGAGGGCGACCGGACTCATCAACATCTTCAGCCTTAGAATTGGCAATGCTCGTGGGGTAAGCATAAAACTCTTTTACTCCCGAGATTTTCCTACATTTTCTTTATTTTTCCCGTACCTTGTTTTTACCTTGCGGTTTTTCAAGTACGTTTATTTTTTTTTGCTTGTGTGAAAATAGTAAGATTCACCAAGTACATTGCTGACTTTCCCACCTTTTTATCTCTTTAATCGTTTTGATCAAAATGTCGAACGAGAAAAAGGTACAGGGTGAGGGGTCCTTTATGAAGGATAAGTTAATAACAACAGATCTTCCAACATTTGCAAAAATGTTGCCCACTTACGATGGGAATAGAAGAAGTCTCGCATTTTTTATTGAGAGTGTCGAAAATGCATTATGTTTAGTAGATAATAATAGAGAAGACCAATATATTTCTTGCATAGTAAGAACAAAACTAACAGGTAGAGCTGTCGAAGCCTTGTCTCAATATCCAGGTGCTAGGACATGGCCCGAAATAAGGGCAGTCTTACAAAGTAAATTTGGCGAATTCAGAACCGAATTGCAGTTAGTGCAAGAGCTCATGCAAACCACCAGGGATAACAGCTCCTTGGATGCCTTTGGCGATAGAATTAGAAATCTAATGAGCTCATTAATATCAATAGAACCCTCTAAACGTATTTATTACGAACAAATGGCTTTAGAAACCATCCTAGATAAATTAAATCCAATTACAACAATATTAATAAAACTCAAACATGTTGAGAACCTAGAGCAGGCAATTACAGTCGCTAAACAAGAGGAAAATAAACTTAAGACCAGGCGTCTCCAACAGAATAAACAGAATCCTCCTAAAACTGCTCCACCTACAAGTTATAAATCACAAAAACCGGGTACCTTTGTAAAAAAAGATCAACCTAATAAAAAATTACAAGAAAACTCGGAACCCGCCAAAAACAAGCTACATTTTCAGGAGATAGAGTACGAAGAAGAAGGCCAACAACCTATTGAGGACAACTTTGAGGAAAATCCAGAGGAAAATTTGGACGAAAATTTTCTTCAGGATATAGAAAATCTTCTAATAACATAGTTTGTTTTTATGAATAGCATACACATACAACTACAATCGCCTCCCATATGTCTACATAAGTGAACTAGGAGGTAGGTTTTTAGTGGACACCGGAGCCTCTCAATCCTTAATTAGTCCAAATATCTTAAAAAACATTGATAATGAAAAAATTAAAATAATAAACGAAATACATTATATTAAAACAGCGCACGGTACGTCCAAACACAAACAAGTAGCCCTTGTAAAACTACCAAAAAATTTATTCAAAAAAGATATAGAACACAAATTTTTTATATTTGATTTTGACCCAGATTTTGTAGGTCTATTAGGACTAGACTTTCTAGTGCCTTTAAACTGCAAAATAGATATAAAAAGTATGAAACTTCGAACAGACAATGTCAACATCCCCATTAGAGACGGCATAAAATCTTATACAAAGATAGGTCCCAAATGCGAACAGGTTGTCAACCTTCTATGTAATAACCAAGAGGGAGAGTATTTTTCCGATGGCCTAAAAACTAAAAACGGTCTTATATTACCACCGGCGGTTGTTTCAGTAAAAAACGGAAATTTTCTTACCACTGTAATTAATACCTCAGATAATAAAATAATCCTAAAAAATAGTTGCCAACTAAATTTACAGAGATTAAATATAAAAAAAAATAGTAATAATAAAAGAACTCCCCAAAATCAAAACAAAATTAAGAAAAACGTAGATGAGCTGTTAAAAAACAATTTAAATAGATTAAGAACTGAACATATGAACCCCGAGGAAAATCGCGAAATCAGAAAATTATGCTATAATTACCGCGATATTTTCCACTGTGAAGAAATACCATTAACCTTCACACACGAAATTAAACATAAACTAAAACTCACCGACGACAAACCAATATATGTAAGAAACTATAGACAGGCCCCTAAACAAAAAGAAGAAATTAAAAAACAAATAAATAAACTATTAGAACAAAATATAATTCGAGAAAGCAATTCTCCGTGGTCCTGCCCAGTACATTTAGTGCCTAAAAAGATAGATGCATCAGGAGAGCAAAAATATAGGCTCGTAATAGACTATAGGAAACTAAATGATAAAACCATATAAGATAAATATCCCCTGCCTAATATAGATGACATCTTAGATAAATTAGGACGTGCCCAATATTTCTCCACAATAGACTTAGCATCAGGGTACCATCAAGTAGAAATGCAAGAAGAAGACATAGAGAGAACGGCCTTTTCTATAGAAAGAGGTCATTACGAATTTCTTCGCATGCCATTTGGCTTAAAAAATGCACCTAGTACCTTCCAAAGACTAATGGATTCAGTACTACGTGGCTTAGATAACGTTCTAACATATTTAGATGACGTCATCATTTACTCAACGTCACTACAGGAACATCTAGATAAATGTAAACAAGTATTTGATAGATTCCGTGTTCATAACCTAAAAATTCAGCTAAACAAATCTGAATTCCTTCAAAAACAAGTAAAGTTCTTAGGGCATACATTAACGGATAAAGGCCTTCAGCCAAACGAAGACAAAATAGCAGCAGTAAAAAAATTCCCATTACCTAAAACTCAAAAAGAGATAAAATCTTTTTAGGACTAATACGTTATTACAGAAAATTTATACAGGATTTTGCTAAATTAACAAAGCCCCTAACCAAATGCCTAAAAAAAAGTAGTAAAATAGAGCTGTCAAAGGAATATATACAAGCATTCGAAAAATGCAAGGAAATGCTAATTAATGCACCTATTTTACAATACCCAGACTTCACAAAACCATTCATACTAACCACAAACGCATCAGATGTAGCCATAGGCGCAGTTTTATCTCAAGGACAATTAGGTCAAGACAAACCAGTAGCGTACGCTTCACGTACACTATCTGACACAGAACAAAGATACTCCACAATAGAAAAAGAACTATTAAGTGTTGTGTGGGCTATTAAGTACTTCCGACCTTACTTATACGGCAAAAGATTTACTATTTACACAGATCACCGTCCACTCACGTGGATAATGTCAATAAAAGACCCAAATTCCAAACTAACGCGCTGGCGTCTAAGGTTAGCCGAATATAACTTTAATGTAGTGTATAAAAAAGGAAAATCTAACACAAATGCGGACGCCCTATCAAGGATACAGATAATACATCATAACGAGGCCACTACAGACAATAACGCTAGTAACCCTGAACCCAGTACTTCCGAATATTACTAATATAGACATACGTACCTTATTAGATATGCCAATCACACCTGAACCATTAGAACAAGGACAAATCGATAAAACTCAAGAACAGGAAGACATACGTACCTTATTAGATATGCCAATCACACCTGAACCATTAGAACAAGGACAAATCGATAAAACTCAAGAACAGGAAATCGCGGAGCCTATTCCACAACCTCAACAGGATGCGGAAACCATTAAGGACAAAATACCAACAATAGACGACGCGATCGATAGACAATTAAAGCAGTTTCACATAAGAAAAACTCCAGGAGACATGTATAGGATAGACGATCGTTCAAAAGGTAAAACAATAATAAAAGACGTTTGGATACCCATTAATAACACAAAAGAACAAATAATACAATTCTTAAAGGAACATACCATCCCAGATAGAATATTTCACCTCTTTTTCCATCACGAAGAATATTACCCTGTATTTTGTGAAGTATATAAAAACATCTTCAGCAATCGTGGACCCAAACTAATAAGATGTACTAATAGAGTAACATTAATAGAAAGTCTTTCAAAACAGACACACATAATACAAAAATATCATGAAGGAAAAACGATTCATAGAGGTATACAAGAAACTTATAAACACATTCACAGGAACTACCACTGGCCTAAAATGTTAGTCTCAATACAAAAATTTATAAATAAATGTGATCAATGCCTTAAAAGCAAATACGAACGCAATCCCTTAAAATTACCACTAGCTTTAACAGATACCCCTCATAAACCAATGGAACATATGTTCATGGACCTTTACAGTAGCGGTGGTACAACCTTCCTCACTATAATAGATAATTTCACCATATACGCACAAGCAATCCCACTTATCGCATCAACTAGTATACACATAGCTGAAGCCCTTCTCAGCATATTTGCAGTCATAGGAGTGCCTAAGAAACTAACAACGGACTCCGACTCTAAATTTGACAATGAGGTAATTACAGAAATTTGTGCCATGCACAACATAAACATTCACTTTACAACACCCTACAATCCTAATTCCAACTCACCGATAGAACGGCTACATTCCACACTCGCGGAAATCATAAGAATACAGAGAATTACAGATAAAGATGAACCAATAAATACAATGAAGTATGCTATAATAGCATACAACAATACAATACACTCAGCAACCGGATTTACACCCTTTGAATTACTATATGGACACACAGACAGCAGAAACCCTCTCGAATTACATTGTCCCAAAGAGTTTTACCAAGATTACGTAATAAAGCACAAACAGATAATGGAAAATACACAAAACCTCATAAACAAAAAACTTTCAACCGAAAAACAAAGCGTAATAGAAAAAGCTAACAAAAACACTGAAACTGCCCAATTTAAAGTAGGAGACATAGTATATAAACAGGTCGCAAAAACTGCAAGAAGTAACAAGTTAGAACCGAAATATTTAGACCCATATACGATAGTTCGCCTACATCCGAACCAAATAGCAGAGATAGTAGGTAAGCATGTAAACGCAAAGACAATTAAAGTCCATTTACGTTTACTAAGGCGACCCGAAAATGTTTCAGGTACGCCATCACCTTTGTCGCAGTGCTCCGACTCGCCGCCTCAGCAGCAGTCATACAGCCAATAGACAATCATAATGGAATACTTGTATTAACGGAAGCGAAAGCACAATACCAGATAGATACATACCACTTAGCGGTAGTCTATAATACGTCTAGTTTAAGAGAAATATACTTAGAAATATGTAGCAATTACTTTACTATGAAGTTAAAACACAATAGCTCGGAAAATACAGTAGCGATAGGAAAACAAATAGAATACCTCATCGATATAATAGAAAGTAGGTTAATATATTTAGGGTTAGAAAAAGTTGGCATTAGATCTAGTTATAGAAATAAACGAGGCCTCATAGATGGATTAGGATCTATAGTTAAAGCAATCACAGGTAATTTAGACCAAAATGACGCAATCAGATTTGATAATGAGATAAAAGCAATTCAAGCATCAACTAAAAGCAACGCAGCCAACCAAAAAAGAACAATAAGCATTATACAGGATTTTATGAGAGAATACGAAAAAAGCATTAAAGTCATTAAAAAGAACCAAAATGAAATATATAGTGCAATCACTAAATATACCGAGCAAAATAACCAATTTGAAACAGACTTCCTCACTATGAATATATTTGATAGAATAGAGACCTCGCTTCAACAGCTTTATGATAGACTAGAGACATTGGAAAATGCATTAACGTTCGCTCACCTTAAGAAAATGCATCCTAGCATTATTGACCCAGCCTATCTAATAGAAGAACTAAATCAAATCCAAAACGAAATCAGTGGATACTTAGCTTTTCCTCCAAATATGGAAAATATACACTTATGGGAAAAGGCCATAACAATAAAAGCCTTCAGCAACAACGAAACACTTAATTTTATACTTGAAATACCAATTGTGTCGGAACAACCCTATAGCCTCCTCCATTTATATTCCATCCCTAATATCAACGATACGATCCTTATACCTAAATACCCCTTCCTTATCTTGGGAAATAATGAGTTTGCATACCCCCACGACCCATGCACCGAGATTGCGGAAGACAACGTGATATGCAGTCACCTTGAATGGCACACCCTACTGCATTCCACCGACTGCATCGCCCAGCTGATACAACACCAGGAGCCTCAAAACTGCACATATGCAACTGCAACCTACGAAAACAACGTAATTCGTCAAATCAAAGATAACAGCTGGATAGTCATAATAAAACAAGAAGAAGTCATAAAAACTACCTGCAACAACGATGTCCAATACCAACGGAGCACAGGTGTGTTTTTAGTAACAACTGACAGCAACTGCAAAGTACAGATCGCAGATAAACTTCTCATGACTCACCAGAAATTTGTCAACATAAGAGAAACCATACCACTACCGCGTGCTCATGAGCCACCAAAAGCTCACCAATCGAAGTCAACCTAGAAAAAATAGACCTAGATGACCTGAACGCAATCATGAACAGGGCAAAAGAAATCAAACCTGCAGAAGAAGATTACACCATTGTCTCCAGTACGCCCAGTTGGTCATCGCTACTACTGTACCTCATCATCATCCCAGCAGCTATAGCAACAGCAGCATATAAACTTTGGTGGAAACCAAGGTCGGCGCGAATCTCGGCCCAACCTCCTGAAGCTGAAGAAGTCCACCTCCAGAGCCAGCCTTCGATACGCCTCCATCTTAAGGGGGGAGGAGTTATGTCGCCGTAACGACGCCATACATAATGGCCTCATTATAATAAGGCAATTAGATTAAGTCTTATGAGCTTCCTTGTACTCATAACAGGAAGCATTAGTTATAAACGACCCATTGTTTAAGTTAAGATTATTATTGCAAATAAAGATGTATGATCAGTTCGGTTCAGCTCCTCAAGCGGAACACACGCTAAACTTGTCTTTTCAAAAAGCCTCTTGCCACATCCCCACACATAACTCGCGGCGAATATTGATTTTTCGCTGCATATTTTTTGCAAACAAGTTGTTTTTTGCTTTATTATTGAAATGTTTCGACAACATCCGATGAAGCGATTAAGAAAATTACAGAGAAGGCCATATTTGCTACACAGTACTAAATCTAGCTGCCTCCCAAGAAGCCAACAAAACCTAAGGTAATTTTGTTTCTGAAAGTGAACTAAAATCTCTTTTTAAATATTTTATTTTCGGGGTCGTAACGAAAAATGGCACTAGTATTAAAATAACCCTCATTACGTGACAGTTGCATAAATAGCTAATATATATATATATATATATATATATATATATAATTGTCAGTTGAAACCTAAATAATAAATTAATTATGTTACAATCACCAACCTTTTCTTAACCCAGGATATTCAGGATGTTAGGATAAAATATATATTAGTAAATTAGTAGGGGATAAAATATATATTAGTAAATTAGTAGGAATATTTTAGTTATCTTGTTTTCATAGTACAAGCTTTGCTTAGTTTGGGCTAGATGGCGCTGTGTGAATTTGTCCAAGAATATTAATTTATTTATTTTTATTATTATTATATTTATTGTTTAAATTTCCAGTCGCTGCTGGTGAGTAACGATTTCGGCGGCTCATACTTAATCGAATCTTTAATACTTTGCTTCGTCATCATTAGAGCCGCTATAGTTTCTGTATTTAATCTGTTACGGTTATCTGTTTTTATAAGTTTCAGCTAGCTGAATATACGTTCGACTGAAGCGTTTGAGAAGGGGAGGACTAGAAGAAGGCATATAATTTTCTTCAAGTTTGGAAACAGAAGGTCTTGGTTCGCGTTTTGTAACTTGAAAACCATATTCCAGTAGTTGGTGGCCGTTAATGTCGGGTCTAATTTCAGTGTTTCATGATCCAGCAGAGCATGCTCTCGCCATTCTTTGTGGAGAGCATTCTCGTCCACAACTGTTTTCAGAACTGGATACCTTTTTACTACTTCAGTTAAATCTTTTTTCTCAAATGATTGTGCCACTTTTGGGTCTAGTATGCTTATGGTTAAAATACAGGATCACTAAAATCAAATCTGTCTTTAATTTGTTTTATTAATTCTATGTAGAATGTAAGGCAGTGTCTTCTCAGGTTAGTCACATTAGGTAATTCTGTAGGTTGGTCTTGTAAGATCTGAATCAAAGAATCTTCTGCCAGTACTCCGAGATATATCTTTTCGAGAGGCATAAAGTGACCCGGGTTGGCGTGATCAATGAGTAACGTTTTTGACGTAGTTTATTGCCATGTAATTAGATGCAATAGATCGGATTAACTTTTCTATTTCCGGCTTTAAGCAGTGAAGAAGCGGTTTGTCGGTCTGGAATAATTTGTTGAAATCGGTTAGGAACTCTAATATGTATGATAGAAATTCGAGGTACACTTTTGTCAGTTTATTGTCCAGGCCTTCGTAAATACGAACGTGAGCGGTTGTACCATCTTCGAACATCTCTAAGCGAAAATACTCGGTTAGAACCACGTACTGTTCTAGCGTGCGATCAACACAAGCTTTCAGAGAAAGCCATCGGGTATTAGCTCGGCTCAATATTAATGAATTTCCACGCCGTAAAACACTTGGCACTCTCGAAGACGGCTTACTCTTTTAGAGCTTCGGCTGAAGTGTGCTCCAATATGTCTTAAAAGGTCTTCTATCGAGCTTGGAAGTTTAGAGCACGCTTTTGATGCCACTAAGTGTATCATATGGCAGCTACATTTTACGCAGGTAATATCCGGTATTCTCTCTTTCAAGTGGCTGAAAACCGAGTTATGCTGCCCAACCATGGCATTGGTCGTATCAGATGCAAATCCGACAACGTTTTCTGAAGGAATTTCGTTATTCTGTAGACGGTGTACCATGGCTTCACATAATTCTTCAGCTTTACCCGAGTCGGTTTCATACAAATCAAAAAATCTTGTTTCAACGGTTTCGTTGTTGAAAAATATCACGGACAGCGCGCATTGTTTTTTCGTAGATACATCAGTTGTTTCGTCCATCACAAGACTGAAAAAATTTCCAGGAGTTTTTAAGTGCTGTATTAGCTCGGTTCTACATGCTGGCGCTACAACTTTAGTGAGAACGTTAGTGGTTTTAATACGACCTAAAGATCTTGTGCAATTTTCGAATCATGGAATGTGTTACGTATGAATGGGACAAAAGAATCAGCCAAAGATAACGGCAGATTATGTTCAGCCAAGAATGCAGTGCATTTTACTTCTGCCCGTCTAGTTTGATACTTGCTAGCATCAGCAGTGTTTTTTATTAGGTCACCAATGTGTTTTGTGTACTGTATAGCATTAGCATTTGTTTGGTGTTTTGTGGTTTTCATGTGTCTTTCCAATACAGGCTTGTGATTAGTAATTGTGACTTCACACAATTTACAGAACGCAGCCGGTTCTTTATCTTTTTCTTCTTTCTTTTCTAGCCATTTGCTAAATGACGATACCAAAAGCCAGTCATCATTGAATTTATAGACCTGTTTTCTTTTTTTAGCGGGTGGTTCTTCAACTAAAATCTCTTTCTCTAGCTCTGGCTCATTATTAAGCTGTACTGTTTCTAGTAGTTGTTAGCAGTAGAACTAGTTGCAGGATGTTCTTGTATAGCAGGTATTGTTTTTGTCCCTACTTTTGTCGAAACCGTTTTTGAAGAAGATGGTTTTGTGTTTGAGTTTGGTTTAGAAGTTGTGTTGGAGTTGGAGTCAGATGATGCTGCTGCATCGCGAATAGTTGAAGTGGGCGGCTGTGTTTTTTCATCATCCATCATTTTAAAATTAGGTTTTGATGGCAAGCGGCGGACGAATTTATCCATTTTGTTAGTGAGAATTTCTATTTAATTAGTAGGTATACCAAGCCAGTGGAAATAATGAACTGAAAACAAAAAAAGCCATCGATATTTTCTACACAAAGAATCAGATTTTTGGAGGCTGGCATGGCAACTCAAGAAAATAGTTTCGAATTTATTGTACTTACCTATCAAACCAAACAGAACAGCGAGAAGGCGCCCGGGCGCCGGGTCAACGGCCAAATCGAAATAAGACACAGAGTTGAAATAAATCGATTCACAGGTATCAAAAGGGCAACTAACAGTAAGGTAAACTAACACAAAGATCAGCTCGCGCGCTAAAAAATACTCTGCACTAAACAAATGAAAGAGAACAACAAAATGTAATGATTACTTTACATGTAGAAACTAGAAACAAGTAGAAGTAGGTAAATAAACAAATCAAATCGGCGCGCGCTCGGGCGGAGTCGGGATTGCTTGGCTTCGGGCTCGGTCGGTCTCGACTCTCGACTCTCGGTCGGACTCATATCGGCGCGTGCTAGTGCGAACGAGGTAGAACATCTGCAAATGGGGTGGGGCGCGTTCCGAAACGCACTCATGAGCGCTAAAACCGCTCACGCTGCTAACTTCATAGCAATGAGTTACTAGTGACTGAATGCTAGCTATGAAGTTGCAGCGTGAGCGCTGGCTGTAGAATTAAATGTATATTCGTGAATTTGTGATTTTGTCAGATTTTCAGAAAACTTGTGATGCATATATCTCTTTATACGTTTGAAAGCGTGAACAGTAACATTTGTCACTAAAATTGTCTTGTACTGGTTGGCGATTGAAATCAAATTAAAACTTCTCAGAGCGCCATTGTATGTGGTGTTTTTATTTAAAATTTTATACTCTTGAATAATATTGAGAGGATCTTGCAATTTGTGATTTTTACCTTTGAGTATAGAATAAATTAAAATATAAAATAAATTGCAACGGATCAAATTTGGGAAAAAGTTGATGAAAATCTATATGATTGTAATAATTTTTGTAGAAATAATTGATCAAATATGACAATTCAATGCTCAGTCGTGACAAATCTTTTACATCCGCTCGTATTGTATCCAGCAATTCTTGTCTCTTTTCAGCCAAGGGACACACAAAAGAACAGAGACCTTTTTTATACAAAAAACGGATATCTCTTGATCGTCTTCAAGTTCCGTTTCGCGAATTCTCCTTTTACGTTTTTCACATTTTGAACTGGAGGAACGCAAATGATCATCTTTGCCGCACGTTTTGCATGGCATAATAATTTTATTTTGTGTATACAAAGAGAATACAAATCATTATTTTTGTTGTTACAATAATTCATAATTTACAAAACAAATTTTACATTCAAACACAAAATTTCGATAATATTGTTTTAGAGTTTAAAATATACATCAAAAAAAAAGTTATTCATCAATAAGGTTCATTTTCAAATGATAATGTATGTATGCCATAGATAACATTGTCAAATAAAGGGTTAACCCTTTATATAGGTGGATTCTGTCCATGATACTGAACAACTTTCCCTAAGGAACATATATCGACATATGAAAAATAATTTTTGACCTCCAATACAAGTTGACCGATTAGCTGATCCGAGTTTGTATGGAAAGGCAAAATATATGTTTCATATTTCGACATATGTTCCTTGGGCAAAGTTGTTCAGTAACATGGCCTGAATTCACTCTTAGAATAGTTTAAATATATTTTGTTAGACGTTATATAACTAATTCAAGTTAATACATTTATCAAAAAATAACAAGTATTATAAATTAGCTATACTCTGAAATATTCCACGTACACTGCTGAAGCTATCTCGTTCGCAGATTGGCTATGAGTATCCTCTGTCCAGGCGTAACAGAATACATTTTCTTTGGATATTTTATTAGTACTACATCCTACTACAATTGCAAAATTATACATGTATAATTGACGGCTGTAATAGGCTATCTGCTCAGGAACCTTTTAGAGGATCTGATTATTTTGGCAATCAAATGATAAAACTAAAATTGATTCATCGTATTCGCGTAAATATTCAAAAAAACATTTTGCTGTCAATTTGTGTATTCGCAAATCTGTCATCAGGCTCATTTTTGTCATCCATCATTTTGAGTTATTGATCTTTTTTTTTCCCGTGATTTCAGTACATTTACTGCAAACGTCGACTTTTGGTGAATTGAAACCAATATTATAATTTCTGTAAAAAATTTGGCGAAAAAGCATTTATCACTTTTAAATTTGGATTTTCTTGTTGCTGCTGATACAAGCGCCACATTTTTTTCATGTTTAAAGTCAGAAGATACGTATTTTCGCTCCGATGTCGATGAGCAACAATAATGTCCATTAGATAACGTTGCTCCGGTACCTCGAGCGCAATTAGATGGCTTTGAAGCGTTGCGAACTACTGTAGATGGGCATGGATGGAGAGAATCGGGAGGCATGCGTTACGGACCTGCGCACGAACGATGTCCCTACGTGGGATGCCAGAATAGACACCGGTACGTCACCAACATAGACGATATGGATGGCCTTGATGATGAACTAGTTAATATGGAATATGCTGTGTGGGGAATCAGATTAGCAATCTTTAGGTTTATGAGCTGCTTGTCACGGGGAAAAATGCAACGCACACCCATGCCCGGAATGGAAGCTGTATTTGAAGTATGTTCAAATAGAATATTTCGTTTCTTTATAGCCATTAACAATTATAATAGAGAACACTGGTATACTTCGCTGCGTTTAAGCGAAATGAGAGCGAACAATATGTATCCTGATGACATGGAGGCACCAGCGGTGTATGAAATTGGTGGAAAAACCATTTTATACATGCTTAAATCTTTAGATATTCCAGCGCATGTTGGGCATGCATATGCAGGGAATCTATAGAGTTGAAGTTTCCTTCAATTAATGGATCACGTACAATAAGTACATGCGCCCTGTCGCTGGTCCTTACAACGCGGTAGCGACAAGGAAAACTATCCCTAAATTCAAAATTCCAGGCGTTCGGCCCGTACCCGATCGCGTCCAATTTTTCCAAAGGAATCTGGACATCTCGTCTTCGCTCGCGCAATTCACTTAATAGATTGAAAATACTTATTATGTTTCTATCGGGCTCTAATGGCCCTTCGGCTTGGGACTCTTCTTTATTTGGTTCAGTATCTACGTCACTCATGTCAGAAAGTAAAAAATACATTGTTTTTCCATACTCCAACATTCGATTGATTTCTAGTTTAATTTCACATAATATACAGTCTACGAATATATCTTATCATTCCATTACATAGTTTGGAATGACACTCTGCTTCTTCGCAAAATTTTTGAAGACATATCCCCCACGTCTATCTACTGGTAATTGACCAAAAGACAAAAATATTTTCGATATTCTTCTTAGCCTATGTACACCAACGTTTAAAATTTTCAAAAATACTTTTTGCTACACTTAATAATTTATTAAGTCTTTGTAAGTGTCTTTATATACATTGTGAATAACTGTGTGTGGGGTTGAGCTATTCGTGTTTTAAAATTAATTGTTAAAATGTTTTAAAATTTGCATTTTCCATCGAGGCTTTCCTTTACCCCTGGGGGGTTGGACATTTTTTTATGATTTTCTGTGAGAACATGATCTCAGTAAATGGGTTAGACTTTGCTTGCTTGAAATTTGATGATGACGGGTAGCAGGTCCAGAGTTTAGGAAGAAATCTTGGACAAACTGCAGTGGTTTTTTCACTTGTTAGTGGTGGGTGGGGTGGGTAGCTGGGTAGTTTTTCATTTAGTTTTGGTGGGGTCCAATAAATAGCACAGATAATGAGCTGAGGTGACCGCTTGCTTATATCTGGATTTTAATGCCTGTGTTTGACTTAATTGGTATCAACATCCTCAAAAACATGTTCCAGCTCCTTAAGGTGAATATATAAGCAAATGGCCTTGAAGTGTGAAATAAATTATTAACTCGTAAATATGGTGATAATTTCCATATTGCTCTTCGTCATGCACTAGATGCCTTTTAAATTATTTTATGAACTGCCGTTGACACTATTATTGGTGATTCGTCTAGCTTTAGAACTTGCCGTGGCCACTTTTAGCGGAGGCAAGTTTTAAAGCAAGACGGCCTAATGTAAATACTTTCAACGGTGGTTCATAAAATAATTTAAAGGGCTATCTTATCTAGTGCATGACGAAGAGCAATATGAAAATTATCACCATATTTACGAGTTAACAATTTATTTCAAATGAGGGAGCCACTTCAAGGCCATTTGCTTATATATTCACCTCAAAGCATTCTACTGTGTCAGGAAGGGTGTTTTTTTTCTGCAGCATGTCTAATGTGACCTGATATTGGCTTTAATATTTCAAGAATATCATCAGCGGATCTTTAGATCGTCACATTAGTCACTTTTTGGGTAATGACAAAATCAAAAGATATAACCCATTTACTAAGAAATATGGTATTTTTATCTTCAAAACACTTAGAATGTACTCAAACTCTGTGCGATTTTCGTTACCATTTTTGGTAGTTACTCGTATTAAATTTCCACAATAATCTTAAGTGAATACACAATCAATGAATCAAAAATGTTTAAAACTTACCTATTCATCGTTTATATTAATAGACATAGATTACACCATATGTTCTTGCCTTGTCCTTCCTTTTAAACTGAACATAGGTTAATGCGAGATGAAAAGGGACTAAACAGGATAAATTTTATGACGGCACGAAGGCGCCTTATCTAGGTGACAGACTATTATCGCGCGATTTGGTTTTTAATTGAACCAGAATAAAATTATTTAAGTTAAAAAAACTAAGATTATAATCACTCTGACAGTCTCACTCATTATCGGATTCCAAATATTCAACATCAAGAAACGTTTCGTTGCCACTTTCATCAGCAGCGCTGTCATCACTGCACCTGCTGTCACCATTGCTGCTATCATCGCCTTAGCGAACAATCGAGCAACTCGACGTGATGGCAGTAATTTTTCCATGTTTCAGGTGTGAAAGTGTCCAAAAAAATTGCATTGATGATTTGAGTTTACTAATAGTAAACGCAAATCATTTTTGGATTTTGGGACTTTCACATTCTTCAATTATATTGTTTTCTAACATTTCATTTTATTTCAATTGCTGTTGTCTAACAGGAGAGAGTCTATAAGATTTCAGTGCTATAGGTTTGTGATTACCTGTTTCTATTTTATGTTCGGCAAATGGTATTGGTTCTCCATGTTTATTAAAAATATCATGAAACTCATTAATCAGTTTGTCAAGTTGATCTCTTTGCTCAATTGATAGGGAAGTAGATTCATAGGGTTGTACGGAAATATCAATGGAATAGATTTTTAATGGGTTTATTGGAATATAAATAATGCGAGGATTTTTTGGACGAGAATCTTTGATTGCACGTGGTTCACGAGGACGAGTCGGTCTAGGCGGCGTGTCATGTTTCTTCAACTTACAATCCGTTGTACAGTCTGGTTCATCAGCTGCGCTATAATCTGGTGGCGTATCAGGTATTGGGGATAACATCTCCAACTTAGATTCAATTCAATTCATTTAATGCATTTCATAATGTACATCAGTTCTAACTACTTAAAGTCACTGTATTAAAACACTATGAACCCTGTCGGGTATCGCAAAATAAAGTTTGGAACGGCAAGCGAGTTTTATGACATGCAGTTAATTAATGAATATAATCCTTACCTAAGTGTTTACCAAATAGGTTCTTTTTTAATTTATTGTCAGCAAGATCGTTAATTAAAGTAAATTAATGTAAGTAAAAAAAAAAAAAAAATGCCCATTCTAAAAACTCAGGCAATGTTTCTTTTGCTTTATTTGGCTCATCAAAGTCTATTTTCTGTACTGCAATCGATATCTCGTTCTGTAGTCGAAGGAACTCGTACTTGTTTGGGGCATCTGAGAAGTACCACACCCGTAGTCCTAAGTCCAGTACAACGCCGTTGCTCAGTAGGAAGTCTATTCCCAATAGAGTTCTAGTGTCTGAATTGGGGAACACTGTAAAATTAATGGGTAGTACCTTATTTCCCATTGTAATTTCCGCGGTCACCAACATCAATTCCATCCATTTTGATGATCCAGCCAGATTGACATGGGTTTGATACCAGGGGCGCCACATCCATAGCATGTTATTTTGGGGGGTTGAATTGCTTTCCGGATCCTTACTCGAAGTTGCCTGCTTATGCTCGTCCTCTGTGCATTTTTATTTTTGCGATGCCTTAATTCGGCAGACGTCTGCTGTATGTCCTTTGCGTCGACAAAATAAACACTTGAACATTTTCTTCGAAGATGAATTCGAGGCCGGGGCTTGTGTGCTGACGGAAGGGACTTCTCTATTGCTCGTTGAGGCCGATGCAGTTGAATTCGTGGGAGTTTTTTCAGTCTCCTCCAGAGATTCTAGATGGCGAGCTTAATAGATTAAGTCAGAAAAGTTTTTGATTTCCTTCTTTTTTTATTTTTTTTATTAGTGATTTGAGTGCGTTTGACCTCTATCTTGCCTGATGTGAAGCTAAGATGAGGTCTAAGGTGTTACACGCAGACTCAAAAAATGCTTATTCACTCTTGAAAATCCCTAAATCATACGTATGGGGAAACATCGATGCAGTCCATTTTGAGTAGTACGTACAAGAAATTTACCTGCTCCTCCTCCTTGTGTCGTTTCATTGGCAACATAGCTAGCAGTGCTCTTTTTCTACACAAAAGGTTCACAATAACTAACTTAACCTAACGTCAACCTAACTCTCGTAACCTACGTCTGCATAAAACCAGTATGTCTGCGGGCGGCAACGAAGGCTGTCAAGAACCCAAGCCTCAAAAGCTTGGTTTTGACATAGGTACAGCACAAGGTTCTGATTTTCTCTGATAATTTGAAGACGTCTTGTTGCAGTGTTGAATCGTTGTTGTTCTGAAAGGGGACCCGGTTGATTTCCATGGTCGTCGTATTCGATCTTACGCTCACTAAACTGTTGTTCAGTTTCTCCGCCTTCATGGGTTGCAGCAGGGCTGTAATCCATTCTGTTGTCATTACAGTCTCGTGCTGGGCCTTGGATTCGAAATAGATGATTTCGCCCTTCGGCACCTCCAAAGTGAATTCCTTGTTGTTGAGGATCAAGACCCAGCGAATGAGTGACGCAGATTGCCACCTTTTTATCACGCTCGGTGAGAATTTGCTTAAGTAAAGCAATAAACAAACTGGAGGCCCTGGAGGCCCCCCCCCAAGTCATTATTTCATATGACTTACGTCACTCGTTACCTTCGGTAACGAGATTTGGCTTTGTCAGCGCGTCGCCTTCGGCGCCGATGGTTTTCTTTCCCCTCCTTCCCTCTTTCCTCCCACGCGCGGCGGCAATTTGGGCTATTGCCTTGCGCTCGGTTAATTCTCTCCGTCTACGACTTGTACTACGTTCATTAACTAATATACCAATATAAGATGCGACGGCGGAGCCGTCGCTTGGGGGGGGGGGGGGGGGGGGGGGGCTCCAGGGCCTTGACCATCTAACCGCGTTAGGTGGGTACTGTTTTGTATTTTACCTTACCTAACCTACCTACCTAACCTAACATAAGAGGCATGGTGGTCGGTGTCGCGCGCCCGCTTACCTACCTACCTACCTCTTATCCTGAAGGACATGGATACGAGTATGGGACTTACGTTGTTTCATTCAGGTCATCGTCGTCGTCACCGGTTTTCGATTCGCGCGGTAATTGGCGTGCTGGAATGCGGCTCGGCGGGCGCGGGCTGCCTTCTTTGCCCCCTCCGTACACCCCCCCGCAGTCTCGAAAACTTGCCGACCGCCGTTGCAAGGGAACCGGTTATTTATGGGCCGCCCAAATTACTTGAAGAATTTTGGCCGTGAGTCTTTTCATTTTTGGCAATCGAATATCTAAATTTAGTTTGCGTCGCGAGGTCACCCGGTGCGGTGGTGCGTTGTGTGTCCTCTTGTTGTGAAACTTGTATTTTGGATATTCAATAAAACATGTAAGTCATTTAATTATTTTTATTTCATCTCATTACACATCACGCATACAATGTTCTTAATATCTAGGTCTTTTATGTTGTGGCTGTTGCTGTGTTGGTGGGGCCTGCGGCTGCGATGTACGAGGGGGGGTCAAAAAGTTCGCGGAATGGAGGGGATAGCGGGGGGTGGGGGACCTGCCGCAGGTAGTAACTAATGAGCAACTCTTTGTGAGTATATATGCCAAGTTTGAACCTGATTGTGTCAATAACCTTTGACCTGTCGTCGATCAAACAAGTGAATCCGGAAGAAAAACTTGAACATGGAAAAAATCGAGTTTCGTGCCGTCATAAAGTTCCTCACTAAGCAAGGAAAACCACCTCAGAAAATTTTGGAAGAAATGTTATCAGTATACGGGGACTCTTGCCCTGGGAAAACCATGGTGTACAAGTGGAATAGCCTTTTCAAGCAAGGCAGAGAGTCTCTTGAAGACGACCCTCGCTCAGGACGGCCGATTGAGGCCACCACCTCAAACATCGTTGAAAAAGTGGAGAATCTTATACTGGAGGATACTCGTTTGAAGAAGAAACAACTTGCAGAAATGGTTGGAGTATCACCTACAACCATTTTAAATATTCTACACGACAATCTTGGGATGTCAAAAGTCAGCGCAAGATGGGTGCCAAGAATGCTCACACCACCACAGAAACAGCTGCGCGTCGAGTATTCAAAGGAGTTTTTAGACCTCTGTAGCGCCGACAAGGAAGGAATTTTTGCAAGACTTGTTACTGCAGATGAAACTTGGGTTCATCATTATGAGCCTGAGTCGAAGCAAGAGTCTATGCAGTGGCATAAAAAGGGTCAGCCCCCCCCTAAGAAATACAGGGTGTCACAATCGGCTGGAAAAATCATGGCAACTGTTTTTTGGGATACAGAGGGTATTTTATTAATAGATTATAAAGATAAGGGTGTTTCTATAACGGGAGAATACTACGCTAATCTACTAAGACAATTAAAAGAAGCAATCAAGGAGAAAAGGCGGGGAAAGTTGACAAAGGGTGTGCTGCTTTTGCATGACAACGCACCGGTACACAAGAGCCGCGTTGCGATGGCTGCCCTTCATCACTGTGGCTTCGAAATGTTAAACCATCCTCCCTATAGTCCAGACTTAGCCCCCTGTGATTATTTTTTATTTCCCAAATTAAAAAAAGAGCTTCGGGGGAAGAAATTTTCCGATGATGAAGAAGTCAAGTCGGCGATTTCGGCCTATTTTGAGGACAAAGACAAATCATTTTTTTTCGACGGTATTAATAAGTTAATAGAGAGATCTGAAAAATGTATTCGACTTAAGGGGGAATATATTGAAAAAGAAAAATAGTACAGTATTTTATTTCACCCCCCTTCCCCTCCGTTCCGCGAACTTTTTGACCCCCCCTCGTACTTGACGTCGGTGTACCAGTCGATGCCGTCTGTGTCGATACCGGATTTTTTATGTCATTTTGCAGTTTGTTGATTGCTTTCATTGCGTCATCCGCCTTCTTTTTTAAATTATCCAATTCTTGTTTTGAAAGTGTAAATCCTGGTTTTGATTTGAGTAGTCGTACTTTATTATTAATAGTTTCCGTTTTCCCTTCTATTTCTGCGAGTTTTTGCTTTTCATAATATACGTCTGCCTCTAAATGTTTTATTTCTTGGGATTGTAAAGCGTCATTTTGTTTTAATAGCGTGTCATCGTATGCAGACATCGATCTCGTTGCTCGGTTGAGCGGTACTTCTACTTCTATTATTTCTGTACTAGGTTCCGGTTGTTTCTCATTCAGATTTTCGTTTGTTATGAAAGTTATAGGTTGATTTTCTAGTATTATGTCTGACGCTTTTTGTCCACTTATTCTATATCACATTATCATTGGATTGGGTTGTGTGTTTCTCATTGCTGAATATAATATGTTTCCTCCGTGTGACATTGACTCGATTTCAATACCGGTTTCTACCATTATGTTAAGTATGCTATTTTCGTGGTTGCCGTCCGAGCTCAGTAAAGGTAGAATTCCCACTCCCACGATCGGCGTGAATTGTAATTGTGGCACGTTTATGTAGTTACTGAATAGGTAATTATCTACGCTCGCTTTTGTATAATTCATCGGGTTTGACGGTTCGTGTTCTACCGCTGTTTGTGTCCCCTCTCGCAGTAATACATTATGTATTGGATTTTTTTATTTTAAATAACGATAGTCTAAAAATCTCCATGCGTTGTTTTTTAAATGGAAAGTTCCGTCTTGTGGACAAAGGGGTGACACATGAATACAAAGGGGTGCACGAACAACACTTCATATATAAATAGAAAGGCGGTTTATAAAACCAGTATGTCTGCGGGCGGCAACGAAGGCGGTCAAGAACCCAAGCTTCAAACGGGTTATACGCTACCGGGCTATTAATACTTGGGACCGGGCAACGACACCGATGTCGGAGAGCCAACCAACCGGTTAGACGAAATTGCAAAAGAACACGATTTAAAATACAGTGAAATACAACAAGAATATGAAAATAAACTAAAAAGTGGAGCTTTCACAGAAAAAACGGTTAGAGAGTGGGCAACTAGTGAAGTGAAAAAAGCAGACGAAACATTTTTACGAGAAGTGTACAAATATACGCCAGAATCCACATACGACTGGGTAGCAAAAGAAAGCGCTCTACTAGGAATAGGAACAAAATATTTGGGAGAACAGGTACTAGGGACAATATATCCAAGATTTAGAGGTATATCATTAATGACAGACAAAGACTTGGCAGGAAAAACGGACAACATGGCGGCAGCAACACTACCATCAATAATTACGTCCGGAGTAAACAATGAAATGAATAAACAAACGTATTCATTGACACATGTATTTAACAGAAAAAGAATACGACGACATATTGGAAGGGTGTCACTCGGCTAGAGTAATAAAAACGTACATCAAGATATACAACTTGGGTAACAGAACTCCGTTCGTAGCGTCATCAGGAAACGTTCAATATGCAAACGCAAATTCACAAACTACTATAGGAGTATGGGAAAATTTGAACCAACACGGAATGGTAAAAATGGCAAATAACATAACACCAGAAATTCTATATGGAAAACCTTTATCCGTAAAGAGTACCACCTAACGCGGTTAGATGGTCAAGGCCCTGGAGGCCCCCCCCTAGGCGACGGCTCCGCCGTCGCATATTGTATATTGGTATATTAGTTAATGAACGTAGTACAAGTCGTGACTTAGACGGAGAGAATTAACAGAGCGCAAGGCAATAGCCCAAATTGCCGCCGCGCGTGGGAGGAAAGAGGGAAGGAGGGGAAAGAAAACCATCGGCGCCGAAGGCGACGCGCTGGCAAAGCCAAATCTCGTTACCGAAGGTAACGAGTGACGTATGTCATATGAAATAATGACTGTAAAGGCCCTGGAGGCCCCCTCCAGGGCCTCCAGGGCCTTGACCATCTAACCGCGTTAGGTGGGTACTGTTTTGTATTTTACCTTACCTAACCTAACCTAAGAGGCATGGTGGTCGGTGTCGCGCTACCTACCTCTTATCCTGAGGGACATGGATACGAGCATGGGACTTACGTTGTTTTTTTGTTTGTTTCATTCAGGTCATCGTCGTCGTCACCGGTTTTCGAGTCGCGCGGTAATTGGCGTGCTGGAATGCGGCTCGGCGGGCGCGGACAGCCCTCCGGAGTGGAAGGCAGGCGCGTGTGCGTGTCAGCGCGCCTGTTCTTGTCGAGCCGAGAGGCCAACGCGACGATTTCTCCGGCTCCTCTGATTCAGCAGAGGGTGCCGTGAGGCCGTTGGCGAGCCGGGGCCGCTGAGATAGCGGCCGAGAGAAGCACACGGCCCCGGCCGATAACGGCTGAGAGCTGACACCGCGGAGTTTTTAGTGGTAACACCACATAACCTTACCGGTGTCCCGTAACCGGTAAGGTATCCGAAGGGATTATCTCCGCGTCAAAAAAAAAAAAAGGTGGAATAATTGCTAAAATTAAGAATGTGAATCCGCATTGTTTATTTATCAAATGTGTCTGTCATTCCACGGCTTTATCCGTTAGTCACGCAAGCAAAGACACACTACCACGAGCTGTGAATCAAATAGTGAAGGAAGATTATGGGTATTTTGCTCACAGTAGCAAAAGGCAGAGGGAATTTTCGGAGTTTCCAACAATTTGTTAATACAGATAAACACAAAATACTACAACATTATGATATTCGTTGACTGTCACTCCACTCATGTGTGAACAGAATTCTTGAGCAATGGGATGCACTAAAACTTTATTTTCAAGGACAATATTTGCACGACAAAAATATTTCTTTGTTAAATTAATATAATTGTTTAATTATCTTCAAAATTTTTATACGAAAACTTTAATAACAAAATATTTAAATTGTATTTTTACGCACTCGACTATATCCTGCCAATCAATCAATAAATTAAGTACGGTTTTTGAAGGGGATTATGCGACTGTACACTTGGTTTATAAAGACGTGTCTGAAATGTTTATGGCATTGTTAAGCTGCTACATGAAAGTCCGTTACGTAAAGAATACAGACCCACTACTTTTAGATCCGACATCTAGCGTTAACCACATACCTTTGAAGGATATGTATTTAGGTGTCAACGTCAGCAGAGAAATCACTTGTCTAGCAAGAGATATAAATCTGAAACCGGCGATACAAACGTTTCTTGAGCATATGCAATCATTTCTTATTCAACTTTCAAGTCAACTAAAAACACGTCTACCATTAAACACTCTTTTTAAGCAATTGCAGGTCTTAGATCCTCAAGACGTTGTGTACAAGGAGTTTTCTTCGATAGTAAAAGTTATTACCCAATTTCCCAATCTTGTTGACGAACATACAATTAAAAAAATTAATGACGAATACAGACAATTAAAACTTGATTAAGATGTTAGTGATTTATTAGAATCTGGTGGAAATAATGCAAAGCCAATTCTAAGTGTCGATAAATTTTGGGGTGCCGTTGGCAAAATCCGAAATTCAAATGGAAACTTAAAATATGTAAATGTTTCTAATTTTGAAAAAGTTTGTTGTGTTTGCCAATGTCGAATGCTGCTTGTGAAAGGATATTCTCGCAAATCAACTTTATAAAAACAAAAACGCGGAATAGATTTATTAATAAGCATGTCGCCTCTATTTTGCATGTAAAACAGGGCATTAGTGAATATGGTGACTGCGTTTCATTCCAGCCAACTAAAGAAATGATTAAACAAATGGCAAAAGCGATGTACAAAGAAAGTGATAAAGAAGAATATAATGCTAATACGAATGTATAATTTGATTTATTATTACTTTTATTTCATTATTTTAAATAAAAATATATAAAATTATGTGACTTTTTTTTTAATTTTAGAATTATATTGGCATTATTTCGGCATTTTGTGCAAAAAAGTTTGGCAGGTTTTGTCAGGTTTTTTTTTCCGAAGCAGGGCAGGATCTCTAATTTGAAGTTGGTCAAACTGCCCGGCGCGGCCATCTCAGTCTGCGCAAAAGTCACTAAGCGGCTGCACGTACTGCTCCGCGCTAAAAGCTGACCACGTCCGCACGTCATTGTGGATTGTTCCGGAACATTTTTGTGCTAGACTTCTAAATCTGCCTAGTCAGTGTAGGAATGGTAGTAGCCATCTGTATTAAGAGTCGCCTTACCCTAGACAGAATCAGAGTTTCCCATGCAAACGTAGTCTACGTTTTATTTTGAAACGACATGTCAGATTTTGGAAAAAAATTGTAACTTTAAAGAAATTCCATATATCTATTATATAATTATGGTTATAATTGGTTTTCACAGTCAAAATATAAACTTAAAAGAGAATATAGTGCATAACATCATTTTTGACCATTAGTATGGAAAACTTTTACACCCGTATATTTTCTTTCAAGTTAATATTTTTACCGAAATCTGACATGTCGTTTCTAAATAAAACGTAAACTACGTTTGTATATGAAAGTCTAGGGTAAGGGGATTCTTAATCCAAATAGGAATTTTAACCCCGGATTGGGTAAGTGTTGAACATATTTTTAATGCTTACTAGCTGACCCAGCGAACTTCGTTTCGCCCTTTCCCGTTCCCTTTTCCATAATTTCTCACCATTTAAACCTTCCCTGGACTTTCATGAATATTTCACCACCAACCAAAATTAGATATGTACATGTTTAACACGTTCACGGACGTTCAACTCGATTTTGTAACACAATTTTGACACTCATTTTTTGTATGAAATGCTTTAGCCGTTTTGTCAAATATAAATGATATTAAGTATGTATAGACATTCATAAAAAAAAAGCTTGTATTGGAATTTTGGTTGCGATGTTGGCTAAAAAACGTACAAAAAGAAAGCGTTGGGTAAAAGAGTGGCTATTGAAAAGGGATTTTTACACCCATTTAAACTTGTTGGCTGATATACGGAGTACGAAAGAGGATAAAGACTATGAAAATTATTTTCGCATGAAAGTTGCGTGTTTTGACAACCTTCTGGTCTTAGTAACACCATATATAAAAAAAACAAGACACCTGTATGCGAAAAGCTATAACTCTAGAAGAAAAACTAGGAGTAACCTTACGTTATCTTGCTACTGGTAGAAATATTGAAGACATGAAGTTTTCAGTTATAATGTCACCAGCTGCAATTTCTGAAGCAATTATGGATACATGTCGGGCACTTATTTATGTTTTACAGGATTATATGAAGGTAAGTAAAAAATAAAACAACATTTTGATTTATTTATTCCTTTAATCTTAGCAAAGAATAATTATTTCGGTACAAAATAGTAATAATGTAAGTTCTTAAAATTCAGGTTGAAATTGAGTAAAGAGTGAAACTATATTATTACTACTATCAAAATGTGTTGATGGGGTAGGATCGGTAGGACTATTTGGAATTTGTAATATGTATTCATTTGAATTTAAATTTTGAGATAAATCAATTATTTGAGAACCCGAGCCTCTTTGTACAGATGTGTAGGTATGTTGTTGTGGGTTGTTATGGTTTGACGATGGAGGAATTGCAGAGAAAGTTTGTTGTGATCCGGGTGACGGTGGAGGTGGTGGAGATGTTACTGTGGGTGTAGTCGTGCAAATCACAGAATCAGCTTGTGGGGATGGTGAGGGTGAGGGTATGGGAGGTGGTGATATCAGCGAGGATGAATAGTTTCCTGGAGATGGTGTGAAAGATTGGTATGAAAAGGATTCATTAATTTAACAGAGTCTCGTCTCAAATGTCCCAGCTCTGCTTCAAATAAAACATCGTTGATTGCTTTTTTGGCATAAAGCCGTTGAATAGGTTCCAGTCTATCTAAAATATCGGACCATTCCAGAGCGATGGGATTTGTTTTTTTCTGTGACTCTTTGCTGCAAGGTTCAGTCAAATATTGGCAAGCACGATCCAGTAATTCTTCTTGTTTAGACTTTTTTTTTTTGTTTGCCGAGACAGCTGAAGGCTTTGGAATTGTCGTTACAGATGAAAATGATTTTTTCTCCATTGTTGCATCTAATGGTTTACTTCGCTGGCTTGTCGATTGCTCCGCTTCTGCAGTAGTTTGACTCTGTAAACAACATATTCATTTATTAGTTAGCTACCTGTAAATATATTGTTATAATTTTTGTTTCAGATGCCGTCATCATCAGAAGAGTGGAAAGCAATTGCGAGAGAATTCGGTGACACTGTTTGGGTGTACTTGACGAAAAACATGTAGCTATTCAAAAACCTGCACATTCCGGCGCATTGTATTATAATTACAAAGATTATCACAGTATAGTTCTCATGGCATTGGAAAATTCAAGAAAAGAATTTATTATGATAGACGTTGGTGCTAATGGCCGCGTTTCTGATGGTGGAGTATTATTCTATACAAAATTCTGAGAATCGTATCAACAAGGCAAATTGTGTTTACCAGAACCATCCTCATTACCCAACACTACAGATGTCTTTCCCTACGTATTTATTGCTGATGAAGCTTTTGCATTGGGTAAAAATCTTATGAAGCCATATCCTTAAAGCGGCTGTAATAATGAACGAAAAACATACAAGTACAGACTCTCTCGTGCTTGTTCTGTGATTGAATGTGCTTTTGGATTAATACAGACAAAATTTGGAGTTTTTCAAAAAGACATCTGTTTTGAACCCAACAAGGCTGCAATAATAGTAGCCACATGTTGTTATTTACACAACTATTTGATGAAACATTCACGAAACCAATATTTAGCATCGAATTGGAAAACTGAAAAACAAAACGGTGATCAATTATTGGATTTAGAACCCACTAATAATCGAAATCCTCCAACAGAAGTTATAATGAGGGTAAGATATAAGCATTTTATAAGGATGTAACTATTACAATCTAAAGGAGTAGCTATAGTCGTTGTTAGCAAATAAACAAGAATCATTAACGGTTATTTTATTTTTTCTCCTGCCATATACCTACCTACTAATGCGTGCAACTGAATTGAAAACCAAACTGCACTGCGCACGCATAAGTATACGTAATATGTATATGCTGTGTGCAGTGTATAGTACGCGGAGTTTTCCCTGAGTGCTATGTATGTTCCACGGGCGAAGCCGGGGCGGACTGCTTGTGTAGTAATATACCGTAAAATTGGTAAATATAATTTTTTGACACCTAATCAAGTAAAATTCAAGCAATATGTATAGATCTTAAAATAGTGTAAAACAACAAATATTTATAAAATGTATAAAATATTACCTGGCTTATTGGATCAAGTGCCACTGGTTGTTCCAATTTTTTCAGAAAATGTAAGTACGGGTAATACCAGATTTTAGGTGTGTAAACTTCTTCTGCTCCAGCACCGGATCGTCTAGATGTCAGAATTTTTTTCAACTCTCTCCGGTGATTAGATCTTAGGGTATTTATTTTCTTTTTTACATCGTCAACAGAAGCAGTAGGTTTTATCATTTTTAAAATTGGTAATAATTTTGCCAAACTTTCATTCCTGAAATCAAATAAATAGCACGATATATACTACATATACACAGGACAATATCTATTTACCTACTAAGAATATAATATTTACATCTTGAGAACAAAAACTAAACATACCTCTTATATTTATTGGTATATGTGGGATTTGTTGTATCCCACAATTCAGGGAGTGTTTCAAAAGTCAATATAAAATCCCTTTCTGGTTTTAATGTCCGACTTCATCCCTTCGCTGCCGCGCGCCGACTGACTAGGCATGTCGATTTAATATCGATTAATCGAGATATCGATATTTTAAAGTAGAAAAATCGATTTTTACATCGATATGTAGTACTGAATCGATTCAGTGAATCGATATTTTACCTTGGAAAATCGGAATATCTCGAATCGAATACCATTAAATTAGTTTCCAGCTTTTTTCGCTCTAAGTTAGGTGACTCCGTTAATCTAGAATAAACAAAGTCGAATTAATTCAACGTTTCACAGACACATACTGTCACTGTCAAGTCAACTGTCACTGTCAAGTCAACTGTCACTGTGATGTTTGTGTTCTGTCTGACTCTGTGGTCGTGCTGTGGTCGGTCGTTCGATTTTTTCGCAAATAATTATCACCGTAGTTTTTGTTTTGATAATCTTACAAAGAAATACTGGTTGGTCTGATAAATAAATTCATTCACGTGGTGCACTGCTCGTACCGCATGTAAGTAATATTTTGTTCATTTTATTCATTATCACTACCTACCGTTCCGTTGATCAACATATTTCTTCTAGGTATATTTATTGAAACGAGTTAATAGTTCAAATGTACAATTATGTGAAGTGTTACGTGTAGTACCTACATATTACAAGTTCTAGATGTATTGAATGTGTTTTGTTTTGTCGAGGTTATGTTGGACAGATTCAACCATTACCACAAACTAAAATAGTGTTGCTAGACTTGCTAGTTTATAGCATTTAAATCGACTCAATCCGATTATTGGTAATCGATTGAATAGGTACTGATTTGTCAAAAAATATTCAATTTTATTGTATGTCGTATTTTAATTACAATTATTGTTGTTATTTCAGCCTAAAATGTCAAGTAAGAGTGATACATGGAATCACTTTGTAAAAAAGGGATCGAACGCCATATGAAAGCATTGTAACTTGCAAGTCAAAACATGCGGGAATACGACAAATTTACGTTACATTTATTACGTAGGCACCCTGGCATTAAGACTGTAAGTCAACGAAAGCAGGTGGTGGCAAAAAATGATATTTTCGGTGGTGGCGGAAAAAAACTATTAGAAGTGTGTATCTATATTGTTTTTGTGTACTCTTTTTCTTACAATACTTTAATTAACGCATTTATTTCCAACCATGCATGTATATTTAAAGATTCCAGTTGATCTTGAAGTTGTATTTATTTCCTTTTAATATAAAAAAAAAACTTTTACAGACAAATGACATTATTGATGTTGATACTCCATCATCGTCAAAGGAAATAGACATTATAAAGTTGGCTAGCTCCAAAGACAATTGTGTTTCCGAAGTTTCCGATGTAGAAAGTGTAGCGTCATCATCTTCAGTATTACTGGAGAACTCAAGAAAACATAATCAACTTACTATGGATTCATGTATGAATAATATAAAAGCGTTTGGTGGTAAGGTTTTTCTTTTTTTAATTATATTATTAATAGAAGATAATATATTTGCCTAATATGGTTATGTTTATTTAGAGTGACAAATTTATTTTAAGGTATAAGTATTTGTAAATGTACTATTCTTCAAATTGATTAAAATTTAAAATTTAAGCTTAGTACATTTACAAATATAAATTACAAGTAAAATAAAAATTTAATATTGTTTTTTCAGAGAACGGTCATAAGCGTGGGCAATTAAATAATGCCATTATGTTCATGATTTCCAAGGATGCATTACCATTAAACACAGTAAAAAGAGAAGGATTCCAGTTCCTAATGAAAACAGCAGCGCCCTTGTATAAACTTCCTTCACGACGAACTATAACACAAATGATAGATAACAAGTACGATGTTCTTTCATTGCACTTTAAAGAAAAGCTCTTAGAAATAGAATCAATATGTTTGACTGCAGATATCTGGACAGATATACATAATAGCAGAAGCTACATGGGTTTAACAGGTCATTTTATTTACGAAGGCGAATTGATGAGTATAAATTTTGGTGTGTCCCATTTGACTGAGCCCCACAATGCCGACTACTTAAGTAGTGTAATAAAATCAATGACAGAAAAATGGGGCATATCTTCTGAAAAAGTTGTAGCATTTATAACAGATAATGGTGCCAATATCGTCAAAGCCGTAACAATCACATATGGCAAACAAAAACATTTGTGGTGTTTCGCGCATACGTTAAATTTAGTAGCTCAGAAACCTTTTGAAGAAAAAGATGGTATCGAAAGCGCCAAGCAATTGCTAAATATCGTAAAAGATATAACTAGATATTTCAAACAAAACATTAATGCGGCTGATGCTCTTCGTAAAGCGCAAAATAGTACAGCAGTACCACTTAAATTGATTCAGTCAGTTTGTACGAGATGGAACTCAATTTACTATCAATTGGCGCGGTTTGTGCAATTATCGGAGCTAATTGCTCCGATATTACTCAACCATCCCAAAGCTCCATCTATGTTGACAGCAAATCAACTAGATGCTATTAAAGATCTTATAAATATCTTAAAACCCATGGAAACTGTGACAAAGGAAGTGTCTGGAGAGAAATATGTTACGTCAAGCAAAATTATACCAATAATATCCTGCCTTTTGGAAAAATACGAGTCAATGGTGACGGAAACAGATGTTGGTACTGCAACTAAAAACTTAATATTGGACGGATTAAAGAAAAGATTTGGTACGGTGGAACAAGTAAATGCGTTAGCTATTACTACACTATTGGATCCAAGATTCAAGAAAATTCATTTTTCTCATATACTTAGTAGCATGCTCCAGAGCTATTGACAAAATAAATAGCATGATAGTGGCTTCTAAAAAACAATTGGAAATTAATTTAAGTCATCAAGATTTAAATAACATTTCTGAGTCGCAGTCGCAAAATAAGGAGGCAGAAGTTACTATTTGGGATTTCCATAACAAGCTGGTAAAAAATCAGCTGCAATCAATTCGACAAGAAGTAAGTCGAGGACAAGGACAAGGCTTACAAGACGAATTAAAGCACTATTTGGCTCAGCCCGTCGTCGACTTCAAAACGACGGAGCCTATCAAATATTGGAGTCAACAAAAAAATTCATTGTACAGCTTAATGAGGCCCATTGCTAACAAATATTTTTGTATAGTAGGAACATCCGTTCCATGTGAAAGACTTTTTTCCGTTGCAGGAAATATTGCAACTGATGAAAGAAGTCGCCTGGATCCAGAGAGACTAGATAAATTGATATTTTTAAAATCACTGGATCTAAAATATTGGCAATTGTAATTTTTACGAGAGGTAAAATTACAATTCTAATCATTTTTTCTTTTTAGCTGACTTCAAAAGAGAAAGAGGTTCTGTAATTCTCCAGATTTCTCCATTCGTCGATTTTTTTTGCTTTTTTTTATGTATGTTCCCCGAAAACACCGGCAGGACTTACATTAAAATTATTTTCAATAAACAAACATTACTTACTGTTTTGTTTTATTTCTTGGGTGACCAACTGACAAGTTTGTAGTAGTTTTAGTCTAAATAAGCAGTAGTTTAAAAAAAAATGAAAAACGTACCGATTAATCGATAATCGATATTTGAATGTTCGATATAATCGATTACAGAGCGTGCGATTCGAATCGAATCGAAAATCGATTTTTTTTTCATTGAATCAACATGCCTACGACTGACGCGTGATTGACGAAATGCCATTACACGTTCACTCAAAAGTCATGACTGGCAGTTGCATGGCGCAAAAATCAAAATATCCAGATAATTGTCAATCAATTTCATGCAACCATCAGTCACCACATTACACGGTAGGTTAACTGTCAGTCACAAACCATGACTGTGGTAAAACTGACAAAAAACCTATCGTGTAATGGACGCCATTAATGTCGCGTTCTCCACTATAGCGGAGGGTACATCGAGTGAAGTTTTTGTTGGTTTTTAGGTGAAGGAATTCGACCTAGTAGTTCTTCAAATTGTTTGCGGGTTTGGTGTATCGCCAGTAGTGTGTCGGTTTCTTCTGCACTACTCCTTGTCTTTTTTTAATCTATATATATAAAATAAGTTTGGAAAATCCAAAAGTGCACGCCTCATAATCTCATTTTTAACAATTAAATTGATTTTGATTGTTTTATTGCTAACTTAAAACGAAGAAAAGTATGTGTCGGCTTTAACGCACGACTGGAGATTATTTTTAACTTCCCGCTGAGAAAGATATAGCGGGCACTGTGAAGGAGGACCCATTGCAAACCTCTTTGCCTACACCCCGACGATCTACGCGTGCGCGAAGAGCAGCTCAAGTTCTGTCACCCTGATTTGTTTTCGACACTAAGATTTTGGTTTGTAACAAAATGGCGAGCTCACGCGCGACGATTTGAATTTTTTTGCTGCTCGCTATAACTAAACTACATTGAATTAGACCGTGATCTTCTAAAGGACTTAGTTTTGGATAATACTGAAGCGTATAAAAAAAATGGACTTGATCAGATAAGTTTTTCGGGAGTTATCGTGACCACGCCAGTTTCCATACATATAGACACACGGACTGGTGCGGAGCGGGCCCGTAAACTGGAGCTACTAAGGATCCCTACTGCCGCTAATGATTGAAACTATTGTTTAACTGTAATGGACTGTATTTAAATAGGTTTACAAATATAAATTCCCGACAGCAAACGTATCGCGCGCACAGCTGATCTCACGGAGCGCAGAAATCGAAGTCTGACGAGTGATGTGACAGTGACAGTGCAATCTGTCACACTAATCTGGTCTGGCTTGAGCTTGGCGCGGGTCCCTCTTAAAGGTTTGTATACTTAGACATGTCATAATTTAGGTACATTGGTACATACTAAATTTACAAATTGACATTATTTTAAATTTCGTAATTCTTATAATTCAATTTAATTATGACATAATAAACAATGTAATCTCTGTCCATCTATATAACTAATTTTAAGTTTTTAGTTTGTTAGTTGACGTCTTTGGAGAAAACGTGCAGTACAGTTTGTTGCCGCTTCTTCTGCACTTGCGCCTAGGAAGCGGCGTAAACTTAGCTTTAAGTAACGATTTGACGTCAACATTTGTGCAAAACAAAACAAAGTGACTATTATTAAGAGATATTATAAATATCCTATGATAATAAAGATATTTTGAATTTTGAATCGTTGTGAAGTGTGCCGCCTGCGCCGCCCGTCTGCTCTGACGTTTGTACGGGCGGCGCCGTCTAGTTGTTGATGGTATATGCTGTGTTGCCAGCAACATACTCCCCGCCTTGAAGTATCTTCAACAGCTGATGGGCAGGGGGCAGATTGTGATGAAGGCCCGGCGTATCGTCCCCTTGCGGGTCCGGATGTCGGCCACCCTGGCCACTCCGTTGCGGCCCGGCAGCACGCGGGCAACGCGGCCCAGCAGCCACATGAGAGGCGGGGCCGAGGCGTCCTTGATGAACACCATCGCGCCCTCCTCCAGTTGTCCTCGTGTCTTTCTCCATTTCGTCTTTTTCTGAAGCCAGAAAATATACTCGTTGTGAAAACGATTCCAAAAATGTTGCTTAAGAAGCTCGATGCGTTGAAACCGTTGGAGGCTGGTGACGGATCTCTCGGTGACATTGACAGATGGGGTGATAGTTGTTGCGACTTATTGTTCTGAGGTTGCGACAGTGTCGCAGTCACAGGTGACCGCGAACGTGTTGGTAAGGGTGCCGGCGAACGTGCTGGTAAAGGTACCGGCGAAGGTGTCGGTAAATCATGTGGCTCCACCGATATACTCGCTGTCAAAATTGAATTTGCCGCCGGAACGGAACGATCTTCGTGTGATTTATCATCAGCAATGTGGTATGGGTAAGCCCCATCGGCCCGCTATCAAGGCAAAAACTGTTGGTCATAACTACACCACCACCTCGTTTAAAGTTAATTTTGCTATCGTGATTATTTTGCAATCTACAATACTTCTTAGCTCCTGCCTTATTTCATTTAATTGTGTGGATGTAACATATGTTTCCTGTATATCTTTAAGCCCCCGCTGCAACACTAGGATGTCTTTTAGTAGCCTTGTAGCATCAATGTGATCGAAACAAATAGGTGGGAGTTTCTGGAGGTCTCGGGCACAAAAGACAGGAACTAATTCGGCATCGGTCTCTTTGAATAATGCGATCACATCATATAAATCTCTCTTCGACTTACCGTCCCGCTGCCTTCTAATCCTTTGTTTGGTGGTTTGCACCGATTCAAACAGCAAGCGCTTTGCATTATCAATCTCTTTTTCTGTGAACGATTCTTTACAGATACGCACCAGACACTCCTCATTCATTATGTCCACTTTATTTTGAATAAAGGCTAATACTTCACAGATAACAATATTACAGTTATTACATTTCAAAACGGACGAGGCCATTTTGATGCACACGCGATGACAGCTCGAGTCAGACTAAAAACTAAAAAAAGTGAGACTAAAAAAATCACTTGATTTTTGTAAGGCGAGAGTAGAGCACTACCTCATGCGCTTCGCTTATGAGGCGTGCAAAAACAAACTGACTGGGTGACATAGATAGAAAGTGACTGACCGATCAACGCACAGCTAAAACCGCAGGGTCTAGAAGCATGAAATTTTGCACAAACGTTCCTTGAATGCCGTAGGTGTGCACTAAGAAGGGATTTTTGGAAATTTATCCCCAAAGGGGTTGAAATGAGCGTTGAAAGTTTGTATGAAACTAGGTCATTTTTGAAGTTAGAAATGTAAAAATTTACATGTGAGCTCACGGTTCAAAAAAATTTTTTGCTGTATCACTATTTTCAACAAAGTCGTTTTCTAAGGGGGTGAAAGTTTGTATGAAAAGTAGTCATCGTCTAGGCTGCAAGTTAAGGCTTTGCATCGGAATTTATTAGAAGCCACAATTTTGTCGGGTTCTGCCCAGGGAGAAACAGTATTTGTGCCGCGTATTCCGTTGATTCCCAATGATCTGCCTTTTGAATTTAAGCAACGTCAGTTTCCTCTGAAAGTTTGCTTTGCCATGACAATAAATAAGTCACAAGGCCAATCACTAAAATTTTCAGGAATCAACTTGCTGCAGGACTGTTTTTCACATGGGCAGATTTACGTTGCGTGTTCTCGTGTGAGTGCACCTCGCGGTCTGGTCAGTTTAGCTTCATTCTCAAAAATGGTTAAGAATGTTGTTTATAAGGAAATATTGTCGTAAATAAACTTTACGTTGTATTTTTAGAAAGTAATAAATGTTGTGTCGACAAGATAAGCAGTAGTTGTAGCACTTGTATCTAATAATCATTGAATTGAGACCAGTAGCGGCGTTAGGGTAGGGCGCGGTTGGGCGACCGCACAGGGCGCCGGGCACAAAGGGGCGCCGCAGGTGCCCATTTGTGAACGGCGTTTATATATTTATACGTAAATTCCCTAAATTTAGGGGAAAATCATTATGTGGGCAACACTAAAATGGTTCGCACCGTTCAATCCGCAACGCGGGAATCCCTGACCATAGAGAAACACACTTACATTTTTGACGAAACGGAACTGGCAGCTCATTTCTCATTCTTTTATTATATCTGTGTATTATAGCCAATATTACAAAAAAGAACGCATAACTATAATGTTGGCAGAATCACTTCTGTCGATGTCACGTTGGCAGTTATAGTCATGGACGTTTCTTATCCTCGACGATTATTTAGTGTTGTGCTAATATCGATATCGATACTTTATATTATAGGTACCTACTTATATTAAATTTTTTAAGGGTAGGTAATAATAAAACTAGATAGATGTCAATATGTTTATTAGGTTTTACTCATAATTTGCACTTTTTTGTATTTTTCATTAGCCGTTGTTTCGTCTGTTACAAATTTGGCATTTATCAATTTACAGTGTTTTCTTATAAAAAGAAATGCAATTTTCTTAAATAATTTATGTCATGCGTTGTGCACGTTATCCAATCGACGTTACAATGCGCCATGAATAGCGTAACGCAATTTACACTTAGATCGTTAGTGTGATGGTGTTCAAAATTTTCAAATGATAATTTGGCCTGGCTAACTGTTTGGCATAACCCTACACTGGTTTATGTCAGTGACTTTTTATCATCCCACCATTCTCGCAAACCAATATAATTGTAAATACTGCTTTGTGGGTTTTTATTTTTTAATGAATTTTTACAATTATCACAATTAAAATTTTGCAATAATCGTGCTGCCAAATAGCCACTGACATACACTACAGGTTGATCCTCAAACGAACATAGTTTTTCTATGATAGGATCCTCTACATAATGAGTTGTTTTTTTTTTATTAAATATAAATAAAATTAAAAAATGTGGTTCAACATATCGATTCTTAAAAAATAACTAAACGCAACGCAAGCCAAGCCATCAAATCAAGAAAGACATTGACAAAGGACATTGACATGGCGTGGCGTCGCGTCGGCTTGTTCATTGTTGTGAAATTGTAAATTTGTTTGTTTATGTTTCGCGACTTTGGCGTAATTATTTTATTAGGTACTTTTGTGTAGTGCAGTGTAGTACAATGTCGGCGAAAAAACACATTTTTACCCCCATCGAAAGAACTGTTTTCAAAGATCTTTTGAAGAAATATGCCGCAATAATAGAAAATAAGTGCACCGATGGTGCATCATTGCAAAAAAAAAAAGGAGGCATGGGCTAAACTACAATCAGAGTATAATGCAAGTCCACACGTTACTGCACAGGTAAATTTTAGATTCAAACTTGTATATACCTACATGTTGCGTCGTATATGAAAGTTTTAACAAATAACTCTTGAAATTAACAGGTCACAAGTCAACAATTGAAAAGACTGTGGATGAATATGAAGCAGCGGCAAAGGGAGGCCATGACAAAAGAGAGGCAACATCGTTTTGCTACCGGAGTAGGCCCCTCTACAAGTGATGCAGTTATTGACGCAGATATAGCCCAAATAGCTCCAGCGTTAATTGTGGGCATAGATGGTGCGATTAGATAGATAGATAGATAAAATGTTTATTTGTAGCTTTAGTCACACACATACAGAAAATACACAACATAAGAACATAATAAAAAAACACAAGAAAGACGGAAACATATAACAATATATTTGTATCTGTGTGCTACAGCAACCCAAAAAGGTCAAAGCTCAGTGCTTAGTGCTGCTCAGAGAGCAGCTTACTGATTTTCAGCTACGGCCTGTCAAGTGCGAGTGCGCATCCAAAAATCCCTGCCACAAAGGTAAAGGAGCTCGAAATTTTTAATGTTAAATTAATAGAATTTTATGAAGAGACCTTATTCACAATATAAACCCAAACATAATACCTATAAGGATCAGTGTCATATTATACTACAAACACTATGTATACATATTTTATAGATACACAGCAGAATACAGGGCTACAAACAAGGATACGAGTATCTATCAGTCAGTGGCAGCAACAGTACCCGGCGACTTGTTGGATTGTTTATTTTCTGTTTATCTAACAAATAGGCGCGCAACAATTTTTTGAAAGTTGAAATTGATACAGAAAGTCTTATTGGAGGTGGTATGTTGTTCCAACATTTAGTCGCCTGGTATCTGAAGCTGCCCCTGAAAGCAGCTGTTCTGTGTCGGTGCATAAGTAGTGGGGGACGGCATAATCTGGCATTCAGTCGATCAAATATTAGTTTTGAGTGTATATACTCTGGTATTTTGCGTTTGATAACCCCGAACAATAATACCGCGCGATATCGCCGTAGTTCAGGCGCGATAGCACCAAGGACTCGCAGTCTGATGCGAACTTTCTCGGCCAATACATTTCTAATCTTATAGAGGATCTTCAGTCGGTAAAAGCAATTTCTGACCACTCCAATCTTATGCCCAAGTTTTTTGCCTCCTCAACCCTCTATAACTTGGCCCATCATCATTATAATCGGGTTATAGTCGTTAATTTTAGAAATCTGTATTTTAGAGCCCAGAATTAAGCACTTCGATTTAGATGGGTTTAATGCAAGGCAGTTATTCCGAGACCAGTTGCTTTGCTAGACAATGCTTTCTAAATCCTCATTTATCTTTTGCGCATCTGTACATATATTTTCTGGAGTATCTGAAATGTAAACTTGGACATCGTCTGCATAGCAGTGAAATTTGCAGTGTTTTATTACCGCAGCAAGGTCGGCGCAATATATGATAAAAAGCAAGGGACCAAGGATAGATCCCTGTGGCACTCCACGATTGACTCTGACACTACAGCAGGTGTTTATTAATTTTATTTACATAACTGAATTTGTTACATTTTTGCTATACCATTAATTGGTTGTCATAAAAAATAACCAGAATGTGAATGATTGTTGATCAATAGAAACTCAGGTTTGAATTGTTGAACTCCTCATGATCACAGGCGAGCACTCTAATTGTAACAAACAAAAAATATTTTGATATCAGTAGCGACATCTACACTAGCGTCTTCCAAACAAAATACAATATCGGCTTGAAATTGACACGAGATGTCGCTAGTCGTCATTCATTCCTTTTAATTAAATAAGCATAAATAAAATATAAACAGACTTAATTAAATGTGAAACAATATATCTAAAGCTATAAATAACAAATTAACAAAATACATAAATATAAATTTTAAACTTAATATGTTTCATAAACTCATTCGATTTTTGTAAGTCAAAGAACCTTTTATCTAAGTCCGTAAGGAAAGAGTATATAGAAAAATAAACAGGCTTTTGACAGCCATTCTGGAGTGACATCGTCCGTCTTAAGCGTCTTGATTGAGATACACATACAACTTGTACTTGTACTTAAATTTAATTAAAGTAATCCAGAATGGACGATAAAAAGAAAGGAAGAAAAAAGGAAGATGTCATAAATAAATTTAATAGACCGATATAAATCGTAAGTAAAAACCATGACACGAGTTGTCACATTGTCAATACAATGTAAAATTAAAATCCAAAATAATCAATAAATACATCTTTTGTTTTAGGGTTCTAAGATATAATTTAAATAATTTAATAAAATATTAAAAAGTGAGCGCAGTTAGTTTTCCACATATGTAAAGGAACAGACTGCATATCCAACATCACTGATGGCTGACCTGATGGCATAACATCGAAAGGACCTTGGGAGACAACCTGGAAATCTAAGTACATCATTCGAAGGTCTACCTGTATAAACTACTTATAATGTTACTAAATTAACAAGGACAATTTAAGTAAGTGAATCTTTATTTGCCTATGTAAAGAATTGTATTTTGACAAGTGTTTCTCAAGAAATCTAACGTCAAGCAAGTGGTGAATCTGTCCCATTATGGTATGCATATATAATTAATAAAACACATCTGTTGCTCACAAATTGTAGTTTAATTGAGCAACCAACACACGCCACCTCCACCTCACTCCCTGAATTGGTCTCATGTCTTTACTAGGTAGAGAGCCGGTGGTGACTTCTTGTAAATATTCAGCAAGTAAGAGGCCACAATTGGCTACCCAACGTGAAGCGTGTGCTTTGTTGCTTAATTAAAATTTAAAACTTAAATATTTAACTTAGTAATAAACTTAGTAAATAACCTAACCTTAATTAGCTATTAAACTAAGAAGTGTTAGTAATTAACTCAGATTAAACTTATATTGGTAGGAAGGTAATATTTAATTGTACCTAACCTTACTTATAATATACAGCTATAACTGTATAACTTAAATATAACCATATAAACTTAATTTTTCATCTTAAAACAATATTGTTTGTATAAAGTTAATAACTAAGGACTAGTTATTACCTATAATGGATATTTCAACTTGGATTAGTCATCTCCGTAAGGAGGAATTGTTATTTGAGCTTAAGTATTTTGGTGTTTCCACAGATGAGGGATCCTCGAGGGATGTACTTAGAGGACAGTACAGGAAGATAGCCAGCATGTACCGCAGAGGTAGTATAAAACCAGGAGATTTCCTGTCACCTGAAGCTGATGAGGAAGTGCAGTGCTGTTCCAAACCAATATGTGAACTAGAAAAACTAAACCAATCTTTAATACCAGGAGACACCATAGCTGTCAAACGGTTAGTTGCCCGATCACAATATTATTTAATGAGACTATCTCGCGTATCATCACCTAACGATGAGTTACTGCAACTAAAAAAACAAATTAATTAATATAATTGCTTTACAACATGAGGATTCTGATGATGAGGAAATGAGAACCCCACATCAGACATCACCAGAAAAAGAATTAACTGAGACTTCGAAAGTGGTATTCGTTAAAGAAAAACCTATCAATTTATGTTTCTTAAATTTAAAATATGACGGTACGACCTGTGTTAGAGTTTTTATAGAAAGGTTAGAAGAACTTAGACAGGCAAGAGATATCTGAGGAGCGTACTTTAGTGGCTTTCTCCGACTTGTTACAAAAATCAGCATTGTGTTGGTTTAGGTCGAATAAAAATTCTTTTAGCACGTATAAGGACGTTTAGCTCGCTGGAGCATTCGATTGAGTCAATTTGATTTCAACATAATACACAGAAAAGGTAAAGATATGGTTTTGCCCGATGTACTCTCAAGAATTAAAATAGAATCTTTAGATATTCCAGATAAAATCACAGACAGTTGGTATTTGAATATGTTAGAAAATTGTAAAAAATTTCATGATTAAAGAAAATAAATTATTCAGAAACAGTAAAAATAAATATAATTTAACATCTCAGTTTACGTGGAAACAAGTAATACCTAGAGATGAAGTGGGTAACTTATTAAAACAATTTCATGATCAGCCCACTGGCGCTCACCTGGGAATTTTCAAAACACATAAAAGATTAGCTTTACATTATTTTTGGAAAAATATGTACAAGGATGTTGAAAATTATGTAAATAGTTGTGAAACTTGCAAAGAGTACAAACCGGTGAATTCATCTAGACCTGGCTTAATGGGAAATCCTAAACAAGTAAATAGGCCATTTGAAGCGATATGTTGCGATTTACTCGGACCATTTCCTGTGTCAACTAAGAGAAACACGAATCTGTTAGTATGTTCAGATTACTTTAGCAAATATGTTGTTTCCTATACGGAATGCAACAGGCACTGCTATTGTTAAGATTCTGGATGAGTAAGTTTTTCTAGTACACGGAGTTCCTAAATTTGTTTATGTTGATAACGGTCCTCAATTTATTTCAAAACAATTTAGAGATTTAATGTGCAAATATAATGTGCCTAATATTTATTATAATCCTAGGTATCACCCTCAGGTTAATCAAGCAGAAAGAGCCATAAGAAATGTTCTTTACGCTATTGCCTCCTATGTGAAATCAAACCATAGGAAATGGGACAGTAATATCCAAGAAATACAGTGTGCATTAAACACCTCGGTAAATGAGGCAACTAAATTTTCTCCATTCTTTCTTGTTCATGGACGAGAAATGTATGTCGATGGAAACTTGCACCTGAACTCTGAAGAACCAGTTCCTCACTGCTTGTTATCTGTGGAGGATCATAGAATTTATGGTGATAATTTAAAAGAACTTAAAACGATATTTAAAGAAGTTAGTCAAAATTTAAAATTACAACATGACAAGAATAAAAAGCATTATGATTTTAGGAAACGTACTTTAGAATATAGAGTAGGTCAAATTGTTTACAAAAGGACGTTTACTCTATCAGATGCCAGTAAGCATTTTACATCAAAATTAGCACCACGTTTTCAAAAATGTGTTATTTCGTTTAAACATTCACCCGTAGTATATAGCTTAGAGGATATGCAGGGTAAACCCTCAGGTAAATTTCACATAAAGGATATTTTAAAACATGAAGACTAAAAGCTCTCATCTTTATCTTAATAACTTGTCATTACAAATATTCACACAAACTCGTGCGTTCCGGTTATGACGTGTGAATATTTAATTTTGAAAGGGGATGAATAAATGCTGAAAGGATATAAGGATATTAAAAAATAAATAAATACATAAAGATGCATCAACTTTTAGATTTGGAGTATGTGAGAGATGGCGTGTGAAAAGGAAGTATGAGGAGGCAAGGTTATACAATGATTTTAGATTCAGTAGCTCATGTTTTTCATTATCAAATTTAACTTAAAACTCAACACCTTAACTTAAAAATAAAAAAATAAAAATAAAAAACTTAAGGTTTTGTTTCTCAACTTAATATAATAAAGGAACAAACCAATTACCTCAACATGTATATTTAAAAAATTAATTAATACTTAGTACATGGTACTTTATAAAGTACCATGTACTAAGTAAGTTAAAAAATTAATTAATACTTAGTACATGGTACTTTATAAAGTACCATGTACTAAGTATTAATTAATTTTAAGTTTAAGTTTTAATTATAATTAAAACTTAAACTTAAAACAAATATATCTGAACGGATATATAACACTTAGAAAGTAATATTAACATTTAATGTAAATACATTATATAGCAGTCAAAGTAGCTGTAACTAGATTAAATAAGTTAGTAATTATAAGCTAGCATAACATGTAAGTTAACTATATAAGACAATTCTTCACTTTGTGAAGTGTGTTACATCTTTGTGTAATCTGTCTTGATAGATTTGCGGTGTACTAGTACTACATTCAGTATTTAAAACCAACACATATAAGCATCAGTGCATCCAGATCTGTGGAAGTCTACATTGCTCTCAATGTAGCTTCCGATCCCGAGACTATGTCGTAGGGCAGATTAGCACTTATGATGAGCACAATAGGTACTTAAATTATTTAGAAACTTTCAATTAACTTAGTTGCAAAACTATGCATGCAGTTTGCTTTAGAATAAGTTCATAATAGGTAGGCGATAGGAAGGCCACTGAGTTTCGCAAAATAAATCTCAGATATATCACTTTAAAATGTTTAGCAGTTCATTCTTTTTCTAAAATAAATTAGCGTGGTAACTTAAAAAAAAAAATATTTAACAATATTTTTTTAAACGGGGAGAGATGTACTGTAACAAACAAAAAATATTTTGATATCAGTAGCGACATCTACACTAGCGTCTTCCAAACAAAATACAATATCGGCTTGAAATTGACACGAGATGTCGCTAGTCGTCATTCATTCCTTTTAATTAAATAAGCATAAATAAAATATAAACAGACTTAAATAAATGTGAACCAATATATCTAAAGCTATAAATAACAAATTAACAAAATACATAAATATAAATTTTAAACTTAATATGTTTCATAAACTCATTCGATTTTTGTAAGTCAAAAAACCTTTCATCTAAGTCCGTAAGGAAAGAGTATATAGAAAAATAAACAGGCTTTTGACAGCCATTCTGGAGTGACATCGTCCGTCTTAAGCGTCTTGATTGAGATACACATACAACTTGTACTTGTACTTAAATTTAATTAAAGTAATCCAGAATGGACGATAAAAAGAAAGGAAGAAAAAAGGAAGATGTCATAAATAAATTTAATAGACCGATATAAATCGTAAGTAAAAACCATGACACGAGTTGTCACATTGTCAATACAATGTAAAATTAAAATCCAAAATAATCAATAAATACATCTTTTGTTTTAGGGTTCTAAGATATAATTTAAATAATTTAATAAAATATTAAAAAGTGAGCGCAGTTAGTTTTCCACATATGTAAAGGAACAGACTGCATATCCAACATCACTGATGGCTGACCTAATGGCATAACATCGAAAGGACCTTGGGAGACAACCTGGAAATCTAAGTACATCATTCGAAGGTCTACCTGTATAAACTACTTATAATGTTACTAAATTAACAAGGACAATTTAAGTAAGTGAATCTTTATTTGCCTATGTAAAGAATTGTATTTTGACAAGTGTTTCTCAAGAAATCTAACGTCAGGCAAGTGGTGAATCTGTCCCATTATGGTATGCATATATAATTAATAAAACACATCTGTTGCTCATAAATTGTAGTTTAATTGAGCAACCAACACACGCCACCTCACTCCCTGAATTGGTCTCATGTCTTTACTAGGTAGAGAGCCGGTGGTGACTTCTTGTAAATATTCAGCAAGTAAGAGGCCACATAATAACTTATTACAGTCTGATCTATTGAGCAGTTCAGTATTTAAAACATTTTTTAAATATTTTTCAGAATTTGCTGTGGTAGCTGATGAAATGGAAACATCTCCTCTTCCATCCACCTCTTCTTCGGTCTTCGTGTTTCCCGAGCTGACCCAAACTTCAACCTCTATTTCCCCAACTCCTATTGTACATGTACATACTCCACGTCCACCAACTCCTCTACCTATTGTACCAAATCTGCTTCCTTCCAACCCATGTTCATCTACTCCATGTCTTCGTCCAGCTACTCCACGTCCATCCATTCCTCGTCCACCATCTCCCACTTAAACGCGCTCCTTTCAACGGCAAAAAAACAAAATTCTGCTAAGGGAATATGAAGATCGCAAGAGACGGGCGGATGAAATGCATGAATTGGAGATGAAACTCCTTAAAGGAAAAATAAGGGAGACAAAAGCTAAAGCAGATCTGGCTGTATTATTGTTGGAGCTGCAGAGACATGCAACAGGTTTGTCACATTTTATTTCATTTTATGGCAGATAGTTGTAACTTTATATTATACTGTGAAAAGACTTTATGGTTTACTAAATTATCATTTGTGTCTTCTTCATCCAAGCGCATTCCCAGTTGCATCCTCAGCTGTGCTGCTTCGAAACCGCGGGGTGCGCTTACCCGCTTTTTCTTTTCCAAATATTTCATGCATGTCAATGGTCACCCAAGGATACCAAATACCTTGCGTCGCCTCTTACGACATCCACAGGAAGAGATAGTGTGGTCCTTTTCTATCCCAAAACTACACGGGGTGTGGATTGCTTTCCATCATTTGTGTAACAGTCACCAAAATAATAAAATATCAAAATTTATCTTAACATTTATGTAAACCAATGTGACTTGGGTATCAATGTAGTGAATGTAAACTTTTTTTGTTTCAGATAATAATCCTGATGTAGAGAATGCCTGATCTGTACTAGAGCCTGTATTTCAGTTTTATTTTATTTTTTGTTAAATTGACACATTAATATATAAAACTTGTGATTGAATGGTGCTTGTTTTATTGCTTTTCCATGATTTTTTTCACATCAAGAGAGCATTAAAGTTGGGTACATTAAAGATGTTGGGTACATTATGAGACTGATTGGCATTAGCTGAATTATTTCCATGTAAATAGTCCCTGTTACAAACAAATGATTTCATTAAAATACTTGAAGACATGAATCTTGCAAAAAAGTAATTTGAAAACAATAGAATAAAATTGTTTAATAATCTCAATTATTATTTATGATTAATATTTTTTAATTATTTGATAATCATAAAATAGAAAAGTTTATTTATTTATGTAAGTAGTTACATAACAAGAAAATCACCAAGTGTATTTATCATTACAAGTTTATATTATTGAAAATAAATTTCTATTTTATGATTATTTGATAATCATAAAATAGAAAAGTTTATTTATTTATGTAAGTAGTTACATAACAAGAAAATCACCAAGTGTATTTATTATTACAAGTTTATATTATTGAAAATAATTTTCTATTATTGAACTTCTTAATATTATTGAAAATAATTTTCTATTATTGAACTTCTTAATAAAAATCCAGCACCAAAGCTTGTTGCTATATGCTCTTCATTTTCTTCGTCCTCTTCCTGGACTGGTTGTTCGACGTCTTCATTCTCTAGAAAAGGTAGTCTGTCATCTAAAATCAGTGAAAAATTATGGAGCCCAGCACAAGCTTCTATAATGTAAGAGACTGTTGGTAACTTGTTGCCAAGTCCCTTGGATAAGCAAGGAAACCTTCTTTTCAAAAATCCAAATGTCCTTTCTACTATATTTCTTGTTTTAATTTGTGCCCGGTTATACCTAATGGACGGAGGATCTTCTGGGGGTTGCCTTATCGGAGTAAGAACAAATGGTAATGTAGGATATCCACTATCTCCAACAAGTCTTCCGGTCAATATTCCCTGACAATATTTCATATATACACTTGGCATCTGGAATATTCTGGAGTCGTGCATGCTACCAGCCCATCTAGCCACAATGTCTAATATCTTCATTTTAGGGCCAACTATAGCTTGAACATTTATGGAAAAGTCTGTCTTTCTATTTCTGTAGGTCTCATGATGTTCACAGCCTGGTGTGGAGACGATTTTCACATGTGTGCAATCAATGGCTCCATCGATGCCTGGAAGTCCAGGCCAGCGTCCATGCCTTCCCAGTTCTTTAAATAATTCTCTATTTATACTAGTCTCCTCTCCGGAGGGAAACTTAATAAAATGTATATGTAATTGGGCAAACAATTTAGATACCTTAGTTATTATATTTGACGCAGTAGGTTGGGATATCTGAAGTAGATCGCCACCGACTATCTGAAAGAATATTGTAATTTTACTCTACAAATTTTTCATTAGGTATTAAAACCATTATTTTAATGGTTTCTACAAAATAAAGTTGTAAGTACACTTATCAATTGGGTCCTGATTACAGTAATCAAGTAACTTGAAAAATATACCTATAGGTAGTATTTAATGTATGATTTACAGGCATATAGTTCATAAATAATTGGTAAAAATTGTTATAAACAAAACAAAATCAACTCACCTGAAATGACGCTGTGGCATAAAAACGCAATGTCAATAACACAGCAATTTCAGGGGCTATTGGAAGGCCCCTTTGATCATTAGTTTCAAGATCACTTCTTACTAAAGATAGAATTTCATGACGGAATATTTTGCTTAGATCGTCAGGATTTTCTATTGCTTGTGTGTACTGTAGTTGAATCAAAATGTTATCAAAACTAGATAAGTTTGTTATAGATGTACTCAGGAATCTATATTTGTAAAAAACGCAGCGTAATTCATAATTATTATTTCATTATCTGAGATGCCATATTTTTTCCGAAGAAAGGTGTTTGACATCTGGTCACGTACGCCGATTTCAGTACTGACGACAAAAAAAACTAGGCCTTGATTTTTTTCAAACTTTATTTAGAGGAAGTCTTTTTTGGTATTTACTTTTTACGAGTATGGCTCAATATATTCATAACAAGATAAAATGTATATCATGATGTAGTTTAGGTACATACAAACACATCAATCAGCTGTTTAGTTTCTAGTGATAGCTAAATTTTTTGTTGGATTCTTCTTTTTTACCCGACTGCGCCAGAAGGAGGGTTATGTTTTTGGAGTGTATGTATGTTTGTATGTAAATTTCTTTGGCACGCTCTACAGCCTTAACTAATCTATATATCTATATCTATATATCTATATCTATATATCTATCTATCTAAACGGCTTGATGAATGAGATGTCGTTAGATTTCCTAACTCTGCTCTGAGTGACACTGGCTATATTCGAAATTTCTGTTTATTCAAAACCTTTCGCGTGGGGTATCAAATTGAATATATATATATATATAAAAGAAACTAAGGAATACGTTCGATATATGGAACATTATTTTGATATAAATAGACACTTATACATCTGTTTGGTGAAATAGTGGGGGCGGCCAAAACCTTTTTCGTATATTTCATATGTATATTCTAAACTCATAGTTTCATGTTTATGGTACGGTTTTACAGTATATTTCGTTAGACGTTTTGATTAAGTTACGCATAACTACTTAGATTATTAATTTTAAAAATAATTATTATAGGAATAATCGTGCGGCCGCTGAAATGCGGGTCCGGTCCAGGTCTCGCACGCGTTCGCGTTCAAGGTCAGTAACGCCAGGGCCTGGACCGTCGGCGAGGCGGCGACTTATCGGTGACCTCCTCCAGCAGCAGGTACCCAGGGATATCGATCTGGAGGAGGTCCCGCAAATATGGAAACCCCCTGTGTAAGTATTAAGTCAATTTTCCTATTTAAGTTTAGTTAAATACTTTTCAACCTAGACATATAATTATTTTTTCTTTCAGTAGTGATGAATTAAGGAGAAGTTTGGCGGCGGAAATAAATGTTACCCCCGGGGGTTCATTGCGTTTGGGCCACGCGCATCAAATTTTTCAGACCCCCGGGGGAAGTGTGCTGAGCCGAATTCCAAAAATTCCCCCCAAGGACACAATCCAGCAGTCCATTCAGTAAGTGAACTTATAGATGAAATTAAAAATAATGTTTAATCTTAGCACATTATAAATAAGATAACGGAAAACCAATTTATTTCTTTTTATAACAACTCAGCTCTCGAGCGAGCGGAGGTGATGGACCTGGATCAAGAAGAGGGGGAAGAGAATTTAAGCACCGCCCACATCCAGAAGTGGTTGGCCGGTATTCCGGTGCCTACAGCGGTAACCACGGCTGCTAATACAACGGCTATTGGCAGCCAGCACCCCGTGGTCACAGAAGTCACCGAGCCCCGACCTACTTCTGGCACTGCGAACACGATAGTAAGGTTCGAAAATTCCGGCAGCGAATTCGACTCGGATTTTGACCACGAGTTAGATGTGGAAGAATTCGCTGCTGCAATTTATAGGCATGATGAAGGCAGGGAGTTGGAGGAGCCAGAGCAAAATTTAATAGAGGCTATGAGTAGGGCCATGGACGATGCAGTCGAAAGTGTTATTGACATATCGACTGATTTCTCCTGGCACGGTGACTACCAGTCATTCAAAGGTGTGCCCGAAGTTTTTTCGGGTGCCACCCCTGGACCATGTTACACACACAGTATTTTTACTAGGGACTTCATAGAGACTATCGTTATAGAAACCAATCGATATGCCAATCAATATCGATGCGAAAACAGCGGCAGGCAATTTAAAACCTACATCTCGTCTACATCGGTGGACTGACACTAATGTTGACGAGATGTACGTTTTTATTGCAGTTTTTATTTTAATGGGTATAGATTTGCGGTCATCTTTGCACGAGTATTGGATAACGACTGGCTTCCTCGAAATGCCCAAGTTCAGGAAGCTAATGTCGTTTATTCGTTATGTTTTGTTGTGTAAATTTTTTCATTTTACGGACAATTCTGCTCCGCAGAATTTGCCGCAAGGTGAAGAAAACTTACTATCGGCAAAACTAGCGAAACTCGCACCTGTAATTTCTTTATTAAATAAAAAAATTTAGGCACTATATAACCTTCACCAGGACATAGCCATCGACGAGTCTTTAACCTTAAACAAGGGTCGGCTGTCCTGGATCCAAGCCATAGGGTCAAAGGCTGCGCGATTTGGAATTAAGAGTTTTGAACTGTGCGAGTCAAAAACTGGCTATTTATATAGATTTGAAATTTACACGGGAAAAAATCCTGATAATGGCGACTTCATCGCTCCTAGTGCTGATTTAGCCGGTAAGACCACAAAAGTAGTCCTTGATTTGTTGAAAGGCCTAGAATATCGAGGGCATCTGGTCACGATGGACAATTTTTATAATTGTCCAGCGTTGACGAGATACTTGAAGTGCTGGGGTTTTGATATAGGTGGGTCATTACGTGATTCTTGAGTAACGGAACGCAACGTGCTCCCGTTCTACGATAGCAGGTTCCGAAACTATCTATTTTAATAACATGCTATCAGGGAATAGCGCCGTAGCATCTTCGCTGGCTGAGCTGGAGTTTTAAAAACTGGCTCGATTTTTGTCTTTACGAGTTTATGACCGTATCCGACTTCAGAAAGAGGCAGGTGTTAGGTAAACAAATCAATTCTATTTTTTCTTGAAATTATCTTTAGTTGTATTGAAGCTACTATTGTCCTAATAAATAAGAATTGATGAAATTAATTAAATTGATGACGTATTTTTATAGGAAAAGAGAATTAAAATAAATTCTTTCAATGAGTTAACTTCATTTTATATACATTTTTGACCATATTTACATTACAAATTCACATATTTACACACTTACATATTTACATAATGTACAATACGCTACTCATAATTACAAGTTTATTTACAGGTATTTGTACACACTGTCTAAATTTACATTTAAAAAGGCTAGTTGTTCAACTTTACTACTCGTTAATCTTGTGCGACGATCTGAAATTATTTGTCCTGTTTTGCTAAATATTCGCTCGCACGGGACGGATGTAGCCATGATGTTCCCATACTTTACAAATAGTTTGGATAAATGGGGATAAGTAAATTTGTGGATACGCCACCATTCCAACGGGCAGTTCCATGACCCAGTACTGTTGAAAACTGACAACATGTCGTCGTTTAGGTATGTATCGATTTCTTTGATCGCCTTTGATGTGGGCGTGCCTAACACTCGCTGCTGATCAACAATTTCCTGAAGCACACTCCATGGTGAAAATTTATCCAACGATTGACTGGTTGTGGTTGCACTTGTAGTTTGTTGATTGCTGCTGCTTGATATTTCTTTCGATATGCTTTCCACCAGCATATCTTGAACACGTTTTCGAGTATTTCGGGCTTCATTGTTGTCGGTAAATACAGTCATTTTGTATCTCGGGTCCAGGAAAGTGCAGACAGAAAAGTGCCACTTCTTTCTATGTTGGCGAACTTTGTTACCAAGCCCGTGCGTAGCTGGTACACAACATTCTTCGACGCCTCGCAAAACTTTTCTGCAAGAAGCCGGTCACAGCTGGAAATAAGGCACCTTGCCATAACAATTACTGAGCTGGCTGTCATATAGTTTTGACCGCTCATTGAGTTCGTTTTGTCGTATGCAAAATATTAAAGCCATCAAATGGCTTTAATATTTTGCATAATTCCATGCAAAAAGTCCATTCTTCATTCGTAATCACTGGAAGATCATGCCGTAATATAGCCATCGTAGCTCTTAAGTGAGATTCCAGCTCTACGAACCTCTGCAGCATGTGGTATGCAGAATTCCAACGCGTGGGTACCTCTTGTTTTAGGCGTTTCGGGATACAGTTGGGGTTCTCTGTCGTTTGTGCCTTTAGAAGCTTTACTAGAGCCGTTGAGCTGGTTATAAAATATCTTACAATTTTTTTTATTTTCTCGTGGATGTAGGCGAGAGTTTTAATAGTGTCTTGCATGATATTATTGAGGGTATGGGCGAAGCAGCCAAAGTGTTTCCATCCATTATCTCGGATTGCCTCCGAGATATTTGCTGCGTTATCTGAGACAAAATTTATTTTTTCGACCAATTCCCACTCAACAACCATTTCTGACAAAGCTTCTTGTAAGTTTTGGCTGGTATGCGATTCTTGGAAGCTTCCACAGTTCAGAATGATGGACTTAAGTGTGAAATCCTCGTCAATGAAGTGTCCAGTTACAGCTAAATATCCTTCATTAGCGCGTGAAGTCCACAAATCCGTCGTAAAGCAAACGCTCACCACACTTGACTGCTGAATCACACTTTTCACTTTCGCTTTTGTATTGTCATAAAGTGCTGGCAGCATCACATTCGAAATAGTTTTCCTCGTGGGAAGCGTATAGCCGGGAATCCAGCGCACAAAGTTTTTAAAAGCTTGCTCTTCTACTAGAGAAAAAGGCTGAAATCCATCAGTAAATAGGCGCATTAGGTCAGAATCAATTTTTTTCTTTAGCTACTTGGAATTTTTTTTTGGTGCAGTGTATCACTTAATCGATTGCTGTTGACCGAGGCGCAGAACAGTTGGTAAAGACGGTACGGCGGCATTGCTAGATGAAGCTATTGGCTGCTGTTGTGTTGCTGCTGCAGGCGTCGAAGTGGCGGAAACAGGAATACCATTTTCAACAATCGGTCCAGATGATATTGTCGCAGGTGCCGTATTTATTGTTACCTGCTCGGATGTTTCAGAATTTTGCCGCTGCTGTGTAGCGACACGGCGAAATGCATCGATATGTCTTTTTTTTTAAATGGTTTTTCAAATTTCCAGTTGTTGTTTTATAACTAAACAGATCTCCACATATTTTACACGTTGCTTTTTTGTTCACAACATCTGTCTTCTCGAACAAGTCCCATAATGCACTACTATTTACACGAGACATTATTTACAACTTAAGTTATTCACACATACTTAATTCCTAGCTAATTAACGACTATATAAAACTAATAAAACGTTTATAACAATTTACAAACAAATCTACTAAAAACTGTGCGAAACGCGTAAATGCAAATGCAAAACTAACTCTTTAAAAGAAAGTGTTCCGTAAACCAAAAGTGACCTTGACACTGCCCCGTTGACCTAATTTTAGATCAGCAATTAGTATATTTATTGTAGAAGGAATAGATGTCAAATCATTGTTTATATTCCTAGCGGGAAAGGAACAAGTGATTTTACCCTGTATCGTGTGACATCGGCTACCCTCGGCTATACGTTTCATTTGTTGCGAGATGCGAATCGCGCGCTCGCTAGGGCCCTGTACTGCACGAAGCTACATTGCGTAGCTAATTTGCCTAAATTGTAATCCTTTATCGTTAATCTCAATGTCTACGCAATGTACTTCGAATTGTACTTGTAATTTGTAACTTGTAGCTTCGTGAAACGGGGCCCAGGAACGACAGTGTAGCGCGCCACGCCACGAATAGAATAGCATGTTTCACTCGATAGATAGTTTTTTTAAACCCTGATAGCAGTTTTTCGGTGGAACGCTAATAGAGCGTTTTTGAAACTATCTACGTTCTAAAACTACTACTACTACGTTCTTGGGTTTTGACAACTTGGGTACTTTGCGGCAAAACCGAAAACATGTGCCGGTAGAGATCGCGAAGGCTCCAAAGAATGTGCCGAAGGGGACAATTATTGCTCGCCATTCTGGAGACGTTTCATGTATTGCATGAAAATTGCAATGCATTTTTTTTTTTTTTTTTTAAGTATGATATTTATTGTGGCGTCACCTAGCGGATAAAGGGTGAAATATCTCCTCTTTGAAAATATCATATTTTTGAAGAAGAGCTGTTATTAGCTTAGAAATCTTTAAAATCATTTTTATTTTTAATACGTATGCTATTTAGTCAGTCTTGTCATCATCATCATCATTTTTCTCGCCTTCCCCCTATTTGTAGGCTCCGTATGTCAACTCCCTCCATCGTTTTCTATAATTTGCCATGTGTATATTTATTCAGTCTTGTATGTAAGAATATATGTTATGTAAGCTATGTATACTTACTTGCTTGAATCAATCGTTTACTGCCTTATGAAGTAGAGCTCTCTGTTCGTGTAAATAAGCAAGTTTTTTACTTATTTTGTCTGCTTGTCAGTATCTTGCCGGCTTATGAATTTTAATAATTATATAAAATAATATGGGATTTTGGAAACGTGGCAGCCCTTAATATGAAATATAGACGGATTGTTGCGGATTGCTGTCAGAATTTCCTATTTTAGAAATATTTAAGGGCATATGGTCATTACACTTTGGACACACACAGACAGTGTAATATTAAGAATAAGAATAACGTACTACGATAACTGGTGAATCCATTGAATTTGATTCAGATCACAATGGCTCACATTCTGAATCAGGGAGGTGCCGAACATGCACTTGTGAAGGGGAAAGTGGTTGACACCCTCCAGCTGACCAACCAGGAAGCTCTAAACCTCCTGGACTCATTAGGATTGAAAGAGCACTATGGTGACTTCATGCTGGATGTTACAGCCGATCAGTGGGCATCTGTACCCAAGATCAGAGAGGCTGTGAAATATCTGGGCTTCGACGCAAGAAAGATCATAGCCAAGTTCCTCGAGATTGCTAATAAGCAAGAGAATAAGAAGGCACCAACTGACACCCCTTCTTTGGTGGTTGGTGAGATGAAACTATATGAGAAGTGTGACGCTAAAACGGACCTCATATTCCTTCTGACATTGTTCTTGGAGAGGGGCAACAATATGGGGAAAGCTTTATTGAGATGCGAGCCTGGGACTGGAGAAGTCATTAAGAGAAAATGTAGTGCTTATGGCATACAAATGGAGAAGAGGCAAAATGTAACCATTTTGGGCTCACCCCAAATAACACTGGCCAGGCTGGCTCAAGCGTTTTCTCCAGCAACCGCATCAATAATAATTTCTCATGACATAGAAGGCAAGCTGAAGAGTAAGCTGTTTAAGTCGCCTCTACCAAGACTGATGCAACACACAGTGTTCAGCGGACTGATACCCCAAATGTTGGACGTCTCCGATCAGCTAAGGAGGATCGCAGTATTCCTCAATCTAGAGACGACCATCCTTCTGTCCAGTCCGAAAGACAAAAGGAAGATGGTGAACCAGTCCATTGAAGATCTGATGGAGAATGCTCAACAATACGTTGATGCAGCAATTAATGGATCATGCATCTCGGAAGAGGTTAGGATTAAGACACTGATTGCAGCTGAGGTGTTGGTACTTGAAGGGACTACCATTAAGCCCTCCGCATCCTTGACAGCTATATTGGCAGAACTCCCTGAGATTACTGCTAAGCAGGGAATGACATATGCAAAGTTTTCCCATTCGGGAAACTAAGTCTGGGGTCTGTGGATGAGGCCGTCACGATCCCTAGGACTGGAGGAATCGGTCCAAAATCAGTCAGATTTGATGACCAACTACAGTTCATTGGTGAGTCATCAAGTTTGACTAAGCCATCAGTTGGGACAGTTGACAACACATCTCAAACTGTAGAAGCAGAATGTGAGGCTCCTTCAGCTCCACCTCCACCACCACCACCACCACCGCCAATGATGGGTTTGGGAGCGATTCCAAAAGCACCACGGACTTTGACAGTTGATGAAAAGGTGGCAGAGATTGACAAGGCTCGAATGGCTTTGAGCAGCCAAATGAAGAAGACAAATTTTAAACAAGAAGCCATTCGGGAGTTAAACCAAATCTGTGACAAACTGATAGCTGCAGTCAGAGCAGGAATTGAAGAAAAACCACATGTGAGGAGCTCTTCAATTGAAAGAGCCAAGAAGATCAGGCAATACGCTCAGGATGAGCGTCAAGCAGCAGTGGCAGATGAAATTTGTGAATTGCTATTAGGGGGAAAGATCATGCCAAGCAAAATATCTAAAAGGGGAAAATCAAAGAAATGAAGGGTGGGAGTTTGAAATCATGAAAAAACCATTTTTTGTCTTTATCGCTGTGATAAAATGTCCTTCGCCAAACGATGTCACCCACGTTAAATTCAACATTTTTACGTCTCAAGTTATATGTTGTGCTATTCCTAGAATGTGCTTTCACTAGCGATAACTGCACTTTGTCAAATATTTTATGCAGGGCTCCCAAATTTTCAGCATAACTGTCTCTAGGACTAAATATAATTTCATTTTCTAAGTCAGTATCAACGTAATGGGAACCACAACTTACAAGCTCTCTTCCAAAAACTAGAAATGAAGGTGAGAATCCAGTCACTTCATTGACCGCGCTGTTGAGTGCAAACTGTATTTTAGGAATGTTGGTGTCCCAGACCCTATGATCGTTATCGATAAAAGTGGATATAGAAGTAATTATAGTTTTGTTGTATCTTTCAACGGTATTTATCTGAGGTGTATATAAAGGTGTATAGAAAACGTTAGGGATGTTATAATTCTGGAATAATTTTTTTATAGTTACACTAGTAAATTGTCTCCCATTGTCCATGAGGACAGTGTTGGGTATTCCATGGACTAAGAAAACTTTGTCTTCAATAATTTTTGATATGATGTCGGCAGTAGCTCGACGAATAGGGAATAATAAGCAGTATTTGGAAAAGCAGCAAGTCACTACTAGTAAAAAAGTGTTTTGCTTTCTAGTGACGGGCAGGGGCCCCATTAAGTCCATGCTCAACATTTGGAATGGCCGACAACAGTCTTTAGGCCTTCCCATCACACCAAGTGTAGAGTGATTAGGATGCTTATGAGATAAACAATTATCGCAGCTTGTTACAAAGTTTGCTACGTCTTGGTGCATGCTAGGCCAGAAATATTTGAGACTTAAACGTTTGTGCGTCTTAAAAATACCAAAGTGACCAGAAGTGGGTTCACAGTGATTTGTAGCAATGACATCTTTTCTATATTCCAATGGAACTACTTCCTTCCATTCAAATTCGCGAGTCAGAGGATTGAGTGACTTTATATACCTATACAATTTACCGTTGCGGATGCAATAGTTGTGAAAGGATGTAGGAGATTTAAGATAGCTATCACGCAGATTTAAATACCAAGAATCATTGGTTTTTAGAAAATTTATATTTGCAGCGTCAATAGCGGCAATAGGTACTGCGCGAGACAAACTATCTGGCACTACGTTTTCGGAGCCTTTTCGATGTTTTATATCAAAATTATAAGCTGATAGCCGTACTCCCCATCTGGCTAATCTACCAGTTGGATTATTTAGATTAAGAAACCATTTTAAAGAGGAATGGTCTGTAAAAATAGTAAATTTGAGGCCATTTTCTAAATAACACCGCCAATGCTCAATTGCTGTAAGTACGGCTAAAGCTTCCCGTTCAGTAGCGCTGTAATTTCGTTCCGTTTGAGATAAGAACTTACTCATGTAGGCTATGACCCTTTCTTTTCCGCATAGGTTTTGAGTAAGTACGGCTCCTACACCGTAATCACTCGCGTCCGTATGTACCTCAAACGGTTTAGTGTAATCTGGGCATGAGAGAATTGGTGAAGACGAAAGGCATTTTTTTAGCTTATTGAAGGCTAAGTCAGCTTCTTCGGACCAAACAAAAGTAGGTGCGTTTTTTCCTTGTGAAGTAAGCTTATTAAGGGGACTGGAAATTGAGCTAAAATTTTGGATAAACCTACGGTACCAAGACGCTGTACCCAAAAATCGCCTCACTTCTTTACGATTTGTAGGAGTAGGATAATTGGAGATTGCTTTAATTTTCTCTGGGTCAGCTTTTAAGCCATTTGAATCGACTATATAGCCAAGATACTTGAGCTGATTTCGAAAGAACTGACTTTTTTTGAAATTAATTGTAAGGTTAGCCATTTTAAGTTTATTAAGAACACGCTTAAGTAAAGATATGTGCTGTTCGAAGCTATTGGAAACAATTATTACGTCATCAATAAATACAAAAACCCTGTGCTCAAACTCGGGTCCGTAGAATAAGGCATCGACCAGCCTTTGCTGCGTTGCGGGAGCATTAGTCAACCCGAACGCCATCCGTTTAAATTGAAAGGTACCGCGCGAAGGAATATAGAACGCCGTCTTTTGCCTGTCTGGCTCACGAATTAATATTTGCCAAAAACTTTTAGAAAGGTCTAAGCTTGACAGGTACCTCGCGTCGCGTAAATTGTCAAGAATTTCTGCAATATAGGGTAGGCTATACGCGTCTTTCTTCGTGACAGCATTGAGCTTTCTGCTATCTAGACAAAAACGTAGTTCGCCATTCTTTTTCGGGGTTAAAAGGACAGGTGATGACCACGGACTCTCGCATGGCTCGACAACATCTTCCTTTAGCATTTCGTCAAGTTGCTCGACCAAAATGCGTTGTTTCTCTGGGGACATTCTGTAGTAGCGTTGACGAATGGGGGCAGCATCCCCAGTGTCAATAGAATGTATGATTAAACTAGTGCAACCCAAACCACGATCTTCGTACGAAATGTCACGAAATTCTGATATTAAATTATCAGCTGTAAATTTTTGTTCTTCATTTAAATGTTCGTACGAGCATAAACTAGGAGAATTAGAATGTTTTATGTCGTTAGTGCACACGTGGTCGGAGTCTTTATAATATGCTATGCGGTCGATATATTTAGGAAATAGTTCAAATATTCTCCAAAAATCCATTCCTAAGATAAGAGGATTTTTCACATTAGGGACAACATAGACTTTGAGCGTATGTGTTTGACCATGAAAATTTACTGGCAGATAAATAATTCCAAGAGAATCAAGTCGATCACCACCAGCTGTTACAAATTGGGCAGTGTCAGATTGGTCAAGTTTGTAGCCTGCGTTTAGAAATTGTTCGTGATGGCCATCTCCAATAATAGTAGTAGAGGACCCCGTATCAAGTAATCCGATAAATATCTGATCGTTAATATTGACCGATACATAGGGTCGGGACACATCAACAATTGTATAGTTATCGCGGATTGAAGAGACAGCGTTATATGTAGAAAAAGAAGAAATAAAACCCAACCATTTTTGCCAGTCAGCGGCATCAAAGTTTTTTGAATTAAGTGTTCGCTTTATAACGCTGTTTTTCCAATCCAGCTCAACTAGTTTTTTTGGTTGTTATTGGTGACTGAGTTACAATCTGGACAGTCTGGGTAGCGGAAGTCTTTTTTACCACATTTAAAACAAATAATGACACGTTCCGCCGTGCAGTTTCTCAAAGCGTGATCATTTGATCTGCATCTAGGGCAAAATGTAGGCTTCGATTGACTTACAACGTTAATCTCATTGTGTTTGTTAGTAGAAGTGTTTTGTATGTTAGTATTAGAAGTTTTTTGTTTATTAAAATTATTTTTACTATAGTAATTAGTATTAGTGTAAGATGGACTGGCTTTGTAGGCAAATTCTGGTGCGAGTGTGTTGTTAGTTACGCTAGGAGGCTCATGAAAGGAAGCGAATCTAGCTTGTATACTCTCGAAATTTCGGCACACAGAAACAAGAGCATCGATTGTTTTAATGTCAGGAGAAGCAGCTAGAGTATTTGCGTAACATGGACGGATGTTGTGGAAGAGAATTTCTAATTTTTCTTCTTCGGAAAATGGTTTACTTAGTCGTGAAAATAGTCCGTGCATAATAGAGACGTAAATGACAATATTCTCTCGCTCGCCCTGTGTGCGGGATCTGATTTCATTAGCTAGCCGGTAATCATAATCACTGGCACTGAAGTCCTTTTTAAGAAGGATACACAATTCAGGCCAAGAACTAACGCGATCGTTGTTATAACGATACCAGTATAGTGCATCAGCCGTAAAAATCTCATAAGCGAGCGAAAGGATCTTATCAAAAGCAATACCACGTGATTTTACAAACTCTTCTACTTTTTGAATAAAAGAATGTACACACGTTTTTCCCGAAAATTTTAGTTTTGCAATTTCGGTTGTAAGACTGCGCTCACAAGAGACAGAAATAGTAGACGTTTCTGCAACAGCGTCTGAAGATATGGACTGCGATTTTGTCTGCAATGACTGGGGTTTTAAGGAAAAGAGTTCCTTGAGCTGCGAGTTGAAATTAGAAACACAAACTTTGTAAACGGCGCCAACTTTGGGTATATTATTAATCCTATTAATGCGATGATATAAGTGGTTAAGCAAGTTTTCAGTTCTCATAAACAAGTTTTTATCGAATTTAGATTTTAATGTGATAATGGCGTTCTGAGATTTAAGTAGAGACTCTTTGACGTATTTTAAATCTTCACTCGGTTCTAAATGAGATTCTAAAATATCTTCAGATGCATTCAATTGACTTAATTTAACGATTTGTTTTCGCAGTTCTGCCACTGAATCGCCAGAACCACCTCTTAGCTCTAACTCGTATTGCAACTTAGATTTTTGCAGGGATAAAAATTTTATAAGATAAGACATTGTAAGATGTAATTGAGTGTGTGTTGCAATTTAAAATAAAATGAGCAATAACTACAATAATTACAGTTCAAATCAATGTGTAGTAAGATATGAACTTACAGTTAACTACTAATGTTAAGAAAATAATTTAATTAACAAAATTTATTTATGGTTCGATAATAAGAAAAGAGGAAGTACAAAAGTGTTTACTCACACATTGATAAAAAATTGCCAAAAGCAAGCCAACACCAAAAACACCATTAAAAGCCTCAGAATCTCAAGTAACGCTACGGTTGCGATTAAAAATAACCTTTACTGGGCGCCAGTATACCGTTCCCTGTAGAAGGTGGTAACAAGAAGATAGAAATAAAAGAGAATAGGTCAAATACTTAACATTTATTAATTTATTCTCTAGGGTCGCGAGCTCTATTTCGCACCGTAACGCTACTTGTAACGAGTCAAACCACACTGTCCTCGGTAGTGGTAGGCAGCAGCGCAGACGCTCCACGTAGTAAGTGACTTCAGTGGGGTTTCCTCGCGTGGCGGCGGAATGCAGCAAGGAAGGAAGACTGGCAGGCTACAGAGATGCTGTGCTCGGCAGAAGAGGCCGGCCGCAATAGCTGGTCTAGTAGATGATCCGCGGTGACGCCTGACCCAGACGGAAGAACCCTGGAATCCACCGATTCGGCCATTGAGAAGAAGTACTTTACGCAGCACTGTCAAGGCGACATCACTTTCCAAGCAAGCAGATGGAATGACTTTTTAAGACAATCAATAGTGATAATGATGAGGCAATTGAGTTTATCTAACCACAAGTATTCATTAAAAAGAAAACAATAATTTAATAGCTAATAGCCAATGAAATTGAGGTGGGTAAGAAAGGTACCTACATGAAATGATGAAATCATGATCTAGCGTTGAAAACACCACTAACTAAATGATTTATACTTTAAATATCGGAGGCAAATCATAATTATGCAATTACTAACATTATTTTTGCGTTATTTACGCAATAATAGCAAATTTATAGAAATATTAAGTTTATTTTTTTCAATGTAGGGTAAACTAATAACATTCATCTAGACCTGCCTTAGGATTTGCCTCTTCGAAAAGAAAACAAATTGCAACACTCACCCGGTATCTCGGGGTAACACAAAATCACAATACTTTTAATATTTTCAATAAATAAGTTTAATTAAATTTTCAATTTCAAACCAACAGATGCTTAGCTAGTCAGTAATGACATGAAGTTAGTTGCATTGCCTCCCGCGGTTCACATCGTTCAGACGTTCATTCTTGACTGCACTTGAGAGCGCAGCCGCAGACCATTGTAACTGAGTTTTCTTAGAAGGTGAATCGAATAAAAATAAATATTGAGTAAGTTAGATTTAGTTTGTATATATTGTTTTAAGGTTGTTCATAGTTAGTTATTAAGTTAAATATAATTTTAGTTAAAGTAGGATTAGTATGTAAGTAGATTTGTAACGAATACCGTTACATATTTTTTTTTTTTTTAAATTGTGACCCAGACTGTCCAGATTGTAACTCAGTCACCAATAACAACCAAAAAAACTAGTTGAGCTGGATTGGAAAAACAGCGTTATAAAGCGAACACTTAATTCAAAAAACTTTGATGCCGCTGACTGGCTAAAATGGTTGGGTTTTATTTCTTCTTTTTCTACATATAACGCTGTCTCTTCAATCCGCGATAACTATACAATTGTTGATGTGTCCCGACCCTATGTATCGGTCAATATTAACGATCAGATATTTATCGGATTACTTGATACGGGGTCCTCTACTACTATTATTGGAGATGGCCATCACGAACAATTTCTAAACGCAGGCTACAAACTTGACCAATCTGACATTGCCCAATTTGTAACAGCTGGTGGTGATCGACTTGATTCTCTTGGAATTATTTATCTGCCAGTAAATTTTCATGGTCAAACACATACGCTCAAAGTCTATGTTGTCCCTAATGTGAAAAATCCTCTTATCTTAGGAATGGATTTTTGGAGAATATTTGAACTATTTCCTAAATATATCGACCGCATAGCATATTATAAAGACTCCGACCACGTGTGCACTAACGACATAAAACATTCTAATTCTCCTAGTTTATGCTCGTACGAACATTTAAATGAAGAACAAAAATTTACAGCTGATAATTTAATATCAGAATTTCGTGACATTTCGTACGAAGATCGTGGTTTGGGTTGCACTAGTTTAATCATACATTCTATTGACACTGGGGATGCTGCCCCCATTCGTCAACGCTACTACAGAATGTCCCCAGAGAAACAACGCATTTTGGTCGAGCAACTTGACGAAATGCTAAAGGAAGATGTTGTCGAGCCATGCGAGAGTCCGTGGTCATCACCTGTCCTTTTAACCCCGAAAAAGAATGGCGAACTACGTTTTTGTCTAGATAGCAGAAAGCTCAATGCTGTCACGAAGAAAGACGCGTATAGCCTACCCTATATTGCAGAAATTCTTGACAATTTACGCGACGCGAGGTACCTGTCAAGCTTAGACCTTTCTAAAAGTTTTTGGCAAATATTAATTCGTGAGCCAGACAGGCAAAAGACGGCGTTCTATATTCCTTCGCGCGGTACCTTCCAATTTAAACGGATGGCGTTCGGGTTGACTAATGCTCCCGCAACGCAGCAAAGGCTGGTCGATGCCTTATTCTACGGACCCGAGTTTGAGCACAGGGTTTTTGTATTTATTGATGACGTAATAATTGTTTCCAATAGCTTCGAACAGCACATATCTTTACTTAAGCGTGTTCTTAATAAACTTAAAATGGCTAACCTTACAATTAATTTCAAAAAAAGTCAGTTCTTTCGAAATCAGCTCAAGTATCTTGGCTATATAGTCGATTCAAATGGCTTAAAAGCTGACCCAGAGAAAATTAAAGCAATCTCCAATTATCCTACTCCTACAAATCGTAAAGAAGTGAGGCGATTTTTGGGTACAGCGTCTTGGTACCGTAGGTTTATCCAAAATTTTAGCTCTATTTCCAGTCCCCTTAATAAGCTTACTTCACAAGGAAAAAACGCACCTACTTTTGTTTGGTCCGAAGAAGCTGACTTAGCCTTCAATAAGCTAAAAAAATGTCTTTCGTCTTCACCAATTCTCTCATGCCCAGATTACACTAAACCGTTTGAGGTACATACGGACGCGAGTGATTACGGTGTAGGAGCCGTACTTACTCAAAACCTATGCGGAAAAGAAAGGGTCATAGCCTACATAAGTAAGTCGTTATCTCAAACGGAACGAAATTACTACGTGGAGCGTCTGCGCTGCTGCCTACCACTACCGAGGACAGTGTGGTTTGACTCGTTACAAGTAGCGTTACGGTGCGAAATAGAGCTCGCGACCCTAGAGAATAAATTAATAAATGTTAAGTATTTGACCTATTCTCTTTTATTTCTATCTTCTTGTTACCACCTTCTACAGGGAACGGTACACTTTTTTCTTTTTTTTTTTTTTTTTTATTTCCTCGCGTGGCGGCGGAATGCAGCAAGGAAGGAAGACTGGCAGGCTACAGAGATGCTGTGCTCGGCAGAAGAGGCCGGCCGCAATAGCTGGTCTAGTAGATGATCCGCGGTGACGCCTGACCCAGACGGAAGAACCCTGGAATCCACCGATTCGGCCATTGAGAAGAAGTACTTTACGCAGCACTGTCAAGGCGACATCACTTTCCAAGCAAGCAGATGGAATGACTTTTTAAGACAATCAATAGTGATAATGATGAGGCAATTGAGTTTATCTAACCACAAGTATTTATTAAAAAGAAAACAATAATTTAATAGCTAATAGATGACCAATGAAATTGAGGTGGGTAAGAAAGGTACCTACATGAAATGATGAAATCATGATCTAGCGTTGAAAACACCACTAACTAAATGATTTATACTTTAAATATCGGAGGCAAATCATAATTATGCAATTACTAACATTATTTTTGCGTTATTTACGCAATAATAGCAAATTTATAGAAATATTAAGTTTATTTTTTTCAATGTAGGGTAAACTAATAACATTCATCTAGACCTGCCTTAGGATTTGCCTCTTCGAAAAGAAAACAAATTGCAACACTCACCCGGTATCTCGGGGTAACACAAAATCACAATACTTTTAATATTTTTAATAAATAAGTTTAATTAAATTTTCAATTTCAAACCAACAGATGCTTAGCTAGTCAGTAATGACATGAAGTTAGTTGCATTGCCTCCCGCGGTTCACATCGTTCAGACGTTCATTCTTGACTGCACTTGAGAGCGCAGCCGCAGACCATTGTAACTGAGTTTTCTTAGAAGGTGAATCGAATAAAAATAAATATTGAGTAAGTTAGATTTAGTTTGTATATATTGTTTTAAGGTTGTACATAGTTAGTTATTAAGTTAAATATAATTTTAGTTAAAGTAGGATTAGTATGTAAGTAGATTTGTAACGAATACCGTTACATACCCCCCTTTTTAGATTAGGATTTTACTTATAAAATCCGCTTGTTCTCAAATTTAAGTCAGTTTGAAATCTTTAATGTGCCATGTCCCTAAATTCTGACCGGACATGTCTTCCAGTTCATAGACTAGTTTTGATTTTTTTTCTATGATACGACATTTCATGAATTTAGGAGCCAGTTTCTTTGAAAATTTTTTGTCTTTATCGCTGTGATAAAATGTCCTTCGCCAAACGATGTCACCCACGTTAAATTCAACATTTTTACGTCTCAAGTTATATGTTGTGCTATTCCTAGAATGTGCTTTCACTAGCGATAACTGCACTTTGTCAAATATTTTATGCAGGGCTCCCAAATTTTCAGCATAACTGTCTCTAGGACTAAATATAATTTCATTTTCTAAGTCAGTATCAACGTAATGGGAACCACAACTTACAAGCTCTCTTCCAAAAACTAGAAATGAAGGTGAGAATCCAGTCACTTCATTGACCGCGCTGTTGAGTGCAAACTGTATTTTAGGAATGTTGGTGTCCCAGACCCTGTGATCGTTATCGATAAAAGTGGATATAGAAGTAATTATAGTTTTGTTGTATCTTTCAACGGTATTTATCTGAGGTGTATATAAAGGTGTATAGAAAACGTTAGGGATGTTATAATTCTGGAATAATTTTTTTATAGTTACACTAGTAAATTGTCTGCCATTGTCCATGAGGACAGTGTTGGGTATTCCATGGACTAAGAAAACTTTGTCTTCAATAATTTTTGATATGATGTCGGCAGTAGCTCGACGAATAGGGAATAATAAGCAGTATTTGGAAAAGCAGCAAGTCACTACCAGTAAAAAAGTGTTTTGCTTTCTAGTGACGGGCAGGGGCCCCATTAAGTCCATGCTCAACATTTGGAATGGCCGACAACAGTCTTTAGGCCTTCCCATCACACCAAGTGTAGAGTGATTAGGATGCTTATGAGATAAACAATTATCGCAGCTTGTTACAAAGTTTGCTACGTCTTGGTGCATGCTAGGCCAGAAATATTTGAGACTTAAACGTTTGTGCGTCTTAAAAATACCAAAGTGACCAGAAGTGGGTTCACAGTGATTTGTAGCAATGACATCTTTTCTATATTCCAATGGAACTACTTCCTTCCATTCAAATTCGCGAGTCAGAGGATTGAGTGACTTTATATACCTATACAATTTACCGTTGCGGATGCAATAGTTGTGAAAGGATGTAGGAGATTTAAGATAGCTATCACGCAGATTTAAATACTAAGAATCATTGGTTTTTAGAAAATTTATATTTGCAGCGTCAATAGCGGCAATAGGTACTGCGCGAGACAAACTATCTGGCACTACATTTTCGGAGCCTTTTCGATGTTTTATATCAAAATTATAAGCTGATAGCCGTACTCCCCATCTGGCTAATCTACCAGTTGGATTATTTAGATTAAGAAACCATTTTAAAGAGGAATGGTCTGTAAAAATAGTAAATTTGAGGCCATTTTCTAAATAACACCGCCAATGCTCAATTGCTGTAAGTACGGCTAAAGCTTCCCGTTCAGTAGCGCTGTAATTTCATGTCACGTTTTATTATTAAAGATAAATAAAACGGCAAATTTAGATACTTAAGTTTTGTGAAATTTAGATACTTAAGTTACTTAAGTAACCTAAATATCCAAATTGACACGTTTGCTATTAAAGACAAATAAAAATACGACTTTAGACACTTAACTTTAATAAAGTTTAGATACTTAAGATTACGAAGTAGATACTTAAGTTTAATTATAATGGCAGAGTATACGTAATTAATCTAACTAAATCAACAGTAAGTCTCTGGGTCGTAGGTGGGCTTTTACGAGGTTGGATTTAGATGTAGCCGCACTTCCCTTGACCGCCGTCTTCTGCAGCAGCAGCTGGCGGCGAAGGTAACCGAAACGTAGTTCCTGTTAGGACAAATGTAACACTCAATAGCAGAAAACAATATTGACGTAGCAGTCTAGGCGGCTTTAATTATACATAATATGTATATATCTTAAACAAGCATGCATACACACGCTTGTGCAAAACTACTACGGTGTAAGCGGAGGCCTAGGCTCATACAGCTTTATTAAACGAATCTGAGATGAAGTGGCAGTCAAGCAGAAACGGTTACATTAATAACTGTTGGCATTAAAATACGAAAGGTTTAAGTAACATATATGGAAACACCTTTTTAGTAAGAAGTACTTGCAAAATCTAAATTACGAAGGAAAAAATAATATTTGTAAACTACCATCAGTATTGTGAAAAATAAGATTAATACCTATTCTAATAGAACATTTTGTACAACTTACCCAGTACGGGACTTTCCACAAGCACACAAAATTAAGATCTGTGCAGGAATTACTATTTTAAGAAAATAATTAAGTTTAGATGCAAGGCACGTATCGTGACGTACAGTAGCGGCAGAGCGCCGAGCGACGTGCAGTCGCCTTGAAAACAGTCGGGGCGAATGTTGCTTATTCAAAGTGCATCGAGGCTTGTTCTGCGCCAGCGGCGGTGACGATGCTTCAATGCCCCTCTCCCGCATTGCAGACCCCGCTAAGCAGAAATACTGCGCCCGTATAATATTTTAGTTTATATAGGTATTTATTATTTTTATTTAAGTTAGATTATTTTTATTTAAGTTATATTATTTTTAATTTAAGTTATTTAAGTTAGTTATACTAACAGACAAGAACTGTCTGTTACAGAAGTACTCCAAAATGGTGATGATTTCCTCTTACCACACTGACGAGACCTACGTCGGTCGCAAGGCAGGTAGGGAACTCGTGAAGCCTCTGGCTTTACGAGATTATAATAATACTATGGGAGCAGATGATCTGAAAGATCAAAAACTCTCAATGTATTTAATGGAGAGGAAAAGATGCGTAAAATGGTACGTAAAAATTTTCAAAAGGTTACTGAACACAATGTGCTCAATGCGTTCATTATGCTATCCGAGTCATTGAGACGTCGCCGTAAGCCTTCGATTTCGCATCGGCATTTCCGCTATCAGCTTGCTGAATCTCTTGCGGAAAAACACGGTAACTGTAGTTTTCCACAAGAAATTCAAGTGGTTGATGGGGAAGGGCTGAGGCTGTGCAGGAACATAGTGCACGTTCCGTCAATAACGCGAGGTGGTAAAAATCGATCGCTTTGTCGCATTTGCTTGCGGAATGACATAAGTCGACAAGTGAATTTTAAGTGCATCACTTGCGACGAGTTTATGTGCCTCGGAGATTGTTGGCTGATTTGGCACTCAGCTCAACAACTTCATGGGAGGGACGTTATATCTCGTAAAAGTAGGCGACGTAATTAATATTCATTTTCGTTTTATCCCAGATCTGCCTCAGTAACAAATAAGGTAAAGAAGAAGAATTTCAGTACACACTAGGCAGGATTTTTTGCGCTCCATCTTGGGCGGGAGTTGCTTGTATGGATGTATGTATGTGTCCCGTGTAAATATTGTAGATATGTAAGTATGTATTGTTGTTGTAACCAACAACACCATATTCGTTCAAAGCTGATTTCATACTATTCCCATTAACCATTTCTGCCGGCTGCTTCTCTTTCCACGCAGATCGTAGAAGCCGATTGAGGGAATATGCGAGAAAATTAATCATGTAAATAGGTGGTGCGACTAGCAACCCATCTCTGTTTTCATTCCCTTTTTTCATCTTTACGCCCGCCATCACGCTAAGCGAGGCCTTTGGGTCTTACAGCCCCAAGGGTGGATTCTACCATGCTTACATTTATACAACGAATAACTATACCAGGAATATATTATTCCACTATTTTATTCTCGAGTAAATCATAAGTCGTTTTTCCATGCAATCAAGGTATAGCTACTCCTCGGAATAACTATACGCGGATAACGGAACGAATGATAAACAAATATATTACCATGCAAATAAATGTTGGTCTACAATGGCATAGTGTAGGAGCTTAAGTTAAGTCAACTCACATTTGTCGTATTATAGTATGGAAAAGTCACTGTCAATGTCAAGTTTGAAGTATTCTGTTCGCGGCATTTCGGTATTTTGTTTGTGCGTCCAATGCTGTAGTCCAATAGTTTGTTTCAAGCTTGTTTGTTTATTGTGTTTTTCGCTTTTTTGTATAATTTTAAAATGAGTGAGGATAAACGCAAACGTAGTCCAAATTGGCTGCCGTCTGAAAAAGAACTTTTGCTGAGCCTAGTGGAGTTTCACTACAGTATAATAGAAAATAAAAAAACTGATGGAGTATCCAACAAAACAAAATTGGCTCAATGGCAAATTATTGCTGATAAATATAATAGCCGTACAACCCACTGTTCTCGCACAGGAGAAAACTTGAAAGCTCAGTGGGAGAGCATGAAAAAGGTGGCGAGAAAGGATGCAGCCAATAATAGGAAGCATATAATCCAAACAGTTCAGTCAGTGTTATGTATGATTAAAGCTATTTCAATATTATGTTATATACCCTATCTACACCTAACTACCTACTTTTAATCATGAGCTTAAATCACAGACAAGGTTCATTTTTCAAGGCTGGTTTAAAGGTATTTTACTTTTTTTTTAGGTGGTGGATTACCCCTACCTCCTACAAAGGATGAGCCCTTTCTGCAGCGGATCCTAAGCCTAATATCCACTAGTGCTGTTGGGATATTTAATCCATATGACAGCGACTCCATTGTTCCTGCGGTGCAAGAGCAAAACGAAGCAGCAATTCTTGCCATAGACACCGAGGATTTCCCTGAACCACCACCAATACAATATGAAGGTTAGTTTAACCCTTTGGCAGGGCATAGTAATATATCGTACCATATATTATTTTAACCCTTAGTAATATATCTTAATTATATTATTTTAACCCTTCGGCAGGGCATAGTAATATCTTACCATATATTATTTTCATACGAAAACTTATTAATCATTATTGTCTATATTTGCAGATAACTCACTGCCAGTGCAACCATTGGTAATTGTAGAAGACCAGAGGAGCGACAAAGACATTGCAATTGAAACACAACAATTAGTAAAAAAGGTAATTAACTAAGTGTTCATACAGACAAACAGCACTGCTGCCGTTGACAAAGTGTCGTTCGTCTTTATGTGATTTAATTAAATACAATAGTCAAATGATTAATCACTCGTGTAGTCAATGACATCAATTCAGACAAACATATTTTTGCTATGAGTATACAAACTTCATTTTTGTTTTAGGATTGGGGCGATTACACACCTCAAATGTTGAGGACTCCTGTGGCACTGGCTCTCAAGTTTGAAAATGAGAATCAGATGCCATCTAATAACAAGAAGAGAACAGGGGTTTCTAGGAGAAGACCAACCCACACAATTACATCTTCTTATTTAGAACAGCTGCATAAGAAGAAAATAGAAGCTATAGAATTTCAAAAAAGACTTGCTGAGGAGGAAATGGAGAGGTCCAAAATTTCTCATGACCTAGATATAAAAATAAAAAAAGAAATGCTTAGACAAGGAAAATATAAACTAATTTATTATTAATTAGGCAAAGAAAGCTACTGGCTTTCAAAAAAAGGACAAGATCATAAATGCAAAATTAATTTTATTATTTATGAATAAAAACATTAAAATACGCTAGGACGAAAGTCGCGGAAGCATTGGCATAGACTTTTTTGGTTCTTGATGGAGGCAGCTGCTATCAATTCTTATATTGTATATATGACATCTCACTCTGAAAGAAGAAACACCCATAAAGAATTTCGGTTGCGATTGGGTAAAGGCCTCATTGATCAATTTTATCAAGAAAAATCCTCGCGCCCATGTTCAAAAATAAAAAAGGTGGTGCACTTTCAATACCAGATGAGATTCGAAAGGCCGATGTAGGATCCCACATGCCCGAATTGGCCAAATTTCGAAGGTGCAGAATGTGTAGTACACGTGAAAAGGAGCAGCGTAGCAAATATATTTGTAAAATTTGTAAGGTATCTTTGTGTGCTGCCCATTGTTTCGAAATGTTTCATAATTCAAACAACATAGTTATTTTTTTTTATTTCAGTGTTTTATTTAATTTAATTATCTTTGACCATATTTATTTAAGTCTGATTTACTGTTACTATTGTGTATGTATGAAATATATTTCCCACAAGTTGGGAAATAATTTCCCAGGAATAAATAAATAAATGTATAAGGACAAATCACACTGATTGAGCTAGCCCCAAAGTAAGTTTTAAAATTGTGTTATGGGATACTAACTTAACGATACTATATTTTTTAATAAATACATATATAGATAAACACCCAAGACCCAGGACAATTTGAAAAAGGCCATTTTCCAACTTGCCCTGGCTGGGGATCGAACCCAGAACCTCCGGATTGGTGGACTAGCGTGTTGACCATTACACCACGGAGGTCGTCATTCGTCAGGAATCATTCAAGGTTATAATGTAAACGGGCAACAGGAGTTATTTTCCCACAAGGTTTCCTGAAAAACTGAAAACACATAAAATCATACTGATGTGAAATCCTAGATCTATATATACCTCTAATTATATATTGGCTTCGAAATTTTTGCAAATATCCACAGTTTAGCTATGCCCTATTAAGGGCAGATGATGGCAGCGAACATGAAAATTTATTTTATATGCCTACTTTTATACCGATACCAACCCTTACCCGGTTAGTATATTAACTACCTTTGTGGTCAAATGTGATGATTCCAGTATATAATTCAAAAATTCAAACTGCATCTTCATCCAACGTAGTTACTTATGTCATATAGACGTGAAATCTAATAGATTGAGATTGGACCAATTTATCGTCAATCATGCAGATTTTATAGATGGGGAATTGAAAGAAGCTATATGTAATGTAAAAAATACAGATGATAAGAAAGGTAAGGAAAAGGGTGACGTTAAAATTAAAGCAAATAAGAAAGCAAAGTTAAATTAAACAAAAGATGATGATGATTTCCCAATCGAATCTATTTGTAATAAGAGACCCTCTTTTTCTGAAAATTGGAAGGGAAAAGGTGAAAAAAAGAAAGGTCTTAAAAAAGAAAACTGCTTAAAGGATGACTCACGCTAGACCGTGTCGGGTCCGAACCGAGTGTCGGCCGTAGCACGGTCAACTAATGTTACATATATTTTGTATGGACCCACTCACGCTATACCGAGCGGCAACCGAGTGATGGCCGAGCAACGGACAACGCTCGGAAATAACTCGGTCCCGCCTCGGCTCGGCCCCGGCCCGTTGCACGAATGCAGCGCCACCGAGCTGCACCCGAGCAGTCGTAGTGATGCTATTCAAGGGAATTGACGTTTTTTCGTAAAAAACAAAAAAATGAACAACGAACGTTTAATTGAGGCTGTGAGGAAATATCCAGCACTATATGATATGAGCGACGGGAAATATTTGGACTCCAATCATAAGTCTTCATTATGGATCAAAATAGGCGAAGAAATCAAACAAACTAGTAAGCAGATACATTGTACTTTATTAATCAACCTTAACTACTTATCTACTAGCTGTGCGCGACAAGTTAAGACATGCGCCACAAAATACTTACGGTACAGAAGGCAAGCTCATGTATGTACCTCACTTTTCGTACCCACTCTAGGCGGTCGTACTAGGGTTGTCAACTCTTAAATAAAAAACCAACGTAGTATGGCATCTAATTATTTTTGTTTGCCTGATTAACGAGAATGAAATATGACGAATAAAAATATAAACAAGTATGACTGATTTAAAAAATATATTATTTTGTTTTGTTACAAATAATTTGCGCCGATTTCGACATTGACGAAATGCTCGATTATTAAATTTTAACGTATAATAAATTCGCATTCAAAGGAATGAAAATATATTTTATGTGTGTATGTGAGTGACTGTGTGTATGTTAGTGACTGTGTATACTATTAAATTTTAATTAGGGTATTAATATAATTAATAATTATAATTGTTAAATAAATAAAATAAAACTCACGTTAGTTTCTCGACGCGGGGCGGCCCCGGCGCGGCGCTTACCTACCTACAGTTTTACGGGTATGTTACTTTAAAACAAAATATCGAAATATCTACAATAAATTACCAACTTACCTTACTTTTACTTACTTACTTAACTTACTTTTCGAACTGCCAAGCAAAGCGATATTGCTTTCCCATGTATTCTATGGACCAAGACATTGTCTTAGTCTTGGTCTTGGACATGTGAAAGTAATATTGCTTTGCTAGGCGATTCGAAAAGACAAGATGACGTCATAAATCATAGCGATAGCAATCGAGTTAGGCGATAGGGCCGCAGGTCTCAACTTGTCGCGCACGGATTACAATTTTTTTAATCGTGTTTTGCAGTTATTTAGTTAAATTTTTGAAATAATTTACTTGTTATTTAGTTATTATTTGTAAAGACAAAATAATTTTTAAAGATTTCTCTAACCTAAAAACCATTATTAGTAGGCCTCCCAACATGAGCGGGCAATGGCCTTAGCGAATGTTGTGTTGTGGTTGCATCTTGCCTTAAATATCCAATGTCCTTTCTTTGCCGTAAAAAATTATGGAGTACACAAGTACTTAAAATAATGTAATCCACATTTTCTGGTTTTGATTTAAGTCTTCTAAAATAAATCCTGAATTTTTGTGTCAAAATGCCAAAGACATTTTCGACTAATCGTCTGGCCAGCGTCAGTCTTAGATTAAAATATGCATTAGCCCTATTTGTAACCGCTTGATCACGTGGATATGGTCGCATTAAATAAGTTTTTAAAGGAAAGGCTTCATCGCCAACTATGACATACGGTGCAGTTATTGTGGTATTGGGCAAATGGTTTCCGATGGGTATATTAAGTGAATTGTTATTCAACCGTTGTCCCAAAGAACTATTGCCAAATATACCACCGTCGCTATTGCGGCCGTAGGACCCAACATCGACGAAAATAAAATTGTAATGAGCATCCACCAACGCCAACAATACAATGGAATATGTTTTCTTGTAATTGAAGTAGACAGATCCACTGTTAGCTGGTGCCTCAATAGTAAAGTGTTTTCCATCCAACGCCCCTATACAGTTTGGAAATTTCCATAGCCTTTGGAATTCGTGAGCAATACTTTTCCATGTCTCTTCATTTGGCTGTGGCATCACTTCATTCATTAGTTTATTAACTATAGCTCGACATGTTTCTTTTACAATTTGAACTACAGTTGAGTGACCAACCCGATAATTCATTGAAATCGTTTTAAATGAATCTCCGGTGGTTAAAAACCTGAAACACAGAAATAAAGATATTTCAATATTATTGTTTTTTTTGTTACAGATGAGAATTGCAAAAAAAGATGGTCAAATATTAGAGATCAATAAACAAGAGGAAGACAAAAAGTGGGCAAAGTTCTACCGTTATAAAGAAGTATAAGTATGAGGAGATCCTACAATTTTTGCTACCCTACATTCAAGATCGTAAAACGATATCCAATATCGATGACGACGATGCATACACAAATGAATCGGAGATACATCAAGAGCACGAGTCGCAAGAGATAGGAACATACAGTAACCAATGCATGCAAGAGATAAGAAACGAAGGAGACACAGACAGCGAACGAGTTAGTGTTACAGAAGACAGGGCCACAGAAGTACAAAGAAACAATGAATCTTTAACACGACACATTGGTCAAAGTAGCAGTGGTAAAGCCAGTAAACGTCGTACAGTGTCACACAAACAGTCCTCATCTGAAACCTTGATGAAGTACATTCTTGAAAATAACGCAAAGAAGCAAAATGATTGTAACAAATCACACCCTATAGATGACTTCTTTAATAGTCTGTCGAGTACAGTGAAATCATTCTCTCCATATTACCAACATGTGGGAAAGGGACGACTGTTTGCAGTTGTACAGGAACTTGAATTCGAACAGTTGTTTAATGAATCAACGCCGTCGTCATCGGCCTCAACACCAATCATGATTAATGAATCAACACCGTTAACATCGGCCTCAACACCAACTATGTTACAATACACAGAAATTCTACCATCGGCTTCAGCATCCACCGTTTTGGATACACCTCATCAATTACAAGAGTCAACTGGTACAGAGCAGCAGCCATCGATATCTCCAACAGTCCAGGCTCCTGGTCCATTGGACGAAAATCTGCCATCAACATCTCTAGAAAATTCTGCTGGATTTTTTTTATCTCATTTTGTATCTGATTAAAATTGTTGTGATTGTAAAAAATCAACAAATATAAAATTAATGATTTTTTTTGGCGTCGACTGTAATAACTATTCCAAATAAAAAGACATACCTGAGAGTAAGAGCTAATCGATGTTCAGATGAAATAGGAATCTGGAACTTTGTATTGCATTTGGCCAAATCATCTTTAATTTTCATGTGTAAGATATCAAAAGATTCTTTAGTCATTTTAAAGTAGTCCCAAAATTTGTCTTCATAACTACGTAGATCTTTACAAAGATTCTCATATTCTCCTTTCTGTTGTCGCTCTCTCCAAAGTGGATGCACACTCCATTTCCTTGTGGTTGAAGATTCATCAGATTCTTCATCGTCCAAAGCGATGGCAATAGCCGCTAATTCCAGATCGTCAAAATTCAACATGATTGTAGTCTAGTCACAACACTATTTTTACTCGGACGAGTACACTGCATCACGGTGCATCGGTAAATGCCCGGTCATGGCTCGTCTTTGTAATTTCAGGCACGGGACGAGCTCGGTGACCGAGCTACGGCCGACACTCGGCTCGGACCCGACACGGTCTAGCGTGAGTCATCCTTAACCCTGTGCCACTATTGCTTAATGGTACGAGAATACAGACTGGTATGAAGGATTAATATGTGTCGAATACTTGTGCGTTTGACTCTGTTGCGCAAGAGGTTGCTGTAGGATGTGTTGAGGGTTTTTATTTAAACAATTATGTAGTCAATCACCAAAATGAGTTTTGCCGGTTCATAAAGAAAGTTATTGATGTTAAAACTAAGAGAACAGATTTATATAAATACCGGGCACAACTTCTTCAGAAATATTTTCAACAAACTTGTGTTGAAGATAAAATTTACATGGCTTGCGAATGCAATATAACTTATACTTTAGATTGAAGCCACTTACAGTGCTGTTGTACAAGATTTGTGAACAAATGCTGAATGCAACATTAATAAAGTGCAAAGAAAAATCGCTTTTTTGCCTCTTAATTATAATATGTCAAATATATCAATGCTTAATCAATCGGCAGAGTCTATGTTATGTGAAGATAGTAATATAATGCAATGTCGGCATAATGATTGCAATGGTATACGTACACTTAAATACGAACTAAGTAACACAAAAACAAGGTTTTGAGTTAAATCAAACAGATGTAATTTGTCTTAAAGACGTACCTATTGAAATAATATAAAATACCTGGGCGTTTTTTTATTTAAGTTTGTACATGGCAATTTGACGTTGTCCCATGTACAAAATAGCTTTTAATTTAAAACTACACTTATTTTTAACAGTAAGTAATAGTTTGTTAGGTTAGTAGGATTTTAAACAATTTTAACGTATGTATTTTTATGTTTTATAGCATTAATATCAAGAAAAAAATAGAAATTAATGTATCAATATGTGTGTTTTACCATTGTCCCATCTTGTTATACAAAAGTTTTAATATTCGTTATTTCAATTTAAAAAATATTATTTATAAAGTCTAGGTGTTGTTAAAAAGATCGTTAAATGGTCTTTTAACTTATGTTTGTTTACTAATTGGTTTTAATACAAAATTATTTTAATAACTTGTTTTAATACTAAACCTAAAAAATGGTCATGGTGGAAAATTCCACTTAGTTACGCAAATATTTCCTAAGGAGCGATTAAAATCTTCTACATTAGTAGTTTTTTTCAAACCTAGCAACCCTTTAAAAAAGAAAAAAGATCTGTCAGTGTCTCATTTCGTTCAGTTTTGAATTGAAAGTCACAACTGATTGTTTTGTCTGGGGAGTGCAGTTACAAAATTCCACTGATTTACGAAGATTACGTGGTAAGTGAGCTTATTTCATTGTTGTATAGATATTTTTTAAGATTTACATTCTATAATTTCGGTCAATGTCTTTATATAATCAACAGTGATATAGACAACATAAATAAACTGGTTCCAGAAGACTTGATACCTTTAACAGGTACTATGCAGACACACCAGGTTATTGCTAAATCACCTGGCAAAATTTATTATCGGCCAATATCTTGTTTTTGCGGTTTCTACAGGGGATTATGTGACTGCTTTGGCTTACGTATGCAAACCTGTGGAAAACCAACCCAACAAACTGAATTGAGTTGCTCTGATATTTCTAGCAAAGTTACAGTAACAGCTGAAATTCATGCAATGCCAATGCATAATTCAAAAAAAGTTGTGTGTGAATCATCCAAACAAAAACACAAAATTCCTAGAAATTTAGAGGAAGAAGAAGACATTATAGAAGTAGAAACAGGTTGTGAAAAGGGCTAGGAAAAGAAAAAACAGAAAAGAGTGGAAGAGATTAATAGAGAAAAGAAAAAAGAACACAAAGTCGAAGAAATCAATCGTAAGATAATAGGATCCAAAGAAAAAGAACAACAAGACATCGGGGTCATTGGTGCGGCATTTGATTCAATTATAGTCCCTTTAGAGACAGATTTGTTATTTGACTTAAATAATTTTGAAGAAATGTGTGATAATCTAGAAGTTTTGGGCGAAACAGAAGTCAATATCGAAGACAAATGGGAAGAACAAGAAGAGAAATGGGAAATTAAAGCACAAAATATACCTAAACGATACAAAGAAAATAATTTTTCTATAAAACAAACTAAATCTATTAAAAATGTCGTCAGTCGTCATTCTGCGTGCTATCAATGTAAAAATCGAACATCAATGCTATTATTGAAAAAATGTATGGCATGTAAAAATTTTGTTTGTTTAACTTGCTATGGTTTATCCAACGAGATCTATGTACTTACGTACTAGAGAAGACGCCACATACAACAGTAGTGTTCTATTCATCATAGGCTATCACTGTTCACCTCACATTAGTCACTCGCTAGCAATACGCGCATAATACACTCCACGATTCATTAAAGAAAACACTGTCAACTTAGTCAAAAATGCCTTGGTGTGTGTTGAGATACTGCACTAGTAATTCAAAGAATAAAGCAAAATATAAAGGAATAACTTTCCATCGGTAAGTAACTAGATTTCATTGATTGAAAATTAAATACGGACTGCCAAATTTCGGCTGCCATAATGTATGAAGTGAGTGAATGATCTGTCAACCGATTGAATAATTCGTCATAGAATAACAAAACAGAAGTGAAATGTAGACATCATAAATATGCCTACATTTCACTTTCTTCATGGATGCATCGAAAAACTATTTGTTTGCTACTCAGTTATTAATGTTTGTAAAACGTTTAAAAATGTTTATATTTATAATTTTTATCTACATATGCTATAATGCTTTACAAAAGTTTCCTAAAATCCTATAAATCCTTTATAAAATTAAGTCACATCTCGTAACGTCTCACTAGAACCTCCGAGGGCTCAAAAGTTTTGTATGTGGGGGCTGTACGCCTACATTCTGTTACAAAACCAACAAAATTTCTGAGCCCTTTGAGGTGCCCCGCGCAACTTGAAACTACTATCAGATTTTGGATCCAAGATGGCTGCTTACACATTTTTGATGTTTTATTATGTTTGTCCCTATAATTCTGTTTACTCGTAACTACTACACGGCTAAATAGATTTTGATAAATTATATGTGGTTAGATTCATCTTAATCACTTGAGTGTCATAGCACAGAATAAATACCAGTAGTAGTCATAGGCTATATTAAAATTTTTGGAAAGCCTAATGGCGGATTTTTGGCGCCCAATTGCGCAGCATACGTGTATGATTATATAATACATTAAATACATAGATAGCCAACAAAGAAAAAAAACTAATAGGTATACAAGTACAAGAAATCACCTTCTTCTAGTGGCAAAACATTATGTAAAGAATTTAAGTAAGAATAATAAAAGGTTACCAATGAAACAGATATGTGCAGTTTAACTTTTACCTTTATAAATATGATAAGAAAAAAAAAACAAAGAAAAAACACATTAAGAATGCAGCCGCCTCCCCTTCCGTGAAGATCGTAAAAGCTAGTCGTGGGTCTAAAATCTAAAAATCTATATAACCATACAACCATACATACACCCATCCGTACATCCAGCCATACTTACCAACATTCGCGTTTGTTAAAATATATGTAGGATTTAATTTGAACCACGTACTCGTAGGTAGGTAAAAATATATTGACCTTTCTGTACTACTCTCGTGTTTAGTCTATGAGAATGAAGAATGAATGAATAATCGAATCTGGGACATGGCCGTGTAGGAAGACGCCGAGTCTATATATTCATGTCGATGGGTTTATCCAAAGATTTTTATAACGATTTTTTTTGCAATAATTGTTTCGGTGAGGACCTGTAAATTTTGTAAGATTTTTTTTATGTGTTTTATGTAAACTATGCCTTACTTTTTCCATACACTTCCACTGAGTGATGGTCCCACTGTTGAGGCAAATCATTTAAGCTTTTATTTTTATTGTTAATTAAGGAAAATTTGATGTGTTTAATTAAGATTAACCTCCTTGATACAAGTAATTTATTAGTTGTATAAGTTTCAATTCAGATCTCATTTATTACCAAATAAACAAAACTTTAATATGTTATTATTAATCAGTGTTTCTCAGAGGAATAAAAATGTTGATTTTTTTTATGTTCCTTTATAATTATAATTTTTTTTTGGAGATTTTTAGAAGAAATGATTATTTTCCTTTAATAAACAACAGTTGTTAATTGTATGTTTCTTTTAATTAACCTATAAACGGGAACACGTAATGCGTAACGCAGCGGAACCAGATTTCAGGTCACTATCCATTTGAATAGCAATTTTGTCAAGATCTACCTTATTATTCTTTTGTTTTTTGTGTTTTTAACGAAACTAATATATGATAGAAGCAACCAGAGGAAAAAAAAACACCAATATCATGAGTTCAATTTTTTTGGCCCAATTTTGCCACCGTACAAACTTTTATAAAACGCCCACCTAGTTATCGGAATAATTAAGTTTTTTACATCTGGTGGTGATATCACAGATATCCACAATATTGGCCACTATCGGGCTCATTGTCGTCGCAATGCCGTATGGAAATGTTTTGATGATCTCCATAATTTTGTAACTCAAACTCCTAATTCATTTATAGCCAATTGTATTATATATGGAATGAAATAATTTTGTATTTAAATATATATACCTAGATTTATCGTTTTAATTATACATATTTTTAAGAAATGTGATTTAAATTAATACAGTACATATTAATTTAGTACATATTTAAACAATAATGATTGTTTTATTTCTAAAGGTAATACCTATTTAGATAAATTTTTTTGGTATAATCATAGATAGATAGATAGATAGTTAATACGTTTATTCCATTGTTCATATTTTACGTACTATTTTTAAAATTTTAAATATTTGAGTACACCCGCCATTTTGATGTCAAAATGGCGGCGTACATATATTTTTAAATAATTCCTTTTTGAAAAGGTTCTAATTTTTTAGACCTAGGTACAATTTTATTCCTGGGGTACACCCGCCATTTTGACTCTCACTGCTTATGAGCTGAGACAATACAAGTAACTAAACTATAAGTACGATTATGTGTATCATAAGGTCAAGTTGTTCTTCACATTACAACCCTTCATTAATTTTATAATTATTTTTCTGTTATGGCAACTGTTTTTACTTCTTGCTCGGTTGTGTGCTAATATAGGAACACGTTTTTAATGTGCTCTGTGTTTATACTCGTACGCGTGGGAAGACGCCATCACAAGCCACATAAGTAGACGTGTTGGTAACGTAACAAGAACGAGCGAGAAAGCCAGGCTATTATTAGGGGAAAGGCTATAGTTATTGGCCTCTTTACGGTTATTGGCCATTTCAACTATGATGATAAAAAACTAGCAATACACTAAACTAATGGTATTTTTTAAATCGCATCCATGGCAAAACTTTTATTAGCTGTCAAAAAGGTTCATAAAAAATCCGCGAGGTGGCCCGTGTCCTTTCTGACGAACGAGTTTTTGCCGGAGGAACAAAGACAGGTAAGATTTTTAAATAAATGTTAAGTTGCAAATTTTTTTCACACATCATTTTCAGAAAATTGTTTTGATTTACCATTGTTTTAATTTCATAAAATATTCAGTGATTATCCATTTTAAACAGATTTAAGTTGTATTATAACCTAGTTTTACATAACCTCTAAAAATTTGTAGTGGCCAATAGCTGTCACGATTATTTAAACAACTTATAGTTATTGGCCTAACCTGGCCTGGCCTGGCCTGGCCTAATATGCCAATTACTATATTTTTGAAAATAAAAATAAATAGGGTTGTTAATGAAAAAAATGCTTTGTTTTGTTATATGTACAGTTCAATTTAATTATCAAATTATTTAAAAGAGTCTTAACAGTTATTGGCCTAGGCCAATAACTGAATTATTTGAGAATTCATCCTATGGAACGGTCAAGGCAGTTCGACTCTGGAATGCACTACCACCGACCATCCGGCGTGCTGAAACGCTAGCCAGCTTTAAATCTCAAGTGAAGTCGCACTTTCTATCCTTATTATAATATGACTTTCTTTATTTCCACACTTACCTTGTTCGGATTCTCTTTTTTGTGTACATATTGATATAGGTATGTATGTATTTATGTATATATTTTATATTTGTATGTATGTATTGTATGTATCTTTATTAATTACACTTTTTTCTTCTTGCATATAACAACTTCGCACCTCACCTGTTTTCGTTAAACATCTCCAAGTACCTCGGTTGCCTGGAAGAGATTGCAGCTGCGATAAGGCCGCCTTTTGACATCTGTTTTCTTTAATCTATTATTCTGTATCATTATGTTTTGGTGCAATAAAGATCTTAACTAACTAACTAACTAACTATGGGATAGCAGGCCAATAACTATGTTTGTTTTTTTTTGGGATTTTTAATCAAATTAGCTTATAATATTTTCTTGTCTTTATCAGGATTCTAAGAAGTAAAGATGCCAAAGGTACCTCAGTACACAAAAGAAGCCCTAGATGAGGCATTAGAAAAAATAAATTCAAAAACAATGTCTTTGAGAGCTGTCGCTAAGCAGTATAACATTCCAAGAGCTACTTTGCAGTTTAAGCTGAAATATCCTTGCTCAAAATCTCAATTTGGGCCAACAACTTATTTGAAATATGAGGAAGAAAATACTATTAAAGAATGGTTAGTCAGTATGGCTCGTAAAGGATTTCCCAGAAAGGGAGACGACGTCCTTGACACTGTTCAAAAATTTTTAACGGAAAATTCAAGTGATACTCCTTTTATCAATAATAGGCCGGGTCAGGGATGGCTTAAAGCTTTTTTAAAACGTCACCCGAGTTTAGTTCAAAGAACAAGCGAGGGAGTGACTAAAGCCAAACTGTTGATATAAACGGCGTAAAATCACACGGGTCTAATGTGAAAATGGGCGTACCCCAAGGTTCAATTCTAGGACCGTTCCTTTTCTTAGTTTATGTCAATGACTTGCCTTACATGGTTGAGAAAGAGGCTGACATGGTGCTGTTTGCTGATGACACCTCGCTAATATTTAAAATAGATCGACATAACAGTGATGCTAGCGCGGTGAACAGCACCTTATCTTTAATTTCTGATTGGTTTTCGGCCAATAACCTCATGTTAAATGCGAACAAGACCCAATGCATTCGATTCTCTCTTCCTAATGTGAATCAAGCCTGTGTTGACATACTAATTAATGGTCAGAAACTCGATCTGGTTGAAAGTACTACCTTTTTAGGAATCACAATTGATTCGAAACTTCAATGGGGCGCTCATATAACTAAACTTTCTAATAGGCTTAGCTCTGCGGCTTACGCTGTTAGGAGAATAAGACAATTGACAGATGTAGCAACTGCTAGACAAGTGTACTTTAGTTACTTTCACAGTCTAATGTCTTACGGGATACTTCTATGGGGGAGTGCAGCGGACATTCAGACTATTTTTCTTTTACAAAAAAGAGCAATTCGTGCTATTTACGGTTTAGGATCGAGAGACTCACTGAGGGAATTATTCAAGGAAATAGGTATACTTACTTTTGCATCACAATTCATATTTGAAAGTATAATGTATGTAAGGAAAAATATTTCCATGTTCAATAAAGTAAGTGATTTTACAGATAGAAATTTACGTAATAAGAATGACTTAGTTAGCCCGTATTACAGGCTGAATACAGTCAGTAAGTCTTTTATGGGGAAGTGTATACTTTTTTATAATAAATTGTCAGAATCGGTCCTTGATATGCCAGACAGAAAATTCAAAGCTTATGTAAAGAAAGTACTTTGTGAGAAGGCTTATTATAGGACCGATGACTATCTTAAAGACAAAAAGGTCTGGCTTGAGCTTGGCGCGGGTCCCTCTTAAAGGTTTGTATACTTAGACATGTCATAATTTAGGTACATTGGTACATACTAAATTTACAAATTGACATTATTTTAAATTTCGTAATTCTTATAATTCAATTTAATTATGACATAATAAACAATGTAATCTCTGTCCATCTATATAACTAATTTTAAGTTTTTAGTTTGTTAGTTGACGTCTTTGGAGAAAACGTGCAGTGCAGTTTGTTGCCGCTTCTTCTGCACTTGCGCCTAGGAAGCGGCGTAAACTTAGCTTTAAGTAACGATTTGACGTCAACATTTGTGCAAAACAAAACAAAGTGACTATTATTAAGAGATATTATAAATATCCTATGATAATAAAGATATTTTGAATTGAATTGAATTGCCAGTGCGTGCGTAATTGAGGCCGACATAAAGAAATGGTTTCTTGAAATAAGGAATTATTTGACAAGTGAAAATCTGTTAGACGCAATTCATGACCCACGACGTGTTTTCAACGCAGACGAGACAGGTTTTCAACTCTGTCCTTCTACTGGTCGCGTGCTAGCTGCTAAAGGCGACAAGAATGTCTATGCTGTGGAACAAGGAAACTCCAAGGAAAATGTTACAGTCTTATTTACATTTTCTGCTTATGGCAAGACGTGTCCTCCTTTAATAGTTTTTCCCTACAAACGACTGCCTGATAAAATTGCGAATTCAGTGCCACCTAAATGGGGCATTGGACGTAGTGACACAGGATGGATGACGGCAGACGTATTTAATCAGTTTATTACAAATGTTTTTGCTCCGTATCTTAATGAAAATAATATCACAAAGTCAGTTATTTTATTTATAGATGGACACAAAAGCCATATCACCCTACAACTAAGTTTGACTTGTAAAGAGCTAGTAATTGAATTAATCGCACTCTATCCTAATACTACCCGCATCACTCAGCCAGCAGACGTTTCTGTCTTTGGACCTGTCAAGAAAATGTATCGAAAAGCAGTTCGAAAATTTCAATCAGAAAACTTTGGTGAAGTCGTAACAAAGTTGAACATCGCTTTTATTTTAAAAACAGTAGTGATCGAGGGAATGGGCAAGAATCTGAATCATATCAATAGGCGATGCGGTTAGCAACCCATCACTATTATGATTTCTTTTTTCCACCTTCATGCCCATCAGGCTAAAAGTGGCCTGGGCCTTCCGCCCTAGGCTCTGTCTGCCCCGTTAGGGATAAAGACGTGATAGTGTATCAGTATCAGTAGTGGATGATTTAAAACCTGAATCTATAATTAATGGCTTTAGAGCGTGTGGTTCGTGTCCCTTTGATGAGAATGCCATTGATTACTCCAAATGTTTGGGTACATCGAAAAGTGTTGAAGAGTATAGTGAAGAAAAGAAACTCATGTCTTTAAAAGACTTTGAAGATATTGTGGATACTCAAATGATAGACAAGATGAAGGCATTAAAATCTCAGGGTGTTTTTCCAAATAATGATTCTCCTACGGTATATAAAATTTGGTGCTTTTTCCAAAATGATTTCCCACAGAAAGAGTCAACCAATATTCAAATAGAACCTGCAAGCAATACAACAACAAATGTTAAACTAATCACTGAAAATAATGTGACAACAGTTAAAATTAAAAATCCTATAGATTTGTGCCGCCCCCCCCCCCCCCCCCCCCCCTCTACATCCGCTACAGAAACTGTTTTACCAGAACCTAATTTAAATAAGTCAATTAATGATTATTTACAGGATGCCCCAGAAAATAAAAGAAAATTTATTAGAAAGACCGAAAAAGTTCCATTTGTCATAACTTCTGAAAATTTTAGAGCGGTTATCGAGAAAAAAGAACAAGAAAAGCAAGATAAAGAGAATGAAAAAAAAGAAAGAAAAAGGAAAAGGGATGAAAAGGCAGCGGAACGGGAGCAAAATGCCCTTGACGAAAAAAGGTAAAGGTGTAGGAAAGAAGTCAAAAAAAATAAACAACGAAATCGAAACGCAAAATATTAACATTGAGACTGAAAATAAAAAAGAAAAGTCCAAGACTGAAATTAACAATAACTGTAAATTAAGCATAACTTCAAATTTGCAAGTTGTTTCATGTAATACGTGTCGGCGTTTAGCTACAAAAAATAAGTCTTTAAAATGTAGCACTTGTAATAAGTTTTATCATCGTCATTGCATTCCTAATAAGCATCAAGAGCATATTCCAGATGATGATGAGCTTTCTGACTTTTATGTCATCATTGTTTTTTGTTAAATGATGATTCTGAAGCTTCTGATGTCGAAAATCATCATGAAGACATGTCTGTAGTCTTTACAGACTTTTAATTTGATATTTGTCAATGTGTGCCAATAACTAAATGATCTCATGGCCAATAACTGCAATAACATGGCCAATTACTGTGATTTTACTATTTTAAATTTTAATGTTAATTTTATCCCATTATAAGTTAAAATAATGTCATGTAACGTGTCCTTTATAATAAATACATTATCTTAAAACCATAATACGTAACTTTTATTTGAATCGTGTGATTTTAAAACAACACAAACGCCATTTTTTCAAAATCACCTTTTTGAACGAATCTTGTCCGTTAGGCCTAGTTTAAATTCTTTGCATTAAGAACAACACATGTCCTTTGACGTTTCATACATAAAATTAATTGCATTTTTTTCGTGTGGTTTTGAATTAACACATGTCCAACCATTGACTACGGATATGTTGTTTCTAAACGTTTCTCAATAGAAAAAAAACAAGCAAGTGTCAGTTTGACAACAAACTTCGAAGTAATCATGGCGTCGACCAGTAATATTTCTGATGCAAATGAGAAAATAAAACGTAAAAAAGGCCTTAAACAAGTTATATACAAAAGTGAAATAATAAAAAAAGCCAAATTAAAAGGATCTTCGTACATAAATTACTCAGGTCGTCGAATATCTGCTGTGCGACCTGGTGTTTGCAGGTAAGGGTTTTCTTCCACAAATTAATTTTGTAGTTGTTCAAATACTTTTCTCTCTATGAATAAATGTTATTTCATACATAAATTCTTTATTTACAGTTGCAAACAGCATTGTGCTAACTTGGTAGATGTGGAAACGCGTGATGATTTGTTTGACCAATTCCGGAACTTAACCACCAAAAATGAGCAAGACATTTACTTGCAGAACTTAATAGAAACTAAACCTGTGGCTCGACGTCGTGAACGTGAACAAAGTACACGTAAAAAACCTAAAACGTACTCATGTGTGTATTCAATTAACACAACCACTGGTCGTGTGAATGTCTGTAAGAAAATGTTCATGAAGATTTTTGGAGTAACTCCAGAGAGGATTAGAAGGATTAACAAATTGTTAACTGAAGGTAAAACTCCAGTTGATGGTAGAGGACAAGGTCCACCAGGAAACATGAAGACTGCAGTGACTCGTGTCATCAGGTCCTAATACTTCAAAACCCGACGCTTCACAGAACCTCGGTGAACAGATAGCCAAACTCACCGCTCAGCTAGAGAAGTTCCAGCACTCTGCCAGGCCTTGGCATCGTAGGCCAAATCGCGGAACCTTTCGTCCTGGTCAGCGTTCAAATTCACATTCACGCACACGGGACCCTTCCAGACAACGGCAGTATCCTGGTAACGATGGTCTGTGTTACTACCACCATAACTTACAATGACTACAATGTCTCTAGTGCGTGTTTCTACTAGTAAAGCCATAACACCCCAGAAACCCACACCGGGTGTTGAGGTCCAATATCCATATAAATGGTTTGAACTTAACCAAGATACAAAACCAATAGTAAATTTGACTTTAGTATGCAAGAATCTCTCAGACTCAGCCAAATTAATGGCCTCCGGAATCAGAAACAACATAATAGATCTTGATGTTACTAAAACCTTCTTGTATTATTTTGCCCAGGAAATCAAAGAACGGTTGGACAGCGATTGGGAATCATATGGGGTGATTATCGGTAAAAAAGACTCAACCATAAAACCTCTGGACTTAGTGAAGGCCAACACAAATGTGAAGATTAAGGAAGGCGTTACAGCTGATACAGCCCCCGAAGATTACCCCTGGATTGCTGGATTTGCCCTAGGAATCTATAGGCTCTGTCGTGCCCAACTTCCTCTATATAGAACCCAGCTAGCAGGCAAAATAACGACCCAGCTCAAAGCTCTGTGCCCAAGGTCGCCAGATATGACATAGATGGTTGACCCCTATGGAGGCTGGATGGGGGATAAGGGGTACACCAGCCTTGTTGCTATCTACGATATGTTCTTCAACAAGTTTCCATCCAGTAAGTATGCCAACCTGAGAATTGGAACGACAGGCTCGAGGTTTCGAGATTGTGCAGGTATCCTTTCCTATGGATATCTCGTTGATCTCTTAGGGATGCCCAAGCTGACAGACGTGATGGACTGGGTCTTCATTGAAGCCATAGGTAACGACATTGATAGAATGATGGATTCTAAGGATGAACTGAACGACTCATTTTCATATTTCCCCTATCATGTAGACTTAGGCCTAGTTTTGAAATCTGCATATTCCGCTTCTGCAAACCCGCACTTTTTTGAATGGGTTCACATCATCGGAGCCCTTCTAAGATCTCCTCGTTCAATGAATGCCAAGCACATTACAGACTCCCAAATGCTGGACCTTATTGCAAATGCAGCATGTGTGGCGTATGCATTCAGTGGGAACTTCTCATTCAAGAAAGTATACACTGCTACAGGGGATGAACTAGTACTACCTGAAGACGACGGCGACGATGAAGTGGAAGACGATCTTGCCGAGGCAATAATAAAGACCAGAAATACGGCAAAATGAGAGAAAAGTTCGCGTGTCTATAGATAGACTTAAGCCTGCTTATTTAATTAACGATACTTTAGGTGACATCATACCACTTAAAACTATGTCGGATGAAGAAAACCTACCAGATAACAATTATCAGAGGCTACCACGTACAACTAGAAGCGGCAAGGTCGTCAAGGCCCCCGTGAGGTTTGCTGATTCATAATTTTTAAATTAAGTTTACATTTTTTTACTTATATGTACGAAAATAATCAGTTTCAAAAAGAAACGTTATAATCTGCCTAATAGTATTGTACTGATCCCAAGACAGCGTCGTAGGGTTAGGCAGAATACTAGATTTATTTTAGTTTAAGATAACGTAACAAACATGTCATGTCCATTTGCTAAGTAGTCTATGTACACTTACATTGCACTTTAGTTGTTACAATACAAAATGACTTATGATAGCAATGTATCGCAACTAGGTCATTTACATTGTACACACATTATGATAAAATAATATCAATATATATACCAATTGAATAAGATTGCACTCATTACACATCAACTCGTTTACATCAAGCGTGATACTTATTTTAATTTTCAACCTACAACATAAAAATGGGAACCACATTCACGAAGGAAGAAATTAACATAAACCAGAAAAATCAAGAAGAAATGGGAAGTCAGCTACGGCATTTCTGGATAATCCTAATCGTTATCTTGTGTATACTGGGCCTGCTGATTTTTTGTCTACTTGTACGGTTCCGCAGCGGCATACGCAGCTGGCTGCAGAAACAGATAAACGCCGCGGATAACACCCCGGCGGCGGCCGCACCGACGTGCTCTCCGCGTGTAGTTTACAGTACTAATCAACACCAACATCAACCTTCCGGTATCCCAAATGTGTAACAAGTACATTCTTTTGTTTTATATCCGTTATGTGTCGCAGATAACATTTTTTTTTTTTAAATTGTAATTGTGTAATTTTTTTTTTGAAAAAGGGGGATGATGTAACGTCAGCGTTACATGAGCGCATTTGCGGGGCGCTACCGCTAGTAGCCCTTAGATCGCGGACGGGACAACAGCTCCCCGATTATTGTGTCCTTATTAACTTTATCTACATTCCAAAATGTTATAACCGTGTGTGTGTGTTGCGTAAAATAAACTGGTTAAGTGTCTATCGTGTTTTATCTCACAACTCCCATACATCCCGCCTAGGGGCTACTCAACACTATTATATGTATTTAGAAGATATATATTTTAAAATATCAAACAGTTTTTAGTATCTTCTGAAAAATTATGTCTTCAGGACATGTGTTGTTCTACAATCACATGATTACAGATAATAAATATTATCTGCAGTTATGTTTAAATAATTTGAATTTTTCGACCTTGAGGTCGCTTAACTGGCCAATAACTGTACCGTTTCCCCTATTTACATTCAATTATTTATACTGCCATTTGGTGTATGCAATCTATAATTCTACATCTCATTGGCGTTCCAAATTTCGTGCCACGCACTTATTCCCGCCATTTCCCGATGCGATGCGCGCGCAGGCCGGCGAAGTTACCATTTTTCAACGCAGCAAGTAAGTGGCACGGTTACAGCGTCGTATTGCGTGGTGCAATACACGACGTGATGATTGCCGAACGCTGTCCGCCATTTTTATTAACCGACTACAAAAAAGGAGGAGGTTATCAATTCGTCGGAACTTTTTATGTATGTTCACCGATTTCTCGAAGACACCTGGATCGATTTGGATTTTTTTTTAAAGGCTATACTTTGCAGGAATAGTCTCATAGAAATTTAATTAAAATCGGCTGTGTGGTTTGTTTTTAAACGAAAATAACTAGAAAAATATGTCGTCTAAGTACCTATATACTCCAATGTGTCATTTATTACTACATATTTTAATTTTAAATAATAATTTTTTGGATCAATCTCGTTTAATTCAGTCTCTAATTCTGAATTATTAACACACCTAATCTAATCTCTTTTACCTCTATCGCTATTTTTATATCAACATAAGGATTCCGGATGGTAACGAATTCCTTTGTTTTTCTTTTCACTTTATTTTATTTATCTTTTAGCTTTCCTAAGGATCCATCAAGAAGAAGACAAGGTTATCCAGTGTTAAATTGAAAAATAAATTCTATGAAACAGCAAAAATATGTAGTTACCACTTTGTAACTTCAGATTATACTGGGTGGCGCAAAAGTACTGGCACTAAAGAAAATACTTTTATTTTTTTTATATGACATTTTCTGTCATTCTGTTGTTGAAAATTGTGTAGTGAACAAATGTAAAATACACTGAAAATAAACATGGACCGTTTTACTCCCCAAGAACGTGGAATAATTGTGTCAATGTTCTTACGGAATAATTCAGCAGTGATAAGAACACAACGTGAATTTCGTCGACGATTTCACCACCGTCCGGCACCGATTGGTCGCACAATTCGACGCTTTGCCACACGCCTTGAAGCAACTGGCTCAACATTGGATAGACCTAAGTCTGGGAGACCAAGAACAGGCCGTTCAGCTGAAAATATCGATGCTGTGCGCGAAGATGTGGAAGAGTGTCCAGAAACATCAACGAGGCGACGTGCCACGCAATTGGGCATTTCCAGACGGACCCTGCAGCGTATTTTGGTGAAAGACTTAAAGATGTTCCCGTATAAAACTCAAATGACTCATCAGCTGCTGCCTGCTGACCACCGAGCTCGTCTAGATTACTGCCAGCGCGTCATAAACCTCAACCTTGAAGAGGATGATTTTCCTTCAAAATTGGTTATGAGTGACGAAGCGCATTTCCATCTCTCAGGGCATGTCAATAAGCAGAATACTCGGTTCTGGGGCACTGATAATCCGCGCATTATTCAAGAAACACCTCTACACCCACTAAAAGTTACTGTATGGTGTGGCATCTGTGTTGACAGAGTGATCGGACCCTATTTTTTCGAAGACGCTGGAGGCAATGCGATAACTGTCACTGGAGAACGCTACAGAACCATGTTACGAGAGTTTTTGATACCCAGTTTGGACGAATTGGGGCTGGAGCACATCTGGTTTCAACAAGACGGCGCTACGGCACACATAGCGCGCGACACTATGGACTTAGTGAGGGACGCTTTTCCAGGCCGAGTTATCTCTCGTTTTGGCGATTTGCCTTGGCCTGCAAGATCACCCGATCTGACCAGTCCAGACTTCTTTCTTTAGGGTTTTTTGAAATCTCGGGTGTATGTGAACAAGCCACAGACTCTCGCAGCTCTAAAAGAAAACATTCGTCAAGAAATAACGAACATATCGCAGGAAGTGTTACGGCAAGTTATGCAAAATGTCATAAATAGGGCTCAAATGTGTATCAACTCTGGAGGTCACCATTTAAAAGACATCATCTTTAAATCCTAATGGTACGAAATTTAATGGCACAAATATACATTTAAAAAAACCTAAATCTAGTTTTCTAATTTAGAAAAAATGTTATAGCTGAACCAAATAGGCAAAATCAGATTTGTGGAGGTATTCAGGACGAAAGGGGCCTGTTGCCGTAGAATTCAGGAAATAAAGCCTGTTATCATGGTACTGTCAGGACAAAAGGGCCTGTTGCCAAAATCAGATTTGTGGAGGTATTCAGGACGAAAGGGGCCTGTTGCCGTAGTATTCAGGAAATAAAGCCTGTTATCGTGGTACTGTCAGGACAAAAGGGCCTGTTGCCAAAATTTGAGTCGTGTTGTGAAGGTATTCAGGACGAAAGGGATCTGCCGACCAACACAATCAGCGGTCTGGCATTCAGATGTTCATAGGACGACTTTGGTTAGTGCATTACTGTACTATACTTTCGGTTACCGGCCCTGTTTAGGGTAAGGTCCGTCCATCTTTGTTGACCTTCGGTTCAACTACAACTGAATGAGTGTAACGTCAGTGTCTACACAATGGACAAGCGCTACAGGGGGTATGATCCAGCGACTCGACAAGTGTCTGGGGATAGGATGGACATCTTGGTCTTCTTCGAGCTCGCAGTCTCAGCATGGTTGCACACCCAGGGGTTGGAACGCTACAAAATATCTGGCGTCATGGAGCACGAAAATCTTAGCGGCTTCAAGCTGTATACTGTCAGCATTATCCCTGACATGCCTTCAGACTCAACCCCCGAACCACCTAGCGTCATACACGGTGTTTTTAAAGACGCGGATCCTGCCGGTTTTGTTCTATCTGATCTCACCGTTGGCAGGTTTAAAAACAATATTAACATCCCCCCTCCCTTTTGGCGTATACAACTGTCTTTCTTTAGGACCATACGGAACGAGGCATTACCTGGGAAAGATCAAATCCCACTTTTTGCGACAGAACAGACATCATCTTCCGGACACATCAACCCCTCGCCAGTCTCAAACATCCACAAACCATCCAAATAACATAGACTGGTCCCTCATCCCTCTTCAAAACACCTACACCTGGACAATTTCAAATGGCGAGCGGAACAGGCAGCAGCACGCCCTCAACGGTAACATCATGAGTGTGATCGCACTTAAAATGATGCTAATATACATTTTAGCGATCACACGTACCATACTACACGATAAGGATAATAACATAGCAGGTGTGACTTCAAAATACTATACAGTCTCAAACGCCCAGTATACGTGGAATATCGACTCTCGAATTCCTTACTTTAACTTTAGAAGCAAAGTCATCAACAACAGTACCCATAATTTATTGTTGGCCGAGACACCTATAGGCATCGACATATGCAACATGTTACAGTTCATTGCTCCAACGATAGGATGTGGCGGGGGGGTGGTGTCTCGCGAAGAGATAGCAAGACATCTAGACCTTGATTTTGCAAGGAAAAGTTTCCGGTTAAGTGTTCTGGACCTATCTAAAAACGCATCATTGTACGCTTTTGTCTTATCGAATCGCATAGATTGGGATTTCATATTAGAAAGCACACCCACCTGGCTTGTCAACTTGACCCGCCCAAATGTATTCGACGAAACATGCCCCGGGTGCAACACCGATCCCGATTGGGGCTCTTTCTTTGGCTGGGGAACATACTCCACAGTGGTCAACTACGCATCGTGGGCTGGGGTTAAGTATAGTATGCTAACATACAGGTCATATCTCGAGGCGGTTTCGAACAGACTCTTCACCCAAACATCTGGGGTAAGCACCGTGGTCCCCAATACTGAGGCAACATTCTCCGCTGCCCAGGCAGTCAACCCACAGCAAGCGGCATCTCAACTGGGTGTGTCAGTGGAGGAGGACCTGTTAGGCGAAGTGGCAGCAGTGGAGGGAGAGATCTTCGAAATGGCGCCCCTAGCTGCGGATATAATAGCAGAAGGGGGCACGGCGGCTGTGCCACTAGATGTAGTTGCTCAATTGGCAACATCAGGTGTTACTGCTCTGGGCAGCCCAGGCATGACAATAACGGCCTCAACATCCGGCTTTTTCTCTACACCACCCGGGGTACAAAATCTCCTCAAACGTGCCAAAGACGTGTATCATAGCATCGTGAGATGGGAGAACAGAGTGCGGTCGGACAACAGTGCCGCTCTGGCTGATAGGACGATGCAGCTCATCACACGACATCAGGGTCCACAACTTAACACGGTACCGGAGGCCATACAGCATGCCTCTCAAAGTGCGAGTCAAATCAGGCAATCTCTGTTTAGGCCCGAAGTTGTGCCTATTTCATCCGCAGCTTCTGCTGCTGTTGCTATCGAGACAGTCCCAATAGTTGCGTCTGGGGTGGCGGCATCTTCCAATACTCTGAGTGTTTTAGGTAATGTATTAGCCGCTTTACCAAAAGCTAGACGTAGGAGGTCGCCGCTTAAGAAACACGACGGGAAAACAGACCTCACAAGTGTGCAGTCCTCAATACCAGACTTGCGAATCTCAAGAGCACAGAGTCAAACAGTAAACAAGACTACGTCTCACATGAATGTGTCAACAGTAGAGCAAGACGCTACTACACCTCCGTCAACACGTGATACAACTACGAAGCTTAACCTCAAAAAACAAAAACAACAGAAGAAAAGCAGCATTAAAACAGTCAAAAACACGCCCAAGAGTAGCAAAGGGACAAAGAGGACATTGTTTAGTGGATACCTCGGCAAAGACCAACCTCAGTCACCTCTCCGGTACAAACGAAGTGCACTAAGCGTGCTCATGGCCATCCCATCTTGGATTTGGCCTACCTTAGGTACATCTGTCGGGTGGGGGCTCGCCTCAACTTCTCTAGTTACACACCCAGTACACAGGGTCACTCAACACCCTATAACACTAATCTCCAGAGTCGAACGTTACTACATAGCTATAACGAGCATCGTTCTGTGTTCGTGTTTTCATAAGTATCCCGCAGAAGTACACGATTTTATAAATTCCGGAACAAATCCAATCAAAGTGAACGGTAAAACATACAGAAAGAGTGACATCGTCTTTGATTTTAATACTGGCAGGGGAGGCGAGATATTACACCTATGTAGCCCGCTTTTTAAGACGCCGTTCGAGGGTATGCCTGATCAAGCTCTCAAGCTCAGTCTATTTACACTCTTTAGCGACCAAGTTGTGATAGATAACATACTATATTACTCCGGGCCCCCCACATACATCAAGCTCAATTATCAGGCGTACTATGATAACGTTTTTCCAGCATTCAACGTTTTCGATAGTGGAGACGGGGCTGTGAACATGGCTCTAGAATTCCCTAGCTTTGATACTGCCCCAACAGAGACTTACCGACATCGCAGACGACGTCAACTGGAAAACGTCACTTCATCGCCGGACGACCTCGATTCGGACGAGACAACAACTGAAGGAGTGTCTCTCTTCGTCAACAAAGACACCGTGGGAGTGCGGGGAGGTGGTACCTTGGTCCGAGTGGGCGTCAACAACTTAACGCACGGTCACTTATCTTACGTGCGCATCCCTAATGAGTACGCGAGTGTAGACTGGACAAAAAGCATCGACTTTGTATCCTCCATAGACCAGCTGATGACTGAGCCCAACTTCAGGTTTGAGTTCGACATAATACAGGCATCAGTTTACAATAGCACAGCGTCATATTACCGTAACTTGAGATTCTTTGTGGAAAGACAAAAAATAGAGAAACCGATAACATACGGGCATCAAATGTACTCTGTCCCCAAAGGCTTGAACCTCAGACATCTACTTCGTGACCTGGATCCTTTTGACATGTCTGCTGTCATAGTTGTAACTATAAAGTGATTTACAATTATTAGATGTGGATTTTTACATAAATATGTGCTCAGAAGTTTTGGTTAATCAAAAATTGTTCTTTAATTAAGTGAATGTCATTACTATTATATATTTATTTTTTTCCTGGTTGTTGACTTGTGTATGTTTTGTTTAAATGCTATGGCCCGAGGTCGCGCCAAATTCAGGAAGGCCGACTGTAAGAAACCTAATTATTATTATTACAATTCATAAATATAAATATAATTGTAGATATTAGGTTTATTAAGTATATTAAGTTGTTGCTATGATTTTGTCTTTGACCGGCGTTGCCGTCTTGTTGGTTGGGCATTGAATGTTTTTTATCTATGGTCAGCGTCCTGTCACCGAGTCCGCTGGGTGGTAAACTTGTGATGGAGATAAGAGTTTTAAATAATTCAGTGTTTTGGAATAAACTATTACATGTAAGTATGTAGTATAATGGAGAATCGGTTAAAACATACAGCTATTCCATTTTTTTCTAATTTGGTAAGTTACAAATTATTGTAAATATATAATTATTGTATAAACGAGTAGAATATTATCAGGGTGCTGTGTGTGTACAACATCGGATGTATTACCAATCACAACCATTTAAGAATGACTACGACTACTTCTTCGAAGAAGTCTGTTTTGACGGATACAATTAAAAATAGAGCGAAAAAGACAAACCTATAAATGTACGAATTTGACAGCTATTGACAAAATTGACTTCTTATATCTCGAGTAGTTTAATTTTGATATTATGTAAAAATGCATTCTTCCAAAAAATATTAATACAAACTTACATGAACAAAAACAAAAACTGTATTTTCGCCCCAAACTTGATTTGTTGAGTCGCTCGGTCAATACATATATATGTGATAATGACCACACTAATTCTCATACTTTTTTTTTGATATAGGTACTACAGAGGCATTGGTATTTTTTTATGAATTTCATTTATACATTACATAATAAAAATTAAAAAGACAACTACTAATACAAATATTATCTACACTATATTTTTAACCCGCCCCTTGACATTCCTAATGCAAAGGTGCCCAATATACTAGCTGCGTTACCGCGCGGAATGGCAATGACCAACCTGTACATCAGAAATGAGCCAGAGCGGGAGTCACCATTTTTTCCCCTTATTCTGTGCCCTAACTCTCGGACTAGACGCTTGGCGTCTGCACCCCAAAACATCCCATGGTTTCTACGGCTATAGTAATGTTTTTGTTTGTTTTTAATATCTTTTGTAATTTTTATTTATGGAACTTCGTTTCGTACATTTTCAGTCGGAGCAATCAGCACTGAAGAGTAAGGCATGTGCAGTATCAGTTTATAATACTCCAGTAAGACATGATACTATATTCCCTTCTTCGCCTTCAACGCTCCGCTGTGGATTGTCAGATAATCTAGCTATGGTAATACATGACAAATTAGAATAATTTCATAAATCACTATCATTTATTTACTTATATTTCTATTATTCCATATAAAATGTATACAGCTAGACGATTTCAGCTGACCAAAGAAAAAAATATGTTTGAGGGAAATTCTGGAAGGAAATATTGTCAAGTGAGGTAAAGTATCGTGCCTATTTATAAATTTTATTAAAATCGGTTGATATTGTTTTTTTAATATTTTGAAGTAGATTTTTTTATAAAATACCGTGTGGCGTAAACATTCATAAATCTATGAAAAATGTGATATTCAAATATTTTACATTAATTTCAGATCGGTGATAAAATACTCCACCAAAGACCACTCCTTCATATTCGGAGAAAAGTGTGCAAGTTTCATTAATACGAGTAACAAAACGTGAAGAGATTTAGCAGAAACGAAACAAGCTCCTAGCACAAAAATGTGGGCGTCAAAAAAAAATCTATTTACAATATGAAATCATTGCTTGCGATTATTCGCGACTATACAAGGAATTCTGAAATAGAAAATATTATTGAAGAAAATTTTAAAAGAAACACGTTGGTTTTCCGCAATAGACTGACTTAATTTTCGCTTACAAGGTACACATAGCACACGTAGATGGCGCCACTAACACATAGGAACCATAGACATATCAGCCAAAGGAACCTATTTTGTTATACACACACGGCAGCGGTAAGGTACGGATCTCGCCGGGTCTGAGCAAACTACTCAACGGCGACCGCCGTCGTATGAGCATGGAGCGTTCGCAGTACACAGCAAGTCCTCGCGTCGTGTTGCGACGGGCGGACGCAGGTGGTCCAGTTGAAGCGAAGGTGTTCGTGACACCGAGCGAGCACATGGTATATATTGTGGATCTACGGCAGGTCCGTGCCGTGGACTTTGCGGAACGGTTGCGCGCTTTTGCGATATATTCGCGCGAACGGGTCGGTCACGTGCCGATCGTGGCCGTGGACGCACCGTTGAGTCTGGATTTGGCGCGCATACCAATAGAATATTATTTGACACTAAGATCGGCGGCAGCGTCACTCGACATGCGTGTCTATATCGGCGGTGATGACAACGGCGCCTTCTATCACGCTCCCCCAGAAGAGGAACGGGTCAAGACGGTGCCGGTCGAGGTGGAGCCCACCACTGAGACTAAGGACTCGTGGACACACATACGCGATGGGAGCGGTGCGAATTCGGCTGATTGCGTGAACGAACTATATTTGGACCGCAGTGATGATTTGACGCTGAAGGACGTGGGAAGTCGCCTGGTAGTCTTTCACGGTAATAAGCGCTGCGGTGAGGTTTCGTTGTCGGAACGACGTCCGGGTGACATCGTGGCGGCGTATTACGACAGTCAGAGGCGGGTACTGCGTGTGCGACTGTCGCGACGCGCCGCGACGGAGCCCGGGGCGTGCGAACAAACCGTCACGCGCGCGGACGCGGACGCGCGTTTCCCTGCGAAGAGAGTGCAAGCGGAACGCGATGCGGTGCGGGAGCGTGCACGTTCGGAGGCGACGCCTCGGAAAACCGGTAGCGTTGAGCGTGAGGCGCTCAAGATCGCGGACCGGATAATGGCCGCAGTGCCAGCGTCGGGTAGCGCAGTAAGACGCGCGCGCTCGGCGATGGGAGTGCCGACGAACGGTCGCGTCGATCTGTCCGCGCTGGCGCCGTCAGCGTCAGCGGTCGTCACAAAGGGTCAGGCGAAGCTGTTCCCAAAACTATCAATGCGTGAGATGACGGGAGTGGATCCGCCGGTATACCGAACTGTTAGCACGCGAAATGACTACTTCTACAACGCGCTGCAGGAGTACCGCGCTTTGGTGAGGGCCTCTGCCGCGGTCACAGAGAAGACGTGCCGAGATATCCTGACAGCATATAAGACAGGTAACGTCGCCGTTTTGCGGGGTATGCTGGCGGCGGAGTCCGCGAGTATATTTAATAACGAGACGCGGGAGGTGCTATTGGGACAGCCGTTGGGTCAACATATGGCGGCTTATAATCTCGCGCGTGGGTTTGTGGTGCGGGACAAGACACCGGGCACGAAGCGTCTGTACGACGTCGAGGGCGGTGACCAGATTTGCGTCGTTATAGCCCGCACTAAAGTACACATCGACGCTATAGTGTCGCAACGGTTGGACGGTATGCTGGAGCAGGGTTTGTTCGGCGTGCGGCCGGATGGCAGCTTCGAATTTGATATCACGTGGATTAACGGTGTACCGGGGTGCGGGAAGACCACGTGGATCGTCGGACATTTCGACGTGAGAAACGACGTAATTGTCACTACAACACTGGAAGCGGCGCGTGACGTGCGTGAGCGTGCGGTTGCAGAGGGTAAGTGTACGGAGAACGAGGCGAGAACACGTGTACGGACTGTGGCGTCCGTTCTTGTCAATGGTTTTGACGATAAGATTAATATCGAGCGAGTGCTTTTCGATGAGGCGCTTATGAATCATTTCGGCGCTATTGTCGCGGTCGGGCGCGTGGCGGGTGCGCGTACGGTTGTCTTAATCGGTGACGTGAATCAGATTCCGTTTATAGATCGCCAGAAACTTTTCGAGGTTAGGTACACCAAACCAACGGATGTGGCAGAAATCTCCCGGGAGCTGCTGTGCACGCACCGCAGCCCGCAGGACGTCGCCTACGCCCACGCTACATAGTAGTTTAGATGTTTCCCACATAATTCGGAATTCAAAAATGAACGTGGATTGTTTATAAAAAAACTCAAAAAAACAAAAAAAAATCGATTCTGCGGAGTTGAAACCAATGGAAGCAACGCTGATTGAAGATGGAGAGAACCATGGCCAGTCAGATCCTGGATTTAACAACAATTACCACCCTCTGCAAGTCTAATTGTCTGCACCAGGCATCGCCGCACCGATGGAGCGTATTTCCAAGTTTTTAATGTCCCAAAACATGGGCACCCAAAATTTATTTCTAGTCCCAAATGATCAAAATTCGACAAGAATAGGGTATTCCATGGGTAAAAAAAAAGAGTTCTATGAACGATTTTATCTATTAATTAGATTGGGAAGCCCATTTTTAACAGAAAAACAAACAGGTTATTCAATTAAACGTAACGGAGGGGATAGGTTTTTTAATCGACAAACAAAAGAGACAAAATGGCTTGCCAAAGTTGTTTCCCACAGAATGAAATAAATCGGAATTTTAAAAAAAAGTGGATTGTTTATAACAAACTCAAAGAAAACGAAGAAATCACGAAGAAGAAGAAAAAACGAAAAACTTAATTTTATATGTACTTGAAAATTGAACTATCGCTGTGAATAAACATCGCTAACTACAAAATAAAATTTAACAAATATTACAACTGTATGAAAATAATCGTTTTCAAAAGTGAAATTACAATCTCAAATGTGTAATTCTAATCTTTAAAAAAAATAACGAGAAATATTTTAAAAATACTATTCAGATGGTAATTCTGAGTTATTTTAATTTTATCCCGAGCTGGACCACGATCATCGTTAGTTTTAGTTGTGGTAGAGCCACGCTACCGGCAACTCTGTTTTGCTAGTAGCATGAATGGGTCGGCTCGTCCGGGGAAGTACCACACTCTCACAGAAAATCGACGTCTGAGTAGTAGCTTCACCACTACTATGCTTCGTTCGATGAGTGAGGGAGCCGGAGCCCTATCTCCCCCACCCCCCTCTGGGAAGGGCCCTGAAAGGCCGGTAACGCTCTTGTTACACCCCTGGTGTTGCAATTGTCCATGGGCAGCGGTGATCACTTACCATCAGGTGATGCTTGCTCCGCTTACCGCTTGCTAGTTTGCCGTCCTATAACATTTAAAAAAAAATCCTGTACATCATTGGAGCTGCTTTCCTGGTTTGGAAGACATACAAATACCTACTACTTGGAAAGAAAAACCACCCTATAGCCTGGACCAGCGGCACCAGAAGAGCCCGCCAGACGAACTGGTGAAACGCGGTTCTTTCTTAATAGGGCGCCTGATGTTCTATAATCTAAATTTTGCTCTCGCTTCCACGCACACAAATTTACTCTAGCCGAAGCGAGACAGCGAGCCATGCGGGGCGTCGGGAATCGCGGTGGGTCAATAGCCGCGTACTGATTGAGCAAGCAGCCGCATTTTTGCCGCCGGATTTGCCTCGCCGCAGCAGCGAGGCAAATCCTCGGTCGGTCAAGACGTGCCAAGGCAAACGCACGCGCTGCCTCGCCCGAGCGTGCCGCGGCCCGAGCCGAGCGTTGTCGGTTTTTGTCGATGCTCAAAGGCGCCTCAGTACGTTTGCCGCGCTCACTCAAGACGGTAGTGTTTTGCCTCGCTTATTCGTTGCGTGTTAGTTGTGCGTCATGGATAAAGAACAGTGTCTGAAATTATTTCAACTATATGGTGAATATAGACGACTTTGGGATGCGCAATGTCCTGATTACACAAATAGAGGAAAGGGAAGATGCATGGAGAAAAATAAGCCAGGAAATAAACCTTCCAATAGCTGAATTAAAGAAAAAAATGGACTCTTTACTAGGGTCTTACAGGAGGGAAAAGTCGAGAGAGAAAAAAAGCCGAATCACAGGATCAGGTATTTATAATTTATTAATACACATAAAAATATAACTTAAAGGTAATTTAGTTTATCAGTTAAAAAAAAAACATCGTCAATCAAAAAGCCCGCCCCGAGCCGCACCCGGAGCAAAAGTGCCCGGTATTCAGGTATTTATTATTTAATATTTATAATTAGGGTTAACAACATTCATTTTATTATATCCAAAGTTACACCGGTTTTTATAGAATTTCTAATATTATTTTTTTTATTTAATACTGCAGGTCGTGGTGAAATATATGTTTTGAATTGGTATGCCTATGAAGCCTTCAGTTTTCTGGGAGATAGAAATCACCCAGGAAATACACAAGATACTTTAGTGAAGAAGTGAGTACCTATTATTTACTGATAATTATTCTGCCAAGAAATTGCTCCGTTTGTTATGAAATGTCTCCCTAAATGTGAACGTATTTCTTTTATATTTGTTGATCCTCGCCGTGGTATGGCTTGAATAGATAGCATTGATGACATTTCTGTATCCTGTCGCCATCGGCCAGGTATTACTGTCCCTTCAACTTCGGCATCGAATGATCCTGGGGGAGTGAATCTTTGTGAGAAAGCTTGATCTCTACGCACGTAATTATATAAGCATATGGTAGTCAATACGACTTTCGTAGCTTTTTCTGGTTCTAATAGTAGCGGCTTCCTCAGTACTCTAAAAACGGAGCTTAAAATGCCAAAGGCATTCTCCACAACTCTTCTTGCTCTGGACAGCCTGTAATTGAAAATCCTTTCCATTGAACCTCTTTCTGGAGTACCTTCATAAGGTTTCAATGTGTAATCATTGAGAGCAAAAGCTTTATCGCCTAGAATAAAATAGGGCACTGCAATTTTATACGGTATTTGTAAAATTTCTGGCGCAGGAATGTTCAATTCCTTCTTTTCGACCTTTTTATATAAACTGGTGTTTTTAAACACACCGCCATCTGATATACGTCCCTTGCTGCCAACGTCTACGTACAGAAATTTATAGTTAGCGTCAACTAAAGCAAACAGCACTATACTTGGAAACATTTTGTAACAGTCATAATCATTGCCACTATTTATCGGCGACTGTAATATAACATGCTTCCCATCCATTGCTCCTATGATATGTGGGAAATTCCATTTGCTCTCAAACTCTTTCGCTATGGTAAGCCACTCTTCTTCGGATGATGGTATCTGTAAATAAAATTAAGTAATAATTTCTATCTTTACAGAATGCAAGTCTGGATAATACTCGAAATGATGACGGTCATAACGAGGAAAGAAATGAAAGTTCAAACTCGACGATAACGGAAGGACCTAAACAAAAGTAAACTAGACCTAAAAAGAGGTCCAAAATGAATGCAAGTGATGATCTTACTGATAACGCCATATCTGAAGCGTTAACACTTTTACAACAGTGTGCAAGCGATAATATATCAGAAAAAAATGATCCATATAATGTGTATGGCCAATATATAGGAAATGAGTTGAGAACATATGATAAAATTACATTAGCATACGTAAAAAATGCAATAAATAAAATTATCTTTGATGCAGACATGGGAGCATACAGTGGTTATGGTTATTATACTCAATCATATGGTGAACACGACAATTTAAGATATATGTCTCATCCTTCTTCCTCATCGACGCCATCTACATATGCCTCACCAATGCCTTCTACCTCACTGATGCCTCCTACCTCACCGATGCCTCTTGCCTCGCCCATGCCTCCTACCTCACCGATGCCTCCTGTCTCATCGATGCCTCCTACTTCACCAATGCCTCTTGCCTCGCCCATGCCTCCTACCTCACCGATGCCTCCTGTCTCATCGATGCCTCCTACTTCACCAATGCCTCTTGCCTCGCCCATGCCTCCTACCTCACCGATTCCTCCTGCCTCATCGATGCCTCCTACTTCACCGATGCCTCTTGCCTCGCCCATGCCTCCTACCTCACCGATGCCTGCTGCCTCACCAATGCCTCCTATCTCACCAATTTTGATGCCTCCCCCTCCTCCTTCTCCAGCTCCTCATCATTAAATATTTGTTTGTTTAATTTTCTTATATTATTTGTCCAATTTTTTAATTTGATTAATAAAGAAATAATAAAAATATGTAATTTTATTTTACCTTAACATAATCCTTTAACACCTCAATTATAGCATCACAGACTTCAGGAACAATAACCGATATCCTTTGTTTTGATATACGAAATAGATACTGTAGACTGGTATAAGAATCTCCTGTGGCCAAAAATCTCAACGTCAATAATAATCTTTCCCTAGCGGATATTGCTTCTCGAAAATTTGTGTCCTTCTTGCTTATTTTGGCGTTTATTAGAGAATACACATTGTCAAATTCGATTTTACTCATTCGAGTGAATTTTTTTTCTTCGTCATCGAAGCACAACTCTTCAAACAATCTGTTCCCAGCCTGTAATCTATTTTTGTATAAGAGTTTAATCCAAAAACGTTTAGTTTTCTGTTTTCTTTTTTTGCAAGCCTTAGAATTATTCAAAAGGCAGTGGTAGCGACAGCTTTCCAAATGTGCGGCCTCATGGTGGTCTCGGGCAAACTCTACGCACGCGCGGTCTCTATTCGACTTCAAGTTAAACTGAGCGTCGATGCTCACGGTGGCTCGGCCTTGCCGCGCGAGGCAGCCTCGGATTAGAAAACTTACAGACCGAGGCCGCCTCGCGCGGCATGCGTACTGCGGCAAATCTCCGAGGCTGCCTCGCGAAGCCGCTCGCTTGGTCAGTACGCGGCTAATGAGGCTGGTTCTGGTTTTAAGTTTTTTTTTCGTTTTACACACACATATGACATATGATGACTGCCTTATGTTTAATACAATTATAAACCAAAGTTATAAGTGCTAATTTATTGTATTTCTTAAATACTTTCTGTTTTAGTATAATTCTGATGTGATTTGGAGGTTTTTCTATCGACAAAATTTTACATGGAGCCGTCACAGACCAGCCATGGTGCCCCTTTGCCTCAGCAGGAGGTGACTCAACCTGCTGAGGGATGTTCGTTCGGGCCCCGACCGACGAACTTAATGCTAGGGGGGGATGAGGGCACCAACCCTCATCCTAGTCAGCGAGTGGCAATTGAATCTATGGACTGTGCCATAGCCGGTCCGGATATATCGCAAGGAGATGGTAGTGAAAGTAGTCTTTCTGGTGTTAAAATACTAACTCGTAAGCAAGCGTTCACGCTTTTTAAGGAAAAGGGGAAAAAGTTATTACCTGAAGAGTTCCTTAAATAGGGTCATCAATTATTTTGGTCCTGAATATCAACTTTTAAAGACAAACGAGGAATTCAAACCTGAACTTACAGCATTTGTCTCTAGGTGTTCTGAATATTTTAAACGCTGTAAGTACAATGAAGATTACTTTTTTAATAAACATAATAATTGGCTCAGTGGCACATTAATTAGCGGGCAGTTGAAAAATATTTCAAACTCACCAATACGGAGTCCAAGATCAAAGAAATTTATGAACTTGAGCAAGAGTCAGCAATACAGATCGAAACGAAAACTTAAGGAGATCTTGGATGTGGAACCCAATATAAACAAAATAAAAGCGTTTGTTGGTTCTGTTAATATTAATGGTGAACATCTACCGCATTCTTCAGCCAAAAGTTTAGAAACAATAATTAATATGTGCCTTGTGTCTCCAAATGCATTTGGAGACACAAGGCAGAGACAGAGACACAAGACTGTTTGCAACAGAAGTTTTAGAAAAAATATCAGTTTCCACAAAACAATTTACACCCGAGGAAGCTATGTCTATTCTTATTGATCGAAATCTGACGGTTAAAAATTATAATGAATTTCATTTAGATATGAAAACTCAGGGTTACAATGAAACAATATATCCTCCTTATAAAAAAGTGCAAGAGGCCAAAAAGTCTTGTTACCCTAAAGATATCCAAATACACGAAAGAGAAGCCTCAGTTCCAATGCAAAATTTAATGGAGCATACTTTCAACCGCGTACTGCAATTATCAGATGAAGTTTTTAACAACTATTGCATAAAAAAAGGTATTCAGTCGGTAGAATGTACTTTGATAGGCAACTGGGGCTTTGATGGAAGTACCGGACAATCTTTATATAAGCAGACATTTTTAGATGCGGAGGGTGATGAAAATAGTCTTTTTGCCACTACATTCACACTTCTCCAAATTATTACTAATAGCAATGACACTATTTGGTTGAATCCTGCACCACAGTCATATCGGCAATGTAGACCTGTACATTTGCAATATAAAAAGGAAAAAAAGGAACTAATCCTCTCGGAAAAACAGCTTGTTCAAGATCAAATAGATAATTTTCGCCCATTCAATGCTGAAACATCACAAGGCTATAAAATTGAAGTTAAAATATGTAAGCTACATTGTGCGGCTATCGATGGAAAAGTTTTGAATGTGCTTCTGGATACAAATTCACAATTACGTTGTCCTTGTTGTAATGTGACTTCATCTCAATTTAACGACCTGCAAACATGTTTTTCTAAACCTGTTAAACAAGAAAGCTTGGTATACGGCATAAGTCCACTACATTCATGGATTAGGGCTTTAGAATTTGTTTTGCATCTTGGTTATAAGGCTGAAGTACAATCATGGCGAATCTCGAAAAATTCAGAGCAGGGGCGCTTAGTCGAAGAACGTAAAAAGAAAATTCAATGTGAAATCAGGGAAAAGATGGGTCTTTTAGTGGATATAGTGCGCCCAACTTCGGGCACGACAAATGATGGAAATACTGCTCGCACTGCCTTTTCTGATAAGCATCGTGGAACATTTGCTGAGATTTTAGGGATTGAACCGTGGCTACTTGACGATTTATATGTCATATTAACAGTTATGTCCAGTAATTTACCAATTGATACAGAAAAGTTCGCCGATTTTTGCAAAAATCTGGCACAAAAATATGTAACAAAATATGAGTGGTATCCTATGACGGTTACATGGCACAAAATTTTAATTCATGGCGCTAAAATAATAGAATCTTCGCCTCTGCCAATTGGTATGCTTTCTGAGCAAGCGGCTGAGTCGCGAAATAAATTTTGGCGCTTTGATAGGGAACACCATGCCAGAAAAAATAATCGTGAATCCACAATGTTTGATTTATTCCATAGGGCTTTGGTATCATCTGACCCGGTTATATCGAATTATAAAATTCAAGAAAGAAAAAGAAATATTAAGAAAATACCATTACCGTCAAGAGCATTAACTCTATTGAAACCTATTTGCCAACAGCCAAGTCATGATAATATGATAGATGACATAATTTTTGACGAAAGTTTTGTATTGAGAAATGAATCAGAATAATGGTCTGTTATAGGTTTAACAAGTATTTCAAAAATCATTTTTTTATTTATCATTTGTGAAAAAGAGAATATCCGTAATTTTTATGTGTTACACTTATCCGGATATAAAAAAAATTGAACTTTGTGACAACCCTGACGAAAATAGAAAATTACGAATAACTATTGAATAACAAAGAACTGGCTTTCGATTTTAATATATTGCATAAATCGCATCATAAGCTGTCTATTCATATAAAAATCTTGACCTAATACAGTGTTATTTGCGAATTATAAGTAAAAATCTAAAAACAACATAAATATCAATATTTCGCAACATAACAACTGAAAACGAGAGAAACTTTGTTTAATGAAGGTAAATTTAACAAACCATCGATGTATTTAATTTAAACTTTAATATGTAGAATAATTTATTAAATTTTTTTTTTTTTACTTTTATTAGTACCCGGTTAAGCGAAACTTCAATGTTAAATATAAAAAAAACTGCTCGACGAAACCAATTGGGGATTTCACTATTGCAATTAAAATGTTAAAAACTGTAGGTTTCTTTAATAAAAAACAGCATGCAACAAAATTGGGGTCAAAAATACACTGTGCTACTATGTGGGAATAATGGTCCAATTAGTGCTACAACCAGGATATGGCTGATGAAGGAAGGGAAACATTTTCAAGCTTCTACTAGATTGTTATGCAGTAGCAAAAAAATAGGTACCATTGATTCTGAGCGCTTTACGAGTATTAATACATTTAAATAATATTGAAATCTACATTATAAACCAACACACATGCCATATTAATAAGTGTCAAAATCTTCTAGGTTAAATTGGAATGGAATGAAAATGACGTAAAAACCTAAAGAACTAATTTTGTTTCTGTTTGCAGATAATAAAGTTTCATTAAAAATTTTGCCAATGCTGGATGCTGAATTGGCCAAAGATTTAATCATTCCAGTGGGGGACCCGGCCAAATTCATTAAAAATCTAGATAACTGGAAAATCTTAACCAAAAACAAGAATGATCCAGAATGTTCAACTCCGGTAAGTAAAATTTCTTCTAAGTAATGTTTCAGAGTTATTACTGACTCGCGTTAGCTGCAATGGTCACAGTCTGAGGGTAACTTAATTATATTTAACAAATAAATCCAATTTTTAACTTATACAAATCTGAGTAAGATATTTTTATTAATATTATTTTTATTTAGATTAGAAATATTAGGATACATGTTTATTTCTTTTTGATTGTCACGTACCTACTGTAGAAAACAAAGCATTGGTGTTCATTACTACACATGCAGAGAAGATAAAAAGGTAGTCTATTATTATTATTGAGCCCTGTGACAATTCAAAAAAAGACAAACGAATACACTTTCACATTTATAATATGAGTATTGATATGGATTAACTGCACACTGAAAGTTTTGTACAATAACGTTTTTTACAGATTTCAGTTAACCTTATTGACATTTTAAATGAATCCCATAAACAAATACTGAGTGTAAAACTGGCAAAAGTACACCAGTACTGGCAATGGACACCAGTATGTCGGAAGCAGATGATTAACCTGTAAGTAAGCTCACGTCAGTTTTATTGCTACTTTTTTTGTAATGTTAGTAAATTTTATATTTTTACTGTAGAAATGTTTAAAACACTCATTAGTACGTGGCCTCACTTGATGATTGACCATAAGTCCAATCACTAGTCCAAATTTTTTGCAACAGATGATATTTTTCTGAAATGATGGATATTCTTTCTGTGATCATTCCTTGGGCATTTATAAATGCTTAAAACCTATAACCAAGGAATCTGAGATAAAGGCGCCCTAGGCCTCTAGGCGCCCTATTGAATGGCAGCACAACAAGAACTACGATGAGACGTAAAGTCTTCAACGCGTTACCGCAGGTCACCATAGAAAATCAGAAGTGTAGAATAGTGCGGAAGAAAAACAAAACTATCGCTCTGTTCGCCACCAATGATGATGGTACGGCCTTTCAGCAAGTATGCGAAGTGCTAGCCAGGATCGGTGGAAAAGGAAGGGGAATAGACCAGCCGGCAAAAATCATCAGCGTCGACGCCATGGCAGTGGGTTACATGCGAGGTGAAACAAAAGATTACATTGGAGCACTCGCAGCCTCCAAAAATCATGAAGTAGTAGTGTATGAGGACAGAGGTCAAGACCTTAGTTTCCTTTAAAAGAAACCGCAGCAATGATGATCAGCCGACCCCGACCAACAGCCAAGACAAACCGTCAGCGAACCCGAACACCAGTGGGTCTGAAATACTACAGTTACGGTTGGAGAGAGAAAGAAACGTTGCAGAAAAAACGGCCAAGGAAACTAGCACCGGCAAAAAGATGGTATCCGCAGCGCTGAACTTCCTCAGCGCAGCCTTCACATCCATCCCGAACGTGTCCAAAAAGAAACAAAAAGAATTAAAGAGAGTGTCCGAAATGGAGGCATGGTGGCGGATTTCACGATGACGTCAAAGACACGCTACAGGGATATACCCACAACTTCCCGCACAAAACCAGACAAGGGATTAGTATCTCCCCCCCAGTTCAATCACACGGAAGGACCACAAAGCTATGAAAGAAACGCCTTTGTTGAATTCGTAGCAGTAACCACAGCGACGCGCAAGGTAAATACCGACATCTGCGAAGCCATCCTGCAGAACTACAAGCGCGGCAATGAGGGACTGCTCCGAGTTCAATTGAGCAAGGCTGAGGCAGCGGTGTATGACAACGAAAACGACCTCGTACTAAAGGGCAAAATGTCGGGATCATACATGGCTGCATACAGCAAAAAGCACGACTTTGTGGGTCTTGATGAAGAACGGTCGGAACTGGAGAGAAGAGCCTATTTCAACACCACCCCGGACACCCCAATAGTGGTAGTGGCAAAGTGCACTAGGGTCATGCTAGAAGACAGGATTCTCGAGAAGGCGGAAGCCGTATCGAGGAGAATGCCGAAAGGCAATCCCGGACAATGGACGAACCCCACCATAACTTGGGCGAACGAAGTCCAGGGAAGCGGAAAGACAACGTGGATGATATCCCAATTTCAACCTAGCGATGACATCATTGTAACCACAACGACCGCATCAGCAATGAGCATGGGAGAAAGACTGGCACCGCAAATAGGAGACAGCACTAGAACCAGTGTGCGCACTATGGCATCCGTATTAGCAAATGGCATGAGAGGAAAACCGTGCAAACGCCTTCTGGTGGACGAAGCCCTCATGAACCATTTTGGAGCTATAGTGATCCAGATTGCGTGTGCCGAAAAGGCTCTGCTGATAGGCGACCCGAACCAACTGCCCTTCATTGATAGACACAATCTTTTCACAATGTCATATAATAGGCCAAACACAAAACACTCCACAAAAGAATTACTATGCACGTACAGAAACCCGCAAGGTGTAGCATACTCTCTTAACGAGATCTACAAGGGCGTATTCTCATCCAAAACAAAAACGCGGTCCCTGTCGCTGAAACCACTGACGAGTACTCAGATCCCGGATATGGATAACACTCTATACCTGACCCACACCCAGGCCGATAAGGCATACCTTATCGAAAAGGGTTAAGGTAAAAAACCGGGATCTCGAGTACTCACGATACAGGAAGCACAGGGCCTCACGTACGACACAGTAATAATAGTTAGGAAGTCTTCGGAGAGAAGTTGAGACAACTAGCCTCTTTAAAAGTATCCCCCACGCAGTTGTGGCAATCTCCCGACACACCAACATCTGTGTCTACTACACCGACATTGTCAGAGATGACGCGGTAGCGCGCCTGATAATGCGGGCAGAGAAAGCCACAACAGAAAAAATTACAGAATACAACCTGAAAATGGCGATATGGAACTGCGACGACAAAACCACCACGCCGCCTAATCCTCGACACTGTCTCCTCTTCATCTTCTGACGATACCTGGGGGTTCCTTAGATCTTTAGGTATCGGTCAATTCTAATATCCCTTCTTCAATATCGTTAAACGACATCAATCAACATTTCACCACTTCCTCTCAATTGGATGGTTTAACGAAGTTTAATACTATTTCCCGAAATTTATTACGATTACTGCTCTCCCTTCTCGTGTCAACACTGAATTTACTTTTTCTCCGGTTAGTCAGGAAGAAGTCAAAAAGATTTTTCTAGCTATTAAAACCAGAGCCGTGGGTGTTGACCAATTAAATCGACGTATGATTGAGTGCATACTTGACGTTATTATCCCTATCATCACCCATATCATTAACTTTTCCCTCACTTCAGGTCAGTTTCCCTCACTTTGACGGAAAGCTTTCATATGTCTCCTACCCAAAGTTCCCAATCCCTCTCTTCCGAATCATTTCCGTCCCATTTCTATTCTCCCGCTGTTGTCAAAGGTTCTTGAGGCTTGTGCACATAAACAACTCTCCTCATATTTCACTCGTAATGGATTATTAAATCCATTGCAATCTGGTTTTAGACATGGACATAGCACTGTATCTGCCCTCCTTAAAGTGACCGACGATATTAGATCAGGTATGGATAATACTAAAGTAACCGTACTGGGTTTAGTAGACTTTTCTAATGCGTTTAATACCGTCGATCATGATATCCTTCTCGCGATCCTCTCCCATCATTCAGTTTCTCAATACGGCTATAGATTGGTTTTCTTTATATCTTCGTGGACGGCAGCAGTCACTTCGCATCGATAACTTATCATCAAGTTGGTGACTGGTGTTCCACAAGGCGGCATCCTCTCTCCTTTACTGTTTTCCATTTTCATTGATTTTATCACCAAAGAACTTCGGTACACGTATCACCTCTATGCTGATGACTTGCAACTTTATGTACAAACGGATGTTGACAATGTAGATAGGGCTATTGACCAGATTAACTCAGATTTAGCAGCAATTGCTGATTGGTCGCGACGTTTTGGGGTCACTGTTAATCCAAATAAATGTCAAGCAATTATAATTGGCAGCTCACATCTTACAGGACGGCTTGACAGCAATTCACTACAACCAGTTTGTTTTAATAATACCTCAATTCCGTTTTGCCCTAGTGTCAAGGATCTCGGGCTCCACATTGACACAAACCTTCGTTGGGACGTTCATATTGCCGAGGTCTCGGGTAAGGTCACGGGGGCCCTTCGCTCTTTATACAGGTTAAAAAACTTTCTCCCTATTAATATTAAGACTATGTTGGTGTATTCACTTATTTTCCCCATTTTAGATTACGCGGGGATGTATGTTGCTCAGATCTGAATTGCAACTTTCTCAACAAACTTGATAGACTACAAAACAATTGTCTCCGATTTATATTTGGACTACGGAAGTACGACCATGTGTCGGCTTACCGATCTAAACTTAAGTGGTTACCCATCCGTCAACGTCGCAATTTGCATATTCTCACTACTCTATTTTCTATACTCTTCGATCCAAAAACTCCGATGTATCTTAAAAACAGCTTCACTTTCCTGGGTGATACCCATCTCAAAGTTCTTTTTTCTTCCAACAATCTCTTTCTTAATATGCCTCGCTGCAGGAGTGGGATTTTCGAACATTCATTCACCAGACAAGCCGTGAAGCTATGGAACGCCCTTCCCGTCGATATCCGCAAAGCCCCTAGTCGCCAAGCATTTAAGAGTGCTGTGCTCGCTCATTATCTTCACAAATTGTCATAGAGTATTATAAATATTTATGTAGTTTATGTAGGGTTTATGAATTTATAAAATATTTATGTATTTTTATATGTAGGTCTATGAATGTATAAAAAAAAGTATATATATGAATATGTGTCTTAGGTAAATGTTTAATAATGGTCAAATAGCTAATTTGAATGTACTAATCGTCCAAAATTTGCTTTTATCCGCACCACCTGTAGGTTGAATGGTAGAAAAGGCCTTAGGCCTTAAGTCCGCCTGTTACATTTTTTGTAATAAAGTTAAATAAATAAAAAAAACCAGAGACGCTATAATAGCGTCTCAATAAGTTTGTAACTAGTTTTAAAATCAATATAAACTATAATAATAATAAAATAAAAAAATGTTATATCTAACGTACCTTTGTAAGTAACTAACAATAGAACTAAATGTACAATAAGTTAGCATAATAAGTTAAAATTAGTAACAGAGTGTAAAACCACGAGTTCGAGCAGTCATGCTCACTAAAATGCTCAATATGGCCGCCATATAGGATCAGTGTATTTCATTGACACAATTGATACTGTTGGTAACTCTCACACTGCTGGATATTTATTAAGACTAGCCATAGAATCTATTAAAAAATGTGAAGAGTTTGGGTGTACAGTTCGTAGTTTTGTGACGGACAATGCCAGTAATATGGCAAAAATGAGACAAGACTTGGCTCAATCAGAGCATTTAACAGGGCATGGAGATATATTAACCTATGGGTGTTCCCCACATTTATTAAACCTTTTAGCCCAAGACTTGGATACACCAACTGTCACAAATACTATAAAAATATAGTAAAGTTTTTCAGAAACAATCATTTTGCTTCAGCAAAATATAAACAACTTGGGGGTAAAGCCTTATCCTTACCTATAACGGTTAGATGGAATTCTATGGCAAACTGTATAGAAAATTACCTTGAAAATTGGCATCTACTATCAAAAGTTTGTTTGGAAAATAGAGCTGCTATTGATAGTAACATTATTTCTCAAGTTGAGGATATTACGTTGAAGGTAAATGCTCAGTATCTGCTAAAAAAGTTAAAAAATATAGCTGTTTCATTAGATATTGCTCAACGTGAATGATGCACAATTAGTGAAGTTACACAGACATGGCTGGATCTAGAGAAAAAAATTGATGATGACCAAGATCATGAATACTCAGTGCGTGATATACAAAAATTTAAGACTTGATGTAAAAAAGCTTTAACGCCAGCTCATTATGTTGCAAATTTAATTGATCCACGACTTAGAGGAAAGGACTTAAATGAAGATCGACTTGCTATAGCAATGAATTATATCAATTGTTTTTATCCAGCATCAATGCCCTTTATTATTAAATATAGAGCACAGGTTTTACCCTTTAATGATTTATCTGTTTACTGAACATGCATTGGTGGAAGTTCAACCTTTGATATGGTGGCAAGCTTTAAAAGATAATGTGTGCCAAGAAATGATGAATCTAGCACGCCAAGTTCACACTGCAGTAGCATCCTCAGCTGGCGTAGAAAGGATGTTTTCCACATTTGGTTTTGTGCACTCAAAATTGAGAAACCGTCTCTCCAATGAAAAAATTGCCAAATTGGTAACAGTTTTTAAGTCTCTCAATAAGAAAATGCCAAAACATTATGATTATTTAGATTTGCAGGAGAGTCAAGATCAAGAAACCTACTTTGAAGAATAAATCATTTATAATGTGTCTGATAATTATATACAGTAAAAATGTATGTGATAGTAAAAATATATTAATGTGTCTGATAATTAATATATATATATATATATATTTATCCTGCTAATGATAAGGCGTCCCACATAGGCCGAAATGCATCTAATCTGGCGTCCACACTCTAAGTGTACACAAGGACAATTATAGATTACCAAATGATGTTTATCAGATGGCTAAAATCTCCAAATTATTATTATTAATGGAAGATGGACGAGCAGACAAATATCAAGGAAAAACTTTAGACCAAATAAACTTAAACATGGATGAAGAAATCATAGGAGAAGAGATAGAAAATGAAGAAGTCGTTAACTTTGAAATGACAGACGATGATACTATTTCTAGACCTCTGGGTAACATTTCAAATAATCCAGTACACCATTCAAGTATCGCCGAAGAAGTTCCATTAAAAGATACAACTAATAAGAATCCCACACAAAAAAAGGACACTTATCCCGTGGACTACTGAACAAAAAAATGTTATGTCAGAGAAAAATAATTATGTCAGAGATCCAGCAATACGAGTACAACAAGTTTTCAAGATATCCAAATAAAATTTTTTTTAGATATCTTGCTTTCGATTTTCGAGATTATCGAAATGCAAGTTATATTTTACTATAGTACCAGTTAAAATTGGATGAACCCAATATAAGCGGCAACGGTGTCATCCACGTATTAACAAAAGCACGAGCAGACTTTCAGAGTTGGAGTTCATTGTAAGACTGTGCAACAGAGAGCAGGTTATAAATTGTAGCGGCTTTCGAACACTAGTGGCTGTCGCTTGCTACTGACACTGCTCCAAATGTAGCGGTAGCGCGCAACAGCCACCAGTCGCTGTGGTCAGTGGTTCGTTTGAAACACAAAATGAACGTCCACACAATAAGGCTGGGCAGCCTTATTGTGTGGACGTTCATTGATCAATTGGCAAAGTCATTTAATCCTGAGTTTGATTACACCTCATTATGCACAAATCATTCATATTGTTGACAACATATTGCATCTCGTGAATAACAAACTCTTAAGAGAGTTTTATTTATTTACGTGCAAGTTAAATAATACGAGAGAGTAACACATTAAACATTCCGATTTTCATAAATATCGTATTACCAATTGACCATCAGATTAATATTTTGGTTCATTATGTATCTATATTATATCTATTATAGAGAATGCTATGGCGATCTAATTAAACCAACAGTTGCCGATATTGCTCCGATGTAGTATCTGAGCTCTCGGATCTCGTCCATCAGCGCCCCATGATGTGCCTCCTGTTGGGTACGGTCCTCCGTCGCACTCTAGGTTCTGGACGATATTAACCTGCTCGTTCTGGTGTCTGGCGGTTGATCCCATTATGTTAAATGTTCTGATTTGATTCGTATTCCTAAGGTCGCTATATCTAGTATAAAGTATAACTTCTTTTCCGCAGCATACCGCGAAATTTATACTTTTCAATAAGGATATATTGAAACCTTCAATAACCATCTCGTATATGGCCTGCTCGCTGTCAAGCAATACCAAAATTAAAAGTCACTGTGTGTGAATTTTCCATACGCTCAACGCATAGCAAAATAATATTCGTTATAAATAAACAAAGTGTGTTTGAACTCCTAGGCCTAGCCCATGTCATAGAATAAAAAGTGAAGTGAAAGTGCGGCAGCATAAGTAAAGATTGTGGTGTGGCTGACTTGGACAATACAGGTAACCAGGCCTTCGCATCTTCTCTCTTCTTCCGCTTTCCGCTATCGCCTTCAATCCACCCGCGCTCTAACGCTGAACCATACGTATTATTTATAATACATGTAAATATAAACACACTTCAGGTTAGTTTAATTTGTTTGATTTCTTGTTAACATGAATTATTGTATTACAGATATCGTTTTCTTATGGATTATGCCATGCCTGTTTTATGCAATTGAAAAGGCATGCCCTTCGAAGCCATGAAATTGATAAACTAAGAATTATAACTGCAAACTTGGAAGAACAACGACTTGCACCTAGTCTTGAGGCATTTGTTGATCAAAGTGAGGCTTTAGAAGATAACATTCAATCAGAGAGTCCATAACCTGAGCCTGCAGAACAGCCACGACCACGAAGTTTCGAGAAATTATATAAAAGCTCCTAATACTTATTTATTTATTTTATTTCTTAGAGTCACAAACAGAATACACAGTTTTACATATTTGTTCTATAATGTATTCCAATTATTTGTTTACAGTTAGTTGCATTATTTATAACATCTACTTATTTTTAAACATGAAAAAATACTACTAATATCTATGTCTCTGCATGGCCGGCGTACACTATACTGAATCCCAGACGCCGGCGCCGATCCCGCACACATCGCCTGAATACTGCATCCCACTGCACTTTAACGATGTGATGTTAGTCTTCACACAATATCGACCCACTAAAACTCACTTTTATAAAAATTACCACTTGTTCGGTTACTGGATGGGGCCAACAAAAAATAATTTATTAATAAATTAAAATCATGTTCCTCGTGTGATATGTGATGGTACTTATATCTATTCAAATAAAAGTGCTAACTACATGTTTCAAAAATATACATATTCCTGACATAAATATAGGAATCTTCTGAAACCCTATATGTTAGTTACAACTGGTGGATATATATTAGATTGTCTCGGTCCCTACAAGGCTATCACATCAGATATCTTTATTAGAAAATGATAATTCTCTTATAAGACGTAATTTTCATGAAAATGACATTTATTTTAGACAAAGGTTTCAGAGACAGCATCAGCGTGCTAGAAAGTTGCCAATACAAGGTTTATGTGCCTGAGACAGTCAGTGAAAGTGAACATCAACTAACTACCGCCCAAGCTAACAGAAAGCGATATGTGACTAAAGTGAGATGGTTGGTAGATGTAGATAATGTATATTACTAAAGAGATTGTTACAGACCTCAATCATTAGTCTTGTAACGATGCTGCATGCCACCTGCATGCTGCATCTCTTCCAACCTCATTTCTTTCTCATCCTGTCCACTTTTAATTCGTCATTTCATTTAAAATTTAATTTCATTCCATTTTCAAATCATTTCTCTCTCGGTCATCACACATTCTACCATCATCTCTCTTACTGTTCACTTCTGTTCCTACGTTCTGTCTGATCTGTTATACCTTATTATAATATAATATATATAGAAGTTATAAGTTGTGTGACAAATAAATTTAATCTAACTGATGTGTCGAGTCTCTGTTCTCCACTTCATCTACTTCTTTATATGTGGGAACTCGACCAAGAGCGCCGAGACAGATCGAGGTCACATAGTCTATTGTTATTAGAGGTATTTAGTAATTGTTATCTAATTAGTATAGTTAAACTTACACGAATAAGGGGCAGGCCTTAATTAGTTTTAGACTTATGCCCTCTTCTTGTATCGTTTTGTAGTGTCGAGTTTTAAATGCGGGGACCTCATTCCCTCTTTTGACCTTGTACAAGCTACACATTGCCATAAACTCAACTATACGAACGTCATGTTTAACTATACACCCACCTTCTGCGAACCCCGTCAGAAGATTATAGACTATTCAGATTCAATTACTTCTATAAAACGGTGCCCTGTAAGAACCTAAACGGTAAGCAAGGATTTTATCAAGAAACAAAAAAAAACAAAGAAATGAAGCCAGCTGAAGCGGAAGCTCAAAGGAAACAGTGGAGGAAAAAAGCAGGCAACGTCGTCCTGATATGAATAGACCACTTAATAAAATAATATGTATTATTTTATAAAATTACAACCAAAATAAACAAATTATTTATTAAGCTTTTTTTTTATTTAATACAATGTTCACATTTAATTTTTAGATTTAATTATTGTTTCTTATTAATTAGATTATGTACACTGTGCCTTACAATTTTGTTACCGTCAGTTTTGTTACTGTCCCAAAAAAAATTAAGTTTAGGAAGTTGTAGAGTTTTAGGGATTTCCTTCTAAATTTCTAAAAATTTTCTAATATTCTGGTTCTTGTTTCAGAATCATTTATATTTTGGTTTTTCTAACTGTGGTCCTAGTATATTTTTGCTCATTTTTCATTGATAGCATAAAAATATGAGTTATTTTAAAACCAATTTACACAAACAGGAAAGATAAACGTATTTTTTTATTGTTTAAAAATTAAATTATTTTTAGTATAATATATTATCTTATCTTTTTATTGTAATATAAAGCACTGTATTCTTCCGACGTTGGATTTATCAGCAGTTTTATTTTAATTAAATATGAAACATGAGAAGACCAACGTTAAGATATTTTTTTATTTGCTACATCAGCACTGAATTTTGTTCTGATTAAGTCTTTTTAGCAGTATATTTTCATGTTTTTTTTTAATCATACGCATATGGTAGACGTTTACCATATGCAGGCGCTTGAGGCAGGTGAAAATTTAGTTTCATGGACTGATGGAATACGTCAGTATTTTGGAATTGGAGCACAAGCACCATCTTAATGAGTATGGAAGGATTTGTAGGATGTTTTACTATCAGCAATTACTTAGAACGTACACTGATTTGTAAAACAAAAAATAAAACCTTACCTCTAAATTCTACACAATTTTTTTTAAACACTTTTTTAACGTAGTTTTTCTTTTTCCTTTTTTAACGTACTGAAAGTGAGTTCTTAAAAAAATTATGTAACACAACTCGTTTGGCTAAACTTTCTTATCAAATAAACGATGTTTTTATTTTTTTATAGCTTTATTTTTATTTTAAAGCCACCATTCCTGTCATGCCACGGCGAGCTGAACAGCTAGACGCATACCCAGACACATGCCCAAAAAAACTTTTTGAAATGCAAAAACAATTGAATTTTTCCCATATCAAATTAAAACAAGATGTTTGGACAAGGTGGAACTCGACACATGACATGCTTTTCCGCATATTAAGAGCCAAAGATGCAGTCAAAGCAACAATAGCATGAACGCGAAGTGATCTCGCATTGGCTGATTACGACTGGTTGGTTATCGAAGCTGCAGTACTGTAGTATAGTAAGTAGTTGTAAGTATATATTATAAGAGTAACTATGAATAAAGAGTCCTAATCAAGTCGTCTTAAAATACAGTCGCCTCCCACAGGGCTGCGCCGACCCTGCCAGTCGGCGCAGCCCTGCGCCGGCGCGGTTATGTCATGGTGTGTGCCGCGTACCGCGTATAACATGAAAAATAAATTAAATAAAAAAGACTGAAATTTTAAAAAGACATTCAGAGAAAACGTAAAACGTTAAAAGATGTTGTGATGAAGGGGCGACGGAGAAATGTAAGAAAAATAAGCCTGGAAGAAAATAGAAAAAAGAAAATAAATAAATAGATATATTAAAAAGGTAAATTAAAATAATGAAGATTGAAGATAAGAAATATGTTTATGTTTGTCTACCCAATAAGAAGAATACTTTTAAGAAAAAAAGAAGATTTCAAGAATAAAGTTTAAAGAAAGAAGATGTGAGGATTTATAATAAATGAAGAATTGAAGAAAGAAATATGAAGATAATTAAGAAGAAATTAAAGAAATAAAAATAAAGATATAAGTACGTATACTAAGAGGAATAATGATTATTGACCGAGCGAACGAAGCGAGTGAGGTCTCCGTTTCAGCTTGGCCAAAAATGCTTTGGTATGTTTGTGTGTTCTCCTCTAGAGGTCGCATTTCTCAACCGATTCCCGTGAAATTTTTGAAGCAGGTTCGTAAAACATATGAAAATCGATAGTCGAGCCATTTTTTGGAAATTTTTAAAAATGGCGGAGTTGGCACAAGGGTCCTAAGCGCCTTTGGGGTTTATGGCTCTTACGACCATTTTGTGTTTGTAGTGACAATAAAATGACAAAAGAATTTTATTTTCTATTATGACATACAATACACTGAAAAAAAGAAATAGCTGAACCAGTCTTGCTACTTGATAATTTCTTTAATAGATACCAAAATTTTGTTCTTATTAGCAAAACCAATGTAACTGCATGTCCCAAACTGGTAAGCTAATCAGTTCTTGTTAATCAGTAGTCAAAATTTTAGCTATTATTTACTAAAATAAACCAGTCAAACTCGTTTCGTTGCAAGAACAAACTGTTCGATAGCTGGTAACCGAACATATGACTTATAATTCAATAAAATGTTTATTGAAACATTGTCAATTATTTATTTATAAATACCGCAATCAAATTCATTAATTTGAAATCAATCAATTTATTTATTATTAGCACAATTTTCTAGCAAAAATTAAATCATCATTTAATTAATGCTTGCCTATGTCGAACGGATAAAATTACAATCAAAATTTGAGTATTATAACACAAAACTGTTCAGCAATTTGTAGTTATAATGTTGTTAGTAAAAACAAAACTAATTTGTTTATCTGTATCGCTTCCGTTGCGCATGCGGGCAGCGGCAGCGGGGGACGGGCGTTTTATTCATGTTGGAACTCACTCGCTCGATTCCTGTGCAGTGCACTTTTCTGGCGCACACTCTGGCATTTGTTTTTGTGTTCCTCGTGGCCGGCGAAGGCAGCAAATAGAAATTTCGTTATTTCTCTTCATATTTACATTGTCACGACAACTTGTGCGTAATGTATGTAAAAAAACTTAGTTACTGTAAACATGTTGTAGTAAACAATAGTGCAATGGCGGACGGCCACGACGAGACTCCCGCCGATCCTATGAGTGACTACATGCGTTTGTGGGGTCTTGAAATGTACATAAATGTGTTTAAAGGTATGTGAATGTTTCATTTTTATTTAGATAATAATAAGGTTTGTGTTTCATTAATGTGCAGTCGAACAATCATTTGACGCGGTCAGAGTAGGTATCGCAGAGGGGTGCCGGATCGGGTGGCACGGTGGCACGAAGGCGGCCTGGATCGGCACTTCACACAAACTTCTCCGTCTGCTCCGCCCGCTGCTGAGGTCAGGGGCCCAGGGGACTAACAATTTTCTTGATATTTTTCACGGTTATTGACTAAGTATCAGTCAGTCTAGTATTGATGCTCGTGCTAATTAAGACACTAGGTTTGCAGATATGATGATGACTTTTATAATTACCTTCGATGTAATGTTTTTACCAGTCTTATTTATTAAATTGTCCGAAGATATGTATTTTTTAATGTTTTTCACACAGGCACACCCAAGTGCCATTTCTAAGTATTCACTAGCCAAGATAACTACTTATACCTACCTGTAATAGTTGATTGTTAACGCAGTAATTTTATAAGTTACAAAAAATTTATGCTGCCTTATATTTTTAACAGAACATTCTATTGATGCAGAGATACTGCAAATATTGTCGGAGGATGATATAAAAGAATTGATACCCCTAATTGGACACAGAGCTAAATTGATAACACAATTAAAATTATTAAAGGAGATAACATCATCAGAAACTGTAAGATAATCTTAAATTAAGTGGGTTTTATAAATTCTGGAATCATTCAACATACAGGTGGTTCAAACATAACGGATAACAAATTCTTATCAGATCCCAACCTTATGGGCTAAAAAAAGTCTGAAAAATCAATTAGGTACCTACATAATTAATACAAGTTTTACCTTTTACATGTAGCTTGTTTTTTTTTTGTTATCTAAAGTTACTGATCTCTTTGGGTCTTATGTAGGTAAGCTATTGATAAGCTATTAACTGTGCTATTAACCATATTAAAGTAAGATCTAGAAATTATTTGACTTATTTTATGTTTGGACCATGAACCCTGTAGGTATAAAGCTTACAACAAAATTTTGACATTAAAATACAAATGAACTATTTGTATTTTAATGTCAAAATGATAATTCAATATTTTTTTACAGCATATCACCCATGATGATAGCATCCCTGCATCATCAAGTGCTAACGTGCTGTGTATTAATAAGTTACCAACCGTCACTGATACCACCATACAATACATTGCTGAAGCTGGACCAGATTCGAACACAGAGAATGAGGACCTACCAAACTTTAATACAAATGTAAGCATTTCTACTTTTTATATTACTATTATAAATAGACACATTCAAATAAAAGTCACATCTATATGGCAGAGCATATTTATGCTATAGGACGGCAAACAAGCGATTACCGATGCCCTTGGACAATTGCAACACCAGGGGTGGGACAAGAGTGTTGCTGGTTAAGAGTTTGGATGGAGCATGGGACTCCGGCACTCTCACCCAACTAAGCACAGAAACTGTAAAGCTACTACTCAAAAGTCGATGTTCTATGAGAGAGTAGTAATAATTCCCCGGATGAGCCAGCCCATTCATGCTACTAGCAGAAGTGAATTTCGCCGGTAGCCCGCGAAATTCACTTCTAGTGAAGTACACATGTTGATGATTATTGTGGTAGACCACAATAATCATCAAAAGCACATTATCATTTTTACTTTATTACATTCCAAGTCTACAGGGACTACCCCGCCCTGCGCCTTCGACAAATCGCGCATTATAGCGTACTTGCTAGTCCAAACACTCATCTTTACTCCGAAATCGTTCAAAGGTTTATAGTTGACCAAACAATGCTATTTTTATTACACTTTTTTGTTGTTTATAGCCTCAAAGACGGGTTTGCATCACAGTACAAATGATTTTACTCTGACGAGATTTCCATGTCTAAATTTACTCACATAAAATAGATATTCTCGTTTTTTTGTGATACCTTATTTCGTTAGGAAATGAATTAATGAAGTCAATGAAGGAAGACCACAGAACAATTTCCTAAACATATATTTCCACAAAAATGGAAAACATGGGATGTGTCAAAACATGGGATGTGTCAACTATAGTAATAATATATAAAAATATAGACTTTTTAACCACCAGCCAAATTTTTGGAGCAAGTTTAGTCCATGATACTGAACTACTTTCTATGAAAAAAGTTAGTAAAAATCGATAAAAAGTTTTCGTCCTCCCATACAAAATCCGTTTGGCTGAGCGCTGATTTGTATGAAGAGGCGAATTTATATTTTATTTTTTCGTTAATTATTTTCATGGAAAGGAGTTCAGTATCATGGACTAAACTTGCTCCAAAAATTTGGCTGGTGGTTAGAAAGTCGGCCTGTATAAGAAGTTCGCTGTAGTTCCAGATACAAATTGCTAATAGTGTCTGGATCTCGTATTTTTTCTATCTCTAACTACAAGGTGTTAAGGTGAAATGGTAGCATAAGTGGCGCCCTCATTTGAAATAAATTGTTTAAAACTAAATATGGTGATATTTAAACATTTGATTTGTATCAATGTCTAAAAATACCTTTAAACTATTTTATGAATAACCTTTGAAATTATTACTAATAGTTCGTCTAGTTTTAAAACGGGTTTTGGGCAAAAGTGGCCACTTTTGGCGAAAACCCGTTTTTACACTAGACATACTACCAATATTAGTTTTAAAGGTTATTCATAAAATAGTTTAAGGTGAAGATATAGGCAAATGGCCTTGAGATGTGGATCGTGTGGAGTGAGACGGGTCGGCAGCAGACTGTTCCAACGCAATAAAAGACTGGATAGCTTCAATGGTTGTATTTACTTTTAAAATACAGCTTTTGTTCCATTGCTTTGTCCATGGATATTTATAGAAATTACACAATAGTATGTACATTAAAAATAACATTTGCAGAGAGCGAGCACACAGACCGACATTGACAATAATAGAAAAACGGGAGGATATTACCATAGATTAGAAACCTCAGTCATCGACAAAAATATATAGTGTTGCTATAGCTAATAATCATAGTGCACACTTTACATGATATAAGTTAATCGTATAGCCATAGACTATCCAACAAAATTAACTACAGTACCAGTACCTAATTATTTTTTCATTATTTGCAATTTAATTTCAATTGTGATAATTATATTTTTAATTGTTGACTGCGCCACTTAGCTACGCACTTAATCCTCTTTATATAGGGTCTAACAAAATATACTGAAACTATTTTAAGGGTGAATTCAGTCCATGACACTGAACAACTTTTCCCAAGGGAATGTACATCGAAATATGAAAAATAATTTTTGACCTCCCATACAAGTTGAGCGATCAGCTGATCCGATTTTGTAAGAAAAGAAAAAAATTATGTATAAAAAAAGGTATGTTCCTTGGGGACTGAATTTACCCTTAAATAAGTTTTTGTCTATTTTGTTAGACGTTATATTTGATTATTTATTTATTTTACTTAAATGTCATTTAATTAACTTTGAATAAAACGAAGAAAACAGATAATTGTAAGGTTAATTAATATTGTATAACAAACCACATGTAACAGAAATAATGTGTTTAACGTTACTTTGGGCTAAGCATTGTCCCATTAATATTTGATTAATTTTGCTATACTCGTATTTTTTTAGCTCTATCTGAGTTTTGTAATATTGGTGTTGTCTGTTTATTAGTTATTATACAACGGAGAAAGCAAACTCGTTTGAGGTAAACTCCTCCTATTTTACGTGAATTTAAACTATTGTCCATGATTACTACAGCGCAACTTAAAATTAAATTTATCTGAATTCTGACAATTTCTAACCTACGTAAATAGAAAAGGAAAGGAGAGATAATTTTACGTCGCAAACGTCAATTTTTAGCAGGTACCAAAAACATGCCGGATAAAATTAGAACGCAGTCGTCTAAGGGTTGGATCTCATCTTGATAGATCCGTGCTGATGCACAGAACAGCACTTTAATGTGCTGCTATCCTTGTCTGTAGCTCAGAACAGTAATTTGCTAGAGCGTGAGAGAGCGACGGAACGCTGCAGCACGGCCGGTGCTGAAGCGTTCCGTCGCTCTGTCTCGCTCTAGCAAATGACGCTTCTGAGCGACAGAAAAGGATAGCAGCATAGAAAAGTGCTGTTCCGTGCTGATAGATGAGATCCAACCCTAACTTTGACGTTTACGCTAAAAAATTAGGCGCTCGAAATAGCTGACGATCTTTTTTTATTGTCGTCTTGTGGGTAAGAAAATTACAGGACTTTAATAATTTAATTATTGGCGTTATTTTGTTTTACGCATTTTTACGAGTAAATACAATACTCTAATAAGAAGACTTAAATAAATTTTAATTTTAATTTCGCTGCAGGAATCTACATCATTTGTATAACATAAATCATGTCATTATAATATAATGCTCTAGAGGGAATTTAAGATACCTAATAGGTATTATATAAAAAATAAACAATAAAACAATTTTGAAATAATAAATATGTATGCTTTTTATTCATTATTCCACGTGACCCGCCATCTCTGTGTTAAGGTAAGGCGGCTATTAGACCTGCATCTATATCCACGAGTCAGGACGCCATTTTTCAATATTATTGTGATGTACTTGATTAATAAGTACATACCAATAATATTTTTAACCCTCTGCTACTGATGTTACGTATAACAGACACCGAAATATCTATGCATTGTTGCCACGTCGGCAATTCGCGCCTTATCGCTCTGTCTTTCTCTGTACCTTCCCGCGTGGACGCATGCCTCCCGCCAGTGCAGCGACGGAAGCTGCGGCGTGCGCACGGGTGGAGTTAGAGCTCTTTGGTGTCTGCAGGACGTAAGGTCAGTATTAAGTGATGGATCTCGTAGACGTAACGTCAGTAATATTGACAAAACCCCATACTGTCTGCCATACGTAAAGTCACTTAAATAATAGTGTCCACGAGTCGTTACCTCAGTAAAATATTTTTTTAATAACTTTCGCCGGCCGGTCCACTCGCGTAAATGTCGATTCCTCGGGAACTATACCTTTTGCTGGGAGTAAAAGTAGCCTAGTATCTATGTAATACACTATTAGTGTGTTAATGAAATCCATTTCGTACTTTTGACGTCATTGAGTAACAATCATCCAAACATCCAAACACAAACTTTTGCATTAATAATAATAATAATTAGTAGGAAGTAGGATAAATCGTTTATAAGTGCAACTCAGTACATTATTAGGTATTGCTTTTAGATGGCGAGCGAGGCAGAGGCTAGGTCTTTGCGAAAAAGGAGGCCCACGGGATCCGTTAAAATCACAGATGATCAGATTCAGACATGGTTAGAAGAAGAGGACGAACATGAATATAGTGATTTCGATGATGATGTAGCCGACAAGGATTATGTTATTGAAGAAGAGGTGCACGAAAACAGCGAAATGTCAGCAGGCGAAGAAGAAAGTTTAGAAAATGAGAGTATGGATTCCGAGTCAAGAGTTACGAATGAGATTACAAGGGGTACGGAAGGAGAGCAATTGGAAGAAGAAACTAGGGATCCCAATGAAAGAGTACTAACTGAGAGAAGGGAGAGGCACAGTGTGTCAAATCAAAACTGTTATCTTGGCAAAAATGGATTTGTTTGGTCCAAAACTGAATTTTCAAGGACATCACGAACTCCTGCTCATAATATTGTATCTTTACCGAGTCATAATAATCAGCAACAGTTTCCAGGATATGAAAAGCTTTGGGAAAAATTTTTTGATAACGAGATGATCGAAACGTTGGTGGTTTGTACGAATAGGAAGCTTGGAGCATATCGTCAGCAGTTCTCTAACTTTGCTAGAAAAGAACTTAGTGATACCAATGATTTAGAAATCCGATCTTTGCTAGGACTAATATATTACTCATCAATATTCAAATGTAATGATGCTGATTCAAAGTACTTATTCGCAACAGATGGAACAGGCCACGAAATATTTCGGTGCACTATGTCAAAGTACAGATTTAATACTCTACTCAATTGTTTAAGACTAGATAACATTGATGATCGAGAGGAAAGATTAAAAATAGACCCACTCGCTGCTGTGTCATCTTTTTTTAATAAATTCATTGCTAATTGCCAGTCTCATTTTACTCCAGGTCCATACACCTGTATTGATGAAATGTTATTAGCATTCAAAGGTCGTTGCAAATTTATCGTTTACATGCCTAATAAGCCGGCAAAATATGGCATCAAGATAATGGTATTGACAGACGCTCGCCAATTTTACGTTTATAATGCGTACATTTATCACGGAAAAGGATCTGATGGAATTGGACTGACAGAAGAAGAGAAAAAGCTGGCTGTACCTACACAGTCTGTGTTAAGACTAGCGAAGCCAATTGAAAATACGAATCGTAACATAACAGCCGACAATTGGTTTACCTCCATACCTCTAGCAGAAATTTTATTGAAGAGAGGCCTGACCTATTTGGGGACTTTAAAGAAAAATAAACGAGAAATACCACCGCAATTTAAACCAGATAAAACAAGACCTGTTGAGAGTTCTCTTTATGGATTTACCAAAGATTTAACTTTACTTTCTTTTGTGCCGAAAAAGGATAAAGCAGTTGTTCTTCTGTCTACTTGCCACCACAATGCCAGCACTGACGAAATCTTTAACAAACCGACGATGATTGTTGATTACAATCACACTAAAAGTGGTGTGGACGAGGTAGACAAAAAATGTGCCATTTATTCCTGCAGTCGTAAAACACGGCGTTGGCCACAAGCAATCTTCTATCGCCTACTTGATATTGCTGGGGTTAATACATTTGTATTGTACGGCCTATGTGAAGGGGCAAATTTGAGAAGAGGAGATTTTGTATTGAATTTAGCTCGGGAACTAGTCCTCCCTGCTTTGAAACAGAGAGTTTATAACGAAAAGTTGCCCAGAGAACTAAGGCTGACCTTACGTCGTGTATTAGGCCGTGACTTACCTCCTCCACCAACAGCGAGTGTGCCTGAATCATCATCTGCTAGGAAACTGTGTCGTGTCTGTCCAAGTAAATTAAAGCGGCAAACAAGATTTGCCTGTTGTGCCTGCGCAAAACCGATTTGCCTGCAGTGTGCGGCGCAACTTTGTGAAGACTGCAAGAGCGAATTATAAGGCTGATTTAAAAAAAAACTACTCTAAGGATTATAAAGAATATTTTTTTTTTTGTTAACTCAATGCTAGAAGGTTGCAATTTTAAGTTAAAATTGTTGATTTTTTGTTTCAGTATATATTTTTTTATTTTTAATAAATGGCTGTGTCTAAAGTTCCTAGATGGCGAAGCTAATAAACAACATTGATTATTTTTGTAATCTTTGTGTTTTATTTAATATTTTTAGCTTTTATTAGTTCTATGTGCTTTTAAAAATAATAATTAAATACAAATAGCTAAAAAAATCATGTATTTTTTAAGTAATGGCAACTAAAATGCACGTAAGAGAGACTACTCCTCAGTAGAATAGTTACATGAAACCCACGTCAGTGGCAGAGGGTTAAAGGTAGCCTGTGGTTTCGGGTCCAATAGCCGATCTAGAACCAGCTACTGGTAGGTAAACTAACAAGAGCACTAGGTAAACAAACAGTGCCGTTACCTCCACATAAAGTGTTTATCTACTAGTAATGAAACAGATCAGCAAGAGATAACAACACCATTACATTATTAATAAACAAATAATTTAAATATTTCTTACTAAACAGTGCTGTTACCTCCACATAAAGCGTTTATCTACTAGTAATGAAACAGATTAGCAACAGATAACAACACCATAACATTAATAACAAACAAATAATTTAAATATTTCTTACTAAACAGTTAGATGTACTAGTTATTTAACACTTTAGTTATAATTAGCCAAAGTAGTTTGGCAACAACGACCCTACCGGTGTACTATTAACAGCCAAACAATTTTGTTCGAATAATAAAACTAAGTTGTCAACAGTTAGCTAATAGCTCAGGATTATTAGATTAAATAAAATTCATCAAATACCTAAAATCCTTTATAACTAGCTGAAATTTGGTATACTGACTCTGTGTTGGATAACTAACAACTAGTCAAAACTCCCCACGCCTCCTCCGCTTGCGTTCCTAGATACACCCCCCTCCTCCTCCTGTCCCGCCCGCGCTTCAGGAATCGAGTAAACAACGCGCGCAGCGTTGCCAATTTAGCACTTTATATGCTAAATTTGGCACATTTTCTTTCTCTCTGGCACATTATTTTGTCGTTTAGCATATGGCATATTTTTTTAGCATTTTACCTTAAAAACAATAAATGAATTTAGGAAAAGATGAAACGAACAACTTTACTTTAGTTTAATAGAATTTAAACATGAAACGAACAATCTCTTTTACTCTGGCACTTCTAGGGGATTCCCCAATAAAACTGTTTCGTTTTGTCAGGTGGAAATCATAGACAAACAACATTATTTCTCTCCATCTTCTCTGTGAAAGTGGAAGTGGAATCTTTGCGCTCTTTCGAAAATCATGGTTTTGTTTGCAAAATTGAGTTTTTAACTTAAATTATGCCTCCTAAGTACAGTCAACATTACCGGTCGGACTGGGAGCAAATGTCCGATTTCAAAGAGTGGTTGCAGCCCGTTGAAAATGATACGACAAAAGCCTATTGTAAGTATTGTAAGTGCGACATGATTGCAAAATTGTATTGCTTGAAGCAACATATTACATCAGTTAAGCACAGAAAAGCAATAGAGCCAATAAAGAGTCAAAAAACCATAAATTTTCCCATTGTGAAAAAAGATCTAAGCACACAGAAAGCGGAATCTTCATTAGCTATGTTCGTGTGCGAACATTGTGCGATTATGGCTGTTGACCATTTATCGGAGTTATGCAAACAGCGATTCAGAGACAGCAAAAGTAGCGACTTACGAATACACCGGACGAAATGCACCAACATAATCAAAAATGTTTTGGCGCCGCATTTTATTAAAGAAATTGTGTCAGACTTAAAAGACCAAGAGTACAGTCTTTTACTCGATGAATCTACAGATATTTCTGTAAGCAAAATGTTGGGAGTCTCTATCAGATATTTCAGTCAATCTCTTAAAAAGATAATTTCTACTTTCTTAGGGTTGGTGGAAATTGAAAATGGCACGGCAGAGAGCATAGTCAACGGCATTAAGGGACTACTGTCAGCACTAAATGTAGATATTAAAAAAATGATCGGTATCGGGACAGATAATGCTACAGTGATGACAGGAATTAACAATGGAGTGCATGCATTGTTGAAAAATGCAACTGGCAACGAATATTTGGTCTTAGTTCGCTGCGTGTGTCATTCGTTGCAGCTGGCTATGTCGCATGCTTCAGAAGAAACTCTACCACGCAATGTGGAATTCCTTATACGAGAAACCTACAACTGGTTTAGCCACTCTTCGAACCGCCGACTCTTTTACAAAAATATGTATCAAACGATTAACGGTGGCTCCGATCCACTGATAATCCCACAAATGTGCAACACCCGATGGATATCAATAGAACCAGCGGTCAGTCGTATATTAGAACAATGGGTTGAATTAAAGCTCCTATTTGAAGTTGCCAGGCGGAATGAACACTGCTACATGGCAGAAATGCTATACAACATGTACAGTGATCCTGTGAATCACCTGTACTTATTGTACTTAAAACCTATCTTACAGGAAGTTCAAGTTGTAAACAAACTGTTTGAAAGCAACGATGTTGATCCAACAAAACTTTATAGGGATCTGAGCAGCTTAGTGGAATCGACAAGTCGGCGTATCCTGAACCCTACGGCGAGGGTAGATATTTTTACTCAAAACATAGATGATTACTTAAACCCTAGACCATATATGGGATATGCTTTTGAGACCAATTTACGTGAATACAATCTTCAACCTGAGGTGGCAAACAACTTACGTCAACGATGCATTAATTTCACACTGAAACTTGTGAAAGAACTACGTTCGAGATTACCCATTAATTTTAAAATGCTACAGAAAGTATCTATGTTTTCAGTACAAGAGACATTGAAAGTAGTCAAGCCTTCCATTGTCGAAATTGCCGAAGAGTTCCAGGTGAATGCACCCACAATAGAGAGACTTGTGTCTCAATGGGCAAACATAGTACATATTAAATGGGAATGTACATCTTCCACCATACAGTTCTGGACCGAAGTCATCGAGTATCAAGATGCAGCTGGAAATAACCCCTTTGCAGATTTATCTAAGTTTGCAATATCTCTGCTATCGTTACCTCATTCAAACGCAGAGATTGAACGTGTTTTCAGTCAAATGAACATAGTAAAGACCAAGCTTCGGAACCGTTTGGCGGTGAAAACCCTAAATGCCATTTTATATGTCAGATTCGGCTTGAAGAGGGCGGGAAAGTGTTGTTATTCTTATACAGTTCCAGATGACGTACTGCGCTGTATAGGTACCAAAGAAATGTATGATTCGGACGCTCAGTCATCCACATCTACAGCTACTGTTGATGGAGATCAAGAAGATATCGACTTTATTTCAAAACTTGTAGTGATCCTAGGTACAAAAAATTTGTTATCTTTATTAAAATTTTAAATTAATTTGGCATTTTATTTTAGCACTTCATTTAAAAAATTAGCACATTTTTGGCATTTTTTTAACAGCACTTTAGCACGTTTCGTATTAGACTAGTTGGCAACACTGAACGCGCGTCGCGCACGCAGTCGGCCGATGGCTTTGTTTTAGTTGACACGCGTCTCTTTTTACAACGCTTCGAGCGATCGCTTGGCCCGTAATCGGTATTTCCGCCTTTACGTGGCGTGATATTTTGTTTATAGCTAGCTGGTTTGAAGTAGTAATGAACAATGAGTGAGTGTTTACTGTGTAATCTCTCGCTTGAAACTGGCAAGGTAGTGACAGTGAACAGAGGTATTAACACATTAATAAAGGCAAGCATCGCCCGTGGAGATGGCCTTGAAAACGCGTTAAAACAAACAAATCCGCTTACTGTGCACGAACATTGTAGAAAAAACTATACTCGACCATCAACTATTAAAAGCACTAAAACTGCTACGGAAAGTAATGTGTCACGTACATTAAATACGCGTTCTAGTGTACCTTCTTTTGACTTTAAAAAATCGTGCGTTATCTGTGGTAATGAAGCTGACTTTGAAAAAGAAATAAAGCGCCCTAAAAAGTACAGACGTACTATATGTGAGGTTAGCACTTTAAGTATGATAAATAAATTGAACTCTGTAGCTGACGATCGTTGCGATGATTTGGGTAAGGCAGTCAAACAAAGAATAACAGGAATTGTTGATTTAGTGGCAGCAGAAGCCCGTTATCACAAAGATTGTTATGTAATTTTTTTACAAATTCCAAGTGACGGTACTAATCCTCCGTTAAATAAAAAAGACCTAGCTTTTCAGAAACTATGTGCTGAAATCGAAAGCGGCGATGAATGTCAGTATTTATTATCCGATATTATTGAACGCATGTCTCAAATTCTAGAAGGAGATGATGGTTATACTACCCAATATACAAAACAAAAACTTATTGAGCATTTTGGGAACAATTTGATAATAACCAGTTGTCCTAAGCGCAGTCCTATCCTCTGCTTTCGTGAATCTGTGGAAAAAATAATTCATAAAAATTGGTACCAGGAGACACGATCTGATCAGAATGAAGAGCGTTTCAGAATAGTATCGGCAGCAGCAGCTATAATTAGAGAAGATATACGTTCTCAACCTTACGATTTGACGTCCTATTCTGTTGACGGCGGGGATATTGGGGGACAAGATATTATCCCACAAACGTTACAATGTTTCGCAAATATCGTGATACAATCAAAAACCAATTCTAAAAGTGCGCAAAGAAAACGCCAAAGTATTAGCGAAGTGATTATTTCAGCCTGCCGGCCTAGGTCATTTATATCGCCTATCCATCTAGGTATTGGTGTATATATGCATCGCCATTTTGCCTCTAGAATGGTAATTGATATATTATGCAGTTTGGGTTTTAGTGTATCATATGCAGAAGTGCAGAAGTTTGAAAACTGCTTAATGGCAGCACCTGAAGAACAGACAGTAGAAGCATTCATACAATTTGCTTTTGATAATGCAGATTTTAATATACGAACCATAGATGGCAACAACACGTTTCATAATATGGGCGGTATAAAAATAGAAACCCCAAAAGTACAGAAAGCTGAAGTTGTTAGAGTAAAGAGGAGTGATGAGAAGCCACAAGAAATGAGCGGTCGCATGGAAATTTTGACTTACACAAAACCTCAAAAAAAAGGGCTGACACAAATAAATGTGCGAGACCTAGACATACTGAAAAATAAAGAGTTCTCTATTCAATCCACACTCTTGGATTACCTATGGATTTCGGGGTATTGGCTACAGCAGCTATCTCCAGTACCTAACTGGAACGGCTACATGCAAGTAGGACTGCAGTCTGAGACTAATTATGAAGTCAGTAATGTTGCTTTTCTACCTTTCATAAATTTGGATCCTGGCAATTTGTCGTGCATATTTTCAGCATTGATATACGCCAGATCACAATGTAATAAAATAAAACAAAAGACATGTTTTATTACATTTGACCAGCCTTTGTATGCCAAAGCGACTGACATTGTAGCAAGCTCGTGCAACAACGATTTGAAGAATACAGTGGTTTTATTGGGTGGATTCCATATGATAATGTCATATTTAGGAGCGATTGGGCATATAATGTTGGGTAGTGGTATCGAAGAACTTTGGGCTACGATTTATGCAAAGAATGCCGTTACTCATATGATAACTGGTCATGCATATTCACGAGCTCTTCGAGCCCATAATTTGACTCAAGAGGCGTTGTCTTTTTTGATCCTGGAAGATGACACTAATTTGACTTCTCAAGAAAAAGAAAATTTATTGAAAATTTACAACCAGTTTGAAAAGGGGGAGATCTCCGAGATTGAAGTGAGAAAATCATCACTGGTTGAAAAGCTTTTGAGCACATTTGCGCAGGCTTTACAAAGTAAAGAGAATACCTCACGCACAGCCCGACTTTGGGTTCAATATTTTAAACTGGTGAATATTATTCATTGTTACCTAAAGGCCGAGAGAACTGGAAACTTTGAACTTCATTTGCAAAATGTAAGAGAGATGATTCCGTTATTTCACGCTTCTGGTGGGTATAACACCGTTGACTTTATTATGTTTTTTTTTTTATAAGATCAACTTTACAAACATCTAAATTAATATTCAATTTTTATGTCACTTGGCTTACGCAAAATGGGCAAGATTCCACTTGCAACAAATGGAAGACCTTAAAGAAACCATACCGAACAACGAATATGATAAATTTGCAGCGAAAGGCTACTTCACAATTCGAAGAAGTGATCGTTTTTGGTCTGGAGTTTCGGCTGATCTTGCCATTGAACAAGGTCTTATGCGCTCTATGAAAACTAAAGGAGGACTAACTACAGGTAAACTTACCTCGCTTAAAGGAATAGAGTGTAGGTCTGATGCAAGAGATTTAATAAGAAGTATCTGTTGTGTCGTTTTTCTGTAATGCTTACATCAAATTTACTTTTTTTTACAGGCAGAGGTATAACAGACAGCACGTTGAGTACATGGATAGCTGCTTTGCCACGTTGCATTAAAATGTGTGATGCTGTTGAAGAGTTCACAGGTGTAAAGTCGGAAACGTCAGACCACCATGTGGATCAGCGAGATGCAAGAAAAGCCAGAGACCATCAAGATCTCGAAATTTTACGTGACTGGTTATCAAATCACAATCCATTTGTATCAAGGCACAAAAATGAACTGGTGTCTTTGGCCACTGGATTACTCGGTGACGAAGCCATAAATTGTGATAGGGCTCTAGAGATTGGCCAAGAGTCTATGAAAAACGTTAATGGTAATTTCGAGGATATAAAACGTAAGAGAAAGGACAGAGTTAAAACTTTTGTCTGCTATGAGTCGCTGTATAACTGTGCGCAATGCTCGCGTGGAAGTGAATCCACAACAATTATTCAACAGAATATTGTGTGTTATGAATAGCGAAGACTGTCTTAAGGAAGCTTTTAAATATGAACTCGCGCCGAAACCCCCCTGTCTATTTGATGATGTTTCATTGAGGAAGACAAACAAAGCGGAACTGGCAAAAAAACTCGAATCTTACTACCCCTGCTCATCTACCTCAACGTCGGACACGTCTTATGTACTTGACGGGGGATACCTTATACATACATTAAACTGGCCACAACGTCCTGCAACCTATGCAGATGTTTGTAATTCATATGTATCACATATCCAACGGAAATTCGGAATATCTTGCGTAACAGTATTTGACGGTTACAGAGGAGACACAAGTACGAAAATTGAGGAGCAAAAACGCCGATCCGCAGGTAAATCGTGTGCAGACTTAAAAGTGGAATTCCACTTACCGATTGTGTCTGGGAGAGATGAATTTCTTTGTAATCCAATAAACAAAGCGCAACTTATAGGCGTCGTCCTAATTGGGAGCGATCGTACGATGGCGCGATGCGTACTCGTCGTGCGATGAGTTCAAACATACAAATTTCATCAGAGTGTCCTATTTGAACCTCGCAAGTAATCGTGCGAGCACATGAAATGCTTAATAACGTTCGTACGATGCGTTTGATTGTGCGATCATGTAATCAAAGCAACAGATCTCTTTTGAGTGTCCTAATTGGTTACATACGCGACGCGCGAGGGGCGCGGGACGAAAGAAACGGGTAAGGGCCAACACCAGTGACACACAGTAGGTACTCGGCTCGCTCGCGGCCGGACGCCATTTTGTGTTTTCATTGTTTGTGTAAAGCGTTTGGCTATTCTGTTACATACAAGATGACATTCGAAGAAGATTTAATTAACCAAGTACGTTTACATCCTGTTGTTTGGAATAAACAGAGTGATGACTATAAAAACAGGTTGAAAAGTGAAAGAGCATGGGATATAATTGCGAGGAACGTAAATAAAACAAGTAAGTAGATAGTAATTTGAGCTGAGTTTTAATCACAACCAGAATTGTATAATGTATACCACACACACGGCTTAAGTATCGACTTAGTATAGTTAGATATAATTTGAATCGTAATCGTAAATCGTACCTCCGTTCATTACTGAAGAGGTTCTGACATTTTTTTATGAAGCCTGGCATAGTGAGTTCACCCATGAGGAACCCCAGTAAGGGGAAAAAAATTGTGACAGCCAATGATCAAACATGTGTCAAGTAAATTGTCGTAAGTGGTATACGTTAGAAGATATGAGGGTTTGAATCGTCAATATATTTTTTACATTTTTTATAATTTTATTTTCCCATAGTGGGGCTCCTCATAGGTGAATTTAGTATGCCAACCATGCACTAAGTCCTATTGACGTAAATTAACTGTTAATTAGGAATCATTTCTATTAAGGAAATAAGTGGTGAAGTTCTCTAGCGTTAATTGCTGTTATTGTAGCGCGATTATTAACTCTATTACGAGGAAGTCTTTCATAATTGTTATTTAATTGATTATTTGTTACAGATAATTCTGATTCTCTCTTATCTCTGTGTATTATTAGTTATATAATATACTGTGTAGTATATTATATATGAATTATCCACAGATGTTTCGATGCTTTTTAAAATAATTCTAAATTTACTAGCAGCAGCCATTCCAAAGGTGCATTCTATACCGACCCTTGTAGTAGACAATTTGAAATTAAATCTTGATTTATCTGCATTTCCTGTTGCTTGTGTTCTTGGATAAGGTCTCATTATGAACGTTTTCAAAGGAAAAGACTCGTCCCCTAAAAATACATATGGTGCCACAATATCACTATTCGGTAATCGTTCCTCGGGTGGTAATTGAATATTTCCACTTTTAAGTTCTTGAAAAAATTTTGAATTGCTGAGAACGCCTCCATCACTATCTTTCCCGTATGCACCTACGTCAATGATGCGAAATGTGTTGTCTGAATCGGAGATCGCTAATAAAACAATTGAGTAATAATTTTTGTAGTTGAAATACATGCTTCCAGAGAGTTGTGGCTTTACGACACGAATGTGTTTTCCGTCCAGATTCCCACAGCAATGTGGAAATTTATTTTTATTTGAAAATGAATTTGCTATTTCCTTAAAATCTTCGATACTTGGAAACTTCATATGTATTTCGTTAAAATTATTCCAAATTGCCCTACAAACCTCCATCACGATACTTGCTATTGCGGTTTTTGAAATGCGAAATGGCACTCCTAATTTCCGAAAAGAGGTTCCTGTTATTAAGTACCTGTAAATAATAACACGAATTAAAATTTATTGTTATTTATTACAGAAATGGACGTTAAAACTAGGTGGCGACACTTAAGGGATGTCTTTCTAAAAGAATTGAAAAAAGTTCGTAAGCCTCGCTCTGGAGATCCAGGAAGCCCAAATGAACAATATTACTCAGGAAAGTGGACCTATTACCAACATATGTTGTTTTTAAAGGATGTTTCAATGCCTCGACCAACCGAAGGAAATAGTGTTTATCAAGAAACTGGAAATAATAATAATGATGCCAGCCTACTACCATCCACTTCAGGATCAGAGCAGAATCTTCAGTTGCCTGATGAAGATAATTCTACTGCAATGATTAATAGATCCGAGACTTTTGTATCTTCTGATGACGAACCACTGTCTACCAGTGTGCGCAGTACAAATACACAGAGCTCGAGTGCTTTGTCAACTGAAGCTTTGGATAGTGGATTACAAAGTGGATCCCAAAACATAAAACGTAAAGAAAATCAATCTTTAACCGAATATCAGCGTCGAATGATCCAAATCGAAGAAGATAAAATTAAAGCGTTTAAGGAGAAAGAAAAAGAAGTTGAGGATGAAGATTTACTATTTTTGAAATCGCTAGCTCCATATTTTAAATATATGAATCCAGTGCAAAAATTAAGATTAAAAAGTAAATTACAGAATACAATAGCAGACGAAATTTCTCTAGCTATGCCATCACCCCCTTCAAACTCTTCATCTACTATGTCAATGTCAATCATACCCTCATCTGTGCACGCATCCTCACATCCATCAATCATACCCAATATCATACATAATAGTATGAACAGATCCTTATTTTCAAAATCTTCTTTAGTAACAACAATAAAAAATGACTGACGCTCAGGCAAAAGTAACCCCAGGGACCTCAATCAAGAAAAACTGCGGAAAAGTAAGTAAAATGCACATTTTGGAGATAAAATTAATAGTTCATATGTGATCAAGTTTAATTTTTAATTTATCTCACTTTCCAGGAGAAAAGCCGAGGACTTATTAGTAGATCCTGATACCAATTAACCGATCGAAGATGCTAAGAAGCCTAAAATAGATTTGGATTCAGAGAGAAAATACAAATGCATCAAGGCGATTGTAGATGCATATAATGCCATTTTTGAGTTGGCTTTTCCTTCACCTAAACCTACCTCAGCTAAAATGGAAACTGACGAGGATGAAACACTAGATGCAGACAGAAAGAGCGCTGCAAACAACATTACGGTAGGAAATCATATAATAAGTATTATCTTTACCCTTCACAACACATCTAGACAAAAAGTTAAGGCTGAAGAGACAAATATGATCAAAAAGACTAAGGAAACATCTTTTAAAATTCATTATCTAGGAAGTGACATACCCTTGGCAACCCCAAAATTGATAAAGATCTGGGAAACCGTTACCAAGGCAAATGGGTTGATATACAAAGACTTTTCTCTAACAGACAAAGAAAACTGGTATGGCACTATGGGCCCTTATTGGATATGTTCTCTTCGTATGCATTGAGAGTCAATGAGCTACGATTAGGACACAATAACATGCCTATCACAAAACAAAATGGAGTACATAAAAGCTTTCCCGTCTCCAAGTATGGGTTGTCAGGGGCACATCATGTATTATTGGAGGGTACATCCTTTCCCCCTGAGCGTAGGTCATCCATTGTGCAGAGTTTGGGACCAATGACAGCCTGGTTGTGTATGATTAGAAGTGACGGGATATACCGTAGAAAATATGCAGCAGCAGTTAAGAGAGCTTTAGCTCACGTACCTTGCATTGATGATATGATAGAACTTACTAAAACAACCAAACAGGCATCAGAGATATCAATGCTAACAACACTCGTTGCAGAGATATTACTTGTAACTTCATCTCGCCAAGCTACTCGAATCTATTTCCCCATAACTATCTTTGAGATGGTATGGTCATCAACACAAGACAAGAAAAAACTCTGTAGCTTCTTCAGCTCCACTGGGTCTGGGGGTTGGTACGTTTATAAAAAGGCGGTAGAAAGCAAAATTGATTTCACGGTGTGTGGAGACATGGAGTCTGAGATGGCTTCACAGATAGTGTTCCATGGAATGTTCGGTACATTCAAAGAAGACCTCTCAATATTAGGCCAAATCACTAACGTGAGTAAATGGTACACAAGAGAAGAAATGGGTTCTTGCTTTAGGAATCAAGGCACAACGACACGAGCTACTAAGATTAAACTCCCCAAAGTGAGACTTTATTCCAAAATGTCATGTGCAAATCAGACTGGTTTGCTAACTGGGGTGTATAATCAAGTAGTAACGGTTCCATGCTTCAGTGGTGCCCGCATCCATCTTTTTGACTCGAACTTTTTTGAGCATATAGAGAAACGAAAGGTAATATCCAACACAGGGAAAACAATTCCACAGATAGTGAACATCTTAACCACCACACTGGAAGAGCTCCATAAAATACTGGCTACAGGACAAGGGAAATTGACCATGGGCACCACCAAATGGAGGGACATGGCATCTCTAGACATTGACAAGCCGGGAGAGATGGTTGATGAAGTTCTTGTTGGTAAATCCATAATGTTCCTGGGAAGACAGTAATTATGGTTTTCTGTTTATCACATTTATTTTTTATTTTGGTAACAAACTGCACTCCGAGAGCTATACCCTCACCTGTGCACGCATCCTCACATCCATCAATCATACCCTCACCTGTGCACGCATCCTCACATCCATCCATGGCACCACCAACAAACACACAACAATTCTACGAATCATTTAATGGTGAATATGATTCTTGAATATAAGATTTTTTACACCTCAATTTCTTTTTCTTATAAAAGAATGTGTGATTATTCCTTTTTTTATACCGTAATAGTTGATTTAAGATTTTATTAAAATTTGTACATCCAGTAGTTTAAAACTAGAATTCTACGTAATTTTGCTGACTTAAGAAGTGTTTTATATACTCTGTTGCACATTAAACCGACATAATGACTACCTATATGAAAGAAAAATAAAAAGATAATAAATACATAATAAAAATATATAATAAATACATAAAATGTTTGTCTTTCATTTAAATGTACGCACACATAATAATAATAAAAAACTTACCTGATTGTTAATACCAATCTTTCTTTCACACTAATGGGTTTTTTTAAGTTGGTCACTCTATGATTACAATCGCTACGTATTCCATTGCAGATGTAGTGAAATGTTTCTTTTGACATGGACAAATAATCGTAAAAGTCTTCTTCGTTATTTCGTACATCAAAATAAAGGTTGAAAAATTCACCGCGCAGATTTCTGGATCTATAAAGTATTTTATGTTGTCTACGTTTCCTTTTTTCAATGTCATTTGCAATTTTTAAAGCAATATTGCCCGACAGCAAAAACTGTGCATCTCTATAAAAAGCCATCGTTAAAGTGGCGTAAAGCGCGACGCCAGCCATCGAGCGACGGCATCGCACGATAGACATCGCGCGATCTATTAGGACACCTGTTAGGTCATCGTACGACCACTTTGATCGTGAGATGAAAAACGCATCGCGCCATCGTACGATCGCTCCCAATTAGGACGACGCCATAGACTTATTGATGCTACATCTACGGGCAAACGGAATGATCGTACACCAAGCTGAAGCAGATGCAGACACACTGATCTCAGAAACAGCGATTGGTTTATGTTCCAATAATCCGTCAGTTACTGTAGTCGCGACAGATACTGATATTTTAACAGTATTGATAGCAAGATCAGACGAAGATAATGCTCCAAAACTGAAGATGCTAAAACCTGGCAGTCATAAAAGGGAGAGTAAATGCTACGACATTGCACAAATCCAAAAAAATATAGGCCCTTTGAAAGATGTCTTACTATTTGCACACGCTATGTCAGGCTGTGATACGACATCGGCGTTCTTCAGAAAAGGTAAAGTAAAAACCTTCCAATGCTTAAAAAATGCAGAGTTACGGACAACCGTTTCTGTATTTAACGACCCTCGAACTGAACATGATGACATTGCGAAAGCTGGGGAAGCATTTGTTTTGCACATATATAATAAATCTGACCTCTTGATGGATTTAGATGAGCTCAGATACTTTTTGTTTAAACAGACTGTTGCCAAACAAAGCATAAAGGATAATTTTCAGCTTTCATCTTTGCCACCTACTAAAGATGCAACTCGACAACACTCGTATTGGGTATATTTACAAGTGCAGCGATGGTTGGGAAACTGTCTTCCACCGTGCGAATGGGGTTGGCTAAAGCGTGGCCCAACACTTGTTCCAATCACTACAGAGCTTCCCCCTGCGCCTGATAATTTACTTAATCTCATCAGCTGTGGTTGCAAAAAGGGATGTGAACGTTGGTGCGAGTGTAGAAAAGCAGGTTTAATGTGTTCAGGAATGTGTCGCCATTGTGTTGGCCAATCATGTGAAAATTCTCCGGACATAATACATGATGATGATGTGATTTAAATAATGGATTTTTTCTTTTTTTTTTCTTTTTAATAAATATTAACAGATCTATTTTACAGTTTTTTTACTATTTAAAGTTCCTCTAAGAGATACTATTTTATCATGACGCAAGAGGCGGAAGCTTGGGGAGTTTGACTAGTTGTAAATTATCCAATACAGTCAGTATACCAAATTTCAGCTAGTTTTGAAGGTTTTTAGGTATTTGGTCAATTTTAATCTAATAATTCTGAGCTTGAGATCGCTATGACCCACGCTTAATATAATTTTTTATCTCTAATGTATCAACAGATTTATGTAACAAACTATATATTTTTGAAAATGGCATAAGTGTAGCTTTACGACAATATTTTATGTTTTGAGATTTCGGCTATACTTAAAAAAAAAGGTAATTATATAAAAAAAAAACAAATTACGATTTTTGTTTTTTTCGACTTTATTCGATTTCTATGTTAGAAAGTGCATTATTTTTGTTGTAAAATTAGATTCCTCATCCTTAATTTATCCGAAAATGATATATTACATGCCCTAATGTGCATAGTTTTAGAGAAATGTTGTTTCAATTGATGCGCGGCAGTCGGAGGGGGAGTATCTAGAAACGCAAGCGGCGGAGGCGTGGGGAGTTTTAGGACGTTATTTTTCTAAGTATTAGGAGTAGGTATGCAAATTTTTAGCTAGTTATAACGGATTTTATGTTTAAAACCTAATACTACTGAGCTATAAAAGAACTTAGTAAATAATTACTAAACTCTATTTACAAAACACGTTTTATTTACTAGTAGCCCTCAGTTTAGTAGTCACTCGATTTTGGTGATGTGCAGCTAAAATTTTAGCTACTAGCAACCATTCTTTTTTTTCAGTGTATATTCAAGGACTGCGTTCTATAGGAGAAGGAACTGAAGCAAAAATAGTTGAAGAATTAAGGTTGGCCGATGCCGAAAAAAAGGTTTCCATCATAAATCAGTATGATAACGCAAACATTATTAAAGGGCTGACAGATCAAGAAGCGTTAAGTGTTTTCGTTGACTTAAAATTAACAAAAGCACAATATTTGTATCTCAGGAACGTAACAGAAGAAAGAAACTGTCCTATATTTCCACCATACTATAAAATACAAGAAATGAAACAGAAATGCTACCTTCAGCAATAGAAGTCACGAATACATATGCAAAAATATTGAGAATTCAAGATCTATTAGATCACACTGCAGCTAGAATTCTGTCTATAGATGCAGTTTATTTATTTAACTTTATACACAAATACAAGTGTAATGGCGGACTTAAAGCCTAAGGCCTTATCTACCAGTCAACCAACCGGGTGAACCAACAGTTTACAAGAACGGACAAAAACATTTAGGACTATTATTTAGTAAATGGGGTTCTGATGGGTCATCTGGACATAGCCAGTACCATCAAATACTTCCAGAGGAGTCTGAACTTATTTCCGATGCAAATTTATTTATTACTTCTTTTGTGCCCATGCGATTAATTGACGAGGAATCAGGCGCCATCATCTGGCAAAATCCAGTGCCTTCATCAGTGCGATTTTGTCGGCCTATATCAATAGAATTTTGTGAAGAAACTCCAGGAAAAACTAAATCTGTTGTTAATGAAATAAAAAAACCAAATACAAACCTTGGTTCCATCAATAATTAATAAAGAAGGCGAGGGAGTTCAGGTTAAGCATGACCTTTTCTTGACAATGCTAGACGGAAAAGTGGCAGAAGTTATAACAGATACGCCTTCTAGTTCCACATGTACCATATGTGGAGCAACACCCAGACAAATGAATGACCTAACAAAAGTAACAGACAGACCTGAAAATGAAAATGCTTATCAATACGGATTGTCTACATTACATGCCTGGATTCGTTGTATGGAGATGATATTGCATACGAGGGTGCATTTTTATATTCGCGGAATGGGTAGGTAATTAATAAATGACGGTACTTTCCTTAGTCGTAACTGGTTAAGTAGCTCATTATTAGTATAAATAGAATGTTTTGTTTTAATCGGGTCATTACTATTTGAATTATCGTCGATCAAACAACTCAGTTGGGAAGAACATTGTGTAAAATGGAGAAAATCGAGCACCGCGCGGTCATAAAGTTCCTTACCAAGCAAGGTAAATCGGTTCAAACCATACTAGATGTCATCCGTTTACGGGGAGTCTTGCCCCGGTAAAACCATGGTTTATAAGTGGCATACCCTTTTTAAGCAAGGCAGGGCCTCACTTGAAGATGATCCTCGGCCAGGACGGTCGATCAAGGTGATCACTCCGGAAATCATTCAAAAAGTGGAAAAATTAATACTGGAAGATGCTAGACTAAAGAAGAAACAGCTCGCAGAAATGGTTGGAGTATCCGATACAACCATATTTAAAATTCTTCACGATCATCTCGGCATGACTAAAGTCAGTGCAAGGTGGGTGCCGAGAATGCTCACGCCGCCTCAAAAACAACAGCGCGTAGAGTGTTCTCGCGCGTTTTTGGACCTCTGTAATGAAGACCAGGATGGAGTATTGACTCGAATTGTTACTGGGGATGAAACTTGGGTTCATCATTATGAACCTGAGTCCAAGCAAGATTCTATGCAGTGGCACAAAAAAGGCACACCACCACCAAAGAAATTTAAGGTGTCACAGTCGGCGGGAAAAATCATGGCGACAATCTTTTGGGACTCAGAAGGAATCTTGTTGATAGATTATAAAGATAAAGGTGTCTCCATAACCGGAGAATACTACGCTTCAATCTTAGAGCGATTAAAGGAAGCAATCAAGGCAAAAAGAAGGGGAAAATTAACCAAAGGTGTCCTCCTTCTGCACGACAACGCGCCTGTGCACAAGAGCCGTGTTGCGATGGCTTCCCTGCATAAGGTGGGCACCGATATTTTGGTTCATCCACCCTACAGTCCTGACCTGGCTCCCAGTGATTATTATCTCTTTCCAAAAATGAAAAAAGAACTTCGGGGGAAGAAGTTCTCAAGCGATGAAGAAGTGAAGGAAGCAGTTTCAGCTTATTTTTCAGACAAAGAAAAAACATTTTTTTTCGAGGGTATACATAAGCTAATTAAAAGATCTGAAAAATGTATTAGGGTTGCAGGTGAATATATTGAAAAGGAAAAATAAACTTGTATTTTTATTTCCACGTCTTATCCCCGATTCCGCGAACTTTAAAACGCCCCCTCGTAGATATGTTTTTGCATTTAATAAGAATATTAACTAATATTTTTATCATTAACTAGTTAGGTTTATAATACTAACCTACCTGTGATTCAAGTGTTCCTTAAAAATTAAGATACTTTTCTCCTTTCTGTGCAATTACTTAACAAAGATATATCTGTTTTAAGTTTTTTTTTAATTAAGATAAAACTAGGTTTGTCTTTTTCTGTGCAATTACCAAACTATTTTTTTTTATTATGAAACCAATTAGGTTTATAATACTTAGCTAGCCATGTGATTAAATTGTTCCTAAATTAAGACAAATAGGTACATATGTTTTGTTCTGTGCAATTCTTAATAAAATTAAGAACTCATTGTTGTTTAAAAAACAAAAATACCTATATAAAATTTGCAAATGTTTTATTTACCTACGTTGATATTTATTGATGTACATGTATGTACGTACATAGGTAGATTAATACATGTGAAAAACATTATCCTCTTTCTGGGTGGTTCAGTGGGGTAAAAAGTGACAACCCTAAGCGATTTTTCTATTAACCCCATATGTCGTTTTTTTTAACCCCATTCCATGGGGGAATAGAAACGACACACATTTCTGCGATTTGTGCTGTTTATAGAGCAAGTAACACTTTTCTGATGATTTGTGAGGGTAATATAGGAAACGAGACTCTACATAGTTTCATTTATTTTACATTTGGGAAGATATTAAAATACCTATCAAGGCAAAATTTGAAACTGTTTCTATTCACCCCATTCTACGGTGTTGATTTTAATGTAAAAAAAACTTGTTATTCTGTGTAAAGACGTGTTCTCAATAATTCTATTATAAGTTATTGTGTTTGTATATTATATGTATAAGTTGATTGTTATGTAAAATGTTATGAAACATGTAAATTATTCAGTCATTACAAACTGCAAACCGTTGATTTTATTGTTGAGTTTTATTTTACGTCCCCCAAAAATTTTTCGTAAATACATTACATTTTTTTAATTCTAGTAAAAGTGAAGCTTCAAGTTAAGTTTTACGTACCTAAGATACGAACTATTTTGGCAATTTTTACTAAATGCAAGTATTTGGAAAGCTGTACAATATTATTTACTGTGAGATTATCTCGTAAAAATTAACATTAATAAATATTTTTAGCATAAGTTCACCCGATAATTTGAATGATAATGGGTTAAAACCGGGTTATAACCCAAATCACCCGTTATAACCCGGGTGCCGATGTCGACAAAGACATACTACATATACTTTAAGCCCTCTGATTTCATCGCTATTGGAAGAACTATAGTAACAGACACCGCGAGTGATGAATCCTTCCCTTAAGAAACACAGACGAAAGTTGGAGTGTACAAAGATGGAAGAAAGGCATCAGCATATTAGAAGAATTTAAAAGAATGTTCATCCATTGTTATCCCTTGAGTTTGAGAAAAAGATATTCTCACTCTCCCAAACAACCTAGGTGCACATTCAAGCTTGAACTTTCAGAAGGCCAAGTAGTGCAAATCAAAGGAGACAACAAGAATAGGCAAGATTGGAAAGTAGGGAAAATCATATTACTTAGGAAAGGGAATGACATGTGTCGTGTTGCCCAAGTTAAAGTAGGAAATAAAGTGTTTACTCGTTCTTTAGCACAACTGTATCCACTAGAAGTAGAACATGTGACCAGCGATGGGGCTATTACAACATCGAAGAATAATAAAGATTCAAGAGAGGCTCTTGAAAATTTACAAAATGTATCGATATGGAAGTTGATGAATTAGGCGATATGCCTCTTAATAATATTGTAAATGATGAAGAGTATAAGTAATATTTACATGATACAGAATATATTAACGTAGAATGTACTCCAGAAGGAGTAACTTCGCCAAGTAATCATGAAACAGACGTTCAAATGCGAATAATCTCTCTCATCTCCTCGACCGCGTCATCAAAGAGATGCAGCTGTCAGGGCCCGACAAAAGATCCGGCAGTGGACGCAATCCCTTTCTTCTCTTCTGCCTTACACTGTGATGACGTTGATATTGACATCTAATTTTCACCGTACAGAACAGAAAAATTAAAGATATAATTTTTTTTTTGACATAAAATATAACAGACTCCTCAGAAAATTACAGGATAACTCAATACGATTGATTGACTTTTTAAAACAAGTAAGTTTTTTGCAACTAGTTACGAAGGTGGGTCAAAAAGTTCGCGGAATGGAGGGGATAGCGGGGGGTGCGTGAACTGCCGCAGGTAATTCGTAATTACTAATGAGGAACTCTTAATGAGTATATATGCCAAGTTTGTACCTAATTATGTCAAGATTCCACCAGGAACACGGTGAGAGAATGACCGATCCGCGGTCCGTCCCGGCTGCGTCGGGCCGCTCCCTCACCATGGAGACTGCACCTCAATCGGAGACGCCGGAGGAACAGGCGGCTCCCCCGCGCCCCTCCCAACCCACCGCACCCCCTGCGACGCCGGAAGCGCCGCAGATCCTCAAAAAGCTACCGGGCGCAGCGCGCCCGCACATCAATGAGACCTCTCCAACCCGTCTGGCCAGCGTGGAGTGTAGGTAAATCCTCTGACTGCTCTGGCTAATATATGGCTCTAGTAGTACAGACAGGTTCATGCTCCTACAGTGGAGACTAAAGACCTGATGATGATGATCAATTAGATAATAAAATAAATAATATAATATATAAAATTTAAATTGATTTAAAAATTACAAACATGAAAGCTTAACCTCCACATCTAATACATGTTGATTAAACCAATAGATGTTTGTCGCCACGGCTCCAAAGAATAGAATTTGAATACATTAAATACCAGAGAAACTCAAGTATTATATCCATCGCTGAAGCATTACTTGACCAGTTCAATCAAAAATTAAAAGAATACCTATAAAGAACAAGGACCAACTACAAAACTATAGACTTAATATTTTCACATGGGATACCTAGTTTAAGCAATGATCGCATTGCTTCTTTTTTTAGTATAGCTCAATAACAGTCTTTAATAACTTAAATATACAATATACAGGTCCCCAGCGCGAGGGCTTTCCTGAAACAGATAACTCCGCGCCTGATCAGCCGCTGGTGACAAGAGAGCTGGCTGCTTCTTTTCTAAACAAATTAGCATAGCTATCCAGAGAAAACGCAGCCAGCGTACTTGGCACCACGCCGCACGGTCATAATCTTACAGATTTTTAAATCAATAATTTAGATTAGGTTTTATTTTTAAGTTTAGTTTGTAGTTTAATCTCAATTGTATTTATTTCTTTTTTCTTAATCAACATTTGGGTCTAATAAAATATACTAAAACTATTATAAGGGTGAATTCAGTCCATGATACTGAACAACTTTCCCCCAAGAACATATATCGAAATATGAAAAATATTTTTTGATACAAATTGAGCGATCAGCTGATCGAGTTTGTATGGAAAGCAAATAAATCATTTTCATATTTTGATATATGTTCCTTGGGGAAAGTAGTTCAGTATCATGGACTGAATTCACCCTTAAAATAGTTTCAGTATATTTTGTTAGACGTAATACATTATAGACAATGTTTTCACAGCAACTGGTTGTGGTTGTGGCCATCTAGTGTACGAGGAGCATTAAACCTTTAGATAAAATTTGTGCAATAAAGGGAGAGGTAAGAAGTACATGTAACCGAAGGGCATGTATGAAGAGGTTGATGAGTGTAGATGAAGCGAAAGAGGTCTGTCAAGATCGTAGCAAGTGGAGGTCCATAGTCTCTGCCTACCCCTGTGGGAAACAGGCGTGATAGTATGTATGTATGTATGTATAAAATTTGTGCCAATGTTAGATAAAATGTCCATTATGCGAATAGTCGGATAAATCTTCACCTCAATTTTCCTAGAGTGGTTTTAGAGTGTAAGAAAACACAACAAATTTATAATCATTAGCCATAAAGAGTTCTATTTACCAATCAAAAACATCCTAAGCCTACAACTACCCAAGGCTGCGCATTCATGTAAATAAATATTGTAACTAATAATGATTTAAATGTATTTATAAATACCATTGGACATTAACATTCATCAAAAACATAATTCATCAAAACAAAATCCATCAAACCATTTATTCATCCGTATAAAATTTATCAAAACAAGAATTCTCATAAATAAGTTATTTTCCGGACAAGAAATAGAAACGAAATACTCAGAAGTCTACACAGCCATACTGTACATACTGACACTGTTTAAAGTCTGAAAAAAAACTAATGGAACTCGAGTGTGCTCAAATAAAAATAAAAGATATACTTAGCCTGGGCCAAGTTAGAATGTGCTGGAAGAAGCCTTTGCCGAAGGGCAATCAGTCTTGCAGAGGAAGAGGAAAACTGACATCATAAAATAGCAAGAATAAGTCTGGCAAAAGGCTTAAAAATAAAATAGGATCTAAAACTATCAACAGTATCAATACTACTTACATATGGTAATACTATAGTCCTATCGATATCCAGAATATTTTTAGAGGTCAATAATCGATAGTTCTGCAAAACTATTATCGGGACATATTCCAAACAAACTAGTCATTTATTCACCAGTCCAATATGTAGTCGACAAGAGAACAACCATTCATAACCAACTAACTTATTACTCCTAAAGTTGAAAGAACACATCAGTTTAGTTTCGGACAATTTACACACTTCAGAAAATAAATAGAAATAATTTAAAAATTAAAGGTTTATTGATTAGGTATGTACCTAAAACATCATATTCATTTTGTTGTAAATTAAAGTTGAGACACCACAAAAATTAAGTTTGTTAGATGCTGTGGTGACATTGAAATGGTGACAGTTCAATTTTTACCTCGACTCGACCACGTTATAGAATTTGTTCGCCAGAATAAACATTTATAACCAACAACCCTATATCCAAATCCTGTAGGATATGATTAAGGATTTATAATGGAACAAATATAAATAAAAAGTCAACGTTTCGTTTCGCACCTATGCAACGTATAAAGAAGCAGACAACCAAGGAGACAGACAAAAATCCTGAATCAATCGGAAAACATACATGCGTGGCTTAGACACCGCGACAAAATTACCACCAACCAACCAATTTAGCAATGTTTATTAGACACTGCCAATTTAAAGGTACAACAAAGTTTGTAGCACAAAATTGCACGGCAAATTTTAGAGTAAAATTATTTTATAAACATCTATAGTCCACAGCTACACAAAAATAAAAAATCCTCGCTCACAGCGCATGCAGCCATATTTAATTATTAGTTTGCCAAGCAGTGTTGCCAGGTCAAGTTTTGACTTTACCCGAGGCTTAATCTAATTTTATCCTAGATCCTTAGATCATTTAATACAGGATAAGCCTTACCTACGCGTTCCCCTCTGCCGAAGTATAAGATCGCATGCTCTAATACGTTCATAAAAACTAGTTGCGTAATCGATTATGATCATTATGTGCATCGGTAAAGTATCGAAAGGACGTCTACAAGTGCTCGATTAAAAATGCCAAATTGTGCAGTTAACGCATGTAAAAAGAGGTCAAATACTTCTAATCTTAGTAAAGATGGAATACCTTTCATTTGTAAGTATTTTTTTATTTTATTAACATTGATTTTTATTTAAATGTAAATACTTAAAAATTGATATACATAATATCTTTCAGTTTAGATTACGGCAAAAATAATCGAGTCAAGTTTGCAACTACTTTCCTGCCATCCTGCCATGAGTGACGAGACATCGCATTATTATCGATGTCGATAAAAATTACATTTCCTTGGTATAGTTTTATTTGTGATATAATTTTAATATCGAAATACTTTAATTATTTTACAAGCTTTTATTTAGTTTTACCTGTCCCGTTGTCTGTCTGTCTGTAATCAAATCTTGCAAGTTAAATTTGACCCACTTCCTGGTTTCCGATTGAGCTGAAATTTTGCACGCATACGTATGTCGCGTGACAATGCAATATTATGACAACATGGATCTGATCTGATGATGGAGCTGGAAGGTGGCCATAGGAACTCCATGATTAAACGACATAACCCCATCAAGTTTGGGCTCGTAATATTCATCTTGACGAGTATTTTGTCTTTAGATGGTATCCAGGGTCTGATGATAGGGCTGCAAGGTGGCCATAGGAACTCCGTGATTAAGGACATAACCCCATCCAGTTTGGGCTCGTATGATTTGTCTTGACAAGTATTTTGTCTTTAGATGGTATCCAGGGTCTGATGATAGAGCTGAAAGGTGGCCATTGGAACTCAGTGATTAAACGACATAAGCCCATCGAGTTTGGGCTCGTATGATTCATCTTGACGGGTTTTTTGTCTTTAGATGGTATCCAGGGTCTGATGATGGAGCTGGAAGGTGGCTATAGGAACTCCGTGATTAAACGACATAACCCCATAAACCCATCTATATATGTATTTATTATAAAATATACAATCGTTGAGTTAGTATCCCATAATACAAGTTTTTTAGTTTTCTGTTTCGGCTATTTCTTCTTCACTTCGCAAGTTCTTTGGCATCCTTGGGTATATAATTTTATTATATTTGAAGAAGAAACGGAGGAGCAGAAGCACAGCTACGAATTCAACCGGGAACGCGCTTAGATGATGAAGAAGATGATAAAATATATAATGTCGAGTTAGTATCCCATAATACAAGGTTATAAGTTTTCTGTTTCGGCTATTTCTTCTCCACTTCGCAAGGTCTTTGGCCTACTTGGGTGACCATATTATATTTGAAGAATAAAAAACGGGGAAGCGTCTCAGCTAAGGATGCAACCGAGAACGCGCTTAGATGAAGAAGATGATAAAATATATATTGTTGAGTTAGTGTCCCATAATACAAGTTTAAGTACTCAAAAACTTGTATTATATTGTAGTATGCTTGAAGCGCCACGTAGGCAGTTTAAATAATAAAACTTGTTAAACTAATTAACAAGTTTTATAGTATTCGTGAAGCGCCACGTGGGCAGTATAAATAATAAAACTAAATAGATACTCAACAAGTTCTATTATTTAAACTGCTCACGTGGTGCCTCACGTGACGTATTAACTTCTATCCCGAATTTCCGACATAATAATATGAAAACATTCCAGAGTTAAAACAAATTAAATTTTTTTTTCGAAATATCCATGTCGATATTTTTTTTTTGTTGTTCAATCCTTTTGCACTAGGGTGTATTATTACGTGTACATACACATTTGTTTTAGTGTGAGTCTTGCTAGTGTGCAGAAAATAAACTAGTGTGTCAATTTTACGTAAGTGTGCGTTTATAACGACACAAATTATTTTTGTGACTGTGTGTGTTTTTTAGATGTAGTAGTACTCTCCCCCCGCACCAAAAACGGCAGAAAGTTTTGTAAGAAGATTTGTCTGCGTAACTTATCCTGTATTAAATGATCTAAGCCTAGATCCAGTATTATTTGAAAAAAAAATACCCTAATTAAAATTTCCTTCTAGTTTTAGTATTTTTAACCGACTTCAAAAAAAGGAGGAGTTTATCGATTCGTCGGAATCTTTTATGTTTTTTTTTTATGTATGTTGAATGAATATGAGTTAATGTGTAAATATATGAATGTGAAAATTCTTTTTTTGTTTGAAAGGGTATACATTCCAGGTGGTCCCATAGAAATTTTATTAAAATCGGTCGTGTGATTTGTTTTTTAAACGAAAATAACAAGAAAAAAATGTCGTCTAAGTATACCATTGTTTGAATATTTAGCTTTTCTGGTATTGAAGTCGGTTTTTTGTTTTGAAAAAATATCAATAATTATAACATATTTACTAATATTGTACCCAATGGGTGCCAACCCTTTTACTGAGACTCCGCTGTCTGTCTTTCCGTCTGTCACAGGGCTTTATCTCCTAAACTGTAATAGCGAGCGAGACACTTGAAACTTTTATCACAAATACTACAAATAAGATAAAGTTAAAAATAAAGGGGTTCGTCCGTCATACAAGAAACGTGGTTTTTCAGCGTTTTAAAGAGAAAAGAAAGGGATCACACATACAAGCTGCAAGTAAGACAATCGGTGCGTACGAATCCTGATCGTTTTTAGAATTTGTGATATGAAAAATAAAAAAGAAACTCTAAAGCTGATACCCTAAAAAATACCCTAAGCAAATTAATTACTCAAAGAAATACCCTAGGAAAATTCATACCCTAATAATTATTTATTTATCAAACTTTATTGTCCAAAGTAAAAATATACTTTTAACAAATGGCGGACTTAATGCTAAGAGCATTTTCTCCCAGTCAACCATAGGGATAAGCAGAGAAAATTGTGCGGCGCAAAAGCTATAAATACCTATATACTTACATCAAAAATACTAAGTATATCATACACACTATTATATATATATATATATTATATAAATATATCAGAGTAAATACCTACTTACACAATACATATACTAATAAATATAATAACAACGAAATAGCTAATGAAAAAAAGAACTGAATAATTACCCGGCTGGATAAAATTTACTCTAAATCTAAGGTAAAATACCCTAAGTTGGCATCACTGTTGCCAAGCCAATTTTTCCGTGTTATGTCCGTCAAGAAGATAGTGTATAATTCATGTGTGATACAATACCAGTGCATGTGATACAATGACATATAACTCTGAAACGTGGTCCCTTACTATGTGTTTCATAATCTCACTATCTCATAAGAAGGCTCAAGGTCGCCTAACAGGCCATAGAGTTTGCTATGCTCGGTATTTCTCTACGTGACTTAATCAGAGAGGAAGAAGAGATTCGTAGAAGAACAAAGGTGACTGACATAGCCGTGCGGTTTAGCTCATGGAAGTGACAGTGGGTGGGGATACATATCACTAAGAACCGATAAGGCAGAAAGGTTTTGGAATGGTGGCCATGTAGTGGCAAGCGCAGCGTTGAAACCCACCTTCAGTAGCGGCGTTAGGGTAGGACACGGTTGGGCGACCGCCCAGGGTGCCAGATACAAAGGGGCGACAGGGGGCGTTTTTGGGCAAGGGGGGGTCACAGGTAATAATAAATATATAAATAGTGGCTAGTTCATGGCGGCAAGTCAGACTTGCAGTTGGGGGGTTCTTCAGTTCTTCTCTTCGTTAGCTATTTCTTTGTTATTATATTTATTAGTATATGTATTGTGTAAGTAGGTATTTACTCTGATATATTTATATATAATATATAAGGTCTAACAAAATATACTGAAACTATTTTAAGGACAGATTCAGTCCGTGGTACTGAACAACTTTCCCCAAGGAACATATAGTAAAATATGAAGTTTATTTTAAACATACACTGCACCATCTGCACCATTACTCACAATCACAAGTTCACATCACAATCACAGAATCGTATCACACTCACAAACAGAAGTTGCAGAATCGTATGTTTTACTCAACTAATAAAGTGATTAATCATTTCCCATCACACTTACCTCAGGCTTTGGACTGTCTTCTTAAAATAAGTATTGATAATTAAATAAATTTTAAACTACTGAAAATAACTCCTAGACTCGAAGTTTAATTAGGCGTGTTTAAAAATGGTTAATCAGCTCTATTTACATACAATCAACAAATCATTCTTATTTACAGCAATCAGATATTATGTAGAATTAAAACTCTTTATACTAAATTTTGCACATAACCTCCTCTTTCTTCAATACACTTCATAGCCCGGTTTCGTATGTGTTGTTACACTTTAATAAAATTTCTCTATCACTTCTCATTCTTTCAAATGCATTCACGATACGTTGTTTTAAATCTTCACGGTTCGATATCGTGTACCCGTCCTGTCCGTAAACTAGGGATTTAACTCGGCCCCACACGTGAAAATCTAGTGTCGTCAGGTCAGGAGATCTGAGTAGCCATTCAATAGGCCCACCTCTGCCAATCCATCTCAGTCCATACGTACTGTCTAAATAATCTCGCACATTCTGGTATAATGTGCAGGGGCACCATCATGCTGATAATTAAGATTCCGAGTCAGGTTAAGGGGAATGCCATCCAAAATATCCGTTATAATATTTTCCAAAAACGCTTGGTATGAATCAGCGTTAAGCCTTTCTAAAAATACAGGTCCTATTAGGTGGTCACCTAATAATCCTGCCCAAACATTTACAGAAAAACAATGTTGGAAACGATCCGGCCTCACTTGGCGTGGATTTTGTACTGCCCAATTATGATCATTATGAATATTAAAAATTCCCACTCCTGTAAAGGTACACTTATTAGTCCATAAAATATTCCGCGATGGATCCTGCATAAACCTGGACTATATGGATAAATCATGTGGATTAATCATGGATATACATTACGGTTTAAAAGGACGAAACGTTAAATGTTAGCATTTCTTTTTAAAATTCTTATCAAAAGAAGGACCATAATTTTATTCCTTATTTTAACGCATATGTGTGAGGTGAATAATTAAATACCTATCATACTTAATTACTATTTACTGCAAACAATTTAAATTACCTGTGTATCCAGTGATTGCTATTGTGTGAGTCACCGCGTGTGTAGACAACTTTTGCTGGGATCAGCTGAGCGCGTCGTCCAGACGGCGAGATACATAGCGTTCAAAGTAAGTGTTATACGAAATTTATGTTTTTTATAGTTTACTATGTGTTCCCTGGGGAAAGTTGTTCAGTATCACGGACTGGGCTCACCATTAAAATAGTTTCAGTATAGTTTGTTAGACTTTAATATATATAATAGTCTGTATGAAGTACTTAGTATTTTTGATGTAAGTATATATGTATTTATAGCTTTTGCGCCGCACAATTTTCTCTGTTTATCCTTATGGTTGACTGGGAGAAAATGCTCTTAGCATTAAGTCCGCCATTTGTTAAAAGTATATTTTTACTTTGGGCAGTAAAGTTTGACAAATAAATAAGTAATATAAATTTGAGTTAAAAAATTATATATTTTTTTACTGCATTACAATTTGCTTTATTTTTGGGCAATCAAATATTACTGGTAACCCTGGCATGAATATAAAGCTTTCTATTCATGAAAAACAGTATTTTTGGGAGAAGTGTTAAGTGTTTAATATAACTAAGTTCTTGTAAGTTGTACTTAATCGAATGTCAAATAATTAATGTGAATCCTGTCTTGACTAATTTATTTAGAATTTTAGATACTTTTGACATGAGTTTTTTGGCGGGAAGTCAAAGGGTTCGGTTGAGGTTTGCTTTAAATTATTTTACAAATAGGAAAATTAAATTTTTATTAAACCCATAAAATTAATAGTTACATACAAAAGTAAATCAGCAACAAGCTTCGTCAAACAAAATCATTTTACAAATTCATTGTAGTGGGCTTTATAATATAATATTGGTGTTGTTTGGTGTTATAAATGCTCAAGCTCATGAGCAATATGTGAAATAGTTAAAGTGGACATTGCGGACTGTGTGTCTTCACTTCAGACGTCATCCGCCAATCAATCGGCTATGATAACCAGTGGATTCGTATAGATTTGTCGCCAGAAGCTTCCTTGAAGCAATCAAAGGCCTACCCTGCACCACCCTTTTATTGTAACTTGTTATAAGGAAGGAAGTAAGAATAAAGAAGCAACAAAACTGATAGAACTAAAGGGCTAACTTGTATCCGTCCGTACGGCAGGGCCGTAAAACTATTTTCACAGAGACGACTTTTGACAGTGACGTGACGTGACAGCTTCAATTTGTCCATGATTTTTCAGTTTTTATACCTGTTAAACAATTTAATCAATGGATTTGGAAATGGAGGCCATGATTTGTCCTAATCTTTTTTGACTTTTAAACTTGTACCTATTTAATTTATCAATTTTTACGTTTCCATCGATACGAGCATAAATAGGTACATGTTTTGCTAATGAATAACAAAACATGATGTACCTACTTGCTTGACTGTGTTTCCATTATCACATGAAAGATGCGTTGCGTCGGTGCTGGTGCAAGCAAATCTCTACGGTTACAGCTTATCCCAGAGATATGGGAATATGGGATATAAGCTTATCCAGATAGTTTTGTGTCGGATGTGACAGCATCAGTGGTTACAGCTTTGAGGAAGATATGGCGCGTCTAAGGAGAAAATCAAGTGCATCTGCCTATCTCCCTGCGAGCTGTGGCGGTGACAGACCTGGCAGACCAGCAAGTAGAGCGATTTAGGATGACTGAGAAGTATAAACGTAAGTTGTCTTATACATAGTAACTACAATCTTTTTCTCAAGTCGCCTTCGACTTAATTATTACAAACTTGACCAGTGTCTGTCAAATCACTATTTTGATTCCTTGTTTCAATTTCTGGCCTACCATATCTCTCAAAGTGGCCATTGAGTCTTGCGGCCCTGGGCACTATCTGTTTAGAGCAGCAAGACCCAAAATGCTCTGTCTTCCGCATTAGGCATAAGGGCGTGTTCACACCAAACGTATAGTCTGCCGCCGACTGAGAGCATGCTCACTGTTAGTATTGTCGGTTCAGTTCGGTCAGTGTGAACGAGAAGTTAAATATATATGGAAAAGCGATTACTGCGCAATGCGCGCTCAGTGTCGGCGGTAGACTATATGTTTGGTGTGAACACTCCATAAAGATCTGATAGTATGTATGTAGGTATTAACCAGCGTTTGGCCACTGGGCCACCTAATAGCTTACTGTTCTTGTTTTGTATACCTGTAATATAAAGACAGGTTTCCCATCACGTCAGACTTTCATTCAATATATTTATTTACCGAAATAAAAATAAAATATGTTACAATTGACTTAAACTTATTTATATTAAGCTAGTTAAACTTGTACAAACAGAAGTACTTTTGGACCCTGCACTAAGCTGTGTGGGTCCCGGGTAAGTAGAAAAGGATGACTCCAAGCACGACTGCAGGAGCATGAACCTCTCTGTACTGCTAGAGCTATATATTAGCCAGAGCAGTCAGAGGATTTGGCATACACTCTCCGCACTGGCCTGACGGTTTGGAGAGGTTTAATTGCTGTTTATAATATTTGTTTAGCTTGTGTTTCCTAAGTCGCCTTCTACGAAATCCACGGGAGAATTTGGAGTGGTCCTATTCTACTTTGTGCTTTTGCAGTGGAGACTAAACAAGACCTGTTGTTGGTGATGACTAAGGGCTGCTGGTATCGCAATGAGCCATGTATCCATTACGAGTTTTTAAATTTTTTGTTACATTATAAATCAAAATATATCATAGGTTCAATATTAATATAAATTAATAAAAAACTTTTTTAAATAATGAAACAAAAAATCACATTAAGGCCGTACCTGAATTTTCCGGGGTCCAGTGCTGCCCCCATTTTAAATAAATCATTTCAGATAAAACGGAGACATTATTTAAAATTTTGCTGCTACCAAGTTCTAGATAACCCTTCAAAGTATTTTATGAACTACTGTTTACAGTTTATAATGAGAACGTTAAGCTTTACTACGCACATTAGCCAAAAGTGGCCGTTATTTGCAAATGTGCGTAGTGAAGCTTAACATTCTCAATATAAACTGTAAACAGAAGTTCATAAAATACTTTTAAGGGTTATCTAGGACTTGATAGTAGCAAAATTTAAAATAATGTCTCCTTTTTCTTTGAAATGATTTATTTTAAATGGGGGCAGCACTGGACCCCGGAAAATTCAGGTACGGCCTTAAAAACGAGTACGATCAAAGGCAGGCGAAATCACACTGTTATGCTTTATTCTTTTAACAGTACAGGAACATGCTCAAGGGACTCTTTGTTACTTTCATTTTAGTGTAAAACCAGTGTAACACAAAGTGTAACCTAGTGAAAATTAAAGTGTCTTTAACCGACTTCATAAAAGGAGGGGTTATCAATTCTATTTTGAAAGCCATTACTACCAAATTGGTCCCATTTTAAGTTAGTGAAAATATAATTAAGAACTTTGGAGATATAGAAGAAAATCCTAAAAAAATTGAGTCTGTTGTTTTTTTTGTTAAAAAATTAATTATTGTTTACAGGATTTATGTCAAACATCAGAATCAAAGTCTTCATGCTTCAACACTAGATGGCTGAGACAAGTGCACAATATTCTTGTCACTGCTGACTGACTAAGCATCACTAGAGTGGGATTCTAAGAGGAAGCATTGTTACTCAAGTTGGAGGTATAGCTTTATTTACTTGTAGCATAAGCTAAAACCACAAGAATTGCCCCACCTAGAGGTTGTAGAGCCGTAGCCAGTGCTTGTGAGCGTGGTACCCAAGAGTGCGACTAGACACCATTTATTTGACTGCAATCCGGTGCTCGGAAGACTGAAAAGACACAAACACTTACTACATACAGACAAACCTCTGGAAGAAAGTGGCAAGTAGACTAGGCTTAAACTTTGGAAGAGAAGTCACCCTTTGACGATGACGACCTCTGTGGCCTAATGGTCAACACACTAGTCTGTCAATCCGGAGGTTCTGGGTTCGATCCCTAGCCAAAGCAAGTTGGGAAATGGCTTTTTTCAAATTGTCCTGGGTCTTGGGGGTTTATATATATAAATATATATATTTTTTAACTAGCTGTGCCCGCGACTTCGTTCGCGTGGTTGTCGGAATGTAATGTTATATAGCCTAAAGCCTTCCTCTATAATTGGCCAACCCAACAAAAAAAGAATTTTTCAAATCGGACCATTAGTTCCTGAGATTAGCGCGTTCAAACAAACAAACAAACAAACAAACATACAAACTCTTCCGCTTTATAATATTAGTATAGATATGTAGGGACAAATCACACTGCTTCAGCTAGCCCCAAAGTAAGTTTTAAACTTGTGTCATGGGATACTAACTCAACGATACTATATCATTTTCCAGCTTGACCTGACCGGGGATTGAACCCGAGACCTCCGTAGGGACAGCTTGGCATGATGGCTACAGAGGTCATCAGTACTGAAATATCTATATGCTAACTATTTTAATACTAGAAGTTCGCCGCGAACTTGCGATTTTTTATTAATATTTCATTAACTACTTAACCGATTTTGATGCCCAACGAACTTGAAAATTCTATTGATATTTCCTACATGCCTACCAAATTTTATCAAAATCCGACCATCGGTTCGGCAGTTATCGCGGAACAAACATACATCCAAACAATGTGTTTTCGCCCCAACTTGAGTTATAGCCCTCGCTCGCTCGCTTCACTAGCTCGGTCAAATATATCTTGTAACTACTAAAATATCTGTTCTAATTTAATCTTATTTATTGCCTTCACTGAATGTGCCATAGAGAGACTGTCTGTAATTTCATCCATGTGGTTCTGGGTTAGAATAGGACCACTCTATCTCTTCCTGTAGATGTAGTAAGATGCGACTAAAGGACTAAGCACAAACATATCGTGCTACAATTGCATTTCCAAGGAGGGTTAACGTCAGACGGCGGCCGGTGTAAAATTTTTCGCACAAATACATTCCCAAGGAGGGTTGACGTCAGGCATGTGACCGGTCGTAAAACTATAGCCAATTCTTTATTCCGGCTATTTATTCTCCAACGCAAACGCAAGTCTTTGGCATCCTTGGGTGACCACTGACATGCATGTAATATTTGGAGAAGAAAAAGCGGGGAGCGCACCCCGGGCTCCGAAGCAGCACAGCTGAGGATGCGACCGGAAACATGCTTAGACGAAGAATAAAAAGAAGACTGTGTTGGTAATATTTGTTAATTTCTTTTCCAGATGTTTCACATGGAAACAAAATCAAAGCATGGATAAAAAATAATGAAACATGGATGCAGCAGACAATTTGCAAGTTTTCAAAGTCCAGCGCAGCTGAGGAACCTCTATGTGAATGTTTTGATGAGTTAATATCCCGTACACAAGGAAGGAGGATTTTATAAAGATCTATTTTTGAAGACCACCTTTGTTTGAAGTGCCTTCTTTACAAACTAATTAATATAGGTTCGCTCCTGTGCCCAAAGCCTTGAGTTTGTTCAATTCTCTTAGTCAGGAGTGTGTTTACATTGACGTGCTTGACTGTTAGCTGGGGAAATTCACAAATGAGGCATTTATACATATACCTTCTTTGTTATATAGTCTACAGCTATGTTTTATTAGGGAATATCTGTAAAAACGAGCTGTATTGGGAATAAATAAATAAAAATAAAAAAAATCTCACCATGATTAAACATAGGAGTGTTTCCAAGAAAATTAAAATACATACAAACATCTCAAACACAAAGAATCTGCAGGCCCATGAATTACTAGATTTATAGTTGTGTAGTTGAGGGGAGATGTGTCATGAAAACATACTGGTAGTTACTTTGTCCTGTGGTTTCACATACATTAGAACATGGAGCATACATATTAGAAGAATTTGAGATGATTTGCCTCTACTAGACTGTTTTTCAGATAAATAGATTGTAGACACTATGGGCTATCTCTCTATAGTTCTGACTCCAAAGTTATTACGGAATTTACTGTATCTATTTCCTAGCTATGTGTATGTATTCAGAGAGTGTACGGGTGCCTAAGCTATGTGATTCAGAAGGTAAAGTTCAACACTCAGTAAATAAGTTCTGGTATATTTCTCACAAGTCCACACAATTTACAGTTTTTGGTATATGCACAAACAAACGGATCGACACGGGAAGCTATCTACGGACACACGCGAGACTCTAAACAAAGATGGCAAACGACTGGCGTTCAATGTTAACGCGTCGCGGAACGAAATAATAAACGCTTACTTAGCGTATTGTGTCCCTACAAGACAAATAAATAGAGCTTAGAATGTACCTTTTTATAAAGAGAATCTGACTTAAAACCCCGTCTTGTGTCTCTTTCTCTCTTATCGCCATTTACATATACTCGTATCTATACTAATATTATAAAGCGGAAGAGTTTGTTTGTTTGTTTGTTTAAACGCGCTAATCTCAGGAACTAATGGTCCGATTTGAAAAATTCTTTTTTTGTTGGGTAGTCCATTTATAGAGGAAGGCTTTAGGCTATATAACATTACGTTCAGACAACCACGCAAACGAAGTCGCGGGCACAGCTAGTCTTATATAGTATCGTTGAGTTAGTATCCCATAACACAAGTTTAAAAAACTTACTTTGGGGCTAGCTTAATCAGTGTGATTTGGCCCTATATTATTTATTTACTGTTGCAAAAACGAGACTTCGCCAAACGACAAAAGTAAAAATGTAAACTGTTTGCTGTATAATACGACAAAATTTTAATTACATAGACTTCTATTTATGTCTTTTGTATTTAGTAAATCATACACGACCTGGCGTATCGCGTACAAAAAATGTGACCACTATGTTTCAGAACAGGTTATGCTTTTGAGATGTCGTCGCATAATCTATTTGCCTCCAATAGCTCTACTATGACAGCTAACCAGTAGCAGCGGCAATGCATCTGAAGATTTGAGGACGATGTTGTGCAAATGTCCCCGTGTGGTTCCGGGTTAGAATAGGACCACTCCATCTCTTCCTGTGGATGTCTTGAGGCGACTAAAGGATTAAGCACAAACATCTCGTGCTACAATTGCATTCCCAAGGAGGGTTACGACAGGCAGGCGGCTGGTCGTAAAACTATAGCCAAATTATTTAAACTCTTCCGGCTATTTCTTCTCCAACGCAAGGTCTTCAAGGTCAAGGGAAAGCGCACCCCGGGCTCCGAAGCAGCACATTTGAGGATGTAACCGGGAACGCCCTTTGATGAAGAAGTTGTCCTTTGGTTGCTTGATATATGTCATGCTGTGTGAGCGAGGGCGATGCAGTGTACGTGGCCAGTTACAGTCGGGGCTGAGTGAGCACGGAGTGTGACAGCACTGACAGCTGCCATGTAGACTGCGTTGCTTGCGAGCTCGTGCAGCAGATTGAGATTCTCTTGTTTGTATGTCTTCAACCTGTGTGGGTTGAGCAAAGGATTTGTAATTAACTTACAAAAATAACTTTATGCGAGGTTTATTGTTGTTTGAAATATTTTATATGCTATCATGCCTGTTATGCGAAAATAACTAGAAAAAAATGTCGTGTAAATATACAATTGTTTGAATATTTAGTTTTACTGGTATTGAAGTCGGTTTTTTGTTTTGAAAAAATGTTATGCTATAAATATATGGGGTCGGCGCAAAATGTCTTTTCTTCCCAATTTACTACCGTTTTAGTTAAAACGGTTTAAACGGTAAAGATTAGTTAATCTTGCTGCAAAAATAGTAAGAAACCTATATTTAAATCGAAACTACTAGTCTCAATCTATCGCAGGTTGACTGGAAGAGATCCCTACATGGGATAAGTCCGCCTTTGTATATTTGCTCCTTCGTATTATGTTGTCTTTTATACCTTAAATTTGGTACAATAAAGTTATTACAAACAAACAAACTAGTTGGGAAATGGCCTTTTTCAAATTGTCTTGAGTCTTGGGTGTTTATCTTTATATGTGTTTATTATAAAATATAGTATCGTTGAGTTAGTATCCACAGCTTAGGCTTAGGTCAGAATCTTAGGAATCGATCATTGGATCGTTGTGGTTTTGCTTTTTAACCGATTTCAAAAAAGGAGGAGGTTATCAATTTGACTGTATGTTTTCTTTTTATGTATGTTTGTTACGCGATATCTTCGCCAATTGTGAACTGATTTTGATGATTCTTTTTTTATTTGAAAGCCTTTACTACCAAGTTAGTCCCATTTTAATTTGGTGAAGATATGATGAAGAACTTTGGAGATATGGAAGAAACTAATAAAAAAAGTTGAAATCGGTTGTTTTTTTTTGTTAAAAATTTAATTATTGAGAATATGGGCTGTCTCCTACTTGAACTCGCGCTCGTTTGCTGTCAGAGTGTTGCTGTGTGATGGAAAGTCGGCGTTTAGGCTGTTTCATATATCGTATGCTCCTCACTGACGATTCTAATCTTGTTTGCCAAATTTAAAATTGTTTTAAGAATACCTGGTTTCCAAATTTGGAATGGTTTGAAATTAGGGTTAAAATTATTTTTCGTAAATGGGTGAACCAATTCAAGAAATATCTAAGTCCAAAAAGTCACTTTTGACTTATTTTTTAATGTTTTGAATCTGCTGAAATTTAGGTCAAAAATATGAAAAAATTACACGCAATAGTAATAATCAAACAGCTTTATTTGGTACAAAAAACAAAACTCAAAAGTAACAAAAAAACTGAGTGATAACTATGGACTTAAGGTTTTGGCAAAGTGTGTAGTACTTTAAAAATATCCTTAGGGCCATTATCTTCAACTAAACTTGTCTCTGATATACTTTTTTTTTCTTTAGCCTATATCGGTGTCCCACTGCTGGGCAAAGGCCTCCCCTTTGTCCTTTCACTCATCTCTATTCAGAGCTACAGCCTGCCAGTCTGACATATATGTATCTAAGTCATCCCGCCGGTGGCGTAACTATACCATCTGGGGCCCGTGGCAAATTCTTTTGATGGGGCCTTATCAGTAACAATCGTCACAATGTACGCAGTTTAATTTTAATAAACTTCGAGATTTTCAGCGCACTCAATTACACGTTGTATATGTCCCACTAGTGGCCATAAACCTCTCTCAATGCGTATTGGAGACTTCACATTAATTCATTGAACATAATATCTCAATGCATTCATCATCTATTCGCTAGCTATTCGGTGAAGGAACAACAGCCTAAGGAAACCGGCATACATTTACAATGAAATAAAAATAACAATTTAATTTCAATAAGATATTAAGAAAAATCTTTTTTTCGAGCTTCCTATTCCGCAAGTGTCTATAACATCATCAAAGATTAAAGATCGGGCCATAGAATTTTCAATAGACCTAATAGCCAAGTTACATAACCTGTCTTGTCTCGTAGAGTTTCTTAAATAGGTTTTTATCAATTTTAGTTTTGAAAGTGATCGTTCAGCGCTAGCTGTAGTCACAGGAATTGTAAGAAATAACATTAATGCAGTGCATACTTCAAGAAAGCTGCAGGACATAAAATGTTATAATGTAATATTATATTAATAATAATAAATCAGCAAGGTCTCTAATACACGAAGATTTTTCTATTTCGTTTTTGAAAGTGGATCGAAAACTGAGTCTTTTTTATCAAGACTGCGTGGACCGAGCTTTGCGATCCGGTGCCGAGTCTTGCTGGAAGGACCATTCTTGGTTATTGAACATGGTGTTGTTAAGGGGCTTAACTACCTTCTCAAGAATGGTATCTTGATACACTTGTGCCGATGTTTTGATACCTATTTCACAAAAGTATGGCTCAGTCACTCCTTCATAGCTAACATCCCACCAAACCATCACTGAAGTCGGATAATGCCCACGTTGCACTCTGTCGACTAATTGGGAAGCTTTCATAGAGCTTTGAGCATAAATACGGTCATTTTGTTTGTTAAAATGTTGCTCAATTGTAAAAAAAATCTTATCCATAAACAAAATTTTATCAAAATGATCAGCTCGACGTAGAATTCCATTTCGGTTTTTATTTATTGTAACAGTTGCACTACAATTTCCGCGATACGCACATCTCCATCGTGAAGAGCCACCTTTATTGATATAATGATTCGGTTGAATCTGTACCCATCAAAACCTCAATTCAACTTCTTACTATGTAATCTAGTCTCCAACATCATAGAACACCATTATAGAATGATAGAAAGTTCGATACAAGTGGATATGTACAGAAAAGTTTGTTAACGCGACATAATCTCAATGGCGTCGCGGTATCTCTTGGCCTTCATTTGATTCACGTCAATTCTCCATCTTGCCGGAAGGCGGACGTCGAAATAAGTACATGGGCACCAAGCTGAAGATCTGATTTAGTTTGCAGTCCAAAATTATAAACGATGTCTCCGATATCTCTGGATGTAAACAGCTTACTCTCGGAACGCTGTGACGAATTCCGAACTAAAATCTACAATATTACGTCTTGCGCCGCGGCATTGATTGTTCCATTCTGCTTTGCGGGTTAAGTTATTTAACGCTGTTTTACAAAATCGAGCTGTAATGCCAAACAACTAGAGGTTTAGTGAATTAGCGGATTATACCATACATTACATTCAACTGCGACATATCTATTCTTATTTTGACTGTAACAGTTATCGCAGTAAAGATCTAACTTATGTTGACTTGGTGACTTGTCAGTTGCGTAGCGTGGTCTTTCGCCGCCCGGGGCCGACTGTAAATTTGCCGCCCACACACCACCGTACTGGGCTCATTTGGCGCCAGTTTATATGCCGCCTTTAGCCAGCCGCCCCATTGTGACCTTTAATTGAATTAGGAGTCTTTAAATTTGCCGCCCCATTGTGACGCCTTGCCGCCGCCCCCTGGTCTATGCCGCCCGCGGCCATGGCCCCCCCGCCTCCCACCTCGCTATGCCACTGTGACTTGTAATATAGTATTCCAAAGAAGTAAGAATTCCGTTGGGTCCTTTGTGTCTTCAATTTTCCGTAAATAGAAACATTGTTTCTGTGTTTTGTCTTAAATTGTGTACTCCAAAATTGTGCAACCACTACGTCGTTAATAGTAGGGGAGGGTTGGGTAATACCGCGCCCTTAAGGTTGTATGCCATAAAATTGTATAGGTGCGAATCAGATCAACCTAATCTAGGTTTTAATTAAGAGAATTTACCTGGCATCCAACTTTAAATACAATTTTAAAGTTTTACAGCACCTATGTAAAAATATGTGTAGAAAAAAAACTTTGATAGCGTAGCATTATCATACCGTGTTTGATATTACCGTGTCCCGGTTTGAAAATACCGCGCATTGTTAATAAAAGGCGATATACAGGTCAATCAACATTTATTTAGTTATAGAAAACAAATTAAATTAACAACAATTGTTCCTAATTATTTTCCTTGACAGAAATCGCAAATATAATTTTCAGTAGTATCTTTACCACTGCACTCCTGATGAATCCAGGTGGAACAACTGCAGCATCGAAACCAGACTTCTTTGTCACGGCCAAACTCTCCACATATCGGAGATTTGTCATTCATAGAAACTGTATTGTCATTTTCTTTGTCTGTATCCATGTCATCGTCATCGTCGTCATTGCATATTTGTGCTAGGGGAATGTCATCGTCATCGCTGCTGTCATCACTGCTAGAAATGAATACTCTTCTCTTCACGGATGTTCCCTTTGCTAAAACTTTACAATACAATACCCTTTATTGCACAAAAGTAAAAAACAGAACATAAAAAGGCGACGTGGGTTCACAATTTGCAATACTGTGCGTGTTTTTGAAAAATCACTGTTATTAAACTACTACAGTTTATTCCTCAAAAAATTTACATAAAAATCTTAAGGATTTTCTACAGACACCCACAATAGCAAAAACACGGTTGAGCATTTTTGGCTCGATAGAAAAAAATCGCAAACATACCTCTAAATATGCCTAAATTTGCCTTTATAATACGTATTACTATTTTATACAATCACCTTTTTAAACGAAAATTATACCAAAATATGTATTATCTAAATATCTATCCGTTTTAGCTACAGTAAAAATTATAAATATAACACAAAAATAATAATAAATAAAACACAGTGAAATATTCGTTAGAAAGAATATAAAGTTACAGTGGATACCATCCCATGTAGGAATCCATGGCAATGAGGTGGCAGACTCTTTGGCAAGGGAAGCAGTAAATGGGGGAGAGGAGGTTTTGTGCCCTCCCTATGCCTCTGAACATGTATCTACAATGAGAAAATACTGTATGGATGTTTGGAAAAAACGTTTTGATAAATGTTCAGAGTCAAAAGGTATCTGGTACAAGACCATTCAAACTTCACCGAATCCAGTTCCCTGGTTTGATTATTCTAGACTTCCGAGAGAATATCTTGTGTGTGCATTTAGGGTGAGGGCTGGTCATATTCCGTTGAACAAATTTCTACTCTTAATGAGAGTGACCCGCTCAGACTTATGCAATTATTGTGATAAGACGGAGGACTTACTACATGTCTTGATGGAATGTGACCGGTTTACCGCCCTACGTGACCGATTTTTGGCGGGACTATCGATGTGCAACGGTGAGCTTAACATTATGTTAAGCGACCCACTATCACATATGGCAAAAGCCATATACCTTTTCATAAGAGCTGTGATGTTGCATAGAAACTAGAAATTATCTAATCGAATCCCCCATGAGGCTGGCATAGTCACACCAAGTGAACTGAAGCCTCGGAAAAAAAAATAGATAAAAAAAAAAAAAAAAAATATTCGTTGAGAGCGAAGGAAGGGTCGGAGCTCGACGATATTTCGCAGTGTTTTATTTATATTTTTTTTTGTATTATATTTATAATTTTTTCTGTAGCCAAAACGGATAGATATTTAGATATACATTTTTTGGTATAATTTTCGTTTAAAAAAGTGATTGTATAAAATAGTAATACGTATTATAAAGGCAAATTTAGGCAAATTTAAAGGTATGTTTTTAATTTTTTCCTTTGAGCCAAAAATGCTCAATCTTGTTTTGACTATTGTGGGTGGGTGTCTGTAGAAAATCCTTAAGATGTTTATGTAAATTTATTGAGGAATAAACTGTAGTTGTTTAATAACAGTGATTTTTCAAAAACAGGCACAGTTTTGCAAATTGTGAACCCACGTCACCTTAAAAACTAGGAAATGCGCAAAAGGCGGCCTTATCGCTAACTTTACTTTTTAACTTTCCCTTTTTCTTGCTTTTCTTTTCCTTTTGCTTTACTTTTACTTGATTTCCTTTACCTTTCTTTTCTTCTTCTTGCAATCTTCTCTTTCGCTCCTTGTCTTCTGAATGTGCTTTTAGTGGTGTAGCGGTCAAAATTTGATTGTTGTTTTTTTGAACGTCTTGATTTTTTGAATTTTTTGAGGCAGTGGACTTAACTCTTGCAAAATACTGGTGCGGGAAGAACTAGCAATAGGTTCTGTTTCTCTGTTGTTACTCTCGGTTACTCTGTCGTTATTGGCGGACTTTTCAATTTGAGTGAAATGGGTCTGAAATGAAGTCGTCACCGAACACGTTGGGGTTTATGGGGTGAATGCCAGTCACTTCGAAACCTTTGACTGCTTTGTTCATCGAAGCTACTCTTAAGTAGGCTTTATTGAAAATGGAAGCCAAATTTTCTTGAGAAACTTTTTCATATCATACGGATGGTTTTTTATATATAAGTCACACTCCCGGTAATAAGCTGTCTTCAGTGGACCATAGAAAGTAACATCAAGCAGCTGCATCCTATGGGAAGTGTGCGGAGGCAAAGATAGCATATAGATTCCATGTTCGCGACAATATTGATAAGCAGCCAGTGACGATTGGCATGATTGTCAAGAATTAGTAGAGTAGGGTTTTCATTTGTTGCATTAATATGTTTGGCAAAATGACGAAGCCCTTTCTCAAAAAGTTCTTCGTTGATCCACCCTGATTTTGAACACTCATAGACTGCTCTAATAGGCCCTCCAATCTTAAGACTGGGCTTGATTCTTTGGCGTGGATATATAAACATGGGTGGGACGTATGAGCATCCTGATGCATTCATAGCACACATAACTGTAATGTTTTGCCCACGATCTCCGCTTGTTATTTTACCAACTTCCTTAACTCCCTTCGGCGCATATATTTTTCCAGGCTTTTGTACCGTTGTGACACCTGTTTCGTCAATATTAAAGATTATTTTTGCTGGATGCTTATCCAGCAAAAAAAATCTTTAATGCATTCAGAATTCAGAAACATGCTTATGTTTCTCTGGCAATTCTTCTAAAATAATGCGATTTCCGTTTTATTAAAGCCCAACACCCTATTCATGCTTGTTGGCTCCGGGAGCCGTAAAGAGATCCCAGGATTTCTTTTTAAGAAAGCATATATATTTTGTAAATAAAAATTTTGTAAAATTGATAAATTTGTTATGTTTACTTTGTATCTTTTTTACAAATTTTATCTTAAGGGAGGTGGGGGCAAAACCGCCCCAATAATAATCAGTCGATTAAAATATAAAGAAATTTACCCTAGATCACTAATCTTGTTTTCTAAACTTCTTCATTAACTTAATAAAACTTCAATAATTTTGTGCGATTTGCACAGGGATTTTATTGGATGGACTGTATGATAGGAAAAATAAAATAATGTTACAATGAAAGGTATTCGTTCTCCTTCTATAGCAAAGATAAGTAAGAGATTCTCCACTAACCTGCAAGCTATCACTCACGACGAATCCTCTCTGCTTGGGCGCACGGCGCTGGGCTTCGTCAACTCAAAGACTGTTGATGTAGGGTTCTTAGCAGCAAAACGTTCACTACCAGGATTATTGAATTATCATCACGACGGGTGGCAACGTCCAACCCTTATGCGGTCCCGATGACAAGTGGCTGTCATCCTTACTTAAATTCATACATGAAGAATCGCCTGGTCAATTAGTGCAGCAATGTTGTGGTTACTTACATTACTATACAAAGATCTTACAAACCCCTCACCGAAATCATTGTGATGATTTCCAATCTAAAAATTATCAAGTGAAAGGCATTAATGAAACTTTAAACTTGCGAAGTTTTACTGTAACTAAGTATATCTAGAGAAAATTAATACTAGGAACTAAAATCTATGGAAAGAAAAGTGTATGAGTATAACTAATTTGGATAAGGCAAGGGACAAATTGACAGGTCTTTTGAATAGACCGTTCTGTGTGCGTACAGTCACGACACGTACAATGTTGTCAACTCCAGGGTGTACCTCTTCTATTCTACCTCGAGGCCATTGTAATGGCCGAGTGAGATTGGATTTTAATACTACCAAGTCTCCTACTTTTACATTAGGAGGTGATGTAAACCACTTTTCTCTCTGCTGAAGGGTGTGAAGATAGTCATTTGACCACCTCTTCCAGAAAGCCTGTGAAACTTTCTGAATTGATTGCCAACGTGACAATCTATTCATAGGCACATCAGAAACATCATGCTCCGGAACGGCGAGCAAGTTTTGTCCTATTAGAAAATGTCCGGCGGTCAATACGTCAAATTCGTTCGGATTATCTGACAACGAATATAGAGGGCGCGAGTTCTTTATTGCCTCTATTTTGCAAAAAATTGTTGTTACTTCCTCATACGTAAGGATACGATCTCCTACAGTACGATACAAATGATGTTTGGCTGATTTTATGCCAGCTTCCCAGAGACCTCCCATGGAAGCCGCATTAGCTGGATTATTGCGCCATTCTACCGAACGCGATGACAACATGTCCAATATTTTGTCATTATTGTCTCGATTAGAGAAGAATTTACCTACTTCCTTTAAATGTTTCGCGGCTGATATGAAATTCGTGCCACAATCCGAATATAATGTTCTACAAAGACCGCGTCGGGTTGTTGTTCTACAAATCGATCAAAGGCTGCTAAAAAGCAGTCACACGACAAGTCAGCTAATATCTCTAAATGAACTGCCTTTGTTGAAAAGCAGATAAATAAGCAAAGATACGCCTTATATGTTTTAGCATTGCGACGAATGCTTTATTTTACGGTGAAAGGACCGCCTATGTCGCAACCGACATTATTATAAACTTTATCAGGTTTTATTCTCTGTGCGGGCAATGAAGCCATGACCGGCTGCACTACAGGCAGACGAATTTTGAAGCATTGAAGACATTTTGATAAAACAGAACGAATAATGCTACGAGCATTTATTATCCAATAATTTCTACATAATATTCCTTGTAAAGTGCGCGGACCAACGTGTAAATAAATTTTGTGATAAATTCAATTAAAATTTTAGTCACGTGACTTTTTTTCGGCAGCAATACAGGATGTTTTGTGTTGTAAGGTAGGTCGGATTGTAAAATTCGACCCCCCACCCTGAGGAAATTGTGTGAATCGATAAAAGGTGAAAGTTTACGTAAAGAGGCTGCGTAGCCCTTTTTATTTAAAGTATTAATTTCAGAGCTAAAATGATTAGACTGAATGACACAAATAATAGCATCATGACTTTGTTTCAATTCAGGAGTACAAAGCGGACCTACAGTATGTTCTGATTTTTTCAAGTTTAAATTGTTTATGAAACGACAACACCAGCCGATAATACGTTGCAATTTATTAAAAGATGAAAACGTTTCAAATGTATGCTCAATGTCATTTATAAAATGGCTTCTTTTATCATCACAGGAATTAAAACAAAATGTGTCCGAATTAGACTTTAGTTCCGGTACCTTACTTTCGTCTTTTACGTAAAATGAAGATTTCGGCCAATTTTTTAGATCATCCTGTAGCCATGACGGACCTGTGAATCATGTGATCCACTCTAAAGATGAGTCAACAAATTGACTTGGTAAGGTACCACGCGAGCAGACATCTGCTGCATTGTTTTCACTGTTTACGTGATACCAACAGTTTGGTACAATCACGTCTATAATTTGTGAAACCCTATTTGAAACAAAGGTTTTTAGTTTGTACGGAGGCGTACATAACCATGACAATACGACACTTGAATCGCTAAGTGCATATATCGTGCACTGAAAATCTTTTAAGTTTAGTACGACAAAACTTATAAGTTTAGACAACAGCACGGCTGCCATTAATTCCAGACGAGGAATTGACAGAACTGGTTTCAAAGGTGCGACCTTAGATTTGCTCATTAACAATCTGATTTTTACGTTTCCATTTCTGCGACCTTAGATTTGCTCATTAACAATCTGATTTTTACGTTTCCATTTCTGTCAATGCTACGCATATAAATGCATGCTGCATAGCCACGTGATGACGCATCGCATAATCCTACCAGCTGTACACTGTGGAAATTATGAATTAACAGGTGCCTTTCGATTCGCATGTTTGCTAACAAGGGTAACTCGTTATTGAATTTATCCCAATTGTTTTGCAATTCGATAGGTAATTCGTCCCAGCCTAAGCTAAGTTTCCAAATATCTTGCATAATGCATTTTGTGACAAAACTGCAAGGACTTATTAAACTTACGGGATCGTAGATACTAGCTAATAATTTTAGAACTGAGAGTTTTGTTGACAGAGTGTCTTTGTAATTATAATTAAAGGAAAAACAGTCGCACGAGGGTAACCATGTTAAACCCAAAACTTTTAAGGATGACAATAACGTATTGTTTTGAAAATCTATTTTTGATGCTTGATCTTCTTTCATTCTAGAAAGTAATTCAGGTTTGTTACTTGACCATTTCTTCAGTTCAAATCCGCCACTTTTAAGCAGTGTTGTCAACTGATCTTGTAACGTACAAGCAGCAGCGACTTCCTGACAGGACCACAACGCGTCGTCTACATAAAATCCTTGTTTAATTATTTCTGAGGCCGCGACGTGTGCGTTATCACGCGCCAGCTGATGAAGTGTGCGGATTGCAACGAACGATGCGCTTCGCAAGCCGTATGTATTTGTTTTCAACTCGTAAACACGGACTGATTCGGTAGGGCTGTCACGTCAAAGAATATGTTGATATTTACGATCAGCGGTATTTATGAACTGCACGATACATTTTTGATACGTCGCACATAGGGGTATTTTGCTGATCTAGCCGGTCAAAATTATTTATTCAGTTTTTTTACTCCAAGGAGTTGCCCTGGTTAACTATAAGCCATAATTATTTGTTTTTTATAAATAATGACTGAAAATATTGGGAAAAACATGTAATAAATATATATTTTAGTAATTTATAACTTCGATATTTATTATTTCCTTAAACAAAATGTTACAAAATTTATATAACTATGATGATGATGAGTTTCATTGTTCTTCATCATCCTCATCACTTTCAGTGCCTCCAGAAACCTCCTCCAAATCAGAATCTGAGTCTTTTCAGATTCAGGTACAGCAGGAATCATCAAAGCAATTGCTTCTTTCGTGAATGGCAGCGTTCTTTTTTTGGGTCTTGGTCTCATTCCAGTAATCAGTGGGTCGAAACTGAGTAATAATCTATTTATTATATTAGTGTTACACTTGATCCGTGAAATTTTTCTCGCGAAATTCTGCCTGTAAAGCCGGAAATGTTTATTCCGTGCCTCAGCGGCTTCTTCCGAAAGCAACCCAATTGGTAACAATGCCTTGTCTATGACAGTAGCACCATGCACCAGGATCTTATGCATGGTAGGTGTCATAGGATGCCACGGATACAAACTTATATAAAGTTTTGCAGTGTCTATGCAATAATCTGCAAACTTGTCCAAGTGAACTTTGTGACCACTTGATATAACTTCAAGGATAACTTTGAGCCGGTAAATTATATTATAATCAACTCCAGTTATTTCCGCAGTTAATTTAGGATTCGAAAAAAATCTTCTGCTTGTATTACCGTCATTAGTATTTCCAAACCCAGCTTTCGGTACGTCCACGATTAGACCAGTTTCACGTCTAAATGTCTCTTGAATTATTTTTTCCTCTCCTTAACAATAGCTTTGTCAACGTCAGATCGTAACTGCCACTTTTTTACAGTGAGTTTGTATGAGAGGTGCAATATGCTCTCAAACAGATGAATTCTAGCGTGCAAAATTGATAATCCGAATGCAAGTGCGTCTGCATCAACATCTCTTTTGATTGTTAAATCGTTGAATTCTTTCGATGTTGCTCCACAAATCTAGCACCTCTTTGTTGACGTGGTCTGTGTGGCGGAATTACATACTTTTGCGTCTACCATTGTAAGCATCATAGTATGTTTTACAGAATATGACTTTTCCTCCAGTAAAAATGTTGTTTTTTGTAGGGCATTAATGGCGTTTTCCACATACTCAATTTCTTCTTGAGTTATATCCACAGTTTCTTTGACGAATCTGATTCTAATAGGACGACAATATCGCGTTGAGGATGGAGTTGGATTTTGCCATACTGTTTTGGTACCACATACCAAACGAAGTGGTACAAAGCTAGTTTGAAAAATGTTACTATCAGTGGCGTCGTTCTATCTTTTGTTTGAATTGTGCCTGCTGTGATCCATCACAGCCCCACTTGCAAAACAGCTCTAATGAATCAGATTCATCTGGTCTTATATCACGTAAAACATCCTTCAAATAAGTCAGTAATCTTGTTGCCATACCGGTTTAATAGATCTTGAAGATTTACTTGTGCGCATGTTTCAGTCACTTCGTATGACTCTATGGGCGGATAGCAGTCACTTTTTGATTTTTGTAGGATGCTGTAACTAGGATACAACTTTTTACTGGCACTTCTTATTATTTCATATTGTCGCCGAGTGAGGTCAGCTTCTACGAAAACAGAAAGTGCCGATAAAGATGTTAGCTGTTTTTCTTTGTCATCTTGTACTCTTTTTTATGCTTTTTTCAACCTTGTAGCTCTCGTTGGGGCATTCATAATTTGCTTAAGTATATTTGAAGCATCTTTTTTTCCAGATGTTTGTAATTTTGTTAGTGCAGCATGTACGATCAAATCACTATATGCTGTAATACGTAAGGTTTCAGTCCTCCTTCTCTTACTTCTTTTGCTCAGCTCTTTAAATGGTTTTGATGGTCGACCTGAACCTTTAGACTACGCTCTTGGTATTTCAAATGTATTTTTTAGCCATTCGTCATTATTATGAAGAAATCTAGCTTCGGTTTTATCAGCTTTTTTCCACCTTTGTTTAAATTCCGACTTAATATGCGAAAGTTTGTGCTTCAACGCCTTTAATTCATCTTTGAAATAGTTATCGCTGGACAAAATCCAATTTTCTAGGTAATTTAATTTTTCTTCAAAATTAGGCAAATTTTGCTCTTTCATTTTATCAAAAAAATATTTACGGGTCATAACTCTAACACCTGAGTGATCAGGTGCCCCTAAAACCAAATAAATACCAAGTTAACATAGTGAAAATTCCAAATAAGGACAAAATCCAATTTTCTAGGTAATTTAATTTTTCTTCAAAATTAGGCAAATTTTGCTCTTTCATTTTATCAAAAAAATATTTACGGGTCATAACTCTAACACCTGAGTGATCAGGTGCCCCTAAAACCAAATAAATACCAAGTTAACATAGTGAAAATTCCAAATAATTTTTCTATATATTTTTTACTGTCTTGGTCTGTCATCTCTGGCAAAAAAGGGGGCGGGTATGGACGGCTAATTAGGCCATAATATATTTACATAAACTATAGCCTGTCGTTATCAATTAACACAATAACCGGGAAGAAACCGGAAAAACAACTAAAACCTTTTTAAACTTAAAATTGGGTAGGAAATTTTAAAAATTTTGAACTATATTTTTAAACGTTAAATAACAATACACTATCAGAAAAAAGTACAGCATTATATTTTAACAATATGCGTTCTTACCTCCTTGATCCATATCCAGAACAATATTTTAAAAGAAGTCGGTAGCCACGAAAATATTTAACTTTTTGTCAGATACTGTCACACTTAGGAAACGCGTAAGATACGTGCAGTTGGAGCGATGACTAACTTCCGACTAAACAAGCGCGCGGGGGGCATCCGATAAGAGACCGGGATGGGTTGTCTATTGTTCTCTAGTCATTCGAGAACAATAAGAACCAGTTTCCTTTTACCTGCGACAACGTTTTATAAATTGATTTTGACCGGCTAGATCAGCAAAATACCCCTATGGCTTCACGTGAACCACTCGCGGGCAGCGCGCTTGAATGCGCAAGGCAAGCGTGCGAGCAGCATGTTTTTCACCGAGTGGTCCACCCGTCGCCGTCCGCACGTGGAGGGCATGCGACTGAGGCGATGCTACGGCACAGCTCTATGGGGTAGCGGAAGCGACTGGGACAGAGCTTTTGCCCTGCAGAAAAGACTAGTAAGAATAATAGCCAACATAAAACAAAGGAATAGTTGCAAACCATACTTTAAAAAAAGCAAAATTCTTACTTTACCATGCATTTATATTTTAGAATTGTGTAAATTCGTCCGTAAACATCCACACTTTTTACAAGAAGAAAGGACATAGTCACTAAATATACACTCCGCCATCAAACTAGGTTGCAGCTACCTTCTTCACGCCTTGAACTTCACTCGTCTAGTCCTCTAGCTATGTCCATAAAACTATATAATAAACTACCGAAAGCCATACCAGACATAGAAAACTATAAAACATTTTTGAAACATCTTAAAGAATTTTTGAATAACAAATGTTATTATTCTGTAAATGAATATTAAGAAGACAAAGAAAAATTTATTTTAAAATTGTAGATACTATTAATCAATGAATAAATGAAAAATGAAATCTATATCAATATCTAGAATTAATTTATATTTTATAATAATATAATTTAATAATTACCTTTGAATTTACTAAAATCTATGTAAAATTAATGAATAAAGAATAAAAACAAATAAATATTACATATACAAAAATGCATGTATATAGTTGCCACATTAAATTGACCCTTCATAATTAAAATAGCCCTTCTCCCTTGCAGCGCCCATCAGGGCCCTTAATTGATCCTAATTTTGTAAAACACCTGTATTGTACATTAAGGAAGCAATAAATATTAGTATTGAGTATTGAGATGCGGTGATGCTACGGAGTTGATGTAGTGAGCGCATACCCATACAAGTTCATATAAAGAATACTGACCGCACGAGGCGAGGCGGTGCGGAGTTGGTGTCGGGTGGCTCTAATGTATATTATATGACCTTTATAGTGATAAAAGAAGAAACAAAAAATTATACTCTAAATTGACCAATGTCATGTTCTAGACAGTCACAAGATTCGCCATCATGCATGAATTATATTCCTAAAGAATTATAGCTGTAGTAAAATCGGCCCAGCCATGTCCAAATTGTTTGACAAGTAAATTAGCAACATCATTCCTTTTTTTTGACATTTATACCTTGAGGTCTCATATATCTTCAACAGTTTTACTTTTATTTTTTGAAAATTCTTTGGTTTTATGTGTGCTGGTGTCATTTAGGTAAGCTTTAACTTTTATTGTTTTTATCTATTTCGTAAGTTGTAGTTACGTAACGAAATGAAAATATCTTGTCACCATCGGTCAAGTCACTGCAGAGGAAATTATTCCTCACATTTTTAAGGCGCGTGGTATGTCAAAAAGTGCAAATATTTTTCTTTCGTTGCAGTAAAAAAATGGCGAATCAGGCGACACTCCTAAACTCTTTAACGCTTTTTGTTTAGTGGAAATTTGGTCTGATACAATTGCTTTTGGCAGAAGCCCTATGCCAAATAATTTATTAATTATAATTTTAATTAGGAAGGTTAATTTGTTTGCTGCAACATTTCACCAAATGCTAGAACATAGGATCTCTCTTGAATTGTGGCGTGTTTGAAGCCTTGTTCAACATTCTGGAACACATCCTTTTGCAGTCAAGGCAGACAATTACGTTTGCCCCAACCACTTTCTAATTGTTGATGGTGCCGCCATAACGATCCCTTGTCTTCTCATTTGAATATATGTTGGGGGTGACTAATAATAAATTAAAACACAAAGTTCTTTTTCCTTTTTCGTCCATCTTTTTTTTGATTTTGAGCTCCTCAGTTGCATTGTAGCTATGGTTTTAGCTGCCTCACTTGCAAACGGCAGGGATTCCAAAATCATTATTTTCTTATTTTCGTTGCCACCTTTCAAACTAAGGGAGCGTATCTTAGTTTTTTGAATTTTGTTTTTTTTCTGTAGCAGTGCTACAAGTTTTTTTAATCGCTTCACCTCAAGCTGATCTTCTGTATCTTCAAAAAGCCTGCGGCGTTTAGGTACACGTTTCGTTTGTAGTGGTGTATCTATCATAGACGTGGATGGTGAGGGGTCTTCCTGCATTGGCATGTCAATTAATTTTGCTTTTAGAAACCTTTTGTGGCGTTTTTACTTGAATTTTTTCTGGAGACGTGTCAGGGTCAGGACCTAAAAAAATTATTGAATATACAGGTGTTTAACACGTCCCGGGACAGTACGTCGAGAGGCGGGCCGCAAATTCCTATGCAAATTGACACATGAATTTCCCATACAATTTCGCCCCCCGCCTGACGACGTTGTGATATACCTTGATAGTTTTTACATTGTGTGATACGACAGTTCGTTCCTCGACGTGACCGCCTTCGAACGTGGCGTCATATCACGCGTTTTCTGTGGGGTGTTATATGACACTACGTCTGTCGACGTGACCGCCTTCGAACGTGGTGTCATATCACACGTTTTCTGTGGGGTGTTATATGACACTACGTCTGTCGACGTGGCCGCTTTCGAACGTGGTGTCATACCAAACATCCTATGAAATGTGTTATATGACGCTACGTCTGTCGGCGTGACCACCTCTAAACGTAGTGTCGTGTCACACAGTTTTTCTAAGATTTTCTTTGAGTAAGTACTTCATAATTCTTCTAAAATAAAACAAAATTAAACTTTTTAATTATTTTTTTTACGAAATATCAAATATTATGTCCAATCTAGCTCTGATAAGTAACAATTAACGTTTTAATAAAATATTTAAAAGAAAATAATAGTTTTTAATTACTTATTAGTATTACTATGAAAATAGTATAAAAACAATTAGCTCTGATAAGTAACAATTAACATTTTGATCAAGCGATTTCTAAAAGGACTTATCAAATTTTAGTTACTTATTAGTATCTATGAAAACAACTCTCTCACTAAGAAAATGTTATAATCATTATTACAAAATAAGTGAATAATAAACATCAACTTAATCTCTCTTCTTTCACAAACAAAATAGCTTATAAAATAACCTACAACTAAATAATCAAATCACATATGATATGAGATCACAATAATCAGTTTAGGAACATTTTGAGGTATTCATTTTTGGTATACTTAACTTAAGAGTTCGATTTTTAAAAATACTAATATATTCTCAAAAAGATCAGATACATAGCTCTGTTTTAATAATAAATCACAAAATATTTTAGGAATCAGCCTCAAATACAATCATTTAAACATTAGTTGTTAAAATTTTCATAATTTTCATGCCATTCTCTGAAACAAGTTGGACACAGTGCTGGAGAATCAGGACATCCTGGGCACCTGTAACTAGTTTCCTTTCGTAGCTTCTTTTTTGCGCATACTTTGCAAGTCAAGAATGCAAATTTCTTTTTTCCTGTTGGGGGTGCCTCAATTCGGACTGGCCAGTGCCCTGAATTTATGGGAAAAGCAGCTGCTTGGCCAACTTGTCCAGGACCATAACGTCGGGAGTCATTCTTTTTTCTTGTCATCAAGTCTTTTGCCTTAGTGTCTTTCTCTAGCTTCAACATCTCTCTTATAATTTCTTCTCTGTAGGTGACGAATTCATATTTGCTATTTTGCTTCACATACTTCCTGAACAAATAAAAGGAGTTCCAGAGAGCAATGTCCAACAAATGGAACAAAACCTTTTTGTACCATCTTATGGTTTTGCGTGGAGAAGAATAATAGCTTATCATCTGATCACAACGATCAATTCCACACATATGTGCGTTGTATGAGGCGACCTCTATGGGCTTCATAGATCTTTTTCCATGCCGGTTTCGAACTTCAACCATCTCTGGATGTTCCCGCGTAGTGAGGACAAGAACTGGCCTCTTGTCCTTCCATTTGCTCACATAAACTTTCTTCTTCCTCAACCAAAAATGCTCACCCTTTTTAAGTTTTTTTGCGATCAATTCTTTGGGGTTGTCTTTTCTGTTTGTGCGCAATGTGCCATTCGTGTGCGTCTTAAGATCAAGAAGTTTCTGTGATAATGTTACGGAATTATAGAAGTTATCCATATACAGATGGTGTCCTTTCAAGAGATAAGGACGCATGAGCCGTAACACCAGCTTATCGACTTTCTTTCCAGGTTCTCCATCGGCATCAGTCGCATCCTCGCTTCCATGATACATTTTAAGGTTTAACACATAACCGTCATCAGTCGTGAGTACGTAAAACTTAATTCCATACCGGGCTTTCTTAGACTTGATGTATTGTCTAAATTGGAGACGTCCTCGAAAGAGTAACAACGATTCATCCAAAGACAAATCAATTCCTGGGTTTAAGGATTGCCGAAATATTTGTGTAAGAGAATTCGCAAAGTGATCAACTTTATCTTTTCCTTCAGCTCCCGATTCAGCGGCACAGAAACATCGTAATATTTGGTTATAACGGCGACCTGACATGACATGGCTGAATATGGGGTGGTAGTATAAAGGATCGTCATGCGTGAACAATTTTCGTGAAACAGGGATCTGTATGTGACCGTGTAAAAATGAAAGTGCCAAAAACTGTTTCATTTCTTCAATCGTAGTCGGTTTAAAGCTTTTGTTACGACTGTTTCTAGTATGAGGCCGGTTTTTGTTACACAAGTTAGCGCCGTAAGTGTTTGTGCATTCGGCCAAATATTCAATAATATTCTCATTAACTATCTGGCTAAATATTTGCATCGGTGTGGAATTCCCATCTATTTCGAACGTGGGACCCACAAAAGTAGAATCAAAAGAGAACTCGGGGATATCATCAACCACGTCTTCCCATTCATCTACATTTACAGGGGTATCTGGTCGTCTAGGTTCTCGGACTGATGCTGGTGTCTCATTGTTTTGAAACAAATTTTCTGACTGATCACTTACCCTCAAATGATTACTGGCGGTGTCTTGTTGTAGATTACCTGCTTCATTATTATCTGCTGCTTCAGTCTCCTCGCCATCTTCAGCACCAGAATTTTGGGTAGACTGAGCAATCTGAGCATCGCCGCCTTCAACATCGTTCGTATTTTGAGAATTCTGAATATTATTGTCGCCGTCTATTGAAACATCCATATCATCACTACATTCACTTACTTGAGCACTAGGATTGGAATGAGTACCTTGACTATGATCCTCTTGCGAATGCAAAGATTCAGCATTATCACCATCAGCTGCCTGAGAATCCTCTTCATCCGAGTCGCCTTGGGACAAACTCCTTCGCATCCGATTTCTGGTGTCAAAAATACTATCACGGGAGTCAGACTCGTCTTCTGGGGGTTCATAATTTCTGTCGGATCCGTATTCTCCATCCCCGTCGGAAAAAGGATCATGATCTTCAGACTCTGATACTTCTTCTTCGGGCACCGGTGACCGTTTTCTTCGTCTAGAAGACATCTACGAAAAGGTAAGCATAGTAAGTATAACCACTAACACCACAGTAATACAAAGATTGCAGAAATAACATACTGGTACCTACCTACAGATAATAGGTACTGGGTGGCGCAAAAGTACTGGCACTAAAGAAAATACTTTTATTTTTTTTATATGATATTTTCTGTCATTCTGTTGTTGAAAAATGTGTAGTGAACAACTGTAAAATACACTGAAAATAAACATGGACCGTTTTACTCCCCAAGAACGTGGAATAATTGTGAGTGAGGGACGGAGGGACGCTTTTCCAGGCCGAGTTATCTCTCGTTTTGGCGATTTGCCTTGGCCTGCAAGATCACCCGATCTGACCAGTCCAGACTTCTTTCTTTGGGGTTTTTTGAAATCTCGGGTGTATGTGAACAAGCCACAGACTCTCGCAGCTCTAAAAGAAAACATTCGTCAAGAAATAACGAACATATCGCAGGAAGTGTTACGGCAAGTTATGCAAAATGTCATAAATAGGGCTCAAATGTGTATCAACTCTGGAGGTCACCATTTAAAAGACATCATCTTTAAATCCTAATGGTACGAAATTTAATGGCACAAATATACATTTAAAAAAACCTAAATCTAGTTTTCTAATTTAGAAAAAATGTTATAGCTGAACCAAATAGGGTCTTTACTTTTGCGCCACCCGTTATAATCTTTAACACTATAGAAATACAAGGATTTCGACAAGATTTAACAACAATATTTACATTTTATACGTTTGTACTTATTCGTGAACACATTTTATAACAAAACAATTATAAAATACAAGTAATTATGAAATAATACCTACGTTTTGCGATCGTGTGGCGTTGACTCGAGCGACGCGAGGCTCCCGCGCTGTGACACAGTTCCGACTGAAGTTGGGGGATGCGTATACGCGCACCCGGCCCAGGCCGTTGTGTCACAACACGAGGCAAGTTTGCATGTGTGCGTGTAGTTTACTTGTGTGCTCATAAAACTTCACGATATGACACTAGATAGTTCTAAGTTCTTGTAATACGACACTAATACGTCAGCCTACTATATATTCTATGGTCGACGCCCGTTGCTCGACGGGCTGTCATATTTCGAAGCTCAAAATCAGCCGTCGACAGACGTTGTGTCGTAATATATAGGAATTTGCCGCCGCCTCTCGACGTACTGTCCCGGAACGTGTTAAGAAATCAAGGTCTAGCCGCAAATCGTAGGCTCGTAGCACACGACGTAGCGGCAGGCCTCCGTCACTCGCTCAAGGTCGCACTATAAGCACCTACCGTCTAGCCGTACGCTCGAGCATACAAGTGGCAGAGGGGCCGCACGCCCGCCAAAAGAAGAGAATCTTTTTCGTTATAATTTTTACTAGGATTCACTGTTTTGTTTATAAAAAGTAGTCGTATAGAATAGGGTTTGGTACTGTCTCGTACAATCAGATTATTTTGCAGGTGGTTATATGGTTTCTAAAAAAATCACACGCTCTTATCTTACGTCACAACTTTTGAAGTCAACCGTGTGGTTCCTGGTCAGAATAGGATCAGCCATCTCTTCCTGTGGATGTCGTAAAAGGCGACTTAAGGAAAAATAGCTCTTAAAGCTCGTGCTACAATAACATACCCAAGGAGGGTTGACGTCAGGCAGGCGGCCAGTCGTAAAACTATAGCCAAATCGTTTAAATTTTTCCGGCTATTTATTATTTAATTTATTTTTTTATTACTAACATATTACAATTATTGACAACAGAATATTTACATGACATTTCTATAATCCACTGAGGTTTGTAATGAAATGCCTACGAGTTTACATACAAAAATTTAAACACATACATATATCCTTGTACTCAAATAATTTGACAAACGCCTGCCAAACCTACCCTATTTATAACAAACTAGTACTTCTGCTGGTTAAACATATCTATATTTGTGCTGCTGGGTAACCACGACAAAAGTTAAAGGTTAATTTCTCAATATTTTCTAGAAAGTATCTTTTTAATTTAAACTTAATATTTTTTATGGAAAGTTGTTTTTTTATATCATCTGGCATCATTTCTTCTCCAATTTGCTAGATTTTTGGCTTCTTGGGTGACTATTCATATGCATATTATATTTAGAAAATACAAAGCGGGAAGCGCACCAAGGGCTACGAAGCAGCATAGCATAAAATTATAAATCATTAAATAAAACTAAAACATATTTACTTTTAAACTATCGCGTTGCATTATTATTAAATTAATGACTGTGGACGAAGATCACACCGGGAAGGGGGAGGCGTAGGCGTCATCGCTGCTTCAGTCAAGCTGGGACCACGTTCGGTGAAACCCGAATGAAACGTCAGCAAAATAAATAAATAAAAGGTACGTTTCGCGTTAATTCCCGTATGCATTAATTCAATAAAACATATTTGATTGACTAATAAAAAATATGGTTGATTCGCAACATTCGTTTTATTACAATAATGTTCATAGGTACCTGCAACCCCTACAACGCGTCATCGTAAGAATACGCTTATTCTTACGATGACGCGTTGGTACGTGACTCGCATGGCAGGCAACACAGTCTCGACTCTTTGTGCGCGTACTTAAGGTACATTTCATCTCGTTCTGAGCAGCAGGTATTATTATTAAGATTTTGTAGGCGTAGGTATTTTAGCTTTTATATGGGAGTGATGTATCTGTTACGTAGTAACTAAGTCGTCAAGCTATGTCAGATGCCTTTAGGCAGCTTGAAAATCTGACACCAGTGTTGGCCACTTACATACACGAAAAACAAGTAACTATTTATTAATCTGTGGTAGCGGGCAGTGGCGGCGCACATAGAGGTATTTGAACCTAAAAGGTGGTCAAAAATACTTTTTGTCTCTTAATGCGCCTATAGGTGTCAATCATTACAAATTTAATATACTATCATTTATAATAATAATAATATATTTATTTGCTGTAAAAGTGGTTACAATAGTTGTTAATTACAATTTTTAGATCACACATCTAACCTGTCTAGGCATGCAAATGTCAATTAAGTTATCATTGATTTAATTATTTATTGTATTCATATCTTTCTATTCTATAATTATATTAGTATTTGGTCTAATTTGTTATTACTAATGTTTAAAAAATTGAATTAGTAATAAGTATTTTATAAGTAACAATTCTATGACCAAAGATATTCCTGTATCGAGTAGAAACCCTTCTCCAGCAGGAAACTACGCAGCCTGTTTTTAAAGACTGGCAACGGCAATACTTTGATGTCCTCCGGCAGCCTGTTGTAGATACGAACAGCCATCCGACAGCTATTTTGGTCACATAAAGCTGTGGATACATTAGATAACACAAGCCTGTTGGGGTATCTGCCACGATAATTAGAAATTACCTCACAATTTCTTTGAAATAAATATGAGTGTACCTTTACAAAGTGACACATTTCATATATGTAGATGGATGGTAGTGTCAACAATTTAAGTTTTATGAAATGCGGTCTACAGCTAGTTCTCTGAGGCAACTTACATAATGACCTTACACAGTTTTTCTGTGCCATAAACGCTCTGTCCAATTCTGTCGAATTTCCCCATACTACAATTCCATATCGTAATACAGACGCTACGTACCCATGATACGCTAACAAGGCTGTTTTAAGCTCTGTTATATTGACCAGTCTCCACAAAACAAAAGAAAATTTATTTAATTTACTACATACTTGATCGATATGAGATTTCCATGTTATGTTTTTGTCCAAAGTAACTCCCAGAAATTGTACATCATTACATTTATCAATAGTCTGTCCATTATGTTTTATTGTTAAATCTGCATTTTTATTATTCCTTTGATTATGAAATTGTACGTATTTGGTCTTTTTAGTGTTTATTTGTAAATTATTTTTGTCAAGACAATTTATTATGTCATTTAACGTTTTATTTATGTCCGTATTATATGCGTCAATTGAATTTGATAAATTCACAAGAGAACAAAATGAAACTTTTTTTTTGTTGCATGGAATTTTATGACTGTTGTTTACCAATTCGAGGTCGCTGATTTCAAAACTACCCGCAATTTTTCTCTAACAGCTTTAGTTTTTGAGATACAGCTATTGACCATTATATTCGTACTAGTTACACTTAACTTTCATTTAACCAAGCAGTTTATTTAAAAAGTATATATTTTTTACCATGTCCGTGTCGCGAAGTATCTGTAAAAATGATCCTGACTATTTCTGTAATATATGTGGTGAATATACATTTAAAAATTGTAGACTTAGTGTGTCGGAGTTCGTAAAACGGGTGTACTTTTGTAAAACTTGCGTTGAATCATTAAGATTATGGACGAATAAGAAAAGACCCCATTTCAAGTACCAAACACCAATGATCTGGCGGGAAACCTCGAATCATCAGGACGATTGTTATTTTTGCGTGGTTGATATAAACGGGATTAACAAAAAAAAACGGTCCAAATGGTTTTACCCTAACTTGTTATCTGTTACCCAACCAGTCATGTACTCCGGCGATGCATCAGCACCACAAGCATCTTCATCTACACAAATTGATCATGACTTGGAAAAAAATAAGTCTTCTTCAAGTGATGAAAGTGGGAAAGTGGGACTTTTGCAGCACTGCGAAGACTTGGTAAGTTCCTTCCAATGGATACCAAAGTTACGCTCGCGCACACCCTACTTTTCCCTATCCTAGATTACGCTGATACTTGTTATCCCGGGCCTACTGAGGAGCAACTTGATAAGCTTGAGCGTCTCCAGAACATGTTTATTCGATACATATATGGCCTTCGTAAATATGACCATATTTCTCATTTTCAAGTCAAGTGGCTTCCGATCCGACGTCGCCGTGACTGGCATACCCTATCAATGTTATACACAACTCTTTTCAATCCTAACTCTCCTAACTATCTACGAGAATTATTTATTCTATTTAGTGAGTCTCATGGGCGTCCACTACGCAGCGCTGAAAACCTTCTTTTAAGAATTCCTGCTCACTCCACCGACTTTTACTCGCGGTCTTTGTCTGTTCGAGCCGTACGTCTGTGGAACTCACTACCACTTACTATCCGACGCGCCCAAACGCTAGCCAGCTTTAAATCCCAAGTAAAATCGCATTTTCTATCCTTATGAAAGGTAATTTCCTTCCCTTGTTTCCACTTAGTTTCTTCATTTTGTCTTGTTATGTTTTCTTTGTGTAAGTTGTATGTATGTTTATTATAATTATTGTATATAAGTATGTTTATTATATTGACCACCCCGCACTACCTAATTTCCCATCATTTTTTTCTATATAAACGAGGTTGCCTGGAAGAAATTGCTTAGCGATAAGGCCGCCTTTTGCGCATTTCCTAATTTTTAAGATAATTATGTTCTGTTTTTTACTTTTGTGCAATAAAGGGTATTGTATTGTATTGTATTGTACAACTGATTTTAATCCAGATGTTTCTTCTGAGCCCCGGCCCTTTAATCAGAAAGAGCTCAGCGCATTAGTCAGAGACCTTGGACTTTCTAAAAAAGCATCGGAGATTCTAGCCTCTCGATTAAAGCAAAGAAATCTTTTAACTCAAGGAACTAGAATTTCGTACTATCGTAAAAGAGAGACGGAATTGCTTTAATTTTTTTCTGAAGATGATGACTTTGTTTATTGTTCAGATATTCCTGGTTTAATGAGATCAATGGGAGTAATAAAATATGATCCAAATGAATGGCGTTTATTTATCGATTCCTGTAAACGTAGCCTGAAATGTGTACTTATGCATAACGGCAATAAGCTGGGTTCGATACCGATTGCACATTCAACTACAGTCAAAGAGGAATACGCTACTGTAGCTTCTGTTATGAATAGAATCAAGTACAACGAACACAAGTGGCTGATATGTGTAGATTTAAAAATGGTGAATTTTCTTCTGGGACAACAAGGAGGCTATACAAAATATCCTTGTTTTATTTGTCAGTGGGACAGCAGAGCTAAGTCTGAGCACTGGGTTAGAAAAGAATGGCCCTCCAGGCAAGCTATGGTTCCGGGAAAACTAAATGTGATAAATGAACCATTAGTGCCTAGGGATCGCATAATTCTGCCACCTTTGCACATAAAACTTGGGCTCATGAAACAATTTGTCAAAGCTCTGAACAAAAATGGCGATTGTTTTCAATAAATCTCTAAAAAGTTCCATAATTTGAGTACAGAGAAACTGAAAGCCGGAATTTTTGATGGTCCTCAAATAAGAAGGTTAATTAAGGATGAAAACTTTCATAGTTACATGACCGATATTGAAAAAAATGCCTGGAATGAATTCGTTTGGATCGCACAAAATTTTCTGGGAAACAAAAAGGATGAAAGCTATGCGAAGCATATTGAAGAGATGTTGTCGCACTTCCAGCAGCTTGGTTGTAATATGAGCATTAAGGTACACTTTCTCCATAGCCATTTGGACCGTTTTCCTGAAAATCTAGGTGATCTCAGTGAAGAACAAGGGGAACGGTTCCATCAAGATATTCGCACTATGGAAGAGAGGTACCAGGGTCATATGCCAATATGATGGCGGACTACTGTTGGAGCATTAAAAACAGCCCTAGTGAACCCAGTCAAGCAAGAAAATCTTATAAAAGAAAGTTTTTTGATACGTAGTAGATGTTTTTTTGATGTTTTTTGTTAATTAAATTATTTTTTTCTTGAAAATCACGTTTTCTTTATATCTCAAAAACTAAAGCTGATACAAAAAATCTGACTTCAGATCTGAAATCAGCACCCTGAAAATATACAATATCAGTCGTAATATTTCATGCAACAAAAATTATGTTTCCTTGTGTTAGGTATCACTACAGAAAGATCGTCGGCAAATAACGTGCAGAAGTGTTCAGTAGCTTTTGGAAGATCATTAATGTATAGTAAAAACAATAAAGGACCTAGTATACTTCCTTGAGGCACGCCAATATTATTTAATTTCTCACCAGACATAAATGAAGTCTCATTTTGATTCTTATCCAGATTAGTCACTACTACTTGCTGCTTCCTATTTTCAAGGAACGATTTAATCCAGCTATTAGCATTCCCCCGAATTCCATACCTATCACATTTAGCAAGCAATATTTTATGTAAAACATAATTAAAAGCTTTTGACCATGATAGGTTTGCAAGACATTCATTGAATTTTCTAATGTTTTCTTCACTAAAATCTCGTTTATATATAAAATAATATTTTATTTTATTTTTTGTTTATTGGGAATTCCAAGGTTTGAGCCACTTGAATACTTGGGCAGTTGTATTAGTAATATTACTTACAATTAGGTCTAGGCAAGCTTTTTGTCTTGTTGGTTCAGTTATGTGAGAAGTGTAGTTATAGTTTTGCAGCAAAGCTAAAAAATCATCTCGAATATCATTATTTTTTAGTGTATCGATGTTGAAATCGCCAGTAATAATATTTTTTTTCTTGTATTTTGTCCTTAATTTAAATAGTAATTTGTCAAATCTATCCAAAAATATATAAGGATCCGTCAATTTATCTTTATTATTAAATGGTATTCTATACAGACAAATGAGTATACAGTCATGTGCCGTCAATTCTATACCACAACATTCGAAATACTTTTCAATAGATATATCTTTTAAATAATCTATCTTTTTATACTCTATGTTGTCCCTACATAATATACAAACGCCACCACGTTTTTTAGTCTTTCTAGAAAATGAATCTGCAAGAAAGAAGTCAGGAATTTTTAAGTTTGATTCATTTCCATTTAAGATAAAAGTTTCTGAGAGGCAGATTAAATCTATATCTTTATAGGTTTCCGATAGTTCCATTAGAGCGACTGTAAATAGATCTTGCTTAGACAGGATCCCCGCAACATTTTGATGCAACACTACTAATTTATTTTCCGCGAAAAAACTGTATTTCAAAATTGAAAAAACTTTATTTCGTCTTACATCATAAATAAAACTATGCCTTTTGTATGCTAAAATTTGTCTCTATTAAAAACTATGCCTTTTGTATGCTAAAATTTGTCTCTATTATTTATGTATAATTTGTTAAATTGTGTGCAATAAAGAGTAAAATAAATAAATAAATAAAATAAAACCAAAAATTAAAAACTAAAATTAAAATTTATTAAAAATCGTTTAAACGTCGTCGTCACTATAATTCTTGAAGTCCGTGTCAGTTTCTGAATCAGAATCAATCAACACCAGACGGCCCTGAAAGCAAATAAAGAAAAATAAATTTTATTTGCAATTTTTCTCTACCTACTAAAAAAATATATGAAAAATACATCCGCGGTATTCCACGGCAACTTTTGCATTGCGCCTATTACTAAATCGATCTTCTTCAAATATATATAGACGATCTCCGTGGTGTATTGGTCAACACGTTAGTCCACCAATCCGGAGGTTCTGGGTTCGATCCCCAGCCGGGGCAAGTTGGAAAATGGCCTTTTTCAAATTGTCCTGGGTCTTGGGTGTTTATCTATATATGTATTTATTATAAAATATAGTATCATTCATTCGTCATCGATTAGGCGATGCGATCTAACGCGTACAATATTAAAATATACAATAATTTGTAATTCCGTGACCTAATACTACCTAAGCAAATTATAGCTGCACGGTAACAGTGAATTACGGTGTTTTTAAGACTATGGTTTTTAAGTGTGTCAAAGTAAAATAAAAGAGACATGGATAGTGGAAGTCCCTTCAACAGAAGTGCGTTGACGCGACGTAGTCCGCCACCAACACCCACGCACTCGACCCCACAACCTGAGCCCAGGAGACATCTGCAGGATGAGACTTTACAAGTCATATCTACTCCCGAAATACAGAACTGGTTGACATCAATTGAGCAGTGCTTGAATGAGGTTTGTGCAATTTCAACGGAAGGCAAATTGAATTCAGATCAAAAATTGAAAATTTATAATTTGTGCCGAAAAGTGGGCCATGGAACATCGCAAATGGTCGTCCAGTATCAATCTCTAAAGCAAAAAGCAATTTAAGCTCATTCTACTATGCACGCTATGAAGGAAAAACAAGACCTAACGCAACAACTTCGGGACCTTCAACAAACCGTCAAGGAGTCCATAAAACCTACCTCGGGAGGTGTGTCCTTCGCCGATATGGTAAAAAAAAGTGACCAGAAATTTATTCAGCCTACTAATACAAGCTCTGTGGCTACAGTGCCACAAGGATCATTTGGCACTTGGATGACATTGATATGAGGGCGCGGGTGTGCAATAAGGGTTACCAACAAAAAAAAATCTTCTTTGTTTCAGGAAATTCGTCTTAATTATGGGGTTTGGTAGTGTTGATTATCATGGACATAGATACGTTAGTTTAGTACTATTATTAATCCTGTGACATAGATTTATATTGAGAAATGGTTTTTGCAGTGTCAGGTTTATCATCCGAATTTGTAATATGAAAATTTAAAAATTACAAACAAATAAAAAGCAAATTTAAGTTACCGTTTTTTATTAACATTAAGTTAACAGTTTTGTAATTAAAATCGTTTAAATAAACGATTTTAATCCTTTCAATTTTCATTTTTTTTTACAATAATTATGTTCTGCATGAACTACGGCGAGGGGTCGTATGTTATTAAATTCTTCATCACTTTCGTCTTGAGAATCATCACTCATTTCATCATCACTGCTTTCTTCACTTTCGGAGCATAATTCTACTATAAAAGGTTCATCCAAATATCTATCTTTACTTCTGTATTCTTCTTCAAGTTTCTTTACATGGGCACAATGATTGCACCATTCTTCAATGGGAATTGGTTTAAAAGCATTCTGTATCATGTCAGGCATCTGATTGGCTGGTTTGCCAATGTTTACCTCAGCTACTTTGCGTTTCATGGATGCCCAGACCATTTCAATAGGATTAAGGTCACAATGATACGGAGGTAAACGCAATATCTGAAAAATGAAAAAAGCAATTTTAAATAATCACACAGTCAGTTATTGTTATTCTTAAAAACAAGTGATCTCCAAAAAAATATTTTTTGTGACTGTTATTATTAAACACTTATTAATTTTGTAAAGTACTTTCCAAGACAAATCAAATGAGCCCAAACACAATAGGGTTAACATATTTAGTTCAGGAGTTCATATGGTCACCTCCCTCCTCTATCAACCAAACTTCTCCATATCTACATAATATTGCATTGCCATGCAACATACATATACATGCAAAAGTCGATGGGAAACCGGAAAGTGAATTAAATTTAACTTGCAAGATTTTATTACAACCTACAAACAACGGGACTGGTGAATGAAACTAAATAAAAGCAATATTTTAACATAACAAATTTTGATCTTTACTAGTAGGTTTAATATTTAAGTCATGATTACCTTGTGACCCAGTCCTTTTAAAATGGTATCAACAGCATACTCTGGTTCAGGCTTGTGTCTGTTGACGATTTCCAACAATTGTGGTCTTGTGTATTCTTCAGAAAATTCTATATTGTTATTTTTTAACCACTCAATTATTTCTGGTTTTCTGCTACTCGTGTTCGGGGGCTTGTTGATGCGTGTGTTGTGATATGGAGCGTTGTCCATTACAATTAGACTGGGCTTCTTCAAATTGGGAGCCAACTTTTCAACAACCCACTTTTTAAAATTAGTGTGGTTCATGTCATCGTGGTAATCACCACTTTTTGTTTGTGACTTAAATATCAAACATGCATTCTCCACAAAACCTTCATTACCACCGGCATGGACAATAATAAATCTTTGTCCTTTGGAGATAGGGTCTAATACTCCATCTGGAAACAATTTTTGTACATTACTAAATGCAAAAAAAACTCTTTTTAACTACACTATTTATATTACGCAACACTTGATTAAAGAATACCTTCATCATCATTTTGCCAGCATTTTCCTGCTGTATGACCGGAGTGAATATATGTCTCATCCAAGTAAATAACTGGTAATTTATCAGTCTCTTCATTACGCTTTATAGCCTGAAATATAAAAATGTATTGTTACTTGTGAATTAGTGTCAGTTTAATTACACCATCATAATAATTTATGAATATATAATAAATAATCTAAAATAAAACCTGAAGATAAAGGGTGCGCCAAGCAGTTATATCGTTGCGTTCCATCAAGACTTTTCTATTGTTTTTAGTTTTTTTGTATCGAAAACCAATCTTTCTTATGTGCTGTCTGAGAATTTCTCTACTTTCGGTGAATCCAATTTCTTCCTTGAGTATGTTGGCGCAGATAGCTAAGATTACGTTCTGATACCAAGATATTTTACTAACTACGCTCTGCTACCAAAAATGTTGGCGCAGATAGCTAAGATTACGTTCTGATACCAAGAAATTTTACTAACTACGGTCTTGGTACGAGTCCGGCAATTCCACCGGCAACAAACAAACACACAAACAAACCTACGCAGTCTGCTACCACCCTGGATAAGGTCCAGGGAACCTCCTAACCTAATTATGAGTTGAACTTAATTCTAATTAAAAGTAATTACACTAATTACAAAACTTACCGCGTCCACGCAGTCTTCAGGCAGCCTCGCCTGGCCTTCGCGTCGAGTCCGATGTCCTCCTCAGGGCTGGCGACGGCCTTAGGTCCCGCCATGGGTCCCAAGTCAGTGGTGAGGAAAATAGGATCCCTAAGCTAACCTAACCATGAGCTCATGTATGTCGCCCCAAACGAATACGTCGTATTTATAACACCACTTCAACACAGCACGATAAGTTTCTTCCTTTTCTTGACACTTCAAAATTATTCACATAACCTAACACCGGAACGTAATATGAAATGTCCCTCGCTCCGATTCAAGCACTTATCACTGTTTATAGATTTATGGGCATTCACGCCACCAAAATTAGTTCCTTTTATAGTCAATTTACAAATACTTCCGTATCACACGGGAAATAGACAAAACCAACGATTTACAAGGCCGCATGGCACGCGTTTTACATTTGACACAAATCACTGTTCTTTACGTAATACAAATACTTTCGGCTCCACGCCGTTCCAAACAAATTGGGCACAAATCAATTAGCGACAATTCTCCACGAAACATTCACAATATATATCAAACACAAAAATTAATGCCGGCCATCGGCTATCACTTTTCGCGACGGGACGCAAGTCATTCACAATGGCAGTCAGTCAAGACTTTGACGCAAAGACAATGATTATTTTTCTGGCCGGGCAAAGACAAAAGGCCGAGCGCACACAGCCCGAATATCGCTAAATCGATAATCTTGCCCGTGTTTGTGGAGATCACACGCAGATGGCGCTAGTCTCCTAACAAAGCACTTTTATTCAAAACAACTTATGAAGCAACTTATTCACTGTTGGTATTTCTTTTTTACATGCATACAATTCGTGGATCTTTCGTCAAGAACACCAATATCAAAACTGTCCATAACAATTTTATCCTTTCTTGTTTTTCTGTTTTTCCCTGGTGTAACTATTTTACTAGACGAAGCTTTAGCTGATCTCCCTTCTTTTGTAATTCTCGCAACTGTACGTAAAGATATACCTGAAACCATATTTATTTTAATCAATTTGAAGGAGAAAGTATGTGTCACATAATCTCATAATAATCCAAAAAATATGATGTTCTTGGACTTCTTGGTAAATGTAGCGCTATTATATGGCATCACTTACCTGTAGCAGCTGCGACTCGTTCATTTACTTTTTCAAATGGAATAACAGGGGCACTAGACTGCTTTTCCTTCATAAAGAATCTCTTCACAGATAGCATCACCTCTCTAGTACCACTTCTTATCAATTTCGGCATGATTTGAGATAATTAGACTGTACTAAAAGAATTAAATAACCGATAATTTCGTATCTCGAGCCGGCTGTCAAAACTGACGTTTTAACAAGATGGCGGCAATTGCGGTGTTTAGTTCCGATTATGGCCACGTGCCAAACGATCCTTGTGGCACTTTATATACCCTCGTGACAAAATGAAGTCGAGCGAAGAAACAAAAACTCTCGTGCAATCAATTATTAGACCAGAAAAAATAAAGTTGCATGTAAGAGGTTTGCGCAAAACGAAGAACGGTGGAGTTATTATCAGCACCGACACCAAGGCTGACATAGAAAAGCTGAAGCAGTCGCCGCAACTCACAACTTCTGGCCTCACCGTGGATGAGCCACATAAGCGTAAACCAAGAATAGTCGTTATTGGAGTGCCCTCAACTATGCAGGAAAAAGAGGTCTATAATTGTATGTACCATCAAAACTTAGCAGACGATCTACAAGGCATTTCTCTTCAGACATTTTTGGCTTCTATAAAACTAAGCCATAAGTCGGGTAAGAGGGACTCCGAAACTTGCAATTATATTATTGAAGTTACGCCAAATATACGAAAAGCCATAATAACCAGAGACAGAGTGTTTGTGAATTGGTCGTCCTGCCCTGTACGAGATTTTACCCTAGTAACTAGATGTTACAAATGTCAGCAGTATGGACATGCGGCCAAGACATGCAGAGCTGACTCCGTCACTTGCGGCCATTGCGGGGCACTAGGTCACACATTAAAAGAATGCACGAAAACCGTCGAGCCGCCGAAATGTGCAACATGCATGCACTACAAAAAACCGTGCAATCACAAAACTGGTGACCCTGATTGCCCTGCAAAAATTATGGCCGAAGAAAGAATGATCAATTCTATTGATTATAAATGCATTTAAAATTGTGTTTTTCTAGTTATAATGAAATGTTATCGTGATAGTTTTACTTGTACTAAGCATTTAACTAGGTTAAATTTTATTTATTTATTTTTTCTTTTCATTCTTCATTTATACGGTTTTTTATTACATATTTTTTTGTATTTCTCTGTTATGATAATGTTGCTTTCAATTATTTACTATGTTGGTGACGAGCCCTGGTGACCCGTAATACAGGTTCTTCGGAAACCTAGCACGGGCACTAGTTCTCCAAATCTTTTGTTTTATTGACTACAAATATGTATATACTAATTACCTTTTAAGTTAGAGTAACTAAGATGTTTTTGTGGAGAAAATTAATAAAACATTTTATTATTATTATTATTATTCTCTTTATTTAATTTGAAACTTAGGCTAGGTTTTGGTATACATTTATAAAAAGTAAAATATAAAACTTACTACAAAATATAAACATTTACAAAAACCTAACCTAGCTGCCCACTGGCAGCGGGGCAAGGCCCAAGCTATCGGCGGTTAGGGCCGCAGAGAGAGAAACCTCCTGACAATACGTGCCGTGTCCAGGAGTACTGCTTTCTGAATCTGACCCTTGATCCAGCCATCTAGCGAGAGAGTCTTAAGATGTTGGTCAAGACTCTTCGCTATAAGACCGTTCGCCGATACGACTATCGGGACAATGATCGTCGAATCCACATCCCACATAGCAGTCACCTCGTGGGACAAGTCAAGGTACTTGCTAAGTTTGTCCTTCTCGGCCTTCACGAGGTTCTCGTCATGCGGGACGGTGATGTCGACAGTATTTATTACAGTATTTATTACATTCAGTATTTTGACGGTCTTAGGACCGTCAAAATACTGAAGCTGTTATTAGTTGTTACTGAGCAAGGAAAAAAAAAAATATGTGCACATAGGGTAAAGCACCCAGTAGTCAGCCTTTTAACGCAAATCGAAACTGGCAGTTGTTGCAGTTTATATAGTTTTTGTAATAAAGAAAACTACCAGCTATTATTTGAAAGGTTGTTTATTAAATTTTCTTATAAAATACTATTCAGTTGAAACATTTTATGTTTTTGAAGTAAAAAACTAGATTAACCTAAATATGGCACTTTTACCAGTACTCAGCCCCTTTTGCCCACTGGTCAGCCTAATTTTACCCAGTTGTCAGCCTCTTATACATTTTTTATTTGTAGTCTTTACTCTTTACAATTAGGTCATTCTTTTGCATAAAGGACACAAGAATTTCAAGTTTGATACATTTTCATATAGCTCTCCAACGAATTCAGTACATCTTAGATGATACCATGCAGGGCATGCGTCACAACCAATATTTTTTAAGTCGTTAATTTCTGTATCGCTATTAAGTTCGTCATCGCAGTTATGGCATCGTATTTTATTCACTGTACAAGTGACAGCTGCCTTCTTCTGTGGTTTCCTTCTTTTCGCATCGGTTGTCTTTGAAGATCTTTCTGCTTTCCTTTTTCGTAATTCTTCCTGTCTTCTCCGCTTTTCCTCTTCTTTCTTTTCTTTAGCTTCTAGTCTCTTTAATTTATTCATCAAGATTTCGTTTCTTTTTTTTTCCCTTATTTCTTCTTTCTGTTTCTCAAATTGTCGCCATTCGTCTGAAGAAATCGCTCCTATTCTATTCATAGATTTTATTGTTTTTGTTTTCTTTGTTATAGGGGGTAAGGTTAAATGTTTTTTCAATACAGGTGATAGATTTTCTGAATTTATAATTATACTGGGTAAAAGGTTAAGTTCTTCAGATGTATTGCTATTTTCCTTTATTTCTGCATCTTTATTGTTTTTCTTTTCAATTAGCTTAGGTACGCTTTCTTTGCTTAATACTTGTTTATTATATAAAATATAATCTTTCTTTGGTACGCCTAGCTCTGTAGTAACTTTGTTTTTATCTTTCTTCAATTTCTCTGATTTGGTTTTCAAAACGGGTGGTAGGTCTACAGCTTTTACTACTACATTAGATAAAATGATATGCTTTCTAGTAATTTTGTCTCCTTTGCTGTGTATAAATTGTGTATCATTGTTGTTACTGTTGTGAGTATCAAAAAAAATAGGTTTATTTTCTCTTTGTATTACTTCTTTGTTACATGTATTATATTTTTTCAAATAATCTCTGTCTTCTTTTGTCGTGTTTTCTTTATCATCTTCAATATTAAGTGTATCTTTTATATTCAGTCCATAGTTTCGGTTTACAATTTCTTCTGATTTATCAGTTTCATTTTGTAAATACTTTTCTATCTCAATGTCAGAAACTCTTTTTACTTCATAATTTTTCACACACTCAATTTCACTTGCTGCATTATCGTCAAGTTGTTGATCATTTAATAAAACAGTTTCTAATTCAACAGTTGTTGCATTATGACTATGATTAACAACTTCAAAATCAGTTATAATTTCAAATTCTTTCGTGGCTTCGTCATTTAAGGTGATATCTACCAAATTGTTTTCTAATGTGTAATCACTTATAATTGGTAGACTTGTATATGGATTTTCAACTGACTCTGAAGCTATTCCTTGTTGTTTTGAATCTGCAATGCTTATTGAGCTTCTGTTATCAATTCCGATTTCGTTACTTGTAGAGTTTTTGGTTGAATTTAGACTTTCAATACCTTTAGTATCTTTTGCTATATTTAGTACATTTATAACAATTTCGGCATCAACTCCAGCATTTTTTAAATCGTCACTAAGTTGGTTAATCACCTTGATTGCGGTATTTATATACCTTTTCTTTATTTTACAACTTGATGATTCTGATTTATCAGTGGTTTGTTTATGATAATTCTGAAGATTATTTTGGACACATTTGGTATAATCTAATGCATCTGGATTGCATGGATATAATCCACATTTGCGAAAGCCATTTATTATAGTAGTGGGCAAATTTTCTTTTTCTAATACCTTTTTCAGCAAAGGACAGAATGTTGACTTTGTCAAAACATTATTGACATTTTCAGGTCGAGTTGCCCATTCATGCACGGTCTTCTTCCATTCAGATTTTAAAGGTTTAAATACACTTACATCAGCTGGCTGTATTAAATGTGTTGCATTTGGTGGAAGTGCATAGAGGATAATACCATTATCATTGCAAAATTCGCTAAGACGCATTGTAAGGTGACTCTTGTGCCCATCAACAAAAACAAGTACTGGTTTTTTTATCTTTTGATCATCCAACCATTTGTTCAAACCTTTTACAATGTAATCAAAAAATATGTCGGATTTCATCCAACCAGTCTCTGACTTTCCTAATAGCCAATCAGCAGGCATACTGTTGACGACATCTTTTGGAGGGCGCACATATGGAAATACAACACATGGAGGCAAACTATTCCCAGATGCTGATATAAATAAGAGAACAGTGATTGCCTCTTTTTCCTTGCCTTTTAATATTTTGTAGACGTTTTTGTATCCTCTGGGTGCAATAACTTTACCAGATTTGGGACAAATATAGAAACTGGTTTCATCACCGTTGAATATTCGGTCTGGCATAGATAAAATATCTGAGGCTCCTTTTATTTCTAAATGCTTTAGCAGTTCAGCAAACCATTTCCTGATACCCTCTTCCGTCACAGCAGCTCGACCTTTGGATATATTTTCGGCTGTTCTTTTACTCAACTCAGGATGCCGTCTTAAAAAAGACTGATACCATTTTTTTCCTGGTCGGTTGTTCACAAATGGGTTAGGTCTATTATCTTCAGATATAATATTTTGGACAGTATTAAGGAGGTTATCAGGTTCCCGGGGAAATCCACATTTTGCTAAAGCTATGCACCAGTCTTTCAGGGCAGTCTCTTCTGCTTTGGTTAGTACCGTATCTGGACCCATCTTTCGAGGCATTTCTGGCACTCTTAAATGTAGTCGGTTTTTCATTCCATTTCTGATCGCCGCCATGGCTTGTGTTAATTGTTCTTCCCTGTACTGGTGAATAGGCCTTTTCGACATGATGGAATCCTAAAACAAAAGAATTGCCATGCCATAAGCGAAGCGACCCACAAAAACCTACTTTAATGGAACACAATAAAGTTCAGTTTTCGGTAAACGGCTGAGTACTGGGTTCGAATATCCAAAAGTCAGCCACTTTTTTATACCATAAGAGTTAGGTTCAATAAATTTAGCAAAAAAAACACATGCAGCAGTGTTAATTGCAACCAAATATAATAAAATCACAAAAACACCAGTGGTCGGCCACCAATGGCTGACTACTAGATTTACTTCGAAAATTTAAACCCCAATAGTCAGCCACCAAAATTAAAACGTATTTTACGAATAAACAACCATTTTAAGCTTATATTCTCGTAAACTAAGTATTTAAATGTTATATTACATAGTAAAATTACACAATTGACACAAATAATACGAAATACTTACCGAATCCTCGACGACGTCTCCTTACAAAAAAATTAGTCACTGGTACACGTACGTACATGTCGCTGATGGCAGTGCAAATGAACGACCATATCTCGGCGTCTCGTTTTGCTATTGGTTTTTAAGTGTGCATAGTTACCAATCAGAGAACAGAGATTTGAATTAACGGTACCATTGTCGTGTAATCCAATTTAGACACTATTTATATGAATTTAACGTTCATAAAGGCTGAGTATTGGTGCAAGGCTGACTTCTGGGTGTTTTACCCTACCTAGACAAGTCAAGGTACTTGCTAAGTTTGTCCTTCTCGGCCTTCACGAGGTTCTCGTCATGCGGGACGGTGATGTCGACGAGCACTGCCTGGCGCATCAATCGATCTGTCAGCACGATATCAGGCTTATTGGCGACAATAGTCCTGTCCGTGATGACAGGTCGATCCCAATAGAGCGTGGCACAACCATTTTCGAGAACTGACGCCGGTTAGTACTTATAGTACGGTACCTCCGATACTACAAGCCCGTATCGAAGAGCAAGCTGCTGGTGAATAATTCTGGCTACTAGGTTATGTCTGTGCAAGTACTCGCCGTTAGCCAGATGAGAACAACCGGAGATTATATGCCTGATCGACTCTCCGGGACGTCGACATGCTCGACAGACATCAACCGTACCGTCTTTCAGGATATATCTCCGATAGTTGTTTGTCATCATGACTTCGTCTGCAATTGCACAGGCAAAACCTTCGGTTTCCCCAAAGAGGTCGCCGAAACGTAACCAGTTCACCGATGCGAGCTGATCCACATCAGGCCCTGTTAAGGCCCGATAGAACCGCCCGTGGAGCTCTTTGCTCTTCCATACGTTCTTGCGATCCTCGGTACTTAGCACCGTTGGTTTGCGCCAGTTCTCTTTTGCCAAGGATAGCGGCGTGAGGCCTTTGTCTACTGCTACAACATCACGATGCAACCCATACTCATTGCTAAGGAAATATTCCCTAAGGCTTCACACCTCACGGTTGTGAAGATTCTTGGCGTTTAAAAAGCCACGACCTCCACATTTCCGTGGGATGTACAGTCTCATAACAGATGAGCGTGAGTGTAGCATACGATGTGTTGTAAGCAGTAGGCGGACCTTCCTATCTAGGGCATCTAGCTCAGTCTGAGTCCACCTTAGTATGCCAAAGGAGTAAATGAGTAGGGGCATCACCCAAGCGTTGAAGGCACGGGTTTTATTGCCACCTGACAAAAGACTTTTAAGTACTTTTGTCAGTCTGCCAAAGAAGCGTTCCTTCACTGCCTGTTTTATGTCCCCATCCATAATACCCAATGACTGTGACATACCAAGGTATTTGTAGGTTTCAGACTCCGAAAGAGACTTGATAGTCATTGTCTCAGAAAGTTGTATATTTGTTGAATTTACTACCTTTCCCCGCTGTACACGCACACTTATCTACACCAAACTCCATCTTGATGCCACTACTAAAAACTTCTATAATTTTTAGTAGTTTCAACAAGTCAGTGCGTTTTTGTGTAAATAGTTTGAGATCATCCATGTACAGTAGGTGAGAAATAACTTCACCATCTCTTCGGAGTCGGTAGCCCAATCCTGACTCCTTCAGCAAAGTGCTAGGAGGATTCAGGGCTAGGCAAAACCATAATGGACTCAAACTGTCACCCTGGAAAATGCCTCGCTCAATCCTTATATAGTCTGACGGATCTGAGGTACTATCTCCACCGCCTGGTTGACAAAGGACTGTGATCCACTGTCTCATACAAGTGCTCAGAAAGGATCTTAAAGTTGTGTCAACTTTGTACAACTCTAATATCCTCTTCAGCCATGAATGAGGCACTGAATCATAGACCTTCTTATAATCAATCCAAGCAGTAGAGAGAGCCACTTTGTTCCGTCGGACTTGTTGGTTAATGGTCATGTCAATGAGGAGAAGCTCTTTAGTACCACGGGACCCAGCCCTACATCCATTTTGAGATGGAGCCAAAATTTTGTTCGCAACAAAGTGCGTATTAATTTTTGTTCCCAAAATGGATATAAGGAGCTTGTATAATGTAGGCAAGCACGTGATGGGTCTATAGTTCTTCGGATCCGTGGTACTACCAGACTTATAGAGTAGGAAGGTGATACCAGTTGTCAAGAACTTTGGGAGTGAACCAAGCTCTAGGGCACTTTAGAATTGCTCCGCCAGACGTTCGTGTGAGCTTCGAAACCATTTTATCCAAAAGTTGTGCAATCCATCCGGCCCAGGACTTTTCCAATTCTGTGCCGTACAAATTTGCACAACTTACGTCATCGGGGCTGATAGTGATAGCCCCCATGGTCTCGATGTTCTTACACTCACGTCCGACGACTCTTATCCAATCGCCCTCCGTGTGTTCGACCGGTGCCGACCAGATGCCACGCCAGAAATTAATCATAGCAGAGGCATCCGGTGACTGCCCGTCGACCACACGTTGGTCGGTTCCCTCCCATTTCCGATATACCTTCCTTTGATCACTTTGAAAGAGGCGATTCTGCTGGAATCTATCCACACGCTCCCTGTACCGACGAATACGACCCGCCCACGCATAGACCTTCTGCTTCAGGAAGTCAATACGCTCCGTGACACAGGCCATATAATCACGGGGACTAATTCCTGTCCCAGTGAATGCCTGGTTCACGAATCGCATGACTCGGGGGCGATTATTTCCCCCTCTGAAGCAGATATTATTGCCCCCTCTGAAGCAGATATCTATTATTATTATTATTATCGTTGATTTATTATAGCATAACACAAGTTTAAAACTTTCTTTGGGGCTGGCTCAATCAGTGTGATTTGTCCTTATATATTTATTTATTTATATACAGGATGATTTTAAATTCCCTAGCTTTATTCATGGAACGTATTCTATATGTGATATAAAAAATGCACGTTGAATTACTTTTAACTCGTTTCATACTAAAAGCCAAAGATATCAAGCGTCAAAGATATCTCAAAAATAAACGAATTTGTCGCCACCGCCGCGCTCGTAGTGATAGTAAAGGCCGCGCGGAGAGACGCGTTACGCCGTAAGGTCATTGATCTTTCATCGCTCGCTCGCTACGTATTTTGTTATTAAGGTAGGTAGGTTAGGTACCTTCATTTTGATGCTCAAATGGCTGCATAAACCTCGCGTTTCTACCTTTTACGCGGTATTACGATCTTGGTGCGTATTATTAGCGTTTTCGCATGTTAAGCAGCTCTGGGCGTGTGCTATACTTGGATGGGTGACCGTAAGTGGCATAAAAATTTCACGGACTTTTCCAGCTGTCATCGTTAGATAGCAGTCGTCAAGCTATGCCTTTAGGCAGCTTGGAATAATCTTGCAAACAGTGTTGGCCACTTATTCGTAATCACACGATAAACAACAAACTGAATTTAGTCTTCATTTTGTACCTAATCATCGCAATTTCCGTTCATACTTTTCGGGCCTAAGCCCGAAAAGTATGAAGGGAAATTCGGGCTTAGGCCCGAAAAGTATGAAGGGAAGTATTTTGCTTCAGTATTTTGACGGTCTTAGGACCGTCAAAATACTGAAGCTGTTATTAGTTGTTACTGAGCAAGGAAAAAAAAAATTATGTGCACATACCTAGACACTAATAAAAATGATACGTAGGTACGTAGATAGTAGGTAATTGATAAAGCATTCACCAGCTTCTGCATTTAGGCGTAGGGTAAGGACGGGTATTGCCGGTCACCTAAGCAAAATAAAACAAAAATTATAGAAAAATCAACTTTTTATTTAGTTACTCTTAATGAAACATAACTTCAAGTACCATTCTATAATTATCACAATCAAAGAGATCAATACGTATAGTAATAAGAACATAATATTTTTTTTTAAAAAAAGCTTGTTTTGACCGCTATTGCCGCCGTGGCGGGTAATGTCGGTCAGTAGGAGCACAATGCCGGTCAAGCCTTTTTAGCGACACAAATCGCATGTGTAGCCTTCGGGTGACTCACAGCCCGAACATTCAGCGTGAGCCCAAAGCCCGCACCGAACGCATCTATACCATAACTCATTATTACGACCGTAATCATGACATAGCAAACACTTGTTTTCCTCATCGTCAATGTCGGTGTCATCATCATCCCGTACGTCAATCATTTCGATTTCTGAATTCGACGAACTCTCATTATTCTTTTCTTGTAGCACCCTTTTTTTCACCTTTCTTACAGAAACTTTTGCCGGCCTTTTCTTCGCTGTCTTTGTTCCTGGATTCTTTTTAGTCACTTTGCATTCTTTTTTCTTTTCTTTTTTTGCTCTTCGTTCTTCTTTCTCTATCAAAGCTTCTTTATAAGGAGTACTAGTGAGGATTTTTGCGTGCTGTCTTCGACAGGCTTTCTTACTGCTTGCAAGTGTTTTCGGAACTGGAAGAAGATCTTTGGCGGTGACTCCTGAAGTTGAGGGTACGCAATCTTCTACTGACATTCGCAGATCTTGATTAAATGTTACTGCACTGGTTCCTGGAGTAGTGACAGTTAGTGATTGGAGCTGAAATGTATTGTTGGACGCGACTTCTGAAGTTGAAGGTATATCATTGGTTATTTCTTGCAGAACTTGGGGCATTGTTGGAGTTGTTTGGCTATGATCCTCGAGAATGGATGGTGAATTTGGTGCTGGCAAATAAAGGTCTGTGGTTAATGGAATGATTTGATCTGGAGTCTTACTGTCGATGCGACGCCTTTCTTCTATCGCCATCGCCGATTCATTGGTGTTTAATACTTCAGCAGCCAGAAAGTCTTCGTCAGTAAATATGTCCGGGTTTAGAGGATATATTCCAGTAGCAGCAAACCCTGCTTCAGCCTTTGGTATGGTGGCAATCTTTTGAAAAGCTTTTCTAAATAGTGATGCAATATCGTTTTGACCGATCGTTCGTTTCAATTCAGATTTAATTAAAAGATTACACTCTTGTTTATATGCAGCTTTAAAAGGACCAAATATAGATACGTCTAAAGGCTGAATGCGATGAGATCCATGCGGTGGTAATGACAGCATTGATATGAAGTTTATTTTACAAAACTCATACGCCTTTAAAGAGATGTGACTGCAGTGATTATCTAATATGAGCAGTATCGGGTCAGTTTCGGAAGGTTTTGTTAAAGTGGCAAAATGTTTCAGCCATTCTATAAAAAGGTCTTCATTAATCCACCCGTTTTTTGAGCAGCGATATATAGCGCCACGAGGGCCGTCATTTTCTAAAGCTGGTGAATGTCTTTGACGAGGATATATAAACATAGGTGGCAGGTACACACCCGTTGCGCTTACTGCACACACAACTGTTACATTTTTCCCTCTTTCACCAGAAGTTATGGACCCTACACGTTTTTGCCCCAACTCAGTAATAACTTTACCGGGCTCTGGTACTGTGGTGATACCAGTTTCATCCACGTTGTATATATTCCTCGGTAAAAATTTATATTTTTCCATCAACTCCCCAAGAAGCGTAAAAAATATATTAACTTCCTCTTTATTAAAAGCGGTTGCTCTGTTTAAGCTCGTACCTTCTGCTTTACGGATAGATAAATTATTTCTTTTCATGAAACCCGTAAGCCAATCTTTGCCAGCCATTCTAAGTTCTTCATTAAAATTGTGTTTCAAATTATTGGTAACAGCATATTCATATGCCATCTTTCTAATTTGAATTGGAGTACAGCCATAAAATATCTTACCGAGAAATTTTATTTGGTCTGCCATTTCCGCTTCCTGTTCTTTTGTGAAGAATGGATTCCTTCCCAGAGATGGTAAGTCAGAGTTCCTATTTTTCAGTCTTTCTTGGAGGGTCGAAAAAGGAATATCAGTTAAACGTGCTGCTTCTCTAATTGGTGTCCCTTCATAGACGAGTTGGAATGCCCTGGTTAAATCACTTTGGCTCCATTTCACCTTCAAACCTTGGCTTCTATTCCGTGGCATTCTAAAATGAAAAAGAAATGTTTATTTATATGAACCAAAGAATATAAATAACGAACACATAACAAAACTATTTTTTTCCGTAAAAAAAATATCAACTTCTTGCTTATTTGACTTGCGGGTAATACCGGTCAGCTTGACCGGCATTACCCATCTGTGATTTTTTAGGATTAATAATACTTTAAGAAAAAACTAATTGCAAATTGCTTTGAATATTCAATCAAATGGATAGGTAAATGATTGATTAATAAAAATAAATGTAAACAGTTAATGAAATATGAATATTATGATACTCACGTCTTATGTTCTTCGACGAAAAAATTATAAGGAAGTGCCGCGAAACCAACACACGTGTCGTTCTCAGCGCTGCGTGGTCAGAACTGAAAGGGGGTCGGTGCGTCGTGCGGGGAGCAAACACGCCACCGTCTTTGCGAGTGTGCGTGCCAATAAACCTAATATTTTGCGAGATAGTGTGCTGACCGGTGTTGTCAGCTGACCGGGAATACCCGCTTTTACCCTATTTAAAAATTGGAATCAACTTATGGTACAATAATTAAAGTCTAAATCAACCTATGTACAAATGAATTATTAAAATCTACGTAATATCACTCTACTTACTTACTAACTTACTTTTAGGAGCTGCTCAAGATGGAGTCCATTTCTCACTAAGCAGTCTTGCTCGTTTCAGACAATTTTTTCTCAGTTTTATAACCATAGCACGGTCACTTTTTAAACTATCGAACGCACTAATTATTAACTGTTTCAGTTTGTCTTGGTTTTGAGGCTCGTGCGTCTCGTACACCCTTCTTTTAATTTCTCCCCACAAAAAGAAATCGCAGGGCGTGAGGTCCGGCGACATAGCTGGCCAATTAACAGGCCCACCGCGACCTATCCACCGGTCTCCGTAATGATCGTTCAGATACTCGCGTACTTGTCGAGCGTAATGTGGGGGAGCTCCGTCTTGTTGAAAATAAAAGTTCTGCAAGTACACGAGTGGAACGTCTTCTAAAAAGTCTGTTATTACACCAATCAACATATCGAGGTATGTACCTCCAGTCAAACGATCCTCAATAAAATAAGGTCCAAGAATTCTGTCCCCAATAACACCAGCCCACACATTTACACTGAAACGCACTTGAAAGTGGTCCTCGCGAATTACGTGCGGATTTCTGTACGACCACCAATGTTCGTTGTGACAGTTGTACAGACCAACACGCGTAAACATCGACTCATCGGTCCACAAAATGTCCGCCGAGGTCCCGCATCAGCGCTGCACCGGTAGAAAGTGATACGGGTGTAGCTTGGTGTTATGTAGTAACTTCCTATAATTATGTAGTAAAATATATGGGTGTAAAAGTTTTCCATACTAATGGTCAAAAATGATATAATGCACTATATTCTCTTTCAAGTTCATATTTTGACTGTGGAAACCAATTATAACCCTAGATATATGGAATTTCTTTAAAGTTACAAATTTTTACCGAAATCAGACATGTCGTTTTAAAATAAAAAGTAGATTACGTTTGTATGGGAAATTCTGATTCTGTCTAGGGTAAGGCGACTCTTAAATTCACATATTTTCTGTTAGGGATGTTTCCTGAACACAAGAAATTTAAACTACGTTAAGTCACAGTTAAATGTAGGTAAGCACAAGTAAATGATGTGATTGTCTTGAAAGCGTTTATTGGACTGTCTTTAAACTAAGTCAAATTATGTGAGGCGCACGCAGGCGCTTGATAAGCAAAATATAGAATTTAATATACCGGGTGGGCCAGAATAATATTTACTTTTGAAACCTATACAAAAAAAGACTGGTAAGACTTAAAGAGTTTATTTAAAAAGTAATTTAATCTAACATTAATTTAATTTAAGTCTTAAAAATTACGTCATCTAGGTGTGCCCCGTCTCGCCGCGAGCACTCTTCTAAGCGGATCTTAAGATTATCAAATACGCGCCGACAAGTTGCTGTGGATATAGCCGCCATTTCCGCTCGGATGTTCTCATTTAAGGCAGTAATTGTCCTCGGTTTATTGGAGTAGACTTTATTTTTGAGGAAGGATTATGCTGATGTGTGTTATTTGGACATAACTGAGGATCAGCTCAGTAAGCTTGAACGCCTCTTAAACAATTGTATTAGATTTATATTTTGTCTTCGCAAGTATGATCACATATCCCCGCTTATCGTTCTCAGCTTAAATGGCTCACTATCAAACAGCGTAGAAATCTACATATTCTTTGTTATCTCCATAGTGTTATCTATAATCCTTCTGCTCCCAGTTACATGATATCTAAATTTCATCTCCTTAGCTCAACTCATGATAGAAATCTACGCTCCTCTAACACAATGCAACTTGCTGTTCCTTCTCACTGTACTGGTTTCTTTTTTAATTCATTTGCCGTGACGGCTGTTCGGCTCTGGAATGCCCTCCCTAATAGCATTACGAGATCACAATCGTGATTATTTCAAAATGTTGGTCAAGAAATATTATCTGGAATCAAATTAAACTCTCTCTGCTGTATATAATATATAGATATGTGTATGTTTATAGTTTAGTATATATGTATGGTATTTATTTAATGTTTCTGTGGATATATATGTATTTGTTGTGTAATATTATGTAATAATGTTGTATTGTAATAGTGCTAAAACTTGCACCCCTTCTACCAACTTCTCGATGTGTCCCAAAGGCAAACTGGTAGATAATGCATAGCGTTAAGTTTGACCCATTGTAATCAATCAAATATGAGATTGTGTACAATAAACTTAAATAAATAAATAAAAAAAAATATTCTACTAAAATAATATAATATCAAATGAATGAATGTGTATTGTGTTTGTATTGTGTACGAGTGTGGTGTGGGGGATAAATGTGTGTGTGACTAGCAGAGACAATCACTTTCCTCTTCTAGACTATTTTCATTACTAGACGGCTTCGTAAATGCCGCTGAAAGAGATTCGTTTGATAGCTTCTTAGAAGTTGACCCTTCACAGTTTGCTTCAGGTTCAAGTTGTGCTTCAGCACTTGTGATTGTTTCCCTCTTACCTTGTGATTCTTTTGTAGGAGAGCGTGGAGCTATTTTTGTAATTTTCGCTCGATGTCTCATTGTAGACATTCTAATTTGTTTACTTGCACAGCGTTGACGTGAATTTTTTAAAACAGTCTTAAAGAACTTCTCACAATCTGGCTTCTTAAAATCAAGGTCTGAATCGTGAAGAACTGAGAAAAACAAATCGAAAATGTTTGTAAAACTTTAAAGACAAATCTTCGACTGTTCTGTTCTGGATCCACCAGCCTAAGAACATTCACACAAAAAGCTTCTTTGAAACAGAATATCAATGAGAGCATATGCATTATTTATTCCTCTATTTTTACCCTTGCTACATACGACTTCTAAAGTGTTCCAAAGCTTTGCTTTAAAATCAGGATCAGCTAAGAGAAGTTCTAATTCTTGTAACTCTTTCTTGTTACTAATAGGCTTTACGTCAGGTTTTTTGTTATTTCCTGTTGACCCACAAGACTTGAGTATAAATTCTTCAAATTGCGTTTGGCTTTCTGCAAATTTCAATAGCATATTGTTTTGATTTTGAAAAAGAGCTTGCTGATTCTCAGTAATCATTTTAAATTCACCAGCTAGTGTCTTAATATCTTCTTAATCCTGTTTGAATTTATGCAAGATTGTAACTAGAACTTCATATATAGTGATTTCATTACTCATAATAGTATTCTGCGCAGGTGGTGGAACAGCATTATTTTCGTAATTTTCAGTCATAAGTACCGGAGTTTCTTCATTAATTACTGTTACAACATTATTTTGAGTTGGTGTTGGAATACCATTATTAAGAGGAATAGGTTGACCAGCAGGAGAATTAGATGGAGGAGTATGATTTATAATAATCGTGTTTTGTGATGTTTGAAATTGCGATTGTTGAAATATGTCTTCTGTAATCAAGTTTTCATTTACGGGTTGCGGTTGAGACTGCTGAAACAATAAAAAGCACTTAAATTACACACGAGGTTACTGATATTATTATTAACAAAGTTTTGAACGCTACAGTACTCACCACACAACACTCTCTTGCCATTTCGTTATAGGATTGATCCATTTTGTTATTAATATATTTCGTTGAGCTTTTTACGTAATTTTTAGTGATTCGCTTATTGTCATTGTCTGTTTCGGTATCAGAAAGGTTGCTCATATCATCTATTTCTGATTCAGCCTGTGTGAAACTAGATAAATTTGATCTTTTTAAGATACAATTAATTGTCCGCCAATTTGCTTCAGGTAATGAATTTTCTATCCTCCTTAATTTTTCATGTTTTTTTGGCCAATATAAAATTCCATTATTTTCCCATTGATGAGGTACAGCAGTCAACACAGATCGGCCTTTTTCAATAGTTTGAACAATTTTATATGGCATATTTTAGATAATCTGGAAACAAAACAATATCAACTTATTCTGCACGGGCACAGATATAAAAATACTTAAATAGGTAGTAGTTTGTCACTTATACGGTTTTGCAAGATACAATATCTATCACGCATTAATTAAAAATCAGTTTTAGTTCGACAAAATATTCATTACACGCGGTGACGCTGTAATGAAGCCCAGCGATAACTGTGTATTTTGTTTATACAAACGCATACATAAATAAATATGTGAGTGTTTATATTATTCTAATTAAGCGCCCGCCGCGCTTGCCACGCCGATACGGGGAATACCCTGAATATTTTATTTGCTGTACGGGTATAGCCAGCCAATGCATATTATTCTAAAATATTTTTTTAATTTTATCTAAATACGTAAATACAAAATGTCATATATGAATATTTACCTACTAGGTACTTATATTGTTACGTGAAACAACAACTATTAGAGTCTAATGTTAGTAGTTGCACACTTCACATTCATCCCACGGATAATGGTCGTAAATAGCAAATTCATCGCAATTTTGACACCAATAGAAATTTGATTGCAATAAATTAGGTATATCATTTTGAACCATTATAAAATGATGTGGTTTTTGAGCCACGACTGCGTTGGTCGTACTCGAAGTATATCCACAAGCGACACATTTATCAGACAATATAAAATGTGTTATGTTCCAAGGCGACTTTCTGTTCTTGAGCATTCGAATTTTTTTCTTATTAATGAAACAGTCGACATCCATTACGACAACCATATCTTCTCTAAAACAATAACATCACAAACACATATTTGTAAGTACATACACAATTATTTTAATTTGCAACATTCAACTCATACTCATATAAAAATTATGTCACTTAATAATAAATATTTTGTTTCCTAACTATTTCATTAAGGAACCCTATAAATTATAAACATGGCCACAGATAGTGTCTCAAGTCACTGTTTAAAAAGAGCAAAAGACTTACAATTGACTATACGAGTGTTTAATAAGATATATCACTCTTACAATAATCTTATTGGAAGCGGACAATTGCCTGTAATGTTCTGACATATAGATTTACTTGATTCAATTTAACTTTACAAATAATTAATTATATTTATAATATTGTACTCACATTCTGGAAAGGGCCCGTGAAAATATTGTTATTTATTTGTAAATCTATCCAGGCAATCTACTCTGCCAGGTTGTTCAGCAATATAATATCACGATTGGCTGTAAAGAAATAATAAAGCAAGCGTTATATTATATTGAGTTAATTTAGTAGTAAATAACACATAAGAAATTACACTTACATTTTTTATTATTTTTAATCCACCTTGCGTACTTTTTTTTCGCCTCTGCAACAAGTTGTAATAATACACTTACAATGAGATCACAGGGAGGAATTCAAGGGTAATCACACTAAGAACGTCATTAAGAAGACCACTCAAAGGCTTTTTAACCTTACAGTATACCAGTGTAAGACACTTGTAAGGTATTTGTCCTTGCAATTGCATTAGCAAGATGATTGTAAGAGTAAAAATTTACTCAAAAAGAACATAATACAACAACTGTAAGAGCAAATATTCTTACAAAGTGCGCCCAATTCCACACTTACAGACGTTTGTAAGTATGCTATAAGGGTAAAGAAAAGGTGGTTTTAGGATACCTGTACGACCAAATTTTGCTAGTTGGGTGCCGACCATCTTTATCCGATTTGAAGCTCTTTTCGTCGGTAAAAATAACGATTTCGTTTTCCCAATCAAAATCCAAATACTGTCTGGCAAATGTCATTCTTGCTTGGCGATGAGCTTCTGTTAATTGAATTTTTCTTGCCGGTCTATAGTTGTGGATTCCAGCAGCATGTAAATGTCTTCGGACTGTTTTGAGTGATACTCCATGAGCTTGAGCACTCACACGAGTAGATGTAAAGGGAGACTCAGTGTGAGTGTTTACAATATCACGGTGCCGTTGGGATTCGTCTGTATAAACTACAGGACGGCAGCCTTGACGATCACACTTGACATCACCCGTTCCTGATGCCTCCTTATCCAAAGACGAACCGTATTTCTCTAAAACAATGATAAAAGTAAAAAATATTATTATGTGTTTCACTCTTTAGGTATAGTTAAATATCTTCGTATAAAATACTTATCATCACGTATTAAGAATTTTTATATTAATAAATACTTACAGCTATAGCTAACTGTCGGGCGATTTCTTTTATACTTTTGTTCTGTTCCCACAAAACTATTATTTTAGTTTTCATAAAATTGTTTAAACGAACCATAATGAAAAAGTATTAATGCAAATAACCACTGATAAATATAAGAGAAAAGTAAAAGTAAATAGCGCAGCGTCACACAAAGTAAGCTAATAAATTAAGTGTTCGATTGATTTTTATAACCTTACCCTACAATTATAAATAAAGCACCTACCTCCAATAAGCAAGCACCAATATGTAATTGCCACTGTTGTTGTGTATTAACTATGACTATATTATAACTCATTCTTACTGAACCAATGGGTAGATTCGTCAGAGCATATAATAACTGACTTGGCGCAACGGTCAGCTGTAATAGTTACAACATTATGGTTGCGGGTTCAAATCCCAGCACAAGTATGCTACTTTTTAAAATTGTGTTTGTATTATGGCTATAGTTTATCAAACACGATGAGAAGCTACGAAATGAGAAGACAAAACAAAAGAAACATTACTTGAAATTTTATTGTGACTTGTGATCATTTAATCATTCGACATTCTTTGTCTCGGTCATAGTCTCGGTATACTTGTTGGTATAAAATCACAGAACAGGATACTAGTACTGATAAATAAACCAACTTGAAATGATGTATGTATAGTTGTCGGTTGGTTAAACTGAGCAAAGTAATAACTTTGCAAAAATTGTCTTTACAATCAGGGGGGTCAGGTTTTTGTGTCCGCGTCTGTACTTGATAGCCACGTTATCCATTTTTGCTTGTTTACCGAGCTCCTTCTTCGCTAACATGTAGTCATAACAGGACTCGGTCGACTTCTTCTTCCTTAGCGTTATCATATCATGGATCGTATTACTCCTTCAGTAGTCAGCTTTCAATTCATCCCAACTCTTGAACGCACGTTATGTATGTAACCACAACTCTGCAGTCCCAGCCAACGAGGGTCTTGCCATCAAAAGCTGCTGCATTGGACTCCATCCAATGCTCTTCGCATTATCCTCGATATCCTGGATCTACCTGGCCGCGGTGTACGTTTGTTCTGACCATTGAATTTTGGTACCTATGAGGCTTTCTCCCATCAGCATCCAACCACCATCACACCATCATAGGAGTCTACAATATCATTGAAATAGGAAATTGTAATAAATAGGTTAAGCCGCTTACGTTCTCCTCATCTACCAGACTTTCATCTTCCATTGGTTCTGGCTCATCAGCCGGAGGAGGCTCTTGTGGAGAGGCTACGCGGCGCATCCTTTATAATCCTATATTAAAAAGGCAACCTAATACAGTTAAATTAAGAATAAATAAGCTTTCATTTGACATTTTTTCGACTAAATAATTGATGAGGGTATATAAATAAAAAAACTTACCTGTTTATACCTGGCAACCCCATAGTTGCGTAGTTGTGAAAGTAAGCAACCTTTACGTTTCCAATTCTGTTGGGTATATTACTTTAACTCAGGGGTTCCCAACCTTTTTTTGTCTATTGCCCACTTTAAGAATAAATTATTTTTTAACGCCCCCCTTTTTAAACATACTTAAAAACCGCTAAGTACTTATAACTGATTATTGAAACGCAACTTTATAGTATTCGGACAGAGTATCTTTTATTGAAAATAAAACAAACATAATCAATTCTTATATAAAAACTAATGTGAAGGTTGAATCTGATGTTTTTCAATAAGTTTGTTGATATCAGGTTCCAATTTACTCAAAAACAGCCGCAAGTCGCCACGTTCGGTAACACGCAAACGATTTCTCTTTTTAGTAAGCAGCGTTGCCACAGCACTAAATCCACGTTCACACAAATATGACGATGGGAATGCTATCAAGAATCGTTGAACAATTGACCACAATCCAGGGTACAATTGCGGGATCGGTTTTTGTAGCCAAAATTCTTGATATCCATTTTTGAACTTGATTTTTATTTCTTCGTTTGTTGTCAATTCTATAAGTTCTTCTTCCAGCTGAGGTGACATTGCTGTGTTGATATTTGAAAACGGATCCAACACCCAGTCTGGTATTTCCAAGTTTAAAATGTCCTGGTATCGTTCGGTGAAGTCAATGTGGAGGTTTTCCAAATGTTGGCAGTAGGCAAACAAGTCGTCGTTACTGCAGGATACTGATAAATTCGGAAAGTTGTGAAACTCACGTTTGTGTTCTCAGTTTGGCTGCGAAAGCAGCAACGACATTTTTTGTTTTAATTAAGTTTAGTTCATCGCCTTGCAGTTGGAGGTTCATGTCGTTGAACAATTTATACAGGTCTGTCATGTAAGCTACATCATTCTTTGATGTTATGAGCTTGTTGCGCAGTTCTGTATCTTTAGTTTCCAAGAAGGTTGTAAAATCGAATCAGACAATTGCCTCTTGACAGCCAACGAACTTCAGTATGAAACAACAAACGGTTGAAATCTTCGTCATTAGTAACACAAAGCTGATGAAATAATCTATCATTCAAAGAGCTGCTCCGGATTTTATTGACTGCTTTGATGACATATTGCAGTGATTGAAATAGTCGTTCACTTAAGTTTCTAGCAACCAAATGTTGTCTATGAATAACGCAATGTATAGCAAGGACATCTGGAATTTTATTCTTTAAGTACGCTATGAAGCCTTTATGGCGCCCTGTCATAGCCGGAGCGCCATCCGTAGCAACTGATATAATATTTTTCAAAGGAATCTCTTTCTCTTCACAAAACTTTTCCAATGTATTGAATATGGTTTCGCCTTTTGTATCTGTCTCCAAATTTCTGGCAAACAATAGTTCTTCACGTATTTTCTCATCTTTAATAAACCTCACGTAAGATAGCAACAACGCTTCATTAGTTGGTAAAGTGGACTCATCGAGCTGAATTGAGAATTGACTAGTCCTCAGATGATTGCACAATGATTCTTCAATGTTTTCAGCCATTTCATCAATTCGTCTTTGCACAGAATTATTACTCAAAGGAATTTTTCGGATAATATCTGCGGCCGGTTTATGAAGCACAGTAGTTATTACTTCCTTTATTGCTGGCAAAATTAACTCTTCTCCGATGTTGTGTGGTTTGCCTTTTTGAGCAAAAGAGATATTGTACGAAGCTCAAAGTCCGTCGTCATCTTGCTTAGCAGCCGCCGAAAATAGTTTTGATACACTTGGCTGAGTATTATGCTTCTTTTCTAGGTCTTGAAAATATGCTACATTCTTGTGTTTCTTATCTGGATGCATTTTATTCAAATGATCTTGCAGTCTTGAAGGCTTCATTGCTTCGTTCGAAAATGTTTTTAGACATAGAAGACACAAAGGCGACGACGGGTTTGTGGGATTTTCAATAAATCCGAATTTAATATATTCCGCAGAGTATTGCCGTCTCTTCTTTTTTACTTCCGACATTGTTTTGTTTTGAGAAATACGTAAGTGTTGAAATCAAGTACTGCTTATCTATTATGCGCGAAACCGCAAATGAAAATAAAATTAATTTACGTCGTTTATATAGGATTGCATAAGCAGCACGCACCAACAGGAATAAGACAAACGTGCATAAACTCGTTTATCTCATTCGACACCCAATCGTACTCGACAAGCAAGAACAAGTATTATAGAACCAGCCGATTGATACAGGAATGTACAAATCGGATTGTTTAACAAAAACTTGTTAAAACATGATTGCCCGCGGTCTATTATATCGAACCGAGTTTGAACTATATCTTAATTAATATTAGTTGATATACACAAGATGTAGTCGAGAGCTCAGTCGGTGTCTAAGAGTCTTCCTAGCTAGGTAGATGAAATTATAAATCGACCCCAAAGCCCTACACAACGCCCCCTTTTTTTTCTGGGTCTCTTACCGCCCCCATTTAGGCCTGCAGCGCCCACAAGGGGGCGTTATCGCCCACGTTGGGAAAGACTGCTTTAACTAGTGTACATTTTTTTAAAATAACCAATGAGAGAACTCATTTCGTATAGGTTTAGCGGGGTGGAAACAGTATCGCCCTGTTACGCGGATATAAACTAAAAGCTTTTTAAAAAACACTAATTTTAACCGCTTGAATAAAAAGGAGGTTTATTCACTTTATTACAACAATTATAATCAACTTGAACTACACTTGGAATAAACTTAGAGAAATTATTTAGGCAACCGCTCTGTTCGGAGATGAAATACGGACTAAGGAGCAGGAGCCCTCACTTGGTTTAGGTTCAGAGACCACCCAGGCGCTAGACATACCGTCAGCATTAGGATTGCTGACAGAGGCAAAAGGCTAACAAAGCCAGGATGTAACACCTCCCCCTTTAAGAAGAGATTTTGGGGTTGATTCAAAGTCTCTGTTAAACTTTAGTTTTAAGAGGAGCAATGGGACTTATCATTTCTTTGTCATCGTCTTGTATGTCTGTTGCGTTTACAACCTTAGGGGTAGGCTGTGGTGTTTTCTTTATTTCAAATTTAAGTTGAAATGGGCGGTTGCTGCCATATTTACATTTCTTAATAATATAGTATACAATAAATGAAGAAATCAGAACTAAGAGTATAATAGTAATTACAGAGTAATGTGTCCCATATTTAACAATATGTGGGCTTTGGTGTTCAATAGCCTCTAAGTCATTTAGAAGGGACTTTATCCTAGCATTACTCTTGGAGTTAATGTCGTCTAGGTCTATATCGTGCAGATGTACAGAAGGTACATTATTTACTGCATGATTTATCTTATCTAGGTTACAACAAGTGTCGTCGATTAGGCTAAAATCTGGGAAGTGGTTAATAGGAGAAGTTATATTTAATACATTATATTTAGGTATTAGTGTGGTGCTCTTGCAGTACCCTATACAATTCTTTGGAATAGTGATTAAACCTGTGCCTATTATAGTTGTTTCATATAATTTAGAATTTATACAGTCAATTGATATTTTGTTAGGTTCCGATTGTATATAAATCCACTTATTGTTCATTAATGGTTTCCAAATATCTAGTGTTCCTAATATTGTCCTTGTATCGCACTGTATTGGTTTTTCACTGACCACTTTCGATAGTAATTCACTTTCACAGGTTGGTTTTGCGTCAACGGAGTACATATTTTCAATGTCACAAATATAGGTCACTGTGTTTACCTTTTTACAAACATATAGGTTATCGAGGCTACAATAGTATGTTTTGTCTTTGGTCATTGCTATGTATTTATCATTTGGTACAATTAGGCTGAAGGAATTTGGTTCCTTAGGATTGTGTGGTGTAGGCAGAGCTACATTATGAAATAAATATATTCTCTTGTAGTTACCAACGGCACTTGTAAAACAAATACAATTTTATTATTAACATAATAACATACTAACTTAGATATACTTAAAATAACATGCACATAACTAATATCTAAGGTTACAGGCAGTTCAAGGTCACTGGGCAAATGTCTGTAGTTATCAACGAGCTCCTGATGCAGTTGATTAGGTGTTATAATTGCCGGATGTTAGGTGTTTTGACTGCTAAATAGTATACTATTGGTAATATCTTTTAATTGAAATGATAGGGTGAGTATTGATGTTTCCAGCATATCAAAAACTCTATTAAGATAAGTAATTAACTGCAATTCATTAGTAATATCAGTAATATTTGCAATAATTCTGAAAATAATCCAGAACGAATTCCAGTTATATATATTATATATTCCATAGATAGTCCTAATTATATAGATTTATTTCACGGAAAGACCTTTTACAAAAACCAGGTGTTCCCGCTGAGTATAGACACATGAACACATCAGATGGTGTTACCTGATGTTCAAATGGCTGCCCTGCTGCTGATCTCTGGGAGGTGGAAGGAATAGGGCTGGTCTCGTTCTGATGCTCTTTTATCGATTATTCATTTTTGTTCTCCAAAATATCTTCAAAAAAGTTTGAGGAGAGGTAGCTGGTACATTCCAAGTTAATGTTATTGCATAGATATAAAGGTTCGAAAAAAAAATTAAGGTTTAGTACCTCCTTTTTTTCAATTTATTTGGGTAAGCAAACAATGGTACATTGTATAATAAGTAGGTACTAGACTAACTTACAAAGTCACAAATAAATGTGACACTAAAATCGCTAACCTCTGATTACTATACTTAAAAGGTGAGAAATAATCCGATAGGGAATTGAAATGGGTTGAACTGTTCCGGCTTTTTCTTCTCCATATTGCAAGGTCTTTGGCATCCTTGAGTGACCATTGACATGTATGTTATATTTGGAGAAGAAAAAGTGGGAAAGCGCACCCTTGGCTCCGAATCAGCGCAGCTGAGGATGCAACGGGGAACGCGCTTAGACGAAGATTATTTTTTATTTTATATAATGTGAAAATTATATTGAAGGATTTTAAAATTGTTTTAAGTTCTAAATAATCAAGCAGCCAATAAAACTTTTTGGTAGTTGAATAAGCGTGGATTGGCTTCCTTCACTATGGGCTGTCTTGTTGGATTTGTCGGTAAGTTTGTGAAGGAATCAGTATTCCGACATGAAGTAACATGAATATCCTTTCATCATCATCAACATTTTCAGCCCATATCAACCCAATGTTGGGCATAGGCCTCCCTTTTTTTGCGCCATTCTATATGGTCCTGAATATCCTGTTAGACTTCTTTATTTGATTCTTTGTCAGTTGGTAGAAAATCGGGATCTTCCACAGAATCATCCAAGTCACTAGGTGTGATATTTAAAAAAATGTGCGTTGCAGCTAGGTTTATGACTTAGGGTATCATACCCTAAGGTATCAGGAGCGAAGGATGTGGATGGTTGTGGTGCAAAATGTGCGCTGAATTTAAAAAAAAAACCCATATAACAAAACCAAAACCACCACATAATGCCATTACTCTCAGACGCAAAAGCCAACAAAAAATACCATTTACATAATGCAAGGGACTAGCAAGATTTTGAAAATAGAACTCCTATACTTTGTTAACCCACAAATATTATTTATAGTAAATTAAGACAGCTTATTTATATAATAGTTAATAAATATTTGCAAAATTAATATCACCACAATCCATTCTCAAAAATCGAATCATAAAAAACTCATTGACTTATGAATAACTTGATACCGAGGTACAATCAACAAAGCTATTTGATATGCAAGGTTAATATATTCTATCGATGAACTGCACATGTACTTTTGTTGATAACTGCATTATCACTGTAATATACCTAGCTGGTCCACCCCTCATAGTATTTAAGTAATGCATGTTTAAATGGCCCATTTTTCTATACTAAATTTCACTGTTTTTTACTGAAGAAGTAAACAAACACTGTTTATTTTCTGTCACCAACTAAACTCCATCAGGGCCAGTGGGCAATGAATAATCTCCTGAGCATAACACCTGCATAGCGGTTTGGTTTGCCGCTATTATCTCCCTTACGCCGTGTCCGCTGCACCAAATTTCCAAAACATGTTATCAAAACATGTTACCAAAACGTGTTAGCAAAACATGTTACCTAAACAGCCTGCCTGCTGCGACTTTCTAGTTTCTAAAAAAAATGTTTTTGTAGCAAAAAGAAATAATCTCCTGAGCATAACACCTGCATAGCGGTTTGGTTTGCCGCTATTATCTCCCTTACGCCGTGTCCGCTGCACCAAATTTCCAAAACATGTTATCAAAACATGTTACCAAAACGTGTTAGCAAAACATGTTACCTAAACAGCCTGCCTGCTGCGACTTTCTAGTTTCTAAAAAAAATGTTTTTGTAGCAAAAAGAAAATGAGTTCGACGAAGAAGATAGTCAATATATAGTCACCGAATCCGTGACAGTTTTGCCTCTTATTTTATCTGCGAAAGAGGAATGGTTCCATGGAAAAACCTCTACACCTAACCGGCCGTCATAATCGTAAATTATACTAATACGTAGTGTTATTATTAGGTCCTTACATATGTATTTGCCATTCAGTATCAAAACAGTGGAACAAGTTTTTTTTTATGAAATTATTATTTAATCAATCGAAGTATGCGCCGTTGTTATCGATACATTTCCGCCATTTTATAGGCAGATCATTGATACCTTTGGAAAAAAAAATTCTGGGAGCGAGAGTCTATGAACTGTTTGAAGGCGGTTTTGAGTGCCTCATCAGATTTGAAATTTTTTCCTTGTAAAAAGTTATCCAAATTTTGAAAAAAGTTGTAATCGGTTGGGGCAAGATCTGGAGAGTATGGTGGGTGACGCAGAGGTTCCAGTCGCAGCTCCTCTAACTTGGCGATCGTTTGATGTGCAGTGTGTGGTCTAGCGTTATCCTGAAGGAGCAGTGGGCTAGAGCAATTCATCAGTCTCGGTTGTTTAATGACGAGCTTTTCCATCATTGTTTGCAATTGTTGGCAATACAAGTCTGCAGTAATCGTCTGGCCTGATCTCAAGAAGCTGTAGTGGATAACACCAGCACTGGTCCACCAAACACTAACCAGTGTCTTCTTTTTGGTCAGTTTTCGCTTAGGGCAAGGTTTTGCCGGTTCTCCAGGGTCAAGCCATTGTGATGATCGCTTCCGATTGTCGTACAGGATCCATTTCTCATCAGAAGTCACGATACGGTTCAAAATCCCCTTATTATTGTGGCGATTAAGCAAAGAAACGCAGCAAGCAACGCGTGTTTATTGGTTTGCTTCAGTCAATTCGTGCGGTACTCACTTTTCGAGTTTTTTAATTTTTCCGATTTGGCGCAAGTGGATAAGTATCGTTTTGTCACTTACGCCGAAGGCTGCTGCTAATTCAGAAGTGGTTTGAGATGGATCCGCTTCCACTATCGCCTTCAATTCTTCGTTATTCACTTGAGTATCAGGTCGTCCACGAGGCTCATTGTGTAAATCGAAATTTCCAGAACGGAAACGTTGAAACCAAAAACGCACCGTTCGTTCGTTAGCGGTGCCTGGTCCATACACGTCGTTAATTCTTCGAGTCGTTTCTGCAGCACTGGTGCCACGGTGGAACTCGTATTCGTAAATACCGCGTATTTTCAATTTGTCCATAGTTGTTGTTATAGCAATGTTGAAACTCAAATGATGTTAAAACAAATGAAATACGAATTTTAAAAAAATATTTTTCTAGCTTTATTTCAAAATAAATTTGAATTTGGAATTCCTAATGAAACGCAAGATATTTGATTTTAAAGTTGCCAGTATTGAAAATCGGCAATTTCATATGTAAGGACCTAATACTTAAATGATATTAGAATACTTTTATTTAATACATGTACACACTAAAAACAAAAAAATATAAGCACTTTATAATCTTAAAAGTCCGAACGAATTTGTTTGAATGTTTTTTTTGTTTGAAGATTTGTTGCAATGCGAATCCATTAATCTGTCCGCGTAAAATATGTTTCACCGTACAGTTTACGAGTACGACACGTCCATTTCAGCAAAAAGAAGAGCGCTGCACTGACTAGCGGGCGGGAGGGGCTAATGCCTATACATGTCGCTACGCCGTTACTGAGGCAAGTATCCCATATTTACCCTATTCTAAATTGGAAATTGAATCTTGAGGAATATAACAAGGTTTTGACATTTCCTGATAAGCAAACCATTTTGAACAGTAAATTTTGTCAGCTCCGCTCCTCGTTTTAAGCCCGGTTACTTTCTTTTCTCTGTTGTTGTTCCTTTAGGCCCATTTTGTATTGAATTCTTCTTTTGAAATTCCTATTATTTTTGCTATATCTGCTAGAGAATCTAGCTTTTTAATTTTGTCTTTATGTTCACTAAATGTAGCGTCCCAAAGCACTGGTCTTTCTTGAAATAATTGTATGAAAAACAAAGTGTTTCTCATACAATTATTTCAAGTTTCAAGTTTATGTATGTATATATACAAGTATTAATATGTAAGTATATAATTAGGTATAGATACTGCACCCACCTTATTCCGTACTATTAATTTTTCCTCTACCCAAAGGTTGACTGGAAGAGATCGCATCTAGCGATAAGTCCGCCTTTGTACCAATATTTTCTTTGTGTTTGTTATTTTATATTTTATTAATTATTATGGTGCAATAAAGATAATTTGTATTGTATTGTATTGTATTGTGTTTCCTTTATTCCACTCAATCATTGAATCGCGAGACGTATTCATTCGGCGATTCAGGCTCGCAGGCGAACGCGGGGGATGTTATCCATTCGCCGCGGCAAACATGTTATCTTGTTTTTGCTAACAAAACTGCTAGGCCACGCCCCTATTCGGTAAGCAAACAATGTAATCCTGTTTGCAAACACGAAAACACGGCGCAGTGGACCCGGCTTTAAGCTGGGTCTGCATCGCCAATTTTTTAACAAAGCATGTTATCAAAACAAGTAAGCAAAATATGTTAGCAAAATTACCAGTAACTTTTTTTATAGAACCATCATTTAAAATCACTAAATAGCTGTTTGATTGTATTACAAGTGGATTATAGATTGTATGTTTGGCAGTCTATTGGCTGTGGTGCTAGCAGTCGGACCTGTGGTGGCTGTGATTGCCATAATTTGTATATGGGGCTGTTTGAAAATGTAGGTGTTGGCAATCGGCCCTCTAGTTGGCATAATTTGTATGTCGGGCTGTTTGTAAGTAGACCTGCTGGCTGTCAGGCCTGTGGTGACTGTGGTTGGCATAATTTGTATATGGGGAACACCTATAGGGATTATATTGTATTAAAACAAAATTAAACTTACAGAATGTATATTGCATTAAAGCAAGAAAATAACAGAAAAATAACACATATAAATTAGTCACAGAAGGTTCCTACACAGAATAAATAAATAAATAAAATAAATAAATAAATAAATATATAGGGACAAATCACACTGATTAAGCTAGCCCCAAAGTAAGTTTTTTTAAACTTGTGTTATGGGATACTAACTTAACGATACTATATTTTATGATAAATACATATATAGATAAACACCCAAGACCCAGGACACTTTGAAAAAGGCCGTTTTCCAACTTGCCCTGGCTGGGGATCGAACCCAGAACCTCCGGATTAGCGGTCTAGCGTGTTAACCATTACGCCACAGAGGTCGTCAAGAAAGACTGAAAGTACAGAAAGTAAATAGAAAACAGTTAAGAAATAAGCTGGGCAATGACGTGGTAAAATTTGGTCGCATCCGCCGTGATTCCGCTGACGCAAAATTAACCTTCCACCTGAGCGAACCATATTCCGATTCTTGAGGCCAAAAAGGTGGCATTTTGATGCTAACTTTGTATATGGTCGCACTGGATGTGCCTGCAGCCTTCGGTTGTTCTTCCTCGCCCATCGCGCCACGTGTTGGAAGCTTCTCGAAAGTTCTCGAACAACGCGATAAATACTTAAGTACATATAAATCTAAATTTAATTAAAATAAATACATGTGGGTCACTACATGTACATCGGGAAGGTCGTGAGTGGAGCTGCTGGCAGTCAGACCTGTGGTGGCTGTGGTTGGCATAATTTGTATGTCAGGTAGTTTGTAAGTGGAGCTACTGACAGTCGGACCTGTGGTGGCTGTGTTTGGCATAATTTGTATGTCGGGCTGTCTATTGGTATAGGTGCTGGCAGTCAGACTTGTGGTTGGCATAATTTGTAAGCCTGGCTGTCTGTAGGTAGAAGAGTTTTCAATACGAATGGATGGACTGGAGGAATAGGATACATCATTTAATAATGTATTTAAGTTGTAACGATGCTGCAAGCATCCTCTTCAAACCTCCTTTCTTCATCTTATCCTGTCCGTTATTCATTCTTCATTTCATTTCAAATTCCCTTTCATTTTATTTTCAAATTATTGACTGATCCCTTTTCACTCATTCCACCATCATCTCTTTAGCTGATCACTTACTTCTCTCTATCTGTTGTACCTTAAATTAAATATTATTCTTTTGTATGTAACATTCAGTATCAGATAATAAATTATGTATAATCTGTGTTGTTATCGAGTATCAATTCTCCACTTCTCTTACTATCTTCTATGTGGGAACTCGCCTATTAGTAGAAGATGAAGATTGAGAAGTATAATTAATTAATTTAATTTTTATAATTAATTTGTAATCTCCAAATTATCGCTCATACTAGAGGCAGATCTACTCGTATACTCAATGTTTTCTATTTCATATTTACAAAGCAGACTTTGAATGTCTAATTTTAGGTTGCTTTGTAAAACTGGATGAAATTTGCGAATTTGAGCCCGTATGTGGTAATTTCATCTTTTAATTCTGGCGTTTTATTTTTTCTTTCTTTAATTGCTTTCAAAGTAAGCAACGCCTCTCCATATGAACTAGAATTTCGCTTTCTTTTTAGTGCGTCCGATCCCTTGTGGTGTCGGCGTAGATGGTGGTGGTGTGGATGTTGTTGGTGGTGGTGTCGATGTTGTTGGTGGTGGGGTCGGCATAGCTGGCGTTAATGGTGTCGGCATTGGTTATTGTTATTTTTATCATTAAGAATATCTTCCTGCAGCAAACTTGATTTGCATTTTTCACATTAAAATCTCTCCACAGTCTTTTTCCCTAACCATCCAGAAAAGTAAGCCACAGAACACTGCTCTAGTGTGGTAGACTGGATTTCCTGGCCTATTAGACAGGATGAAGGGTTGGTTTCTTCAATATCAACTTCATGTTCATAATTCTGTCTTATTTCGACATCTTCATATGTCGTGGAAGAAGACATTGAAAGCACGTTTACTTCGGCAGCAGAAGTTGATGGCATAACATCGATCTGGGATGTACCTGGTGCAGAAACAGCAATAAACTCATCTTTATCTGGTTCGCAATTTGTTGTATCCAGTTTCATGAAGCTATTTAACAAATTGCTGCGGAATACTGCTCTCAGTACCCTAACAGATTTGATGTCATCGGGCACATGAAGCCGACGAGGATTCAAGGTCCCGATGACATCAGTTTTGCGTTTTTTTAAAAAACGGGCTAAAGGCAACTGATTGTACCAGTTGTCCATCACTAGCGTGTGCCCTACGTTAAGGAACCCATCCATGAGTTCCAGAACTACCTTCGCAGTGCAGTTCTCGAACCCATGGATAGGCTCTTCGGACATAGTCGACTCTTTACCGGCATATATCAAGCATCTCAGCTGATAACCCGTTACTGCTTCGCAAAGTTCGTACGATTTTATGCCGAACCGGGCCGCCTTAGTCCGGATACACTGTACACAGCTAAGGCGACCCTTCCAAAGCAGTAACGATTCATCAAGACTGAGATGCTTGTTAGGGACGTATAAAGAAGCAAATTTCTTATTGCAGTGGTCTAAAATAGGTCTTATTTTATGAATCTTTTTTTCGTAACTCGTAAGTCTCAAATCGATGTCGTCGTTGTCAACAAAATGCAAAAACTTGGTTATCAATATAAAACGATCGCGGGAAATAATTTGGCGAAATTTATGCATTTCCAGCAAATCTGTGCTCCAATATTCTTGGAGCTTGCTTCTGACACATAGGGACATTAAAATCAATACTGCAAAATAATTTTATAACTCGGCGACTGTTACCTCAGTCCACGCAGCTAAATACCCAGGGGGGAGTTGGGTTGCTCCGTTAAGGGAGCAATACAACTCCATGCGTACTTGTTCGTTTCATTGGCAATATTGGCCATAATGTCGTCGTCCCAAATTGCCCTAAAAATTTCTTCGGGATCTTGAGATCCCAACATTGACCCAGGAATACGCAAATATGTTTCCGCCTGGCCAGAAAATGATGAAAACTCATCTGACCAGGAGAAAACATCTAAATCGGCGTACTCCTGGGCCAATGTTGGTTGTTAAACATTCTCGTCATCACCAATATTTAACATCCTTTCCTCTTCTAACACCCTCTCCACTTGTTCATCCGCGCCTATTGAAATAAGTCCCTCATATACCTGACCTGACAATGACTGCTCACACTCATCATCTCTTGCATTCATCACATCAGCCAATACTTCTTCATCCATCACCTCCTCAGCTATTACATCTTCAGCCATCACCTTCTCAGCTATCACTTCCTCACACATACTATCATTCATATCATCATTCATACATCCCTCCTCACTCAGAACTACCGTTTTCCTCAAATTACGTGCTTGTGCGCGTTCAGCACGGAAGTCGTACGCGTTTTCCCCGTTACTGCCGTCGTCGTCGAAATCGGGCTCCACTTCGCTGCCCGAATCCATTAAAAAGTTTTGTATCTGCCTATCGTCCAGCTTCAATAGGCTGCGACGGGCCGGAACTCTTTTTGGAGTAGCGCTGGTGGAAGGCTACGGCGACATTTCTGGGGTAGTAGGAGGTTTCCATACCTGCAAAAAATAGTAATAGTAACCGTCACCCAAGCGCCACCACCATAAAGTAGTAACTTTTATTTATTTTAAGATCTTTTGTATCCTGTGCTCCACAATAAAGATATTTGATTTGATTTGATTTATACTACCACCGTATATCATCATATTTGTTACTCGATAATTAGTGTATCCAAAGCGCATACATAGGTATGTTAAGTAACCCCGGGCACATTCCCCACTTGGACGGAAGACCACAAGTGGCACAATAAGTATCAAGCTTCTCATGCTTCATTAGACACATCAAGCCGTTGGTTTCAGCTGTCATCATTAATAGCAGTCGTCAAGCCAGTCAGATGCCTTTAGGCGGCTTGAAAATCTGATACCAGTGCTGATCGCATTCACATACGAAAACAAACGAGCATTGTAGCTGTCTTTAGGAGAAAGATTAAAAATGTGTACAAATCATTCTCGGCGAAAAATATTATTAATATACGAAAAAATATTTGGAACTCAACAACGAGCGTTAAAACAAAATAAGATTTCCCATAGAAACTTGACTAGAATATTGCTCAATTTAGCTCTATTAGCTGATCAAGATTTATATGAAAAGAAACATATTAGTAGTCATTAAAATATTCACTCTAAGTTTGGATCCCCTTGGCGTATGTTCTAATAGAACAGCGTCGTCTTCCGGCCTTAACGAGCCTCCCGGCGATTGTTTTACCCGCAGCGCGGGCACCAAACGCTTCTTGCCACTTTGCGACATTGCTACAAACACAATATATATCACCATATAACTTTCGATAAATAATGTGATTAGTGGTTTGCTCCGGAGTAGACGGTCCGGAGAAACACCGGTGATTCACCGGTAAAACTAATCGGTGAAATCACCGAACAATAACCGATTGTTCTCCGGTTAAACTGCAATAATGGCTCGCTTGATTAAAAACAAATCATATTTCACCCAAAATAATTGTATTTAGCAGGCATATGTAAATAAAAGAAAAGTTTATTGATGAGGAATATTATTTATTATTATTATATATTAATTATTATTTCTTATTTACTTTTTTTCTTATAAGATTAATTATTTCAGTCATTACATCAAATCGTTCTTCTCCATGTAAATGACCCATTTCACTAGCTACTAATTGGCCAAATAATTCGTTGCAGCGTGTATGATTTGTTTCATTTTCAGTAATTTTAGTCTGGGTTCCGGTTTCATTTCTTGTTACAGGTGACACCGTTCGTGACTTTTTTTCAACGTACTTGATACAGCTTTTCTGTTCTTCATCTTCATCTGAAGTTGACAGAATGTTTTGCGAATATTGTGCAAATAAATCTTAAAAAAAGATGAATTGATTTATTATTAAATTATTACAAACCCGTCTTCATCCCTCAGACAAAAGCACACGTACTAGGTACTTAGGTATAAAACTTTCTCAAAAGAGCACAACTGAGCTGTGAGATTATCTATAGTTCTCTCAGATTTATTTAAAAGTAACCAGCTTGATTTAAAAGTGAAGAATTTGTCGTCGAATATGCTCTACGAGTATCTTCTGTTTGTCCATCAAACAATCTATGTAGTTCTCGCCATACTTCATATGCACTTTCAAATCTCATTACCTTTTCCAAAGTTTCTTCCGTCATATTCGTCGTCAAAACAAGCAGTGCGCTGCAGTCAGCTTGCTTATATCGGGCTAATCGTCGTCAGAACAAGCAGTGCACTGCAGTCAGCTTGCTTATATCGGGCTAATTGCTGATTATAAGTCGCAACAGCTGCATCACCTGCACCATCTTGAGGAGCCACGGGTTGTTATAACTTGCCTTCTACAATCACAATTCTATCTGTTGTTCCTCGCAACATTATAGAGACTTTGTATTTCCAAGTTATCCAGTTCGATTTTCCTTCAAGACTTCCGCTCGAAATTTTTGTCGAAATTTTTTTTATACTGGGCCCATTACCTATTGAAACTTGTTTAAATCACAGAGGGTGTGAAAAGAAAAATAGACGTAGAAAGAAACTAAAGATTTTATCTCAAGCAGTAATTTCTGACAATGTAAACAAACACCAACACCATAGTAACTGAACTTTTTTAAAATGATAAAGGAGTTCTGCAAATAACACGTACACGCCATGGAAGTGCAAAGATTATGATGTATTATTTTATACTTGAAGTACAGAAAGAGAAAAAGAAGAAATAGAGAATTTTGGGTAATTTTGTTAAATTTTTTTGATTGGTTTCGCTTGCTATTATCTAAGGATCCAAACGTTTTATAGTACTGAACAATACTATTGCCTCCAGGACTTGTTTGAAGTAGTGTTTGTAAATCAAAATCGGGAAATATTCTTGTAAGTATGATACGTGTACCACAATCTTCATCAGAAGGTGGTACACTACAATCTTCATTAGATGCTGGTACAACATCATCTAGAGATGGCGGTATATTTTCTTGATCGTTCAGAGAGGGATCACTATTTAATTCTGTTGGAACCTGTTTACGTAATACAACTTGGTTAAAAATATCATATTTCTTAGTAGTAGATACTGGGATCAATAACAAATAAAATAAAATAATAACAAAAGTAACAGCTAGTCCTATAATTTCTCTTAAATTCATCAATAGAAAACATGTTTCATGAAATTGGTATGCTCTGCCTGACTCACAAGGGATACAGGGGGTAACTATATGGATCTATGTATGTACAGTTCCATATATCTAAACTAACAACTTGTACTAAGTAGTGATTATTTCACGCAATTTTATTCTTGTCCCAATGTGTGGATACAATTCTTTTAATAATTCGTCATCCAGCTTGTAAAAGTCATTTAAAGTAATTCCATTACCTAAAATTGTTGTGTATTAGAAAAACATTTAGGTCCCGTGCACTTAAAAACTGACTAAAATTAAGTCAGCACAGTGAATCAATATCTATCCAATACAATTTGTAAATCGATTGACCAGATTGCTTTAGAGGTCATGAAGATAAGCACCGACGTCATCAAGGCAAAGTTACTTGACATGGAATCGAGTGCAATTGGCAGTACTGACAGAGCATTTTTAACAAAAAATTGGCAACAGCGTAACAAGAAGCGAGACGTCAATGTCAATATGTCAAAAGCGCAAACGTCAAATCAAAATATAAAAAAAGTGATTCGGTGTTATCGTTGTAAACAACAATGACATTATATGAATAAATGCCACCAGAACAGTCGTGAAAAGACAAAAAATGCATTTAGCCATCCATGCCATCTTCTTGAACCCACAAAATCAGTTTCGAGTTAAGGACTGGTATATCGACTCGGGAGCGAGTTCAGACATGGTTGTTGACAAAAATTGCCTGGAGAATGTTACACTCAGCCACGAAGTAAATAATATAGTAGTCGCAAACAGAGAAACAATACCCGTACTGTGCGCAGGAAATACGAGAATAACGACAGAGATTGATGACTCAGAATTTGATATTCTCGTGAAAAATGAGTTATGCATACGTAACCTGACTACCAATTTACTCTCAGTAAGTCAGCTTATTCAAACTAGAAACAATGTTTGTTTTGAAGAAAATGTTTGCTATATAATAATGAAAATGTTTGATAATTATAGTTCAATGTGTAAAATTCTCTAAATAAGTCTACAATTGTATGCGATCTTAGCCGATTCTAATTTATTTAATGACGGTTAAAGTAGGTGTTCATAATACAGACATTTGTTGTTTACAGACTAAAATATATTAAAGAAAAAAAAGATGCCTTAGAAAAATCATTAGGGGAGAGTGATTCCAGTGTTGCTGTAAATAATGACGATAGTGACAATGTAAGTAGGATGGTAAATTTAAATAATTAGGAATAATAAATGCATGTTTGAGAACAACTTAGATTTTTACCCGACTGCGGCGAAGCCAAAAAAAGAGGGTAATGTGTTTGTTACGTATGTATGTATGTGTATCCGTTTCTTTGTTCCCTCGTATCTACAAACCAGTAAACCGATTTAAATAAATGATGTCTTTATATTCCTCTAGGTAACATAGGATAGAAATTAGAATTTACATAGGTATGTATATTCTATATTGTAATGTCTATTTTTTTTCTCTTTAGGAATGTTTTGATGCACTTATAACAGATCTAGAAAAAACAAATGAAGAAGAATAATATAAAACCTTAGAAGAGACGAACAGTATAGAAGAGAATGAATTGGTATATATGGATATATAATTTGAACTCTTATTAAACTATTATCACTTTGCAAAAACCATAAACCATAATATTTAACAGTTATTAATATATTGATAGTATTTTTTTTTTATTAGAGATTTGAGTGATCGTTTGACCTCTATCTTGCTAAAATCTAGTAATCATTTCAATTTATTCTATTTCAGCAATTAGAGCCAGATAAACCAGTTCATCCACTATTACAAATCGAGGGCAGAAGAGTTGTTGATTTTATGTATTTTTTTGATCAAATAAAAGTCATATCAAATCACAATCCTGGATTTGGTTTTCCTATAAGTAACGTCCAAGTTATTAAGGAAATACTTATTGGCTTGGAGTCGGTAATATGTTTCAAATGTGACATGTGCAATTTAAACTTTGAAGTTAGTCTGAGTAACAACAACTTTTCCAAAGAGATGACCGTTAACCATGCTGCTGTGACTGGTGCTATGTTAATTGGCTGTGGTTAGACAAACTTAAATGAATTACTTAGCGCTATGGATCTTCCTACCTTAAATCAAAAATCTTTCATATAAAATATAAAAAAATTCACAATGACGTATCCAAATGGTGGGCAGTTGCTGCGGAAACATCCATGAAAGAAGCGGCTAAGGAAGAATCTGCTCTAGCCATCGAAAGTGGAGACGTTATTGATGGTATTCCTGCAATAACAGTAATAGCAGATGCTTGTTGGTCCAAACGGTCCTACAGAACAAATTATTCTGCAGCGTCGGGAGCAGGTGCAATCATTGGATTGAAAACTGGAAAAGTGTTACACATGCAAGTAAAAAATAAATACTGCATTATTTGCGCTCGATCATTGACGAAAAAACAGCAACCACCCACTCACGAATGTGCCAGAAACCATGTTGGATCTTCATCTAACATGGAACAGGCTAGCATTGTCGAAGGTTTTAAAACTTCAGTTGAAAAACACAATTTAATGTACACAACGCTTATCGCTGACGGTGATGCTAGTACTTATAAGAAAATTTTAGAAAACAGGCCTTACCCTAATGTTCAAATCCAGAAAATAGAATGCTCCAATCACCTCCTTAGAAATTACTGCAGTAAACTGATTCAATTACAAAAAGACACATCAGTTCCACTTTCAGAGCGCAGATTATTAACATCGGAACGCATTACTCGTCTCCGAACAGCGGTAAGAGCAGCAGCTCGCTTTCGCAATGCTCAAAATAGAAGTGTTTCAGAAAAAAAAATTAAATCTAAGAGACGATATAATGAATAGTCCGAAACATGTTTTTGGTGACCATAGTTCTTGTGAAGATTATTACTGTACAGAGGAAAAAAGAAAAGATCCAAATCTAATTCCTTTGATTAAAAGCTTATACACGAAAATAATAGCTCATGCAACTCAAATAGCTTTACATTCAAAAAGTTTACTATGGGATGTAAATAACAATAGAGCTGAACAATTTAACAGCATTGTGGCCAAGCATGTAGGCGAGAAAAGAGTAAACTATTGTTTCAAAAATTCCTATACAGCCAGGTACTACATGACTTTGTATTTTCACTATTTTTTATTTGTGTGTTTAATTTAAAGAATATCAGTGGTTTTATAAAGTTGTACCTTTTTTACAGGTGCCAAGCTGCAGTTGTTGCATACAATACTGGCAAACCTCAGTACGCTTTATATAAAGCTAATTTTAATCAAAGTCCAAGGAAGTCTGTTAAAATTTTAGAATTGCGCCGGTGTAAGCGAAACATCAAACGCCTTCGCCAGCGCTCAGGTTTACAAAGAAAAAATATGTTTCAAAATAACAACCAAGACTATGGAGAGAAATGCTAAAAGAACAGACTTAACTGCCGAGCAGTACGACACAGCCAGAAGTGTGTTTTTGACAAACTTGGAAGCCCTTGTTGAAAAACGTCATTACATAGAACGTGACACGGTACTACAAGCAGAATGTGCATTGTGGTTAGAGCTTCGCAGATGTTTACTGACAGCCTCATCTTTTAGTAAGGTACATATATATATATATATTTAGTTAAGTCACACAGTTGCTGTGAATATTTTTTTTTTCTAACACAACTTTTTTTTAGATTTGCAAGAGACGGCCTAATATAAGTTCTGCGCTGCTTGTAAAGTCCATCGTTTATTCATATTCTTTGGACAATGTACCGGCCATCGAATATGGTAAAAGTAATGAAAAGTCTACTATAGTGCAACTGCAGCAACAAGAAGGCATAATTGTGGAATAGTGCGGACTTTTTATTGATAAAGACCATTTTTTCTTGGGCGCATCTCCTGATGGTCTTTACAATGAGGGTATAATTGAAATAAAATGCCCGTATTCTGCTCGCAACATGGACGCCGATGAAACCATAAAACAAAAAAAAATTCTGGAAGTTAGATGGCTCTGTTAATACGAACCATGATTGGTTTTTTCAAATTCAAGGGCAACTTCACATCAGGTAAAGATTGATAAATTATTAATTTTTCGTTTAGTGAAATTATCATAAAGTCGCCTTTGCCTACTGTACCTACAAAGTTTTAATCCAGCTGTTAATTTTTAAGTATGTGTGAGCTATAAAATCTATATATATATATATTTATATATATATATATATATATATATATATATATATATATATATATATATATAAATCAATTGTATAAATATATATATATATATTTATATATATATATAAATCAATTGCTGTTCGTTTATCTCGCTAAAACTAATAATTTAATTAATTTAAAACTATATTTTTTTTGTTTCAGTGACAAGAACGTTTGTCTTTTTGCTGTATGGACAGGCCCCGATTTCCCTTTAAAAACGGAAAAAATATTTAGAGATGACCATTTTAGGGAATTCAAAATGAAAAAGAAATTAATAAATTTTTATGAGAAATGCCTTTTGCCAGAGTACGTGGACCCCAGAAAAAGCAGGTCGATGCCTATAAGAGAAACCTGCTTATATAAAATTATGTTTTGTTCAAGTTGTAGTATTATTTATTCAGATCATTGAGGCGCCACCCCACCGGCGCGCTGTGCAGTCCGGTTCCCCTTCACTACAGAATAGACATAGTAACTAGTTCTTAGGTGTTTTGTACTTACAATACTTTTTGTAATAAGTTAGGCAAAAATCGGCAAGCGGCCGCAATGAGCGTTGGCGGGTCACTAATAGGTCATGTACAGAATTAAGGGGAACCGGACTGCACAGCGCGCCGCACTGATGTTGTCCTCGATGTCGCTTCTATACGCTAGTAATTATAGTTCAATGATTCAGAAATGTTTTTTTCCTATAAAACTTTTACTATCATATTTTTTTTTTATAGAACCAAATTTATTTATTCAGAAAGAAGATTAACAAATGAATTTAAAAAAGAAGAAAAAACTAACTTACTATTTAATTAAAACTACTTATAAATAAAAAAGACCAGACAAATCGCTGCCCCGTGGTAATGTGCCCAGAAGGCTGGCAACATTGCCATGGCAATGCTAATCTTATTATTTTTATTATTATTATTATCATATTATAACGTCATTACACAATGTATGTGGCATAAAAACTTGTCGCGTAATTTACCTGTGTAGAACAAGTAAATTAAATAAAATGATACGATTGATTTTAATTCTAATACTTGAATGTTATGACAAGCTTTTCTGTCATATACATTTTGAAATGACGTTATAAGTTGACAGTAAAGTTTCATAAGAAAAGAGTATTATATTTTGATTCGAAAACACTAATATTAAAATTGTTATAAAATCAGAATAAGTATCAAAAATATTTGTCCTACTAGTCTACGCTCGGTCTACCGCTAACACACCCACACGCATGATACGCAACGTTTTGCGTCTGTGTGAGTTAAAATCAACTCCCGCTCATAGTTTTGACTTGCTAAAAATTTAATGCGCGCTCTTAACCAGCCTTACCAACAAGTAATACTCGTACTCGTGCATATACTTGTAAAGTTCTAATAAATTAAAAGAAAATGGCAGATTTAAGAAGACTTGGGAAGCGCACACAGAAATAAAAATTATTACCCAATAACACATCGTGCTCCGGTGAAACATTTAATTCGCAATTTTGGGGGTTATTTTGTGATCCCAGTGCCTTTCACGTGAAGTATGATGAATAATTATGAAGTATGATGCCGACTGGGGGGGGGGGGGGGGGGGGTCGATTTAAGAGATCGAAAGTCAACCTCAGGATATACTCGTATGTTTTTATTTTCTAACTGTTTAATTGTATGGTGTTCTAAGAAACAGACATCTGTAAGTCTCTCGTCAACTGAAGCAGAGTATGTATCCTTGAGTATGGCCGCTAGCGAGGCCTGTTGGCTTAGTAATTTGTTAGCTGATTTTGATGTGAGAAATGAGATGTCAGTAAAGATATATTGTGATAATCAGTCTGCAATAGTCAATGCTACCACTGATATTGTAAAACGTTTAAAACATGTTGATATTCGGTATCATTTTGTGAAGGAGCTGGTTAAAAATAAGAAAATAAATGTACAGTATATTAAATCTGGGGAGCAACCAGTAGATATATTTACAAAAAATCTAAGTAGAGAGTTAATAAATAAGCATTTAATAATATGTGGTGTTGTAATAGTAGGTTGACATTAGTATTTCTTAAAACTTATTTTCGTTTAAATATTTAATTGAGAAGGGGTGTAGAAGACAATGAAATATTTACTTGGCCTTATAATGACATGTCTGTGCCTACATAGTTTATTATGTTATTGGAAGGTTGTCGTTCTGTATCTGTATGATTTATCTTGTAATGGCGGTCGGTCAGTGCGTACTGTGTACTATTGTAAAAAGTGGAAACCCAAATAAATACTTACATCTCTGCGAACTCTGCATTTTATTTCATCATCTACCTATGACACTCTCTACGCTACGTAGAGAGTGTAGGCCAAATCCTCTGAGTCCTCTAAGTCCTCTGACTGCTCTAGCAAATATATGGCTCTGGTAGTATAGAGGGTCGTGCTCCTGCAGTAGAGTCTAGAAAAGACTTAAAATGTTAGAATAAAAATTAATCCTTTGTATAATTTTCAGGACAAGAATGTTATTAGAAAAAAAGAACATAAATGTGAAATGGATCCAACAAAAAATATTTTATTAAAAGAAAAAAATGCTCTAAAAAAAAAGGCCGCTGATACTGATTTACCTCTTACTAAAATTTACAAAATGGCTAAAGTTTAAAGTCGTTTTTAGTATAATGCTGTGAAGAAATCACAATGAACAATTTAGTAATTCTGATGGCAGAAGTCAATCCCAAAATCAATCCGGTAGTAACCGCCGTGGATGGAGGGACCAGAAAAGGGGCTATGATAATATGGTCGATAGAGAAACTAAGAAGAACTGGGCGTATGAGCCTCCCCAGTTTGAGCCAAAAGAAGAATATCGCCCCAGAACATCAAATAGTAGCTATACTTTCAAGAAGAAGATTGAAAATAAGAAACAAGAAAGGGAAAAGAAGCAACACGAATAAAATTCCCATGGCCACAAAGGAAACGGCTCCACGTGACGAACTGATGTATGACATTGGGCCTCATTCCACGCTTGTACCTCTTCAGGACGTTCACTGTCAGAATTTAGATTTTGGCGGTTTTTTACCCTGGTTGAGGAAACATATGAGAAGATGCGGGGCATTGACCATGAAAAGTTGTTGAGTGATGCAGCTGGGCTGGATTTCTCAGTGATATTGGAGGCTACGACGATTGATGAGAAGGTGTCAATTTTTAATTCCACGATGATATCACTTTATGATAGGCATGCCCCCTTAAAAGCTATTAAAGTTAAGCGTCCACCATCTCCATGGATAACTAGAGGGGTTCGCATGGCGATGACTAAGAGGGATCGGGCATTCCGTATTTTCAAGCGAGATAGAACGGACCATAATTGGGATGCATACAAGATCGCGCGTAATCGTTGCAACAGTTTTGTGAGAGCAGCCAAACGTAAATTCTTCTGTGATAACCTTACCCAATCTTCGTCGGCCGATATTTGGAAGTTCCTCCGTTTTTTGGGTCTTGCTAAAAATAAATCCAATTCCTTTTCTACTTCTAACTTCTCCCCTAATGATTTCAATGATCATTTTAATTCTACAAGCTCTCTTGACCCCACTGTAAAATCTGCTACTATTTCTAGAATAACTTCCATGGCCAAGCCTCAAATAGACCCCTTTTCTTTTTCTCCTTCCACTGAGGATGACATACGGAAAATTATAATGTCTATTAAGTCGAAAGCGGTAGGATGTGATGACGTGAGCAGGCAAATGATTATAAACATTTTGCCTATAATTCTTCCCATTCTGTCTCACATCATCAATTTCTCCTTAGTTACTGGGACCTTTCCTTATCTTTGGCGTAAAGCTTTCGTTATTCCACTTCCTAAAGTTACTTCTCCCCAATCCTTAAATAATTTCAGGCCAATTTCTATACTCCCCTTCCTCTCCAAAATCCTTGAAGCTGTAGTGCATACACAAGTTTCTTCCTTCGTCTTTTCTAATTCTCTCCTTACACCTCTACAGTCTGGTTTTCGCCCTGGCCACAGTACTGCTACTGCTCTTCTTAAAGTCACTGAGGACATAAGATTGGGCATGGAGAATAAGTTGGTCACCATCCTTGTCCTCATTGATTTCTCTAACGCTTTCAACATGGTTGATCACGATATTCTCCTTGCTATATTTAATTATCTTCAGTTCTCATCCCCAGTGGTGGATTGGTTTTCAGCATATTTACGTGATCGGCAGCAATCGGTTCGATTGGACCGTGACCTGTCGGACTGGAAAACTCTCTCTCTAGGTGTACCTCAAGGTGGCATTTTATCTCCTTTGCTTTTCTCTCTTTTTATTAATCTTCTTTCTTCTACGATTAGCTGCTCTTTCCATTTTTATGCCGACGATCTTCAAATTTATGTTCAGTCACCAGCAGAAGACATCAACACGGGTATTGCCACCATTAATTCCGCCTTATCTTCGATTATGTCCTGGTCTAAAGATTTTGGAATAAATGTCAATTCATCTAAGTGTCAGGCTATAATCGTGGGTAGTTCGAAGCAAGTTGCTCAAATTGATACTAAATTAATCCAACCAGTTACTTTTAACAATAATATTATCCCTTATTGTAATTCAGTAAAAAATCTTGGATTACATATCGACTCAACTCTTAGCTGGACCACTCACATAGCTGCAATTAGTCGATCCATCACCGTAAGCCTCCAACAATTAAACCGTCTTAGAAATTTTCTTTTCCTTAATTTTTCCTCTCTTTGACTATGCTGATGTGTGTTATCCTGACCTAAATGTAGATCTTGTTAATAAACTTGATCGAATTCTTAATAATTGTATTCGTTTTATCTTCTGCCTTCGTAAATATGATCATGTGTCCTCTTATCGTTCAGAGCTTAATTGGCTTCCTATCCGTCAACGCAGGGAACTTCGGTTACTGTGTACCCTTTTCTCTATTCTTACTAATTCTGTCTTTCCTAAATATTTAAAATGTAAATTCAATTACCTTTCAGACACTCATGATCGACAACTACGTTCCAATGAGACACGTCAATTTTTTAATCTTTTCCGGACAAATTTTATGTCTAACTCCTTTTCTCTCCAAGCTTCACGGCTCTAGAATGCTTTAACCGTTGACATCAGAGAAATTTCTACCAAATTCTCTTTTAAAAGGAAAGTTCACGCACATCTTTTGAACTCCCTTTCTCCGTAAAGTCATCATCATTATGTTCTCAAAATTGATTATATTTGTAATTATATATGTAGGTATAATATAATGGTAAGTATTGTATAAGTAGATATTTATTCTGATATATATTATATAGTTTGTAGTAATGTAATGTTTTATGTATATGTTCTTAATATTTTATATGAAGTATTTATTAAATTGGTAGTCATAATTGATTATTTTGCTTTTTGCGCCGAACAAATTACTTTTCTGTTTATCCTTATGGTTGACTGGGAGAAAATGCTCTTAGCATTAAGTCCGCCATTTGTTAAAAGTATGTTTTACTTTAGAACAATAAAGAGTATTAAATTAAATTAAAATTTAATTGACCCCAGATTATTGGATCGTTTGCCATTTTCTATGTTCTTACATGTGTGCTGCAATCATCTGAACTTACATCGCCGAGATAGCTAGACAGAGTAGCCAACCAATATTAAATATGAGAACCGATATCCGTGAAGCCTTACCGGACTACCAATGCCTTCCTGGTCCGATAGTAGACTATATTAGTCATGTAGGCAATGTATTAACTCAAACCGGTATTGAGTTAAAATTAAACCTACCACTCGGCTCAGTGCCACAAGCACCAATCGGTAATGTTCCATCCGGAACGTTTGGAGATATCAACGCTGCAACGCATAATTTTTACAAAGCATATGTGTGTCCGCTCGTAACAGCTAATCGCGTCATAGCAAGTCAGCAAAATGATCCCAACTACAAACCGTTGCCAGAACAGATCGTCCCAGCCAATTTAGTACCAAACAGAAATTTGTTGGGCTATAGACCTATAGACATTCAAAATCCTGGCGTCCAGTAGCGACTAAATTGAATTGTATTTCCAAATGACAACAACGAAGCGATAACATTAGTTCACAAGAAGCACCTTCTGGATCAAGCTGTGACCATCTAAGAAGCTAAATTTCCGAAGAAAATCTAGTTACGCACCATTGGGGCGACGCCCATAACGGAATTGTGAGGCCACATGAAAATTTCAAGTATCTAGTTAATGCCATTATAAAGATCAAGTTAAAAACGCTGAAAAAAAGATGTTACTTGTATGACGAACCCCTTTAATTTTTAACAATTTTTTTTGTATTTTTTGTTATAGCCGCTACAGTAATACATAATCGGTGAAAATTTCAAGTGTCTAGCTATTACGGTTCAAGAGATAAAGCCCTGTGACTGACGGACAGACAGACAGACGGACAGACAGCGGACTCACAGTAATAGGGTCCCGTTTGCACCCTTTGGGTACGGAACCCTAAAAATGACAGGATTTATACGCCAACTGAATATGAAAATCTTATGGTTGAGGCTAATGAAAAATTTAAAACAGTAAGGCCCAAAACTAAAGATATTATAGATATAATAAAATAGTGGCCGAACCATTACAAGAAACTGGTGCTATCTGTAGATTCCTATGGCAAAGGAGTACCCAAGGATAAAAAGGTGACTTTTTCTATTTCCAAGGTATCACATTTCACATTTTCCAAGAGCACACCAGGTCTTGTGATAACACGTGAGTCCATAGACTGTTTAGTCAGTCATGATTTCCAGCTCTTGCAGAGGATGGGCACTAAACCAGCCTTACCGACAAGTAATACTCCTGCATATACTTGTAAAGTTCCAATAAATTAAAAGAAAATGGCAGATTTAAGAAGACTTTGGAAGCACAAACAGAAATAAAAAATATTACCCAATAACATATCGTGCTCCGGTGAAACATTTAACTTCTACAATTTTGGGGGTTATTTTGTGATCCCAGTGCCTTTTACGTAAAGTATGATCAAGAGGTGTTTTTTCCTGAAAAAGAATAATAATAAACATCAACTTTTTTTAGGCCCATTGGAGAAGTTTATGTCTGAAAGGTCCGGGGTGAAAACACCCGTGAATCCAAAAAATATATAAAAATATAAGTATCTTTAACCAGTAAGCTACCATTTTTTCCGTAAAAAGTGAAATAAAGAAACATGAAGGAATAAAAATGTTTATGAAATATTTAGAAAATTACTGGATGAAAGAAGATTTTATTTACGGAGAAAGGCACTGCACAAACAATACCGTGGAAGGATGGCATCAGAAAATTAATAATAATATTTATAAAAACGAACGAAGTATCTGAAAATGCTGCACATCCTTCATATTATTATGATGATTCTTTGCTGTCTTCTATTTGTCATCACAATAAACAAAACTTATACGTAAAATGGGGCTATTTGGTTGTATATATATTTATTCATTATATATACTCTAAATATATAAAAAACAACGAACGCATATGGCGAGTTGGTGGCATACAGCTATAAAAATCTTTGTACAGATCCGGCAACGCAAACCTCGCGTTGATATTATGGATGGTATTATGTAACTAAAAATGAGAGTCATTTTCAATATTCAAAAGATTTCGACTATCTAAAGTGCAAAAAAAAACTGTGAAATATTAATGTTTAATTTTAAAATTACAAATGTTACACCAGATTTTCAGGAGTTTCGTTTGCAAAATCCCCGGGAGGAAGGATAGTCCAATTTTTTTTAAACCGCCCCCTTTATTTCAGTACAAGTCTCCATACAAATGGTTTGCAACAATTCAATTGATTTATTGACAACTAGCGTTCCAACCTGGTTTTGCACGGGCTTGTAATTACAAACCCGTACAAAGCCGGGATAGAACTCTACTTGTTAATAAATCAATTGATGTTTCTCTATATATGCTTAGATCTTTAAAACTACACAACGGATTTTGATGCGGTTCTCACCAATAGATAGTGTTTCATGAGGATGGTTTATATATATATATATATATCTCTACCTACCCCAGGGGCGGGCTGCTAGTATTTAATGTAATAATGGGCCTGAATTTGTTTAAAAAAAAAGACATTAAGTAATTGTGTGATTTGTCTATATGGGCGAAATGCAAAAAAAATGTACATTTCACAAAAGTTGAACGTCCTAAGCTAGGAAAACCGTTTAGAATTTGTTTGTATTTTTAAACATATTTTTATATTTAAAAAAACTGAAACAGTCAACAACCCAATATAAAAAAAAAAACATTTTCCATAAAAACATTGAAAAAAATTAATTTATCAATAGACGTCCGTTTTTTTTTCATACATTTAAAAGTGTCCTATTCGACCGTGTTCAACTTTGTGAAATGGAAATAAAGAGTAAGCGTTATTAGGAACAGTTCATATATTTTGAACTGTCTTAAGAATATCATGAGCTTTGATATTTTGTGAAAATATAATAAACTACTTTAGTCAAAACTAATTTAAATATTATTTTTGCCACCGTCTGTAATTTCATTCATATTTGTTATTCAGCTTTGTTTAGAAAAAATTGGTAGAAAACGACTTTTTACTGCTGGAAACATTATCACCATAGACAACGGCAGAAGGTGCTACATATGTGTTGTACCACGGCCATTTTGTTCGGGTTCAGTTTAGCAGTGCAATCGTTTTACTGAATCGTGCGAAGAAAATACACAAAAATTGTTTCATCTTGATGATCATAGCTTTATACATTCTGGTAAGTGCATGATTTTCTTTTTATATATGTATTGAAAGGTTTCTTAGCGAATATATGGAAAAAGAGACAGTTCTGTTTAAAGGCATTGTCATTTTGTTTTTGCAAATTTGTAGGTTATTTACACGTCGTGTTTTGTTTCATATTTGTGACGAGTTTGTTATATTTCTTTGTGACGTAACAAACATGAAATAACAAATATGAAGTAAAGTCGTATTCACATTTGAAAAGTGCAAGATAAGATAGCATATATGTCCCGCAGCATTGCCTGTTACAAAATCTCAATTATTGTCAGGTATAAAATGTAATATAAGACTCCTCCGTGTAGTTTAAAGCTTACCTAAAATTATTCATATTCATTTATTCATTCATTCATTTATTATTAAAACTAACTTTTAATTAATATTATATTAAAAGTTAGTCTTATTATTTTTATTTTCATTTTAAATATACTGTTTTAAATGTAGAATGTAAAACGACTACAAGGCATGCTGACTAAAAAATATAATTAGTCCGTCAGTTAAATAATTTTTAAAATGATTTATTATATATTTTTTCTTTTCTCAATGAAACGAGAAATGAAGATATAGCCCGTTAAAATTCATTACGTGCAGTTTCATACACTCTACTCGGCTAACTTATTAGCTTTCTTTTTTAACAACGACATTCAACCATATACATACTCTAATAAGCAATTTGTTTGTTGTAGAAAAATGCCGTTGTCGCCTGCAGATAGACAACGACTATACAGAGAACGGCTTAAACAGAATCACCCAGAAAAATATGAAGAAATGCAAAAACGAAATCGCGAAAGGATTAAAAGTAAATACGTTAAAGTATCTTTGTTGCCCAAAAACCAACAAGATATAAGAAGAAAGAAATGGCGTAATTTAAAAAAAAATCAAGCGGCCATAGTTAGTACAAATAGTAATAAAAAAGAAACTGGATCTCGAAAGAAGTATTATCAAAAGTATAATAAATTAAGAAAAATAATAAATAAACAGAACAAAAAAATAAAAAAAATGAAACGAAGGATAGTATCTCTAGAAAAAAAAATGTACCGAAGGAATATGCTTCTAAAATGCCAAAAATTTTCCAATGATGATAATCAGCAGGACGCAGAGAATATAGAACCATTGACACCAAATTCTAAATCAGATTTATTTTTACAAACATTGAATAGTGTATCAGCTGAAGATAAGAAAAAAGTAAAGCGTGTTTTATTGGAAAAAAATGTATTAAGTACGGCTTTGGCAGAACAGTACACTGATTGTCAAAATAACACCGAAAGAAATGTTATGAAAAACCTTTGTAATAGAGACTTGGTTTGCAAATATAAAATGCGAACTCAGATCGGACATAGTTTAGGTTTAAAAGGAAGAATCAGAGTTACGAAAAAAAAAGACAAGAGTTTGCAGTTTAACAGAAAACAGAGAGAAGACATACAAACATTTTTTTTGCAAGACGACGTATCCCGTGCCTCAGCTGGCAAAAAAGAGACAAAGACGTTGAATATGGTTAAAATTCAAAAAAGGTACCTTTTGGACAGTTTGATTAATTTGCACAAAAAATTCAGAGAAGAAACGGGTAGTAAAATCTCTTACACAACTTTTATAAGACACAAACCTTTTTATATTATCAGCCCACAACTTACAGATAGAAATACTTGCGTATGTAAAATACATTCCAACATAGAATTCAAATTCAGGGCCCTCAAAAGATTATCTGTCTTAAATGTTTATAATGAACTTGTTAATGTAGTAAAAGACACAGTATGCAGTATTGATTTGAAAGAATGTATGTTTAATGAATGCCCTACTTGCAACAATAAATCTGTAAAATACAATTTAACTGAACATAAAGAACAGGAGAACGTAACATGGTTGGAATGGGTTGTAAAAAAAATTGAGTATCAGAAAAATAACGAAATTAAATCATCGAAGAGAGTGAAAAAAGATATAAAAAATGGAAACTTAACAAATTTAATCACCAAGTTTAAAGAAGAATTGAAAGTTTATAAAGTACACATTTTCAACGTAAGGCACCAGTACAATTGCTTCAAAAATTTGAAAGATAGTCTGCAATCACATGAAGTTGTACTACATTGCGACTTCTCTGAAAATTATACTTGTAAGATGCACGAAGCAATTCAATCAGCTCACTTTGGGGCTTCACAATATCAAATTACCTTACATACCAGCGTCGTTTATAAAAAAAATACTAAGCCCCAATCTTACTGTACGTTTTCAGACTCTACGGACCATTCTCCGGTAGCAATATGGGCACATTTAATACCAGTATTATCTGATATTAAACAAACCACACCAGAAATAGATATTTTGCATGTCTATTCCGATGGACCAAGCACACAATATAAACAGAAAAAAAATTTCTACCTGTTTAGTAAAATTACCAAAGATATGGGCTTTAAAGCTACTTGGAATTTTTCAGAATCTTATCATGGCAAAGGGGCAGCTGATGGTGTAGGCGGCACTATTAAAAGGTTATTGGATAAGAAGGTATCTTATGGAAGTGACGTACTTAACGCTAATAATGCGCTTGAAATGTTAAAAAGCAAAACTAGAATAAAACTCTTCTGCATTGACGATAAAAATATTGATTATATAAAAAAAAGTAATGAGTTTGCCTTAAATCATTTGACAGCTATCCCAAAAACCATGAAGATTCATCAAATTCAGACTACAAACAAGTCTGGCGAAGTTTGCCATCGTATTTTGACTTGTTACTGTGATAGTTCCGACACAAGAGGATTTTGTAATTGCTTTGAACTGAAAAATTTTTGTTTATTATTGAAGCCAAATAAGAGTAATATTGATGATGGAAATATTTCATCATTTGAAGAATCGATTTTACAAAATAATTTAATATCACGTTCTGATACTCCAAACTCTACTGCCTCTATAACTAAGTTTACCCCTATTCGTAAGCGCAATATAATTATGTCATCGTCTGAGGATGACGATGAAACTTATCAAGATATTTTTAATTACCCAAAGAAGATTAAAACTATTGCTGGCAATAATTTATTCTCAGAAATAGAACGCCTCTCTCCAGTAATATCAGGACAGATTGAGCAACCTGTTACAGCTTTGAATTATTCATCAACTACAATTGGTTATAAGGAAGTTTCAAAACAGGACTTTTCATCTGATGATGAAGAAATTTTTTCTGCACTAACAAAGAAACCCATCGAAACTTCACTGATCATGAAACATAAAGACTTTGCTTCAACATCAAAAATAGAAACTGCTACTACTACATCTACAACTGACAATGTACTTGGACAGATTGAGCAACCTGTTACAGCTTTGACTTATTCATCAACTACAATCGGATATAAGGAAGTTTCAAAACAGGACTTTTCATCTGATGATGAAGAAATTTTTTCTACACTATCAAAGAAACCCACCGAAACTTCACTGATCATGAAACATAAAGACTTTGCTTCAACATCAAAAATAGAAATTGCTACTACTACATCTACAACTGACAATGTACTTACAAATCGTGCTGAAAATTGCACTGAATCAAAATTATATAAAGAAGATGGGAAAAGCAAGTTCATAAGAGTATCGCCTTCGGCCAATGTCCTTCAAGCAAACGATGGCAAAGCAGCTAAAATATGTGTACTGTCAAATGTTAAAGTAGATTTTAGTAGCAACAATAGGTCAAAAATGTTATCTAGCAAAGCACGCTATAATATTTCATCATCTAATTTGAAAACAGACTTTAGAGAGCTTTTCACATCGACGACTAACTTACCTATAAAAAAAAATGTGAACGTCAAACGAGAAATTAAATCACCTACAAATACCGATGGGCCTATAGCAGTTAAACAAGTCTCGCCACAAAAGCCACATAAAGGATTTTGTTTTTATAATACTAGTAGTGATGAAGAAAAGTAAAATTTACAAAAATGTTACTTTTTTATAAATTTGATTAAGTGATTCTTTCAAATGACATTTAAGAGTTTAGCTAAGATTTATATTTGTCAAAATGTGTTGATTATGAACAACAGTTATATATAAAACTCATATTTTTCATAAAAAGACAGTACAAAATACAATATGTTATTTGTTGGTTGTTCGAAGTTTTAAGTACTTATTACTGAGAGTAATTTCTAAGGTTGACTTAAGTAGAAACTGTTTCAACTCAAACTATGGCTATTGAATGTTTTAATACTGAAGTTAAACAAAATGTATCAAAAGTTTATTATAGAGTAGATTTTTGAAAAATATTGATTATTACTTAGAGTCATTTGTGATGATTGTTTTGAAGTGATATTAATACTTATTAGATTATTAGACTGATTCTGTTAAATATCATGGCAGTTAAATTTATTGTAATATTTTGATACTTGTTTAAAATACTGGTTATTATTAGCCAATATTTTAAATTTCGTTAAACGTTAATTAAGGTTGATTTACCAAATATCATGTGTAACACAAATTATAATAGTTACCTTCATGTCGGTAATAAAACTACCTATTACTGAAGTTGTGATAGTACGCTTAAAGTTATTTTTAAGATTGATTTAGCAAAGAACTGAAATATAAAAATTAAGAACTACTTGATGTTTAAAAATGTAAGATTAATTAAGTTCAAATAAAAATTGAAGTGTAACTGGCTGTACAGCAAAGTTAATTAGCTTTCGTTAATAAAAAAACATACAATTTAATGTTGTTTAATTAATAATATTCCCTTATTTCCTTTTATTTAAAATTAACAATATGAACTAGGTCTTACAGTTCATCTTTGTTATTTTATTTGTCACGACAAAAAAATATACTTTGTTTCTTATTTGTTATATGTACACTTTTTTTGCATTTCGCCCATATGTATTTATATTTATTTATTTATTATTATTAATTATTATTAAATTAAAAAATAATATTTTTTAGTTTTATTAATAACCATGGTACAATTTAAAGCAATTTATGATGCAAAGACCAGGCTGCTCATCGCAGTCAGGACAGTAATAAGGGGTATCTTTTCGTTTCTTCTCCGTATCCCAACAGACTTTGCACCTTCGGCGCATTGATTTTCCTTTACGAGGACAAGGTTGTATAAAGGCTCCTACACACTATGCCGGCGTCTTTTTGCCGCGTGGGTATGCCGCCGGCTTTACTAGGCCGCCGGCACTAGCCGCAGATACTGACATCAAGCCTCAGAGCATCATTTCAATTGTGACAGCTGTGTAGAACGCTAGTGGTGTGCAATATACGTTGTGTTCCTAGTTTTATTCATGATGGACGATGAAGCCATCAACCTCGCTATCGCAGCCGTGTTATTAATTTTAATAAGCAAAAGAATCAAAAGAGGAAGGAGATTTTGGGTGCGTCCAAGTTTGCAATATAGAAAGTGGCAGAATGGTACCATTATGATAGAAAACTATAAAAAAGATGATGTGGGTTGTCGGCATTTGCGTAATAGCATGGTCTTTGGATTTTTAAGAATGAGTTGTGAAGATTATGAAATTTTGCTGAATAATGTTGAACCATATATTGCAAAAAAAAATACAGCTTGGAGACAGTCCGTACCGGCTAAAGAGAGGTTAGCAGTAACGTTGAGGTTTTTAGCTACAGGAGAAAGCTATTGGAGCCTTGGAGAACTATTCAAAATCTCATCACAACTTCTTTCTTCCTTGATTCCCGAAGTCTGTCAAGCAGTATCATCAGTACTTAATATTAAGGTAAGTAAATATGAATACTTTTGCATGGGATAAATGACGTATGCCACGGAGGATTTTCTCAATTTGTTTTGGGTTTCTCAAAGATTTTAAAATAACATGTTGTTTGTTGATGTCAATCGGGACAAATCGTATGAAATTTTTATTGTTCAAACTACATTTTTAAGTTGGTCCACTTAAATTGAACTGATTTGTTTATGTAAATATATTATATAAATATATTATAAAAAATTAAGAAAATCCTTCGCGGTCGTGACAGGAAGCATCACGTGTAAATAAATGTACCAAATTCAATATACCTACCATATAGGTTAATTTTTATTTCCTTTTTTAGATGCTAGTGTCGGAGGAAGAATGGCTTGTGGTTTCACGTTTATTTTATAAAAAATGGAATGTTCCGAATTGTTGTGGCGCAATCGATGGGAAGCATATACGTATGCAGTGCCCTGATAATAGTGGTTCAGAATTTTTCAATTACAAATCGTATTTTAGCATCGTTTTATTAGCAGCAGTCGATGCCAATTATAATTTTTTATACGTTGATATTGGATGTCGGACCTTTACCGGGACGCATTATGAATCTGCCATTTTTTTTCCTTGGTGATGATGCTTTTCCCATATCGCAAAATTTAATGAAACCAATTTCTGGGCGACATGAGGCAGGATCTCCGGAAAGAATATGTAATTATAGATTTTGCAGAGGACGAAGAGTCGTTGAAAACGCCTTTGGAATATTAAGCGAAAAATTTAGAATATTTCATTCCGTAGCCAACTTACAACCACAGAAAATGAAACTTGCTGCTATGGCTTGTGTATGTCTGTACAATTTCATACGACGAAATGACATTGAAGTTGAAGAAAATTCTAAAGATGAAGAAACGTTGCCGTCTCAAAATGTTGAAGTCGTTCAGGGAACCTCAGCTGTCAGAAATGAGTTGATGTAATTATTTTATTTCAGAACAGGGCCAGCTGTCATGGCAAAATTATATTTCATAAATAAAACATACAATTGTAACAGATAAAGCTTTTATTAAACAAAATGTACTCCGGGTACGGAACCCTAAAAATGATACAAAATAAAAAAGATGTTTGTTATATTATTTGTAAAGTTTCGTCGCATAGGAATGAAAGCGAGCGGCTTTCGGCACCCTCTTAAATATTAATTAACATGTGTATTTTAATCAATAAAGAATTCTAACTACTTTGCTTAGTTATTTTCTAAAAATGTGCACAGATTATCCTGCGTATCCGAATTAATTGTGTAACAAGATTGACTCGTGAAGGGACGTGCATTCTCATCAAATGTAGAAGCAGTGAAACATCCAGGAGTGATTGCTGTTGAAGAAGGCCTGCGAGAATAATTTCCCATTTCAGCGTGATAAATTATATTTTGAATATGATGTTGTACCGTCGATGTGGTGATTGGGTCCATTTTTCGTATTTTACTTGCAATATAATCTCCAAAAATCGAAGCATCGTCGCGTACAGATTTTGAGGTTGATATTTCCTTTAAAAGTTTTATTGCTTCAGAAATATCGCAGTTAGCATAAGGATTATTCCTTTTACGGGAACTAGCCGGTGCATCTTGCTGCGGTTGTTCACCCTGTAAAGAAATAAAATAAAAAATAGTGTGACGGGACGCACGTTTTATTGCACAAATAAATATACATGTCGGAAACATAAAAGGAGTGTGTGGAATATAGGGGAATAGCTAGGTAATATGAAAACTATAATTATTTAAATAAGTTTTAAAAATAATACACCATTACTTTAAAAGATTTTTCGCAATTCATAATAACCATGTTACGCGTAAAATCTTGCCCATAGATTACAGTCAGTAATCTATGGGCAAGACTAACATACGTTAGTCTTGCCCCCAAAAAACTGATTGTCTTACCCCACTTGGATGTTTTTAGGTTAAGTTTTTGTTTCGTAGAAAATTCAAGTAAATCGTTTGTTTTACAAAAAAATAATCTTATCTCTTATACGGGATTTACACTCGCGCTTCGTCCCTCGCCTCGTGGCTCGCCTCGTCCCTCGTGCGAGGCTCGTGTTGATCGATGGTAAATGAGTTGCCTGTTTACACTCGCGTGCCGAGTTCAGCCGTCTCGAGTTCAGTCTTTGAGCTAGCAACAATGGAGGACGTCGAAGTTTTAGCAGCAACAAGTTTGTGCGTACTGGGCTTATACTGCTACGTCACTAATTTAAATAAAAGGAAAGTAGTAAAGAAACGGCGGTGGCGCCCAAGAAGATGGTGGATGATATCGATTCATCGCAATAGAACCCTGTAAGTGTGTTAATGCCTACGGAGCTTCTGCTTCTCCCTGAATCGCATTATGCAATATGTAGTATAGTTATTTTTAATGCTTCTCTTTTAAATTTCAGGCAAAGTATGGAACAAATGTTTCAAGAAATGCTGAATGAAGATTCTGGCGAGTTTCAGAATTTTTGCCGAATGTCACCAAATGATTTTGATTTTCTGCTAAGCAAAGTAGAACCTTTGATTAAAAAGCAAAAGACTAGACTCAGAATACCCATCCCAGCAAAAGTGCGCTTAGCTATAACGTTACGATTCTTAGCTACTGGCGACAGCTACAGGAGCCTTCACTACTTATTCAAGGTTTCCAGTGCAGCCATCTCAATCATTGTACAAGATGTCTGTAATGCTATCAACACAGTGCTAAAGGATCAGATAAAGGTAAGAAATTAAAGTAGGTACTTGATTAGTCAATCATGTATTTATTAAAATTATGTATGTAGCCTAAATTATGCATGTTTTTTTAGTAACATCACTGAATAATCATCAACTTACTTATTTTTAAGCTTATACGTATGTATTCATTTATTTTCATCAACTTACACTGTAGTATCACCAACGTATACAGTAATCATCAACTTACGTATTTTTAAGCTTAAACGTAGTCCTTATTTACTATCATCAACTTACATTGTAGGTATCACCAACGTATATAGTATAGTTGTAAGTTTAGTATTCTTATTTTTATACTTTAGTACTTACATAGATAAAGTTAGTAAAATTAATTGTATTTGTCATTTAAAGCATTTATGAGCGCTGTATCTATGATGCTTTGAGAAGCATAGGGCTGCGTAATTTCGTCAGAAAGGATAGTGAAATTTTGTGATGGTAAAACGGTATCAATAGTGGCAGTTGCTGAATGTGTATTCGGGATAGATATTTGTACGGGGGAATGTTGTGGTGGCGAGACATAGCTGTAATGAGAAGCAGGACGGTCTGGTATATAACTCGGCGATGGTGTAGATCTGGAGTATCGGTTAAATTGCTGCAATTGTTGTGGTGGATTTGCCAAAAGTAGCCCATCAATGCGATGCATAATCTGACGCCGTTCTTGTTTTGAATATTCTCGTAATCTTGTAGCCAATAACTGCGCGTACATGTCGCACTCGTCAGTTTCCTTCCTGTTCAATAATATGCTGTTTAAATTAGATACCGTGTCTTTTATATTCTTCTGAATCTCTGTGTCGCAATCTTCACGAGGACGCTTTTTTTTGACAGGTGATTTAAATATTTTTTTATTGTTCGCTGGTTTGTCTTTCTCGCTATTCTGTACATTGCTCTGGGCATTATTATTGTCACTAATAAGCTCGTTATTTTGTTCGTTATCATGGCGATCAATATTGTCACTATCCTCGTTGACATTATCTGGATCTGATGTTATCTGAAATAGATTACATACATTCTTAATCATAATTGTTCTAAAATACAGAGTCCTCATCCTCAACAGTATCAACAGCCGTGGATATCATAATGAACAACTGTTTCATATGGAATTCGCGAAAAATAATTCGATCTCTCCATACGAACAGACCGAATCACGAACCACCTGAACATAGGTGATTGACAAATTAGGACCCGAAATAATTCATACTTTTTCTTGTTTTTCAGATTCCGCGGACAGAGGCAGAATGGTTAAATATAGAAAGGCGCTTTCAGAGAAAATACCCACATTGTGTAGGTTGTATTGATGGCAAGCATGTACAGATACAATGTCCAATTGACAGTGGCTCAGAATACTACAATTATAAAGGGACTTTTAGCTTTGTGCTCTTAGCTTTAGTTGATAATGATTACCGCTTCATATTTGCCGATATCGGAGCTCAGGGTAGAATTAGCGATGGAGGCGTATTTCAAAACAGTGTTCTTTCGGAAAGAATTTCTACAGACACTATTAATTTACCACCTGATTGTCCACTTCCTGGTGGACAATGTAATGTACCATATGTTTTTCTCGGAGATGGGGCATTTGCGTTAAGCAAACACGTTATGAAACCTTTCCCAGGAAACCATCCCCTTGGTTCATTACAACGCAATTTTAACAAGAGATTATCTAGTACACGTGTTATCGTTGAAAATGTTTTTGGAGTTCTAACAACAGTTTTTAGAATCTTTAAACACCCAATGGAAATTAATAAGGATAAAGCTATATTGATAACAAAGACTTGTATTCTATTACATAATTTTCTCAGAAATAGTAGGACTTCAAGAAACATTTACACACCTCCTGGTACCTTTGATACTGTTGTCAATGATGAAATAATTCAAGAAGGTTCTTGGAGGCGACAGGTTTCCACTAACCCGGCTATAATACCTATTCCAACTGTAGCTAGACGTGCAGCACAGAGTGCCATAGACGTAAGAAATGAGTTCGCTAATTTTTTTCAAAGGCAAAATGTTTAAGACAATAAATTGTTACCCATTTTATCGAATAGTAATGAGGTTATAAATCAGTTGCTAAGAGCAAACTCGCCAGCCAAAGGTTCGGTTAAAACATTGCTAAGATATCAAAATTATTTAATTATTGTGTATTATTTATATTGGATACAACTTTTGATAGTAGGTAATTATTATTTATAGAAGTACTTGCTTGTGCCCGGCCCGGGACTCGAACCTGGGATAAAAAGTATCTATTATGTTATTCTGGGTCATTCTATATCTGTGCCAAGTTTCATCCATATCTGTTCAGCAGTAACGATATACTAGCGCCATCTACCGACTAGCGTCATCTGTCTATACCTACTTGATGATGATTTATTGAAGATGACTAATTACTTGAACTGACTAATTACTTGAATAAACCTAACTAAACAAATATGTACTTAGTTTTATTTTACTTACTTGTCTTTCTTCAGTGCTCACTGTGGTGTTACACTCGTAAATGGATGCCAAAAATGTTTCCATAGCATCGTAATACAACCACACTGGCTTGTAAATATCATCTTCTCCTGCGCCGGACCTTTTTGATTGTTTTTTGCGCCGGAGTAGCTGGCGAAATGTAGCCATGAGAGAATTTTTCTTGTTTTTTAATTCTGTTTGAGATCTTCCCATTATTTCGGACAATCTCGCCCATGCATCGCTAACTTTTTGGCTGTTCTTGTGGCATTTATGTTTAGGGTCCCAAATTATTCGTTCTTTTTGAAATAGTTCTATGAACTTAAATGTTTTGTCTTGCGACCAATCCATTATACGATTACTGCGTTTTTGTTTTTGCGTATTTAAAACTAAACACAACCTGCGCGGCACGATGTAGAAGCCAGAATAAAGCGGGAGGGCGAATGTAAACACCCACTCGCGTGCGACGCGAGGTCCTTTGACTCGTGCCCCAAAAACCGCTCCGGACGCGAGCGCCGCGAGGGACGAGGCGAGGGACGAGGCGAGCCACGAGCGTCTGTTCACACTCGCACCTCGCCCCTCGCCTCGTCCCTCGCCTCGCGACTCGTACGCGAATGTAAATGGGCTATTAAAAGCGAGTATAAATATTATGGTACGAGGGGGGGTCAAAAAGTTCGCGGAACGGAGGGGAAGGGGGGTGAAATAAAATACTGTACTATTTTTCTTTTTCAATATATTCCCCCTTAAGTCGAATACATTTTTCAGATCTCTCTATTAACTTATTAATACCGTCGAAAAAAAATGATTTGTCTTTGTCCTCAAAATAGGCCGAAATCGCCGACTTGACTTCTTCATCATCGGAAAATTTCTTCCCCCGAAGCTCTTTTTTTAATTTGGGAAATAAAAAATAATCACAGGGGGCTAAGTCTGGACTATAGGGAGGATGGTTTAACATTTCGAAGCCACAGTGATGAAGGGCAGCCATCGCAACGCGGCTCTTGTGTACCGGTGCGTTGTCATGCAAAAGCAGCACACCCTTTGTCAACTTTCCCCGCCTTTTCTCCTTGATTGCTTCTTTTAATTGTCTTAGTAGATTAGCGTAGTATTCTCCCGTTATAGAAACACCCTTATCTTTATAATCTATTAATAAAATACCCTCTGTATCCCAAAAAACAGTTGCCATGATTTTTCCAGCCGATTGTGACACCCTGTATTTCTTAGGGGGGGGCTGACCCTTTTTATGCCACTGCATAGACTCTTGCTTCGACTCAGGCTCATAATGATGAACCCAAGTTTCATCTGCAGTAACAAGTCTTGCAAAAATTCCTTCCTTGTCGGCGCTACAGAGGTCTAAAAACTCCTTTGAATACTCGACGCGCAGCTGTTTCTGTGGTGGTGTGAGCATTCTTGGCACCCATCTTGCGCTGACTTTTGACATCCCAAGATTGTCGTGTAGAATATTTAAAATGGTTGTAGGTGATACTCCAACCATTTCTGCAAGTTGTTTCTTCTTCAAACGAGTATCCTCCAGTATAAGATTCTCCACTTTTTCAACGATGTTTGAGGTGGTGGCCTCAATCGGCCGTCCTGAGCGAGGGTCGTCTTCAAGAGACTCTCTGCCTTGCTTGAAAAGGCTATTCCACTTGTACACCATGGTTTTCCCAGGGCAAGAGTCCCCGTATACTGATAACATTTCTTCCAAAATTTTCTGAGGTGGTTTTCCTTGCTTAGTGAGGAACTTTATGACGGCACGAAACTCGATTTTTTCCATGTTCAAGTTTTTCTTCCGGATTCACTTGTTTGATCGACGACAGGTCAAAGGTTATTGACACAATCAGGTTCAAACTTGGCATATATACTCACAAAGAGTTGCTCATTAGTTACTACCTGCGGCAGGTCCCCCACCCCCCGCTATCCCCTCCATTCCGCGAACTTTTTGACCCCCCCTCGTACTTACATTCAGAACACTTCACTTTATTCACTTTTTAGTGGCAAAATATAAACACATGTACGCACCCAAACGCTTTCCGAAAAGTGTGACGCGCCTGACAGATTTCATTTTGTTCTGTTGGCAATATCATTGAGTATCAGCGACATCTATGAGTTGAACTCAGAACTTTTACGACTTTACTGTTGTACCGACATCGTGGCATTGGGAATTACGCTATACATATTGAGATATTTGTGAGTGTTATTCTTGCCCCTGTGATAGTCTTACCCCACCCCACCTTATATCTCCAGCAGAAAAATTATACATAACGCTTGGGTAAGTAAAACAACGAAATTGTAATTTGTAATTGTATTTATTGATAGTTTCAAAAAGGAAGTGTTGTACCTACTAATTTAGTAAATAGTTTGGCATCGGTATTAAGTTCCCAGATACAATAATTTTAATTAAATACCTACTACACATTAATCAGCCTTAATATTTATCTTTGGCGAAAAATATAATATAAAAACGTTTCGTATGAAATAAGTACCATAACAGTTTGTCATTTATTTTTAAAATCACAGTTTTCGTTTGTACGACGATTAATTATTTCTACAATCACAGTTTTCTTTCTCATTTACAGTATTTTTATTACAAGGTCGATATACTTAGTGGTCAGTATAATTCCACGCTTATTCTAATCTTAAAACTAAATCTTCTCTCTAAAATTAAAGTTCTCATTTGTACGACGATTAGTTACCTATTTAAATCACAGTTTTGTTATTTATTGACAGTATTTTCATTATAAGATTGATATACCTCTATTGTTGAGTACTATACCGTGTGTGTACAGGCGTGAATTTTTCCATTTGTGGAAGCAAACTCATAAAAAAGTAGTAGTCATCAGACTTATTCTCATTTCTAGAAGCCTCGTTTCTACTTTGATTTGATAAATCATTTTCCAGCAGTCTTATCCTTTTCCTTTCCAATTCTAAAAATTCAGTTCTTATGTCATTCGCTGTTCTCTTTTTTCTTGATTGTTGTGACGCAGAAGCTTCTCTTGAAGGCGTAGAAATTTCTTGCGATGATGTAGAAGCTTCTTAAGAAGAAACAGGAGCCTCTTGTGAGGATGTAGAAGGTTGTTGTGGATAAATAGAAGATTCTTCATTATGACCGGTTGTATATTCTTGAGAGTTTTTCTCCAGATATGTCTTCTATCTCAAAAGAATCATTACTTATCTGATTACTTACTTCAGTACTGCTTAAATTACCCTCAGTAACATTTGGTACAACTTCATCTTGCAAAAACCTCAATTGAGAAAAATATTGCCAATTTGAGGGTTGATGATAGTTGATTTCCGGCATCTCCTGATCTAGGGGCAGGATTTTTTTTTAATTCCTTTCTATAGTGATCTTTTAAATTTTTCCATTTCTTCTTTAAATCGGTCACTGAAACAAAGAACGAACAGACTATTTATTACATACATAACTTTAACATATATATGCTTTAATTTTCAGGTTTTTGGCGAGTGGGCAGACTTTCAAAAGACTGTCGTTGTCATTCAGAATGGGAAAAAACACGGTAGCCAACATAGTTTATGGCACTTGTAAAGCTATATGGAAAAATTTGGTACATTTACATATGCCAAAACCGACAGAAGAATTATTGAAAAATTTATCGGAAAAATACTATGAAAAATGGCAATTTCCTGATTGCGTTGGTGCTATTGATGGCAAGCACTGTCGAATAAAAAATCCTAAGTTCGCTGGATCATCGCATTATAATTATAAACATTTCTTTTCGATGCACTTGCAAGCGGTCGCGGATGCTGACAAAAGATTCATTTGTATAGAAGTTGGAGGAAGAGGGAAACAAAGCGATGCAGGGACATTCCATTACTCTAATTTGAACCGTTTACTTCAAAGTAATAACTACAATATACCAGGTCCACAATATCTACCCACATCAGATATCGTTCTACCAATGGTTTTTATTGGAGATGAAGGATATCCACTCAAAACATATTTGATGCGACCTTATCCACAAAGCGTACTTAATGCACAAAATGAGTTATTTAATAAGCGATTATCGCGGGCTCGAAAGACTATTGAGTGTGCTTTCGCCCATAGAGACAAACAAATGTCATGCAAGATTACTCATCAAAACTTGCTGTTTGTTGCATAACATTATCCGAGATAAGGACGGTGATAATGACATTGCCTATATTACTGTCAATACGAATCAACAAACATTACAAACACGATTACAAACCAACGCCCGGACGTCTTATCAAGCACAATATATACGTGAAAAATTCAAAGAATATTTTGTAAATAATCCCATTAGCTACTAATTAATTTGTAAACCATAATAAACATTGTATATAATATAACATAATAAATAATTTTTATATTCACCTACCTTCAATATTCAGTTCGTTTTTTATTTCTTCCCATAATTGGTTAATTATTCTTCTATTTTTATGGTTCACATCTTTGCTGTTCCATATGGGTCTCCTCTCAAAGATTGCCGAAATAATTTGCTCTTGCACGTCCGAGGACATTTTGATACGTCACAAAAAAAATGTACAACACTATACTACAATGCAGACGCGCAACGCGGGACGGTCACCGCTCGACTGGAGTGCACCGCTCGTTGCCCGCCCCCGCGCCGCTGTTTTCGAGACCCGGTCCATTTGACGATACGCATAAGATCCTGCCGCTCCCGCTCCGCTGCCGCCGCCGCCCCGCTGCCCGCGGAATTCGAGACCGAGGCCTCAGTGCGGCATGCCCGGCGGCACATATACCCGCCGGGCATGCCGCCGGGCTTGTCGGCGGCATGCCCGCCGGCTGGGCCGCCGGCATAGTGTGTAGGAGCCTTTACATTCATTATGGCAGCCGAAATTTTGCAATCCGTATTTAATTTTCAATCAATGAAATCTAGTTACTTACCGATGGATTCAGTATCTCAACACACACCAAGGCATTTTTGATTAAGTTGACAGTGTTTTCTTTAATGAATTGTGGAGTGTTTTATGCGCGTATTGCTAGCGAGTGACTAATGTGAGGTTAACAGTGAGAGCATATGATGAACAGAACACAACTGTTGTATGTGGCGTCTTCTCTAGTACGTAAGTACATTGATCTCGTTGGATAGGGTATACCTGGCTATATGTCTATAGTGCTCTTGTTCAATTTTGTTGTAAAATCTTGCATTATAAAACTATAGTGCCACTATATTGGGGTTATTTGGAAGTACTATGATGAATCAGTTGGACTAAAGGAGAGAATGTAGGATATATTTGGAACAATTTAAGGGGAAGTCATTATTTAAATGAAATTGTTGTATGTACTTGAAGTATGTTTATTTAAATGAAAAACAGTGATACGAAATAAAAATCAAATAAGAACACTGGAAGTTTACCATATTCATAATTAAGTAGGTAGGAACTTTAATAATAAAGTTGAACCGGTTAATAACAATTAAACTTTCATAAGTATCAAATAACTGTACTTATTTATCTAATCAGTTCACTCATCATCATCAACAGTCTGAGCAATTTAAAAACAATTTAACTTTTACTATACTAGTAATAAGGCACGCATATTATTTAACAACGTGTAACATAACTAAAATCACAGTCGCAAAAGGGTAACTTACCCAATTATTTCAAACAACTTAATTATACTCTTACTATGAGACCAATGTTGGAAACTCAAATTTAACAATCACTAAAATAAACATTACAAAAATAAACCAATTCTCAAAATTCCAAAATATAAGATAATATGAAAAATAAGTAGGTAACATGAAATCTACATTTAAATAAAATATATCGTATCACCCTCCTCTGCTAGGAATAACTCATTTGAGTTATCGGGATACACTTTTAATGTACTAATTTGTTTTACAATAGAAAAATCGTTTACAATATCACGATCTAATCTCGTTTAACGAAATGCCAAAAAAGGCTTTTTTACAGTTTTGTAAAAAGCTATATTGTATTCCCCGTTTATGTCTTTGTCAATTTCCTGAATATTGCCGACGTAATATGTCCAAGTTTTCCTAACAAGATATCGCACTAGAACAAAATCACCAACAGAGTACGAAGGTTCATGATGTTCCTAAGTTAGCAACTCATTATTAAACACGTAGTCCTGTGTGATATTTTTCATTTCAGTTATAACTAAGTTTCTAGTGCTCTGGTTTAAGTCAGTCTCATCAGTTAAATTACTTATATAATCGGTCTTATCAGCGGAATATATCAGTTTTGAAATTGTTTCAGAAACAGAATGTAAGTCATCAGCCTCTGTAGTGACGTCACTATCACAGTCACCTACTATGTCAGAATCACTATGAGTACTCATTATGTCGCTATCAGAATTGCTCGTTGACGAATCAATTAATTGTGTACCTCGTTTTTTCTTCATAAATTTAGAAATCGTTGTATCGGCACATCATTTTTCAACTAATGTATCATTTAGATCTGTTTCTGTTACATTCTCACTTTGTTGCTTCTTATTAATCAATATTTTACAAGGTTTTGTTTTTTTACCGATCCCTTTGCCCTTGCCCTTGTAGGATGTTAGTTTTGACACAGGCATAGGAACAGACGCAATTTGATCATCGGAATTATCACTATCATAATTTTGATTGCTCCTTATTTGATTTAGTCCCGAAGGACCTGGAACTGGATCAATAAATGGGTCTGATAGGATGTTTGAAGTAGACTTCTCTAATTTTTTTCTTTTTCTGGACACCTTTAAACTTGCATTTGTTTTTGACTGATTTTGTATTAAATCGTCGGAAGATACGCTCTTTCCCGGTTCAACCACAAATCTCTTTTTCCGTCTCATTCCCGTCGGATTATCGGGACATCGCAATTCCATCAACATATCCTTTATTACTGAAGTACTACTTATCTCTATTTCTTCCTCGGACCTTGGAACATGAGATTGGGGTAATCGAGATTTGGGACGATTAGGATCAACAGGGTAAAGTCCAGATTTATTAAAACTTGCTATTAAATTTCTGGATTCGGCATCATTTTCGATTAATTTATTTACACGTAGAACGCCGACCAAAATTCGGTGATTTTCCGTTTGGGCCATGGGGGGCACCATTTGGGTGACACTAGAATGTTACGTTCAGGCCATGGGGGACACCATGTGACCGCGATCTAGTGTTGACTTCAAACCGTTCTGGCAGGCCAACGGACATGCCTAACTTAGCTTTTTCAATACAATGGGACCCGCGCGGCCTTCTAGACTAACGGGTTCTGCTTGGTTTTCGACTTACGGCAGGACTTAGAATTTTTTTAAGGATTTTGATGGCAGAACTTTTATTTCTCCCCATATACAGTGGTTATTACACCCTTCGTAGGCCAACTGTCGGACACTGCATACAAGTTTATATAAAGTGTCCGACAGCAAATACAAGTGAAACAAAAAAAAAGATACAAATCAGGCAATGGGGACAACATTTTTAACTGTTTGGCCCATGTAATAAAATTATTATATCCTTCATCTTCATTTATGAAGTACTGGTCACTTCCTTATTGCAGTACTGGTCATGAGAACTGGCTGTTCTGATTTTGACTGTACGAAGGAGTATATTTCTTCCGGCTTATTGATGAAATGCCAGCTTCTTTAAGGAAGGTTCAATATTATTCCATTCATCTCCAAAAAATCAATGCCTAGAAGAGTGCGATTATCTTCGGCTTCAGCAAAAACGTGAAAAGTTATGGTTAGTTCTCTATTTCCAATGCCAATATTGACCGTGGTTACAAATAATTTGGATGTTTTTGAGGAACCATCGGCTAACTTAACGGTAGTGGTTTGCTCGGTGAACTCAGCTCCAAAAGCCAACATGTGCTTATACAATAGTTGACCTGCAATACTGGTTCTAGCTCCCGTATCTACATAAGCATGACCATTCAAATCACCATACTTTATTTCTATTGTTGGTAGCCGTATCTCACCTTGTATTTTGCTTTCCATGGCATAGAATCGGATTGGTTTTGGTGGCGATTCCTTAGCTTTGCAGGTTACACAATTGCTCCTGAATACCCCTGGCGCGCCACAACCATAACATTTTAGGGCAGGTTTAGCTTCGACAGTAGTGTTTGGTGTCGCAGTTTCTTGTTTTGAAGTTGTAGCGGCCAATTCTGACAAACGCTTCCTGCCGACACTAATAGTGTGACCTCTCTTGTTACAGTGTAAACAGCGTATTATTTTCATTGCTTCATTTTTCACAGTTGCAGTTGCGGAGCCTGGGTTTGAAGTCGAACTTGTTGAATTCGCGGGATTTTCTTTCTCCAGGGTCTCCAAGTGGCGAGCTTTTTCTAAAAATTGCGCAAAGGATGACACGTCAGATGATGCGCAATCTTCTTTTTAACTTCCACTCTAAGAAGTCCATAGATGAGATCTAATTGTTCTTCCTCCTTATGTCTTTTTAATGGCAGCATACCTAATAATGCTCTTTTTCTACAAATAAAGGTATCGATAGGCTCCTCTGTTCCTTGAGAGTCAGCAAATAACTTAATATAAACCTCGTATGGCTGGAGCTTAGGTGCGAATGCGCTACGTATTGCCTTTACCGCCGACTGCCAAGTTTTAATTTCAGCTTTGACACCCAACCACCGAACACTTTCCGTCTCTTTCAGAAGTAAAGGTAATCCCGTTAATGCGTCCTCGTCTGATATTTGTTCGATTTCCTTGTAGATAGTGACACCATTAATAAATTCATCTACCTTACAATAGTTTCTTTTACCGTCGTAAGTGAGGGTACATTTCGTTAAACTTTTCTTAGTAGGTGTGTGCATTCGACTTAGTAGTGTTTCAAATTGTTCCATAGATAGGTTCAAGGCCATATGTTTTCGTATCAGTGATAACCTTATTAATTAACGTTGGGCGCCACTATGAAGAGTGCCTGAATGAAAGAATGTTTGACTTTGATATCATATATTAGAACAATAAGGTTTACAGTACATTCCTTAGGTCATATGCATGTCCTAGCTAATCGAAAAAAACAATAACAATGCTCAGAGTGACTGCATATGTGGCTATCGTCTCTTTGCGGACCTAGTATAGGCTTTGGAGTAGACGGCGTATATGGCTATCGAACTCCTTAGCCGAGCTCACTTGAGGACTGCGTATGTGGCTATCATTCAAGCTCGCTGCCTAGATAATGAATGGTATCTTTTTTTTTTTTTTTTTTTTTTATGATTGACATATATAGGTTGCCTCAGACGGCATATCCTACTCCACCGGACAAGGTTTGAGGAGCGGGCCAAGGGCCCGGCTTCCTATATTTATATACTACTAGCAACAGCGCAAAGGGCTCCCAAGGGGGAAACCTCGGCTTTGGGCGTGCTAGGGGGTATGGCAAATTTTGGGGTGCTGCAACACCCATGTTTTGCCTGAAGGGCCGAAGCTACGGTTGCCAGAAGGGCCTAATCAGGACGCAAATCGTCCAGGTGCCGCCGGGCGGTACCTAGTAAACGAGCTAATGTTTCTACGCCTATGCACTCGATTCCGGCGAATGCGGGGGGGACGGATCGCGTGGGAACTCTGGCTACTCGGAGCCGCAGAGTTATCGAATTTGACCATGTCAGCCGTCATTTGGTCATCGGGATCGGTAAGAACATGCCTCGGACGTCTGCCGGTGAGTCTACGAGGGTTATGTTCAGGGGTATAGTTAGCTGCCTCTCTAACTAAACGGTTCGGGTGGTTTGTTGCTTTATCAAAGTGGCGTACGGACGCTTCTTTCATAAAGTGTTTAATAGATGGGAGTTCTAGATCGCGATGGAGGTCGCTGTTCCGAGCTAGCAATGGAGCATTGGTAGCTCTGCGAACGAAGCGGTTTTGGACTCTTTGGAGTTTTAAGATGTTGGATGGAGCAGCGTGTGCAAAAACTACGCTTGCATATGTAAGAACTGGGCGAACGCAAAGTTTGAAAAGAGTTAACTTGTTGCCAAGAGAAAACTTTTCGTTGCGTATCATGGGATTTAAGCGGCTCAAGTAAAATGATGCGGTGTTGCATACATTTTTAATGTGCTGCTTGAAGGTCAATCGGCTGTCGAAGGTGACACCCAGGTACTTGGCCGTCTTGGTCCAAGGAATGGGTTTACCGAATAGGGAGATTTGCCTTATGGGCTCGGGTCGATGTTGGGGGTTGTTCTGAGGTCGTCGCGCACCTTGGTGATCCTTCGTAAAGTAAACTGCGTTACTTTTCTCAGGGTTCACCTCGATACGCCACTTCCTGAACCACTCGCCTAGCGCGTCGACTGCTCTTTGGAGTCGCGTACCTATGGTTTTAACCTGGGTGGCAGAGCAATAGAGGGCTGTGTCGTCGGCGAATAGAGCCAACTCCACGCCTTGGGTCCGCGGAATGTCACTAGTGTATAGTGAGTAGAGTATGGGAGAGAGAACAGAGCCTTGCGGAACTCCGGCTCTTATGGGGCGGGGCTGAGAGAGGCACCCTTCATATCTGTAGCGAAAGGTTCGGTTCGACAGGAAGTTTCGTATGATGTGCACGAAACTGTCCGGCAGTCCCATGTTTGCAAGCTTGAAGAGCAAGCCTGCGTGCCAGACTTTGTCGAAGGCTTTCGCGACGTCAAAGAAAAGCGCCCCCGTACGGCGGCCCCATCGACGGAGTTTGAGAATGTGCTCCGTGAAGCGGTGCACTTGATGAACGGAGGAGTGTTTGGGGCGAAAACCAAACTGTTCATCGGGAATGAGTGGTCTCTGGGATAACTGAAGGTATTCCCTGAGTCGTATGGCAATAATCCTTTCATATATCTTTCCCAAGCAGCTCAGAAGGCTGATAGGTCGATATGATGTCGGATTTTTCAGGTCTTTACCTGGTTTGGGAATGCCTATGACTGTTGCGTGTTTCCAGGCATCTGGAAATGTGCAATTTGCCAGGCAGGCATTAAATATGCTGACTAGGAGGAGGAGGAGGGTCTGTGGTAGGCGTTTGAGGATGCCAGTGGAGATACCGTCAGCACCGGGTGCTTTCCGGTTTTTTAAAGATTTGATGATCGATTGAACTTCTTCAACCGTCGTCGGGGCTAGAGGGGTCTCGGGAGGAATCGTGGCAGATGCGGCGAGCCGTTCTGCATGCGATTCAATCTCACGGAGATGGACGGGGTCTACTGGCTCACGACTAGGAGAGCATTGGCTCTCCAGGCTGTCTGCTAGGCATTCAGCTTTTTCGTCATCATCGAAGGCGATGGAGCCGTCTTCCCTGTTAAGGGGAGGGGTAGAGGAGATGTAGTCAGTCTTAAGGGATTTCGCTACACGCCAGTAAGCTGTGTGCGATGGTGAGATTTCAGAGAGAAGAGTACCCCAGCGTTCGTCCCTAAGTTCCGCTATTCTTTCTCTAACTCGCCGTTGGAGATAGCGTAGGTTGGAGCGGGCTTCTTCAGTCGGGTAGAGGTCGTGCAGTCTAGCTGCGGCTCTCTTTTCTGTCATCAGCCGTCGCATATCCTCGGGCAGTTCGAACCTATGGGTAGGATCCATAGATGGGACCTGCCGAGAGCAGTCCTTTATGGCTGCTTGCAGATGGCTGGTGAGAGATGAGATTGCCAAGTCTGTTTCGTCAGTGGTGGTCAACCTATCGGGAATAGAGTTCAAGTGCGGGGAGGACTGGTCGAGTACTCTTGCGAGTTTCTTCCAGTCCGTTACTGTCCTTGTGTGGATTGTGCGTCCGTCGTCTGTCGGTCCTAATTGGAGTACTACTGGTCGGTGGTCGGAGTCTATGTCCGGGTACACTTCTGCTGAACATACCTGAAGGGTAATGTTCTTTAGTAGTGCTATGTCGAGAACGCTGGGGTTCCCTCCTTGTTCGGAGTTGGGGTATCGGGTAGGCGCCAAGGTGGCTACAACGTCAAAGTCTAGCTCGTCTGTAAGACGCTCTAGTCTCTTTCCGTTGGGCGAGTTAGTCACGGAGTGCCATCTAATGGATTTGCTATTGAAATCGCCCGCCAAAATGGTGGAGTTTCCTATAGCAAATAGGGTTTCTAAGTCTTCACGTAGCAATGTTTTATTGCCCGGTAGATATACGGAGGCTATGTTTATCGGCGAATGACCGGTCATCGCAACGCGTAGGAGGCAGCATTCGATATTTTCGAGAGACGGAGGGTCTAGTTGTACGCAATGTAGAGACCTTTTGTAATAGATCAGAGTACCGCCTTTTGCGGTGTCTGTTCTATCATTGCGAATGATGTTGTAGTTCGCAATACGCGGGTTGCGTTGGTGAGGTTTCAAAAAGGTCTCCTGCGCTAGAAAAATGTCTACTTGGTGATCTACCAAGAATTGGGAGATCAGTAGTTTCTTTTCTTTGAAGGCCCCGTTTGCGTTAAAGTACGCTAGGGTTAACGATCGCGGTTTATGTCTCTGATTGAGACTACCCATAATTAAGGCTGACGTGGTCTGACCGTTGACGCGACGGCCTTTATGCGCTCTATTTCAGAGCGATAACGCTGGAGGGTGCGCATCAGTCGGAAGCCGCACTTGCCGGCTTCAATGATGGCATGGCCTATCTCGGCTAGCTTGTCGAGATCCACCGTTTGGATCACGTCAAGCGCTACAGCGATGGCTTGGTCATCGCTGACCCCTGATTGCACTGCGGCCCCCCTCGAGGGCGCGGAGTGCGTTTCTGGGGCGGCAACGGCCGCCTGGCTTCCTTGTCTAAAGGAAGCCCAAGTGCTCACCGAGGGTGAGGGCACAAGGGGCTGCCTTTGAGACGGCTGAGAGACCGATTGTCTCTGCCTCATCGGAGGGAAGTCAGCTTCGTTGCTGAGAGTCGGGGGGGTACGGGGGGTTTTCCTCGCAGTCTGGCTGCGGGTAACCGGCCTGCGGTTGTTGACCGGAAGGGGACGTTTTGCGGCCTGCGGTGCTTTGGGACAGCCCCTCCAGTTGGCGGGGTGGTTCCCTCCGCAGAGAACGCAGGCGGGCTCGCCCTCGGACTCTCGGGTCCTTTGGCACTCGGAGGTGTGGTGGTCTCCGGTGCATTTCACGCATCTGGGCTTGGCATGGCAATTTCTTGCCGAATGCCCATAAAATTGGCAGTTGTGACACTGACCAATTCCCTTGCGTCTATGAGGGGGCTCTACTTTAAAATCGGTCAGTCCGGCGACCGATTTAACTTTGAAGATCTTTTTGCCCTCTTGGGACTTGTCTAAGATGACAAGTACCATGGGGAGTGGGGCCTTTTCCCTACCTTTGTACATCCTGTGTACTTCTCTTATTGGGAGGTTTTCAGCCTCCAATGTCTCCCTAACGAAGTCTGTTGAGACTTGTTGTGGGATCGGGCGAATGACTACCCGGAGGAGTTTGTCTTCCTCGAGGGAGTATGAGTGCCATGGTATGGCACGAGAGTTGAGGAGGGCCGTGACCGCCCTATAGTCCTCGGCGGTTTGCAGGGTCAAAGTGATCCCTAATTCGCTCTTTTGAGCCCTGACGTAGTTAATTTTTCGCTCCACGAGCGTCTTTGAGAGGGGTTCCCATTGGGCCGCATCACGAATGATGATCGGCGGGGGCTTCTTTTTGCCGGCGACTGTGCGAGCCGCGGAGGGTGGGGTGACCTTAAGGGGGGCCCCATCGGCTTTTTTGGCCGCTTTTGGCGGCGGGAGTTCCTGGCTCTTGGAGGCTCCTGATGTCCTCCGCTGCCTTTTCAGGCCCTTCACTGAGAAGGCGAACTCCTCGTCTGAGGAGTCCGCAGTCTCGGTTTGGTCGGCCTTTTTCGGCACGGCCGGGGTGGGGGGGGTGGGCTCTGTGTCCATTGCGGATGAAGCCGCGGACTTTTTGCCCAGGTCGGATTTGAGGGATTTGGAGTCTTGCTCCATTTCCTCTACTTCCTCCACGGGGAGGAGTCTGAATAAAATGAATGAATGGTATCGGTGCAGCGGCTGCTTATATACGCTCCGAGGGGCCGTGCCGCCGAGCCTTGGCGAGGCGTCCGCAAAGGACAGGTAGTCGGTGTGCGAGCGGGAAAGTATTCGTCCGCGCGCTTATAGCGTTACAAAGTTAGATAAAGTTTTTATTGTTCAACGAGACAGAAAATTATTGTGGACGCAGCCACAGCACAGTCGCTAGTTTAGTGCCAGTAAATAAAAAAAATAAAAATAACTATGTTTCTAAACAACACTTAGAACCAAATTAAATCATAAAATTAACGAGATCGCAGTATTTTAGGGACCGAAAATAATGATTAGTATCTATCGAGATCACATTATATTCTTAGTATAAAAAATTAAAAACAATACATTTATCCCTTGTGAATCTTATGGAAACAGTCGAAACAAAGAAATGGTTTTTCTGGACACGTTGCGCAAAATATAACCACTTTTTTTGTTTTGTTTTTGGCCTGTATTCGTCCCATAGTTTTGACATTTAGCTTATAACAATTAGCGCATGATCGGCGGCACTTTTTGCTAGGTCCATCTTTTTTTTCCAATCTATGTTTTACCCTTTTTGGTTTCGAGTCTCTAACAGCTTTTTGTTTCTCCCCTATTAGGCTAAGTAGTATTTGCTACGATTAGGATCCGTCTTCCTGTCATTTGATACAGAACTAAAGCATTGACCAACGCAGTATTCAGTAGTAAGTTTATGGCAAGTTTCTTATACCACTTGACACTTTTTCGTAATGGTGTACAGTATGCCGTCATTTGGTCGGATAAATCGACAGCTCCTTTTGCCTTGTTGTAATCGAGGACTATTTGTGGCTTGAAAGACACTTTGCGAGCCTTTGTTGACAACACCCTTCTAAATTTGTTAGTGTGCTTTGTTGAAAGAACATACACGTCTATCTTGTCTTTCCATTTCAAAAATTTAATCCTATCGACACTTTCTATGGCAATGTGCTCTCCGCGCTTCAGTTTCGCAGTAATAACATTTTTAGGTAGATGTTTCCGATTCTTTCGTATAGTACCAACAAGATGTGTTTCTTTTTTCAAAAGCTGTCGCGCTAGATCAACACTTGTTTACCAGTTATCGGTATACAAGGTATGGCCTTTGTCGAACAGATCACTGCACAAAGACATAACAACATTTGCTGGTGTAGTGTTGGTCTTGTCGTTTTCCTTTCCCGCGTAAATGCTAAGTTTGTAGGTATATCCCGGCAATGTGCAAAGTTAAAAATTTTTTATACCATATTTGTGGCGTTTTTGTTTATTGTACTGACAAAAAATCAGTCTTCCACGAAATGGCACAACGCTTTCGTCAATGCATAAATCTTCACCAGGTATGTAGTTCTTGAAGTTTTCATTCAATTTATCTACTAACTTTGAAACTCGGTGTAGACGAGCAGACTTATTAGCTTCATCTTGCTGTGAAAAATGAAGCATTTGTAGCAAAAGCTCAAAACGATTTCTTGACATGATTGTTCGTGGAAATGGATGATTAATTATTTCATCCCGTGACCAATAATCAAAAATTTTAGGGAGCTTCACCAAGCCCATAAATAAAATCAGTGCAAAAAAGCTCTTCATCTCAACTATGTCCGTTGAAACCCAATTACGAATTCGTGCTTCCTTTGAAGCTGCTTTGGCGGCAATCTTATCTATAGCAAACTGATTCGTATCATCCACTGCAAGCTAAAAAATAGCATCATCCACCATAAGCGAGAAGAGAAGAAATCATACGGGGAATAATTTTTAGCAGCAGCACGAAAATCAATGGGGAGACCAGGATTTTCCGTAAAAGCAATAACACCGCGCTGGTTATCTTTTGGCCCCGACCATGTATTGCGTTGTGCATCGTCCGTAATGTCAACTATACCTCCCAGATCCTCCGGCTCACTTTCTTCACTATCGAGCACCATCACACGCCGGCACCGCTTACGTGGAACGGGTTCATCATCTTCCGAACGGATTTGAAAACTGGCATTCAACAAATTCACTTCGATGTTATCAATATATTCTAAGTCTTGTTGACTTATCTCAAAGTCCACAAAGTCATCCATTATGTAGGTAATATCGAAACTAAACGCATAAATAGAATTAGTAAGTACGCATCGTATCGTAATAGTGGCGTAGGCGCATAGCACAGCACGCGACACGCGACGACTGACGACGAGCCGCAGAAATTGCGGGCGGTGCGGTGGCCGCGGGGGTGTTCGACACCGATACCCGCGCGGCCCCTTGCAACGGAAAACTGAATTTCTGCTCGCGGAGGCCATGGGGGACACGGGGTGAGTGACAGTTGTTTTTTGGCATATATAAGTAGTAAAAATACCGAATGTGTAAAATTGATGAAAATCATGTTTTCCGATTTGGCCCTCAGGGCTAGTGTACTGTCGGCCAAATGGTGACCCCCATGGCGTTCACCGTGTTAAGTTTTTTCAACAATTTAGGAAATGCACTCTTAATTAAGGTTTTGTGATTTCTTCCCTCGGTAAATTTCCATTTGGTAAGAATATCCCTCCAGTATACCTTCAAAGGAGCAAAAAACGCGACGTCCAGGGGTTGTCATAAATGTGTTGTTTTAGGTGGCAGACATACAAATGCAATATTCAATGTCTCACAAGTTTTTATTACACTTTCCAAAAAGTGTGATGATAAATTATCACCTATCAACACCTTCCGTCCAGGCTTATTACGAAAATAGGGAACTATAATGGTATGAAACCAATCTTCGAAGCAGGTTGAATCAAACCATCCGCTCTTGGAACGATTATATCTTGTCCCTTCTGGTCCTCCCTCTATCCACGTATCTCAAAGATTTTCCGATTTGTAGACGACGTAAATAGGTAAGAGATGTCCTGATACAGTGCCCGAAAACATGAGCGAAATTGCCGTTTTCGAGCCTATTTATGATCCGCTCTAGATACTTGCATCCTCTTCTATAAATATATTTTTTATTGCCGGGGTCATCTGTCAAATTCGTTTCATCGTAGTTAATGATGTGCGCTGCAGGAACACCCTCAACCGTATTAACATAATTCTCAAAAAAGGCATTAATATCATCTGACCTAAATCTGGCTCGGTCACTGGAAATACGTGCAGATTTACGGTTTGAAATTTGTAGTCTATGTCTTTGAAGAAAGTTACTGGCCCAATCATAACCTGGCATATTATCTTTCAGATTATACACATTTTTTCCAATTCTGTCGAGATATTTCTTGGCAAATACACGAAGATCCGTGAAATCAAACAGAAACCCCCATTATTACTATTAAAATAAATTTAATGAAGACTTTCTCTTCTTCAGGCGTAAATAATGTTGGATGGCCTGCTTTCTCTTGCGTACAGTTAATATTTCTTGTCTTTCTACTTTAGGTACTCTTTGGCACACCAAAAGTGTCTACGGCATCGGTAAGACTCATTCTTCCTTCTTTTACACTCTCTATTGCTACTTGTTAATTTTCCGCTTAGTAATTTTGGTAAGGTGAAAAAGATTTGCCATTTCTGGAATTTGTATACTTCCTAGTATATGTACGCGCCATGATCAATTGCAGTGGAACAAAACAGAAGAACTTCGCCTTTATTACTCGAAAGTTACGTTTGGGGCTATTTGGCACATCACCTTAAATCGTATACAAATCTGTCATCGGACATAGAAGGGGCTATTTGGAATTATGTTTTAAATAGCCCCAAAACTGTACCAAAAAGCCCCGTTTGATAAATCAAAACAAATATGGCGAATCAACGTAGTTAGAAATAGCCTATAGAATCCATTAAAATCACAAGGAAACATAAGATATAATACACATATCATGTTCAACTTACCTCCAAAAATAACCAGTTACCAAATAAAAGTATGAGAGCCATAAAATATGCAATATTTTTAATATTTTTTGCAAGCTCCTTTTGTAGCACACACATGTAATTTCTAACCTCAAAAATTTAATTGCGTGGGGACAGCTTTAGAGTGAGTGTTGCCAGACGAAAACAAAATATCCAATTAGTAGAAAAATAAAATGTTGAGGTTCCAAATCTTTTTTTTTATTAATTTTAATTAGCCCCATAAATTTTAAATAGCCCCGTTTTAGGTAACACTTTTCCAACCATTAAACAGCTCGGTGCAAATCATCTCCTATTCGGATCCTATTCTAAGATTAAAAAATAGCGAGATACTGGGAAAGTGACGTAGAGGGAAAAAATCGTATTTAAATTATACTTTTTTTACTCTTAGGTTAATTATGCCAAGACATTACAAGAGAAAGTTTTTGCGGGGGCAACCACATATACACAAGAAGATTTACAATCTGAAGTCGAATAAGTTAAAAATAACGAAGTATCTATTTATGAAGCGTCAAAAATGTATAGAATACCAACGACCACGTAAATCAAAAGGTCGACCTGTTGGAAATGGAAGAAAAGTTTGCTTCTTGTCTCCGAATATTTGAAAACAAACCGCGTAAAACACTGTATTTATTTTTATTTAATACTACTACGTTTGTTTTATTTCTACTTTTTTTCTTTTTCGTTTACTTTCATTGCTTCCTGTATATGAGCTGGATCCCTTATAGGTAAATTTCGAGGATGCCTTGGATCTACCAATTCTGGTAATAGGCAGTCTCTATAAAATCGTAATAACTTTTCTTCCATTTTCTCGCTTCAGAACAAGTCATCTGTAGTATTATCTCAAGATATTGTTTTTAATTTTCGTTGGCCCACACTCCAAAAATACATTTTGACCGCTGAGTAATATGAAGTTGTCCCTGAATTTGGAAAAACTAATTACGGTATTTATTTATAATATTTTCACCATTTTTGTTTTTTTTTTCCAAAATGTTGCCTTCTTTTGTGAAATTGCATTCTCTATGCCAATTTCCTTGGCTGTAATTGGGCATTTGACTTCTACCACAGCATTATTATCGACAATATCGTCATATGTTGCACCGATGTAGCGTAACGTTTGGTCAAAAAACAACCCACACTGGTCGATTTCTATTTTTAACTGTGCAGAAAGTTGTCTTAATGCGGTCTTCTCATTATCCCGTCCATGTTTCTTCGTCTTCGTATCTTAATTTCATTATGCTTCCAAAGTTTGATGCCGTAATTAATGAACGCCGCATTTCCATCCACTCGCCGCTTTCACTTTGAAAAATAGTATTTTTTTGAATTTTTGCAAGTTCTTCATCAGACTTCTTTAAATTTGATAAAAAATCTGTTTTTAGTTATTCAATAGTTTCTTCATCTACATCCGGTTGGGTACAATTCTCCCCGTAATCTTTGTTTTGCTTTCTCTCTGAAATAGTCGTCTCTTTCGGTTTTCTGATTGCTTTGTTTTGCTTTGACTTCAAAATTTTTTGGCTTCCAGTTTATTTATTCTACCCCCTGGACTTTTGCCACATTTAACGATTGGTACAGGCGAGATATTGCTCTTTTTTTGGTGAAAGCTATCGCAGCACCATGGACCCTTGTAGTATAAGAGTTTTTCTGAGAAGTTGACACGGTTACCACCCACAAATTTGGCGACAACGCTATGAAAACACTCTACACAATTGCTGTCTACGTCATGAATCAGACTTCTAGCGTGTGCCGCGACGCCTTGAATGATCAGACTAATCTTCTGCCATAATGCACCTGAAAAAATGTCGTTTGGGATCTTCTCCTTATTGTCTTCTTCCTTTCTTTCTTCACCGACTTTACCGCAAAAATGGTTCTTGCACTGAGTGTAATTGCCAAACGCATGCTGGTGACATTTTAATATGTCTTCAAATAATAAATGAACGTCTGAATCATTTTTGTGTTTATGAATATATTTTTAATAATATTGCTCTTCGAATTGACATTATGGACTTCTTCGTGACCCATTTACGGTGTTTTAATGGGTACCTAGTGTCAGTAGTAAGACCTTGTGACATATTGCACAAGTTTCGCAAAACATAATTTCGGCATTCTATTTTTTTCCACTGTTTTATTGGGATAAGGTCTAGCTTCTAATATTTTCGAATAAGTGCTAAAATCTCCATCCGAAATAAGTCTTCCATAAATAAGTCCATGTTGATGAAATTTGTGCAGGTACACACATCAGCCTGGATAAAATAACTGCAGTAATTACGGACAACAGCTCGAACATGACAGCAGGCATAGCTCATTTTCTAGATAAAAACAAACACTTGCTTCGCTCATACAATCAATCTTATAGCTGAATCTGCAATGTCAGTCAATGATAAAAGATCATTAGTAAGCAAAGTACAAGACATGGTCAAATTTTTCAAGAACAGTGTAATTTTCAGCGACTCTTTACGTCAAAAGCAAACGGGCTCTCAACCTCTCAAACTGATGTTAGATGTTAAGACTCGTTGGAATTCTGTCTATTATATGCTCCAAAGATACACTGAATTAGCGCCGATTGTTCAGAAAATGTTTGATGATCAATACTAAAGCCACCACCACCACCTACACCCTCAGCTGTAGAAATGCAAAAAATAAAAACATTGATTTTTATTTTAAAACCACTGGAATATGTAACCAAAGAGCTATCGGATGAACAGTGTGTTACCATCACAAGTTATATAGTAGTCATAAGAATCGAACTTCGTAAACGACAGCTCATACTAACTAATGACACTGACTTTCAGTACATTGCGATTATTGCATTTTTGATTTACATTGCGTTTATTATTTATTTTTATTTTACTCGACTGCCGCAGGAGGGGTAGTGTTTTTCCCTTTTACAGTCATCAATATTTACTTTATATTGAATTTTTGGTGATTTGAAATAAAAATCATTAACTTCCTTTATTTTATTGTTTCTTTAATTGAAAACACTTTTTTTACAGAATATTGCTAAAGTACAAATCCTTAGTGTTAGGGAAGAGTTCAGCGTTTTTTATTAAATGAAATTGGTTTACGCCAATTAACACTCTGCTTACTGTAATATACTCGTATGCATTAAACTGCATGCGATTTCATTATTGGCAAAATTTTGGGTATAATGGTTTGTTTAATTTAAAAGTTTAATTCACTTTTAATTTATGCAAAGCATTATTATTATAAAATTTAGGGATAGGTTTGTATATAATATGATACAATATAACGTCTAACAAAACATACTGACTGCTAGACATAGGCCTTCCACAAATACACCTTTGTCTAATGCCAGAGGGACAATGGACATAAACCACGGAAGCTCGCTGTGAAAAAAAAATGTTTATTCGTGTAGTTCCGCTTTCCGCACTCAACCCATAGGCTGCTGTTTCGTCAACCTAAAACAAAGCAAAACAAACTGCATCTAAAGAGTGTCCCAGAAGTAAGCAGACTAATCTCAAAATCAAACTGGACACAGAAAAATTATTTCAAAACAAGAAAAATGGTTGTCATGGTAGCCATAGATAAAATATCTGTCAAAATAGGCGGGTTTTAGTATCGTCTTGCAGTTTTTTGAACATGATGCGAGCTGAACAAGAACTAAACAAGAATTGTTTTCAAAGAGAGTTGTTCAATACGAGTGTCATACTGAACTCCGACTTTTAAAATAACGATGTACTGTAATCATAATGTACAGAAGGTAGATTTACATGACACAGAAAGTATGCTAAGGCGAATTACTTAAATGAGAATGTTCATCATTGCGATGTACGGAACTACGAAAGTTTGCTATGACTATTTGTGTCATGGGACATCTGAGACAGTACGCCATTTTATTTAAAAGGGAGCAAGAAGAATTAGTCTGTACAGAATAATAAAACGTTACGAAGAAACAAAAAAGTCTATTCCAAAGGGATTCCAGGAAGACAGGATCTACATGTAGAAATATAAACCGAGAGAAAAAGGTTTTTAAACAGGCATATTTAACATCGTTGAGAGTTGCGGCGGATAAACTAAAAAATTCTAAGTCCAGTGTATACAGAATTACACACACACACACACACACACACACAAACACACACACACACACACACACACACACACACACACTCACTCACACACACAAATACACCCATAGGCTATATTGTTTTTCATCAAGACAAACTGTCTTATAAATTGGTCAACTATGTTATTTATAAAGTACTAGAGATAAGAAAGAGCGGAGTCTCCTGACACAAGCATACTTTTTGCTTAAAAGGAGGCTCCAGCAACAAAAGCTTGTAATTTAAATAGTTACCTAATAAACAAATTTTATTAATTTTATTTATTTATAATTAAATTTAAAGATATAGGGCTTGAAAGCTTACATAGAATTAGTCGCCCCCAAATATGACAAAGACCAGGAGGAGCTTGCCACGCGAGGGTGCCGTAAAAAATATGAAAAAATCTTTGAAAGACATTCTAATAATTGATGAGGAGACATAAGAACCGGTTGACCCCAGCAGTGTTCTTAGGCAACAATATTTCCACGCAAGCAAGATAAAAAAATTGTTTGTATTTTTCTACTTACATCAAACCGCTGTTCCAAGCTAGTTCAATAGTTATATAAGAGGAACTTTGCGATATAAATGTCTATAATGTACAGAGAACCGATTATAGGTTTGGAGTGGGGGGGCCTGGTGACCTGTAAGACAGGTTCTTAGGATACCTAGTTCAGGCACCAGTCCTCCACAACAACCCTGTAAATCTTCTTTAGACTTGTCTAGTTATTTAGTTAACTTTTATGATGAGTAATGTTTATTAGGAAAAAAAATAAAATAAATACAATTGAGATTAAACTACAAACTAAACCTAAAAATAAAAACTAATCTAAATTATTGATTTAAAAATCTGAAAGATTATGACCGTGCGGCATGGTGCCAAGAACGCTGGCTGCGTTTCCTCTCTGGATAGCTATGCTAATTCGTTAATAATAATAATAATAATAATATCATTTATTTCGACCAACTTCGGATCATAATTACAATTAAATACACATTCTTAAATTATTAAATAAAATATAATAGTCAATTCAAATTAACTTGCAGCCAGTACATGAACCATCGCTGCATGGTTCATGTACTGACAGTCAAATCTGTCTGAAAATACCTTCAAGATGCCGCTAGGGCTGGCACGAACCCGGCGCACCAAGGATGTGCACCGTTTACGCATTATTGTGTAAAAACAATCCATGCGGTACTCGGCAAACATCCCCGACGCACTGCAGAATCGAGGCAGCCCCAACAGCATCCTAAAGGCATTATTAAATTGAACTCGCAAAGCGCTGTACCGTTTTTGGGTATAGTCCACCCACAGGCTGCTCGTGTAGAAGGATGTACAAAATGCCCTAAAAAGCGTTATTTTGACACCCTCCGAACATCGAGCAAACCTGCGTGCGATCATATTTGCCCTAACAGACAGCGCCCGGCGCTCCCTTTCTATATCCGCATCATCCTTCAGGTCAGCAGTAACTATGTGTCCAAGATATTTAAAATGTTCAACCCTTTTTAATGGTATTATTCAACTTAATAGTTGGTATATTATCCACACGCTTACCGCCGGCCCGAAAGACCATGCATTCACATTTTGACACATTGTACACTAGCCCACGCTTACGTGCAAAGCTCTCACAAATAGCTAGTAGCTTGGATAAATCACAAGGAGAGGCGCTCAGCAGCACGATATCGTCAGCATATACTATATTATTTAGACAGACTCCATCAATGTGACAACCTACATGGGTGCTACTGAGCTCCTCTACCAGTGCGTTGATATATAGGTTGAAGAGCTTGGGCGAAGTCAACCCCCCCTGCCTCACCCCACACTCCATCCTATATGGATCCGAATAGGTGCCTGTCCAACGAACCACATTAACCTGGTTTTCATACCAATACCTAAACAAATTAATAAGTTCATTTGGCATAGAAGTACTGCTTAATTCTCGCCACAGAATATCATAACATACCAGGTCAAAGGCTGTTGACAGGTCCAGGAAACCAGCAAACACTGGTGTTTTCCGATCCGTATAATACTTAACGGTTTGCTTCAGGCTCAGAATTGCAGTCTCTGTAGATTGTCCAGATTTGAAGCCAAATTGGTTATCATGGATATTTAGGTATTTATCTAGCTGGGCACTAAGCAAACCGTCCAGTACCTTGGCTATGATAGTTGCCAACGAAATCGGCCTGTAGTTACGCTTATCACCAATATCGCCGGTTTTGGACTTCACGATTGGCACCACCACAGTTTTCATCATTGCAGAAGGTATGTAGGAGTGCCCAATACATAGCGTGTAAAACATTGCTAGGACTCTAGACAAATGAGGGCCCGCATACTTTAGGTGCTCGATGCTAAGGCCATCATAACCGGGCGATTTACCACGTGTCATCGAACCTATGACATCGCTGACCTGTTTGGCTGTAAATCTAGCACACCGGTCATGCGTGCACTGACCCCCACTCCCACTCCCGCTCTGCGACTGTGATGGACCCAAAGGAGATTTCACGGAAAAGTGTTCCTTAAACATATTCGCTATTTGCTTCGGATCACTGATATCATTGACGCTCGCAGGCACACCTGGCTTATAGTTTAAGTTACTTGTGGACTTCCAAAACTTACGGAAGTCGTGCTTATCATGATGTTTAGCAAGTATGTCCAATTTTATTTGCTCTGCATTATTCTGACACCATTTTAAGCGAGATTTAAATATATTACGACTTGCTTTCATCTCATTCCAGACATAACCCGACCTTGGTTTTCCACAACGTTGCCATAACTCAAACTTACACCTGGCCGCCCTGTGAGCCTCACTGATATACATGTTCCAACCTACAACTGGTTTTCTCTTATGTCTACTTGTGTAGCTCTCTGAAGCCGCACATGATAACGCACTTACAATTTCATCATACATTTTGTCTATTATATATTTGTGGTCCACCTGCCTACAGTTGTAATCACTACATGCACTTAATTCACTTGGGAAATCAATTAGCCTCAACTTTTGATGACATAACGTATTATACAACTTCACCTGATCAGACTTCACCTGATCAGGGGTCCTTTCGCCCCATAATTTCTTATTAATACCTACTTCTTTAAGGTCACACATAATTTTCGGCTTAATAGTATCTAGTTTACATTGTAAAGAAAAGAAGCAGCCAGCTCTCTTGACACCAGCGGCGGTGATCAGGCGCGGTGTTATTTGTTTCAGGAAAGCCCTCGCGCTGGGGCCCCATGGTCCAAACGTTTCCACACCAAACGGCACAAATATGTAATCCTAACTGAGGGACACATATAATATAATATTAGGTCCTTACATATGAAATTGCCGATTTTCAATACTGGCAACTTTAAAATCAAATATCTTGCGTTTCATTAGGAATTCCAAATTCAAATTTATTTCGAAATAAAGCCAGAAAAATATTGTTTTAAAATTCGTATTTCATTTGTTTTAACATCATTTGTTTGAGTTTCAACATTGCTATGACAACAACTATGGACAAATTGAAAATTCGCGGTATTTACGAATACGAGTTCCACCGTGGCACCAGTGCTGCAGACACGACTCGATGAATTAACGACGTGTATGGACCAGGCACCGCTAACGAACAAACGGTGCGTTTTTGGTTTCAACGTTTCCGTTCTGGAAATTTCGATTTACACGATGAGCCTCGTGGACGACCTGATACTCAAGTGAATAACGAAGAATTGAAAGCGATAGTAGAAGCCGATCCATCTCAAACCACTTCTGAATTAGCAGCAGCCTTCGGCGTAAGTGACAAAACGATACTTATCCACTTGCGCTAAATCGGAAAAATTAAAAAACTCGAAAAGTGGGTACCGCACGAATTGACTGAAGCAAACCAACAAACACGCGTTGCTTGCTGCGTTTCTTTGCTTAATCTCCACAATAATGAGGGGATTTTGAACCGTATCGTGACTTGTGATGAGAAATGGATCCTGTACGACAATCGGAAGCGATCATCACAATGGCTTGACCCTGGAGAACCGGCAAAACCTTGCCCTAAGCGAAAACTGACCAAAAAGAAGATTCTGGTTAGTGTTTGGTGGACCAGTGCTGGTGTTATCCACTACAACTTCTTGAGATCAGGCCAGACGATTACTGCAGACTTGTATTGCCAACAATTGCAAACAATGATGGAAAAGCTCGCCATTAAACAACCGAGACTGATGAATTGCTCTAGCCCACTGCTCCTTCAGGATAACGCTAGACCACACACTGCACATCAAACGATCGCCAAGTTAGAGGAGCTGCGACTGAAACCTCTGCGTCACCCACCATACTCTTCAGATCTTGCCCCAACCGATTACCACTTTTTTCAAAATTTGGATAACTTTTTACAAGGAAAAAATTTCAAATCTGATGAGGCAGTCAAAACCGCCTTCAAACAGTTCATAGACTCTCGCTCCCAGGATTTTTTTTCCAAATCAATGATCTGCCTATAAAATGGCGGAAGTGTATCGATAACAACGGCGCATACTTCGATTGATTAAATAATAATTTCATTAAAAAAAACTTGTTTCACTTTTTTGATACTGAACGGAAATTTCATATGTAAGGACCTAATATTATATTATATTTGCATCGCATGGCAAGCTCAGCACCTTCGGCAGCCGATCCGGCTCTCGAGAGTGATCCCCTGAGGGATCACACCAGCGCTCTCGACGCGAATCGCTAGGACGAATCACGGCACGGCATCGACGCGTGCGCTAATGTTCTTACCCCGCGTACAGTTCCGTGTTCCGTGTTACTAACTATACCTATACGATCTAGGACTATCGGAGTGCATACTAATTGTAATTTGTTGGAGTGCATAATAATAATTGCTAACTGTGATCGTTGTTATTTATTACGACACCCCCCCCTCACACTGGCGCCAACATATGGCCAATTTTTTTCTTAAAAGAAACGGACCCAGTGCTCTGTGAACTGTGTAACGAGAAAAACCAAATCTCGCAAAAGAAATATGCTGATGAACATCGCCGTCAAGCACCTGATTATAAAGTAGGAGATCTTGTACTGCTCAAGACTCAGGGTCTGAATGACACTGATAAGGGTCAAACATCTAAGTTTATCCCAAGGAGGGACGGCCCCTATAAGATAAACAAAGTAGTTAGTGCTACCACATATGAGTTGGGCGGTAAAAATGATGGCACCCCTATAGGTAAATACCACGCGTCTCTCCTTACTCCATTTGTTGGCCCTATTCAGGCTCCCTTAAAGGAAAAGCGCAGACGTGGGCGACCGCGAAAGAATCCTATCCCAAACTCGGGACGTCAATTTTGGGATAGAGGGGGAGCATGTAACGAGCACGTAGTTAGGTACCTATATCTAGGTAGGGATATTTGCATGGCAACCGCGGTCGGACGATCACGCCACCCGAGCGGTACCTCTGCCCGCGTGCACATTCCCCCGCAAGCACCGCTAGGACGAACCACGGCACGGCATCGAGCCGCGCCTCACCTCCCCGCGCACCCAAGCGCTTCCTCCGCGGCTTGCGCGCACGGCAACAGTCGTAGGGATGTTCCGATACCACCAAAGTATCGATACCTAAGTACTCATTTCGATAATACTTAAATCTTTTTTCGATACTATTTAAATAAGTACTCCTAAAGTGTCGATACTTACTGATATCGATACTTATTAGTACTTTTATTTTGTTTTATTATTTTGAGAATGCTAGCAATGAACGTTGAAGGACAATAATTTAAACAAAATTTTGAAGAAAAAAACTATTTATTATAAATGTTTATTAGGCTTATTATAAATTTAAACAAAAAACTCTTCAGCATTAAGATTGCCCAAAAACAGTAACTGTTCAAGGTATTTTGAAGACAATCTGTTCCTTGTTTGAGACATTGTTGCACCGGCTTTGGAAAAAAGGCACTCGTTAGGAACTGATGTCGCAACAACAATTAAATATTGTTGTGCATACTTGTACAGACAAGGAAACACAAACTTCATGTCATCCCATTCTGCAAATGGGTTGCTTTTAGGAGAAACTACTGGATTTGATAAATAAAGAGAAACTTCATCTCCCTGATGAGATTTCTTTTTCTTCTTGTGCCCATGTGCTAACTCCTTATGATGTTTCCAAAAATCGTATTCATATCAGGTGCAGCCTAGCATCGACGCGTGCGCTAATGTTCTTACCCCGCGTACAGTTCCGTGTTCCGTGTTACTAACTATACCTATACGTTCTAGGACTATCGGAGTGCATACTAATTGTAATTTGTTGGAGTGCATAATAATAATTGCTAACTGTGATCGTTGTTATTTATTAAGACACCCCCCCCTTACAAACGTAAATTTAGAATTTTTTCTAAGGCAGCATGAAGACTGGTATCTAATTTATTTATGAGTTCCAAATGTCTCCAGCTTGGACTTGAGCGCAGGACGTAAGTAAATTTAGGAACGAAAAGACAGTATTTAAGGATGGTGTAAGCTACGTGCGAGTTTAGAATTTCCAATCTGGAGGTTGTAAAAATAAAGTTTTCTAATTTCTTTTCTAAAAGAGGTCCAATGCTGTCATCTAATAGAGGCGAACCGAGGAGATGAAAAGATTCCTTAGATATTAATTAAATGTCTGGGGATATTTCCAAGAATTTTTCCATGATGTCTTGTCTGATAGGCTCCGAAATATGTTCAGGAATAAAGAGTTCACATTTTATAAAATTTAGCCCTAGTCCGATATTTTTGAATTTTGCAATAATTTCCAAAAAATCTGCGTAAACAGAATCTTTACTTCCCGAGATGGTCCCGTCATCAAGGTACCACACATTTATTTTGAATTTAGGGATGAGATGATTGGGTGGATACCAAGACTGAATAATGCTGGCCCCAGAGGATCGCCTTGTTGCACTCCTGTTGAAGACAATATAGTGTTACCTTTATATAATAATTTGGAAGGAGAAGAATAGCATTGAGATACGAAAGGGAGGATATCTGGAATGTGTGAGGAAACTTCATGCAACAAGACGCTCCTCTTTATAGTATTAAAAGCATTCTTCACATCAACTTTCAGCAGTACCTCTCCACAATTGTTTTTCAAAAAAGTGCATACAAAGTGTACTGCTGCTTCGCAGCCGCCTCTACTGCCAAATCCTAATTGAATTGGTTGTAATTTGTTACTCGAAGTGGAGGCTATGTGCTTGCAAGCTAACTTTGCAGCTAAGCGACGGAGTGTGCACCCAATTGCTATAGGCTGAATTCCCCCGTCTTTTTTTTAAAAAGCACACAGCCTCGCACCATAAAGAATTTCAGTGAAAGAATCTAAAATTTTGCCGGAAAGTAATAGATTACAAAATTTTGTGATTTCTCCCAATAGCTCGGTTCCGGCGTCACCAGCGGAAACACTGACCAAATCTTTAAGATGTTGAGGAGTGAGACCGTCGATGCCACCGGAGGAGCCATTAGGAAATGACATTAAGGCCGAGAGAGTATCTTTATTTTCAATAAGGAGTGGATTAGACCAGATATATGAAGATGGACAGGCGGCTGAGTTAGGTGAAGGATGCTTTTCAAGTAAGCACTCCAAAGTCCCGTTAGTTGGAGGAGCCAGGGTATCATCAGAGAATAAAATCCGCGCTGCATTTCTCAGGTCTCCATCCATGACCTTATTTTCGACGGTTCGTTTCAAATTGAAAGTGTCATGATTAGTAGAATGAAAACGGCTGGAAGAACAAATTGGTATATTAGAAGGAATGGAAGCATTTCTTTTTAGGGACTGTGTAAGAGATTTCGTTGAATTTTCGACGTGAAGATATCTATAGCTGAAAGTAAATAAATTGTGCCAGTCGGAGAGAGAGTTTGATGAGCATTTTTGTAAGGTCAGGCATAGATACCTAGCTAAGGCTACCCTAGCACCCCTGGGGATTCTTTTAACTACTGGCCTGTTTTATGGAGGTTGGTGATAAGTTCTTCAAAGGGCAAATAATTCAAAGATGGAGTTTGTTGTTGATTAACTGGATTAGAAGATGTAGGTGGTTGTGATAGACTATGAGGAGTATGTGAATTTGACTTATGGCAGCGGGATACATGGATATTTAGTCCTCTTTGCCCTTTGTAGACCTTCCCATCGTTACATTGCTAGCAACGAACAAAAACCGGCTGGGACATAAATAATTTAGACAAAAGTTACTTAGAAATAAACGTGTACTTACAAATGAAAATATAAAATAATAATAATAATAATACACTAAGCATAATAAAAAGAATTGCACAACGGTCTCTCCACGGTTGCAGGCCTAACGTTATGTAGGCCTCTTGTGTTCTTGGTGGCGTCGTGCTTTTTTGGTGGTGGCAAGCGAAAGTCAGTCTGAGAGTAAGTAACGCTTGCTATATTTTATGGAAGTTCTCTTGTTGAAGATAACTGGGCCTTGTAATCGTCTTGTTCAAATTTTTAGGCTGAATTTGTGAATCAGTATAATATGTAAGTTGGGAATACTTGGGATTCTTTATAAAATACGTCCGTTTTCTTTGAAATTTTAAAGCTGAAAACTAATTAGGTAGGTTACTGTTAATTTAGTTATTTTATTAATTTTCTAGAAATAAATCTGAAAATTATTTTGATAAAACGTCTGACAACGTCAACGTCACTTTTTTTTTGTTATTGTTGTGGTTAGAAAAATAAACCATTATTTATTATTATTAAAAATCTGTAGTGACGTTGTTGATTATCATGAAAAAAATATACCAAAGGCTAAGTTTAAAAAAAATAACTTGTTTGGCAAGCTATGGATGAAAACGGTTATGTTTCTGAACCTTATTATCGTACAGGATGAACTCCCAGATTTAATTTAAAGAGTCCATTCATCATCATCATCAGGTCTTTTTTAGTCACTTTTAGTAAAGAGTGCATTATCAAACGTCCAATACCGTTTATAGACAAGCATTATCAAAGAGAAGATGTTTTGTTTTGGCCGGATTTGGCTTCATGCCATTACGAGCTGCAAGTTCAATGGGTCAACTATGTATTTATAAAGTGTTACCAAGAGATAAGAAAGAGCGGAGTCTCCTGGCACAAGCATATTCTTTCCTCAAGGCTCAGGGCTAAGACAAAAACATAATTCAGCAATTAAAAGAACGTTAAATGAAAGAAATTAACGATCGATTTCGACAAATAGAAAATGATCAAATCTTGGCTATCTCCACCCTACTGGATCCAAGATTTAAAAATATTAATTTCACAGATCCCAATCGTTCATCCGAAGAACAGTTAATGCGAATGATAGCCCATGCTAATCTACATATTCTTCGGAATCGGACACTGACATCATAGAATTCTGGAGTCAACATAAACAGCTGGCTCATTCAAGACGTGGGCGGAAAAATGAAGGGGATAAAAACGAGGTTGGACTATACCTTTTAAATCAAAAGGCCTATTTAGCCTGGAAAAAAATACTTGATCATACCTGCAACATCAGTGCCATCGGAGAGGCTTTTTTTCCGACCTGGACTTATTATGACTGAATCACGCAATCGCACAGAACAATTTTACTTTTTATATTTTTACTCCTAGCGCAGAATAAATTAATCTAAATATATATAACTCAAAGGTGACTGACTGACTGACTGACTGACACAGTGATCTATTAACGCACAGCCCAAACCACTGGACGGATTGGGCTGAAATTTGTCATGCAGGCAGATGTTATGACGTAGGCATCCGCTAAGAAAGGACGCGAGCGAAGCCGCGGGCAAAAGCTAGTATAATTATATAGGGACAAATCACACCGATTGAGCTAGCCTTAAAGTAAGTTATCTTATATTATGGGATACTGACTCAACGAAACTATATTTTATGATAAATACAAATATAGATAAACACCCAAGACCCAGAACCTCCGGATTAGCGGTCTAGCGTGTTAACCATTACGCCACGGAGGTCGTCATGAAGAATAACAACTGCGTACAATAAAAATGTAGACCAAAATGCAGATGACATTTTTATTTATTTATATTTCATTGGTCGGTAAATTATCCCACGCTCTGAGATTGGCTCCCAAGAATTTAAAAAAACAATGAGAACGGCACTTTTGTCGTCGTAGTAGGTAGGTAGATGTAGGTAGGTACTATACCTATATACTCCGTGGTAGGTTGATTTATTATTAATAGGTACCTACATATAAGAAATAAAACAAATAAGAATTACTGACAAGGATTTATTAATAAAATGTATAAATAATTTTAAACATTGTAGGCTAGTCATGACATTTACTCGATCTATTTGAGGAAAACTTATGCATTTTAAAAACAATTAATTTGCCTATCGCACACTGGGATTTTGTTCTAGTGTATTATATTTTATCGAAACTCGATACGAAGCTGCGTCGTGATTTTGAAGAAAAATATTCGGAAACTGAATTTCCTTCTTACCTTCAACTCAAAGGATTTTACAATCAAAATGTGAGGCTTTGATTCATGATACGCATTTTTCCGAGTCGGTAAAAATTAATAAGCCGCCAGCAAATAAATCGAATTTCAAAATCGCAACTTTGCCTTCGCAGTCAAACCGTCAAAGCGTATCTCATGCAGTTATCGCATCGAATAATAATAATCAATCGCGCACCTCAAACTCATGCAGTTATCGCATCGAATAATAATAATCAATCGCGCACCTCAAATACTGCAACCGCGGCAACTCATAGTGTGAAGTGTTCGTTTTGCAGTGATTCTCATTAATATAATAACGTCTAGCTCGGAATTTCTAAATAAATCTTTAGATAGCCACTGATAAGAACTGCGGCCCTACCGCCTAACTCAAAGCGATCCACGTTGCAATAACGAGTATGATTACAATCTTGAGGACCTTGTAATAGCTTCGAGGTACCGAATAAAACTGGGCAAGCTAGGCGATGGAGAGTTAAGGCTGGAAAATTTCGGATATGGAGTGCGAAATGACAGGGCACGTAGGCTGGCTGATTTTTTGGAGAAAGAGGGACTCTTTCCGATGAACTCTTTCTTCAAGAAGCCGCCGCAAAGAAAGTGGACCTGGCTAGGTCCAGGAAAGAAGAACCAGCCTCCTTTTAAGAACTAAACGAATATTCAACGATGTCTCAGTGATCAATCGTATAAAAACCGGGAGCGATTACCGAATATTAAAAGGCATCGTGAATGTTGCTCTCAAAGTCGAAAGGACGCGGCTGATGAAGTTGACACTCCGAGCGTCGCAGGTCCACATTGAAAATTCTGAGGGCTTCCAGCTTTAAGTCTCAAATCGCTTCGAAGGTCTTCAGGATTGCGCTACAGACGAGATATATCAAGGGTTTGTAGAAGCTGTCCAAGTGGTGGGATCGCAGGTGTCCAGGACCCGATATCGACTTGGATTTTGCACTATTATCTTCGTCTTATCGGCGGATTTAAAATTATTACATAATATTTTATAAAATTAATAATAAAAAATATCGATTCTTGTGGCATGCGTCATGACTTGTATGAAAAATTAGGCTGCCGTATGAATTTGTAAAAACCCGCAGGAGTGTGGTATACTACACAATCCTGATTTTTAAGTCAAAAATTGAAATAAAACGTGTTTAAATAAATATTTTTCTAAATACCATGTGATAATATTAAATCCGTCGACAAGACGAAGTTAATAGTGCAAAAACCAAGTCGTCAAAAATCTTCGAAATACTAAAGGTTATTTGACTGAAATTAAATCCATTCAGCACGGAAAACAACATGAGCCGATAGCTCCTAATGCTCTAAGTAATGTATTAAAATAACAAAAAGGATTTGATAGTAGCCGTTTCTAGCTGCATGCCCTGATGGCTTGTACAAAGATGATATAATTATTGAGGTGAATACTCAGAAATGAGCGTAGAAGGTATAAAAAAAAAGAAAAAAATTTTTTGGAAAGAGGACAAAAGTGGAAATTTTGTGTACAGACAGCTTCCAGGCCGTGCTTCGCAAAAGAGTTGCATCCTTGTGGTCACGGGTAAGAAGCAGTACCAACACACTCTTGAAGGTGGTGTAAGAAAGAGAGGACAGTCCAATATTAAAAAATTGGTCGTCGTTACATGGGGTAGTTGTACCCATAAATGAACACTTGAGCGCCGCGTCGAGATTACATGCATGATTTTCAAAGTAATGATGAGATTTTTTAATAATGTGGTATCAGTAATCATTCCTCTTTTTGAGCTCAATTCAATAAAAAAAAAAGTTTCATATTCAAGCCTTTGTATTATTTCTTAGAAAATAAACATCATAAAATACCTAAAATCACCTATAAATGAACACAATTGTCCTTCTTACGCCTACGTTACGCCATCTTGACATTATGGGCAAGTGGCGCTCTTATCACCGGAATTCACAAAAACACTTAATGAAAATAGTTATTTAAACAATGTCATTACAATTAATTAATTGACTTCTTAATTAATAAAGCCCTCAATAAATAGTGACAGCCAAATAAGCATGAAATATAAAAAGATTATTTACTGTTGGATAAACCTACTTATAAATCTCCCAGCGATTGCTGGTCGACAACAAAACATAACATCAGATTAAATCATATAACAACTATTTATTTTATGATTTAATTTGCAGATTGAATATTTTAAACAAAACTGTTTTAAATGACTAATTTAAAACGTCATAAAACTGGACCCGGCGACATATATATAATAAAATAAATAAATATATTTATATAAAAATACTATATAACAATAACTACGGCTAGGTACTGTTAAATACTGTTCTAATAACTATATAACTACTATTTTATGTATAATATGTTATAAATATATATTTGTCGGCCATTTTTCTCAGAAGTCGCTAATTTCTTAAAAGAGAGTCCTTCTACGCGTATTCGAGCATAGGTGGTGCTGCTTCGCCATTTGCAGATATATTGCACAAAACAGTAACTTGCTCTTTTTCTTTTCCTGATGCTATCTGGTAAGAGTTTTTAAAATTTTTCGGACACCTGTTTCATCGGCATTAAAAATGCGTTCTGGGTGTTCAAATATGTCAGCGACTTCATTTTCATTTATAAAGCTCTTCAAATCATTTTCTTAGTGACATTTCAGTAACGGAAGCACGGGCTTTTGATATTATTTCTACGTTTCGTTTGCTTATTTCAGGATGTCTACCGAGAAACAGCTGAAGCCATTTTCGGCCAGGCTTATCGTCAACAAAATTAGATTTCTTGTTGTTCTAATCTAAGTACTTTTTTACTGTTGATTGCAATTCTGTAGGGTGCATAGGAAAACTACTTTTTGCTTTTTTTACACGCTGCCAATTTTTCTTCTTGTGACACTGTCAATTGCGTATAAGGCCCTAGTTTTCTGGGCATAGGCACTTTTTGGGTAAACTTTGTGTGCAGAGTTGATATTGGTATATTAAATTGCTTGTGAGCTTTATTGAGTGACAATCTTTTAGAAGCAATGGCTTCACAAGCATCTTCCAGATCTTTTTGTACTGTCATCATCATCATCATATCAGCCACAGGAAGTCCACTGCTGGACATAGGCCTCCCCCAAGGATTTCCAAAACGACCGATCGTAAGCGGCCTGCTTCCAGCGTTTTCCTGCAACCTTGCTCAGGTCATCTGACCACCTAGCAGGTGGGTGTCCTACGCTGCGCTTGCCGGTACGCGGTCGCCATTCGAGAACCTTTCTGCCCCATCGGCCATCGGTTCTTCGCGCTATGTGCCCCGCCCACTGCCACTTCAATGAGCTAATCCGCTGGGCTATGTCTGTGACCTTAGTTCTTCTACGAATCTCCTCATTTCTGATTCGATCACGTAAAGAAACACCTAGCATAGCCCTCTCCATAGCCCGCTGAGCGACCTTGAGCCTTCTTATGAGACCCATAGTAAGGGACCACGTTTCAGAGCCATAAGTCATCACTGGTAACACACATTGATTGAGCACTTTCGTCTTGAGGCACTGGGGTATTTTGGACGAGAAGACACTGCGTAACTTCCCGAACGCTGCCCAGCCGAGTCGGATTCGTCGAAAGACCTCTTCCTCGAAGCTGGAACTTCCTGCCTGGATCAATTGATCTGAATTGATTTTGTACTGTATTGAAACCTAACATATTTTTTTTTGTTATCCATTCTGACCTGCAACATTAGATAGGGGCTTTAATTATTAAAAGAGCAAAATAACGAATAGGTAGCTAAATCCCATCAACCCGCTTCTATCCATAGTGTGAACTATGGCAAACGACTCTTAGAGCAGGCCTGCGTTCCATTATTGGGGACATGGTATATACAGGGGTATGATGCAGGTACAATACAACACGACTTCTAAATATATAAATTACTAATTAGGTACCTAGGTGCCTGGGAAAGTATTATTAATATGATAGATTTACGATCAAGGAACATTTGAGCCTTTAAATGAACATAGTAAATTATGATATTGTTCATTAATAGGAACACTACCCTAAACATAAACGGAAACTTTGAACCCCGTTCATATAAAGGTCCGGATACTAAAATAAAAATTTAATGGCTTCAATCGAATCCCCAAACGTAATACTATGGTCCTAAAGCATAACATGCAATGTCTCAAAAATCACAGATGCCCTAGACATGAACACCTATAGTTCATTCATAGGCCCGCCGTATATTTGACGAACCTTTATGTGAACACTTCAAAATTAACATCATAAATCGAAATTTATGATAAAATACTATGACTATTCATTAGAAAACATATCACTTCATATAAAACAATTAGCAAATATCATCTATCTACTCACAGTAATAACAAATAAACGATTGACGCCACCTCTGCCTTGCGTTTCTAGTATTTTATCGAAAATATGGAGCGGTCGTTAGACTTGTCGCGTACAAACTGTAGTTAGTCATTTTGGTTTGAAACCGACCAATCAAAAGAGGAAGCTTCACTCGATTCAAATATTAGAGTTGCCGCTATAAAATAAGTTACCAGTGTAGTAGTTTAGACCTAATTCTTATTTAATGCGAAAAAATTTCAGGTGTTCATTTATAGGTGTGTGTTCATATTATGGTACAACTACCCTGTTTTAAGTAATTACACTGCTGTAGTGGTAGTAGTACTCGCCGAGCTGCTTCTTTTGACACCTCATTTGCATACGTAGCATCAATAGTTTTTGAAAAATTTGCCTGCCCAGCCCCCTTTATTCATCTAGTATATCAATTTTATTAAGGGTATCGGAAAATTTTAATTGTTTTATCTTTTATTTTTTGTGTTTTTAACCTGATTTATTTTATAACTTTACAAACCTGTATTTTAACGACCTTGGCTCCCCTTTACAGGGCCAAGGAAATTGCATTTTATATTTACTTAAATTTATTGTATTTATATTAGAGTAATTGACGCAAAGCTCTAACTATGCCTCTCACACACTCCTTACAAAAAAAGACTACTATTAGTGCGACACCAAAATCGGTGTCATTTGCCGACCCACAGAGGTGTCTGTCCTTTTCGGACTCTAGCTCACCACAACGCGATAAGGAAACCGAAAGAGCAAGGCATTCAATATAAATGAGTAAAAATCCCAACCTCACACCGTTTGTCCCGGCGGAGTACAGGAGAGAACGCATAAATGACGACAAAAGAGACATATTATTAGGAGATTGTAGAGAATATATTAAATTAATCATACTCGTAGAAGAGTTAGAGACAGCAAGAAATATCAAAACCACGATAAAAGAAGCGGTAAAGGGAATGCTAGGAAAATTAGAGGACAAGTTGTTTGACCTGGCAGAATTCTGCGATCCTAAGAACCTTACACCAGGATACCATCCCAGTGTCCGCACCCAGACCTCCCAGGAAGCCTTACCCAGCCCAAACCAGATCGAGTCTGCTCTATCCAAGCAATTGGAGGAGCAGGCTCAACTGATTAAAGAGAACTCAGAAAAGCTGGAAAAAATTAAGGTGATGATCGCGCAGCAGCCTGGCCCCTTGTCTTACGCAGACGTAGCGGCCCGCCCGGCCTTGGCGAAACCGACCGAGCGTGGGGCCCTGCTGTCCCTTGTCGTAACATCGAAAGATGAGTGCGACACGAGAGAGCAGGTGCTCGACAGAGTTCAGGAAGCGGTCGACGCCAAGGATGGGTGGATACGCGTCGAGCGGGTGCGTAAGGCAAGGGACCAGAAGGTAGTTATGAGTTGCGCGACGGAGACCGAGAGGGCAAAATTGCGGCAGAGACTGGAGGGGGCAGGCAGAAACCTCGCCGTCGAGGAAGTGAAGAATAGGGACCCACTCCTCATCCTCTGGGGCGTCAGCACCAGACTCACTGATGATGACGTCATCGGAGCGGTAAGGAGGCAGAACCCTAAAGTTTTTCACGGCCTCGACGGAGAGGAAGGCCGACTGCAAGTCAAATATAAAAAGAGGGCGCGAAACCCGCAAGTTTGTCATATTGTGGTCAGCACATCGCCGGGCATATGGAGCAGGGCAGTTAATGCCGGTACCCTCCGTGTGGACCTTTAGCACGTTAGGGTGGACGACCAGTCCCCTCTCGTGCAGTGCTCTCGCTTCTTGGCTTACGACCACAGCAAGAGGTATTGCAACGAGGAGGTGGACTCATGCAGCCACTGCGGAAGTCCACACCTAAAGTCGGCGTATGCTGACTACAAGGCTGGCACTGCGGCTTCCTGCCGCAACTGTAGTAAGGCGGGAATAGATAGAGCGGACCTCAATGCCTTAAGCTGCGACTGTGCACTAAGATGGAAATGGGACGCGATTGCAAGGTCAGCGACTGCGTATTCCTGACCTTGCAATCAGCACAGACCCAGAGGGGCGTGGACTGGTCGCTGGTGCCCTGCATCCTCAGTACATTGGATACCGCTTTTATTGAAAAGGAAGATCGTAATAACTTTCGTAGGTAGAAAAAAAAGGGCATCACGATGGGTACGGCCATGTACCGAGCATGGGCACAGTCGACGGAGAAGGTATTGTAATCCACGGACGGTGAGGTAACTCCTCCCCGAAATTTTTTAATAAATATATGTGTGTTATTTAAAATAAACACAGTATTTACGCAAATAAACAGAAGTAAATAAAAGCGGGAGGGATTTGCCTTATTGTAGAAGTCCATGGAAATAGGCAAAAATCAAAGTAGAAATAAAATACAAATATGACAAATAAATGTTTTTCATACATTTCAAATATTGTAGATTGATTTGGTAAATTAATTTTTAAAAATACTTTATATTTTTATCACAATTTTTAAGTGGTCAACTACAGATACAGTGAATGACAAATTTTTTAGTAGTGGACCAATTTGGTCAACTACTGAAATCTAACAAAAATGTCAAATTTTAACTAAAACAGTCTGCTTTCCTGGAGTATTCCACGAGTATTTATTTAAAAGTTTGTATAATGTTCGGTAAGCAGTAATTGACCAGTGGTCAACTACTGACTCCATGGATTTTTGCTAGCTTGCTTTAGTGTTTGACCAGTTCAACATTTTTTCAGATTAATATGCAAAATGCCACCGAAAAAAGAATTTTTCAAATACAGCGAAGTAAGCTTACTTCTTGCTTTGCAGGAAATAAATGACGGCGGCGCTAAAATAAGAGAAACCGCCAGGAAATATGGAATCCCTCATTCCACAATCATTAATAAAATTAAATTAAGAAGCCCAGTTGTGAGGAAAATGGGGCCACCTACTATTCTCACACCACATGAAGAAGAATTACTTTGTCGTTGGATAATAGCCATGGCCAAGAAAGGTTTTCCCATTAACAAAGATAACCTACTCCATACAGTTTATGACATTATTTCGAAACATAACAGACCTAATGTATTTAAAGACAACTTGCCTGGAAGAACGTGGTTTGAAAATTTCCTCAAAAGGCATCCCAACATTAGCCAAAGACACTCCGAGAATATAGACTTAGCTCGAAGCAGAGCAACAGAAAAAGACAAGAACATGGCATTCTAATCTACGTGATTACCTTTACGGATCAGAAGGTTTTGGAAGCTAAATGACCTTGGGTGCACATCGACTGCAATATAAAATGCTCTGAGAGCAAAACGTCCTCAATTTAAAATAGGTACGGAAGCTAATTGGCCTTACCAATAATTAGCCCTCTAGATATAATGTCTTTGAATCTATTTGACTATTACGGAAAAACAACCAAGAAGCAAATCGTCCTCATTTCAGAAGGCATTTACTGCAGATGGTCTTCTCAAAAAAGAAAGTTTATATAGCATTAGTGTAGATAAAACCTCTTTAGAATATTATCTATGATTGTTATATGTCAACAACGATGCAAACCAAAGAGCAAAAAAAACATATATCTTTGATGCAAACAACATTTATTCTGCAAACTTTATGTTATGTTGTCGTAAAATCCTTTAAAATGGAAAATAATCCAAGTTGTAGTACGGAACCGGACCTAGTTTTCATTGATAGTCAAAAGAGTAAGCCTGTTTTGCTAATCGATGGGTACAGATTCAACCGAATCATCATTAATAAAGGTGCTCTTCACGATGGAGATGTGCGTATCGCGAAAATTGTAGTGCAACTGTTACATTAAATAAAGACCGAAATGGAATTCTACGTCGAGCTGATCATACTTGTAAACCAAATTTTGTAAAAAATAGAGTTGACGCCGTGATGAATGAATGCAAGAAAGCCGTTTGTCAGAAATATATTCCAGTACAAAAGATATTTGAAAAAAAATTTGCTGAACAAGAGGATGAATTTGTACCAAATTTTCAGTCAAAAAAAGACACACTACGTCGAGCAAGGAGAAATTTTCTTAAGCAACAAAAAACGTAAACGTAAATGATGTTAAAGTGCCAGAAATAATAGCAACGGATTTTTTGGTATGTGAAGATGGCACAGATAATAATAAAATATTAATATTTTGTCCTATGATGATAAGATCCTCGTTAAAGAAACTGGAAAATAATTTATTTTTTATTGATGGCACTTTTACAAGAACTCCAAAACCATTTTACCAAATAATGTCAATACATGTTAACCTAAGCAGTAGTAGTGAGTCTGTCCATGTGGTGGAGGTAATTTATGCCTTACTGCCTAATAAACTTCAACACACTTATGAACGATTATTTGAACTTTTAAAACAACATTTAGAACTGAATATAGCAAATATCAAGTGTGACTATGAGGCCGGGCTTATCAACGCATTAAAAATGCTTTTCCGCAAATTAATGTGTCCGGATGTTACTTCCACTTTAATAAGGCCGTGTGGAAAAAGGCAGATACTTTAAAAGCAAATTATAGCAAAGAATCAAAGGACATAATAATAATCTGTGCAAATTTCTCTCTTTTACCTTCTGATCGCTACACAGAATGTTGGGCGTACATAAAAGAGCATGCTGGAAATAATGAAAATTTGCAAAGTTTTCTTGATTACTTCGAAAAGCAATGGCTAAAACCAAGCATGGATATAAGTTGTTACAATGACATATTTCGAACCAATAATCCCCTAGAAGGCTGGAACAGAAGATTTAATTGAAAGGTAAATAAAAAACCGACCTTAATTTTTTTTATTGACGCATTAAGGAAGGAAGCGAAGTGGCAAGAAATAAGGTATAAACATTCCTTGTTTCATGGTTCCAAGAGACGAAAGGTCGATATGCGTTTCAATATACAATACGCTGAAGAAAAGAAAAAACTAGAAGAAGGGTGTATCACGCCTTAGAGCGCTTGTAGACGTCCGTTTTTTTCACCGGATAACGGACCGTGTTTTTTGCCGGATTTGCGGTGGTGTATGAATTATAATGAATGTGTGTACATGCACCGGACATCGGTCCGGCGAACAATTTACGCCGGATGCACCACCCCTTTCCCTCGGCGCGACGGACACCGGTCCGGTGTAAGAAATGGCGGTCATCCACGCCAGTGTATTGGTGCGTGTTGACGCTGCCGGACGTATTGCCTGTTTTCTGTTAATTGAGTGACGTCTACCTGCGTTCTTTTAAAAATGGGTGATATTGACATGGAATTGTTAATAAGTTTGGTTGAAAATAGGCCTGTACTGTGGGACAAAACCCAAGAGTGCTATAAAAATAGACAGTCGAGTTTTGCCGCTTGGAGAGAAATTTGTCTTGCGTTAAATAAAGGTTTTGAAACGATGTCCGAGAAAGAAAAAAATGATTTTGGTAAGTAACATTTTATTTTCATTATTTTTATGCATGTTGATTTTGCCATGGTACACGCCCTACTGGTGACATGAAATACTCTGCATATTTGTTACGAATCATATTTGCTGTTACATTACCTCGTGTTGAATGGGAACGAGGCAAATGGCATAGAGTAGACACCATGTGTGAACTAGCAGTGTCAGTAGCATTATTAGCAATACCCTCTACTTTATGAATTATGTTTTGTAATAAGCAGCATGTTTTTACAATGTTAACAGCAGTATCTGTTGAAACATTTAATGGTCTATGCAAAATCCTCCATTTATTGGATAAAATACCAAATGCACATTCGACGTAGCGTCGCGCTCTTGTGAGACGATAATTGAAAATTTTTTTTATTGAGTCAAGTTGATGCAAACCGTAAGGACGAAGTATGTGTTGATGTAAAGCGAAAGCTTCATCAGCAACAAATACATAAGGTAACTCACTGCCTGCACCTGGCAACTGCTTAGGTCGAGGAATATTTAATTTATCGCCTACTATTCTTTTCCAAAATTCTGTTTCTTTAAACACTGCTGAATCGCATTCTTTGCCGTAGGCTCCAACATCAATAAAAACAAAATTATAGTTTGTGTCTACCACAGCCATTAATACTATTGAGAAATAGTGCTTGTAGTTGAAAAACATTGATCCACTTTCTTCTGGCTTGATGATTCTAATATGTTTTCCGTCAATGACTCCCAAGCAATGAGGAAAATTTGCATTCGTCTCGAAATTTTTTGCTATTGTTAACCATTCGTCTTCCGATGGTAGTTTCATATAAATTGGAGAAAGGGTTTCCCACAATGCTTCAAATACTTCTTGTACAATACAGCTGATAGTTTTTATACCCATTCTGAAACTGTAATGTAGATCACTAAATGTGTTCCCTGCAGCTAAATATCTGTAACAATTTTTTCTTTTTTAGGTAAAGATATCATAAAAAAATGGAACAATGCAAGAGATAACTGGATGAAATATCACAAAAAAGTTAAGGAATGTAAATCCGGCTCTGGTGCAAAAAGCCTACGAAAATATAAATTCTACGATCAAATGCTCTTTTTGTGTAAAATTGTGACTCGCCGAACAACGGAAGCAAGTATTACATCTGAAAAAAACATCACACAATCTCACAACAAAGAAACTGACTCACAAACCAATAATGACCCTACCGCACCAGCCAATACTACCGATTTAACAAAAACAAGCAAGAAGAGAAAGACAGACTGTAGCGAAGTTGATCGACAAATGCTTACTTTAATTAAATCAGTTGAAGATGAAGACAAGAGTAAGAGTATGTGTTTTTTCAAAGGTATTGCTCCGATTGTAGACAAGTATAGTGATGACGATTATGTTGAATTCCAATATGAAGTCATTAAAGTTATGAGAAATTTAACTCGGAGAAATCAAGCGTCCATGCAGCAGCAAAATTACAATTACAATATTAATCGAGGCTACACTACGGCTACACCCGACTACAGGATACACGAATATCAACCAACACAACCCATTCCATCGACATCCAGGATGCCCTATGAATATCAGCCAACACAACTCATTCCATCCACATCCAGGATGCCTCAAGAACTCATGCAGCAAGATGATTCCCAATCTTCAATTATTACTGAATTAAGTTCAATCACATCGCCTGATTACGATTTCGATTTTTCTAAAACTCCTTAATTTATTTTTTGAGTATAAAAAAACAATTACTACCTACTAAATTTTGTTTTAATTAATACAGGTAATCAATCCCCTTTTCTATAATTTGAAATTGAACATCTCTTTAACATACCTTATCGTAACGGCTAATCTCTCTACCGGGGAAATAGATTTACGCATGTCAGTATCCTCGTGTCTTATTTTATCATATATGGCTGTTAATAATAGTTGAAAGGTTTCTTTCTTCATCCGAAAATAATTGTAAAATTTAGTTTCATCTTCTTCCAACTGCGTAAAAAGAGTTTGAAATGCACCATATTTTTCCCTTTCCAATAATATAGGATGCACCCACGATGACCTTTTACGTTTTTCTATTTCTTTTTGTTTCTTCTTGTACAAATAGTAGGCCAATACGAGTTTTTTTTTCTTATTATTCGACATTTCACACGTGTGTAATCTCTGACTACCAGTTCAAAACTAACGCATATAGACGGCAGTCCATCCATCCGGTAAAAAAAATATGTATACAAGGATAGCCGTTTATTGACGGTCCGTTATCTGGTGAAAAAAACGGACGTCTACAAGCGCTCTTACGATTTTTTAAAAGGAATTTCATATATAAAAAAAGTCCTTAATGTTTAATATTGCAAGTATATAGGCCTGCACGCACTTACGCGGCGCGACGCGACGCGACAAATTTGGTTTATATGAGTTTGTACGAAGCTAGACGCACTTGAGCGACGCGGCGCGACAAATATAGTTTTTATGAGTTCGTACGAAGCTAGACGCACTTGAGCGACGTGTCGCGTCGCGTCGCGCCGCGCCGCTTAAGTGCGTGCAGGCCTTTATTTTAACTCTATAAATTTAAATAGTACTTAGGTGATTAAATGAATGTATGCTTAGGTGAATTTAGAGTTAGGAGTTTAAAAATATAGCTGTATTTATTTCCTTTATAGAATATTTTTCATACCCTTAGTACGTTTTGCTTTCAGAGCATTATATATTGCAGTCGATGTGCAGTGCACCCAAGAACATTTAGCTTCCAAAACCTCCTGATCCAAAAAGACCACAATGATTAACGTATTCTCAAAAGAGGATTTAGACAGACAGTTTTTAAAAATGTCTAGCTTAGGCACATTTTACATTGCGGTCGTTTTACATTGCAAATAAACAGTAAATAAGGACATCTAGCTCTCATGACGCTTTGCAATGCGAACATTCAGCATTAAGGACCTTTTGCTTTGAAAACTAGCAGTCGTTTTAAATTGAGGACGTTTTGCTCTCAGAGCATTTTATATTGCAGTCGATGTGCACCCAAGGTCATTTAGCTTCCAAAACCTTCTGATCCGTAAAGGTGATTACTTAGAATCAGAAAACGCGTTAGATATATTGGATGATCCTGACCGAATTATAAATTGTGACGAAGCTGGTTTCCAAACCAATCCATCAAACGGTCTTATACTTGGTCCAAAAGGGCATGAAAAATTTGTACGACGTATGCCTAAACTCAAAGGAAAACATAACTGTTTTAGGGACATTTGCTGCATCTGGAAAAATTTTGCCACCAGCTGTAGTTTACGCATATGAGCGTATTCCTAAAGATATAGCCATACATGTAAACAAAACATGGTCAATGGGGAAATCAAAAAACGGGTGGATGACATGCAAAGTATTTTACTGTTACATAGGTAACACTCTGTTGCCTTACTTGAAAGATAATGGTACCAAATTTCCTGTTTTGCTATTGGTTGATGGCCATAGATCCCACATTAGTGGAGAAGTCTCAAGATTATGCATGGAAAATGGCATAATATTATATGCTTTGCATCCCAACTCCACACACATCATGCAACCGGCTGATGTGTCTGTTTTCAGACCTCTCAAAAATAATTGGAAATCAGTGGTTCAAAACTACAAGCTAAAAACAGGTACACGAATGCTGACGCGATCACTTTTTGCTCCATTACTGGAAGATGCCTTTAAAGCAGTTACACCATCAACGATAGCCAACGGTTTCCGCAAATGCGGCCTGTACCCATTTGATGCAGACGCAATTGATTACAGTCGTTGTATAAATGACCAAACAAGGCATGGAATTGCTGACAAGCCTACCGAAATGGGTCCAGAACACCTTCTTTACATAGAGTCATTAATGCGAAGAGGACGAGCTGAAGCGTTTCGTGCAATAAAGAAAGACGAAGATTGGACTGGAGACGAGTCAGCAAAAGAATTGTTTTATGTATGGCGCAAACTCAAAAACCGAGTACTTTCAGAATGTTCAGAAAATTACGAAGAAAACGAACACAACGAAGAAAATGTAGAAACACAGGACTTGAACAGGAATATTTCCGAATTAAGAAGACTTGAAGACGATGTAGAAACACAAGAATTGAACAGAAATATTTCAGAATCCAGAAGACTTGAAGACGACGTAGAAACGCAAGAATTGAACAGAAATATTTCAGAATCAAAAGACAGTGAGGAGCTAGTAGATAGACAAAACTTGAACAAAAATATTACAGAATCGAAAAACAATAAGGAGAACGTAGATAAAGAAGACTCGAACATAAATATTACAGAATCGGAAGAAAATGAAGAGAATGTCGATAAACCGGACATTAACAGAAATATTACACAACCGGAAGAAAATCAAGAAAACGTAAATACACAGAACTTGAACAGAAATATTCCAGTTTCAGAAGAAAATGTGAAAACACAAGATTCAGAGTCAATTGGGTTTGACAAACAAATCGGTTCAGCTCGAGACAGATTATTAGGGGTAGAAAACCAAAAGTTAAAGAAATCTGCGCAAGAAAAAATTATGCCTCTTGCGACCCGTTCGAATACCGGAGATGAAGTGACAGAAAACCAAAACAATAACCAAGCTTTTCCTGCGAATACCGTGCCTCTAGTAGATGACCCAAACAACCCAAAAGATGTTTTTTCTGAGATAAGAGGTGGCTGACTGAAGGCCAGGACTTCAATAGAAAAACTCCAGAACCATTCGGACCTAGAAAAACTTCGGTTCCTTTCGTTGATAATGAAAATGAATTAGAAAACTCCCAGGAGGTTCGTAAAGTCCCTTCAGTTAATATAAGTCCAGCATTTGCCAAAGCCGTCGTTTGGCCTACAGAGTCACCTATAAAACATGGGAAAAAAAGAAACAAAGTCGTTTTTCCCGATGCGATATCTTCACAGTCGTGGATCAGTTACTGGGATGATAAAGATAAAGAAAAAAAAGATAAAGAAGAGAAAAAGCTAATGAGAGCTGAAAAGAGAAAATTAAAGGAACAAAAGACAACAAAAAGTAAAAAGCCTAAACAACAAGCAAAAAAAACGGAGGCCTGGAATTTTTACTGATTCCAGTGACTCCGAAGACGATGTAGTTCTTTCTGACATTGCAAAACAACGTAGGATCAAAGAGAAGGATAGAATTCAAAATAGAGAAAGAGAAGTATGTAACAAGTATGATGTCGGAATGTATGTAATTGTGAAATACGAGGGCGAATATTTTCCTGGTGTAGTTAAAAATGCTGAACATGATTATAAGGAGGTTAGTGTAATGGTACTCTCTACGCCAAGTACATTCAAGTGGCCTGACAGACCTGACACTATATGGTATAAAAATGAAGATATTATTGAAAAAATTAATCCTCCCTGTCCTGTAAACCAAAGAGGATCCTATAAAGTCGCCGAAATGGCGAAATATTTGCCTGAAAAATACTATGAACCAAAAATATAACAGATCTCTAGGTATTAAGTATATTATACTACCTCTATAGAATATTATTGTTAAGAAGATAATAAGTGTTTTATTTTTTATAGAAGTCATAGATTTATTTAAAAGTTTTGTTAGAGGCTAAAGATATTTTTTGTTTAATAATAATACCTAAATACCCAGGTACAAACAAGGTTATAAGTGATTTGGTTTAACCTACTTAAACAATTAAAACTGTTTAATTTAAGTACTAAATTTAAAACATAGAAGTCAATATTAAAATACTTTGTTATTTGGTTTAATAAAACATACTATTAAAATTAAACTGTAGTATTTACTCAACTGGTCAACTACTAGATTAAAGTGGTCAATCACTAAACCCCTCTGGTCAACTATAGACACATTAGTACAAAATTGATTTCATTAATTAATAAAAAAATAATGTGTTTTTGAAAAAAAAAAATTATGAGTTTATTTTGATAAATAATCATACTAGGATGCACTGACAAATAAATCAAATCAATTTTTAATCCAGTTATTAAAATAATAATATTTATGTAACAAAATCCGCCTTAATTGGTCAACTACTAGACCACTGACCCTATTTTATTGTTATTTATTTTACCTGCTATAACTGTCTAAATCTAATCAAATATAATAAAAACTGCAAGAGCCCAGCCGTAACAATTTATAAAAATGCGCATTTTATTTGCGTTGACAATAGACCTTTTAACTAAGTAAAAAGTAAAGGTTTCAAATATTTAATGAAACAACTTGCACCTTTGTACAAAGTGCCATCACGCGAAGCAATAAAAGCGTCAATTGTTAAAAAATACGAAAAAATCCCCGTTTTAATTCAGAAGAAATTGAAAGACGTAAAACATTTTTGTATCGCCACAGACATATTGTAATTGTATAATTTTTTTGGTCTCACTGACGCATAACCGTCTATCAAACCGGCTATCAAATCGAAACGTCAATTCTCCACAATAACAAACAACAACATAACCTAATTTATTATTTTAGATGTTTACATATTTTAAGTATAATCTTGAATAAGAAAAATTGCGAATGCGAAAAGAAATACTCTAAAGGATGCAGTACCCGAATTTGGTAAGAAAGATTAACTTGAAAAATAAAAGTGTTACAATATGGACCGAACCTACGGGCAACACAAGCTACCTGGGGGTTTCAATTTACTATATAATGAAAAACGAATTGCAGTCTTTAACAATTGGCGTATTCGAATTACAGGAGAGCCATACTGGGGACTATATGATAAATTTGGTTTCCGAGGAAGAATTAAAGCGAACTGAAGGATTGATCAGTACCATTGAGCATGTCATGAGCATAGTTAAATACATTAAAGAGTTGATGCCTCAGGTGATTTAAAAAGAAAACAAATGGAATGGAGCGCAGGCCGCATGACGCATCATGCCAGCCTTAACAATATTATCCACCGGGCTCTTGTCACCATTCAGATGCCAGCCGTCTTAGAACCAATCGGACTGGCACGAGATGATGGCAAGAGGCCGGGCGGAATGACCCTTGTGCCCTGGAGGTTGGGAAGACCGCTAGTGTGGGACGCCACATGTGTCGACACTCTGGCGTCTTCCCATCTTAATGGCACAAGTGGAAAGGCTGGCACGGCAGCTACCGCTGAATCCCTCAAACGGCGCAAGTATGCGTGCCAAGGAGAGGCATACATATTTGAGCCGTTTGGGGTTGAAACGTTGGGTCCGTGGGGGCCCTCTGCACATAGTTTATTTAATTTTATAGGTAAAAGGCTGGTCGAGGTATCACGTGACCAGAGGGCTGGCAATTTTTTAGCACAAAGAATAAGCATTGCCATCCAACGTGGCAATGCTGCCAGCCTTCTGGGCACTCTTCCGCAGGGCAGAATTTGCGGGATATTTTTATTTATAATAGTTTATACTGATAAGTAATTTATTTTTAGTATTTAAGTTGTATTAAGTTTTTTTTTAGTTAGGTTTAGTTTAGTTATTATTTATTATTAGTCTTGTACAATGGAATTACAAATGAAATTTGAAAAGAATATAAATGGATATCAGAAGGGAACGCGCTGGAACTCGATTTTGATGATGTTTGTATGTTAGTTAGATTTATGATTTATGTTATGAAGTAATTTTTGGTAAAATGGATGCACCAACAATGCTAACAGCAGTCCAGCTTGCCAATATCAAAGATATAGTGTTAATTATGCGACCTCTCAAGCCTCTCGACCTCTCGACCAGAGAAGCATCCGGGGAGCAATATATTACTGCGTCTAAAGTAGTGCCTATGATCAGTTGCGCCATAGATCAGTATAGTGAAATTAACAGCTCTTCTTCGGTTGCGGCTGATTTAAAAAAAAATGTTTTGCAAGATCTAGATAGGTTTGGACAGCTTGAATATACATCTTTATTAGCAACTAGCTGGTGCCCGCGACTTCGTTCGCGTTGAAGTATTGAATAATACACTTTTAAAAATCAAAGAATGTCTCTATAAACTACATTAGTAGTTTTTCCCGTAGGGGCTAAAACAAACAACTGTTCAGCACTACTCACTCGTGAACATGCCACGTACAGCTGTCCATGAGAAAAGCAATTGGATCTTAGATCCACCCCAGCAGCCTTGAGAGTTTGACCTTGGGATTTATTGATGGTCATTGCGAAGCACAGACTGATGGGAAACTGAGTGCGCTTAAATTCGAAAGGGAAGTTGTTGGGAATGAGTGGAATCCTTGGTATGAAAACAGTTTCGCCCGCGCCACATCCAGTGAGAATCTCAGCATGGATTAAATTTCTCTGCAAAGCACTTACTTTAAGTCGGGTGCGATTACATAATTTGGGCGGAGTTAGATTTCTCAAAAGCATTATGGGCACTCCGACTTTCAGTGTGATTTTATGTGCAGGAAGACCACTCGCTGTTAGAGAGCTCAAAAACTCTATTGGGTAGTTCGTAGCATCGTCCTCATGTACAACGCTGTTATAGGACGTGTACACCACTTCATCTCCACCAATTTCTGCCAAAATTTTTGCATTTAATGCAGCAGCTTGTTCGTTTTTGGGTGTCAGTATGGCGCGTTCACATAACCAAGAATTATCATGTTGAATAATACTTGAAACGTCTCCAAACACTGAATTTATTAGTTCATCTTCAGACGACACAACTCTACCTAAAATGTCAGGAATGACAACTTGTCCTTCATCTTCAGGAAGAGTACCTTCTCCAATTTCTAAAAGAATATTCGAAAATGTTTGTGCCTGGGAATTTCCGCCTAGTTGTGCTCGCATGTTGATTGTTAGACGCATTCGTATTATTTGAGGCCATAGATATGAACGCTTCAAGGATGCATTAATTTCATCGGCTCTGGTTCCCCGAGTAACAACCGGAAGAGTTTGCCGGAAATCGCCAGAGAAAAGAACTGTCACGTTCCCCATTGGAATATCGTTTCGGCGAATGTCCCGCAGTGTTCTATCCACGGCTTCAACAGCTTTTTTATTTGCCATTGTGCATTCATCCCAAACGATAAGACAGCAATCCTGAAACACCTTTGCTTTATCGCAATTTCTTGTAACTGCACATGTTGGTGTTTCAGTGCTATCTAAATCGATTGGGATTTTGAACATTGTGTGGGCAGTTTTACCACCGGGAAGAAGTGTAGCTGCGATTCCAGAAGATGCTACGGCCAGTGCTATCTTACCTTGTCGCCTGAATTCAGCAAGAATCGCTTTTGTTAGGAAGAATATCTTCCCTTCATTATTAAGTACGCTTTGGACGACGATGTCAAATATTTCCCTTTGTTCTGGTGTAAAATTTTGTAAATTGTCATTTACTATAGCGGTTAGATCAGTGGAGCTATAGTTTATCTCCGAGGCATACTCACGGTTGATACGCGGTTGATCGGGTAGAATTTGAGGAGAGGGAAGACTGAAGTCACTCAAAGATTTGCCACCAATTGATAAAAGGATCTCCTGAATAGAACAAAGGGAACTATTAATTACTCTTTCGTCATTTGGATCAATATCTTGATTTAAATTGCGCCTCAAAGAATGATGGAAGTCTTCAGAAAGATACGTCTTATACGAGTACTTCTCCCACAAACTTAAAGGGTCTGAAATACCACAGAACACTAACATGACAGCAAATAGGTGACGTAAGCGTTTGGGACTGTCGCACACAGGCTTCTTCGAGAGTCGCATCCCAATGTTGATCACCTTCAAGCAGTTGAAGTGCTCGGCAAGCTGATTGAAATGTGGGATGCTCAACATCATGAACTGTTTTTAAAAATTGGAAAGAAGTTGGTCCTTGAACGTTGTGCAAAAGCAGCCGCAAGTAAAAGCATTCCCCGCTACTGGGGTGAACTGTGTACACTCGACCTAAAGCAGAGTCCTTGAAAACGCCAGGGAATCCTTCAACTGGCTGACCACGTCTACGTCTGTTAAATACTCCTCTTTGCTTATCAAAAGTGTAATAAGAGGGTACTTCATCGTAGGTTAACGTTTTAGCGAAATCGTCTTCTTGGCACAACCTGAAAAACGCTAAAAGTGTTGTCTGGCGTGGGTTTTCTACACGGTTTCGAGCGTTATCTGCGTCAAAGTATATTCTCTGACCATTCTCTAAGTGGACATCAAGATGCATTACTGTAGGATGCCTTTCATGAATGCCAAATCCCAATATGCGCCATATAGCTTCAGAAGTGCTAATGTATCGTCCGGTTTGGTACCTGGTAACTTCGTCTCGATCGGTTCCTTGCAAAGCGAACGTTGCTTGGTCGTTGCCTTTATTGACATATTTGCAATAAAGGTGAGTAGGGAACAACCCAACTATTATCAATTATTAGCTGCTGTCCGCGTAATCTAATTTCAGCTGTATATCCGCCCTGCTGCGGTGATCGACGTCGATATGAAGGGTACCCATTCTCACCTGTAACTGTCTGCTCTACTAAAGCACGGGGATACCTTTTTGTACAATGGCCATCCTTCATGCAGGGAGAATTTCTATTCAGGATACCGCAGGGGCCATGTACCATATGTGTTTTTATTATTTCATACAGTGCAGGATCCTCTTCGGGGTTCGGAAGCTCAGCGCTTATTAAGGTGTCGACATCGTTGGGTCGTATTTTATTCTGCAGCCACAGCAAGATGTGCGCGTGAGGAAGGCCACGCTTTTGCCACTCAACGCTATACATAAAGCACAGAAAAGGACCAAAAACGCTTTCTTTCGTAAGAAGGTCGATCATTATTTTTAGTTTCAAGTGAAACACCCTTGCAACCACGTCATGTCGGTCATAAGATGCTTGACCTGCAAATAACTCTTGGGTGATCTCGTTCCATTTCGGGTTAGTAGTAAACGTGATAAATAAATCCGGTCTTCCATACTTTCGGACGTAGCAGAAAGCATCCTGCGTGCGTTCGTGCATATAGCGCGGTCCGCCGGTGAAACTGGATGGAAGAATGACTAAGCGGCCTAAGTTTTCAGAATCAGCATCGATAATGCATGCCGCTCACGATCAGTGGTCAATCTGAAGTCCCTTTCTGGAGAAGTTTCGGAGGCGCGAGACATTGCATGCCGCTCACTATCCGCTGTCAACCTAAGGGACCTCTCTGTAAAGGTTTCAGATGCGCGAGACGTTGCATGCCGCTCACTATCCGCTGTTAGCCTAAGGGACCTCTCTGTGAAGGTTTCAGATGCGCGAGATAATGTGTGACGCTCACGATCAGCTCTCAATCTAGAGTCCCTTTCTGGAGAAGTTTCGGAGGCGCGAGACGTTGCATGTCGCTCACTATCTGCTGTTAACCTCAAAGACCTCTGTGTAAAGGTTTCAGATGCGCGAGATAATGTGTGACGCTCACGATCAGCTGTCAATCTAGAGTCCCTTTCTGGAGAAGTTTCGGAGGCGCGAGACGTTGCATGTCGCTCACTATCTGCTGTTAACCTAAGAGACCTCTCTGTAAAGGTTTCAGATGCGCGCGACAATGCATGGCGCTCGCTGTCAGCCGTCAGCCTAAGGTTCCTTTCGGTAAGGGTTTCTGAAGCTCGAGATGACGATTGGCGTTCACGGTCATAGCTAAGGCGTGCATCACGATCGGAAGGAGATTCCAAAGAGCGCGCCATAGCTTGACGTTCTCGAGCAGCCTCAAGTCGGACCTGCCGTTCGTCATTTGATTCCTGTGATCTAGCTAATCTCTTTCTTTTGGCTTCTCTACTATTTTTAGAGAGATTGGGTCGTTTTCGAGGCATTGCTACAATAAAGTAACTTAGCCACTTAACGACAATAAAAAGCAACCAATAACCTAATCGCAAAGCAAAAACAAAAGTCCGTTTTACTAACCAAGTCAAATATAGTTTTAATAACTACAATAACAAAGCAACAAATAACCAAATCGCGAAGCAATAACAAAAGTCCGTTTTAGTAACCAAGTCAAATAATTCTATAAGTAGGTAAGTATTTTTTTCCAGAAACAATCAAAATCTGAAAGAAAGCGCTGTGGTTGCTCCTCTGCGTTACCGTCTACACAACCACACAATGACCAAAATACACGACAACAATAACATAAGCCCGAAGGCATCTTTACATCACAATAATAATGGGAGTTTTAGCCAGTACTTTAACTGTTACCGCCTTCACCGCGTGGAGGTACTCCCAGCCTATGCTACTGTTTAACATGACCCAAATGCAGGCATACCTGCGACTCTATAACAGGTACACACAATGAGTTCCCTTAGTTAGGTAGGGTGATTAATTCATCCCAAGTTTAGGCCAGTTAACACTTAGTCACTTGGCGTGAGTTATTATATATTTCACTGTCTAGGTAAAACTCAATCAAATGAAAAAATCCCATCAAATTCAGTCCTGTAGTTTCTGATATTCAATTTCCTGCCTACCCTCTTAGTCTATTGGCGTGATTATTGCAAGTGATGCTGAGTCAAATAAAAAAAGTCCCATTAAAATCGGCCCAGTAGTTTCCGAGATTCAATTTTCTGCCTACCCCCTTAGTCTATTGGCGTGATTATTTCTATCCTTCTTTACCTTCCAAGTAATGTTGAGTCAAATAAAAAAAAGTCCCATTAAAATCGGTTTAGTAGATTCTGAGATTCAATTTCCTGCCTGCCCCCTAAGTTCATCGGCGTGATTATTTATATCCCAGTTTACTCTCCAGGTGATACTGAGTCAAATAAAAAAAGTCCCGTCAAAATCGGTCCAGTAGATTCTGAGATTAGCCCGGACAAACAGACAGACAGACAGACAGACAGACAGACAGACAGACAGACAGACAGACAGACAGACAAAAATTTTAAAAATTGTTGTTTTGGCTTCTATTACGGTAATTAAGACCCCCTGTAACAATTTTTCATAAAAATCTTCAATGTACAGAAATCGATCTTTTACAGTCTTATTATATGTATAGATATTATCAATATCTTTATAAGAGTTTTGTAGGTTATTATGTGTACTAATTTTGATAACTAAAACTTTTTGATTTATTTGCATTATTGTTTTGATACATTTGAAGACTTACTTTTTCATCTTTGAACGCAAGAGCGCAGTGTATTGTGTTGTGTTAGTGCCTTCTCTCACGAAGCGACTCTCAAGCGATTTGTGTTTCGTACGCGTATCCGACGCGTCGCTTGTGAGTAGCCGCCATACATATTCGGCTAGTTACGCACACGAAGAGACGTGTCGACGACGCGTTTGGTATCAGTCGCACGCTACCGTCTTGCCGGTCGCACGCTACCCGAATCGTATACGCGTTGCACTACAAAATGGCGGCGGAACAAATTTTTAACATTAATTTCGTTCTGGAGGTGGAGAATTATCCATGTTTATATAATTATAAGCTACCAGAGTATGTAAGAAAAGCTGTTACAGAAAAGGCGTGGATTGAGATTAGAAAAAAATTCAATTTGACAGGTCAGTAATAATATTTCTTTATTTATATGAATTAAATTTATACACAATAATTAGTTTGCCAAGGAAGTGAAGCATGTGGGGTAATTAGATAGTTGGCAAGATAATTTCTCAGATTTTGTGGCGATGAAAACGGGGAAATCTGAAGATGCTCAGGTATTAAAATGTGACCCTCTGATTGTTGTGTTTCGAATTCTTGGGGTCTGTATGGTATACCTTCTCTTTAACGAACATAATTATGCAAAACACAAGCAGCCAGCCACAATATTGGCAACTTTATCTACTGATCTACATCGTATTGCATTGCTCATGACACCAAATTTTTCTGTCACTATCCCAAACGCACATTCAACTGTTTTCCTAGCTCTGCTGAGACGGTAGTTATAAATTCTTCTTACGTTATTTAGTGTTCTTTGTGGATATGGTCGCATCAAATATCGCAGTAGTGGGAATGCTTCATCACCTACGAAAAAGTACGGAAAAAGGTTTTCGTTTTCGTTTCAAGGCAAAACGTGCAATTTGAAGAAGAAAAGGATGGATACTTCAATACAAGTACGCCATACAAAACTTACTTAGAGGAAGAGATGAATAAAAAAGCAGATAAAAAAAAAATAAGGAACACAATGTCAAGAAAACAATATCACCTCACACCACACCACCACTGCCTCACCACGCAGTATAGACAATAGAGTATTTTTTATATAATGTCTTTAATGATTCGGAAATAGAGTATTGAAAACTCAAAATGGTAATTTTTCGAAACTGCACACGGCAAAGGTGTCACTGATGGAATAGGAGAGGCCGCGAAACGGATATTAGACAGCAAAGTAATACATGGATATGACATCATATATGCCCAATCGGCATACAATATCCTTAAAGGATGCCAGCCTAAAACAATTTCTTCTTCATCCAATCGCGTTACCGGTTGCATACTCAGCTGTGCTGCTTCGGAGCCCGAATTGCGCTTTACCGCTTTACCCACCCCAAATAAAACATGTGTAACAGACTAAAATAATATATTTCTTTATGACTGAAGGTTACATTAGCTTACAATGATTTTACAATATATGAAGTGGAAGATTGCATAGAGCTTCAGAAATTAATATGTAAAGGCGCAGTATTACAACGCAGTACTTGTAAAACTAAGATATTATTAACAAAGAAGTTGAATAAATGCAGTACAGTCCCAATAAGATGTCCAGATGAGGATATTCATGAAGTCTCATCTAAAGGAATTTACATGTATTTAAATAAAACCACTGAAATTAAAATTCAATGTGGAAATCGAGAGGAAACTACGTGGATAAGTGATCCTTATTTATTAGAAGGAGAAAATTGGAATGTGAGAGTTCAGCGATTCAAAACAAAAGAGACTAAGGAGAAGATTATAACTACGAAGTCTAAAACCATAACGACGTTCAAGAAACGAGTAAAAGATCACTATCTGTATTTATCATCCTAATATATTTAGAAATATTAACATATGTATTTATTGTATATATGCTTTATGAATATATATTTATTTATGTATTTATGTAAGTATATTTATGTATGTTTATGTCGGTATGTATCTTGTCTATTTATTGATTTAGTTTTGTATTGTAGGTACACGCCAATTACCTCTTTTTTTCCCATTTCCTCTCGCGGGTCTACTGGAAGAAATTTCTTTAGAAATAAGTAGCACCTAAGTACTATGTTTTCCTTATTTTTTTATGTGTATGTTTGTAAATTTCCAAGTGTACTTGAATAAATAAAATAAAATAAAAATAAATACGAAGCTTGAGATACCACATTTAGAGAAAATTACTGAGATTGAGTTAACTTATGATTCCAGTAAGATAACTTCGAGACTCAAACAATTGAAGCAGATGAACAGCTTTGACATATTGGAGATACATAATTATATACAATATGGGCTACTGATATTAATATTCATTATTATGTTATGTGCCTTGAAATTTTTCAGTACCACGGTAACAAACCATGGACTTCAAATTTAGTGGGGGAGAGTCAAGTAACGGATTATAGTGATAAATTAGTGTTTTTTGACACTAACAATTTTATAAGTGAATGTCATGTGACAAAAGATAATATTTATCTTTCAAAATATTTAAGACATAAGATTGCTACATTGATAGCAAATAACATTAATTTTTGGACGAGTTTACATTGTAAACAAGATTCTAGTTTTAAGACACCTACAGACTTACCAAGTTTATGTAACGGTAATTCTGTAGACTTGACGACAGATTTAAACTGACCATTCAGACAACGGGAAGGCCTCATGAATTAAGAATACTTCATCAAAATTTAGAAGGTCTTTCCGGCAAAGAATTATTAGTAGAATTAGTTTTAAAAGAAATGGATGTGGACATTTTATGTTTGACTGAACATTGGCTGCATGAGAGTCAGATGATGTTCAGCCTAAACAACTATAATATTGTTAGCTGCTTTAACAGAAAGTCTGCTCAACGAGGGGGTTCTATAATTTTTATAAAAGATTCTTTCCGTAGCAAAGAGCGGAAGGATATTGTCAGACATTCTGTTGAGCGCTGTTGTGAGGTGGCCTGTGCCGAGTTTGATCATCATATAATTGTTTGTATATACAGTCCACCAGATAGTAATTTCAAAAGTTTTTTAAAAGCAATGGACCAGGTTCTTAAGTCCTGTTCAACTAGTAAAAAGAATTTAATTATTTGCGGTGATTTTAATGTTGATATTTTAGTACATAATCCAAAGAGCACACAATTCCTAAATCTTTTTAAGTGTTATGGATTAGAAAACTTATTTTTTGAGCCAACCAGAATTACAGCTACATCTGGCACATGTCTTAATAATTTTTTTAGTAATATTCAATATTGTGATAAATCTGTTATTAATAAATTGCCTTCAGATCATTCTGGTGTATATGTAGCTTTTGTCAAAGAGCCCACCAGTAATTTGAGAAAAGATAAGATCTTGTGTAGACCGATTGTCAGCGACGTACAAAAATGTTAGGAAGAATAAGGATGATTTTAGTTAGAAAAATTGTAAAGATAGGTTTTATTTTCCCTTAAGATAGTTATACAGTTAGTTAAGTTTTACAGAAATAAATATTTTTTAGATAGGGCATTAATTAAGTTAAAATGTATGATATTCTAGGTTGTTTTATTCCCCTAAGTTACGTATGGTATATTGTAAGAAAGAGATAGCAGTATTGACTGCAAACTAAAAAGCAATACCTTAACGAGAACCGCTAGATGGTTTTTTGTAAATAACTTAATAATTAATGATTATATGTCGAAAATCAGTATTCTAAAACATATATAAAGATAAAACACAGGACTTAGAATTAAGAAATTGTAAATAATTGACTACCTTCATAGTACAAACCGATAAGAACTGTAGATTACACTAGAAAGAGATGCACACATAAAATAGAAAAGGAAATAGGGAAAACAGAACCGTGTGCAAAAATTTAATGGTCAACATAGTAAGTTTTTAAAGTGTAAATTAATTCGAATGTTATGATTGGCTTGATTTTTGCTGAATTCTACAATCTAGACAGCCCAAAATTGTATAAATCAAGTCACGGTTTGTATGGAGGTATTCAGTTTACCTCAAGCAGTCCAGTGATAACAAGTAGTGAATAGTAGTAGTGAATAGTAATAGTGAATAGTAATAGTGCACAGTAATAGTGATAAGTAGTTTGATGTAATAAAGTGGTGAAATAAGTGAAAAGTAGTGAATTTTATTTCAAGTAAGGAAAATCCCTAAAGGTTTATGTTTTTATTTTTTCTTTATATTTTTACATCATTTTTCCTATTGACTTTAAATCTATGATTATTTGTGTGACTTTTAAATGTGAATGTGCAATAAAATCCACTCTGGATTATACCTTTGATCTACACTAAGACTATTGAACACCTGAGCTAGGCCTTCTGCCTCCCTCACAAGCCTGCTGGCCCGACCCCCATATATACAGTCCACTCAATTCGTCGCTGCACGGACGACCCTGGCAGGGCTCTGAGCGCCGCCACGCTGCCGCAGCATACAGTTACGCCGCCGCTGCACTCGCTGCCGCCGCACGCTGCCACGCTGCTTCTGCACCCGCCGCCGCAGCACACAGTTACGCCGCCGCTGCACTCGCTGCCGCCGCACGCTGCCACGCTGCTGCTGCACCCGCCGCCGCAGCACACAGTTACGCCGCCGCTGCACGCTGCTACGCTGCTGCTGCACCCGCCGCCGCAGCACACAGTTACGCCGCCGCTGCACTCGCTGCCGCCGCACGCTGCCGCCGCACGCTGCCACGCTGCTGCTGCACCCGCCGCCGCAGCACACAGTTACGCCGCCGCTGCACTCGCTGCCGCCGCACGCTGCCACGCTGCTGCTGCACCCGCCGCCGCAGCACACAGTTACGCCGCCGCTGCACTTGCTGCTGCCGCACGCTACCACGCTGCCGCTGCGTATACAGCCGCCTCACGCCGCCACACTACCTCACTGCCGCACGCCGTCAAGCCGTTGCTGCGCCGCCACGCAGTAGCACCGCCGCTAGCTCGCCGCGTTGCTGCTCGCCTCACCGCGCCGCCGCCTCGGCCGCCACGCCCCGTGCCAGTTAAGGGTACTGCACGCCACACCACGACGCTACGCCACTGCCGCGCCGCCACGCAGCAGCGTCGCCGCTAGCTCGCCGCGCCGCTGCTCGCTCACCGCGCCGCCGCCCCGGCCGCCGTCACACCCCGCGTCCTACCCCCTGGGTCAATAACACCACGTGCAAGCACACCGATTACTTCTAAAAACATAAAAAAACTTAAAAATAATTTAGATAACAAATTATTATCAGTGGTACATACAGGAAATAATCCTGACGACCATTATAATAAACTATTTAGTACTGTTTCCTCTGAGTATTCTAAAACATTGAAACAAAAAAGAGTAGTAGTTCATAGTAAATCACAGTTTAGTGAATGGGCTACTTATTATCAGTGGTACATACAGGAAATAATCCTGACGACCATTATAATAAACTATTTAGTACTGTTTCCTCTGAGTATTCTAAAACATTGAAACAAAAAAGAGTAGTAGTTCATAGTAAATCACAGTTTAGTGAATGGGCTACTACCGGCATCTACATAAGTAGAAACAGGTTATATGATCTATATGCCCAAAAACAATATAACTTTAATCCTTCTTTTATAGAATATGTTAGAAATTATTCTAAAATATTTAAAAAAGTTTGTAGACGAGCCAAGTCGAATAGTATTAGCAAAAAAATAAATAATGCTCCTAATAAAATTAAAGAAACAAAGATGCTTTTAAACAGTTAAATTTAAAAAAATCAGAAGATCACTGGGGCATGTCAGTAGCCGTAGTAAGTCATATTGTACGCATAATTGCTGCCGATTTAGCTTTTATATTTAACGAATGTATTGATAAAGGCATATTTCCTAACTTAATGAAATGTAGTAAACTAATCCCCTTATTCAAAAAAGGAGAAAAAACAGACCCTGGCAACTACAGACCTATCTCTATTCTGCCAGTTTTGAGTAAGGTGTTCGAAAAGATAATGCTCAATCAAATGCTACTTCACTTTAAGACCAATAATCTTTTCCATAGCCAACAATACGGCTTTACTGCTGGAAAATCGACCACCGATGCAGGAGTAGCACTTATTACTAATATCTACGACGCGTGGGAAAACAGAAATGATGCAATTGGATCATTTTGCGATCTTTCTAAAGCATTTGATTGCGTTGATCATCCAACACTTTTGCTCAAATTTCGTCAATACGGTTTTGATGATAAGTCAATTAAATTAATAGAATCTTACTTAACAGATAGGCTTCAAACTGTTGATATAAACGGCGTGTGTAAATAATGTGAAAATGGGCGTACCCCAAGGTTCAATTCTAGGACCGTTCCTTTTCTTAGTTTATGTCAATGACTTGCCTTACATGGTTGAGAGAGTGGCTGACATGGTGCTGTTTGCTGATGACACCTCGCTAATATTTAAAATAGATCAACATAACAGTGATGCTAGCGCGGTGAACAGCACCTTATCTTTAATTTCTGATTGGTTTTCGGCCAATAACCTCATGTTAAATGCGAACAAGACCCAATGCATTCGATTCTCTCTTCCTAATGTGAATCAAGCCTGCGTTGACATACTAATTAATGGTCAGAAACTCGATCTGGTTGAAAGTACTACCTTTTTAGGAATCACAATTGATTCGAAACTTCAATGGGGCGCTCATATAACTAAACTTTTTAATAGGCTTAGCTCTGCGGCTTACGCTGTTAGGAGAATAAGACAATTGACAGATGTAGCAACTGCTAGACAAGTGTACTTTAGTTACTTTCACAGTCTAATGTCTTACGGGATACTTCTATGGGGGAGTGCAGCCGACATTCAAACTGTTTTTCTTTTACAAAAAAGAGCAATTCGTGCTATTTACGGTTTAGGATCGAGAGACTCACTGAGGGAATTATTCAAGGAAATAGGTATACTTACTTTTGCATCACAATTCATATTTGAAAATATAATGTATGTAAGGAAAAATATTTCCATGTTCAATAAAGTAAGTGATTTTACAGATAGAAATTTACGTAATAAGAATGACTTAGTTAGCCCGTATTACAGGCTGAATACAATCAGTAAGTCTTTTATGGGGAAGTGTATACTTTTTTATAATAAATTGTCAGAATCGGTCCTTGATATGCCAGACAGAAAATTCAAAGCTTATGTAAAGAAAGTACTTTGTGAGAAGGCTTATTATAGGACCGATGACTATCTTAAAGACAAAAAGGTCTGGCTTGAGCTTGGCGCGGGTCCCTCTTAAAGGTTTGTATACTTAGACATGTCATAATTTAGGTACATTGGTACATACTAAATTTACAAATTGACATTATTTTAAATTTCGTAATTCTTATAATTCAATTTAATTATGACATAATAAACAATGTAATCTCTGTCCATCTATATAACTAATTTTAAATTTTTAGTTTGTTAGTTGACGTCTTTGGAGAAAACGTGCAGTGCAGTTTGTTGCCGCTTCTTCTGCACTTGCGCCTAGGAAGCGGCGTAAACTTAGCTTTAAGTAACGATTTGACGTCAACATTTGTGCAAAACAAAACAAAGTAACTATTATTAAGAGATATTATAAATATCCTATGATAATAAAGATATTTTTGAATTGAATTGAATTGGATTATCCCATTCAACACTTATAGTAAAATAACACCTTGGACAACGGCATCTGAGAAGCATAGTCCAGTACAATAGATCGTTTACATAATCGACGTATTGTCCATTGAACCACCAACCAAGGAGGAGCAATGGCAACAGCGGACTATATAAACCATGTAAACTGTTAACTCCATGTCATTTTTCCACTAGCTACCAGTATAGCAATAAGCCTTTTTTTTTTTAAAAAAGTGATTTTGATAAATAAAGTTTTTTTTATCAATTTTGGAGTTTCCAAAATCTTGACTCATGCATAGTCTCCAGGCGTGTTAAGCCGGTACTTGTTGTTGATTAAGTCTGCTACTTTATCTTTCTTACTCTCACGATTCTAGATAATCTGGCTCACGGATAGCAAGTTAGTAGCCAACTCTGGTACATATAACATATTTTTAAATATTTTTTTTCCTGACCTTTGACGTGCCTTGTTAGCATAAAACTGAAAATCGACGCTATGTTAAGGATCTGCGCGGTGATTGAACCATTAGCGAGTATAATTTTGTATTTATTATGACAAAATTATAAAAGAAAAAATGTTTTACTTAATTTATATATATTAAATTAATATTTAGGTTGTTCCACGACGTTACACTACTCAAAAAGCCCACCTTTCTGCTAAGGCCCGAATCATCAAATACGGACTCAAGTTTCACCCATACTTGTCTCACCGTAGTAGCCTCCTGTACATGGACGTAATTGATCGGGTCAGTTAAAAGAATTATCTTTGATCTTGCCTTTATGTCCTTATAAGCATCCTTTATTTCTGAGTCGGTAACTGCGTCCCATAGTTCCTCGTGTTCTAGGTAATTTATAAGCAAACTTCCAGGTAGGATAATTTTCTCGCCCGATAAGTTTCTCAATTGATCCAAAAATTTGGGATGCCATTGTACTTGGTAATATACAAACTGAAAAAGCTGAAAAAGACTTTGCCGGCTAAGAGGTGTTAACACTTCGCCTGCTGCAAACGCACCGTATGTGTTTTCCTCTTCGGCAAAACGCAAACGGTGCATTTTTCAGCAGTGGAAGTGTATGACGACGGTGACGTATGTAATCTTATTCGAATTATTTATATATTGGTTAGAGGGGCAATTTTCGCCTATAAACTGATAAAATATTGCTCCTTATCTAATTATTTTGACTAACAAATCTATTATTTGACATCAAATAAAATGAACCTTCGGTAGAACCGATCAAACCTATGGAAGAGACAGTCATACCTATTAAAAATATTGGAGTAACAGATCAGGAAGAATTGGATTATGACATTTTAGAAGCATTGGTTGCTTTAAGAGAGAATAGTGCTTTTGGAGCTCCCATTGATCCTTCAATTTTTAAGCCTTTCGAAAAGATTCTATATGAAGGATTGGAAAAAGAGGAGATGGCGAATATTTTAAAATCTTTAAAACTACCCGAAATTCTTAAGGGCGTGGAAGCACCCAAATTGAATACTGAACTACTAGGCATTATTATATAATAATAATAAAAATAATCTTTATTCAAATAATATAGAGGTATGTAACATTTATACATTTAACCCTTAATTCGATACCGTCAAGTATACTTCCCATTTAATAAAAAAAAATCTACGTCAAAAATACGTTCTATTTATATGGATCTTAGTGCTGTAGTCGTATCCTGTACTATCAAACTTCGTTGTCAAAAATCAGCAAAGTGACCTCATTGACGGACGGGTCGCGCGCAGTCGTCGTCGAGATGGCGGGGAGGCGAGACACGCTGCGCGGGCTCTCGGTGAGTACCATTTTATTCGTTGTTTGATGATTTATTTTTACGTAACTTCGTTGAAAACCAAATATTAGGTATTTTTGAATCTACTCAGAATTTTGAAACTACTCAAAGTTTTTATAACGCCCAAAACTTGCATGTCCATTATACTTCCCACTGCCAAATCACTAGAAAAGTAACTAAACTAAATAGTATGTCCAGTATTCTTCCCTTTATCGAAGTAATAGAAAACAAAATACAAAATTGTACGTCGAGTATTCTTCCCGCTGCCTTATTGTCAGAGAATTAACTCTTGTATTGTTATCGTAATAAAATTTAGGGATTCTCCGATAAATACTTTTTTATACCCGACAAAAATAACAGATATTATAAGTTTCACATTACTTTGTATGTTTGTATGTTCTGTACGACTGAATGGATATAATCCCCTTTTTATTGCCCCAGAAAGTAAATTTTTTAGTATTGTTTTTTCGATTTATTTCGTTAAAGTCGGCATGTTACGCTTTTCATACCTTACTACTTTCTAACCGACTTAAAGAAAGGAAGAGGTTCTGTGTTTGGGCGTGGCCCCATCACCACGGGTGCGGCACCGTCGCCGTAAAACGGTACGGTGCCGTGCCGTGACACGACACGGCGCCGTGCCGCAGAGCGGTGCCGTGGACGATGATGCGCCCGCACAGTCGATATTGTGCAGTTGGCGTGCGCGCACGAGAACAAAATGGCGGACGATATCGATATAGACTTCTTCATTTCGTTAGTGGAAACTCGTCCAGAGCTCTGGGATAAGTCAAGTGATGCCTTCAAGGACAAAAATCTTAAAACGGAAGGGTGGAAAGATGTTTGTCGAAATATGTTTGATGACAAGGACATTAAAGAAAAAACCAAACTGGGTGAGTAATATTATTTATTTATCTTTAATGTTTTCATAGCAGGTTGCTGTGTTGGGGATGTTGGAGAAAATAGAGGAAGTTCGGGATATTGGGGGTAATACAGAAAGTAGGGAAGTTGGGGGTGTTGGGGAAGTTTATTTAGTATTAAGTAAGTAATTTTAATATGAAACAAATCTTATACATACTCTTTACCACATAAGAATATAGTCTTGAAAGTAGAAGCCAGGTAGGAATTTCATATTATTTCGTCACTGGTTTACAGTTATATTTTGCTTAATTGCCAACTAAGTGCGCCGAAATCGCTATTAAAGTATTTAGAAAATTCATCTCTTATATTTACTGGATTTAATATAGAAACGTCATCTAGAGTTTCTTGCAAATTCGAAAAGGAGTCATCGATATACAGTTCTTCGGATATTCTTTTACCATCTCGAGATACAACAAAATTGTGCAATACACAGCATGCTTTTATAATGTCTATTGCAAAATCATATTTTACGTTTATAGGCCTATGAAATATACGCCAATTATTTGTGAATATGCCAAAAGCACACTCGACATATCGTCTGGCCCGACTCAAACGATAATTAAAAACTCTTTGATCTATATTCAAATGTTTCCCTGAGTATGGACGCATTAGATTGTTCATTAACGGTAGGCCTTCATCTGCTATAAAGACATAAGGAAGTGGTTTTTGAAGGCCTGGTAAAGGCTTTGGAGCTGGTATGGGGAGTCGATGTTGCAATAATAATTCGTAGTTTTGTGTTCTGAAAAATTGTCGAATCACATTCTTTTCCATACGCTCCTATATCGACATATAAAAATCTGTATTTAGAATCTACAAGTGCCAGTAACACGATAGAATTATAGCTTTTAAAGTTAAAAAAAAGAGACCCGCTGTGGGCGGGACTACAAATTCGAATGTGCTTCCCATCTAAGGCCCCCATGCAATGTGGGAAATTGGTCTTTTTGTCAAAATCTTCTGCAATTTGTTCAATTAGGTCTTCGGTTATTGTCGGTATACTTTCATATAAAAGAATGTCCCATATAGCACGGCATACTTCTCGCACTATTCTGCTGATTGTAGTTTTGCCTCGATAATCTGTAAATTCCATATCTCTAAATGTATTCCCAGTTGCCAAAAACCTGAAAAGAGAAAATATAGAATAATTATTAATTTCTTAGAAGAGTTACCACCTAAAGAAGCTCAATTTTTGAATTGCCTTGCAAACATAAAATACACACATAGTAGAGCATTAGCTTAAAAGGCTTGGATCCGTACTATCAACTAGCGATACCCATCACTTTATTTTTTTACTACAAAATCAAATCAAGTAGAAAAAAATCTAATTCAACACTTTGCCTAAGTATTTAAGGCATACTTTATTCAGATCAGAGACCTACACTTAATTTGTAACCATGATGATATTACTAAAAAGTTATACCAAACAACTACAGGAATTTCCTACCATTGTACTGAATTAGATTTTTTCAGCTTGATCAGATTCAGAAGTGAAAGAATAAATTGTTAGGTTCCTAAAAGTGATTCAAAAATTTTGCTACTTTGGCAGCTTGTGGAACGGGTTCCGTTAGTAAGATTATAATTAAAATTTTAAACTTAAAGGATTTGCTTGTTTTAACTAAATATTAAAGTTACTCTATACCCACCTATAACATCGGGCCCTACCTATACCTACGGTAAATACATTTATTTATAATAGATTCTTATACCTTATATTTTTTGTTTCAGGAAATGACGTAATTAAAAATTGGACAAACATCAAAGACAACTTTATGAAATACCTGAAAAAGAAGGAGCTTGCAACAAATCAGGAGCTGGTAGAAATAAGTTGAAAGAATATCATTAATACAAACAGCTGATGTTTTTGAAAAAAAACGAACCAAATCTAACTGACAGTAGTATATTGGAAGAGGAGTCGATTCAAAGACAAAAGAAAAGACAAAGACGCGTTACCAACCTCAACCTACAAGTTCGCGTAAAAGAAAAACAGTGACGACGATTTTGAAAAACAAGTTCTCGAAACTTTGAAAAGTGGAGAAAACAGACATGTATCATTTTTCAAATCAATTTTACCATTTTTGGAAAAGCTAGACGACCACCAAACATTGACTTATCAAAGTCGCGTAGTGCAAATATTGACAGAAATCAATCAACCTACATATTATCAATACAATCAACCATCATACAGCGGTTACCAAACAGCTTTACAAAGTAACTACCAAAGATCACAACAAGCTACAGGGACTCATAAAACACCTCGCAATCCATCATCTACAAGCATCCATGGTGAGACTTCGCCACATCGATCTATAGAAGACATATCGCATAATTTAAGCGATATCTTATCAAACACACAGGAGTCCGAATACGATTTTTCTTAAATCATCTAACTTTGTAAGCAAAAATATATTGTGCAAATAATAAATAAACATTTCTGATTCATATTAAGTTCGTTTTATTACTTACCTGATAGTTACACCTAGCATCTCCATAGGATCAACAGGTTTTCTAAACACATATTGTTTTTGAAAACGAGATGCTAACTTGGTATGAAGTTCTTCAAAACTTGATATTGTCATTCTAAAATAATCAAAAAATTTCTCAACCCCACATATTTTTAGCGCTTCATATTTCTTTCTGAAATGGCCTCCGTCTTGGTTCAATATATAAATATATGGATTCACCCAAAATTTCCTGTTTCTGGTTTTTTTTTATTTCGTCGTCTTAGCAACAACAGGAGAAGAACTCTTTCGCGATCCATATCCAGACAAGCACGTACACGCAGGTCAACTGCGAATTACCAACTGTGCGCGCATTGCCAGCGACGCTGTCCGCGGCGCCGTCCACGGCACCGCGCTGCGGCACGACGCCGTGTCGTGTCACGGCGCGGCGTCGTACCATTTCATGGCGACGGTGCCGCACCCGTGGTGATGGGGCCACTTTGACCCCATCACCACGGGTGCGGTTTGACTACATACATCTTTTTTTTTTTATTCCAGAGCTTAAAATCTAGAGGACATCGCTTAGTAGCATTGGTACCACCTGAAAATGCTAATTCAGATATAGATAGTAGTTCAGAACCTGAGAATGAAGAAGATATAGCTCTTAATAGTACTGAAGAATTGTCCTCCTCACCTTGCCCTTCCATCGATTCAGACATTGAGCGTATGAATATATTAGATAACTCCGAAAATGATACTCAAGATAATAACTCAGTCGACAGCGATGAGACTTACATTGATGTTGATACGCTCATGGAAGCAGGTAATCAAAATCTCCAAACAGAGGACCGTCCTAACGTAAGTGGTAGTGAGCACAACTCCGCATTATATGTTGAAGAAAACTTAAAACATGAACAAACTCCGTTGACTCCTGTTATTAACAACGTGCTTCCACCGACCGGTGAAGTTAATTACAATGCTTTACCTAGTTTGGCTTCATCACTGTCAATTCCATCATCAAATGCTAGTCCATCTTATGCAAGTCCATCTACATTAACATCAAGAACAACCAGGCGAAAGAGGAAACAACAAGCACGTGCTGAGCCAAATGTTCAGGCAAAAAAGACCAAGAAAACTCTTGTTGTGAACTATAAATGGAAGAAGGGACAATTTTGACATAAGGCTGACATTCCGTTAAATGATTTTTTGTTTGATTTACCGGATACTGATTCTCCATTGGATTTCTTTTATCTCTTTTTTTCCCCAGACATACTCAACGATATTATTAACAACACAAATTTATATTCAACCCAGAGAACTGGCAAATGTATACAGTTGACAGTCGAAGAGTTGAAAGACTTTCTCACGATTCTTCTTATAATGGGTATTGTAAGAATGCCATCTTATGTCGACTATTAGTCCACAGATTTCAGATATGATCAAAAAGAACTTCGGGGGAAGAAGTTCTCAAGCGATGAAGGAAGCAGTTTCAGCTTATTTTTCAGACAAAGAAAAAACATTTTTTTTTGAGGTACATAAGCTAATTGAAAGATCTGAAAAATGTATTAGGGTTGCAGGTGAATATATTGAAAAGGAAAAATAAACTTGTATTTTTATTTCCACGTCTTACCCCCGATTCTTCGAACTTAAAAACGCCCCCTCGTAGATACTTTAGGCCCTCTCTGTGCAAACATTTTTCCAGATTCGACTATAGCCAGAAATGTTAATTTGCATAGAACTAAAGCTACAACCATTCTAAAAAATATTTTATGAAAATCTTTCATGGAGAGCACTAATCAAATGATGCGTACCAACGGATGCTTTTATTCAATAATAATGGATGAAACGACCGACCAGAGCACTTTGAAACAATGTTGTTTTACAGCTATTGTGTACGACAGCGACATTAATAAAGTGCAAACAGTATTTTTAGATATGGGTCATAAACAAAACGCTTATTAAATTTGTGTTCCTGATTTTTTTTTAATAAATATCGTTGAATCGATATATTAAAAAAAATATTTATTTTTATATTTTAATAAAGTATACAAATAAATTACAATTTCATAAATAAAACACGGACATAAAAAAAAATATAAAAAATAATACAATTATGTACCATTCCGTGGACCGTGTTCAATTTGTGTTGAAAAGTTTAAGTTACAATAAAAAAATATGTATAAGTAATTAATGAATTTTAGCCTCATTATGTAAGAGTACATATATATTTACTTCAATTTTTTGGCCATTCCAAAAAAATATCAGCTTACTAAAGTATATTAACGTACTTAAACTCGGTGTAATTAATTTACGCTTCTCCTTCCGTGGACATACAAAACTTTGCACAATTTTATGAATAAAAAACTACTGAAGCCATTTAATTTATTAGTGATGGCAACATTGACGAGCTGTCACTCGTAGCTGTCATTTGAATCAGGTGCGTGTGATTTCTTCTAAAATTATTGATTCTTTTTTCAATTGAATAGTGAAAATCAGCCAGTGTTGAAGATCACAGTGACTTTTCTGTTACATACTTTTTACCGGTACGTATATATTTCAAAGTTATCATATTAGTTCGCGTAATGTGCATATGGGAGCTCTTGACAAAAATGTGACCGGCATTTTTCTAACCTCAAAATGAAGGATCCAATGATTTATTATTGTATTTGTCGACCCTTCCGTGGACGACTTTTTTTGTGGACACTCTGTCCACGGAAAAGACAATGACCACAGAGGTGATCAGAGTTTAAATAACTTTTTAAATAGAACCTATTCCGTTTGCCGATGACGTCATGATGTAACGTTTACATAGTTAACGGTTTACAATAACATATACTACTAAAATAGTGTCTGCAACAACAAATTTATTGTATAATAGACAAAAAAAGTGAAGTTGTTATTAGGATTCTTTTTTCACTTTACTTAAGTTTTGGCTTCCCTTTTACACGAAGACGCCTGAACCAATTTGGTAAATTATATTTTTATTTGAAAGGGGGTGCTATGCAGGTGGTCCTATGTAAATGTTAAATGAAATTGATTGAGCGCTTTTTTATTAAAATTTAACAAAAACAAAGAATTAATATTTTACGAGGATGATATTTTAGTATTAAAATCGGTTGTTTTTCTGTTAAAAATTATACTTGTTTTGCATGGGTTATATTGTACATGTGCATATTTTTCTTATGCAGGTAATATGCCCAGAGCAAGTAGGTCAGTATCTCAAAAAAAGAAAAGACGTCGTGAACAAAAAAAGTTAAGCATGCGAAGAGCTCGTGCAAAACTGAATGAAACTTCTAAAGAAGAAATAAGGAAGAAAGATAGGGAAAGATACCATAAGAAGAAAGAAAGGGGGGAAATAAAAACTATAGATCAGTATGAACCAAGAGAACAACGCCAAATTAGAAAAATGTGGCGTGAAAAATCAAAGAAGCGGCGGGAACTATTAAAGTTGAAAAAAATAACTGCCATTAATCTTGAAGAGAATAATCCTTCTCCTTCAACAAGTATAACTTCATCGCGATCACGTGTTAGTGTTGGTAAAATCATCGCTGCTCGCAACAGAAGGAAAATAAAAGAAGAAAATGCGACTTTGAATATAAAATTTAACGACATGAAACGCGAGCTAAATAAATATAAAATGCGTATAAGAAGATTAAAAGACAAGAAAAACAGTAACATCCCAAAGCCGATTCAAATAAAAACATAATTTAAAAAAATGATGTCTGTAAAGCTGTTCATGATTTTTTAATACAAGATGAGTATAGTAGACTCACATCAGGAAAGAAAGAAACAATAACCAGAAAAAAGAGTAAGAGACAAATACGTTTATTGAACGATACCCTTCTAAACTTACACAAAATCTTTCTTAAGAAGACTGGAATAAAAATTTCCTATCAGACGTTTAGAAGATATCGCCCTTTTTGGGTGTTATTTCCAAAGGCTTCTTCAAGAAACACGTGCCTTTGTATAACACACGAAAATAGTGATCTTATAGTAAAAGCTCTTCAAAAGGCGAAAATAATATCTTATGGAACTGCTTCTGATGTAGCGAAAATGCTTTGCTGCCAGAATTCTTTTAATTTACAATGTCTTGAAAGAAAATGCGCGGAGTGTCAAAATAAACAAATTGACTTTAACAATTACAATGATTCTGATTTAATAACGTACGAAAGATGGGTTACAAAAAGTGTAAACACCGTTATAAAAGGAAAAGAAAAAATATGCAAAAAAACTATTAAAGAAACTGTTAAAACTACTAATAAATCTGTTGTACAATTATTACACACAAACATGCCAATATACATGAGACATTTGGGAAATTTTATACATCAAGTCAGGGCAATTCGATCTCTTAAAGAAAACTTATCTACTTCTCAGGGTTTGCTACACATCGATTTTTCGATGCGAAAATTATAATTGCAAGTATAGTGCTGAAATCCAGTCCGCTCACTTTGGTGGATCAAAAAGTCAATTGTCATTACATACATGTGTATACTACAGTGCTGAAAGCGACCCTACATTAAACATACATCAACTTACATGGGATGAAAAAGAGCCTAATACATTACATGCAAGGAGATTAAGTTGCCTTGAATGCCCAACAGATAAAATATGTGAACACTTTGAGATTGGACAAATAAAGCTACAATGTGTCGTATCTAGACCAAACACTCCTACTTCTTCTGAAACAAGTAGAGATGATATTATGCTTCCAAATAATAATGTGCCTACACCTGAAGCTTCAACTGTTTCAAATTCATCTAGTCCATTGGCAAGTCTTAATGCTACACCAGAAAATCTTCCTTTCATAGAAATTCCATACCGACCAAAGAGGCAGAACTCTAACTCAGATAAATCAGATAGCTCTGATTTTATTTTCAGGCCTCAATCTAACCGACGTTTCATTATACCCGAAATAGATAGCCAAGAAAATTTACCAGTCATAGAAATGCCATCGCGACCAAAGAAGAGACAAAACTCTAACTCAGATAATTCAGATAGCTCTGATTTTATTTTCAGTCCTTAATCTAAACGACGAATATTTATTATATTGTTACGAAACTGGGGTTCGGTATTTGGAGAAAAACGCCAAACTTCGTATGAGGGATTTATTCACTACGGAACCCTAAGTTGACACGTGAAGATGGTCCAAACGTCCAAGGTCCAAGTCGCGTAGCAGCTGAGGTCCAGGTATCTCGCCAAGGTAGTCGCAGGTACTTCCACTTGTCGCACTAAGGTAGGTTTCCTTCAAAATTTAGAAAGAATGTACCCTATAGGTTCGATTCTTATTTATTATGAGGTTGAAACATTTGATCGTTAATCGGACAACACTCGGGTTTCTTTAGATTTTTTTTAATAATTCGCTTGTTTCTGTGCATTGAACTATAACAAATTCAAATCAATCATTTTTTCCCAGGATCCTATATTTTCAACTCCAGATTCTTCTGACCCTGATGACCTTGTAAGCATAATATCATATCATACTTAATATTCGTTTTTAAACCAATATACTAAACTAAGCTTTGACATTTGTAGATAATTGAAGAACATATTTCATTGGATGATAGGTTAAAACTTGAAGGCCGACGAATTATAGATCTTCAGTTTTTTTTTGATCAAATTAAAGCCTTAAGTAACCACAATACTGCTTTTGGTTGTACAGTAAATAATTTAAAATTTGTGAAGGAAATCAAAGCTGGTTTGTCCTCAGATTTTGTTATGCAATGCACCATGTGTAATATAAAATTAAGACTAAAAACAAGTAATCGTTCTGAAACGGGTGTTGATGTAAATCATGGTGCTGTTATGGGGGCTATTATGATCGGATGTGGGCAGTCAAATTTAGATGAATTACTTGCTTCTTTAGATTTACCACTTATGGGCCAAAAAATTTATACCAAATGCCATGATGAAATTGCTAAGTGGTGGGAAGAAACGGCAGAATTAAGTATGCAAGAAGCCGCCAAAGAAGAAGGAAAGGAGGCAATTTCGTGTGGCCACGTAAAAGATGGAATCCCCGTAGTCAAGACTATAGCCGACTGTTGTTGGTCAAAACGTTCGTATAAATCGAACTACTCCGCTTCATCTGGAGTTGCTGCTATTGTAGGGCAAAAAACTGGCAAAGTTTTGCATGTGGCTATTAAAAATAAATATTGCTCCACTTGTGCTCGCGCAGCATCAAAGAATTTAACACCAGTTTCACACGATTGCAAAAGGAACCATACTGGATCATCGACTAGCATGGAACAAACTGGGATTGTCGAAGGCTTTAAAACATCAATTGCTACTAGAAATTTAATATACGGAACATTAATAGCTGATGGGGATGCTAGCACATATAAAAAGATTTTGGAAAGCCGACCGTATGCTAACGTCAATGTCGAAAAAATTGACTGCACAAATCATTTACTGCGCAATTTTAATGGTAAACTAATCAACCTGGTTAAAGATACGTCTGTTCCTCTAGAAGAAAGAAAGTTGTTAACAGTAGATCGAACAAAACGACTGTGAACAGCTATACGGTCAGCTGCTCGGTTTAGAAATGTTTAAAATTCCACTTTATCTGATAAGATCATCAGCTTAAAAAAAGATATTTTAAACAGCCCCATGCATGTTTTTGGAGACCACAGAGAGTGTGAAGAATATTTCTGTACCGAGGACAGAAAAAATGAAGAAAATCTGGTACCGAAAGTAAAAATATTGCTTAAAAAACTCATGGAACCTACAGTTCAAATAGCTTTGCATTCGAAAAGTTTGCTACACAACTTGAATAATAATAGGGCTGAGCAATTCAATAGTATTGTTGCCAAAACGTTGGAGGCAAACGGGTGAATTATTCTTTAAAAAATTCGTACACGGCACGGTGTAACGCAGCAGTTGTTGCTTTCAATTCTGCACAGCCTCAATACATGTTATACAAGGCAAAATTTAAATAAAGCCCAGGTAAGATATATTATTCACCAACATGAAGGTACTAATTATTTTAGGATTAGGTATTTTTTTTCATAAAATTAATCAATTATTCGTTCATAATTCAGGAAAGTCATTAAAACGAATAGAAATGGCTCGTTTGGCTAAGAAACTACGACAGAAGACGCGTCGCCTGCCTAAGAAAAAACTTTTATTTGATTTGGATAAGAGTTCTTATGGAGAAGAATGTGAGCGGCCAGATATGACTTCGGAAGAATTTAACACTGCAAAGGAAGAGTTTTTAAAAAATTTACAAGAACAAGTACTCACAAACAATAAACTACATGTATTGATTAATTTTATACTTTATAAATATTCTTACTTAATAGTATTTATTTTTTACTTTTAGGTAAATAACAGAGCGGAAGTAGAAAGAGACACTGTGCTTCAGGCAGAGAGTGCTCTTTGGCTTGAACTACGAAGATGTTTATTGACTGCATCTTCTTTCAGTAAAGTGTGCAAGCGTAGATTAACTATCAGTCCCGCACCCTTAGTTAAAGCTTTACTATAATCCTATTCCTTAGATCATGTCTCTAGTATTCAACATGGCAAAGCTAATGAAAAAGTAGCCATCGAACAGTTGCAGATACAAGAAAATATTGAAATAAAAAAATGCGGACTTTTTATTGACGAGGAGCACTTTTTTTTGGGTGCGTACTACATTTTAAACTAGAGCTTTACAAAATAATAACTAGCAGTCCTTCATCACCAAATAAGAAACCAGCACCTACAGATCTTCGCAGGGTGCCCAGTGAATTCCAGTGAGTGTGGTGAGTGTTGCTTATTACCCAGGGTCCGGTACAGCCGTGTGCCGCTGCAAGCACAAGCTGTCCTGACCAGCATACGATATTCGCACGTAAGTACCTCATCTCCTCATAATCCGCCAAAATGCCGTTAACGTCCGATTCTGAAAATGTACCTAAATCTCGCGATAGGTCCCCTTATAGATATTCTTCTGACGATAAAACTGAGCAAATCATTCGTGATCTAATTAAAAAACGGGGTATCATAAAGGGAGGCTTACCAAATTTTCAAATTACTTAGAATCCGTTAGTGTTACGACCCCAAACTCTCAATCGAAAATAAATTTAAAATTACGCATAAAAGGCGCAGATCCTTTGTTCTCCGAATTCGATAATATTCAATCTAAAATTGAGGAGAATATTTCCGATAGTTATATTGATGAGCAATTAGATCGACGTCAGCAGTTTGAGGATAGCTACTATAGTACACTAGCCCGAGCTGAATCTATTCTCAATGAGAGTGAGGTCACTAGCGAGTCCAAATCATGCAATCACGGCACTCGTCATCAAACTTCCCATCAGACAACTGCATTTTCTTTTCTCTCAAAATTCACCACCATTAACGGCAGATCAATAAATACAAAAAAGTATCTACACGCGCCGATACATCGCTTGGTACCCCCGGCTTCGCCCGTGGTACATACTTAGCTCATGTTACTTAGGGTTAATGTACTTTTCTAACCCTTTAAGAATTTTTGAAATCGGTACAGTAGTTTTTGAGTTTATTTGTTACAAACATTTAAAAAATACAAATATTTCCTCTTTATAATATTAGTATCAATAGATAAGAAATCTAAAAAAGTGATACTCGTAGGCTTGAACCTCTTATTACGATACCTTTATTTTATTACGATAACAAAATTATCTTAACTAATATTGTAAATGCGAAAGTGAGTTTGAATATTTGTTTGTTTGTTATTACTTCACGCTTTATCTTTTGAACAATCTTCTTGAAATTTTGCACATAGTTTGCATAGTTTTGCTACTGAGAAGAACATAGGGTACCTTTCATCCCGGGAGAATGCACTATTCCCGAGGGATCGTCATTGACGTGAGCAAAGCCGTGCGCAAAGCTAGTTTTGGAATAAATTTGATAATCATAAACTATTTTATTAGATTGAAAGTAAGTATTGCGTAGTTGCATACAATCACAACTCATGAATCAATGATTTTTTTTAGGTGCGTCACCAGACGGCCTCATCGGCGATGATGGTATTGTCGAAATTAAATGCCCAAGCTCGGCATTTGGCTTAGAAGTAGATTTGGCCATAATCAAGAAAAAGATAAAATTTTGGAAAACGGATGGAACAGTGAATCGGCGTCACGACTGGTTTTTTCAAGTCCAGGGACAACTCCATATAACCAAAAGAAGCTACTGCTTGTTTTCTGTTTGGACAGGGCGGGAACACAAAATAAAAACCGAAAAAATATTGCGCGAAGACTCTTTCTGGGCAGAGCATATGGAACATAGATTACACAGTTTTTATTTTAAATGTATTTTGCCCGAAATAGTAGATCCGCGTAAGGCGCGATCAATGGAAATCAGAAATGAGAGATATTAAATTAACTTATTAAGTAAACATTTTGAGTTTTAATTTTTAGGATTATATAATTTTAATTATATAGTATTGTCTTTTTTTTTGCTCCGAATGCTAATTTTTTAAGGCTAAAAACCAAGTGCGTAGAAAAACGAAAATTATTGGATTTCTTATATTTTTTTTAATCATTCATAATCAATAAGTTGTATACGCGAATACGATGATTGGTGACGAAGTGAAAAAGTAATCAAGCAAATAGCGGAAATTAAACGGACCGAAATAATGCTAAAGTATCAAATTGTTTTTGCGGCGTAAAGCACGCTTCGGACGCAAAATGCGTATGAGTGCGCTCAGTCTACAGGTGTGTGCGTGAAGTCATACCTAAACTCGTAACGTGCCCCGTGGCATGGATGCTCTTAAGACCATTATTCAAATAATTTATAAGTATTTATGTTAAAGTTTGTACAAGTCTATTTAGATATAAATAGGTATTCAGATTTAAGATATCAAGTTGTATGAGTGTGGATTTATTATTTTCATCATACTTACATATTCATTTCATAGACAAAATACATTTTCGGGAACAAATGTCGACAAGAAAGACTATTGTCTATGCATAATATTATTTTTTTGTAATAGTTGGTAACACTAATTCGTGTCAAAACGTGTCAGATCAAGATCGACTTTGTGGCAGCTAACAGCATTATAGTTTGGAGCTCGAATTCTTTTGTTTTAATGATATTCCGTTGTTTGAATAACTTTGCAGATTAATAATTAGTTTATTATTGAGAGTCAGTGTTTGTGAGTGGCCATGGCAGATGAGGAAAAGGTAAGTACGTTATAATTTATCTACAAAGCATTAAAATTGTATTTATCTAGTTATAGTTGTATTTTGAACTACTGGCTTTCTATGATATTGAATTATAACCTTTTTTTTACAGAACCACGCGATGCAAGAATTGATAAATAGAAAACGCAAGTTATTAGAACTTCGAGAAGATTTCAGGTTAAAATCGTCTTGCATGCAAGTTAATGCGACAGGTGGAGGTGAGGCACGACTTTTGGCACTTTTTTGTTGAAATACTATTCTAACATAATATAGCTGATGCGATTGCGTGCAATTTGAAGGGTTTTTAATGTATAAGGATAAAAGCATGTTTTTACAGCGGTTGTTACCTGTGACCAATAATGTTTACGTTTTTCTTCATTGCTTAATTATTAACTCCGTTATTATTGTAAAAAAATGCATGTTTTTAGGGTGCCGTACCTATAGGGTAAAACGGGACCATAATAATAATAAGGCTTCGCTGTCCGTCAATTCGTCAGTCCATCTGTCACCACTAGTGTTGCCGAACTATCGATCGTTTGACAATCGATAGTTGACCACGGCACGTTACTATCGATGGGATAAAACTATCGATAGGATCGATACTATAGATTGTTATTGTAATATTCAGTAGTAATAGTATCGATAGTACATTCGATATTGAGCTTCGATAGTATCGAAACTATCGATAGTATTGCCACTCACAGAGCTATCGTACGATAGTATTGACACTATCGATAGTAGTAATAGGGTAATCGATAAGTTATTGATTTCACTATCAATAGTCTATCGATAGTGGACTATCGAGTGGCAACACTATTACTACGTTGTATCGCATTATCTACGATAGTTAAAAAGTTGAAATTTTTACAGATGATGCATTTCTGTTGATGCCATAACAAAGATATTATGTATGTGGCGTTTCAAGTTTGTTATACCATACCATATCGCTTATACCTTATCTTAATTTTGATATCTTTGCGAACTACTTATGTTTTTTTTGTTTCTTCTTGATGTATAAAATCAAAAATGCCTTAATCAAACAAATATAAATTTTAAAATTTTCTTATTTATATGTTTAAGATACGTGCAGTCCAGTAACTCCACAGTGTAATGAGCTGCGTTCGATTTCGCCACCACCGTATTCACCATTAACTCCACTGGTACATGACAAAGAAAATGTTCTTAAACTGCAAGGTGAGTTTACTTCAGTACGCATATTATTGTTCTTAAGTTCTAGCTGTTTGTACATTGTTGCTGAAGTAATGTAAATAAATTATTCTCCATCAATACACATTCAACGATGAATTATCAATAACTCCTAACTAACATTCACATACGAATGTTAGTTAAGAGGTATTGGTAAGCAGTTCATCGTCAATATGTAGTACGAAAGCTCATTTTTTCTGTAAATCATGCTACAATAACTGATGAAGTTCTAAACAAAATTAAGAAATTCCTTGTACTGTACTATAAAAAACCGTGGCAAGGTTACAATAGCTTACAATATTTAAAGTTGTTTATTTTATTTTGCTTCAGATGAACATTCTAAAAAAGTACAACCTACGTCTCCGCCATTGGGTGTTAGTTTGTTAAATGATGCTAATTTGGTAGAAAATAAAGATCCACTATCATCTCCCATTCGGCCAATGTCACCAGAAACACAAAAGCTGTTCAATGATTTGACAGAGACAGAACTAAATATTGATGATGTAATAGAAAATAGTGACGACAGTGTTAAAGATCCTGATTTTACAATACACAAAGGTAGAATTACTATCGAGGAATGTGAAACTGATTGTGAGTCGATGTGTGAAGAGGTACAGCGTGAAAATATGGCAGGTGATCTAGAAACTCGACGGCAAACTGCACCATATATAAATTTGGACCATGAACAAGTATTAGAACCAGAAAGTACTAATACTTGTTCACAAATTGAGACAATTGCTAATAATGCATTTCATACCGGCAATATTACAAGAAATAATTAAAAAAGATCGAGAAAGGAAAAAAAGGAATCAAAAGAACGAAGAAATACTGGAAAAAGCTATATTTCAGAAACAGGTAGAGTAGTTCCTGAACGTGTAACTAAAGAGTTAGATAACTGTAGGTTAAAATGCGCTGAAAGAATTTCAGTAGAAGAACGAAGGACGCTTTTTGAAGAATATTGGAAGTTAGGAACTCGAGAGAGAAGAGCAGCATTTGTTTCAAATTCTATTACGATATTACCAAAGAAATCTCAAACAACAAACAGCAGGACAATAAATAGGGAGTGTTATTGCGTTTACAAGTTATTAATTTCACATGAAGAAAAAGTGACATGCATGGAATGTTTTTGTAGGATATTGGGTGAAACTAAAGGATTTGTCAATATCGTAATTGAGAAGAAGAAATTGTCCCCTACTGGAATTATAGATGAAGATGCAAGGGGTTGTCAACCCCCTAAGAATAAAAATCTATTGAGGACATGTCCTCTGCCCGTGAGCATATTCTCAGCTTCCCTAGTTATGAAAGTCACTATTGTAGGAAAACTACTTCTAAAAGATATCTGGCTTCGGACCTTTCGATCGCTAAAATGTATCGTATTTACCGTGAAACTGTATCAAATCCTATCTCCCTAACATTATATTCCAAGTGCTTTCACGATCTTAAACTTTCTTTTAAATCACCTTCTAAGGACACTTGTGACTTGTATAACGCAAAAATTAAAATTGCGGATGAAGACGGAAAGAAAAAATTGCTTGCTGAGTTAACTGAACATCAATCCAAAGCTGAAACAGCCTACAATGAGAAACGAATTGATAAAAATATTGCAAAAAGCGACAGCACTATAAAAGTTTTTGCGTTTGATTTACAACAGTGTTTACCAACACCTCTTTTAAAGACATCTGTCTCGTTTTATAAACGCCAGCTGTGGACATTCAATTTAACAATTCACGATTTGGCAACAAATAAGGCTATTTGTTACATGTAGGATGAAACTATTGGAGCGCGTGGAGCAAATCAAATTGCATCATGTTTACGGCACTTTTGCAACAAATTGCCAGCAGAAGTAAAAGAGGTAATTTTCTACTCTGATACCAGTGGAGGGCAAAATAAAAATACTATTGTAGCGTCAATGTTCTTGTTTTCTTGTTTTTCTGCAAAATATAACACAAACGTAAAATAAAAAATGATTTTGATGTTGTTGTAATGACGCTAGAGGATTTTCTGGACTTCTCGGAACTAAAAGCAAAGAAAGGGCCGTTTTGTTTAAAAAAAAATGATGATGCAGGAGAGAAGTTCCTTTGGAAACCCATAAAGTGGTTGCAATATACTAAAACTAATTTTGGAAAAATTCTATTTAAACATAGTCTTGACCGTGAATCAGATTTCAAGTCTATAAATTTGAAGAAAATAGGAAAAAAATCGAATGTGGAATCTTTTAAACTCACGCAAATATCTAACAAGCCGCTTGCAATTAGTTTAGAGAAGAAAAAGGACTTGTTAGATGTTCTTGATTTAATAGATGAGCCATTTCGAATTTTTTATAGGCAAATAAAAACTAATAATGATTCTCCAACTGATCCAGACTTAGATGTAGAAGATCCTGATGTTGAAAATGATGATGAATCAACTCATCAATCATCATCGTTTTTAATATCAGGATTGGATATTTAGAAAAACTAAACAAAGACTAATGTCGTATGTATGAATGAGACTAATGTCTTTGTTTAGTTTTTATAAATATCATATACTTTTCCAGACAGACTTGTGCTAAAAAAAAATATTTTGTTAATAATTTATTATTATAGAGAGTAAAAATAAGTCGTAAAGTAAAAATACTAAACTAAGACATTAGATGCAATAGAATATTAGATATTCATATCTAATGTTTTAAATATTTATTTCATCTATGTCTTAGTTTAGTATTTTTACTCTACGTCGTGCGTTAAAATTATAATAAGAGTTAAAGTTATTACGCAATACGCAAATTAAAATTTTTATTGGAAATTGTATTTACAATTCTGTTTTTAAGGTGAAGATATAGGCAAATGACCTTGAAGTGGCGCCCTCATTTGAAATAAATTGTTAACTCGTAAATATGGAAATAATTTCCATATTACTCTTCGTCATGCACTAGATAGCCCTTTAAATTATTTTATAAACTACCGTTGAAAGTATTTACATTAGTCCGTCTAGCTTTAAAACTTGCCTCCGCCAAAAGTGGCCACGGCAAGTTTTAAAGCTAGTCGGATCACCAATAATAGTTTTAACGGCAGTTCATAAAATAATTTAAAGGGCTATCTAGTGCATGACGTAGAGCAATATGGAAATTATCACCATATTTACGAGTTAACAATTTATTTCACACTTCAAGGCCATTTGCCTATATCTTCGCCTTAACTATAAGTTGTGCAATAGAAAATATTTTGTTAAATTTTCGTATTTGCTTTTGAGTTCTTTTGTCAGCATATTCTTTTTTCGTACAGGACAAAACGGTCTGTAAATCGTGTAATTATTTTTTAAACTACTTATTTTGGTGTATAAAACTTATTTTGTTTATTTTTGTAATTTTCTGTGTGTTCTTCTGTCATTTCACAGTACTTTTTGAAATAAAGTTTGTTTTTCGTAATTTTTACCTTCGTTTTTTTGCCTGTTCTGTCATATTACTTACAGTTCTCGTATGTATGAATGAGGCTGGTATACTTTTAAATGCAAAAGTAACTTTATTCTGTCTGTCCGTTGGTCATTCTGTCTGTCTGCCTGTTATCTTATCAAACTTTAACCGCTCAACTGATTGATATTATATTTGACATGGAAATAGTTGGAGGACCGGGATTATACATTAGGCTACAGGTTACCTGCGAGGCAAAGTGCACGTACCAGCAATTTTTTGGAGTTATCTATACTAATATTATAAAGCGGAAGAGTTTGTTTGTTTGTTTGTTTAAACGCGCTAATCTCAGGAACTAATGGTCCGATTTGAAAAATTCTTTTTTTGTTGGGTAGTCCATTTATAGAGGAAGGCTTTAGGCTATATAACATTCCGACAACCACGCGAACGAAGTCGCGGGCACAGCTAGTATTTAATAATTATTGTTTAAAATAAAAAAAGAATCAAAATTAACATAATGAACAACTCGATTATTTGTTGGTGAATATATTAATAACTCGGTGAGTAACATGATAAGTCACTAGTACGTATATTGATAAATCATTTTTTGTAAAAAATAAGCCAAATTTCGAAAAGCACTAAGCGCCATTCAAAAGATCGTACAAAGTTTACCTTATACCAAAGGTAAGTTATAACTTTTACAAAGAAACCGATTTACCAACGGAATTCAAAGTTTAAGCAAGCAAGCTTGAAATAAAAGAATTTTATTTTATTTTATTTTATTTTTTTTATTTATTTTAAAATGGCCGCCCTGAAAAATTGCTATTTTGTACATATCAACTTCTTCCCCGGCGCCACGGAAATATAAGATACAATTACATGAAGACAATAATGATAACTCAAATACCAATGAGGTAAGAGTATACACCGATGGCTCGAAGACGAGCACAGGAGTAGGAGCCGGTGTCTTCTCGCAAGACCTCAATATTTACTACGCCACGGCCTTGGGTAAGGAAAACTCCATTTACCAGGCTGAATGTGTAGCCATATCCCATGCCGCGGCGAAGATCAACAGGTTAAAGGTAACGGACATGTCTATTCGTATCCTAACCGACAGCGCAGCAGTCCTTCATGCTCTGAGGAACCCGATGATCGACTCTGCACTAACTCTAGAATGCCACAAGGCACTGGAACAAATCTGTAAGTATAACAACAAGGTCACAATCCAATGGATCAAAGGCCACAGCGGCTCACTGGGCAATGATGCAGCGGACGAACTGGCCAGGAGGGGTCGGGCATGGTACCTATAGGACCATCACCGCGTGCCCCCATCCCCTTCAACCAAATTCGCTCCTGGATCAAAACTAACACTAACGATGAAAAACAACAAGCCTGGAACACCCGAGGAACATGTCGGCAAGCAAGGGAAGCCATCCCAGAGTGGAATCCACGGTACTCACGCCGACTACTCACACTTCCAAGGGTAAAGCTCAAAAAAATGATAGGCTTACTAACAGGGCATTGTACTCTAAACAAACATCTATTTATTATAGGCATAACCGACAGCCCCCTATGCAGAGGCTGCATGGAGGCAGAAGAAACAGCAAAGCACGTGATACTGCAGTGTCCGTGCGTTGCATCAACAAGAGAGGAGTACCTGGAATCTCCAAGTACGCTGACGGACGCGTGCAGCTCACCCTCTGCATTGCTCCGCTTCCTCGACGAGTTGGGCTGGCTCGAGTGACAACGAAAAACAGCCCGCAAAAGGGGAGACACAGAAAAATGTCGATGCCTCCCTCACGTGCAAGGGGCCTAAAAGAAGAGCCTAGGCGCGGAAAAATGCCCACGGAACCAGGTGAGGATGGACCGATCACATAACCCATATGAGAAAGACCCGAATGAGAAAGGCTCAAGACCGAAGGGAATGGCATGCATGTGAGGAGACCTACACACTCAACAGTAGGTGGAGAAAGGTTGACGAAGATTTATATAAAATCCTTTCTTTTGATACCCCAACCGAAAGGTTTTAATTTTTTTTTTAAATCGAAGAAATAATTTGGTGCAAAAATCCATTTTGTTTTTCTTTTTTTTTTCATGTACCCTGTGTCACTCACAATTAAGATAATTCTAACGACACCTCTCAAGCTAAAATTCATTCGTTTAGGCTGCAGGGCGTGCCAAAAAATTCACAAATGTACACTCGAAAAATGTAACCCTCCATCTGTAGCAGTAGAGTAAAATGCAGAAGCAGCTTACGTTTTTATGATGTATTCTTGAGATTCCAGTGTACCAGAAAAGTATCCAGGTTTTTTCACGAGTCATATAAACTAGGATTTAAATATCAGGCATACATGAAGAGACCTCTCTTCCTATTTTTGTAATTAGCAACATTAAACAAAGTTACATGAAGTTCTTTTTGTAAGTTAATTAAAAATCCTTTGCTCAACCCACACAGGTTGAAGACATACAAACAAGAGAATCTCAATCTGCTGCACGAGCTCGCAAGCAACGCAGTCTACATGGCAGCTGTCAGTGCTGTCACACTCCGTGCTCACTCAGCCCCGACTGTACCCGGCCACGTACACTGCATCGCCCTCGCTCACGCAGCATGCCATACAACCAAGTAACTATAGGAACAAACATTTACACAACGCCCTCAAATCTTTAGCAAATTATCCAAATACAAGCAGCACTGTTGTATATGACTTTTTTTATGTACAACCTCAAAATCTTTTTCTTCTTCTTTAATTTAAGAACTTGCTCTTGTCGGTGGAGTTAAGTGGAGATGCCTCCATTCCTCTCTATTCTCTGCCATCTTTTTAATTAGGTAATTAAAATTTTCTCCACTAAAGTTATGAAATCAAAATCAGTACTTTTTTGTAATTCTTTTTAAACTCTTGTCTAACAACAGCTGTTTGCGAAAGAAAACTGCATATATTAGTTATTCGTAAAAACTCGTATAGAAAGCTCCCACAGCTGCACTGGACTTCTGAAATGTGTATATTGTCTGCTACTGTGAAAACTTCTCTCTTCCCATCCATTATTTGATTTCATTTCCTTTGATAACGACATCTGTAAAAGAAACAAATATAACTGATACGGACTCTATGGCACATTTAGTTCAAGTTAAAATGGTAGTAGGAAATAATTTATTTATTTTATTTTATTTATTATATTATAGACGAGCAGCTAAGAGCTGATATGTCTATTTCACACAGTACTGAGAGTCCATAAAGTCTTTTCACAGTTCATATATTTATTAACGACACTTTATTTGTCCTTAACCGCTTGTCGAGTCTATTTTTAAATGCATTTATGGAAGGCGCAGTGACCACTTCTTCTGGTAGTTTATTCCAATTATTGACCACTCTGTTACTGAGAAAGTGAAAATGTGCAGCTTTGGTGTTAGTCGCTGTACGAGTTAACAGGCAGCAGTGTTTTTGTGATGACTTTGTGCCTTGTCTGCATGACCTCACAAATGAAAATGGGAAACATACATTAACAGGTTGCTAGCCTGTGTATAGGACAATAGAAATAAAATACAGCCTGCACTCTCAGACGAGTTGCATACATAGTATCAAATCTTTAGCCGTAATGATAGCGTTTTGGGTTGTACGGTACGGCTCTAAGCAGACAGAGCCCAGGACCACAACACTCAAGGGCCAATTTTAGCGTGATGGTGGGCGAGAAGGTGGAAAAGAAATCAAAATAGTGATGGGTTGCTAGCCGCATCGCTTTTCCGAAGTGGCCGGTCGTAAAACTAGTGCCAAATCATTTAAACTGTTCCGGCTATTTCTTCTTCATTTTGCAAGGTCTTTGGCATCCTTGGGTGACCATTGCATGTTATATTTGGTGAAGAAAAAGCGGGAAAGCTCACCCCGGGCTCAAAGCAGCACAGCTGAGGCCCCAACCGGAAATGCGCTTAGACGAAAAAGATGAAGACCTCAATTGGCTTCTACAATCTGCACAGGAAGAGAAGCAGCTGGTACATTCTACGTTTTTTCGTTTCTCCCAGCATTGAAGGAGCTCAGACCAGTTATAAGCCAGAAATAAAAAAAATACAAAATAACAAACTAATGCTGCTAAATAAACTTGCCGTGTGGTTCCCGGCAGAGTAGAACAGGACCACTCGCAAGTCTTCCTGTGGATGTCATAGAAGGTGACTTAGGAAACACAAGCTAAACAAAGCTATAAACATCAATGAGACCTCTCCAACCTGTCTGTCCAGCGTGGAGAGTGTAAGCCAAATCCTCTGACTGCTCTGGCTCTGGTAGTACAGAGAGGGAATGATGAACAAACTAATAGTAAATGAAGCTAATATTTACCTCCAACTGAGTAACAATGTTTCCTCTTAGAATTCCACTCTGATATGCTCACACACCATGTGCCTTACACATGGTGTGTGATATTACATTATCAAAGATATATGATCATATTTGTGGGACTCATAGAAATATGAAGAACCTATGACAGTGTAACAAACACATATGATTCATATTGTCTATGTTCATAGATATGGGATCCTATTTGACAGCATGTGTACAAATATGATCATATTTCGTTAGTAAGCCATAAAAAAAAAACTTGTTCTTGATTTGATTTGAATTCTCTTTGGTCGAAAAAATGGCGCCATCTTTTGACCTGAATATTGAATGCACGAAAATATTAATAGCCCTTTATGAGGGAAACGAGTGTTTGTACGTTTGCCCCAGACTATAAAAACAGGGATAAAAGATTGGCGACTACGACAAATATCGCTAAAATATTAAGCGATAATGCAGCTATGTCGGTATCCATCTTGATAATATATGATGTTTATATGATCTTAGATGAAATCATGTGTAATATAGAACATAATCCTATAAATATGATCATAGAATTTGACAGATATGAAATCATATATATATGATGATTATATGATAATGTAATATCGGCCTAAGTAAGTGTCACTCTGCAGTGACATGTCTTGCACTTGTACACAGTATGTAGACTTTGATTCTGCCATTTGACACAAATCCTGTAAACAAAAAATTTATTATATATTATATCTATTAAAAACAACCCGCACTACCTAATTTCCCATAATTTTTTTTTATATAAATGAGGTTGCCTGGAAGAAATTGCTTAGAGATAAGGTCTTTTGCGCATTTCCTAATTTTTAAGATAATTATGTTCTGTTTTTTACTTTTGTGCAATAAAGGGTATTGTATTGTATGTTACACTGTTTTAGATTTTAATACCTACCCTAAAAATATCAAGTAATAAGATGACTATTAAGTAGAGATTGATTATAAGTCTGATATAATGAGAATATAAGACCTGCCTTTATAAAACTCACATAGTACAGTACAAAAAAAGCTGGAACATACAATGATACAATGTATATTGCACAGATCTGAGTATATTGCATTATGTTAAACAAGGAATTCTTGAGTATAGTGTATATGTTACGACTAAAGATGGGACATATACCTAGAATTAGCTACTAAAGTATGAACCTGAACTTAAAACTAGCCAGCTAAAATTAGCTGAAACCTAAGTTTAGATGGTAGATCCTAGGTTTTTGCCGTAACATATATGTTTATAATGGGGATCTCGGAAACCACTCCAACAATTTCAATTAAGTAAATATATTTTTAATTTATCTTATGATCAGGTCTCTTTTAGTCTCCACTGCAGGAGCACGACCCTCTCTGTACTACCAGAATCATATATTAGCCAGAGCAGTCAGAGGATTTGGCCTACACTCTTCACGCTGTTCAGATCGGTTGGAGAGGTCTTATTGATGTTTAAAGCTTTGTTTAGCTTGTCTTTCCTAAGTCGCCTTCTACGACATAAACGTGAAGACTTGTAGTGGTGTAATTTTACTCTGCCGGGAACCACACAGCTTTATCAGTTCGGCTCAAAATTTATGTTAGCTAAGATTCAATTTCCAAGAAACTTATTTTCGGTGATAACATCAAGCGAAGCTTGGTCGCCAGTACTAACAACTTACATGGGACATCTCGGTCACCTACATCGCGGCTGTCACTGACTCAGCTCGCAGTGACTAAGGCAGCTGCACTTGCTCTTCTCCCAAAACACGCTACGTTTTCCACAGAGCTGTAACCAATGATGCTGTCAAATAACATAACTCTGGATAGTTGTGTTTTAACAACAGATTTAAGCCGGCATCAACGCATCCGGCATTTCATGTGACGAAGAAAACACAGGTAGGAACTGTTCACTTCAATTAAAGTGAACCCGTTCTTGAATGTTTTGCAACATGTTTGTTTTAAAATAGCAGTGCCCAAGTGTCGTTCAAACGTAATATTCTACCTATTTACCTTTTTCTTTAACATTATCATAAAAAGTAGGTAACTTGGTACAACACAAAAGTCTTCTTGCTTGACTAATATACGATAGAATGTAATGTAACTAATGTAGATAGATAGACGAATACGAACGATACCTACTCGCGCGATACTCGCACCGCAACGCACGCTTCCATTGTATGAATTGAATTGAATTTGTATACGGATTACGGCCAATTCGGTAAACCTTCGGCCATGTTGATTGAATTGTATCATCTGCTGTCATGTTCATGTCTGTCACTGTCAAACAAGACTTACTTCCCCATCCGATTTAGAACAATTTACCAAAGCTTAGTATTTTAAACACTAAGCACTAAGAAACCAACAAAAGAAAAAAAAGTTAACTTCATGAATAGCAAGCTTTATGTTGACTCTAGGGTAACAAGCAATACATGATTTCCCAAAAGTAAAGCAAATTATAAGCAGTGTAAAATATCAGATAATTTGCAATTTTTAAAATGTTCTTCTAAAATTTTAAATATCTTCGTTTTCTTTATTTTAAAATAAATAAATTATTTTATCTATATTCAAGGAAAGTATACAATGCGCTAAATAAAAACATGTAATCTTACAACTACCATATTTCCTAAGAAAATTACCTTTGTTATTTTAGTACGTTTACTTATCGCTGATGTACAATAAAGTTTTTAAATAAATAAAATAAATAAATACAAACCAAAGATGTTTATCTATACATATATATTTGTTATCAAATATAGTATCGTTGAATTGGTATTCCATAACACAAGTCTCGAACTTACTTTGGGGCTTGCTCAATCTGAGTGAAGTGTCAATAGCAAAAAAAGATAAAAACCCTAAAGTAGTACGGAAAATTCCCAATTGCAGTCATACCGAGCGCCACGCGGCACGCCATGTGATCGTTCACCCCAATGCGCAGCTGTAGACACCGCAGTACACAGACCTACCACTATTATAGCCCATTTACATTCGCGTACGAGTCGCGAGGCGAGGGACGAGGCGAGGGGCGAGGTGCGAGTGTGAACAGACGCTTGTGGCTCGCCTCGTCCCTCGCGGCGCTCGCGTCCAGAGCGGTTTTTGGGGCACGAGTCAAAGGACCTCGCGTCGCACGCGAGTGGCTGTTTACATTCGCCCTCCCGCTTTATTCTGGCTTCTACATCGTGCCGCGCAGGTTGTGTTTAGTTTTAAATACGCAAAAACAAAAACGCAGTAATCGTATAATGGATTGGTCGCAAGACGAAACATTTAAGTTCATAGAACTATTTCAAAAAGAACGAATAATTTGGGACCCTAAACATAAATGCCACAAGAACAGCCAAAAAGTTAGCGATGCATGGGCGAGATTGTCCGAAATAATGGGAAGATCTCAAACAGAATTAAAAAACAAGAAAAATTCTCTCATGGCTACATTTCGCCAGCTACTCCGGCGCAAAAAACAATCAAAAAGGTCCGGCGCAGGAGAAGATGATATTTACAAGCCAGTGTGGTTGTATTACGATGCTATGGAAACATTTTTGGCATCCATTTACGAGTGTAACACCACAGTGAGCACTGAAGAAAGACAAGTAAGTAATATAAAACTAAGTACATATTTGTTTAGTTAGGTTTATTCAAGTAATTAGTCAGTTCAAGTAATTAGTCATCTTCAATAAATCATCATCAAGTAGGTATAGACAGATGACGCTAGTCGGTAGATGGCGCTAGTATATCGTTACTGCTGAACAGATATGGATGAAACTTGGCACAGATATAGAATGACCCAGAATAACATAATAGATACTTTTTATCCCAGGTTCGAGTCCCGGGCCGGGCACAAGCAAGTACTTCTATAAATAATAATTACCTACTATCAAAAGTTGTATCCAATATAAATAATACACAATAATTAAATAATTTTGATATCTTAGCAATGTTTTAACCGAACCTTTGGCTGGCGAGTTTGCTCTTAGCAACTGATTTATAACCTCATTACTATTCGATAAAATGGGTAACAATTTATTGTCTTAAACATTTTGCCTTTGAAAAAAATTAGCGAACTCATTTCTTACGTCTATGGCACTCTGTGCTGCACGTCTAGCTACAGTTGGAATAGGTATTATAGCCGGGTTAGTGGAAACCTGTCGCCTCCAAGAACCTTCTTGAATTATTTCATCATTGACAACAGTATCAAAGGTACCAGGAGGTGTGTAAATGTTTCTTGAAGTCCTACTATTTCTGAGAAAATTATGTAATAGAATACAAGTCTTTGTTATCAATATAGCTTTATCCTTATTAATTTCCATTGGGTGTTTAAAGATTCTAAAAACTGTTGTTAGAACTCCAAAAACATTTTCAACGATAACACGTGTACTAGATAATCTCTTGTTAAAATTGCGTTGTAATGAACCAAGGGGATGGTTTCCTGGGAAAGGTTTCATAACGTGTTTGCTTAACGCAAATGCCCCATCTCCGAGAAAAACATATGGTACATTACATTGTCCACCAGGAAGTGGACAATCAGGTGGTAAATTAATAGTGTCTGTAGAAATTCTTTCCCAAAGAACACTGTTTTGAAATACGCCTCCATCGCTAATTCTACCCTGAGCTCCGATATCGGCAAATATGAAGCGGTAATCATTATCAACTAAAGCTAAGAGCACAAAACTAAAAGTCCCTTTATAATTGTAGTATTCTGAGCCACTGTCAATTGGACATTGTATCTGTACATGCTTGCCATCAATACAACCTACACAATGTGGGTATTTTCTCTGAAAGCGCCTTTCTATATTTAACCATTCAGCCTCTGTCCGCGGCATCTGAAAAACAAGAAAAAGTATGAATTATTTCGGGTCCTAATTTGTCAATCACCTATGTTCAGGTGGTTCGTGATTCGGTCTGTTCGTATGGAGAGATCGAATTATTTTTCGCGAATTCCATATGAAACAGTTGTTCATAATGATATCCACGGCTGTTGATACTGTTGAGGATGAGGACTCTGTATTTTAGAACAATTATGATTAAGAATGTATGTAATCTATTTCAGATAACATCAGATCCAGATAATGTCAACGAGGATAGTGACAATATTGATCGCCATGATAACGAACAAAATAACGAGCTTATTAGTGACAATAATAATGCCCAGAGCAATGTACAGAATAGCGAGAAAGACAAACCAGCGAACAATAAAAAAATATTTAAATCACCTGTCAAAAAAAAGCGTCCTCGTGAAGATTGCGACACAGAGATTCAGAAGAATATAAAAGACACGGTATCTAATTTAAACAGCATATTATTGAACAGGAAGGAAACTGACGAGTGCGACATGTACGCGCAGTTATTGGCTACAAGATTACGAGAATATTCAAAACAAGAACGGCGTCAGATTATGCATCGCATTGATGGGCTACTTTTGGCAAATCCACCACAACAATTGCAGCAATTTAACCGATACTCCAGATCTACACCATCGCCGAGTTATATACCAGACCGTCCTGCTTCTCATTACAGCTATGTCTCGCCACCACAACATTCCCCCGTACAAATATCTATCCCGAATACACATTCAGCATCTGCCACTATTGATACCGTTTTACCATCACAAAATTTCACTATCCTTTCTGACGAAATTACGCAGCCCTATGCTTCTCAAAGCATCATAGATACAGCGCTCATAAATGCTTTAAATGACAAATACAATTAATTTTACTAAATTTATCTATGTAAGTACTAAAGTATAAAAATAAGAATACTAAACTTACAACTATACTATATACGTTGGTGATACCTACAATGTAAGTTGATGATAGTAAATAAGGACTACGTTTAAGCTTAAAAATACGTAAGTTGATGATTACTGTATACGTTGGTGATACTACAGTGTAAGTTGATGAAAATAAATGAATACATACGTATAAGCTTAAAAATACGTAAGTTGATGATTATTCAGTGATGTTACTAAAAAAACATGCATAATTTAGGCTACATACATAATTTTAATAAATACATGATTGACTAATCAAGTACCTACTTTAATTTCTTACCTTTATCTGATCCTTTAGCACTGTGTTGATAGCATTACAGACATCTTGTACAATGATTGAGATGGCTGCACTGGAAACCTTGAATAAGTAGTGAAGGCTCCTGTAGCTGTCGCCAGTAGCTAAGAATCGTAACGTTATAGCTAAGCGCACTTTTGCTGGGATGGGTATTCTGAGTCTAGTCTTTTGCTTTTTAATCAAAGGTTCTACTTTGCTTAGCAGAAAATCAAAATCATTTGGTGACATTCGGCAAAAATTCTGAAACTCGCCAGAATCTTCATTCAGCATTTCTTGAAACATTTGTTCTATACTTTGCCTGAAATTTAAAAGAGAAGCATTAAAAATAACTATACTACATATTGCATAATGCGATTCAGGGAGAAGCAGAAGCTCCGTAGGCATTAACACACTTACAGGGTTCTATTGCGATGAATCGATATCATCCACCATCTTCTTGGGCGCCACCGCCGTTTCTTTACTACTTTCCTTTTATTTAAATTAGTGACGTAGCAGTATAAGCCCAGTACGCACAAACTTGTTGCTGCTAAAACTTCGACGTCCTCCATTGTTGCTAGCAAAGACTGAACTCGAGACGGCTGAACTCGGCACGCGAGTGTAAACAGGCAACTCATTTACCATCGATCAACACGAGCCTCGCACGAGGGACGAGGCGAGCCACGAGGCGAGGGACGAAGCGCGAGTGTAAATCCCGTATTAGACTTGCAACGATATTGCTACAAAGAGACTGTCAAATAAAGTACAACGTGAGTGTGAAAGAAACGCTGATATGTCTTTTTGTCTCTATCTGCGTGTCTGCTATAAGCTGGCCTACTGTCAAAATCTGGGCAAGTCAAACCACAAAACGATCGAAGAAAGTTATTAATTTTAGGGATTTTATCATTTAAAAGGTGATTTAGGGTTTTATTTGAGCTTATTATAAGTAAGTAACCATAGTGTGTTCTATGACGTGCGTGTGCAAAATATGGATGGAGGCAACAATCAAAGATAGAAAGAGATGTACTAAAGTAGCCACGCACTATGCAGGTCTAGTAGTGGTAGGTCTGTCTGTGCCGCAGTACCTACAAGCCTACAACTCGCGCCACTCGTTTTGCGTTACGAGTTTGGTCATTAACCTGTCTTATAATAATAATACATAATGATTCAGTGATAAAGTACACTCACAAAGACCGAGCTTGATAACAACAGTAGGCATTTAAAATACCAATTGTGTTTTAAGATTAAAGTCTAAACTAAACTAAAAAATTAAACCTAATCTAAATTGTTGATTTACAAATATAAAAGATTATGACCATGCGGCATGGTGCCAAGAACGCTAGCTGCGTTTTCTCTCTGAATAGCTATGATAAATCGACTATGTCGAGGAGTATCTATACCTGGGCCAGATAGCATCCTTCGAAAACAGGCAGGATAGAGAAATCGATCGCCGTAGCGATAACTCCTGGAAGAGCTTCTGGTCCATTAGGAACTTGATGAAGGGCAAACTTCCCACTAACCTAAAACAAAAACTTCTCAATATGTGTATACCTACTGCTTATACTTACTTACGGTGCACAGACCTGGTCACTTACCGAAGATCAAAAGTCCAAGGTTAAGGTTTGCCAATGAGCGATGGAGCGTAGCATCCTCGGCGTACGCCGCATAGATCGCATTCGGAACAGCACGCTGCGCTCCAAACTCAAATAAAGGATGTAGGCGTTAAGTCAGCAGTCAGCACAGCTAAAGTGGAACTGGGCGGGGCACGTATGCCGTATACATGAAGATAGGTGGGCCAGGATGGCTACTAAGTGAATCCCGAGTGGTCGCCGAAAGTGAGGCAGACCTCGAAAAAGATGGCCTGATGACTTGGACAAGTACATGGGCGAGTGGAAAACTACTGCCCTTGACAGGACTAATTGGAAACAGAAAGGGGAGGCCTTTGCCCAGCAGTGGGACACTCAAATAGGCTAATAAAAAAAAGAGAATTTAATTGAAAAAAAAAATTAAAATATCAAAAGTAATTAATGATATGTAATTTTTAAAAAAGTTATTTCATTATATTGCATATAATATGCAATGCAATGCAACAGTTAACATTAGGCATTTATTTATGGATGGTTTTATGAAACAGGGACAATTTTTTTATGGCAACATTTTGAAACGTCATTTACATTTTGGAACGTCATTTTGACAGCTGACTGATTAGGAAACTAATAAAAAAGTAAAATATTTAGAATGATTTAGAAAGAAAGATGAGATGAGAAAGATGCTTGTACTTTGTATGTGGTCGTGTTATTGTTTACAATAATTTTACCTCTGAAATTAGCTATTTATTTGTTGTCCTTTAATCTTTATTGTCCCATGCAGTAAATTTATCTAGTAAACATTACTGATTTACCTAGTTGTGTAGTTCGTGAAAATGTGTGGCGGTGTCATTCGCGCACGGTTGTTTTGTTTGCTGCTGTGTACGTTGCTTGGGATCTAAAATAGTCTTTTCTACAATTTTTGCGCTATTTTGTACATTACAAATCCTTGACCATATTCTGCTAAGGATCTCCACGTAGGATTGTAAGGAAGTTTGCTTTAATTGGTGATACAATTCTATAACAGGTTATTCTCGCCACTCTTGCGATGAAATTCTATAACAGGTGGTGGAGGTCACAGCAGCGTCTGGCAAAGTGCAATATGTATGTGATGCTTAACATAAAATGATATTGTCAGCCGAAGTCTGATAATTGTTTGAAAATGAGCTCAAGCCGTTACCCAATTCGAGGGTTTGTCCATCATGTCGAGGGATTGTCTATTAGCAATTCGAAGGTACATTTATATGGTTGGACTTTGATTGACTTGGAATAGTATTGGATTATGTTTTGAACCAGTAGGTTAAGTTGTCAACTTTAATGTTTGGAATGCCCCAGTTGCAGTGACGCTAAAGAGCTAAAGTTAGTTGAAGCGTCACTGCACCTGACTTTTCAGTTGAAGTGTAACTGCTAGGAATAATATTAAAAATTAAGCTTTTTCTGTGATAAGTTGTCTAAATTGAATCGACTGGATTTCATCATTGTCTAATTTGAATAAATTAATCTGATGTAGTGTTTGGTGTTTAGTGTTCTAGATGGTTGATTCTTTAGTCTTGCTTGTCACCTCTTGATGTGTGTTGGAGGTATTCACAGCTAGGCAGCTGTATCAATAAAATAGTTTGGAAACAGAATGCGCTATAAATTACCTGTATAGTTTTAGAAATGTGTTGTTTTTGTGTTTTTACTCCTTATACTTGAGAAATTAAGTCAATAAATCTTGTCATTAATAATAATTTAAATGTACTTGTAAATAGAGGTTGAAGGCTGCATATAATGATACATTTAATGTGATTTGGTTGAGTCATTGATTCTTATATACATACATATGTACACACTCATGTCGCAGGGGGCATGATGTTTTGGCTCAGTACAGCCGGCCTGCCTGGTTCATCTGGTTCCGTGGGCATTTTTCCGCGCCTAGGCTCTTCTTTTAGGCCCCTTGCACGTGAGGGAGGCATCGACATTTTTCTGTGTCTCTCCTTTTGCGGGCTGTTTTTCGTTGTCACTCGAGCCAGCCCAACTCGTCAAGGAAGCGGAGCAATGCAGAGGGTAAGCTGCACGCTTCCGTCAGCGTACTTGGAGATCCCAGGTACTCCTCTCTTGTTGATGCAACGCACGGACACTGCAGTATTACGTGCTTTGCTGTTTCTTCTGCCTCCATGCAGCCTCTGCATAGGGGGCTGTCGGTTATGCCTATAATAAATAGATGTTTGTTTAGAGTACAATGCCCTGTTAGTAAGCCTATAATTTTTTTGAGCTTTACCCTTGGAAGTGTGAGTAACGTGGATTCCACTCTGGGATGGCTTCCCTTGCTTGCCGACATGTTCCTAGGGTGTTCCAGGCTTGTTGTTTTTCATTGTTAGTGTTAGTTTTGATCCAGGAGCGAATTTGGTTGAAGGGGATGGGGGCACGCGGTGATGGTCCTATAGGTACCATGCCCGAGCCCCTCCTAGCCAGTTCGTCCGCTGCATCATTGCCCAGTGAGCCGCTGTGGTCTTTGATCCATTGGATTGTGACCTTGTTCTTATACTTACAGATTTGTTCCAGTGCTTTTTGGCATTCTAGAGTTAGTGCAGAGTCGATCATCGGGTTCCTCAGAGCATGAAGGACTGCTGCGCTGCCGGTTAGGATACGAATAGACATGTCCGTTACCTTTAACCTGTTGATCTCGCCGCGGCATGGAATATGGCTACACATTCAGCCTGGTAAATGGAGTTTTCCTTACCCAAGGCCGTGGCGTAGTAGATATTGCGGTCGTGCGAAAAGACACCGGCTCCTACTCCTGTGCTCGTCTTCGAGCCATCGGTGTATACTCTTACCTCATTGGTATTTGAGTTATCATTATTGTCTTCATGTAATTGTATCTAATATTTCTTGTCGAACCAAAATTGTTTTTTGATTCTGTCGTTTATTGCTCCCATTAGATTTGATGAGCACATAGCTGTTGATAGTATTGTTGTGTGAGGAGAGCCTGAGTTCTTTTTCCAAAGGCCTAAGGTCCAAAGTCTCATGGCTGCAATTTGTGCCTCTTGTTTTATATGAAGGTGCAGTGGGGTGATGTCCAGTATTACTTCCATAGCAGCCGTTGGGCATGTTCTCATCCCGCCGCTTATGGCCAGACATGCCATTCTTTGGAAGCTCCGGAGTTTTTCTTGTGCTGTTGTTATTGTTGTGCGCATCCACCATATAACGGCCCCGTAGGTGATGGTGGGCCTTATTACGGCTGTGTATAGCCATTTCATGATTTTTGGACTAAGCCCCCAAGTTTTCCCCACCGTTCTGCGGCAGTGCCAAAGTGATAGTCCAGCCTTTTTCAGCTTTTCATCTAGGTGTTTGGCCCAGTTAAGCTTGCTGTCTAAAGTGATTCCAAGATACTTCACTTCACTTGATAAGGTTAGTTTGGTGCCGAACAGTTTTGGCATGTTGTAGCGCCCTAGTTGTCGTTTGTTAGTGAACATCACAGTTTCTGTTTTATTGGCGTTGACATTTAGTTCATGTTTGACGCACCATTTTTCTACAATTTTCAGGGCACCATTGGTGCGGTTGCAGGCTGTGTCTGCAGTCTTCCCTGGTATCATAATCGCAAGGTCATCCGCATACCCTACTGTGTAGTAGTTGTTATAGTTTAGGTTTGTTATAAGATCGTTTACGACTAGGCTCCATAAGAGAGGTGAGAGAACTCCGCCCTGCGGGCATCCTCTAGTAGCTAGTGCTCTCACAGTGCCGCTTACCGACATTTGTATTTTGCTGAGCCTTAGCATGTTGTTTATCCAGCCTATAATGGTTTCTGGGACCCCATGGTGCCTGAGGGCCTCACAGATGCTGTCGAAGTTTGTTTTGTCAAAAGCTCCTTCGGTATCTATAAAGGTACCGAGGCAGAGATCTTTGTTTTTTATAGCTTTCTCAGTCAAAGTCGATGTCAACCACTTCGTGTAGGGCTGACTCCGTTGATTTTCCTGCAGTGTATGCATGTTGTTTTGAGTGTACGGGATTTTCTTCCAAAACGTTATCTCGTATGTTTCTATCACATAGTCTTTCTTGTGTCTTAAGGATGAAAGATGAAAGACTAATAGGTCTGAATGATTTAGCGTTTGTGTAGTCTGTTTTCCCTGGTTTTGGTATGAAGACTACTGTTACCTCTCTCCAGAATGTTGGTATATAATTGTGTGCTAGGCTTGCAGTGAGGAGTGATGTTAGATTTTGTACTATCACCTCTTCCCCCCATCTTAGCAGACCTGGGAATATTCCATCTGGTCCTGGTGCCTTGAATGGTTGGAAGCTATTTATTGCCCAGTTGACTCTATCGGTTGTCACCACCGATTTCGCTAGTTTCCAGTCCTCTTCTGAGGGTACTTGTTGCGTCACCCCCGTTGCTATTAGTTCTGTTATTTTACAGCCGGGAAAGTGTGTTGAGTAGGACTTCACTGATTTCGGACTCAGATTTTGTATATGATCCGTCCGGTTTTTTTAGCGGTACTATTGTTTTGTTATTACTGTTACCACTTAGTACTTTCCTGACTCTGGTAGCCTCTGCGGTTGTCTGGATGTTTGTACAAAATTTGCACCAGGCTTTGCGATTGAAGGATCTGATCCTGCTTTTATATTTCGCTCTCGCTCTGGAGTAGTTGTCCCAGTCATAATCACTGCTGGTGTTCATTGCTCTGTTAAAAAGCCTCCCTACTTGTTTTTTCCTACGTTGTAGCTCTGGACCAAAGACATTGTCCTTGTTTTTCCCACATGTTGGGATGCCTAATGGGCATGATTGTTCGTAGCTATGTGTAATAGCCTTTGTTATCTCCTCTGCGTATTCTTCCACTGCCTCGTGGTTGTCAAGTTTGTGTGGGTCTACCGCAGGTCCTAGGATAGCATTGAGTTCGACTCTATAAAGAGTCTTGTCAGTTCTCCTTGGGTTCCTGCGAGGTGTTGGTGTGGTTTGTGAGTATTCAATATCATACCTTAACCATCTGTGATCAGAGCAGGAGAACTCATCTGATACAAGCCAGTTCGAGATTTTCTCAGCAGCTCCGTTTGTTGCCAGTGTTAGATCGATGATTGTGCGGCAGCGCCTGGTGATAAAAGTTAGTTTATTACCTATGTTAATGACGTTAAGTTCTGTTTGGATGAGGTAGTTTACAAGGTCATCTCCTCGGTCATTTGATCCTTCCATGCCCCACAGAGGATGGTGGGCATTAGAGTCGACCGAGATGATGAGTTCGAGTTTTTCTTTTTCACAGTAACTTACCAGTTCCGTGAATTCTTTAGTTGGTACCTCCATGTCGTAGGGTAAGTACACGGAGGCGATGACTGTATTTGTTATTATTTTATTGTTTTCATGATTCGGAGAGACTCGGACGGCTGTCAGGTCTCTGGAACATAAATGGGTTATAGGCATAGCCCTAAAGTTTTTAGGAAGGTAGATACATGATTTGGGATGATCTGTTGTTTGGTCATATATTAACTTACCTCCGGTATCCTTAAGACCGCAGATGTTGTTGTGCCTGATCCACGGCTCCTGGATCAGTGCGATTGTGTTTTTATTCTTCTCCAGCTCGCCCCGCAGGTTAGCCGTGGCGGTTTGGCTATGCTGGAGGTTTATTTGGATGACCTTAGTCATCTTTCAGGACGAGGGTGATCGGGTCATTTTTGCTGCTATCCCTTTCCTCCTCATCCTTTGTTGCTTCCTGCCGTTCTACAGGTTTCCCCGAAGGTTTTTCCTCGACGGTAGACGGCAGTTTGTATTCGAACACGTCTGTCCATGTTGGGGGGGGGGGGGGGGGGGGGCTGCTTTCAGGTCTGACCCTGTTTGTGCCGTTGCAGCTGTTGTCGGCTCCGGTGACCTTTCCTTGTTTCCGCCCTCAATCGTTGACAGAGGTGGCCCGGGCATAGGTGTACAGGTGTCATTACACACCTTTGTTTCGTCTTTTATGTGCTCTTCCGGCTCGTCCGGTTTAACCTGTAGGTTTACAGACCCGAGGCCGAAGGAGAGACATCTGTTCTGTTCCATAATCATGGGGAGTAAGTCATTGGGCACTCTTACCGTGAGATGCATTCCAACGTCTTGTTTGCTGATACTGTAGAGGCTCCAGCGGTTGACTCCTGCCCATGGGTTGAGCCTGTCCACCATAGTTTCTATGTGCTGCATCGGTTTCTCGGTGCACCTTGATGGTAGCAAGATGCCGCACTTTGTCCTTTTCGGTAGGTCCCCTTGCAGTACCACGCAGAGGGGTTGGTTGTTAGAAGTAGGTGGTAGACTAGCCACCACATTCTCGAGCCATCGCTTCGTAGTATCGTCCCTGCATAGCAGTTTCAAAACTCCGTCACTATGTACGGGTTTGCCCGCAAATGCAGGGATGACCTCGTTGCTAGGATCGAGTACGTGGGCCATCTGTCGCTCCTCCACCGTTGCTTCAATGTTTTGCAACTCTGTTTGCAGTGTCTCTCTCTCTCCTGCGTTTTGCGGTCTCCAGCTTGACCTTCTTGCTGTCTCCCCTCGGTGAGATGGTGTCGTCCAGACGGTTCCTCTTGGAGCGTTGCCCGCTGGTTTGTGTTAGTTCTTTGTTTGTAGGCTATTGCCTTTGTTTGTACGGCTGTCGCCGTTGTTGTTGGCCCTGGGTTGGTCGGCTGTCCGGATCCCCGGATGGCCTCCTTTCCCATTGGGTGTAGGTTGACGTCCTACCGCCCCTCGTCCGGTTCGCCTCGGGTTCCCTTAGTCTCGCTGGTTCCCTTTCGGGTTCCTGCGTGATCCTCGGGTCCTCGGCTCTACTCGGTCCTGGTTTGGAGGAGTCTGGATATTGTAGGTATTTGTCGGAGGCACCTATTCCTGGCCTTAGACTGCCTCGGTCCGAGGTCGTCCTTGTTCTGTTAATCGTGACGTCGGTATTCGCGTTCACGTTCGCGGGGCGTGTACGGGTGTCGCGGGTGTACCGACTGCGCGGTGTATTTGGGAAGTTTTTTTGGAGTCACTATTTTGATTCCTGTTTCCTCGATATCTACCCGTGTGCTGGACCCCTGTAGGTAGAAACGGGCCCGAGCGTTTGCCCTTGCCCCTCCGCCTTGCAGTCACCTCCTGCCAGGAGTCCAGGAGGGGCTCCGATCCTCTTTCTGAGGACGGGGTACCCTCACGTGAGTTGTTTGCCCCTTCTCGGGGTTGTTTTGTCTCTTTCCGCGATTCCTCGCGTCCAGGTGTATTTTGATTTGACATGGGTTTTCTGTTCGTTAGTGTCCATGCGATGTTTTGTAATTTTTCATCCTTCAGGTTCGTCCACCCTCCATGGAGCCCACATCTGGGGGTGCAACCTAGTGTTGACACCAGAGATACCATTAGGATATAGCACCCCGGATAAGCCAGTCGAACGCATCTAGTAAGCACGAAGTAACTATGATCCAGAAACAAAAACCATAGCACCGAGCACTACCGATGGTTGGCCGAACAAACCCAGGGCACTCGCTTGACGGCCATCAGACTGGGCATCGCAGCCGATTGATCCGGACTAGCTAGGTCACAGACCTCCCGTGTTATGTCAATCCAGGGCCAAAGTGGTGTGTTGCCTTGGCAGGGTTTATAATTCACCCTACCCCGCCTTGACTCAACCACCAGGATCCCCTTCTCGACCATTACGGGTTCCCACGCACGGCACAAACACGTGGGTGGACATCCCCCCCACCCACCCTGCATTGGCATATCTAAGCAATGCGGAGTCCGCGGTAGCCTGTCCACATAGTACCGCAGCGGATTACGAGGAAGTGGATGTTGGTTAGGATAGTAGGAAATGGAGTTATGTAAGAGGTATGGGTCATCTTGGGTGTTTCGACTGATAGTTTTAGTTACGTCTGGTTCTTAGGGAACTAGACCAAGAACAGGCGGCAACCGCGTGAAGGATAATCCATCAGACTTGCCATGGCTATCCGCGACCGTTGCGCTCCTGCCATGACCTTTCGCCAGATTGCACACCGGGACAGATGTGCAAAATGAGGTTCTCTGTGTTACAGTACCCTTTGGAATTTTACCTGTCTCACATAGAACCTCGCCCCAGTACAGCCGGCCATTAGGCAAATTTAATAAGTACTCAAAGTACATTAAGCTCTTTTTGTTGTATTTACTACATTTTGCATTATCTGTGTAAGTAGCATGTTTGTGTGCATATGTTCATAAAAATTATGTTAGAATTCCTGAATCTTGATAGATTGGCGAGGTTGTTTGAAGGGTTTCTATTTAAAAGTACGAAATAAGTCACAAATGTGTGTGTATGTTTATAATGACTATTCGTGAATATTTCAGTGTTTGCAAACAAGAAGCCATGAAAACAATCCCCATTGGATGAAAACGTTTTTAAAGAGTGGAGTAAAAAAATATAAGGATCTTCTAAGGCAACTCAATAAGAATCGTGTTATAAGGTATCTTCCGCTCCTGATCCACTCTCACTCTACTGTTGCACTCTAATAAAATAAAATAAGCCTTTATTGCTAAATATAAAGTTTGAAAATTATTTTCTTCTTCTTCTTCATCTAAGCGCATTCCCGGTTGCATCCTTAGCTGGGCTGCTTCAGAGCATGGGAAGCGCTTTTCCGCTTTTTCCTCAAGTATAACATTAATGTGTAAATGGAAAAGAAATAGCCGAAACAGTTTAAAGGATTTGGCTATAGTTTTACGACCGGCCGCCTGCCTGACGTCAACCCTCTTTGTGAAGGTACAAAGTTCTAAAATGATTATATTGAATCACTATTCAGTGACACTTGAGTTTTTGTGACAGCTTGTCCTTCGACAAAGGCCTCCTCCAGTGACTTCCATGCCTCTCTATCCTTTGCTGCCCTGATCCATGTTGGCCCTGCAGATCTCTTAATGTCGTCTTCCCAGCGGGTTGTACGTCTCTCCTGACTCCTTTTACCGTCTCTTGGATATTCATTCTGTTATAGTCTTTGTCCATTTCTCTCTTTTTTTTCTTACCATATGTCCGGTCCATCTCCATTTTAGTGTTATGTATGTCCTGACATACATTGATTTTATTTGTAAGTTTTCAGTTGAAGCCCATGTTTGACATCCATAAGTCAAGCATGGTAGAATGCAGGTGTTGTATAATTTTCTTATTATAACTGTCATTGGCATATCTTTATTTGTCATTACTTCACTGAGGGACAAGAATCTCTTCCAAGTATTAGCTGTCCGTCTATCAATTTCTTTATCCATTATGTCAGATGTAGATATTAGCTGTCCTAAATAGACATACTCTTCCACATATTCTATGTTTTCCTCATTTACTTTTATATTGTATTTCTGTGAGCCGTTAGTCATTATTTTTGTTTTTGTGGTATTCATAGACAGGCCAGCTTTTGCACTGTCTGAAGATGTTGTAGCATTTGTTCTAGTTTCTTTGGGCACTCGGAAGAAAATAGGATTAGGTCGTCTGCGAAACGTAGGTGGTTCAACTTTTGCCCGTTTACGTTAAGCCTGTCCTCATTCCAGTCAAGGTATCTGATAATCATTTCCAGTACTGCTGAAAACAACTTGGGTGCAATAGGGTTCCCCTGTCGGACACCTCTCTCTATCAAAAACTCCTCTCCCGTTTTTTCTAATCTAACTTGGGCTGTGCTTCTTTCATATACATTCTTCAGGATTTGTATATAGTTCTCTTGTACTCCTTGAATGTCTAGTGCTTCCCATATACTTATATATTCATGTTCCAAGGAATCAAAGGCTTTATTATAGTCTACAAATCCCAAGTAGTATGTTTTGTTGTATTCTTTGTGGCACTCGTATTGAATTATAGACAAGCAGCTTATAGCTGATGTGCCTATTTCAGCCACTGCTGGTTTAATAGTCACTTCACATATTCAAAAAATGGTGAATGTTCACTATAATTGTTTAAGATACTTTTAATACTTAACTTATGTACCCATATTAATAATGAGAGTCAAATCAGCGGGTGTACCATAACGAATTGAATTATGCTAATTACCAAAAAAATTTATCTAAAATGTACTATTTTGTTCCTAGGTCTAAAAAATCTGTACCTCTCAGTACCAAATTATTTTGTAATTAATGTACATCCGCAATATTGACATCAAGATGGCTGGTGTTCTTTAATATTAGAGGTATAATATTTACCCATTACACATAAAATATAATACGCATGATGACTGATTTTGAAAAACAACTGTACTAGGTTCTTAAGCATCTGCTTAATACGAAATAAGTCTTATTTTTGCAATAAATAAGTTTTTTGAAGAATAAATGACCTTTTAAAAATACAATTTAAATTTCGTACGAAAACGCTAGAATAGTAATGGCGTCTGACTATGACGTCACGCTTTCGTAAACGCTTGACTGACAACTCGCATATAAAGTGTTTGTTCACAATACTTAATTTCGATTATTTCGTGTAAAAGTCATGAATCCTAATGTGTATCTATGGTGTGCGGTTCCTCAATGCAGTAATACATCGATAAAAACTCCGAACAAGTTATTTGTTAACGTTCTAATAAAGAAAAAAGTGAGAAATATGTGGCTAACTCTTGCAAGGCGAGACCCAACACCTATATCTTCAAATTCAGTTATTTATTTCTGCGAAGATCATTTTGATGTGTTTACTTAATTTTTTACTAAGGTGGGTGGACCATGGAAGGCCACTGTAACGAATAACCAGTTTTTATTAGTTAATTTACTGGATAAACGATAGAAACCAATTATTAATTAACACTTTGTTTTAATGTGTAACATATAAATCACATTTTTTTATTCAAGATGTAATCATTATTTATTATTAAACTAAAATTTTACTAAGCTCTTCCAAACGGCCTTGCAAGGAACAGGGCTCCATACAAGGCAAATATTATACATGAGTCTTTCAACTTAAAACTAGAGTTCTAATAATCAAAATATCCGCTCATACTAAAACTATGTAAAAGCTCTTTCATTTAAAAGAAACATTAAATGCTTAACATATTATAATCTTCTTTAAAATACTCAACGAACATTCCTTAAACACCATCATATAACTACTTAAGAATATATAAATGGAAATTATTTAAAAATTATAGTAATATGCATTATATCGTTAACAAATAAGTTGCCAATGCGTTTTATAATGAAATTATAAATATATTTTTTTTACCTATAATGGCCTTCTTATGGGTCCGTTCTTTGTAAGGCCAAAAAGTTTTTTTTTTTATATTTAATAAAATATTAACTAGACACTACAGACTAAGTACTCTATTTACGAACTTATAATGGCACATAGTCAGTCTTGTAGTACGGAATAATTAAAAAAAGTTTAAATTTTTAAAATAAAATCAACAGTTCCTAAGATGAAAAAACGAAAATATAAGAAAATAATAACTGAAATTCGGAATCAAATTTATAAACTAAAAAGGATAATCATTTTGCATACTTTAATCATAATCTGGGCATAAAAATATGAGATCTTGTTTAGTGAGACCAATACACTCCTCGTGATAGCACTTTTGACATTCGCTACATTGCCTCATGTCTTCGATTCTACATTCGCTACATGCGTGGCAATACCATTTCTTTTCTTCACTTTCTGCAGTTTTCTTCTTCTCTATTTTCAATATTTTGCTGTTGTGCTGTTGTGTTTGTTGCGCTTTTTTTTTCAGCAGTTTTTTGGAATCATTTTTATCGGTGTTTTTCTTTTTTGGTTCTCGCTTACTTGTAGTACTTTCCTTTTTTTTTACTCGTCGTTTGCTTCAACTCATCCTTTTTTTCTTCAGTTTTAAATAAATCTTTAACTGTTCTTTGTCCTTTATAATTAATAGCTTTTTGCCGAGGACGTGTAGACTTTATAGTAGCGTAATTTGGAGTAGGCAAAAAATTATGAAACGATTTTTCTTCATAGTTAATTAACGGCTCGTCATCATCTGAAGATCCAGTGGTACTTATATCGGGACTCATTTGTTGAACTCTTGTTTTAGGTTTGATTAGTTGTTTTATTGGAGTGATTTTTTCTTTCTAATCGGAATTATCATCACATGACGAAGAAGAAGTGTATAAATCGTAGACTTGAAGTTTACTTATGTATTTATTTTTGATAAATTATTCATTTAGATTTAAATCAAGATCAGATTCAGGGCTAAAATAAACAATATTTTCTTGTAGCCCGGACTAAGGTACTCTTAACAGGATTATCGTAGACAGATGGTAGAGGGTAACTTAACAGTATGTTGCTGCACTGATCATTGACCGTATTATCCAATTCTATGTCTGAATCATCAGTTGAAGAACTGTAAGGAACAAGAACAGGTTTTCTATTTTCTGTTGCAGTTGAAAATTTTCGTGATTTTGATACGGTCTTCTCTTCGGAAGTTGATGGAAAAATGGAAGAGACGTGAGAAGCATAAGCTGGCCTGCTTTCATCTATCAGAGACGGAGATGACAATTCTGACACTTCGTTGAATTCAGACATAGGAGGCGAGGCTTGAACAATAAGCAGTTGCTCAATCTGGTTTTGTAACGTTTTCGGTAATGGTCTTTAGTTTATAATTGAAGGAGCATAAGCATCTTCAAGTATTACATCAGGATCAAGAGGGTATAAGCCAGTGGCTTTGAATCCATTTGTTATATTGGATCGAGTTATACATTTTGGCTATTTTTTTTTTTTTTTAAACAGTTTTATTGTTTGCTAGAAAAAATAGCAAATGAAAATATTCTAAAATCAATGCCAACTCTCAGAACTCAACTTACTCATCATCCTCAACCTCATTTGGGCGTGGGTTACCACCACCTCTAGCCCCTTGTTGTGGGATCTGCACATCACGAAATTCCCCTGGAGCTTGTGGACGCTCTAGTATATAATGCACAGGGAATCCTTCATCATGTCCCAGATTAGCTACACTCACATTCGTGGTATACATGTTCCGAGTAGGGTAAGCTTCCATGATAACATCATATTCACTTCCTAACCACAACTTGAAGTCCTCCTCTTGTTCCGTACTTGGACGAGTAAAGGGCAAACGATAACTTGTTTGGAGCATGTTTTCAAACAAAGCTGATGACTGTAATCCGCAAGCTGATAAGAGACCCATAATTTTCCTGAAAGCTTGAAACTTTGGTTCCTCCCTGTCTTTGATCTCTGCTAGATACTGATCAACACTTTGCTTTGTGTAGAATCCACCACTCTGTCTCAATTCTTGTGGTAGTTGTCGAGCTGGGACAGCACCTGGTGGTATCTCATCGTTCTCATCTTGTTCTCCTCCTATCTGATTAGCCCGCATAACTGGGGTGTACACAAAGTTCTCTCCGAAATGCTCAGCAACAACTGCAGACTGGTGGCCGAGACTTCTTATGACATTCTGCAGTGAGACTTGGTTACCTGCGACTCCGGCAGATGTTGTAAATATTTGATTGGCCATAGTCTCAACATCCATCTTATTCATAGTTAGATATTGAGAATATTCCCCGGCATACTCCAACAGTGATGCACGTTCGTTACTCCTCACACTCTTCCGATATATAGTCAAGCACAGGTGTGCCAGATCGGCATACTCCTTAACTGTAACAGGTGGTCCTATCAAGCTTCCAAATTTATTCACATACACATGCAATGCCAATCTAACTAAGGCCCTAAACTGAGTTTCTGGTATGATGTAGTTGCAAATCCGTGCAATTGGGAAATATTGCATTTTAGATATTATATCCGCAATTGTCATAGCACTGGTGATGTTAGAAGCTGCTGCCTGTTCTATGACCCAGCACAATGATGCAGCTTGCGAATCTTGCAAGCAATTATACGATGCTGCCAATGCTGCAAAGATCTGTTCACTTGTCAGTTTCATATTTGCATGAAGTCTACTGAATGCCTGAACGACAGAAGCATCAAGATTGCCTAATCCAGGAACATTATCCTGAACTCGTTTGAATCTTGAAGCTATCCATGATGCGGTCTTATTCTGACCCTTGGTTAAGTGTGCCAAACACGTGAACAGAGCATGCATCATTGATTTTACGCATGCTGTTTGGTGTGCTACTGCATACGCCTCCATATATGCAAACATCTCTCGGAGAGTTGCAGTTCTCCAATGGGTCGAAAATAGATCGTAATCAATGGTGAGATCCTGCATTTGATCATCAGTGACATTGAGAGGAGCTAAATTTCCTCGTGCTGCTCTAGTTGAGATTTTAAGCAATTCATCCCATTCTCCACGCAGGGATTCTTGACTAATCCATTCTTTTTGGAAAAAATGAGCACCCTTGATGATAGCATGGTATTTCCGGGCATTTATAATTTCACCATCAGCCGCAGACAAGAATTCTTGTAAACCATGCACACTTTCCACACTCATATGAGTGTTGACGTCAATGTCCCTGATTTTTGTTAGCAGTTTTGTAAATACAAATTGCACCTCAGCCTCATCCGGTACAATGGCATGTAATATACCGCTATGTTCGCGAGAAATTTTTATTAAATGCGACTTTGTTTAAAGTTCTCTCTAGAGAATTGCACAGTTCAACACTTCTTCATCCCAGTGATGTTCGAAGGACCGATTAACTGACTTGTCTAGAGGTTAGAGTTCATGGGTGGTGTTAGAAGGTAAGCAATACAGTACTATATTATTTTTATCTGCTTCTTCCAGGGCCTCATATGATAAATGACACTTTGCACTGTCAAAGATAAGCAGACACTTACCAGGTGCTTGATGTAGAGCAAAATGTTGAATGAACTCTACGAACAAGCTACTGGTCATGCTGCCTTTGGGTGCCATCCTTACCTTTGTTCCAGGTGGTAAATTTGATCCTAATTCTGATCTGTACCTAACCCCCTTAAAAATAATCATAGGCGGTATAGCATTACCCACAGCATTTACACACATCGCTATAGTAACGTTCTCAGCGTGCTCAGGAGCAACAAGATGTACTCTGGTATTCCCTTTTTCAGCTAAAACTACATTTTGTTTGTGGACCGTAATGCGACACCCCTTTTCATCCATGTTATACAAGCGTTCTGGGTGTGCAATAATGTCTAACTCTTCATAGAGTTTCTTCACATCTTCAAAATGTTGTTTCACAATGGGCTTATTCATTTTTTGGGCTCTAGCTGGATTCATTAGCTGGGGTTTTTTGATATGGATGGGTTTCGAATCAAAAACATTTTAAGCCATTTGCGTCCAGCCATTCTTGTAGTCTTTGTGTGAATTTTTAAGAACATACCAGTGATTATTGTAAAATAGATAAGGGTTTGATTAAACGTAGTTTATTCCATTCATGCATTTTATTTTTATAATAAACGGGCAAGTGCGAGTCGGACTCGTACATAAAGGATTCCGTACCACCGTCCAATGTTTTAAAACGCTGAAGAAACACGTTTCTTGTATGACGGCCCCCTTTAATTTTTAACTTTTTTTTATTTTTATTATTTGTTGTTATAGCGGACATAGTAATACATAATCTGTAAAAATTTTAAGTATCTAGTTAATGTCTTTAGAAAGATCTAGTTAAAAACGCTGAAAAAACGCGTTTTTTGTATGACGACCCCCTTTAATTTTTAACTTTTTTTATTTTTAGTATTTGTTGATATAGCGGCTACAATAATACATAATTGGTGAAAATTTCAAGTGTCTAGCTATTACGGTCCAAGAGATAGAGCCATGTGACAGACGGACAGACAGCGGAGTCTCAGTAATAGGGTCCCGTTTGCACCCTTTGGGTACGGAACCCTAAAAATTATGTACTTTGGTACAACACGGGATACACATTTACCTTCCATAAACCCACTATATGCTTAAGAAAATTTGACATATATGTGTCATCATATGGTATACTTATAATTTGAACTTGTTTCGTTGTGCTATACTTAGTATCAGCTACACAAAAGTAACCCTTTTGTAACCCCGTCAAAAATAATTTGCATCTGCATCTGTGTATTGAACATTTCCGTAGGTTCGCCATTGTTGACATAATTCTTTCAGGTCAGGTGGGCCTCTCTCTTTTCGCTATCGCGGTAGTAAAAGATATAGTTGTAAAATGAGGGAAATGTAATGTCTAAGGTTCGTTATGACGAGTTGCGAAAATGACGAGTAGCGAAAATGACCAGTTGCGAAAATGACCAGATGCGAAAATGACGACTCGCGAAAATGACGAGTTGCGTCAGCATGACGAGTTGCGTTTATGACGACTTGCTACTAATCCAAATTATGATTATTATTGAAAAAATAAGAAAAAACATATTTGATAGCTTTATAATTAGTTTATTTAGTTATTAAAATCAACCAAGTTTAATAATTCCGTCTCATCGTGGTCAATTTCTTCATAATTCAAAGGTGTCATCTGTGATGTACTTTCGCCAGCTGAGGTTCCTTTTTTTAAAGTTTTGGTAATATTGTTGAGGATATTTTCGGGTAACTCGTAGGTGTGGCAAGTTTTCTTTAATAGTCTCATTTGGTGCCATATCAGCAAAATAGAATTCAATGTAAGAGCCGACATTCTGTTGCGTATCTTGCTCTTAACAATGTTCATTACGCTGAATACGCGCTCCACCTCGGCATTAGAATGCGGAAGCGACAGAGCAGTAATAGCTAAGTCCACTAATTCTTGAAAGGTATTTAATCCAGCTGCATTTTTGTATCTGGAGACTTGAGCCCAAAACTTCACTGTATCCTCACTACTATTTTCCCATTGGATAAACTGAATCTCGTGCCACTGTCTCAGTATTTTATCAATCTTCTCGTCATCAAATCCCAATTCCTTAGCCAACAAAGTAATTGAATTATCCTTGACTTGTTTCAGTGTATTTTCTTAAGAGAGCTAACCCATTTTTACTAAAGCAGCGTAATTGGTTGGTAGTCTATTTTGAATTTGTATTGCTAACTGAATTGTAAATTCAATGCAACTTCTTCTAACTGCAGCTAGCTTTTCTGGTGGTAAATTTCCTTTTTGGGTTTGGTTTTCAAATAAATATCCTATATAAGGAACAGGATTTAGATGGTTGCGCATATTAATGTCTAAAAAATCTTTGTCTGTAACAGCTGCATTAGGTATTAAGATTTTGGTTACAACAGATCTAAACAGATTCATTAAAGATGATAATAATTTGACGGGATCTGTGTTTTCTCCTTCAAAAATTTTGATTCCAGTTTAAATGTCATTCAAAATGGTTTTCAAATATATCAAATGTAATCGGTTGGATTCGTCTGCGTACATACGCGATAACACATCTGAAGTGTAACACTTGTCTTTCGTGAGTTGGAAGTGGACCTTTAACTCTTAAGGGTTAGAATAACTTTATTTCTCATAAGAATTACATGAAATAATTCACTTACTGAGAAAACATAATATTTACATAGGTAATAGTACAATGAGCGTGCTTTTATAAACAATAAAAACCAATCAAATAGCTTTGACAAAAATATAAAATATAAGGTGGGTAGAATTAGAGTGACGTCGTCGCTCGTCATTGACTGTGCACTACGATCCCACCCGGCAACACACGGATGAAAGATGTTTATTCTAGATGTGTCAGCGATGCAAAGTAAAGTTTGTATTTTAAGTTATTTTTTTATTTATGTATTTTTTTTTAAATATTTTATTATGTTTGTACAGTGTATAGTATATGTATTTAATTCTGAATAATGTTTTTTATTTTTATTTTTTTTATTTATAAGTTAAATATTCTTTGTAATTAGATTTTCGTTCTTGTTTAATTTAAGATATGTAAATTACTATTGCTTGTCCTATGATTTCGGACTGGTGTTGGGAGATGCCACGAGAACCGAGCAAAGTGGGGTATCTTAAATAAAAATCGATGCGACTGTGAAGCTGTTCAAACCATGGCCCACCTACTATCGTGTCCCAGCTGCCCAACCCCTTGTACAATAGATGACCTAAATTCGGCTAATGACAGGGGAGTAAGTGTCGCCACACATTGGTCTACACTCATTTAATAATTTTAGCCATTCCGACTCGCTAAGAAGAAAAAAAAGCGATTTAAAACATTGTACGGTGATTCGGAACCAGATTTTATAGCGATGCGATGTGTTTATGTATGCTGCAGCAGCACAAAAAGGTCGTAGGCTCAGCGAAAATATTGCTCAAAGAGCAATGCGCTGATTTTCAGCTATAACCTTAGGTAGGTGCAAGTGCGATCATTTGATTTTCAAATCATTTCTCTCTCGGTCATCACACATTCTACCATCATCTCTCTTACTGTTCACTTCTGTTCCTACGTTCTGTCTGATCTTATTATAATATAATATATACCTATAGAAGTTATAAGTCATAAGTTGTGTGACAAATAAATTTAATCTGTTGTATCGAGTCTCTGTTCTCCACTCCATCTACTTCTTTATATGTGGGAACTCGACTAAGAGCGCCGGGACAGGTCGAGGTCCCACAAGATCATATCGAAGAAAAACCAATAGATCGCACCTGCGACTGCTTAGGGTGGGCTCAGATACAGCGAGTACAACAGTTCATACATCTAGGAAGTGTCGTGTCACAAACTTGAGGAGGAGGCCTTTGGGTTTTGCGGCCTTGGTCTGTCTGCATAAGACAAAATGCTTTGTCTGCCGCATTATGGATCTAATAGATGTTATAGTGTATTGGTATATGTTGTTTGTTGTATTTATATTTTTACCTCACTATGACAAAGCCAAAAGAAAGCTTCTGACTTTTACATACGAGTACATATGTGTGAGGATATTCATGTGTGTTCGATCCAGCTAATCCAATTTTCACAAATGAGATTTCAATCAGTGCTGCCATTTTAGCGCTTTCGGCGCTAGATCTAGCGCTTTTTTGCTATGTTCAGCGGGCACTTGATCATTTTAGCGCTTAACGGATAATTTAGCGCTTTCTTAATTTTTAATATGGCAGCACTATTTGTTCCGTGGAGAATAAAATTATTGTCTATGTTCAATTTTGTGCTCTATGCCAGCTGGGTTTTAATATGGCAATAGAGCACGGGGAATCCCATGAACATTAAGTACGGTTTGTTTCATGTTTGGTTGATTGCATGGTCCATGAAAACAAGGTCTAACCACTAGCTTCGTCACTGACACGAGCCTACGTCATCATGCTGTTGACAGGTTCTCAAACTTTAAAATGTGGGAGAAAGTGTGGGAGATTTTTTACCAATTAATTCTAAGTTGTTCATGTAGAAACATAGTAGGTACAATAAAACAAATCTATTGTATTAAATGAAACTTTATTTTTATCTATACAAGAAAAACAATTAATAAACGGTGTTTGCCACATTAAGTAATTTTCGTTTTAAATTTTTTAGCAGTTGATTACTCACGATTTTTTTGTTCAATTCTTTTAGTCTTATGTATGTCCTCGTTCTGACCAAGCAAAGTATTACAGCGTAATCTATTTGAGGGTATTGTTTTTTGACGTGCTCCTGTATAATATCAGCTAGGCTTTTAAAGATAAATTTATCTTTGCATAGTGTTTGTCCATGATATTTCTCAAACTCAGTTTCCATTGTTTGAGCGACTTTTATGAGCTCTTCACATGGATAAATCAATCTTCCTCTCGATATAAAATTAATCCACTCACAGGAACCACTTTCAGGTGCTAGGTTCCGTGTTTGGTTTCCAAGATGTGGGTATTTTCCCATAAATCTTGAAGCGACATAGCCGGCAATGTATTTTAGACCCTGCTGACTGATTTCATCCTGCGTTTCTAAATCTCTTAATAATTGCTCTTCCTCGTCAGTTGCGATGTATGCACCTAAATCGCAATTAAACACGTTTTGTTCAGGTCCCAAAACGTTACTGTCAAGTAAGGATATTAGAGAGCAGTTTTCGGCATCATTTTCATCGTCAACTGGTTTTATGTAGCTGCTTAGTATTTCAGTTACTACGCGCTCTTCATCTATGATATTTTCTTCCAGTTGGTTACAGGACGATGAAGTTCCGGGTCTGTCCAACGGTGAAATTAGACAATCGATATTCGGGTCTTCAAGTGTACTACTCGAGTATTTAAATACATCGGTGGAATGCTTTCCCAAGATATACCATTTTAGACGATTTTTAAAAGAAAGTGCTGTGGGATGATCATTCGTGGCACCCATACCTCTCATATATGAGAAGAAATTCTCCAAAATGTCTTGATTTAGCCGATGGGTTAATATATACTCCAGCTGAAATCGTTCCGTTAAATCTTGAAATAAATTTAAAAGAGATTTGTTGGATATTAGAATACCTCTTTGAAAAGGAGTTTTATTACTCATTTTTTTACCTGTCTTAATATTTTTTGCTAAGTGATTCATTTTATCTAACACCAAATTCTGTGCTTTCAAATTCAAACCATAGGCAGTTTTGTTACCTTCATATTTCATTCTGGTATTAAATACGTCGAACCAATCATTAAATCCCTTTAAAATGTATGAGAGGTCTAACCAGTTCTCGCCCGGCAAAAATTCTTTTATACCATACCATTCAACTGCGCGAGCTGTCGTATTTGAAAATAACTGGGCAGCTGGACGAACTTTTTGTCTTTGAGAACCTACAAGATTCAGATGTTGTGGCGTTATTTTATGAGCTAATTTAAGGTCGTGCTTTGACAAAGATAATACCTTTTCTATTGTCTTTTTTGATACAGTTTTTCCCTCATATTCAAAACCATGGTCTATAAAATGGTTCCTCGCCAGCTTTAGTAAGTGAGGAACATCAAAAAATACATGGACTTTTAAGTTGCTATCACTTGGATGCTGGAAATAGGTCAGTTGACCTTCTTCAACTCCAATATTTAGTGAACTAAGCAGTCCCTGATTTCCTGTTCCCATATCACATGTTATTGTAACGACGGTTAGACCAGCGTCGTACAACTGTATAATCACTTCAAACAATATCGCTTTGGTCATCTTCTGGTCATATTGGAAATATACTGGTTGCTTCCATTTACCGCAAAGGCCACGAGCCATAATACATTGGCAAGTGTTATGGGGGCCTACTGTTTGCTGGTATTTTTTGTCTATCTCTATTCTATTCGAAAGATAAATCTCATCAAAGCTTAAGGTTACAAGTTTTTCTAACGAATTGAAACCTTTTGTTTTAAATTTCATTAGAGTGATGACATCTTTTAAAACACCTGCTTCAATTTCAAATTTTGAAGCCCAACGGCACAAAGTTGTAGTAGACGGTAAAGGAATCCCTACAGTTGCCTTTAAATGTCGATATCCCTTTGGACTGATACTTCTTAGAGATATAGCCGCAGCAATATCTTCAGCTGACCATCTGACTTGTCTATTAGGTTTTGTGAGACGTTTAATTTGTCCTGAGGTAAAAATTTTCTTGAGATTATTTTTAAGAACCTCACATTCATTGACTTTCTTTTTAAGTAGCTTACATTCATCGACTTTCTTTTTAAGTAGCTTACATTCATCGACTTTCTTTTTAAGTAGCTTATATTCAGCCTCTGATATTGTAATCTTCTTATCACTGGAACAGAAACAATAATTTAATAATTATTATTTATGAATAATTAAACTTGCCTTGCCTATATCTTATAAAAACTCACAAAACACGTATTGGAGTTCATTGGAGACAAGCAATTGAATAAGTTCAATAGTACCTGTCCTCAACAACGTTTGAAGAGCCCTCAATATTGTTGGCTGATGTCGTGACGCTTTCAGATGTTATATGTACTGCAGCTTTTAAATTAATATTGCATGAAGGAGCAGAAATATCATGATTTTCTTTAGTTTCACAGTTGTCTGTTTGTCCCCCCGTACATACGGTAGACTTTGCTGTCAAGTCAGTTGAGTTTGATTTTTCTACACTATCAATCTGTAATGTAGGTATCGCGTTTGGTTTTAATTTCCTTACTTTTCTTGGCGATTCATTCATTAGAATGTGCTGCAATGGCTTGACATAATCAGAACTCGTGAAATGTTTTGAACAAACTCTGCCTGCAAAACAAATGAATACCTACATAAAATAGACATCAAAAGAATATCAGTTTGGTGCACTTAGGGGGGCTGCTTCCGTCAACGAGCAAACATGGAACATCAAATTTCATTATTAATAATAGTAATTATTGTCGATAAGTACGTATACATACCATTTTTACATGTTGTTTTTAGTCCACAATACCGAAGCCATTCATTGGCTACGGCTTCATTTTTCGGAAAAGAAAAAAATCTGATTATACTACCCTTTTCACTCCTACTCTTACATTTCCGAATAGAACAACCAACCATATTCGGAACAAATTATGACATGAAAAGTTTGGAAAACACTGAGACTGAGCGAGAAGGGAATTACAATATAGCACGCGTCCGACAAGGATGACGATCGAGGACAAAATGGCAGATTGTCAAATCCTGTGTTGCCAGTAGTATAAACAGAATTACCCGAACGTCTGAAATTTCTTATGAATCGGAAGGTATTGTTAACGAATAAAAGCATGTAAAATTAAAAATGACATGTTGTTGTAAAATTTAAGATAAATTACATATAAATGAAAATTATACGTTTATGAAGAAATATTTTGACTAATTAATCATAGATAAGAATGTACCCATGTAACACGTTATGTTGAAATAAAGTGGCAATATTATGACGTAGGCTCGTGTCAGTGACGTGGCTAGTGGTTAGACCTTGTTTTCTTGGACCATGGTTGATTGACTTTGCTTCTTTCATTTTCATTCTGTCTATGTGAACGCACTGAAGTTCAAGTTTAGAAATAACGTTTTAAGCACTGATTTTATTAGTTACTCTTGTGAGTGTTCCATAGTGTTGTGTTGGTTAACTCTTTTGAAATGGATGTACCATTATCAAAAAAAACTGTGTACAAACAAAGATATAAAGTCGAATGGGAGAAATCGCCCAACTTTAAACAATGGTTGTAACCTGTGCCTGGAGATGATACAAGGGCAATGTGTTCGTATTGTAGGAAGGATTTTCTTGCCAAATTAAGCGATATCCAGAGACATTGTGATTCAGTTCATCACAAGAAGCAGGCGAAACCTTTCTTGGACAAAAAACAAACACAAATCTCTTCAATGGTGCAAAAACCCGTCGATAAGCTCTGTGTTGAGGCTGAAGGTGCTCTCTCAATGTATGTTGCAGAACACACAGCTATACAAGCAATTGATCACCTTACCGAATTATGTAAGAATAAATTTTCGGATTCTAAGGCTACTACAGAAATGAAATTGCACCGAACGAAATGTACAGCAATAATTCAGGAAGTATTAGCACCTCATTTTAAAGATTCTTTGAGAAATGATATTGGTGATAATTCGTATAGCTTGATTATAGATGAATCTACTGATGTTTCTGTTCGAAAATATCTCGGTATTGTTGTTAAATATTTTAGCAGCAGTCACAACGAAATAGTTTCCACATTCTTAGGGCTGGTTGAATTGGAATCTGCAGATGCCGAAGGAATAGTTTCGGCGTTAACAGCACAACTTGAAGCTTTTAAACTTGATAAAAGCAAGTTAATTGGAATCGGAACAGATAATGCTTCGGTTATGACTGGAGTAAACGCAGGTGTCCATAAAATATTGCAGGAAAGGTATGCTTTACCCAATCTAGTGTTGATAAGATGTGTCTGCCATTCGATTCAATTGGCAGTGTCACATGCGTCATGTGAGACTATACCAAGAAATATAGAATTTATGATAAGAGAAACTCACAATTGGTTCAAGCTTTCACCGAAACGAAAAAACGAATATAAAAAAATATATGAAGCGATAAACTGTGGAGAGGAGCCACTTAAGATCTTAAAAGCTTGTGATACACGATGGCTGTCAATTGAACCCGCGGTAACTAGAATCTTAAGTCAATGGATAGAACTAAAATTACACTTTCAATTAATGAGAACTCGTGAAAATTGCTACCAAGCCGAATTATTATATAACATGTACAACGATAAAAGAAACAAAATTTATTTGCAGTTTTTGTGTGGAATTCTTAATAATTTACAAGGGGCAATAAAAACTTTTGAAAACAAAACTTCTGACCCATGTCTGCTCTACAATACGCTACATGATTTGATACGAAACATGTGCACGAAAATAATAATAGCGCAACCGAGAATGCAATTCGAAAGCATTAATGTCTCTGTCACCATACCTTGGTTATTTATTTGAGAAAGAGATGAACGAGTCTTCATTGAATGAGGATGAAAAAAATGCAATGAAGACGAGGTGTGTTGATTTTATTATTAAACTAATAAATGAGCTGCAAAAAAGACTGCCTGAAAATTTAAAACTACTTAAAAACTCTATGGCATTATCTGTTTCCGTCATTTTAAAACCAAACAGAAATATTGATAACTTTATACAAGTTTTGGAAAGTCTGGGTTACACAGAAAATATGGATAATGTTATACAGCAGTGGCAAACTGTTATCCTACAAAACTGGGAAAATACCGAAGATACGGTGAAGTTCTGGACAGAAGTTCAACAGTCGAGGGACGCAGCTGGATGTTGTCCATATAAAGACTTATTCAATGTCGCGACAAAAATAATGAGTTTGCCACATTCAAATGCTGATATTGAGCGGGTGTTCAGCTTAATGAATGTGGTTAAAAGCAAGTTGTGAAATGCATTGCATTTAAAAACTATTAACGCCATCCTATTAATAAGAACAGGATTAACCGCGGTTAATAGCAACTGTTATAATTATCAACTACCAGCTAATATTTTAAGTAAGATAGTATCATCCGAAAAATATAAAGTAAATACTACTGAACCTAACCAGCCTGGACCCTCGAGTTCAGCTATGATGGAAGAAGAATTTTAATTTTTTTTAACTTGTTTTTTTACTTAAAGTTGACTTTACTATACCCAAACTGTAGGTATAGAATAATATTATTATGTTTTCTCTTCTAAATTTTATTATTGTAATAAATAGTTGTTTTTCACTACAATCACTTCCTATTTTATTTTATTTTTGTCGTGCGTATGACGCTTTTTCCACGATCAATGTGATTACACAATCTACCATACTAAACACATAGAGCAAAACAACGGAGCCGTAAACGAGATGCGTTTATACGAGTCGCAATCTGCGTCTCGCTTCCAAACCTTTATCAGAATTGTTTTAAGAGTTCATGGTAACAGCCCATGTTTAGTATGGGAGATTATTTAATCACACTGATCGTCTAAAAAGCGCTTCAGTTAAAAGTTCGAATTTAGCGCTTTATTGACTCGTTTGAGCCGATTTAGCGCTTTAATGGCTCGTGAATATATTCGAATCTAGCGCTTAGTGCACCGCTGTTAGCGCTGATTAGAGTTTTTCATCTGGCAGCACTGATTTCAATCTATTCGTTATTATTGTCTGGGAGACATAGGCCACTATATGTATGCAAAAATTGTATTCACCTTACAAATGTTACATACATGAGTATAATTTTTTTTGTTTTGATATTGATTGATTATAAAAAATATGTACATTATTCTTAACTGTAAATGCCTGCCGAGCTTGGATTAATTTTATAATAATTCATACTTTTTAGTAAGAATTATCCCGTAGTCAGGTTTTTTTTAAACATATCTTGTATATTTATAAATGTAATTGTGAGTGTCTAACCGTGTGGTTCCGGGTTAGAATAGGACCACTCCATCTCTTCCTCTGGATTTCGTAAGAGGCCACTTAAGGACTAAGCACAAACATCTCGTGCTACAATTGTAGCCTCAGGCGGCGGCCGGTTGTAAAACTTTTCGCTCAAACATTCCCAAAGAGGGTTGACGTCAAGCAGGCGGTGGCCGGTCGTAAAACTATAACCAAATCATTTATACAGTTCCGGCTGTTTCTTCACCACTTCGCTAGGTCTTTCGCATCCTTGGGTGACCATTGACATGCATGTTATATTTGGAGAAAAAAAAACGGGAAAGCACACCCCGGTCTCCAAAGCAGCACAGCTGAGGATGAGCCGGGAACGCGCGTAGACGAAAAAGAAGATTTATAAATGTAATTATACTGAAACCTTAAATAGCCTTTATTCAGAGAAAAAAATATATTTTTCAGTTCTTGGTTCACTCCTAAAAAAATAATAAAAACAATGCATAAAGTCATAAAATTTGCTGCGAATGCCTCACTCATTTCTGAATACATATTTGCTTCTTTGATTTGTGATGAGAAAAAATAAAGTATAAAAAAATACATACATTAGGTATAGTTACATCGCTTCAATGGTATTTGAATAAATCTCTCATCGCTAAGCAGGTTACATCAGCATGCTCCCATACAATACTATCTTGCAATCTAGCCGCCGGAGTAGTTGATACAATCGTGGATGTGAACGGGATATGCTCAGGACACTCTGTCAGTACGATTACAACAGGTTCCATTCCTCCGTTGATGCATAACTAAGTTGTGTAAACCTGAAATTATATATTTATTAATACAAGTAGTACACCATTGCATATTGATCCTTAACGGACAGAGCCTAGAGTTATAAGTGCTTGAGGCTACTTTTTGAGTTATGCTAGGGTGGAGGTTTAAAAATGAATTAAAGTAGTCTTAATCACCGCCTTAGGTATGTGAATAATTTTACATCTTCTCCTAGACAGTAAATGGCTTTGTACTACTGGATAGCAAACAATACATGTATTTATCAATTTACACTTAATTTTGACATTGGGCCCAACTTCACATCCAGAAAAAAAGACAGTAACAACCTGTGCAAGCACTTATTAATTTTTCCAGCCACATCAGGACTATAATAGAGCTCTTGAGCTGACAGTAGGCGGCTCTATCTCATTTAAAAATTCCAAAAGTTTGTTCTATGATGGGTCATTTCATTGACTTTGTTAAGGCCGTACTTGAATTTTCCGGGGTCTAGTGCTGCCCCCATTTAAAATAAATCATTTTAAAGAAAACGGAGACATTATTTAAAATTTTGCAACTACCAAGTCCTAGATAACCCTTTAAAGTATTTTATGAACTACTGTTTACAGTTTATAATGAGAACGTTAAGCTTTACTACGCACATTAGCCAAAAGTGGCCGTTTTTCGCAATTGTGCGTAGTAAAGCTTAACGTTCTCACTTTAAATTTTTATAAGAAGAAATTTGTTTAAGAAAATACATGACACAGCATTATCAAAGTGCCAAGCACTGTGGAACTTGTGTGCTAGATCCCCAAAGGCATGCGAGACATATTTACAAATAACAGGGAAGTCACCAACTTCTCCATTTGCAACTCGATGGAACTCCTACTATAATTCAATACAAGATATTTAGCCGTGCAGAACCATCTTAGTGAAGCCATGAAAATGTTAAAGTTACCACCGCTGAAAGAAAATGAAATTTACTTTTTAAGTGAATATGTGGACTGTTCAAAGCCAATAGCAGAAGCTATTCAAAGCCTGCAAGGGGAAAAAGACACTTATTATGGCTGTCTGTTACCGGAATTATACAGAATCCAACATGTTATCAAAAGCCTCAGAATGGAAAATCTGAAATACTGCAGCCCTCTGCTAGATGTAATAAAAGAAAACTTAGACGGTTTAAACGGTTTTTGCAGTTGGAACCAGCAGCAAACGATGCTATATTAGCCTCAGTGTCCCATCCAATGTTTAAACTGAAATGGGTACCAAAAGCGCGAAAGGAATATGTAAAAGAACTTGTCCTGTCTGAAACTAGAAAGATCAATCGATCTGAAAAACAAAAATCAGAGGCTTTAAACAACATTGAAGGTGATATAAAAAAAAAGTCAAAAGATGAATCTTATTATATGTTTCTAGAGGACTCTGATTCCTTTATTGCTAGTGGCGAAAACACTTGTGTTTTCGCCACTAGCAATAGTGCTACCTAGTGCTGCTTGCAGCACCAGTGATTTAGAGACACTCCAGTACCTGAACAATAAAGATGCAAATTTGAAGAGCTTAAATGCTTATCCTACGATAAAAAAAAATATTCCTAAAATATAACACCTGTTTGCCCAGCTCTGCCATCATGAGGCCTCATAGAAGGAAGATGAGCGACAATATGTTTGAGGAATTACTTTTACTGAAACCTCAACTAAAATATAAAGATTAAAAAAAAATAAAGTTTCAATTTTAATACATACCTTCTTATATTATCGAAAATTATTTTTTCGAATAAAATGTTGTTTTCTTACAAAAGTATTTAATCTTTAAAAAGTATTTGAAAATAGGTATTTTGTATCTAGTATTTCAGATACCTACCTTTTTAGAATTTTTTTTGTATCTGGTATCTGAAATGCTTTTTTTTAAGTATCTTGCATCTTGTATTTCAAATACTTTGTATAGGGTATCTTATACATCTCTGGTTATTACATACACAGTAAAATAGCTTCTTTGCTAGCACTCACCAAATTCTCGAAGTGATTGTTTTTTTGGCCAAATAAAGGCATCATGGCTCGCTCGACCATAACTTAAAATGTACATGATTCATAACACGCACCCACAGTTATAATGCAGCACTTGTGGCCACAATTAGTGTTTTTATTCCATAATAGCCCAGTGCAGAGAATATTACGAGTAGTACAGTCAATGCAACTACACAATCCGGTCCCGCACTATTCATAGAATCTGGATTTTCTTCTGTAGATTAATAATAATCCCGACATAATACACTTGCACTTCACGTTTACAATCAGAGTATATAATCACTTCGTTTTACAATTTCCATATGAATATACATCTAGGTAACTAGGTAGTTGGTAAGTGGTTACTTATGTTGTGATCGGCAAATTAGTCAATAAGAGCCTAAAGCCGTATCGGCGCTACAGATTCGAACAAGATACGAAACTAAAAGAGGTGACGTTGGTGTGGGGTGGGACGTGGGCATTTTAGGTTGACTCGCGTGCTGTCAAACGCCTGTCAAGTGGACATTTTATAACTAATAGAGTACCGTTTAGGCTGCTTGTCAGTCAAAGTAGTTTCGTCCGCAAGCCACGAATTCATGACGGCCGAAAGGTGTTATGAATTACCGTTTACGCCTCACGGACGACTGCCGTCGGTAATTTATGGAGTAGGGCCCCAGTTTACGTTAAAATAGAATAAAAAAGTTCAGTTCGTTGTGTACCATAAAATATGTCTACAAATTACCTAGTAAACGTTCCCAAACTAAAAGGTCGTGAAAATTACGACGACTAGTGTTTCGCGGCAGAAAAAGTGCTCGTGCTGGAGGGAATGGCGGACACCATCGAGGAACCTTTGCCATCGTCAGCTACCTCGACTCAGATTGCAGATGATTTAAAGGCGAGAGCGAAACAAATATTGACCATCGACGCTTCTCTATATGTGCACATCAAACAAGCAAGAACAACATACAACTTGTGGATGACTTTGAAGAATATGTTCGACGACTCGGGATATGCTCGAAAAATAAGTCTGTTGAGTTGAGACATCTTATTAGTACACGCCTAGAAAACTGCGAGTCAATGACGAGCTATGTCAGCCAGATCATTGAAACAGCCCAAAAATTAACTGACATCGGCTTCAAGATGAATGACCAGTGGATTGGGTCACTCATGTTAGCTGGACTACCAGAGAAATTTGGACCGATGATTATGGCAATCGAGCCCTCTGGCATAAACATCAGTGCGGACGCTATAAAAACAAAGTTATTAGACATGAGTGTAGATTTTGAGGTTAAGTCGAAAAATACATTTGCTGCCAGAAATTTCCAGAGACGCGATTCACCCAAGCACCTACAACTTGTCACCTTGTACCTACAAAGTCATCCACAAGTTGTGGCAGTACTGCAAAAATGCAAGTTCAACAATATGGCAGTACCGGAAGTACAGGAACGAACGGAATGTACAGAACGACAATGTCATCTCCTGTCACTGTCAACAACAATGGACTTAACATGGCGTTCAAAAAGAAAACAATTCGTTGTTATAAATGCAAACAGATTGGGCGCTTCAAAAATCAGTGTTAGCAGAGTGCAGAAAGAACAAAAACAAATGCATTTAATGCGGTTTTTCTTACTAAAGAATTCAGTCAATCAGACTGTCACTTAGATTCTGGCGCAAGCACACACATATTTTCGAACGTTAACTTATTGTTAAATATTTGTATGTCTGTAGGATGTCAAAAAGAGATTGAAGTAAATCAGGCCCTGATAGGAGCATATAATATTATTAAGGCTAACACCACAACACTTCGCGGCTGCGTCGTATACCACACGCAATTTGCCTGATTAATTGGGGTTAGTAACTCCAAAATGAGGTAAATACCACGTAGCGTTTGGATTTGTAGGGGACCCGCAAGGTTCCATATAATCCTTGTCTATAGTGGCTTGGACGTTGGTACGATATTGCTTTGCATACTCTGAGTCTTTGACAAATTTTCGCAAGACTAGTGTATCTACTCAAAGCTAAATTATAACTACCCTTGGGAATGACAAGGTTATCATCTCGCCATAGAAGCCCTACCTCAAATTGACTACTTGGTAGGCGCCGCGCAGTGTCCTCTAAAATTTTGATTGCTCTTTCATCATCGAACGATATCATGAACGAAGTTCCTTCTTCGTAATTCCTACTGAATCTAGTTTGTAATAATCGTTAATCATAGATTTTATCTCATCACAATCATCCAACGTACACTGGTTGACAAAATCGACTCGTTTTGACCTACTTTGAACCATACCATATAAAACCCAACCTAAAGCAGTACGACATGCAACGGGTTGTGACTTCGTTCCACAACGTGTTTCCATAGCTATCGTAAGATGCAAGTTATCAATACCGAGAAGCATAGTAGGAACAGCGTTCTCATAAACCACGCTATCACTAATGTCCTGAAGGTACGGACATGACCTTACCATTTCACTACAAACCGACTGACGAGAACCTAGATTGAGGTTCATTGACCTAGCTTTGATTTGGTAAAACTCGTTAGAATTTCGCCCACGAATATCAAAACTTACTAATTTTACTGTGGTCTCTCTTGACAAACCACCTACACAGTCAATACGTAAAGACGCATTTGGGCCCCTAGCACCAATGAATTCGGCTATTTTGGAGTCTAGAAAAGTTCCAGACGAACCGTCATCAAGTAGAGCGAATGTGTCTTTGGAACGAGACGGGCCCCTAATTGTGACTGATACAATCTTAAGTAAGGTTTTAAAAGAACCACCATTCGATTTGGATGTAGATTGAGCAACCTGTTGACTATCGGCTTCCGAAATAAAGTCGGACATTCGTCTGGTCAACAGAATTATCTTGCTATTCTAAAGCTACATTTACCTCTTGAGATTGATGTAATAATGTATGATGCCTCTTGGCACATGAATCATTGTCACACACGTCTTTCGGTTTACAAAAAATATATCTATGATTACCTTTTTTAAGACACCGATGACAAACTTTTTGTTCCTTAACCCAGCGCCACCTGTCATCAACTGTCAGAACCAAAAACTTTTGACAAGCAGTGACAGCATGACCTGTTGACCGGCAGAAACTGCATTCTTGTTGGTTTGACTTTTTGCCAACAGATGTCGCAAGGGGTTTCGGAGCTGATTCAGTGCAAGCAACGGCTTTGAACTTTTCTTTATTTTGGTTTTTAAAAGAATTGGCTAACATACTTGAGTCAATGTAGGCAAACTTGCTTCGAACTTCAGCTTCATTGTCCAAAAATTGGGACAATAGGTCCAATTTGCTGCACGTAGACGCTCTATTGAAGGCGAAATGGGTCCACTGACCCCGTAGAATAGGGTGCATCTTACCGACAATCACATTGCTCAATTCCGGTGCGGACAGGTACTCATTTTGCTCCAGCAGCCTAATCGTGTCCACACAATTGCGGACTTTGCAAGCAAAATTGGATATCTCCTTTGACTCTAATGAGGTGAGATTAGGGAACAATTTATTTCTATTTACCTCTTGTAGAACTATCAGTTCACTCTGGCCAAACGTTCGATGAAGCTGGGCAATGATGTCCTCGGGGTCCGAGGCCGCCACTAATCGGATACCGACGGCGTCTCGGGCCGCTCCACGCAAGGCGTTACTAAGCCTAACCAAATTTTCTGCCGTGGTATAGGCAGACTTAGAGCTGTCATACATCTTTCTGAATATTAGCCAGTCGGAAATTTTTAAAAAGTGGCAACAAACTGACTCCGATCTCGATAAGAAAACGTACCGACACTCAAAGCAAATTGCAAAGTGCGCTGTTGCGATTTCTCGTTCGAAAGCGCAAAAAGACCTGATAACACGAATAGATTAATGTCAAAATGACAAAGAGATTTTCAAAATAGCTAAAGCACGAAATAGACAAAGCCAAGACTTCAGGCAAACAAAGTTTATAAATGATGAGTCAGGCAAGCTTCTCACAACAGATAAAGATATCGTGGAGAGATGGTACGATTACTATCACATTTGTTTAACGAAGAGTTTCCACAGGAGTCGAGAATGTGCGAGCCGCCTACATTAGGACCGGTAGACAAGATATCACAGGATGAAGTTAGAGAGGCGTTGTCTAGTATGAAAAATTGGAAGGCAACTGGCCCAGATGAAATACCTGTTGAATATTGAAAAATACTTGGCCCAGCTGGAGTGGCATGGCTTAATCATATTTTTAATAAAATCTTAGAGACAGGGAAAATGCCGGATATGTGGAGATTGAGCAATCTTATGCCTTTCTATAAAAATAAGGAAAATGTCGCAGAGTGTGAAAACTTCAACTTCATCAAATTAACTTCACATGCCCTTAAGATCTGGGAGAGAGTTATCGCAAATAGAATAACCCAAATTACGGACATCACACCAAACCAATGTGGTTTTAGAAAAGGTACTAGCACTGTTGATGCTATTCACTGTAACAATCTCACAATATAAAACCTTGAAGAAATACCTCCACTTTGCTTTCATAGACCTAGAGAAGGCATTTGACAGAGTCCCACGACAGCTAATATGGCAGGCCCTTAGAGCTCATAATGTACCGGAGCATTATATACTTCTGATAGTTGTCGGTCCCGCTGGCACAAGCAGACATTTTGAAGTAAATGTAGGTGTCCACCAGGGGTCAACTCTTCTGATAGTTGTCGGTCCCGCTGGCACAAGCAGACATTTTGAAGTAAATGTAGGTGTCCACCAGGGGTCAACTCTCAGCCCTCTTCTGTTCACCATCGTCATGAATTATGTCACAGAAAAAATTCAAAAGCCAGCTCCGTGGACACTTTTATACGCCGATGACATAGTTTTAATGGCAGAATCGCTACCGGAGCTTCAAAGTGAACTGACGGAATGGTGTAACGCACTGGAGAAAAATGGGTTAAGGGGAAAATAAACAAAAAACAGAGTACATGTGCTGCAATTTCTCTGGTGTTGACCAAGATGGCACATTAAGCATTAACGGGACAGCCTTGAACCGAGTGCACGAATTTAAATACCTCGGTTCACAAGTGCACAAAAAGACATCGCTAACCGAATAAATAAGGGATGGATGAAGTGGAGAGAACTAAGCGGTGTACTTTGCGATTCGAACATGCCCGTTAAAACTAAGGGTAGGGTGTACAAGTCGGCAGTCAGACCCGCAATGCTGTATGGCTCAGAATGTTGGCCTATGAGGAAAAACGACACCCAGAAGCTGCATGTTACCCAAATGAAAATGCTTCGTTGGTCTGGTGGTGTAACACGCCTGGATAAAATAAAAAATGAGTACATTCTCGGCTCATTCAAAGTTGCTGATATATCCAGAAAAATCAGAGAAAATCGCTTGAGGTGGTACGGGCATGTAATGCGTCGGGAGGAAGACCACATGACTCGGAAAGTGATGGACATACAGGAGGGCAAGAGAGGAAGAGGACGCCCACCTATTACCTGGAGTCGAACCATCTCCAATGACTTGAGGACGTTGGGCATAAGCCCAGAAATGGCGCAAAACCGTCAAAAATGGCGTGAAAGTATTAGGGGGGCCGACACCGTATAGGGAAATGGCAAGGAGAGAAGAAGACACTTGGTTTTCTAAATGATCAAACAATAATTTTAATTTTTTTTAACTTGTTTTTTTACTTAAAGTTGACTTTACTATACCCAAACTGTAGGTATAGAATAATATTATTATGTTTTCTCTTCTAAATTTTATTATTGTAATAAATAGTTGTTTTTCACTACAATCACTTCCTATTTTATTTTATTTTTGTCGTGCGTATGACGCTTTTTCCACGATCAATGTGATTACACAATCTACCATACTAAACACATAGAGCAAAACAACGGAGCCGTAAACGAGATGCGTTTATACGAGTCGCAATCTGCGTCTCGCTTCCAAACCTTTATCAGAATTGTTTTAAGAGTTCATGGTAACAGCCCATGTTTAGTATGGGAGATTATTTAATCACACTGATCGTCTAAAAAGCGCTTCAGTTAAAAGTTCGAATTTAGCGCTTTATTGACTCGTTTGAGCCGATTTAGCGCTTTAATGGCTCGTGAATATATTCGAATCTAGCGCTTAGTGCACCGCTGTTAGCGCTGATTAGAGTTTTTCATCTGGCAGCACTGATTTCAATCTATTCGTTATTATTGTCTGGGAGACATAGGCCACTATATGTATGCAAAAATTGTATTCACCTTACAAATGTTACATACATGAGTATAATTTTTTTTGTTTTGATATTGATTGATTATAAAAAATATGTACATTATTCTTAACTGTAAATGCCTGCCGAGCTTGGATTAATTTTATAATAATTCATACTTTTTAGTAAGAATTATCCCGTAGTCAGGTTTTTTTTAAACATATCTTGTATATTTATAAATGTAATTGTGAGTGTCTAACCGTGTGGTTCCGGGTTAGAATAGGACCACTCCATCTCTTCCTCTGGATTTCGTAAGAGGCCACTTAAGGACTAAGCACAAACATCTCGTGCTACAATTGTAGCCTCAGGCGGCGGCCGGTTGTAAAACTTTTCGCTCAAACATTCCCAAAGAGGGTTGACGTCAAGCAGGCGGTGGCCGGTCGTAAAACTATAACCAAATCATTTATACAGTTCCGGCTGTTTCTTCACCACTTCGCTAGGTCTTTCGCATCCTTGGGTGACCATTGACATGCATGTTATATTTGGAGAAAAAAAAACGGGAAAGCACACCCCGGTCTCCAAAGCAGCACAGCTGAGGATGAGCCGGGAACGCGCGTAGACGAAAAAGAAGATTTATAAATGTAATTATACTGAAACCTTAAATAGCCTTTATTCAGAGAAAAAAATATATTTTTCAGTTCTTGGTTCACTCCTAAAAAAATAATAAAAACAATGCATAAAGTCATAAAATTTGCTGCGAATGCCTCACTCATTTCTGAATACATATTTGCTTCTTTGATTTGTGATGAGAAAAAATAAAGTATAAAAAAATACATACATTAGGTATAGTTACATCGCTTCAATGGTATTTGAATAAATCTCTCATCGCTAAGCAGGTTACATCAGCATGCTCCCATACAATACTATCTTGCAATCTAGCCGCCGGAGTAGTTGATACAATCGTGGATGTGAACGGGATATGCTCAGGACACTCTGTCAGTACGATTACAACAGGTTCCATTCCTCCGTTGATGCATAACTAAGTTGTGTAAACCTGAAATTATATATTTATTAATACAAGTAGTACACCATTGCATATTGATCCTTAACGGACAGAGCCTAGAGTTATAAGTGCTTGAGGCTACTTTTTGAGTTATGCTAGGGTGGAGGTTTAAAAATGAATTAAAGTAGTCTTAATCACCGCCTTAGGTATGTGAATAATTTTACATCTTCTCCTAGACAGTAAATGGCTTTGTACTACTGGATAGCAAACAATACATGTATTTATCAATTTACACTTAATTTTGACATTGGGCCCAACTTCACATCCAGAAAAAAAGACAGTAACAACCTGTGCAAGCACTTATTAATTTTTCCAGCCACATCAGGACTATAATAGAGCTCTTGAGCTGACAGTAGGCGGCTCTATCTCATTTAAAAATTCCAAAAGTTTGTTCTATGATGGGTCATTTCATTGACTTTGTTAAGGCCGTACTTGAATTTTCCGGGGTCTAGTGCTGCCCCCATTTAAAATAAATCATTTTAAAGAAAACGGAGACATTATTTAAAATTTTGCAACTACCAAGTCCTAGATAACCCTTTAAAGTATTTTATGAACTACTGTTTACAGTTTATAATGAGAACGTTAAGCTTTACTACGCACATTAGCCAAAAGTGGCCGTTTTTCGCAATTGTGCGTAGTAAAGCTTAACGTTCTCACTTTAAATTTTTATAAGAAGAAATTTGTTTAAGAAAATACATGACACAGCATTATCAAAGTGCCAAGCACTGTGGAACTTGTGTGCTAGATCCCCAAAGGCATGCGAGACATATTTACAAATAACAGGGAAGTCACCAACTTCTCCATTTGCAACTCGATGGAACTCCTACTATAATTCAATACAAGATATTTAGCCGTGCAGAACCATCTTAGTGAAGCCATGAAAATGTTAAAGTTACCACCGCTGAAAGAAAATGAAATTTACTTTTTAAGTGAATATGTGGACTGTTCAAAGCCAATAGCAGAAGCTATTCAAAGCCTGCAAGGGGAAAAAGACACTTATTATGGCTGTCTGTTACCGGAATTATACAGAATCCAACATGTTATCAAAAGCCTCAGAATGGAAAATCTGAAATACTGCAGCCCTCTGCTAGATGTAATAAAAGAAAACTTAGACGGTTTAAACGGTTTTTGCAGTTGGAACCAGCAGCAAACGATGCTATATTAGCCTCAGTGTCCCATCCAATGTTTAAACTGAAATGGGTACCAAAAGCGCGAAAGGAATATGTAAAAGAACTTGTCCTGTCTGAAACTAGAAAGATCAATCGATCTGAAAAACAAAAATCAGAGGCTTTAAACAACATTGAAGGTGATATAAAAAAAAAGTCAAAAGATGAATCTTATTATATGTTTCTAGAGGACTCTGATTCCTTTATTGCTAGTGGCGAAAACACTTGTGTTTTCGCCACTAGCAATAGTGCTACCTAGTGCTGCTTGCAGCACCAGTGATTTAGAGACACTCCAGTACCTGAACAATAAAGATGCAAATTTGAAGAGCTTAAATGCTTATCCTACGATAAAAAAAAATATTCCTAAAATATAACACCTGTTTGCCCAGCTCTGCCATCATGAGGCCTCATAGAAGGAAGATGAGCGACAATATGTTTGAGGAATTACTTTTACTGAAACCTCAACTAAAATATAAAGATTAAAAAAAAATAAAGTTTCAATTTTAATACATACCTTCTTATATTATCGAAAATTATTTTTTCGAATAAAATGTTGTTTTCTTACAAAAGTATTTAATCTTTAAAAAGTATTTGAAAATAGGTATTTTGTATCTAGTATTTCAGATACCTACCTTTTTAGAATTTTTTTTGTATCTGGTATCTGAAATGCTTTTTTTTAAGTATCTTGCATCTTGTATTTCAAATACTTTGTATAGGGTATCTTATACATCTCTGGTTATTACATACACAGTAAAATAGCTTCTTTGCTAGCACTCACCAAATTCTCGAAGTGATTGTTTTTTTGGCCAAATAAAGGCATCATGGCTCGCTCGACCATAACTTAAAATGTACATGATTCATAACACGCACCCACAGTTATAATGCAGCACTTGTGGCCACAATTAGTGTTTTTATTCCATAATAGCCCAGTGCAGAGAATATTACGAGTAGTACAGTCAATGCAACTACACAATCCGGTCCCGCACTATTCATAGAATCTGGATTTTCTTCTGTAGATTAATAATAATCCCGACATAATACACTTGCACTTCACGTTTACAATCAGAGTATATAATCACTTCGTTTTACAATTTCCATATGAATATACATCTAGGTAACTAGGTAGTTGGTAAGTGGTTACTTATGTTGTGATCGGCAAATTAGTCAATAAGAGCCTAAAGCCGTATCGGCGCTACAGATTCGAACAAGATACGAAACTAAAAGAGGTGACGTTGGTGTGGGGTGGGACGTGGGCATTTTAGGTTGACTCGCGTGCTGTCAAACGCCTGTCAAGTGGACATTTTATAACTAATAGAGTACCGTTTAGGCTGCTTGTCAGTCAAAGTAGTTTCGTCCGCAAGCCACGAATTCATGACGGCCGAAAGGTGTTATGAATTACCGTTTACGCCTCACGGACGACTGCCGTCGGTAATTTATGGAGTAGGGCCCCAGTTTACGTTAAAATAGAATAAAAAAGTTCAGTTCGTTGTGTACCATAAAATATGTCTACAAATTACCTAGTAAACGTTCCCAAACTAAAAGGTCGTGAAAATTACGACGACTAGTGTTTCGCGGCAGAAAAAGTGCTCGTGCTGGAGGGAATGGCGGACACCATCGAGGAACCTTTGCCATCGTCAGCTACCTCGACTCAGATTGCAGATGATTTAAAGGCGAGAGCGAAACAAATATTGACCATCGACGCTTCTCTATATGTGCACATCAAACAAGCAAGAACAACATACAACTTGTGGATGACTTTGAAGAATATGTTCGACGACTCGGGATATGCTCGAAAAATAAGTCTGTTGAGTTGAGACATCTTATTAGTACACGCCTAGAAAACTGCGAGTCAATGACGAGCTATGTCAGCCAGATCATTGAAACAGCCCAAAAATTAACTGACATCGGCTTCAAGATGAATGACCAGTGGATTGGGTCACTCATGTTAGCTGGACTACCAGAGAAATTTGGACCGATGATTATGGCAATCGAGCCCTCTGGCATAAACATCAGTGCGGACGCTATAAAAACAAAGTTATTAGACATGAGTGTAGATTTTGAGGTTAAGTCGAAAAATACATTTGCTGCCAGAAATTTCCAGAGACGCGATTCACCCAAGCACCTACAACTTGTCACCTTGTACCTACAAAGTCATCCACAAGTTGTGGCAGTACTGCAAAAATGCAAGTTCAACAAAACGATATCATATTTCAAAAATGCGAGTGCACGAATTTAAATACCTCGGTTCACAAGTGCACAAAAAGACATCGCTAACCGAATAAATAAGGGATGGATGAAGTGGAGAGAACTAAGCGGTGTACTTTGCGATTCGAACATGCCCGTTAAAACTAAGGGTAGGGTGTACAAGTCGGCAGTCAGACCCGCAATGCTGTATGGCTCAGAATGTTGGCCTATGAGGAAAAACGACACCCAGAAGCTGCATGTTACCCAAATGAAAATGCTTCGTTGGTCTGGTGGTGTAACACGCCTGGATAAAATAAAAAATGAGTACATTCTCGGCTCATTCAAAGTTGCTGATATATCCAGAAAAATCAGAGAAAATCGCTTGAGGTGGTACGGGCATGTAATGCGTCGGGAGGAAGACCACATGACTCGGAAAGTGATGGACATACAGGAGGGCAAGAGAGGAAGAGGACGCCCACCTATTACCTGGAGTCGAACCATCTCCAATGACTTGAGGACGTTGGGCATAAGCCCAGAAATGGCGCAAAACCGTCAAAAATGGCGTGAAAGTATTAGGGGGGCCGACACCGTATAGGGAAATGGCAAGGAGAGAAGAAGACACTTGGTTTTCTAAATGATCAAACAATAGTAACAGTTTTAAAAGCTAACTTTAAACATGGAATTGCCAATGTCGAAGAAGAACAAGCTGCACCTGAACAGCGTGGTCAAAAGAAGCCATGGAACATGTTTTCTGTAGAATACAGGCAAAACGTAAAAAACTACATAGAAAATGTTCGTCCAACTGTTTCACACTACAATTTAACCCATGCTCCATACCGACGCTACTTGCCATGTGGAGTATCTTTTATGGATTTATATAAATCTTACATTTCTCAATGTACAGAAACAGAGACGCAAAGGTGCAGTTGGGCATATTTTCACGGCATTATCAGAGATGAATCTAAAAAAATTGAGTAAGTAAAAACTACAGTCAGAAATCTCATGTAATATTTTCTTTATTTATTTAAAAACTTTATTGCACAAAAATGTTGTACAAGTGGTGGACCTAATGCCATATGGCATTCTCTACCGGTCAACCATAAGACCAAGCAGAAAATATGTGTGGCTGGCGTGATTAAAATATGTATAAAATTACGTAATTAAAAAAAAATTCTGATATTAAATATGACCTTTTCTTTCTGACTCAGAAAGAGTGTTGTCTTAAGTGTTCTTACATGAGATGATGTCGATTTGAGACTGATTGGTTATTACCTAATCATAATTTTGTTGTTTTTTTTCCTGTTGTAATCCATTTGGTTAGGTATTTAAATAAATGTAAACAATCTTGATATTTATTTTTATCGATATTAACACTACAAATTAATATACCTATTCTTTAGACATTACAAATTAATTATGTAATTTATAATAGAATTAATTTGTAACGGTATTGATTTATAAAGTGTATATTTTAATAAAAAGACATGTCAAGGTTGTTTACCTTTATTGAAGTACCTACGTAAACAAATGGAAGATAGAAAGTTTAAGGGGTTGATTTGAGTTTATTAGAATTTTATTTTTGTTTATTGAATTGATACTTTGCTAATAAAAAAGACACTGTTTGTATGGCTAAGAAAAATAAAATAACTTAAAACTAGTTAAAAAGACTGTTCTAACAATTAAAGACTTTGAAATATAGTTCCTAATATTATAAGTGTAACTTTGATAATGGTATTTTTATTTATTTCCATTCGACATGATTAATCTGATTCGACATAAAAAAGACCCTACTCCTAGTACCTACCCTGACCCTAACTAGCATACCCTTTATTGAAAAAAATATAGTTATAAATCAAGTATTGTTAACCTCCTACGAAAAAGAGGGGTGTTATAAGTTTGACGCCAATGTCTGTCTGTCCAACTGTCCGCCAGTCCGCCTGTCCGCCAGTCCGCTTGTCCACCTGTCCGCCTGTCCGCCTGCTCTCCTGTCCGCCTGTCCGCTGGCACGCCTGCTCTCCTGTCCGTCTTTCCGCTGGTCCGCCTGCTCTCCTGTCCACCTATCCGCCTGTCCGCCTGTTCGCCTGTCCGCTTGTCCGCCTGTCCACCTGTCCGCCTGTCCGCCTGTCCGCCTATCCGCCTGTCCGCTGGTCCGCCTGCTCTCCTGTCCGCCTGTCCGCCTGTCCGCTGGTCCGCCTGCTCTCCTGTCCGCCTGTCCGCTGGTCCGCCTGCTCTCCTTTCCCTCTGTCCGTCTATATGTGGCATCGTAGCTCTCTACGGTTAATAACTCATAGAATATTAATTTTTTTTATATTCTATAACCTTCCCGATTTTTCTAAGCTGTGCTCAAGTATTCTTATGAAAAATTATCGCAATAATATCATGACACTTTTTCAAAAATGCCAAAAATCTATTAAAAACTTTACACGGCGTTTACTCAAAACTAGGTTTTGCCAGATACATGAAATAGGTTTGACACGGCAGTGCATGTATATTGGTTGTAAATGTAACCATAATTTTTTACAAATACCTAAAAGCACAGGCCGGACACTCCTAAGGTACGCGCAATATGTGTCACCCAGGCGTCCCCGTTCCCCGTCCCCGCACCTCTCCCCCGTTTTCGCCTCAATTTCTCACGTTGGCCGTCAAGAACCGGGGGAGAGGTGCGGGTGCGGGGAACGGGGACGTATATTGCGCGTACTGTTTACTCTTACTGTATTCTGTGCTAAAAGGTATTCATAGTGTTATGAATTAAAGCTATTTCCCGACGCCAGGTACCTGAAAAAAAAGAAACAGTTAACTGAACAAGAAATAATTATATACAGGGTGTAAAAAAAAACACGAGCAATATTTAACAGGGTCGTTTACTATAGATCCTAAAACAGAAGAAACAAAAAATCTATTTACATACCTTCAGAAAGAAATTAAAGGGATTAAAAAAAAACATATTTTCTACAATCGATACATCGATACCACCCTATCGATATAGATATATCGATAGGGTGGTTTACCCTGTAAAATATAACTTTTATTTGTTTTTTACATCCTGTATACATTTTGTTTCTATTTTATTCTATGTTATATTTCTATTTACTTAATCTTCTTTAATATTAATTACAGGTAATGAAATACAAAAGAAGTGGCGTAATCTGAAGGATGCTTTTGCCAAAGAGCTTGTTGCACAGAAGAAGGTAATATCAGGACAAAATTAAAAAAAAAAGAAAATATGTTACTTTTGAAGCCCTATCATATTTGGCGTCCCAACCACAAGAAAGACAAACCTCAAGTAACATTTCTGGCTCAGGCGATGATTCAGAAGATAATGACAGTATCACATCAAACCTTGAACAACAAAATACGATAGAAAGTATGCACGTAAAAAAAATCTAAGAATGATCGAGACAATGAAGACCAAATTTTAGAAATTCTACGTGAAAAAAGGACTTTTGACGAAGACATCAGTTTTTGTGAAATGTTGATACCCATGATCAAAAAATTAAATGATGATCAAAAACACTTTGCCAAAATCGAAATACTGAACATCGTTAATAGGAACAAGCCATTTTGATTCGTCGTCGTCTTTTCAAGCACCTCAAGGAAATTACCGTGAAGTACGATCAGGTTCTTATGATATGCATTCGTCTCGCTCTTCATCTGCTCAATCGCCGGCTTATGATGCTTCACCAGCTCCATCACCAGGAGGAATCCAGAATTCAGACGCAAACATGACAATACACCGAAATACAGTGAACACTCAGCTTTCAAACGACATGCTATACGCCACGCTTCAGGCTGATGAAAATAATATGTCGATGCAAATACAACCTCAGCTTTCGGACGACATTAAATATGTTCCTGCTCCATCACCGCGAATTCAATACACTACGCTTCAAACTTATGAGCCAACTTCATCACAAGGAAACTCAGATGATCAGATTCCAAAGCGTGTTAATATGACCGATTATTTAATTTTCAAGCGTTAATTTTACCCCACTAATCCCACTATGTTAGTCAAGGTTAAAAGAGTCGTGTGCGTGTGCTCTGAGGGCCACTTTCTCAGAATTCTTTGAAAACATGCTCAGGATTTAGTGAACATTCCCAAAGAATTGTGAAAGTTGGAACCAGATTTTGTGAAAATTTTATAAGTGAGTTATGGGATTTAAAGTTGGACCCTCAGTCCACACATAGAGGATTGAGGGTCCACTTGTACCGGATAAACTAAGGGCACTAAAGAAAAAGTCTTTACGCCAAAATGTAAGATAATGCCAAACAAAAATTGTGGAAACAAGATATTTTAGCAAAACATTGTATTATTTTCTATATCTCCGTTCAAAATGGACCCTCACGTGGAAAGTTTATTACGCTAATAATAACAAAACCATTAACTTTTGGTTACTCTTTAAAATCCTATATTATAGTAAATAAATTGTGAAATTTTGTGAAAGCAATAACAGATCACGATATCACGTTGGTTAAAAATTATCACCTTATAAAATTTCGGACCCTCAGTCCTCCACTTTTTTGTTTTCGTTTTGTTTCGCTTAATGTATGATAGCTAAGAAAAACACAAAATCATCTCCTTTTGTGTATTAATATGTGCTACAAATTGATATCATTTATTAATTTGTTAATAATAATAATTACGTTAAAACTACAAATTTTAATATATACTGAAATTGACTATTAATGTGTGTGGGTAGGGTGACAATACTTTCGTTTTTACCCACATTTATTTTTAATGTAGTGCTTATTCTGAGTGATGTTTTAGTTGCTAATCTGGTTCAAAGTAATCATACCACACGAGCTTTTTTTTTATTTACATACTAGCAGTCCACCCTGGCTTCGCCCGTGGTACACACATAGCCTATGTCACTCAGGGATAGTGTAGCTTTCCAATGGTGTTTTTTTTTTAAATCGGCCCAGTACTTTTTGAGCCTATTCATTACAAACATACAAACATACAAAAATAGGTACAAATCTTTCCTCGTGTAGAAGTACAATAGTCGCTATTAGCTATAAGTTTAGTAAGCAATCGTTTATGTGAATGCATCGGAAGTGATTGGTGATAAGGATTTGACGCGAGTTCTATGTAACAGAGAGGATTACATGTTTGTTCAAGCAAAATACTCGCGGTCAAGGAAATCAAACTTTTGATTTAAAGTAAGTCTGATTTGGATATGTACTACAAATGTCATGTATTAATAAATAGTAATTTCTAATGTTATGATGATAATAAGAGAAAAATCAAACCAAGTTTATTAATCCTATAACTCTACATTTATTAATCTATGCTGCAATTTAAAGGGGTAAATGAAGTCCAACGCTGCTTCGATTAGAAATTTTAGACGTTATTTAAAAAAAGGAATAGATCGATAGGTAAACCATTGCGTTATTGAATAATTTATTTTTATTCTGCAAAAGCCATTTTTTTAATAGTCTATTTTTTCTTTAAATAATTTATTTCTAATGTGGGCAGCACTAGGCTTTATTCAAGATGTTGTCACCCTATTTCATAATTTACATAATAAAAATAAAACTTGATTTTCTTATACAATAAAAGGTGTTTTTATTACCCAATATTTTTACGATCGGAGATTATTTTTTGTTTTTCTTAGCTATCATACGTTAAGCGAAACAAAATGAAAACAAAAAAGTTGAGGACTGAGGGTCCGAATTTTAACAAGGTGATAATTTTTAACCAACGTGATATCGTGATCTATTATTGCTTTCACAAATTTTCACAATTTATTTACTATGACATAGGATTTCAAAGAGTAACCAAAAGTTAATGGTTTTGTTATTATTAGCGTAATAAACTTTCCACGTGAGGGTCCATTTTGAACAAAGATATAGATAATAAGTATGTATATTTATGTAGATATTTATATTGTTAAAGTATAGTAAGTATAATTAAAGTAGTTTATGTAGAAATTAAATATATATCTGAATGATCTGAAATTAAATTAATATTTTTTGTACCCATTTTGAGTTTTCTAACAACCCAAAGGTTGGCTGTCAGATAATGCTTTTAGCATTAAGTCCGCCTATTGTGCTATACAAATTGTATTTTGTACAATAAAGTTTAAATAAAATAAAATAAATAATACAATGTTTTGCTATAATATCTTGTTTCCACAATTTTTGTTTGGCATGATCTTACATTTTGGCGTAAAGACTTTTTCTTTAGTGCTCTTAGTTTATCCGGTACAAGTGGACCCTCAATCCTCTATGTGTGGACTGAGGGTCCAACTTAAAATCCCATAACTCGCTTATTAGATTTTCACAAAATCTGGTTCCGACTTTCACAATTCTTTGGGAATGTTCACTAAACCCTGAGCATATTTTCAATGAATTCCGAGAGAGTGGCCCTCAGAGCACACCCACATAAAAGAGTCTGTTAAACTTTTATAAAAGTTATTAGGTAGGTGACTAGGTATTCGGTGCCTTGTTTGATTGTTAAAAATTAAAAATTCTGTCCTTATACCTACTCATGTTTTATTTTCTAGAAATCCACATTCCATGTTACGTGATAGCAAGTAAGTAATCTGGTACTTACCTCAATGTGACTGACAGTCTTTCTTCTACTGAAATAGCCTTTCTCCAATTCGTGTCTGCGTAATGAATTGCGGAGCCAACAATGTTTATTAATTTGTCAAACGTTGCAATGTTCATTCGGCAATAGTCGAAATTTTTTTTTTAATACTGTAGTATATTAGGTCGGTACAATAAACACAGGTTTGAGGTTATGCTCGTAAGGCGTTTATTTGACAACTGGCTTTACAGAGGTTTGTTGACAATGACAGAAGTAACCCACAGATACTATATAATAGCTACACCTCCACCCTTAAATTATTACATTGTTTTCATGACATTTTTAAGTATTTAATGTGATAAGAATGAATCTTATATAAATCTTAATTATATTGCGTTGCATAATATTAACGATCTATAATTATGTACATAACTCAGAAAGTTATTAATCGAACTCCAACCCATAACGGATAGGTGGCTTGCGGATCCTAGCTGGACGCGCTTCACTGTCGCAAGGAGTATTATGGTGCTCAAGAGAGCATTTCTCCCGCACGGGAGAAGGCGGGGGCGCAGGTGTACGCCGCGCGGGTGACGCTGTTGCGCGCGCCGGTCCCAGGGAGGCCGGCTGGGCCCCCGAATGATCACTACTCCCCTCACCTCCACCGTCATCGTTACCCGGGTAGATAAGCGAACTGCGCAGACTCTTATTTTGTATTCCAGATGTTGTCAGTGAAGACCTAGCTCTCAACTGATCTATATGCCTATGTACCTCGGTTCCATTTCCGGCTAAAATATTATAATCGGTGTCACCAAGTTTTTTAGCTACCTGCCCTGACACCCATTTGTCCAGCTGTCGATACTGCCTGAACCAAACCGGATCACCTACTTTCACCTGTCGCTCGGACCCCCCCGCTGACACCTGCTGTCTCAGCTGAGCTGCCCTGACACGAGCCTCACGATCGGGCTTCAAACAATCCAGCCGCGTTCTCAATGACCGACCTTGTAATGCTTGCGCCGGACTGACCCCTGTAGTGCTATGATCTGTATTGCGATAAGTAAGTAGGTACCTATCTAAAGCCGTCTCAACATTAATTCTTTGCTTGAGAGCCTTTTTAATAACATTTTTACAGGTTTTTACGCCATTTTCGGCGGCCCCGTTTGAAGATGGATGATACAGCGCAGACAGTACCTGTTCCACACCATTCCGTTGTAAAAACTCTTTAAATTCTGCACTAGTGAACGGGGGACCATTGTCACTGACGACCTGCCTAGGAATTCCAAATCTCGCCCACAATTTCCTTAGCGTGCATATCACCGCATGAGCTGTCGTACCTCTCATCCGAATCGCTTCCAACCATTTTGATCCTGCGTCTACTACAATCATATATGTGAGCCCATCTAACGGTCCCAAGAAGTCGAGGTGTAACCGAGCCCAGGATCGCGCCGGCCAAGGCCACGAGCGCGGCACATGGCCCGGCGACGCATCCGCCTCCGCCGCGCACACCGCGCACGCGCGGCACTGTGCTTGAATTGCCTCGTCCACCCCGGGCCACCACACGTAACTTCTTGCGATGCTTTTGGTTTTTACTACCCCCATGTGAGTGTCATGTAGCTCTTTGAGAACCTTATCTCGACAAACGGTTGGCACGACCACACGATGACCCCACATAATAATACCTAGCTCAGTGTATAGCTCATCTTTCCTATTGAAATAGGGTTTGAGGCCCTCCATTTCGATTGCACTAGGCCAGCCGTCTTTAATGTAGCTTATTACTCGACTAAGTAGTACATCCCTACCCGTTTCTCTTCTTAAAATGTTATAATCTAAAAGTAAGGCGTCACTCGCAAAATGTAAGTATGTCTGTTCTGGGATTTGACCGGCCTCCTCACTTGTACTCTCTTTATGCGATCTGATCAACCTTGATAACGCATCAGCTGTGTTTTTATCAGTAGAAACATATTCTATGTTAAAGTCATAAGCTGTGAGAATAATTGCCCAGCGTTGTAACCTACTAGCTGCTGTCACAGGGACCCCTCGCCCTTGGCCAAAAATGGTCACTAAGGGCTTATTTATGATCGGTTCGCAAAATAAATTTTCGTCCATATAAATACTGATGAAATTTTGTGACTGCGTAAATAATAGCTAGAGCTTCTTTATGTATTTGGCTATAATGGATTTCATGTTGTGTGAGTGCTCGCGACGCGTAAGCCACCGCGCGCTCGCCACCGTCGGGTGCCCGCTGCGCCAGCACCGCGCCTAGTCCGCGGGCACTCGCGTCGCACGTCACCACACACATCCTAGAACTATCGAAATGCGCCAAAGCTTCCGTGCTTGTTAACATTCTTTTAATATTCCTAAAAGCTTCCTGGTGTTCCTTATTCCACTGCCAAGTTACACCTTTCCTTAATAAGTTATAACGGGTGGCGCAAAAGTAAAGACCCTATTTGGTTCAGCTATAACATTTTTTCTAAATTAGAAAACTAGATTTAGGTTTTTTTAAATGTATATTTGTGCCATTAAATTTCGTACCATTAGGATTTAAAGATGATGTCTTTTAAATGGTGACCTCCAGAGTTGATACACATTTGAGCCCTATTTATGACATTTTGCATAACTTGCCGTAACACTTCCTGCGATATGTTCGTTATTTCTTGACGAATGTTTTCTTTTAGAGCTGCGAGAGTCTGTGGCTTGTTCACATACACCCGAGATTTCAAAAAACCCCAAAGAAAGAAGTCTGGACTGGTCAGATCGGGTGATCTTGCAGGCCAAGGCAAATCGCCAAAACGAGAGATAACTCGGCCTGGAAAAGCGTCCCTCACTAAGTCCATAGTGTCGCGCGCTGTGTGTGCCGTAGCGCCGTCTTGTTGAAACCAGATGTGCTCCAGCCCCAATTCGTCCAAACTGGGTATCAAAAACTCTCGTAACATGGTTCTGTAGCGTTCTCCAGTGACAGTTATCGCATTGCCTCCAGCGTCTTCGAAAAAATAGGGTCCGATCACTCTGTCAACACAGATGCCACACCATACAGTAACTTTTAGTGGGTGTAGAGGTGTTTCTTGAATAATGCGCGGATTATCAGTGCCCCAGAACCGAGTATTCTGCTTATTGACATGCCCTGAGAGATGGAAATGCGCTTCGTCACTCATAACCAATTTTGAAGGAAAATCATCCTCTTCAAGGTTGAGGTTTATGACGCGCTGGCAGTAATCTAGACGAGCTCGGTGGTCAGCAGGCAGCAGCTGATGAGTCATTTGAGTTTTATACGAGAACATCTTTAAGTCTTTCACCAAAATACGCTGCAGGGTCCGTCTGGAAATGCCCAATTGCGTGGCACGTCGCCTCGTTGATGTTTCTGGACACTCTTCCACATCTTCGCGCACAGCATCGATATTTTCAGCTGAACGGCCTGTTCTTGGTCTCCCAGACTTAGGTCTATCCAATGTTGAGCCAGTTGCTTCAAGGCGTGTGGCAAAGCGTCGAATTGTGCGACCAATCGGTGCCGGACGGTGGTGAAATCGTCGACGAAATTCACGTTGTGTTCTTATCACTGATGAATTATTCCGTAAGAACATTGACACAATTATTCCACGTTCTTGGGGAGTAAAACGGTCCATGTTTATTTTCAGTGTATTTTACATTTGTTCACTACACAATTTTCAACAACAGAATGACAGAAAATGTCATATAAAAAAAATAAAAGTATTTTCTTTAGTGCCAGTACTTTTGCGCCACCCAGTACAATGGACTCGTGCAATAGCTTAAGTTATTTATGAATTTACCATAAAAATTCACCATGCCCAGAAACGATCGAAGTTCCGATACACACTTTGGGGAAGTCATTTCTAAAATTGGTTTAATTTTATCTGAATCTACACTTACTCCGTCCTTGTCTATCATGAATCCTAAAAATTTTACCTTGTTGGTCAGGAATACACATTTGCTTTTTTTCAGTTTTAGCCCACTTTCTTTTAGCCTAGTAAATACCTTATTCAATGTTTCAATGTGCGAACCTATATCCGGCCCACTCATAATTAAAATATCATCAAAAAAGTTGATAACATTGGGAATGTCTTTAAGTAGGTTCTGCATAATTTTCTGAAAAATACCTGGGCTTGATGAGAGGCCATAGACCAGTCTGTTGTATTTAAAAAGCCCCCGATGAGAATTTATCACCGTAAACATTTTGGACGGTTCGTCCAGCTCACACTGGTTATACGCGTGCGATAAATCTAACTTACTAAAATAAACGTTTCCATTCACGCTAGCCAATAAATCCTCTACCTTTGGAACCGGGTACCTATCCACTAATAAACTCTGATTAAGAGTTACCTTATAGTCTGCGCAAATTCGTATCCCACCGTCTGTTTTCCTTGCGATGACGAGGGGTGTGGCCCAGTCGGAGGCGTCCACCGGCTCGATGACGCCGGCGCGCAGCATAGCGTCTAGCTCAGCATCAACGCGCTCGCGCAGCGCGTACGGCAGCGGTCTTGCGCGGCAGTACACCGGCGCCGCGCCCTCCCGCACGTGCAACGAAATCTTGCCGCCAGTGAAGCGCCCCAATGATTCCTCAAATAACGATTCATGCCTGGAAATTAATTTTGACAGTATTTTATTTTTATCTCTACTTTCACTCATTACATTTATTGGGACAGCCGGTATTCCGATATCCAACTCAGCTAACCACTGCCTTCCCAACAGACTAGTGCTACCATTATTAATAACATACAAGTGCAATCTTTTTGTAATTCCTTTATATGTAACATTCACATCTAAATACCCTAATGGTTGTATTTTGGAACCATCGTAAAATTTTAGTGTTAAGTCAGTTGATAATAACTTAAAATTGTTAAATAATTGTATATATGTTTCCCTACTTATACACGAAATTGCAGAACCTGTGTCGATTTCCATAGTTAACTCACACTTTTCAATTTTAATTGGTAAACATACCGGTTTATAACATCCCAATGACATTAGATGCAACGCCTCTTCCTCGAAGTCCGCTGTCTCTTCCTTGTAGTCCACATACTCAGCCTGGTCTTCATACTCCATAGCAGGCGTGAGGTCACGCACGGCCCCGTCGTGCTCGTCCCGCACTCAGTACTGGTTGGAGTTGGCCGCTCGCGAGCCCCCGGCTCCTCCGCCGCCGCGTCGGCCCGCTCTGGCACCGCGGTAGCCACTACCGCCATTGCCACGTGCTCCGCCCCGCGCCGCGCTCACTGAGCCCACCGGCTCCCGTCCCCAGCGATTTGCTTCACCATACATATTAGGATTCTTTCTCGGGCACACTCTTCTCAAATGCCCTGTCTCTTGACAATTTGAACAAATAAAAGAACGGAATCTACATTCACTTTGACGATGTCCGTCTTCGCCACAACCCCAGCAACGTAATGCGTCCCGTCGCACGTTTTGTCGACTATAACCGCGAGCGATCGCGTTCAACGCTACCGACCCTTCTTTTTCCACGACATGCGAATCGCGTTCCGCCGCTTCTAATGTACTTGCAAGGGTTACTGCTTTTTGCCACGTTACTTTTTCCTCTGCAAACAATCTCTGTCGGATGATATAACTTTTTATTCCGCATACAAACTGATCCCTCATGTTGTCATCTAAACTCGTACTGAACTCACAAAAACGAGACAACTTCTTCAGCTCGGCTACGAACGCCGCCATTGTTTGTTCATCCTGTTGCCGGCATTGGCGAAATTTATATCGTTCTGCCAAAAACGAAGGCTTTGGTTGAATATGCTCGCTCATTAGTTTGACAATGTCGCCAAACGCCCATTCTTTTGGCTTTTTTGGGCTACACAAATTAATCATGAGTTCATATGCGGCGTCCCCGACAACGGAAATTAACGTAGGCACTTTAAGTTCGTCTTTGGTGCCATTTACTAAAAAGTACATCTCGAGTCGATCACAATAATTCCTCCAATTCCCATTTTCCACGTCAAACGCCGCCAATTTACCAATACTTGCCGCCATTTTACACACGCTATCCCATCCTCGTTAGCCACTGTAGTATATTAGGTCGGTACAATAAACACAGGTTTGAGGTTATGCTCGTAAGGCGTTTATTTGACAACTGGCTTTACAGAGGTTTGTTGACAATGACAGAAGTAACCCACAGATACTATATAATAGCTACATTATCCTACCGACTGCGCCAGTTCCGACTTGACGATATAAGGGTCGGGTCTGTAAATGACTTCGGCGGGGGCTACGTAACCAGCCGTCAACTTCTCACCATTACTAACTTTCCGCGCATCATTCCACCTCACCAATGCCACATCATCCAAATCCTTGGATTTTCTAATCCATTTAGCTATTAGGTCGTCTTCATCTGTGTAATATACGAACGATTTCGTATGCCTACTGATAGCTACTATCGCGTGTCCGATAGACTCATAAAGTTTAAGGTTCTTAGTTTTTGTGCGAACCAATATGACACACTCAAATGTCATTCCTTGAGCCTCGTGAATAGTCATGACCCTCGCGGATTTCCCATAACCTTTCTTTAAGAAATCTTTATCCGACTGGAAATGAAATAGGTAGGTAACCCCTGGCAGGATCGGCACTCCCTGCGAGAATCTTTCTGTTCGCATTGACCGAACGACTGGGTTGACACTAAAGAAGCCCTCATAGATACTAGAAAGGACGTAGGTCACATCAATAGGACACCTATGCGTTTTGTTGAGTGTACTCGTCACGTCACAAAACGCATCCGGGTTACTAAACCGCATCGGTGCGACGTGGTCCCTGTCTATAAACGGAATTTGATGTTTATCTCCTATCAACACTAACTCTTCGCATTCCGTTACAGCAGAAACGAAAGCGAGAGCGCCCGCATGTAACATGAGTGCCTCATCAACTATAACCTTCTTAAAATGAAGATCATCGTCCTCTATTCCATTAACCAGTAGTGATGCCACTGTACGATAATTCCGTTTCAAATATTTAGCGTCCACGGTGGTTTCTAAGCGCTTACGTAAGCTTTCACAGCTCTCTTTAGTAACGGTCAAAATCAACGTACCGCAAACGTTCTGCGAGGGTCTCTCATGATTGCGAATGGCATATTCCGTTTTTCCGCAACCAGGCGGTCCGTTAACCCACTCTATCCTGGGTACTTTCATCGACAAGATATCAATCTCACGCAACTTCTCACAGATGTCCTGGTTCAGCATAACTTTAGTCTTTCGCGAATACATAATATACTTACCACTGGTGGAGAACTTCTTCAACTCCGGACAATACGATACGAAACTCTTCGTGCTCACGCAATAACCCCAACCCTCGGGTTCCACTCCGATGACTCTACCGCACTGGTCGTTGTCGTAGACACTAATTCCTTTAGACGATAAAGTTTTAAGACCGTTCGGTCCGAAGGTATTATCCGTTTTCATCGCAAAACGCGCCATCTTATCAAAATCCTGAGCCAGCACCAAATCGGCCAATGAGGTCGAGTGCAGATACTCTATCGCGCTATTACGAAAAGCGCTCTCCAGTTTACCATCCTCTATCAGAGCGGCCCTTCGCTCGAAACCTAAATCCTTATCGGTTAACTGCGGAAACACATCAGGCTTATTCTGATCGGGATAAAGATACGGTGAAGCGAAAAAATCGATGTTACCGTATTTAGGTATGCTGTACAATACCAATCTCAAATTGAGATAATCTTTCACTTTAACCAACACATCAAATATATCTATTGAAAAATATCGCCCTATCAATGCGTCAAGCGACACGCGTAAACGCCTAGACGTGTTCTCCGCTATTCTCTGTACCATCTCGACTACGCAATCGAACAAATCACCTTTATCGTTCATGCATACAATCAGCACCGTTTCCACGTCCGTTTTCATTTCCTTGATAATAGCCACAGTATGACGACCCCTAGTAATGTAATCCACCATAGGTAGTTTACGTATCGAACTAGCACGAATGATGTCCTTTCGCTCGTTCAATATTGAGAGACATTTGGAAACTCTAAAAGTACTCTTAGTGAGGGGCCACGCATACGCAACTAAAATGTCCTGTTTAGTCTCCTTAACGCCATAACACACCGCGACCGACCTGTAGGGTTCCGCCGGGGGGCAATTCACCGGCGTGATTTCCTTAATTAGATCGACCAGCCCATGATACTTCGTACTAGTAGACACAGAACTAACATCGTCTACCTCAGGAAACGGAGCCGCCAGTGGTTTTTCTTCATCGATCGAATCGATCAGTCCCATTGAGATCTCCCGTTGGGTCTCCTCCACTACGGAACTCATCGACTCAATCGTGACGGTACCCGAGCTGCGCGCAACTGGTGTGATCTCGTTAGCCGCATCGATATCGCTATCGCCATTCAGCGACCCATAACCGGAACTGGCACTATCCACTGGGATCGACACTCTCCACATGTCCTCTGTTATGAATTCGCATGGACCGACACATTTATCGGAAACTGTCGCGCGAGCTACACCTGCAGCGATCAAAGGTTTCTCCACCGCGCAATCACCATCACCACAACACACATTTCTAACCAAGAAATGAGTAGTTGTCTCCATTTCTTCTCTCTTAATCCACTTCATCGTCAACTTCCGCTTATTATCTTTAATTGGTTTGCCCTCAATACGCTCACCTACTCCGTTCATCAACCCTTTACCGGTCATACCGAAAATGCGCAATCTTTCTCTCTTCTCTCTTTCACACAGTTTAATACAAACGCAAGTCATTGTATCTAATGAAAAAAAATCCTTTGATAGGCCGCAACGCTACGAGCGGATGTACCCAATACTGTTTGCTTACTTTTTTTGGCGTGATAGTAAATATACACAGACGCAGATTTTGGTGTGGTAGTCCATTTCCGTCGTGCGTCTTGGGGTGGGATGGTACTGGAATGGCAAAAACGTGCGGATATTTCACCGCTGTGCACGTATTGTACAATCACCGTTTTTTTTTTCCTAACGGTGATAAAAACGCACCGCAACTCAACCCCCACCCCGTGCGCGCTAGCCCTTACGAGGTTTAGCCGGCGACGAGGTGCCAGAGGATCTACTCAGAACCCTCTGGGCTAGTCTATTACCCAAAAGTGTGCAGCCCATCATCGCGTCACAGGCCAAGATGAAGCTGGATGAGGTCGCTGAGCTTGCTGATCAAGTCTTGGATGCCGTATCACCCAATGTGCACGTAGCAACAGTTTCGGCAAGTATATCCAGTGGATCTAGTGAGATTGTTGCGTTAACACGGCAAGTTGAAGCGTTAAGGAGAAGGTCAATCGTATGTCGCGGTCAAAGTCAAGAACCGGACATTTTTCAAAGCGCCGAGGTCGCTTATCGTCGTCGAAATGATCACACTCGAATTATAGAAGTCATTCGATCTGCTGGTTTCACTATAAGATCGCAGATAAAGCAAATAGGTGTGTGAAACCCTGTGACTATTCGGGAAATGCTACAAGCAGTCGATAATGGCGGCCGACGACTGCCCAAGTGCCGGTCGCTTATTTGTTATGGATAGACAATCTAAATTACAATTTTAGCACATACGGGTAGCGATTTGTGTGTTTTCCCCCGCAAATATTTAAAAGACTGTCGTGAGTTATGTCGCCGTAGCTACGACATACTACAAGGCCACCCTTGTAATGAGACCATTTAGAAAAGGTTATCATAGTATTCTGGTACTGTGTATTGATTATTGTTCTCTTAGTCGATGTAACATGTTTAAGTTAGTTCGGTTTAGCTCTTCAAGCGAGACACACGCAAATCTTGTCTTTTTAGAAAACCTCCGGTCTAAGTCCCACACGTAACTGGCGCAGTCGGTAAGCGCGTTCGGGTTGTGAGTTAACATAGTTTGTGAAAAGTGCATGAACAATACCACACTGGCGTGAAAAGAACTCACCGTGGGAGCAGACACCAGCAGGCAACGACAGCAGTACAGCAAGAAAGCAACCGGACTCACCAACATCAAACCTGAACATTGGCAATGCTCGTGGGGTAAGCATAAAACTCTTATTATCCCTGAGATTTTTCCAAACTTCCCCGTTACCCGTTACGTTCCTTGTGATGTTTCGAGTACAGTTATTTATATAAAGTTTGTGAACTTTGATTTCACAACTACGTGTTGACGCTTTCACTTTTGTGTCTTTCCCACTCACGTGATCAAAATGTCTACTGATAGGAAAAACCTGGGTGACGGGTCCTTTATTGAAGAGAAACCAGTGACTATGGATGTATCCACAGTCGCAAAGCTGTTGCCTGCATATGACGGGAACAGAAGAACACTCGCTTTCTACATTGAAAGTGAGGAAAATGCCCTTTGCTTAGTTATTAACAGTAGGGACAACGAATATGTGTGCTGCCTTATTAGAGGAAATTTTACAGGCGTAAAAACCTGGCCTGAAATTAAAAATGCTTTTCAGAGAAAATTCGGCGAATTCAGAACCGAGTTACAGTTAGTTCAGGAATTATTCAAACTAGCCGTGAAAACAGCTCCATAGACGCATTTGGCGACAAAATTAGTTAAATGAGTTCACTCATATCCCTCTAACCATCAAAACGTGTTTACTATGAACAAATGGCTCTAGATACTTTCATAGACAAACTTAACCCTATTACAGCAATACTAATTAGACTTAAACACGTGGAAAACCTGGAACAAGCATTACCTGTGGCATAACAGGAAGAAACCAAACTCCGTGCTAGACGTATACAACAGGCCAATAAACCAACCACCGCAAAAGCATTTTCCGGTTATAAAAATAAAAAACAGGAAATTTCATAAAAAAAGATCAAGGCGCGAGAAAGTCGGAAAAGTCCGAAACTAATAAAAATAAAATTCACTTCCAAGACATAGACTTCGAAGAAGATGAAGAACAACCCACTGAAGAAAACGTAAAGAAAAATCCAACACAGGAAACACTAGACGAAAATTTTCTTTTGGATATGGAAAAACAACTAACCATTTAGTCTTTATGAATAACATTTAAAATTACAATCGCCTCCCATGTGTTTTTATTAGCGAGTTAGGAGGTAGATTTCTAGTAGATACCGGAGCGTCACAATCATTAATAAGCCCAAATTAGTAAAAAAAATCAATAAAGCCAATATAAAAATACGAAATGAAACGCACTTTATAAAAACAGCACATGGCACTTCAAATATACCCTCTGTTTTCCTAAAGTCAAATTCTGTAACCGAGTGACTAAACCACAGTGGATTACTAATGGACTTAAAATAAGCAGCAAGGTTAAAAGAAAAATGAGGTTCAAATATTACTATACAAAGACTGAAAATTATAAAAACAATTATAATAAATATAATAAACTATTCAGAAAATGTACTGTTATATCTAAGAAAATGACAAACCAAAAAAATATTTTATCTAGTAAAAATGTTTGTAAAGCAACCTGGAATGTAATAACAAATGAAACAAATAAAAAATTCAATAAAGATTTTATAAATAAAATTAATTACAAAACTAAAGTAATTACTGATCCAGCGGAGATAGCTACAACATTTAATACCTTCTTCATAAAAGAAACTAATATAACTAATTATAATCTAGAAAATACAACTCGAAATACTATGAACAATAGTATTTTTCAAAGACCTGTAAGTTCGGAGGATGTCGTGAAAATTATTCTTTCATTAAAAAATACAAATTCGGAAGGGTATGATTCAATATGCACAAAGGTTATTAAATACTGCAAATATGTCATGTATTAGTGTTTCTAATAAATTTGTCATTACAGACAGGTGTATTTCCAGAAAAACTAAAAGTTTCCTTGATAAAACCACTTTATAAGAAAGGAGACAAAACAAACCTATCAAATTTTAGACCAGTGGAAATACACTCCATTTTTTCAAAAATTTTTGAAAAAGTCTGATTTCTTTTTTAAATACAATATAATACCTCAAAATCAATATGGTTTTCAAAAAAATAAATCTACTACACATGCTACCTTTAATCTAGTAAATAATGTTCTAAATAATGTTAATGCAAAGAAGTACACATCTGTACTATTCTTAGATATGACGAAGGCATTTGATTTTGTTCCACATCAATTATTACTGGACAAATTAGAATGCAAAGGCATAAGGGGTCCGGCCTTAAGTTGGATTAAATCGTATTTGTCTGATAGAGTGCAATGTGTAGAAGTTGAGCAAGTGGATAAAAATGGGATTGTTCAAACGTACAGGTCAGAAGAAAAACAAAATAAATTTGGCGTCCCACAAGGCAGTGTTTTAGGACCACTTTTGTTTATATTTTATATTAATGACCTAATAGATACTATTGACCAAAAATCAATCTTATTTGCTGATGACATATCATTAATAATAACTACTGACAAGAATTTTACCTTAGAACAACATAAAAATGACATTTTAAATAATTTACAATTGGTAGTTGATTGGTTGAATAAAAATAATTTAAAAATTAATACATCAAAAACAAAATTAATGAATTTTAATAATTTTAAAAATAAATGAATTGACATAAAGTTTGACGGACAAGTTCTAAAGAATGAAGATAACAAGACATTTTAGGTTTAATTATTGATATTAAGTTAAATTGGAAGCGACAAATACACAAAGTTTGCAGTAATGTAAACAAATTTGCATATGCCATTTCAAAACTAAATAAAGTTGCAAATAAAGATACAGCTTTAACAGCATATTTTGGATATGTCGAGTCTATAATTAGATACGGTTTAATTATGTGGGGAAATGGTACCAACATAAAAAGAGTGTTTAAGGCGCAGAAAAGATGCATAAGATCAATTATCAACATACCACCATATATTTCGAGTAGACCTTATTTCAAGTCGCTCAATATATTAACCCTGCCATGCTTATACATTTTAGAAATAAGCATCTTTGTGAAACTAAATGAGCATTTATTTGTTCAAGCTAAACACTTCTTTCTTAGAACAACAAGAAATTGTAATAGACTCGTGTTAAATGTGGTACCAAAAACTGAAAAAAATAAAAATACTTTTTAGCAATGTGCAAAAATATTTATAACAAATTACCATCTGCACTTAAAGAACTTCCATTTAATAAATTTTAATCATCCCTGCGCAAACGGCTAAAAAAAGTTTTTATTCAATTAAGTTGAAGACTGCGATTTCGATGCATGAATAATTTGATTTAATAATATTTTTATAATGTGTGAAAAATTTGCATGCTATTGAATATGGCTAAATAGGTTAAGCTTCTGTATTTAATTGTATTTTCCTAACACCTGTATTAACCCTATTTATTGCAAATAAAAAACTTATCTTATCAAAACACAGACAAGTAGCTTACGTAAAGCTACCACAAAATTTATTTAATGAAGACATCACTCATAAATTTCTAATATTCGCATTTGACTCTGATTTCGTAGGCTTATTAGGACTAGACTTTTGGTCCCACTAAATTGCAAAATTGACATTAATAATATGAAACTCAGGACTGAAAACGCGAACATACCCATAAGGGATGACATAAAAATCTTACACCAAAATAGGACCTAAATGGCTTATCCACCAAAAATGGCCTAATATTACCACCCACGGTTGTCTCAGTAAAAAACGGAAATATGTTAACTACCGTAGTAAATACGTCGGAAAAACCAATTAACCTTAAAAATAGTTGCCACTTAAATTTACAATGCTTAAATATTACAAAAAACGAAAAACCATAAATAACTCAAAAGAAAACTATGAAAAATCTCGATGAACTGTTAAAAAACAACATAGACTGAGAACAGAGCACATGAATCCTGAGGAAAACAGGAAAATTCGTAAACGATAATTTTCGCGAAATTTTTTATTGCGAGTAAATTCCATTAACTTTTACGCACGAAATTAAACACGAATTAAGACTTACCGACAGTAAACCGATTTTTGTTAGAAATTATAGACAGGCCCCTAAACAAAAGGAGGAAATAAAAAAAAACAAATTAATAAACTATTAGATCAGAATATAATTAGAGAAAGTAATTCTCCCTGGTCCTGTCCAGTGCACATTGTATCAAACGAATTGTCATTGGTGTACGGCACCAGGGGCCTTACCATGACCTCTTATAGCAGTACTATTTTAATATTACTTTGTCAATTCGTATCATGACCTATAGAAAACAATATTACTTTACGGTTACAATTTTGGTGACGTCACAGCAAGTCATTCACTTAGTTGCGTAAAAATGAGTACCATCATCGGCGACAGCGTTTATCGAGTAATGATCCACCGTTATTATACATTACTATCTCGCTTTACTCAATAATAACGAGCGGGATGGCACTTGTCCATTGGGTGACATAACTTTATCTGGGTTTATCAACGATGCCATGCTACTCGTATGACCCGCATTTGAGACTTGCATTATTGTTTTAACGTCAAACTAGCAATATTAAAAAAGGTGGTCAGTTACTATGGAAACAAAATTTTTATCAAATGTGTAAAGTGCGTTTCATCAAATAGTTCCTTTGCCGTCATGTTGGTATCCCTGTTTGTCAATTACGTCAACACGGTAGATACGTTCTGCGATTTTTAATTAGTTTGACTGTGATATCTTAAGAAAATCATGCCGAAAACATTGAAAAGTGGTAAAAGAATCATGACTCACCCGCATCTCATCTAAATCATATAAATTAAAATAGATCACCTAAAACCAACCGCGTACCGCGTCGCGCTTACGGATATCATCTCGACTGTAGGATAAAACCCCTAAAACCAAGTGATAAGTGTGTGGAAACCGCAGACCTGGGCCCAGGAGAAGATCACTGGATTGCGAGAAGAAGAAACACAGGAGTCCAGGTTGGTGAACCAGTATAATCCTTAATACAGTCCATCCGCACCCACAGTAATAACAAGAGGAAATTAAAACAGTGTGCCGTGCCAGCTTTGAAATTATCGAAGGTGAATTTTATTTAATAAATTATATTACTTTTTACCTGTGACTTTGTCTACATTTAACCGCCGTTTTAACTATATACTAGAAAACTTCCTAAGGGTTGAACCAAATTTACTAGCCCTCTACAAAAATTGATGCTCGCGCCTGAGTGACAGAAAGAGCATAACTATGCAAAAATGTAGTTCTGGTAAATGGGGTTCAACACTTATAACATTTATTCTAACATTTGAAATATTTAATTCTGTTTTCTTTAAATACTGTGGTTTTTTTTAGGTTATCTCTAGTGAAGAGTCGGAACCATCTACATCCAAAAGAAGGAAGATTGAAACATCTGAAGAACCTCAATCACCACAAACCACCGAAGATCAGCCCCATACCTCACAGTCGGAAAAAAATATAGATAATTCACAAAAATCATCCTACAACCCACAATTAGAAGACACATCAAGGAAAAAAAAATTTAAAAAGGTTTTGCACATGAAAAATTAACAAATAAAAAGACTTCAATCACAAAAAAGATACTTGAAGAAAAAAGTTGCAGGATTGCAAGAAATATTACATGAACTAACACAAAAATCTTTAATTAATAAAGAAGATCGTTTAGTTCTAGAGAAAATTGGTGTAGAGGAAAAAGAGCTTCTTAATAGGCAGCTACTTAAAAGCTAAAGTGGAAAAATACCTTCAACAAAATATTCACCCGAACTTAGGTGTTTTGCGTTGACTCTGAAATTTTATTTCCCAAAAGCATACAGATATGTTAGAAAGACTTTTGGAACGTGTTTGCCTGCACCGAGAACTCTAACAAAATTGTACAGTTCTATCGACGGGAAACCAGGATTTACAAAGGAAGCATTGGTTGCGTTAAAATTAAGAGCTGAATGTAACCCGGAGAAGAAAATTTATTGTACGTTGGTAATAGATGAAATGAAAATAAAACAACTATCGTAACACGTAACTAGCACTCAAAGATATTACGGTTACGTGGACTACGGATTCGACTTTACTTCAGATAATTCCGAAGAAGCAACTGACGCTTTAGTATTTTTATTAGTAGGAATAAACACTACGTGGAAATTACCTATCGCGTACTTTTTTGTAAAGGGCGTTACAGCTGAACTAAAAAAACGACTTGTGACGCAAGCTTTTCACTTAGTTCATGACACTGGTGTGAAAATCAAGGCACTGACTTGTGACGGTACGAAAGCGAATCTTGCCATGGCCGAAGAGTTGGGCTGCTCTTTAGACGTAAATAATTTGCAAACTACAATTCTAGACCCACGAACGGGACAACAATGCTTTTTCTTTTTAGATCCCTGCCATATGCTCAAACTAATTCGTAATGCATTCGAGCATTTTACCTTCTTTGCCCAACCTATCACCGGAAATAAAATTCAATGGAGATATATTAAAGAAATGCATGAATTACAAGAAAAGGAACTATTTTATATGGCAAATAAATTGAAGGTAAATCATGTTTTTTTCAAAACAAAAATTATGAATGTTCGTCTGGCAGCCCAGCTCTTCAGTACAAGTGTAGCTGATGCATTGGTCTTTTGTGACAAAATAATGACCATGCCCATGTTTGGAAACGCTGGAGGGACAGCGGACTTTTTGAAATTAGTCAATGATCTATTTGACATTTTGGATTGTAAAACTTGGGGCAAAGTGTTTAAGCAAGCCTTGAATTTAAAAAACTACGAAAGTGCTTTTGCAAAACTCGATGAAGCGAAAGCAGTTCTGTTGAATTTGGAAACTGACGTTAAAAATCGCAGAAACCAAATCAATACAGTAAATCTTTTGAAAACCCCTCGTTACACCGGTTTTCTCGGATTTCTTGTATGTATTGAAAGTGGAAAACGCCTATTTGAAAACTTAGTTATAGCATCAAATGCACAACTAACATATTTACCTTTACACAAAATTAGCCAGGATCACATTGAGATTTTGTTTTCAGTTATCAGAAGCCACGGTGGTTATTCTGATAATCCGACTGCTCGTCAGTTTGAATCCATATATAAAAAACTATTATTTATTTATTTATTACACACAGAGTTGATCCGAAATGAGAGGGGTACAAACTGTATCCCATTAGAAAAAATCTCAATTCTCAACTGTACATCGGCAATTGAAAAAATCAATTCTACCTCCCGACAAAAAGAAACCGAAACTTATTTGACGAGTAATCCCTCAGGAGAAAGTGATATGATTTCACAAATAGAGATCGAAACATACTTGTCCCCTTTTGGAGAAAAGGTTGTGGAATATATCGCGGCCTATGTAGTGTTTTCTACTATTAAAATGGTCAAATGCAGTACATGCGTAAAGGGTTTATGTAGGGAGCCAAATGAAAAAAGTTTGACATACCAAAAAAGTAGAGGTGGCTTAAAGTACGCATCGAAAGAAGTAATTGATTTATGTCGCTTTTGTGAAGTGGAGATCCGCAAACACTTAGCTGATGACAAACGAGTTAAGCCCTCTTGTTCGCCGCAATGGGTTACAAATAAAGTGTTAAAACATTATGTTGGTAGACAATTGTTTCCAAACATCGAGAGTCATTATTTTGATAATGATTTTAATGTGCATAATATTGAACTTGCAAGAATAGTAATACAAAAGTATACCAATATTAGAATAAACTATTTGTCTAAAAAGACTGACCCCAAGAAATGCATCAGGCATATATACACAAAACTAATACACTTCAAAAATCAATAGGGTCAGTATAATTAGTTGTCTTTTTTTAAGTTTAATTTAAATGTTAGAAACCAAATTAGACGCTTTCCCGCCACTTCGTTAGCTTGCACTGACTCTAATTATAATTATACTACAGTCCATTTGGTTAGGTATTTAAATAAATGTAAACAATCTTGAAATGTCCTTTTATTGAAATAAGCACTTTATACCATAATCACTTTGTAATTTGCAAAGGTATTGATTTATAAAATGTATATTTCAACAGAAAGACGTCAAGATTATTTACATTTATTTAAATACCTAACCAAACGAACTATAAGTCAATGAAAGAAATGAAAAAGAAGCCCTATTATGTATGTTTACTTATCTTCTTTGAAATATGTACAATAAAAATAAAGATTTTAAAAACAGTTATTCGGTTTTACTCTTTTTGTGTTTTACCCAGTCTAAAAATAGGTCTTGGATTTAAGAGATGAAAAATTCTCTATTTAGTCATTAAAATAATCTTTGAATCAAGTTTTGGTCCACTCAAACGTGAAAAAGGAAAATCGTGTAGGTATTATATTTCATAGTTTTCCCTTAAGATATACTCGTATGTAACCTACATTAAAAGAATTGATCTGCTCCTGTATTCTAAGACGTTGAAAAGAAATACCTTTTAGATTTATCGGTTTTATAGACCCCTTTAATAAGTAGGTATTATGAAACTTTGTTAAGTTTCTCGGTTTCTACTGGTTGGAGCCGAGTTTATTTGATCATCATAATGTTAGAATACGAATGCGATAATGCTCCTACGAACCTAATTATGTATGCGATAAGTCCGCCTTTGTTCTTTTTTCTGGTTTATCTATTTCCTTTTTTATGGTGAAATAAGAGTATTGTATTGTATATCTTGCAGTTTTGAAATTTAACTATTACTGTATTTACATATCCTAATGACGACAGTAAAAAGTTCTGCCCTATCCATGTCGGAGAGCCTGAATTAAAAAGAAAAAACAATGTTTTGCTATCCCGCGACTTCGTTCGCGTCTCTGGAAAATGCTAAGGCGCCATTTTTATTGACGACCTCCGTGGCGTAATGGTTAACACGCTAGACCGCTAACCCGGAGGTTCTGGGTTCGATTCCCAGCCAGGGCAAGTTGGAAAATGGTCTTTTTCAAATTGTCCTGGGTCTTGGGTGTTTATCTATATATGTATTTATCATAAAATATAGTATCGTTGAGTTAGTATCCCATAACACAAGTGTAAAACTTACTTTGGGGCTAGCTTAATCAGTGTGATTTGTCCTTATATATTTAACTAATATTTAACAAATTTTAACTAATTTTTATATACAGATACACTATGACGTCTTTATCCCTAACGGGGAGACAGAGTCAAGGGCGGTATAGCCCAGGCCACTTTTAGCGTAATGGTGGGCATGAAGGTGGAAAAGGGAAATCATAATAGTGATGGGTTGCTAACCGCATCGCCTATTCATATGATTCAGATTCTCGCCCATTCCCTCAATCGGCTTTTACGACCTGCACGGGAAGAGAAGCAGCTGGCACATTCTATGTTTTTTCTTTTTTCCCAGACCAGCAAAGAACAATCTCCATTTCTCCAATCAGCCATTTTTATATCTCTTATAGTTTAGCTGGACCATTATAGTTCTGCATCAGGTGTTCCATTTTCCATAGTCATTTATACCCTATATGTTGCCCAGGCTTAGCAGCTATAATCGTGTACAAACAGACAGACAAACGGACAGACAAACGGACACACAAACGGACAGACTTTTTTTAAATTCTTACTCTAATACTACGTCTCCATCGCCCCCAATATGTTTTTTTGAAATATATTTTATGTACAGACACTTTTTTACTGTTTTATTATATGTATAGATAGATTTATTTCATCGACAATGAAATATCGATAGTATCAAGCTCTATCGTCGTTTACTTAAAATTGACGTCATCTCGTGTACTGACAGGTGGTCAACTGTGTGTGAATGTGCATGTGTGCGTAAAGTTTATGTTAGTGTTAAATAATATGGTTGTGTGCGTGCGTATCGACGAGATTGAGAAATGCGGTAGTGTTAAGGTGGAGGTATAGGCAAATGACCTTGAAGTGGCGCCCTCACTTGAAATAAATTATTAACTCGTAAATATGGAGATAATTTCCATATTGCTCTTCGTCATGCACTAGATAGCCCTTTAAATTATTTTATGAACCACCGTTAAAAGTATTTACATTAGTCCGTCTAGCTTTAAAACTTGCTTCCGCCAAAAGTGGCCACGGCAAGTTTTAAAGCTAGACGGATCACCATTAATAGTTTCAACGGCAGTTCATAAAATAATTTAAAGGGCTATCTAGTGCATGACGAAGAGCAATATGGAAATTATTACCATATTTACGAGTTAACAATTTATTTCACACTTTAAGGCCATTTGCCTATATCTTCGCCTTAACAGTGTTTGTGTGAGATGCCTCGTCCCCCGCGCAGAAAGTGGCAGACATTTTTTGCATAGAATTTAGTGCGCGTGGCGTCTCCGGTTGGTTTAATGCTCTAAGTTCTCGACCCTCCCGCAGGTATTTTATGCTATTGGTTTATTTTTGCAGCGTAAGGCGATGCTTACCATGAGGCAGCTAGATTTTCTAAGAAAATTCTTAATTCCTAAATTCTAATAAAGATGTGAAGAGCAATGGCCCATATTAACCGTTCTTTTCGGGAAGGGTACCTATAGAGTTTACAGGATAACTAAAGGTAATCATAACATATTAATCATTACATTATTCTCTCTTTTTTTACGAAGCAGAATTGATTTGTTATTAATATTAAACCCTTCTGTATAGAAATACTTTATACAAATTTGCAAATTTCAATCACAAAGTGCAATGAAAACCTAACCATTTAAAATTTATTTTTTCAGGATTTTGTCAAAGGCTTTTCCAGATCCGCTGAGCAAAAGGGTTACTTATAAAAATATCTGCAATACTCTCGATGAGAAAGTTTTGACTTGTTAAGAATAACTGTATATGGTAGAAACACATTTGTACTTATTGTTTTCTTATGTACTTTTTGTAGTCCTTTGTACAATAAAGAATTTACATACATTCACTATTATTTTTAATAAAAAGAGCCCAGAGCCGTAAGACCCAAGGGCCAATTTTAGCGTGATGGCGCGTGAGAAGGTGGAAAAAGTAATCAAAATAGTGATGGGTAGCTAACCTCATCGCTTAATAACATGATTCTTATTTCACGATATACGCACGAGGAGAAGTAGCTGGTACATTCCAAGTTATTGTGATTGCATAGATATAAAGATACGTAAAAAAATTAAGGTCTAATAAGTCCTTTTTTTCTATTTATTTGGGTAAGCAAACAATGTACATAGTATAAATAGGTACTAGACTAACATACAAAGTCACAAATAAATGTAACATCAAAATCGCTAACCACTGATTACTATACTTAAGAGAAAAGGTGAGAAATAATCCGATAGGAAGTTGAAATGGGTTGGGTTACATTTCTAGATTGTATCCAAATGTTAAGTTACATAGCTTGAATCTTATCTATTACTAGCTGTGCCCGCGACTTCGTTCGCGTGGTTGTCGGAATGTTATATAGCCTAAAGCCTTCCTCTATAAATGGACTACCCAACAAAAAAAGAATTTTTCAAATCGGACCATTAGTTCCTGAGATTAGCGCGTTTAAACAAACAAACAAACAAACTCTTCCGCTTTATAATATGAGTATAGATAGCTGATTTAAACGCGCCGATGCATGTTGCCAAAATATCAATATCATAAATTATTATATGAATCAACGTATCGGTGTCCTCGATCGGCTTACACAATCTGCGTGATATGAAAAGCAGCTGGTACATTTTTGTATTTTTCTTTTCTTCTATGATAGACTCTGTTGATAAAAGTTTTGTTTCCGCGGAAACCGACCAACTTTTTCAAGATTGCTAATTTGACAGTTAAACAATATTGCTAAGGCTCGCATAAGAGCTTATGGTACGCAATTGAGTGAATGAAACACAAAACTAAAGTAATATTGTTTTCAAGACGCTCATCGGATTTTAAAACGTGATGGCGCTATACAAAACACATCACTATGAAACAATCTTGTTTCAAAACAATAATATTATAAGCTTGAATCAAAACGGAACTAATCCATTAGGTTTGATAAAGTTCATGGTAAGGCCCCAGAGGATGTAACAAAAACTCCTTGAAGTGAAGGATTTAACATCGTCACGGGCGGTGGACTTTTGTCATTTGTCATCTGCAGAACTATCGCGGGAACACATTAAGGTGCTGAATAACACGGAAGTCCATGCAGTGCAAGCAGGGAGGTCATCGCATCAACGGGTCTCCGTAGAAGATAACAAAGATAAGTATAATATGAATAGGAATAGGTCATTTATTCAAAGTAACATTTCTTTTGGTAAAAATCACTATCTCTGTAGAAAATGTAATACTGAACATGGACCAAGGCAGTGCCCGGCCTATGGTAAAACCTGTATGAAATGTAATAAAATGAATCATTTCGCGGTAGGTTGCACCTTATCGCAGTAAAAAACAAATAATATTAATTATGAAGAGACAGATAATAATCTTCATGATTTATGACTAGTGTCTACAATAAATTTAAATACTAATGAATGGAACGAAATGATTCGAGTTAATAATAAAAAGGTCTGCTTCAAACTTCATACATATTGTTGAAATTGTAACTGTTTATAACCTCATTTTGTTTAGGTTTAAAATAATCATCAACAATTTGCATGATTTCTTCCAGCTTAACCTTGTCGTCATTTTTTAGGACATTAAAATACAATTCCTGGGCCTGCTGGCCGATGCAGTTTAATAATATTGCCGCTTTTCTTGCTTCTGATAGCTTTTCAAACCCAGCTGCCAATATGAAGACTTTAAAACTTTGTTTGAAACGTTGCCATTGCGGCCAACAATTGTCTAAATTATCCAAGTTTAAACTTTGTGGCATCTTATGTTCCACTGCACACGTCATGTTAACGACATTTTTTTCTTCTGCCACGTTCTATTATTGTATTATTAATGATACCTTTCTTGAAAAATACTTGCACGAGGTATGCGGCGGCCACGCCTATGACACCCGGTGTTCAAAATCCTCGATGTCCAATCCACTTCAATCTTGCAGTTGGTTCTATTTCGGCTGCGCCATGTATTGTAGAGCTTGTTAATAAAATACGTGGTCTCTCTAGATATGTTTATTTTCGTAGATAAACTTAATTTTAATCTTTCACTAATTAACAATGTTCTTCTTGTCGAGGTCTTACGGGCGATCTTGGCAAAAGTGTCAGACGTCACATTTTGACTTTGAAATTTTAAAAAAACATTGGGTGCGTTCTAATACAGAAAATGGATGCCTCAAGAGAACAGAAATACAGGCTCGTCATTGATTACAGAAAACTCAACGAAAAAACTATAGAAGATAAATACCCCCTTCCAAACATTGACGATATTAATTTTGATTGATTGATTAGATAAGCTAGGACGCGCTCATTATTTCTCTACAATCGATTTAGCATCAGGTATATCACCAGGTAGAAATGAAAGAAGACGACATAGAGAAGACAGCCTTCTCAATTGAAAGAGGTCACTACTAATTCCTTCGTATGCCCTTTGGCCTCAAAAATGCACCAAGTACATTCCAGAGATTGATGGATTCTGTGCTACGACTACTAAATTAATAATAAAACATAAGGGACAAACGATAAATTAATGCAATGAAATAAAATTTCTGGTAATTACACTAGATAAGAATATTACGTGGAAACCCCACATAAAAAATATTTGTACAAAACTAAATAGCTTTTCGTATGCTCTGTGGCGGCATGTCAGAATAACTGACGAGAAAACAGCATTACTAGCCTATCATGGATACGTAGCTTCACTCTTGCGTTATGGGATTGTAGTATGGGGAAATTCAGTGGATTTTGACAGGGCGTTTATGGCCCAAAAAAATTGCATAAGATCTATATGCATTATATTGCAAAGAACAAGCTGTCAACCCCATTTTAGGAGGTAAAATTTTTTTAACAGTGTCTTCTATTTACATCTACGAAATGTGTCATTTTGTAAAAGCACATGAAAACCTATTTAAAAGAAAATGTGAGGTTATAATTCCTTACCGTAGAAGATACCCTAATGAACTAGTGTCGCCCAGGATGTATACAGCCCTATACTCTGAAAGCTGTTATCCGATGGCTATTCGAATCTATAACAAGTTGCCGGATGAATTTAAAAAATTACCTTTAACATTATTCAAGACGCGATTACGTAAATTTCTGATAGATAAATGCTATTATTCAGTGCCGGAGTATTTGGCCGATAATAATAGTTAGTTATTTAACATTTGAAGACTGACAAATAAGTAAATTAAATGAAAACTTGTATATTTATCAAAATAAAATTTAGAATAATTTAATTGCAGTTTATAGTTTAAGGCGAAGATATAGGCAAATGGCCTTGAAGTGTGAAATAAATTGTTAACTCGTAAATATGGTAATAATTTCCATATTGCTCTTCGTCATGGACTAGATAGCCCTTTAAATTATTTTATGAACTGCCGTTGAAACTATTAATAGTGATCCGCCTAGCTTTAAAACTTGCCGTGGCCACTTTTGGCGGAAGCAAGTTTTAAAGCTAGACGGACTAATGTAAATACTTTCAACGGTAGTTCATAAAATAATTTAAAGGGCTATCTAGTGCATGACGAAGAGCAATATGGAAATTATCTCCATATTTACGAGTTAATAATTTATTTCAAGTGAGGGCGCCACTTCAAGGTCATTTGCCTATACCTCCACCTTAAATAGGAAAATAAAATATTTTTGCATGCCTGAAATGGTGAAATGTGTGACACTTATAATATTGACTTATTATTGTAACTACCACCTAAAGTCCCCGTCACGAGAAGCTATAAATTAAGTACATCAATCAACTTCTACTGAGTTGGAGAGTTACCTAGCGACAATATTATAAGGTAACCAAATACAATAACATAAATTACTATACGGGTGATACGACACTAACGACCAATTCCAATAAGTCGGGTTATATTTTAACGATATAAAGCTCTGTCGCTCAACGATTTATGGTACAGGAACGAGTCCGACTCCGTGAATGTAAACATTTGGTCCGCCATTTTGAAGTAGACGCACGCCGCGCACGCGTTCATTCGTGTTTCAAATGCGCTTGAGGTTGTTTGTTGTTTGCTCTTTGTTTATGTCAGTTCGTAATTGTTTTTGTTAATTATTGTGTTATTAAGTATATTCGTTATTAACTTATTAGTATAATGGAACCAGGGCCGTCTAAGGAAATTAATTCGCCACGCAAAAAACGTCAAAAGGTATGTACTTACTTAGTTTTGTTATAAATATTCTGTTTTGTGTATTTCTTCAGTTCCTATGCAATTTAGTAGTTATTTGTATTGACCATTGGTCTAGTGGCTAGTGAACTTATCTACAACGCCGGGTATCGCGGGTTCGATTCTCGCACAAGACATACATTTATATATATGATGAGCATTTGTGTTTGTCTTGAGTATAGGTAGGTATTTAGTATGTTTAATATGTATGTATTTACAAAAAAGTAGTTAATTGCTTAGTTTGGGAATAGATGGCGCTGTGTAAAATGTCAAAAAATATTTATTTATTTGCTAAATATTACATGTTTTTAGGTGACAAGCTTTACGGCTAATGAGAAAAATATGGTTATCAATGTATATAAGTACGTGAAACAAAATTGGCCGTCTGATCAATATCCATATAAAACAGAAATAAATAAAAAAACAGCAGATATCCTTGGAATTGGAATAGCCTCTGTGTATAATATATTAAAACAATACAAATCCGACGAGGGAATAACGTCACCAGTCAAAACTAAAGAGAGACCTAAAATCCATCAAAAGGTAGATGACTTTGACAAAAGTGCAATCAGAAAAAAAATTCATAGTTTCTTTTTAAAAGGTGAATTACCTACAATTAAAAAAGTTCTGCAGGCAGTCAATGATGATGATGAATTACCTAATTTTAGTGAATCGACTCTTAGGCGGCTAATAAAGCATTTGCACTTTAAATATATAAAACGACAGAGAAATAATGCGCTCATAGATAGAGATGATATAGTAATATGGCGGCGAACATATTTGAAGAAAATCAAAGAATATAGACGGCAAAACCGCCAAATATTCTACATGGATGAGACATGGGTAAATGCAGGTTAGAATTTATCAATAATTGCCTACTTTTAAAAATGTTGATATGTTTGAGTTGATGATATTTTTTATTGTGTTCACAGGGCATACTGTTAGCAAAACATGGGTAGACAAAGAAGTCAAAAGCAAGAAGCAGGCTTTCCTAGAAGGACTTAGTACCGGTGCCTCTAACCCAACATCAAAAGGAAGACGATTAATTATCACGCACATAGGCAATGAAAATGGCTTTGTAGAGGGAGGAGAAAGTATATTTGAATGCAAGAAGACCAGAAAATAACCACGAGTCAATGGACGCTACACATTTTGAACAATGGTTTGAAAATGTACTGCCTAAACTTGGAGAAAATTCGGTGGTGGTAATGGACAATGCACCATATCATTCGAGGCGTCTCGAGAAAACCCCCATTAATGCCTGGAGAAAAGCGGATATACAAAACCGGCTTCAATCCAAAAATATATCTTTCGATGAAAAAGAAATTAAAACTGAATTGCTGCAAAAAGTAAAAAACATTAAAGATAACACTACTCAACACTTAAAAAATATCTGACCCAATTCATATTATTTCATAATAAGCTTGACCAATATAAAAATACTGTATGCATTTTATTTCGATATCACATCTGGTTATAGGGATAAATATTTTTTTATTTTTTTACCTACCTACAAAAGTTAAAATGCGGGTAGTCCGGAAACTTATTACTTTTGCAAATGGAACATAGTGCATTTGTTAGTATATTAACTGACTTCTAAAATGTCGCGAGTGTGTGTTAACAGTCCTGATTTATTTTGCTATATTTGTGGCGAGTTTACGCCGAAATCGAAAAAAAAACCACTTTCTGACTCAATTAAACAGTGCTATCAAGCTTATTTTAACCGTGTCGTAAGGAATCAAGACAAGTCATGGGTTCCTAAAGTGTGCTGCTTAAGATGTTATACATATCTCAATGGTTGGTGTAAGGGAACAACTAAAAAAATGCCATTTGGTACGCCAATGGTGTGGATGGAGCCAACGAATCATGCCGTCGATTGTTATTTTTGTTTAACGCAATTAAAGGGGTTTTCTGAAAAATCAAAACGAAGTATTAAGTATGCCAACGTGTGTGAGTATAAGAGTGCCCAGTGAATTTAATTCAGACAGTTGAAGTCGACTCGAGTTCGACGGATAGTGAAAATAGCGAGGACCCCCAATATGTCCCAAAATGTGCATCTGAGCCACTTTTATTGAATCAAAGTAGGCTTAATGACTTAATAAGAGAATTAAATTTACCCATTGATAAGGCAGAATTATTGACATCCAGATTACAGCAATGGAATCTATGTGAATCAGATGTGAAGGTATCTTTTTATCGTAAACGACATAGCTCACTGGTTCCGTACTATTCTAAAGAAGATGGCTTAGTTTTTTGCAATGATGTAAATGGATTAATGGCACAGCTTGGGCAAAATCATGTAGCTGCTAAATGGCGTTTATTTATTGATTCCTCAAAAAGTAGCTTGAAAGCAGTATTGTTGCATAATGGAAATGAGTTACCGTCCTTGCCCCTCGCTTATAGTGCTAATTTGAAAGAAACTTATGACGTTATGAAACTTTTATTAGAAAAAATTAAATACAGAGATCATAAATGGCCAGTTTGTGCAGATCTTAAAGTGGTTGCTTTGTTAACAGGCTTGCAGTCAGGCTATACAAAATATTGTTGTTTTCTTTGCGAGTGGGATAGCCGAGCTCGAGCTCAACATTTTATTAAAAAAGATTGGCCATTACGTCACTCTCTAGTAGTGGGCCAGAAAAACGTAAAATTTGAACCATTGGTTGAGCAAGATAAAATTATTTTGCCGGCATTGCACATCAAACTGGGGCTCATAAAAAATTTTGTGAAAAAAATAAACAAAGAAGGTGCGGCTTTCCAGTTTCTCAAGCAAAAGTTTCCCAAGCTTAGTGACGCGAAAATTAAAGAGGGTGTTTTCGTAGGTCCAGACATAAAAAAGCTGATTCAAGATCCATCTTTTATATCTGCTCTCAATAATATTGAAAAACAAGCATGGAACGCTTTTGTCGATGTCACTAACAATTTCCTTGGTAACAAGAAATCTAAAGATTTTCGCGAAAAAATAAAAGTTTTATTGGACTGCTACTATAAAATGGGATGCAATATGTCACTTAAGTTGCATTTTCTTCACTCGCATTTGGACTTTTTCCCTGAAAATATGGGATCAGTCTGTGACGAACATGGCGAACGCTTTCACCAAGATGTTGTTGCATTTGAAAAGCGATTTCAAGGCAGATGGGAGCCTGCTATGCTCGCGGATTACTGTTGGAGCCTTATTAGAGAGACCCCTGCTACTGAGTACAAGAGAAAAGCCAGCCACTCCAAAAAAACTACGCCATTTCAATTAAAATTAGAATAAAATTATGGAAAATTCGTTATTTCGGACATGGATGTTTATCTGGACATTGAGATGTGATGGTGTGTGTATATTTGCATATTTTTATTACTTTAGTGGCAAGAAATAGTAATCACATAATGCGACCTCAGATAAAATCAAAAGTTGAAAATTTGTTGAGTAGTGTAATTTTAAAAGGTATGCAGTTGATGAGCTCGCAAAAAAATATAAAGTAGAAGTCTTAAGGCTTCCACCTTATCATTGCGAGCTCAATCCAATTGAACTTGTTTGGGCCGATGTTAAAGGATATGTTGCTCGCAAAAATACAAATTTTAAATTTTAAGAAGTAAAGTCGTTACTCCAACAAGGACTGCAGCAAATTACAGTCGATAAATGGAAGCGTTGTGTGGAGCATGTAATCAAGGAAGAAAATAACTTTTATGGCAACATTGATGAAATGATAGACAGCACGGTAGACAGTTTTGTAATACACGTAAGTGATTCTGAAACGGAGTACTCTGAATCATCTGACGACTATGAATAGATGTGCATTTTGAGATTTATAATAAAGTTTCTAATCCCAATAGATTTTGCTATTTTTTTTATTAGCTAATAAGTCTCACTGTAGGGCAAAAGCTTCTTCACGTTACCAACTAATTCTGTCGCCTGCCAACTCCCTCCATTCGTTACGGAAACAGAATTCTAACCATCCCTTCTTTGGTTTACCTTTTCACTTTTGAAACTGATAAATGAGAGAAAATAATACTTATAGCTAATCAATCAACCATGAAAGAAATACACGCGGGTGAAGTGGCGGGCAACAGAATCATCTAAGCGCTAGTTCAGACACGGCGGGAACCGCGCGATTATAGAATCGCATGTAAATCGCGCGGGTCTTATTTATATGAGTTAGTTAGTAATCGTTCAGACATAACCGCGCGGTTAATCAAGCCGCGCGGTTACCGCAACCCAACCGCCAGAAAATAGAATCGCGCTGCTCCCGCGCATTTCTATTACTATGGAGTCTTACTTCGCGTTCAGTTGCGTTGCGGATACCGCGCGGTGAGCACGTCACTGTTCGTGAGTTCGCCATGGATCGTTTCGACACTGAACTATTTATTGATGAGGTGGAGAAGAGACCTGCAATATGGGACATTCAGTGTGATGATTACTCAAATAAAATTATCAAGAACCGAGCTTGGCAAGAGTTGGTGGAGATATTTGGAAATTGCGAAGACACGGTGGAAAAAAAGAATATTGTAAGTAAGTAGGTTTATTCACCAAAAAATAATTGACAGAATTATGTTATAATTATTGTTATGAAGCGTATATTATACTCTCCGTATACTTTAGGTACTTAAATAAATATAAACAAACTTCGGCTGCTTGATGCAGACATTTCGAGCATTTTTCAAATGAAGGTCACAACGGTATTACCATATTTCGTTTGTTTACATTTAGTTATGTACCTAAACATTACAAGTACGGTATGTTAGTTGCAGCTATATCTTTGTGTCTTGCCATGGAACACGCCCATCGTTCACAAAGTAATGAGCGAATTTATCTCTGATATTCAAAGATGACGGTGTCCCTCTTCCCGCATGCAAGGTATTGAGATTAGTCATGGGTGCATTATATAAAGTATCTTTAAATTTTAGACCATCTCTAGTCCGCACATAGTTATGTAGAACACAAGAAGCTTTTATTATATCTTCGGCAAAATCTATGTTTACATTTATAGGCCTATGAAAGATGCGCCATTTGTTCGCCAAAATACCAAAAGTGCACTCAATATTACGTCGGGCTCTCGATAACCTATAGTTAAAAATCCTTTTTTCATATGGTAAACATTTGCCTGAATATGGGCGCATTAAATTTTCTGCTAAGCCGAAGGCTTCATCTCCAACTATAACATAAGGCATTGGTGTTAGGTCTACATTAGATATTGGTTTAGGTGTTGGTATGTTTAATGATTTTTCTGTCAGGCGTTTATAAAAAACGAATTTTTAAATATAGCAGAATCACTGCTTTTGCCATAAGCCCCAATATCAACATAAGTAAAGCAATAGTTGGCGTCGCAAAGTGCTAAGAGCACTATGGAAAAGAAATGTTTATAGTTATGATACAAAGAACCCGAATCAACAGGCTTTATAACTCGGATATGCTTGCCGTCTATAGCACCAATGCAATTTGGAAAATTTGCATATCTCTCAAAGTCTCGTGCTATTGTCTTTCAGATATCTTCAGTCGCTTCGGGCATGACTATGTTTACCAACTTATTCCACAATGATTTACATACTTCGCGGACAATTCCAGTAACCGTCGATTTTCCTAGGCGATAATTGTAGCTTAGTTCTCCAAATGAACAACCCGTACCAAGATATCTGAAACAAGAATATTATTAATAATGTTATTATTATTAGGTACACAACTCCAAAAAAAATGGAAAAACATACGAGATTGCTACAATAAAGAATACAAAAAAGAAACAACAACTCCTTCTGGTTCAGGTGCTCGTAAAGGAGCCCGATATATGTATTTTTTAAGATTATCTTTCCTGCAGAATAGTGTAAGTAATAAAGACAACTAATATTGAAGAACAGAATGAAAGGCAAAGTGAGGAGACAAGTGAACTAAACGCCAATGCAACCGAAGCCACTGAAATACGTCCCCCTAAACGTAAGAAAACACCAGTGCCAGAAGAAAAAATAGCTGTTTTAATAGAAAAAAGTATCGAGTCACGAAAACATTTTCAGAATGAACTTCAAGAAAATAGTATTACCAAGCAAGATGACGACAAACTCTTTTGTTTGTCGTTATATAAAGAAATCAAAAAAGTACCAGAAAATAGGCGTTTAGCAACCAAAATTGAATTACTTCAAGTGATACAAAAAGAACAAAGCTTACCACCCCCTGTTCGCTACAATACTCAGCAGATCACACCTACGTATTGGCAAGGACAACAGTATACAAGCCCGCAAGGATATTTTACTACATCTGGATCATCTCCTCCTGTTCCGGCACCGTCACCGTCACCATCGCAATTTAGTTCTGGCTCTCAGTCCTCTACAGTTATAGAAAATATTTATGCTGATTTTGAAGAACAATAAATAAATCTTACCTTAAAGTTATTACGAGTTTCTCTTCCGGTGACACGCTTGACCTCAAATGCGTTTCAGAGCATGAAATATCTTGCCTGATCAGTTCAATTAGTTCATCAAAAGATTTTATTGTCATTCTCAAATAGTCAAAAATTTTTTCTATCATACATTCTTAATTTGGGTTATAACGTTACGAACTGACCATGTACTAGTCGGTCACGTAATATTGGATGCACCCAATACCGCCTTTTTCTTTTCTTTTTTTTAAGGAGCAACCACAGTAAACACACTTCTTCGTCGACCTCCATTTTGAAACTGACGCTCCCGCACAAAATCGCATACTAACCGCGCGTGTCTGAATAGCATCACAATTTTGCGGTTTGAAACCGCGCGATTCGTAAACGCACGATTCCCGCATGTCTGAACGCAGGCTAAAAGTATTCTTAAATATAAAAAAATATATCTCAAAAATAATATTTTTTTTTTTCATCCAAATGTTGCGTACCCCTAAACATTTGTTTACATAATTTATAGCTTCTTAGGACAGGGACTTTAGGCATCCACATTTTTTGCAAATAAAAATAGTTTATGTTTTTCGTTTAATGTTTACGAGGCCTAGACAACGTTCTGACCTATTTAGACGATGTCATTATCTACTCAACATCCCTTCAGGAACACCTAGACAAATACAAACAAGTTATCGAAAGATTCTGCGCAAATAACCTAAAAATCCAACTAGACAAATCAGAATTCTTACAAAAACAGGTAAAGTTTCTAGGACATACACTAACAGACAAAGGCCTTCAACCTAACAAAGACAAAATTTCAGCAGTAAAAAAGTTTCCCCTACTTAAAACCCAAAAATAAATAAAATCATTCCTAGGTTTAGTAGGATACTACAGAAAGTTCATTAAAGATTTCGCAAAGCTTACAAAACCACTAAATAAATGCCTTAAAAAAAGGTAGTAAAATAGAACTAACAAAAGAATACATAGGAGCATTCGAAAAATGCAAAGAAGTCCTAATAAATGCACCAACTCTGCAGTACCCAGATTTTCAAAAACCTTTTGTATTAACAACGGAAAAATCTGACGTAGCCATAGGTGCAGTGCTTCCCCAAGGACAAATACGGCAAGATAAACCAATAGCTTACGCCTCACGTACACTATCCGATACAGAACAACGATACTCTACAATAGAAAAAGAATTACTAAGTATCCCTAATTCCAAATTAACTCGCTGGCGCTTAAGACTAGCGGAATATAACTTCGACGTACAATATAAAATGGTAAGAACAAACACTAATGCAGATGCAATTTCAAGAGTCCCAATTGTACACCACAACGAGGTCAACACCGACAACAACCCACCTAGTACATCATTAAGGGTTGGTTGCACCGCAGGCTTGGTTATAGTTTCCGTCAAAGTTAACTTTAGCAGTTACATTAACGGTAACAATTGTATTTAACAATTGTGTGTTGCACCATTACATTTCTCGTGATTGTCAAAGTTAATAGGGTTGCAAGTTTAAGGTTTCATATTTTCCCTTAGAAATGTGTAGGGAATATATTTTGATATGGCAACACGTAACGCGAGCTGTCAACCTATCTGACGTTTCGGATCGACGGCGTGATATTGTGAGGTTACGTTTTTCGAGTGTTTGAGTTTTGAAAATAAAAAAGTGTTTTTCTGTAAATTTTAAAGATATCTAGCGTACCAGGATACATAATGGACCATACCGAAGCGAAAACCGTGATGACAGACTATCGTTTAAAGTAAGTTTACCTTTCCTATGTAAAACCCACATGTGTACCAAGTACCTATATTGCCTTTACCTTCGATTATTTTGAATCAAATAATTATAAATAGAACTAGAATGCATAAGCTATATCAATACATTTTTATATTCGGTAATTTCTTCAGTCCTCCATGCAATACGTAGGTGGCAGACACTCATAATTTCACATTATTGTTTTCCAGGGAACGAAGTATGAATTTTAGTAAGGAGGAGATTAATAGATTGCAACAACTTGTGGACAAATACAAAAATGTACTAATGTGCAAGAAAACCGACGGAACTAGCGCCAAACAAAAAGACCATGCTTGGCGCTCCATTGAAAAAGAATTCAATGCCATTGGCCAAACACCAAGAACTATCAAACAATTGAAATATAAGTTTGAAAATATGAAAAGAAGTGCAAAAAAGGTACTGTTATATTCATGTTTTATTTTGTGTTAATCCAATTTCTATTATTTCATTATTATTTATGTCTGAAGTTAATGTGAGTAAATAATAATTTATTAATAACTTTGTTAAAATAAATGCGTACAGGAGGCCTGTAGGGAGCGCCAGGAAATGATACGCACAGGGGGAGGAAGACCTCCCTCCCTTCCTCCACAGTCAGAAGATGCTACAGACTGGCTGCGATCACTTATGTCAGGATCCATAGATGGCAATGAGGCTGAATATGATGATGACGTAATGACTCCAACTTCGCTTTCTGTAAGTTATTTCTGACATTGACTTCGCATTTATAGTCATGTAATGAGCCACAAACTTATCTAAGCCGGTGGCCTTTTGGAATTGGAATTGAAATTGGCCATACTAGGTCAGATAAATTTTTGGTACTGTATCAATATTGAGGTAAATAATCATTTTTATTATGTGACACTCGTGACAGCATTGGTGGACTAGTGGCTGGGTCACCAAAAGGCCATGTTTACACCGCTATTTGGGTATATTATGCAGTGAAATGATAATAGACTTTTATTTATGTTAACAATATTGTTTCAGACTCCTAAACGAGAATCGAAAGTTAAGAATAATCCAGATGATGATCATATTCTTTCAGTCCAAAAGGTATTATAATAACTTATTTTTAATAGGTAATTAGTGTTAATTATTAAAAATAAAATGTTTTTATTGTTATTTGTTGCAGAAGGCAAAGCTTGCCATCAATATTGTAGATTGTGATGAAATTATGTCCATAGAAGAGGTACAGGTAAGGTATCTTTTATTTTACATCTATTTATTACTAGCTGTTGCCCACAACTTTGTCCGCATGGAATTCCATTATATAGGGAACTTTAAAATTTCGTAATAACAAGTAGCCTATGTATGTGTTACTTCAGTGCCTTATTTACCTACCGATTAGTCTATGTTACTCACTGATAATTTAGCTTTCTATAAGTCGCTCATCTATTACTACAAAGACGTAATTGTCACAAAATGCAAAAATGAGTTAATGATGCCAGAATGTTCCAAAATGACCAATACGTATGGTATTAAAAAGACGTTTTTATTGTTCAACAAATGAGCGTAAGATGGCGCCTCTGTCTTTGTTGCACCGGTACAAAATTTTACTCGCCCTGAGTGTAACAACGCCACATTGGTCAGTTGCGCATAATTTTTTATATTTTTAAGTGCCAAACGACGTAAATGTTATTTTCTGTCTATGTAGCACCAAGACAAAATTATTTTTTGAGATCTGCAGTGTCGTAATTGTATTTTTTGTCATTGTAGCACTAGAATAATAATATATTTTGTGAGCTACAATACCTTTGTATATGTATTTTGTGTCAGTGTTTAACTAAAAGCTCTTAAAATTGAATGAAATAATGACTTACTTAAAAGAAACAGGTGTAATTTTAAAACATTAAATATTGTATTTATGTTTTTCTTCATTATTACTAAAAGTAGTAACTTAAAAAGTAAGTCTAATAAAAATAAAATCTAAATAAAAGTAAATAAAAAAATAGCATTCAAGTTAAGATCATAATTTTTTTATTGTTTTAAATAGGTACTTACTTGTATGTGTTGTGTGTGCAATAAAACATGAATCTATCTATGTACTTGTTTGCTAGTAATGGTTTTTTTAAAGAAAAATAAGGTGAATTAAACTAGGTATTTTAAATGGTAATTTAAGTTATTTTAAGGTTATTATAAGTAAAGAAACAAAAGTTCCATCTACCTCTTTGCTCCTTTTGTTGATGAGAGTATCACATTCACAGAGCATGTGAAGTGCGGTTTCCTCTTGGTCTGCACAGAATCTACAGTAAGGGTTTTCTGATAAGCCCATTCTGCCTGTTCATGTGCTTATTGAGTTTACAATGCCCAGTAAGGGCCCTAATGCCCGAACACGAATACTCAACCGGACGAGTTTTTGTATCTCAGATCTTGATTTGTGGAGAAAACCTGGAAAAAACTGTTTCGAATGTGCAAGGCCATTTCTATTTCCCAAGCCACCACTTGGCGCCTTGAGCCGGATTTCGGCACCCCGAGCATAAGTTCCGGTAAAATGGGTCGGGCGCCAGACCCTTTCCTTGCCAGCTGATCTGCCGGCTCGTTCCCCCCGACTCCGAGTGTCCAGGCACCCAGCCCAGGCACACTGAGTTTTTGCTGCCCAGTTAATTTAGGGCATCAATGCATGTCAGAGTAATTCTGGATGCTACTTCATTGGACGCCAGTGCTTTTAATGCGGCCTGACTGTCCGAGAGTATGAGAATCCTTTTGCTGGAATACTCCAGGCTTAGAAGAAAGTTAAAAAAATATTTGAACAAAGGCAAAATGAAGCTACTAAAACACAAGCAAAAACACAAAATAATAATTTTCATTGATAACTTAAAAGGGCGTCCTACTATCTGTAAGGTACCTGGGTTTGAAACCAACATAAAGTACTTTTTTTAATGAAAAAGCCGTGACTAGCGATGGCCTTGTGTTATTTTAATAAGTATTTTGATATAAGGATAACAAATGAATCTATGATTTATGTACCAACACAAAATTATTCAAAAAACTGTTAATTATTCAGTAAGTGGTTTGAAATGACGATAAAAATACTAATTCACCTGTGATTTACCTGCTATTAAGTAATGTTAATTATTCAGTATTCAATATAAGCTGTAATGAATTATTATCTCAAATAAAGTGTTTTAAATACAATTAACTAATACCTATTTCAGTGTCACAACTTCCAAAATAAAACATTTTCAATGCAACAATGACACAATTGTATGTGTCAAATCATTTCAAGTGGTTTTTTTTATACTTACACTTGACTTTTTTAAATGTTTTTGCTATTGTACTCTACCTATATATTTAAACATCCAAAATATCCTAGTTGCAGTTATAAATATTATAAAGTGAAATAATAAAACGAAACAGAACATTAAAAAAAACTTTAAAACGCCCTCCTGTAAAATTTGTAAAATGACAGTTACGTCTTTGTAGTAATAGATGAGCGAAGTGATATTTTTTTTGTAATCGGTCTAGTAGTTTCGGAGCCTATTCACTTGAAACCAACAATAAAATCTTTCCTCTTTCTATTAGTATAGATTAGACGTTAGATTACTCGTAGATATATAAACCACAGCAGAGATAAATACACTGTTTTTGTTACAGAATGCAGAATTGGATGGTAACACGCCCATTATAATTGAAAATAATAATGAAAGCCAGAAGAATATTATTGAAGAAGCAGAATCTGTCCCCATTTTCGACAGCAGTACACCTCATTCCTCATTAAGAAAACCGGTGGCACCACAATTAAAACGTAAGTATTTTTATAATTAAATTATTTCAATATTAATTTATCTTGCATTTATAGAAATGCGTGGAACTAGTACATAAACTGTTCACTGTAGCATACTCGTATATAATGTTATTTATAATGTTTTAGTATAGACTGCCCTTTAAACTGATTAAAGAGCTATTGGATGGAATAAAAGATAAAAAAATACTTTTCAGGTTATTAACATGCTATTCTCTGTTCTCCATTTCAGGTATGATAAAGAAAAAATGCAAAGGCAATGAAAATATAATTAAACAAGCTTTAAGGGAAAAAAAGCTATCGGTTTTAGAGGGCCTCCACAACCTAGAGTTAGAAAAAATTAGGGAGACCATCAATCAACAAAAAGAATTACATGACCAGCTTATGAGGCATAATGAAGAGAAACATAAGCTTGAGTTAGTAAAACTTCAGCTTGAAATTGATCTTCTTCGGGCAAAAAAAATGGTACAAGATAAGGAACTTGGGCATTAAGGACTTGAGGACTATTTTTTATTAGGGACTTGAACATAAAGAAAACAATAAATTTTTATTACAAAATTTTCTGTTTTTTAATAAGATATTTACTACATATTTGTTATTATATTATTAATTATTAAAAATTAAAGTCACAATGCCAACAATACGCATTGTTATTACAAAGGACATAATACCATGAATGCTTATTGTAATCTACTAAAATAATTATTAATCAATGTATTTCTATTATGGTCATCGTTTGTCCTGTGAGTATACAATTCTTCATCATCAGATGAAGATGAACCTGTTGAATCATCGGTGTCATTGGGTAGTGTTGGCATTGGGTCTCTGAATTTCTTAGACATGTTGTGGAGCACAGCCATTGCAACGATAGCACACTGAGCTCTTCTTGGATTTGTCCGTAGTTTCCATCCTAAAGCAGGAAACCTTTTTTTCCAGCAGCCAAATGTTCGTTCCACAACATTTCTAGTTCTGATATGGCTTTCATTGTAGAGCTGTTCTGCTTGTGTGACAGGATTACGCAAAGGCGTGAGCAGATATGGTTTCACAGCATAGCCTTTATCCCCTAGTAACCAGAAACCTGAAAACTGGCCATCTTCTAGTCGTCCTTTAATTATACTGCTATTGAAAATGTGGCTGTCATGACTGCTTCCAGGCCACCGCGCGACAATGTTAGTTATATACATATCTGCATTGGTAATTGCCTGCACATTTAGTGAAAAAACCTGTTTCCTATTTCTATATGTTTCAGCATCAGTCCCACCTGGAGATTTTATTTGGATATGAGTGCAATCTATCGTTCCAATTACTTTGGGAAAGGCACTTATTTCATAAAATTTTTTGGCCTCTGTTTCCATTTCTTGTATATTTTGAGGCATTGTCACCCACTCTGGTCTTAGCCCGGCAATAGCTCTGCTTACTTTATGTATTATCCGACACACACTGGATTTATGAACACCTGCAGCATCCCCAATGCAACGTTGGAATGAGCCACATGCATAGAACTCTAGAGTCATCACTATTTGTTGCTCTGGAGTAATAGCGAAATTCCTGAAAAAATAAATATCATTATTAAGGTGTGATAAAGGCATTGAGCGAGTACAATAACAATACAGGCCTATAACAATAATTTAAATAGGTACCTGTAAATTTTATTATTATTACAACAATAAGCAGCGGCAGTTGAACAACTGATATAGCTATCATGTTTTTTCACACAAGTTTAATACCTAGGTTAGTTATTACTTTATGATTGAGTAAGAAGTGATTAGTATTTACAATAGGAACTTACTTCATGGTCCTAGTTTTCAGCAAGGGCCCTAAATGAGCAGCTAGCGCCCTAGCAAAGCCCTTGGAAATCCGAAATCTATCCAAAAATTCACGATCATCCCATTTTCGAAAACGATCAATTCGGGGTTGATATACTTTTTTCTTTCGCAATTCGGGTATATTGTTGTCACTGTCGTCATCAGAAGAACTGGATTCCCACAGAATATCACGAATTAAAGCCATAATACGTTTTTACAGTAAAAACCATTATCTTTTCTGCACAATTTGTAGGTTATCGTAAAGTTGACAGTTGATTTGACCATAACAATAGCACTAACCGGCCAAAATCGAGCAGTTAACGTTAGCGTTAAGTTATGACGTCATTACAACCGTTGTTAAAATGGTGCAACGCAAATGGTGCTTAACCGGGAATTTGACGGTTTTGTTATCGTTATAGTTACATGGTGCAACACACCCTAATAGAGCCAGACCTGGATATTTCTAATATCGATATACGCACCTTATTAGATATGCCTATCACACCTGAGCCATTAAACCAAAGACAACCCATTACATCGCAGGAACAAGAAAACGTGCAACCTTTGTAGAGAAGAGTGGACTGTTTGTAGGTAATAAAACTTGGTTCTTTGCTTGACTTGGATTTTAATTGCGACACAAAACTTTTACACACCCGTACATTAGGCGAACGAAACCAGAGAGAGAGAACACAGATTATGAAAACGTCAGAGTCAGACGTCAAATGTCAAGATTGCATTTTAATTTTTTAAATTTTATGTTGCATTGCCAACATGCTGCGGCCTCACAAGTATAAATTAAACAATATGAAATCTATTAAGATATTACAAAAACAAATTGACACCGATTTGTTTACAGTATCATTTATAGTTACAATGTAACATAACAGGTTGAACTATAACAATGGTTTACATTATTATGCTTGTTAATTGGGTATTTATTTATTTATTTATCAAACTTTATTGTCCAAAGTAAAAATATACTTTTAACAAATGGCGGACTTAATTTTCTCCCAGTCAACCATAGGGATAAGCAGAGAAAATTGTGCGGCGCAAAAACTATAAATACCTATATACTTACATCAAAAATACTAAGTACTTCATACACACTATTACATATATGTATATATTATATATAAATATATCAGAGTAAATACCTACTTACACAATACATATACTAATAAATATAATAACAAAGAAATAGCTAATGAAAAGAAGAACTGAATGATGATGACTTTATACAGAAAGGGAGTTTGAAAAGAGGGCGTGGACTTTCCTCTTAAAACAGAATTTGGTAGAAATTTCTCTAATATCAACGGGTAAAGAATTCCAGAGTCGTGAAGCTTGAAGAAAAAATGAGTTTGACATGAAATTAGTCCGAAAAAGGGGGATAAAGAGCTGACGAGTCTCATTAGAACGAAGTTGTCGATCATGAGTGTCTGAAAGGTAGTTATATTTACATTTTAAATATTGAGGGTAATCAGGATTCGTAAGAATCGAAAAGAGAGTACACAGTAACCGAAGTTCCCTGCGTTGGCGGATAGGAAGCCAATTAAGCTCCGAACGATAAGAAGACACATGATCATATTTTCGAAGACAGAAGATAAAGCGAATGCAGTTATTAAGGAGCCGATCAAGTTTATTGAGAAGGTCTGGACATTGAGGTCAGGATAACACACATCAGCATAGTCAAAGATTGGAAAAATTAAAGCCTGTACAAGTAAGACCTTTGTTTTAAAAGGCAGAAAATTCCTTAGACGGTTCAATTGCTGAAGACTAACAGTGATTGTACGACTAACTAGGTTTGTATTCAAGGTTAAAGTTTACATTGTTCTTGAGCTTATTAACAAGTAAGTCATACAAAAAATAGACAACACTTATAAAGTAAATAATCATCAATAGGTAAGATACATATCTTTTGAATGGAGCGAGTATGAGTTCTGCCATTAGAGATTTTAACCTCGACGGCTCGTATAAGGCCGTCATGACATGGGTAAACATTTACAATTCTAGCCATTGGCCAGGACAATGTAGGAACATTATCCTCCTTCAAAACTACAAGAGTACCGATTGTGATATTAGGACTAACACTAAGCCATTTAGGTCTATTTTGCAATACATTGATATAGTGTTTATACCACATTTTCCAAAATGATTGTTTTATCTGTGTGCATAACTGCCAAAATTTTAATCTATTTTGAGGAATGCTAGAAACATCACGTTCAGGATACATAGTCAAAGCATTTCCTATTAAAAGTGACCTGGTGTCAAATAACTTAAATCATTTACATCAGATGAAGATAGTGGTATCAAAGGCCTGTAATTTAAGACACATTCAATCTCTACAAGTATAGTATTTATCTGTTCATACTCGTAAGTTAACAAATGACCCTGCAATATTCTCTTTAAGTGGTACTTTGTACTCTTAACTGCGGCTTCCCAGAGCCCACCAAAGGTTGGCGAACAATTTGGAATGTAGTGGAAATCTAGCCCTCTTTGAGCTGAAAATTGATGCACTTTCCCTTGGTGGTCTTGAGAAGAATGTAACAACTCGAGCTCAGTTAACTGGTTCCTCGCTCCTTTGAAAGTAGAGGCATTGTCAGAGTAGATTTATTTGGGCAGTCCCCGTCGTAATATAAATCTCCTAAGGCACGCTAGATAAGTCACCGAAGTAATATCTGATGCTAACTCTAAATGGATAGCTTTAGTGGCAAAACATACGAAGACACAAATATAGCCTTTGCCAGTAAGTGAACGTCTGACGCGCGAGCGCTTTACGTTTACTGGTCCGGCAAAATCTACCCTAACTTTTTCAAAGGGGCGGCTCATAGCAGTCACCTTCCCGGCCGGAAGGGAGTAGCCTTAGCTGTCTCGAGGCAGTAGCCTTTTGTCTAATACATGTAATGCATTTATGCGTTATTTTCTTAACATACATTAAGCCATTAGTAATCCAAAATTTCTGGTTTAAGTCGGACAATAAAAGTTTAGGTCCTGCATGGAGGAGCCTTTTATGTTCACTTATAATTATACATTTAGTAACATGCGATTCTTTTGGCAAGATAGCTTGATGCTTCTGAGAGAATGGAATGTTCGAGTGATGCAATCTACCACCTACTCGCAATATGCCCTTCTCATCAATAAAGGGATGTAAACTTAGTAAAGAACCCTTTACATAATTATTTTTTCTTAAACATTCCATTTCCTCTTGGAAATATTTTTCCTGTTCATTCTTAATGAGCAACATTAAAACAGCGTTTATTTCTGAACTCGTGATGTATTTATACGAGATTTTGTTACCCTTAAGATTATTTGTAAATCTTAAAATATAAGCTAACACACGTGTCATTTTGTGGATGCTAGAATACTTATGTAAACTTTCAAAAACATAGTTATTAGTTGGAGTACCTATAAAGGCCCGGCTACTGGAGAATGCTGCGTCAAATGCCGTAGTTTTTATTTCGGGTAAGTCTGCGGGTTAGTCTGTAGGTAAATCAAACTCATACTTACTATCATGCAAGTAATCAGGTCCATGCCACCACATATTGCAAGCGCCAAGCTCCTTTGGACTAACTCCTCTGCTGATGTAATCCGCAGGGTTGTCTTTTGTGTTGATATATAGCCAATGACAGTTAGCAGTGTTTTTAGATATTCCTCTCACTCTGTACGCCACATAAGCCATTAGTTTAACCGGATCAGTATGCAACCACGCAAGCACGATTTTGGAATCGGTGAATAAGTATACTTGACTTATATTTAATTTTAATTTAAGCGTGTCATGAATTTTGCTGATGAGGGTGGAGAGAAGCAAAGCCCCGTTCAACTCCGCGCGTGGAACTGTCCAGCCCTTTTTGTCCAAAGGATTTATGCCCGATTTCGAACAAAGCAAGTGCATATATATTTTACCTGATTGATTTATAACTTGTAAGATACACGCAGCAACCGTATGCCAGGGTACTGGAGGCATCTGAGAAACCTATAAGTTGTACTGTGTCTGAGTCAGACACTTTAGTTGCGTTGACGAGGGATAAATTTGCTGTGTTGCGTTGCAAACTGTGCTGATGAGATATTAATTATCTTGTCAGAGAACGCTATTGAACAGCTGTTCCTCCGTTTATTGGAAGTTTCGAGAAAAAAAACTCCTGTGAGCTTGTGTTTGACAGTGAAGCTTAGTTAGTCAGAAAAGACTCGTAATTAGTGCCATAAATAATGTCAGATAAAGAAAACAGACAGAAATGTTTTAAGTGCGCCTATAGAAGATTGCATCAAAGTTTTGAAAAGGTAAATATTGATATCAACAACACTAATGCGACATACATCATTGACGGAGGATACTTACTACACCGCGTTGTGTGGGATAGCGAAGAAACATTCAACGTTATCTTAGATAAATACGTTCAATACGTACGTCGACCTTTTGGTTCCAGAGTTACTGTCGTATTTGATGGCTATGATAATTGCACGAGAAATATCAAAGCTGCAGAACAACGTCCTACCTAGATCCTAGGTTTAAAGAACATGCGTTTAGAGACAAGGATGCATTAGCAAATTTAAAAGTCTCATTAATAGAGAAAGTTAGAGAAAAAACTGTAGACGATGAAATTGAATCAGTACTGGAAAACGAGGGAAACCAAGTTTCAGATTCTATTTGGAGCACATTTGACAAGAGGATTAAGTCTATGCACACTCCGAAATGTGCATACTCGTATACTAAAGCTGTGGAGGAAGTGGAGATGTACCTTAAAGAAGGCATCGTTTCAAGGACCGCTTGTCCTTTAAAATGGTGGCGTGAGCACAAACACATTTACCCATTATTATATTCCCTCTTTTTATCGCACGCCAACGATATGGTTACTTCGGTGCCATGCGAAAGAGAATTTTCTACAGCGGTTTATATAATATCTGCCAGACGAACCCGTTTAACTTCGTCCAAAATAACAAAAATTATGTTCTTAAATTCAAATGGATTAGCAAGAGATTTACAACAAAAATAAAACTGTGCAGCCAAAAATCTATTGTAAATAAATGTAAATATAAACCTACATGTAAATAATGTACATATTATGTATAAAGAATGCAAAATGTTAATAACATCAATGAACTTTAAATACGCCAGAATTAATAACTTATTTCATTACTTTTGTAATTGACAATTAATTTATGTTACATAATAAAAAAATAATTCTGCCAGTCCTAAGCCTGTGCAAAGTATGAAGGGAAGTTCATTAACTTTTCAATTTACAAATTAACAGCTCACGACGTAATACATAACTAAACTAACATACCTACATTGTTATTTCAGTATTATCTTTAAAAAAAATGAACTATAAAAAATAACAGGTTAACAATAACAGTTAGTGGCAAATAATGTAGCAGTGTTATTCATTATTTTGAAATAGCCGTTAATGCCATCACTGTGTATAATACTATTGTAACGTGGGTTTTCGTATATTCGACTCGTACACCTCCGTGCGGACGGTCGGTTAAACTCGCGGTAGATAGGTGCATATCGCTGTCTCGCTCTCGCCGCACTCCGAGCCAACGCCGCCCGCGCCTCGTACATGCCTCAGTCGGCCTGCGCATGCCTATTGAACGGGTAGGCTGCGCTGTGCGTTTATCGTTAACAAAAAAGCAATGTCGGGATAATATTGTAACGATTTTGGTGTGCCAAATACAAATTTGTCTAGTATAACCACACCCAGGACTTTCAATAATTCTCTCCCGGCGTTCCCCGTTTATAGTGGCCGAGTCCAAGAAGATTCGAGAAGACCCGCGAACCGCCGGCACGTGCCGCCATTTTGCCCGGCGTCCCAAGGTGACGCGATCGAGGGCTGGTGGCCCGCCAGAGGCTGGCGAAGGAGCAGCAGCTGGTATTTCGACGTAGTGGTGGAAAACCCGGTGTGCGGGGATCCCACGCCCACGGGTGAGAATAAGACCCGGAGCGGCTCATCTCGAGGATGATAGAGGAGTTCGCCCGCACTCAGGCGGAGCTGAACAGAAGTCACATCGATGCAATTCATTTCCGTGGTGAAGGACATACCACGAGTCTGGAGGAACCGATCGTATCGCCGACTCGACGACCGGCGTCCCTAAGCATGGCGCGTCCCAGTGTAGGATACGCGCCTGTACCCGGCGGGAACTTTTCCCGGTGCACGGCCCGTTTCGCAACAGCTCCGCAGACCCGGCGGTTTTAGAAGCGTTCCTGGAATCCCTAGAAGTGTACAAGGAGTGAGCGGATGTCTCGGACGAGCACTACGAGGATTATCCATAGTGCTGGCGGGTGGTGCTTTGGTTTGGTGGAGGGGCGCGCGCGGGTATAACGACTTGGACCGAAGCGGTTCGTCATCTCTGTGCGGCCCTTGGGACTCCGAAACCAGCATACAAACTCTTCCGCGAGATCAAAGCGAGGAAGAACGCTCAAAACTTCGCGTGTAGAATACGAGCGATCATGTCGCAATTACCGTACGGGTTGCCGGAACCCGCCCAAGTAGACATAGTGTCCGGTTTATTAAACAGACGTGTGAGAAAGCGATTGGATTGCAAAAGTGTACGAAGTGTAGAACATCTAATTCAAAAGTGCAGAAGTGTGGAAGACGCCATTACTGAGGTATGCACGCAGCAGTCGACGGCAGTAAGTAAATCTGCTGTAGCTATATAGACCTTTTTCATTGGCAGACTATGCAATTTTAAAAAAGAATTAAGTAAATACTATACGAGTGAATTTGGCTGTAGTGTAATTGACAGTACTTTTAAGGTATTTTTAAGTTAATTAAATTACTAAAGTAAAAAAAAATACGTTTTAGTTTTGTTATATTACTCGTCATACTTGGTCTGTTTAATGTTTGTATGTAAAACTTATCAGTGGAAATTTTATTGATTTTTGTTTCGTATTTATTTTTTTATGTATACTCGTATGTAATATAAAAATGTTCGTTTTCCAAATAAAGTAAAAAAAATGATAGCAGTGCAAATACTAAGTCGTACTGTCTTAGTCGTGGACACCTACATCGATCTAGGTAAAATCTTGGAGGAGGCCAGACCAATTGCAAATTTCTTAGAGTTAATGAATGACTTGTTTGACGTTCTGAATTCAAGAAACGGATTTCAGATTCAATAAGGACCAAGAAGACGTACTTAATAATGCCAAGGAAATGTTTGCTGCTACAAAAGCTATAAACCGAAAGACCGGAAAAGATAATATAAAATCCATTGTGAATTTTCAAATATCTATAGAATCATTTAAAATGCGTTACTTTACTTTTCTAAATTAAGATGGCTTCAAATATTTATTGACTAGAAGATTAAACAAAGATAATCTGAAAATTTTTTTTGGTGCAATTAGCTTTTTTAAACCTTTTTTTTTATGTAAAAAAGCTCAAAAGTTCACCATATGAAAACTGCGAAATGGATATTTGTGAAATATCATCGACTGAAAGTATCACGAAAGCTCAACATTTTGAAATCGATTCTTCACCTCAAATATCCCCTATACGTTTGGGAGGTGAAACAGATCTTAAATACAGGCAAAGTAGGAGGTGGGATCATCTACTGGGAAGAAGGCTGTCACGGCCATTGCAGTGGATAATATGTCTGCTATATGCCAACGAATTACCCTTTAGGCATTTATTTACTTTTTTTTTGACAAATTACACTGATTAAACTAGCCCCAAAGTAATTTTTTTTTAAACTTGTGTTATGGGATACTTACTCAACGACATTATATTTTCTAATAAATACATATATAGATAAACATCCAAGATCCAGGACAATTTGAAAAAAGGCCATTTTCCAACTTGCCCTGGCTGGGGATCGAACCCAGAACCTCCGGATTAGCGGTCTAGCGTGTTAACCATTACGCCACAGAGGTCGTCAACTTACTTATCGTTACTTATCTGGATGGTTCTACTGCAGGACCTTCGTCATTTGCAGGCAGCATAGGAAAGGCATTAGAAAAGTGCTAGACATTGAATTTAGTAGAGTTATTGAGGATAGAGGGAGAACTACTATCGCCAATGCCGAAAGATGCACAGATCAAAAATATTTACTTGAAATTACTTCAGCTGTTGTAAATGGATCGTGCAATATGGCATGAAGGTAAATCATTAGAACTTTATACCACCAAAGAAGGAAGAAAACTATTAAAACTGACATCATATTTGCCTTTCTTACAAGAAGATTTAATTATAACAGGGTGGAAGGAAATCACTCATCTAACTGTAAAAAAGTCTCCAGCTATCTTGTAAAATATTATTAAGGCGAGTTGGGTTCACAGCTCGCAATATTGTGCGTGTTTTTAAAATTACTATTATATTAAATAATACCAAAAAAATTATTATTTAAAAAATTATAAAGATATAAAAAAAATCACTGCGAAATATCGTCGAGCACGGCTCCGGGGCTCCGGGCCTTTCTTCGCTCTCGACGAATATTTCACTGTGTAACAACACAAGCACGCGCATCACAAACAATGCTATGCTGACAGCAAGTCAACGCACACACGCATACCTGCCGTGGGTATATATATAACCGCGCTCACCGTCTAGAGGAGCAGGCAGCTTCCCCAGGGAAGCTGCCTGTCGCCTGCGCTCTACGCGTGGTACACCGACGACATCCCCGTAGCCGGTCAGGCCCAGTTGGCACTATTTGCCGACGACGCCGCGTACTTTTCCGTTAGTATGAACGTAAAGTACGCGGCCAAGAAGACCCAGATGGCCCTAGACGCCCTGCCTGACTGGCTCTCCAAATGGAGGTTGTCGGTGAACGTCAGCAAGACGCAGGCATTGATCTCAGGGAACACCGAACTACCGCCGCCCTTGAAGCTCCTCGGTAGGGATGTGCCGTGGCAACCGCACGTCAGATACCTGGGGGTGCAGTTCGATAGGCGCCTTACGATGGGCGCCCATGTCGACGAGATGGTGGCAACAACGAAGATGGCCCGGGGGAAGCTGTATCCAGTGCTTTCCTCCTCCCTCCCACTACGGACGCGGCTCGGGATCTACAAGGCATATGTTAGATCCCGCCTCACATACGCGGCCCCTGCGTGGTACGCACTCTGCTCGGAGACCAACAAGCGTCGTCTCCGTGCTCAAGAAAACCTTAGTCTCCGAGCAGCCGTCGGGGCCCCACGTTACGTGAGGAACGCCGTCATCCACCGGGACTTGAAGTGGGAAGGCCTGGATGCCTTTGTCTCCCGCCTAGCGAGGGACATGTACTCCAAGGCGGACCGCTCGGCGCACCCCCACCTCAGGGGGATCGCGCCCCTGCACGCCCGCCCGCCGGAAGGCAGATACAAGCCCTCGCCCCGCGAAGCCATCATCCCGTCGACAGCCGAGCTGGGCGCCGCTACTCCAGCGACGCCCGAACTGAACCCCCGGAACTGATGAAGCCTGACGTGGCCGCCACGGCCACCATCCTGAGACCCGCTTGTAGTTGCAGGCGGCGGAAGCATCCGCTGGAGAGGGCCACAGCCCTGAGCAGCATCCCCGCTTCCGCTGAAAGGCGGAAGACGAGAAGACTAACTGACTGACTCTAGAGGAGCATACTGGGTTAGCTGTCGGAGTGAACGGACGTGTTGTCGCGGCACGTTCCCAAACTCAGGTAGTCAATCTGGTATTGCTGCTCGTCGCTATTGTGTTCCGGTTCGCTATTGTGAGTCACCTCGGTCACGAACAATAGAGGACAGGGAGGGCGATTCGACGCTCAGCACACTCTCGGCAACTGTTGAGTTTCAAGCTTGCTTGACTCACAACAGAGGCTTTCGGGGAAAACAGAATTCCTGCCCTTCACGGGACTTATTCTGTTTGGAATACCTGCCCTTCACGGGACTTATTCCAGGGACGGGAAAGCGCTTAGCGCTCCGACTAATTGACGCGTCGACCAACCGACTGTACCGAGTAGGTCGGCGTGCCAAGGAGTCGCCCACGAACGTGAGTTCTTTTTAGAGCCACGGGTCGTGTTCTTGTTTCTTGGCAATAAACTTGTTTGCCCGCACCTTTAGCGTGTGGAGAAAGTCCTCACTTTCAGCGGAGGCCGCCGGTAGGAGTAATCGTGTTGAGGTGTTCTACGCCAATACGGGTTGCTCCGCCGACGTAGTGCGGACCCTGGCACTAGCCTTTACCCCTTCAGGGTAACGGCAAGAACCGAGGCTGGGCCCGGGACCACTGGCCTTGGGGGCTTCCCTCGCCAACCCCGGGTATCGGTTAGGTAGTTAAGCTAGGTACACACCTACTAGCCCAAACAAGGTTGGCAGTAGACCGCTCACCGGAAGAGCTACACACACCACGTAGTAGGGACGCAGGTACACACCTCTCCGCTCGAAGGAGAGAGACCTAGGACCCTTTTTAGTACCGCCCGAGTGCACCCCTCGGGCGGGGTCCCCACCCCGCTTCGTAAAAACCGCCATCCTGCCGTGAGATGCCCCCCCCCCCCATCCGATGCGGAACTGCTAGAGCAGTTCCGCAAGTCAGCGGCCTTCCGGAACTCCTTCAAGGATTGGAAGGCACGCCAACATATCTCTTCTTCTTCGTCCTCCACGAAGAATTCCACCCAGGTTCGGGACATACCCAAACCATCCCCAATCGTCACGCACCATAAAAAGGTGCCACTGGTGAGAGACTCACCAGAATCTCCCCCCCCGTCCCCGACCGCGACCGGAAATAAATTCAGACTCCTCCCCGTTTAGGAAGTAGAGGAAATGTTTTGAATAAAAGTGCTTTGTTAGGAGACTAGCGCCATCTGCGTGTGATCTCCACAAACACGGGCAAGATTATCGATTCATCGATATCCCGTGCGCGGATTGTCTTTGCCCGACCAGAAAAATAATCATTGTCTTTACGTCAAAGTCTCAAATGTAAAAATTGTGAAAAAAGTCTTGACTTGGGTGTGGCCCCCGCGTGCTATGGCAGCATTAATTTTGTAATTTTTGATATATATAGTGAATGTTTGGTGGAGAATTGTCGTTAATTGTTTGTGCCAAAATTGTTTGGAACGGCGTGAAGCCGAAATTGTATGTATTACGTGAAGAACAGTGATTTGTGTCGGGTGTGAAGCGCGTGCCATGCGGCCTTATAAAATAGTTATGTGAATAATCTTGAAGTGTCCAAAGAAGAACAAGAAAATTATTGTGCTATAGAAGTGGTGTAATAAATACGACGTATTCATTTTAGGGCGACGTACATGAGCTCATGGGGAGGTTATTGTAGGGACCCAATTCTCCGCACCACTGACTCGGGATCCATGGAGACACCGGAGGCCGTCGCCAGCCCTAAGGAGGACCTCAAGATCGACGCAAAGGCCAGGCGAGGCTGCCTGAAGACTGCGTGGAAGCGGTGAGTTTTATAATTAGTGTAATTACTCTTAATTAGAATTAAGTTCAACTCATAATTAGGTTAAATTAGATTAGACTAGGTCCCTGTACCTTATACAGGGTGGTAGCAGACTGCGTAGGTTGTTTGTGTGTTTGTTTGTTGCCGGTGAGATTGCCGGACTCGTACCAAGAGCGTAGTCACAAAATCTCTTGGTATCAGAACGTAATCTTAGCTATCTGCGCCCACATGATATTACTGTATTTCCGACATATTCTCAGCTACAATCTCGAAACAGAATATGGACAACTGAAGTTGAAAATTGGGTAGAACCTAAATTCAGTGAAGGTTTGCACCCAACAAAAGAATACAATCATAAAAGCACTCCGATACAGTATTTCAATAACATTTTTCCAGACGAACTTTTTGAAATGATTGTATTATATACTAATAAATATGCAAGACTAAAGCGTAGCAAGTTTTGGAAAGATACTGACATAAATGAAGTCAAAGCATTTCTTGCTATCGCGATTCTAAGGGGTCTAAACACTTTGCCAGACATTGAATTATATTGGAGTTCAGATCCATTTTACAACAATATAGAAATAAGTGGTACCATGACTTGCAAAAGATTCAAAAAACTTCTGGAGAACATACACGCATGTGATATTACAACCCATTTACCCCGTGACCACAGTGACCACGATAAATTACAAAAAATAAGACCTATGCTTACTATACTAAACAGGACTTTTCAAGAGAATGCCACCAATTCACGAACTCAGTCAATAGACGAGAGTATGATAAAATTTAAGGGGCGTGATTGTAAAAAGCAATACATGCCAATGAAGCCAATAAAAAGGGGGTTTAAAGCATGGTGCCGTTGTGACTCTGAAAGTGGATATCTCTATCAGTGCGACATATACGTAGGCAAAGATAATGAATCCAACGAAGAAGGGCTGGGTTACAGAGTTGTAAACAAATTGACTCAAAGTGTACCAAGGAATACACTATTGACCTTTGATAACTTTTACGTCTGTAGCTCTTATGGAATGCCTTCATAACAGAGGAATTTACGCGGTTGCAACTGTTCGGATGCAACGAAAAGGTCTTCCTAAGGATTTAGCTATTCAAAAAGCTCGAACTCTGGAAGAGCGGCAACTGATCAAGGAAAACAAACTCGAACCAGGTGAGTTTACTTTCCGCGTTTGCCCTCCTTCAGCTGTAATAAAATGGAAAGACACAAAAGATGTTTATGTAATTACTACTGCTTTTGACCCTAAAAGAACTGAAACAATACAAAGAACCCAAAAGAATGGGCAAAAAAAGAACAAGCTTTGCCCATCTGCGATAGCAGAATATACGAGACATATGGGTGGAGTAGATCATTTTGATCACTTCCGAAGTTCATATTCCATAGGTCGCAGATTTAATAAATCCTGGTTTAGGATGTTCTGGTTCCTTTTTGAGAGCGCTGTGATTAATTCGTATATTTTGTATAAACACAAAAATGAAACCCGCCAAAACATTCACAGGGATTTTAGATTGCGATTGGCCAGAAGTTTGAAGTCTCAACATCTGACACTAAAAAAACAAGATCCAGTTATATTCAAAAACAAAAAAGGCGGAGTTTTTGGTGTGCCTGACGAGATAAGATTGAGCCCGCAAGGACAATTTTTGCAATTGTCGACTTTCAAGCGTTGCCGATTCTGCAGTACACGCAAACAAGAAAAGCGTTCCAAATACATGTGTGAAATCTGTAAAGTTACATTATGCGTTGATCCATGTATGAAAGCGTTCCACCTAGCTTCTTCTGGTTTTGGGGCATAAAAATATTTCATTTATACATTTAATTAAAAACATTGTAATAATTACAGTTATGATTATAAAACGAATGAATAATATTGTTGTTTTATTTCAAACTATTTACAAAATAAAAGTAATTAAGTAAAATAAATAAAATAAGTACATAAAATAAATAAACTATGAACAGACTAGCCTTCACCATTTATTATATAGATATACAGATAAGAGTTGTCTCTACCCAGGCAATGGGATTATGTTTTCCCACATCATTTTTTCAGCTATTTCAGTTTTTTCAGTAATTTGTTGATAAGGAATCGAAAAGGGCGTTATGTTAAGCCTAAATCCATATATAACACTTAATATACAGTAGCGGTTTATCGGGGCCTGTTTAAGGGCTAATTCCTGCTCATGTCTCGCAGTCATACGGAAACTCATTTTCAGTTCTGGCTGCCCGGTTATGGAATGCGCTTCCTGTGGACTTAAAAAATGCGCCCTCTTTTGATTCCTTCAAAGCCAGACTCAGAAGATATTACGAAGGTTCCTCAGACATTTTGAGCTAATAATATTGTAGTGTATGTATTTTATTTATTTAAGTTGGTAATATTTATAGATACTTTATTTTCTTATGTATTAGTTTATGTATTATAGATATATAATATATAATTTATTTTAGATTTAAAACTTTCAATGTATTTTATTGCGATTGTACGTTGACTTTTGCCCGTTATGTCCATTAATTGTATTCTTTCGCTGATACTTGATTGACTGGAAGAGATCCCACTATGGGATAAGTCCACCATTGTACAAAATATTTTGGTCTATTATTACTTAACTATTTAACTGTAACTATTTCTTGTACAATAAAGATATAAAACAAACAAACAACAAACAAACAAGAGCAAGCTGTACCCAGAAAGAGGGGAAGGCCCACACCTATTGTCATTCTATCCAAAGCACGCCGTCTCCAGAACGCGAAGCACATGCCACTGTTAGAAGACAAGCAATCAAGATGCCGCCATTGCCATAGCAATAAATCACGGTTCAAATGCAGAACTTGCAATATTAGCTTATGTATGAATAGGCAAAGAAATTGCTACAAACAATTCTATGAATAGATTTCATAAAATTGAATAATTGTTGGTAAGATGTTACCTACTTAAAATTACATTTCTAGACTTATAAGTGTTTTTAGTCAGAATTTTTCCTCCTTTTTTATTTTTTTGATACCTAAAATGTTCCTTATGGTTCCTAAAGGAATCTTCTTTTTTATTGTTATACAGGGTGACTTTTAAAACACCAGCCAAATTTTTGAAGCAAGTTCAATCCATGATATTGAACTACTTTCTATAAAAAAAGTTACTAAAAATCGATAAAATTTTTTCGTCCTCCCATACAAAATCCGTTTGGCTGAGCGCTGAATTGTATGGGAAGGTGATTTTTTATTTTAGTTTTTCGTTAATTGTTTTTATGGAAAGTAGTTCTGTATCATGGACTGAACTTGCTTCATAAATTTGGCTGGTGGATAAAAAGTCAGCCTGTATTTAGACTGTAAGGACAAACTAAATGTAATGTTGGTCGTAATTATCTCATTGTTGCTGTTTCGAATGGTTTTATGATACTTATTAAATAGTTGTAACAAAGAATTGTTCTATGATACTTATTAGACAGTAAGAAAGTTACTTAAAGACTGATCTCATTCCTGAATATTACATAGTTTTGTTAGGAATAATAAGTTCCTTATGCTTGTCTCAATTTTGGGAACAATATACTTACCTAAATGTTAAGTACTTCATGGTCACTACAGCATTTAAATTTAAATTATAAGTATCTACGTAGGCAAGACCAAAATGTTGCTCAATTTAAAATGGATTAGTATTTAATAAATTTAGGTTTAATTTTGAAAAAAATCGACTTGGGTCCGAATCCTTTTTACTTTTTTTGTCCTCGCTTGAGGACACTAGGTCGCACTTCATAAAGGTAAATTTTAAGCTTGGGTTTTACGAGGGTATAGATGAGGATCCGTTTAAAAAACACCTTAAATTTCCTGATATAATATAATAAATAAAATTTCTTGATAGATATAATTAAAAATAAAGGAAACCGTTAATATAACCAGTTCCCATGTGCAATAACATCCAAAGCTTAGCAACAATATTACGCAAATAAAGAAAAAGCAAAACAGGACAAACAAAAGAAAGTTTGAAAGAGAGCTAAAGAGAAAAGAACCACCACCGAAAAATAAGAGGATGAAGAAAAAGAAAGTAGAAGAAACTCAATCCCGTGTTCTTGTGATCTTGACCTTATAAGTAACACTGAAGAAGAGAGCGAAACGAACATTGGCTGCGATCAATGTATTCGTTGGTATCACTTATAAAATATAAATCAAGCAGCTACTGCAACATATCAATACGAGTATATGTTGTGTGAAACTGCTGTCATTGCAAGGAGAGAAGTTTTGAAGACTTCCAATAACAGTACTGACTGATTGATATACCTAAGCAAGTTACCTAATTAAACTTTGTGTTGATTTATTTTTAAATATTCACTTAATACGTGATAATGAACTAACGCAAAACCTCTCAAATGGTACCTCAGCCCATGAAACTGAACAACTTTTGTTCTACAACTTTCACGAAACCCAAAAAAAATTGAATTTTCATACAAACTGATTAACTGATCGAGTCAATTTGTATAAAAATCCGAAATTTATTTTTGGCATTTTGGGAATGTTGTAGTACAAAAGTTGTTCAGTTTCATGGGCTGAGGTACCATCTGAGAGGTTTTGCGGTACTTTATTAACACGTTGTATAAGATTCTTATATTATTTGTTAATTTTTTTTTTATTAATGGTATTGGTACCTATTTTAGTTTCTCTTAAAGTCTCGGTTTTACTGGGCATAGAATTTGATGTTATGTTTGAATTTTTATTTTTATTTGATTGTGTTTAGAGATTTTTGTTAATGCTAATGCCAAAAGTAGCTATTTGCTTGAAAAGAGATATTATTCTGTTACTTAATTGTATGATTAAGTCGTAGAATAGTCAAAATATGAATTTATTAATTGTTTTACTTTCATATAAACCCTATGAACTATGCATAAGAGTCGTTTTTCTACCGTGAATTAGGTGGCCAATAACCACTGCATAGGTGAACGATAACTTATTGAAGAGGCTGATAACTTGTATATTTGCTATTTTTACGTATATATATTTATTGAAAATTTTGCATCACTGATACATCTATAAACATTAGGTTATATGAAAGAACTACTGTAGGAAGAAATTAGCAGTTTTAGAGTACAGCATTATAATATAAATCAACTCTGAAATTGACAAGCCGCTTAAACGGTTAATAACCAGTATGTTTACCCTACGTCGAGAAGACGAATTCCCTTAAACTTTAACTTACGACGAAGTGTCCTCTTATTATACGTACGACAAACAAAGAAGTGTGTTGAAACCGGCCAGCAGGATGAGGGGTTTCCAGGAGTGTTTTAAGGACGCTGCTTTGGGGCGAGTGTACACTGTCCACTCCAACAATGGCGAATGCTATTACTTGCGCCTGTTGCTGCATACCGTTCGAGGGCCCACTTCTTTCACCTCTTTAAACAATGTTGATGGCGTACAGCATGTAACGTTTCAAGCAGCTTGCAGAGCACTTCATCTGCTTGAAGGTGATCAGCACTGGGACAACACTCTTGAGGAGGCTTGTATCAGTGACAGCCCCAAAAGTTTGCGTCATTTGTTTTCAGTGATGTTAGTGTTCTGTAGCCTTCCAGACCCTTTAACGTTAGGGGAAAAATGTAAGTCATATTTATCGGAAGACTTCCTACGCTGTTTAAGACACGACTTTGACCAAGAAATTGACATATCCGACGAAAGGGTAATACAGGAAGTATTACCCAACTCAACTCTATTCAAGACATCGTGCTTTCAATTGAGGGCAGTTCTTTAAGTAGCTACAGCCTTTCTATTCCTAAAGTCCTACCTGATCAACCTCGCGTTAATCGTGAATATTTTCCACGAAGCCCACGGTAGCGAAACCTGATGGTAAAAAATTTTTTTTTTAACGAAAATTTCATCAAGTACTGTTGACAATAAATATTGATTCAAATAATTTAATTTTGTATAAACGTGTCGTGATTACAATAATGTGTACATACTCCCATCCGGCCCGGTGACGGGACGGTAAACATAAACTAAAACAAGTTTATGTTTTAATTTACTAAGAATTATGAAAAATTGAGTTTAGCCTCTAAGCCAGTAGGCGTGTCCATTAAGTTTTGAAAATCGGTTAAAATATTAGCTTTGTCTTATTTCATCAATACATATACAGCTGATGATTTATCCATTTTTAGTGACATCATGTGTTTTTTTTTGGTTAAAACTAACGTGAGACACAGACATTACAAATTGGTCGACGTTCCAACTTTAATCACGATGCGGGTGCAGCCGACGGTCTCTGACACAGTGAGCTTTTTTCACACGCGGGCACCATCACCAGCCACCAATGATGATGAAGAAGAAAGTGAGGCTCCCATTACACCCACTGGAGTCGGTAACGCAGAAGATCAGCGTACCCCACCTTCCACCGCACTGTCATTGCGAGCGCAGAGGCCCGTGACGCGCGCGCCGCCCACGCGATGCGCCGCTAGCATCAGTGTGGTTCGGGACATCATCGTGTGACGTCGCGCATCACATTCGCCCTGATGACGACCTCCGGATGAGTTCGAAACATGTCGGCCAGTAGCTGATTTTTTACGTTAGTGACCCGCTTAACTTAATTAGTAACTTCATGTGTTTGTTTGTAAATGACATATATGTATGCCAATTATGCAAAAAAAAGATTATTTGAGGCAATTAACATAAATTTGTCTTCCTTTTTTAAAGGACAATCAAATTGTATCAGAAAAGAGACATTAATGACAACCGGATTTCATTAAAAACGAAATTGATGAAGCTTTCTTTAAATGCAAACAAGATGTATCGTCACCTGAGTTTCCAACTTCCTCAGTCTATAATGCTGCAGTTGCATCCTACAAAAACTCTGGCTTTGAATTGATACAGAAAATTCCACCACTTAAAAGTGTCAAAAGTACATTATACCGAGCGAAAAATGCCTCAGTGGAAATGAAAAAAATGAAATACACGAATGTGGCAGAAGTGGTGATACCGGCAACATGCATGGATTTTTTATTAGCCGATTATTCATATGATGAAAAACGTAGTTTAGTATTTTCTTCTCAAAGAAGCAGAACAGTCATATCTCTCAGGGTAAACATTTTATGGGAGACGGAACATTCCAAAAGCTGCCCAACTCCATTTCTACAGCTCTACACAATACATTGCAACATTGGTAGCACCAAGCGATCAACAAATATTATTCCAGTTGTTTATGCATTACTCAGCAGCAAAGATACTGATACATATGAAAAACTGTTTTATATAATTAAATCTAGAATACCAGAATGGAATCCGATTACATTCAAAACAGATTTTGAAATGGCAGCCATGAATGCTATTATATCAGTTTTTCCAAATGTTATAAGAAAAGGTTGAAAATTCTTTGAAATTCTTGAAAAAAATTGTTTTCAAAAGCCTAACCAAGGCTAACCAAGTCTAAAGTAATCTGCAGGCAAGTTACACTCTGTGCTGTACTCCCATACTTGCCACAAGACCAAATTTTTAATGGTTGGTTCTACATAGCTGCGCACAGCCCAGACGATAAAAAAGCAAGCAGTTTCTAGTACTTCTGATTCTATTGCATGTAGGTCACACTGTTTTTTATCTTTGATTTTACGAATCATTTCGTTTGGTACTTGGAATTGTGTACAATTACCGTGATTACGGATTGTTTGTCTGGCTAGAAGAGTTCCATTAATTGTTGGAGTTATTAATTTATTTCGAAGTCTTGTTTTCATATTATTTACTTCACTGAAGATACGCTCGCATTCTGCGTTTTAGTGTGGCAAACATAATACATTTAAAGCAAAAGATGCTAATGCTTTTAGCTCTGTTCCATCACGGATTTTAATCCAAAACTCATCGGTTTTCTGTGAGCTAATTTCATACAATGGTAATTTATTTACCACTGGTAGCATTCTTCATTCATCATCAATTATTTGGAGATCGTCGGCATTTTTTACGATTCGTGGCAACTTTTGCATAAGCGGTAAAATGGAAGGACAAACGTTTCTTGTTTGATTATTAGTTGCTTCTTCAGGTGATAAATATTTTAAAAGTTGAAGTAAATCGTCTGAGAAGTCGTATCTTTTTTTTATTTCTTTGCAGCCTGTGATGAGGAAATCTCTGCAGCGAGAGTAAAACTCTTTTAATTGTTTTTTTTTTTGCTCATATATCTGGTTTTTGTGTTTCTATCATAATTTTTACCCCCAAATACATTTGTGGCAGGAAATATCGCGTATCTTCTGGGACAATTGAGCTGATATCATTTTGTTGAACATGATCCCTTTGCATGTAACACATTAATAATTCTTTGTACGTTAGCCTTACGTGTTTATTTATTTATTTACACTTTATTGTACACACACACACAAATGTAATAGTACAACAGGAGGACTTAATGCTAAAAGCATTCTCTAACAGTCAAACCTTTGGGTTGATTGGGAGAGTTCATGTGCGTATAACACATAATAAAAAATAACAATAAAAAACTAAGTATAGTAAGTATTTTATAATTTTGGTTTACTCAATATGTTTTTTTTGTTATATTTCATTGTATCTTTACGAATACACTGTGGGCTTGTATGTTAAGCACGTGGTTTAAGTGAAACATATTTTGAGAGGTTGTAATTCCTCAGATTTTGTTTCAGTTTCGTTATATTACGTTACGTTACGAAACTGAGAAATTGTTAAGCCTTGTTCACAATAGCAAAATATTGGTGAGGCGCAAATTACATATATCATAAAAATTAGAAGTTGGGCCATGGGTTTCCACAGCTATTCCAACGCAAAATTTCTCAGCAGCGGAAAATTGGTTCAGTAAATAAAGCGTGACTCTCATTTTCGCATTTATAACATTGTACTATAATATGTATTGTAAAATATAGTATCGTTAAGTTACTATCCCATAACACAAGTTTAGAACTTACTTTGGGGCTAGCTTAATCAGTGTGATCTGTCCCTATATATTTATTTATTTGTACTAGCTTTTACCCACGACTTCCTCTGCATACACTGAACTTCTCCAGCCATTACGAATGTGTATGCTACATTTCATAACGATCGGGTTAGTAGATAGGGATTCAAATCCTAGCAATCAAATAAATACAGCGTGAGTGTAATAAATTTAACCACTGGCTCAGACCATCATACTGAACAATTTTTCCTACAGCACCAACCACGAATTCATGAAAAAAAAGTTAGTTTTTCATACAAAATCAAATACCTGCCAGACGCGAAACATATTTATAAAAACTGTTTTTTCTTTGCGAATTCGGGGTTGGTACCATAGATAAACTTGTTTATTTTATGGTTAAATTTATTATGCAGGTGCCTGTAAAACAGTATATAGAAACTCTTACATCCCCATCCCAACTACTATTATAATGCAAAAGTGATTATATAAGGTCTAACAAAATATACTGAAACTATTTTAACGGTAGGTCCAGTCCGTGATATTGAACAACTTTCCCCAAGGAACATATAGCAAAATATAAAAAATATTTTTTTCATATATCACCCACCTTTCACCGTCACTGCTATGTAGGTATCTCGCCGCCCGGCCGAAACGCTTAGCTGATTGCCGTGGCTGAAGGCATAAGACGTCTACACATTCTACGTTTACAGTCATTCACAAAATCACAAACAAGCACATGAAAGTTTAATTTTATTGTTTGCCCTAGTAAGTCATTAGGTATGTAATTCAAACAATACACAACACTCATATGTTTTGAAATAATAAATTAAAATTACTTTTATTATTTCAACAAAAAAAAACTGACAAGTAGCAATAGTGTGTATTGCGAAAGTTATAACCACATCTCTTTCTTCAAAACCATAATGCACATTCACAATTATGTAATCTGTTGATGCAGTAAAAAAGAATAATACAAACATAATCACATGCACTAGATAATGTGAATCGAAATTTGAGTGTACACTAAGTTCACACACTTTGGACACTGAACTCGTCTTCCAATTTTAGTACCTATTCGAAAGGCTAGCAAAATTCAATTAAAGTTATTTTTCGGTTTTTTGTTTGTCGGTATAATAAAAGCATGTTTCACACGATTCGCACGAGGCGGTGTTTCTTTGAATACGAAAACAAAGGATTACGCTTCATAGATTCAATTTTCGCCGGCTTTATGATGTTTCTTTGTTTCTTTTGTCGGCATATTTAACTTACAAAAATACTGTTCGAAACAAGCAAAAAATGAGTAGGGGAGACCGAGGTGTTTTGAAACAAATGTGAATTCAAACAACACTGGTTGTTCGTAAACAAAAACCGTTAGCGAGCCGACAACGCCGCGTAGCAACTGTTCCCCGCCGCCCGCAAGGCGCTCAGTAGTCGTCCGTCACTCTGAGCGCGTGGTTGCGTCGTTCAAGGTTACACGCCGTCAAAATCGCAAAACGTAAGTATTAAACGTTATTCATAAATGATTTTTTCTAGATAAAGCGTTTGTATTTGAATGAGTCGTAAATACATTTAGATGGCTTAATAACTAAAGATTTAATCTATGAAAAGTTTACTGCGTATTTCTATGTGTTAAGCTTCGGGAGTTTTACTTAATCAGATATCGGGTCGATTTTTGTCACTGAGGAGATTTGAAACAGACTGTTTCAACTCACCTCGTTTTACTTTGGCATGGTCGCTTTGCACATATGGTGAGGTTTATTTGCTTATTTTCTTTCAGCATGCCCACAGACTACAAAAGGAAGACTGACAGAGGTATGGCTAGTATCGATATATATGAGCTAGCGGCAGAAGAAGTAATATTACGTAATAAAAGTCTCCGTGATGCGGCCTCAAGTTACAACCTCAACCATACATCCCTCTTCAGATATATTAAAAATAAAAAGGCATATGAATCTAATGAAAAGGCAACTCCTCCATCAGTCGGATATCCAGAAAAGACTGTATTTTCATCTTCAGAGGAAAAGGTACTCTGTGATTATTTGCTTAATTGTGCCGCGGCTAACTTTGGCCTAAGCACCAAAGAAGCCAGAAGTTTTGCTTACAAGTTGGCTGTAGTATATAATAAAAAATGTCCTCCTTCCTGGGCTGAACAAGAAATGGCAGGTGAGGTTTGGCTGCGGTCCTTTATGAAAAGCAGTCTGTTCTTTCTTTGAGGCTACCTCAACCAACAAGTATAGCTCGAGCTACAAGTTTTAACCGAACAAATGTTGAGCTATTTTTTAGAAATTATACCACTGTGCTTGACAAGCATAAGCTTCAAGTCAAGGACATTTGGAACGTTGATGAGTCTGGGATTACAACAGTCCAAAAACCTGACCGTGTGATTGCTAGGCGCGGTCAGAAACAAGTAAGTGCCATGACTTCAGCAGAGAGGGGAAAATTAGTTACAGCTCTAGCTGGAAACGCTCTTGGTAATCATATACCTCCGATGTTCATTTTTCCACTAAAAAGATTCCATGACCATTTTATTCGAGATGGACCTGTGGGATCAATTGGTACTGCTAACAGATCAGGCTTGATGCAAGAAGCTGACTTTTATACCTTCCTTGAATTTTTCAGAGACCAAGTTAGGTCATCAAAAGAAAACAAAGTCTTATTATTATTAGACAATCACGCTTCTCATACAGCAGTTAAAAATATTGAATTTTGCAGAGAAAATGGGATAATTTTACTTACTTTTCCTCCTCACTGCACCCACAAATTACAACCCATGGATAGAGCTATTTTTGGGCCTGTTAAAAAAGCAGTGAACACTGCTTGCGATAACTGACATTCCCGGGACCGTGAAAACATCATTTGAAATTGCAGTCACACCACGCAGTATATGTTCCGGATTTAACACGACCGGCCTTTGGCCAGTAAACACCGAAATATTCCAATATACCGATTTCCTTCCGAGCCAGTTGATTGATCGGCCTTTCACGAGTTCTGCTGTGAATAATCCTGAACCAGCTTGCTCTAATTTGGTCAGAAATATAGAAAATGCAACGTCATTACATATAAATGATGAAAGCTCCATTAATGAATCTCAAGCAAGGAGTTCATTGAATGACTCTCGTACACCAAGTCCATCGATTCTTAACTTACCTGTTACTCCTCCTAGAGCTCATAGAATCAGTGCAATCACCTTTGCTAACGAAGATGTTTCCAATAGTGCCGAAAATCCTAATAAGAATTCTGAGATATCACCTGGTATTTCTACAATGCCTTTGACCACCGAGTCCGTGATTCAGTCAGATGTAGAACCTGTAGCATCCACTTCACGTGATAATTCAGCCGTGGCTCCTTTCTCGCCCGAAACTATCCGACCATTACCAAAGGCTCCACCGAGAAAAGGAAAATAAACGAACAGACGAAAGATGAAAACTGCAATCTTGACAGATACTCCTGTAAAAAATGAATTAGCTGCAATTGAAGCGGCTAGAAATGCTAAGAAAAAAGTAAAAAATCCCAATTTTGAAACTTCAAATGCCCCTAAAAAATCTAAACTAGGAATCAAGAAAACTAGAAAGACGACAAAGAAAAAAAAATAAAAAAAGGACTGTGAGGATGAAGATGATGAATGCTTTTGTATTTGTTGTTTTGAACCCTATTCTAATAGCAAATCCAGAGAAAAATGGGTCCAATGTATGGAATGTAAGAGATGGGCTCATGAGGCTTGCACTGGTGGCGAACTTTCATACATTTGCCACAATTGTTTAACTGATTAATGTTTTTTTTTTAAGTTAACTTGATTTTATTAAGTCTTCTATATTACTTAACGATAAACAATACTAGTTTGATTCTAGCTGTTTTAAAGGAAACAAATAAGACTGATTGTGTGTTTATGGTAACGAATAACGAAGTCAGTAAAATTATTCAATTGTAACATTTAGAATGTGATTATGTTATTTTTTTATGGAGCTACCATTGTTTAAATTATAGGTCAATGATGATCTTAAGTCATATTACATTAGTTTATGATTATTATTTGTGAGAATACATTTCTTTGTGAAAATTTTCAAGCATATCTCAATATTTGACTACTAAGTGCCTGATTAGATTAAAAATACTGCTGTAAATGTCGTGTTTAATTTTTTTAAGTTGTATTTTAATAAATACTTTTTAATGATGTGGTTGTTTCTATCCTAAATTCCTTTAATATACAAAAAAAAATTCTGTTTCAATTCACCTCGGGCCCCGTTTCAATTCACCTTAGTATAAGGGGTGTTGAAACAAAATGACCTGTGATGTTGTAGTTGACTTTATTCTGCTGAATTCACATTAAGATGCTCTGCGTATGTCTCATTTAAAAGTTTAAGAAATGAACTATCAATTAATACTAATTTCGAAATATTATAGTTCATAGTATTTATTTTACGAAGCAAAATATCAAAATTGTTTCAACTCCCCTCGGTCTCCCCTAAACATTGGCTTGTGCTTGCGCTTACAAAAGGTGTTTATGACTCCTTTTTAAATGAACCGTGGGAACGATAAATAAAGACAAAAACAACAATAAAAAAATTCCAAGTTCTTGTCAGTATGAAATTGCAACTGATGCAAATAACATTACGCGTACGATTTCACAGTGCCAAATTATTTAGGTATTCAATAACAATACCTAGACACGGTAAAGTGTTACAAATGTTACGATGTGTGTGATTAAAACGCAAGTGTAATTTTAAGAACTTGAATATCTGCAGGTCGGCATAGACATAGATCATTTACATCAATAATTAGGGTGAATATTGTGAATATTTAAAATTACACATTGCACATGTGTAATTTTAAATATCATTTTAATAACTTTGTGTATGGTGTAATAGACGGGGGTCTACCTGAAGCTTAGTAAGTGTGATGATACAAAATGATTAAATCACTTGAATAATTTAGTGAGTTGATTAGTATTAGTAGCGATTGTGTTATGAAGTCGTGGCGCCGTCGTGTCGTGACACACGTGACTTATGAAGTTGTAAGGTTGTAATGTAACTGATGTCGCGACTCCGACGTCTAGCTACGTTTGTGGCTGCCTTTAGATATAGCGGCGGTCAGCGAAGAGCGGAGCATGTGCGGTCACAGGTCAGTGTATGTTAAAAATAAAATTTATATTTCACTATATGTTTCTAGGAGAAAGTTGTTCAAATTCACGGACTGAACCTACCCTTAAAATAGTTTCAGTATATTTTGTTAGACCTTATATATTTCTTTATTTGTTGGTTTGTTACGCTTGTACACCCTATCTATAATATAAAAAAGAAACATAACAAAAGTGTGTATTTATTTTAAGAGTAGATTTAATAAAATTCAATTATTTTCATTGCAGTTAAAATTATGGCTCCTGTGTCAAATGCTGAGCGACAAAAATAAATATAGAGAACGCTTTTAACAAAATCCAATTAAATATAAAGAGATGCGAAAGAAGCATTTAGGGAGAGTTAAATCAAATAAATTAAAAATGTGTAAACAGACCCAAAGTCAAAAAGAAAAATTAAGGCAGAAGTGGAGAGATATTCTAGCCGTTACTATAATAAGAAGAAAAATACACCTATTATTGATCCAAGTATATTTAATGCAACAATATCAAAAAAGAATCTAAATAGTTGGAAACTTAAGACAAATAAACTTAAAAAAGATTTAAAACGCTGCCAAAATGCATTACATGTATCGTTAAAAAAACAAGAAGCCATGAGAAAACAAATTTATCTACTAAAACGAGAAATAAATACTAACAAAAATCAATCAAAGATACTACTAACAGTTGACAAAAATCCGCCATGCGCCATCCACACCTACCGAATTTGACATTTTATCTGAATCTCTCAGCTCAGTCTACAAAGAGTCTACGAATAAAGAAAAAAGAATGATTAAAAAATTTTTTAGTAATTCTATAACTAAGAAGTATCGAATGGCAACAAAAATAGGCCAAGCTATCGGAATCAAAGATGAATTCGCACTAAAATGTCTCTTTCAAGTAAAAGGGACTTATTTATTCGAAAAATTCACAATTTTTATTTAAGAGATGATATAAGTCGTGCTATAGCCGGCAAGAAAGAGTGTAAATCTAAGGGAAAAACTAAAATACAAATACGTTTCTTAACAGACACTATATTAAATTTATACGCGATTTATAAAAAAGAAAGTGGAACAGCATCATATTCCACTCTTGTCAGACATCGCCCATTGTTCAAGCATATGCTCGCTCGGTCCAATCAAGTGTAATACCTAAGTACCTAATTGCTGCATTTGTAATATCCTTATTAGATACTATTGTTTGTTAGCAGTGTATTTTATAGATGAATTTAACTAGTATGTATGTATCTTTATGTAGATATTTATATTGTTGAAGTATAGTAAGTATTAATTAAGTAGTTTATGTATAAGGTAAATATATATCTGAATGCTTATCAATATCTCTTTTGTACCCATTTTAAGTTTTCTAACAACCTAAAGGTTGGCTGTCAGATAATGCTTTTAGCATTAAGTCCGCCTATTGTGCTATACAAATTGTATTTTGTAGAATAAAGTTTAAATAAATAAATATACCGCTTAAAATAACATGTTGCTGTTTACTTTGTAGACTTTGACCATTTCCATTATGTAGGAAATATAAGAAGTGGGCTTTGAGAAGAATATTTTGCACCATCTGCTGTGTACAATCGCGAATTGCAACCACAAGAACCCTATCACAATGACTACAGTCGTAACCTTCTTACGGTAACTGAAAATATTCCGGAACATATTTTTGATCAGGAACATGAGCCACCAGCTGCAATGACAAACATACAGTCTGAAAGTATACAACAACTGACGGAAAATATTCGACCTACACAGACATCAATCGATCGAGGAACAACTACGCCGCCACCAACCATAGGATCCCAGAATACAAGAAATATTCTTCAAGAATTTCATCCACTTCCACAAAACACGCAGAGAATGACAAACAGACGCAGACAGCCACAAAAGTCTGAAGTACTGACTAGTACTCCGATAAAAAATCAACAGGAGAAATTTGAAAAATCATGTTATTGTTATTATGTGTTACACCCACGTAAACTCTCCCAATCAATCCAAAGGTTTGACTGTTAGATAATGCTTTTAGCATTAAGTCCGCCTGTTGTACTATTACATTTGTATGTGTGTACAATAAAGTGTAAATAAATAAATACAACCACTAAAACTTATGATTTTTTACTCACTACACGAACGACGTACAGTCCTAAGAACACGACTACGACTACGACGACGTCCACGACGACGACCAGTGTTGTTCCTGACAAATTTAGGGTTGCCGTGGTCTAAAATTGCCGGATTTTTAGGGAGTACTAAGAAAAATGCCGTATTGTATAAAATGTTTATTTGAAAGGTTTAAATAACAAAAAAAATACAAGTGATGTATGTATGTACTATGCGTGTACTACCTTTAAACTTACTTATTTTATTCTTCCCATATAGGTTTTGAATAGTTTCTAGTACTTCTGATTCTGTCGCATGTAGGTCACACTGCTTTTTATCTTTCATTTTACGAATCATTTCGTTTGGTACTTGGAATTGTGTACAATTACCGTGATCACGGATTGTTTGTCTGGCTAGAAGAGTTCCATTAATTGTTGGAGTTATTAATTTATTTCGAAGTCTCGTTTTCATATTATTTACTTCACTGAAGATTTATATGTTTTGTTTTTTTTTAATATTCACTTAAAACAAACATGTTATCAATAGATAAACTTTGATTGTCACGATCGTAACAATCTGGTTGCAAGTGTACTTTTTGTTGTTTAATAAACCCAATTAAATGTATCTTGTGACGCGGCGTACTTCCCCTAGCGCAAAATCCCCACGCCGGAAACCACATGTGGTGACCATACCTGATGCTAAGCCTGGTAGTGACGCTGACTCGCATCAAACGACTGTACCAATCAGAGCCACGGATTCTGGCGCCAACCGTAGGCCAATGAGAAATAAAGCATCTTGGCGCCATAATGCTTGTCGCTCGGATTGTCCAATGAGCGGTCCTGCATCCAAGCGTTGTAGTGTTGGCGATCCTGCCGACTACTCAAGCGACACGCGGGAACCAATAGGAGGAGGAGCATTTGCGCGGGAAAGGTCTCAAAACACGCACCGCTACGCGTTGCGCAAGCGTCCTGTCCAGTGTTGCCATGTACACCGTAATTACGGTAAATGCATCGTATTCAGCAAAAAATTACCACCTACCGTCGAGGCATGACAACGGTGAAAAAATCTCCCGTTATCTGGAAGGACTAAGATTCCTGCTCTAAAATCAAAATATGATTAATATGTATTATGAACGTATAATAATATGTATTTGAATGCACTCCGATCCCTAATATTGTTGTCCGACATTATAATGGTCACACCCGTAGGCAAGTTCGGGGATTCGCCCTGTTTCGGGCCCTCTATAATGCTAACAAATAGAGTTGACGTCTAAAGTTAATAATTTCGGGTAATATTACAATCGTTTCATTTGGCTGTGCTATGTGCATTCGAATTTAGTTTGTCTTAGTAACTTGTCAAGTCGTGAAGTTTTTGCGGTTTCTTTGTTTTTAATTGTCGATTATTTTTGTTTTACACGTAATAATAATGGGTGAAACTGAAAGTGACACTGACTCTTAGTCTGGAGTGGAAGTTCCGACTAAAAAAAGAAAACAGTATAAACAAAAGTTTCGAGAGGAATGGCTACTAAAACCAGAGTTTCGCGATTGGCTAAGAAAGGACAAGAAAGACGAGTATGTTGCTACATGTAATATATGTAATAACAAGAAATTGTCAGCTGAAATCAGCGTCCTTACTAGGCATAAAGAGACAAATTCGCATATCAATAATGCCAAAAAGTTTAGCTGTTCAACTTTAAAAAAGAACCAGCAGTCAATCGTAAGTGCATTTCAAACAAGCTCACAAACACTTACTGAAAACGAACAGGTCAAAATTTCTGCTGTGAAATTGGCAGCTTTCGTCGCAGAACATAGAATATCTGCAAATACTATCTATGGACCATCTTACAGATTTATTGCCCCAATTGTTCCCCGATTCAAAAATTGCTAAAAACATAAAACTATAAAGAACAAAAGTTCAAGCAGTGATAAACAATTGTATAGGAGCATCCGAGAAAAGAAACACAGTTTAATAAATGATTTAAAAGTTCAAAAGTTTTCCATATTAATTGATGAAAGCACAGATATTAGTGTTACCAAAACTGTTGCTATTGTAGTGAGATACTTTGATCCAAAACTAGGCCAAATAATCAGTCGTTTTTGGGATTTAATCCAATTATTTGAAGCAGATACAACAGAACACTCAGCTAATGCGGAAAAAATATTTGAAAAAGTCATATGATCTTTCCAAAAGTATTCCATCCCTGTGGACAACATAATCGGTTTCGGTTCTGATGGTGCAAATACCATGATGGGCTGTCGTTATTCCGTCTCCAGCCGATTAAGGCAGCTTTGTCCAGGAATCACCATATTAACCCATATATGCCCATGAGGCTGTTAACGACCCAAAATACCTGCAACTCTTTAAAAGCACCAGGATAGGAAGAAACAAATATTTTTGAATACATAACGCCATCTATGGATTTTTGGTGTACTACCTCTGTAATGAGTTTGATTGTTTATGAATTTCTCTGTCGTGCCACTCGCAAATAACGGTCAAAAAGTCAGTTTGATTTTCTTAGCAAAAACTGTGCGTCGGTTCGTGGTAAAATGTAAGTATTTTTTTTATTTATGTAATATATCATGTTCTAATGCATGATATGATAAGTATAATATATAATAAGACTATTTTTTATATTTATGTGGCTGTTAACGGGCGTTTTTATATAGTAATTATCGAGAATATTTTGTTGGGTCGTTGCCGACCCAACAGGCATATATATAGTTATTTATTATTACAATCAAGTTTTTATTTCTCTCAGGTCACGTCGCGTGCTGACTACAAATGAGATCGCTGACATTCTCGAAGAGCTGGCAGAAGAAGAAGATGTTCACGCCATCGATGTCTTTATGGATCCACCTTGCGACGGCCAAATATCTGACGGTGATTCTGGAGATGAAGAATGCGGCGATATTGCAAGGTTGAATCGAAATCAGCTATTCGCTCCGGCTGAGTTGATGGTCCATCGATCCCAGGACAGTGAAGAAGTCAATGAACCAGATCAAGATATTGCCACGGCTTCTTCTAGTTCATCCTCAACATCAGATGCTTCTCGACCTCTCCCAAGATCTACTAGACCACAACACGCAGCCACAGAGGAACAAGGTAGAAGACCTACAGGGCAACGCCAAGTGGTTCAAAGCAGACCAAGAAAATGGATCAAGCAAGATTTATCCCAACAGCAAGATGGTTGGTCTCAACCCCCGCCAAGGTCAGTTCTAACTCTGTGTGCAGAAAGTGAGCCATTACGTTTCTTCGAATTATTTTTCAATGAAGAAATTATTACATATATTGTTAGACATTCAGTGATGTATGCTGTACATCAGAACCATAATACTAACTTCGTATTATCGGGAGATGAGATGTACTGCTTCCTGGGGATTCTCATTTTGACTGGCTATGCACCTTTGCCTAGGCGTCGGATGTACTGGGAGTCAAACGAAGACACTCACAATGTTCTCGTATCAAATTCCATGCGACGCAATCGTTTTGAGGAGATCTTCAGGTATTTTCACGTAGTTGATAACGAAAATTTACGTCCACGGGATAAAATGGCTAAAATTCGACCATTGTTCGACTATATGAACGAAAAATTTATGATTTATGCTCCTATAGAAAAAAACATCAGTGTGGATGAATCGATGATTCCGTACTACGGCCGTCATGGATGTAAGCAGCACATTCACGGCAAACCCATTCGATTTGGCTTCAAAGCGTGGGTGGCTGCTACTCGCTTAGGCTATTGCCTTCATGCAGATTTATATGAAGGAAAATCTGAACAGCGTTCGACTGGACTTGGAGAACACGTCGTCATGAAATTGTCAGAAGCCGTCAAGACTCAATACCCTGAAACTCAGTTTTCAGTCTTTTGCGACAATTTTTTTACGTCACCCTCTCTGATTTCTACAATGCAGGAAAAAAATATAAAAGTTACTGGTACTGCTCGACAAAATCGGATAAACAAATGTCCCCTAAAAGATGTGAAGTCTATGAAGAAAGAAAATAGAGGATTTTTCGACTATCGTCTAGACCGGAACGATAATATCTGCGCTGTGCGTTGGCATGACAACAATGTGGTAACTGTACTATCTAATGAGTATGGTGTCCAGCCCATCCAAAAAGCAAAGCGCTATTCAGTTGCCGCTAAAAAGAAGGTAGAAATCGAGCAGCCTAACGTTATCCATCAGTACAACTGCTTCATGGGTGGGGTGGACAGGTTAGATGCAAATGTTGGTACGTATCGAATTGCTATCAGGGGAAAGAAGTGGTACATGGGCATCATTATGTGGTTAATAGATGTAACCGTAAACAATTCGGCATTATTGGCAAGGTCGATGGGAGCTGCTGTGGATACTCTTGAGTTTCGTCGCTCCATCGCGCGATCGTTACTGCAGAAATACGGACAAGCCAAAAGAAATCCTGGGCCACGACCTGGGCTTCAGCATACTGCAATGCTGCAGAAGCAAGTGCCTATGTCTGTCCGAAAGCATTCTGCCGAACACCTTATCCTGACTGGGCAAGTTCGTAAGCGATGTGCTCTTTGTTCTAACAAAACTACAAAAATATGTCGAAAATGTAATGTCAATTTACATGACAAATGTTTCGCAGAATTTCACGCATAACGAACCCGACATTACACTTTCGATATCGACTCCTACCTATCGACTTTTTTTCTAACTGTTATAAATAAACTCATAATACTACTTCTACATTGTAATGATAGACAACAATAAATAATATTCGTATTTACTTACTTTTGGTTTGAATCACTATTTCTATAGAACTGAATCAGTACTTATGCCTATAGGGTCGATAATGACCCACTGAAAAAAACACCTTTCCACTACTGAAAACTGAAATACAACTCATAAAACCTGGAACAGTTACCACTATACGTAATATATCCAAAAATGATCAAAATCGGAGATCCAAAAAGTTCTGGGCATATATGGGTTAAAGTGTGTGTGTCATTCGCTGCATCTTTGTGCCAACGATGCCTCCAAAGAACTTCCTTGCAACTGTGAAAAGTTGGCTAGAAATATATATAATTACTTTAAAACCAGTAACAAGAGACAAAGTGAATTTGTGGAATTTCAACACTTTGCTGAAGTAGAAGTTCATCGAATTTTAAGACCTCCACAGACGCGTCGGCTTTCGCTAAATGCTGTCGTTGATAGAATATTGGAGCAGTGGGACGCATTGCGTCTCTATTTCGATAGAAAATGGCTCGCAGACGCAGAGTGCCAGGAGATTTCCGCCCTTCTTAACGACCACTTGATAAGAGCGTATTATTATTTCTTGGGGTGGATGTTGCCAAAATTCACCACTGTAAATACTTACTTCCAAAGTGAATCTGTTGTGATCACAAAATTGAACCGAAAAATGACAGAATTGTATACAGAACTAATGGCGGTAATTTTTACAATGACGTATATAAATTCAACTGCAATAGAATTGATTTGTCCGACAGAAGAAAGACATCACAAAGAGTTAAAGGATATTTATTTGGGACTTGGAGTTCAAAAGCAATTAGAACTGATTGAAGAAGACCGAAAGAATTTATTCCGACAAAAATGTAAACAATTTATAGTTACAGCGTGCACAACCATTCGCAAAAGATATTCTATAAATGATACACTTATGACAGCTATATCGAACCTAGATCCAGAAATTTGCGTATCTCCAGAAAGACTAAAAAGCCTTGCGCCTATATTTACACTACTCCCCAGACTGACCCCAAAGTCTTTAAAATTTAAAGTCTTTGGGGTTTTTTTAAATTTAAAGTATTTAAAGTTTAAATGACCAGCAGAAACTCGATAACGAATGGCGTAGGCTACTCCTTCATTTACCGAAAGACTTAGATGCAAGTCAGCATCCTCCTCATAAATTCTGGCATCAGGTGGCACAACTAAGTGAATAAAACGGAAACGTTTTCAAGCACCTGCCATTGTTCATGCTCGGAATGTTATCTTTGCCGCATTCCAATGCCGAATGCGAGCGTATTTTCAGCCAGGTAAACGATATAAAGACAACTATAAACTCATAACTCGCTATAAAAGGGAATATTTTGACGCAGCAGTCTATTAAAAGACACGGACAGAATTGTATTACTTTTAAACCTGATGATAATAATGCTAAAAAAATTAAATCAAAACATTTACAAAAATGAGGAGATTTTGGTGTCAGATTCAGAATAGTTATATTAATTTTTGTACCTTTAGGTTTTTGAATTATTATCTAGTAACTTTACTTGTATTTTTGTTTGATTTTAATAAAAGTGTTACACCGTAACTACACCGTTTTTCTAATAACCCAAACACCGTAGATTTATAAAATCTACCGTATTTTTATAATGGATTTACCACCCACTAGAATTTTGACATGGCAACATTGGTCCTGTCCCACAGTAGTATAGTACGCAATTTACCTCGGACGCGGCTACACGTCACACTAACTTAGTTAATTAGTTTAGTGTAAAGTGTTAAGTTAAGACTTTAGCCACGCCGCCGCGTGCTCTATAATTTTTAGAAACTTTTGTAATATTATTGTGTATAAATAAGGTTTTTAGTGTTAACCAAGTGTCCTGAACTTTACTTTAAACCGCCCACGAACCCGCATAGCGAACTAGCCGGCGCTATAAATTGGCGTCCTACGAGTGGGCCACGTGACTTTTTGGCGCTATAATCTTTATTTCATCGTTATTCACAACAACATTACTTTTTATTTTATTTTAGGTGCAGTTATTTGCGATGAAGCAAACCCAGACCAGTGGGATTGAAATTTTTTGTTGCGACCACAAGTAATGGTCTCATGATAGACTTTGTCAAAAACAATACCACCAGGAAGCTGTATTTATCATGACAGATTTTTCACAACCGTTCCTTTGTTTGAAGAATTGGATCGAAATAACATGCACGGTACTGGTACTATTATGTTGAATCGAATTCCAGGGCGCACTTCAATTAAATTCAACAAAGATAAGATATGACTCGCGGAGAAAGCCAGCTCTTTTGCAGAGATCCAGTAGCATTAGTAAAATGGAAAGATAACAAATCCGTTCTTTTAGTGTTGAATTGTACTGACAACGAAAATGTTGATGTCGTTAAAAGTTACAAACAAACTAGATCATATATTGATGTCACTGCTCCAAAAATTGTTACAAATTACAATAGTTATATGGGCGGTGTAGACATCCTCGACCAGATGATGGAATATTATCGCACTTTTAATAAAACGAATATATGGACGCTCAAAGTAGGGAAAGCATAACGCATAACACGGGCAAGAATATTAATTGTTTACAAAAATCTATGATAGATGGCATTACGGTGTCCGCTCACGTAATTGGCAATGCGACCAGCGCCGCCATGACAGTTCAACCAAAACAATACAGGTGTTGGTTTGTTGTAGAGGAAAAAAAAAAGATTTTGACTGTTTTTGTTACGATTTTTACGAAGGTGTGTATACTAATTTGTTATATTAAATGTACATCATTGACTTTTAACTTGTGTTTTTTGAATTGCATGTGATCAACAGTTTTATATGTGATGAAAAGAATTCTATACCTACTGTGAAAGTTTTACATTCTAGACCAGTTTCAAATAGAGGCATTTTGGGCAAAACGAATATGCTATTTATGCCTTTTACCCGGCTAGTAAATAATGTATATTTTTTATACTTTTAGATGGTGTTCAAATATAAAAGGCGTAGTAATCGAGCTGCATGTGATGCAGAAGCACTCAGAAATGCAATAAAGTCTGTGAAAGATGAAGGAAAATCAATAAATTCTATGGCTAAGCAGTATGGCATTCCTTTTACGACTTTACAAAGACACGTAAAATCTGGAAAGGCAATAAAGAAATTGGGCAGGTTCAAACCTATTTTCACTTTAGAACAAGAAGAAGAGCTTTGCGAATACCTAAAAAAATTAGACAGCTTATTTTTTGGTTTGACTCGTTCCGACTTTTTAGAAGGAACTAGTTTTTGATTATGCTAAAAAGAACAACATAGCCCATCCTTTTAAAAATGGCAAGGCTGGAGATGGTTGGTTTGCGGGATTCAATTAAAGACACCCGGAAATTGTCTTACGAGCACCATGGCCAACGTCTTTGGCAAGAACAAGAGGATTCAATAGACCGCAGGTCCAGCTATTTTATAATAATTTTTGGAGCTTGGTAGAAAAATACAAATTTGATGCGACTTCAATTTACAACATGGACGAGACAGGAGTAAAAACCACTACAACTAAACCGCCCAAGGTTTTATCAATAAAAAGCAAAAGACAAGTTGGAGTAATAAGTAGCACAGAAAGGGGTCAATTAACCACTGTTATATGTTGCTGCAGTGCAGCTGGTACTTTCGTTTTTATTTTATTTATTTATTTAACTTTATACACAAATACAAGTGTAATGGCGGACTTAAAGCCTAAGGCCTTATCTACCAGTCAACCAACCGGGTGATGTCGAGAAAGACACGGGTAGTGCAAAAACTCAAAAAGAACTTCCCCCCTTTTTCATTTTTGCCCGCAAACGAATGCAAGAACGGCTCCTAGATGGTGCTCCACCGGGTTCACAAGCCACTGTAACTGACAATGGTTGGATTAACGGGGAAGATTTTTTGAATTGGCTTCAATTCTTTGCCGAAAAGGTCCGTCCAAATGATAATAGGAAAGTTTTACTTTTACTCGACAATCACGAGTCTCACAAGTTTTATCCAGCTTTGGAATTCGCATCAAAAATTACATTATCTTTTTATCATTTGCACCCCATACGACTGACCGAATGCAGCCACTAGATGTAACTGTGTATGGACCACTCAAAAAATATTTTGAACAAGAAATAAACACTATCCAAAAGTCGCACCCTGGTAGAATTGCAAATCAATTTGATATAGCAAAACTATTTGCAGGAGCATACGTCAAATGTGCTTCAGTTCAAAATGCGGTGAGTGGATTTAGAAAACCCGGAATCTGGCCTTATAATCCTAATGTTTTTGGAGAAGAAGATTATGCTCCTTCAACCATGACCGACATTCTTTTCAATGAAGCATTATCTTCTCATGCTCAGGTTCTTTCGAGTGACGCTCCAGCTGCTCTTACTATTAATGATTCTTTATCAATTCCGAATCAAGACCCTTTGAATATTAGGTCCTTACATATGAAATTGCCGATTTTCAATACTGGCAACTTTAAAATCAAATATCTTGCGTTTCATTAGGAATTCCAAATTCAAATTTATTTCGAAATAAAGCCAGAAAAATATTGTTTTAAAATTCGTATTTCATTTGTTTTAACATCATTTGTTTGAGTTTCAACATTGCTATAACAACAACTATGGACAAATTGAAAATTCGCGGTATTTACGAATACGAGTTCCACCGTGGCACCAGTGCTGCAGAAACGACTCGAAGAATTAACGACGTGTATGGACCAGGCACCGCTAACGAACGAACGGTGCGTTTTTGGTTTCAACGTTTCCGTTCTGGAAATTTCGATTGCTGCGTTTCTTTGCTTAATCGCCACAATAATGAGGGGATTTTGAACGGTATCGTGACTTGTGATGAGAAATGGATCCTGTACGACAATCGGAAGCGATCATCACAATGGCTTGACCCTGGAGAACCGGCAAAACCTTGCCCTAAGCGAAAACTGACCAAAAAGAAGATTCTGGTTAGTGTTTGGTGGACCAGTGCTGGTGTTATCCACTACAGCTTCTTGAGATCAGGCCAGACGATTACTGCAGACTTGTATTGCCAACAATTGCAAACAATGATGGAAAAGCTCGCCACTAAACAACCGATACTGATGAATTTCTCTAGCCCACTGCTCCTTCAGGATAACGCTAGACCACACACTGCACATCAAACGATCGCCAAGTTAGAAGGGCTGCGACTGGAACCTCTGCGTCACCCACCATACTCTCCAGATCTTGCCCCAACCGATTACCACTTTTTTCAAAATTTGGATAACTTTTTACAAGGAAAAAATTTCAAATTTGATGAGGCAGTCAAAACCGCCTTCAAACAGTTCATAGACTCTCGCTCCCAGGATTTTTTTTCCAAAGGTATCAATGATCTGCCTATAAAATGGTGGAAGTGTATCGATAACAACGGCGCATACTTAGATTGATTAAATAATAATTTCATTAAAAAAAACTTGTTTCTCTTTTTTGATACTGAACGGCAATTTCATATGTAAGGACCTAATAATATAACAGATTCCTCTGTAGTTTAAGAACCTGAGATGTCTAGTACACCTTTACTTGATCTCGCTTTGCCAGGACCGGCTGAAACATCCCAAGAAACAACACCACCAGCAACTGCAGCTCACCTTACACCATTGGAAATCAGACCTATCCCCACCATGGCTCTTCCCAAAACCAATCGAAAACATAGGAGGCAAAAGTCAGAGATACTAACGTCTACTCCTATCAAATATGAACAAAATGCTAAGTACGAGAAAACAAATGCTAAGAAAACAAAGATATCAGAATTAGCAGGCCCTAGTAGAACTAAAAAACAAAAATCTATTTTAAAACCTAAAAATAGGAATGCGCATCTCTGAATATTTCTGTTTGTTCACCCAGCGAGGATTGGATTGAGTGCAACCAGTGCAAAAAATGGGCACATGAAGAATGCACATCATATGTAGGAGTGGGCAGCTACTTCTGTGATGAATGCCAAGAGTAACCCACAAAATTTTGTGACTATCCTTTTTGCCCTAATGGCATATCCGTTATGCCCGACCCCTAGGGGCAAAACGGATATTTGACATATCTTGTGTTGACTTATTATTATTGTAGTAATTATTGAAGTTTTTAATTGTTTTGTTTTTGTTTCCAAAGATTATGATAGTTAGTACTAATTAAAATTAAAAAGAGGTATGTTGATTATATCTTTGTATTTTTTTTTTTACACTTTCCCTTAACATATTCGTTTTGCCCGGGCTTCCCCTAATTATAAATTTTTTGGACTTAGTGGTGGTATATTCATGGCGTCAATATCAAATTGACTGTGATGCTGCTAACTTACCAAAGAGAAATGTAATGGATCTTTTAGATTTTAGAATGGCTTTAGCTGATTCATTATTAACGCCAATAAATAAACGACGTCTAGATAACTCTGAAGATGATGAAGACCAAGCTGTGGACCAACCGCCTGTGAAAAAGAAATATATTCCTGAGAGCCTTTGGGCGAAGTTTGATGTGCTAAGGTAAATTTCCTTAAAGGTACTTAGCATACAAAATCTCATTTTGCACACCTGTCCCAGTGTGCAATCTGGCGAAAGGTCATGGCAGGAGCGCAATTTGCTGAGAGCCATGGTAGTCCGGTCGACAAGTCGCAAGAAGTGGAGTTGGGTAGAAAAAGGTCGGAATTTAATGAAACTTGGAGATGTTGTTCAGGGATGGTTAATTAACATTTTGTCAAGTTTTGGACCTCGACGACCCTGTGCAAAAAGAGGAGGGGGGGGGGGAGAACTGCAAAAATCTCGACCTTTCGTCAGTTTTTCGTCAATTACCTTTTTTCCTTACATTCTACGACAAAAGCGTTCAGAAACATTTTGTAGTACGTGAAATTATCTACAATTTGAGTACTCACATATGTCTGTATGTCAATTCCTTACTGAGATATGGCGCTTCGCAGAAAATATTTTTTTCCGAAATTCAGTAAAAATACCTCAAAAAAGCAGAAACCAACCTTATTTCTTACTTCACCCTTCATATCCCTTCACCCTTCATATTCCCTTCACCCTTCCCCCTTCCCCATGAAATAATTATTGAAAAAAAGTAGTAATATTCATTTCCTTTTGTTGCAGGTATTTGTTGAGTTCACGTTTCAAGAGAGCCTGGTGAATCCGTATTAGTGCAAATTCGAGTGCCTTTCGGAGATGGCGTCAACATCTAGTGGATCAGACTTATGTTTTATTTGTAAAGGAGGAGTTGAAGCTGGTGAACTAAGTGTAGTAAAAGCCAGAGGAGTTGCCAGACTGTTGGAGTCCAGTGTGAAACGGAAACTTTCGGCAGATGAACAGTTCCTACGAGGGTTGAGTGAAGTGAGAGTGCACAGTGCTTGCCAAACAAGGTATAACAATGAGAAATTGATTGCTGCCTTTGCACGTCGAGGATATGACACATCCGAATCTCGTTTTCTTGTACCTACCCGGTCACAAGTTCAAAAATTCGACTTCACCAACGCGTGTTTTCTTTGTGAGGAAGCTATATCTGATGATTACAGAGCTAAGCAGGCAAAGTTACCTTTGGAAAGGCGCAATGTTCCGGTCAAAGTGACTATACCTGAAATGGCTAATAAAATTATAGAAAAGGCGAGAATGCGTGGAGACGAGTGGGGGAAGAAAATAGAAGAACGCATCAGCCAGTTACTCGATTTGAACACTGATTTAGTTGCTGTCAATGCTGAGTATCACCAAAAGTGTCTTAAGAGTTTTTACCATCCACCTAAGTCAGCGCAGAAAAGAGGATTCCGCCCATCGCCGAGTGTTGACGAAGCCATGCAGGTGATATTTTCATATATCGACGAGAACAGTGATGAATGCCAATTTTCCATTCAGCAGCTGTTGGAGCTGATTGAGGAAGACAGTCGACCACACAGCAAAACTGTAAAAAGTCGTCTTCAGGAGAAATATGGAGACCAAATCATCATTTCAGAATCAAGGAGAGGGCCTGTCGTCAGTCTCAAGAGGGTTGGTGACAAAATTCTGTATGATAACTGGTACTCTAACGAAAAGAAAGGAGACGAACAGGAAAAAAGACTTCGGATTGTGGAGGCAGCTGGAAAAATAATCTTTGAGGACATCCGCGCCAAAGTGTTCAACACAGATGAGTATCCTCCGATTGACAACTACTTGGATAGTGCACGTACTGCGGTTCCAGAGACGCTGCTTCTTCTACTCCACGTCTTGATTTTGACAAACAAACGAGGATCCTTGGACTCTTGGAAAAAGAAATGCCTTGCTCTGGCTCATGCAATCATGATAGCAGTGCGACCCAAATCTTTTCTTTCCTCCATCATGACTGCTGTTTCCGTATTTATCTATAAGAAATTTGGCTCTAAACATCTCCTGCATCTTCTATCTTCCATGGGCTTTTCAGCATCTTACGAAGAAGCTAATAGGCTAGAAGGGTCGTACGTATTGCAAACTAGGCAAGGTGCCAAAATTGTGGAGTCTGCCGTTCCATTCAGTCCGTTTATATTTGACAATGCGGACTTTAATGTTAATACTTTGGATGGACATCATACATTCCACGCTATGGGAGGCATCATGGCTGTGACTCCCCGGGAAGCTGTAGCCACTGAATCTGAAGTAGCTCGATTGAAGGTGTCGTCAGCGGCCAAAGTCATTGCTGACGCTGGTACAGTAGATTTGATGTCATACCACCGACCACCCAATGCAGGTCTGAAAACAATTAAAATAGCGGATATCGATATCAGATATTCACAAGGTGTTGTACCCTCGCCCGATGACATTGTTTGGCTATATGGAAAAAACTCTGCTTCTTCACCATCCGTACCTGGGTGGAATGGTTTTATGAAGCTTGAAACCAGTGGTGAAAAGTATGAATGCTCGAAAGTAGTTTGCCTCCCGTTCATCAATGCTCCACCTAGTGAATATAATACAGTATATACATCTATATAAGCCGCAGAACGAGCTCGCCGTTCTGCATTACAAACAACAACCAAAATCGTGTTCTCCTCGTCTACCAAAGTGACTATAGCACAAGAAAAGTTTTTGGCAAACGATCACAATAAGAGCGCATTCATTTCGATGTTGATGACACGAATGGCGAATGCTAGCATCGAAGTGAAGCAAGCACATGAAGACGCCGACGTGTTGATCGTCAACACCGCCATATCCAAAGCTAGCGAATTCGACAGCGTCATTATTATTGCTGAAGATGTGGACATACTTATTCTGTTGACGGCATTGGGTATGTCCATAAAGAACATCTATCTTCAGAAAAGTGGAAGAGGTGGTGGTCCTAGTGTCCTCTACTCACCAAGTTCCTGTTCCTTTCCTCCCAAAGATATACTTTTCCTCCACGCAGTGAGTGGGTGTGATACCACGTCAGCACCGTATGGATTGGGGAAGAAGAAAATTTGCAGCACCTATATGAAGAATATCGCCCTCTCTGCAGTAGTGGCTCCGTTTCTTACATCAAACGCTACTCCTCAGCAAATCAAGGACGCTGGAGAAAAGTTCCTGGTAGTAGTTTATGGAGGCAATATTGACAATGACAACCTTGACGACTTGCGGTACCGATTATTTACACGATCAGTGACGAAGGCTAAATTGGAACTAGCCCGCCTACCACCGACAAGGGACGCTGCCAATTACCACTCCCTCCGCACTTACCAGCAAGTACAAGCGTGGTTAGGTAATGAACTTCGCCCATCAGTTTGGGGCTGGAGCCTAACCACGCGAGGGGTACTACCAATCTCCACAACGAAAAATGCTGCGCCAGATAACATCCTCCAAATTGTTTTCTGCAAGTGCAGCAAAGGCTGTAGCACCGGAGCTTGCAGCTGCAAGAAAGCAGGTCTTAGATGCTCAGCTATGTGCAAGTACTGCACAGGCCACTCCTGCGAAAACGCCCCTGCAACTGATTTGAACGAGGAGGACTCGTCAGACATAATCGACGAATACGACGACGGCGAGGACGTCCTTAACAGCCTGATTGTGCAGGAGGACGACGAGCAATTAGAAGCAGAACCAACGGCTAAAAAATCTCGACAGGAACTGTAATGAGTACAAATGCGTACCTACTATGTATGAGAGACCTTTCAACAATATCTCTGTTGCCTCTAGTGTAAACTTTGTCAAAACCTTAATTTTGTTAATATCATTAATTTTGTTTACGAAAGGACTACGTCTTTTTTTACCTACCCTGGAACAATTATGTAGTGGAGGGAAGGAGAGGGAGAGGGAATATCGGTCTAAAAAGTAACTAATGTCAATACCAATATTACCGACATGATATATGGTTGGTATGAAATTACAGTAGAAAATAAGCTTTTGAGAATTGGGGTTAGGTGGGGAAGGGAGGGGGGATTGAGGGGGGGGGGTTCAAAATTAGTTATTCTAACAAGAGACCATAATAACAACAATTATTATTATTAAAATAAGAAATAAGGTTGGTGTCTGCTTTTTTAAGGTATTTTTAGCGAATTTCGGAAAAAAATATTTTCTGCGAAGCGCCATATCTCAGTAAGGAATTGACATACAGACATATATGAGTACTCAAATTGTAGATAATTTCACGTACTACAAAATGTTTCTGAACGCTTTTGTCGTAGGATGTAAGGAAAAAAGGTAATTGACGAAAAACTGACGAAAGGTCGAGATTTTTGCAGTTCTCCCCCCCCCTCCTCTTTTTGCACAGGGTCGTCGAGGTCCAAAACTTGACAAAATGTTAATTAACCATCCCTGAACAACATCTCCAAGTTTCATTAAATTCCGACCTTTTTCTATCTGAAACCACCTGTCGTCTGGCCTATGGCAAGTCTGATGGATTTTCCTTCCCGTAGTTGCCGCCCGTTCTTGGTCTGGTTCCCTAAGAAACAGATATAACAGAAACCACCAGACGCACTTCACACTCCCTGCACAACCCAACCCTAATCCCTATTCACACTAATCCTCAACCCACTCCCATCCCTAACTTCAGCTGCAGGTCGTTGTGGACAAGACCCTGCGGGCCAGACGACACTAAGATATGTGACGTAAGGCGGGGGAGGGGTGTCCACCCACGTGTTTGTGCCGTGCGTGGGAACCCGTAATGGTCGAGAAGGGGATCCTGGAAGTTGAGCCGAGGCGGGGTAGGGTGGACTTATAAACCCCTCCGAGGCAACACACTTCTTTGGCCCTGGATTGATCTAACACGAGCGGCTCTTACCTAGATAGTAAGAGTCAATCGGCTGCGATGTCCAGTCTGATGGCCACATGGCCGTCAAGCGAGTTTCCTGGGCTGGCAGGCCGGCAGTCGGTGGTGCTCGGTGCCATGGTTTACGTTTTGGGCTATGGCACCTAGTGTTATTTAAACTCTTGCGGTCGGCCTACTCGGGGAGCTATACTCCAAAGGTAACACTGGCGCAACACTCTGTTGCGTCCCCGGTTTGAGGACTCCGTGGCGGGTGGTGAACCTAAGGGGCGAATTACACACATACGGTTACATGGACACCCAAATCCAAAAACACCCAACACAAACCTCCAAACCTTCGGGCGAGGAGCTACACGACGCAGAAGCAACCGCCGGCGCATCTGCACACGTCAGACAAATGGACAGCCCGGCAAAACGAACTGTCCTACTGGAGACCTGGCAGGAGGTGACTCGCCGCAAGGGAAAGGGAAACCGGACCCAAGCGAAGAAGTCGCCACCAGCATTGGTCCAGAACACGGCTAGGCGTTCCAATCGGTTTGGTAAAAGACCAGCAAGTACCAAGGTCACCAAACATAACGTCCTACACCCGTCACACTACACCCGCGTTAATGAGACGTTGACGAGAGAAATTAAATTTAATTTAATTTCTTTATTAGCACACAAAACAGGTAACAACCATATTTTGATAAGTAGGTAACAGAAGGTGTAACTGGCCCTATTCAGTAACTGGCCAACGTCGAAGTTATCAGTTTAAAATAAGCGCTATGAACAATGCACGCCATCTATGACAGTTAATGGACATCTCTAAACAATATGGCAATACATTTAGTACCTCGATTTTCCGATAGAGACATTAGCGTCGAAATTGGCGGTTATAATTTGACAGTCGGCGTTCAAGTTTTGACAGGTTTGGTAATTTGTTAAGAAATTGTTAAGGGAGTAGATAATTGTAAAAACTGATTTTGAGCAAATTTTAAGAGCTAGAGTGTTTGTTTTGTGTAGTTCGGGAATAATAATAGGTAAGTAACATTTATATTATGATATATTCACTGAAAATCTATTGCAAGCTATTATTTTAGGGGTGGCCAGTTTCCGAATTAGATTTAAGAAAAAATCAATAATTGGCCGCCTATGCCAGTTACTAGTATATTACCTTAAATTGGATTTTCACGCAAAATGCGACTTTATTGCATTCTTCACAAGGCATAGATTCAAGAGAAAAAAGATTGAGCTTATTTTAAGGTAAAAATTAGTAACTGGCATAGGTGGCCAGTTGGATGGCCAGTAACTGATAGATTTTGTTTTGTACGCAGGTTTTTGTTAAGTGAGCTGCAAAATGTCAAAGAAACGACAATACACCAAAGAAGCCATTGAGAATGCTATTAAATTTATTGAAAATAAAGAAGATTCAGTTAGACAGGCCTCCAAACTATTTGGAGTCCCACGAAGCAGCATTCAATTCAAAATGCTCAATCCAAATACGAAATTTAAGTCTGGGCCTGATCCAGTATTGTCAGAGACTGAAGAAGCAAGTTAATGCGAATTTATAATAAAATTATCTGAAAGAGGATTTCCTAGAAAAAAGGAGGACATCCAAATGTGTGTCCAGGATTTTTTGAAGGCAAATCCTAGGCCTAATCCTTTCCGGGATAACAAACCAGGAGATGTGTGGTTTAAAAATTTCCTCAAACGTCATCCAAATATCTCCATACGAACATCAGAAGGAGTAACTAATGCCAGCGCTTGTGTTTCACAACAAGACATTAGGAAATGGTTCGACGAAATCATGGAATACTTTAAAGAAAATCAGCTATTAGATGTGATTGAAGATCCCACACGAATTTTCAACGCTGATGAAACGGGCTTCAACATTTGTCCTAAAACAGGGAAGGTATTAGCACAAAAGGGTTGCCGAAATGTTTATCAAATAGAAAAGGCATCAGCAAAAGAAAACATAACAGTTCTTTTTACTTTTTCTGCTGCTGGTTTGGTATGTAATCCAATGATAATCTATCCATACAAAAGGATTCCTGATCGAGTGACCTTGAGCGTTCCTCCTGGCTGGGGAATAGGTAGAAGCGATTCAGGATGGATGACTGCAGGAGTTTTTCATGATTATATTGCCAATTGCTTTTATCCAGAACTACTAAATAGAAATATCCAGCTACCTGTTGTGTTATTCGTTGATGGGCATAAAACACATTTAACAATTGAAGTAGCCAATTTATGTCGTAGCCTCAAAATACATTTAATTGCGTTGTATCCAAATTCTACTCGGATATTGCAACCTGCAGACGTTGCAGCTTTTCGACCTATAAAGGCAGGTTGGAAAAAAGCTCTTGAAGACTGGTACTCTGCTAACAATTATCAGGCTAGTTTAACTAAAGAGAACTTTGCCCCATTATTGAAAACTGTAGTTGAGTCCTCGGCTAAAAAGGAGACATTGATCAATGGATTCAGAGTAACTGGCTTATATCCGTTTGATCCAAATAATGTGGATTATTCTAAGTGCCTTGCTACTGGGAAGCCACAAGTAAATGAGTCCGTACAAGAGATACCTTTAGAAGAAAACGAATGCGTGGTAACCTTTACAGAGTTTTGTGAAATTATTGGTCAATCCATCTTGATTAAGTGTCAAAAGACAACGCCTTTCACTCTTTTCGAAGCCGATGATAATTTTAAAGCGATTTATAAATTATGGCAAAAATTTAATGGGACAAGTAACACCAATTCAATGAAAGCTTTGCCAGCTGAGCCTACAGAACATATACAGTCTGCAGATAATATATTTCCAGTAGAAGCTGTCCAACCTGGTCCTGCAAAATATGTGGAGTGTGCAGAAAACACGTCTTCTATAGAGGCTGTGCAACCAGACCCTGCAGAATATGTAGAGTATGCAGAAAACACATCTTCAATAGAGGCTGTGCAACCAGGCCTTACAGAACACATTTGGTGTGCAGAAAATACTCATTCAACAGAGGCTCTGCAACCAGGTCCTGCAGAACATATAGAATCTACAGAAATCACACATTCGACAGAGATGGTGCAACCAGGTTCGTCAAAACAAAGAGAATCTACCAAAAAGATTACCGTTATCACAAATATATCTTTGTCAGATTATTTAAAGAACAAACAGGTGCCAAATTCTCCAAAGCGTAAAGGTAAACGCCAATCAGATCGTACGCCATTCGCATTGACTTCTGATATGTGTCTGGAAATTATGAGAGAAAAAGATCAAAAAAGAAGCTGAAGAGGCAGCAAAAAAAGAAAGAAAGAGATTACGCGAAGAGAAGATAAAAGGAGAGAAACCAAAGAAAAGATTTAAAAAAAATATAACCAAAGAGGGTAAAAAAAGTCTGAAAATAAAGAAAAACACAACTATAATACATGTAACAGTATCTTATGTTGTGATGCCTGTTTGTCACCAATAACAAGAAAGATTATTAATTGCAGCCAATGTAAAAAAAACTACCACCTTAATTGCATTCCACAAATTCATCGAGTCCATATCCCTGAGGAAGATGACGATGAGTTTGTGCCATGTTTGCTACCATGAGAGCAATACTGATGCATCGGACAGTGACGACAATGTATTGTTAAGTTCAATCCGGGATGAAGCAGAGAAACAAGGGTTTTGAGTTGTATGATCTCTAAGATCTAAGTCTAAGTAAAGCTTATAAATATAATGATTGCTATTATTTGATTTAATTCTAATTTTTCCCTAATTGCTATTACATTCTGCAATGTTTAATGATCTCACTATGCTCAAATGATTCTACTAAAATGTGGCCAGTTTCTAGACTAATGATTGCCAGTAACTAATTTTTGTGGCTAGTTATTGCCTTATTTTGTTATTTTTAAAATAAATAAACGTTTTATCCTATATTTTGTTTTCTTTCATAAAATAATATTTTAATTCTAAAAATGCTTAATACGTTCTTTGTGAATATATTAAAAATACTTCTTAATTGTGTTCAGTTTCCTAAAAACAACAACATAAACTTTGAAGACTGCTAAAGTGGCCAGTTACTAGGTGATTTACCTACATTAGATTTTTAGTGTTGATCTAGATTGTTTTCTCGTGTGGTTCCGGGATAGAATATGACCACTCCATCTCTTCCTGTGAATGTCGTAAAAGGCAACTAATGGACTTAGCACAAACAACTCGTGCTACAATTGCATTCCCAAAGTGGGTTGACGTCTGGCAGGCGGCCGGTCGTAAAACTATAGCCAACATTTAAACTGTTAAGGCTATTTCTTCTCCATTTTGCAAGGTCTTTGGCATCCTTAGGTGACCATTGACATGCATGTTATATTTGGAGGAGAAAAAGCAGGAAAGCGCACCCCGGGCTCCGAAGCAGCACAGCTGAGGATGCAACCGGGAACGCGCTTAGACGAAGAAGAAAACAGATAACAACCATATTTTGGTAAGTACATTAGATTTATAGTAATGATCTAGGTTGTTTTCCTTACATATGAATGCCTAAAAATAGAATCTAGCTAGTGTCAAATTTTTGGTAAAAATAAAAGAAGAAAAAAAGATAGAAAAGCACAAAAATCAAAAACATAAATTAATTCAGTTACTTGGTTAAGTCAATGATTATTTGTCACCAGAACTTGTGTAATGAGAAAAAAACGCCTCTGCACCTGGCAACATACTCGTAGCTGCACACACGTGATTGCTAGGAAGACCAGTCATAGTCATCACATTTATACTTAGCAAGCAGCAATGACTATGTGCTAATATGGAAAATTGGATATTATAAACATCAATGAGACCTCTCCGACCCGTCTGGCCAGCGTTGAAAGTGTAGGCCAAATCCTTTGGTACTCTGGTTACTTGTGCATCTGCAGTAGACTAAAAAAGCCCCGGTTGATGATGATGGAAAACTGGCCAGTAGTTACAATTCCTCCAGGGTTTTAATAAGCTTCATGGTCATAATGTATGGAAGACAAGACGAAAAGGCTACAGGTTAGTTTATATGAGGCATCTCCCCCGACCACCCCGAATTATTTTTTAATTCAAATTTAATTCTCTTCATGTGTCTTGGATATTTCAATTATTTTTCTTCGATGCAGTGAGGTCATCATAATTTTTCCTTTTTTTCTTCTTATGTCAGCCCACTGTTGGTCTTAGACCTGTTTTCGCGCCATTTAACACGGTCCTGTGCCAGTCTCATCCACTGCTTTGACAATGTCATCTGACCAATGGGTCGGTGGTTTCCCTACTGGTCAGTTCCCTTGTCTCGGCCCCCACTCTGTTACTGCTCTGGCCCATCGACCGTCTCTTCTAGCCATGTGTCCCGTGCATTTCCACCTTAGCCGCGTCATTCGTTTGCCTTGAAGTCATCGTCATCAACTTGAAGCAAAGCATGGGGCGCTCCATCACTCTTTGTAAGCATCCAGGCTTTAGCGCCATAAGTGAGTCTTACTCATAGACACGTGGGTTGTATACCTTGGTCTTTAAGCATTGTGGGAGTGAGGATTTGAAGACGTCGTCGAGTTTTTCAAAAACAGCCCATCCCAGCCGCATCCATCTCTCAATCTCCTTCTTTGCATCAAAGGATAAACAATGTCCAAGATTGACATAATCGTTGATGACTACAACTTCCACATTTTATTAAAATTTTTATCTGATCATAATTTTGTTTTCCTTCTACATTTCATTAAAATTTTTATCTGATCATACTCGTAGTTTTTAACAAAATAAACATAGGTACATACGCATTGGATATTAGTTGATTGTAAGACACAAGTAGAATATTCCCACATTGCAGTGAACATCTTTAACTAGTGAGTTGTCTTCTAGCTGCAATGTTTCATCATTTATCATCTGTAAAAGAAACAAATATTATTGACACAGACTATTTAATTTTACTACCTCCATGGTCCAGTGGTGAAGGCGTTTGCCTTGTGATCCGGATGTTGTGGGTTCAAATCCCACTGGGAAGTATACTTTGTGAAAAGTTGTTTCCAGTCTGGTTAGGATATTGCAGGCTTGAATCAACTGACTATCCAAAAAGAAAGATGATTCCGTGCTTCGGAAGGCACGTAAAGCTGCGCAAACGCAAGCAAGATGGCGTTTGGGACCCTTCCCAAACGCCATCTTGCGTTTCTTTAAACCTATCCTAGGATTATTTCTGGTCTAGCCTTTGGATTTTGGAGATCAGATGGTAGTCTCTTAGTTTAAGTTAGAACATACATTTTATAACTAAAAACAGGAGTCAGGGACGAAATGTTAGCCTATACATAGGACAAGAGAATCAAGTTAATACCTATTCGAGAATTTAACAAGAGCGATAGACAAGACAATCAAGTGAAATCCTAGTCTCTAACAAGGACATTGATATCTTTCATTTTTCGCTTTATATGTTTCGGCGGCAAATACTAATATACCTTAGTATTTAATTAACACTAAATAAACAGTTTTGTTATTTGTACCCGTGTGGTTCTGGGTTAGAATGGGACCACTCCATCTCTTCCTGTGTATGTCGTAAGAGGCGACTAAAGACTAAGGACAACCATCTCGTGGTACAATTGCATTCTCAAGGAGGGTTTAACGTCGGGCGGCGGCCAGTTGGAAAACTTTTCAACCAAATACATTTCCAAAGAGGGTTGACGTCAGGCAGGCGACCGGTCGTAAAACTATAGCCAAATCATTTAAATTGTTCCGGATATTTCTTCTCCAGTTTTAAAGGTCTTTGGCATCCTTGGGTGACCATTGACATGCATGTTATATTTACAGAAGACAAAGCGGGAAAGTGCACTCCGGGCTCTGAAGCAGCACAGCTGAGGTTGCAAACGGGAACGAGCTTGGATGAAGAAGAAGCAGTTTTGTTATTCTTCACTTTATGTTTTGATTGATCTGTTTACAATTATCTATCACTTTTAATTCTTATATTTACAGCATGCTCTAGCTTCCGAATCTACATATAACTAATTTAGCATTTAGGCTTACTTGTTCTCTGATTGCAGACTAGATCGGATCTTATATTTGTATTTTTAATTAGTGTTCTTTTTGTGTTTGTCTATCTATTAATTATATCTATTATTTTCCTCTCCTGGGTCTGCTGAAAGAGATTTCTTATGAAATAAGCAGTGCCTATGTACTCTATTTTTTTACTTTGTTAGTATTTTGTGTACATGAATTTTGTAAATAAATAATAATAATATTCTTTTGAATGCTGGCACATGATTCTTTATGCCACCTTTGCTCCCTGATCTGCATGGACGTGTAATCTAATGGAATTTAATACAGGCTGCAGTCCCAAGACCAGTTATCATTATTATCAGGTCTTTTTTAGTCTCCACTGCAGGAGCACGAACCTCTGTGTACTGCCAGAGCCATACTTGGCCAGAGCAGCCAAAGGATTTGGTATTTTTTTGGCTACAGTGATAATAGATTTTGGCAACATTGATGTTTATAAGCTTATGTTTCCTAAGTCACCTTTTACGACTTCCACAGGAAGACTTTGAGTCTTATTCTACTCTGTCGGGAACCACACGGTTAAACCAAAACCAGTTATACCCCACTACTACAAATTATTAAGTACACATTACAAACTACTAATAAATAAAGCCAGTATGTACCTACCTCTAACTTGAGTAACAATGCTTCTTAAATTCCCACTCTTGTGACACTCACGAATGTGTGAGTGTCAGTCTGCAGTGACATGCAATGTCTTGCACTTGTCTCAATTCTTTGTCTACAGCGTTGAAATATGTAGACTTTGATTCTGACATTTGACACAAATCCTGTAAACAAAAAACTTTTTGTTTTTACACTCCTTTAGTTTATGTGACCAGTGACTACAGACTACCCCTAAAAGTAGTAAGTAAGTCCCGAACATTTTCTAACTACAACTAATAGATGCCATAGAAATGTCACACTTTTATAATTTTCCTCGACTGAACTACAGACCAATGAATTATAGACCAACAAATAGTTTAAGTTGCCTGCAGTGCAATAAATATTACATCGGTGCATCATTTATATTATGTACAATTTCCTGCTTGGCATTTGATCACAGAGATCATTGAAGCTCCATAATCAGATCTTTTATAGTCTCCACTACAGGAGCAAGACCCATTCTGTACTATCAGAGCCATATATTAGCCAGCACAGTCAGAGGATTAAGCCTACACTCTCCACCCTGGCCAGATGGGTTGGAGGTCTCATAGATGTTAAAAAACATTGTTCAGCTTGTGTTTCCCATATCGCCTTCTACGACATACACGGTTTGATGGTTCGGATGGAAGAAATACGTACACAGTTTTAAAATAATAAAATATTTAATGAAGAGGGTTTTTTAACTATATTGACATACAAGTTTTTTCTCATTTTTGTAACTAGGGCAACCGCGAAATACGTCACACACGGGCAGACTTCGTTGCAATGTTACTTACATGCAAATTTTCGGTCACCCTGTAACGTATCTGTCACCGACACAGCTCGCAGGGAGTCACGGAGTTGCATTTGCTCCTGAGACGCACTACAACTTCCTCAGAGCTGTAACCAATGATGCTGTCACATCATATCCGACACAAAACATATCATGTACATATCATGTGATGAAGAAATCACTGAAAGGTATTCTACTCAATAGCGAACCCGTTCTTGAATGTCTAACAAACATGATCGTTATTATTACACAGCGTTATACATGTGTCGTAACAATCATAAGATTCTATTCTATTTACTTTTTATTTACCGTAAAAGTAGTAAGACCAAAATAACAAAACAAAACAAAGACCTCGATAACCTTGTTTACACGTGCTCTTTTTGACTTTGACATCTTTATTTTATTTAGTTATCATCTATTACTTTCCAATCAAACGTCAAACTAGACATACTTCCGCATCCGATTATGTAATACATTACAACTTACAAGAGCTTAGTATTTTGAACACTAAACACTAAATAAATAGTGTATTTTTTTTCTTTTTTTGTTTGTTTATTGGTGTAGTAACTAGTAACCAAGTATAACGATTATAAGAAAAAAAAGCACAGCAAGCTTTATGATTATTCTAGGGTTACCCGCCATACTCAATTTCGCAAAAGTAAAGCAAATTATGTGGATGAGAGTAGCTAAGGACCGTGGTAAATGGCATTAATTGAGAGGCCATTATACCCAGCAGTGGGAGGTTCATGGCTGGGAATGATGATGATAAAATCAAATTATAAAATAGAAATAAATATGTATTTTCGGTAAAACTTTTAATAATACAGGCTGACTTTTTAATCACTAGCCAAAGTTTTGGAGCAAGTTCAGTCCATGATACTGAACTACTTTCCATAAAAACAATTAACGAAAAACTAAAATAAAAATTCGCCTTCCCATACAAATCAACGCTCAGCCAAACGGATTTTGTATAGAAAATCTGGCCATTTTTTTAAGTTTTTGAACGTTCATATCTCTTTTAATAAATAGTTTATGAAAAAAAAAGAAAACAGGGACATACTAATAGAGTCTGACTACCGAAACGTGATATTGACCTTGAAATAGAATTCATTATGTGGCAATACACAACACTTGTCAAACCATAGTACGTTGGCTGTCACATTGTGTAAATTTTTGGAATAATAAACGGTTATCTTGTGTTATAATGTCGAAACCTATCAACAGTTCAGCGAGGAAGTTAATTTATACAATGGTCTGTAAATTTAAAGCGAAAGAGGAAGAACTAGCCTCTGTAATCGCGAGAAAGAACGATATTTCCATGAAATAACGGCTGTGACGGGTTAGTGCAATGTAACGATTTTGATATTTGGTTGTACATACAGTTTGTGTTAAATACACATTCTACATAGGTATATTTAATAAATATTTTAATAGATTGACAAGTTACAATATCTACAAAACAGTCGTCAAGGCAACACGCAACGAGGTTCGGTCATATTTGTTAAATTGCGGTTTTTTTACGTTATAGATTATGTCCCGATTGTATTGGGAAATATATAAGTATTTTATTTGTTTTGCGTGTGTTTTTAATTTCAGAGAGAATGAGAGATAACGCTCATGACAATGGCAGCATGAGTGATATTACTAACACTGTGAGGAGTTTACAACTAGACTGAAAATAGTGACTGAAAATCCTCATTCAACATTAAGGCCTCGGTCTCGAATTTTGCGGGCGGCGGAGCGGCAGCGGCGGCGGCGCGGGAGAGGGGCGGGCAACGCATACCTGTTCTCGAAACCAGCGGGCAGATCGCGCGGCACTGTAGCGGTGTAGTGTTGTGTTCGTGGTTGTGTTGTCGACATTCGCAAACGACATGTCTGAAAATCGGCGACAACATCTTTTTGATTCAAATTTATTCCTAACGCTCGATTTATTGTGGGCAAAAGAAGAAGTGGATCCCTACTTTATGGCAAGGAAAATAAATGGCGAGTTTTATCGAAATTATGAAGAACAGAGACAAAATCCCGATAAATTCTACGACTACACCAGAATGAGTGTAGAAACTTTTGACTATATTCTAGAAACTATCAAGAGTGATTTAGAGTCTGGAATTAATCCAAAAAGTTTTAGAGGTATATCTCCAGCAGAAAAATTATACATAACGCTTGGGTAAGTAAAACAACGAAATTGTAATTTGTAATTGTATTTATTGATAGTTTCAAAAAGGAAGTGTATTTAGTAAATAGTTTGGCATCGGTATTAAGTTCCCAGATACAATATTTTAATTAAATACCTACTACACATTAATCAGCCTTAATTATTTATCTTTGGCGAAAAATATAATATAAAAACGTTTCGTATGAAATAAGTAACATAACAGTTTGTCATTTATTTTTAAAATCACAGTTTTCGTTTGTACGACGATTAATTATTTCTACAATCACAGTTTTCTTACTCATTTACAGTATTTTTATTACAAGGTCGATATACTTAGTGGTCAGTATAATTCCACGCTTATTCTAATCTTAAAACTAAATATTCTCTCTAAAATTAAAGTTCTCATTTGTACGACGATTAGTTACCTATTTAAATCACAGTTTTGTTATTTATTGACAGTATTTTCATTATAAGATTGATATACCTCTATTGTTGAGTACTATACCCATACATATATGATTCATTAGAAGGGTACGTGCTTTCATTTACACTTAACTCATCTAGAAGAGCTTGATTAATTTTTTGTCTTACTCTAAACTTTTGAACAGGCGTGAATTTTTCCATTTGTGGAAGCAAACTCATAAAAAAGTAGTAGTCATCAGACTTATTCTCATTTCTAGAAGCCTCGTTTCTATTTTGATTTGATAAATCATTTTCCAGCAGTCTTATCCTTTTCCTTTCCAATTCTAAAAATTCAGATCTTATGTCATTCGCTGTTCTCTTTTTTCTTGATCGTTGTGACGCAGAAGCTTCTCTTGAAGGCGTAGAAATTTCTTGCGATGATGTAGAAGCTTCTTGAGAAGAAACAGGAGCCTCTTGTGAGGATGTAGAAGGTTGTTGTGGATAAATAGAAGATTCTTCATTATGACCGGTTGTATCTTCTTGAGAGTTTTCTCCAGATATGTCTTCTATCTCAAAAGAATCATTACTTATCTGATTACTTACTTCAGTACTGCTTAAATTACCCTCAGTAACATTTGGTACAACTTCATCTTGCAAAAACCTCAATTGAGAAAAATATTGCCAATTTGAGGGTTGATTAACATTTCCGGCATCTCCTGATCTAGGGGCAGGATTTTTTTTTAATTCCTTTCTATAGTGATCTTTTAAATTTTTCCATTTCTTCTTTAAATAGGTCACTGAAACAAAGAACGAACAGACTATTTATTACATACATAACTTTAACATATATATGCTTTAATTTTCAGGTTTTTGGCGAGTGGGCAGACTTTCAAAAGACTGTCGTTGTCATTCAGAATGGGAAAAAACACGGTAGCCAACATAGTTTATGGCACTTGTAAAGCTATATGGAAAAATTTGGTACATTTACATATGCCAAAACCGACAGAAGAATTATTGAAAAATATATCGGAAAAATACTATGAAAAATGGCAATTTCCTAATTGCGTTGGTGCTATTGATGGCAAGCACTGTCGAATAAAAAATCCTAAGTTCGCTGGATCATCGCATTATAATTATAAACATTTCTTTTCGATGCACTTGCAAGCGGTCGCGGATGCTGACAAAAGATTCATTTGTATAGAAGTTGGAGGAAGAGGGAAACAAAGCGATGCAGGGACATTCCATTACTCTAATTTGAACCGTTTACTTCAAAGTAATAACTACAATATACCAGGTCCACAATATCTACCCACATCAGATATCGTTCTACCAATGGTTTTTATTGGAGATGAAGGATATCCACTCAAAACATATTTGATGCGACCTTATCCACAAAGCGTACTTAATGCACAAAATGAGTTATTTAATAAGCGATTATCGCGGGCTCGAAAGACTATTGAGTGTGCTTTCGGAATTTTAAGATCCAAGTGGCATATTTTCAGATCGCCCATAGAGACAAACAAATGTCATGCAAGATTACTCATCAAAACTTGCTGTTTGTTGCATAACATTATCCGAGATAAGGACGGTGATAATGACATTGCCTATATTACTGTCAATACGAATCAACAAACATTACAAACACGATTACAAACCAACGCCCGGACGTCTTATCAAGCACAATATATACGTGAAAAATTCAAAGAATATTTTGTAAATAATCCCATTAGCTACTAATTAATTTGTAAACCATAATAAACATTGTATATAACATAATAAATAATTTTTATATTCACCTACCTTCAATATTCAGTTCGTTTTTTATTTCTTCCCATAATTGGTTAATTATTCTTCTATTTTTATGGTTCACATCTTTGCTGTTCCATATGGGTCTCCTCTCAAAGATTGCCGAAATAATTTGCTCTTGCACGTCCGAGGACATTTTGATACGTCACAAAAAAAATGTACAACACTATACTACAATGCAGACGCGCAACGCGGGACGGTCACCGCTCGACTGGAGTGCACCGCTCGTTGCCCGCCCCCGCGCCGCTCCCGCGCCGCTGTTTCCGAGACCCGGTCCATTTGACGATACGCATAAGATCCTGCCGCTCCCGCTCCGCTGCCGCCGCCGCCCCGCTGCCCGCGGAATTCGAGACCGAGGCCGACGAGAGATCGCCGTCGAACTTTCTGTATCTGACGAATCGATCGTATCTTCGTACCGTTTTAAATAATCACTTGGGTATGAAAGATGTAGTCGCACTTGTCACTCGGCTAGTCCCAAAACTCCCAAAAGACCTGAATTTTCCAAAAACTCAATCGCACAAGAGTAACGACAATTCGCGGCGAGAACTGTACTCAATTTCAGAAAAGACGTTTAAAAATGTTATGATGATTGGATTATTCGTTCGCGTAAGTGTATCGCTTCTGAAGGAGCATACTTTGAAGGTGATAAATAAATTTGGATGAAGAATTAACATTTTGTGTATTATTGATCTTTTCCCGGTTCTTTCTTGACAGAGTAGCATGATGATACTAAACAAACAGAACTGATGTTTCTTTTTATGTTAATAAGTAAATTAGTATTCGACAAAAATCGTACAATGTATGTATGATTTATCTTTGTAATTATTTGCTAATCAGGAAAAAGAATAAATACGATTACAATATTGTTACGATAGTGGGTTGGGGATAGGAAAGGAAACGACAATTCTATGAAATCATACCTTTATTTACAACCTTTGTGGTCCAGTAATTGACAGTCCTCTATCCACACCTTACGCGTATCACCGTATGCGGAAACGTCACACACTGTCTTGCGCGCGGAAACGCCACTGAACTGTCACGCGCTGTACTGCACCGTCCACTTAACTGTTCTGTCACTGCAATGTCCACTTCACTGTACTATCACTGCAATGTCCACTTCACTTTTACTCACTACTCACTTTTCACTCGCTACTAGTACTTTTCTTCTTTCTTCGGATCTCACTTCTCCACTAAAACTGCCCTTGGCCCCGCCTTGTACTGCTTATATACCCCCTGAATTCGAAGAAAGTCGCATCAATGTTCCATATTCAAATCACAAATTTTCTATCGCCTTCTCTCTCACTCATCTTATGTCCCGTATTTTCTTTTCCATTTGGTCTAGAGTTATCTAGAAACTTCTTTCAGTACTTCAAAAACACTTTACCTGACTGTGATTTGAACCGGAGTCTTTCGATTCACAGCCCAATGCATAGACCGCTAGGCCAATATCGCTCTGACGTGAATGATGAAATTTTCCTTTAGGTGAATTCTTTTTTTTTTGTTCGAATTCGTGACGTTGACATTGTCATTCATCGTCCTACGCGACGATCCGATCCCGATCATTATTGCTTCCGATAACCGTTCCCTTTCGTAGTGTTTGCTCCACGTCATGAGGGTTGAAAATAGGTACCAACGCAACTTGGCCACTTCCCACTAAGGTTCTGGCCGGAATCCATGGTGCGTCTGAGATTTCTCCCTCTATGATGGCACATCTCCGCGGTTTCCCTTCACTATTAGGCGGCAGTATGACAAGGACCGCCGTCTGAGATCTCGGGTTAAGTATAGTGTCCCTCAAACATAACACCTTACCAAAATTTCCTCTTTTCATCGGAATTTCATCATTGCCATGTTTAAGAACACCATTTTTTTTAAGTCAATATTGCACTGATGATTTTGCAGGAAGTCGAAACCAATAATGCAGTCATCAGAGATGTCTGCGATAATCACTCTTTGCCAATAAAGTGTTTCCCCGATCTTAATGGCTACAATTTTTTCTCCTTGATTAAATCATCTATCACTAAAGTATTTCCGTCGCTTGTCTGCTTCACAAGAATTTCTGGGGCTTTGCTACTCGTACTACAGGCCAGCGCCCACCCCGTAGCCCTGGCCTTCTCTAGTTTTCCTGTGGCTGCTCCGACGTCGAAACCGCCGCATCCACTTGACGTCGGAAAGTTGAACGTTCACGCTTCGGACAAGTGCTTCGAATATGGCCCCGTTCCCCACACTCATAGAATATCGGGTTGTAGGGTCGTCTTCTGCTGTTTTCTGTGACTACAACCTCCCGTAGCCTCAGAACACGTGAATCATGACGCACAGCTTCTACTTCCAAAGCGTGGGCCACTGCTTCTTTCAAGGTGGTGTGGTGATCTAGACACACAGCCGCCCTGACTTCACTGGTTGGGGATAGGAAAGGAAACGACAATTCTATGAAATCGTACCTTTATTTACAACCTTTGTGGTCCAGCAATTGACAGTCCTCTTTCCACACCTTACGCGTATCACCGTATGCGGAAACGTCACTCACTGTTTTGCTACCAGTACAGCGCGTGACAGTTCAGTGGCGTTTGTAGAATAAAGTGAGCTTGGGGGAATTAGGGGATTTTTAGAAAAAGCGTGACAATATAGAAAAAGTGAATTTTTTTATGACTGAACGCGATTAAACTCCTCTATAAGTTGTTTAACCATATATACGCACCATGGGAACAAACACACACTAGCACAACACATAAATTAAACCCATCTTGATCATGTTGCCCAAACATCAAAATGACTGCGAAGCAAAATGTATGTAAATGCCTAAAATGTATGTATATCTTTAAAGCATAGTAACTACGAAGTAAATTGTCTAAAATGAAATATGCCTAATCCTACGAATAATAATCCCTAGAAGCGTAACTAATCCCGAAAAATCATTCCACGCGATATGTACCGCGGCGGGCGGGGTTTAAAATATGAACCACGTCGCGCGACAGTTTGCTGTGATACTCGAGTCGTGCGGTTGCGTCGCTTCCTTCGAGAATATTGCTGTGTTTTTGCGATAATTGATTCATTAAAAATGCCGTCATGTGCCGTGAAGTAGTATAAAAGTCATACAGACTTGAAAAACACAGGATTCACCTTTCATAAACATTTTAATAATCCATACTTGACATCTGTGGAAAGTGTTATGCAAAATGTACCTAAGCCACGCGTTGTCCCTCACTGCTCGTTGCGGTGACCGCCCCCACCTGACGACGAAGCGTGACCTTGTCACGACCAATTGCATGCATATTTGTCTATGTATGTGTTTGAGTATTTCGTTGTTATTACTGTTAGTTTGTTTGCGTAAATGGAATCAGAATCGAAGCGGTGAATGTAGGAGCCTTATATTTCTAGAGAATTTATTATTCGTAGGCCTAATCACTAATTTGCTTAAGGCGGTTATCCCACTGCACCGCGCACCGTCGCGGAGCGCAGTTTCTACATACTGACGCTCCCACGCGATGCGGCGTTTTCAGTGGGTGGGAGTAGGCGTGTTTTCTATACAAACTGAGCTACTTGCATACAATGTTAAAAATCTGCCGAGCCGCGCTCCACTACGTTGCGCGGTGCAGTGGCATCACCGCCTAAATATCAAGAAACCTACGAAGCAAAATTTTAATGTCTGAAGCGCACACACTATGCAAATTGAAAACTAAGAAAAACTATAGATTAGCCATCACCACTGCCGAATTCATCTTGTTGAAAATAAGATACGTACGATATGTTGTAAGGATGTATTAATTTCAAATCTAATAGGCGAAGCATGTGAAGGCTTCACAAGCTTCGTCTATTAGGTTTGAAATATTTATTTAGTAATTAGGTCTTCAATGGAAGCTATTGCTGAAATGTAATATTAAATTATATTTTATAAATAGATAAATGTTTTTTGTCCAAAAGCTTTTATTATTTTAAGGGATTTTTATCCCGTTATTTTTAGGGGATTTCGGGGAAGGTTTGGGGAGAATTTCTGATTGTCATCTGGCAACATTGTTTATGACAGTGACTTGCTCGACTCGAGTGACTGAAAAGAAAAAAATTACGATAGAATAGAGGAAAATGCCGGGTGCTTGCTCGTGGATTCTGATATTGTTGTGATCAAAAAACAATAACCGACATATCTCTGGTTGTTATATTGTTTGTTATAATAGCTCAGAAATTAGCTATTCATTTAGTTATATCTTGTTGTGTTCTAATCTTTATTGTTCCCCGATTAATTCAGGATCTTTGTACCTATGTCTCATTGGTTGTTGGATGCTTTGTACGTTGCATGGAATAAAAAATATAGTCTTTACCATGTCTTTACAACTATATTTTGTGCATTACAAATCCTCGATCATAAACTTTCGTTGGTTTGTGACGAAGTTTGGTTTATTTTGACGATGAAATTCTTTAGGTGGTCGGTCACCACAGCGTCTGATAAATTTGATTGTTTGTGGTATTTCTACTTAAATTTACAACACTAGAATCTTATTGGTAATTTAGTGAGAAGTGTTTTTATATTTAATTTTGTTATTTTAAGAAAATTATTGTTGACTTCAAAAGGTTTAAAAAGAATCTAAATGTCTGTTGAGGTGTAAAATTATCTGAGAATGAGCTGAATTCTTCAACTCGAAGGAGTATGTAGTGTGGTTTGACTCTTGTTGACTTGGAAAGTATTGGATTGTGTATTGAACCATTTAAAGACGGTTTTGGTTTTGTTGTTCAGAAGAAAATCCCCTTCAGATCACGTGTACCATTGGGTGTGCAAGTTATATTGTAAGAATAAAATGTTGTGCAAGTGATGCTTGGTGTCACACTAGTATTTTTCGTCCGAAAATAGGACGAGAAGCCAATATTAAATTCTTTATAAATGTGCTATAGAAAATTGATCAGGAACTATTGTTTTTTTTTGTTTTTTTTGAGCTTTATTTGCAATCAGTCAATTCTGACTATAAGCAGATGAGGTGTGTGCTTCTTGGCATTTCGGGTCCTGCTCCCTGCAGAGCAAGCCCATTATTTTTCCATGTCGAAAATGTCCCGACACCGTTTGAGCCGTTTCATGGTTTCTGGGATTGTGAGTAATATTGTAATACTTCAATTATTTGACACCATTCAGCTCTGCACTTAAGTGTGGATTTACTTAAGTGCAGAGCAGAATTCAAGACCCGGTAATGACTACCTATGTTTTTGATTTTATGCAACTAACATAGAATCCAAAATATTGTTGTCGTTACCGGCTCTTGACAACTAATATTTGTGCTATTTTGTACATTACAAATCCTTGATCAGATTGACCTTTTAAATGATCTTTCGTAGGTTTATGAGGAAGATTGGTTTATTTTGGTGATGAAATTCTATGACAGGTGGTTGGGTCACCACGGCGTCTGACAAATTTGATTGTTTGTGGTATTTCTACTAAAATTACAACATAAGCATCTAATTGGTAGTTTAGTGAGTAGTGTTTTTATTTTTAATTTAGTTTTTAAGAAATTAAATAAACTTGAATTCAAAAGGTTAAAAAAAAAACATCTAAATGTCTGTCGAGGTGTTAATTATCTGAAATTGAGCTGAAGTCGTTCTACTCGAAGGTGTAGGTAGTGAGATGGTTTGACTCTTATGGCTTGGAATAGTATTGGATTGTGTACTGAATCATTGAAAATCCCCTTCGGACCACCTGTACCGTTGGGCAGTACCATTGATGATTGTTGCTTATTGCAGTGACACTTGGTGCCATACTTGTATTTTTTGTCCTGGTAGCAGTGGAATAAATGTCATTTGGACGTCGTTTTTAGGGTTCCGTACCTCAAAAGGAAAAAACGGAACCCTTATAGGATCACTTTGTTGTCCGTCTGTCCGTCCGTCCGTCCGTCTGTCAAGACCCTTTTTCTCAGGAACGCGTGGAGGTATGAAGCTGAAATTTATATCAATTACTCAGGTCTACTGTCCCTTGAAGCTGTGAAAAAATCAAACTTCTAAGCCAACGCAATCAAAAGATACAGCCGTTTATGCCGCAAATTTTCGACACTTGCAAGGGAATCAAAACCTACAGGGTGCTTCCCGTGAACTCAGAATCTTGAAATTTGGTACGAAGCAACGTCTTATAGCATAGATAAAGGAAAAATTACGAAAACCATAAATTTTTAGTTACATCACATAATATATTTTTTTTTAATAATTTTAAACTTACTACCCATTTCCTCATAAACGCGTAGAGGTATTAAATTGAAATTCATACCAAATACTAAACCTTGCAGGTTTGTACGGAACCCTCGGTGCGCGAGTCCGACTCGCACTTGGCCGGTTTTTTTTTAAAAATCAGAATATCTTTATTATCATAGGATAAAAACTAAATATAAAACAATAAATTAAATCTAAAACTAATATTACAAACAACAAACATTAATTTATATAAAAAATTGAACCCAAATCGCCACCGTCAGCAGGGAAGGTGTTAATATATTATATTAACTAAATAAATAACAATAAATTCATGTAAATTCACCAAATGTCTTTAATATAATTATTAATATTATTTTCTATCTCTGTAGAATTTTACAATTTTTGAAGTGAAGGATTGCACCATGACAACATAAGAATATAAAAATAAAATCAAATGATTACGCCAGCCAGTAAGAAAACTTTCAAGTATGAAGGTTTTAACACTGCCCCTTACTCGAACAAACTATGCAAAGGTATTGCCAGCAAAATGTGAGAGTACAATATTAAAATTGAACCAAATAATAAAATAAATAAATCAATACATGTTACAGGACATGAAACAAATGTTACATTAAACCTAAGCACTTAATAAAATAATTGTGTTTCACCTTAGGTAAAGCTTTCGTAAAAAGTTCTGCCTCCAGCTCAGAAGAAGGCTTGTAATCTAAATTAATTAATTTACGATCAACACATTCTCGTATAAAGTGATGATGAACATCTATGTGTTTAGTCCTACGAAAACACTCATTTTCTACCATTTTCAATGTACTACGATTGTCGTTATAAATGGTGATTGTCTTAGATTTCAACCATTGTGTACAGTTATGTTCCTGTAAAAAATTACGGATAAATTTCGCCTCTTTTACAGCATTGCCAAGAGCGTAATATTCAGCCTCTGTACTAGAACAGGCCACGTTTTGTTGCTTGTGGCTATGCCAGTTTATGATGCAATTGCCTAATCTAGTTATAAAACCAGAATAAGACTTTCTGTCGTTGATATTGTTACAGATAGGAACAATTTTGTTCTTTGCTAGTAAAATCTTTTCAGATTGTTCTAAATTTGAATCTATTGACTTTTTCTTGAATTCACTTTGAATTAATTGACATTTAACAAAATCTGATGTCAGCTTTGTATTACAAGCTTCCATTGCCATAATAAGTGGATCAAATTCAGTTGGCAAGCCAATTAACATGAGTTCTGCCAATTCTTCATCGTCAATATTGCAGCCAATATCTGCTAATTCTTGAATCACAGAAATTATATTTCCTATATAATGATCCATGCATTTAAAGTCATCATATTTTATTTGTGCTAATTTCCTTTTTAAAGAAAGCCTTCTGCTTATGCCACAGTTTTCATATGCACATTTCAAATTCTTCCAAGCTTCAGAAGCTGTCACTGCATTCTTTACATGTGGATAACATAATGGTTGAATATTTAGACAAATTTTTGCATACGCCTTTTGATCTTTGGTGGGATTCTTTGTAGCATCACCAGATCCATCCACAAACTCCCATAAACCATGGTCAATCAAAACCAATTTCATCTGAAATTTCCATGTTCCATAATTGTTGACACCTTCCAATTTACTGATGGACATATTAGAACCGGTACTCACGATAACATTATCGAACGAAATATTTCCATCCATGATAAAAAAATTATATTTCACTTCACAAAAAAAATAATCACGTAAATAACACGTAAATTTACTATTATTTGTTATTATTTGCCCATAACCAATGTTAATATATTATATTGATCCAATGTAAGATTGTCTCGAGATTTCCAAAGTAATATTAAATACTTTTGGAAGAGCGTTAAAACAGCTAGAGGGAAAAATACGACTTCTACGCTAAATAATATCAGAGACAAGAATGGAAGATTATTAGTCGGGTTACAGAATGTAGTAGATGGATGGAAGGAATATTTTGAAGGACTGTTTGAAAAAAATGAAATGAGAGTGCCAGAGCCGGAAAATGAAGTACAGGGGAGTGATGTGCAAAATTATGATGAAGAAATAAGTATGGAAGAAGTAGTGACCGCATTAAATGGTATGAAAATGGGAAAAGCGGGAGGGTATGATAGAATTACTGTCGAAATGCTGAAGGCTGGACAGGGCATTGTAGCTAATCAGTTGTGTGACCTTTTCAATCTGTGTTTTAAAAAATGTGTGGTACCAAAGGATTGGTGCAAGGCGGTAATTGTACCACTGTATAAAGGAAAGGGTTCACAGCAAGACTGTAAAAACTACCGAGGCATTAGTCTTCTTAGCGTGGTTGGCAAATTGTATGCAAAGGTCTTGATAGAAAGGGTTGTGAAAGATACAAACGAGAAGATATGGGATGTACAAGCGGGATTTAGAAAGGGTATGGGATGCACGGATCAGATCTTTTCCTTAAGATGCATTTTAGAGAAACTTCTGGCCAAAGATCGGAAAGTCTATTGCATCTTCGTAGATTTAGAAAAGGCCTATGATAGGGTGGAAAGGAATGAATTGTGGTCAACACTGTCTACGTATGGGTTGAGCAGCCATCTGATTCAGGCACTGAAATCTCTTTATAAGGATTCTAGTGCTTGTGTCAGAATTGACGGCGAATACACAGACTGGTTTAACATCGAAAAAGGTGTTAGACAGGGATGTGTAGCGTCGCCTTGGCTGTTCAACTTATTCATGGACAGTTGTTTGACAGATTTGAAAGAAGATGAATGTGGTGTTAGAATGGATGAGTTATTTATCAAATGCCTTCTCTATGCCGATAACCAAGTGATACTTGCGGACTCAGAGGAGGAATTACAGAAGATGATAACTGTTATGAATAATGCATTAGAAAAAAAGGGTATGAAAGTTAATGTAAGTAAGACTAAAGTTATGGTTTTTGAAAGGGATGATAGTTCAACAGAATGCAATATTTTAATAAATGGGGTGAGAGTGGAGCAAGTGAAAGAGTTTGTATATTTAGGATGTAAGTTTACAAAAGATGGCAAGCACGAGGGTGATGTGGAAAGAAGAGTGAATGCGGGTAACCAAGTGAATGGAGCGTTGCATTCCTTTATGACCAGCAGGAAGGTATCAGATAAGGCACGTCTTGCTGTTCATAAAGGAGTACTAATACCTACTTTAATGTACGGTAGTGAGAGTTGGGTATGGCAGAGAAAGCATGAAAGCAGAATAAATGTAGTTGAAATGCGAGCGCTGAGGAGTATGTGTGGTGTTACCTTGAAAGACCGAATAAGAAATGATGTTATAAGAGATCGGTGTGGAGTGAAAGAGGACGTAGTGACAAAAGTAGAACAAGGGATGTTAAGATGGTTTGGGCATTTAGAAAGGATGGATGAAAATAGATTAATAAAAAATATTTATAAGGTAAGTGTGAAAGGAAGAGCGGTACAGGGTCGACCTCGGCGAACGTTCTGCGATCAGATTGCAGACGTTCTGAAAAAGGGAGAGGTAAGAAGTACACGTAACCGAAGGGCATTTATGAAGAGGTTGATGAGTGTAGATGAAGCGAAAGAGGTCTGTCAAGATCGTAGCAAGTGGAGGTCCATAGTCTCTGCCTACCCCTGTGGGAAACAGGCGTGATAGTATGTATGTATGTATGTAATATATTATATTAACTAAATAAATAACAATAAATTCATGTAAATTCACCAAATGTATTTAATATAATTATTAATATTATTTTCTATCTCTGTAGAATTTTACAATTTTTGAAGTGAAGGATTGCACCATGACAACATAAGAATATAAAAATAAAATCAAATGATTACGCCAGCCAGTAAGAAAACTTTCAAGTATGAAGGTTTTAACAGAAGGTTCCCAAGGGGCTGGCGGCATTTCCACGTTGTATGGCCAGGCTAAGCCTTTGGCCGAAATGCGCACCAGCTCTTGACGTCATTAAATAAAAACGATCCAACCCACAACATGTGGACTGTGTTTTGCAATAACAATTCGAACCACATCGAACTCATTTGGAGATACTTGAATATTAAGGTAAACATGGTATATCTTCCCAATAGCTGATTTCAGCATTAGTTTATTTATTGGACAATAATACTTAAATATTGTATTTTATCTACCTGTGTGGCCTAGTAGTCACCATGCCAGGCTGTCACGCCGTAGTTCCCAGTGTTCAGTCTCCGGTCAGGGCAATATGGAAAATGATTCATCATCATCCGAGCGTTATTCCCGGTTGCATCGTCAGCTATTACGCTTCAGAGCCCGGGGTCCGCTACCTACCCTAGTTGATTCGACGTGGATACTGGTTTTACACAGAGCGACTGCCGTCTGACCTCCGCAACCCAAAGGGTTGACCAGAACCAATCCTAGGGATAGGTACAAACGCTAGATGGCGTTCGGGACCAACAGCTTTACGTGCCTTCCGAAGCACGGAATCCTCTTGCTTTTCGGATAATCAGGTGATTCAAGCCTGCAATATCCTAACCAGACTGGAAACAACTTTTTCACAAAGTATGCTTCCCAGTTGGATTTGAACCCATGACCTCCGGATCACAAGGCAGATGCCTTGACCACTGGACCACGGAGGCAGTCTGAATATGGAAAATGATTAGTTTTTGTTAAAAAATAATATCGTTGAGTTGGTATCCCATAACACAAGTCTAGAAGTTATTTTGAGGCTAGCTCAGTCTTGGTGATTTTTTTTTTCTTGTTTTCTAAATCTGCAATCAGTCTTCGACTAAATCAAATTAAATGCTTTTTTAATTCGTTTTTATTTCTAATAATCGGGTTAGTATCGCAATGACTAAGTCTATAAATTCACCTAATCGCTGGAATGACTAGATCTGAAAACGACCAAGACTGTAAGAAGTCTATGTCTGAAACTTACAAGGTAGCGAAACGACTGGTTATCTAAACGACTATATCGTTAAACGACCATATTTCGAAATCACTGGATAGACTGAATTACATGTACACTCACGATGAAATGAAAAAAAAGCAAGCATTAAAATTAATCTTTAATTGAAATAAATCTATGTACTTACTAAACAAACTTAACTTGATATAAGTATTATTAAAAAGCAATGTTATTTATGCTAGGTGCTTCTCTACGTGATCGATTCAGAAATGAGGAGTTCGTAGAAGAACTAAGGTCACAGACATAGCCCAGCGGATTAGCTCGTTGAAGTGGCAATGGGCGGGGAACATAGTGCGAAGAACCGATGGCCGAAGGGGCAGAAAGGTTCTCGAATGGCGGCCACGTACCGGCAAGCGCAGCGTAGGACACCCACCTGCTAGGTAGTCGGATGACCTGAGTAAGGTGGCAGGGAAACGCTGGATGCAGGCCGGTTCCGATCGGTTGTTTTGGAAATCCTTGGGGGAGGCCTATGTCCAACAGTGGACTACGTGTGGCTGATATGATGATGATTTTTGATTGGAACAAAATTAATTTGTCATACTTTAAAAAATATTTTATATCGAAAACATTACTCAGGAATTCAATTGTGCTAATTTCTCCATTTTCAAGTAAAATTAACTGTTTCTTATATTTTCGGTCTAAAATAACGTCAGCTTTTTAGGGTTCCGTAGCCAAATGGCAAAAAACGGAACCCTTATAGATTCGTCATGTCTGTCTGCCGTATATCACAGCCACTTTTTTCCGAAACTATAAGAACTATACTGTTGAAACTTGTTAAGTAGATGTATTCTGTGAACCGCATTAAGATTTCCACATAAAAATAGAAAAAAAACAATAAATTTTGGGAATTCCCTATACTGAAACTCAATTTTTTTTTCATCAAACTCATACGTGTGGGATATCTATGGATAGGTCTTATAAAATAATATTGAGGTTTCTAATATATTTTTTTCTAAACTGAATAGTTTGCACGAGAGACACTTCCAAAGTGGTAAAATGTTGGTCCCCCCTGTAACTTCTAAAATAAGAGAATGATAAAACTAAAAAAAATATATGATGTACATTACCATGTAAACTTCCATTGAAAATTGGTTTGAAAGAGATATAGTAAGTTGTTTTTTTTTTAATATAAGACTATTTCTATCACTGAATTGTTCACGGCTTTACTATAGTTTTTCTTAGGATTACGTTCTTCTGTTTGTTTAAACCAGCACCTCTCTTCAGGATGGAACCGGATGCCTTTATTTAAATTATCACAAGTTTTACATGGTTTTATTTTATCAACCTTGTCTTTATTATCGTAAGTATTTTTTTTATTCTTATTTAAATTTCTTTTGTTTACCATATTTTCATGTTTTCCAATTTAATTATAGAGACCAGCACTTGATTTTATAGTTTATTTATCAATTTTATCTATTATATAATCTGGTAATCCCACAACAATAAGATTTATCATTGTTTGAGTATCGATGTTCTTATTAACCTCTAGTAACAGTTTTTCTTTTTTTGTGGCATACTCTAACAATGATCCAGCTTGAAATTTAAATGTAAATGCATATTTGACTTGGGACCAACCTTTATTTCCGTATGTTTCACAAAAGTTTTCCTTCCATATTTTCCAGTTTGAATTGACTGTTAATTTTATTATCATTCTGCTGTACCAATTTAAGCACTGTTTTTCTAGTAAATGTTTAAAAATCTCAATTTTTTTTGTCGTCCTGTAGAATTTCGAATCTTCCACATTCACTCTCAAATTCACTTATCCATTGGTCAGCATTTAATTTAGTTGAAATTTTTTCTATTACAAACCTTTCTGCAATTTTTCCAAGATTTTTATTTTCGGTGGCACTGGGACTAGTGTAATTGTTTGAAGTAACCATTTCTCCTGTAACCTTTTCTAAATATTGATCACCAAACTGTATATTTTCTCCTTCATCTATATATATTTCTCTTAATTGAGGGTTTAATGGAATCCATACTGAACGAGTTTGATGTCTTTTTTTAGAGATTTTTTAATTTTTGTTTATATATCTGAAGATGTTATACCAGTGTGCTTACTTGCAGGTATTAGCTCATCTGGCACGTTGTAAATGCGTCCATCCGGTGTCTCAATGGAGGTTATGCAGATAATATTTGTTTTTTCATCCGTTGATCCCATTACCAGAAATTTAAACCTTAATTTATCCATTTTTAAAAAGACTATTTTTTGTAACTGTTATCAGGAATCGTCAATTTTCAAATAAACAATGTGTTGTTCTGAAAAAACAGAGATTTTATTTAAGTACTTACATGTACATACACATTATCCTATTACCTATAAATAACACTGATAAAAACACCAAAGGCACTATCACAATATCCTACCTGACTCTTACTTCGTCCGACTCGCACTTGGTTGCTTTTTTTCTATTTGCTTGATCAAAAATTGTTTTTAGTTTTAAAACATGGGCCTCTTTTTTAATGAATGCAAGAAAATAATCAACGTTGGTTTATACAGCATCCTAATATTCAAACGGCGATGCCATGCCTCCAAAGCATTGCTACTTCTATGAGTTTCATGACAACAAGAAATCAAAGTGTGTTTTTTCATCCAGTATCTTTCAAAGTAACCTTTAAATACTTCCATTTCATCACAAACCGGAGCATTTCTCACAATAGCCTGCCATCCATCACCGCTCAGGCGATGCCCCGGCGCGATAACCGGCCTCTAAAGCGCTGCTGCTTTCATAAAATATATTAGTAAGGGATTATATGGACATGCATTGTTAAAGGAATATCACGTATTCGATATAAAAAAAATCCGGTAAAAAAATGTTTTGTAAACATTTTATTCACTTGCATTAAATGATTCATGTTTCAGAATATTAACAATAAAATTGGTAAGTTTCGTATTATTTCAGATCATATGTATTCTACGTAATTAAATAATGATAAAAAACTGACTCTCCAGTACAAAAAATAAAAGAATTATCTTGATAAAGCTAGGCTATCAAATTCTAGTTTCCAAACGACATTGCAGCGCGCATAGTTAAGTTAAACATTGATAGCGTTTAAACTACTTATTTATTTTACTTAATATTGACGAAAAATATAGAAAACAATATATCCTTTAACTTTACTTAACATTACTGTAAAAAAAAATTATAAACCTTTCTAAAAATAATTGAATTCTCCGACCGCCTTGTTACATTACTATTTACAAATGTTCATATCATATCACTTATATACAATTACGCAGAAAGATTTTAAAAACACAAAATACTACATTCCATTGTGAACAAATTGAATTATTGCAGTATTTAAAACATCAAAAGAAATCTTTCTAAATAAATTTGTAAAGTACATATCTAATCACACTGACTGGGGCGCGAATCCGCGCCTGAGCGTTTTAATAACTCGCACGATAAAGGTCGTTTCACAGTGATATTTTTTCTTAACCAAACCAAGCTTGTTTGAACTACATACACAAACATACGAAAGGTAGGTTGAATGTTGTAAGGAAAAACCTCTATTATTAAAATAGTCCTATTATTTGACTACCAGTACTTGCAAAGTACCGTACTGTTTTTGTTCATTCATACGGTAGATATGTACTAATCTAATCAAAAATATCAACCACGGGCGAGAGAAATTTACACTTGGGTTCCGTATGAAGTCTTTTTTAACCTGTTCAATGAATGAATATGGCGTAATTACAATAAAGAAAATTGTCTTATCTTAAATGTATATATATATCTTTAAGCGCCTATCGCTAATAAATTTATTTCTGTTTTTCCTAAAAGCTGACTGGTAGAGAATGCGTTAGCATTAAGTCAACCTTTTGTACCATTATGGTCAATAAAGATTTAATAAATAAATAAAGGTTGATACTTAGATAAAAGGTAAATTAAAAACAATATATGATTTTTTTACTATCATATTATGTAGGTACAAAGCCTATATACACAAAAAAACATACGAAACTATGTACTAAGCATTATTAACTAGGGTACTTACCACCTATTATTTAGGCATTTTTTAAAGAATTATTATTTATCATTCATAGCAAAAAACTGCGTCTTTGCTATATATAATGATATTCTTTAAAACAATTTTCAAAGCATAGTGCGACTGTACAGTGTTCGCATTTATATGCGATCCTTTTTTTTTACCGTACTGTATACGGCACCACACGCATACAGTGTGTCTTGTGTCAGATTTTACTATGAAGTGATTCCCAGATAAAATTGGGCGCTCTTTTGATCGACGGTGCTGAATTTGTTTAAGGCCGTACCTAAATTTTCCGGTGTCCAGTGCTGCCCCCATTTAAAATAAATCATTTCAAAGAAAACGGAGACATTATTTAAAATTTTGCTACTATCAAATCCTAGATAACCCTTCAAAGTATTTTATGAACTACTGTTTACAGTTTAAAGTGAGAACGTTAAGCTTTACTACGCACATTTGCGAAAAACGGCCACTTTTGGCAAATGTGCGTAGTAAAGCTTAACGTTTTCATTATAAACTGTAAACAGTAGTTCATAATATACTTTGAAGGGTTATCTAGGATTTGATAGTAGCAAAATTTTAAATAATGTCTCCGTTTTCTTTGAAATGATTTATTTTAAATGGGGGCAGCACTGGACCCCGGAAAATTTAGGTACGGCCTAAATGCGTATCCAGGACAGTTTTCAATGTCGAAATTTACAAATTATCTATGAATTAAAACAGTTTATTTAAATTTTCATTAAATTAAGGCTTTAGATTCAGTCAGTAGAGATCTTTGTTCGAACACAATATTTCCCTGTTTACAAAAAAAGTATTGGAACAATAGAAACAGGATTTAAAAGTACCAATATTTTGATAAAACTAATACTTTTTAACACCATTTATATTGTTTTCAATATTTACAGGGTTGTGTTTCAATTAATATTAAGTATACAATAAATGCAACGCTTACAAATACAACAAATTATTCTTAGTATCACAGCTTTGTTCGTAACTGGCAGTGATTTTAACTTAAAAGCTATATTCGATAATTCGAGCCAACAAAATTAGATATAAGATTGAAACTAAAGTAACTTATCCTAGAAACTTAATTACGACTAAAACTCTAAACACTTGAAACATATATGGCATAACAAATTAATTTATAGACGGTCTATATCTAAAGTTTTTTATGGCACTATTTTTGGTTTATTTTTGTCACTCTATATTTAAAATTTATAATTCACTTACTGTTAAAATTTGTATTGTTAGTTCCGGAAATTTCTCTTTCTTCATCATTTACTGGTACTACTTGTTTCACATTTCTTAAAATTGGCTCTTGCCGAGCTAAATTTTCTGACCTGTTTAATCCCTCAATATTTTCCAATAACCTATAGTATAAAAAGGGAAATTCGTAGAACGCCTCCTACAGACTATCATGCAGAAGAGAGCACCAATATTGTGCTGTATTCAATTGTTCTCCTAAAGTTTCAAGCAGCTGCAGTATTTCCGGTGGCATCTCAAATCTTGTTTCTGTTGGCCGTACGAGTATCTTCTTTTCAACAGGCGCGTCTGTTTGACACGCCCGATCTTCTCTCTTTACTGTACGTTTTACAGTCATTTTTACATTTTTTTCGGACATTCTGGAACTGAAACGAGAAAAAAATATATTATAAGTTATTCACTTATAATACCACACGAGCTTCAAAATTATCGGGTATTTCCCGATAGGTTCGTTGCAAACAAATGAAGGAGTCAAGTTTTTCAGGTTAAAAAATCACGAGCGCGAAGCGCGAGTGATTTTTCCTTAAAAACTTGACGACTTTATTTGTTTGCAGGGAACCTTGAGGGAAATGCCAGATAATTTTGAAGCTCGTGTGGTATTCGGGGGATTATTTTTCCGTCCCGAATGTCGGCCAATAGAATTGCACCATTCGACGTCACGTGGTACAACCTACAAAATAATCAAAAAATTATCAGTATAATACCATGTAGGTTGTACCACGTGACGTCGAATGGTGCAATTCTATTGGTCGATATTTGGGTCGGAAAAATAATCATTATTATTAACTATTTACTCTTTCGGGCTTATAATCAAGTCAAAAAAAAATTTATACATTTCATTATGGTATCACTGACATTATCCAGAAAAATTTAAACTTGTTGCATGTAAAAAATACAAATAGTATTAAAAAAAAAACTACACCCCTATCATTTGTAATGCGATATAAATCTCACAATAAATATATTAATTCAAAACAAAGTAAACTTCACTAAAAACTTAGAGTAAGCTTAAAAATTTAATAGTACCTTTTATAAAAATTGAAATGTATTATTTCAATTGTATTTTCTGCCAGTCCACACAACAGCGGCCGCTCAAAAACTATACTCAAATCTGTCAGCGTGAGGTTTATATAGTGCTCCGAGGAGTATCTTTGTTTCCAAGCCAAACGATGGCGCTGACAGTACACGTCATACATTGTGATATATTCATGCGTGCCTTTTTACACCAGTAAATTTCATATAAAACCACAAAACCACATTGCTTATAATTTAAATTTTATGTCCCTATTTAAAAACATATTACTTATAATTAAAATTTTATGTTTTTGTTTGTCTAACGGGTTATTACTTTTGTGTCACATACACTAACAAAAATTACCTAAAGTTTCTACAAAATGATTATTTAAAATATATTCTCTGTACAATATTGTTATCAAAACAACAATGACGCGCATAGCACTTTCCGGTAACTACAATATAACTATGATTAATATTGGACTACTGTTATTTGAAAAACGTTGTGAGCTTGTGTTCTTACCATTTATGCTTGAATTTCCTTATTTCCTTTATAATTTTCCATTGTATATATAAATTGCTGTGCAACGTCGAATTAATCTGAAAAAATTAATATCCTATTAATTTCTAACATTTCAAAACTTAAAATACGTCTACAGACTCAATTGAATTGAACTTTCCTGATTCATATTTTATTTCAGCAGCATACAATCTCTTGTTTTTTTTTGTAACTTATCCCGATGTCTTGTTACATTAGGATTTTCGTCATCTGGGTACACAACTATTACATAGTCATCTTTTAGTTTTCTTAATTTTATCCAATGGCCGGCACACATACGTAATCATCAACACCTTTCGACGAAAAAGCTCGAAACTTAATAACAGAGAATCGTTTTTTCGGTTTTGTGTTTTCTATACAAAAAAAAAAAACAATTTTGGTACCCTTATGACAACAATCTTTCTTAAAATAATAATTGTAAAACTTACTTTGGTGCTGGTATTTTCTTCTCGAAATTAAAATATAGCAGATACCAAAAATCGAAGACACCAAAAATGTGTTTACTGCGTTTGCGCGTAACGTACACTGGTGATAAATGGGCAATAATAATTGTTGGAAGTAGATGGAGGGGATGGCTACCAATAGCTTCTTGGGTTACTTTTCAAGTTGTATTAATGAGATAACGATTACGAGTAATTCAGTGTTATTGTTTATTAAATTTTGTATCGTTGACCTTAGTTATGTTTATACTTATGCCATTCGAGGAAATAGCAACTAATAACACACATTTCTGCGTAAACATTCATATTATCAAATATTGTCATCAGTAGTTATTAATTGCTTGTTTACTACCGAACAAAGGAAGCCGCTAATCGTTATGTACATTTTAATGTTTAACTTGAATTCCTTTGAACCCAAAGTATTTTGGTGATACTTATTTATGATCCAGATGCCCTACTAATGCGTTTTCAATTCTAATTGGCTGAGATTACTAAGAATAGATAACAAATGTCAATTCAAAATTTGTTATAATAGTCAGTATACATTTAAATAAAAAATACTGAGATTGAAACACAAGAGATATACTAATTACAGACTAAAGCTTACGTTAGAACTTATTTAACAAATTAAATTTAACAATGAAGATACTGAGCAAAGCTTAACATATTCTACGAAAAATTCCTAATTATGAGGCTCTTCAAACATCACGAGGCGCCTTATGGTTACGTGTACAAAATCGGAAACCATCCCCGTGTTTTCGTTGAGATCAGACAGCACACGCACAAAATGACGGGTACAGTCCCCGCTTAATACATATACAATAGTTCCACTGATTCAAAAATTTTGGACGCTATACAATACTTAAAAAATTAATACTAAAAAGCAGAGTTATTAAAATTGTAATGAACTTGAAGATCAGTGTCGCCGCCTGGAATTGAGTAGATCGATTAATTTAAAATACAAGTTCCGCGCTTGAGACTGTCGACTTCTCAATTCCAGTACGGTCTGTAATACATTATTCAGATTCTCAGATATGGAATCCATCTCACTGTCAGTGGCACGGGCATATCTTAGCATCTGTTGAATTACAGGATCTTCCTGATCTTCCTCTTCATGTTCTTCCTTAAAATTTTCGGCTGGCTGATGCGGGAGTTTTGAAGCAGGAACAGATTCATTAGCTGGTCTGAAGACTGAAACCAGAATGTGATTTCCATCCGACACGGATGAAACTGATTCTGCTGCGGTGGAAGATGAACATTGTGCTGGAACGAGGGAAGCTGTGTGATCGATGATTGATGCCGTGGACATATAGAAGGAAATTGACATGTTTCTTGAATTGGCACTGTTTCATAACGAGTTGGCTGTGGACGCAATGGACTCATAGGCCTAAAACCGGATATTTGATGTGGTGATGCTTCATAAGGAATTTGTCGCTGAGGCAATGGACCCATCGTCCCAGGACGAGACATTTGATGTGGTGATGCTTCATAATGAATTTGTTGCTGATGAAGTAGACCCATAGACCAGACATTTGATGAGGTTCCGTAAGAAGAATTAGGGATCTCTGGCGATTTCTTGGATCGTTCATCAGCTCAATTTGTTTCTGAAGCAGCATATCATTCATCAAATCTGGACTTCCTTCTGTAAGCCCGGGCATTTGTCTACTAGATTGTGGAATTTGCGGAATTCTGGAGCTCTGAGACGGACCTGGGATGTTTTCTGTTTCGTAGACTGGCGCTGGAGTTGATCTTACTCGGAACAGGTCAGCAGAGACAGCTACAGAACTAGGCACACGCTGAAACTCTTCCGGCTCAGAAGATGTATCGCTAGTACCAGCGCTGTCATTCACGCAAAATCCTACAACGTCTCCTTTGATGTCAAATATCGGCATCACTGACATTTCGTCATCACAGCCTTCTTCTTCGGTATCTTCATCTCTCTCTGCATTCGTGGTCGTAGGGTTGGTGGTCATTGTCTTTGAACCGTCTTTAGATTTTAACTGTAACAATTTATCCGCCGGGATCCGCTCAAGGACAACTCTCAGCTCCCGAAGCTTTTCTTTTTTTCTAAATATCCGGTTTTTAGGTGACTTCTTAGTCATTTTCATTTGCAAATCTGAAAATAAAATTTTTTATGATTACCGGGAAAATTCAAACCTTAATTTCTAATTCAAACTTATGTCATAAACACTTACCATTTCTTTTAGTATTTTCCTGGTTAGAAGGACCACCATTGTTTTTCGCAGCTAACCACTTTTGTGCTTCTTCGTAAGTATCTGAAATATAAAAATAATTTATTTAAATTTATTCGAACGTCAGTAATAAACACAAATTCAAACATCCATTAATTTACATAAACAAATAATACATAATTATATTTACCTGCGCAATGTAAAATTCTGCCAAGACGAAGCGGCCACTGGCTCTCAGGATTTTCATTTTTTTTGACCCGTTCCATTGTGACTGCCGAATCTTCATTTTCTGGATACCTGACCATGACCATCCTGCCATTAGGAACTGTTTTCGTAATTTTACGAGCTTCCATCTGAAATAAATTACAATTTAATTAGTATTTGTTAATACCCTGACAGGGTTTATCTTCAGAACCTGAGAGCAAAGTTTATAGCTACAATAAATTCGTTATCGAAAGCAGAAGTACTGTGTCGTTATGCATGATAACGAAAGTTCTTCGAAATGTCCAACAATAACAAAAACAAACCGGCTTCTGATTAAGATAAGAAATATTTAACAGTAAGTTGTTAACAGGAAAAAGTTGACTTTAGAAACATAAAAGTTTGCACATATATTCTTACCTTGATTATGAGTTTCAAGTTTTCGAAATTTTATTCAAAAAGCACAGGAGTATCACTGTCAGTGTTTAAATGCGACTGGTCTGAAGTTGCCTGCGAATGTTGCATTCAATTTATAGCCGCGCGGGATGACTAGAGAGATGGGCAATGCTCGATACTTTATATCGATACTAATCGCTACTCAATCGCAAACTTTACAACACTAAGGTTCCTAGCAAGAAACTATTTTCTTTTCGTAAATAAACTGGGATACTTATGGTACGAGTAAGTATACTATATAGCCCTCACAGCAATACGTATACTTACTGAAAAAAATATAACGCTTGTGTTTGAGATTGTTGTATTGTTAGTAATATTTATTATTAACAAACTTAGCTCTGTTTTCTTACTCTATTTTAATACAGTAATTGTTATTTGCTCGATACTTTAACGATATTTTCCGTCCTTCCCTAGATTAATAATTTAGTAACATTACGTAGGCATTCAACCATTATGGTGTGAATTAAGCTATTTTGTCAACTGTCTAAATATTCCTGAGCACGTTGCAAATAACTTTTACATCTTTACTAACATCATAACTGCAAATATGAGTTTGTTTGTAACTCAATCACACCAGAACGGCTGAACGGATTTGAATGAAATTTGGCAAAAAGGTGGATCATAATATGAAACATGAATACTTTATAATAACCTAAGCATAAACTATTTCGTTATGAACGAAATTATATATTTATATATACTCTCCCTACGCTGTAACTAATAAAAGATGAAAAAAAAACAAAAAAAAGGTTTTAATATTTTGGTTTATATGAAAGTTTAACCAAATTTACGATTTGAAACATTAAGTCAACTAGTCTTCAAGTAGAAACGTTTGACTTCAATGTTCAAAATGTTATAAGTCCACAGCAAGAGAACCAACAATTTGGTCTTTTAATAATCAGCGGAATCTGGACGAAATAGTGCACTTAGTAACATTTCCAGTACGTGAATCATCTAGACGGTTTATTAAAATACGATTTGAATATGTGCCTACAACATGAACACGCACGCGGTGCGCGCGCAGTCTCACTCACATAAAATAAGTGTATTTATAGAGAAACGCACACACCAGTACGGCTGAAGGTTATCTAGGCTATCGACTTCTGCCAACGTAAACAAATTTACGTACATGGTAACTGCGTAAATCCAAACACGTTTTATGCGCTGTTCCAAACTAATGCTACTTCATTATACAATGCAAGTTAGGTCATAAATATGAATGTTGTAAACGAGGGAAAACCCTCACCTAACATTTCATGAGCTATCGTTGATAGTTTATAAATAGATTTTCCTGTAATCGGTTTCATACCGTTATACTATATCACGAAACCACAATATGTATTTAACAAAACAATACTGTTTCTATATTCTTCATTGTGTTTACGTGAAATAATAAACGTTATAGTTACCCATAAATGGTAATTAATGGACCTACTTTACGGACGTCCTGTCGATAAAACCGTACATGCGATAACATCAAAGCCACCATTACTCACCTTGAGTCATTGTAAGTACGGATAATTTTTAGCTCAATATTTATGCAAAATACATATTTTGAATAATGCTTTAATGATTAAGGAATCTTAGGCAATAGTTAGAGCTAAAGTTATGGTAGGAATGAGGTGACCATAACTGAGTCTACTAGAATCAAAAACCGCAATGTCCGTTGTAAAAAATGTTGCATGATTTATTATTTTCGTTGTACGCATTATGGGCGCCTGTGATTATTATTGGAACTATAGTAGTTTGATTTAAAATAATGTAGTTAATCAAATACTGAACTCATTCATGAAAAATCTTAACGAACTTGCACAATAACCAGAAAAACATTATGGACATTGCTAACTTTGTAACACTTGGCAGGACTTTGCTGTTTTTGTTGCAAAAACAACATGGACTTTGTTGGTTTTGAAACACACCTATATTGGCCTAAAATGATTAAACCATTTTGATACTTTTTAATCGAAATGCCCTTAAAGTACATGCCAGTTAAGATATCGCCCATCCTATTATCTGCTTATCCTTTTGTAGTGAAAGTTTGTTTATCAATCTCGCAAAAACGGCTGAACGAATTTGAATAAATTTTTACACAGTGACAGATAGTCTGGATATAATAATTGCTATTCTCGTACCATAGGGATTTTTCGAATGTCCACGCAGAGTTAAATAAAACTGTGATTGCAAAAAAGAACCTTTATTATTAAATTAGTTGTACAAAACTGATATTAAATTAAAAGTAATGGTGATTCTTCCTGTTCTTCACATACCGACTCTTCAGGAAAATCTGCATCGTCAACAATATTTTCGCCCGGTATTACCTGTGATGATGGTACTACTCTGTTATAATACTCCAAAATTTGTAAATCGCGCCAATTGTCCCCGAAATGAGTAGATAACAATTTGTTAACGTCCCTGAATTTTAACGGTTTCACTTCTGTGCCCTGTGGAATAGTGTTTGGAGAAATCATAGCTGTATTTTTGCCTTTTTTGCAAACACTTTTATGTTGACCTGAATCAACTCTGTAGTGGAGTTCTCCTCTAACGCCAACCATCTCATTTCTTCTACTGGCTCTTTTCAAATAAAACCTTTTGCATTTAGAAAAGGGTATATGCCATTTAGTAGTTATTAAAAAACAATCTTCAACGACGGTTTTCCAGTCGCATACTTGAACCGTAGTAGCAACATTTATAGCGGTAGAATGTTTATCCACTATATCAAAGTATTCTTTTGGTTCGATAATATTTTCAATTTTCCGTAATTCCTTTTCAATACGAGCAAATACTCTTTCAGGTGGAAGAAATGAATGTCCCACTACTGGGAAGACCACTTCAACGAGATGTATGTGAGCTGGTGCATCTTTTGTTAGCCAATGTGAGAGCATTGCTATAAGCATAGAATTTTTGTTTTGACCGGTACACCCGTCGGCCATAAGTCGAACTTGATTACATTCTGGGAGAAAATCTGTATTGCAAAGCCGATGGTAAACTGAAGATACGATGAGATTTGCATCTTTTGCAAATTGATCCTCTGTCCAGCAATAACTGAATACATTTTTTTTTGTTAATGCTGATTTGGAGTTACCTTCAACAATAGTGAAATTGAAAAAATACAGTTGACGTGAATAGTAGGTACTCTGGTCTGGTATTTTTGGCAGGGGCATATTTTTCTGGCAGTCGAAACTAAGAGTCTTTATTTTACGGTTGTCTTCTTTTAACATTTTGAAAAATTCTGTAGCTCGACGTATGTGTACTGTTTTTTCAGCCATCAGCATAGCTTTTTCACTAGCATTTTGCACAGTTTTTATTTTTTCATTAATCCGAAGACAAGTTCAGCATACGTCGACCCGAGGACTCCCAAAGCCCAAGTTAAAACAATGATTAAAAATGGCTCGAAAATATAACTTTTTCACTTTTAAGGTTTTCTGGTGCTTGATCGTTGTACATTTTGGCCATTTTATTAATACTGAGCTCTGAAGGCAAATACAGACGTCTCGTATTGCCACGACAATAATGAGGCTCAGAACACTTAAATGTCTTTATAAATTTAATGACATTTTCTTTTCTATCCTTGTATCTGTGAGACCTGTGGTCACCTCCGCGTTTTTCTTTAGGAAAATTTCCAAGTAGGTAATAATTCTTTATTACATTTTCTACGCGGTATCTCTTGATTTTCAAAACCTGAAGGAATGCTTTTTGGCAAACAGGCATCATTTTAAGTTCCGATCTGCAGTATACCCTATATTTCAGCTGCAAGTTTCTAGGTTTGTAATTTCTAGATTCAGATCTTGGTCGGTGACGTGGTGTTTTTATACCTTTCACATGTTTCAATATAAATGAGTCTTGTTTCAATTTGTCTTTCAATCTATAAAAAGACTCGTGGAATTTTCGTACATCTTGCAGTGGAATTTTAGAGCATTGTAAATTTTTGCATTTATGTTCACATGTTGGCTTAACAGGTAAATGTTTAGCTGCGTACCTGAAAAAAGAATCTTGTTATTTAGACTTGTAGTTATTAACCAGAAGTTAGACATTCTGGTTTAATCATCATACCTAAAGCACATGTTGGAATAAAGTGACAACAAAATAAAGTGATATAATATTAAGGAATATCATGAAAGTGACATGGAATAATGACAAGGTTGTAAATAAAAATATTTCAAACAATTTCATACAAAACTTTTCTTGGCATAAATATTATAAATATAAATATTATATAGGGACAAATCACACTGGTTAAGCTAGCCCCAAAGTAAGTTTTAAACTTGTGTTATAGGATACTAACTCAACGATACTATATTTTATGATAAATACATATATAGATAAACACCCAAGATAAATGATATAATAGTCATTTGTGTTTGTAAAAGTTGACCCGATACTTGTATAGTCGAATGGTCCAAAAATATAAATATGAGGTCACCTCATAGGCAAAGGCTGATTCGCAAGGTACATTTTTCCCAAAAATATGAAAAGGTAGGTAAAAGTATCAAGACATAATCGGAATAGTATACTCACCGTTTTTCTTTGGCACGATTCTTTTTCCAATTTGCAGCATTAACTCTTCGTTTCCGTGCCTGTTTATTGTCAACAACTTCAGGGTAACACTCCATGTCAAGTATTTTAATTAAGTTATTTCAAATGAATAACTTTTAGCACAAGAAAACTTAAATAAACCGAGAGCAAATTCACAACTGAACACGATAATCCGCCATATTGTTTAATGCGACGTGATTGGCTGTAACGGACAATGCTGATTGGGATACATAAACTAATGGACAATGCTGCATTTGAAGCATACTTTGAGTTTTAAAGCCAAATTTCTACAGGACAATGCGGCTTTAGTAACTTTTAAAAATACAAAGATATTACTTTTAATTTGTAGATTCTTACGCCATAGATAACTCATTTTTTATTTTTTATGGACAATGCGGTTTTTGATTCTAATAGACTCCTCATGATGAGTTAAATAAATTCTCAAAGAGGAATGACTCATTTATTTGTTATTTTTATATATCTCTTGTATACAACTTAACTATTAAACATTAACCTAATTTCTAAAATAACACTATTTGCTTGTCACAACCACAATAAGGTTAGTTCGGAAGGTTCTATAAATCTAGCACGACACTAGTGACATCTCTTGGGTCTATTATCAGAACTGACTGCCATTTTTTCAAAACTAGATACCAAGTCAACTTGATTTATAGGTAAGAAAACACTTTTTTCTACATTTTCAAAGTTTTCCTCTCCCTGATAGTATAATGATCTGATCATAAATCAATGGCATTTGAGAATGTTGATACGGATTGAACCTCAATCTTTTCTTTATTTTGAAGCGATAGTTTTGTCTGCTAGAATTCTGCGTACCTATAAACAAAATATTCATTAGATTACTTATCAAGATTTAGGCTCCAAAATTACAATATTATTGTTGCTTACCATATACTTCTAGCTGAGGCCCAAAGCTATCTCTCATAGCAATCCACTTCTCTGCACCCTCGTAAGTATCTAAAAGAAAGCACATTTCTGGTTACTATTTTCTCTGGTGTTACAAAGCATAACTTTCATTAAATTCTCACCTGATTGATACATGTTTAATTTCCGCCTTATAGAACCTCCACTCCTCATTGCATCCTTCTAGTCTCATAACGCAATCTTTGGTAAATTAGGGATCTTACACTGAAAAAAAGATTGGTTATCAAGAATATGTTAACTGCTATCAAGTAACTTGTTTATATACGAGCGCATAAGGTATTGTGATCCAAATAATCAAGTTTTCTTGATTAAAAACGAAACAAGCAGGCATATCATATTTAAACAAGTTATGGTCAGTTTTTATCAAATATGATTATTAATTTTAACACCGGCCCTTTGTGCATTTGAATAAGACCTTCATAGTCTCAACTTAATTTGATGTTGACTGTAACATTGTCATATATTAACTTCAATAATGAAAATTAATAATCAAAACAAGTGCCTTGATTGATCTTATTGAGTTCTGTTTAGAATCAAATCTTTAAAAAATATTGTTTTTATAAGTATACCTAATTGAACATATATAGACGGATAATTAATTTTAAATAAGGTGCATTGGGGGAATTTCGAAACGTTTTTGGGTGAGTGGATAGTACGTTCATGTTTTGACTTATAAGTCATAACTATCATCTAACATCTAAGCTTATTTATCATAAACCGTTACCAGTTTTATTTTTTTATATTATTGTTGGTCAGTGCCGAATATGAGTATCATTATGAGAAATTGCAGGATATAGAAATTACTCGTTTTTTAAAACTACACTTTTCTTTCTGTCAAAAGGTAATTTCGAAATACCGTGGTGCAATTTCGAATGACACTCAAAAATGATCTTTTTGCGATGAGTACTTAAGGAACATATTTCTTTTTCATTCCTATTTACCCCTGCAAAAAATCATATTGATTTAAGTAATGGTTTATCGTCAACAATTTTTTTTGACAATTTATTTTCGAAATTACCCCGTTTGGACTCAGTGGTCCTCAACATTTCATTGGAAAATTATAAATAGAGAGAAAAGAAAAACAATAAGTCTTAGTATATTAGATAGTATTTATTTTTTACTCAACACCCGTTATGAAATAGGAACCAAATCAAAACAAAACCTATAAAACTACAATTCGTGTCTTAGTCTAAAATCACTTAAATTTTGGCAACAGTCTTGAGATCATTTTTTTTAAATAGGTAAGTTTACTCATAAAGTAGCTACTTTGTAATTACTTAGCTAATAGAAAATAAAATATGGTATTGAAATAGGTAAATAAGTAAAGTTAGTTTTCCACCAAAGATGCAGGAGGTAATTTCACACGGTAGAAGTGCTTCGGTTTTAAACTTTAATAGCAATGAAAATAACGTCACAAAAACTTTAATGTTAATTGCATCTCTAGTGAAAAAACAGACAGATGCCATCTTACACTGAGAACTTAAAGTACCTAAAAGAAAACTTATCAAGCCAATATAAACTGAACAGAAAACAAAATAATATTCTTTATCAAAAATAATAATACTCTTCGCTTAAAATCAACATAATTGCAATAAAAATAATAATAGTGCCAATAAGAAACAATACGTAAGTAAGTATATTTTTAAAAATATTCTTGGTCACAGTCGTCGGCTAAACTATATTCTCTATCGTTAGTTAAGCTCTTTTGTAAATTAATCTTTTTTACTATTAATAAATCTGTTATTTCGTCATGATCTACTTTTTTAGTTTGTACAAATGTGAGTTGGGGTTTCTTTACGGTTTTCAAGTAATCCACACAGTAGTAAGTGTCTTCACTCTTTTCAATAATATTTGTTATGAAACCTATGTAATAGGTCCATTTCTTTCTGTTATAATATCTTACAAGAATTGAATCACTTATATTGTAGTTCTCATCACATAAATTTGTATCCATATTTTGGTGAGTTGGATATGCAGTTACAGTATTATAGTGTTCTGTTATGACATTTTTACGAGAACTTTGGTCATTGTCAGTCTTTTCAATTATTTTATTGTTTAAGTCTTGATTGTTTTCTTTTCCTGTACTCCTTTTAGCCGTGCCTTTATTTTTAGTTTTCGTGACAGCATCTGTTTTTTCTTCTTTCGTCGTATCTATAGTATATTTATATATATCATGTCCAGTTACAACTTTTCCTTTTTCATCTTCTTTCAGAGAGCCAGGATTTTCTAGTTGGTCATCATCAGTCTTTTTACTTTTTTCGTTGTTTAAGTCTTGATTATTTTCCTTTCTTGTACTCCTTTTACCTTTGCCTTTATTTTTAGTTTTTGGGACGGCAACTGCTTTTTCTTCTTTTGTTGCATCGATCGTATCAATACCTATATTACGTTCAGTCAAAAATTCGTCTTTTTTATCATCTTTCAGAGAGTCAAAATCTTCCATTTCAAAATCAATATCTTCCCCCCAGTATTCTTCCCTGAGTGTTTCATAGTTATAATATTGCTCAATATCTACATCGCTGTAGAGGCTCATTATGTCAGAATTATCAGTTCTAGAGTCATTTGAATCTATGTCTTCTATTTTCTTTTTTTTTTTATTATTTGTTTTTATCCCTGAGGGGCCCGGTGCAATATCTGTGTTTTTATTTGCTGTTGATATATCTTTTTTATTATTACTTTTTCTTTCAGCCTTTTTCGTAACACGTTCCTTTATTTGTTTTTCTCTTTCTTCAACTAGTTTAGCTGCAGTTATTACTTCGCTTCCTTTAGCTACGCGCTTTTTCTTTGTAGAGTTATTCTCTTTTTTGTCCTGTTTTACTCTGTCAAGCAATAATTCTTCAAAACTGACTAATGTTTGATATTATTTTAACTTTAGGCTCAGGCTTTTCTCTTTCTTTCAATTGAAGGCATTCTGGTAGACTCAATGTATCATTTGCCACAAATGGCTGCATTTGGTCATCTTTTCGGGTAAGTTTTGTCATTAAGGTGACATTATTATTACCAACATCATATTCATCGAGGTTTCGTGTGCGTTCTCTTTCAGATTTAACAACAATGTTAACAACCTGCAAACTTTCATTAACAGTGTTAAGACATAACTCTCGTAAAGATTTCGGGCTGTTGAGCGCTTTTGTGCTTTGCTTTTCTTTGAATCGTTTGTAGGAAGCTGGTTGGTTCAAATTTATCTTCTGAGATTACGTGGGAATTAAACGGGTGAATCCCAGATTTTTTTAAAGCCGTTTTTAATCACTTCGGGGCTTGTTTCTTGCCACGTGTCTGCAAACGTCTGAGCAAAAACATTTTTTGGCATTTTGGTTCCGACATTGCGCCGCTGCCATGCAACCAATTTTGCGTCCCACTTGCATTTAAAAGATTTAAAGACTGCCACATCCAAGGGCTGTAACAAGTGGGATGTGTGAGGAGGCAGCTTCAAGATTGTTATCCCATATCGGATGGCCAACTGCACGACTTCTAAAGTAACATGTGTTGAATGGCCGTCATAGATAATCAATACAGAGCGTTCCTCACCAAGAGCTGGGAATAATACTCTTTCCAAATAATTGTGAAAGATGGGTCCTTCCATCCAGCCCTTGGTGCTAGCGGCGTAAGCCATCTCAAAGTCATAATTATCCGTGTTGGCCATCCACTGGTTCCACACATTTTTCCCTTTGAAAACTATTAAGGGTGATATTTTTTGGCCAGAAGCACTTGCAGCTGCCAACACGGTTATATTTTCTTTGCCGCTTCCAAAGGTAGTTCTCGAGCAAGCTTTATTTACTGCACCTACCACTTTAGTTTTTGTAGGGTCTAGGCATAGTGAAGTTTCATCCAGATTCCATATTAAATCTGGCCTTTCAAATAAATTCAGATCAGTCAAGGTATTTTCTAGAATCTCAAAATACTCATGAGTAATGAACGGGTCCGTCATCTTCTTTCTTACATACTCAACAGGTTGAGGTTTTTTTACCGAAAGCCTATGTCGTTTTCTAAAATTAATGAACCAATCAGGCCTTGGTTTATTATTGGCGAATGGAGTGTTTAGGTTATTCTTCTCCACATAGTCGGCAACTATTTCTAACGTTTCGTTTCTTGAGAGTCCGAAGCCCCATTTTTCCATAATCCGAAGACCATCCGCCAATTGCTGTTCCTGTTCCAAAGGGATAGCTTGCGGTCTGCCTACATTTAACTTATGGTTCTCTTTTATCTTGTCAAAAAGTGTTGTTGTAGGTATACCATATTTATGCGCAGCGGCGTACATTGAAGACTGCTTGCTGTGTATTTCATTTATCGCTTTATCGATATCTTTGTTTGTTTGTTTATCGTTTTGGAACCTAACGCTCTTGACATAAGAATACTGAATTTCTTAACAGAATTTACTGTAAGTATCATACACAATCTACGTTTTCTTATGCATACCTACCTAGGTAAATAAAAAAGGGTTACATATACAAAGTACCTACTTGTATATATGATACTGGTTTTTTATTTACTACTGGTATATGCAAACACCTGATGAATACTAGCTGTTAAATTGTGATGTCGATGATGGATAAAAATAATTCTATGTCCTTCCTAGAATCTCAAAGTATCTCTGTACCAAAATCGGTTCAGCGGTTCTAACGTGAAAATTAACAGACAGACAGAGTTACTGTCGCATAGTTTATAATATTAGACTCGATAATATTTCAAAGTTATTATAAATTTACTTACCTACGCGTTGCATTGAAGAATAATGTGCAGTAGTAATAATACCTGTAAGTCAATACATGTCTATAAAATCTTAATAATTTACATAATAAAAAAATTTATAAAAAATTGAAGGTTGAGAACCACTGGTGTCTGACTAAGAAAAAAAACATGGGGATATTTCGAAAGCAGAATCATTCGAAGTTTACCTATCGGGTAATTTCGAATGTATCTTTAAAACTATAGATATATCGCAACAACCAACTCAAAAATGCATCAAAAACGTTAATCCATCGTCAAAATAAACAAATAATCATTTAACTTACCTAAATCCTGAGTAATATAGTCTGGGGTTATTTCGAAAATCCAAAAAATACGTTAAATAAGTCTCGTCACAAAAATAATATCACAGCACACAAACGCTTGCGGCTAGCGACCTGAGCGGACTGAAGTGGGGGAGCGGATTAGTATGGCGTCGAGGTCAGTGTTGCCAGATTATAAAAATGTGCAAAGTTTAGTAGAAATTCGCGATTTTCGGAATTCACCCATTTTCGAATTTACCCCAATGCACTTATATTATTGTTTTGATTAAAGAAGTATATATTGCTGCGTTCATAATGTATGGTTTTCTATATTTATCATACTATAATTTTAAAGATAAATATTTTCTCTGACAGTGTAACCAAGTGCTCTAATTCGAATCAACTAAGGTTATTATTCAAGTATATATATGGTACTTATTTGCAAAGTGCAAGTATTTATTGTAGAAATGATAGGGGGAAGTCCCCTAGTGACGGACACCTAAGGTTTTCACGAAATAAAATAAAAACTCAAAAAAATTAACTTTTTTTATTAAATAGGTAAGTAAACAGACTTTCAAATCGACACAAAGTAACAGAAATGCAACCTCTGCATGATTATATTTAAAAACAAAAATTAAACTTTGGTAAAAAAAAATCGTTCCTTGTAACGTGGCACCTAATACCGGACGGACTTCACTTCGAACCCCTAGCACCGGAAATTTTTAAAACAATCGGCAACGATCACATTTGTACGCGTCTGAACATTCTGGAATGTCTGTACATGCTTAATGAGCCCACCCACTGCAACTGGAGTACTGTATCCAGTCTTCGTTGTTGTCCTCTTAGCACACTACGCAAGTACTTCCAACTTCAGATATCTCAGTTAGTGGCTGCTTTTTCTTATCTTTATCCCCACTTTTCCGTTTTCCCTTTGTCATTACTTCGTCCTTTGGCCTTCACGTCCTTTGGTTGTTTCACGTTCTCTTCTTCTGCTATTTTAAATTTATTTTTAATTACTTTCTTTTCCTCCTTAGCGTTCTTTTCATTCTCTTTTTCTTCAACAGCAATTTTGTTTGGGGATGATGTAAGTGTTTCACTTCTTTCACAATTTCTTTTTGGTATGTTGAAACGCGACGAAGCTTATCTCAAACTCAATTCTTTGGAGAAAATTTTATCAATAGCAATTTGTAAGCTTTTTTCGTCCCATTTTCCTTTCTTATTCAGCATTTTGATCATCTACTCTTCTGACCTATAAAATAATAATTTAATAATTATATTACCATAAATATAATTATTATCGAGAAAAAAAAAGTTTTTACTGTCCGGTGTTAAGGGATTACTGTGTGTCCGGTACTAGGGGACAGAATAATACCAACATTATGTGATCTATACCTAATCCGTTTTAAAAATCAACAAAAAATGTAATTGACTATGAATAATAATGAAACCCTACTTTAATTTACAAATATCTCAAAGATTTCAATACAGAAATTTAGCTGTAACACTCACCTGAATCCTACATGACGCACCGTTTTCCTGCCAGAAACCGATATCGAGCGCTCCTTAGGTTGTCTCGAACGTCACTGACAAACGTCGTTGCGTAACCCTGTATGACTTCTCCCGCGCGCGCCTTTTCACCCGTGTTTGAATCGTTCACGCTACAACTTGTCGAGTTAATACGAATGTCCGGCACTAGGTGCCGTCCGGCGTTACGGGACTTCCCCCTACCGTGTACCAGAAATACCACATTAGAGCATCAGAACATGACTAGTCAGTGAAACTATAATATATACCTACTTTATTTTGTAAGACTTAAAATCAGATGTTTTCCAATTCAAAGAGTACAAAACTTATCCAGTTTCACTGGCTGATCATACCTGTGACTCTGATGTGATACTTCTAAGATACACTGTAAAGGTACTTAAGAAATAAATAATAAAACACATCAAATTAATATTCAAACGGTTTTTTATTTATATACTTATATCCTAGCAGTCTCTTTTAAATTAAACTTCTATAATAGGTTATTATCATAGTGCACCGAACGATGTGTCCTACGTTTTTATAAATAAGGAACACAAGACTTTATTCTTATGGTGATACCTGAGCGTAAGTGGCACCCTCATCATAAAATATATTATTCTTCAAATATACTAGTTACTTATCAAAATTCTGTTCATAGGCTTTGATGATAATAAACTTTAGAAGTTTATGCATTAACACTTCGGTAATCGTATAGTTTTTTAAGAATGCGACAAACGACCACTTGTTTATGCAATACTACTAATAATTACAGTACAAAAACTTTACTATTACCTAAATGGTATTGCATAAATTACAAAAGCCAATAATATTCAAAACTTTTAAAGCAGAATTTTGAACAGTATATTTAACCAGTAATAACATTTATAATGATGAGGGAGCCACTAACACTAAGGGAGCCCCCTAGGAGAAAAATCACAGCCACGTGGTCGTTGTTCGGTGCAATGTGATAATAATAACCATGTAAAGCTTATGATGAGGTGTAGCTCTTAACAGTTAACTTTGATAAGTAATATACTAATAACAAATTACTTAAAATTATAAGTGAGAAACATAGTTTCTAGAATGGCTCTTACTCAGACTTTTTTCAAGAGATCGATTTTCATGCTTTTTCATGTGTTTCTGAGACAAGGTTCATTAGTTTCAAAGACATATAAATGCATCTCCCCAAATATGACTAAAAAGTTGCATAACATAAGTAAATAATCAACAACATTAAATATTTTAGATATTTAAACTTTGTTCCCTACTAAAAAGAATTATATAATAAGACACATGTTATACATACTATGCACAAATTTCAGTCATTATCAGGAACCCTGTGGTTACTGTTAGACATATTACGATTCGAAATTAAAACTACTTTCCCCAAAGAATATGGGTCACAAAACGAAAAAAAAAAGTTGCATAACATAATACAAAAAAATCAACAACATTAAGTGTTTTACATATATATTCAAGATGTTAAATAAACCCTGTCCGGTCGAAAAAGGGGTAACGCAGCTCGTCAATATGAACAACTTTTTATGGGACCAATGCTAAGAACTCGAAAAAAAAAATTGAGATCCCCATACATTTTGCCCCGCCAGCTAACCACTTTTGTATGGAAATGTCAAAAAATTTTTCCCAGCTTTGGTCTCATAGAAAAAGTCGTTCACATTGACGGGCTGAGTCACCCCTTTTCCGATCGGACAGGGTTTTTTAACATCATGTTTATACCTTATTAAATACTTAAAATAATTATAAGAAACAAATGTTCTATACGTACTTTGCTCCGATTTCAGTCAGTATCAGAAACCCTGCTGTTACTGTTAGGTATATTCGACATTAAAACAACGTTCCTCAAGGAATATGTGTCAAAATACGAAAAAAAACTCAATAGTTGCACATAATAAAAATAACAACATTAAATATTTGACATATAAAAACCTTGTTACATATAAAAACAATTATTAAAAATGGCCTACAATCTAATCTATATACCGATTTCAGTACCAGAATATACTGGACACATGTTTAAGAGAGCTATTCTTTTCACAGGCACAGTCGCGCCACTTTGGAAATAAATCAAAAAATCCGAAACCAAGACAAAAATTAGAAATGTTTATTTATAGTGCAGTAACCACATATCTTTTTAAGAACTTTTTGTGGACTTGTACTCTTAAGTATGGTTCTAAGCTATATATGTAATGTAGCTGTTATGATATTTATTGATAAAAGTCGCCACTCATAACATCTAGAGAACTTGATTGCACTACAGAATAACACTTCTAATTTTTGACTTGGTTTCGGATTAATTATTTCCAAAGTGGCACTAGTGTGTGTATAGCGCTAGATTAAGAACACATAAGAAGTAAGATTACATTTATAATGTAGTTATTCTGCAAAATTAAATATTCACTACTTTTACAAATCAGATTGGACTGCGTAAAGTGACAAATTTTTTATTGGACACAATGCTCATATGACACGGAATAGGAGACTAATTCACTTTGCAGTTTAGCTGCGAAGTGGACAGCTTCTGGTTCAAGCACTTCATATGCATAGAAATGTTCATTGAAACATAAGGTTTCCATTGTGTAGCCTTTTAAAATTACATCACATTTTGAATCTAAAATAAAAATATCTGTCAATTTAAAAAAAGTGACCAAATCTTCAGGGCTTGTACTATAAACTAGAATCGAATCTTTTGAATAATATGTCGATGCCACTGTAGCCCATGAAGTTTTTGTCACTTTTTGCAGTGAAGATAATTGTAAAGTTGAAACAATAAACTGTAATTCCAAATTGATACATTCTGATTCAGGACCAGTTTTAATAACATCGTCTAATTGACCTCTTACAAAAATATCGTTTAATTTAAGTTGTTCTTTAATGGCTAATGAAAAGTGTAATGTTGCGTCTATTCATCGAAGCTCTTGCTGCAATTTTAGACAATCTATGTTTAGCCTCAAAGCGCATTGACCAAAAATGAAATAAAAGTCCGAATTTTGTAAGAGCTCTGTGGTAATGCAATAAATGATGGAATTTAGGCTTTAAAGTATCATCACTCAATGAAAGGTACAAAGTATTTAAATTAGTTATATGAGTTTGTAAAATTTCTTCAGTGCCTTTAGCAAATGCAGTAGATGACATTATATCAATAATGGTCCCAAGTTGTATATATAGCTTCCATAATTCGTTACCCTCAGGTACGAATTCCCCAACTAACAGTGATAGATATCGTATAAATGTAAGCATTTCGGATGAAGACAATTTTATGTTTCCATGATTGATGTGTTCGGGCGACAGTGAACATGGTTTATTTCGATTGTCAGGGCCATAGAAAAACGATTCAAGTCTTTGATTTAAAATATCTACTGAAAAAGCGGCATGTTCTCGAGTAAGTTTTTTGATAACCAAACACATTATATACTTTGCAACTCCTTCCAAAACGTCGTGCATCCAGTCTACGGCTATTTGGTCGAAGAGACTAAAATTGCTTAATTCCATCCAAATGCACTTCTCTTTGATACCCGTTTCAGAAGGGTTAGAAATTAAAATATCAGATTGAAAGTTAACCTCATTTCGCAAAAGTGAAATGTCTTCTACACATTGATATTTCATCGCATCTTTTCTAGTTTTGCACATTCTACAGGGATAGTTTGCCGAAAAGCTTTCAATATATCCACATATCGAGTGAATGCCTAAATTGTCACCTAATATTAATCCAAGCTCGAAATAAACAGTTCCACTGAAGCCGGGAACATCGAATTGAATACCAGTTTCTGCTAGAAAATTAAGTTCGTCAATGATATAGCGAAATATAATTTTGTTCCCGAATGTAACTCTATCCGCCGAGTGAAACAAGAGGAATAGAAAAATATTATTAAGCGATGATGATCGATATGCTGGTAAACAAGGAAGTGATATATACACTGCGCCTAATTTGTGCTGTCCTGCTCTGCTACCTAAAACGTTACCTGTTTCGTAATCATCAAAATAAAGGAAAAGAGGCATTACAATTTTATTTTTATACCGTTGCCTTACACTTTGCCAATAAGAGCCTTGGATAAAATTTTCTATGGCACTATTAGAATTAAGACTATTATTTTGCAATTTTTTAATGAAGGTTAAAGTCTCTATGAGAATTCCTTTAAGTGACAAAAATTTTTTTAAGACATGTCTGAGGCTAATAAAACTTTGTTCACATGTTACCGGAATAAGACGACCTACATTGTTTTCTTTTACAGTCTCCAGTCTTTGACCTATTACGACTTGTTGTGGTCTTATGAAAGTATTTGTGTTTTCATAATGTTGAAATCGTTTATACTCTGTACCAAATTGTTCCCAGGGTGACTTTAATAACGGAGTAATTTTGTTTATCACAACTTCAACGCAAGAAGACGGTATTTCATCATTACGGCCCATATTTTCTAAAATATTATTTATCGCTAACAGCAGGGAATCTGATATACAGTGACGCATTCCTTCTATAAAGATATCCACTATATCTAGGCAGATTGTGATTTTGAATTGAATTGAAAGACATTTATTTGTTGCTATAACACACAAACTTACAAAAAACAGACAAACATAGTAAAAAAAATTACACAAAAACATAATAAATTTAAATGTGTGTGCTACAGCAATACAAAAAGGACACAGCTCACTGGTAATATTGCCCGGGAGCAATACACTGATTTTCAGCTGTGTCCTGAAGATGCGTGGTGCGGATTTAAAAGTACCAATGTGAAAATAAATAAATAATTAAAGAGAAATAAATAGGGCTGTGTGTATGTTTATATAAATAAATAGTGTAATTGTCTAGAGAAGTTGAAATACATATATATTGCACTGATATTTGTGTAAATATTGCCATTAAATGGCAGCTAATTTTATTAAACAAATGTAAATGAGGACGAATGCACGACAGTGTATGGGAGAACAATATATCAGCTTGGGAGAACCTTCAGCGACAGCCACAGCTACCGGCGACATGTTGGATTTGAAAGTTTTTGAAAATCTAATAGATGGGTTCGAAACCTTTTTTTAAAAGATGAAACAGATGTGTGAAGTCTAATAGGAGGAGGTATATTGTTCCAACATTTTGTCGCCTGATACCGGAATGATGATTTGCATACAAGCTAGCTATCAAAGAAGATACAGATGTTTCAAATATTGATTGAGATGTGTTAACTAGACTAATCTCATCTCTGGACTCTAATGTACAAGTAGGTTCAACATCACTATTAATATTTTCATTAAAAGTTGTAGGTACCTCGCTGAACCTAGTGTTGCTGTTTTCAGTATCTATATCCGCGGGACTCGAAGACGAGGATTGACGTGCTGTATTATTATGAGTCAATAAGTGCCGCCTAAATGAATTGAACAACTGGAATTGTCTGTTACAATTATCTTCACTACATATTAAAGTTCTATATTCAGAAGAATCAGGTAAAATGGGCTTTAAATGCTTTGAAAGAGTTATAATTAATTTTACACAAAAAACAAACTACCATTTTAAAAATGAACGTGACTTTTTTTATCAAGTAAAAATGTAAGTTTGAGTTTAGTTAGTTAAATTACAGTCTGTCAATAAAGACTCCACTGATGTGGAACCTTTATCAAATGGACTACTTAGTTTGTATAATCCTTTTTGAATAAAAAACCATGACCCGTAGGTGGATGGGGCATATTCCAAATTTAAAGCCCATGTTATCTTGAAACATGTGTCTATTGCAGCTAAAATATTCAGACAGGCATAAAATATACCTGGGTTTACGACCACAAAATAAGATTTTATATTTAATAATTTATCACCTACTATTGCTATGTAGGGTTGTGGCGTAAAGCCTTTTTCCGTATTTATCTGATGTCTTTTATTAATGACTAGTTGTAAATAACTATCATCCTGTATGTGAGCAATGAACGCTTGCCGGCTTTCAGTCTTTGTTGGCTTCCATCGCTTTTCTGTTCCCTTCTGACCTGTCTTCTTCCGTTTTATAGATGGGGGACTAGAGCTGGGAGTCGCAGAATTACTTGGCAGCTTTACTACGCTGGGGCTTATAAGTTCTGGTAAACTTAGTATAGCGGCGAGATTCCGGTTTTCTTCGTTCGTTTCTGAAATCATAAACATCTAATATTAGAAAACAAATAAGGTTACTTGGACAGGTAGGTAATTTATGGTACTATTTAACGCACCTTTAGTTACCTGTCCAAGTAACCACAATCCAAACTTCATAGTCGATGGTCGTTCTTACTTGTGTTGGAGACATACACAGAGAAACTTTCAGCTTTTATAATATAACGAAGATCTGACCGTCGTGGGCTCTTGTTCTAAAACTTAACGGACATAAATGTAGCATTTATTTGTGACTGTCTTAGCTTGTGAATTTAATATGATTACAAACACTTGAGTGTCTAGAACACAATGGCATTTGATTCAAATAATTTTTATGATATTTGTATGCCATAAGGGCCAAACATGCCTACTGACATCAATATTTTGTATAGCACATTTTATCATCATTATCATTACATAGTATAAAATAAAGTCGCTTTCCGCTCTGTCTGTCTATCTGTCCCTATGTAGGCTTAGATCTTTAAAACTATGCAACAAATTTTGATGATTTTTTTTTGTAATAAATAAAATGATTGAGGAAGGTTTCGAAGCACCATGCGAAGCCGCGGCGGGTCGACTTACATATAATTTTTTTTTTTTAATTAATAGTTGTGACTCTTACCTTTAGCCAAATGAATTATTTCATGTAGGTAAGTATCATTCTTTGTTGTCTTTTTTAAAACAAGTTCAATGAGTTTGTTTTTTATACTGGGGAAATTTAGATAAAAGTTATTGGCATTGTCTGGGTAGCTGTCATTGAAGTCATCAACAAGCTGCAACAAAGAGAAAACAATATAATTGGATTACATAAAATATCTAGAATGTCATTTCATGTTATATAATCATATCATCATTTTCAGATAAACATCTACATCTACAACTGTAACAATTAATAATAATTATGTATTAAATTTATTATAATGAGCATCGAAAATAAATTTGTTTATGTTATTATGTAATAAGGTAGCATACCAATTTATAGCCCTGAGGCTTCTTCAATGCTGGGTAATCATCAAAATATTTTTCAATTGAATATTCTGGTTTCCGTAATTCTTTGAATCTCTCTGATATGGTTGCTTTCCATTTTACTTGGACAAGCTCCCACGGCTCTGAGCTACTTTTTAGCCATGTTACATCTTCTTGGGTGTTGCTATTCCCCTGCATCAAATCCATCAATATTGGAAGTGGGCGAGGTGACAATAAGGCTTGTACAGCCCCGGCGTTCCGGATTTGTATTTTTTTTCTTTTGTATCTAGTACACCCAACTTTTGGTAACGTCGTCTTGTGTTCATTAACTGGCTTCGATCAACTATATACTAGATTAAGGGTCACGGCATTAAAAACGGCAAAAAAAATAAGAGCACAAATAAACTTGTGGTCTTATTTGAGTTTAGTTCGATCCAACCACAGCCAACGTACGGACGTGTCAGAATGCCTCAGTGTGCTTTTAAAAACTGCGAAAATAACCATCGGAACAGTAAAGTTTCCGAAGGAGTATCATTCTTTCGGTAAGTACAATGTCACTTTTCTTTTAAAAATCTTAAAATCATTATTTAACTATTAAAAACTAATATTTCGTCGTTTAGCCAATATTCGACATCACAGAACCAACATTTTCGCCAAACATTGGTCGAATTTGGAACAAAAATATATGGAGTGGTTAATTTTATTTTTATTTCTTGTTTTTTTTTTATTGTAGATTTCCCTCTGATCCATTTCGCTGTGCAGAATGGATATCCATTGTTGCGCGAGAAAGAAGAGAAGATAATTACAGACCTTGCAAAAATTCTACAATTTGCTCGATACATTTTGATACATTTGATATATCTGGAAATACTCAAAGGCGTAGATTGTTGAAAACGGCGATTCCCAAATTGCAGGTAAAATATCTTTAAAATATGTCATATAAATTAATAGCTTTTGCCCGCGGCTCCGCCCGCGTTCATGTCGATCCCTTGGGAACATTACTTTTTTTGAGAAGACATACCCTTTGTCCTTCTCCATACCCCAGACAACCTATATGCAAAATTTCATGATGATTAGTTAGACGTTAAGAGGTAACAAACAAACAAACCAACTAACTTTCGCATTTAAAATTATAAGCTAGGATTAGGATTGAATTAACTAGGTGCAGTGTGAGTTGAAACAGAATTATTACTTTAGTCCTGCTTGCGTACTTACATGTTAATATTTATAAATGAAATGTTTCAGATTAACATTGAGCAAAAAAAGGTGCAAGCAGAAGCAGCTATATTGACGGAACAGATGACGTCAAACTTGGTAAGATACCGGTTGTTAGTATTTTAATTTGTAATTTGTAAAACAAGTATTTTTTGTCCTTTCTAGAATTTTTAGGATACCGTTATTTTTGTAGGTTGCACCTTCAACAAGTTTAAAGGACACCACAACAACGACTCCAGCAATTTCCATCTCCAATTCTCCTGCTGTTTCACTATCGGACCTAATATCCTTACAAGACACTCCAAGAAAAGGACATTTAAAAAAACAATTGATTAAATCTCGCAAAATTATAGAGACTAAAACAAAAAAAATTAATAATTTACAAAAAGTTAACAAACGCCTCAAGAAAAAAATTTCTTCATTAAAAAATATAATAGCAATCCTTCAAAAGAAAAAAACCATCGATGACACCGTATTTTTAGAGCTATCAAAACATGTAGAAGTTGCCGAAGTATTCAACGGGATGTATACTAAAAACAAAAAAAATCGTTCAAAACCATTCGCAAAATATCCTCCAGGTGCCAGGAAATTTGCTCTAACACTACATTTTTATTCTCCTTCAGCTTATAAATATGTTCGAAAAATGTTCGATACCTGTTTGCCTCATCCACAAACCTTATACGAATGGTATCGAAGCGTAGATGCTGAACCTGGATTTTGCGCTGAAACGCTAAATAGGCTCGAAGAGAAAGCAAAATCAACCGACAAAATTATTATGTGTGCTTTGGTGGCCGACGAAATGTCGATAAGAAGGCAAAAAATTTGGACCGGCAAACGCTATGAGGGCCTGGTAGAGATGGGTTTAGATAACGATGACAGCAGCCAAATAGCAACCCAAGCATACGTTTTCATGTTAGTTGCTATAAATGACTCATGGAAGCTACCTTTGGCTTATTTTTTTATAGACAGCTTGAAGGCAGACATGAAAGCCAATTTAATAAAAATTGCACTGGAAAAATGTAATAATATCGGTGTGCAAATTCGCTCCGTTACATTTGATGGCTGCAAAAGCAATATTGCAACAATGAAAAATTTAGGATGCGAGATAGACGATTTTCAAAATTTAAAAACTAATTTCAAACACCCTAGTGCTGATTATGACGTCGTAGTGTTTTTAGATGCCTGCCATATGTTAAAACTGATGCGAAACACCTTCGAATCTAAAAAAAATATATATACTTCGGATGAAAAATTAATCAGGTGGCAATTAGTGACAGAATTATATGATTTACAGGAAGATAACTCCTTGCACTTGGCAAACAAACTGTCACATAGACATGTTCATTTTAAAAATCAAATTATGAATGTAAAATTGGCTTCGCAGCTTCTAAGCCGAAGCGTTGCTAGAGCTTTAGAATTTTGTGAAAAAACCTTAAATATTCCCAGTTTCCAAAATTCAGAGACCACAGTGTACTTTATCAAGAGACTAAATGATCTTTTTGATATATTAAATACTAGAAATCTGAAAGATAACGGTTTTAAAACACCCTTAAATAAAAATAATTCTCAAAAAATATTATCATTCTTGTCAGAATCAAAAGATTATCTACTCTCATTAACAATTAATGTTAAATTTAAAAAAACTCTTAAAGTTGGCTCTGAGAGAAGAACTGTGTTTTCAAACAAAAAAGTACCTTTGGTTAAGACTCAAAATAACACTGGAGTATTGGGATTATTAGTGTGCATCAACAGTTTGATAAATTTATATGAAAATTTGATTGCAAGTGATATCCTTTCATTTTTATTGACCTACAAATTTAGCCAGGATCATGTAGAGCTATTTTTTGGGAACATACGAAGTCAAGGTGGACATAACAATAATCCCAACACGAGACAATTTAAAGCGAGTTTTAAAAAGCTGCTGTGTCATTTAGAGCTGGGGTCAAAATTTACCGGAAATTGTATTCCGATAGAGAATATACCAATATTGTCAGGATCATCTCCTTTAAATAAAATAAACAATTCCTCGAAAGGATATCGTAATGATCAAACCGAGGAGAAAAACTTGAGTACTGCAGAAATTAAAAAAAATAAATCTTTGGAGCAAAATTTTGATAAGTACCAGACAAACTGCAATGAACTCGGTGAAAAGTTAGATCAAACCCCAATTTCAGACGTTGTTTCACAAATAGTTGGATATATTTCTGGCTTTGTGGTGAGTAGTTTAGTGAAAAACCTTAGTTGTGACGATTGCAAAAACAACTTATTGGCAAAAGAAAAATTATGGTTTCACAAACTAATAGACATTAGAGATATGGGCGGCTTGTGCTACGCTGGAAACGATGTATTTGACATATGTATGAGCACAGAACGCGTTATACGACGTTGTCTTATCGTGAATGGGGGAAAATCAATCCAAAAAAAACATGATAAAAAATTTATATCTATAGAAGTATTACAATTATATATCGAAAAAGCCGTGTTTTCTGAAAATACCGAACATAACCATAACATTAATTTAATTCAATTAATAATAGAAAAGTTTATAGATGTACGATTGCATTACATCTGTAAAAAAGAAACGTCACAGATAAAAAGTGGCTCAAAAAGACAACTTTATAACAAGCTTAATTTATTTAAAGGTAATTAATAAGATCATATAACTAGTCATAATAAGATTAGAATAATAAATACGTACAGGGTGACTTTTTAACCACCAGCCAAATTTTTGGAGCAAGTTCAGTCCATGATACTGAACTACTTACCATTATAAAAGTTATTAAAAATCAATCAAAAAATTTCGTCCTCCCATACAGAATTCGTTTGACCGAGCGCTGATTTGTATGGGAAGCCGGATTTTTATTTTCAGTTTTCGTTAATTATTTTTACGGAAAGTAGTTCAGTATCATGGACAGACCTTGCTCCAAAAATTTGGCTGGTGGGTAAAAAGTCAGCCTGTATAACTCCATTATGACCTCAATCGATTATGACTGACGACATCGTTATAGTCGCCATCATAATCGTTGTATCATGATTCCTTGTAAGATTATTATACTCGTAAATAAATGTTTAAAACATGTAATAAAATGACTTTTTATTTTTTAGTAAAATGTATAAAAAATATTGTTTTCCCTTTAACTCGTTCGTAGTGACTTATTAGATTTTGTCAACAAAGCGACTCCATGACTTCCATGTTCTATCGTATCTATTTTTGGAGGTAAGTTAAAGAGTAACATGTGACTATAGTAGTTTTAAGCCTTAACGTATTGCAATAAAGTTGAATCTTCTGCGCTAGCTCCGTAAGGTAATAAAATTTTACGAGCTCTCGGTGATATCGCGAAACAATAGGTCGTATGTTCATTACGCATTAGACAAAACTAAACCTTTCACATACAATAATAAGGATGATTATTGTTAAAATATTTTTATGACGTTACGATATATTTGTTTCTGTATATATACATAATAGATAGGAAGGTATAGTAAACTTGAGCCATTTTTTGCGCTGTGTTCGTATGCAACACTGAATCTAGTATATAGTTGATCGAAGTTAACTGGCTTACTAATTTGCCCTTAGCTTGATGCGTAATGCCTTGGGCAGTCACGCATGTTGGGATGTAATATGTTAATGTTAATTATGTAATATGTAATATAATATGTAAACAGTACGTATTACCCGACAAAATTTAGCATGGCACATGGCACTAAACAGTACGCACAGCGAACGGGCCAGCGCCGGTGGCCGGCTTGGCGCGGACAGGGCGCGGGGCGTTCGGGGTCTGTCGGTTAGCATCGTAAACGTTCGCATAAATTGTGCGAGCGAGGAGGAATGTCGTATGGAGTGTCGGTTGGTAATCGCTTGAAAAGTAAGAGCAGTACATATTACGTTCTAGATAAGGATCATTATTTTTTGGCACCTTCCCGTACCTAAATCATAATTGGCGCGCTTTGTTTCTATTGAAATTCCTAAACTGCACATTCTTGTCATTCTTAGCGTCACGATTCGCGATTCGTTTGTTTACGCGGTAAAGTTTGTGTATGCGTCGGATAATAATAAGTACGAGCTTACTTAGTGTTTTAAAGTATTTATTGTGTGTTTGAGTGAGAGAAGAGTTTTTATGTGATAAACTGTAAATATAAAAATAATCAATACAAGTGTGAGTTAGTAAACTGTAAATAAATAGGTATAAACTTTGCAATTGTGTAAAGTGTTAATAAACTTCAGTTTTTATTTGAATATGGCGTCTAAGAGGAAAAGTAGTCAACTTTGGAATCATTTCGAAGAAGTCATTCCTAATAAACAGGCGAAATGTTGTTATTGTTCCCGGATATTGGCAATTCATTCCAGCTCAATAGGAAGCCTGAACCGACATATGAAGTCTGTTCATCCTACGATTGAAATTAACAGCAGCAGACAGCTTGTAACTGTTCAAAATAATTCCAGCGAAGAACAGCTGGTTCCCTCAACCAGTGCGATAGCACAAACGGAGACAGCCAATAACGAATCGTCAGCAGTTTCTCCAACAGCACCTGCGGGATTACGAAGAAGACCAATTCAACAAGCAGCTCCGTCGATGGCAGATTTTGTGGTGTCAAAAAAAACACTACCGACAAACCGATTAAAACTGCTTGACGAACAGTTGGTGAAAATGATTGCTAAAGGTTATCATGCTCTTCGAATGGTCGAAGAAGTTGAGTTCAGGAAATTCGTCGAGATGTTAAATCCCGGATATACTATGCCGACTCGGAAAACTCTTTCCGAAAGCCTGCTTCCCAAATAAGCTTTTGGAATCCGTTAAAGAGCGAATAGGAAAAGCGGCAGCTATTTGTGTAACGACGGACGCCTGGACTTCGATTGTGAACGACGGTTACATTGCTGTCACTGCGCACTTCATCGACACCGAAACCCACGAACTTTGCACGGTTATGATTGGATGCATCGAATTTGAAGAACGACACACCAGTTAAAATCTTAAAAACTTCTTAGTAGAAAAGTTTACTGAGTGGAATATACACCGATACGTGAATGCAGTAGTCAGTGACAATGCCGCAAATATTCTAGGTGCTATTCGACTTGGTGGCTGGCGTTCAATTTCTTGCTTGGCGCATACTATTAATTTAGTAGTGCAACAAAGTATCGCTGAAATATCCGACACCGTGAGCAGGGTTAAAGCTGTCGTAGAATATTTTCACCGAAGTAATGTAGGATCAAAGAAATTGAAAGAGATCCAAGAGCAGATGAATATCTTGCCACTGAAGCTCAAACAAGACGTCACAACGCGGTGGAATTCCACTTATGATATGCTGATGAGAGTTTTAAGAGTAAAAGAAGCTCTTATTGCCACGCTTGCAATAATGCGATCAGACTTAAGTTTACCTCAAGACTACTGGTTGGTGATCGAAAAGGCGACAGAACTTTTAAAACTCTTTTATGATGTCACTGTTGAAATCAGTGGTGAAAAATATGTGACAGCGTCAAAGTATATAGTATTTTGTAAAATAATAAACCGAACGCTTAACAAATATTCTCCCAACAACATTGCAAAAATTGCAAGCCTACACAATACACTTAAAACACAAATGCATACAAGGTTTGGAGACATAGAAAATAATGTTCTTCTTTGTGAGGCGACGATATTGGATCCGCGATTCAAAAAAAATGGCTTTAATTATGTTGAAAATTTTAATAGAGTGGCATTAGCTATGAAATCAAGAATTGGCGTGCAAAGCACAGACATAGCTCAAGAATTACTAGTTCAACAGCCACCAGCTGCACAGTCTGGTGAATCTGGCTCTATTTGGGATGAATTTGAAGCCGATATTGCTGTTCTCGTTCCCCAAAATCCAACTGCAGCGGGCATTGTAAGTTCGATAAATATTTAGCAGAACCACTTCTCAATCGAACAGAAAATCCATTACTCTAGTGGAACGACCGAAAAGCTGTATATCCGTGGCTATATAAATACATGTTAAAACGACTGAACATCACTGCTACGTCCGTGCCATCCGAGCGTGTATTTTCTAAAGCTGGTCTGACATTAAATGAAAGGCGGACTCGTCTTACGACAAAAAAATTGTCCCAATTACTTTTTATCAGCTGCAATTAAAAATGTATATACTGTATATATAAAAAAAGGAAAAAATAAAATAAAAATACAAAAAAAAGCAAAAAAATAAAATAAAAAAATAATGATAAAAAATGTAAGTACATACAAAAAAGAATCATTGTACATAGTTGATTTCTAAATACGCCAATATTCAACGTCCGTTTAACAATCATTTTTGAAGTTTTTGTGGTCCTTGAATATTGCCAGTCCTAAGCCTGGAAACCCTTTTCGTATTTTTTAGTATCCTATATTCAGGGTTAAGTATGAAGGGAAATCAACTTTGTCGAATATTACGGCGACAGGGCGGTGTAATATTAATAACTATAAAATAATAATCAAAGATCTATATCTATTGCACAGAATATAACAATCACAGGTACAATACGACATAATAATGTCTAAAGAACTTAATAGCGAGTCGTTCAATTCACGTCATGTTTAGAGTACTGTGTAATGCGATAATGCCATATTACGCGGTACGAAATGTCATGCCATATGGCAGTACTTTTTAGTGTACTGTTTTGCGCATCTCTACCAGAAAAAGAGTCGTGCACAGGAGTCGAGCGAGTTCCAACATGAATAAAACGCCCGTCCCCCGCTGCCGCTGCCCGCATGCACAATGCGCTGCGCATGTACCTACTACAGGACTCGGACGGAACGGAAACGGAAGCGATACAGATAAACAAATTCGATTGCTGAACAGTTTTGTGTTATAATACTCAAATTTTGATTGTAATTTTCTCCGCAATTTACTTTTATTATAGGCAAGCATCAATTAAATGATGATTTAATTTTTGCTAGAAAATTGTGCTAATAATAAATAAATTGATTGATTTCAAATTAATGAATTTGATTGCGGTATTTATAAATAAATACTTGACAATGTTTCAATAAACATTTTATCGAATTATAAGTCATATGTTCGGTTACCAGCTATCGAACAGTTTGTTCTTGCAACTAAACGAGTTTGACTGGTTTATTTTAGTAAATAATAGCTAAAATTTTGACTACTGATTAACAAGAACTGATTAGCTTACCAGTTTGGGACATGCAGTTACATTGGTTTTGCTAATTAGAAAAAAATTTGGTATCTATTAAAGAAATTATCAAGTAGCAAAACTGGTTCAGCTATTTCTTTTTTTCAGTGCAGAGCACGGGGTCTCATCCTGTAGTAAAGGTAATTAATTCCTTTCCGCCGACATTAGATGGCGCCATAGGTTTCAATTTTAATTATTATAATCTTTGATTGCTATATATGGAAAAATAGCACTGTATATAAATAAATATGTCTGATATAAAATGCAATAATCATTTTTAGAGCACATTCAACACTTTCTTTGTCACTTTTAACAAAATTCAAAAATAATTCGCGGGAAGCACAATTCACGGTTTCTATTTATGTCACTAGATGGCATTTTGTTTCTTTAAATGTTTCCTATGGGATTATTAATGATGGCAGCACTATTTATACTTTCTTAGCATAGTAACACGTCCGTAAGAGCGTTTTCAGATTATCCGATCCGATATTGGTGTCGGACTCCGATCCGATATCGGGGTAAGTAAAATGTATGAAATATGTACCTGTCTTTCATATTGTCCAGCCCGATATCGGATATCGGAGCCGACACCGATATGCTGGCGGCACCATCGGACGCCCGTGAGCCGTCGGGCGATAATGTTTGTATGTGTGCTATACGTGTATCTAAATTGTCTCTGTGTGCGTAGAGTCCGATGCGTGGCGGCCATTCTGCTTGTTTACAGTTTGGTTGTCATCATGGCGTCGTCTTCATTTAAATACGATATAATTACATTAATTGAACTCGTAGAATCTAAACCATGCTTGTGGGATAAAACTCAAGAGGAATATAAAAATAAAACACTCCGGGACAATAGTTGGCGATAAGTATGAGAATACCTTGAAGAGGGATATGAAGTTTTAAACCAGGATGAGAAAAAAAAGACTGGTATGTATTTTACACTTTTAATAAATCTTAAAACAGAACTACACGTTTACACACGAGAATACATACATACATCTGACAAGCAACTTAAAATTCATAAACAAAGTTCACAAAATTATAACCCCAAAATTGTATTATAATGTGATTGTCTATTTATTATAGGTATAATGTCTGTTTGTTTAATGTATAGGTACGTATAGTAGGGCCATTAGCAATTGAGCGTTGGGACACAGATTAGATAATAGTTACTTACTACGTAAAAATATTTATTACCCCAACGTTCAGTTGGTAATGGCCCTACTATAGCTAATTATTAATGTAGGTACAAGTTATGTAAATATTTATTTTTATGACCTAGATCTTGGACAGTTGCCATGGTAATTTACCTACATCGGAAACGAAATAATCAGCAAAGGTTGCACGGACTCCACGTCCTGTTTTATTAGTGGATTTTGTCTGGGGACTGGACATAGTTTCTAGAGATGATCTCTCACTTAAAATTATATCGTCTATTCGATATCCATCACGCTTCCTCACGATGTTATGTAAAATAACACAAGCTTTCACTTTGTTTTTGGCAAATTTTGGGGACACATCGATGGGTCGATGAAATATTCTCCATTTATTACTCATAATTCCAAATGCGCACTCAACATACCGACGTGCTCTGCAAAGTCTGTAGTTAAATACGTTGTTTTTGACTTAAATTATGTCCAGAATAGCTTCGTAACATATGTTCATTCATTGGGAATGCATCATCAACAACAAATACGTAGGGAACTGCAAGTCCTCCTTCAGTGATGGGTTTTGGCTGTGGAATGTGTAAATTTCGTTGCATCAACAATTTCCAAAAATGAGTGTTTTGTAGTATAGAGGAATCACAATCTTTGCCATATGCGCCTATATCAACAAAAATGAACGAATAATCTGAATCTATAACTGCCAAAAGGACAATTAAAAAGAATTTCTTGTAATTCATATACATTGAACCGCCATGTGGAAAATTTTGAATGCGTATGTGCTTTCCGTCTATAGCACCGAGGCAATTGGGAAAAGATGCTCTTTCTTTAAAACCCTCTGCTACTGTTTTTCAGACATATTTTTTAAATGTTCGCTACGGAAGTTTTCCCATATTTTTTGGCAAACAAAATTTATAATTTCACTTAATGTACTGATTCCTAGCCTGTAATTGTAGTGCAGATCGGTCAGAGAGCAACCACACACCTGAAAAGTAAAAAAGAAATTGTAATCTTTTTTATTAATACTCTTTTAAAAATTGTGGTTACATAAACTTTGCCTAAGCCTATTTAAACTATGTAATGATAACTAAGTACATTTTTATTAATAAGCTAATTATTGTTTCAGCACAACTCATTATAAACAAATGGAATAATATAAGAGACGCCTTCATTAGATCTTTTAATGTAAAGTCAGGGCAAGCTGCAAAAAAACCATATGTGTATCATGAAAACCTAAAATTTTTACTGAAATTTGCAAAAAAAAGCTGAAACTGATGCCAACATTGGGGAAGAAACAGAACAAGATCATGAAGTGATCGCTGCTAATGATATTGAACATTTTGATAATGTTGCTATACATGAACCAAAGAAGGAGCCGTCAAAAAATAAAAGGAAAATAGACAACATTGAGGCCGCAATATTAAAAGAAATAAAAGAAAATAAAACTACCAACTCTGAAAGGGTATTAACAGAGGACAGTTTTTTTACGTCTTTTATACCATATGTTAAAGATATGTCAGAACCAGAGAAAATACAGCTACAAATGGACCTTCTATCTAGTATACAAAAAATTAAACAAAACCGAGTCCTTCATCAACGTGTACAATCACCATATATTCTCGTAAAACCTGCACCTGGATTCAGTAGATCATATCCAAAACATGGCCATTCGATTCATAGCAATTCAATAAAGTCTCCCTCACCTATATTACTGACATCTCCTTCACCTACAAGCAGCTCCTATACTGATGTACCAAGTCCACAATCAGTTGTAATTCAACAAACATCGACTTCAAGCAACTCCTACATTGATGTACCCACTCCACAACCTGTTGAAATTCAACAAACCTGTGAATCGGTTACAGAATCCCATACTAATAACTTTCAGCAATGTTTCGATAAATATTCCGAATTGTGAGTTGTCATATGCTATTGTACCTTGTCATATGCTATTTCATTTCCATTTTGATTATAATACTCTGTTATAACAATACTTGTTTCTGATTAAAATACTTTTTATAACGAACTTTCTTTAATGGGTGAAATGCAGAACGGATGTACATAGTGTTAGAATGTTAATTATTGTTTAATTGCTAGGTAAAGATAAATATAATTGTAAAATATGTGAATGTTTAATTTCATACAAAAAAGATAGATATCAAACATTTATTGATATAAAAGTTTCGCAATTGACTACTCATTGTTGTTGTGCTAAATAGTGGCCGCTGATTGGTCGGTGCCCCACTTACCTTTTCTTGATAAAGTGGGGAGAGTGGGGCACGAGCGGGGGTTTGCGGGCACTATCGAGCATTATGGTTTCAACTGCGGAGCGGAAAGGTCTAGTTGTGAACTGTGAAACACAAGGATTTTTAAATTAATGCATACGGGAATTAACGCGAAACGTACCTTTTATTTATTTATTTTGCTGACGTTTCATTCGGGTTTCACCGAACGTGGTCCCAGCAGTCAAGCTGAACAATTATGAATTGCTAGTAGAACTAATGACTAGCAATTCATAATTGTTTGTACATAATCATAAACATTAACATGGCGCTTCGCGCCGTTAGTTTGATTGTACAAACAATTATGAATTGCTAGTCATTAGTTGTTGTAGTGGTGGGAAGGTGAATGAAATTTGTAGAACAAAATTTCAAGTTATATAAACTCCTTTACGGTGAAGTTTGGCATCAGTTCTGCTCCGTGCGCTTAAGTATTAACATCATTGAGTCGTTACGTGAATTTCTCATTTTCAAAGATGAGTCTAAGCAGGGAAACATCTCCAATTACATCTCAAGAAAACCAAGATTGTGTACTGATTGCGGACAACCACGAACAACAGGAGGAAACAATGGGCGATTTGACGAACACGCAAGCTGTTTTGGACATCGAGATGGAAGCACCAAAAAAGAAAGGAAAAGGACTCGGGAAGAAGAGCGGGAAGACAGCGAAAGTGAAGACAGTGGAGAATCATCCTTTCACAAAATGGTTAGAAAATATTTGGCAAAGCGACATAACTCTGAGAGTGATGAAGCCATGGCTAGCGAAAATACAGAAGGAAGCAATGATAAACAAGAACATGAAGTTATACAAACTCGGAAGCAACCTACAAAAAATAATGAAAGAATTCATTATATGGCTGAAAGACGGCAAGAAGGACTTACTGAACTGTTCTTACGCGCTTTTCGTGGAATGGTACTCAAACGCAGGATTATTCACGATGTATGGGAGATACCTGTCGATGGATTGAGAGAACGATTTCGAAGAGGTGTTATTCAACCTGTACTCGATGTGTGCGATGGAAATGGAGGCCAAACAAAAAGAGAACGAGACATCGGACGAGGAACTCCCAATATATTCATCATCGCGAAGCACGAAGAACATCTCCACGTCATTCACGACTGTGCCTATTCGGGATCAACGTGCAGGTGCATCCACATCCAAAGACTTCGTGAATTTACAACCGAAGGAGACAATGAAGAAGAATACAAAAGATGGGAAAGTACTCAAACGAGTACAATTCCAGAAGGAGAAGTCTGCGTCCAAGAAGCGGAGAATCTCGAACGACGAAAGCGACGACGAATACAAACCGGGACAACTATACCAGGAGAGCCAGCTCAGCGTAGAAGACGAGTCAGAAGCGGAACTAGATATACATGTACAACCAACAATGAAGAAACCGACCAAGAAATTGAGAACCCCGAGTTTGGAATCGCAAGAGGAAGAGGACAACTCGGACACGGGACTGAGAGACGAGGACTTCGTCTCTATGGTCGGAAATCTTGCCCAAGCTCATTGCTTGGTGTCAAATACTGGCAAAATTTGTCAGAATATCTTAATAAAGGACACAGATCAATTTATCTCTATGTCCACGCCGGGCGAATCTGGGCAGATGCTTATGAAATTAGAGCTTTACCCCTTCAAAGATTGTGCGAAATTAAGCAAATCGGAATACTGGAGGAAGAGAACGTTTTCATCGCTGATCTCTCTTCCAAGGCTTGCCCTGTATACAACCTGGCAATGAAGCTTCGCAAGGAAGTAACGAAGCAGGTAATGAAAATCAAAAAAGTAAAGGTGGAAAAAAGGCCAGTAACAGGTTGGAAAAGTGGCTAGAGTTTTATAATTACGCCAACGAAAAATATAATTTATACTGGGCATTGGACACAAGGGCCTTTTCGATATATGCCTAAAAATAAACAACTCTTGTTAAGTTGTTTTCATAACATCAATCAAAATTATGTTGATATGTCATATAGAGAAATATTTTTAAAAACTCGAAAGATTTCAATGAACAAACTTATTTATGTTGCTCCATGGAACAGTGTTGGAGAGTATTATTACGACATACCAAATAGTGTGTCTGTTATTGAGTCTCTATTAATTCATCAACATCATGTTAAAAATGAAGTGTATAATTTTTTGAAAAATTTATATTATGTATTAGATAAAAAAGTCCCAAAAAAGAATACTTTGTGTGTTATAGGACCAGCTTGTTCAGGCAAAAATTTTTTTTTCGATTGTGTTATCCATTCTTGTGTAAATTTTGGGCAAATAGGTAATTTTAATAAATACGATCGTTTTCCATTGCAAGATGCTCTACAAAGACGTATCTTACTATGGAACGAGCCTAATTTTGAGCCTGGGGCAGAAGAAATTTTAAAATTATTATTTGGTGGCGATACGTGTCCAGCCCGAATAAAATATGAAGGAGACGCATGTATCCAACGTACTCCTATTATTGTGTTAACTAATAGAGATGTAATTCCAAACGATTCTACTTTCACAAGTAGAGTTTGGAAACATTATTGGAAAGAGGCTCCTTTCTTAAAATATATCACAAAGAAGCCTCATCCTTTAGCTATTTTTTATGTTATGTTAAAATATAATATACTTAGTCGTAAGAACTTTGTATTTGAAGATTGGGAAAGGGATTTAATAAAACAATAAATATGGTTTAACATTTATATTATGATTTTCATTTTCCTTCACCAATGTTTCTTTATCACTAGGTTTTACAAACATATTGTTATCGGTCTTTGGTACATTGTCCAATGACGCACTTTGAAACGTGACTCTAGTAATGGGCACGTTGTCGATAACGACATTGTCATTTGTGTGTTTCACCGAACGTGGTCCCAGCAGTCAAGCTGGGACCACGTTCGGTGAAACCCGAATGAAACGTCAGCAAAATAAATAAATAAAAGGTACGTTTCGCGGTAATTCCCGTATGCATTAATTTAATAATAATGCAACGCGATAGTTTAAAAGTATTTATAGCCAATCACAAGGATTTTGTTCTGGTTTTATTGGATTATACAATTAAACACTCTGTAAGTACTCGCCTTTTTTATTTTTATTTCTGCATACTCATATAACGGTTATTAAATCAAGAATAGTTTCTGGTTAATTTTAGTCATAACTTTTTTCCATTTAACATATCAGAAGTGGGATAAAGAACTAAAAAGAAACAAGGCTCCATTATCCTTTTGATTTTTGTTTTCTTTCCTCATTGATATTTATTTTTTATATTGGCTATTTTGGACTGAACCATAATCATAACCTAAAACCAACGACTGTTCGTGATAAAATTTATTTGGTAGTTGTTTTAAATGACATGTATTTTTTTTATTATGTAATTTTTCCCGTTTATCGCACCATTGCACTTCACCTATTTGCGTAAAATTTTAAACAATAACGTTACGGGAAGGCTATTGGTGTTTTGTTGCTCTGGTGCAGTTGAGATTTTAAATATATATATATATATATACTATGCCTACATAAATATATATATATATAATACCTATAGATAAGTAGTAAAGAAATAAAAGAAAAAAAAAAAGTTTATCTTAATTTTTTTAGCAATGCTTGGAAATCGTACTATATATACCTCAATTCAACTTCTTAATAGAAATCCAGTTTCCAAAACATAGAACACCATTATGGAATGATGTCACTTAATTTTTTTATATGTGTAAATTTCATATAATACGAGAATTTATTATTATTTTTAACGTTCAAATAACGAAATTAGTTCCGTAAAATATTTCCATTTAGGAGAAAATAATAAAGCAAGTATTTTTTTTGTTTCTTTTTTATCATTAATATTTCTTTACTTAATCAATTCTGTTTGAAGTGCCATAAACCTGTAGGTTTGACAGCTCTATCATCATTATCTTTTGAAATATATTTTTTTTTCTCATGCTGCCTGATATTACCTGATATAGACTGACGACCCAAAACATATAATCAAGCTAATTTTTTTTTATTACATGATATTTCATTACTAGTCAGTGATCACTAAACAATGCCCTCCTATAATGCTCTAAAAATATAACCATTCCATAAGACAATAGAAACCTCTCAGAAAATCTCTCTTACAGGAGAAGCGATGAGTCACGAGCGCGAGACGATGGAACGAAGTCCTGTCCTACCTATCAGGGCACGCAGTCGCCGTCGGAGCCCGGCCAGCGGAGATGAGCAACGTGATGAAATCAGCCTCAACCGTTGCTGTCCTGGGGAGCAGATGGAACGACTGCGCTCCCGGCGACGTCTTCGATCACCGGAACGCCGCTCGGGATGCCGACCACGACGCCGTTCGAGTCACTGCTCGCCTAGCGGCACTGGACAGCGCTCACGCAGTGGCAGCTCTGCACGTGAGCGTTCACCTATTCGAGGTAGCCGACGTCGAGAACGCAGCCAGGGACATTCATGGCAGCAGATGGAGCAGCTGCGCTCCCGGCGACGCCTTCAATCACCGGAACGCCGATCGGAATACCGATCACGAAACCATTCGAGCCAACGCGCGCCTAGTTGTATTGGGCAGCGCTTACGCGGTGTCATCTCTACAATTGAGCGTTCACCTGTTCGAGGTAGTCGACGTCGGAAATGTAGCCAGGAGCGTGACTGCGGTAGTTCGCGACCGAAGAAAGCAAGTGAGTCAGTTTCCTTGAATAATACTGGTTTACAGGAGTTTATAGACGCTTTAAGATCTTTTAGTAAGAATAGTGAATCGGATAAATTAGGTTCAATGAATAATAATGCTATCCCAGAGTTCGATCCATCGACAAGAGGACAGACCGTGTCTATTTGGATACATAAGGTAAACGAATGTGCGATTGTTTATGGTTGGTCCGAAAAACAATTGCTACATTTCGCTTTACCAAAATTAAAGGGTATCGCTCAGCGATAGTACGAGGGACTGTTCTTTTTACATGGGCCGAATGGAAGGAGAAATTAATGTCTGCTTTTCCCTCTGATGAAAATTTTGGTCAAATGCTCACTGATATGTTATATAGACGGGCACGATTCTCGGACTCGCTAGAAGAATACTTCTATGATAAACTGATTTTAATTAATAGGTGTGGTATCACTGGAAAACGCGCAGTCGAATGTATATTACATGGTATAGATGATCGCTTCATAAGGTTGGGTGCTGAAGCTGCTCAATATGATGACCCTAATAAACTTCTTGCTTACTTACGCAATGCAAGGAATACCAAGCCACTCAATGTGGATCGCAGGACTAAGTGGCCCAACAAAACTCAACCAGCTAGGGATCACGATGGTACAGCAGCACAATCAACTTTTAAGCATTCACGTTGTACTAATTGCAAAAAAGAGGGTCCTACTACAACGGAATGTACCCTGCCATTGAAAAAGTGTTCTCGCTGCGGAAGGATTGGACATGTCACTGAAAAGTGCTATGCCAGGCTTCCGGGTGAGAAAGCTGTAGACAAGACTGTAATGTGCGTGGTTGGTTGTGTTGATACCATGGAACTAGAAAATTCTCGCAATGATCGTATTTGCTCCACCCAATGATAAATACTTTAAATTAGCCTTTGTAAATGGTTGTCCTATGAGTGCTTTTATCGATTTTGGCAGTGAATGTTCTATGGTTAGGTTAACAGAATTTCAACGATTGGGGATTTCCTACAATATTGATAGACTGCCGGTCCTACGAGGTTTTGGCAATTCAGCCGTATCGCCTTTAGGCAAACAGGTTGTACGGATTGCTGTCAATGGTGTCGAGGCGCAGCTGGAAGTCTTGGTTGTACCCGATTGTACAAGGCATGTACCTCTCCTAATAGGGCAAACGTTTACGGAGCAGTGACACGTTGTTATAAGAAAAAATAGCGATTGTTTGGAAATATCTCAACTAAACTTCAACACCGTATCGCCTGTGGATACAGTAAGGTTGTTTTGCACAGATAAGGTAACAGGTTTCGGGATTACGGTTGTTTGTGTCTATTCAAACCCATCATTTTATGGTGATATCTTTATTGAACTTTCTTCACGACTGTATAATAACATGAGATATGAGGTTTTATCGGGTATATTTCATTTATATAAGGATGGACGTGGAGAAGTAGTTATCAACAATAAGATGTCTAAGGTCCTTGAATTACCTAAAGATTTCCTTTTATGTCGTGGTCGAGTAGCTCACGAGGAATCAAGTAGCTCTAGACCTATACAGGTTTTGAGAGTTGAGAAGTCTTTGGGACAGGTCATGGATAAAATAAATGAATCAGATATACGTTGTTGTGATAAATTGGCACCTCAAGATAAGGCTAGGTTGTTAGAACTCCTTAATCGCTTCAGGTCATCATTTGCTTTTGATTTATCAGAATTAGGAAAGACATCGGCTGGAGAGATGAATATTCGCCTAAATGATGATATTCCGGTTGTATACAGACCCTATAGGCTAGCGCAGGCTGAAAGAGAGAAGGTTAGGGGAATGATTGATGATATGTTGGAACATGGCATAGTGCGACCTTCTACCTCGTCCTACGCTAGCCCAATTGTTCTCGTTAGGAAGAAGACTGGCGAGTTACGCCTCTGCATAGACTTCAGAGCATTGAATAAAAAGACAATTCGAGATAATTATCCAATGCCGTTGATCGATGATCAATTAGATATATTGGCCGGTAACAAATTTTATTCCATTCTAGATTTAGCATCTGGGTATTACCAGATACCCATACGAGAAGTGGATAAACACAAAACCGCGTTCGTTACTCCGGACGGACATTACGAGATGAACCGTATGCCGTTCGGTCTTGCTAATGCTCCAGCTACTTTTCAACGCATCATGAACCAGGTCCTAGGTTGTTTACGTCATAAAGAGGCATTAGCATATTTAGACGACGTCATTATTCCATCTAAAGATGTAACAGAGGGTATGTCTAGGCTTGAAGCTGTTCTGACGTTATTTAGCCATGCTGGGCTTACTTTGAAAATGTCTAAATGTTTTTTCTTTGGTCAATCTGTGGAATACTTAGGTTTCGAAATCTCAGCAGAAGGTATACGCCCCGGATTAAGAAAGACCGAAGCAGTGCAGTGTTTCCCAGTGCCCGAGAATCAGCATAACGTTCGACAATTTCTTGGTCTCGCAAGTTTTTTTCGGCGCTTTGTACAAAATTTCTCAGTTTTAGCAAAACCTCTAACACGATTGCTGAAGAAAGACTATATGGATCTGGGGACCTGAGCAACAATCTACTTTTAAAAAACTACAAGAGTCGCTTGTTAAACGACCTACTTTAGCTTTATACGATCCTAAAGCAGACACAGAAGTCCACACAGATGCATGCAAGATTGGTGTAGCCGGTATATTGTTGCAGAGGGATAATGGAGGTGTTCTTAAGCCTATCGCTTATTTCAGTAGGCAAACTCTCCAGAGGAACATAACTATTCGTCGTACGATTTGGAAACTTTGGCAGTAGTCGCGTCTTTTCAAAAGTTTAGAGTCTATTTGATTGGTGTACCTTTTAAGGTTGTAACAGATTGCAATTCATTAAGAGCTACTTTTCAGAAACGTGATATGGTACCTCGAGTTGCAAGATGGTGGGAACAGATGCAGGAATTTAATTTCAGCATTGAGTATAAACCCGGAAAGTCAATGGCTCATGTAGATGCTCTGAGTCGCAACCCTGCACAAGCACATCATGGAATTGCTGTTCTTACGGTTGCAGAGTCAGATTGGCTAACAACTGTTCAAACTGTGGATGATGAGGTCCAAAGGATCATAGGGATACTAAAAGACCCCGAGTTCGATCATATTGTCGAAATAAGATCTAATTATAAGTTAAAGGGCAATAAGTTATTTAGAATTACACCAGATGGTGATAGATGGTTTGTCCCCATGGGGGTTCGTTGGCAAATCGTGAAGCAGAATCACGATGACATTGGTCATTTTGCCCTCGACAAGACCCTAGAGAAAGTAAGGACCATGTACTGGTTTCCTAAAATGCGGAAATTCGTACAAAAATATGTACAGTCCTGTCTCGAGTGTGCTTACGCAAAAACACCGGGTGGCAAGAAACCTGGCTTTCTTCATCCAATCGAAAAGGTGAATTCTCCTTTCCACACCCTGCATGCAGATCATGTAGGACCTTTCGTTCGTAGCACTAAGGGTAATATGTATATTTTAGCCATTATAGACTCCTTCACTCGCTACATATATCTTAAGGCAGTGAGAAACACAAAATCACAGACCACTATAAAAGTGTTCCACGAATATTTTGGAAATTTTGGCGTCCCAAAAAGAGTTATAACCGATAGGGGTACTTCATTTACCAGTGATTTGTTTTCCAAGTTCATGAAGGACAAAAATATTAAACATGTGTTGAACGCAGTCTCTACACCCAGAGCAAATGGGCAAGTGGAGCGGTACAATAGGACCTTGGTAGAGGCATAAACGGCTAAATGTGTCGGTACTGCTGAAAATAAATGGGATGACCACTTAGCCGATGTACAATGGGGTTTAAATAATACCGTCAATAAGGGTATAAATTGTACTCCGTCAGAAGCTCTCTTTGGAACTCGACCAACTGGTTCCACGGAGAGTAAAATTGTTGCCGAAATCGATGATGATATAACTCTTAGTGATAATCAGTCTCTTTCGCAAATCAGATCAAATATAAATTCACACGTCAAGTCGTACCAAGAATCTCAAAAACTAAGCTATGATAAAAAACGTTCTAAGCCCGTAAAATATCAGGCAGGAGATTTGGTACGAATTGAAAGACAAATACCGTCTACGGGAAGTAGCAAGAAGCTAATCCCTAAATTTCAAGGCCCTTATCGAATTTCAAAAATACTTGACTTTGATCGTTATCAAATAGAGGATACTCCTTTAACGCGCAAGGGCCGACCATATTGTACAATAGTTGCGGTAGATAAAATTAGGCCATGGTTAAATTTTAAGCGACCTCATGAGGTATCTTCTGGCGAGAGCGAAAACGAGAATGAATAAATATTACACTTCTTTTCTTTTAATAATTAGTTTGTTTGTCATTTTAATTTATGTAAGGTTATATAATACATATTCTTTTTCAGCCGGGCTATGAAACAACGCCCACTTTAACCCTGGGCCATGAAATAACGCCCATCTTTCCCACCTGGGCCATGAAATAACGCCCACTTTACATCCTTCTGAGCCATGAAATAACGCTCATCTTTGCACTGGGCCATGAAATAACGCCCACTTTACACTCCCCCCTGAGCCATGAAATAACGCTCATTTTTATACTGGGCCATGAAGCAAGATAAATATAATTGTAAAATATGTGAATGTTTAATTTCATACAAATAAGATAGAAATCAAACATTTATTGATATAAAAGTTTCGCAATTGACTACTCATTGTTGTTGTGCTAAATAGTGGCCGCTGATTGGTCGGTGCCCCACTTACCTTTTCTTGATAAAGTGGGGAGAGTGGGGCACGAGCGGGGGTTTGCGGGCACTATCGAGCATTATGGTTTCAACTCCGGAGCGGAAAAGTCTAGTTGTGAACTGTGAAGTGAAACACAAGGATTTTGTTCTGGTTTTATTGGATTATACAATTAAACACTCTGTAAGTACTCGCCTCTTTTATTTTTATTTCTGCATACTCATATAACGGTTATTAAATCAAGAATAGTTTCTGGTTAATTTTAGTCAGAACTTTTTTCCATTTAACAATAGATACAATTTAAGTTGTCCCGTAAGTTTAAAACAAGATACCGTCTTTTCTCTTTCCTTGATTAAAATTATTTCTATAATTCTGAGTAGTGTATTTATTTCCCAATTAAGCCCATTTTTTATTTTTTTGATGCGCGCAATGAGGCACGAATTATTATATTTTTAAAATTTAATACTAAATAACTTTCATACAAATTTTATATGTCTCTCCACCACCTTGTCAATTTTGTATATTAGGAAATAAATTTTTCTTAGTTTAATTTAACTTTTTTTTGGTTAAAATGACCACTTATTATCTAAATTGTCAGATTGAAATAGGCTGGAATTAAAAGGAAACGATTTAGTCATAAGATTAGCGTATTAAATGTTTGTCTACATTTCTGTTAATTTCGTAACTCAGGGTTAGTAACGACATTTTGGGCACAATTACAACAACAATTCTACCATTCGATTGTATTTTTATAAAATGGCTACATTTTCTCAAGTTATGTCAAAATATTGACATTAAGATGGCCGTATTTTGCTTCGCAGTTCGAGGTTGGTGTATGACACGCATTTTGTTAAATATCAATATCAGGGTTAATAACGCGATTTTCCTATTTCCGGTAAGTGTAATTTGTCAGTTATTTGCAGATGTTTCTTGCGTAAGAGATATAATTACCGCTGGGATATAAGTTATTGTCAAACCAATAGCGATTTTGGTAGCAAATATTTTTGAGGTTAGGATTTCGCAGTTTCTTTTATCAGTTTCGTAACGTTTCGTTACGTTTCGTTCGTATATATATATATACATTTAAATAATTTCAGGTATGGCACCGATGACTAATGCAGAGAGGCAAAAAAAGTATAGACAAAAATTAAAAGAAAATAATCCGGAAAAATATAATGAAAAAAGAATAGCTCATTTACAAAAAGTAAAAGAGAATAAAAGAAAGGTGTCAGAAATAACTGATAACGAAAAAGAAAAGAGAAGAAGAAAGTGGAGGGAATATTCTGCTAAATATTACGAAAAACAAAAAAAAAACAAAAAAAGAGGAAATAGATGAAGAGGATAAAAAACTTAAAAAGAAGCAAAAGAAATGGAGACAAAATACACGGAAATTTAAAAAAGAAATATCAGAATTAACTTATAAGTTACAAATTTAAATAAAGAAAAACAGATGCCTACAGAAACAAATATTGAGACTGAAGAAAAAAGCGGAAAACATACAGCCAAATGATGATACGTGTTGTTTACTCACAGACATGTGCAAACATAAACAGGAAAATGTTGTTCCCCAATCACTCACAAAAGAAGCATTAACTCCTATGAAGAAAACTGAAAGTTTTATTGAAAATTTAAGCTGTATTAGCAAAGATGACAGAGAAAAGCTTAAAGAAAAGATTTTAGAGTTAAACGTATTGTCAAATTCTTTAAATTTATGCTACCAATCGGCAACAAAACCTGAAAAACAAACTATCAAGAAAATTGTGAAGAACCCGATCACCCAAAAATATAAAATGGTAACAAAGCTTACAAAAAAAACTATTGGACTAACTGGAAGAATCAGAAAAAAATTAAAGATTACTGAAAAAAGGCGGAAAGTGAGAATACAAGAAATTCATACATTTTTCAATAGAGACGACGTTACTAGATGCACAGCTGGCAAAAAGGAAACAAAAACAAAAAATAAATGCAAGGTACAAAGAAGATACTTGACAGATCCAATAAAAAACTTGTATAAAAAGTATAAAAAAGAAGGAGGAAAAGCCTCTTATTCGAGTTTGCTTCGACACCGTCCGTTCTATGTATTGAGTCAAAAGTTGGCGAACTGCGAATCTTGTGCATGTGTTAAACATGAAAATTTCAGTTTCATGGCCTGTAAGTTGCACAAAATTGGCGTCCTTAAAACTGCATATATTGAAGAAATTATGAGAGATTTATCCTGTGATCTAAACTCAAAGGAATGTATGTATGGAAATTGCAGTGAGTGCTCTGAAAAAACTAATGAAATTGACGCTAACAAAGACATTATTGAGACTAGTAAAGTTACTTATTGGCAATGGGTTTTTAAAACAGTACAATATCCAAAAAAGAAAGAAGACGGAACAGTGGAAAACTTAGAAACAAAAAACTATAAAAAAGAAGTAACAGAAAGCAGCATCAAGGAATTAATTTCAAAATTTAAAGAAGAGGCGAAAAAATTCAAGAGGCATTATTTTAACATCAATCACCAACAGAAAAAATTTAAGGAATGCAAAAAGAAAATCAAAAGCGACGAGGCTGTTATAATATGTGACTTTTCTGAAAATTACAATTGCCGATATAACAAAGAAATACAAGGGATGCATTTTGGATCATCACGGAACCAAATTACTCTCCATACTGGAGTAGCTTACATAAAAGATCAAGAACCTATTTCATTTTGCACGTTGTCACCATGTAACGAACACAATCCTTACAGTATTTGGGCCCATCTTACTCCAGTTATCAAGGCATTAAAATTGAATTTTCCAGCAATCAATAAAATCCATTTCTTTTCAGATGGTCCTAGTACGCAATACCGACAAAAACTTAATTTTATTCTGTTTTCGAAACTCACAAAAAAATTTGGTTTCAGTCACTGTACATGGAACTATTTTGAAGCCGCTCACGGCAAGAACGCCGCAGATGGTATAGGGGGTGCCATAAAACGGACTCTAGACTCCCAAGTCACATACGGAATGGATATTCCAGACGCTGAAACAGCCTATCTAGTATTAAAAAAGTCTTCTAAAATATGCCTTGAATTAGTAACAGAGTCCGACATCAATGCAATCAAAAAAAATTTTGCTAATACTATTACCAAGCCTTTAAAAGGAACAATGTCTGTGCACCAGATTTTGACTACTGAAGATGAATCTGTGATTAAATACAGAGATGTTAGCTGTCTTTGTGGAGAATTAAGGGGCTTTTGTGCATGTTTTGCAATTAAAGATCATAGACTAATCACTGAAACTAAAACATGTAGTGACGTAAACCAAAACAGAAAAGTTACTGTGTTAGCTGATATTTCACTTACAGAACAAAACAAAAGATTCATTAGAAACTTACCACTATCTCTTAAAGAAATAAAGCTCGATACAGATTTACTGTCTGGAAATTCTATCACACAAAGTCGCAATCGCAAATCTAAGAAGTGCCATAGCAGATCTTTCCCTGAAATTGATATAAATGAATACGGGTGTTTAAGTAGCGATGAACAGACAGAAGTTTCAAAAAGCACTATGGAAACCAGTAAATCTATTACTAAAAACAAAAGAAAGAGGCCCTCCAAGAACAGCGCTTCTAAAGGTAAAAATAAGAATATCAAGAGAAAAAGAAGATCTTCTAATGCGTCTACTACTTCTGAAAGCGTTGAAATTAGCATTTATAGTGATTCTGATTTGCAAGATGCACTATCAGATATAGAGAATGAGGAATATAATACTGAAAATTTAAGAAGAAATAATTTAGAAGAAAATGATGAGACTAATGTGATTAATAAAATAAAACTAAATGTTTATACTACATCTGAAGAAGATAAATCAAAGCAGACTGGTGACACGGAAATAGAACTACATGCTGCCGATGTTAAGAGAAATATACCTGTAAAGATTGATGTTACAAAGAAAGAGTTTCAAATAAATCATGCTGAAAAAATTGTGGTGATTGATAGTGATGTGATTGGGCAAGAAATAGAAAAAAAGAGCAAGAAAAAGATGTTGTGCAAGTTAAGTTATGCAAAAATACAGCAGCCAATGGAAAAGAAAACGTCACAGTATTGTCTCGAATTAAAGGTGCCCTGGAAAATACTGCCTATCAAGATATAACGAAATGCGACGTCTTTAGAAAAAAGGGTGCTTTCAGTGAAATTAATAGTTTCACCATTAATTCCGAGGCACTCAAAAGTTTTGACATACAAAAAAGTGAAGTAAAGAAAGCTGAAAACTATATCAATTTTCTGACTAGAGGTAATGAGATTGAGAATGAAGAATATGAGCCAGTAGATGATACAGTTGACAGGAAAATAGAGACAAAGCCAATAGAGATTGAACGGGACGACAAAGATGATAATGGAGATGATGAGAAAACTAAGACTATAGATGATGAAAAAATTGTGATTAAAGAAAGTGAGCAAACTGAGACTACAGGCAATGGAATTATTGACACTGAGGAAATGGAGTTTGAAGGGGATTACAAAGATAAGAATGAGGATGTTATAACTGTAGATAGAGGAAAAAATGAGACTGATAAATTCAAGACCAAAGACGATACCAAACTTGAGATTGTAAATAAAAAGAGTATTAAGACTACAGATAACGAAAACATTGAGACTGAAGAAGAAAAGATGACGGAGATTCCAGAAGAAACGACAGACACTGACATTGATAAACTTGAGACTGAAGGAGATACCGAGAACGAATTTATTTATAATATAAATGATAGTGTTATTGTAAGATACTTCCAAAGAAAAATTTGGAAATATTTTATTGGATTTGTAATCGCCATAGAAAAAAAAGACGGTGAAGCACACTATAAGGTAAAATTTTTGAAAACTATCAAAGATTCGGCAAATTCAGTTAAGTTTTCAGTCCAAAGAAAGATAGATATTGATATAATTACGAGTGACTTTATTGTAAAAAAAGTTAATATAGCTATTTTTCCGCAAGACTCAAAACAATACTACTTAGTGGATGACTTCGATGAAGTATATTTTAAATAATACCTCACGAGCTTTCCCATTTAAGATGTCACCAGTTTTTTGAACATCATATAACTTATGTTTCTACTTTTTAATTTGTCCCTAAGACATTTTTGTCATTTTGATAATTATATTTTTGTTATTTTGTTGAGCAGTCACCAGCTTTTTGATCATAATATATGATGGTGCCTGTATTTTTCAATTTGTCCCTAAGACATAGTTTTCGTTATTTTGATAATTATATTTTTGTTATTTTGTCGAGCTGTCACCAGCTTTTTAATCATTATATATGATGGTACCTGTACTTTCTTATTTGTCCCTAAGACATTATTATAAATATTTTTTTATATTGGTATCTGTCACAGCTTTTGTTAATCATAGAATGGTGCCTGTACTTTCCAATTTGTCCCTAAGACATTTTTGTTATTTTGATAATTATATTTTTGTTATTTTGTTGAGCTGTCACCAGCTTTTTGATCATACATACTATATGATGGTGCGCCTGTACTTTCCAATTTGTCCCTAAGACATTTTTGTTATTTTGATAATTATATTTTTGTTATTTTGTTGAGCTGTCACCAGCTTTTTGATCATACATACTATATGATGGTGCCTGTACTTTCCAATTTGTCCCTAAGACATTTTTGTTATTTTGATAATTATATTTTTATTTTGTTGAGCTGTCACCAGCTTTTTGATCATAGTATATGATGGTACCTATACTTTTTAATTTGTCCCTAAGACATTATTTTTGTTATTTTGTCTGTCATATAATGTGACTGAACAATTTTCATAGTAAACCAGAACTTTTGTGTTACTTTTAATTTGGGTAAAAATGTATAGAATAAAGAGATATAAACAAGAAAATGTCTTTTTATTGGATAAACATTCGGTCATGTTGTCAATAATTCGGTCATGGCGTCCTTTTCCTGGCTGGAGCGGTGTCGTCTCTCTTGCTGGCGGCATGTTTGTTTGCAGATAAGATTGATTTTTGACAAGGTTTTTGCAATTAGTACAAAAATATAGATGTAAGTTCATTAATAAAGTTGATTTATGCCATAAATATTTTATTTATTTTAATGCTTATGTGATCTCACCCTTACCTTATCAGTTTCGTAACAATTTATCAGTTTCATTACAATCTCAGTTTAATAACGATTTCGTTACGGTACATCTATTCTGCATTTCACCCTAATTATAACTAAATAATAATGTATGGTGGCCAGTCTATCAAACTAGACACACTAGAGCTCTGCGCCCCGTTATCTTATGGGCTATTTTACAATTATTGTGTCCAGCTTGATGTGCTGCCCACTATACATGTACAGTGTTGACCACCAGCCAACAAACGATAATGATAGAAACTAAAAAACAAACATGAAAATAGTAAACTTACCTTAATGTCACAACCAGCATTTCTTTAGGCCCCACAGCCATTCGAAAATGTATCTTGTTTCTTGATACTGTTTGTGGGATGAATTAGCAAATAATTGAATGTGGATTCACTCATACGAAAGTAATTAAAAAACTTTCTAGGTGCTTTTTGTAGCTTGCTAAAAAGAGTATAAAATGCTCCCTCTGAATATCTAGCTTCCACGATGGGATGTATTCAATACTGTCTGTGGACAGATCTTTTTTTGCGTCTCAAATATAATAGATACAGCAAATAAAGTTTTCTATTATAGTCTGCCATGATGACCAGCCCACACTAAGCTTATAGAGCAAATGGCCGTATCGGAACGATTTTGTCGGAAATATGTGAAAATAGCACATGGTGTCGGCTATCGGATGTCGGCTATCGTCATCCGACACCGATATCGGATCGGATAATGTGAAAACGCTCTAAGTATAGATACAATTTAAGAAGAACCAACGTTGAAAACACGGAGGTCTCTCCTACGTTGCGTTTTGTTTCTCAAATAAATTTTTAATTACGTATTTAAATACCTGATTAATAATATTTTATTAATGAAATATTATTCGTTTGGATTAATTACTTACTGCTGATTTAATTAAAATACATAAATGGCAAAGACAAATCCAAAAGTATCCTCAAATTTTTAGTTGGCTTTTTATTAAAAAGAAAAAGAGTTTCAACTTTTCATGTGAAGTATCAAAACGCAAACAAGCAATGTTTGTTTGTCAACGCAAAAAGTTTTCACTTTTTTCTTTTCTTTCATTCCCTTGGATTCCGAGTCGACCGCGCTCTTTTGCAATTACAGCTGAACTCTTGGATTTTGTAACAAACGACCTGGCTTTGGAAAACGGATTTTTGGAGTAGCTTCTTTAACATACGACACGGGCTTGTTAACGGACATCGACGAATCTTCCTCACACGAACTGACCCTGCTTACGGAAATTGGACTCCTACGAAGATTCGACACATAAACCTACTTGGCTGACGAACTACGGACTACGAATCTTCTTCGAAATGGTACCTACCTGTTCTTATTTCTTGTGTGAGACCACCTGGAGTCAGAAACCCTTATTTCGCTTCCCTACTAGAGATCCTAGCCGTTTAAAAGTTTGGCTAAACAATTGTGGTAAGTCTGCCAATTATATATTCACTTCTTATTCATCAGAAGTATTTCTTGACGTAGGTAATACGTAATTAGAATACTTACCACGTAAATACCTGTAAAATAGGTAAGGAGAGCTGGTTGAAATCACAGGCTTAAAACTGTTAAGGTACTTACGGTAGTAATATAAATGATAAAAAAAATAAAAAAAAATATTTACATCAAAAGTATATTTTAGATATATAAGTGCTCAGACAAGCACTGAAGTAGTTAAATACCAATATTACAAATTTTTTGCTACCTGTATGTCTTGTTTAAGTTGCTAAGAATTTGTACCATTGATTGATGCTTTTCATTTCTAAAAATATATAAAAACATTTTATTTACATATTTCAAGCACATAGGGTAAACTATACTATTGTTGGCATTCGTGCAGCCATTGGCACTTTCGAATTTAAAATTAATTATTAAGATTGCCATTATAAAGCTTCCGTTAATAAGTATTTTTTATTATTTTTCAATGTCAACACTTCGGATATTACACAGTAAAATTTATACTACCCATGCCTGGCAACACAGAGAAATAAAACTTCATAGCGAGAGTTATCGAACGTGCAAAACGCGTGGTTTCATATGGGTTTCTTAAGAGGTAAGTGATTTCATTTCTTTCTTTCAAGATAACCTAAAAATCTGACGAGCCAATCATTGATCTAAGTACCGTAAAATATGGCAACTTGACCACATATTTTTTCATTTTTTGAAATTTCTCTAGACTGTATGGAAATTTTCATTATTTTATATTTTTATTGATGACAACAATGATTTTATCATTCACTTTCATTATTAATTTCTTTAAAATACATTTGAAATGGAATTCTACAAACATAAACGTGACCATAGATAAATGAGAGAAGTATAGATTGCTAATGTCCTACACCGATCGGTTACTTTAAAAAACGAACAATAGGTGGCGTTACGTGTCACGATAGAAAATAAAACTGTTTGAAATCTATAAAACATCTCATATTTTGGTTAAGTTTCACTTTATTTATTTATTTTTGAACACTAAATACGTTTTTTTCCACACCATCTTCTATAAAAACTACAAATTCTTATCCAAGTATTTTCAACTTTTAAATTGATGGAATTAATAAAATCTTAAGCATGAGTAGGCCCGCTGTAAGAGCAAGCAGTTATAATGCATTACAGTAGATGGCGCACTTTCTAAAAGAAGCGATCGTTCTTTCATTTTCATGATATTATGCAAATATTTTGTTTGCGCGATGCGGTGCATAGGATTGCCAACTTAGGAATTTTCTCCACAAATGTAGGGGTAAACAAGAATAGTAGGATACACAAGAAAATATTTTAAGGTGCTTTTGTAACTTTAAGAATAACATCTTTACCTTTTTTAATGAAAAATATAAGAAGTAAATAAAAAAGGGTTAAAATATTTATAAATAAATGATTTTAAGAAGTCGAAACATAAAAATACTAAAACTTATTTGAAGTACTTTAATACGAAAAAAATAACTAAATGATATTTCATCTTTAAAGGGGTTTACGGGAAGTTCTGGCGATATTAGGTTTTCGACTTAATTTTATGCATAGGGACTTTTTTGTGAGTTGGTAAATTTACGACACGGCATGGTAAAGCGACAAACAGTGTTACCAGAAAGTTACTTTTTAACATTATTCTCTCGTATTACCTCCATTTTAGACGACTTAAAGTGTTTCTTTATGTGATTTTAAGACTTGATAAAAACCATTTTGAAGCCTAACGTACTCAAATAAGTTCATGATCTATAGATAATGAAATTTTTAATCATTTTTAATAGTTTTATATACCTATTAACCATAGGCTCAGATTTTTTTAGTTAAAAAGTCTATCATTTAACTACCGGCTGCTGGCAACATTAAAATTGATTTGCGGCTTTTGTGCGATCGATTCACTTGTTGCGATCTTGTTTATCTCTTTGTCTTATTATATTTTATTACGACCGTGCTATTGTTTTTTGACTCCGACATTATTGCTTACCTTCCCGACTTGTGCTCGCCCCTTGGATTTTTGATGATTGCCAAAACGTTGACCAACGCTACGATAAATTGACTCCGGACTTTTTGCGATTTGGAACCGAAGCGTGTTTTGGGTTATTTATGACCAATGACCCCGTTATTTATTTGGCTGCTGTATTACACAATTATTGTAAGTACCAACAAAATATAAGTAATCGTAAGTAGTTAAGATTGCAATATGTTGACGCGGCCAGAAGTAACCTACAATCGCACTTTGTTTGGGGACATATTATACTATAAGAGTAGACAACAAGTAGTCTCCCCGTGGCTACAGCGCCTAACTGTGATGTTTTTCGAATTTTAGTATTACATTTTCCTCAGATAAAAATAAACCTATTTCGTATTGAAGACGACTCTTTGACCCTATTTACTCTTCCAGTGTTCAATCTATACCTACTGAATTTTATCAAAATCCAATAGTAGTTTTGAAAGCAGAACAAACATCCAAACCTACTTTCATGTTTATATATAATTATATTTGATTTTGATCAAAAAGTCATCTTCCGGTTTCTTAATAATGATTTCATGCTTGCTTCCTACTCTATCTAATCATTATAATATTTCTTACAGTGTACCATGGCTCCAGTGAAATGTCATTATTACAATTGCAGTAATACAAATGCAACCAAATCCATGTTTACCTTTCCGGTAAATAATGAACCTCGGTTAAAATTGTGGATAAAACATTCAGGTAGCGATAATTTAGAATATTTTTAGCAGGCTTAATTGTTATGTTTAAATTTAATTTAATAAGCAAATCTGTTTTGCATCCTGTATCCTATGGTTTTTTTCTCAGGGAATGCAGGGCTTGAATCCTTGACACATGAAGAATTAAAACATCGTTATATATGTGAAGATCATTTTGCACCTGAAGATTTGTTAAAACATGTTGCAAGAAGTAGAATAGTACCAACAGCATTGCCTATAATGTATAAACATGTTACAACTGAATGTAAGTATTTTTTTATGTTCCGATTATATAGAAATAAGATTTTTACCGTGAGCAGAGGCACACAGATAAAGCTTAATTTATTGTTACTATGTATAAAAATAAATTACATAAGATACAATAAATGACAGTTTACATGAAATCCATTGCAACAATGATAGTGATAAAAAAACAAAGAAGAAAACCATCTATATCTACAGTTTTTAGGGTGTATATTCACGCCATGAATGAAGACAAAGCATCACTAGATTATGTGCATACCTTTACCAAATATTAAGTTAAACTTATTTCTTTGTTTAAGGTCCTGAGATGTCATCACCAGATACTTTGAAAGTAAAAACTCCACAAAAAGTTTATTCAAGAAAATGCATAGACCTGCCACTGCAAGAAGAACCATCTCCAACCACATCAATATTAAGTGCTCCTTTATACACAAAACGCATTTTAAAACGTCGTAAATTATTTGATGATAGCGAAGATCAGCTTGAGGTAAAGCGATTAAAAAAACAAATTACTCTTTTAAAAAGGAAGAACAAGGAGCAGGAAGATAAAATACGCCGTCTTAGTGTGAAAGGTGGTAAAAAGAAAAAGAAAATGATGATATTGGAATCTTGTTCTTTTCCTAGTGAGGCAGCTAAAACTTTGGCCTCAATGCAGTTGCGATCGACACAATCTAAAAAAAAGTGGACAAAATCAGAGAAGGAACTTTGTCTCTCCATTTATTATAAATCACCAGGAACATATATACACATGAGAAGACAAGGGATTGTTATGGCAGCACCATCAACCATAAGAAAATGGCTAGGACAAACTAACTGCTTGCCTGGATTGCAAAAAGACGTGTTTAAAAATGTGGAAAAATGTTTCACAAATGCAAAAATTGAAGAAAAATCTTGTGTTTTATCTTTCGATGAAATGTCAATAATGTCTTCATTGGAATACTCTAAAACATATGATCAAATAGAAGGGTTCCAAGATTTTGGCAAAGGCGATAGGGCACCACTTGTAGCCAAATATGTATTGGTCTTTATGATCAGAGGTCTTTACAGTGGATGGAAACTACCAGTGGCATATTTCTTATCTGCTGGAAATGTTGCTGCAGAAAAATTGGTATTCCTTATTAAAATTATTATTAATAAATTGTTTGATATTGGACTTCTACCTAAAGCTATTGTGTCAGACCAAATTTCCACGAATCAAAAAGCTTTAAAAAACTTAGGAGTTTCTGCAGATTCTCCATATTTTTATTGTAATGGGAGAAAATTATTTGCCTTATTTGACATACCTCATGCTATAAAAAATATCAGAAATAATTTCATTTCTAGTGATCTGACAGATGGTGAAAGAATATTTTCATTTAATGATGTGATATCAACTTACGAAATAGATAAGAACAATAAAAGCAAGTGCTTACATAAATTGACACCAGCTCATTTGAAACCTAACAACTTTCAAAAGATGAAAGTGAGCTTGACAGTTCAGGTAATGAGTCGATCGGTTGCTGTTGCCATCAGAACAGTTGTGGGAACAGGTGAACTGAAAAGCGCAACTGCATAAGATACGGCTGATTTTATTGAAACAATAAATGATGCTTTCGATGCAATGAATAGCAAATCAACAAAATCTAAAAATCCATATAATAGACCAATTAACAAAAATTTTAATCGAACTCGCCAAGCTTTAGAAAAAGGAAAGAAATTGCTATGTAAATTGAAAAAAATGTTAAAAAAAAAAAATGGATCCACTATTATAACGAGACCACCAAGCTTTGATGGATTTCTGCAATCTATAGAAGCAGCAATAAAATTGTTTGAAGAGGAGTCTACCAGTGGCATAAAATACATGTTGACCAGTCGGCTAAATCAAGATGTTATTGAAAACCTGTTTGCCATATTTAGGTCAAAAGCTGGGTTTAACAAAAATCCAAGTGCCAGGGTGCTGCGAACTATTTTTAGAAGCCGATTGGTCAATGCCCTCATGAAAACTTCAGAAAAAAAGAATTGCATGGAAGATGATGACATGTTTAATGACAATACAATGGTTGAGGCACCGGCCGGCCCTTCAGGTGTCTTTCTTCAAAGCCACCAAGAAGAGAAAGAAGTGCCCAACAGGGATAAGATAAGCATGCAGCACCCTGAAAAAGTTCAAAATATTACAACTGGCATAAAATCTTCACAGCCTACATTGGAAGAGTGTTCAATTGTATACTTCGCTGGGTATCTGGCCAAAAAATGTTTGCAAAAATATCAATGTACACAGTGTGAATGCACATTATTAAATGGCAATGAAGAGCTGACAGACAAAAATCAGCTTCTTATTATTAATAAGACTTATCCAAGTGCATATGCAACAAAGCTTCTTGCTCCATCAGAAGCATTATTAAATTTAGTAGAGACATCTCTGAACATATTTCACCAATATTTTGAAGACATAAAACACAAAAAAAATTTAAAAATTAATTTGTGTCATTGTATAAAAAATAATTATGTCTTTACAGATGTTTGCGAAAAACATATTATATTTTTAATTGATCATTTGCTTTTAGTAAAAATTTATGATTATTGTAAGTCACATAAAAAAAATGTATTAGAGCATAAATTACATTCAAAATTGAGAATAATAAAAAATTTGTGATTACATAAACCGACTATTTTTTATTTCCTTCAAAAATTCTTCTCGTTTTTATGTTTTCACCATGGCCATTGGGCATTAGATACATATTAGTATAATATAATAATAAAATTTACTGAAAGATTCTCAATAAGAGCTTTTGACCATTCCCCATTCATAGAAATACGAGATCATTTAAATAGCCATTATATTTTATATATGATAGTGTTAACTTATTCCGCCGTAACATTAATAATTTGTCATGAAATCGTATTAGACGCTAGGCGTCCGCCCGCGTTGATGATTTTTCTCATGTAGGTACGTAATTTCCGGTGGAGGCAAGTGGGAAAATATTCTCATTTGCCATTAGTGGCGATCGAGTGGTGGCAACTGGAAAAACCGTTTTTTCCCGCTTTCCTCCAGTGGCAACTGGGAATAGTCCTATACAAAAATAAAATTTGTTGTCTCATACGCCACCCGAAATAAAGTGTTGTAAATTGCGCGTTTGTAGGTGCACGCCGTAAAATTAAATACCAATGCTTGTAATTTTCTTTTGCTCGTTTTAATTAAATTGCCGAGAAAGTCATCATCATCATCATCATCAACAGCTCATATACGTCCCCACAAATCACTCGTCGAGCCTACCCTAAATTAGGGCGATTAGGCCTTAGTCAACCACGCTGGCCCAGTGCGAGTTGGTCGACTTCACACACTACCTTCGAATTTCTTCGCAGGAGTGTGCAGGTTTCATCACGATGTTTTCCTTTACCGTAAGAGCGTCGAATAAACGTACATATAAATTCGAAAATACCAAAATACATTCCCGAGAAAGTACAATGCATTATTGAAAATAAACATGGCGGCCATTTTTATGGTTTTTGGATTGATTTCAATCGTAATCATTTTCAATCGTCATGTTTAAATTTAGTCTTATAAACAGCAAAAAAAATAAGACGAAATAGAACAATCTTAAAAAATGATTGACTTACGTTTCCGGGTTCACACCCTGATAGGAAACAATTGTACTTAATGCTTTAATTATATTACAATAGATGTCACTAGGTATTATCACTATTTCATAAGAACAGTAACGCCATCTAATATAATAAGGCGAACTACGAGGTACCGGCGACAATAATAAGTTTTAAGTGAGTTCAGAACGAATGTATGACATTAGCAATCTATACTTCTCTCATTTATCTATGACGTGACAGAGGTCAAGTTGGCACGATTGTGCCAACTTGACCTGCTTACCAGTTTTCATAGATGCATGCATATGTTTTCCTGTTTTATGTCAAGTTGCCATCTTTATGTCTTCGGATTTTGAGATATGGTAGGTAACCCTACTAAAATTAATAATAGAAATGGTAACCCTGGATACTAGGGCAAGTTGCCAAAGGTTTTGTGACGTTTTCATACAAAATATACTTATCGAATAGGGTTGTCACAAAACCAAAGACAAGACATTTATTTAATTAATTATCATCAGGTAATTTCCTTACCTTTCTAAACCTACCAGTCTAAACACCGACTACACACCGACTTTTGTCGCCCTATAACTTAAGAACCTGACACTTTAGGACACTATATCATTAGACATTTTTTATTCGTTTAGCCTTCTTCTATCGATTTCTGAAGGTTAAACTGTGCGACGAGATTTTTTTATCCGTTTAGCCTTTTTCTATCGATTTTTGAAGGTTAAACTGTGTAACGAGATTTTAAAAGAAAAAACAAGATGGCGGCGGTTTACAATGCCACTAATGTTCGAACCCCTTTATGAAGGGAATTAATTATAAGGGTACCTTAAATATTAAACACATAAGCAATAATTTTGAATCAGTTTTATTTTCCACTTTTACTTAAAAACAAATTATTAAAGGAATAGTGATAAACACAATTTGTTTATACTTACCTAAACACTAGGCACCTACATAACGAGTAGGTAAATGTTTCAGTGAAACTTATGCCTTTTATAAATTCTAGCTTTTCTTATTTGTCTATAAATTAATCAAAAATTATCATGACTCAAGAGAGATAAAATTTCAATACTCAAACAAACCTACCTAAGTAATCACATTGAACGCTAAATAATTATGCTCACTTAAGTATATTTATTCAATCTTTAAGAAAGATAACAGTCGGTAGGTTATCAAAAATATTATCATTAAGGCGACTACAGGAGCTAAGTGGCGCCCCCCACATTTAAAAAAATAATAACTCGTAAAATAATCAAAATTTCAAAAATCTAAAACGGCGATGATCTAGACTAGACGGTGTTTTGTAGGATATATTGAAGCCATTAACTTTATTTATTTTAACTCGCTAGTACTTATTGATGGAAACATTGCGAAAAGTGGCCGTTTTCCGCAATCTTTCCATCAATAACTACTAGCGAGACATAATAAATAAAGTTAATGGCTTCAATATATCCTACAAAACACCGTCTAGATATTCGCTGTTTAAGATTTTTGAAATTTTAATTATTTTTCGAGTTATTATTTTTTTTAATGTGGGGGCGCCACTTAGCTCCTGTAGGCCCCTTAACATCCAAAGCCTATAAAAGGCTTATCTACATATAAATTATTTATAATAACTTTGAAAAAATATTTATTAATTACATTATGTAAAGCTTACTTGAGAAATCAGTCGCATTGTTTGTTAGTCTTGTGCTCTATGATGTTATTTATAAATAATAAAACTTATTTTTCTATTTTAAACTTTCTGAGTGATTTCGGAAATTCAAAGGAGCCTACGCGTCTAGAAGATGACTTGAATTGTGGAGTAGGAATTTTTTTCACCACTTGGTACTTTCCTATTAAACTTGAGTCATTTTTTTCAGGCCATTTAAATTTCTTGTCGCTAATCTTTTTCGCAAATTTGATGTCCAAGCTAGCTAAATGCTCATGAACTACTTGACCGACGTAACGATGCACTAAGTTTTTCGCTGATGTTAAATTTACCACTACCCAATCTCCTTCGTGAATATTTTCATCATCCCCATCTTCAGATTCTTCGGAATCTGAGCTTTTTTCCTCTTCTTCACCCTCGTAAATAGAGTTTCGCGATGGAGGTATTTGCGTTTCTTCTTCATCAGACCTCATTTCCACAGTAGTTCTTTGTTTCGCTTTTTTCTTATATTTTTCCTTTGTTCAGGTTTCTTTTGGCTGTAGCTGAAGACTTTTTCCTTTTTCTTCCTTCTCTTTCTGTATAGTCCTCTTCTTCACCCTCGTAAACAGAGTCTAGCGATGGGGGTATATGCGTGTCTTCTTCATCAGAACTCGTTTCCACAGCAGTTCGTTTCGCTTTTTTCTTTGGTTTATCTTTGCTCAGGTTTCTTTTGGCTGTAGGTGCAGATTTTTTCCTTTTTTTTCCTTCTCTTTCTGTATAGTCCTCTTCTTCACCCTCGTAAATAGAGTTTCGCGATGGAGGTATTTGCGTTTCTTCTTCATCAGACCTCATTTCCACAGTAGTTCTTTGTTTCGCTTTTTTCTTTAGTTTTCCTTTGTTCAGGTTTCTTTTGGCTGTAGCTGAAGACTTTTTCCTTTTTCTTCCTTCTCTTTCTGTATAGTCCTCTTCTTCACCCTCGTAAACAGAGTCTAGCGATGGGGGTATATGCGTGTCTTCTTCATCAGAACTCGTTTCCACAGCAGTTCGTTTCGCTTTTTTCTTTGGTTTATCTTTGCTCAGGTTTCTTTTGGCTGTAGGTGCAGATTTTTTCCTTTTTTTTCCTTCTCTTTCTGTATAGTCCTCTTCTTCACCCTCGTAAATAGAGTTTCGCGATGGGGGTATTTGCGTGTCTTCTTCATCAGAACTTGTTTCCACAGCAGTTCTTTGTCTCGCTTTTTTCTTTGGTTTTTCTTTGTTCAGGTTTCTTTTGGCATTAGCTGCAGTCTTTTTCCTTTTTTTTTCTTCTCTTTCTCTATAGTCATTTTTCAGAGCCTCTTTTTCAGGCGTGTCTGTTACTATCATAGTTGAACCTTTCTTTATTACAGTTTTTCTAGGCCCTGCTCTTGGGTGCGGTATGATCATAACAGGGCTGTGATACGATGAAGGAGTCTTTATACCGACTGGAGAAATCTTTTCAGATGCCGTTAAATCATCATCAACAAAAGAATGATTAGTCACAGCTGCAAGCACAGAATCTTCGAACACACAAGGTTCAAAGGATTTATTACGAGAAACAATAGACTTTATAGATGTTTTTATGGCAGGAGACACGAGCCTTTGAACAGCCATGAATGATTGTTGAGTCAGGGTAGCTGGGCAAAAAGAGTTAGTAGTTTTAGTTACAGCTGTGGGGGAAGGAAAAGATTCGCATACAACGGAGGACATTTTTTGAACTGCTGAAAGATATGGTAATGGTTCATTAATAGGAGCAGGAGATGGTCCACAAATAAGCGAGGAGGACGTATTACAAACAAGCGACTGAGATATTTGACGAACAGGAGCAGGACATGATTCGTGAACACGGACAGGGGACAATTCTTGAACAAGGGAAGGAGACATTTGATGAAGGGCAGCAGGAGAAAATTCATCTGTCGCAACATCTTCTGCGTCAGTATGTTGTTCCGTTTCAGGCCGGTCTGTTACAACACATACAGGGGGCGATCTACGAATAAGGGCCGGAGACAAATCTTGATCCTCAATGTCACTTAAATTTCCACAGACTTTGACGGTGATATTACTTTGGATTCCAGTTAATTCGTCAATTTTTACTTCAGACTCTAATTGTTTATTATTTGTTTTCTGATTTGGTTTTATATCTTTTAATTGATAAATTCCGGTAGTCGTACTTTGCAGTTCAGTAAAATCCTCAATTTTTTCAATACCCGCGTCTATCACTAGCTTTCCTCGTTCAGTGTTTATCTCTAATTTCTTATTTATCATTTTGTTTGTTTCAGATTTTCTTTCTCTTTTTTTTAGGTCCCACGTGCATCCATTTGTGTTTAAATTATTATTTATTTCCGGTGATTGCTCTTCGCCAATAATGTGATTTTCATTTATAATTTTTTCTTCCTCTCTTTTATCTTCCTGATCTTTCTTCTCTATCCTTTCAAATATTTCTTTTTCAATAATATCCACACGTCTTGCCACATCGGTATCATCAACCAACTCAATTAGCTCTGGTAAATTATTATCAAATTGTTCGGTATCGTAATCTATGTCTTCTAAATCAATATCCAGTATGTCGCTGTCACTGTGTAAACTAATTTCTATATCTTCTGATGTTGTTGACCCGCTGTCTATGGGTTTCTTCTTTCCTTTCTTTTTAAGTGCCTTTTTAGTACGTTTTCTTTTCTTATTCTCTCCATTAGAAGAAGCTTCGTTGTATTCTTTATTTCTGTTATCTGAATCCTTTATGTCACTTTGGAGTCCAGTGAGTTCGTCATTTTTTACTTCAGTATCTATTTTTCTCTTTTTATTTGTATTCTCATTTGTTTTTGCCTTTCTACTTTCCTTAACTTTGTTTTCTTTTTTTTTGTTCTGGTTTTCAGGTGCTTCTTTTTTAGGGAGGTCTGATTTTGAAATAGACATTCCTGATTCAACATTCAGTTTTTTGTTCTTCCCTCTTTTCATTTCGTTAGGTTGTCTAGTCTTCTTTAAATAATCAAGTAACGCCTGATCTACAGTATATTCTGGTTGATTGTCATTGTATTCTGGCACCTTTTTCAAAACCTTTTGAGGATTGAATGGGTATATGCCTGTGGCTCTAAAACCACTCGCCACGTTTTCTTTTTTTCCCATGTTTATTTCTTCCATGACCTTTTTTAGAAGAGGTGGAAAGTGACATTTATTCAACGAAGCTTGACGTGGGTTTTCAACTTTGTAATTTGTTAATATTTTGCGCCACGTTTTTTTTAACGGCCCAAAAAATGCGACGTCAAGAGGTTGCGTAAGTTGTGTCGAATTGGACGGCAAGAGTACAAATTTTATATCATATTTTTCGCACAACTCTATCACTTCAAGATTTATGTGGCTACTAAGGTTATCGCCAATGATAACCTTGGTTCCTTGTAGTTTTCGTGCCCATGGGACAATTATTGTAGTAAACCAGTCAAAAAAGGTACTCGAATCAAACCACCCACTTTTTGTTCGGTTATAACGCGCATCATCGGGACCTCCTTCAACCCATTGACTCCACAAGCCGTCAGACTTGTAAACTACATATGGCGGCAATACTTTGCCATCGGCTGTTCCGCCAAACATAACTGAAATACAGCCCTTTGTGCTATTCATGATTCTCTCCGGGTACTTCACTCCGCGACGAAATATACATTTTGCGGTGCCTGGGTTGTCGCTAAAATTGGTCTCATCGTAATTTAACAAATGAGTTGGAGGAACATTTTTGACCACTTGTTCAAGGTTTTTGAAGTAATTTTCAAATTCTGTTACAGATTTTTCTGCTCGTGCTCTCTTTATGTTTTGCACTGATCTGGTAGTTAGTTTGTTACGATGCCGTTCTATAAAAGCCCGGGCCCACCATTCTCCTGGTGGTTTGTTGTCGAAAATGTAAGATTTATTATTTTTCAACAAATACTCATGCACAAGTATCCTGAGATCCAGTAGGGTCAAAGGAGAACCGAAGTCCGCCACTACAACCAGAACTTTAACAAAGTTCAGTTCTTCTTCTTCAGTCAGTCTTTGCGGAGCCCCTGGTTTATTCATATGGATTTTTTTAACTTTCCTTTCTATTGTTCGTCGCGGAATGCCATAAGTTTTTTCAGCATCATAGGATGTCATTTTTTTGTTCTGGATCATATCCACTGCTAGTGACAACATTTCGTCGCTGTAGTTTTTGTATGGTCTTGCCCCAAGTTTACGACGATCTCGTTTCTTTGGTGGCATTTTGTCCTAAAACAAATAAGTACGTTCATATGTTTGTGTGTCGTAAATTATATATTTCACGTTTTATAACGCAAAACCTCTAAAATGGTGGAAAAGTTCATGAAACTGAACAACTTCTGTTCATTCTTCATACAAATCGACTCGTCCATCTGATCGAGTTTTTAACTGTTACTACCTATTGTACCTACTACTATCTAAGATGTTTTGCGGTTGTCGAATCACACGCGAAATAATGTTCCTAACGTGAAATAATGTTAGTGCCGTATCTACTCGCCGCTAATGATCATGTAATTTTTGTGCCAACCCTAGGTGTAGGTCAAGTTACCACGTAGCTGTCAATGGCAACTTGACCTAACCTTAGCCAACAATGCCTAAACAAATTATTCTGCAGTTTGACATAAAGGCATATAGATCACAACGTAAAATTAATCTCTGGTATTTATTACACAAAATATCAAAATATTACTCACCTGAGATGTATAGTTTAAGCTCTACAAACACAATAATATCCACACCGGAAAAAAACGTCTTCCGTCAGTTAGGCTGGTTTCAGAGCGACGCGTCTCGGCAGCGCTGCCCAGCCGCGCGCGCCTCGCATTACACTAGATTGTATGTAGCGTTTCATAGTGACGCGTCTTGGGCCGCGTCTCGGCCGCGCCGCGGTCGGATCTCCTTCGATTGCCAGTAGCGTTTCAGAGCGACACGGTGCGGACGCGCGGCTGCGTACAGTCCAAATTTATGTATTCCTCTACGTGACTGAAAATGGATGACTTTATCGACACGGGGCGACTGATTGATGAAGTTCGTCATCGAGAATGTTTGTGGAATGCATCTGATGCGAATTATAAAAATAGGGACGCGAAAAATAAAGCTTGGGAAGAAATCGGGATAGAATTGTTCGGAGAAAATTTCACTGCACAGAAAGGTTGGTAGAAAAACATTTATTAAGTAATTATTTAAACATTACAATCATTTTTGAGAAAGAATTAAATATTCTCCTTCTTATTTTTGTGTAAGAAGTAAGTAGATACATAGTATAATACAATATTTAAAAAAAATTACGAAACTTAAGGTAAGTACCTACTAAGTAGGTAGGTACAACCCGTTCGCGCTAAGTTTGCCGCTGGCGATATGACGTCGAATGGTTTTTCTGTGATTAAACGCAATAATTAATGTGTCTAATTTTACCCAAATACACAATTATTATATAAAAAAAGTATATTTAGGTAAAATTAGACACATTGATTGCGTTTAATCACAGAAAAACGAGTCGACGTCATATCGTCAGCGGCAAACTTAGCGCGAACGGGTTATACTATTATCTACTCAGTGCAGTCGATGTAATAGGTACCTAAGTATCTAATCTACCTACTTCGTCGAGTACTTAGGTTTCCTTAATGGTAGGTACTATAAACCTATAAGTACACTATTACATCGTACCTAGGTATTTTAAATCACAGAAACTTGCAAATCAAAACACTAAAATATAGATCTGTCTTGCCATGATATACGGCCAGTGGGTGATACGAAATAATCAGCGAATACATCGCGTAATGTATTTCCTGACATAGTAACTGGTTCAGCATCTAAATCAGTCATTCCCGTTATAGTTAATGTATGGTTTACATTGTAGCCGTCACGTACTCTAATAAAATTATGCAATACGCAACATGCTTGTACTATCGTTTTTGCAACAGGAAAACTGACACTCATAGGGGTATGAAACACTCTAAATTTGTTAGACATTATTCCAAATGTTGATTCTATGTATCTTCTAGCGCGACTCAAACGGTAATTGAAAATTTTCTTTTTGTAGGTCATTGAATCTAGTATAAGGTTTCATTACGTAGTTTGATATTCCAAATGCACCATCGCCCACTATTATATGTGGTACATTAAAATTAGTGGTCGGCAGAGGCTTTGGACTAGGTAGACCCAAGCTCCTTCGTTCTAAGTTCCTAAACAATGAACTCTCTTTAAATATAGCAGAATCTGAGTTTTTCCCACACGCCCCAATGTTGACATAGGTAAAACAATAATTTGTATCACACATTGCCAAAAGGACAATAGAATAAAAGTGTTTGTAATTATAAAACATCGAACCTCCGCCTGCAGGATTTATAATCCGTATATGTTTACCATCTACTGCCCCACAACAATTGGGAAAATTTGCATACATTTCAAATTCCGCACTAATACGCTGCCACATTTCAGTAGTTGGTTCAGGTATACACTCATAACGTAGCATATGCCATACAGCGGAGCAAACTTCCTTGACTATTAGATTTAGGGTACTAATTCCCATTCTGTATGTGGTGGACAGATCGGTAAACGAATTGCCTGTTGCCAAATACCTGGAAGTAAAAAAGAATAATTAGGTACCTATTTTACATTAGACTGTTAAAAGTGCATAAGTACCTAACCTAATAAGTTTATAATTAGTAATAATTTTAAATAATGCACGTAGATATAAACAATGCACGTAGGTAAGTACCTACTTAGGCAGGTTAACTTTGCCACCTTTACCTATAATTGAAAAATGTTTATTGTTTTGTTCCATAAATCAGTATTAATTTTTAGTAAATAAGTACCTAGGTATATATAGTCAAAGCTTTACACTTTTAAAAACGTTCTCCCCGTAATGTAGGTATAACGCCGTAGTACATCAGAGCTCAACTTTAACTGGTGGTGTAAAGCTTATTGTGTCTTTTGAGTGTACTTACACATAACTTTCGTGCCTCGCTCAGCCCACCCCCGATACAAACCACACGACATGACACGACGGACGACTTACGCGGAACGTGGGCGGCCTGATACCTACATCTTCCTAGTTCCAAGTCATGCACATTGCTAGTGTACCTACCTACAGCTAAGAGCTCGTCAAGCTTGACACTTTAGACTGTTGGTGGTGGCGGCTCCATACTTATTTAGGTATTAGTAGTGTTCAGTTTAACCTGGTAGTGTAAAGCTTGACGTGCTCTTGACTATAACTACCTAAGTAGGTACTAAAAATGTCAGCCATAAACCTCCTAATAGGGTAAATATGCCTAATCTCGGCCCCCGCCCTAAAGTCGGCCCTTTTTACGGTTTTGGCTTGCTTTTGTAAAATACCGCAAAAAGTCACAACTTTTTCATTCTGTCTTCATCCTAATCATATTAGCTTCCTTAGGAAACAAACATGACCCCTGTAAATGCCTCATATTTCGAGCAATTAACGTCAGTTTAAACCGCGACGAACTGTATGGCACCGTGGTACAGCAGTGGTGATGGTGAGCGAGGCGGCGCACGGCGGCGCGCGCGGCGGCGTCTACAAAGGAGCCGCCCCCTTTGTAGACGCCGCCGCGCGCGCCGCACGCCGCGCCGCGCCGCCCCGCGCCGCCCCACTCGCCACTGCCGACATCTAGTGTTGCCGAACCATGGGCGTATCCACGGTGGGGCATTCTGTGAATAATGTATTATAGTCACCCAATATAAATAGGTATGTTTTTATTTATTACAGATAAACAAATACGTCTGAGATGGAAATCAGCGAGAGATAGATATTATCGAACCAAATTAAGTATGAAAAATACGCCCTCAGGAAGTGCAGCAAAACATATTAAGTACATTTTCTTTGAGCAAATGAGGTTCCTTGACGCTGTTTCAGAAAATATAGTAACTGAATCTTTAAGTGATAATCAGTCGATCATATCCCATGATTCGAGTAATGATGCCCATAATGAGCCGGCTACCTCTGAGAATACTTCAAACCGTCCTCCGCTGCAAGACCAACAGACTCGAAACAATCAAGATACGCCCACATGGGCAAAACGAAGGAAAATTCGCTCGCATCAAGAATCACAGCCAACCCAATTTGAAAAAGAATTGCTTACAGTATTAAATAATAATATTAACGACATAAATCCCGACGATATGGCATTTTTTAATTCTCTTGGCCCTATTTTAAAGAGTTTTAGTTCCGTTCAAAAGTTAAATTTTCGCACAAGGGTTCTAGAAATTATAATGGATATTTCGACCACGACTAGTCAAACACCCAGTTATATACCAACACCACGTAATTATTCTGCGGCTCCAACAAATCATCAATATTACGAACCCACAAATGATCTTCGAAGGTTTAGATTAAGAAATTACAATAGCACTAATGACACAAGTCGAGGAGATTATCAAACAACACTGTCGCCAAACTGTAATTTTACAGCGCCATCTACGTCAGCTCAACCACAGTACGAATCCGGACTGCAGCTCCAAAACCGTCCACGATCCCATAACGAACCGTCTGCTACCGTATCGTTGGATGATGATGACTCAAATTTTACAGCTCAGCTAGAAGAGTATCCAAATCACGTGTTACCAGCTGACGACTTCAATAATTCTGAAGATTCATACATATAATATAAGATTGAATAACCATGTTGATGAAGAAGGTATAAATCAATACCTACCAAAAACTAAAAATATGCTGATTAACAAACTGGTACCTACTTAAGGCGCTGACACTCAAAAATTAGCAATTTCGTTTCGAGATATTCAAACATCGCACGTATGACCGATGAAATATCGCTCAAGTTGGCGTGCGTTTCCGCGTGGAGGTTACGACGGCGACCGCGTCAAAATAGTGCGAAAATCACACAAAAAAGCATATTTCACAAAAAGTATAACATTTATCAAAAAAATAATTTGGCCAAGTTCGCAAAATTATAAAGAGGCATCAATTCCTGTAAAAATATCAGAACGAAGTTAATTGGTAGTCTGTATTTTTTTCTTCGAACGTTTTTTCAGAGCCAACTTTGCAACATTTTTTTATAAAGACATTGTAATAATATCGTGTTTTGAAATTGGTCAAGTTCTCAAGGATATCCTTAAAAATAACATATCCTTTTTCCATAGCCACAGATCAAGCGGATACTCCTAAAAACTTTTTTGAAAATTATTTTTCAAGGTCATTGGCGAGTGTCAGCCCCTTTATTATAAATGAGACTGATTAGATTACACTAATTTAGGTAGAAAATTGATTAAGCTAGTTATAGATATTTTTCATGTGACATTAAACACATGGGCTGGGGGTATACTTACTTGAATTTCTTGCTGATAAATCTTGCTAATAAATAAATATGATCAATAGAGATTAAACTCTTCTTTTATTTAACTTACCTTAGAGTTACCGCCAATTTCTCGGCTGGTGATATGGAGATACGATACATATTGCATCGCAATAAAGTTGCTTGTAGTTTACACAGTAATTCGTCAAACGTTGGTGGCGAAAGTCGAAAATGTTTATAAAATCTGTAACCATCTTCTCGTAAATCAGAAAACGATGTTACAAAGGCTCCTCTCAACAACCTTGTAGCATTACTCGTAAAAGGATCGACTTGCAATCTTTTAAGACGTCGTTGTTGCACTCTTTTCCATATAACGTATATAGCTAATATAGTGATTACGTTTGCTGGCATAATGATTCTCTGCACTCGACCGTACACCACAACGAAGCGCGCGCGTCTGAATGTCGTTTCACAGCGAACGCGTTGCCCAGGCGCGCGCCCGAGCCGCGCGCGCCTGGGCAGCGCTGCTGAGACGCGCCGCTCTGAAACCAGCCTAACACTTCGAAACGCCATATTGAATGAACCAACAGTGTTGCCATTTTATAAAAAGAATATGTTGCCAATCGCTTTTTTAAGAACCTACCATCGTTTATACGATATGTCAACTCGTTTTGAATTCTACGAAATTTAATACTTTGTTGTTGAAGGGAACCTGAGGTCAAGTTGACCCGCACAGGTCAAGTTGCCGTATTCTACGGTATGTGTATGGAGGAACATTTACTTGGCACGAGTGCCAATGACTAATTTTACTTTTTTATGATTTCAACACCATTTTTTTAAAGAAATAAATTTATGTGTTCTGATGTTTTTGCAGTAAAAAAATAAAAAAAACCGATTTGAACACATTTACTAATGTTGGCAGTGCCATTTACTATACATTAACTGTGCCATTCTTTATACAAAAAGAGAATGCCAATCTTAATACTTATTAAACACTATAGTTGTTTTGAATGTTCTTTTTCTACTGACTTGCAATAATTCTAAGTTATCTTAATAAATCAATATTATTTTACAGGTAATAAAAGATGCCAAAGGTTTGTTCTTCGGAGAGATATACAAAAAAATATACTGAAGATGATATTCAGAAAGCAATTGCAGCAGTCCGTAAAGGGATGCCAAAGAAAACTGCTGCCAAGCAGTTTGGGGTTCCCAGACCAACCATTTAATTTAGAATGAGTTCTTCATTTGTTAAGTCTAGACCAGGCCCATCAACAGCATTAACTGCAATCGAAGAAACAACTTTAGTGAATTGGATTGCGACAAGTGCCCAGAAGGGTTTTCCGCGACGCAAAGAACATGTCTTAGATAGCGTGGAAATGTTTTTAAAAAATAATCCACGTCCAAACTCATTTATAAAAGACCGGCCTGGAGAAGGATGGTACAAATTGTTCCTCAAGCGCCATCCCGAGATCTCCACAAGAACGGCTGAAGCTGTTACAGCAGCAAGTGCTAATGTTTCTGAAACAAACATCCGTAAATGGTTCAAACAAATTGAACAGTATCTCACTGAAAATTGCTACATGGATATCCTACAAGATCCAAAACGTGTCTTCAATGGTGATGAAACCAATTTTCAATTATGCCCTCAGAATTCTAAAGTCTTAGCACCTAAAGGTGCAAGAGACGTTTATAAAGTAGACCATGCCCTGGCAAAGTCTAATCTAACTGTCATGTTTACGTTTTCTGCGAACGGCGATATAACACCACCTATGATAATTCTACCATTAAAACGAGTTCGAACTGAGATCAGATCATCTTTACCTCCTTCTTTGGGGCATTGGGTTATCAGACAATGGATGGATGAATAAAGACGTATTTCTACAATATATTTAGAAAGTATTTCATCCTTATTTGAAGAAACAAAATGTTCAGTTACCAATCATTATTTTTGTTGACGGACATAAAAGTCATGTAAATTACGAATTAAGCCTTACTTGTCAGAACCTAGGCATTATTTTAATTGCCCTGTATCCGTATGCCACTCGCATTTTACAGCCTGCTGATGTGGCAGCTTTTAAGCCTATGAAAAACGCATGGAAGAAAGGTGTTTTGCAGTGGCGTCGAAAAAACTTGACAAAAACTTTAAGTAGATTTTGCACCAATTTTAGTAAATGTTTTAGACAAACACATTTCTAAAGAAACTTTAATTAACGGCTTTAGAGCTTGTGGGTTGGCCCTTGGAACGCAAATGCCATTAACTATTCAAAGTGCGTGAGAAAAAACTCCGCAGAAATACAAATTGCTTCAAAACCTGAAATAAATCTTACTGTAGCAGGATTTGAAAGATTAGTCGGATCTGAAATTCTATCTGATTTAAAGAATAGTCCCCAAACAGAAAACCAATATTTTAAGGTGTTATTACATTTATCAAACGTTGAAAGGAGAAAAAGCACAAGAAAGCAGCTGTGTCGAAGATTCGGAAAAAGAGTCAAATATATTAGGTGAGAATGATGAGTTGATGTCAATTCAATTTGATGATCTAGATGTTTCAGTTGCAAATTTACTTCAAGACAACTTCCACCTTCATTCAACGCTATAGAAGTTCTGGATTGCCCTACTATTTCACAACCCACAAAAGAAGACAGAAATCAAGATTTACTAACGCCAACAGAACCACCGACTGTTCCACCGGCATTCAACACTATAGAGGTTTTGGATTATCCTACTATTTCTCAGACTACAGAAGAAGACATATATCCACATTTATTACCGTCAACAGAGCTACCAACTGCCCAACTACTTTTTAATAAAAAACAAACTACACCAAAGAAAACTCTTCAAGATAGCTTGATCTGGCCTAAAACACCTACAAGAAAAGGAAAACAGATAACTGAGAAGCCCACATATGTTTTAACAAGCGAAGAGTGGCTGCAACAAGAAAAGAAAAAGTTGTTAGAAAAAGAGAAGAAAGAACAAGAAAAACAAGAAAGAAAACGCCGTAGAGCAGAAAATAATGATAAGAAGAAGACTGAGAAAAATGAAGTCAAAGAGAAGACTGTTGGAAAAAAGACAAAATTAAGAAACAATAAGATTGATAAAACAAAGAATGGTGATAAAGGTAATATAGGTGATAAAATAAGACTGATAATGCAATGAAAAATTATAATTCTAAAAATGAAAGTATTACAATAAATATTTATAATAAAGAAAATCAAGAAATCTGGGATTCCGAAGATATAGTGCCTTTAAAGGAAATGAAATCTGATAAACATGGTGATTCTATTAAAACATTAAGAACAAATATAAAATCAGAAATATTTCTACCAAGCTCTTCTAAAGGGAAACCGTATTCTGTAATTAAAAGGAACGACGGTAGTATTACTACGGCCTATAATGTAAAATCTGCAAAAGAATTTGTATTACCAATACCCAATAAACTAAAAAACAGACGAACCACATTTAAAAATGAGGAAGAAATTTCAAAATTTTTAAATGCAAACCTTTCTCAAGATTAAATGATAGTTAGTAGGAATACTGTTATATTTTTCAAGAAGACTTTTTTATGTTAAATGTATTTTTTTACTGTAAGTAGTCAAGTACACAAATAGTAAGTTATAATTAATAACTTACTATTTTTGTAAGACAAAATATTAGGTAATGAGGCCATGTTTTGTTACTTTAAATTTTTATTTAATGATTAAGAAATAACTATTTTATGAATACTATCTTTTAATAACATATAATATGAATAATATAATAAAAAATTAAGAAAATAATAGGGTGCCAATGATTGATCTCAATATGTTAATAATTGTACCTGTTGTGCCAATGACCGTGTTTTGAGGTATGTTGCTTATAATTTTGAAATATCTTATTAAATACTCTTATAAAAGACTTTTTGATAGTTTTATTTCATAAAATAATACATATTTATTAATCATAAATGGTTTTAAATACCCGAGATAATTATATTTTTAATATAATTGCGTTCAAACTAAAAATTTTGCTTAAAGTGCCAATCAATGTACAGTTTACCCTAGTATTTTCATAACGACTAGGTATAGGTGTTTATGTAAAGAGATAATCTACAAAATCTACAGTATACTTATTTCCCTTGTATTACAGTGGAAGTCTATACATACCAACTAAGTATTAACTCCTGTTGATATTATTATTATTACGACGTCATGCTGGAGCGTATCCAGAATAATTTTACTAGGTTTTTGTATTTGAGGTTCTACGGTGTACTTATATCCATTGTACCCCCTAATGTACCCTACCTTATTTGTTCTCAGTATGGTAGGATATACTGAATTATGTGTACGAAGTCTTTATACATTTTTAAATTGATTCGAGGAAAAAGTTACAATCCGAAACTGCTCGGCTTGGTGAAGTTGTGTTCCCGATGGGTATGCAGAGCGCCGCCACCGGCCGCCGTTGCTGTCAATGCCCTTTGCTCGAACCGAGCTGTTAAGCTCCAAGTACGGACCACACCCTGGGTTGCTTAACTTGCAGTAGCAGCGTTAGGGTAGGGCGCGGTTGGGCGACCGCCCAGGGCGCCAGATACAAAGGGGCGACAGGGGGCGTTTTTGGGCAAGGTGGGTCACAGGTAATAATAAATATATAAATAGCGGCAACTCCTAGACTCTTATCTGTATGCATATTGTAAACGAAGGGAGGAAGGGGGTGGGCCCTTCCTCCCTTCGTTTACAATGGGGTGGCAAATTTTAAGAATTCTATATCGTACTTGCACCCCTCCCCACCTTCGGCAGAAATAAATCCTATAAGATTGAAGCCTAACTCAGTCTCAGTCAGGGGGGGGGGGGGGGGGACTCGCCCGGGGCGCTGGTAGAGCTAAAACCGGCACTGGTAACTTGTGAAAACGCTAGCAATACAGTACGCATTGCTAGCGTTTTCCAACCGGGCCACCGAGCTCCTCCGAAATGGTCACCAAAGGAGGCCAAAGACCTTCCGAAGTGGAGAAGAAATAGGAACAGTTTAAATTATTTGACTTTAGTTTTACGACCGGCCGCCTGACGTCAAACCTCTTTGAGACTGTATTTGTTCCAAAAGTTTTACAACCGGCCGCCGCTCGACGTTAACCCTGCTTGGGAATACAATTGTAGCACGAGATGTCCTTTAGATACTAATAATAATAACCATATGAAATTCAGAAACATAGTTTTAAAATTATATCCTTTGTTTTAGGTTCCGAAGACATATATAAACCAACTTGGTTTGCTTATGATATAATGGAGTCATTTTTACTGCCAGTATATACTTGCATTGAGGGAATAAATACCGAAACTGTAAGTAAAAGGGAACGTTTATTCAAAATCAATGAAACCACCTTTGCTTATATTATAATATTTATTATTCATAAACTTAAAAATTGTGTTTTAAAATATGAAGTAAATTCTCAACTTACAATTTTTTTTTACTTTTAATTTAAATTTGTATGAAGATAACAATATCTATTAAAATATTTCGTTACTTTAAATTTTCATAAACTTAACAATTTCTATTAAAATACGAAGTAAATTCTTCTCTGATTTGTCTGGCATTCAACGGAGATCTTCTTGCTACATTTGGCAAACTTTGCATTGCATTATATCCTTTTTTTTTTTTTCGCCACGAACCAGGGGTAACCAAATTTCCACAACTATCATATTCGTCAAACGATCCCGGAGGAGTATATCGATTTGAGGAACTTTTACTTGTTCTCAAAAAGTTGTGAAGTAATACACAAGTCATCGTAATTGTAGACACACTTTGTGGATCTAAGTCCATAGGGCGTCTGAAAATTCTGAATACGGAAGTTAAAATTCCAAACGTATTTTCAACAACAACTCGGGATCTGGATAACTTTTGATTGAATAACCTTTTTGCTAACCCTACGTCATGATTTCCAGGGTAGGGCTTCATTAAGTGTGTACTCAATGGAAAAGCACCGTCACCTAAAAATACGTATGGCAGATTTATATTCGATCCTGGAAGTGGACATGGCGAGGGAAAATCTATCTCGTTTTTACAGATTTTTTGCCACAATAAAGAATTGTTAAAAACTCCACCGTCACTAATTCTTCCTTGACTCCTTATTGTAGTACTCCCCGTGTCACTAACACTACCTGTTGGCTCGGTCACACACCAGTATTGGGCGACGTGCGATCACACTCACTGCTCGCACGCAACTGCCGTCCCCTCCACACTACCCGTGTGTACGAGACAACGTATTCAGTGAATACAGAACACTACATCCCTTCCTTGTTATTATTTATTTATTTAATCAATTATATTCATATACATTAATTCACATACATATGATTTGATTTAACTTAACTGAATCAATTTTATTTTAACCTCATTATTTCATAATAAATCACTATTATTTAATCGTTGTCATTATCATTTTCATTTTGAATCTGTGTGTCATCTTCTTTGTTCTGAACCATCCATTCTCCTTCTACTCTTTTTAAATGGACTACATTCCTCCTCAGTTGTTGACCTGTCTCCTCATTTCTAACTAATACGTCTTCTGTTTCACCTTCAGTTCTTTCAACTACATAGGGCGTTGCCTCAAAGTTTGTAGATAATTTGTTTCCTTTCTTCATGTCCTTCGCGTAAACTTAATAATTTTACATATAAATCATGTAAATATTTCTTATCCCCTTCATCATCAAACTATTAAAAGGCACTAAGTCGCCCTATTCTTCTACTTCCATATTATTATCTAAATTTTTGAATTAAAAAAAATCCATTACTCTTGGTATCCTAATCCTAACTGATATTACAAATGCGAAAGTGAGTTTGTATATTTGTTTGTTGGTTTGTTTGTTTGTTACTTCTTCACGCTTTATCTAACGAACCAATCATCTTAAAAATTCGCATACACATATATTATATTACGTTTATTTCACAAAAACGGCACTAGTATCGATGAAGACTAAAGAAACACATAGTTAGGAGTACTGGGAAGGACACAGGGTACCTTTCATCACGAAAAAGAAATGTTCCCGTGGGATTTGGGATACGCGAGTGAAGCCGCGGGCAAAAACTAGTATACGATAAAGATGACTTCGTGCGTCTCTTTTTATTTAAACCAGTACTTGAGCCGTCTTTATATGTAATTTCTCCAGATCCAATACTAACTACAGGCTTCACCCGAAACTCTCTGTCGTTAAGTTCTACTTCCATTGGAGTACTCGACAAACTGAGTACTCGTCAGACTGAGCACTCGACAGACCCTCCCCAACGAAAGAGAAGTGTCACTTGACGGATCGACCGGCTATTCCAATAAATCCTCTAACAGAAACTGTGGTCTTATTAACCATTTCTTCAGTTTCTCCCTTGGTTAAAATCTGTTGGGATATATAAAACTTTCATTTCTTTGTTTTTCTCCTAATTACCTATATATTAGGTACCTTTGATACGAGTGGTATCAAAAGTTTGAGTAATATCAGCCAATCACAATCTAACTATCCATCTAGAGAATCTGTTCCACTATTTCGCCTTTCAGCGATTCTTTAACGTACTGGATTAAACAATGACTTATAAGAGATATGATCTATCTACCTGTAGTAATCTATATTATCACGCACTTCCGCGTCTGAAGATACTTTCAAGAATCGCGCTAACAGACGCAACAAAAGCGTAGACGAGTATAGCAGAAACATTCAGAAATGTCACGGAAAACAACGGAATCTCTAGACTTACTATTCCTTTATGCCTAGGCTACATAAATCATGTCAGACGTACTGCATGCAAACAGGCATTGTCGAGGCAACTGCTAAAGGAATTGACTACAGATATAAAGGAGAAATACTGCTCGACGATGGAAGTATAAGGTCTTACTTTACAAAGGCTTTCGCAAAGAAATTCATCATAGTACCCTTACACTATAGTAATCTGACTATATTTACTTTTGTACCAACACATCTCACGAACTTACGGTTCACGAAGTAGAAAGTCCCTAAGTCAAAGTACAGATGGTAACATAATCCGGTGAAATTGTTTCAATTGATGTCAACACTCTCTCTGTTATAGCACGAAGCGTACCATTCCTGGGACTTGGCAGTATACTATTAAATCCATAATACAAGTTGGCTGATGATGGATCCTTCGGTCATAGAATATACCTTCTAGATTACTGTTTCAAAACAACTAGATTACTACTAATCCTCTTTATTATCGCCCGAGGAAAATCAAGTCAAAGTAAGTTATTTCATGGTAAACATCAAATTTGAGTGGATTCCCGGTGGGAAAACAGAAATAGAACTAAACAACAACTTAGGGATCGCAACCTATTTATTGTCAGAGTAACATAGACATAGGCAGAAGTAAACTTGATTTATCAATAGAAGACGAGACTTGAAAGAACTATAGGAATCGAAAACAATTGACATTGTGGTTCGTTTTGCGTAATGGGCATAAGTTCTTAAACCTCTTTTTTTAATGGTTACGTTTTGATTCTACTCCTTTAATTATTTTTAAGTTCCTTTTTTGTCTCTGGGGGTTACTCCATGAAATAATACGATAGTTACCCAATAGTGACGCCCTATTTCTATGTCAGACCAACTTAGACTATCATTATGTATTAACGCTCAATGCTGTTTGACACCAAAACGCGGATACGCAGTAACACGCGTCTCGCTTACCAATCTTAGAGCAACCCTCCTAGTTTCTTGAGTTTGAGGCTCAACTGTTACGCTATCCATGATAATAGTTCTTAGGTCCATACTCATCAGGTTATCTTCTAAACCTCGTGTCATTAAATCCTTAGCTGATGTGTAGAGTTTCGGAAGTATAGTTACGGACTAAGCAATCTTTTAGGTATCAGATAGTCTGAAAGATTCTATAACCTTTGTATGGAAATCGACTCTTAAGTCTTAATAATAGTAATGAACAACGTTAAATAACCTTAAATCAACTTCTTGAGTGCAAAAGTGCGTAGCTACTTTCTGCATTTTGGACTTTTCTGAGAGTTCCCACAAACCTATAGTTTAAACCTCAGAACCTTTAACTACCTTCATAGAACCTAAATATAACCATAACAGTTAGTGTTCAACTTTATTTCTCATACTCAATTAACTTACTGAGAAATCACAATATTTACATAATAGTACGATGGGCGTGCTTTTGCAAACAATAAAATCCAACAGCTTTGACACAATTATGAAGTTCTATAAAACATAAATATTAAGTGGGCAGAACCAATGAGTGACGTAGTCGCTCGTCATCGATCGCGTACCACGATCTCTCCAGGCAATACATTATGAATGTTTATTTTAGATGTGTCAGCGTTGCAATGTAAAGCTTGCAATTTTAAATAATCTTTCTTTAACGTCAATATTATTATTATAAACTTAGACAACAGCTTTAAAATTTTAATTGATAAATCCTTGATTTAACCCTATGAAAACTTATAACCTCTTTGGATTGACGGTTATCAATATATTCCAGTAATGTCAGGCTTTAAATTGTCTCCATGTAATAATTTATTTATCATGGAGAAGAATAACAACTTTATTTATAAATGGCTATCAATAAATCTCATGATAGCTTACAACCATGTTAGTGTACTGAATTCAAGCTGCTCAACACACGCGTAATATTAAACAGCCTGCTTAAGTCAAAGAAAATGAAAAATATTTTATTTTGTCTTACTAGGAAAGTATATTTCTATCTTTAAATACAATAGATGTCCGATTTAACCTTTCCACAATACCAATAGTTAAAAGTTCCTAGTGGTAGCAAAGTGTGACCTGTAGGTCATCTCATAAAGCCAGTAAAAACTACAAGGCTGCTCTTGCAGCATCACGGCTACCGTTAGTAGTTGTCTGTTCCAAACTCACAAGTTACTAAAACTACTACTGAGTACCACGGGTACTATAGACGTAATTTTCAAAACACTTCAACGCTTTGAAGTCGTGAGGGCAACTAAACTTACTTTAGAATGTCTCTAAAGCTTAAGAGTAATCATTATGGAATTCAATTAAGTCTTCAGCTTAAAATAATGCTTTAAAGGTTATGGTTTTAACCCGAAAGACGTAACTTCTTTGTTTGGATAAGTTATTTTCAACTCTCAGGTTTGAGATAGGTCTCAAAACAGTTCAGAAGCTGTTTCAATCTTTTACAATTTTGCAGTTAAGCTACAGTCAAAATCTAACGTCTAGACCTCATTTCGCATCACGCAAACCTTTCTAGAACTCGCTTAGGAGTCTACATATTATCCAGTCATACGGGCTATCGTACTGACCCTTAAAATGGACTGTCATATTGTCCAATCGCAAAGGCTCTCATATTGCCTAGTCACATGGACTATCATATTGTCCAACCACATAGGCTATCGAATTGCCCGGTCACATGGACTATCATATTGTCCAACACACACATAAGCTGTCTACTTTTCACTCGCACGGACTATCATATTGTCCAATCACATAGGCTGTCTTATTGCCCTCTAAAATATTTGCATTATGTATCAGTATAGGCTATTATATTGCCAACACACAACAAGTTGCGCTGTCATTTTAGACACTTAGAAATGCCATGACCCATACAGCTTCGTTGACGGCCTTTCCTATTGACCTAACAGGTTGTTGGCTCATACTGCCTTCACACACACGACTCGTATGATTCACAATTTCATGTTGGCTCATACTGCCTTCACACACACGACTCGTATGATTCACAATTTCATGTCGGCTCATACTGCCTTCACACACAACTCGTATGATTCACAATTTCATGTTGGCTCATACTGCCTTCACACACACAACTCGTATGATTCACAATTTCATGTTGGCTCATACTGCCTTCACACACACAACTCGTATGATTCACAATTTCATGTCGGCTCATACTGCCTTTACACACAACTCGTATGATTCACAATTTCATGTCGGCTCATACTGCCTTCACACACAACTCGTATGATTCACAATTTCATGTTGGCTCATACTGCCTTCACACACACAACTCGTATGATTCACAATTTCATGTCGGCTCATACTGCCTTCACACACAACTCGTATGATTCACAATTTCATGTTGGCTCATACTGCCTTCACACACCTACGGTCTTTTATATGTATCCTTTAACATTGACGCTCTTACATCAGTTTTGAATAAGTAGGAGTGCATTACATAAGTTTATGCATGTTTGTCAAGTACGAATAACTCAGAACCTACCGAACCATCTTGACTATAATTTCTACAGACGTGGGAAGCACCCGGTTTCAAATAATATGAAATTATAATTAAAGTGTTTTAGTACGCTTAATTAGGCATCAATTTATAATTGCCAATAAATTAAACATCAGACACACAATAATAATTAATATGTAGGTATCTTGTAAAATATTTATTTTAGATTAGAAACAAACATCAGTTATCTATTTTAAGGTCTATTTTTCATCAATAGTTTATTTTTATTCCCCCTTTTTTATTTTGCAAATTAACATATCTTTTTTATTTATTTAATATTATTAACTGACGTGATATTCATAAAATTAATACATAATTTAATAATAAATAAATGAATTACTTTATTTTATTTCATTTCTTTTTTTTACAAATAACAATTTTATTTTTTTATTCTATTTATTAACTATGATTTCCTCCCTTTTTTGTAATCATAATAATCTAATCAAGTCTAGTACGGTGAAATTATGTATTAATTCCACTAACCTTTGTTCTCGTCGCCACATGTAGTACTCCCCGTGTCACTAACACTACCTGTTGGCTCGGTCACACACCAGTATTGGGCGACGTGCGCTCACACTCACTGCTCGCACGCAACTGCCGTCCCCTCCACACTACCCGTGTGTACGAGACAACGTATTCAGTGAATACAGAACACTACACTTATGTCTGCGAATATAAATTTATATTGACTGTCCACTAATGCCAAAAGGACAATGCTAAAAGTTTTCTTGTAATTGAAATACTCAGTTCCACTATAAGACGGGCTATCTATGAGTACATGCTTGCCATCCAATGAACCTATGCAATGTGGAAATTTGGCCCTGAATCCTTCTTCTACTTTCAGCCATCCTTCTGCCGTGGTGGGTATCTGTAAAAAAGAAAAGAAATGAACTGTGAGTAACAGTGTTTTAATAATTGTTATGTTTGCAGCAATCACAACAAAATGCTGTACATGAAGAAAACGAAGGGACAGAGGATGACCCCTTGCTCAGCAACCATACCGATACGGTCACTACACCATCCCGACCATCGACATCATTTAATAAACGTCGTCGCCCTACTACAGATACGGCTGAAAAGCAAATGGCCGCAGCATTTGAACAACTTACAAATGATATAAGACAAAGGCGAAGTGAATGTAGACCAGCTCGCGAAGACGACGATTGCGATTTATACGCAAAGCTATTAGCTTTAAAGCTACGCGAACTGCCAATTGATGAACGAAAAATTATGATGTACCAAATAGACGGGTTGTTTATAAACAAAATCAACCAAAGTTTACATGCGCGTCATACGCCATCCCCTCAATATTATTCTAGATCTTCATCAATGGCTACTGCTTATTCACGTTATGCACCGTCTCCTCAATACCAAGTCATTCCGAGTCGGCCAACATCAGTTAATATGATTTATTCTGAACTTATTGCAGACACTCAAACATTTCTGCCATCCACGCAAACCTCTCATTCATAGCCCTCTTCAAACATAATAACTGAACATCGATCACGCCCAATAGTTCTATCTACCCCAGAAGCAGAAGTAACCTCGCAACGTATCACGCCTCCACCACCGGAACCCAACATTATAAACGAAGCTTTACTGAAAGCTTTCGAAGATTTTCAGTCATCGACATAATTTGCATGGAGCTTATAAAATCTGAATGAATAATTAATAACAGTGTTTTATTTTACAACTTACCTTAACTTGATCCTTTAGAACTTCATTAAGAGCTTGGCAAACTTCACGAATGATTATTGATATCGTAGGGACAGATAATTTAAACAAGTAGTGTAGGCTTTTGTAAGAATCACCAGATGCTAAAAATCGTAGCGTTATGGCAAGACGAAATTTTGCTGGTATAGCTTCTCTAAAATCGGTATCATGCTTGGAAATCATTGGTGAAATTTTTTGCAGAAGTAACTCTAAATCAGCATAACTCATACGGCAAAAGTTATCGAACTCTGCACATGGTTCATGTAGGAGTTCCTCAAATTTTTCTTCGATAAATTGTCTGTAACAAATTAAAGTAATTACGTAAATATACCTACTAAATTATTTTTTATTGTTTATTGCACTATAATGAATAGGTATATACATAACATAATTATATATTTTGGGATAACGACTCACACAGGTAATGGCAATCAAAATACCAAATAAACTGGAAAAGTTATTAGTTACCTGGTACGATTTCTGTGAACCAGTTCTTTTCGCCCGCTTTGACTGACCGCTCGCTATGACGACGAAAAATATAAACGTTGAAAATTTAATTTCTCTTGTCCAAAATCGGCCAGTTTTATGGGACAAAACTCTCGAAATAAACAAGGATAAAAACTTGAGAACTGCTGGCTGGCGAGAAATATGTATAATTTTGAATGAAGATTTTGAAGAAATGGAGGAGAAAAACAGGCATGATTATGGTAAGTTTGTAATTTTTTAAAGTAAACAGGTTAAGTATTTGTACATTAGCAGTGTGTTACAAAATTAACGTTAGATTGATTCGTCTTGCCAAGGCACAGCTCCTGCTGTAGAAATAAAATAATTTGTGAATTCAGATCGTATAACATTAGCACATCGTCCACCTCGTGTACTATTTTGTTCATTGGGCGCATCTGTGAACACGTTAACCACTGATGATACATTGCTTGTTGTTTCTATGTTCGACTGTACACCTTCCATATCTATTATAAAATTATGAAGTACAGTGCAAGCCTTTACAATCGATATTGCTGTGCTGGTATCAACATCCAGTGGACGATGAAATATTCGCCACTTGTTAGCTAATATCCCAAAGGCGCACTCAACATAGCGTCGAGCTCTGGTTAATCTGTAGTTATATATTCTTTTGTTTCTATCCAAATGGTTTCCGCCGTAAGGTCTCATCAAATGTTGATGCAAGCCAAAACCTTCATCGCCTATTACTACAAACGGAATCGATAAATCGGAATCGTTTGTCAGTGGACATGCTGCCGGTAATTGCAAATCACCATCTATTAGTTTTTTCCAAAAAGTACACTCCTTGAATATTGTCGAATCGCATTCTTTTCCATACGAGCCCACACAGATGTATGTAAATTTATAATATGAATCAACCACTGCTAATAATACGATGGAAAAGAAATCTTTGTAATTCATAAACATGGAACCACTGTTGATTGGCTTTTTTATCCTAATATGTTTACCGTCCACTGCACCAATGCAATGGGGAAAGTTTGCTCTAGTATTAAATCCATTGGCGATATATTCCCAGTCAGATATTGTGTTGGGTAATGTCATAAACTCCCCATGCAAATTGTTCCAAATAGCATTCGTTACTTCCTTAATAATGTTACTGATCGTAGACACTCCGACTCGGTAGGCGTAATGTAAATCCTTGTATGAACACCCAGAAGCCATATATCTGCAAGTAAATTTAATTATATTTTTCAGCTAAATCGATCGTAAAGAAGTGGACTAATATATGAGACAGCTGGATGAGGAGTATTAATGAGAAAAAGAAATCAAAAAAATCAGGATCGTCTGCGACATGTCCGAGAGCCTACGTTTATCATCGTCAAATGTTGTTCTTAAAAAAAATTGTGACGCCAGCTGACACACATGATAGTGCAACTATTGCTACACCAAACCCAGCAGACGATAGTACAGCCGCTACAGTTACATCAGATGTTACCCATTACAGTGCGATGGCTCAGGACAATTTATTTGGTGAAGATGTCGCAAATAATCAAGATGCTACAGATGAAAGTCAACAAGAAACTAATAATGAAAATTTAGCAGGTGGTTCGAAAAGAAAAAAAAGCACACCATCGAGGCAGAATTTAAACGTGTTTGATAAGAAAATGAGTGAGTTTATAGATTATCAAATGGAATGCAAGAAGAAAGAAGAAATGAAAGAAGACCGTAATTTGTTTTTCTTTAAAAGTCTACTTCCATCATTGGCAACGCTAAACGATAATCAAACATTAGAATTTCAATTAGGCGTCTTAAATTTATTGCAAAATATAAAGAACCGAAATGAATGGTCTCCTGCACACTCATCAACATACAACTATCAACCAAATGTGGCACAATCACAAGGCTATTTTACATCGCAGTACCAAGCATCACCAGAGTCTCAAAGTATTCAATCGAATGCTACCAAGCGATTTTCTATAATTTCTTAATCATATTTTTAATAAATAATTTAATTATAATAAAATACAGTATTTCAATCTTACCTTATACATATCGCTAATTTTTCTTATGGTCTAATGCTTTTCCTCATATTTGTATCACGCTTTTTCAAATCTTTTTCCACTTTTTTCAAAAGATTATCAAATGTAGGTATAGTCATTCTAAAGCAGTTAAAAAAATTTTGTGGATCATTTCTTAACTGCTGCATTAGAGTTGTAAAGGCACCAACTGTTGATCTTCTTTGTACTATTGGGTTTAACCACAATCTTTTTCTACGACGCTGACGGCGATAATACCAGTATAGTATAGCAAGACTGTTCACGTCCATCGCTTCCAAATCAACGTGAGGAACTGTGCGCGCTCTTGCTAATAAAAGCCGGATGGTGAGATAGTGAGATACGGCCAAGCAAGATGTGCTGTGTGAATACAACATTCGGTTTTTCCAGATCCGTTGAAAATAAGATTCGGCAAATCGTGTCTCCGTGTGAACGTACCGTAAGTTAAACCGAACGTAATAACCGATACAAGTTCAGTGTCCGCCATGCTTGGATGTCCGTAGCACACTGACGCATTCGCAAGCGTGTAAACGACTTCCAAATGCCAAGCGACATTTGTGAACGCTTGGGGCTTGTGGATGCTTGTCGAGCCTTGGCAAGCGTGTAAACGTACCTTTAGATTTTCTATGATTTTAACCGCGCGGCACACAACCAAAGGATTTGACTCAGTACCTATATTGCCTGAATGTATAGAGTTATATCGATTCAGAGACGTCATTGTTTAAATTATACCTACTGAAGTTGTTACAACAATCAATCAATCAATCAAATCTTTATTTGCTAATAAGAGTTTTACAAGAGGTCTTATTTTTAACTTAACAAATAATTTAATTCGTTTTGTTTTACCCGACTACGTCGAACGAAAAAAGAGGTCCATGCAGGTGTTTCGCCTCTATGCATGTATGGTACCTGTTCATCTGTTCCCTCGGCATGATGATGATATCCATGGAAAAAAAATACACGTGTATATGTATACAAGTTTTTCAAAATTTCTTAAGGCCGTACCTAATTTTTCGGGGGTCCAGTGCTGCCCCCATTTAAAATAAATCATTTCAAAGTAAACGGAGATATCATTTAAAATTTTAATGTGAGAACGGTTTGTGTTTAGTAGTTATTGGTATGTGTTGATAAGTATTAGTATGTGTTGGAGATAAAATATGAAGCATTGTAAGATCTAAAACCTTTCCTAATTTCATAGGAAAAGTTAAGCCTATACGATATATATGGTATAGGGTAAATAAAACTACACAAGTTTACTCCTCCTTACTACTTACATTTTTAACTTTGGTTCAATTATGGAAATTTACAGATTTAATGTTCATTTCCAAAGGGTTATGTAAATACTAAAGTTAATATGTATGAGTACAATAGCCTCTTTCGGCTTATCTATCAGACAACGCCGTCACACTCACGTTCTTTTCTTTCTCATTAACATTCTATTTAATCCTCGCTCACACGTATATCTTCATGAAAAATTCTCCTTTAAAGTTTTTGATAGCCGTCGTCGTTCGTCGTTCGTCGTCATTCCTCACAGACCTACGCGAAGTCCTTCGCTGTGCTCGCTGCGCGTTTATGGAACGCTTTACCAGTGGAGATAAAAATGTCTCAATTATTAGGCTCCTTTAAATCTAGACTTGAGTTATATAAAATATTTATTTATATATTATATGAAGCATATTCATTAGGTATGTATGTAGTGTATTTGTAGCGTTTAAGCTTTATCATTATACTTGTTTTTTTTTCATTGCTCTGTACGTACTTCTGCCTTCCTACTAAATTTGTAACTGTCCTCTGCCCTACCTACTGGACGACTGGAAGAGATCCCTTCTGGGATAAGTCCACCATTTGTAATATCAATTATTTTATTATGTGTAACTATCGCTGATGTGCAATAAAGTTTTTTAAATAAATAAATAAATTGTAAAATTATTACCATCATAGAAAGCCTTATACGTCGTATAAGTTAATAATGTTTATGTGAAACCATTTTCTTATCTATTTTGTTTCGTACAAATTCTTTAGATAGTAAGAGAAAAGTTGAATTATGTTTTAATTTCTAATTTGAAAAATTGTTTCGAAAAGTACTTACTGTGTTTCATTTTACATCAACTATCAACATAGGGTATGTTGATTAAGTATTAATTATTTATAAAAATACAATAGGGGTCATCCCTATTGTATTTTTATAAAGATAGTTGATGTAAAATGAAACAAAGTGTGTACTTTAGCAACATGTAAACACTGAACGCTTGTGCAAAGCATGTACTGGTCTTAATTGATTGATATGAGAGGTTAATGCACAAGACTATTTAATTGAAGCGAAAACTAACAGAAATGATTGTTTTTTTTACTGGTGTGTCTTTCGTAGTCAGATTTTTTCAGAATTTTATATCTTTATCAACGGAGTCGAAAAAACGGAACACGAAAAAAAGCGGCCAAGTGAAAGTCAGACTCGCCCATGAAGGGTTTCGTAGCAGCAAGTAACATAATATAAAAGTTCTTGTAGTTCGTTGTAACTTTGATCGATGTTTTAATAATAGTGTATTTTTTTAAATTAAGTTATTTGCGGTTTACGATTTAAGACGTATAAAATAAACTACTTACCAGATCTCGTTCAAACCAATTTTTGGTGGAAGTTTGCATGGTAATGTACATCATATATTTTTTTTAGTTTTATCATTCTTTTATTTAGGGGGGGGGGGGGTTCACACACATTTTACCACTTTGGAAGTGTCTCGCGCAAACTATTCAGTTTAGAAAAAAATGATATTAGAAACCTCAATATCAATTTTGAAGTACACGTAAGAGTTTGATAAAAAAAAATTGAGTTTCAGTTCTAAGTAGTAAGTTTTTTTTTCTATTTTTGTGTAAAAATCTTAATGCGTTTCACAGAATACACCTACTTATCAAGATTCAACAGTATAGATCTTATAGTTTCGGAAAAAAGTGGCTGTGACATACGGACGGACAGACAGACAGACAGACATGACGAATCCATAAGGGTTCCGTTTTTTGCCATTTGGCTACGGAACCCTAAAAATAGTTTGTTTGGAGTAGGTACCTACTATTAGAATAAGAATTTCATTGTTACGGATTTTTTTGTTTAAAGCAATATATTTCTGGCAACAAAGAAGTTGTTTGAATTTAATAGCAAATAATGTGTTTACGTCAAAACATGGGTATATAAACATTTGCATTAAATTCTCGTAAAAATAGACTAAAATAGTCAATCTTATAATCTCTGCAAAATATTTTGGGCGAATCTGATCACGTGAATAAGTCTATGATAAAATTTGGCCAACAACTAACGATATCTATACAGACGCGCAAAAAACTTTTTGAAAACTGATATCTGCTTGCCGTCCATTGTATGTAATTCCGGTTTTTTGATAGATGGCGCTGGCCATGTTTCTACTCGTATGTGTGCAGACTCAGTGTGCGTATTAGGTTGTGCATGTGTGTGTGAAAACAAGCAAGGTCATTTGCTTTACTATTCGCCTTAATGGTCATATTCTTATCAAGATGGTAAATTGTCGTTATGGAAAATAGACGTTGTCGTTATGAAAAGTTGTCGATATAGGAAATAGACGTTTTAGGTAGTTGTCTTTATGTGAAGTTGTCGATATGGGTAATAGACATTTTAGGAAGTTGTTGTTATGGCAAATATACATTATGCTGTCCTCTTGCCACTGCGCTTTGGCATAGTTGTCCAAATGAACCTGAAGGGTCTGAACGGTGCGGCCACTGGTCGTGGGCGTAGCGGTCTAGTGCGCAGAATAAAAACAAGGAGCGTTACTGAATAAAATAACACGATAGTCGTCAGATAGTATCGTCATATTTCTATGTCAATCCAAATTGGACTTTACCACCATTGCCAAACGCTCAATGTTGCTTGACACTATCGCGGACACGTAGCTACGGACGTCTGTCGTACCGCTTTTGGAGTAATTGTCCAGATGATTTTCTGGAGAAGTTTCAAAATTTTTGGATTTTGTTTAATTTACATTGATTACACACTACGTTAATCGTTTTCTACTTTTCTTCTAGCTCAAGAATCGCCTGAACCAAAAGTTTTAAAACCTACAAGGGTGTTTACCACCATTGCCAAACGCTCAATGTTGCTTGACACTATCGCGGACACGTAGCTACGGACGTCTGTCGTACCGCTTTTGGAGTAATTGTCCAGATGATTTTCTGGAGAAGTTTCAAAATTTTTGGATTTTGTTTAATTTACATTGATTACACACTACGTTAATCGTTTTCTACTTTTCTTCTAGCTCAAGAATCGCCTGAACCAAAAGTTTTAAAACCTACAAGGGTGTACCCTGGTATGTCAAGAAAGATAATTTTTAATGAATATGAAAAACTAGAGGATGGAGAAGATAAAGAAAATAAAATAGTTTTTTCACCATATAAAAGAAGACAGGATGATAAAGAAGACTCACCAAAATGCAAAAAAATCTCAAAAACAAAAAAAAAAAGAACGTAAAATAAACGCGCAAATCAAGAAAAAAATGAATAAGAAACGAAAGATGAACGAAAGCAGTAAATTATTGACATTTTTGCAAATAAATAAAAATAAAAAACAGTGGACCGAAGCAGAAAAAAAAATTTGTATGTCCCTTTTTTATAAATCACCTTCCGCATATAGGTATTTGCGAAAGACAGGTGTAGTATTAGCTGCTCCCAGCACTATTCAGCGATGGCTACAAGAAACTGATTGTTTACCAGAGGTATTAATGATGATATTTTCGAAAATATTTCTCGTAAATTTGCGAATCAATCAATCAAAGAAAAATCATGTCCGGTATGCTTTGATGAAATGAGTATAAAAGTTGATGTGGAATACACAAAAAAATTTGATTTGATAGAGGGATTTGAAGATTTTGGTGAAGGTGATCGTTCCCCCAAGGAGGCCAAATATTCATTAGTCTTTGTCGCTAGAGGGATTTACATAAACTGGAAAATCCCTCTAGCATACTTAATTTCAGAAAAAAATGTGAATAAATAAGTTGATTAATTTGATTAAATCGGTGATTAGAAAATTATTTACGTGTGGGCTGTTGCCAAAGGTGATTGTTTGTGATCAAGCAACTACAAATGTTAAGGCGATCAAGTCCTTGGGGGCAACCAAAGATGATCCATATTTTTTCATTGATAATCGAAAATTATTTGCTATTTATGACGTACCCCATCTGATTAAAAATGTAAGAAATAATTTGATTGACAATAATTTTGATTTAAATGGAAATTTAATTTCATTTGATGATATAATTAGTATATATAACATTGAAAAAAATAAGAATAGCAAATCTGTAAGAAAATTAACCCCGGTGCATCTTAAACCTAATAATTTCCAAAAAATGCGTGTTAAATTTGCTGTGCAAGTTTTGAGCAAATCTGTTGCTGCAGCAATTCGGACGGCAATTGACAGTGGAGAACTGAAAAGCCATACACCAAAACATACTGCTGATTTTGTTGATATAATAAATTATTTATTTGATTCTTTAAATTCAAAAAATACATTTGATTCTAATCCTTTTAAGTGCGCAATAACAAAAAATAAAAATTCACACGTATATGAATCATTGATTAGAGGAAAATCACTATTTGCTAATTTAAAGAAGTTGATTATTAAAAATAATTCCATTAAGTTGACATGCCCTCCTTGTTTCGGAGGCATGCAACAAACTATAAACGCTGTTCTTTAGTTCTCCACGGAAGAATTTTCAAAGGGCACCGGGGTTAAATTTATAATGACGTACCGATTAAACCAGGATGTGATTGAAAATTTATTTGGAATATATCGAATGAGAGGTGGTTGTAATCGAAATCCGACATCACGTAGCTTAAGAGCTATATTTAGATCAATTTTTTTAAATAATCCAATCAAGTTAGAAAATACAAACTGTGAAACTGATTACGATGATTTTATAACTACAAACGAAAGTCAGCAAAATGCACAACCACCAACAGCATCGTGTTCATATTTAACAGCTACCAGTGAATATGGACACGATGTTGGCGGGCCTTCACATGCAGACGAAAGCACATCACCGCAAACGTCTACATTAGTTACATCGACAGAATGTCCTAGGGAAATAATGTTAGAAATTGGTTCGGTTGTGTATTTTGCTGGCTGGTTGGGGAAAGTTTGTGTGGAAAAATATGATTGTTCAATATGTAAACAAGAACTGATTAATAATGAAGTTGATTTATCAGATAAGAGGCAATTAATATTAATTAATAAAACATATTCTAATTTGATTACACCGACATTAAAATCACCTACTGACTTTTTGTTTTATTTAGTGAATCACACCCTACAAATCACATTCACTGCTGAAAACACGCCGCGCGTGTTTTTTAAAAACAGTACGCCCGTGCGGCGGCCACACGCCTCGCGTGTTATCCATTTTCCTCTACGGCCGTGCGGCTCATCACTCCTCGCGTGATCCGGCGTTCTCTAACGACAGTGCGGTAAATCACACCTGGCATGTAATTCTCAAATACTACGGCAGTGCTAAAACAGCGCGAGGTGTGTTTCCCTTTTTTTTTAGATATATTAACGCTCTCGCTGCCGCCGACTACGTATTTGCGTTTTCTTGGTTTTTTAAAGGTGCCACCGACGTATAATTGAGTCCATACAAATTGCCTTTGCCTCTAAAAGTGCCGCCCGACGCGTATTTGAGTCTATTGTTGCTTCTATTGTTTGCCCATCTATTGTGTTTTAGGGTTTATCCCGTCTGCACATTTTATTTACTACAATTATCTCATCTTCCAAAAATAAAGAATAATTACCAGAGATGTATTTATAACAGTGGCTTTAAAATTGATCATAATAAATATAAGTATACTAACGAGAAACGTATTTTGTAGCGTAGCTTTAAGTATAGGAACAAAGAAATGCCGAAACATAATTAGGACCACAGGTGTACTTCACAGAATTGAGTTGCTTTGCAGGAAGCTTAGTACCAGGTACCTATATACAGGGCTGGGCAAAATACATACTTGGCTGTAATTAAAATACAAATTACAAAATACTTTCTTGTGTTGTATTTAAAATACGAAATACAAAATATTTTTAAGTTGTGTAACGCGCGGACCCGTGGTAGGTAGGTCAGCGGTCGCTCGCGTACCCGAAGCGATTCCGAGGATTCACGACTTATATCGCGCATGCGCGATGGGCCCCAGCCGGAGACACGCGACGCGCGTGCGTGCAGAGTAGTGGTTGTTTACGCCGCCTAGCCGAGCGAGTTAATGTCGATGGCCTGCGTCTGCGTCCTTTTATTTCATTGTAACCCCAGTTTACTAATTGTTAAAGTGTTTTAAGTATAATAAACAGATACAATACTTACAGTGGCTGCCCAACTAGTGGCTTCAAATCCCAATCTCTACCTACAGTTTCGTTGCTAAGTGCCGTGATTAGTAAGTACCTAAACCTAGGTACGCTAACAAGTTTAGTGAAAAAATCATTAGTGAACCGTTACGATGCCAAAACCAAACACGCGTTCTAAGCGAGCTGCTAATGCTGCTTCGGACGCGGACAACCAACCGAGCGACGACGACGTCAGTGGTCGCGAGGACTACGACGAGGCTATGGAGCAGAGCCCTGAGCGGGCCCCCGAACCCGTCCCAGCGCCTGAAGGCGCCGGCGTCAACGCGAGGATGGTTACCGAAACATTTTTCGCCGGCATAATGGAGTCGTTTGCCAGGATGCAAGCAGAGACCAACAGGAGCCTGGTGGAAACGCTGAGATCGCTGCCCTACAACGGCGGCTCGTGGCGTTCGACGCCGCCGTCAGCTTCCACGCCGACACCAAACACCACCGCTAGCTCGACCGCAGGAAACTTCGCGAAATGTACCGCGAGGTTCAACGGTGCTTCCCGCGAGCCAGAGGTGCTTGAGGCATTCATCGATGCTGTACAAGTGTTCAAGGAGTGCGCGGACGTGAGCGATGATCACGCGCTGCGAGGGCTCCCGATGCTGTTGGAGGGCGACGCGGCAGTGTGGTGGCGCGGCGCCCGCACCACTGTCACCACTTGGAAGGACGCCGTGGCTCGACTTCGCGCTATGTATGGAACACAGCAGCCGGCATACAAAATATTGCGAGAAATGTTCAATAAGGAACAAAAAGACGAACGAGCAGAAGTGTTTACGTGTAAAGTGAGATCTCTAATTGTAAAATTACCGTATGATGTGCCTATTCCTATGCAGATAGACATAATTTACAGTTTGTTGCATCGGCGTGTTCGGAAAAGATTACAAAGAGACGATATTGTCGATATAGATAGTTTTGTAGAAAAGGCGAGGGCCATCGAAGACGCGATTTCTGAATTAGCGGTAAGTACCAAAAATACCTACTCGGCAAACACAAGCGTTTCGTCCGCGGGAGCGAATAGTGTTTCACGCCCGCGAGTATCACGCGACCGCGAACGCGAACTCGAAACGGCCGAGCGCACCACTACCACTAGTCCGAGCGTAACTACTGACTCGAAACTCACTTCTAACTGGAACGAAAATTCGAAACGCGATAAACGCGTACGATGTTCATTTTGTAAGTTTTACGGGCATGATGTAGCAAATTGTAGAAATTTAAAATGTAAACAAGCCGCGAACACCGTTTCTGACGCAGGAAAAAGTGGTAACAGCCCTAGCGCGATACGTTGTTACGGATGTGGTCAGCCTGGCGTGGTCAGGTCAAAATGCGAGCACTGCCTTGGGAAAAGTGTACCTCCGAAGACATGCGATTTTAATAACTTGACCGATGACGTCATCGTGCCACACGTGACATCGTCGCATCCTACTGTTTACGTAAACATCGCGAATAGGATGGGCGTTGCAATATTTGACACGGGGGCTAGCTGCAGTGTCGCGGGTACCCTGCTGCATAATATTTTCGTATCGGAAGGGGTAGACTTTTGCGAGGCGGAACGCACCATCGGGCTTGCGGACGGCTCTCAACGTTTGGAAAAAGTACTCATTACGACGGTACCCGTGCTTTTAGAAGGGAAACAGGTAAATACCGAGTTCGTTGTGTTACCTGGGGAAAACACAAAAACTTTGTTAGGTCGCGACTTTATTGCTAAGGCTGGGGTCACACTAGACCTAGCCCAGGAGTCATGGTATTTTTCTGACGACCCCGATCAAATATTTCCTTTTGTGCGATCTGTCATTTTGAACAAAACCGAACTGATGCAAGCCGACATCTCCGACGTATCCTTGCGTGACGACGAAGGGACTAAGTTACCACCGGAACAAAGGAACGTCCTCAATGATTTTTTGAATAGGAGATCGGCCCAGTTTGCTGCCGAGGGACCTCCGACAGACTTCGCCATGCATAAGATTAAGGTGAGTGATGATCAGGAACCTCTAGCTTCGCCACCTTATAGACTGTCGCCATTGAAGAAGGAAGCCTTGGAGAAGGAACTCCAAACGCTGCTCGGCGCTGATGTAATCGAAGAATGCGAGTCTCCGTGGGCATCAAACGTCGTTCTGGTGAAGAAGAAAGACGGGAGTTTCAGGCTATGCGTAGACTACCGCAAACTCAACGCGGTCACGGAGCCTGACCGATACCCACTTCCCAGAATCGAAGATGTGCTCCATGCCGCTAAGACATCCAAGTATATGACGACCTTGGACCTTCGATCAGGCTACTTCCAAGTATGCGTTGATCCTGCTCACAGAGACCTTACTTCTTTTACGACACCACTGGGAACCTTCAGATTTAAGCGCATGCCCATGGGTCTCCGTAATTCTGGAGCTACTTTCCAAAGATTAATCGACCGTTTCAAGTCGAATTTGCCAGGTATTACCCTGGTGGCTTATTTAGATGACCTGCTGGTGTTGTCTGAGGAATCTTTTGAGAAGCACCTTGCAGATTTGGAGGCTGTATTCGATCGCTTGGCAATGTTCAATTTGCGAGTGAATCGTGAGAAAAGCCACTTCGCGAGGGAATCCGTCAAATTCCTAGGTCATGTCATCGTGCCGGGAGGTATTCACATGGACCCTGATAAGACATCAGCTATAGCGAACATGCCACCGCCTCAGAACGTGAAACACCTTAAGTTTTTTCTACAAACGTCCAGCTGGTTCAGACGTTTCATACCGGGTTACGCCGAGGTAAGTGGGCCTTTGACTTCACTATTAAAGAAAACGAGCATCTGGAAATGGGGCTCAGAGCAGCAAGCTGCTTTTGATACCATTAAGTCACTACTCGTGTCAGCGCCGATCCTTCGTCAGGCCGACGAGTCGAAGCCTTTCGTGCTCAAAACCGACAGCAGTGGGTACGCTTTAGGAGCAGCGCTACTCCAGGGGGAGGGGATCGACGAACGACCTGTGGAGTACGCCAGCCGTCTCCTCACTTCCGCTGAGAGGAACTACAATACGACCGAGCGCGAGGCCCTGGCCGTCGTGTGGGCAGTTTCGAAGTTTCGTGGCTACATTGATGGAGCAGAGGTAGTAGTGAAAACTGATCACCAACCTCTTAGGTGGCTGATGGGTTTGAAATCACCGAGCGGTCGCTTGGCCAGATGGGCGCTTACTCTGCAGGAGTATAACCTTAAAATAGAGTATACCCCAGGTAAGGCGAATGTTATCGCAGACACACTCTCGCGCCCTGCATTCTCTACCGATAACGAATGTGACTTGTGTCTAACCGTGATAGATATGCCTTCGCGCAGTCCCAGTGATGTCCGGGAAAACCAATTGAAAGACCCCGAGGTACACAAGATCATAGACGCGATGGAATCCGACGATCCGTTTAGGGGGAGGGCATGGGCTGATAAAGGGTATGTTATGGCCGATGGTATATTATATCGTATTGGCGGTGTTATACACCGCCAAGCCTTGGCGGCAAAGACGCTTCCAAACGGCTTCAACACTGTCTTAAAATTATGTATTAAAATTGTGAACTATGTTAAAAGAAGTGCTTTGAATACTAGACTTTTCACGAGCCTTTGTGAAGATTTGGGTGCCGAACACAAAACACTTTTATTTCACACTGAGGTGCGCTGGCTCTCAAAAGACAATATGATGGCGAGGTTATATGAGCTTCGAAATGAAGTTATTCAGTTCTTGGAAAGACAGAAACAAGGCGAATTATTAGAAGAGTTTAAAAAGCCAAGGGTTCAGGTTGTATTTGCCTATTTATCCGACATATTTGAATCATTGAACTCCTTAAATATGAAGCTGCAAGGAGGAGACTCGAATATAATTAACCACCGAGATGCCATCAAAGCTTTCACTGATAAGCTTCAATTGTGGCAAAGAAAAGTTTTAGCAGAGAATTATTCCTGCTTTCCAAGGTTAGCTGCAATTTCAGACGAAGAGTGTTTTAAGGAGATTTTTGAGGACAAGTTAACCAACACAAAAACTGAAATATGCAGCCACTTACAGCACCTTTATGACGAGTTCCAGCGTTATTTTCCTAACTCCTGCGATGAAAATATATATCGACTGGCGACGAATCCATTTAATGTTGACGTAAACGTGTTGCCAGAACATCTTCAAGACCAGGCTCTTGAAGCAAAAAATGATTCAGCCGCCAAGTACGATTTCGAGAAGATGGAGACGCCGTTATTTTGGATAAAATATGTCAAAATTTATCCAAATTTAGCTGACGAGGCACTAAAATTATATTTACCTTTTTCCAGCACGTATTTGTGCGAAAAAGCTTTTTCAGCCGTTGTAAGCATAAAAACAAAGTACCGAAATAAGCTAGATATCGCGAGTGACTTACGTTGTTCACTTTCATCAGTTCAACCTAGAATTGAAAAACTTGTGAAGAAAATGCAAGCCCACCCATCACATTGACTGTAACTTTTATATTAATAAATAAATGGTTATAAAAACTTGTTTTATTTAGAAAACTCGAACATAGGTGCGAAATGTTATTTAATATTTAATAGTAGTCGCTATTCGGTGAACCAAAACATCGTGAGGTCTAGAGTCCTAAGAGCCGTGGCGCTAACTGCAACGCTAAAAAGAAGATTATGATAATTTGGCTAGCTAACCCTTCGAAGGGGGGCGTGGGCACCTCATTTTAGGTAGCAGTGGGGCATGCCTAAAAAAGTTTGGGAACCCCTGATCTACATCATCTGATGCGGAGGTCCCATGCGTTGAGCCTTTACTTGCAATACCTCCACCTACTGTGACAGAACCTGTAGCGTCTTCATCTGCAGTGCCGTTACCTGCTGTGCCGCAACCGGCTGTACTGCTACCTGCTGAGCCTCCTATTTCATGTGAGTTACGAGGAGCTAGGACGGAACATGGATCTGGAACGGGACGTAGATCTAGAAAAGGACGAGGATCTGGAAGAGGACGAGGATCTGGAAGAGGACGAGGATCTGGAAGAGGACGAGGATCTGGAACAGAACGAGGAGCTAGGAATAGAAGTTTTAGACAGAGTTCGGGACAAGAAGACAGTGATTCATCCGAAGATAATACGCCACCAGAATCAGAAGCAGAGTCAGAAGCAGGTGAGTCTGACAGAAATGAAGAAGCGTGGAAAAAAACCTCATGGACTGATACTAGGCCACAGCCTGACTCCTTTGATAGTGTTCCAATGACTCCGACGCGCATGTTACCATCTAATGCCAGGCCTATCCGATATTTTGAAAAATTCTTTACTCAAGAAGTTTTTGAATTGATTATTACAGAGACTAACCGATATGCGAGTCAAAACAACGTAATAGGCTGGACCATATTAGACATAAAAGAATTGAAGGCTTTCCTAGGTATCTTGATTATTATGGGATACAATATTTTACCTACTTTCGAATTGTATTGGTCATCAGATCCCGAATTTAGAGTTGACGAAATAGCTTCCACCATGACATTCCGAAGATTCAAGCAAATTTTACGTTGTTTGCATCTAAATAATAATGCTGAACAACCTGTTAGATCTAGCCCCGAGTATGACAAGTTATTCAAAATTCGACCATTATTGACGCTTATCAACACAGCTTGTCAAGAAAATGCGCACAACTCTTCATCCCAGTCAATAGATGAATCAATGATTGTTTTCAAAGGAAGGTCTTCATTGAAGCAGTATATGCCTTTAAAGCCAATAAAAAGGGGTTTCAAGGTGTGGTGCCGTTGTGACAGTAGCACTGGTTATCTGTACGAATTTGATGTATATACCGGAAGAGATGGTGACAAAGTAGAAGACAATTTAGGAGGAAAAGTGGTCACGAAGTTGACAGAAAAATTGAAAGGAATGGCAGCAGTGCATGTCACATTTGACAATTTTTTTTGCAGTTATGATCTCATGAACAATTTACATGTAAATGGTATTCACGCGAGCGGTACTGTACGCAGGCAAAGAGCAGACTTGTAAAAAGTAAAAGAAAACTAAAACTAGATAAAGGACAGTACAAATGGAGAGTGAAGGAGAATGTGGCTTTTGTAATCTGGCAAGATACAAAAGAAGTTTTATTTATGACCAATGCTTTCCATCCAATGGACAATGAAACAACCGTCTCCAGGAAAGGAAAAGATGGTTCCAAGACAGATGTAGTGTGTCCTGCAGTAGTGAAGGAATACACAAAAAGAATGGGTGGAGTAGATCACTTTGATCACATCAAAGGGACATATTCAGTTGGGCGGAGAAGTAAACGGTGGTGGCTTCGCATATTTTATTTCATTTTTGATACCTGCATCACAAACTCATTTTTGCTCCAGAGAAAGAATGCGAATGCTACCAAACTGTCCAACTTAGAGTATCGTATAGCTCTAGCCAGAGGACTAATTGGTGATTTTTGTTCCCGAAAACGTCGTGCTGATGGCGTCAACTACGTCGCAAGGAAAAAAGTTGCTATTTCTGAAACATACCAAAAGGCAACTCACATTATTGCACCAGAAATTCGCTTTTCCAATGTCGGTGATCACATGCCAGAAGACATACCGTCGTATCAAAGATGCCGATATTGCAGCACTAAGACAAAGGATAGGCGTTCTAAGATCAAGTGTAGCAAATGTGGAGTGCCTTTATGTATAACACCATGCTTTTCGAATTTTCATAAAATAATCTAAATTTTCTTATTGTGTGAGATTTTAATAAAGTTATTATGTAAGAGTTGTTGTTTTTTTTAGTTTCTTGAAAAAACATACCGTTATTTCACTACTCTCAAACAGGTAGAGGGAATATTTTTACCACCAATTAAAAAAAAGGAAAAAAAATAAAAAAAAATATTTTTATTTTTTTAGGCATCATAAATAACACAAATTCGAAAACCAAATCATTCTATCTTATCTAGATCCTTATGACCGTTAAAGGGTTAATAAATTGTGGAAAATATATAATGCACAGGCACAAGAGAACGTTAAAGTCAAGTCGTCTTTTTCGAACTATTTTCAACACGAAATATAATTTAGGATTCGGTACACCTCGCACAGACGTGTGTTCCATTTGTCTTTAATTTGGAGAAAAACTAAAAATTGAAAGTGATGTAAACACGCGCAATGATTTAATAATTAGACAAAGGATTCACAAATTAAAAGCAAAAGCTTTTTTTAGTTTTCTTAAGGTGAAGATATAGGCAAATGGCCTTGAAGTGTGAAATAAATTGTTAACTCGTAAATATGGTGATAATTTCCATATTGCTCTTCGTCATGCACTAGATAGCCCTTTAAATTATTTTATGAACTGCCGTTGAAACTATTATTGCTGATCCGTCTAGCTTTAAAACTTGCCGTGGCCACTTTTGGAGGAGGCAAGTTTTAAAGCTAGACGGACTAATGTAAATACTTTCAACGGTGGTTCATAAAATAATTTAAAGGGCTATCTAGTGCATGACGAAGAGCAATATGGAAATTATCTCCATATTTACGAGTTAACAATTTATTTCAAATGAGGGCGCCACTTTAAGGCCATTTGCCTATACCTTCACCTTAAGGACGAATCTACAGACAAGCTTATTCTTTCATTTGATTGTCAAAAAAATTTATGTTTGCTAAAAACTCCGGATCAGTCAGCTTATTATTCGAGGAAAATTAATCTGTTTAATTTTACTATTGTACAAGGATCGTCCAAAAATAACTTGACCCCCTCTAATGTATTTGCATATTGTTGGCCACAAAATTCATTCCCGAAGGCCTCAAACCAAATAGCATCAGCTGTTTATCACCGACTACAAAATACAAATTTAACTGGTATCAATACCGTACGTTTGATTGCGGATGGTGGTGCCGGTCAAAATAAAAACACTACTATGTTGGGAATGTGTGCAAATTGATATTTCCAATCGTGGGGCACTCGTTCATACCCCCTGATAGGGTATTTGCACAAACAGAGAAACAAATACGAAAAAAAGAAATAATATCAAACCCTAACGAATATTAAAAAATAATTGAACAATTTTCGACAGTCATAAATATGGGCAATGAATGTAAGGTTTTTGACTGGAAATCTGCAACCGCAGAAGTATTTAAGCCCGTTGGCAGATGGCATTTCAAATTCAAGAGTAGCAAAAGATATATATTGAAGCGCTCTAAAAAGGCAGGTAAGGCAGGTAAAGCATTCATTTACAATTTATCGTTAAGAAAGGGATGTTTCCCGGCAATTTGGAAGAAAGCACATATAGTACCGATCCATAAGGGAGGATCAGCTCTAGCAGTTGAAAATTACAGAGGAGTATCCATACTATGGCCCCATTAGCAAAGTTTTCGAAAAGATTATATACGATGCAATATATCCGATGATCAGTAGGAGCATTCCAAGTCAACAACACGGCTTCCTTAAAAGAAGGTCAACACTAACTTATTTGGCATGCTTTACAGATTATGTATTGTCAAATATTTACTCCATTGTGACACTGTAAATTGTAAAGCACAGAGTTTTTTCTTTTCTTTTAAATAATAACTATTGTACACTTCTTTCATATTGGTATTCTAGAGAAACCTGTTATTAGCCTTACTATAAGAAAATATGAATGTAAGATAAACTGTAAACGCTGTTGGTTTCTTGAATAAATAAAATAAAATATTTTGATAAAGGGTAATGTACACTATAAACATGATGACGGTGTTCTAAAAAACGTAAATAAGACAGGACAACTTTCGTGTAATATTAATCCAAACGAAATTTTTGCAACGAACTTTATTAATGCAGCAAAAGCTAGAGATGTCCGCAACCTACTTACGAAACATTACGGAAATGACTGGGAATCAAATGAGATACTGAGATTTTTTATTCCAATAGTATCTGGGGCCCAGCTTGCGGACGATTTAGTAGACGATACTCAAGAGCCTCAAGAGGAACATGAAAGTTTATGTGATCCACAAGAACCAGTCTTAGATTATTATGTTTAAGGTGGAGGTATAGGCAAATGACCTTGAAGTGGCGCCCTCATTTGAAATAAATTATTAACTCGTAAATATGGAGATAATTTCCATATTGCTCTTCGTCATGCACTAGATAGCCCTTTAAATTATTTTATGAACCACCGTTGAAAGTATTTACATTAGTCCGTCTAGCTTTAAAACTTGCTTTCGCCAAAAGTGGCCACGGCAAGTTTTAAAGCTAGACGGATCACCAATAATAGTTTCAACGGCAGTTCATAAAATAATTTAAAGGGCTATCTAGTGCATGACGAAGAGCAATATGGAAATTATTACCATATTTACGAGTTAACAATTTATTTCACACTTCAAGGCCATTTGCCTATATCTTCGCCTTAATGAACACTTTATTAAAGTTTTGATAGTAATTTGTGTTTCTCTTCTCCATACCAAATATACATAATATAAATATTATTGTAAAGTTTCATTAAAATCCATTCAGTATTTTTGCGTAAAAGAGTAACAAACATTCATACATAAAAAATTTTAACTATAGATAATGGAAATTAAAAATTTATTGATATTTTTTAGTACAGTGTAAATTATAGAAAGAATGACTTGAATAAAACTGTATTTGTATTTTAGAAATGAAATAGTAAGAAAAAGCATTCACTATAAGGGTCAATTCACACGTACCACAACCACACCACAGCCACAACCACACCACAACGACGCCATGTGGTCGGGCGTATATTTTGTATTGAAAATTAATATACAATTTACACGTACCACATTTTGCCGTTGTTATCGACAACCTGTGTAATACGACCACATCGCAACCACATCGCGACGGCAACGCCGCCACGCGGCGGCGGCACCGCGGCCGCATCGCCACGACATGACGTCATCAACAGCGCGCGACTGCTGACTAGCTGGCGCCTGCGCTCCCCTCTTTCATCCTCCGAGACTTTTGATACGGATATGTTTATTGAGGAGATTCGCAATTTGCCATGCATTTGGGATCAAAGGACAGAGGAGTATTCCAATCGCATATTAAAAAACAAAGCATGGGAAAACCTTTGCATGAAGTTTTATGAAGATTTTTATAGTAAGGAAACAAAAGAAAAAAACCAGTGTGGTAAGTTTATTAATCACTATTTATTTATTAAACCGAGAATAATACCTAACAACACCATTCACGCTTTATTGTACTGCCACGGTAATTCACCTTCAGGGCTCACAAAATAGTCGGCAAATTCATTTCTAACAGAATCTGCTCGAATGCCGTCATGACTTTGATCAAAGGAATGCATTCGTAACAAATTTGAAGTTATCGATAAAGTGTCATCGAATTTATAGCCATCTCGTTTGCGTACTATATTATGTAATACGACACATGCTTTCACTATATCTGTTGCAAATTCAACTGACACGTTAATTGGCCTATGGAATATTCGCCATTTGTTAGTCAAAATTCCAAAGGAACATTCCACATATCTTCGTGCTCGTGATAATCTATAGTTAAAAACACGTTTTTTCATTGTTAATTGCTTGCCGCTGTATGGTCGCAGCAAATGTTTGTGTAATCCAAAGGCTTCATCGCCAATGAATACCATAGGCAAGGACCTACCTACAGGGGTAATTGCTTGCGGTCCAGGTAGATCTAAACCATTTCTTTCCATTGCATCATATAAACTGCAGTCCCTCCAAATAGTTGAATCGGAAGATTTACCGTAGGCCCCTACATCAACATACACGAATAAATAATCGGCGTCACATACGGCCATTAAAACAATAGAAAAGAAATGTTTATAATTAAAGAATAATGAACCACTGCGTGGTGGATGAATAATCCTAATATGCTTCCCATCTACAGCCCCTAAGCAGTTTGGAAAATTTGCTTTCTTTTTAAATTTGTTCGCAATATCAAGCCACATTGTTTTATTACATGTTGGTAAATGAATAGGCTGTAATTTATCCCAAATCAGGCGGCACACGTCGTGGACAATTTTGCTAGCAGTTGAAGTACCACATTAAAAGAATCGGCGAGATCTTCAAACGAACACCCCGTTGCCAAATATCTGTAACAAAAAATTATATATGTATCGAGAGTACGTATATATGTATGTATGTATGTGGATTTCTTTGGCACGCCCTGTAGCCTGTACGGCTTGATGGATTTTAGCTTGTGAGGTGTCGTTAGATTCGTCTTAATTGTCAAAATGACACTGGGCATTACAGTCTGTAATTTCGATATTGTAAAATATTATTATTAGGACCGTTCATATTGGAAATCCTTGGGGGAGGCCTATGTTCAGCAGTGGACGTCTTCCGGCTGAAATGATGATGATGATGAAATATTATTATTATAATTTTATATGTTATTTTCAAATTTAACTACCAACTTACTTTTCTACCAATTATCTTTTCAGCTGCCAACTTACAAAGAAAATGGAAAAGCTTAAGAGACTCTTTCAACAGAGACCTTAAAAAACAAAATTCACAGAGAAGCGGTTCAGCAGGTAGTTCGAAGAGATACTACTACTTTAGTCAATTATTATTTTTAAAGCCATTGTCTGAAAATCGAAATACAACATCGTCTCTACCAGTACAAAACAAAGACGATGGCATTGAACAAATCGATAATACAGACGATAATACTACTGAAACGAGTGACTCTGAAGTTAGGAAGAGACCAAAATATATCCAAAGAAAAAAAGATGATGCAGAATATGGATTAATAAAAAAAATAACAAGTCATTTGAGCGATCAAGTAACTGCACATACTCGTACACAGGAACCTGACAAGTCCTGTGACAGTGATATGCATTTTTTGCTATCTTTATACGATAGATTTAAGACCATTCGCGATGATTGGAAACTGAATGCTCAGATAGAAATATTGAATGTAATTCAAAAATATCACACACCTACAACTACACGTAATGATAATTACAGTGAATATGGACAGGGGTATACGACACCAGCGTACCAACCGTACGAGCGACCATCAACGTCTAGGTATCGGCCGGACATGGAAACAGGCTCTCCACAGCTTCGCAATTTGCGTACTACATCCACACCAAGAGATGTTTCAGTGCCAGAATCTCCACTCAGCGTTTCTTCTCAGGTTTCAGACTATAATGATCCGATTATAAATGATATTTTCGGAGATTAACTGATTAATTACCTACTCTGTTGATTTTTGAATGTCAAAATAAATAAAAATATCTATATAAGTACGCTCTTTGTTTTCATCTTCTATCCTCCATACCACAGTTAAGTTACAAATTAACTCATTGGTAATATCAAAGGCCTGAGCAGACCGGATACGTGGCGTGTGCGTAACCTACAGTCAGTGACACATCGACCTACGAAAATCTGTGAAGAAACCACAACTAATGTTGATCTCTATGCGTTTAAAATTAGGTTTAAATTCAGTTGCAGAAATTTGACACATAAGGGTAGGTCGATATGACGCTAACTGTACATGCATACTGTTGTAATAATAGGAAACAATATGAAACGTGCCCACAATCATAATCTTAGTTTTTATTGTTAATGAATTCAGAGGCCATACCTGGCCTGGTCACACAACAAAGAATGTTATGGGTATGTCTAGTAGTCGCAAAAACTGTAAAAAGTATGCTAAAGTTAAGAGACTAATGAAGAAATTTCATTGTGACATTTTTTAATTTAATTTTTGACGTTCAAAAAGCTGTAACTTAAATTTTACTTACTTTGAATAAAATATTTTGGCTTGACTGAATTTAATTTTTGACGTTCAAAAAGCTGTAACTTGAATTTTACTTACTTTGAATAAAATATTTTGGCTTGACTGGTTTTGCTCACAACACTAGCGCCACTTCCATAAAAATAATAAGATATTTTTACCTATGTCTTAAATAAATTAAAGATATATTTTTTTAATGAAAGTGGCGCTAGTGCCGCGAGCAAAACCAGGTAGGTACGGCCTCTTAATTTGCACCTGTATTTTATAAATTAATTTCATCTGACCGGTAAGTCTGTCCCGGTATATGGAACTGATTATATTTTCTAAGTACTTAAAAATATTCAACTATAAAAAAAATTACTCACCTCAATGTCATTGCCAGACGTTCAACAGATGGTATGCTTTTTCTCATGGCCGTGTCTTTTTTTTGCAATTCACTATTCAGTTCGTTTAATAAGTAGTCAAATGTATTAATGTTCATTCTAAATTTTTTTAAAAATTTCTTCTTGCACCTTCGAATTTTAGGATAATCAGTACGAAATTGGCTTTGACTTTTGTTTTCCAATAAAGGATGTACCCAATAAATTCTACGGGTGGCGCAAAAGTACTGGCACTAAAGAAAATACTTTTATTTTTTTTATATGACATTTTCTGTCATTCTGTTGTTGAAAATTGTGGAGTGAACAAATGTAAAATACACTGAAAATAAACATGGACCGTTTTACTCCCCAAGAACGTGGAATAATTGTGTCAATGTTCTTACGGAATAATTCATCAGTGATAAGAACACAACGTGAATTTCGTCGACGATTTCACCACCGTCCGGCACCGATTGGTCGCACAATTCGACGCTTTGCCACACGCCTTGAAGCAACTGGCTCAACATTGGATAGACCTAAGTCTGGGAGACCAAGAACAGGCCGTTCAGCTGAAAATATCGATGCTGTGCGCGAAGATGTGGAAGAGTGTCCAGAAACATCAACGAGGCGACGTGCCACGCAATTGGGCATTTCCAGACGGACCCTGCAGCGTATTTTGGTGAAAGACTTAAAGATGTTCCCGTATAAAACTCAAATGACTCATCAGCTGCTGCCTGCTGACCACCGAGCTCGTCTAGATTACTGCCAGCGCGTCATAAACCTCAACCTTGAAGAGGATGATTTTCCTTCAAAATTGGTTATGAGTGACGAAGCGCATTTCCATCTCTCAGGGCATGTCAATAAGCAGAATACTCGGTTCTGGGGCACTGATAATCCGCGCATTATTCAAGAAACACCTCTACACCCACTAAAAGTTACTGTATGGTGTGGCATCTGTGTTGACAGAGTGATCGGACCCTATTTTTTCGAAGACGCTGGAGGCAATGCGATAACTGTCACTGGAGAACGCTACAGAACCATGTTACGAGAGTTTTTGATACCCAGTTTGGACGAATTGGGGCTGGAGCACATCTGGTTTCAACAAGACGGCGCTACGGCACACACAGCGCGCGACACTATGGACTTAGTGAGGGACGCTTTTCCAGGCCGAGTTATCTCTCGTTTTGGCGATTTGCCTTGGCCTGCAAGATCACCCGATCTGACCAGTCCAGACTTCTTTCTTTGGGGTTTTTTGAAATCTCGGGTGTATGTGAACAAGCCACAGACTCTCGCAGCTCTAAAAGAAAACATTCGTCAAGAAATAACGAACATATCGCAGGAAGTGTTACGGCAAGTTATGCAAAATGTCATAAATAGGGCTCAAATGTGTATCAACTCTGGAGGTCACCATTTAAAAGACATCATCTTTAAATCCTAATGGTACGAAATTTAATGGCACAAATATACATTTAAAAAAACCTAAATCTAGTTTTCTAATTTAGAAAAAATGTTATAGCTGAACCAAATAGGGTCTTTACTTTTGCGCCACCCAGTATTTCGACGAATACGCTGATGTCGACGTCTTCTTCTTATTAATAAAATCCATAACAAGGTTAGCAACAACAATCTTTCCTCCATGACTACGTTCAGTCAAGCCGTGTTTCCTCTACGAAAGCAGCCGTGTTTCCTCTACGAAAGCCGCCGTGTTTCCTCTACGAAAGCCGGAGTATAACTGCACATGATCACGTGGTTACCACATCGCAACGACAGCAACAACGCAACCACATCGACATTTTGTCGGTACCACAACGCAACTGCAAAAAGCCGCTGCGACACTATTCACACGTAACCACAGCTTGACCACATTATGTCGCTGCGACGTGGTGTGGTTGTGGTACGTGTGAATTGACCCTAACCTAATTATTATTTTTTCTAGATGTACAAGAAACAGCTGTTACGGACAGATAGCTGAAGAACAAAGACTCAGTATTTTTAATCGTTTTATAAGCTTCGACACAAAAAACGAATAAGATGCTCATTTACAAAGTTTGATCTCGATTTCATCAGTCAAACGTCGACGACCACGAAAAGAAATCTCCACCAAACCTTCACGTGGAACAAATTATGAATACACTATTTCAAAACTTCTGTGGGAAAATATACCGTCTGCAAGAGAGCTTTTATAAATATCCATGGCATCACACCACAACGTGTAAGGAGACTCTGCAACTTACTATCAAAAGGAGAACCTCCTATTGATAAAAGAGGAAAGAATGTTCCTGGAAATACTATGCCTGGAAATGTCCTACATGCAATCATGGAACACATCGCATCATTTCCTACTAAGATTTCCCACTATGCTTCCCAAGAGTGTCGGTATCTTGATGCTTCCCTTAATGTGAAAATAATGCATGAAATGTTTCAAAAAGCATATCCTGATTTGGCACATAAAGTAAAATATCATTTTTATTTGAAGATTTTTAGAACCCAATTTTCTCTTAGATTCGGTCGTCCCCAAGTAGATACGAGTACATGCTGCACGTGTGAGGAATTGGAAATGAAAATTAGAAGTAAATTTCTCAATGATACTGCTAAAAGGGTAGCTGTAGCTGCAAAAATGGTTCATTTGAAGAGAGCTAAAAAGTTTTACAATGAGTTAAATCTAGTAAGGGAAAAATTAAAAAATGATGAGAAAAGTGCAGGAATCTGTATTGATTATATGCAAAATATTGAACTTCCCAAAATTCCAGTTCAGGAAGCGTTCTATCTTCGCCAGCTTACTGTGAACGTACTTTGTTTTCATAATTTAAAAGATAACTCTGCCACTTATGTGCTTTATCATGAAGGCCATGCTGGAAAGGGGCCTAATGAAATGGCAACATTTTTATATGATTATATTATCAAAGAGAATTTACAATATGCTGAAACACTCCACATCTTTACAGATGGATGTGGAGGTTTCTTTAGGTCAATTCAAACATATTCATCAATATTTTCCGCTCCGAGGACATTCATTTCTGCCATGCGACAGAGATTTTGCAGTCATAAAAAGGAAACTTCGAAGAACAAATAGATTTTATACTGTCAAAGATGTTGCAGAATTAATTTTGACTGCTGGAGAAAAAAATAAATGTTTAGTGGTATTGCCGACTTATAAGGATATAATTGACTACAAAAATTGGTGGCCCAAATTCTACAAGAAAAAGATGCTTTCTATAGAATCTTTGGGTAAAGGAGTTCATAGGGCCAATAAGATTTCATTGAATATCAGCAAATTTAATTACTTCCATCATTCTTTCGAACAGAAAGGTGTTGTATTAGCAAAAGAATTCATAGAAGGCCTTGTTTCACATCATTTTTCCTTATCAAACACCCAAAGGAACCATCTAGATTTACCTAAGCAACGGTCATATAAAGGAAAAAGACCTATTAACAAGAAAAAGATAAAAGATTTGGAAAAATTTCAACGTTACCTACCTCATGAAAATAGAATTAAAAAAATTTACCGAATAATATTTAAATGGCCTGTGACTGATAGGGAAGAGACAGAAGTAGTAGACGAATATTAATTAAGGGAAATAATTAGTAAATAAGCGTAATTTTACTAATAAATACATATTTCTTGCATAAAAGTATTATTATTTTTCATGTAATTGAGAAAGAACATAAGTCCAGGTTCTTAACTTTTTTTTTTTGACTGAACCTTTGACATAATTCTTCTAAACTTTCTTTATTTAACTCAATAAAAATATTCTTTAAATATCTGCATTTTTTGTTTTTACTGCTCCTCAATATTTTCTTTCAGTAGATAGTTTTTTTTGTTTCCTGAAAAGTTAAGTGACATGGACTTATGTTCTTTCTCAAAAACAAACTTCTTTCGCACTTCTTCCCGATAAAAGAAATATTCTTTTAAGTATAATTAAGTCTAAAATTCCTACCAGGAGTTTTTGAAATTGCGGCAATGAATACCTTTAAAGAAATATATCCTGACATAATTTTTAAGGGATGTTACTATCACTTCAACCATGCATTATGGAAAAAGGCGAAGGCCTTACAAATAAAAACAAGAGTTAAAAAAAGGCATGTGGCGAAATGTATTGGAATTGCTCGCTTACCAAAAAAATACCTAAAAGAAGGATATGGTTATGTAATGGCAAACAGTCCTGTCGGTGAGGAAATCAATATATTTAATAAATAATTCCAGAAGAAGTGGATTAAAAAATTTTTTTTCTCTGAATCTTGTTTTTGTGAAACCGAACAATTTAGAACAAACAACAATATAGACGGTTGGCATAGAAAGATCAACAGTTTTATTGGTAAGAAAAATCCAACGTTGGCACATCTACTCGATGTTTTAGAATCATACATACTATGATTTAAAAAAAACACCTATAAAAAAGGAGTAAGAGGAAATCGATGAGGAAATTGCGTTAGCGATAAAAACTTTAAAAGAAAAAAAAAATTAGTGTCGGACACCTTCTCGAAATTTTCAGTCCATTTGTTATCCCATTTTAAAAACATATTTAAGGCCGTACCTAAATTTTCCGGGGTCCAGTGCTGCCCCCATTTAAAATAAATCATTTCAAAGAAAACGGAGATATCATTAAAATTTTGCAACTATCAAGTCCTAGATAAACCTTCAAAGTATTTTATGAACTACTGTTTACAGTTTAAAGTGAGAACGTTAAGCTTTACTACGCACATTTGCGAAAAACGGCCACTTTTGGCAAATGTGCGTAGTAAAGCTTAACGTTCTTATTATAAACTGTAAACAGTAGTTCATAAAATAGTTTGAAGGATTATCTAGGACTTGATAGTTGCAAAATTTTAAATGATGTCTCCGTTTTCTTTGAAATGATTTATTTTAAATGGAGGCAGCACTGGACCTCGGAAAATTCAGGTACGGCCTTAACTACTAAATTCGAATTGGAGATATAAGATATTAATTTTTGTTGCAAATGGGGAACCTACTTGTTAATTTTCAGTAACTTTATTTTAACTGTAGTTAGGTAATTACATGGAATAAAGGCATACACCTATTATTACGTTGTTTTCACGATATTAGTATTTGTCATTCTTTTTAACTTAAATATAACTTAAATAGGATTTGTTTTAACAACTTTTTTGATTCCTACGACAGATGTTAGTAACGAACTGAGAGTGGTAATTCTTCTTAAGTAACCATACCTTTTTGAGAAATTCTTAGTTGGTAACTAGGTGTGTATCAAGAATCGACATTCGTCTTTGGCAACTAGTTGAGTAACAAGAATATCCAATACTTTTTAGCAACTGGTTGCCAAACTCAGTTGCCATCACGGCCGGAGGGGCAATTACAATGGTCTGCACTCAAAGGGAATTATTAATGCTGTGAAGAAAAGAGAGCATACTTCTCAGATTCCATGTCAAGCCAATGAATTCTATTTACCAGATGCTGCATATACAGGTATTTACTTTCTACTTGTTATGCACAACCTATGTATTTTTTTTAATAAAAAATATTATAATATATAAAATGTTTAAAACTAATTAAAGAAAAATATTTTGTTTCAGGACCTCTGGCAATATCAAAGGAAAAGTACAATGATCTCCAAATACTAAAGACATTTTGTTCAAAAGAAGCACAGTTATTTTTCACCAATTTGCAACATCTATCCTTAAAAGAAAAATACTATTTAAAAAAATATTTTTGGTAAAGAAAGACCAACAACAATGAATGTCAATGACATTCATGCTTTTTGTCTTTTATTTTGAGGCCTTGTTTTAATAATATAAGTTTTTCTCAGTATCAATATGTTGCTTAAATTATTTTATAGGCCAACATTGATACATATAAGTATTCCGATAAAAAACACATGAATAATTGAATTTAAAGTATAATTAAAAAAATACTATAGACTTTCATTACTTTTATTTTTAATTTATGCAAATTGACCTACAACTGACAATCCTTGTTTTTCACCTGTGGTCTTAACCTCTTACATTTGGTTAAAGATGTAAGAAAATTTGGAATTCTTCAAAGTTTTAACGCATATTGCTTTGAGAATAAACTTTATTAAAAAAATGGTTAGACAAGGTGACAAAGCCCTTCAACAAGTTGCTAGAAGAATAAAAGAAATGTATTCAGTAGATATAGATAGACTCAAAGAATACAAGAAACCAAGAACCAAGATAAATTATTCCTAACTAAAGAAAATCACGTGGTGGAGTTTATATCTGTAAATGTATTTTAGACCGTGGCGAAAAAGTGTCACGTGGCCGATAGTCTGATATGAACAAGCATTACAACAAAATTAGCTGATGAAAGCAAAATGTTCCGAACGCGGGAACAGAAGAACCAAAAGAACAAACGCAAGATAAACTGTGAAAATATTCCGCCCTTGTCTGTTAATTAAAAAAAACTGAGAAACAAGAGCAAGAAATACAAATACATGGTTATCATATAGGTAAAACCCAAAATGCTTTTGAAGAACCTATAAGTTCATCGTTTTTTAACATCTGTAAATATGATTGCAGGGAACTAAATACGACAAAAAATGTGTATAAAGTTACAAACATAAAATGTAAGCTTGTCAGTATATTGGCAGATACATATTTGTATTTGTTGCCCTTAATACATACTTTAGTGTGTACATTAGTGTAAGTTTTAAATGAATAAGAAAGTTGTAAAAAATATACATTTATTAAGTGTTAAGGGCTGGAGCCTCGGCAGCGGCCGCAGAAGACACCAAGCGGTGCAAATATTCATCCTTATGTAATGAATATATTTTTGTTCCGCTTGGCGTCGAAACTTTTGGTCCATGGGGTCCAAGTACAAAACAATTTATTAAAAGAATTACTTCTCGGCTCGTCGGCGCCGCTGGTGACAAGAGGGTTTTCTCATATCTCACGCAGATAATCGCAGTAGCCATTCTGCGCCGGGAATGCAGCACATACTGTACTACCATCAAAGTAATAGGTCAAACATATCGCGATTCTATTTGGACTTTAAAGTCACTAATAATTTTCCCTGTTGCAGACATGCCAACCATGCGTGAGCTGTGCGAAAAACCAGTGCCCGACGAGGACAGAGGTTTTTTCTCACAAGTTGCCAACATATTAAATCAAAACTACCCACAAGATTGGGGATCATGGGACGTTGAAAATTACTCATACGAGTACGCGAAGTTATTCAGCGAGCGAATTACATTAGAAACCGAGACGAAAATACGATTCGCTATCTCGACTGCTGATTTGGCTTATGCCTATTCACCAAACGACCCAACTCTTTCGAAGAAGAAATATAAGCTGTTAAAAAGAAAGCTGCTGGAATGGCCGCTGGAGCGAGCCTTGATATACGCTCCTCACGCAGTATTGGAAAAAATTCACGCACAGTCGTATACGCCATTTATGGACACCGTGAAATTTTTAAAACCAAAGCTGACGGAGGAAAATGAGAAAAATTCTCAAGAAAAAGGAGCCCGTCTCCTCAACCATCAACATCGTCGTCGTGCAAAAAATCACGCGAGGGATCACCGTCTCGATCCAGACGGATCTTAACACCCCCGCCAATGAGTAGATCTAACTATCGCGGCCCATCCTGCAAATCCACGTAATACTCATCCGCTACACCTCGACAAGATAGCATGTTAAATAATGAGCTACAAATGTCATTTTTCGAGAAGATGATGAGCGTTCTCAACGTTCGTGCACAGACTATGGCAGATGTCGCAAACCAAGTAGCTGATCTATCAGCGAAAGTGAATAACAAATCTGAGAGTACTTTCGAAGACTCGGAATCTGACTATGAGCACTCTAGATCCGACGTAAACGAAAGGGGTTCTACAGTTAATCCTACTGAAGAAGCTAACTACCAATCGGATGACTGTAATTTCTCTCCCTGCTTAACAGAGGCAGAACTGAAACTGGCAAAAGCGAACCGAACAAGGTCGAAAGTGTCAACATCTGGGAGATAAATACTGGAAAAACGTTTGCGGCAGAAGAGCCGAAGTAATTCAAACTCGAAGGGAAACTCACAAGTGCCAAACAAAGTGCTAAATGACCTCCTGCACGAAATCCCACCATCTGAAACACACTTGTTCTCAGAGGATAAATTGTCAGAGGTTGTTAAGAAACAAGGAGGTACATAAAAATTCTTTACCAAAAAGGCATCGTCTAGCAATAAGCCTGCCAAGAAAAACCCTGCAAAGGGTAATAAACTTTAACTTGGAAATGACCATATAAACAAGCATTTCAAAATATATACAATCCGGAATTTTCGCCCCTTATGGAAACATGAAAAGTCCTCTAATAAAACCAAGCTTTCTCAAACTACCGCGAGAAAAAGACTAAGGTATCTTCTGGTTTTACGGCCGGCCAACTAAGGTCAAAAGTTAAGCTTTGAGAATCTCTTAGTACCCCTAATACTATTATTAAAGTTATCACTGGATACCGCGTACGCCGCCCAGCACCCAAGAGGTCTGCTCAGCCTGGGCAGAAGACCGCGCATAGTTGTGTGCGGTGGTGGGATACGACCTCTCACTGCCGTCCGTAGTTCGTTGCAAGGTAGACAGTGAGACGTTGTGGACAGCAGTGCAGACCTTTGCGGAGAACATCATGCTCCGCAAAGAGGTGGCGGAGACAGACCGGCAGGCAACGACCGACCTGGCCATCTGTCGCCCGCGTACATGGCGCAGAAGGAGGGCCTACAACCTGCAACTGCTGCCGAGTTTGTAAAACAATTTGTTTTTGTCATTATTTTCCGATTGGCGTTTTGTAAAAACAAAAAACTAATTAGCAATCATTTTTATTTAATAAAAGGGCAGTGCGATAATTGGCAAAATCCTACTGTATTATTTGGTGACATACCTACGTCCCTACCAATGTGACAGAGATATCTTCATTCTTAGATACCAGCAGTGGTCAAAACCGAAACCAATTTGTGGCAGCTGTTCTGCTTTTGGCAGTAAACAAAATTAATAATCTTCAGTCAGTCAACAAAAGTTTTTAGAATCTGGCTATTCTTATATATGGAAGCTGACTCGATGCACAATATTGCACAAGCATCGAGAATGAAAAAGAAAAACATACTGATGTTTTTCTACCTTAGACTATTGACTAAACATTTTCAAACGAGCAAGAAGCAAGGGAAATAAATCGTCAAAGTCTGGACATAATTCATTAATATCAATAGAAAAGCTAACGGGTCGTGACAATTGGGCAAGTTGGAGTTTTGCGGTCAAAGCTTATTTACAACATGAAGATTTGTACAACTGCATTTTGACAGAACCAAATTCTGCCGACCCAAAATCAGTCAAACAAGACACCAAAGCCAAATCAAAGTTAATATTATTAGTTGATCTATATACACACATACGTACACATTCAAGAAGCCCAAAATGCAAAACAGGTATGGGAAAATTTGGCAAAGGCATTTGAAGACGGCGGCTTAACTCGAAAAGCTGGCTTATTAAAAGAACTCATCAATACCGATTTGGAAAGTAGTTCATCAGTTGAAGACTATGTAAACAAAATAATGCCAGCCGCGCTGAAGAAAAATATCTGACTGGGTGTGGCGCCTATCGCGTGCTTTAGAAGCATTAAGTTTGTAATTTTGATATATGAAATCGAATGTTTCGTGAGAATTGTCGTTAATTGTGTTTGTGACCAATTCATTTGAACGGCGGGGAGCCGAAATTGTTTGTATTACGTAAGGAACATTGATTTGTGTGACAATTGTGAACCGCGTGCCATGCGCTTTAAAAATTGTTTGTTTGTGATACTGTAAGTGAACAATAGTGAATTATCGAAAGAAAAACAAGAAAATTATTGTGTTATGGCAGTGGTGTAATAAATACAAAAATAATACGACGTATTAGTTGGGGCAAGTACATGAGCTCATGTGGGGTTATTGTAGGGACCCAATTCTTCTGCACCACTGACCTTGGGTCTATGAAGAGACCTGAGGCCGTCGCCAGCCCTGAGGGATCGACGCGAAGGCCAGGCGAGGCTGCCTGAGGACCGCGGGGAAGCGGTGAGTTTTATAGTTAATGTAATTACTCTTGGTTAGAATTCAGTTAAAATCATAATTAGGTTAAGTTAGGTTAGTAGGTTCCCTATACCTTATAATATAGGGTGGTAGCAGACTGCGTAGGTTGTATGTGTGTTTGTTTGTTGCCGTTGAGATTGCCGGACTCGTACCAAGAGCGTAGTCACAAAATCTCTTGGTACCCAGAACGTAATCTTAGCTACTCTGCGCCCAACATTTTTTGGTAGCAGAGCGTAGTTAGTAACACGCGCATAAGTTGAAAAATATTATATTCAATGTGGATGATGAGTGGTAAGGCACATTAATGCTGGCAAAATTACCAGAAATTTACAAGCCTATGATAATGGGATTAGAAAATTCCGGTATGAAGATTCAAATGAGAAATGCTAAAAAACAACATACTTATAACATCTCTTCGCCAAGCGCATTCCCAGTTGCATCTTACCTAGGCCACAGAAGACATTACGTGCCTAGGCAAGTACTGCTGTTGTATCACGCAGTCGGGTTTTTTGTTTTTTTAATAATTAGTACTTGTTACCAAAACAGTTCGCAATTAGCCGGCTTGCAAGTGTCGCGCGTTCTCACATCATATACCATCTTCAATTTCCATTACTTAAATAAGTTTTAAAAATACAATTCTGTTCCCATTATTATCAGTGACATCATCTCAGAAGTCAGTGCCGGTATTTCCCGGTACAGGGGTGTTTATTGAGGATAAGGATAACTCTCCGTACACATGCATACGAGTATATCAGCTCACTGCAACTTTTAGGACTATTTATTCATAGGACCATGATTAATACCACGAGGAACGAATCAAGAGTTTTTACTTTATATTAAGTTTACCTTTACCACCCGGTCTATCTGTCCTTTCCTCTCATCAAATAGTTCCCGGCTTAATTCTCATCTGTGCTGATTCAAATTTGCCACCCAAGGATGCCGAAGATAGTTCGAAGAGAAGAAAAATCAGAATCGATTATACGATCTTCTTTCTCTCTCTCTTTCATCTGGCGTCTCTTTCACGTGGCGATGATATTTCATATGCCGAAGCATTTTACGAGGCGCTTAAAGACGTAAATAAAATGAGACTTTACCTCATTTCTTCGGATGACATATCACAGGTCTCGAAACTTCTGCCATCTAAAATTCCAACTTTAGTGATTGATTTTTTAAAATTTCTACCAAAACGGTTGAGGTACATTGGATCTTGTCAATAAATTCGTGAGGTACATTGAACAAACTAAGCACTGCCAGTAGGTTTTCGAGTCTAGCTCACGTGGCCCAGCTAGGTCGAAACACATGAAGCAAAATGATTAAATTTATTCAATAAATATTATTTATTTAGACCATTAGCATGTCCCGTGCGGCGGAGCTGTCTAAACAACATGTGAAAGTCATACAAACGCAGTAATTATTTGAGTAGTAAATTGTCTAGTAAGAATAATAATAATTTCAATACGAAATTTTATCATTGTCTTAAGTGTAATCGGGAACATGGCCCGAGGCAATGTCCGGCATTTGGGAAAAGTTGTTCTGTTTGTCATTAATTGAATCATTTTGCTTCATGTGTAGTTAGAGTAGTTGTAGGAATGAGTTGTGTCATGTCTACCATTTTGGTCAAAAAGTAAAAGCTTAAATTCGCATAATTTTCATCATTTTTTTTCTCTTATTTAGAACCTTTAGCGAAATAACATCGATTGGAAATATATTTTGGTCACGTTTTCACGCACACCCGTGAAGAAAGGATTCTCATCGCAACACGAAGACCGCCAGAAAAATTCGCTCCGATTCGTCGTTCCAAAACTGCAGCACAATTTTGCTAAACTTCGTGTGCCAATCCCGTTAGCAAGAAGTGACGCTAAGAGTGAGTCGACGATATTTCGCTAAAACGGATAGATATTTAGATAATACATTTTTTGGTATAATTTTCATATAAAAAGCTGATTGTATAAAATAGTATTATGTATAACTAAGGCAAATTTAGGCAAATTTAAAGGTATGTTTGTGATTTTTTTCTATCAAGCCAAAAATGCTCAATCGTGTTTTGGATACGAGTATTGTATGTGTCTGTAGAAAAGCCTTAAGATTCTTATGTAAAATTTTTGAGGAATAAACTATAGTCGTTTAAATACAGTGATTTTTAAAAACACTCAGAGTTTTCATGGCTCTGAACGAGTGCGTTGCGGCGTCGCATCGCAAAAATCAACGACGCCGCACAACGCATCGTGGAAATTTTCGATGCGCTGCCGCAACGTACAAATCTGCGATGCGACAACGCGTTGCCGTTTAGTCGGTGTCCATACTTTGAACGACCTGCACGTGTTTTTTAAGCGATATGGCGGAGTACGATGTCGACCACCTGATATCTTTAATTTACGAACGTCCCGTCCTTTGGGACAAAACTATATCACAATTCAAAGACAAATTTTTAAAAACAGAAGCATGGAGGGAAGTGTGTACAAGTTTATATTCAAATTTTGAGGAGTTAAATAGTGTTGAAAATACAAAACTCGGTAAGTACTTATAAACATTTATATTTTTGTTAACTGCCAACTAAGACCTCCAATGTTACTATTAAAATAATTACAAAATTCGTTTCTGATTATGTTAGCTCCTGTTCTACTTTCATGTGTTGTTTCGTGTAAAATTTGCAAAGAATCGTCAATAATCATTTCTTCAAACGTTTGTGCGCCATCTCGATTCAATACAAAGTTGTGTAATACACAGCATGCTTTTATAATGTCTATTGTGAAATCGTAAGAAACATTAATGGGTCGGTAAAATATGCGCCATTTATTTGCGAGTATGCCAAAAGCGCTCTCAACATATCGTCTGGCTCGGCTCAAACGATAATTAAAAACTCGTTTTTCTATCGATAAAAACTTCCCAGAATATGGGCGCATTATATTATTTGTCAGTGGTAATCCTTCATCCGCCACGAAGACAACGCCACGAAGACAAAAGGGATTTCTTTTTGAAAGCCAGGTAACGGTTTTGGCGGAGGTATAGATAATTGACCTTTTTTAAATAAGTCGTATAGATTTGAGTTCCGAAAAACAGTGGAGTCACATTCCTTACCATATGCACCTATATCGACATATATTAATTTGTAATTCGTATCAACAAGTGCTAATAGAACAATGGAATTATAATTTTTATAATTGAAAAATAAGGATCCACTGTGATCCGGGCTCAATATACGAATATGTTTTCCATCTAGCGCTCCTATACAATTAGGAAAGTTGGTCTTTTTTTCATACTCTTGAGCAATTTGTTCCATCAGCTCTGTTGTAATTTTTGGTAATTCCAACCTTTTAAGAATGTTCCATAAAATACGACAAACAAATTTTACTATTCCTGTTATTGTAGATTTTCCATGATAATATGTGAAATGCATATCTTTAAAAGTATTTCCCGTCGCCAGGTACCTGAAAGAAAACAAAATAAATCATTATTCTTCATATTTTTGTAGGTAACGATGTCATAAAGAAATGGAGAGGAAACAAGGATAATTTTACAAAATACGAAAAAAAATTAAACGAGCAATGTAAATCCGGAGCTGGGGCCAAAAAAATTAAACAATATCATCTATACGACCAGCTCCTATTTCTGAAAAAGAATTCTCAAAATAAAACAACATCAAGTCTTGACGATGAAGAAATAAGACCAAGCACCTCAACCCAACAAAGCCAGCAACCTGTCATGCCACGTTACCAGCCTGCATCGCGTAAAAGAAAAATTGACGAAAACGAATTTGAGAAGAATATTATAGCTGCTTTAAAAACACCTGAAAGTAGACATATCTTTTTTTAAAGGAATTTTGCCATCATTGGAAAAATTGAATGATAATCAAACAATAATTTTCCAAAGTCGTGTCCTACAGATATTAACTGATTTACACCAACCATCATACTATCCCAGCCACTATCAAACTTCACAAACATCCGTCCAAGCAAACTATCAAACATCTCAAACAACTGTTCAGACTGGCTATCAAACAGCTCAAATGTCTATGCAGAGTGGCTACCAATCAGCTCAAATGCCTATGCAGAGTGGCTACCAAACATCCATTCAACGCAGTGCCTTCCAAAGCGGATGCGAAACATCACCGGCACCTATGCAATCTCCACAAACGCCAAGGAATGATGACGTAAATGAGCCAGAACAAATTCATTTCGATGAGGAACTAACAAATTTGACGAATGACACACAATCGGAATACGAGTTTTGAATAACACTAAATTATGAAAATGATTAAACAGTATGATTATAGTAAAAATAGTTTATTTTTTTCTTACCTTAAAGTTAATCCCAGCATCTCCAGAGGTTCGATGGTTTTTCTAAATATGTATTTCTTTTGTAAATGAGGTTTTATCAAACTAAGAAGCTCTTCAAAACTTAATACACTCATCCTAAGGGCCGAGACACATAAACACGATACGACGTCGTGTCGTACCACGATGCGGCGTCGTTAACCGATGCGACGTCGCGTCGTGAGAATCTACGACGAGCACCGTAAAAAACTACGTCGCGACATCGTAACGTGCCACGATCACGGCACGACGTCGCGTCGTAGAAACTCACGATGCGTTCCTGTGTCAGTGCCACAGTTGTTATTCAAAATTCAAAGATGACGGACGCTATTGAGGTCGATCATTTAATAATGCTAGTCGAGCAGCGTCCCGTACTATGGGACAAAACATCTGAAGAATATAAGAATAAAAATATAAAAACAACAGCATGGACAGAGGTGTGCGAAAATTTATTTCCTGGTTTTCAAGAATTGAACAATCAAGAAAAAACTAAATTTGGTAAGTAATATCCTATATTTTATTTAGTTGCCAACTTAGAGCTCCCACGTCACTGTTAAAGTAATCACAAAATTCATTTCTTATGTCGGTAGCTCTTGTTCTACCCTCTTGCGTTGACTGTTGTAGTTCAATTAACGAATCATCAATTATCATGTCTTCTAATGTTTGAGCTCCTTCACGGTTTAGAATGAAATTATGTAAAACACAGCTTGCTTTTATAATATTTGTGCAAAAATTTAAAGAAACATTTAATGGTCGATGAAATACCCTCCACTTGTTAGCCAGTATACCGAACGCACATTCTACATATCTTCTTGCTCGGCTCAAACGGTAATTAAAAACTCTTTGTTGAATCGTCAAATGTTTTCCTGGGTATGGGCGCATTATATTATTTGTCAATGGTAAGCCTTCGTCTGCAACAAAAACAAAAGGACAAGGTGTTTGGGAGCCTGGTAAAGGCTTTGGCGTTGGTAAAGGAAGTTGTCCTTTTAACAGTAATTCATTCAATTTTGAATTATTATAAACAGTTGAGTCACATTCCTTGCCATATGCTCCAATATCAACATATATAAATCTGTATTTAGTATCTACCAAAGCCAACAACAATACAGAATGATAATTTTTGTAGTTATAAAAAAGAGATCCGCCATGTTCGGGACTCCAAATACGAATATGTTTCCCGTCAAGTGCGCCTATGCAATTAAGAAAGTTGGCACTGTTGTCAAAGTTTTCAGCAATTTTTGATAGTCGCTCAGTAGTTATTTTCGGTATATTTTCGATCAAAAGATGCTTCCATATAGCGCTACAGACTATTTTTACAGTTTTAGCAATAGTAGACTTTCCACGATAGTAGTTTAAATGCATGTCTTGAAAGGTGTTTCCTGATGCCAAAAACCTGAAATAAAACAGGAAAATAAATAAATTAAATATTTAAAAGTGTATGTGTGTGTGCGTGTGTGCGTGCGTGCGTACGCGCGTGTTTGTTTGTGTGTGTATGTATGTGTGTGTGCGTGTATAGGTATACGCAAGTATCACATCACAAAACCGACTACGAAACAGTCCAGCAACTGATAATGTTCCTAACGTGACATCGTAAATACAATTTGTTTCAGGTAATGCTGTGGTAAAGAAGTGGACTGGTATTAAAGATAACTATGCCAAGTACGTAAAAAAACTTAAAGAAATAAATAAATCTGGAGCAGGCGCTAAAAAACATAAGGAATATCATTTATATAAACAGCTCCTTTTTTTAAACAGAAATGATCAAAATGAAACCGATAGTAGCATAATGGATGAAGAAACAAACTATCAGAACACACAAAAGGAGAGTCCAAAAAGAAAATTTAAAAGTCCGTCACGCGCCTTTCCAGCACGAAAAAAGAGACTTATCGATACATTTGAAGAAGAGATTATGTCAAAATTAGAAGAACCCGAAAACAGACATTTATCTTTTTTTAAAGCGATATTACCACCATCTTTGAATAAACTAAGTGATCATCAAACATTAATTTTTCAAAGTAGGGTCTTGGGTCTTACAAGTTTTAACGGATCTACACGAACCATCACATCAATATTATCCACAGAGCAACTATCCATCTTCGTACCAGGGTAACTATGAAACACAAAGACCCAAAGTTCATGGCAAAGTGCGTACCAAGGCGGTTACCAAAAACCCGGTAGTTCGTCACAGATCAATATTATCCACAGAGCAACTATCCATCTTCGTACCAGGGTAACTATGAAACACAAAGACCCAAAGTTCATGGCAAAGTGCGTACCAAGGCGGTTACCAAAAACCCGGTAGTTCGTCACAGTCTATCCAAGAAGCAACACCACCACCAGCTGCCACGCATGCTTCGTACCAGGGTAACTATGAGACACAAAGACCCCAAAGTTCATGGCAAAGTGCGAACCAAGGCGGTTACCAAACAACCGGTAGTTCGTCACAGTCTACCCAAGGAGCAACACCACCACCTGCTGCCACGCATGGCCGAAGCGAAGAGAGCGAATTTGATGATCATTCAAGGACATCACGTGAACCAGCGTCACCCGTATCACTTTACGAATTTTCTTAAAAAAGGAATTTAAAGGTGTAATGTACATTTAAAAAAAGTTAATAATTCTATATTTTATTTTATACTATTATAAAAAATGATTAATTAATAATAATTAATGGGGACCAATACGGTGACTCCTTAAAATTGTAGTCGTTGATTTGTGAAATAAAAAAAAATGTTACGAAAAAGTTGTTTCTTTTACCTTACAGTTAATCCCAGCATCTCGAGAGGTTCAAGAGATGGTCTGCCTCTGCCATATTTTCCTGCTATATGTGGCGTTATCCGATCAAGTAACTCTTCGAAACTTGATACACTCATTCTAAAGAAACCAAAAAACTTGTTGTGGTCAATTTTTAAGGCATTGTACTTCTTTATGAAGTGGCTCCCGTTATTCATGATTAAAAGAAATGGGTGGATCCAGTATCTTCTGAGTATCTGTCTTTTCTTTATCCGTCTTCTTAACAACAGCAGGAGCAGGACGCGTCTAGTGCGGTCCATTTCTCTAAATTAACTGTGACAATTCACCCTGCATTGTATCGACGGCGTCGTGCCGTGTATCGTGGCACGTTACGATGTCGCGACGTAGTTTTTTACGATGCTCGTTGTAGATTCCCACGACGCGACGTCGCATCGTGAAACGACGCCGCATCGTAGTACGACACGACGTCGTATCGTGTTTATGTGTTCCGGCCCTTAAGTAATCGAAAAATTTAACCTCGTCCACTTTTAGCGCCTCATATTTCCTTTTGAAGTGGTTTCCATCTTTATTTATAATTGTCAGTAATGGGTGCACCCAGTACTTTCTTTTCTGTTTCTTTTTCTTAATACGCCTTAACGCAAGCAGAAGTAGAACACGCGCAGTGCGGTTCATGTCTCACTAGAAACTGAAACGTTGGTTAGCGTCTTTACGTACGATGTCGTATCCGATGAAATTTTTGCGTTGCGACATCGCATCGCATAGCTGTGCGATGTTGTTTTTGCGATGCGACGCCGCAACGCACTGTTGTGGCCTGGCCCTTACCCAACTTCGAAAAGTGTAATACAGAATACCACGTTTCCGTAAGTTTACTAATACGAATCACTTAACAACGAATGCACGCGACCACGAAACACTTAACTTCGAAGCCATGCGATCTCGAATAACCAAAACTCTAATTCAACAATACGAATAACTTAACAACGAATGCACGCTTCCACAAAAAATAAAATATCCTAATGAGCATTGTCACAGTTCTGAACCAGAAGCAAAAGATGATTTACAATTAAGAGCTAGATTGAAAAGGCGATCTAAACATAGCATGGATGGACCGTCACAGATCATACAGGCAGCGGTTCAGGATATACCTAGTGGCAGTGCTCCTTATTTACCCAGTATAAATGCTATGAGAATGGTGGTACATAGAGCAAGGAAAGAAGGAGTTCCAACTAACCCAAAAAAGCTTATTGATCTGGTCATTCCAGATAAATACAGCAATTTTCTGCTGGCGCATTACAGTACTGAAGAAGATTGCATTTTATTGTTTGGTACGCCAGAAAATATCAAAATTCTAAAGCTTTCAACTTTTTGGATCTTATATGGTACATTCCAAAACTGTCCAACTGATTTTTATCAGATGTATACATTGCATGGATTAATCGGAGTGCACGATACCGTGCAAAAGGTGGTACCTTTGGTATTTGGGCTCCTGTCCAACAAAAGTAAGAGAATTTACTGTTTATTTTTTGAACTTCTAAAGTCACGAGCATCTCAATTTGGCATAAATTTACAACCTCATATAACAATTACTGACTCCGAGAAGGCGTCAATAAATGCGATAAAACAAGTGTTTCCTAAAAGTAAACAAAAGTGTTGTTACTTTCATCTGGCTCAAAATATCTGGAAACATATTCAATCTACTGGTCTATCACAACAATATTCAGAATCGACATCTTTTGATCACAAAATGCGTCATTTGGCCGCATTAGCCTTTTTAGAACCTGATGAGATACCCGAGGCTTTCTAAATACTAAAAAAAAGTATTACCCAAGGACGCAGAGAAAGTCAGTAATTGGTTTTCCAAATACTATGTTAATGGCACTTATAAAAAGAAGTAGAACCTCAAAACATCAAAGTATTAAAAGTGATCCCATTTAAATTAGCGGAATACAAAGAAAAACAAAAACTTCAGTACTTAAGGAAAAAAGAGAAAGGACAAAGAAATAAACGGGCAAGTGCGAGTCGGACTCGTTCATGAAGGGTTCCGTACCACCGTACAATGTTTTAAAACGCTGAAGAAAAACGTTTCTTGTATGACGACCCCCTTTAATTTTTAACTTTATCTTATTTTTATTATTTGTTGTCATAGTGTAGTAATATATAATCGGTGAAAATTTTAAGTATCTAGTTAATGCCATTATAAAGAAACGCTGAAAAAAACACGTTTACTATATGAGGACCCCCTTTAATTTTTAACTTTTATTTATTTTTAGTATTTGTTGTTATAGCGGCCACAGTAATACATAATCGGTGAAAATTTCAAGTGTCCAGCTATTACGGTTCAATAGATAGAGCCTTGTGACAGATGGACAGACAGACGGACAGACAGCGGAGTGTCAGTAATAGGGTCCCGTTTGCACCCATTAGGTACGGAACCCTAAAAATGTCGAAGACATGACACCACGAGAGCAACGAATAACTAGAAAAAAATGGAAAAATTATTCATTAAACTACAGGCAAAGAAAACAGCTATTGAAACAAACCACTCATTTTATACGCCAGAATACTCCTCCACCTACTGACGACGAAATACGACCCATAGTTAATGAAGCAATCAGACCTGTTATTAACGAAGACCAAAGAGCAAAAGAAGCTAAAATGAGGAGTGAAAGATAAAGAAAATTTAGAAACAGGGAAATAAAAAAGATGGAGGCTATAGTTTCAAAGCTTAAAACTAAACTAAATACTCAGCTTCAAAATTATAAAACGAGTCAAAAAACAGATAAAAAAGTAATAAAATCTGTTGAAAAAAAAAATGGTTGCCTGTAAAGTCGGTTTTACGGGCGAAGATTTTACGTGACAACGGCGGCAGACCGATCATAGTTGAGTGGGAGAGAGACGCAAGGCATTCGGCGGGCCTCTCTCTCGTTCGGTGACTCATCGTAACGTTACCGAGCGTTACACTTTTTCATAAGTGACTCCCAGCCGCAACCTAATTTAAGACGTTGTCACGTCAAAAACACCACAGACCAGAATTGAAGATATAACTTAAAAGAAAGAATTAGCAAAGAAAGCCCTTTTTGGGGAAGTTAATAAAACACAATTAGAAGAAAACTACACAAAACTAAAGACCCATGAAGAAAGAAAAAAAATTAAACAAGTTATATCTGGAAATGTAGTAGACAAATACAAACTATGGAGAATAAAAAACAAAGCAGTCATCAAGAGGTATGTTAGTGATTTTTTTCTATCGAGCCAAAAATGCTCAATCGTGTTTTGGCTATTGTTGGTGTCTGTAGAAAATACTTAAGATTTTTATGTAATTTTTTTGAGGAATAAACTATAGTAGTTTAATAACAATGATTTTTCAAAAACACGCACAGTATTGCAAATTGTGAACCCACCTCGCCTTAAGTGACTGTCTTGAATTACGTTGATTTATAAAACAACTCTGGAGCTTCTTCATGAGTGTTGCCCGTGAGCATTAGAGCCGCTTTCACTGTTCGAGCTATTATGCTTCCATTTGATGGTGAGAAGTGAGAAGTGTTTCGCCAGCCGGAGTGTTTTATGTTGGTAAAGACATCGATGAGGAAATGATGATGCCTTTTATTGATAACTACTTTGTCGGCAAGAGTTTACGAATGCTTAGGCCTCCTACGCACTGGCGACCATGGTCGCCGCGACCTGGCCGCGGCGGCCAGTGAATTCTGGACTTTATATGGCAATCGCTATAGCCCCTACGCACTTAGCGGCCAGCGACCAGCGGCCACCGTTGGCCGCGGCGTCCAATTTGATGCCACGCGACCAGCGACCAATCGTGGCCGTCGAGAACATCACTTCTGTATTTAAATTCATCAGTGCTACCGCATCGGCCGCGGCGACCAGACGTGTAGCTAGCTACAGAGTGATTATTTTACAATGGCCAATTTCGACACGGAAAGGTTCATAATTGAAGTTGAAAATAGAAGAGGTTTATGGGATTTAGCATCAAATGATTACTCCAATAAAGATGTTAAGCGGCAGTTGTGGCTTGAAGTGGTCGATATATTTGGCGGTGAATCCATGGAAGATAAAGAAAAGGCAGAACTTGGTTAGTATTTTATTTTATTATGCCTAAGTAAATTAATAATGCGATGAACTACAACTACTATTTTTCGCTTTGCACATGAGTTTTGACAATTATTTGCTAAAATTTCCCAGGTTTTCGTAATGATTGGAATAACTTTTTAAAAAGATTACTCATACCGCATGTGCGTTCGACGCCATTTTGTTTACGTCGCGCAATGGCGGCTCGCGGCGAGCAAGTGCCTCAACGCACAAACTGAGCAGCCGTCGTAGGTACCCATATATTTACAAATTGTGCCAGGGCAAGCGACCATCGGTACTGAAGTAGTTTGCGAATATATCTCGATATTCGGTTGATGTTCTATTTGCTCTATTAGGTAAACATGCAGGTATTTCTAATAAAGCCTCTGGTACAGTTAACGTTTCCTTGAAATCATATCCGTCTCTTTCTCGCACAAAATTATGAAGCACACATAGAGCTTTTATAATCACAACTGCAAATTCTTTCTTGACGTTTAGGGGTCGGTGAAGAATTTGCCATTTATTGGCTAATATTCCAAATGTACATTCAATATAGCGGCGGGCACGGGATAGTCGATAATTAAAATTAGTCTTTACATTATTCAAGTTTCTCCCAGCATACGGTCGCATCATATGTTCCGATAGTGAAAACGCCTCATCACCCACTAAAACGAACGGCATTGATTGGCCATTTTCTTTGATGGGGTTATTGCTCGGAATATCGAGATCATTATTTAAAAGCCTATGATAAAATACAGAGTCTTTGTAAATTGACGAATCACTGCATTTGCCGTATGCTCCAATATCTACGTAAAGAAATTTATAATTTACATCACATATTGCAAGTAACACGATTGAAAAATAATTCTTGTAATTGTAATAAAGAGATCCCGAATGTTGTGGTTTGATAACTCTAATGTGCTTGCCGTCGATGGCTCCGATGCAATTAGGAAATTGGGCGTATTTTTGAAAACCTTCAGCCGTTTGAATCCACTTATCTCTGGTCAATTGTGGCATCACAATTGGTTTTAATATCTCCCATATTGCTTCACAAACATCAAATACTATTTCCGATACTGTAGGAAGCCCTATACGGTATTCATGACTTATATGAGATAAAGAACACCCAGTAGCCAAATACCTGAAAATAAAATTCACATTAATAAACATAATATTAGTTTTGTAATATGTACTACATTTATTTATTGATTTACAGGCATTACTCTCCAAAAAAGATGGAAAAACCTTAGAGACTGTTTCACAAGAGAGCTGCGCCGTCTTAAAGATGTCAAAAGTGGTTCTGCTGCAAAACGTAAATCACAATACACCTATTTCAACCAATTACTGTTTTTGAAATCAGTGCTGGACACAAACGCAACAGAAAATAGTCTCGAAGAGGCAAGTCAAGAAAATGAAAGTGCAAGATCTTCTGATCTTGAGACTCAACAGTCTGCATCAAAGTCGCTTAGAACAAAAAGGAAGAAAAAAATACCAAACGAAGAATCCGATACAGACCCTCTAATTTCAGTTCTGCATAAGACCATAGCGACTACACAGAATGATTCAAATTGTGACAGACTGTTTCTTTTATCCCTCCTCGAAAGATTTCAAACAATCCCTGCTGCAATGAAGACCAAAGCGAAAATGGAAATCATGGAAATTATAGAAAAATACCAACCGAACTGTACACCTACAACAGCGCGCATTAACTATTCAAGAAATTTCAATATTCTTAACGACCAAGAATATAACCCGTATCGACCGAGTTATTCAGGTTATTCTACTACCAACAGGATATCAGATGATTCAAATTACAGCGATACTCATACTCATTATTCTGATATTTCCCAAAATTCAGAAATGATAGACCTATTTCCCAATTTGAATCATTAATTGTTCACAATTGCCATTTTTTAAGTTATGAAAATATAAATAATTTGATTATCTACTTCAGTTTTTTAATATTTAAAAACATGTTATAAGCAAGCCCTTTTCCTCTCCTTTTCAAAGTCGTAAAGTAGAATACTACTGAACAAGAGTTCATAAATTTTTTAAAGTGGCAAAACCTTGGTCAATGAATTATACAGGTTGTTGTGAAAAACACAACAGTGGTGGTTTAGGGTGATTCGGAATCGAGTCTTGTTTAATTCTAATTTACAAAAAAATCCATTTAGCAGTTTAAGTAAAAAAAAGGCCCTATCACATTATTTTTATTTTTCCTGTACACAATACTCCATTCCGAAACACCCTTTAAAATATATCACGTATTTTTTAAACATTCTGTATTTAAAAAAGAAAAAGCTTACCTTATTGTTATTACTAATTTTTCTTCTGCTGGAATGCATTTCCGATAGTTGTTACCAGTTCCAGTAATTTTTGGTTTTATTGTATCCAGTAACAGGTTAAAAGTATTCGTTGACATTCTCATGTAATTAAAGAATCTCTTCTCATACATTTTTAAATCCAAAAAATAAGTATAATATAATCCTTTAGTCTTTCTCTCGCAAAGTAATGGATGCACCCAAAACTGTCTTTTACGTGAAATCTTCCGTTTTCGTTTTCGTAGTAAATACACAAGCACAGTTAGCGTGATTATCTTTTGCACGTCCATCTTGACACACCCTTGGAAGTCGACTGCAAATTTTTCGGCCGTCCACATGTCGCGCTTGCCTACGCACCGGCGACCATGGCCGCGGCGGCCTGGCCGCGTCTATGGTCGCCAGTGCGTAGGCAGCCTTAACATATGTGCTTGTGCTTACCCAATAAACACACTTATGAACAGTTGTGCAAGAAACTAAAGAAGAAATATGATTAGCCTACCAGAGAAAGAGCTGAGTTTCGAAGAGTTACAAAATGAAAAAAAAAACAAGACTATTTAAAGGAACTAAAAAAAACTACAGATGCAACTTAAAGGACATCGACGACCAAATCAAAGAAAAACTTATAGATTCAGATCAAAAGAAATCAGATTCGAACTTATGAAGTATACCACGGATATATCAATGAAACAATGCATTTCTATGTCATGCAACACATTATAGTTTACCACTTAGGTACATTTTCATTTTGTTCAAAACAATCTGCCTAGTCTTTTACTTGGCGAATCCGACATGTAAAATAGTCTTTTACTTGGCGAATCCGACATGTAAATTGCGTATAGCCAGGAACTCGATCCCAAGCGCTGTTATCGATCAAGCATTTGTTCTTGCACGTTCTACTCCTTAAAACTAAAAATACGTACATACAAATCGCACAGAAGAAGAAGCACAGATAATATTGGCTACTCCAACTAGTAACTAGACAATACATTTGGCTCAAAAAACATGGATACAATCTATTCCAAAACCTATGGAAGTAGTTGATGACTCGAGCGCCTGGATTAATGCTTCTTTTAAAACATTCACTACATTTGATAAAACAAAAACCTACATAAATCATTGTTTTGCACTTTGGTGCAAAACAACCAACTTTCGTACATCATCTCGAGAATCTATGTACTGTACGCGTATTGCCAAACTGTATACCAGTACAGACACCCATACTCTGTGCTCGATCACTTTGTGCTCATTAAAATAACAAATATTCATGAGCAAACTGCGTACGTACACAGAGCAGTCTGTATAAGTATACAGTTTGCTCGCATGCGTATATGCCATTCTGTGTACCAGTACAGACACCCATAGTCTGTACTCTACTACATTGTGCTCATTAAAATAACAAATATTCATGAGCAAACTGCGTACGTACACAGAGCAGTCTGTATAAGTATACAGTTTGCTCGCATGCGTATATGCCATTCTGTGTACCAGTACAGACACCCATAGTCTGTACTCTACTACATTGTGCTCATTAAAATAACAAATATTCATGAGCAAACTGCGTACGTACACAGAGCAGTCTGTATAAGTATACAGTTTGCTCGCATGCGTATATGCCATTCTGTGTACCAGTACAGACACCCATAGTCTGTACTCTACTACATTGTGCTCATTAAAATAACAAATATTCATGAGCAAACTGCGTACGTACACAGAGCAGTCTGTATAAGTATACAGTTTGCTCGCATGCGTATATGCCATTCTGTGTACCAGTACAGACACCCATAGTCTGTACTCTACTACATTGTGCTCATTAAAATAACAAATATTCATGAGCAAACTGCGTACGTACACAGAGCAGTCTGTATAAGTATACAGTTTGCTCGCATGCGTATATGCCATTCTGTGTACCAGTACAGACACCCATAGTCTGTACTCTACTACATTGTGCTCATTAAAATAACAAATATTCATGAGCAAACTGCGTACGTACACAGAGCAGTCTGTATAAGTATACAGTTTGCTCGCATGCGTATATGCCATTCTGTGTCCCAGTACAGACACCCATAGTCTGTACTCTACTACATTGTGCTCATTATAATAAGAAATATTCTAAAGCAAACTACGTACGAATACAGAACAGTCTGTATAAAAGTATAAAGTTTTCGCATATTTATAACACAAAATGCGAACCTGTTATTCTAAGTAGCTACATTAACATAATCATAATCTAAATTGGCTAAATTATCGTATATGAAAGGTTTTTTCCAACAGTAACGATCCCACTAATATTATAAACTAGCAAGCCTGCCCCGGCTCCGCCCGTAGTACATACATAACCTATGTCACTCAGGGATAGTGTAGCTACCCAACAGTGAAAGAAATACAAAATCGGTCTAGTAATTTCGGGCCCTATTCATTACAAACAAACAAACCTTTTCTCTTTATAATATTACTAGCTGTACCCGCGACTTCATCCGCGTGAATTTAACAAAAAAGGTTCCTTTATGAACCGCCTGCGGAACCCTAATAAAGTAGCCTAAGTTACTCCTTATTACATTAGCTACCAACCAAAAAAAGTCCCGTCAAAATCGGTCCAGCCATTCCAGAGATTAGCCGGAACAAACAGACAGACAAAAATTAAAAAAAATGGTTATTTGGTGTATGTATCGTATATATAATTATACGCATGTAGTAAAAAACGGTTATTTCCATATTACAAACAGACACTCCAATTTTATATATTTCTATGGATTAATAATAAATATATAAAGAGTGGTGGATGTTTGTGAGTTTGGAAGTGTGTTACTCAATCACGCTAAAACGGCTGAAAGATTAATAATAATGTAAAATAAAACAAGAACTTTTTTTTTAAATTGAAAGTATTTATTTTTAAAACAGATTGTACTTCACAATGATAAATCAATAAAACTTTTTTTTTAATCGAAAGTATTTATTTTTAAAACAGATTGTACTTCACAATGATAAATCAATAAAACTTTTTTTTTAATCGAAAGTATTTATTTTTAAAACCGATTGTACTTCACAATGATAAATCAATAAAACTTTTTTTTTAATCGAAAGTATTTATTTATAAAAGAGATTGTACTTCACAATGATAAATCAATAATGGATAATTACGTGAATTAAACATTTAATCAATTATTATTTGCAATTATTTAAAGTGAAATATTTATTAATGTTTTTTAGCGTTAGGTCGATTTTTAGCGATATTGTCATTTAGATTATGCTTTCTTTTCTTAGTTACACATCTTCCACTTTGTATGCGGCCTTTACCTTTAGTGATTCCTCTGTCTTTACGTCTTGAAACAGACGTTGGCTGTACCCCTATTTTCTTCGATCTAGAAATCTTTATTCTTTGAATGGCAAAATTTTTAGCTTGGTCTATGGTTTCAATATTACATAAAACTTTATTCAATTTTCTAATTATTATGAAATTATTGGTCGAAGTGTCGGTTTGTAGAATTTCTGACAAGCGGTTAAATTGTAATTTCAGAACATTTATTTCGTTTTTCATATTTTCTTCATTTTCATGCGTACTTGGTATAATTACTGATTCCGACGAAACAATTGGCAGGGGTTGTGCTGATAGAGCAGAAACAGACTCTTCAAATGATTTTTCGCTAATATTTAAGTTTATGCTGGAATAGAAATCTCCAGATACATTATTTCCTAATGCTAACTCAGCAAATCTTTTTCTATCTTGCGAAGTTATGCGGGAGGATGTTTTGATAAGAATATTAAAATTCTTTTCTATGTAACATAGATGTTTACAATATTTTCCACTCGTACCTTCAGGGCAATCACAACATGCAATGTCTACAAACACTGTATAAAAAATCGTAGGGTCTCTTTCTAAATGAATTTTATATTCGTTTTCATTAACTTGGTAGTATTCATTCAAACCTTCTGATTTTTTAAGATATTTCATGTAAATAATGTTTTTATCACGTCTGGAGTGCGCAAAGTCTAAAAGTCGGAGTTTATGGTAGTTTTCAAAATTTTCTGTTATAAACTTTACTAGCGCACAACTATTGAACACTTTAGATCTTTGTAACACGATATCTTTAAATATTCGAATTGAAGATTCTACATAATTATTTGTGTTGTTACCTCGAGTCATTAAATCAGAGCGGTAACAAAGACACCATTCTGCTCTTCTTTCCCATAATTTGGTCATGTAACTTGCCAGGGCAGCATTATTTTCAACATCTTTAATCAAATCAGAAAAATTTTTGGTCGCCATTTCTTCACTTTCAGCATAAAGGACGTTTTGAAATGCTTTCATTACAACTTTTCTAAAGTTCTTCTCTACATTATGTTCAGAAAGCCAAAGCCATCGCCAAACTGCTTGACAAACATGAAAGTGACAGAGTAATAAAGAAGCTCCGGGGAAAACGCATTTCAAAGCATTACGCTCGGCGGCGGCATCATCGGTCATTATTACTACGGGCTCAAATTTTTTTGCAGTATCTTTTTCCAGAGCTTCCTTGGCCGCCATAAAAGCAAGAGTGTAATTGGCTTCAGTATCAGCAGTATGTAACACACAAGCTATAGGTACAGCGCCAATTTTCAAAGATGCAAAAATGAATGTCACTCTTGTGGATGTTTGGTCACAAGAACCACTGGAATCAATGTAGACCATTTCATCAGAATAACCGTTTAAAAATAACCTTTTCATAATTGGAGTTATTATAACAATTATCATAGGGTTTTCCTTTATATTCAAGTAAACTCCCTTTTCAGAAAACGAATTCAACTGCTCTTCTAAAACTGCTACAACGTCGCGATCAGAACGTCCTCCTAGATTAATTTTACGCCATTTATCGTATAAATGCCTGATTTGACGATAAGTTGGATTTTTCTGAGCATTGGCGAGAACTTGATTATCTTCAGACTCTAATATGTTTATTTCATGGTAGTGTCTTGCGATGGTAGGTGTCATGCCTTGTTCAAAGTACACTTGGAATTGTTTCTGCACATATGGATCACATCGTAAAAACTTATAAGCGGATGCAACATGTATTCTATGCGAGTGGTTAAAATTTATATCGATAATGACGTTCATTCCATCTTTTAAAAGTACGTCGTTTTTTATTGTATTTCTATTAATTTTTTTATACTTAATATTTATAGTGGCATTGCACTGAAAGTTTCTTCTTTTTTCATGTTTCTTGTTGAAAGATGAGTGCTGACATCCATAAATCTTACGAAATTCCAGTTTCTGAACAGCAGGACTCCGCTTCACAATCCAGTTGGTGTTAGAAAACTCAGAAAACTGTTGAATGAAACGTTTACACTGTTCACTCGGCGAATTATTTTTTAACGCTTGTAGTTTACATTGGATCTTGGCACTAAATGTCTAATTATTTACAAAAGTACACTGTGTAATTGCGAATTCGACACACTGTTTCGCTAAAAAAGTTTTTAACTTGTATTCATGCATAATTTAATCTATGTGCGTAAAGTATTTATTTAAAATTACAAATTACAATAACAAACACTTTGTTTTAATTTGACGGACGCGTGCGAACTCGTTCAATTAGGCCAAGGCCACTGCCAGAGTGTGAAGAATGCAAAGAATGTAAAGAATGTACCAAACTATCCTTGGTGCGAAAAAGACAGCATGAGTCTGCTCTGCACTCGCATGTATTTTGCTCATAACGAAGCATGCCATTCTACATACCACTGCAGCCAAAATTGTCTGTGCTCGTATATATTTCGCTCTTATAAATTAGAGCAAACTGTATTATATTACAGAGTTGCTCTGTACTGGTAAGCAGTATGCTCTATAAGTACGAGAGCATATTGCGTGCGATCACAGAGCACTCCCTGTCTGTGATAGTACACATTATGGCAATACGCGTACTGTACTGATCACCATGAGACCTTATACAGGGACTAACAAAATATACTGAAACTATTTTAAGGGTGAATACAGTCCATGATACTGAACAACTTTCCCCAAGGAACATATATCGCAATATGAAAAATAATTTTTGGCCTCCCATACAAGTTGACCGATCAGCTGATCAGTCTGTATGAAAAGCCAAAAATTATTTTTCATATTTCGACATATGTTCCTTAGGGAAAGTTGTTCAATATCACAGATTGAATTCACCCTTAAAATAGTTTCAGTATATTTTGTTAGACGTTATATAGCGAATCTTGCACACGAAATATTGAGAAATTCTAAGGTATACAATTTCAGTTAATTGGTAATTTCACTAATGTACAAACAATTAATAGGATAATAAACGAAGACCAAGAAAATACTGACACAATTTTCAACTTGGGTCTAATGAAAGATAAAGACGCCTTATCTGTATTGCGGAGAAGATTAGAAAATTCAGGGCTACCCGACTTTGATCACCCTATTGGAAAATTAATGGCAGAGGAAAAATGTATATTTACCATGGCGTTCAACTTGAGAAAATTGACTTGGGGGTTTGAAATCACTCGTATAACTAGTCCAGTTCCATGTGAACAAATAAAAGTACAGGATTATGATAATACCGCTTTAAAGGAGATACAGGATTGTATACTTCTAGGTTTCTTATGAGCTGAAAACTACTGGAAAGAAGGCCTTTAAGAATAGAGCCCCATACACTCCCTATCAGTTCTGGGATCATCAACACCAGAGAAGACTACAAAACCTAAACTAACTGTAACAAGTCCCAATCCAACAGTCAAATCAGTTATGAAATTATTTTACATTCTAACTTATTTAAAAAGAATGGATCCGACCAGTCAACTACTAGGGATGGTGAAAATAATGATACAAGAGAAGCTCGAGACATTGCCCCGACAATTTAGAGAGACTAGAGGGCTGATGCGGAAAGAACTAGGGAGAAAGTTATGAACATCGGTTCAAAGCTTCTACTCAAAAAAGATCAGCACTTTTTACTCTGACTACGAATCTGGCGACACACGTAACAATAAATACGAATCAATTAGGAAGAGCATTACGAGGAAACGAAGACTACAACCTTTTCTTCCAAGAGATATTTTTGTTTATACAAAATTACATAGCCGAGCTCGCCCTACAAAACTTCAAACTATGTGACACTTATGCCATCCCGCTTCAATGTAACAAGTGAACTTATCTCATAAACCTATCACATTAGATATTTATTATTCAGAAATTTAAACGCGGGAATCGCCTCGCAGTAGGTTTAAAAGACCAAAAATTCGTGTTTCAAGATTATAAAAATTATATTTTTTATTATAATAAAAGATATGTCAAAACCTAGAGTTTCGTATGACCCCAAAGGCCTTATAATACTTAAGACTGCAGTCTTCGACCGTGGGAAATTTTGATTGAACAACCGAATCTATATTTTCTATCTACACATACGCATTGCGCTGTATTGTACATGCACCATGGAGACGAATTTAGACGAATTCAGAAGCGCAGCGAGCGGTCTGCCTTGTCAGCGTTTTCGTCCCTATATTTATTTGAGAATTTCGGAGACCTTAAAATTTTTCTATCTTTTTACAAAAGAAAAATTATTTTTATTTATTTATTGTAACTACGTGTTTACGCATGAATCAATCTTCATATATGTGTATTTTTTATTTTTAACTCAGTCGTATGCGCAAGAAATCCGACGACGTATTCGCATATATTTTCTTCAAAGTTTAACCTTTTTAACTGAGTTTTTGAATGAATATTTTTTTTTTTTATTCAAAATCTTCTCATTCACTTTTTAGGATTTTCTTTTGTCTTGTTTTCTCTGTAATTTAAACACAACTTCATGTTTTAAATTCCGTGAACAATGACATGAACGTCGCACACCGCAAAAAATCGAAACACGTCTCAGATTATTTGGAATTAAACAAACTATTAAAATGAAAATCAATAAATTGTCTAATTCACTTTTTTAATACTTAACCCTTAGCACCACACGCTATTTCTGGCCACGCAACTACACACGAGGGGGAGCGTGGTCCCCCAAAAAGAAAAATCATATATCAGTGCTATTTTTTATTACAAGACCAGTTTTTTTTACGAAATAAATAAAATACATTAAGTTAATATTATAAGGTATTTATTTATAACTTTAAACGAAAAAAAAAGACAATTCCAGCGTCAAACAAAAAAAGTTACGAAAAACACGTTAAATTTTAAGAGGTTACTTTAGAAAGCAGTTGTGACTAAAAATTAGGAACAAATACACAAATCAAGTCTTTTTTGTAGTTACTCTTAACTTATAAATTACAAAACATGCATTAAAATCTATAAAAATATTCAAACGTCTAAAATCACAAGAGGAATGCACATACTCGTAGTACTTAGCAAATATCAAAAATCACTCAAGATTAGGATTATTATTTCAGTCTCCATATTTTCTATCAAAATAATAATTATAGCCTAATTAATGTTTTTCCTGACAGTCGGCACATATACTTTCCGCTTCTTCTTCACTTTCGGTATCGTGATCACTGATTTCAGACTACGCGTCACTCAAATCCGATGATGGTTCAGGCAAAATGTGCTCATTCACGTTTTCGTCAGAATCAAAGTCATTCAACAGATGTTCTATCTGCTGGGGATTCAAATTTTTATCCATAGTGCACCACTAACCTAAAAAAAGACAAATAAATACGTAAAAGAAATTACAAATAAACTAACGTAATTACACTCGTGGGGGACTAGGCTCCCCCATCGCCTCGTACCTCTTAAACTAAGCACAGTAGCCAGGCGCGCATCCACTCCCCGCGAGACCTTGGGCGTTACTAGGAATACCCGAACACTCAAGTGCGTCGCGTTTAAAATACTTAAAATATTTGCTTAAATGTGAGTGGTGGGGGAGCTTACTCCCCCACGTGTGGTGTAAAGGGTTAAATAAACTTCAATTTAACATATTGTTACTAAGATAGTTTGGCTCCAATCAGCTCCGAAAAAGCAGTCAAAATCATTAAAAATAAGGACTGAGCCCTTACAGGCTCAAAGGAATTTTATCTATTTTTTTGGTATCCAATAGGAAAATTCGGAAATAAATAGTGAGCCACTGATTTTGAATTTGGATCGGATCCGGATTCTACAGTAGTATCTATAAATTTCGTAGAAGATGAAATTAACTTAATGGAATCTTTTATAACAAAGGTAACGATTTCATTTTATATGCGGGTTGTTGAGGTGCAAGGTAGGAAAAATGCCGAAAGTTAGTTTAAAAATGTGTTTATTTAGAGTCACAGCAAAAGATTACACTAAAGTTCACTATTCACAATTAGACAATAGAAAATGTTATATAATTGTTGTTTTGTTAGGATTTAGGGAAAATGTTATGTTAATTGTTAAGTTTAATGTTTGTTTGTTGTTAGAATGCACCCGAACTTGCCGACGTTTAGTTGTGCACTGTCTACTGGCTCGCGGTTCGCGAGTCAGGTAATAACAAAAATGTTGGGTTGAATTTATTAATTTTTAAAGTGAATTCAACGAACTTTTTATACAAAAGAGGTTAGGGAGGGGTGGAGGGGAGGAAGTTGAAATAGTCATGAGCGAATTGGTTACTTTGTGGCCAGATGGCAAAAGGATTGCGCAAGTGAAACTCGATGATCTCAGGTCCATACGACACTTTATCCCCGCCGATTGTCATTCTTTTTACGATAATTTAAGGTTAATGTCCGACTGAATGACACCGACCCAATGAATGACTTTTTTACATCGATTCATTGAATAGTTTTTGATTTGAGTGACAGTGTTTGCCAGCAGGTGCTTATAGTCGGTTGTGCGTCGGCGTGCTTAGTAAATTTGTTAAGGAATTGCGTCGTAAAAGTGATTATAAAAGCCTGGATTTATCGTATAATTGGTAAGTACTTGCAAAAACTGTTAGATAATAAAACGACCTATTGATATTATCTATTTAAAGTCGATTATTTTAAAAAGGTAAGCATTTTGGAGGTATCTCATACACTCGATCAAAATTATAGCGTTTAGTAGTAAATGACACCCATGTAATTTACTCGATCAAATAATAATTTTATTAAACTTAATTTGGATCATATTAGAAGGATATAGGACTTACATTTAATTTACTCTAAAAACAACAAGTTTTTATGGGTCATGTGAGTAATATCTGACATGGGTGTCATTTACTATGGAGATCGAGTGGATGACAGTGACGTAGTGATATGTCATTTATTGGGTCATAACTATATGTCATACATTGGTTACAGGTAATTGCAATGAAAACATGCCGTCAAGATCATCCAAGTATTGCCAAGACGACGTGTTGAAGGCGTTAGATGATGTGTCAAGAGGGATTTCTGTTGCCGCAGCAGCAAGGAAATACGGGATTCCACGTATTACTTTGTTATATAAAGTGCAAGGCAAGAATCCTGTCGACTGCCGTATGGGGCCCAAGAGTTATTTGGCACCTGAACAAGAAGACACCCTTGTCAAGTGGATAATATCATTATCCAAAGCTGGATTTCCAGTAGCCATGAGCCAGCTTCAAAAACTTGTTACGGACTTATCCATAAGAACTCCTTTTAAAGATAATCTCCCCGGTAGACATTGGTGTGAAGCTTTCAAGAAGAGACACTCAGAAATAGGTACGAGAGTTGCCCAAAATTTGACTGAGTCAAAAGCATCCGTGACTTAAGAGCGGTTAGATACTTGGTTTAAGGAAGTATATACCTACTTGGAAGAAAACGACCAAGCTCAGATTCTTAATCAACCCGAAAGAGTGTTCGATTGTGACGAAACCGCCTTCTTCTTGAACCCAAAAGGCAGTAAGGTGCTTGCTCCTAAAGGTGAAAAAAGTGTGTACCAAAAAGTCAACCCAGATGAGAAAGAATGTCTCACAGTATTACTTACTGGTAATGCTGTCGGTGATACACCTCCTATGATTGTATTCAAATATGAGAGAATTCCAAGGGAATTGGCTTACAGTGTACCTGATAAGTGGGGAGTTGGTAGATCTGAAAGTGGATGGATGACCGGGGAGACTTTTTTTGAATTCATGAGTAACATCTTTAACCTATGGCTAGAAGAAAAGAACATTCAAAAACCTGTGTTCATGTTCATAGATTGACATTCTTCTCACCTGACTTTGCATACAAGCAAATTCTGCTCGTAAAATGGAATAATTTTAGTTGCACTGTATCCTAATGCAACTCATTTAATTCAGCCTATGGATGTTGCTGTATTCCGGTCTCTTAAAGGGAATTGGAAAGAAGCTGTTCTTGAGTTGCGGTTAGAGCATTATGAACCCTATCCTGAGAAAAAGACAGTTCTCTCCATTATTAAAAAAAGTATTGGATAAAACTCTGAAACCCTCCATATTCAGAAATGGCTTCAGAAAATGTGGTTTGGTGCAATGGAATCCTCAAGCTGTAGACATGGGTAACAAAAATACCTTAACGGTTGCTCAACAAAAAGTTTATGAGCAAAAAGTAGCACAACTCAAAAGCGGTCTTCAATTTGTTGAAAAAAATTTAGACAAGGATAAACTGAATGCCTTTAAAAACACAAATATGTGGACAGGTAACAAAGAAGACACATCACTTTTCCTTTTCTGAAAAAATATTAATGACCAATATGACGCTAGTAAGGAGATTCTGACACAAATGAAGCAAAAAAACAGTAATGTGACCAATGAGCTAGAAAGTACAGAGCTACCTAGTGACAATAATGATATTTCGCACATAAATTCAACTGTAACTAGTCCCTCAATACAAAAAAAAAATATGTTAGAGATGTAGTCGCTGAGATAAATAATAATCAAACAAAAAATTCAATGCATGACCCGCAAAATTCTGGCACACCGGATAAGGAAATTGGTTACACAAAAAATGTTGCAGATCACGTGATTCCGGTGACAGAATCGACCATACTTAGAAACGTTGCCTCAAAATCTTCCATGTCTTGCAATGTCACTGTAAGCTCATGTAAAGAAGAAGAGACTGTGATGATACCCACAAAGGAAATAGATTCAACTCTGAACATTAATGATTTATCCCAGGTTTCTGACATATTGGCTAGAAATGAAACTCTTATACCTCTGAGTCCAGCATCATCCTCCATTAACTTTTTAAATGGCTCCGAGATAGAGGAAGCATTATCAAATTTAGAACCTCTACGAGCACTTGTGCCAGAAAATGTCAGAGCTCCTGCGAAATCCCAGGAACTTGTGCCTAGCTTTATCACTCCTGCCAGAAATGATACTTCTAATAGCATGCATATCACAGTTTTTACTAGCACAACAAACACAATCAGCAATGCCGCCTGTAAGACGCCCATAAATAACAATATTTCAGTTGAAGCCATGCCTTGCTCTAGTACCTTTAATCCCAAATGCCATTTAAAAAGCGTAAAATTGAAAAATACCAGCTGTGGTCACATCAAATAAGTGGCAAGAATATTACGAGAACAAAGAAAAGAAAAAGAATGAGATGATGCTGGAGAAACAAAAAAGAGCTGAAGAAAGAAAGAAAATAAAGAAAAGAAAGAAGCCGAAATGGTTGTAAAACAAGATTTAAAAGAAAAACGAAAACTAGCTGCAGAACAAAAAAAGGAGCAAAATAAAGAGAAGAAGAGCTTGAATAAAGGAAAAAAAACCAAGCCTGTGCAGTCTGACGAAAGAACATTATTAGATTCAGGAAGCGACACTGCAGATGGAACTAGCTGTTTCCTTAAAAATTAATCCAAAAACAAAAGTCTCCATTAAAAAAAAAGGAAAGATGTCGGAAAGACAAACTAGAAACATCTTTCTCTTTTCAAGCAGTGAATCTGAATATGAAGAATGGCAAGAATCAAGAGGAAGTACAAACGACGTGTCGTCTGAAGATGAAAATATATTTTAGTTATTTGTGTAGCTTGCTAATTATTTGGTTTTAATGGCATAAAGAATTTATATTGTTTAAACATTTAATAAATATGTGTCTCATTTTATTTAGTGGTTTTTTTTTCAGTGTATCATTTATTATAACCGTATCAGAAATTAAGTAATTCCTTTCAAAACTTAATGAGATGCCCTGTCAAATACTGGGACATCGATCCTATTTTTTCATAGTCATAGATTGGGACATTCCATTTTTTTCCAGTCATCCACTAGTACAATTTTAGACGTCAAGAAAAACTGAAAGAACCGTCATAACCTCCAAATTCCAAATTTTGCCCGGCATAAAAACTTAACTTCGTAATCGGTTAGGTGAAAATGGAAGGCTGCAGAAGCCATAATTTTATTTTTTTAATAAAATATATTTGTGTTGTGACAACACTGAATTGACATGACGTACATAACCTCTTTCATTTCCTTCTCGCGAGCCGGCAAAGTGATACCTGTGAAAGTGGTGCAAATTTTCTTGATAAAAACTTTGGTCGAACAACGAGGTTGCAGTTAAAATATGTAAGTATTTCATATGGCATGTATAAATAACTTCTAATTAACGTAAAATAATGTTGTTTTCAAGTCAGAATCTATTATTTTGTAGACTTTTTGGCCGTGGGCAATGTTAACAGGTTCACAGTCCAAGTTTTAGAGTGGAAATGGCTCACAAGTCCAGTTAAGTTTTTGTGAAAATCAGTATCTTAGGGATGTAGATAAGACATATATGTTATTATATATATATACATTATTAAAAAATATATTTTTTATTACATACCACATACGGCCTGTGGACTCACTAGAACGAAATCGACCAAAATTATCTTATGAGTCCACACACCATATGTGGTATGTTTTTAAAAAAATGTTTTTTTATATATTGTCTGTGCGTATTGTTGTCAGTGTCAAGTAAAAACGACATTGACAAATTGTCTTTTTTCATTTTTTACGATGACATACGTGAAAATAGTGTAGCTGAGTGAGAAGTGACGTATACCTTATATGAAGTTTGTTCAAAACTTGAAGCAAGTCACAGGTGTTTGTTATTTTTTGTGCTTGTTGATTTTGAATTTCGTATTTTCGCGGGAAAATTAGTAGGAAACTACGGTTTACGGATGAAGAGTTGAGAAGGATATTAGAAGAGAGTGATTATGAACAAAATAATTCGTCGGACGAAGAAGAAAATGAAGCCGAAGGGCGTAGTGATGTACCCGATTATTTCGATGACGATAGTGCAGCAGATCCCGATTTTATCCCTAGTGATTTGTCATCTGACCGTTCAAGTCTACATGATTTTCAGGTAATATGAAATAAAAATATATAATATAAAATGAAAATATAAACGTTCAACACTCTCCGTCATATTCGATGTCGATTGAACAACATATGGATTGTGATATTCTTGAAAGTACGGCGACATCTCATCCGTCCCCGTCTCGTTTTTGCGACAACTCTAATGACATTCCACAACAACTCCAAACAATCCCACCACCTGATTTCGATTCTGATGACGACAATGACATTGAAATAAATACAGGTCCTAGAACTGGCATATTACCAACTGCAGAGAGTCGAATGAAAGAACATGATGAGGAAGAAGGATGGAGTTACGAAATTCAGCCGTTAGATCGGCAAATTTTTAGTAGCGAAGATAGCTATATACATACTGAAAACATTCCCGAAAATGCAGATGTGTTTACAATATTTCGTCTTTTGGTTGATGACAATGTGTTTGACTTGATGATAGAACAAACCAATATTTACGCTGAACAACTTATTGCTAATACTACTAATTCTGCTGGTCGTTTAAGTCGCTGGAAACCAGTAAACAAGGAGGATATGCAAACATTTTTGGGCATTTACTTGCTGACTGGTATAATCAAATTCCCTACATTAGAATGTTACTGGAAAAAGGATCCTATTTTTATCATCCACTGTTGCACGAGATTCAAATGTCCTACAATCGTTTTATTGCAATTTTGCGTTGCTGGCATTTCGCTGACAACACAGCTGAAAGAGATGTCAACGATCGTTTGTTTAAAGTCAAACCAGTTATAGACATCGTGATGAGAAACTGTAGAAAACTTCTTTCGCCAAGAGACTGTGTTTTTATGGATGAATCCATGGTTCCCTTTCAAGGGCGACTACTGATTCGTCAGTATAATCCAAACAAAACGATACTTATCCACTTGCGCCAAATCGGAAAAATTAAAAAACTCGAAAAGTGGGTACCGCACGAATTGACTGAAGCAAACCAACAAACACGCGTTGCTTGCTGCGTTTCTTTGCTTAATCGCCACAATAATGAGGGGATTTTGAACCGTATCGTGACTTGTGATGAGAAATGGATCCTGTACGACAATCGGAAGCGATCATCACAATGGCTTGACCCTGGAGAACCGGCAAAACCATGCCCTAAGCGAAAACTGACCAAAAAGAAGATTCTGGTTAGTGTTTGGTGGACCAGTGCTGGTGTTATCCACTACAGCTTCTTGAGATAAGGCCAGACGATTACTGCAGACTTGTATTGCCAACAATTGCAAACAATGATGGAAAAGCTCGCCATTAAACAACCGAGACTGATGAATTGCTCTAGCCCACTGCTCCTTCAGGATAACGCTAGACCACGCACTGCACATCAAACGATCGCCAAGTTAGAGGAGCTGCGACTGGAACATATGCGTCACCCACCATACTCTCCAGATCTTGCCCCAACCGATCACCACTTTTTTAAAAATTTGGATAACTTTTTACAAGGAAAAAATTTCAAATCTGATGAGGCAGTCAAAACCGCCTTCAAACAGTTCATAGACTCTCGCTTCTAGGATTTTTTTTCCAAAGGTATCAATGATCTGCCTATAAAATGGCGGAACTGTATCGATAACAACGGCGCATACTTCGATTGATTAAATAATAATTTCATTAAAAAAAACTTGTTTCACTTTTTTGATACTGAACGGCAATTTCATATGTAAGGACCTAATATTCGTCCCCGAGCCAGATGTATTCATTACGACGGACGCCTCCGACACAGGTTGGGGGGTCCAAATAGGTTGTCATCAGTTAGCAGGAATCTGGTCGAGGGAACAAAAAACATGGCACATAAACAGAAAGGAGCTATTCGTAGTATTCATAGCGATTTCCAGGTTCAAACATTTGTTGGCGGGAAGGTCGATAATGGTGCAATCAGACAACAAGACTGTTGTTGCATATTTGAAAAACCAAGGGGCACCAGGTCGGCGATTTTGCTGGAAGCCACGCGAAAGCTGATGGTTTTGGCAGACTCTAATCAGATCAATCTTTTCCCGTTTTACATACCAGGTCTCTACAATACGATTGCCGATCGCTTATCAAGAGGCCGAGTTCTTCCGGACTGGCATCTCAGTTGCGAAATAGTAGAGAAGATTTTCAGGAAATGGGGAATTCCGCAAATAGACCTCTTTGCCTCTTGCCGGTCGAAGGTTGTACCAAATTATGCTACTTTAGACGCGAGAGATCCAGCAGCCGTCTTTATAAATGCCTTCAGTCGAGTTTGGGAGTACGACCTAGCTTGGATTTTTCCGCCTCCTCCTCTAATACCCAAGGTGCTCAAACATCTGTGCAGATCCGCAGGAGTCTTTCTGCTGGTAGTACCCCGGTGGGAGAGGGCGTTCTGGAGTAGTCTTCTCAAGCGCAGGGCTCTAGATGCCCCGTTTCAGATTCACAACCTTCGCCAACACTTGGTAGATTTGTCGATCAATCTTCCACCGGAAAACGTGGGGAAGCTCTGTTTAGAGGTTTGGAAAGTACGGGGTGGAGTAATTTAGTGTCTGATTTATCTCGGGATGATGTAAACCTTTTGCAACTGGCTTGGCGCGACTCTACTTGGAAAACTTACAGTTCTGCGTGGAAGCAGTGGGTCTCGTGGTGTAAACAAAATGGGGGAAAACCCTCCTAGTGGGTTATCGTAAACTTGCCACATAGTTAATTCGTCACGTTTTTAAAACTCCATACATTCAAAGTTAATTCGTCACATGCATAAAAAAGTATTAGTTAACTCGTCACAGGTAGGTATGCGTGGGTTATCGTAAACTTGCCACATAGTTAATTCGTCACGTTTTTAAAACTCCATACATTCAAAGTTAATTCGTCACATGCATAAAAAAGTATTAGTTAACTCGTCACAGGTAGGTATGCGTTATAGTTAATTTGCCACAATTAGCAAAGTACCGACAGCAAGCAAAGTGATTTATTTATTTAGTGGTTTAAATCTACGCTAATATGAAAAATGCCGAAGAGTTTGTTTATTTGGTTTTATGACATGACGACAGGTTAGATTTACAAAATAAACCACTCTTGTAAAGATGAAGGTATGTACCATGGGCGGAACTGAAGCGGACAACAAGTTAAATACATTTATTTACTACAAATGTCTAAAGTATTCAACTACATACAGGGGTTTATTTATTTGAATTTAATGATGGCCAAATTATATAATTTAATTTTCTATATTACTCAATTTTATTTTTCTATTGTCATGTGATCTATGTATTGGAATGCAATGTATGAATTATTATTGAATAAATTAATGATCAGTTGATCAATTCAAATAGGACATCATTTTTTTTTTAGCTGCAAAATGTTGATAGTTATCTTGAGTTCATTCATACCCTAGGAGGTTGTTGGTGCTTTTTAAATAATCCTTTATATGAGGATGAGAAAATTTACAATCAGACAGCTAGGTAGCACTCCTGCACATGCTTTTATCTCTCTCGCTCGCTGCAACTATCTCTTTCTAAATGTAACAACTAACCCTTTCGGTCAATGCATTCTTGTTATCAGTCCAGTGACTCACATGACCTTGCGAGAGGGTGGTGACGTGTTTTGCAAAATTACTGTGCAATTTTAAATGTTGTAATTTGTGCATCTTTGAAAAAATGGATAATCAGCCGGGAACAAGTACGGGAGGACATGGTGTAAGTATTTTTAAATTTAATTCTATACAAAAAGAAATATGTGCTATTTGTTTATTATTTTATCTCTCAAATGCTCTTATATAAAAGGAGTTCGATTTTAATAACAGTTATTAAACAATGATTTTATTTAATTTAACTTTAGATAGCCTATGGTTTTAAAACAAAATTAATACTTAACTGACCCCTCATTATTTTCACAGCAATGTCAATTTAATCAAGTGTTTATTTAATTGATTCTAGTAATTATAATCTGCAAGTTAAACTGCACTAGAAAATATCTAATACGAACTATTAATTATAATTAAATAAATATTTGAATAAAAGAGTCACATTTCTTATTTTATTTATTAGCAAAGGTACAGTTTAAAACTTTAGATATAATTTTAAATCATACCGTTTTATGCTGCTTGTCTTAACTAGACATGACGCATGACAAACTTTAAACAAAATGGCCGACGGCTCAGACGCCAGCGGTGGTGTGGTTAATCATACATTGTGAAATTTGACATGTATTATGCTTATTGTTTTCTGTAGACAAACACAGTTACAAATTTCTATACTATACCCGTTTAGTTTTAAAGCATGTAGTAATTTTTATGGTGATTTTATAAAATGCTGACTATTTCCCGTGACTTCAATTGCATAATTTATTTCCGTTGTTGTTAAGAGTAAAGAGTATTCTTATATTGAAAGAGTTATCAAATTCCGTCCAGTAGCTTTTTTTTCCTCTTTATAGTATTAAGTATAGATAAATTTATGATACTATTTCAACACCTTTTCAGGTCACATTTACGAAAACTGAAAGGGGACGGAGAATGCTTGTGAGAGGTGGTTATATGTACACCTTTCATCGGGAAACTAAGCTTGGAACTGTTTGGAGATGTACGAATCGTGCATGCAGTGCAAGTATAAAAATTTCGGAGAATCATAGCGTTCGAGTTTTGCATGAAGCGGCTCATAAGTGTAAACCAAATGTAGTGAAAACAGAGATTATCAAGACAAAGAATCTTTGTAAAGAAGCAGCAGCAAACACCAGCACACCTATGCCTCAACTATTTGAAGAAGTTTTTCAACCAAAAAAAGACGCGGGTTACGATTTATTAAGTGCCTTACCGAAATTTAAACACTTTTCAAGATCACTTTATATCGTAAGGAATCGTGAATTAAACGTACCCAAAACACATTTTGCTAAATGTGAAGATGTAATAATCCCGTTCAAATATACAGATTGTTTTTTATTATTTGACGACGACAGTGATCCTGAGAACAGAATAATAGCTTTCTGTACTGAGACAGCTCGTGAAGCTGTAAGAAATATTCGAACATATTTTTCGGATGGAACTTTTTCAAGCTGCTGTAAACCATTTTATCAGCTTTACTGCATACATGGTGATGTGAGAAGTGACGAAAACTTTACAAACGTAGTTCCTCTCATATACGTTCTAATGCCTAATAAGCAAGAACGGTCTTATGAGCGACTTTTTATTGCTCTCAAGAAAAATTTGCCATATTGGAACCCGGTGACAATGATTGTCGATTTTGAAATTGCAGTTATCAACGTCATAAAAAAAATGTTTCCACATATTAAACTACAAGGATGTAACTTCCACTTCAAACAAGCATTGGCTAAAAAAGCTCACGCCTTAAATATGAACAGCATCAACGAAAAGAGACACTTGGCTTTGTGTGCTGCATTGGCGCATGTAAAGCTAGAAGACATTGAAGACGGTTGGTTGTGGATTATGGAAGATGCGCCACAGAGTGAAACAGTAACAACATTTAATGATTATTTCGTATCCCAGTGGTTAGAAAATAAAAATATACAATTTATTTGGAATATACATGGTTCTCGTCATAGGACAATAAATCTCGCAGAAGCATGGCATAAGCGTTTGAACAATATGATGCCTCAAAAAAAACCTAGAATGCTTCAGTTTCTGGAAACACTCAAAAAGGAAGCTGATTATGTAGATACTAAAATAAAAAAATTGAATCTAGCCATACCATCAAACTTAAGAACGCGCAGGTCAATTGCATATGACAGGGAGTTAAAAACTCTTTTAGAAAATTATAATAACATGCCCCTGTCTGAATTTATATTGAAAATTTCTTATATGCAGCATTTTAAAGAAATGTAACATGGATGTAGTTAATTCTACATTTAAGATTTAAATTAATAATTTTAATGTATGATTTCAAAGGAAAACTAATGTTATAAACAAAAAGCAATATCTTTACTTTATATAATAAAAGTTCTTTTTACTATTGGTTTTATTGTAGGTTGTTCTAATTTGTTACATAGATGTAGTTAATCCTATACTTAAGTTTTAAATTACGACTTTAATTTTTGATTTTAGGGGAAGGCAAGTGATGAATTATGACAAAAAATACTGTGAGATTTTATCTGTGATTCATTAAGTAGATATATTTTGTTTTTTTTTATGTTATACACGTAAGGTATATCAATTAGGTAGGTAGGTAGTAGGTAGGTTGTGCATGTTACCTAGGCAAATCAGCCGCTTTCTATTTATAAAGAGAACTGTGATTTTTACAAATTGTTACATAATATTTTAAATAAAACAGCTGTAAATTTTGAGGACCTTCCTAGAAATTAACAGCAAATTTATTTTTGTTTGCTTCTTCTTTGGTTATATTTGTACGTAATATTTAAGTAAATCATTCAGATAGAACTATGATTTTTGTAATAGATGTAGGTAAGGTTAATATCCCAAAACTGTGATGAAAGAAATAAATGTTGTTATTTAAATTTTTGTTTAATTTTCTTGCTGTCTGTACAAAAATAATCAGTGTGACGAATTTACTATACTAAATATTAGACTGTGACGAATTAACTATAAAAAAATAAAAGTGTGGCAAGTTTACGCATACTTTTTTTCGTGACGAATTAACTTTGTGGCAAGTTTACGATAACCCCTTCAATTATCCTCGCACCCGTTAGTTACTACGATGCTGAAAGCAATAAACATACGCGCCGTCTCGAAATCAGTAGCTAGACCAACGGTTTGGAATGTAGAGGATCTACGAGGGGGGGTCAAAAAGTTCGCGGAATGGAGGGGATAGCGGGGGGTGGGGGACCTGCCGCAGGTAGTAACTAATGAGCAACTCTTTGTGAGTATATATGCCAAGTTTGAACCTGATTGTGTCAATAACCTTTGACCTGTCGTCGATCAAACAAGTGAATCCGGAAGAAAAACTTGAACATGGAAAAAATCGAGTTTCGTGCCGTCATAAAGTTCCTCACTAAGCAAGGAAAACCACCTCAGAAAATTTTGGAAGAAATGTTATCAGTATACGGGGACTCTTGCCCTGGGAAAACCATGGTGTACAAGTGGAATAGCCTTTTCAAGCAAGGCAGAGAGTCTCTTGAAGACGACCCTCGCTCAGGACGGCCGATTGAGGCCACCACCTCAAACATCGTTGAAAAAGTGGAGAATCTTATACTGGAGGATACTCGTTTGAAGAAGAAACAACTTGCAGAAATGGTTGGAGTATCACCTACAACCATTTTAAATATTCTACACGACAATCTTGGGATGTCAAAAGTCAGCGCAAGATGGGTGCCAAGAATGCTCACACCACCACAGAAACAGCTGCGCGTCGAGTATTCAAAGGAGTTTTTAGACCTCTGTAGCGCCGACAAGGAAGGAATTTTTGCAAGACTTGTTACTGCAGATGAAACTTGGGTTCATCATTATGAGCCTGAGTCGAAGCAAGAGTCTATGCAGTGGCATAAAAAGGGTCAGCCCCCCCCTAAGAAATACAGGGTGTCACAATCGGCTGGAAAAATCATGGCAACTGTTTTTTGGGATACAGAGGGTATTTTATTAATAGATTATAAAGATAAGGGTGTTTCTATAACGGGAGAATACTACGCTAATCTACTAAGACAATTAAAAGAAGCAATCAAGGAGAAAAGGCGGGGAAAGTTGACAAAGGGTGTGCTGCTTTTGCATGACAACGCACCGGTACACAAGAGCCGCGTTGCGATGGCTGCCCTTCATCACTGTGGCTTCGAAATGTTAAACCATCCTCCCTATAGTCCAGACTTAGCCCCCTGTGATTATTTTTTATTTCCCAAATTAAAAAAAGAGCTTCGGGGGAAGAAATTTTCCGATGATGAAGAAGTCAAGTCGGCGATTTCGGCCTATTTTGAGGACAAAGACAAATCATTTTTTTTCGACGGTATTAATAAGTTAATAGAGAGATCTGAAAAATGTATTCGACTTAAGGGGGAATATATTGAAAAAGAAAAATAGTACAGTATTTTATTTCACCCCCCTTCCCCTCCGTTCCGCGAACTTTTTGACCCCCCCTCGTATGTCAGTGGCTGAGGTCGCATACGCCATGTTCCTCCAGTATTTTTCAAGTCTCACGTCACGTAGCATTTTTGTTGCTGTTGGCTTCTGGAAGACGTTTGCACGATCTGACACTTTTAAATATTGATGAACAGCATTATGAGTTCTCAGAAAATTCTATTGTGTTTTGGCCAGTCTTAGGATCAAAAACTGATAATGGGAAGTCCCGACAGTCTGGTTGGAAGCTATCATCCTCAGGAGATTCTTCCATGGATATAGTCAAGTGGGTTAGGTGTCTAATCGAATGTTCGGCGGAGAGAAGGAAAGCGCGTGAGAATTTGCATAATCTTTTTATTACTACGAGAGGAAAGGTTAAAGCCGCTACTCGGACTGTGATTACACTACACTACACTTTCCTGGAACTAGGTATAAGTTGCAGCCCAGGTTCGATTCGTTCCGCTGTAGCGTCAAACGATTTCGAAAATAACGTGCCCTTGGACCAAATTTTAGAAAGGGGTAATTGGCGGGGATCGGCTAACTTTTTTAAACATTACTGTAAGAGGGTCGAACGGCCGATAAAAACTAATGGCAATGTTTTAAACTCTTCTTTTAGGGTTATTTGAATTATATAGTTTCTAAGGACCGCATTCGAAAAAGAAATGTGAATAACAATGTTACTTGTTGATTTTATTGTACTTAACTAAGCCTTGTTGCGCTTAATTATTTGTGATAAAGATTCTATTATAGTCTGTTGAATCACAGTATATATGTTTCTGTTTACTGTAAGTACCCCTATATTCCAAATGCTTAAGGTTCACAGTACGCTTAGAATGGCACCGGCAGAAAGTAAACACGTCTCCGAAAGGTCAAGCCGAAGGCACCGAGCTAAAATAGGACCGTTTTCCACCCCGAAGGGAAGAAAACGATTATTTTAGGTCGTACCGAGGCTTGACCTGGAGCAAGGCCTTGCCGGCTTTTCGCAGACAGGTACTGAGGAAGCGGGCCGCCGCCGCTCGCAGCGACGACAGCGCGCGGGCGCGGGGGCCCCTCACCCCTCTCGCCTCGCACCCGGCGCTCGTATACACACTTATGGACACAGATACATGAACTCTAGGACATTGTGACTGATAGGTATAATAAGGTAATCTCCGAAAGGTCAAGCCTCGGCACGACCTAAAATAATCGTTTTCTTCCCTTCGGGGTGTAAAACGGTCCTATTTTCGAGTAAGCGGAGCCACGCGTATATTTCGTGATCGACGTACGGGATAATGACGATATGACTATGTAATGATTACATTTGTAACAATGAATTATGATATAGATGCGTTTGGTGTGGGCTTTGGGCTCATGCTGAATATTCGGGCTGTAAGTCACCCGAAGGCTACACACTAAAAGCTTGACAGGCATTGCCATCCCAGTGACCGATATTAACCGCCACGGTTGGTGATAGCAGTCAAAACCCTTTTTTCATGTTTGTCATGTCAAGATTCGTGTTTGCAAAACCTTGTTCATAAATACACTAGATATTTGTGATCGTCCAATCAAAACTGTAAAAAAGAAATCAGATCCACAAGGTTTCATCAGTAAAAACATAAGAGGAAAGCACTCGTCAAGAAAGCCCGCTGATCCTTTACTCATTGAAAGCATTAAACAACATATTAATTTAATTCCAAGGCTAGAATCCCACCATTTAAAAGCGTCTACTACCAGGGAGTACATCAGCAGTGTTAAAACGATAATAGACATTTGTAGGGATTTTGATAAAATGCCCAAAAATCAAGGATACTTTCCATTATTAATCTAATCCGGAGGTTCTGGGTTCGATCCCCAGCCAGGGCACGTTGGAAAATGGCCTTTTTCTAATTGTCCTGGGTCTTGGGTGTTTATCTATATGTGTATTTATCATAAAATATAGTATCGTTGAGTTAGTATCATATAACACAAGTTTAAAACTTTGGGGCTAGCTTAATCAGTGTGATTTGTCCCTATATATTTATTTATTTATTATTGGTTATACCCACTCATCACTCTCCCTAACTCATCCTCACGGGACTCATCCCTAACCCGTTGAAGTTTATCAGATAAAAAAGTTCAGACAAATAAGGGTAACAAAAACGGTTTACGACGCTTTTCGAAATGGCTGAAATATGATTTTTTTTAAGTTTTAACCCCCCTTATTTCCGCCATTATGAAAATTATCAGAAACAGAATCGACAATAAAACTATATAGTTTTATCGAACCTACTTAAAAAATTTCACGAGAATCGGTTGATAAATGCGACCTGTAGGCGAGAACCAACCGACAAACTGTCAAAACGGGACAAAAGCATTTTGGCCAATCTTGAAACTAAGACGCTTTGCTCGCTCGGCCAAGTATGTCATTTTTAACAAATAATTTATTATCAGTTTCTTTCAACTATAGTCAATGCACCCTGGTACATTAGAAATGCTGACCTGCACCGGGACCTTAACATGCAGTTCGTCAATAAAGTTATAAAAAATATGCAGAAGCACGCGAGTATCGATTGCTTCATCACGTGAACGTTGTGGCGATCCATCTCCTCGATAACACGGACATAGTGAGAAGACTTAAACGAACTAAACCGTTCGAACTAGTGTAGTGTAGTGACAAAAATAATATAATAGTGCAGTTATAGTGCAATAATTAAAGACACACGAACAAAGTGCCTTCTCCCCCACTTGAGGCTAGCGTTCTATTAAACGAACGTCACATAAACAAAATTCTACAGAACAATGGGGTTATTATTTTCAAAATATTTTTATGCTATGGTTTGATCAACATATGACTCATTCTGTGCAGTACAGTTGTGAGTGCATTACTTTTGTTTAGTGTGATAAATTTATATGTAGAAGTTTGACGAATCAATCATGAGTTGAAGGTAAGTTTATATACATATATAGTTACTTTAATATTAAAATAATGTAAACATCAGTTAGATAAGTATCTACACAATAATAAAAAATAAATAATTGCCATATTTTAAATTATACATATTGATTTATGATGCATAAACATAGTGTCCTTTATAACGACCAATAGCCTTATATGCTACTAATGCAACTCAGTGAACTCCAAAAATATAATTGTTCTTACAGGAACCTGACACTCAATGAAATTATCGAGGAATTAGAAAAAGACGATAATCAACCAATACCCGACGTTATTACTATTTTACCACCAAAAAACTGCAACGCTGATGTAACAGATGAGGATTCTGGTAATGAAAATGTCGTCTTGATGCATAACTTGCCAGGATCTCAGCTACGTGCACCAGCAGAGGTTCATTTCCGTGAGTTATCTAGCGATAGTGACAGTGACGACGAGTTGACATTAGCTCAATTGAGTAAGCGAAGGCGACTTCAAGAAGATGAGATTACTCGTAGTACTTCCCCACAAGATAGTTCTCAGAATGTGTCTTCGCCAGTCCCATCTTCTTCAGGCTGTCAAACAACTGTTGTGCCAAGAAATAAGCAGTATAAATGGATTGCACGAGACATACAACCTACAACCAAGGTATGGCAAGAAGTTCAGGGAGCTGTATTGAAAACAGACCCAATGTACTTTTTTAATTGTTTATTTAATGATGAAATTATTGACATAATTAAGAACTATACGAATCTCTATGCTACCCAAAATAATAAAGAAGGAAATGTGTCATATAGCGAAATCAAATGTTTTATCGGAATTCTTCTATACAGTGGGTATGTTATAGTACCTAGGCGACATATGTATTGGCAAAATTCATCGGATTGCGGAATGCCTATTGTTTATAATGCTAATGACGAGAGATAGGTTCAAATTCATAATGACACACTTGCATTGTTGTGATAACACAAAATTGAATCCTAAGGACAAATTTGCCAAACTGAGACCATTATTCGACATATTAAATAAAAAATTTCAAGAGTATGCGCCAATGGAAAAAAAACCATAGTATTGACGAGGCCATGGTCCCATACTACGGCGGCCATCCCTGCAAATAATTTATTCGTGGTAAGCCTATAAGATGGGGCTACAAGCTCTGGGCAGGATGTACACGTCTAGGCTATGTGATTTGGTTTGATCCATACCAAGGGCATTCAGCTGAAATATCAAGTGACAACAAGAAATTAGGCTTGGGCGCTAGCGTGATTTTACAGTACGCTGATGTTCTTCGCAAGTTAGACTCGCAAGCACCTTTTCATCTGTTTTTCGACAACTTCTTCACATCCATCCCACTCATCGATGAGCTGCGTCTAAGAAATTTTAAAGCTACAGGTACTATCAGAGAAAACCGTCTATCCAAATGTCCACTCCCGTCAAATAAGGAAATGAAGAAATTAGAACGTGGAGCCTACAAACATATGTCAACACGAAGTGAACAAATTTTAATATGCAAATGGCATGACAACAGCGTAGTGTCAGTTTTATCAAATGCTGCAAAAGTGCTACCCATAGGGAAAATAAAATAATTTTCTCAACAACAAAAAAAATACATAACTGTTGATCAACCCGCACTTATAAAGGTCTACAATGAGAATATGGGAGGAGTAGACAGGTGCGACCAAAATGTGGGATTGTATAGAACTTCTATACGTGGAAAGAAATGGTATTTTTCGCTTATTTCTCACTGTTTAGATATGACCGTTCATAATGCTTGGCAGTTATACAAAAAAAATGGCGGAGAATATGATCATCTGCAGTTTAGAAGAAGTATTGCGACAAGTTTACTTGAAATATATAAAAAAAATGAGAATCGGAAAGCTGGTCGCACTTCTCAGAATTTCCGTGAAATTTCGAGATATGATAACATAGGACACACAATTAAATATAAGGAAAATCAATTGAGGTGTGCCATGTGTCACAAGAAAGCCCAATTTTTTTGCAATAAGTGTGAAATTACATTGCATCCCAAATATTGTTTTGAAAATTATCATACTCCTGATAAATAATTAGTGTATTTACATTTATATTATATTTTCTTTTATTCTTTTTTCAATAACGGCTATTTTGGAGTTAAGTATGAGTATTGGATGTCTATTTATAGTTGTACTTCTAGAAGTTCTTTTGTTTTATTTATATTATATATATATATATATATATATATATATATCTAAATGACGTATATATAATAAATATGTTTTCAAGTATAAAACTGTTGTTTTGCATACTATTTACCCACTGAATTGAAACAAAGTATATAAGAAGTGCAAAGTAGTATACAGAGCTAGCGTCCGTTTAAAAGGACGCCTATTTCCCGCTTTTCCGACAGTCGGATTTTTTTTTTAATATTTTTCCTAGACTAAGTAGATGGTAAATAGTAACATATCAGGTGTATAGAAAAAAAAATGGTAAAGTCCACAAAATTTAAAAATTGAGATTTAAATGGCAACACTGTCTGTTTCGTATCTATATTCACCCCAATAAATCATTTATAACCAATTCTGGTAAACTCCACTGTTATTTCATATTGAAAATTAACTTCAAAAACAAACCTAGCAAAGTCCAAGTGCATTGAGTTCCATAACGCGTTAAGTCCATTTCGACCAATAGGAAGGCTCCATTTGACTGACAGCTGTAATGGCCGCCCTTGGCGTTGTAATGTTTTTTCGCTGTGTCCGCGTCGTCGAATTTTATAATTTTAAATAAAAAATACTGAATTTTTGTTCAAAATTTGTGGTGCCTCAAGGAGATGGAGAGCCACCCTATCAGGGTCAATAAAAATGAAGCCAGGAAAAGGACTGCACAACCAACTAATTGGAAGAAAAACATCGCGAAGAAAAACAGGTATGTTCCAGGGTTGGACTTAGGTTAGTTAGGTTATGTAGGTAGAGAGGTGTCTAATGATTTCAAAGCAAGCATTGCATATTCACACTAATATTATAAAGGCGAAAGTTTGTGAGTGTGTGTATGTATGTTTGTTACTTCTCTACGCGCAAATACGATAAAATATACGAAAGTGAATTTGTTTATTTGTTTGTTACGACTTCACGCATTAACTATGAACGGATCATCATGAAATTTTGCATACATATTGTCTGTAGTGTTTTGTTAGTTCGAATTAATTTTGTATGTATTTTATTTCAGGTACTCGGCAAAAACGTTGCCAAAACTCCCCTCAATGCAAGCATAGCTACAAAAAATTACAGTGCAATCTTGTGACAACAAAAATGTTGCGAATGTTTCATGAAGCTTTCTACAAAATTTCTAGTAAAATTCAGCAAGACGGACTTTTATTGAAATGCTGTACAGCTGTTGCCGTTAAAAGGAAAAGGCCCCGTAATGGCACGAAATCACCTAAAGAGTTCACGACTAAATTTCACATTATAGCTGATCGAAAAAAGATACCTGTATGTCAAAAAGCGTTTTTAAAAATACTTAACATTAAAAAAGGACGACTACTTAGTCTGATTGCGAAATCGTTAAAAACCGCTGAGTTCCCTGTAGAAAATAGAGGTGGAGATCATAGAAGTCACAAGTACACCAGAATACAGGAGTCAGTTCATACATTTATGGGTAAATTAAAATGTGACGAACCGCATTACTGCCGCAGTCAGACATCGTTGCGAAAATACTTGCCTAGTGAATTAAATATTAGAAAACTATACAAAATGTACAAAAACTCATTCCCAGGACCGTATGCGAAAGAATCGTACTTCAGAACTATATTTAATACACAGTACAATTTGGGTTTTGGTAGCCCACATACAGACATATGCTCGACCTGCTCACAGCTCAATGAGAAAATTAAACTTGAAATAGATCTGCAAAAAAAGCAAAACCTCATGATTGAGAAAAGGGTACATACCCTTAGGGCCAAAGCATTTTTTTCCTTCTTAAAAACGGCTGAAGACGGTGTATTAATCCTAAACTTACTGACAACTGTATTTATATAACTTCACGATTGTAGAGGGCACATCAAAATCACCATTAACTAAAGACAATGTCTTTGCTAATGTATGGACTGAGGAAAGTTTTGCAAAAGACTCAAACACAATAAGTTCAGCTGTGTACAACCGCCTCAATAACTCTAACCTCAACGGCATCCACACTGTTAGGCTTATATCTGACGGCTGCGGGGGCCAAAACAAAAATAAGACTATGGTGACCATGTGCTGCAAGTGGCTTTTGGAACACCTGACCGTCAAAAGTATGGAACTAATTTTCCCAGTCACCGGGCATTCCTATTTACCGGCCGATCGCGTTTTTGGTAACACTGAAAAGAGTTTTCGAAAGATGGACACAATTATCTCGCCGAATCAATACATTGACATCATCTCAGAAGGAGCAACGGTTTTGAAAGTCGGTGATGATTTCCCAGTATATGATTTTAAATCAGCTGCTGAGACTGTTATCAAAGCGCCTGGACAGTGGAAAGCTAATTTCTCGCAATGCAAGAGATTTTTTATCAAACGTTCCAAACGTATAGGCAATGTACTTGTTAATGGCGAATTATTTTACAAATCCAAGACAGGGTCGTTTGAGAATATTTGCAAAAAAATAAAAATATATCTATGTTGGCAATAGACAACCATATTTTGCAGAAGGGTGTTTTCGTGAAACAACAAAAGTTACGAGATGTCGATTCATTGTTAAAATCGCATTACGGCGATGATTGGAGAAACCAAGAAGGCATCGACTTGACATTTTACTCTCAAATTTTGGATAGTCAAGCTGGTGGGAACATTCAAAGGAACGAACTTGAAGAGGAAAGGTGCGAGCTACAGCAAGAGTCACCATTATTAGTTATATAAGTTTTCTCATTATGTTTTCTTCATTCATTAATTAGTTATAATAAAATTTCTCATCACTTTTTCTTACCAAAGCTTAGCCATTGATTTTTAACAAAAATAAGAATTATTTTTCTATTATCTGTTTTTCATTACCTTCATCCAACATCTTTCTATAAGTTGATTGCCAATGTGAATTGTTGCCACTTTTGTTTTCTAAAAGGTAATCCTGAATCCAACCCTGTCCAGAGACTCGGTTACAAAAATAGGAAAGTCCTAACCATTCAGTTACAGACTTAGCAAAGTCCAAGACTTCGTAACAAAACTGGAAAAGTCCATCTTAAATTTAAGGTTTTACTCAAAAGTATTAAACTGAGCGTGACAGACAGCTTATAATTTTATTATGTGTTATATTCTGCATGAATAAAATAATGCTTGACATAAGAATTTTTAGTAATAATTAAATAAATCGTTTTTATCTTTTTTTTAAATTTTTTGCACTGTGGACGTAACCATCTTTGATTCTATACACCTGATATGTAAAAATCATAAACGTCCAAACAAATAAAATGTTTCAGGCTCAAGTGGGTTAATAGAGACAGTAAGAAAAGTGCCGATGGACACATTCTTATGCTATAACTTATAAAACTAAGTCAATATTAAATTACTAATTAGTCTAAGTTTAGGCTACATTGTAATAATATTAGCGTACCCACATATTAGGTAGGAGACCCAAATAAAGCCTATAACCCAATAAGGCCTACGTTTCAAATTTCCCGCTTAAACTGTTGCTATGACGTCGAAAATTTGTAGTAGTGTGCGTAAGGATGTATCTAACGCACACAAGTACCGCACGCGGCAAAGGCCACGAGCCAGTGTTGCCGTTTTAGCCACTTTGTGGCTAGATCTAGCGGATTTTTAGCGGTTTCAGCCAAAAGAAAATCTATTTTAGCCACCAAAACAAATCTAGCTACTTCTAGCTACTTCTGGTAATTATTGTTAGAGCTAATTAGTTCTTTAATTAAATGTGTATGTGGTTATCACCTTTTACTAAATAGGCAACACCACTCGGTGCGGTTCGTTCTCCGCGTGTGTCCGCGCCGCAATTGTAATCTACGATTGGGGTTTCCCCAACTCCACTCATAATGTACCGTAGTCCTGTGATGCGGCGCGCCGAGCCAACGTCACCGCACACATATACGCACTTCTAGAACATTCCATGAACCATCCGTAACACGCACACAGCGATAAGCGATATCCGCGCACGCGCAGTTACAATGATACCTCCGTCCCCCGAACCGCGACCGCCGCCCGCCGCCGCCGGCCGCGGCTATATAAGCGAGATCAGGCCTCATACAGGCGGTCAGTCTTTCCCAGGCTGCCCACCTAACCACGTCGCTGGCTTGGTCAGATACCCCAGAGATCTGGTTTAGGTACCTTCTCCTCCTCCCGCTGCGTCGCTGGCTTGGTCAGATACCCCAGAGACGTAGTATCCTCCCCACCACCAACCCTTTTGGGCCATCGCGGCACCCCCTCGCAACCGCTTGCGAAGGGACGTCGCGACGCCACGTGCTCCTGCACGTCCCGTAAATCCCGGCGCACCCTTGTGCGACCGGCCCGATCCGCGACCTCCCCCCTCACCCCGTGAGGTGGGACGTCGCAATACCGACGCCGACGCCCGCGTGCGTCTCGCGTCTCCGTTTGTTGGTCGTGCACTCCCGCACGACCCCCGCTCGCGCCCTCCGCGCGTCCCGTCTGCAAGGTGTACTCCCGTACTCCCCCGCTCCCCCCGCGTCTTCGATCGCAGAGCTAGCGTCCCGACGCCGACGCCCGCGTGCGTCTCGCGTACCCGCTTGTGGGGTGTGCACTCCTGCGCCACCCTCCCGCTCGCGCTCCCACGCGTCCCGTTCCGCACCCCTTCAGGGTGCTGTCACTGACGTGACCCGTTGCGTATAAGGTTTAGTTAGGCCACCCGGTCAGACCGTCTCGCTCCTAGCTTACTTACCTGTCCGGTACCCGCGCGCACCCCGTTTATCCCAGGGTCCTCACCCTGGGTCCGTAATTCCGTATCGCTTGCCGCTGTGCTCGCGTCCGTAAATATTAACCGTCGAGAGTAAGCTCCTCACTCTCTCAAGATATAAGTGCCGTGTAGATATAAGTACCGTTGTAATTAAATAGAGTGAACCTAGTGCTATAAGTTAAAGTTAAGTCTAGGCTAAGTGTAAATAATGCTGGACTTGTAAATATACTTTTGTTGCTATTGGTATACTTAGTTTCCATTCATCACTCCCTTGTAGGACTCCTCATAGATACCTGAACCCTTGTCACACTAAGTAGGTAACAAGGGCCTTTCTCAGATTAGGTAGATGACAGCACCACCCAGGTTCGATTCCTGGGAGACACCTCATCCTCGTTCCTAATTTGTGTTGTTGTTAGCGTCCAGAGGTTCGAGTCCTGGAAGACGCGACATCACACTGGCGCCCAACGAAAAAACCCACTGGGGATTTTCTAGGAGAATCTATCGAGAGATCCATGAGGTGCCATTGTTTTTGCGCGACATCACACTGGCACCCAACTCAAAAACCCAAATCCGTTAAAATCTAAGGGTCCTACAGGAGTCCAGTGACTGGTTGCCAATATACCACACCGCGCAATAAACAAATAATTTTGATTTCTCCCAATCCAATCCCTTAATAAACATAAATAAAAGCCCGAAGCCCGTATACCCGTAAATTAAAATAAAATATTCCGCGCAAAAATAAAAACAGATAATAAATGAAATAAATCGATTCGAAACTTCGGATAAAATTAAAATAAATAATATTACCTGTTTCTAAAGACTCCGTCATTCCGCGTAAATAAACAATTTCAAATAAATAGACCTGTTCCTAAAAATTATAAAAAAACGTGCCCGGTAAAAATCAATTTAAAAAAAAAAAAAAAAAAAAAAAAAAAAAAACCCCTTTAACCCGCGTAAATAAAGTATCAATTAAATAAACCCGGATCCAGACCCCGCCACCCCGCGTAAATAAGTTTCAGTGTTAAACCCGCGTCAAAAAAAAAAAAAAAAAATCATTTTCTAAATACATATCCGTGATCCCGCGTAAATAAATACTGAGAGAAATAAATTAATACAAATGCCGACATCCTGGGTATATAATTTGAAAAAAGAAGAATTGATCCAAGAAATCGAAAATAGAGGGATATCAGCAACAGATAAAACTGTAGAAGAATTAAGAAAAAAACTAGTACAGATTATCAGAGAGGTAGAAAAGAACAATCCCGAACAAAAAGAAAATAATAAAGAAGATTCACTACTAGAAGACTTCAGAGAAGCCGAAACGGTGAAGATGGAGAATACAAAAGAGCTAAGAAACATGGAGAAAATATTCGCTAAATGGAATATAAGTTTTGACACCACGGGAGATGCGGTGGAGTTCCTTGAAAGGGTCGACGAACAAATAAATACAATCTCGAAAACTAAAGACGAATTACTACCATTCGTTCCCAAACTACTGAAAGGAAAAGCATTGTTGTGGCACAGAAACAATAGTTTATACTGGAAAACATGGAGAGACTTCGAAGATGACTTCAAATTGTTCTACTTCCCTAGAAACTACGAAGCAAACCTCTTGAGCCGTATAGCAGCAAGGAAACAATGGCCAGATGAGCGCTTCACAGATTATCTCACTCAAATGCAAACACTTATAAGAAGACACGGGAAAATGAGCGAATCAGAGTCAATAGAGATGATATATAACAACATGGGTCCTAAATACAAATACTATGTGAAAAGGCAAGATTTTACAACCATGAGGGAGTTGATTGCAATGGCCGGTGATTTCGAAAACATAAATAGAGAGGAAGAGAGAACAAAAAAACTACAAGAAACAACAATACCAAAACAACAATCACCGTCTAGAACAAGGCAAATCCCTACAAGGAAACAATAACGACAACTCAAACGAAAAAATACGCACAAGCAACGGAGCACGACCAAGCAAGAAAATACATCCACAATACAGTGAACAAACTCACTGCTGGAACTGCGGAAAACCCAATCACGCCTCAAGAGAATGCAAGTCACAGAAACAAATATTTTGTAGCGGGTGCGGAAACATGGGTGTGCTAAGCAGAAATTGCTGTAAAACCACAAAGAAAGGAGCATGCACCGTGAAACAGAACTCACAAGGCGATAACAGAATATTCATAACAGTAAAAATAAATTCTTCGGAACATAAGGCTCTAGTAGACACAGGATCAACATGTACCTACTTAAATAGAACAGCATGGGGAAGTGACAAACAACAAGATGAAGAAGTGAAGACCAACAGGAAAACAACCGTAATATTAGCAGATGGCTCAGAAGTCCTAATAAACGAAAGTAAAACAGTGGAAATGGTGATCAACGGCACAAAAATCCAACAAGAAGTGTTCCTTTTACCAACAACACCTTACATTATAGTAGGAATGGATGCATTGAAACGTTGTGGACTGACCGTAGAATGGGAAAAACCCGAAAACAAAATACAAAAAACCACAGGAGTTAACGAAAATAACCTAACAAACTCACAAACTAAACATCTGGAAAAGTTCATCAAAGAAGAATTCGAAAAGTGTAGAGCTGCACCCAAAGGTAACAAGGAAGCTGTACATGTCATTAAACTTAAACACAACGAACCCATAAAACAAAAATACTACCCCAGGAATCCCAAGATGCAGGAAATCATAAATGAACACGTAGACAAAATGCTAGAAGATGGGATAATCGAGAAATCAAACAGCCCGTACAGCTCACCAGTAGTATTAGCCAAAAAAGACAACGGAGAATATAGATTCTGCATAGATTTCAGGAAAATAAACGAAATCTCAGAGAAGGACGCGTACCCAATCCCACAAATAGACCACACGTTAGAGAAACTACGACAAGCAAAGTTCTTTTCAAAATTTGATTTAAAAAACGGATATTGGAATGTAAAATTGGACAAAAAAAGCAAACAAATCACTGCATTTACAGTCCCAGGGAGAGGTCTTTTCCATTTTAAAGTCTTACCCTTCGGTCTACATTCAAGTGGAGCAACTTTCCAACGACTACTAGACAAAGTTATAGGCCCCGAACTAGAACCAAACGCATATGTGTACCTGGATGACATAATCGTCTGCAGCGCAACCTTCGAAGAACACTTAAACCATCTAAAAGAAATCTTTAATCGAATAAGAGCAGCAGGACTGCAAATTAATGAGAAGAAATGCGAATTCTGCAAACCCGAAATACAATACCTGGGACACATCGTGACTAGAGAGGGAATTAAAATGGATAAAGAGAAAATTCAGGCAATAGAACAACTCAAAGCACCGAAAAACCAGAAAGAACTACGAAGAATAATAGGCATGACATCGTGGTACAGAAAATTTATAAAAAATTACGCCGAAATGATGGCACCTCTAATAAAACTACTAAAGAAAAATCAAAAATTCAGGTGGGAAAAAGCTCAAGACAAAGCGTTTACAGATATAAAGGAAATCATGACCAAAGAACCTGTGTTGACAAGAGCAGATTTTTCGAAGCCCTTTACACTGGAAACTGATGCAAGCGACATAGGTTTAGGAGCAGTATTAACACAAGAAGAAGAAGGATCACAAAAGGTTATCATGTACGCAAGTCGATCCCTTAAGCCAGCAGAGAAAAATTACACAACTTCGGAAAAGGAATGTCTAGCAGTCATCTGGGGAATAAAGAAGATGAGGGCATTTTTGGAAGGTTACCACTTTAAAGTAATCACAGACCACCAGGCCTTGAAGTGGTTGAACACACTGAGAGAACCCACAGGAAGACTAGCAAGGTGGGCTCTAGAATTACAACAATACGACCTCGAAATAACATACCGAAGCGGCAAACAGAACATAATAGCAGACGAACTATCCAGAAACCCAGCAAACACCATACAAATAAAAGGATCTGATTGGTACGAAAAAAAGAAAGAAGAGATCGCACATAACCCACAAAACACGACAAACTTCCGGATATATGACAACAAACTGTACAGAAAAATCAACAACCCAACATATGGAGTAAAACTTAATAGTGAATCTGAATGGAAATTATGCATACCAAGGCACATGACTGAACAAATACTGGCCGAAAACCACGACTCGCCAACAGCAGGACACTTAGGGACAGCGAAAACACTCAATAGGATAGCTCAGCGCTACTACTGGCCAGGAATGTTCCGCGACACAGCACAATATGTGAACCGGTGCGAAGTTTGTCAAAAACAAAAACCCCCTCAACAAAAGAAATCTGGAACGATGCATATAAATAACGCTACGGAACCATGGGAAATAATATCTGTGGATCTTATAGGCCCATTACCAAGATCAACCCAAGGTTTCCAATGGATAATTGTCTACCATGATAAATTCACCAAATGGACAGAGATAAAAGGAATAAGAAACGCAACAGCAAAAGCAGTCGTAAAAACACTCAGAGAATGTATTATAACACGCTTCGGATGCCCAAAAACGATACTCAGCGACAACGGCAGGCAATTCACCAGCAAAGACTTCACAAATACATTGCAACGATACGCGATAGAACACAAATTAACGGCACCATACTCACCGCAAGGGAACCCCACCGAAAGAGTTAACAGGACACTAGAAACCATGATAGCATCATATGTCGAAAACAACCATAAAAAATGGGACGAATACCTACCAGAACTAAACTTCGCGCTGAATACATCACGACAGGAATCTACAAAATACACACCAGCATTTCTCCTGTTCGGCCGAGAACTAAGAAGACCTAACGACGACAACAATTTTCCAACCCCCGCCTTGACAGGACATAATAAGCTGGAAGAGATATACGAACTAGTACGCACACACCAAAACAACGCATCTAACGCACAAAAGTACCATTACGATAAAAACAGACGAGATTGGAAACCAAAAATTAACGATTGGGTATGGAGGAAGGAATTTCCGCTGTCCGACGCAAACAAGGATTTCTGCGCTAAACTGGCCCCTAAATACGCAGGCCCCTACAAAGTTCTAGAACAAAAATCGCCGGTCATATTCAAATTACAAAATATGACAAATAAAAAGATGTACGTGACCCATGTTAAAGACATAAAAAAATACACAGGACAACAATAACACAATATTACGACTAGCAACACCATGAGAAAAACAGGAGGAAAATATAGGGTACGTGTCAAAAACAAAAGGTCAGAAGAAAAATAACTACCCGCACACCAAATTCATATTCCCACGATTTAAACACAATAAGCCAGACCGAGGACATCAGTCGTAATAATCATCTCGCAACAATGTCCTGGAGCCAGATACAAGACACAGCCGCGAATATCATATTGGTGACAAAACCAAAACCATCTATGAGCCCCAGATGGGTACACGAACAGGAAGACCCAACAATAAGGCGACCAACACGACCAAGAAAACCACCCACGAGCGGAAATACAAGGAAAGACGAATCAACAAGACCAATTGTACAGAAATTCGAAAAAGTGACAATAGTGCTGAACCCAGGACCGGACCTACCAATAGTCTCTGCCACAACAATACCACCAAGACCCCCACACCCCCTATTACTACCTCAATACTCAGTTCCGCGGCACTACCCGCCGCCCCAAACCAGTAACCAGCAACCCCAATACCCACTTCCGTGGCGGTTACAGCCGCTCGCACGGCACCTCCTGCCACCACTATGGAATACAATACCATTAAACTTAACCCCACGACGGTCACCAACACCCAGTGTGACCACCGCACCGTCTCACAGCGACGAACCGCCTCCACTGATGGACAACCCACCGCCCCCACTGTTGGACAAACCAACGACCCCGCCGACGGATACACCATTACTACGGGCAGAAACATCGCACCCAACCACTACATTCTGCGCAGCAACAACCACCGCACCGAAAAAGAAAAAAAGAAGACGCGGCAAGAAGCAGAACAAAGGAAATAGACGAGGCATCGTTCGGTTGCCGCGCTACAAGTGCAAGGAACCTAAACAAGGCCAGTAATTCTTTATCATAATTATACTACATGTAGAATCCCATTTTAGTCAGATCTCTAAGAGGAGACAATTTTTATTGGTATTTTCTTTTAGTTAAGCTAAGAAAGTTTTTATTTTTTTTTAAAGGCAAGAAGGCCATAATGAAACGACTGAGAAATCAGGGGGCAAGTACCCCGAAGTCTATAATAAGTGTAATCATAGAGAATAAGTAAGTAGGTATAATCATAAAGCGACAATTTTGTTTATATTTTTCCCGAAACCGTTAAAGGGACAATAAGTTACTCTTATAAGGACATTTTTTTTTCTTTCTTTCTCCTTATATTGTTATATTGGATTGTATGGGGCAAGAATAAAACCCCTAGATGTTAGACTACCGGTAGTTAACGTTAAGTGTTTTAATTTTAAATTTCGTTTTTTTTTTCCGTCCTTACGGTTAGGAAAAGGGCACAAACATTGCCTTTATACAATAGTAATCTGAACTGAATATGATGTTGTATGTACCATTAATAAATAGAGATAGGAACCTATAAAATAGTTTAATAAGTCCGATAAATGTTTTGTTAACTCAGTATTTCTCCGAGAACTTAGTTAAATTGGTTGGTTCATTTTTTTTGTTGAAGTTTTTCAAGAACCCTAACTGAGTTACTCTATATAGTAAATATTTCCTTTCACAACTAAGACTGATATGTCCAACTGTCCATAGACATAGTAAGGATCTATATACAGGTCACTAAGACGGCGATTTTTCCCCCAGGTAAAAATCTCCGGGAGAGGGAGGAGAGTGTGATGCGGCGCGCCGAGCCAACGTCACCGCACACATATACGCACTTCTAGAACATTCCATGAACCATCCGTAACACGCACACAGCGATAAGCGATATCCGCGCACGCGCAGTTACAATGATACCTCCGTCCCCCGAACCGCGACCGCCGCCCGCCGCCGCCGGCCGCGGCTATATAAGCGAGATCAGGCCTCATACAGGCGGTCAGTCTTTCCCAGGCTGCCCACCTAACCACGTCGCTGGCTTGGTCAGATACCCCAGAGATCTGGTTTAGGTACCTTCTCCTCCTCCCGCTGCGTCGCTGGCTTGGTCAGATACCCCAGAGACGTAGTATCCTCCCCACCACCAACCCTTTTGGGCCATCGCGGCACCCCCTCGCAACCGCTTGCGAAGGGACGTCGCGACGCCACGTGCTCCTGCACGTCCCGTAAATCCCGGCGCACCCTTGTGCGACCGGCCCGATCCGCGACCTCCCCCCTCACCCCGTGAGGTGGGACGTCGCAATACCGACGCCGACGCCCGCGTGCGTCTCGCGTCTCCGTTTGTTGGTCGTGCACTCCCGCACGACCCCCGCTCGCGCCCTCCGCGCGTCCCGTCTGCAAGGTGTACTCCCGTACTCCCCCGCTCCCCCCGCGTCTTCGATCGCAGAGCTAGCGTCCCGACGCCGACGCCCGCGTGCGTCTCGCGTACCCGCTTGTGGGGTGTGCACTCCTGCGCCACCCTCCCGCTCGCGCTCCCACGCGTCCCGTTCCGCACCCCTTCAGGGTGCTGTCACTGACGTGACCCGTTGCGTATAAGGTTTAGTTAGGCCACCCGGTCAGACCGTCTCGCTCCTAGCTTACTTACCTGTCCGGTACCCGCGCGCACCCCGTTTATCCCAGGGTCCTCACCCTGGGTCCGTAATTCCGTATCGCTTGCCGCTGTGCTCGCGTCCGTAAATATTAACCGTCGAGAGTAAGCTCCTCACTCTCTCAAGATATAAGTGCCGTGTAGATATAAGTACCGTTGTAATTAAATAGAGTGAACCTAGTGCTATAAGTTAAAGTTAAGTCTAGGCTAAGTGTAAATAATGCTGGACTTGTAAATATACTTTTGTTGCTATTGGTATACTTAGTTTCCATTCATCACTCCCTTGTAGGACTCCTCATAGATACCTGAACCCTTGTCACACTAAGTAGGTAACAAGGGCCTTTCTCAGATTAGGTAGATGACAGCACCACCCAGGTTCGATTCCTGGGAGACACCTCATCCTCGTTCCTAATTTGTGTTGTTGTTAGCGTCCAGAGGTTCGAGTCCTGGAAGACGCGACATCACAGTCCTACTACCTATATGTAATCTATGGTCTGGATTTCCCCAACTCCCCTCACAATAGTACTACCACCTATATGTAATCTATGATCGGGATTTCCCCAACTCCCTTCATAATGTAGTGTAGGTACCGAAAGTCGAACGAAATTACGAAACGAGCATTCCATTGCAGTCATTTGTCTTGTTTAGCCGTAGCCTCTCAACTCAACGCGTGGATAGGTCATTCTTTTTTGATTTTTGTTAAGTTTTGAAGGTGATACTTGAGTTCTTGTCTTGGAAGGTGAGATCATGGAAGTTCCTCTCAAGAAGAAGTGCTACATTCAAAAATATAGAAGTGAATGGGAGAATGACGAAGACTTTAAACAGTGGATAAAGCCAATAGCGGATAACCCAACGAAAGCCCTTTGTACGTATTGTCATGTTGAAATAGCTGCCAAAATTTATGATTTGCGTAAGCACAGAGAATCTAAAAAACACAAAGCGAAATGTGAATTAATCACAAAAAATAAACAAATTCAGTTTACCTCTACACCTGATGGTTCAACGAACAGCCAAAAAGCTGAAGGCCAGCTTGCCTTGTTTATTGCTGAACATTCTTCCATATCCAACATTGACCACCTTACAGACCTTTGTAAAGAAGTTTTTCATGATTCAAAGTGTGCCAAAGATATAAAAATGCATAGGACTAAATGCACACAAGTAATAAATCAAGTGCTGGCACCACATTTTAAGGAGAATCTTCTAAAAGATATTGGCACACAGAAATATGGTATTATTTTAGATGAATCAACGGATGTTAGTGTCTCAAAGTACATGGGAATAATAATACGATATTTTAGCCAGAATATGAATGCTATTGTATCGTCATTTCTGTCTCTGGAGCCTATTGAAAAAGCTGATGCGAGAGGTATTGTCACAACTTTAGTAAAATGTTTGGAGTCACTGAGCCTTCCAATACAAAATATGAAAGGGGTCGGCACCGACAATGCCTCGGTCATGACGGGTCGAAATAACAGCGTAATTGAAATTTTGAAGAGAGAATATAATTTGCCAAATTTGATCCTCATTAGATGCATATGCCACTCTTTGCAATTGGCGGTCAGCCATGCCTCTGAAAGCAGTCTGCCACGTAACATAGAATTTCTGATAAGAGAGACGTACAACTGGTTCTCAAATTCTCCAAAACGCCGGGACGAATATAAAGCACTGTTTCAAACAATCAATTGCGGGGATGATCCATTAAAAATATTGAAAGTGTGTGATACCCGTTGGTTATCGATTGAGCCTGCTGTGTTAAGAATATTAGCGCAATGGAACGAATTAAAACTTCATTTTTCTTTAGCTAGAGAAAAGTGTTATACAGCGGGACTTCTTTGGGAAATGTACAACGACGAGGGTAATCAGCTATACCTATTCTTTTTGAAAAGTATTCTTCACGACGTTCAAATTGGCATTAAGGTATTTGAAGGTGAAAATATTGATCCTGTCAAACTCTTAGAAACTCTGATGACTTTGTTACGATCTATCTGCGTTAGAATAATAATACCAGGCGCCGCGACAACAGACAAAGATTTCCTCACAATCAAAGTAGAAGATCATCTAGATCCAGTTGCACACTTGGGACATCTTTTCGAATCTAATGCCAGTAAAAGCAAATTATCTCCACAGTCAATTTTGAACATTAAGAAACGGTGCATCGAATTTAGTGTCAAATTGGTGAAAGAAATTCAAAACAGAATACCTTCCAATTACGAAATTCTTGCCAAAATAACATTATTAAGTCCTGAAAATACATTAAAACAGATCAAAGATCCTCATTCACTGATTGGACTGGCAAGAGAATTGGGGTTCGATGAGCAAAAGACCGATAAAATTGTCCAACAGTGGAAAACTATTCAATTTATAGAATGGACAACTACAGATGATAGTGTCAAATTTTGGGCTCACGTTCTAAAATACAAAAATGCGGCAGGAGTAAACACATTTCAAGAATTAGCCGACTTGGCTATTGCTGCCTTGTCCCTTCCCCACTCTAACGCAGAAGTAGAAAGGCTATTCAGCGTCATGAACACAGTAAAAAATAAATTAAGAAACAGACTGTGTGCATTAACACTTAATTCTGTTATTATGATTAGAAACCAATTGAAAATAATGAAGAAAAAATGCCACAATTATGTTTTGCCACCTGAAGTTTTAAAAAAAATCACAAAAACAGTCAAACCTATGAAACAAATCCCAGCACCATCTACATCATCATCACCCATTGACGAAGACACCATAGAATTACCAGATGACATTGTAGAGTTACAACTTGATTTTTAACTTAATTAAGAATAAAAAATATTAATAGCAGTACCTAATTTTATAGGTACAAATCTTTACTGTCACTAGTTTTTATTACATGATTAATTTAAATACTGTTTTTATTACTTATCCCTATCCCTGTATGTAAATTAAATTGGCAAAGGATATTTAGCCAATTCTAGCTACTTTTCGAAAGCGTTTTTTTTTTTAAACTGGCCACTTTTTAATTCTATGTAGCCACAAACTAGATTGTCCTAACGGCAACACTGCCACGAGCATGTCGGATCGTGCAGTCGAAAACAGTTACGGAAGTGGAGTGCACGCTTGTTTTATAAAAAATTGACGGGTTAAAATGTAAGTATTTAGATATATTTTTGGATATGGCCCGATTTCTTTTGCTTTTTATTTAGTTTATACGTTTAGTGACCCTTACAAAAGTATAGATACGCAATCTTTTTGATGTCTTTTGTATAATAATTTCTATTCTTGAACACAGTATTGGTCCTTATAAGGCCTATAAAAATAATGTTTAGGCCTTATTGGGGCATACTTTTATGTTGATTTTAAAATTGTTATAAAAGCATAAAATCTTTGTTTTAGTCATATACATCATGGAAATAAAGGGTGTCCAGCGGGAATTTTTCAACTTTAAATAAACGTTACTCATTTGTTAGCGGGGTTAGAGCTGCGGAGGGGGTGGCGTTAGAAGCGACGTTTCTGCGGATTTGTCAGTCGCCATGAGTCATTGGTCGGGCGCGCACCGCGCGTATGCGGTGGAACAATATTTGATGAACGGCAATTCGCCTATTCGAGCGCGTCGTGCTTTTTGTTTGCATTACAACATTCGGCGATTAAGCGATGGTCCGAGTACGCAGCTTATCAGAACGTGGGTGCAAAGATTTCGAGAAGAAGGGACAATGATCAATAGGCCGCCACCAGGACCGTCTACGTCGGCAGCAACACCAGAACGAGTGACACAGGTGCGTCAAGAAATTCTTAGAAATCCAAGGAAATCAGTAAGAAAGATTGCCGCCTCTACAGGCATTAAGAAGTCAACTGTGCATACGATTTTGAAAAAAAAACTAAAGCTTCATCCCTATAAAATGCAAATTGTCCAAAAATTGAATGAGAACGATTATGTTTCAAGGGAAAGGTACGCCAGAACGGCTTTGCAACGGTTTCGAACCCCCAGAACACTTGGAAACATATTGTTCAGCGATGAGGCACATTTTTTCATCGGGGGTTACGTAAACAAGCAAAATATGCGTTACTGGAATCCCAACAACCCAAGAGAACGTCATCAGAAAAGTTTGCACTGCCCTAAAACCACAGTATGGTGCGCCATCTCAGCTCAAGGAATAATCGGACCGTATTTTTTTAATCAGGGGGAAACTGTGAATTCCTCTGTATACTGCCGCATGATTGATGAGTTTTTAGTGCCGCAATTGCAAGTTTTTCCAGGACGCAACAATAGGACACATTTCCAGCAAGATGGGGCAACCCCGCACACTTCCAGGGTGTCCATGTCGAAGTTAAGGGACATTTTCCCTGGAAAATTAATAAGCAAGTACGGAGACATAGCCTGGCCACCACGATCGCCTGACTTGACGCCCTGTGATTTTTTCTTGTGGGGATACCTCAAGTCCAAAGTGTACTGTAATAATCCCCGCACCATATCTGCCCTACAAGAAAATATCCGGCGTGAAATTGATGCAATCCCCCAAGCACTGTGTTCGCGCGTATTCGCCAATATGAGGGTTCGCTTACAAGAGTGTGTTGAGCGAAATGGACGTCACTTGGAGGACATTATTTTTAAAAAATAAAATCCGCAGAAACGTGCTTTGTTTTAAAAATACAATAAATATTTTGAGTTTAATAATATGTTTTTTATTTAAGTTTAAAAAACAAAATTTTCCGCTGGACACCCTTTACAAACATCAGCGCCACATCCAAAAAAGAAAAGGGCTTTGTGGACATCACAACAGATGGAAAGTGCTGTGAACATGGTCCGAAGAGGCATATTAAGCACATACACTGCTGCAGAAAGATATAATATACCCAGAAGAACCTTAAGAAACCATTTGAAGACTGGTTCAACGACACGTAAGCTCGGTCGTAAGTCCATTTTTACTGCTTTACAAGAAGAAACTTTAGTTAGTAGAATTATACGATTAGCGGATGTTGGAATGCCTTTGACGCCTAAAATGCTACGTGTACAGGCTTTTAAATACTGTAAAATTAATAACATTCCGAACACTTTTAACACTAGCACAAATGCTGCTGGAAAAAAATGGTTGAAGTTATTTCTCCAACGCCATCCAGAACTTGCTCGCCGCAAAGCACAAATGATGAATCCGGCTCGAGCGCAGAAGCTGAATAAGGATATTGTTGGCGATCATTTTTGCAAATATAAAAGAGTACTGGATAGACTTGGAATTGAAAATAGACCGGAATCCATATGTAATATAGACGAAAAAAATTGCCGCATTTCCTTGCATCATCAGCAGCAAATTTTGACCGAAAAGGGTAAAAAGAGACCCCACCAAATAGCTAATGAACATGCCGAAAGTGTGACTGTAGTAGGATGTGCGAATGCTATAGGCTCAGCTATACCTCCTATGGTATTATTTAAAGGCAAACGACTTAAGCTAGAATTTACTGACAATTTGCCACCTGGGTCGCTTGTGAAAATGACGGCTAAGGGTAGCATGTTGACAGAAACTTTTATTGAGTTCATCTACCATTTGAATAAATATAGAACAGCAGGGCCCTGTCTTCTCATATTCGATGGAGCTAAATGCCATCTAGACTATACTATTGTTGATGCGGCTGATGAATGTGGAATAACTTTATACTGTTTACCATCCAACACCACCCATGAGCTCCAACCAATGGACAAATCTGTTTATCGATCTTTTGAGCACCATTGGGACCAAGAATTTATTAAATACATCAGTCAACATCCAGAAAGAACAATAAACAAGACTAGTTTTAATAGGATTCTTGCTCAAGTGTGGCCGAAGTGCATGACCATAACCAACATCACAAACGGGTTCCGTGCAACAGGACTATATCCATACAACCCTGATGCCATTCCCGAAGAGGCGTTTGCCCCTTCTGCTTTATCGGAACTTCCAGATCCCACTAGTGGCAAATATATTAGTGTCTGCTGAGTCAAGTGAAGAAGAAGCCTTGGTTGAAGTTGATGATCCTGAAAGCAGTGATACAGATAGTGAAAATGTGCCACTTGCGTTGCTTTTAAAGAACCGTACAAAAAATGAAACTCCTCGAAAAGCAGACGATCATGTTGAGAACCAGTGCAAGGTGCACTGGTTCTCAACATGATCTGAACAGCAACTCTTACCTACGCCAAAATTTAAGGTTAACAAGTTAACAGTCCCACGCAAGAAGGCGATTAATTACAGAGCCCAAGAAGTAACAAAAGATTTGTTTGGTGGTAATGCTACGACTTCCACAACGCAGACTGCTCTGCTGTCATTAGATGCCGTATCTGAGCCCGTCGCGTCGTCGTCAAAGCAATCCAAAGCTGCAGTAACTAAAGCTGTAAGAGGAGAGTCATCACTGAAACCCAAAACAAGGTCATGTGACAACAAACAATCATGGTACTGCCCAGCGTGCAAAGAAGACCGAGTGGATGATATGCGGCAATGCCTTACTTGTAAAGTCTGGTATCATGAGCTGTGTGTTGGCCTGAGCCCTACTGACAAAGAAGACTTCTACTGTTCCGGAGATTGCTTGAAGTTGAAGGTATTAAAAAAGAAGGATTAAGAAGGATCTGTTTATATTTTAAGATAATTATTAAGACTGATTATGCTGCCCAATCTAATTACTAAGGAAGATGCGAAGGATCTATTATGAATAGATCTGTTTATATTTTAAGATGATTATTAAGACTGATTATACTGCCAAATCTAATTACTAAGGAAGATGCGAAAGATCTAATATGAAAACTGTACTTCTTCTAGGTAAAACAGTGCTAAAATGATTGTTTTTGTTTCTTTTAGTATGTAAGGCCTTATTATGGCATAGTTTCTCAATAAAGCCTAAAGGATGTTTTTTTATATTTTGATTAATATAAATACGTATTTCTTTTTTATATCACTTCAACTGCATTTACTTTAAAGTTAAATAAATAAAGAATATTATTGCAAGAGATGAATGCATTTTACTTAAAAACCTATTATATACATCATCATAAACTTAAGGTAGGCCTTATTTGGGTCACTTACCTTTCAATGGAATGATTTTTTGCATGTACGTTAAGAAAGGAAAAAAAAAGTTTCTTTCAACCAAAAAGAAAAGACAGATGCGACTTATACCATAGTACTTGGTAGCTCTGAATCTCTAGGCCAAACTGACACAAAGAAAATATTTTTGCATACACATGGAATGAAACCACACACCGCAAGGGCAGTAATAAAATTATATCAGTTGTGCATCACTTTCTCGTAAATATTTATTTATTTATTTTATTTGTATGCGAGATAATTGACTACAACAACTAACCATATTTCAATACATTTTTAAAACAAAGTCATTTACAAATCTCCACTTATAATAGTCACCAATAAAAAATAGAAAAACCAACTTGATAGCAACATTTCAACAACTTATTGATAAATTAAGTACAATATATTATGTACCATTACACAATTCTGCAGTGGAATAAGTCTTAGTGAGACATGAAACTGAAACAAAGGTTCACATGTATATGTTGGACAAAGCAGAATGTACTAAACTTGGTCAAGAAAAAAAAAATTTAATGAAGGCCTTTTTCATTTCTTTTTTATAAGTATCAGAGTAATGGTAAAAGTACTAAGAAAAGTAGTGGATGGCTGTTCTAGACAGAATAAAAACACCGGTATGATAAGGAAAGTGGCTGATCACAGAATCACCGAAGCATCTGAAAATCGAAATTATATTTCTCGTTGTTTGTCATTCGTTTATTCCGCCGCCGCATATTTGCACAAATAGAAAAGGCTCTAAAAATACGAGAAATAATATCATCACCCAATGAAATTCTTGACTAATATTGGAAACTCACTGATTTAAAGTCAATTGCTGTACAAGACTGAAAATCAGCCTACCCAACTATCATAAAGTAGCTGGCATGCACAATTTCAAAAGTATAAAGATTCTTCTTGACACATTCCAAAACAAATAACATATTGCTGCAAGGAGTAATATTTTATAAAAATTATATACTTAAATGTCAAAAAACAGATACAAAAAAATATATAAAAATTTTAGTATGTTAAATCTAATAAATTAAGCAAAAATAGAACGAAAAAACCAGGCTTGGATGCGAAAAGCTATTGAAACACTGCAAAGGTCCCGGTCCAATTCTTAATTCTTATTCGGTCTTCATTCCACATAAATAATTGATAATTCGTTCTAGCTCAGATAAAAAAGAAGACATTCTGCATGGCTAATGTCATGTGAATAAATTAAATATTTGATGATAAAAGGAGCAAAAGAGTGAACTCTAAAAGAGATTAAAAGAATGCGAGTGAAGGTTCAGATTTATACAGATACCCCCAATAATAACAATTAAAGTCTTATTTGGTGAAACAAGCTCAAGAGAAAAGAATCTTAAACTGCTGCACGAGCTCGCAAGCAACACAGTCTACATGGCAGCTATCAGTGCTGTCACACACCGTGCTCACTCAGCTCCGAATTTAACTGGCCAAATACACTGCATCGCCCTCGCTCATGCAGCATGATATACAACCAAGTAACTGTAGGACAACAAACTCAAATCTTCAGATACAAATCTTGCCATAGGCCTATTGCAGTGTTCAGCCTGTGCCATGTACAGCCACCAAATCATTGAGTCAGATATTTCTCAACTAAATTGAATAAATCCACATCATTCCCTTTTAGTAATTCATTTCAAACTTTAAAGTTCTGTTAGACGATAGATGTTTAAGATAAAAATATGCCAGGCTGGGTATGTTATTTAATTGGTAGACTTGTGTAGAATGAACTTCAGAAAATTGTCTGCTGCCTCCATGCTTCATAATCTTCAATTGTTATTTAATTTCAGTCGTTTGATATTGACATCTGGATCTGCAAAAGAAACAAATATTAATGTTACAGACTCAATGGCACATTTAGTAAAGGCTCTTATACAGTATAAAGTAAGAACAAACATTTAAGCAGTAAATAGCTTACAAATATGTGTTGTTCTGGATCAGAATAGGACCACTACACCTCTTCCTGTGGATGTCATAAGAAGTGACTAAAGGTAAAATAGCACTTAAAGCTCATGCAACAATAGAGTTCCCGAGGAAGGTTGACGTCAGGCAGGCGGCCGGTCGTAAAACTATAGCCAAATCGCTTAAATTGTTCTTCTCCAATTCACTAGATTTTTGGCATCTTAGGGTGACTATTGATATGAATATTATATTTGGAAAAGAAAAAGCAGGACAGCGCACCCGGGCTCCGAAGCAGCGGGAACGCGTTCAGATGAAGAAGAAGGGAGCTTACAAATGACAATAGGTTTCAGCAACAGCGACTGGTTAGCCTGTAGATCACATGAACATTGACACATTAAGAAGATACAGAATCCTATATAAGACAAGAAAATCCTAAGTTACTACCTATTTTTTTAAATGAAAGAAAACTTGTCTTTGCTCACTGACCAAAATTAAAATTCGATGAATCAGATGAGTATAAATACAGCCCCCACTCTCAGACCAGTTGTAACCCACCACTACATAATATTTCCAGCAGGGTAGAATAACACCACTCCAATTCATACTGAGGATGTCGTAGAAGACGAATACAAGCTAAACAAAGCTTATAAAACATCAGTGACACCTATAACACATGTAGCCAGCGTGGAGTGTAGGCTTTGGATAAGTAAAGCTCTGCTAGATCAGAGGGTTGTGCTACTACAGTGGGGACTAAACAGTCATACAGACAAACGGCATATTATCAACAGCAGGATAGCAACTGCCATCAACCTGCAGTCAAGTAGTATGTGACAGTGTCGTTCGTCTGTATGATCTCTAAAAAGACCTGATGATGACAACAAATTAAGTACACATAAAACTTCAAGTAAATAAAGCACTATATACCTCCAACTTGAGTAACAATGCTTCCTCTTCAAACCCCATCTCATGACACTCACATGTGTCAGTCTGCAGTGACATGCAATGTCTCGTACTTGTCTCAAGCTCTATCTTCAATGTGAGCATGTAGACTGATTCTGCCTTTTAACACAAATCCTGCAAACAAAATAGCTTTTTGTTTCACATTGCTTTAGATCCTGTGACCATGTTAACAATGATACCAAGTATGAAAACTTACATTCAAATATGTCGGTCACCCTAAACCTCTCTTGCTTTCTTCTCCCTGGTTTGTCCTTGACACAGCTTGCAGCAAGTGAGGCAGCTGCAGTTGCTCTTCTGAGACGCGCTGCATCTTGAAACTGAACTGACGCTTTCATTACTATCTAGGAAAGTAACCACAAGGATGTGTTTTACAAACATCTTTTGTTTTTTAACACTAACTTATGAACAATGTCGTTGCAAATGTGTCTATTTACTTTAAATTTGTTTTACAAATTGAAAATCTTACAATAATTTTACTGTTTTAAAAACAGAACACATATGTACCTCCATGATAAATTAAATTGATTTCAATGAATGAAATACTGTACTGTCATTGTCAGTCAAGCAGCACTGAGCACTTCCGCATCCGACGTATTACCACTTTTTTTTCTTTTCTTGAATTGGCGATCAAACTTCGTCGAAGCTTATTTTGCCAGTATCACCAGTGGGTGTCTAGTAAATTCCTAACAAGTTACAATCAAAGGTTGGTGTAGGCCTTTGATTACTTGAAGGGAGCTTCTGGCGACAAATCTATACGAGTCCAGTGGTTTTCATAATCGATTGAGTGGCGGACGAGGCTTAAAGGCGCCCCCCATAAAGTCTAATAAAATTTATTTGCAAAATAATTTAAAACAAACCGCAACCCCATGGTGACTTCCCGCCAAAAACTCCTCCCTCCATGGTTATTTAATCTGTCACTGTCAGGCAAGTGCCTGACAGTGACAGATTAAATATACCATGGAGGGAACTGACTTCAGTCACCTTCAGTCCTTCTGGCTGGAGTGGACTTTTTTTTATTTATGGCTTGACGCTACTGCGTATTTAGCCAGGAACAAGTTAATAAAACGTGGGAAATTCTTTTTTCCTAACAAGTTACAATCAAAGGTTGGTGTAGGCCTTTGATTGCTTTAAGGGAGCTTCTGGTGACAAATCCATACGAGTCCACTGGTTTTCATAGCCGATTGAGTGGCGGACGACGCCCACACAGTCCGCGAAACAAATATCACTACAGCCGTACTATGACTATCCACTTTAACTATTTCACATATTGTTCATGAGCATGAGCATTTATAACACCAAACAACACTTATTTCATATTATAAGGTCCACTAAAATCAATTTGCAAAATAATTTAAAGAAAACCCCAACCAAACACCTTGACTTCCCGCCAAAAACTCCTGGAGTAGACTTACTTCCGCATCCCGCATCCGACCTAGTAAGTACCACTTACAAGAACTTAGTTTCTATAAACACTAAACAATTCTACCAACGAAAGAAAAATTACCAGACTTCATGAATAGCAAGCTTTATGTAAACGCCAGGGTTACCAGCAATAACAGTTGATTTCTCATAAGAAAAGCAAATATATATTTGATGTGTATCTATGGAACGTTGCCATGGGATGTTTACCCCTATTGTCATATTCTATTGGTGTCAATTATATTTATTATACTATGTACAATTTTAGCTAAATAATTTTTCTCTAATTACGCATCAATATTTATTTACTATACTCATCTCATTTGTTCTAATATATTATGTTCATTTCAGTAACATCACTCAAAATGTCAAGTGTGGCTCTCCCGGCGTTTTTGTCTTCGATACATAGCATTGAAAGTCTTTATAAGAAAATATACAGACACACCAAACGAAATTTGCTATGCATCAGAGGCTAGGAACGCCTGCACAAGCCTACTTCCAAATTAAAATAATCTGTTCTCATTTGGGCCCTCTTTGTTGCAGTGTCATGTCGCAAAATTAATTTAAACCTTGGTGCCTTGCCTTGAACAACTGTAGTGAAAAAAAACCCTCCGTCAAAGACTTAAATCATTTAATACAGGATAAGCCTTACCTGCGCGTTCCCCTCTGCCGAAGTATAAGATCGCATGCTCTAATACGTTCATAAAAACTAGTTGCGTAATCGATTATGATCATTATGTGCATCGGTAAAGTATCGAAAGGACGTCTAAAAGTTTCAAGTTGTTCTTTTACAAGTGCTCGATTAAAAATGCCAAATTGTGCAGTCAACGCATGTAAAAAGAGGTCAAATACTCCTAATCTTAGTGTAAGCGACGCGCTTAATTAGTTCTTTAATATTTTTTAATGTAGGTACTAGAAATAAACGGGCGTGTGGCACTGGCAGATGTCACCGAGAATGGGACACTCACATGTAATGTTTGTATGAAAAATAATCTTCATTCAGCCTTTTTGTCTTTCAAAACGTTTCGAATGTCAAATTTTTTTCTCTGTCTAATTGATAATTGTTTTGTAGAAAAGAAGTACTCCGTTGTTTCCGAAAATATTGTAAAAAACAGTTCCTAAATATATGGTTTTTATCGGCGTCCCGGTGTTTTTTCTCGCCTCTAGCCTAATATCAACTACACTTAGTAAAGATGGAATAACCTTTCATTTGTAAGTATTTTTTTAATTTAATAACATTGATTTCTATTTAAATGTAATTACTTAAAAATCGAAATAATATCTTTCAGTATAGATTACGGAAAAAATAATCGAGTCAAGTTTGCAACAGATTTCCTGCCATCCAAAGCGATTTTTTATCTTATTTACTGCCATAACCATACCAAAAAGATCTATAATCACTTATCACAATGTTGACATACTTAATTTTTCAATGTTATTATTTTTTCACTATCCTTCGACACGAGACTTTCTCATTTTAAATATATCAATTACATTCATAAGGTTCGGTAATAAGATTCAAATTTAAAAAACGATGAGTTGATGACGTAAGCGCACTCCCCACGAGACTACCAGATTTTGATGCGCACTCCCCACGAGGCTTGTCTTTTTATGATTTACAACCTTCGTCTTTATTCTCTGGTTATTAGATTTGAATATAGATTAACCACTCAACTGTCCAAGCAAATTTTTGCTACTTTTTGAGTGACGAGGCATCGCATTATTATCGATGTCGATAAAAATTACATTTCCTTGATATAGTTTTATTTGTGATATAATTTTAATATCGAAATATTTTTTTTTTTTACATGCTTTTATTAAGTTTTACCTGTCCCGTTGTCTGTCTGTCTGTAATCAAATCTTGCAAGTTAAATTTGACCCACTTCCTGGTTTCCGATTGAGCTAAAATTTGCACGCATACGTATGTCGCGTGACAATGCAATATTATAACAACATGGATCTGATCTGATGATGGAGCTGGAAGGTGGCCATAGGAACTCCATGATTTAACGACATAACCCCATCAATTTTGGGCTCGTTTTATTCATCTTGACGAGTATTTTGTCTTTAGATGGTATCCAGGGTCTGATGATAGGGCTGTAAGGTGGCCATTGGAACTCCGTGATTAAACGACATAAGCCCATCGAGTTTGGGCTCGTATGATTCATATTGACGGGTTTTTTGTTTTTAGATGGTATCCAGGGTCTGATGATGGAGCTGGAAGGTGGCCATAGGAACTCCGTGATTAAACGACATAACCCCATAACCCCATCTATATATGTATTTATTATAAAATATACAATCGTTGAGTTAGTTAGTTTTTTAGTTTTCTGTTTCGGCTATTTCTTCTCCACTTCGCAAGGTCTTTGGCCTACTTGGGTGACCATATTATATTTCAAGAATAAAAAGCGGGGAAGCGTCACAGCTAAGGATGCTACCGAGAACGCGCTTAGATGAAGAAGATGATAAAATATGTATTGTTGAGTTAGTGTCCCATAATACAAGTTTAAATACTAAAAAACTTGTATTATGTTGTAGTACGCTTGAAGCGCCACGTAGGCAGTTTAAATAATAAAACTTGTTAAACTAATTAACAAGTTTTATAGTATTCGTGAAGCGCCACGTGGGCAGTATAAATAATAAAACTTGTAAAACTAAATAGATACTAAACAAGTTCTATTATTTAAACTGCTCACGTTGCGCCTCACGTGACGTATTAACTTCTATCCCGAATTTCCGACATAATTATATGAAAACATTCCAGAGTTAAAACGAACGTAATTTTTTTTTCCGAAATATAACTGCATAACGATGCGTTCCGCGTAGCAACAGCGCTACGGGTAGGCGCAACATGTGTAGTCCCACATCCTTGCCCCTGCGGGGATACCGTCGATGGACTTGGACTCCACGGCCTTTCCTGCACCAGGAGTGCCAGCCGTTTAGGGCGTCATGCAGCCCTTAATAATATTATCCTCCGTTCTCTTGCCACCATCAATATCCCCGCAACTCTAGAACCCAATGATCTGGCTAGAGATGATGGCAAGAGGCCGGACGGGATGACCTTGGTGCCTTGGAGATTGGGGCGGCCCTTAGTATGGGATGCCACTTGTGTGGATACCCTCGCACCGTCTCATCTTCAGGTCACCAAGTCAAAGGCCGGCGCAGCAGCTGCCACAGGAGAGAGCCTCAAAAGGCGCGAATATGTAGACATCGGAGTAAACTACATATTTGAACCTTTTGGGGTAGAAACTTTTGGTCCGTGGGGTACTTCAGCCCATAAGTTATTTAAATACTTTTCTACAAGATTATCCGAAGTATCCCGTGACCAAAGGGCTGGAAATTATCTGGCACAAAGAATCAGCATTGCCATACAACGTGGGAATTCTGCCAGCCTTTTGGCTACACTGCCGAGGGGTAATATTTTAGTTGGATTATATAATTTGTAATTTTTTTAAGTTTTAGTTCTTATAGGTACTTATAAGTTTTAATTAAAAAAATATATATTATTTGGCTTTAATTTAATCTAAACTTTATAATAATAAAGATAATCAATAACGTTACATCACTTACATCGGTTTATCTGATAAATAATTTAGTAAATTTCCTTATTAAAAAAGAAATCGACTAAATATTTTTTTAAACCAACCAAGTCATTAGTTGTACAGTGAGTCACTGTGTACGTTAGTGACCATCACAAGAGCGTTAGAGCGAAGCGAGCTAGCTTCGACCAAGTAACGAAATCGTAAGCGACCAATTAATTTTGCTATCCCAAATTCAGTCACACTGAAGGTAGGTTACCTAGGTAATGGTTGTACAGAGACCATCACAAGAGCGAGCGAGCGAGCATCGATCAAGTGACTAAAAGTTGTTCACTTTTGACACTAACTAGACTTGTGCGTTGTTGTGGTCACAAATATAACCGTACTTTTGGAATAAATATCGATATTTAGGACAATCAATACTGTGTACGTCGATATTTAGTTAGGTCCTTCGTTCGATATCTATTTTATAAATAATTAGACATCAGATATATTTGACATAGATTATGGAATCCAGCGCCCCGACCGCGAAGATCCTATGTCTTATTTAGCTATGATGATCAGATAGCTTGTTGAATTAAGACAACACCTACTGTGTGGAAAATAGGCGTGTTGAAGCTTGTAGCTGCATTTTAGCTATTTGCAAGCTACAACATAATATAGTGATGGTGCTATGTAATAACTTGTACTATTAAATAATGTAGTAGTTAGTACTTAACGTTAACTTTTCTTTTACAATCACACCTTACTTACTATAGAACTTTTTTTCCTGCGCTTAGCAGTCCGTCAGGCTCAGGCATGACGTGAATATTGAAACCATCTTGTCAGCCAGCGATAAGTTAAATTGTTTTACACAGAAAGCCTATAAAAATTCTTGGTGATAAAAAAGATTACCTATTCTTCTAAAATTAATAGTATCATGAAACTGGGACATTTTTTTTGCTTATGGCAACATTTTGATAACGTCATTTTGATAGCTGGCTGGCTGACAAATGTTTGTGAGAGACAGAAATGTATTGGATGGTTGAATTTAGGTGTGGATTTCGGAGGTTGTTGCGTTTTATGAAAGAAATTGTCTGTTCATTTAATTTGTTGTGCTTAAATCTTTATTGTACCTTTAGCAAAAATGCTGTCTAGTAAACAGCGCTGAATTGTTTCGTGGTTATTTGTTGCGGTGTCATACGTGCACGTGTTATACTATTCCCAATTTCCGATTTATTCAGAATCTGCCTGTCTCCTTGGTTATTTGCTGCTTCGTATTTTGTACGGTGCATATAATCTAAAATATAGTCAATAGTTGTACTATTTAGAACCTCCACAATATTATACTTATATATGCCCCACGTAGTTTGACGAGAACCTGGTATAATCTGGTGACGAAATTCTACAACAAAAAAAACAACTGGCGCTGTGGTGACCTTGACCAGTCACCATAGCGCCAGTTGTTTTTTTTTTTTAATTTGTAACAAATTATGTGACTACATAAAATTATATTACCTGATTCGGTATAGATATGTAACTAATGGTTTTATTTCCTTTTGTTTATTCCTAAAAATCTCCTTGTTAACTAAATATCTGTTGAAGTCTGCGAATTGTCTGAAAGTAAGCTGAAGTCATTTGGAGGTTTGTAATATGGTCGGAGTCTTTATATCATTATATATCATATCAGTCACAGGAACTCCATTGCTGCACATAAGCTAGACCAAGGTTTTTCAAAATTACCTATTAGAAGTCAGTGTTATTGACTTGAAACAGTAATGTTGAACCAATGAAAAATAATTAGTCAACTTTGAATGTGAAGTTAGTTCAAGCGTCACTGCAAGAGACAATATAAAAATTAAGGTTTTTCTTTTTTAGATGTGCTTTTTGTAATAAGTTCTCACTTGAATTGAGAATTAGATCGTCTTCTTTCTTTATCAGCCTGTAACAGTCCACTCCTGGATTAAAGGCATCTCTTGGTAAAATGAGGATTTGCTCATAATCACCACACAGGGCATACGAGTTAGTGATTGCGGTAGATAGTAGTATGAATATATAAAGTCGTTGAACAAAGTACACTTCTGCCCGTCTTTACGTTTCCCACAGTCGCCTCTTGCGATTTTCATCGTCATCTCAATGCTATCAATTTATCTATTTAGTGTTTGGCGTTTATTGTAATGATTGTTGTTTTATTCTTTGGCCTTGCTGGTCCTCCTTTAATTTGTTGGTGATACGAGTAGTTGTAGTGTAGTATTGTTGCGATAATAAAATAGTATTAAAACACAATGCATTATAATAGCTATAGTTTGAGGAACACCTGGTGTTGTCTTTGTGATTTTTGCTTCGTATATTTGAGAAATGAAGTTAATAAATCTTGTAATTAATCAAGATTTATATGTATTTGTATAAATTTGTATTTGTTTTGTAAGACTGAGGAAGACCAAGGCATAGCTACAGGAAACAGATAAAAGAGAAGGTGAATGTCGAGTTGTACAGCGAAAACAGCTAGCCGATGAGATAGACAAAGGGAAGAGAATTTATATTCCACCGGCAAGAGTATTATTATAATGATAAATTAAAAGTATTTTTTTTAAATCATTAATTCTTAAATTATACAATCTGATTCGACTGTAAAAGTTTAGTACAGGGTCGGACTTCTTATATGTTACAGCTAAAGATGAAAATAAACCTAGGATTTGCCGCTAAAGTATGAACATAAACTTAAGATTAGCCGGCCTAACTAAGGTTTAACCTAAGTTTAGCCGGCTAATCCTAGGTTTATGTTCACACAACCTTTAGATGTAACATACAAATATAAAAAATGTCAGACCCTGTACCGTAAAATTGATGCTTTGATTAATTTAAAAATTCAAAATGCTCAGCTGTTTTTACATAAAAAATACTATATCAGGTCTGGAAGGATCATTTCCACCATCCACTGATTGATTACCTGTGACAGACTTAGTCTGTTATATAATCGTTATTTTCAAGGAATTCTTGGAAAATATCTTGCTTAGGTGATGGTTCCGTAGGAGTCTTCAGAGATAACTGCGGATGATTCTGCTTCGTGACAAATCAGAGGCTGTTCTTTTGGATTCATTGTTGAAGTGCCAGGTTCAGCAGGGTTCCCTATTTGGTTTCAAAATTTGGTGATGCGATTTTCATTGTACGTAACACGGTGTGTCGCTAAATTATTAGTACAATGTTTTACTCTGTCGATACTTTACTGGTGCTATTTAACGTTTGCGCGATGCTTTCTGTTACGATAAACCTAAAACTACCTATAACTCTTTAGTTCGGTAGTTAACTAGATCTACACTATGTTACCTCGATATACATAATATACCTATGTATGTATATTAATACACTATCACGTCTTTATCCCTAACGGGGCAGACAGAGGCTAGGGGTGGTTAGGCCCAGGCCACTTCTAGAGTGATGGTGGGCATGAAGGTGGAAAAAGGAAATCATAATAGTGATAGTGACGTATATTATATGTGTTTAAAAATATATATTTTATTATGCACAATGATAATAATATTTTCTTACAAACATACGCCGCTAGTCTGTCTGATAGCAAAAAAAAATACCAGAATACCTTGCGTAAATAATAAAGAACCTATTAAAGGAATGTAACCAATCCTACCTGACACTATTTTTGGTTCATGGTTTCCAACTTACCATCTTGCTAAACACTTTTTGCGACTTTCGGCCCTCACGGTGTCTACTTTGTAAGGAATAATTAAGTGGTGAGTGGTGATCACTTACCATCAGGTGACCTGCTTGTTCATTTGCCGCCCTATAACATACAAAAAAGTGATATTGTAATTGGATATAATAACCATTCTTTAATCAGAAAATTGTTTATTTCAATGAAAATTAAAAGAATCTGGTAAAATTAACAATCAATAAAAAACAATGCATTTTCTGTTATTTTATACTATTAATATTAGAAAAACAACACGTATTTAAATAAAAAAAAAGTCAATAAGTATAAACTTCTCAATAACTAAAATTTATAAAAATCCATACTAGATATTGGAAATGTGAGAGTAATTAATGCTCTAGAAAAAACCAAAAAAATATGTACCTTAAAACAGTATAAACTTCTCAATTATAGAAAAAATAAATAAATAACAATTCTATATGGATGGATATGGCCCTGAGAAATGGGAGAACTTCTAAATCGCTGCGATTTTTTCTATTTCTATTATTCACAATTTAAGTTATTTGAGTTTTTAGGGTTCCGTAGCCAAATGGCAAAATCTGTCAGTAGTCACTTTTTTCCGAAACTATAAGAACTATACTGTTGAAACTTCGTAAGTAGATGTATTCTGTGAACCGCATTAAGATTTTCAAACAAAAATAGAAAAAAAAAATTGGGGGTTCCCCATACCTAAACTGAAACTTATTTTTTTTTTCATCATACCCATACGTGTGGGATATCTATGGATAGGTCTTCAAAAATTATATTGAGGTTTCTAATATAATTTTTTTTAAAACTGAATAGTTTGCGCGAGAGACACTTCCAAAGTGGTAAAATGTGTGTCCCCCCCTGTAACTTTTAAAATAAGATAATGATAAAACTAAAAAAAAATATATGATGTACATTACCATGAAAACTTCTACCGAAAATTGGTTTGAACGAGATCTAGTAAGAAGATTCTTTTTAATACGTCATAAATCGTAAACCGCAATTCACCTTTAGAAGTTTTATATGAGATGTTTTTTTTTTTTTTTTTTTAATAAGTAACTACACGCTACGGGCTCGTAGCCCGTACCTTTTTTTGTTTAGGAAATTTTATTTTAAACATACTTTACTTGCCATTGTCTCCGGCTTCAGACCTATCAATAAGCGGTGGAGCTTATTAAACGCCACGTTATTGGCGCGCTTCGCATCATTATGATCGAAATCCTTGGCTTGACCTTTTTCAATTGCTCGGTCAGGCAAGTCGAGCGATTGTAACATCTGCGATAGATACGTGTCGATCGCAGGAGCGTCCAAGTGAACATATAAATTATCCACGAAACGGGAATTGGCAGAGAAGGGGGCGGTCGTTGCGAGCCCTGCGAACTGCGCACGTATACGGTCCCTATTGGCTTTCACATTAAATTTATGAAATCCAAAAACTCCCTATACAGCACAAAGCGCTGCATATTTTACTTGCTGGTACGGAACCTTTCATGGGCAAGTCCGACTCGCACTTGGCCGCGTTTTTTTCTATTTCAATTCACAATTTTAGTTGAGTTTTTATTTTATTTAATGTCTTGCAGTTCAGTGTGCCTTTTGGCATAAGTCTTCTCCAGTTCACTCCACTGTGCTCTATCCTCCGCCACTCTGGTCCAGTATGGCACCAAGGTAAGGCAGATGTCGTCCTTCCACTGTGTAATTGGGTGATCTTGTCTTCTGGTCCCATCCCTTGGGTACCGCAGTGTCACATGCTTTGACCATTTATTCTTCCTGCATCTCAGCTAGTAACCTTTCCATCTTCACTTCAGATGGTCAATACGCCTTGTTATGTCCGTGACTTTAGTTACCCGTCTATTTTGGAGTGTCTGGTTTTGTCCTTTAGGCGATTCTCACATTGCCCCGTACTACGCAGCGTAGCGCGTGAATGCGTGTTCTAACGTTGTTTGTTAGTATCTCCGTTTGTATAGAAAACATGCAGTCCAACACACAGAAAACGCAACATGCAGCGTCATGCGTGGCAGTGTGATAATCGCTTAAGTCTGAGCGTGCTTCTTTCCATGGCCTTTTGACATTTAGCTAGACGTTCTCTATGGTTGTATGTCAGAGCCCAGGTTGCACATCCATATGTTATGCAGTGAGAATGAACCCCCGACAAAAAAGAGGGGTGTTATAAGTTTGACGATAATGTCAGTCTGTCTGTGGCATCGTAGCGCTCGAACAGATGGACTAATTTCTATTCGATTTTTTTAGGTGAAAGACAGTTCCTTTGCGGTGGTTCTTAGCCATGTTTGATGAAAATCGGTTCAGCCGTTTAAAAGTTATTGGGGATAAACGCTTGAAAATCAACGCGCGTGATGAGTAGTCGAACTATCGGTAGTTCCGCTAGTCATCTTTAGATGGCTTTCTTGACAGACGGGGGTGTTTTATTTTGCCTAGCAAATAAACTTGTCTTAAAAGTTTTTTAACAGTTGGTATTTCGTTTTCGGTTATGTGAAAATGATGCACCAACCTTATAACTACACCCTTATCGAAGCTATCAACACCAGATTTTTTTCCTAACCTTTTTTTTTACGGTGTGTACGAAACACTGTTAACATTTATTCTTATTTCAATAAAATCTCTTTCGCATCTAACCAACTTGTTTTTTATGTGTTTATCCTATATTTTTCTGTTAACAATTTTTTTCTCCAACTTACTAGTGTTTTGAAACAATTAAGACAGCAGTCTTCGACCGTGGGAATTTTTCATTGAACACCCGAATCTATATTTTCTATCTACACATACGCATTGCATTGTACATGCACCCTGCGCATTGCATTGTACATGCACCCTGGAGACGAATTTAGACAAATTCATTAGCGCAGCGAGCGGTCTGCCTTATCAGCGCCCATAGGGTTATTTGACCAATCTGGGCGGCCAAAATTATTTTTAGGGTTTTGATTATTTTAAATTTATTTTTTAGTTAAAACAACGTGTTCTTGTTATAAAAAAAAAAACATTTATTTAAAAAAATATTTATCTCAAACAATTTCTCATACACCTACATATATACAGAGTGACTTTTTATCCACCTGCTAATTTTTTGGAGCAAGTTCAGTCCATGATACTGAACTACTTTCTATAAAAAAAGTTATTAAAAATCGATAAAAAATTTTCGTCTTTCCATACAAAATTCGTTTGGCTGAGCGCTGATTAGTACGGAAGGACGAAAATTTTTTATCGATTTTTAATAACTTTTTTTATAGAAAGTATTTCAGTATCATGGACTGAACTTGCTCCAAAAATTTAGCAGGTGGATAAAAAGTCAGCCTGTACCTATTATATATTATTAAAAATAGTACCCACATTTAAATTGTTCCATAATACTTATTTAACTAAAATTCTTCTTCAGAATCATCTTCCTCACTTTCCATTGGATCAGATGTATTAGGCTCAGCGGACATTAATAGTTCAATGGTCTCCGGTAAAAACGTTTTCAATTTTTTTTATTTTTCTTATACTGCTCAATAAGGAGTCAGAACCTTAAAGTAGTCTGTTATATATACCTAAGTTATGATTCTCTTGAGAATTTGCGCGCAAATTTTGGCGATATGACCGGAAGTGTTTATTCCGGGCCTCTGCGGCCTCCTCTGATGGTGGACCTATGGGCACTAATACATTTTTTATTATAATTCCACCATGCATTTAGGCGACGTGAGTTCAGGACTTTGCTGTAATCGAGGGGGTGAGTTGCGGGGCTTGAGGGGAGCATGGTGCGGTAGCGCGCGATTTCCCCGCTCGCGAGCAACGGCGGCGCCGCCGGGCGTACTCGCGCCGTAGCTACTCTCGATGTCTAGACGCCACAGTGTAGCGACTACCAGTTAAACACATCACCCGTCAATATAAAATCGTCTTAGTAAATCTTGAAAAGATTTGAATGCCTATTGGACATATTCAGAAATACTAATTGATGTATATGCAATAATAATAGATCGTCTGAAAGGTATAATCCAAAGAACAGCAAATAAATAAACGAAGTGATTATCATTTGCAAAGTATTTTTAAATACTGTTACATAATTATTATTTTATCTTGATATACAGGATCGAACAAAATATACTAAAACTATTTTAAGGTTAAATTCAGTCCATGATCCTGAACAACTGTATCCCAAGAAACATGCCTACATCGAAATATGAAGAATAATTTTTAGTCTTCCGTTGACTGATTATATTACTATAGATATCAACACAATAACTTTCTCCAAGGAAAACATAATGAAACATTATGTTGTTCTTTGGGGAAAGTTGTTCAGTATCACGGAACCCTACTACCCTAAAAATTATTTCAGTATATTTTGTTACACGTTATTATATACGATAATAAATGAAACACCAGGCTAAGAAAAATATAAACACACATGTAAAAAAAGTTTTTTTTACATGTGTGATAAGTACATAAAGATACAATTGGGTTGATGACTGGGTCAAAAATAAATTACTCGGTACTTCTTTCAAGAGAATAAACTTCACAAAATAGTGTCACTTGTTATTGATCATATCCATTTTCAACATGATTTTAGATGTATTAACGCAGAAAAACGGATATTAAGAACGCTATTTGGCTATAAAAAGTTATGACGTCAGTTGTGTTTTTATAAAGTGTCTGATTTGACTTCTCATCTAGCGGATAATATAATAATTTAATGATAACATAATGTGTTTTGAAGTCATGTTGCTAAGAGTATACAAACAGACAAAAACACAAACAAAACAAAGCTTATTTTTAATTAAGTACAAATAATTTAAGGGGTGATTCACTCCATCATTTTGACAGTTTTTCCCAATGAATGTATATCTAAATACGAAAATAAAATTTTTACTTCCTATACTAATCGAAGTAGTTCGTGATCTAGTTACTATGGGAAGTGAAAAATTTATTTAGCTATTATATATTTATTATTTGGAATTTGAAATGTTAACATTTCTATCTTGTTACATATACGTAGGAACTATTTTAAGTAAGTAATACAACGAACATATATATTTTAATTTTAACATCAACAAGAAATAAACTAAATCAAGTCTTCTCTCTCATAAAAAGAAAAATTAAACAAATCTGTTCTCAATTTTAAGTAATTAGCATGTTTTTTTAAAATTTATTCTCCATGGTAAAGCTTATAGCAGTTCCTGTCTTTTGTTAGACACAAACTAATATTGCAAGTACTACATTGGGTACGACTCTTGTTATAATGACAATGCCGGCATCTCGATTGAGAGTCGACAAAGACAGGCATATGTTTTGCACCGGAAGTTCTACGCTTCTTAGATGGGATCTGGGTGGTAGGCTTGCCTCTTTTTCGTTTATGACTTGATTCCATCATCGTTATCTGTTTCAGGAGAACTGTACAACTCTACTATATACTCACCCAGCTCCATTTTGAAGCTTCGTAGCTGTTGAATCTTTTTTGGTGGCACTCCTTTATTTAATTCTCTTTTTTAAAATTGCAGCCAAGAATTTGTAACTGCCAAATCAGTCAAATGAGAAAATACACGCTGAGTCAATTTTTTTGTCCTATATCTATTCGGGCATACGGACAGCATACGGTCGGCAAGGTCCACTCCACCCACATATTTATTGTAATTTCTCACTACCAATGGTCTATTTACAGACACATATTGCTTTGTACGTTTGCACCATCTTTGGCATACATCTATAGGTACCTGACCTTCTATCGTGGACATCATTGTAACTGGTTTATTGTCGTTCCATTTTGTAATGGCAACAACATCATCAGAGCTGACCACAGTATGGACGCTCCCCCTGCCTCGTTTTGATAACTCTTTATCCTCGAGTAGTATATCTTTTGCAGCAGCGGGGACTCTATTTTTTTGTATAGTACCAGTAGACCTGAGTCCTCTAATAAGGAGCTGCTTAGCTAATTTTAAAGACGTGAAATAACGATCAAAGTAAAGGATATGACCCGGTACTAAGGAATCCGCCAAAGTCAACACGGCTTTTTCACCTAGACCAAAATTAGAATCCTGTAATCCTGGATAAGTGGTGTCGCCTTGGTAAATGTCAAAGTCTGTAACAAGACCATTAGGATTAGATAATACAAATGCTTTTAAACCAACGGGGTTTGGTTTCCCAGGGCAGAATTGTTTTATGCCACATGACCCTGTAAAGGGAATAATCATCTCATCAATAGATAATCGCTTTTTTATTTTCTTGACGTCTACATCCTTCCTGAATTCGACTTATTAATGGTCGTACTTTCCACAACTTATCGTTTTTGCGAATATCCGGTGTAACATCATTGTCAAAAACCAATTTTATGGAATTTCTTAAAATTATGAATCTGTTTCGGGACATATTGTCAGCAATTATAGGCACACGCCATTTATCCTCCCAATACATCCTTAACCAAGGATAGTGTAGGGTTGCCATGATAAATGTAATACCTATGTAGGTATATAATTCCTTCTTATCCAAATTCAGTGACTGTCCTTTAATCGCTACTGACGTTCTATTAGTACATTCTATAATTTTTTCTATTATTTATCATCCATGTATTGATGAAAAAAAGAAATTTTCTCGAACTGTTCGTTCCTCTACACAAAACTCTTTTGCAACCCATTCAGAATTCCTTGTAAAACCACTCGTTGATGGCCGCGAAGTCAACAAATTATTTCTGCCTCTGCCTCTCCCTCGACCTCTTTGTCTGTTTTTGTTCTGTGATGTTTTGCCTCGAGGTGCGCCGCGAATATCTGGATTAGGATTTTCTAATGCGCAGTCATCTGATCTGTCAGAATTTTCTGATTCGGACTCGCTGCTTATATGGGCTTCTTCGTCTGGATTGTAAACAGGATCGTCATCATCGCTTAGATCTAAATCGACATCAGACTCTTCTAAACACCTTACAATATCCTGTTGGTCTGAAAGTGACATTGTAAAGTGTAAAGTTTTACTTAAAAATAAAGAAACGTGTTCGGTTCAGAAAATTATATTAATATATAACCTCCTCCTTTGATGAAGTTGGTTAAAAGTAAAATACGTTTTAAAATGCTTTAATATCATCATCAGTCATTAACAACCCAATGTGATCATATGATACCAAATACAAAAAATGACAATTAGAAGTCAACGCTCAATGTCATCATCTGATCACATAAAAATATTCTTAAATTTTTACCCATGTTAGAGCAATTTTATTAGTAAAATACGATTAGATAACAATGCTACATAATTTTATTAATCTGAATTAGTATTTAGTGCGTGGTTTTGAGGAAGCGATCAAAGGAATAAATAAGGATTAAACTTACTCAATTTGCGACGACGCGCCATCTTGACCACTCCACGTGTAATATTTAAAAAACCTGTGATTGGCGTTTGAAATCGCCAATCAAAATAAGTGCCCCTGTAAAAGCCAATGGCGTTCAAGCAAAGAAATCGGCGAATCGGCGCGTTTTGAAATTTTATGCGGGAAATTCGAATATGTCCTCGGATGAGGTCAGCGGGTGGTAATAAATATTATATAAATAAACGGTTGGGCTGTAAAGAGAATGTTGATTATGTCATCATATGAGGTCACTGGGTCTTACGAGGCTATATAATTCACATTTAAATTTAAAATGGGATATAAAACCAACTCGTTTTTCACCTACTAAGCTCATACGTGGGGCGCACTATAAGTTTCCGGAATGAATATGAAAAAATACTATTAAAGGTACAAAATTAATTTATTGATTTTCAAAATAATCTCCCTTGGCGTCTATGCACTTTTTCATTCGATGAAACCAGTTTTGAAAACTTTTGTGCCACTCCTCTGTGGTGACCTCTGAAACGTGTTTTTCATACTCCTCGACAGCCTCTTCTGGTGATGAAAATCGTTGACCGCGTAATTGGTTCTTAATTTTTGGGAACAGAAAAAAGTCACAAGGTGCCAGGTCGGGACTGTATGCAGGATGACTCATGAGTTCTACATTTTTCGCCTTCAAAAAGTCGTTTGTCTGTCTGGCCGTGTGAGAACTAGCATTGTCGTGGTGCAGGATGATACGGCGTTTACGGTTATTTTTACGGAGTTCGTCAATAACTTCCGGCAAACAAATGGTCGTGTACCAGTCACTATTCACTGTACGACGATTCTCTAAAGCAACAGTAGCCACGTGTCCAGTTTTATTAAAAAAAGAAGCAATCATCCGCTTAGATGCACTTTTCACGCGCGCCACTTTGGTTGGTTTCGGCTCATCTTGAAAGACCCATACGCTCGATTGCTGCTTTGTTTTGGGATCGTAGCAATCAATCCATGTTTCGTCACCTGTTACTATGTCCCACACCAAATTTGACGCACCTTCGTTGAATCTGGTAAGCAAGGCACTGCACCAAGTGACGCGGTCCGTTTTTTGAGCCTCGGTCAAGTTGTGTGGGATCCACCGCGAGCACAGCTTTCTCACACCCAAATGTTTGTGTAGGATTAATTGTATTTGACTCATGCCTATTTCTAAGGATGCGCGAATTTCATGGTAGGTCACATGCCTGTCTGTTTCAATCATACGGCGCACAGCATTGATGTTTTTGTTGGTCACAGCGGTGGACGGCCGACCATCGCGAGATTCGTCACTGAGATTGATACGACCACGCTTTAATTCTGCAAACCAGCTATAAACAGTTGTCTTGCATGATGCTTCATTGCCAAAAGCTGTTTCAAGCCGAGCGATGCTCTGTTGAGCTGTCAAATTACACTTAAAATCGTAGAAAATCTACGAAAATTTTCCCGAGTTAAATCCATGTTGATGCAGACACACAATTTTTTAAATGGCGCCACAAGGTAAAAACAAAAGACGGTCAGATGAAACAAACTGCATTCTACAGCCAAAGAGTTATATTTTCAAACGTTGCAATAAATATTTAAATATTGTTTATGTAAGTGCCCAGTTCCGGAAACTTACAGTGCGCCCTATGTATTACTGAGATTACAATCAAATAAAGAGCTGTGTGCAGATATTTCTTGCAAGCGTTCAAAAAAATATTTTATGTCTATTATTCTTCGACCCATATGGATTTCACTTTTAATTTCTACTGACTCGGGTTTTATTAGAAGAGTATCATCGTTGTTGTTCCTAGAACAAAATATTTATTGTACGTAAATAGGTATATACATCTTATTAATAGTTTAATAATACGAAAGTCAGGTGAGCGTATATACACAAGCGTATATGTAACTCGGCTGAACAGATCATCTGATCATCTCTCTATTGAATTACTTTTGTAACAAGAAAAAATCTAAATCGGTTCATCGATTTAGGAGCTACGACGTGGTATTACTCGTACATGCTAAACTTCTTTGCAACTGGAGTTTGAGGCGAAAGATTGGCACCGACTCCAAATAAATAAAGAGTATTATAGAGATTTTTCACCCAGAACTTCAGGGACATCTGATATAAAAAAATAATTATTATTTGCTTTTTAGTGCATTTCGATTTGAAGTCTTTTATTTTTTAAGTTTTTATGGTATATAAGTGATATAACTTACGGTGAATGTGAAACTGCATCTATTTGAATCTGGGGAGTTCTACTCTGTGAAATATCGCGTCTGAAATCAAATATTTTTTTTTGTTAATGTTTGTTACTATAATATTACGTCATAATATTGTTTATTTCGTTATATCTACAAAGTGGAAGGGACATACCCGTAATAAATCGAACCACGGGCTATGCTAGATGACTTATAATGAAATAAAAATAACAGTCAAAAAACCAAAAAATATACATATACATACATATTAATTTTATTTATTTAATTGTCAAAACTGACAGTAAGGGTGAAACTGTACGTCGTTGCAATAAGACCCTATTTGCATCTATAATAATAGATGAACATGATTGTCTGAAATAAAAAATAAAAAAAAAAAACATAATTTTATAAAAATAGTCGCGTTGTTTTATATATTTTTGTGCTACTGACATTCCTACTCTGTGGAACCATGCTTGAACGTAAAAATCAGACTTCTGCGGGTCGACCGTGTCGACGGTTTTTTGTAGGGTAGGTATCAGTACCTACCCTACAAAAAATGAAGTATACGAAGTAGTACCTACCCTCAGGGGTAGGTACTACTTCGTATACCATTTATTACCTGTAAAACGTCACGAATAAATTATATTGTGTTTAGAACACGGCATCCAAGCTAGGTATTAAGATGTTCTCATAATCACTGAATTGACTTCGACATACAATTTGCATAACTTTAAATCATTAGGTTTTAGTTCCTGCACTATTTGGATCTTATATGAATGTAATTTTAAATCTGATTTAAAAAAAAAACCAACCTAATTCGTGTTGTTTTTCGGTATAACTTGTTATTTAACATCAAACTTTTAAATCTGAATTTTTCAAGAACTACGCATTTCCGCGCAAATATCGGCTAGGATAGGCTTGGAGAGATTATTAGCAATTGATTGAACCCACAATTACCCAAAAATTCGTGCCGCAGGATAAGTTAGGATAGATGGCGCAGCAATAACTTAAATCGGTCTGTCAATGTCAAATTTATATAAAATTTTCAAGGTGTGTTTGTTTTTGGAATTGACAGAACGATTTCAATCTCATTGAGAACGTTTAACGCCATCTATTGAGAATGATTTTAATCTCCATTGTTTTTTCTGGAAAACGCCTCATTACATTAAGTCATGCCAACATGCCATCTGCTTCGTTGTCGATTACAACAGGCATGATGAGTGAATTGTAGTAATTTTCTAATAATGGACAGAGCTCCCCAACTTCCAGAGCCGCGCAACCACGTGGCTTTCTGTTGCTTCTACCGCTGCACGTCATCTATCATTGGCGGCGGCCATTTCTATTTCTGACAGCCGCCTCGCTTGCGGCGGGTCCACCGCCACCGCCTCCGATACCGTTTCCAGCGCCGCTGGCAGCTGCACCGCCTCTGGAACTGTCTCCAGCGCCGCCGGCTCTGGTTCCAGCTCCAGCGCCGCTGGCACTGGTTCCAGCTCCGGTGCCGCCGGCTCTGGTTCCAGCTCCTGTGGCGGCTCCACCGCCAGGACGTCTATGTCGCGGCTGCCGCTACAGAAAAACCGCCGCCACCACCGCCGTGCAGGCGGCACCTCCAATAATGGTGTCCTGTAAATAATATAAATATGTAGGTAGAGTTTTGTACATTCGAAAGATCCTGGTCTTTGGGGAGCTTCAGCGGAAATAGTGAAGGTCTTGAACAGAGCTTCAAGCTTGCTCATGTATGAGGAGATCAAAGACGACTGTTCTCTCCAGGTTGTCTCTGCTTCACGTATTGACTTCGAAAAGTCGCTCACGGACGTGGCAGCCAGCTTCTGATCAGCGGAGATCATCGATTGTTTCACCATGAAGCCAGCCATGAAGATCTCATTTTCCACACATCTCCAAGTCAGGATTCACACCGAAAAACAGATTCAAGAATCTGACAACTAAACAAGCTGCTGTCAATGATGAAGATAGGGGGCTATCTTCATCATTGACAGCAGCTTGTTTAAATTCGTTAAGCACACTGATGTCTGTTATAATTATTATTATTATTTATTATTTATTTATTGTAAAAACTAAATACAACGGGTTTCACCAATTACAGTATAAAGAAAGAACTTATAGTTAAATGTTATTAAAATATTTTAGTATTGGTACATAGTTGGAACGACGGGTGTCATTACTAATAATGTACAGTAAAAACTTATTATAATATACAAGTTGACTCACTTTCGTCATTCTCGCAATATATTAATAGGTTCCTTACAACCATATTCGCTCCATCAACAAACACATCACACTCAGATTGCTGATTCAGGAATGTGTTAAGATCCGTAAGTAACGTAATGCGAGATGACGACATCGAAGAAGCTTTACATTTATTAAATGAGTCAGATATAGATGAACCATTTGGAGATGATGACGTTGCAGATGAGGATTTCAACATAAACGAAAACCAAGAAAGCTCTTCCAGTTCTGAAGAATCTGAAAATGATATAGCAGTAGTTGAAAGGAATAGAGGTAGGTGCCGTAGACCAACAAGATCGCAACGACAGGCCCAAAATGCTCGTAGATCTCGTGGTCGGGTTCGGGAACGATCACTCTTGCGTCCAGCTGATGAAATGAATGCTGACGATTTGGAAGATCCTGAAGATCCACAACATGGCACAGATCATACCCGTTCAAAGTATTTGTAACTACAAACAGTATCTTTCAACTTTACTACTAATCAAATCACTTATTAAGTCTTATGTCTCAACATCAAACCCGCATAAAAAGTAAAGAAAACATAGGTAACAAATGACACTAACAAAAATATAGGTACTTATATCAAATCCTATTATTTGATAAACTTAAAATCAAAATAAAAATGCTTTCGAAAAATTTAAATTGGTAACAAAAATATGTACTAGATCTTCTAGGCACTTAACCTGGCTGCTTTGGTATGAAATTGTTGAAAGCAGTTGCGATCGTGGGTAAGACATAAATTAATTTTGCATGACATGCACCTTATTTTGGACTTCTTTTTACATCCATCACGACGACAAAGTTTTTGCTCCTCACCAACTTCAGGCATATGCACTGCTCCTTCATAACGTGCCATATCTGAAGGAATAGGAACAGGTAAGCACCGTTTTCTGAAGTTAGAGCGCTGATGTTCATTCTCTTCGTCTTGGTTTTCCTCTATCTGTGATCCTTCTTCCTGTGACCCTTCTTCCTGTGACTCTTCACCCGGTTCTTCAAAAGTACTTTTGAGCATTGTTTTGGCAATATCTAATTTAAACAGCCGAAGTTGTTGAATCGATTTGAGCCTTTTACCTTTATTAAGCTCATCTCGACGGTATAATATCCAGGAATTGGTCACTGCCAAATCAAGAAAGTGAGCAATAGTCCGTTGTGTCCATTTTCTTGTTCGGTAGCGAAATGGGCATACTGATAACATTCTTTCCGCCAAATCGACGCCACCCATGTTCTTGTTATAAAGTTTTACAACTTCTGGTCTCGGTATTGTGAGGTATCTTTTTTCCTTTTTTGACCAGCGTTCGCAGGAATCAATGGTTTTATCAGCATGTGTGGTTGACATAAAAGTCACGGGCTTACTGTCCACCCATTTAGTTATAACAATTTTTTTTGCCTTGTGTACAGCTTTTTGCCACGATCCCCTTGTTTTCTTTTTCATAACTTTATCGTCGGGTATAACGTGTCGGGCAAGTGGCGGAACCCTATTTTTCATCAGAGTCCCTGTACACATAAGTCCTTTATCTTTAAGTGCCATGAGAAGTTTTTCAAAAGTAAAATACCGATCGCAATAAATAATATGACCCGGTACTAAGTCTTTTGTCAAAGTCAGTACAGCTTTTTCACCTAAGCTATATGATGAGCCATCAAGATCTGGATATGTCGTGTTGCCTTGATAAATGTGGTAATTACAGACAAGCCCGTCTGGCGTCGCGAGCACGAAGGCTTTCAACCCAACAGGGTTGGGCTTTCCTGGACAGTACTGCTTCACACCACATGTTCCTTGAAAAGGTATCATCATCTCATCGATTGAGAGGTCTTTGGTTTTTTCCTGGACCAGACAACCTTTCAAAACAGCGTCAAGCAGTGGTCGTACCTTCCATAATTTATCTGCTTGTCGTTCTTCAGTACTGACGTCTTCATCTAATACCAATTTTATTGCGTTTCTGAGAAGCAAAAAACGATTTCTTGGCATATTGTTGGCAATTATTGGTACTCTAAATTCCTTTGGCCAGTACATCCTGAGCGTTGGGTAGTTAATGCAAGACATTATCATCTGAATAGCTATGTAAGCTTTGCATTCTTCACAAGTTAAGTTTAATGCCTGCGTTTTTCTAGAAAAATAGCTCCAGTTTGACTTATCTACGACATTTTCGATAACTTTGTCATCAATATACTGATAAAAGTAATCTATTTTAGTAAAACTATCTCTTTGTAAGGGCAAATAAGCTGGTTGTATAAATGGCACGGTTTCTGGGTCAAAATCGCAATCTTCCCATTCAGGATCTTCCAAATCGTCAGCATTCATTTCATCAGCTGGACGCAAGAGTGATCGTTCCCGAACCCGACCACGAGATCTACGAGCATTTTGGGCCTGTCGTTGCGATCTTGTTGGTCTACGGCACCTACCTCTATTCCTTTCAACTACTGCTATATCATTTTCAGATTCTTCAGAACTGGAAGAGCTTTCTTGGTTTTCGTTTATGTTGAAATCCTCATCTGCAACGTCATCATCTCCAAATGGTTCATCTATATCTGACTCATTTAATAAATGTAAAGCTTCTTCGATGTCGTCATCTCGCATTACGTTACTTACGGATCTTAACACATTCCTGAATCAGCAATCTGAGTGTGATGTGTTTGTTGATGGAGCGAATATGGTTGTAAGGAACCTATTAATATATTGCGAGAATGACGAAAGTGAGTCAACTTGTATATTATAATAAGTTTTTACTGTACATTATTAGTAATGACACCCGTCGTTCCAACTATGTACCAATACTAAAATATTTTAATAACATTTAACTATAAGTTCTTTCTTTATACTGTAATTGGTGAAACCCGTTGTATTTAGTTTTTACAATAAATAAATAATAAATAATAATAATAATTATAACAGACATCAGTGTGCTTAACGAATTTAAACAAGCTGCTGTCAATGATGAAGATAGGGGGCTATCTTCATCATTGACAGCAGCTTGTTTAAATTCGTTAAGCACACTGATGTCTGTTATAATTATTATTATTATTTATTATTTATTTATTGTAAAAACTAAATACAACGGGTTTCACCAATTACAGTATAAAGAAAGAACTTATAGTTAAATGTTATTAAAATATTTTAGTATTGGTACATAGTTGGAACGACGGGTGTCATTACTAATAATGTACAGTAAAAACTTATTATAATATACAAGTTGACTCACTTTCGTCATTCTCGCAATATATTAATAGGTTCCTTACAACCATATTCGCTCCATCAACAAACACATCACACTCAGATTGCTGATTCAGGAATGTGTTAAGATCCGTAAGTAACGTAATGCGAGATGACGACATCGAAGAAGCTTTACATTTATTAAATGAGTCAGATATAGATGAACCATTTGGAGATGATGACGTTGCAGATGAGGATTTCAACATAAACGAAAACCAAGAAAGCTCTTCCAGTTCTGAAGAATCTGAAAATGATATAGCAGTAGTTGAAAGGAATAGAGGTAGGTGCCGTAGACCAACAAGATCGCAACGACAGGCCCAAAATGCTCGTAGATCTCGTGGTCGGGTTCGGGAACGATCACTCTTGCGTCCAGCTGATGAAATGAATGCTGACGATTTGGAAGATCCTGAATGGGAAGATTGCGATTTTGACCCAGAAACCGTGCCATTTATACAACCAGCTTATTTGCCCTTACAAAGAGATAGTTTTACTAAAATAGATTACTTTTATCAGTATATTGATGACAAAGTTATCGAAAATGTCGTAGATAAGTCAAACTGGAGCTATTTTTCTAGAAAAACGCAGGCATTAAACTTAACTTGTGAAGAATGCAAAGCTTACATAGCTATTCAGATGATAATGTCTTGCATTAACTACCCAACGCTCAGGATGTACTGGCCAAAGGAATTTAGAGTACCAATAATTGCCAACAATATGCCAAGAAATCGTTTTTTGCTTCTCAGAAACGCAATAAAATTGGTATTAGATGAAGACGTCAGTACTGAAGAACGACAAGCAGATAAATTATGGAAGGTACGACCACTGCTTGACGCTGTTTTGAAAGGTTGTCTGGTCCAGGAAAAAACCAAAGACCTCTCAATCGATGAGATGATGATACCTTTTCAAGGAACATGTGGTGTGAAGCAGTACTGTCCAGGAAAGCCCAACCCTGTTGGGTTGAAAGCCTTCGTGCTCGCGACGCCAGACGGGCTTGTCTGTAATTACCACATTTATCAAGGCAACACGACATATCCAGATCTTGATGGCTCATCATATAGCTTAGGTGAAAAAGCTGTACTGACTTTGACAAAAGACTTAGTACCGGGTCATATTATTTATTGCGATCGGTATTTTACTTTTGAAAAACTTCTCATGGCACTTAAAGATAAAGGACTTATGTGTACAGGGACTCTGATGAAAAATAGGGTTCCGCCACTTGCCCGACACGTTATACCCGACGATAAAGTTATGAAAAAGAAAACAAGGGGATCGTGGCAAAAAGCTGTACACAAGGCAAAAAAAATTGTTATAACTAAATGGGTGGACAGTAAGCCCGTGACTTTTATGTCAACCACACATGCTGATAAAACCATTGATTCCTGCGAACGCTGGTCAAAAAAGGAAAAAAGATACCTCACAATACCGAGACCAGAAGTTGTAAAACTTTATAACAAGAACATGGGTGGCGTCGATTTGGCGGAAAGAATGTTATCAGTATGCCCATTTCGCTACCGAACAAGAAAATGGACACAACGGACTATTGCTCACTTTCTTGATTTGGCAGTGACCAATTCCTGGATATTATACCGTCGAGATGAGCTTAATAAAGGTAAAAGGCTCAAATCGATTCAACAACTTCGGCTGTTTAAATTAGATATTGCCAAAACAATGCTCAAAAGTACTTTTGAAGAACCGGGTGAAGAGTCACAGGAAGAAGGGTCACAGGAAGAAGGATCACAGATAGAGGAAAACCAAGACGAAGAGAATGAACATCAGCGCTCTAACTTCAGAAAACGGTGCTTACCTGTTCCTATTCCTTCAGATATGGCACGTTATGAAGGAGCAGTGCATATGCCTGAAGTTGGTGAGGAGCAAAAACTTTGTCGTCGTGATGGATGTAAAAAGAAGTCCAAAATAAGGTGCATGTCATGCAAAATTAATTTATGTCTTACCCACGATCGCAACTGCTTTCAACAATTTCATACCAAAGCAGCCAGGTTAAGTGCCTAGAAGATCTAGTACATATTTTTGTTACCAATTTAAATTTTTCGAAAGCATTTTTATTTTGATTTTAAGTTTATCAAATAATAGGATTTGATATAAGTACCTATATTTTTGTTAGTGTCATTTGTTACCTATGTTTTCTTTACTTTTTATGCGGGTTTGATGTTGAGACATAAGACTTAATAAGTGATTTGATTAGTAGTAAAGTTGAAAGATACTGTTTGTAGTTACAAATACTTTGAACGGGTATGATCTGTGCCATGTTGTGATTTAAATTTATATTATAATATAATTATGTACGCAAATAGCTCTGACAAGACTGATATATGGTTACAAACCAAATGATTATTTCGTCCAAAGATATAAAATATTTGTCCAATTATTTTAGGGTACGTACTACGTAGATATAATTTAAGTTTTGATTGATCTTGAAGACTGTTATTCTCAGGCTGTTGTAGTTCTGAAGTGAGAACGATATCTTAATTAGTTATGTAAGTTCAAATAATATAATTATGTACCATCGTGTAATTTTTATGCTTATTTGTTTCGATGTTGTTTAAGCCTTATTATCAGGTATATAACTATAGTAAACGATTTGATTCTTTTAGTACATTCAGTTTTTTATTAAATACCTTCTCGTATTCGCAAAATTATTTAACGTTTCTATAAAAATAGGTCCATTAACCATCATTTTGATTTTAAAAGGTATATGGGTTGTTATAGTGTTTTTAGGCCTCAATTCAAAAACTTGTCAATGAATTCATCTGTTCTTTATTGGATGTGGATTTCCTCTGAAAAAAATCTAAAAACATGTGTTAAACGAGCCTTTAAAAATAATTATTACAGAAAATAATGATCATTTTGTTCAAAAATTGATATTTTCTTCTCGTACTGATAGTGATAAATATCTTTTTCATCATTAAAATTTTGGAAGGCGTGTTTTATTCCAAATATCTATGTTCATTTTTTTTTTTAATATAAAATAAGCCTCGTATTTACTATTACTTAATAACTTTAAAAATACGAATTTTGCAAAAATCGGTGTTGGTATTTATCGAAGCCCATATGCCTAAATAAAGAATAACGAATTTGGGGTCATTTAGTGTCACAAAACCATCCACTGGCATACATTTATATGCAGAAAAAAACTCACGCTCATACGGAAGTCATAAGACACTTTTTTAATTTTCATCACTTCCGGGTCCGCACCATGTGAACCTTTTAAAAGGCACCTGGGCTGCAAGCTTATGTTTTGTAAAATTAGCCTGGGCGTTACGAGGTTAAAATTGGATGCAGCAACGTGCCAAGAGCGCAAATTTATTGAAGTCAATATTCAATACATTAAATAGTAAAATTGTGATAAGAAACCTTGTTGTGCAAGAAATATATGAAAGACAGACATCAACGTTTCTAAAAACGGTTATAGAAGAAGTATTGACAGATTTTTCGATTTCTTTAGACCAAATTTATTGCATTTGTACCGATAATGGTACAAATATGGTAAAAATGGTAAAGTTGATGGGCGGAAGTTACGTTTCTGCAGTAGATACTGATGATCCCGAAGAAAACACAGATGAGGATGAAGTCAATGAAGATGAAAATGTTTATCAAGAATATGAAGTCGATTCTTTATTTCAGGATATTGATTTTGATATTCATAATTTTCTTGAATACCGTGGAACTTTTAAGGTGCGAGGTATGCTATGTGCGGCACACACCCTTTAACTAGCCGTTAAAGATGCAATAATCTGTGAAGTCTCTACACGTGCTACAATATCTTTGGCTAAACTGGTAGTTACTACATTACGGAAACCAAATAACGCTAATAGTTTAAAGAAAGCTAATATAAGAAAACCCTTAAATGACTGTCCAACCAGGTGGTCTTCGACATACAATATGTTGGTCCGTTTAGTAAGTTTAAAGGAGTTTTGTGACACTATATCAGAAATTAATAGGGTAGTGTCAGAAAATTTTTGGGAAGAAGTAAAAAAAGTAGTCAAATGTCTTGAGCCTGCGAACGAAGCGACTATCATATTGCAAAAAGCAACTCACCATCGGAGATTTTTATATCACATGGCTTAATTGCAAAAATGAACTCGCAGCAATAGACGATCCATTTGCAAATGCTTTGCTTAGGTGTATGGAACAGCGGGAAAACAAATTGTTGCAAAATGATGTTATTTTGGAGTCATTATACTTAGATGGTCGATTGAATGTGGTATTGTCAGAAGAGCAATGCCAGAAGGCTAGGGTACTGTTAACTGAAGTTTACCGTCAATTGAACAGCCTTAAAGAAAATATAAATCTGGATTTCAATTGTTCGGATTCCAATGATGAATTAAATCAAACTATTAATTCTTTTGATGACCCAACACCTAGCACCAGCAGCACTAATAATAATTTATCCGCAGTCGAAGATATGCTTCGGAATAGTGAAAGAGCACGGGGAAATGTTACACAGCAAAGATCCTTTGAAGTCTGTTTGTATGAATTAAGTGCTGCACCTTGAGTTAATATAAACCAAAATATCATTGCTCACTGGCATAATAAAGCAGTAGCTTTTTCGGAAATAGCTGCAGTATCTATGGTTGTATTGGGAGCTCCAGCAACGCAGGTCTCCGTCGAACGATTATTTTCGTCTTTGAAATTCATCCTCAAGACGAGATATAATGCTTATAAGAACAAACGAAGATTTAATTTAGTGTCTTTCGTTTGTTTATATCTAATATCTTTAATATTATTTATAAGTTCTTATTAAAATCAATATTAGTCAATCGATTCGCTTTGTTTGCATATATGCATAGAGTAAAATACTTAAAATGGAAAAAGTTGAGGCACGAATATAAAAATGTTAACGGCTTTTTTATTTATTTCTGGCTTTATTATTGCGCAAAATATAGGAGCCCTGCATTAGTTATATAACTTAAAAATGTGGCTAATCATTTCAGGGCTTCCTAGCCAAAACGCTTATTCGTTCGTCATTGATTTAATGCTTTGGGTAATGAAACTTATACTGTTTTACAGTTGCCGATTGATTAAACAAAAGTAAGGCTTAAAAAAGTTAATTCGCGCCTCAAGCATTTGATTTTTGATTTACTTACTTTAATGAGACTGATTATCATAATGTGTGTGTGTATATTATGTAAACACATTCCAGAAAAATATATATTTAACATGTCATATTAAAATTTGTTCGATGGTTCAAATGTATGTTCGCTCAGTTCTGACACAGGGAAAATCAACCGAAACCACCAATTATGATAATAAGGCCGGCCACATATTATCTGAATTTTTCTGACAGCTTTGACAGTTTTTGACAGTTTGGGGGGCGGTACCACCTGACGTCATTAGATAGATAGATAGATAGATAACTCTTTATTGTACACCAAAAAAAAAGTTACAAAGAAATAATTTTACAATTAAATGAGTACAATGGGCGGTCTTATCGCTAAAAGCGATCTCTTCCAGACAACCAGTGGATGGAGAGCAATGTGAGAAAGACAAAGACGGTGGTGCAACTGACCAAGAAGGAAAAATAATATCAAAGGCAAATAAAAACATAAATTTACACATATTTAACATAAACATACACATATTATACACAATTACAAACTTTATTAATAAAACATAAAACTATACTTACTTAAATAAAAATAGGTAATATACATACATATAATATACATATACAATACATATTATTAATAGCAAATAAACTTACTGATCACTTGATAAGTACTTAAAAAGCAATTATTAAGTATGTGATAATTAGGTACTCTTTGATAGGTAGTAGTCTACTACCATTTTCTTAAAAACAGGGATTCATTCTTGTGTGGATGTCATTCCTGACAGGAAACTTTTGGATAATATGCGCCCAGTATTCGGATCAGAAAAAATCGGACTACAGATGATTTGCATACGGCGCTTTAAGAATCTGATGTCAGACAGGTCAATGCGGGGTCTAGAACAAAATGAATGGGACATGCCTTTCGGCGGGCATCCGGCATTTTCTGTCCAAAAAATTCTGATAATGTGTGGCCAGCCTAATATTCATGTAATTTTTTTTATATTTTTGACTATTATTAGTTAAATACATTTTATATTTTTCTGGAATGTGTTAATTCAATGTACACGCATACTATAAATTTACTGTTGCATAAAAGTCGAATTATTACGCTTACATATATTATAATTAGAATCTAGTTTTAATAATAAGACACTTTTTTGAGACTGTTATACTGCACACCAAAGGAGTCAGTAATATTAACCTAATAGACATGTCGCAGTTAGATTGCATAATCCGCTTTTTGATAAAACCTCTAGCTGTTTGGCATTACAGCTCGGTTTTGTAAAACAGCTGAAATTCGTTCAGCTGGATTGTCAATGTGTTACAAAATTACGTTTAACAAAACAGCTAACGTTAGATCACATGTAGGGTTACCATTATTAAATAAAACTATGCTGCCAAACAAAATAATATATGAGGGAGCAATCGTTGCTCTTTGTTTTTTTTTTTCAATCACGTGTAGTATAGAAATAAAACCTCAATTCAACTTCTGAGTCAAGTCATCAGTCTTCAAAATCATAAAACACCAATGAAGAATGATAATCAGCTCGATGCAATTGGATATCGTTTTGTAAACTCGACAACTCAATGGCGTAGCGGTTTCTTACGGCCTTTATTTGATCTACGTGAATTTATTTCTTGCCGGAATACGGGCGTCGAAATAACTATATGGAAACCAAGCTGAATGTCTGCTTTATTCATCTCAACCTTTTGCGGTCCGAAATCACAAACGATGTCCCCGATGTGTCTCGATAAAAACAGCTTACTCTCGAAACGCGGTGAAAAATTTACCTTATCGAAGGCCATATTTGTTGTTTTGACAGTGACAGCCACAAGTAGCGAAGTGGCAGATTCCGAACTAAAATGTACAATCTTACGTTAGCTATTTTGTTAAACGCAATGCATTAGACAATCTAGCTGAATGGTTTTCAGCTGTTTTACAAAACCGAGCTGTAATGCCAAACAGCTAGAGTTTTTGTGTTACAGCGGATTATACAATCTAACTGCGACAGACATACAAATAAAACTAATCATTTAATGAGAGTGACACCTACTGCAATCTAAATTTTCATTTGTTACCTTTTTGTTATTAACAAACTGGTTGATTTGTGTTGTTTTTTTTATTTATATTGGTTGATTTGTAGTATAAATAATTGGGTGTGTAATATATGGCATAATAACAAATCGTCTAACGATCATAGAAGCTAATGTTAATTGATATACTTTTGTTTAATATAAAGATCAATTGATATACCGTATTATTGATATAATTTCATATGACCTAATTTTATGTGGCATAATGAACATTTTATATAATGTTCATTTACAGTAATATTAGGTTACACATTGGTTGTTAAAAAAATATTTTAACAACCAATGTGTAACCAATTTCTAAATAGTTTTTTATGATTTACTAATGTTTTCTTTTTCCTATTACGTCTTAACAAAATATACTGAACTATGTTACAAGTACATTAAGTTCATAATACTGAGCAACTTTTCACAAGAAAATTATATCAAAATATGAATTTTTTTTTGCTTTCCATACAAACTCGAATCAGCTGATCAATCAACTTGTAGGGGACGCCAAAAATTGATTTTCACATTTCTGTGGGTGAATTTGTTCAATGTCATGGGTTGAATTTCACCTTAAAAAATATATCAAACCTTTATATTATTACAAAAACCCTATATGTATTTTAAACTACGAATTTTAAACGTTGGATATACATAGCATTTTTGTTGAATTAGTAAAAAAGAACATTATGACAAATTAACATTATATAAAAAGATGTTATTAAGTCTTATATTACACACCCATAAATAATTGTGGTAAAATAAAGAATCATTATGAAACAAAATTATTTTATTAAATCAACATTTTAATTCTCTGAATATTTTTCTAAAACCTTCTTTATTTCTTCATAGCAATTAAATAGGTTATCTTCAGGGACGTCTTCTAACTTTTTTCGTACTGAAACGGTGATGAAGTTCCTTTTACAAGTGCAAGGACACATTGTGTTTTTATAAATATCCAGCAAGCACTATGTTGCGGCTTCAACTGTAGGTGCAGTTAAACGACATGACTCTGAGCTGCCGCCGCTATATTTTTTTTTTTCTTTAGGAGATAATATGTCTGATGCCAAATTACTGGAAGTGCCTTTTCTTTTACCTGTAAGAAATATAATTTACTTAAGCGTTTCATAAATCTATTGGAGTTACATATTAAAAAGTGCCATATAGATAGGCACTTTTTAATATTTAACATGAATAGAACGAGCGAGATATCATTTCGCCTTTTATTTTATATTATGATTAAAAAATAAACATGTACTGAAGATTTCTAAAGGCGAATTGAACTTTGAAAGCCCTCCTTATGTCAGAATGACTGATCATTATTTAAATTTATTTTCTCCATTATTAACTGATGTTTTTGAGAATAACATTTATTTTCTCTCAAATGCGTATATCTCGAAAATGGCTTGATTTTGATGCCCAACGGTTTTAAAAATGCTGTGAATATGTAATTGTATTTGTCTTCTTCTTGATATCATCAAAATGAGTTCAAAGGTTCGAAAATTATAGCGGAACATACATATAATATTATACGATGTATAACATCACTTGACGCGGACGAAGTCGCGGGCAACAGCTAGACATACCTACATAACATCGTTTCGCGTGAGCCGAGCGGCAGCCCTGACTGCTCGCTGTGAGGGGCATATTACATTATCATTTATCTTGGATCATTTAAATGATCATATATTTGATCCAAGATAATTGACTATTTGAGTCATATCTGTGTATTACACTATCAAAGTTGTTTGATCCTATTTTACGTCATATGTGGTTGCAATGGAGAATGCGTCGGTGGTGTGCGCTACTATTGCTTCGGCAGTGTCCCTTATTTTACTATTAAAAAAGAAAAAGAAAAAAAGGAATACAAGAAAAAAACGAATCTGGCTAAGATCATGGATTGCACGACGTGATCATATCGGCGTTACTTCAAACTTAGTTCAAGAGCTAAAAGAAGAAGACAAAAGGTCATTTAAGATTTATTTGCGAATGGACAACTCAGTATTTGAATATGTTCTTTCAAAAGTTGCAGCCAGTATTGCAAAACAGGACACACATTTTAGAAACTCAGTTTCTCCAAGAGACCGACTATTGGTGACTTTAAGATTTTTAGCAACTGGAGAAACTTATTCCAGTTTACAGTTTTCCTTTCGGATTCCTCAATGCACTTTAACTCAAATTATACCAGAAACATGCAAAGCCATTTATGAGTCTCTAAAGAATATTCATTTAAAGGTAAGTGACTATTGACATCTTATTATTGAAACTAGTTATTCGGTTAGAGAGTCGAGTTCAGAGCAAAATGAAAAGAAGAAGTCATTTTAATAGAAACATTATAATTATTTATAAAAATAATACAATTTTCATTTAGAACTTATGACAATGACAAGCTATTGAGCAATTTATTAATAACTCCAATCTGAATTTTCATAATATGTTTTGACATCTTGTACAATAACTCGAGGTGTAGCATCGATTGCTATCATTCCATTATCATCGGTGGACATGAATACCTCTTCTTGCAGTTCACTTCTTGCCATTATATTATTTTGAAGCTGCACGCTGCAAGCTGCATCAATAGAGTCAATATTTAATGTTCTACTATCATTTGTCAGTCCGGTTGTGTTTGGTTCAATATGTTGAATTTGGGACAATGTAGAATTATTTCCTTCCTCTTCAGCACATCCTGCTGCTAACATAGGCTCTGAAGAAAATGAAGCGTTTGACCAGGACGTAGATGGTCTTGATTGAGCATTATCAACTTCATCCCATATTTGAAACAACACTTGTTGTATTTGCCGTTTGGCTTTTTTTACATGGATTACATTGCCAGCAGACAAAATATCATTAAGTTCCGATTCAATAAATTGGCAAAAAGAATTGATGTGTTTTATTCAATGTTGGTTTTTTCATAGCCATTTGGGACATGTCTCTCATGATGCTGATTGCTTCATGTATTAATTTGTCATCATTAGATGTATGACTTGTCTGCGCAAGTTGTCTCTTCTTTCTGAATTTTGTCTCAATAAGTTCTTCCTGTAAATAATAAATATTGATTTATAAACAATTATTTGTTACAGATACCAAATACAGAAAGAGAATGGGAAGATATAGCCGAAAAGTTTGAAAATAGATGGAATGTATACAACTGTATAGGTGCCTTAGATGGGAAGCACATCCGCATGACTTGTCCACCCTATAGTGGATCACACTTTTATAACTATAAATTGCATAACAGTATTGTTTTATTGGCTCTGGCAGATGCGAGCTATAAGTTTATATATATAGATGCAGGAACTAATGGAAGAATTGGTGATTCTGGTGTGTTCGCAAAAAGTAAATTAAGACATTGTCTTAACGATACATCTATTTTGAATATACCACCTGCAAAAGCATTATTAAACACAAATATTAAACTTCCTTATGTGGTTTTAGCAGATGATGCTTTTCCTCTGACCCAGAATACCATGAAACCGTACCCCCTACGAAATATAACAACACAAGAAAAGATTTTTAACTACAGATTATCACGTGGAAGACAAGTTATAGAATGCGCTTTTGGAATCTTAGCATCGCGTATTCGAGTCCTACTGACTACTATTAATCTCCCACCAGCCACAGTACAAGATATTATATTAGCATGCTGTACATTGCATAATTTACTCATAGATAAACAACCTGAACACAAGAAACCTAGAACAAATAAAAAAACTAAGAGTACTAAACAAACATCGGGTGAACTGGATGAACTAATACCCATTTCTATTCAGCAAAGAGAAAATACTTTACATGGGACACAAATCAGAAAATATTTCACATATTTTTATAATGGTCTGGGAAGTGTACCTTGGCAAAATAGTAAAATATGAACTTACAGTGTCTGTTGATTGAGCTTGTGAGTTGTTTCCAGAATCATCCATAGAGTTTGATTGATTGCCTGCATTTGTAGAAGTGGTTTGTCTGTGAGAGCCAGTTTCATTAGAAACATCATCGAAGTTTGATGTAGAAGAATCTGCATTTGTCGATTTATTTAAAAAATGAAGCATCGGATACCAGTATGCTGAGGGTTGATAGACATCTCCACTAGATCCGCTTTTTGTTTTAGTGACCTGTAAAAATTATTGCTAATATAAATAAAATTTATGCTTACTTATACACACTCTTTATTTGTCGCCATTTTACACAAATCTTCTTGTCATGGGAACCCTGGTGTCACAGATTTTATGCCGCCTACTACTAGTAGTAGTCTACTACTACTAGTAGTAGGCGGCATAAATGCATAGATGGCAGTTGTTACACATCCATGTCAGAGGTCTACCTCTGACATGGATGTGTAACAACTGCCATCTAAGTACTCATAGACTGCAACCGGAATCGACAGCCGAAGTACGGAACCATCTTTCCTATGGACAATCAGGTGGTTCAGTCTGCATGCAATCGAAAAAAGATAAATGAAACTTACCTTCAATTTTTCAGCCAAATATTGAGACCGCAAACAGTTGATTTTTTTTCTTACATCAGCAACAACACAGACTTTACCTACTGTTACAGTCAATATTTCTGCGATTTTAACTAACGTCGCCAGTCGTTTATTTCTATCTTTGTAATGAGGATGTAAGTTGTCGTATAGTAAGTCGTTTTCTTCATAAAGTGAAATCAATAACTTAGTGTTCTCAACACTCCAGTCAAAGGGCGGCGCCATTGCAAAGCGATTGCAATACAAAATAAGATCAGTGGAAGAAATAATTATAAGATTTCAGTTCAAAACATTGTCGGGCTCGTGCATGGGACTCAACTCGACAGATTGATGGATGACAGTGACAGATGTCAGCATTGACGTCAGGGTTACCAGATCTTGGAGAATTCGATTTGCCAAAAGACATCGTAATTTTTAGTATGGCTTGTTTTTTGTTCTTTCAGCAAGATTATGCAAATATATAATTAGAAAAAGAACTACATTACATTATTTGAAACATATTAACGAACAAGAAATTGAAAACTATTTTTTTTATATTTGCTTTTAATACCTAGTAGAAAAAAATAAAAAATAACTGGCAACACCTGTTTCTATGACCGTATTGGATCCAATCTCTCAGCAAATGTCAAAAATCTATGATCAAGGAGAAAATGAATCATAGTCCTATATTACATTATCCAATATCATTGACTCATAGATCTATGATCCGAGATAAATGATAATGTAATATGCCCCTGATACGCCGGACGCTCCGGGCGGCACGACGTTCACCCTAAACTGCAGAGTGACACCGTGTGCTTCTTGTTATTTTTTTTATGAACAATTGAACACGAACGCCAACGACAAGACCGAAATGATAACCCGGGACAAATAATGTTAATCGTAGAACCCAGAACCATAACTTTGTTATTATATTGCTAGACTATATAAAAAAATTACGGCACCACCACACTAATGGAAACAAAGTTACGTCACATTATTTTTAAGATCGGTAAATCAGTAAAGTTAACAAGCCCTGCAACGAAGATACGTCAATAAGTAGGTATAGGTATCAGTTCAGAGGCTAAATAGTCTAAATCAGCCTTTACGATTTGATCTGAACATGCCGTTGGTCCCCGGCTGTCATCATTGTATGGCAGTCGTTAAGCTAAGTCAGATGTCTTTAGGCAGCCTAAAAAATCTGACACCAGTGTTGGCCACTTACACACATGAAAAACAAACAAACATCGAAACATAGGTAGGTTCTACACGTACTATTACGTAAGACTATTAAAAATATAGCTTTACACTTGTATTATTATTACAAAGAGTATGTTATTAATGGTAGTTTATACTTACGTTGAAAAGCCAGTTTAATACATTTCTTGAGTTCTTCATTTATACCATAGTTGTTATCCTTATCCGATTCCATTGCAATAGCCACGAGCAATAGCTTAACACAACACTCATTAACAAATAAGACTGGACTGGACACGATTCTCATCGAAATTAAAGTACGTAGGTATATCCTTCAACTAACATTCGACTAGAAAGAGCAAGACAAGACTGTAGAACAAAGAGGGGGAAAGGGTAATACCAACCTAATGCTAACTGGTATAATCGGAACTTTAAAGTTACTGGTAAGTCCAGTTACTAGTAGTTAACTCGATCAAAGGAGTTACCATAACGTTAGGGTAAGTCAATCGATATGCTAACTCTAACAAAGGGTAAGCTTATGATGGAGTTACTCCATCGATAGACTTAATCAAATAAAGGGGTTTTCCGGTCTCTGGTCGAAAGATGACCCTCCTTTCACAGAAGAAGAGTTGGAGGCGGTGCTATTGACGCAAAACCCGAAGAAAGCGCCAGGCCACGACGGATTCACAGCCGACATAACTACCAGAGCAATCCGGAGCGACAGGAAGCTATTCTTGGCAATCGCACATAAATGCCTTACCATAGCGTACTTCCCGAAGCAATGGAAAGAGGCCCATGTCATAATCCTTAGGAAACCTGGAAAGGACGATTACACCCATCCGAAGTCCCATCGAGCAATAGGCCTGCTCTCCATCCTAGGCAAAACGCTCGAAAAGCAAACGGTGAATCGCATCCAGTGGCATCTCCTCCCAACTCTAAATCCCAAACAGTACGGTTTCCTGCGACAACGCGGTAACGAGGACGCCCTATATGACCTAGTGAATCACGTAGAGACCCGACTTAAAAACGGAGACTCCGTCATTATAATTTCATTAGACATAGAGGGCGCCTTCGACAACACGTGGTAGCCGGCTCTAAAACACTGCTTAATGACCAGAAAATGCCCGAAAAACCTCTATCACACAGTATCAACTCCTATCTCACTGACAGAAAAATAACCGTCAATTACGCGGTAATATTAGCGACTAGCGCAAAGGGAACCACGAAAGGCTGCGTCCAAGGATCCATCGGAGGACCGACTTTCTGGAACCTAATCCTAGACCCGCTCCTGCAGGAACTCACACAGGAGGAAGTTTACTGTCAAGCATTTGCAGACGACACAGTCCTAGTTTTCTCCAATAAAACCATAGTCGCAATGGAGGGTCAAATCAATACAACGCTCAGTAAGATAGTGGAATGGGGCGACCGAAACAAGCTCAAATTCGCAGCGCACAAAACCAACGCGATGCTGCTGACGAAAAAGTTGAAATTCGATCCCCCAAATATCCAAATGTCTCCAGACATTTGGATATTTGGGGGAACTGGCAATGGTTGACAAGATCAAACTCCTGGGACTCACAATCGACAGGAACCTTAACTTCAACGAACATGTCACGGAAATTTGTAAAAAGTCTACGGACATTCAAAAACAACTTGCGTGCGCTGCTAAGGTAATCTGGGGACTTAACGGAGAAATAGTAAGGACTATCTACGTCGCAGTGGTAGAGCCAATCACGACATACGCGGCATGTGCCTGGTCAAAAGCAGCACAGCTCCAGATGAATGCCAAAAAGATAAACGCACTCCAGAGAGGATTTGCACAAAAGATCTGCAAGTCCTATAGAACAGTGTCACTAACAGCGGCACTAGCTCTGTCGGCACACTACCAGTATCCAGGAAGTCGCTACACTCTACGAAGCAAAGAAGGGAATCACGTGCGATTATATCCCACCTGGCCGAAACCTAGAGAAAAGGGTGAACAACAGAGAGCTCCCACACCCGTCTACTCAGATCACCATAGAGTATGACCTTCTCAAGGACATGACCAGGAAAACCCAGGAAGACCACCACATTACCGGCCCCCAAATATATACAGACGGCAGTAAGGTAGAGGGCAGAGTCGGAGCTGCCCTAACGTGGGAAGGGGAAAAGGAAGTCGTCAGTGAGACCCTCACGCTAGACCCGACCTGTACGGTTTTCCAGTCTGAACTCTATGCCTTATACAGAGCAGTAATCAAAGCAAAGGAAAGCAAGAGGGAAACAGTAAACATCCTGAGCGACTCTAGGTCATCGCTCGAACTGAACTTAAAAAACCCGAAGCTTCTCCACCCTCTGGCTAAGGCAATAAAAGAGCACATACTGGAGATTCGACACGGCGGACGGAGTGTACGACTATTCTGGCTCAGAGCACATGCGGGGACGGTTGGAAACGAAAGAGCAGACGAACTCGCAAAGACGGCCACTAACATCTCAACCGATATACTCGACTACGCAGAAGTCCCGCTTTCCTACGTCAGGAGGAGGATCAGAGAGGAGACAGTCCAAAAATGGCAAGACCGGTACTCTACATCTAGTACTGGGGCTATAACAAATTGCTGAGGTGAGTCGCAAGGTCTATGCTTCAATGCATCATTTAAACCTCCTTAAAAACTTTCTCCCCTTCAAAACCAAACTAATGCTGGTCCAGTCTCTCATTCTTCCTATCATTGATTATGCTGATGTGTGTTACCTGGACACCAGAGAGGAACATCTCAACAAACTCGATCGTCTTCTAAATAATTGCATAAGGTTCATATATTGCCTTCGCAAATATGACCACATCTCCTTTTTTCGTTCTGAGCTTAAATGGCTTACTATCCGACAACGCAGAGACCTTCACATTTTATGTCAACTTCATAGTATACTATATAATCTTTCTGCCCCTAACTACTTAACGTCTCAATTCCAGCTTCTATGCTCTAATCATGACAGGGTACTGCGCTCTTCCGACAAATTAACTCTTAATATTCCTTCTCACCGTACTGGATTTCTCTCAAATTCTTTTGCCGTCACGGCTGTACGACTTTGGAATGCCCTTCCCGATAACATCATGAGAGCACAGACGCGGGATCACTTCAAAATGCTGGTAATTCGACACTATCGCGAAAAAGCTTTGCTGCAATAATTTAAGTAAGTATATTTATTTTATGCTTATGTATTCATATTTATGTAAGTTTATTTTAAGTATGTAAATATGTATTTGGATTGATGTAATTTATATATGAATATATGTATAATGTATATATCTTATGTAACTATACGAATTATGTATGTTTTATTATTTGTATATAACACTCTTCTTTCTTTATTAAATTTATTATATATTATTTAAACTTGCACCCCATTTACTACCTGTTCTGGTACGTCGTTAGATTATTGTGCAATAAATATTAAATAAATAAAAATAAAATAACAAGATGCTTCTTCCCAAATGTCGATAGAGCCTATCGCACTGTGAGGAAGACAAGACTGACCCCACTCCAAGTCCAAATTCTAACAGGTCATGGCGGATTCGGAGCATACTTGCATCGGTTCCATCTCAGAGATAGTCCGGGATGCGAGTGCGATCCGAACATCAGCGAGTCAGTATGGCACATACTGTTCGAATGCCCTCGTTTCCAAATAGCCCGATATAACCTGGAGTGCGCTATTGAGTTGGAGTTGAACATAAACACCATAAGTAAACTGCTCGAAAACACCAAAACAAACCAAATAATACTGGAGTATCTCAAAAATATTGCCAGTACTGTCGTGTCCAGGAACAGCTCACTCGCCACACCAACAACAGCACAAACACAAGGCATACCAAGAACTCAACCCCAAACACAAGAACACACACCACAAGCCCCCGCACCAGAAGAAGCAAGATTCAACATGCTGCAGTGCGGGGAGTAAGGAAGACCGGGATTGCGTCTTGCGACAGTGGCCCTATTCATGACACACAACACGGAAAGGATGGGGATTTCTTTCTGCAACGACAGGGCAAAGACAAACGTCTACATTTCGCCGGGACTCGGTCTCCTATTAAATGGCAGCACAAGAAAAACATCAATGCGTCGAAAGACCTATAATGAACTGCCTGTGGTAACGGTGGAGGGTCAGCCGTGTCTAATAGTGCGAAGGAAAAACAAGACCATCGCACTGTTCGCCCCCGAGGACGAATCCACTGCATATCAATAGGTATGTAAAGTGCTGACTGCAATGGGAGAGCGAGACCCGGATGAATATCATACCCCAAGAGTTATCAGCATAGACGCAATGGTGGTATCCTACCACACGGGCGAAACTCGGGACTACCTGGGAGCCCTTAAAGCCTCAAAACATCACGAGGGGGTGGTATATGAGAACCGTGGTCAAGACCTCGGGTACCTAGTAAGAAGCGACCATTGCGCTAAAACAGCTCCTATGGACCGCTGAGGATGCTCGGTTCATACCCGGGACACCAGAGGGTCGGAAAAGCTGCAGCAGAAACTCGAGAAGGAGAAAAGCCAGTCGAAGCGGACAGCCAAAAACCAGGACGAAGATAGGAAGAAGTCCACGGATACCTCACTCCTAAACCGAATAGCCCAGGCAATCTCGAGCCCGGTAAAGGACAAAATCAGGAAAATCAGAGAGGCCAGGGCACAGGAAGAGGCCGTTGAGAGGTTCACAGCCCCATCGACATCCCACCAAGAGAGTCAGCCGACCTCGATAAGAACAAGAGCGGACAAGGGAAACGTGACCCCCCCTCAACTAAGATCTGCAAAAAACCAGCAGGATCACATACTCAATGCCCTTCGAGAGTATATGGCAATGACGGTGGCCACGCAAAAAGTCAATGAAGACCTCTGCAGTTCCATACTGCGGACTTACCAGCGTGGAAACCTAAGTTTGCTAGAAGTAAGGCTAAAAGAAGCAGAGGCTGCAGTATACGACCTCGACACACAACGTGTACTACACGGCAGTGTGTCGGGGCTGTATATGGCGGCATACTCTGCCTCCGAAGGCTTTATTCAACTCGAGAGGAGCCAGCCAGGAGAAGAGCAAATCATCCGGGCAATAATCTCACCCAGAGACTCCAGGGTAGTAGTCGCCAAGTGCACCAGGGTAATGCTAGAAGACAGAATTCTCGAAATGGCAAAAACCATTTTCGGAGATCTGTCGGAAAGCAGTATCCTGGAGCGACTGACAGTCCCAGCCTTTTCTTGGGTAAACGGTGTGCCAGGATGTGGTAAGACCACATGGGTGATCTCGCAGGTTGACGCAGAAAAAGATCTTATCGTGACCTCCACCAGGGAAGCAACCAAAGATCTGAGAGAGAAGTTGGCACCGCGGATCGGGGAAGAACGAGCGAGACAGCGAGTTCGGACCATGGCATCGCTGCTGGTAAACGGAGTGAAAGAGGACGATTCGTGTACACGCCTTGTGGTGGACAAAGCACTCATGAATCACTTCGGGGCAATAGTGATGGCCACTCAGATCACAGGAGCCAGCGAAACTCTCTTGATCGGAGATGATAATCAGCTTCCCTACATAGACCGCCAAAACCTGTTCTCTCTGGAGTACTGCAGGCCCTATAAAGTCACACCCATAACTAAACACTTGTTGTGTACGTACAGGAATCCACAGGACGTGGCGTATGCCCTCAACGAAGTCTACAGTGGCATATATTCGGCCAAACCTCTAACGCGTTCCTTTTCGCTGAAGGAGTACAGAGGAGCGGAAATCCCGAAAATTGAGAACACCCTGTATCTGACCCACACCCAGGCGGAAAAGGATTTCCTGATCAGCCAGGGATACGGGGCCGATTCGGGATCACGCGTCCTCACAATCCACGAAGCGCAGGGACTCACGTGGGAGACGGTGATAATTGTACGTACTACAACCAAGAAATCAAAATTGCTACAGAGCGTCCCTCACGCGGTGGTTGTGTCTACTACGTAGACAGTACGAAAGATGATGCTACGGCACATCTTATTCTACGAGCAGAGAGAACAACTGAAGAAACCATCAGGGATTATAACCTAAAAATGGCGATAAAGGGTAGTGACGACGCGATCATCGAGTCCATGACGGCGCCGGAGGAAGCGCACCGACCATGATCGAACCGCAGCAAAAACGACTGCTTTCCGGAGGAGGTCGAGGGCACGAGATGACAAACAAAAAAAAAAAGACGACATATATTAATTAAGTTAATGTAATAAAATTAATATTAGATTAGATAAGACTAACAAAATAAAATTAATAAAAAAAAAAAAGAAAATGATAGACAAAATGAAAAACAAAAAAAAAAGGATGAAAAGAAAAAGGATGAAAAGAAAAAAAAACATGACAAGGAAAACAAATTAATATATATAAAAAAAAAAAAAGTATACATAAGTTAGCATAATAAGTTAAGAGTGTAAGACCACGAGTTCGAGCAGTCATGCTCACTAAAATGTTCAATATGGCGGTGGCGTCACGGGCCGGGTCGATGGGCTCCCTATAATATGGTTGAACTTGACGATGGCTGACCCGTACGTCAACTCGTGAACGGGTGCCGCCAGGGGGAACTGGTCTGCTGGAACTCGAGGGAACCAAAAAAAAAAAAATTTATAAATGCATGTAAATAATTATTTATGTAAAGTAGCAAGAAGACTAAGAAAAAAAATAGCTCACGCGGAGCACAGTAACAAATAAACAAAATAAAACAACAATAAAAAAGGTACGGACCATGAGTCCGTAGATGTAGTTTTAATTTATAAAAAAAAAAGTAGGAAGCCTCGCATACTCTGATCTAGCATGGAGCGTGTGAATTTACATTTAAGGCGACGTGGGTTCACAATTTGCAATACTGTGCGTGTTTTTGAAAAATCACTTATTAAGGCAACGTGGATTCACAATTTGCAATAATGTGCGTGTTTTTGAAAAATCACTGTTATTAAACTACTTAAGTTTATTCCTCAAAAAATTTACATAAAAATCTTAAGGATTTTCTACAGACACCTACAATAGCCAAAACACGATTGAGCATTTTTGGCTCGATAGAAAAAAGTCACAAACGTACATCTAATTTGCCTAAATTTGCCTTTATAATACATATTACTTTTTTATACAATCACTTATCTAAATATCTATCTATCTGTTTTGGCTATAATAAAAATTATAAATATAATACAAAAAAAAAAAAAAACTTTTTTGTTTTATATTTTTTTTGTAGCCAATTTTTTTGAGGAATAAACTGTAGTAGTTTAATAAGTGATTTTTAAAAAACACGCACGGTATTGCAAATTGTGAACCCACGTCACCATAAGATATCCTTGTTCTCTATGCTGCAATGACATCACGTGAGATGATGAACAATGAGTTCTCCAATCCGTTATTTGCTCCAACAAAATGACGTATTCATTTTGGACAGAGGTCGTTTATGAGACTCCACATGCTGCCAACAAAAGACAGAAGTGCAACTTAGCTTTCAAATGAGCAAGCCAATAAAACACGCTTAGTGACTACTATGCGCTGGATCATTGTGGCAATCAATAGCCGACTGAAACGTGATTTCAAATTGTTTCACAACATGATGTTCTACGCTTAAACGATCACTGAAAAGATAGAAAAGATAATACACACAGACAATGCCTTAGGGAATTATGTCGTTGCACATAATGTGAAGCAGCGTGCAGCGTTCGTAACAATGAATGACGAATCCATAAATCTACCATACCCACGACTCACAGATGAGGATATAATTTTGTTTAGCTTGGGGACATACCATTCACAACTAGCACGTTCTTACGTAAGTGATCATTTATGAGGCGGTGTTTATAATATTAAGGTGTGTACGTCTCCAAGCCCAAGTGTAGCAGAATATGGGCTAGAAATATAGGGCAGCACATTATTAAGGGGTCGCATTTTGTCCCGACACCGTTCAAACACAACATATTATTCATATTTATTAATACCCATTCAAATGTTAATTCGTCCGTATACTCAACGAATCTAACTCTATGGTGATACCAGGGTTGCAAAAAAACAGTTTTTTTTCTGTCTTGAAAAAAAACCTAAAAAAAAACCGTGAAAAAAACAGTTTTTTTTCTGGAATACGTTTTTTTTCATAAGTACGGAATCTCAAAATTTGCTAAGTAATTATAAAAATAACATTAATGAAATCTGTAATGGTAGTTATCGCCATTTATTGTTGGCAACACCACCGCCTCTCCTCGCAGCATCGGGGATTCCCCAATAAATATTTTTATACTGAATGTTTATCGAATTAAAATGTACGTTATTGTTATTGAAACACAGTCTAGTTTATTTTGTAAGTTATACTTCTCAAATCAAAAACGTCATTGTGTTTACTTAGTCGAAGCGAAGACTAGCTCGTGAATGAACAATTCATTTTTTGTGTTCCTTTAATATTGAGAAAAGATAAGCGATAAAGTTCATATTAAAACAAGATATAATTATGCCGAAAAGAGTAGGGTCTGGTCGAAAGACTGTAGCCGTGGCAAAGCTATTTAATGACGTTATTTCGACTTCCAAAATTGCAAAGGTAGAATGTACATTCTGCTCAAAACATTTAGCAAAGAACGGTTCAAGAATGTCGAAGCACATACAAAAGTGTAAAAAATGTCCGAAATCTGTAAAAGAAAAATACATTCAATCAACTACAGCAGTAACAGAAAAAAAATGCAGAAAAACGTGAGTAAAAGTATTTTATCATAGTTTATGTCTTGTTTACACTTTAGAAATAATTTTCTATGATCTGTGTGAACATCTATCTATGCGTACAATTATACATTCACACTTTTTAATTAAGTACATTCAAGCTCAGCTTTGGGGAGGGGCCCATGTCCAGCAGTGGACTGTTGTGGCTGATGATGATGATGAAGCTCAGCTACGGTTATTATAATACACTCGACGAAGTGCTATTGCAAGTTAGCTTAAAAACTGTATCAACACTTACAAAGTCCAAATAGATTACTAACCCAAGCTGCGAGCTCGAATGTACCTACACCACGTAGCGTACGTACCGTACCTATATTTATATTTTTCCATGTTATTTATTTATTAATTTGTAAATTTAGTCAGGAAAAGTTGTCTTTCAAAGAACGCAAGTTATGCAAGCAGAGCACCCCTAAGCATGATGGACAATCCATGCTGGAAAGATTTTCTTTCATTCCTTCGACCCGCATATAAAATACCTTCTAGGTACATGTTGTCAGGTCCGTTTTTGGAAAGAGAGTACAAAAATGTGTCAACTATGGTGGCTGAAGCAATCGCTAAGGCTAATTCTGTCGGACTGGCTGCAGATGGGTGGAGCAACATCAGGAATGAACCTATTGTAAATTTTGTTGTTACAACACCGAAACCTTTTTTATACAAAGTTTTACCGACCGGAAAATTATCTCACACTGGCGAATATATGGCTCAGGAAATGAGTCGTGTGATTGAAGAAATAGGACAACAAAAAATATTTGGACTCGTGACCGACAATGCAGCGAATATGAAGTTAGCTTGGAGACTACTTGAAGAAAAATACGAAAAGACAAACTTATTTACATATGGTTGCCTAGCTCACTGTATCCAGCTTATATTTAATGATCTAAAAGATTTGCCATCATTGAAGACTCTGAAAGCAAACGCAGTAGCTTGTATTAAGACTATAAAAAACTCTCACAAGCTGAATGCAGCTTTTATAGAAAAGCAGTCAAGCACCGGTGCAAAAGTAAGTCTTAAGCTTCCAGTAAAAACTCGTTGGGCTTCACTAATTTCTTGCTTAGAAAGTTTAAAAGAAAACAAACAAACTATTAGAGCAATGGCTATCGATGAGGAGCTTTCAGATGTATTAAGTAAGGTTAGCACAGTAAAAAAATTGATGTTGAGCGACGACTTTTGGGATAAGGTGACTGGGTTCAGTGAGTTACTTAAACCAATAGCTGAAACTATTAAAATAGTGGAAAGTGACACTCCTCAACTATCTCATGTTTTAAGTTTATACAAGAAACTAGAAGAAGAAGTTACACAGAAGATAGACGAAAGCCCTCTATCAGTATCTGAGGTTAAAAAAGTCGAGGAAATATTAAAACACAGAAATGAGTTCGCGATTTATGACGTTCATAAAATTTCAAACTTGTTGGATCCGCAGTTCAGAGGGTGCGATTTGTCACCGGATGACGAAAGTTTGGCGACAGAAAAAATTTACAATGCTGCAGTCAAAATTCCTGATATTGATGAAGACAAAGTTCTGGCGGAACTTGCTAATTACATAGCCAAAGAAGGCTTTTTTTCAAAAACGTTTTTATGGTCTGCTGTAAGTAAACTTACTCCTTTAGCATGGTGGGCAGGGCTTTGCAAGTCGACTGAATTATCAAAAGTAGCAGTCCGATTTCTGGCCCTGCCAACTACATCAGCTGCAGTTGAGAGGACATTTAGTACTTATAGTGATGTGCATTCAAAAAAAAGGAACAGGCTTACGAACGAAAGAGCTGGCAAAATTGTTTATATAGCTCACAACTTAAAACTGCAGTCTGAAAATCTTTTGTCTGCAATACCAGAAGAACCAGAAAAAGGAACAGTTATGGACAATATAATAGACTTAGAAGACGATACAGAAGAAGAACCAGAAAATTCTGACGATGACCGAACTAGTATTAGCAGTGATGCTGATAGTTCCAGTGAATAAGTTTAAACTTCATAGGTTTTTTTGAATAATTTAGTTACAACATACATACAATGTACCTAGTTTTAAGTTACTTACATAAATAAACCATGAAAACCCGCTATTGTCGTATTATTTATTGGTTTGAAAAAAAACCATATTTAGAAAAAAAACAATGGTGCCAGGTTTTTTTTCATGTTTTTTTTCATGAATTTGAAAAAAAACATTTAGTTTTTTTTCTATTTACAACCCTAGGTGATACAGAGGCGGGGACGAAGCCCATACATTTTGTCCCATTGTTAAAAAAATGGATAAAAACAGCAAGCGCTTCTATGGAAGCTGCAGCTCAAATGGAGAAGGATATCGCTGTCGCAGAAGATCAAACGAACGTTAAACTTAGAGCACCGAGTAATAAAAATACGGAAATTAAAAGAAATAAATCAGAAGTGATAAAATTTAGCTCCTAAGCTTTTTATTCCAATTAATAATTTTATAATTAATTTGAGATTTGAGGACAATAAATGAAACACTGTTTAGTTTAGCCAAAGACAAGATGAAGAGTGACGTATATTTTTTAAGTCAGTAAATAACAACTATGACAGGTACTACCGCGGTCTTTTCTGCATGGATACCAGAAAGTCGACTTTTCTGTGAGGTGTTTCACTAGGGACTCAAAAAAGAAAACTAGATGGCGCGTTCACAAAAAATAACAAATTCACAGCAACGTGCCTCTGCATAATTTGCTTAAGATAACTTGTGATGAAATTAAATAAAATAGTAACTAGCAAAGAATGATATTTTCAATAAGGCATAAATTATCGATTTTCTTATTTTAAGTAATACCTACTAGCGACATCTAACCCACACCGATAAGTCAATAGGTAGACTGCTTTTTCCACTATCGACAGATGGCGTTGAAACCCTGCACAAACGATTTTGTTATGAAAATATCTTCTTGGCGGTTCAGCATGAATAGCATAAGGTCTACTTTTCTATGAGGTTTTGCATTAGGATCCACAGAAAAAACTAGATGGCACTGTTCACAACCACAAAAATAATACACTTACTAAATAGCTCTCATTTTCGCATAGTGTAAAAATTAATAAATTCTAAAGAAAATAATTACAACAACTTGAATATAAATATATTTTATTTAAAGTAATATATATTGATGAATATATGAATGTAACATATTAAGAAAGAAAAAAATAATAATTATTACTTTTCAGGTTGTAACTCAGACCATGAAACTGAAAAACTTTTGGAACACAACATTCCCAAAATGCCAAAAATAACATTTAGATTTGATTATTATATTATACTAGCTGTGCCCGCGACTTCGTACGCGTGGTTGTCGGAACGTAATGTTATATAGCCTAAAGCCTTCCTCTATAAATGGACTACCCAACAAAAAAATAATTTTTCAAATCAGACCATTAGTTCCTGAGATTAGCGCGTTTAAACAAACAAACTCTTCCGCTTTATAATATTAGTATAGTTAAATTTTATTTAATATATATAAAATATTATGGTTGGTAATATTTTTTGGTAAAATAAAAACAGCTACCTACGTAATGTTTTTCTTATTGATGCAGGTTTACAACTTTTACAAGCGTAATTCTCGTGTAGGTAGATAAGAAATAAAACTACGTTGGTAATATTATATTATAATACCTTTCACTAAATACACAACCTTAGTTCTTAGTTCTATATTTTGCCTTTTATAGTTGATTACAAAAACAAGTATTGCAGATAATGTTGCCTATATGATTGATTATGACTTTAAGGTTTATATAGCTTAAGTATTCGTTCCCCATCGAGGAAGAGATTGAAGCTAAACCTCAAATTTTAAACTCAAATTTTAAGACCGTAGCCACAGAACTACCACTACCAGACTTGCAACGATATTGCTAGAAATAGACTGTCAAATACACAACGTGAGTGTGAAAGAAACGCCGATATGTTTTTTGACTCTATCGGCGTGGCTGCTATAAGCTGGCCTACTGTCAAAATCTGGGCCAAAAAAACCACAAAACGATCGAAGAAAGTTATTAATTTTAGGGATTTTATCATTGAAAAGGTGATTTAGGGTTTTATTTGAGCATATAAGTTAGTAACCATAGTGTGTTCTGTGACGTGTGCAAAATATGGGTGGAGGCAACAATCAAAGATAGAAAGAAATGCACTAAAGTGGCCACGCACTATGCAGGTCTAGTAGTGGTAGGTTTGTGACCCCTAACAAAAGTGATAAAAGACAAAATAAATATTTATAATAATGAAGCAATAAAATCATTAGTATAATAAAATGTTGCTATTACAAAGTAGTGAATAAATATATCTCACACTTATTTTGAAAACAGTATTTTATCAATAAAACAAATGATAGATATCTCGGTCTCTGTTAATAACCTGTATAACCACCATTTTGGTCGATTACAGCTTGCAAGCGCGAACCCATGGAGTTTATTAAATTCTCACATAAATTGGAACCCCGTATAGAATCCCATACCTGCATGCAGTGAGTACCCAGTGCTTCCTTAGTTCGTTCGTTCCTATTGTCCCACCTTTGAACCATAATGCCCCATAAATTTTCAATCGGGTTTAAATCTGGCGATCTCGCAGGCCAAGGAATAATCCGAATGTCCGATTGCTGGCTAAACCACTCTTGCACAATTATGGAACGGTGTATGGGACAATTGTCCTGCACGAAAGTTATCATTGGCATGTCCTCTACAGAAAAAATATTTCTCACAGTAGGTATCATGACGTCATTCAGCACATCTATATAATTTACACTATTTGCTCGATTGGGTACTAAAGTTAGTTCTCCTGGGCCTGCCGCACTCATCCATCCCCACATGTTCACTGTTATACAACCAGATTCACAGTTAGGCACAACGTGATCACTATTATAACGCGTATTATTCCTACGCCATAGCATAACTCGCCCGTGTTGGCTAGATTTGAAAGTCTTCTCATCACGTGCTCTTTTATGGTTTTCCGTTAGCAATGGCTTAATAGCATGTCGCCGATAATGCAGACCTTCACTATGGAGAGCCCGACGCACCGTTCGCAAAGACGTGTTAAACAATCTTGCGTAATATCTGGTTGGGATAAAGCCATTTTCCTCATAACCTTGCACCATAAGTCTACGCTGGTCTAAGTCGATATGGGGTCTTCGGCCAGATCTACTTCGGTGTTCCAACGAACCCTCCTCTTGAAACCGTTTTACCCATTGTTGGCGATAGTTCACGCGCTGAAGTGGACTGTATCCTTGATTGAAACAATGTTGACGAGACTAACTTATTAATTTATTTCTTACTAAGTTCTGTGCCGATCTGGCTGATTACAATATTAATGTTCACAAAATCTAACTATGCCGATCTGGCTGACTTTTCCCTAATTCACGAATGTTCTTGACTTCACAGGCGTTCTTGGCTTCTTGATGTCCGTTCGCTGGAGGCTTCCTTGTAGATGATCACTGCTCGAAGATTCAGACGATACTGATTTACCCTAACAAACTTACAACTATTTATACAATATTACAAAGCTACAATTAGTACACTACGGGTTTATTGCCGTACGCCAATGGGACCGCGCAGGTAGCCGTCGTTTCGCTCGACGCGTAGTGTTCGCTCCGGTCCCCCCTCCACTCCGGCCGCCAGTTGCTCAGGACGGTCGGTCGGGTGTGCTGTCGCTGTTGTCCGTAACACCCATAAAGTGACAGTTTTTATCTGTAAGAGAAATATATTTATTATTTTCGTTTTTCAATGGTCATGGGTAATAAAGTAAATAACGAACAGTGAATTAAAACATTACTTACGTTTAAGCCAGTTTCTCTACTTATTTCAGAATAATTTAGGCCTTGATTATGCAAAGCTATTATTTGGGCCCTCGTAACCATATCAATATTCGAACGCAAACTCATATTTAAAATAAATATTAAAAACTGGTTAGTTGCACTCGTAACTGAACTCACTCAAAGAAGGTAAAGAACGTTATGATTGAACAAAGTGATTATTTTTTATACAATTAAATTTAAACTACCCTCAATTCTTTTGAGAATACAGAATTATTGTCGCAACATTCATAAACAACTTCAACAGGATAACGAGTAGGGCAATTTCAACACTCTTCGTAACGTCGCAATGGTCTAATGTTATGCGGTATTGAAATGAATTACTAATTTTATGCCTCCGTTCCGAGTTCGAATCCTAGCTCAGTGAGCAGTTGCGTGACTCTGCATAAATGAAAAATATTAATTGTCTATATGAGAATTTGTGATAATCATAAAAAATTGTTCTGAGGTGATAATTGAACGAGATTCTTTCAATGGCATAAATTATTTATTTTCAATCCAACGAATACTAGCGCCATCTGTTGTATCTAAACTTAACCATTAAGTAAAATGATACAGATGCATGGCGCAATGGATTTTGTTTTGGAAATATCCATGCAGAATTGTCTTCGGGTGTACATGACAGTGACATTTTACTTTTTAATAATGTGCAAAGATGTTTGGCGTTTAATTATCATCCTCCCTTTAAACGCAAACCCATTAATTTTGAACAATCTTCTGTCTTCTGATGTGGAGTGGACTTTGTGAGTATGTCGGCCACCATTTGATCGGTTCCAACATAATTGACATCAATCTCCCGTTTGGCAACTTTCTCCCGAAGAAAATGATACCTGATGTCTATATGCTTGCTGCGAGCACAGTAAGAATCTGTATCTGCAAATTTAATAGTAGTGTATGTAGGTGAAATGCTAACGTCGTGCTGCAGTTCAGACTCCAAATATCTCAACCACATTGCTTCTTGTACAGCAGCAGCGAGTGCCATATATTCTGCTTCCATTGTTGACAAAGCAACTGTACTTTGGCGTTTAGAACACCATGAAATTGATGCACCCTGAAAAAGAAAGGTGTATCCATCCAGAGCACGATCTTCGACTAGTAATGTCTGAAGCCCAATCAGAATCGCAGTAGCCAGACTCGTCGTTCTTCCTTATTTTGGCAAAAAATCAGTTTTAAATCCTTTGTTCCTTTTATATATCTGAAAACTCTTTTAAGAGCTAGCCAGTGTTGCTGTTCAGGTTTGTTATTGAAGCAACTTAATTTATTTACTATAAAACATGTATCTGGCCTCGTTCCTTGAGATAAATAAAGCAAACTACCAATTGCTTCTTGATATGGTATGTTTGTTAATATATTGGCTTTGTCTTCTGTGCTTATCAGTTTTACGCCAGGATCACACGGTGTGCGAGCAGGATTACAATCAATCACTTTGAATCTTTCTAAAATTTTCTTAATATATGTTGTCTGATCAATACATATTTCATTTCTTAACAAGTTTTGTTCAATTCTCCAACCAATAAAGTAATGAATTTTACCAAGTTCTTTCATATCAAATTTGCTTCTCAATTTTTGTTCGATATCCTTTCCATGATTTTCGTTGTTATAAAAAATTAACAAATCATCTATATATATCGGAATAAAAAGTATACTCTATCATCATTGAATTTGTACTATATGCATGGATCTACAGCTGTACATTTCAATCCTAGTTCCTTCAAAGTAGAAGTCAGTTTTAAATTCCATTGACGACTTGCTTGTTTCAGTCCATAAATTGATTCATTGAGTTTACACTTCTTCTCAATATTCATAGGTCGGTGGTTGATACATATCTATCTCTGTATCAATATCTCCTTGTAAGAAGGCGGTAACTGCATCGATTTGTTCAATATATAAATTATAATTGACAGCTAAAGCCAATAAATATCTGATCGAAGTATGTCTAACAACTGGAGAAAATATTTCATTATATTCTATTCCCTTTTTTTGAACAAAACCCTTGATTACAAGTCTAGCTTTAAATCGTACAATTTCACCATAAGCATTTGTTTTCATTTTATAGACCCATTTACATGGAATAGCTCTTTTATTTTCTGGTAGCTTAACCAACTTCCATGTATTATTTTGCAGTAATGACTCATATTCACTATTCATAGCTTCTTTCCATTGTTCTGCATTTGGGCCTGATGAAGCTTCTTCAACATTCTCTGGTTCTTTTGTCAATAAAGCTGTGGCTTGTCCTTGACAATCCAAGGTTTCATGACATAAATAAGTTTTAGGTTTATTTCTTGGTCTCAATGTCATATTTCGATGTGGTGGTACATTGCTGTCTATGTTATTCGGTGGAATATATTCTTCATCGCCATTCTCAGAATAGTAAGTTTCATTATCAGATGAGTGCTCTTTGATCATGCTTGATGTGCTCGGAGAATACTCAACAGAGCTGTATTTTTCTTTGATTGTACTTGGAGTCTCCGGTGAGCTCAATGACATATCCATGGCATAATCAGACTGTAACTCAGTTAATGGCATAATAACACAATTATTTTGCTCTGTGTGTTCAAGAAAAACAGCATCTCTGCTCTTGTACGCTTGTTTCTTTTTTATATCATAAAATTTATAGCTTTTTGTAAATTCACAGTATCCAATAAATAATATTTTTACCGCTTTTAGGTCCCATTTTAGTCTTTTCTCCTTGAGAACATGCACCATTGCTTCACATCCAAAAATTTTCATATTATCAATATTTAGCTTCTTACCCGTCCACATTTGATACGGTATTTTGTATTCCAGAGCTCTCGTTGGTGACCGATTAATTATGTAAGCTGTTGTTGACACCGCTTCTGCCCAAAAACATTTCTGTAATCTGGAATTCAGAAGTAAACATTTAGCCCTTTCAACAAGTGTACGGTTCATCCGTTCAGCAAGGCCGTTTTGCTGTGGGGTGTACGGATTAGAACTCTCCTGCCGTATGCCAAATTTCTTTAAAAATGATTCAAATTCTTTATTCATATATTCTTTTCCATTATCTGATCTTAAAGCTCTGATTTTTTTCCAGTTTCATTTTCTACTAAGCTTTTAAATTCCTTAAATTGATCAAAAGTATCAGATTTATTCTTCATGAAATAGACATAAACTTTTCTACTATAATCATCTATGAAGGTGACATAATATCTAGCACCTCCGAGGGAGCTGTTCTCCATTGGACCGCAAAGGTCAGAATGAATTAATTGAAGAATCTCTGTAACCCGAGTTTCTATATTCTTGAATGGCAGTCTACTCATTTTACCCTCCAAACAGGTGCTGCAAATCATTTTGCCTTTCTTTGAAAACTTTACTCCTACATTAGCGGTTATTTTCTGTAAGTCGGTAAAATTTAGATGGCCCATTCTTTGATGCCATAAATTTATATCATTTTCATTCACTGTTGATAACAAGGCTGTTGATTGAGTGATATTTTTAACTGCATACATATTTTTGAAGTGCAGCTGTTAATATCAAGTTATTATTTTGGTATATTTTACAATAATTATTCCCAAATTTTAATTGACAGCCATTCCTTGTCATCTGACTTACAGAAAGTAAATTAGTAGTCAGGGAAGGTACATATAGAACATTTCTAACCTGTATGGTGCGAGGTCTGCCATCAGAGTCTTTTTGTAGATCCACATTACCACATCCTTGCACTGCCACTGTCTTGTCATCGGCTACTTTTATATTTTTTATTGATGACGGAGAGATGTTATACATCCATTCTCTCTCCCTGCACATAAAAAAGCTATAAATTTTATGTGCAGATGCTCCGGAATCAACATACCAGCTATCCTTGTCGATTTGGTGTGTAACTGGAAAAGCAGCAAAATAACTGTTATTTTAATTATCATTACATGCAGCTTTTTTATTCCGAAGAAAATAGCAGTTTTTAACAACATGGCCCAATTTTTTACAATAATTACATTGTGGGACATTCTTTTGGTTCTGTGAATCCTTTTGTAAAGACTTTCTTGTAATTCTCATTAGGTTTTGCATTAAAGGCGGAGGAATCTGAATTTTTAATATCTTGAAGTAATTTTGTCTCAACAAAATCAGCGGTGATTGACATGCCAGAGCTTTCAATAGCCATAATCATTGGTTTGTAAGTATCGGGGAGACCAGCGAGCAACAATGTACCAAGCCACTTGTCTGCTACTACAAAATTAATGTTTCTTAGCTTATGAGCAGTTGTTATAATCCTACTGACATAGTCTTCAATGCTTGAACTATTTTCTAATGATGTGGTAATTAAATCCCTCAAAAAGCTCACCTTTCTGCTAAGGCCCGAATCGTCAAATATGGATTCAAGTTTCAACCATACCTGTCTCGCCGATGTAGCCTCCTGTACATGGACGTAATTGATCGGGTCAATTAGGAGAATTATCTTTGATCTTGCCTTTATGTCCTTTTTAGCATCCTTTATTTCCGAATCGGTAACTGCGTCCCATAGTTCCTCGTGTTCTAGGTAATTTTTCACAGCAAATTTCCAGGTGGGATAATTTTCTCTCCCGATAAGCTTCTCGATTGATCCAAATATTTGGTTTGCCATTGTATTTGCTATTACGAGCTGAAAAAGCTGAAAAAGAGCCTAACGGCAACGAGGTCTTGAATGATGGCGGTAACGTAGTTTTTTCAATCGGATGAAATCTCATTCAAATTATTGATTTTTCGGCTAGAGGAGCACTTTTCGCCCATAACCTGATAAAATTTAGCTCCTAAGCTTTTTATTTCAATTAATAATTTTATAATTAATTTGAGATTTGAGGACAATAAATGAAACACTGTTTAGTTTAGCCAAAGACAAGATGAAGAGTGAGGTATATTTTTTAAGTCAGTAAATAACAACTATGACAGGTAGGTACATGACAGTGACATTTTACTTTTTAATAATGTGCAAAGATGTTTGGCGTTTAATTATCATCAAGAAGCAACATGACTATGGTCCAGCGAGCTCAGCACCAGATATGTCTCCACATGAATTAAGTGTGGAGTGAAAGAGGACGTTGGGGTAAGTAATATAACATATAAACACAAAATATATATATTTTAAGATAAATATCAACGAAATATATAATTTTGGTCAGTATAATTATCAATTCAGGTGTATAGAATCAAAGATGGTTACGTCTACAGTGCAAAAAAATTCAAAAAAAGATAATAACGATTTATTTAATTATTACTAAAAATTCTTATGTCAAGCATTATTTTATACATGCAGAATATAACGCATAATAAAATTATAAGCTGTTTGTCACGCTCAGTTTAATACTTTTGAGTAAAACCTTAAATTTAAGATGGACTTTTCCAGTTTTGTTACGAAGTCTTGGACTTTGCTAAGTCTGTAACTGAATGGTTAGGACTTTCCTATTTTTGTAACCGAGTCTCTGGACAGGGTTGGATTCACGATTACCTTTTAGAAAACAAAAGTGGCAACAATTCACATTTGCAATCAACTTATAGAAAGATGTTGGATGCAGGTAGGGTTACCATATCTCAGGATTTGTCCTGAGATTTCAGGATTTTTCGACTCTTCTCAGGATTCCGGCCGGATTTAGCAAATCTAGTGATATCTCAGGATTTTTAATAAAATACAGGTTACATTTTAAAGATCTCTCTTATTAAACTACTAAAAATAATCTTCTTTTGGTAACAATTGCAGTTAAAATCAATACTTATGTATTAATTTAAAACAAACTTAAAATAATCTTCTTTTGGTAACAATTGCAGTTAAAATCAATACTTATGTATTAATTTAAAACAAACTTAAAATAATCTTCTTTTGGTAACAATTGCAGTTAAAATCAATACTTATGTATTAATTTAAAACAAACTTAAAATAATCTTCTTTTGGTAACAATTGCAGTTAAAATCAATACTTATGTATTAATTTAAAACAAACTTAAAATAATCTTCTTTTGGTAACAATTGCAGTTAAAATCAATACTTATGTATTAATTTAAAACAAACTTAAAATAATCTTCTTTTGGTAACAATTGCAGTTAAATCAATACTTATTTATCGAAGTAAAACGAACTGAAGACAATCTTCTTTTGGTAACAATTGCAGTTGCAGTTAAAATCAATCCTTATTTATCAAAGTAAAACAAACTAAAAATAATCATCTTCAATAATCATCCTTAAAAATAATGTTACTAACATTTGCAGGTAAAATCAATACTTATTTATCCAAATAGGTACTTAATTAGTTTTGTCGTATTTAATATTTGAAGAAACTTTTTTAAGTAAATTCTTTTCTTTGATTATTGATTTATAAAATGCCTCACAAGTTAAACTCTTCAAGTTATATTGAACTAAAAGTAGAGCTCGAATTGAAGACACGTTTAGTCGGTTTCTTTCTTTCGACCATTGAGCTCCCATGATAGAAAAAACTCTTTCTACGTTTGCATTTTGAGCTGTTATTGCAAATATATATTGACAAATACGCAGTATCTCTGGCAATCGTGAAATACCTATTGTCTTGAAAATGTTTGCCCACAACGCATGAAGCATTACGTCAAAAAATGCTTCTTCCTGTTTTGTCAAAAAACTATTCAGAGATGCAATTTCATCGAATAACTTCACATCATCTATGTGTATTCCTTTTCCATTTAGATAATGAATTGATAAAGCAATCTGATCAAAGTCGATCATTTGGCCCTTTTTCAGCATCAACCAATTAAAGACTTTGAAATCATCTAAAGGCGTCATCCACTTGATCAGATATTCTACGCAAGTCTTATACATATTTTTAAGGTCATGCTTGAAAACTTCTTGGTTTTCCGCAGTGCACTTAGCCAGCAACTCTCGCACTTTAAGTGGCATGAAGTTTGCGTTCGCTCGTGCAACTAAAATTTCATGTGTGGATTCGAGGATTCTTTTAATATCTAAAACAGAATTGTTTTCTTTTTCGATGTCTTCAATTTTCGTCTGAAATATTGACATCAATGAGTGAGCAAGAAATAAATAAACTTCGCTGAGTTCATTTTCAAAAAAGTTCTTCAAAGTAATTGGTACACCAGGAGTAGATAAAAAGTACTGCTTCAACGGTTCATACATCTTCAATATTCTTTCGATCGCTGGAAACAGACTAAGCCATCGGGTCTTGCTATGAAACAATAGTTTCTGATAATTGACGTCTATATATTCGCTGATATCCTTCAACGCCTCCGTGCGTACGGTGTATACGGAAAAATAATTAAACAGCTTCATTACTACAGATTCTATATCAATATGCAGATTATCAGTGCCATGTTGAATACAATTGTGTAGTATGTGCGCTGGGCACCCAACTCCTACGATATCTTTGTCCAGAAAGTTTTTTAAATTAGTCCAAACATTTTGTCCCGGTTGCCGATTTACTCCGCCAAAATTAACATTAGCGTTGTCTGCTGTAAATGATACACATTTCATCAACAAGTCGTACTTTTGCAAGCTTGTTTTAATTATCTCTGTTATAGTGTTAGCATTTTCATTGGGTGTGCTCAGCACATCCAGCAGTTTGGTTTTAATTCCTTCTTGCCAGTCGAAGAATTGTATCATAATAGGAAATATTTTTTCAGCACCGTGATTACTTGCATCTGTGGAAACGCCCAAGAAGTTGACATTTTGTAATGAGACTTGTACCTGTTCAATTACCCACGGAGATATCACGCCCGTTACAATGGCTTCAGTCTTCGTTCGTGCACAAGAAATACTCTTCGCAGTGTTGGAATCGGCAAATATAGCCTTAACCAGTTGGCTGGTGCAATCCATAGATTTAAATGACTGGTGATGTTTCACTGTGTGGAAAGCTAAAGTGGCTTCAGCGGCGGATATTTGGTCTGTCAGTCCAGAACTTTGTGGTTGAAATAAAGAGTCGATTTTGGTGTTACTTGAAACAGTCAGACTATTTTTTTTATGTTTTTCCGTTAGGATATGTTTTTCAATATCAGCACCTCCCTTGAACTTAATTGAAAAATGATTGTTACATATTGAACAAAACACTTCGGTAGGTTCTCTTCCATCTTTCATAATCGGAAATCTTTGTTTTAAAGTATCTGTGAATGTACACACGTATCGTGGTCGTTTGGTACTTGAAGACATTTTAACTCGTATCCATCCAACAGCTCCGATTCTCGCTCGCTCGCCCGTCCCGTGGTGACACTCAATGAAGCGTAATCCAACCTTCGCAATGGCGCAAGACGAACTGACTGAGTGACCGACCGAGCGAGCGGCAACCGCGCTGCGGGGCGACGGGCGCCCCCCTCCTCCCTCCACCCCGCTGTTTTGAGTGCGATGTACATACAAGCTTGCAACGCGTCGCGTAAAACGCGTATACAACGATAATAATACGTTTTTGAGAGAAAATTCTCATCTGTAGAAAATCTCAGGACTTTTCCATGGAAATCAGGCCTTTTCTCCGGACTTTTGATTTTTTCATCTGGTAACCCTAGATGCAGGTAATGAAAAACAGATAATAGAAAAATAATTCTTATTTTTGTTAAAAATCAATGGCTAAGCTTTGGTAAGAAAAAGTGATGAGAAATTTTATTATAACTAATTAATGAATGAAGAAAACATAATGAGAAAACTTATATAACTAATAATGGTGACTCTTGATGTAGCTCGCACCTTTCCTCTTCAAGTTTGTTCCTTTGAATGTTCCCACCAGCTTGACTATCCAAAATTTGAGAGTAAAATGTCAAGTCGATGCCTTCTTGGTTTCTCCAATCATCGCCGTAACGCGATTTTAACAATGAATCGACATCTCGTAACTTTTGTTGTTTCACGAAAACACCCTTCTGCAAAATATGGTTGTCTATTGCCAACATAGATATATTTTTATTTTTTTTGCAAATATTCTCAAACGACCCTGTCTTGGATTTGTAAAATAATTCGCCATTAACAAGTACATTGCCTATACGTTTGGAACGTTTGATAAAAAATCTCTTGCATTGCGAGAAATTAGCTTTCCACTGTCCAGTCGCTTTGATAACAGTCTCAGCAGCTGATTTAAAATCATATACTGGGAAATCATCACCGACTTTCAAAACCGTTGCTCCTTCTGAGATGATGTCAATGTATTGATTCGGCGAGATAATTGTGTCCATCTTTCGAAAACTCTTTTCAGTGTTACCAAAAACGCGATCGGCCGGTAAATAGGAATGCCCGGTGACTGGGAAAATTAGTTCCATACTTTTGACGGTCAGGTGTTCCAAAAGCCACTTGCAGCACATGGTCACCATAGTCTTATTTTTGTTTTGGCCCCCGCAGCCGTCAGATATAAGCCTAACAGTGTGGATGCCGTTGAGGTTAGAGTTATTGAGGCGGTTGTACACAGCTGAACTTATTGTGTTTGAGTCTTTTGCAAAACTTTCCTCAGTCCATACATTAGCAAAGACATTGTCTTTAGTTAATGGTGATTTTGATGTGCCCTCTATAATCGTGAAGTTGTATAAATACAGTTGTCGGCTGTAGTAGCAAGACTGATCTGGCAGTTTTGGTAGGGCCATATTTTTTTGGCAGTCGTAACTGAGGATTAATACACCGTCTTCAGCCGTTTTTAAGAAGGAAAAAAATGCTTTGGCCCTAAGGGTATGTACCCTTTTCTCAATCATGAGGTTTTGCTTTTTTTGCAGATCTATTTCAAGTTTAATTTTCTCATTGAGCTGTAAGCAGGTCGAGCATATGTCTGTCTGTGGGCTACCAAAACCCAAATTGTACTGTGTATTAAATATAGTTCTGAAGTACGATTCTTTCGCATACGGTCCTGGGAATGAGTTTTTGTACATTTTGTATAGTTTTCTTATATTTATTTCACTAGGCAAGTATTTTCGCAACGAAGTCTGACTGCGGCAGTAATGCGGTTCGTCACATTTTAATTTACCCATAAATGTATGAACTGACTCCTGTATTCTGGTGTACTTGTGACTTCTATGATCTCCACCTCTATTTTCTACAGGGAACTCAGCGGTTTTGAACGATTTCGCAACCAGATTAAGTAGTCGTCCTTTTTTAATGTTAAGTATTTTTAAAAACGCTTTTTGACATACAGGTATCTTTTTTCGATCAGCTATAATGTGAAATTTAGTCGTGAACTCTTTAGGTGATTTCGTGCCATTACGGGGCCTTTTCCTTTTAACGGCAACAGCTGTACAGCATTTCAATAAAAGTCCGTCTTGCTGAATATTACTAGCATTTTTGTAGAAAGCTTCATGAAACATTCGCAACATTTTTGTTGTCACAAGATTGCACTGAAATTTTTTGTAGCTATGCTTGCATTGAGGAAGTTTTGGCAACGTTTTTGCCGAGTACCAGAAATAAAATACATACAAAATTAATTCGAACTAACAAAACACTACAGACAATATGTATGCAAAATTTCATGATGATCCGTTCATAGTTAACGCGTGAAGTCGTAACAAACAAATAAACAAATTCACTTTCGTATATTTTATCGTATTTGCGCGTAGAGAAGTAACAAACATACATCAAACACTCACAAACTTTCGCCTTTATAATATTAGTGTGAATATGCAATGCTTGCTTTGAAATAATTAGACACCTCTCTACCTACATAACCTAACTAACCTTGGAACATACCTGTTTTTCTTCGCGATGTTTTTCTTCCAATTAGTTGGTTGTGCAGTCCTTTTCCTGGCTTCATTTTTATTGACCCTGATGGGGTGGCTCTCCATCTCCTTGAGGCACCACAAATTTTGAACAAAAATTCAGTATTTTTTATTTAAAATTATAAAATTCGACGACGCGGACACAGCGAAAAAACATTACAACGCCAAGGGCGGCCATTACAGCTGTCTGTGTGCTGAAATAAGTTTAAAAAAACTAAAATCTTTATTATAACAATTATTCAACATACCAAACCTTTATTATACCGTTTTATTATTATAAAATTGAACAAATCGATTAGTTGATGTCTACGCCGCAGTTGATTGAGGTCGCCGCCGAACTGCTGCCACGTCGACCCTCGCCGCTGGTGTGGTACTTCGCCCAGTCGCTTCGTTCTCTCGTATGGGGAATGGGTGTCTTTTCAATTAAACGGCCTTTTAGTAGCAGGTTAATTATTGTCCAAAACTATAGTAAGTAGGTATACAATGTGTACGCGCACTGATTTTTATTGATAAACGGAGCGCGCGTGTGCCCCTCAGAACGGGCAAAAGGCAAGAGGGCGCACGAGTCTTGTTAGGCGCAGGCGAAGCTCCCGTCCCCCGCGCCGCACCTCGTCCGCTTGCGTCGTCCTCGTAGTGTGACCCGCCGTAGAATGGCTGCCCTATTTTAGGGAGCCGCAACATCCTGCGCCTCGTTGGAAGCTGCTTCAGGTTCCGACATAGATGCCAGCAGCACGCACATCCTGGAAAGGGCTCTCTTCATGAGTCCTTGCTTGGTATAAACGGTTGACACCGTCTGTGCCCGAGTATAATCGGACGACTCTTCCAAGTCGCCATTGCATGGGAGCGACATGATCTTCTTTGTATCACCACGTCTCCGACGCGAGGCCCCTGCTGATTCGTGCGCCACTTGGTGCGCTGTTGTAGCTCAGCGGCGAACTCCTTACTCCACCGTGCTGCCGCAATTTCTCAATCATTTTAAATCTGTTGGCTCTTAAAGCGGTTATAGGTACCGCTGTTAGTGGTCTTCCGATAAGGAAGTGCCCTGGCGTAAGAGGTAAGGGATCGTTAGGGTCGGACGACAAAGGAGTTAGGGGTCTTGAGTTCAAGATCGCCTCTATTTGTGTAAAAAGACTAGTTAATTCTTCGAAAGTTAAACTAGCCTTGCCCATTATTCTTTTAATGTGATGCTTAGCCGAATTAATACCGGCTTCAAAAATACCTCCAAAATTTGGGGCGAGCGGTGGACTGAAAACGTAATGAATTCCCTCACTAGTCCCGTAATCTGTCAGTGACTGTTGGCTAGACCGTACTATTCTACATAATTCATTGTTTGCACCCTTAAAGTTTGTACCATTATCACAAAAAATCTTTGCCGGTTTGCCACGACGGGATACAAATCTTCGCAAACATTAAAGAAATGCTTGTGTGCTCAAATCGCTTACTAACTCCAGGTGTACTGCCTTCGAAGTGAGACACACAAATAACATAGAATAGCATTTGTAGGTACGACTGCCTCTGCCCTTATGATACACTATACAGATACACTATCACGTCTTTATCCCTAACGGGGTAGACAGAGCCATGGGCGGTAAAGCCCAGGCCACTTTTAGCGTAATGGTGGGCATGAAGGTGGAAAAGGGAAATCATAATAGTGATGGGTTGCTAACAGCATCGCCTATTCATATGATTCAGATTCTCGCCCATTCCCTCGATCGGCTTTTACGATCTGCACGGAAAGAGAAGCAGCTGGTACATTCTATGTTTTTTCTTTTCTCCCAGATTAGCAAAGAAGAAACCTTACGACTAGCAATATAATATGGTCCACCATAATCGTTGCCACTGTAATAAAATGGGAAGGTAGGAACATTTCTTTCAGCTGGAAGATTGCCCATTATGGGCTGAACATTTTTACCACGAAAACGAATACAAATGACACATTGCTTTGTTACACTACGAGCCAAATTTCTACCCAGCAATGGCCAGAATTTTTCACGAATTGATGCTAGAAGCAATTGTGGGCCCACATGAAATAATCGATTGTGCTCATACCTCATTGTCAGTTCGCATAAGTGATGTTTTGAATCTAAAATCATAGGATGTTTTTTCTCATAGGTATAATTTGAATTACGAATCCGACCTCCCACTCTTAATAAACCCTTATCATCAATAAATGGGTTGAGAGGCAATAATTTCGATGATCGATGTAACGTTTTCTTATTCGAGATGATATCAATTTCATTTTGAAATGATTCCTTTTGACTATGTTTACTAGTAGGTACATTGACTCATTTATTTCATTAGGACCAAGTGGGCCTGTATTTTTTGTGCAATTTGATCTACAATAATTTACAGTAGTTAGAATACTTGCCAAATTTAATAAAATCGCTAATTGTATTTTCTTGCAAATTGCATTTTAACGTATTTTTCATCCTTTTAAGTTCAGGCAGTTCTGCCAATGAGACAACTGAGCATATGCTTTCAGGCCATTCAGATTTTTCCTTCCTTAGAAAGGAAGGGCCCTGCCACCAAAGGGATGAGGAATGTAAGTGACTCGGTTCAATCCCTCGAGAAGCTAAATCTGCAGGATTCTGATCTGTAGGTATGTGACGAAAGGTGAAATCAGATGCATGTTCATTTATCTCATTAACACGATTACACACGAAAGTTTTGAGATCCCTAGGGGTTGTTTTCACCCATCCTAATACAATGGTGGAATCTGACCATAGCGTTTTCTTTGTGATATTGCAACGTATAGCTTGCAGTACTTGTGTGCATAAGCGAGCCCCCAACAACATTCCACAGTTCCAAACGCGGGATGGTGGTTGGTTTCATCGGTGCAACGCGAGCCTTTGCAGTTTGTAAACGTACAGTGATCTCATTGTCACTGTTCCTTGAGCGTAGCTAAACGCAAGCTGCATAAGCTTGTTGACTAGCATCGACAAAACAATGCAATTCAATGTCGTGTGGAGTATCGCATAGAACTTGTCTAGGCACACTAATAGAGAATAAAATTGAAAAATTGTTTATGAAGTTGTTCCAACGCTTAACAACAGTACCAGGGACGGGTTCATCCCAATCCAATTTTGCTGCCCACAACTCTTGTAGTAAAATCTTGGCTACTATTATGCATGGGCATAGGATACCTAGCGGATCAAAAATTTTACAAGTCATTGAAATTATACTTCGTTTAGTGACCTGAGATTCTGGTTTTAAATCAGTTGAAACAAATAAATTATCTGATTTAGGAGCCCAATTGAGACCCAATATGCTAGATTCTTTGTTTAATTGTAATAACGTTGATGACTCACTGTCATTTATTAAATTTGGTACATTGGAACGAAATTTACTCAAAGGTAGGCAGGCTGCATTTAATGTTTGCACAATGCCTTCATATAAATGTTTCAAATCAATGATGGTATCTGCCCCTGTACTGAGATCATCTATATAGAAATCATTTTCAATAGCATTAGCAATGATTTTATCTGGACATTCCTGAGATAATTGTAAAAGACATCTTGTACTCAAGAAGGGAGCAGATGCAGTACCATATGTTACAGTGTTTAACTGCAATACCTCAATTGGCCGTTCCTCATTTTCTCGCCATTAAATCAATTGTAAATGACGTTGAGACTCATCAATTTCTATTTGTCTATACATTTTTTCTATGTCTGCAGTATGTACATATCGATATTGACGAAAACGCAGCAATATAGATATTAAGCTACTTTGTACTACTGGACCAACGCATTGTATATCATTTAATGATTTATTTTTGTCCACTGCCTCCTTAGAAGAGGTCTTGGCGGATGCCTCAAAAACAATTCTAACCCTAGTCGTTTCATTTTTTAATTTTAAGACTGCATGATGAGGCGTACTCGTATAGTAGCCAATTTTAGGTTTGTTTATTTTAGTTACATGACCTAACTCAACATATTACTTCAAGAAAGTACTATACTGGGCTTTTAACTCAGGCTGACGCTTAAATTTTTTTTCTAAATTAAGCAGACGGTTCCTAGCTAAATAGTATGAGTCACCCAGTGCACTTTCAGGAGGTTCTTTAAATGGTATCCGAACAGAAAATCTTCCAATCGATAAACGTTTAGTATTTGTTATAAAATGAGATTCACAAAACTTTTCCTCCGGGGATAAAGTCTTTGTCTGGGGTAGTTCGTCTATCTCCCAAAACCTTCCCAATGAATCTTTTAATTCTTGACTAAAATTACAAAATAGTTGAGGATGTGCATTAGCCGAGCGTTTAGCTGTCGGACCTGCCACTAGCCATCCCAACGGTGATTCTATCAATGTAGGTAAATTGTTACCTAATTTAATTTGATTTGACCCTACTATGTACCAATAGATGTCAGCTCCCAATAAAATGTCTATCTTAGAGGGTTTATAGAAAGTAGGATCAGCTAATTTTATATTAGAAGGTAAGTTTAGTTCCTCTGGATTGACCTCCACATTAGGCAAAGTTCCTGTAATACATTGAACAAATAGAAAATTTGACATAAATAATACAAGCACGACCTGAGGTTCAATATACAAGCCCCAGAAATATTACATATTGTGTTATTTATTCCTGCAATATTAATGGACTTAGAGAAATTGCTGGATAGTTCCATTCGCTTTCTCAATTGACAACATTTAATTTTTCAGAACGTCTTAAATAAAAAATACCTTTTCTTTTTATCGTTTCCTGTATCAGGAAAAAAATATAATTTTTTTTTATTGTTTTATTTTGGAGAAAATAAATATAAACGTATAAATACGTAGTGACGTCACGTTTACGTTCCGAAAGAGTGGAAACCTTTGCCTAATGTTCTTTCGAAAACAACACTCAAATGTCACTGTCATTATTAATTCATGCTGATGACAGTGACAACTTATAATGATAACCCAAAGAATTTATAATACCGTAAAACGGGGTGACTAGGGTCTGGGGTGGGAATGGGGTTGGCCGGTCAAAGCTTAGATGGCGCCAGCGTAGCTTGTTCCCGACATTTGTCAGCCATTTTTCTGTTTTTTATTGTTTACAACAAAAAATGCTTTAATTCGACATTCTATGACTCGAAGACTCTTTATCAACAGTGATTATTTGTAGTTTAACAAATAAACCATCATGTATTCAAACTTACGGGTAAAAGAATTGAAAGATGAACTTAAAAAACGTGGTGCTTCTGTACGTGGTAAAAAAGCAGATCTTATTGAAAGGTATTTAGTTTTCTGTTATATATTAGCTAGATATTATAATGTATCCTTGCCAAGTCTATATATTCTATGAGAAATAACTGGTCTTGAAAATTGTAGCGTTAAAAGTACTAAACTATTGTAATTTATGTAAAATTGTGACAAAACATGTATTCAATCTTTATTCATCTTTCGGATTGGAGCTGTATGACCAAGATTTTAATTTTGGTCGTCCTGAATGTGCTGATGATGAAGATCCAAAGATAAAGTTACCATTAGCAGAAACATACAGAGATATAAACAGTAACACTGTTCTACCACCCCTAAACAAGACAATGATTAGGCATTATTTATGCTAGTAAGTAATCTATAGATATTTAGGTGAAAATTAAATTGGTATGTACAGTAGGTAGTGCAAGTTACATTTTTTATTCACAAATTTTTATTTCCAGCACACAGAAAAAAACAGATATTGCCATGCAGTTATATGAGACCCGGCATTTATTGATGACAAGATCTTCTATTGTTGGTGATAAAACATACCTAAAAGGATATTGTAGGAAAACAATGAAGAACTTGCAATATGAAGTAGATGTTGTTATAAATAAAAATGGTACTGAAGAATCACATTGTGAATGCCCCGCAGGAAGTGGTGCTAATTCAGTGTGCAAACATGTCGCTGTCCTCTTATTCGCAGTTGAAAATATGGTACGAGAAAAATTTATGCTATTAGATGAAGTATGTACGCAGAAACTGCAGCAATTTCATGTGCCGAAAAAGGCCTACACAGTTACTCCTGTAAAGGCCGAAAAATCAAATGCCCCTATTCAAGTAGAAACCAGAGAATTAATCCTGCAACTGTTCCATATTTGGAAGATAACAATGGGACACTTTTATTGAAAAAAACGAGCCCTTACTACTATCAAGTTCAAGGGCAGTTGTACTGCTCAGGCAGAATATACTGCAACTTGCTTGTATATACTTACAAGGACTTTAAAGTGATTTATGTTGAAAAAGACAATTATTTTATTCGTGAAATGTTATCAAAATTACATAGTTTTTATCATAATTTTTTTAAAGAGGCCTTATTTCATAAACATGTTTATTATAGTTATGAAGATTTGGCAAAATAAAACATTTTTTTTATTTGTATTACTTATTTTTATTTACAATTCTTTCTCTAAAATTACACAACATGATACATATGGAAAAAATTTTCGATGCTAGTGGGACATAAAAATGGTTCAGCTCACTTTTTAATATTAAATAAGTTTTTGTAAGTCCTATGTGTCGTTCAATATGGACCCTTTGGCTAGCCAATTTTTGGTCCAATTTTAATTGGCCAGAAGGAATTTGTGACTTTCCTTTTAAAAAAATAGGAATATTAATTCCAATTCCTTTACATGCAAAGAGGTTTTGCACGTTAAAACCTCTGTCAGCCATTATACTATCCCCCGAGTCACACATCTGCAACAATGGGCTCCGTTCCACTATTTGTCTGTCACTAACTGAACCCGCATAGCCACTAGAAAAATAAGTTATTAAACCTTCTGGTGAAGCACCAACCAAAAATTTTAGGGTATTCTTATGTTTGTATGTACTAAATGAAACTTTTTGGTCATTCGGCTGGCTTGGCTTCTGTATACCTATTTCAGTCTCATCTATAATCACTCTTGTAGAGGGATAATATTTTTTGAAACTGTCCGGCATATAAAAATTTACTAAACTACGCCTAGGCCAAATGTCTATCAAGCTCCAAATGTCACTTACAAAATTTATCTATGTAATAATAATATTCGACACCTCAGTCTTACTTACACCAAATATTTTGCCTAATTCGAAATCTGTAGTGTTTCTTCGTAGTTTAATTAACAACATGAAAGAAATTGATCTTCTACTGATAAGCCGATCACTCTACTCCAACGATATTCTATATTATTCGCCATTGGCAAAAGTGTGCTAAAAACTAACGAAAATTTTGCAGCTGTTTCTAACCCTGTATAATATTGAACTATCTTATCATCTGCAAGTAATAGTTCAGTTGAGAATAACCTTAATACATTGGAAGTTTGAGTGCCACATGTTATACATTGTTGAAAAGGTTCAGATCTTGGAGAATTATTTGTATTACACTCAATCACAATCTCTTGAGATACATCACAGTCGAGGTTCACACTGTTATCACTTTCAAGTGGCACTATGTCTTCACAGAGTTGGGAAGTGGATGGTCTTCCAAAAAGTTGTTTCTTCTTGAGGTTACGAGCTTCTAATCTATCTTTTCTTTCCTTTGCCATCTCTGAAACTGGTTGCGTGTTCCATGGAAAAATTGTTGGTACAGCACCTTTTTTGAGGTATCTATGTTGATGTTCAACTCCTGAAACAAAAAGTTGATTGTATTTTCCCAAGTATGTAAATTGGTAGGCCTATTAATATGATGTTTCTTTTTAATAGTGAGTATGAACCATTTTTGGCCACAGAAATAAAATAAATTTATTGACAAACTGCTTACCTGTGCATTTACTGACTTTTTCATAATCGTTATCAACAAAATGTTTTCGACATAACCTCGAACTCTTTTTTGGTGTAAAGTTTTCTCGGCGGATAGCTTTTAACCATCGGCGACGAATAATCTTATCTTTTGGGATGCAATGTACACAAATTTCAGAGCATTTTGGTACAATACAGCGCGTCATTTTAATTATTTTAATTATTTTCTGGATTTGAAGGAACAAAATCACAATGTTTTGGGACCGAGCTACGCTAGCGCCATTTTGACAGTTGCCAACCCCATAGGGACAATTTCAGGATTTTCTTTATGGTCTTACCACAAGTTCATTTATGCCATAATCTAAAGAACAATGTTTTAAATTTGAAGCTGGCAATATTTTCTTCATTATCTGGCAGCATTTAGTCGTTCTGTCGCTGTCAATAAGGAAATATAACGTTTTTCGTGGACCAAGGCAAAACAGGCCAAATTTTGCTCTTACCATCTTTTAATTTTCGATTGATCAAAGTGATTGTTTGTGCCTAAAAACATTTTAAATCTATCTTGCGGTGTTTCAAGTACCTATAAAATACGCTATATAATGTAAGTTGTATATATATTTTTTGAATATTTTAAGAAAATCTTAAATGGTCCGAATAGGGACAACAATTGGGGAGACTAGGGTCGTACTATGGGGTGTCTAGGGTCGTGAGTGAGGGGAATTGGGTCGAATAATGGGTTTAATAGGGACAAGAGTGGGGTCAATGGGGACGCTTGTGGGGTGATTAGGATTTTGTTTATAGGGTTGTCACAAAACTATAAAATAGGTTTTAGACTAAAAGTAGGTACATATTCTAAACAGTGAATTTTTGTTACCTACTAGCTATCTTCTTAACGAAGTAATCTTAAAAAAAATTGTTAGCTGTTTTTGATTTAGTTTAACTTATGTGTAATTTTTGTTTTAGCTATAATGCCACGTAATTATAAACCAAACCCAAATGGGAAAAGGTATAAAAAATATGATAATTCTATTATGCAGCAAGCTGTCGAGGAATTATTGTCAAGTCATCATGCTACTATAAGATCGGTCGCCAATAAATTTAACATCCCAAAATCGGTTCTACAAAGGCATAGCACTAAAGATATGAAACCACAAGGAGGCCAAATGGCACTTAATATTGAAGAAGAAAATTAAATTGTTATGAACCTAAATATATGTGCTGAGTGGGGATACCCCTTGGATGTAACGGATTTAAGGTTTCTGATAAAATCATATTTAGATTCTATAGGAATCCAACACAGAAGGTTTAAGGACAATTTTCCGGGCCCTGATTTTGTGTATAGTTTTTTACAGCGCAATAAAGACAAAATTTCACAGAGACTCTGCCAAAACATCAAAAGGGCCAGAGCAGCGGTATCACCCAGTACTATTAATAATTACTTTGCCGAACTACAACAATCGTTAGAAAACGTCTGTTTGAGCAATATCATTAATTATGATGAAACTAATCTAACGGATGATCCAGGTCGGAACAAAGTGTTGACGCGGCGCGGGTGCAAGTATCCTGAACGCATCCTGAATCACACAAAATCATCTGTGTCGATTATGATGCCTGCAACAGCAGAGGGCACTCTGCTACCACCATATGTAGTATATAAATCAACTAATTTATATGATTCATGGATAAAGAATGGCCCTGAGAACGCACGATGTAATAGAACTGCTTCAGGGTGGTTCGATGCGGATGCTTTTAAAGACTGGATCTTACAAATAGTTATACCATTTTTTGAAACTAAAGAAGGAAAAAAGGTCTTGGTGGGTGATAATCTCTCTTCTCACTTATCGGTGGAATTAATAAGTATATGTCAGACACACAATATTCATTTTGTGGTTTTACCGCCAAATTCTACCCATTTAACACAACCTCTTGACGTCGCCTTCTTCAGGCCAATGAAGATAGCCTGGCGCGAGATTTTGTTAAAATGGAAAAAGACTGATGGCAGGTTCCTTGCGAGTGTACCGAAGGGATGTTTCCCTAAACTACTTAAAATGTTAATAGATAAAGTTAATGTGAATTCCGAAAGTAATATAAAAGCAGGATTTCGTAAGACTGGTAAGCACTCAGTAAATCAATTATTTATTATGTATTGTATAATAAATTTTAAAATATTAAGTATTGCAATTTTTTTAGGTATCACTCCATTCAATCCTAATGAAGTCCTATCAAGACTACCAGTAGTATAATATTGGGAAGTCTAAATCACTCCTGTTCTTCAGACTCACACTTCAATGTGTTCGTCTTCATCACATTCGTGACTTAGACTTCCCAACATCATACATTTAACCATTTCGATACAGTTGCTTGTTTCCACAGTTCGTATTTCAGTCTTACACTTCAGACAGGACAGGACTTCTATATTTACATCCATTTGAGCTTCCAGTCGCTTTTTATGTCGATGAGCATTTCTGGAAACGAATCTTCCACTTCAGTCAGGTCTACTTCTTTTCCATCTATTCGGGTAACTTCCAATCGAATTTTAGACCATAATGTAGTGTATTTTTGCGAAGGTATTAGAATAGCATCATATTGCTCATAATTTATAATTTTAACTATGTAAAGACCAAGTAGTTTCTCAGAAGTAATTATTATATCAACGTAGTCTCCAATATTCAAAGATATGTCAACTGATCTGGTGATAATCATTTTCACATTGCGAATGCCACATATTTTTCTCTTATACATGATAACTATATCCACGTGATCTCCAATATTTAATGACATGTCAACTGTTTCGATGAACAGGTAAATATTTTGAAATAGCTTATACCCTGTTTACAGAACTACTTTACAATAACTGATCAAAATTGAAATTGAATCACTTACTTATATCATGTCACTCAGGTATAAGAGCTTCCAACATTAAGCATTCACAGAGTCAGTTCGTTTTGAATATATATATAAATCGTTGCTTTACAAATTAAAAACATTCAACCAAAAACAGCCTTAGCGGTTAAAAGGATGAAATTCGTTAAACAATCTCAAACTTTACAATTGAGTCGAATATGTCCAGATGAAAAAGTAGATGTTTTTCGACATTGTGACCTTCTACCTAATACTATTCGATGTATTATTTGCGGTCCCTCGAATTGTGGTAAAACTAATGTAGTCATAGGTCTTCTATTACATGAAAATGGTTTACGTTTCAAAAACGTTTATCTTTATTCAAAAACATTGTATCAACCAAAATATGTGTTTTTAGAAAATGTTCTTAATTTAGTGCCAGATGTAACGTTTGCAAAATATAAAGATAATGAACTTATTTTAAGTCCTCACGATGCAAAACCACACTCCATAATAATATTCGATGACGTCGCATGTGAAAACCAGTCCAATATGAGGGATTATTTCGCAATGGGTAGACATAAATTTATTGACTGTTTTTATTTGAATAAAACGTACAGCAAGATTCCTAAACAGCTAGTAAGAGACAATGCAAATCTTTTAATATTATTCAAACAAGATGATGTGAACCTCCATCATGTTTATGATGAACACGTTAATACCGACATGTCGTGGTCAGAATTTCGAGAAATGTGTTCAAAAGTATGGAGCGAACCCTATAACTATTTGGTAATCAATAAAGATTGTTTAAAGAACAAAGGCTGTTACAGGAAGAATTTTGATACTTTTATTTTGTTTGACGAGGATAAAAATACGAGCATATAAGAAGATTTATTCGATATTCATCTTCAGTCAAACTATTACCGTATTAAGCAAATAACGTATATTCATCAAGTTTAATATGGAAAAAGAGTTAAAGACTCAGATAGTTAAAATAGCAAAATCTGTTAAAAAGAAAATCAAAGATATGAAAACTATGGCATCCTACAGTGAAAATGTTTTAAATACAGTTTTTAGACCTGTTACTGACCCAATTCATCAATTGATTACGGATCGAAGCAGTAAAATTTAATCAATAGAAGAAAAGGATGACCTCATAAAAAAATATTGTGCAAAAGAGCAAATTCAATCACCTAAATCGTATTTCAACAAAACTCTTAAGCACAATATTTCCCCACAAAATTATGCTGAAGATGATTCTGATGAAGATAATAGTTTAGAAAAATCAGGCGACTCTACTAATACGAATATTAATACCAGTGATTCATCGTTTAAAACTATTGAGTCAATACCTAGCCCTAGTCATAATACTTCGTCCTGGTCACTTTCCTCCGAAATATTTAATGATGTACCTTTTGGTGTTAGACAAGAACGAGGTAAATTAATGTTGGGTTCAGCACGTGTGCATATAAATGATCAAAATATTATATCTGTAGCTGGACATGATTATCAATTAACGTCAGGGTTGCAGGAGTTATTGTTAAAAAAAATACCTAATTTAGAACTGGTGACTGAAAATGATTGTCAAGAATATAAAACCATGTTAATAGCTACTAATGCTCACCGGCGAGACTTTGATCCTAGTAAACCAATTAACCCTTAAGTTCCTGCCCGCGGTCACCGTGACCCCGCCGAATATTTGAATTGGATTTTTTCCGTTAAACGGCTGCGCGCGTTGGCGTGCGTCTATGTACCTTCTCTACTTATCGGTTAGTGTCGCGCATGCGCTCAGCGAGGCTACACGTGCGCGCGTTTAGCTTGGGTGAGTAAAACAATCTCGTGCGCGGTCATGGTGACCGAGCGTAGGAAGTTACGTGATTATTTTGTATTATGTGTATTTGTTTTGTTTTAGTGTCAACATGAATAAAAACGACAAAAATATAACAAGATGGTTGGAAGAAGAGATGTCGGATGTAGAGGAGACCTGTGACGAAGATTGCAGCGATGTGGACTCCTTTTGTTCTAACAATCCCGTGCCTACAGAAGACTGTGAGTCTGATGACTATTTGGGTATTTCATTTTCAGAGGAAATTGACGAAGATCATTCTACTAGTGAGAATAGATTTGTGTCTTCACAGCGTGTGAGAGTGCCAGTTACTCAAGATGATAACTTTTCCTCGGATGACGAAACGCCTTTATCACAACTTCAAACGAGAAACCGAAGCTACTTTGGTAAAAATCGTTTTAGGTGGTCTTCTGTTCCAATTGCCGTTCGTGCCAGAACTCAGCAACATAATATTGTATCACAAGCACCAGGACTAAAACCACCATACCGTGATGTACTCAATGAATCGACCACACCTCTCGACCTTTGGAGTCTTTTATTCACGAATGAGATGCTCGATAAAATAGTATTACACACTAATCAAAAAATAAGACAATTGCGACCAACATATAAAAAGCAAGCATGCGTTCAAGATTTAGATCGAACAGAACTAAAAGCCTTTATTGGATTTTTGTTTTACACTGCTATATTCAAAGAAAACAGAGAAGATTATAGATCGTGGTATAATACGGATGGCTCTGGCAGGGAAATATATCGGTGCATAATAAGCAAAAATAGATTTGAAATTTTGATGAAAACCATCCGTTTCGATGATTCTGAAACAAGAGCTCAAAGGCGAGAGACTGACCTGGCTGCACCAATATCAGAGCTTTTCAATTCTTTTATTCAGAACTGCCAAGAAGTATACAGCATTGACACTTGTGCTTGCATAGACGAGATGTTGGTGGCTTTTCGTGGCCGTTGTAAATTTAGAATGTACATGCCGAAGAAGCCAGCCAAATATGGCCTGAAACTTATGTGCCTTACAGATGCCAGAAATGGTTTTCTCCTCAACTCCTACATTTACTTAGGCAAAGATTCTGATGGAACAAATTTGACAGCGGAACAAAAACGATTGTCAAAACCTACGCAAGCAGTTTTACGACTTATCTCTCCAGTGGAAGGCTCGAACAGAAATATTACTGCCGACAATTGGTTTTGTTCTATAGAACTTGTAAACATCCTGAAGGATAAAAATTTGAATCTGGTGGGCACTCTTAAAAAAAACAAGCGTGAAATACCGCCAGAATTCTTACCAAGGCGACAAAGACAAGTTGAGTCATCGGTTTTTGGTTTCACAAAAGATATAACTCTCTCATCTTTTGTACCGAAGAAAAACAAAGCCGTGGTTATGATTTCCAGTATGCACCATACGGCTAGCGTAGATGAAAACACCAAGAAGCCAGAAATTATAATGTATTATAACCAGACCAAAATTGGCGTCGATTTATTAGATCAAAGGTGCTCAAATTATTCAACGGCCCGACGAACGCAAAGATGGCCCTTGGTAATTTTTTATCGGCTGCTGGATATATCTGCTTCAAATGCTTACGTTATTAGCTCACACAATCAAACACAGAGGACAGGAAGCAGATTCAAATTTATGAAACGACTGGCACAAGAGCTGACGACACCACATATGCGACGGCGAGAAGGTTATGAAAACACTCCTCGGGACATAAAATGTTCAATACGCCGCATTTTAAAAATTGAAGATGAAATGCCCAGCTGTTCAGATGCAGATAAACTAGAAAAACGTAAAACATGTTCAACTTGTGATCCCAAGAAAAGACGCAAAACATTTCACCTGTGTTTTATTTGTAAAAAACCCATCTGTTTGGAGTGCGCCAAAAAAATGTGCCAAAATTGTCGTGAAAAATTGTGAACTTTACCCTCTGCAATTTTTATCAAATTTTCATATTTTTTATATTTTTATAACTTTGTTTTGTTCAAATGTTTATAGATATTAAGAAAAAAGTGCAAATTGCTGTAATTTTAAGTTCCTATTTTGATTAATCTCATTATTTGAAGATGATTGTTAATTTTGAGTGAAATATGTCTGCATTTATGTTTTTGTCATTTCATAGAAAGAAATATTGTGTCATTTAGTTTTTTTTCTTTTCAATATCGTTATTATAATCATAAAGTGCGTTTTATTTATTATTTGTTACAATATTGACTCATATTACATAAAAAAACACGGTTTTAATGTAGGAGTCACTGTGACCGCGGGCAGGTAGTTGCGTTATAAATATAGGTGGCAGGAACTTAAGGGTTAAATCTAATAAAGGACGGAAGTATTTGAACATCATTAAACCACTTTTTAGACTGCGAAAGCCTTCGTCATCGTCTGTCAGTAATACTGATGATAATATAGCAGGAGAAGGTTTGATACTTAAAAAGAAATTTAAGAAAAATACTGATTACATTTACTGGGATGATCCTAACGAACTAGTAGAAAGGCTGAAATTATTAATTGCGTCTAAAGATGCAGGCAACACTGGTCTTGATAATGAAATAATTTCAATCATAGAAGAACTACGTGAAAATGGTAGTATAAATTAATAAGTGCATATCTTATTTACTTCATTAATTATTTCACTGCGGCTGACTTCAATCCAAAATGAATGTTGATAAATTCGGGCACCATGTTCATAAAAGACTACGTTTGACAGAAATACTACATTGTCCCAGTAATCACCTAGTTAGATCGGAAACCGGAGATTTTGATTTACAATCATCTCGATTGAAAGGAGTTCAAGAACCTGTTGCACATGATGATGCGGTGAACAAAAAATATGTTGATAAAAAGATCCTTGATGAAATAACCGCTCTTAGAAAGTTAATAAAAGATGATGTGATAAATAACCTTATTCAGTTCGAAAAAAAATTTTATACTAAAGACTACATCGATAAAATTACTAAACTACAAAATGGTAAAACAGCAAGTGGTAAATGAAATTCATAGATCAGCACGCAGAAATTTTGATCGTCGTAATGTGATCTTGAAAGGAATAGACGACTTATGGCAAGCGGACCTGATTGATATTCAATCATTAAAAAAGTACAATAATAGATACGGTTACATTTTAACTGTCATTGTTTCTCAAAATATGCCTGGATGATTCCTTTGAAAACTAAATCAAAAAAGGAGGTTCTTAATGCATTTACTCAAATTATAAGGGAAAGTGGACGTTTCCCTAAAAACCTACAAACTGACAGAGGCACTGAGTTTTATAACGATGTATTTAATAGACAAATGCAGTTTATGAAGATTAACCACTATTCATCGTATTCAACAAAAAAAGCTTCAATTGTAGAAAGGTTAATCAAAACATTGAAGATTAAGTTATATAAATGTTTCAGTTATAATGGTAACTATAAATGGATAGGAAAAACTTTAAATGACGTTTTGTTTTCATATAACAATCAAAAACATAGCGTTACAAAGTTTAAACCAGTAGATGTAAATACAAAAAATGAAAACCTAGTAAAAGATAACATTAAGGAATTCCAAGGGAAACGGTGTAAATTTATCAAAAATAAATTTAAAATAGGTGACCACGTTAGAATAAGTAAATATAAGAGTAATTTTGCAAAAGGTTATACACCTAATTGGTCTACGGAAATTTTTACTATTAAAACGGTTAATAATACTAAACCTGTTACATATTTAATACAAGATCAACGAAAACAAAATATATTGGGTTCATTCTATCTAGAAGAGTTACAAAAAACTAAGTATCCGAATATATACTTAATTGAAAAAATTATAAGGAAAAAAGGCAATAAATTGTTTGTCAAATGGTTAGGACTTCCTGACGAAGAAAACAGTTGGGTAGATAGAAAGTCTATCGTATCATAACACATATAAGTTCAAGCATCGTATATTTTGTTCATTATATTATAAGAAATGAATGGAGGTGGACTTGTTAATAATTTGATAAACAATACCCCGTTTGAGCTTCACTTGCCAGGTTACAACTATTGCGGACCAGGCACCAGGTTGCAAGAAAGGTTATTGAGAGGTGATAAAGGTGTCAACAAATTAGACGAAGCTTGTAAATACCACGATATTGCATACAACAACCCAAGTCTCTCCGTTCGTCATAAAGCAGATTTACAACTGATGAAAATGGCTAAGAAGCGATTGCATTCTAAAGACGCTGGCAAAGGAGAAAAGTTAGCATCTTGGATAGTTAACAAAGTTATGAAAGCAAAATTAAAAACAGGTGCCGGGATAAAACAATTTAAAACCATTGTATCAAAAATACGTTCACAAATAAAAAAACTGAAATCAAAGGATAATAAAACTGCTATTAAGTATGCTTATGAGGCAGCAAAAAAATTGTTTCCTAAGACATGCCACGTTCGTTTACCGAGAATAATACCAATTCCTAAAACAGGAGGGATTTTACCTTTGATACCAATTTTTGCGGGTTTATCGGCACTAGGCGCTTTAGCAGGAGGTGCTGCTGGTATAGCTAAAACTATAAATGATTGTAAAACTGCTCAACAGAATTTACATGAATCTGAACGTCATAACAAAGCTATGGAGGCTATTGCAATAGGAAAAGGATTTTATCTTAAACCATATAAAAAAGGAAGTGGGTTGTTTTTGAAATCTACAAAAAACTAATAAGCAGGCTACCCAAACGTGCTCTTACGAATATCGATATTATTAAATACACTAAAAATATTCCATATTTTCGAGGTGTATATATGAGGGATAGATTGCCACGTAAACCACAACCCATAGAGTGTGGTATATTAAACTTAGACAGTTATAAGAATAACGGAACACACTGGGTAGCCTTTGCTAAAATAAATAATGATTGTGAATATTTCGATAGTTTTGGTAACTTAAGACCGCCCAAAGAATTGGTAAAATATTTAAATGTTAGTGATATACATTATAATTATACTAGATTTCAAAACTTTAATACTGTAAATTGTGGTCATTTATGTATAAAATTTTTGCAAGACTTTTGGTGTAACAATATTATATAATAGTTATTACGTTTGAATAAAACATCATTCTAAAAATGTCTTTCACTCTGTCCATAACTGGAAACAGCTCACTACTAACATCGAACTATTCCCCTCCACTGGAACTTGATGGTCAATATGAGTGCTCTCTTTTACACTTCTCTGCATTTAATTCTATACCAAATATTACAAATAATAATAATAAATTTTATTATGGCGTTGACGAAGTTGTTGAAATTCCTGAGGGAGCATATGAACTCCTAGACATCTGTGAGTTCTTACAATCAAAAGTAAACAATTGTGTTTTAAAGTTATTGTGCAACAATAACACCTTGAGGCTTTCGATATTCTGCTCTAAAGAAATTCATTTTGAAAAACCAAATTCTATTGGACCTCTACTAGGATATGGAAAAACTTTCATGATGAGGGATAAATGGTACAAATCCCCACTACCAGTGAACATTCTGCCTACAACCGTGGTGCGGGTTGAATGTGATATTACCGGAGGTTCCTACATTAATGGAAAATCAAGTCATATAATTCACGAATTCGCATTGAATGTTCCTCCTGGCTACAGAATAATAGAAGTTCCAAAAAATACCATATATTTTCCGGTGAACAGAAGCACGGTGAATAGTATAAATATAAGAATATTGGACATAAAAAACAATTTAATAAATTTTCGTGGAGAGGAAGTACAATTGTACTTACATTTGAAGAAAATATGATTGACTACAATAAATACACAACTACATCTTTTCGAAAGATTAGTACTCATCAAGCAATCAAGAAGACCACACATACTCGTGGTAAAAAAAAGAAATTAACCTCTACTAATATACATTTTCTCAAATCGATCGGATTACTATAATGAGTATTTTAAATATAACTAACCCACCCGCTTATGATAACTCCATAGACGGTATAGAAATTCATTCTTACAAGCCCTATACCACTACTTTCAATATAAATGATGAAATTCGGATACCTATAAACCAACAAGATTTATATGTGCTTCCATGTTCAAGTACCTTGTATGTTGAAGCTGTGGTAAATGTTATCAATGTTGAGAAGAAAGAAACAGTTAAAACCGTACATTTTACCAACAACCCCCTTCTATTCCTTTTTCAAGATATAAGATATGAATTGAACGGTATTGAAATAGACAAAGTGAAGAATGCTGGTATAACTACTACTATGAAAGCACTGGTGTCTATGAACGCAGACGAGGCGAAGGTATCCAAAGTGTGGGGTTGGGATATACAAGGTACAAAAAATGAAATTGCAGGTCATTTTGCTGCGTCAATACCTCTCAGCAATATATTAGGTTTTGCAGAAGATTATAAAAAAATTATTGTCAATTGCAAACACGAACTTGTGTTGCTACGAAGTAATACTAACCTTAATGCTTTAAAGCTAAACACTGGCGAAAGAGTTGAAAGTATTGACATAAAAAAGATTGTGTGGCGAGTTCCTCACGTTAAAGTATCAGATAGAGAAAGAATTAATTTACTTAAAATACTTGAAAAAGATTGACCCATTCAATTAGTGTATAGAAACTGGGACCTTTATGAGTACCCTTTGTTACCAAAGACTACAAAACACACTTGGTCAATTAAAACTTCGTCACAAATTGAAAAACCGAGATATGTCATTTTAGGTTTACAAACAAACAGAAAGAACAACGTTATGAACGATATGTCTCAGTTCGATCACTGCAATGTTCGAGATGTTAAAGTTTTTTTAAACTCTACATATTTGTACGAAAGTTACAACACCAACTTTTCATATCATAACTATGCTTTAATATACGAGCAATATGTAAATTTTCAGCAGTCTTATTACAACCGCCCATGCAACGCATTGTTGACTGCACAAGAGTTTAAAAATTTTGCACCATTATTCGTGATAGACTGTTCTAGACAAAACGATAATATTAAATCAGGACCGGTGATCAACATTCGCCTCGAACTAGAGTGTGACAAAGTGATACCAGATCAGACATCAGCATATTGTCTAATTTTGAATGACTGCATAGTCGAATACAGACCTCTGAGTAACATTGTTCGTAAAATATCATGAAAATATCATGATTATTTTCGTTGATGTGCAAGGATTTAAGGATCGCAGTAATAAATTTATAATCAAAGAGTTTGCATTATCTACTAAGGATTTCACTCAAGTTTTTCTAATTAAACCTCCATATGCATGCATATACTACATTATCTCCGGAAGAAAAGAAGACTGTTCGATACCTCGAGCGACAGAGAGGAATCACTTGGAGTGAAGGTCACATTGACTATAGAGAATTTAAAAGAATTATTGTACCAATCATGCAAAATAAAATTATTATAATGAAAGGTCTTGAAAAACAGAAATGGATTAGAGAATTATGTGATGGAAGTAATTTGATTGACATAGAAAATCGAGGGAGTCCTACATTTTGGACCTTATATGAAAACTACTGTAAAAATGAATGTAGCTTTAATTGTTTAAGTCATAAGAACTTTTGTGCGCTAAAAAATGTTATTTGTATAAAGAAATGGTATTTAGACAATATTTCGTAGTGTAAATAAATATTATAAGATGGAAACAATATATTTTCTTTTATTTATTCATATCCTTGGTTAGTTTAAACCTATCATAGTGTATTCGGTTAGAAAAAAAAAAAATATATTTCTTAGGTATTCTATTTATTATTTATCTCTTAAAAATAATTAACATACCTACTTATAAGGCTTACTTACACGCTAAACAGAAAAAATATACAATCATTAAAAAATACACTTAAAAATTATCACCACATAGTTTTTTTGATATTGTCCTAACAAGTGACTCCGTGAGGTCTAACACTTCATCACACTGATCTTGTACCACATACTGCGCGCTGACAACATCGTTGATACCCGAGCTTGACGCACTAGCTGGTTCACGAGCCAAGTCCACTATCTTTATTTGAATTAATTTTAACCCCTTTTGCTGCTTGCTGATGATGAAGGACTTCGACGAGAGTTTAGTCCTTTTTCTGGACACATCTTGCTTTCTCCTCTCTTGTCTTTCGCGCTCTTGTGCAAATAGCTCTATTTCTTGCGTTAAGTTTTCATAAGGATCTTGTGCGTACTGTGAAAACATAACATTTGTGTTGTCTTCCATTTTCTGCAACAAAGAAATAATTAAATTTAGTATAAATAGTTTATATCAATAATTAATAAATTGATTACAGTGTACATTTACAAAACTATATATACTCACTTGGTGATTATGAAGTAATTAGTGCAGCTAACTATTGTCCAGCTCCCAATATCGTTACTTGCGAAGTGATATTATTCGTGCTCAAATTAGGTGTTTAAATATTATTTTCAACACAGTCAGCGCATGGCTTTACAATAAAAGCGTATAAGTCATAAAGAATAGATGGTATTTTTAAGGACAGCTTCAATTTTCTTTTCGTCCTGAAAACGAATACTTAAGGCCGTACTTGAATTTTCCGGGTCCAGTGCTGCCCCCATTTTAAATAAATCATTTCAAAGAAAACGGAGACATCACTTAAAATTTTGCAACTACCAAGTCCTAGATAACCCTTCAAAGTATTTTATGAACTACTGTTTACAGTTTAAAGTGAGAACGTTAAGCTTTACTACGCACATTTGCGAAAAACGGCCACTTTTAGCAAATGTGCGTAGTAAAGCTTAACGTTCTAATTATAAACTGTAAACAATAGTTCATAAAATACTTTGAAGGGTTATCTAGGCCTTGGTAGTTGCAAAATTTTAAATGATGTCTCCGTTTTCTTTGAAATGATTTATTTAAAATGGAGGCAGCACTGGTCCCCGGAAAATTTAGGTACGGCCTTAAGCTATAACCTTAAAAATGCAAAAGAATAGTTTATGATTACTAAAAGTGTGTAGATAACAGGTAGATAATTATGTCCTAAATCCTATGTGAACTCAAATAAATAACATAAAAATGCAAAAATAGTAGTAGCTTTTTCTGTAAATTATGGTAAGGCCAATGTCTTACTATAAATTAATAAATATCTCGGCTGTTATCACTAGATAAAAGTCGCCTAATAAAATTGGCATGTTGAATACAAACATGTTGGTCACTAACAAAAAAAGCTTAACATCAAAAACATAAAACATAAAAATAGCCTCTGTCATATGACTCGATCCAAAGTCCTATCATGCAATAAGTTATTTATTCTTTTGTATTAACTAGTCCACCACAAAATGTTATGAGAAGGCTGTGAATAAAGCAACTTCCTACTTATAATGAAAACATTAACTTGATCTCTCACACAAAGTAAATTCAGGTGACAGTTTCCGTCGATCGGTTATTATCAGATCAGCTCAGTGACCGGTTATCTCTGTCTCTTTTTTATCCTTGTTATTAAGCTGACATAGAAAAATGAGAACATTTTTCATATTAATCTGAGGCGTTAAAGATTACATTTCTATTAATGGAATATATGTTCTATTTAAATATGTGTGAGTGAATTGTGTGGCAGACGAGTGGAAGCGATTATAATCTTTAAGCTATAAATGGACTTTGCAACCGACTGTACCTCAATTTTTTACTTTTTCTTATTTTTAGTATTTTTTGTAATAACGGTTACAGTAATACAAAATCGGTGAAAATTCCAAGTATATAGTTAATGTCATGATAAAGTTTAAGTTTTAGTTAAGTTTAAGTTTACGTTGAAAAAAAAAAAAACATGATTTTTGTATGACAGTACCTATCTTTTAATTTTAATATATATAAATAGTTAAAGTTACAGGTTTGGAGTCTTCAGACTCTTCTTCATCAGAGTCCATATCCGATGATTCTGATCTGAAAACGAGATAAGAAAAATTAGAGCTACGAATAATTTCTTATTTAAAGATAGTTCGTTAAGGATTAAATAAATAAATATATACGGACAAATGTCATAACATACATATATAATAACATATGTAGATAAACTCCTAAGAACTCAGTCAATCTAAAAAAGAACATATTCCATCCTAACCTAACCGGGGATCGAACCCAGGACTTCCGGTGTGACAGTCTAGCATGATGACTACTAAACCACAGACACCTCCAGAGGTCGTCAATTAGAGTGTAAGTAAGGTTAGGTCTGTGTGACTCTTCGTTTAGGTATAATATACCTACATCATTACTATGCGCACGGCGACCACTCCAAGTGGTAAATTTATTTATGCAAATCGTTTGTCTAGAGTAATAAGAATGAAATGGACTTGCAATGGTTTCTAGGTATCTAAACGAAAAGGTGCTGAGTTCTGACATAAGCTAAATTAAACTTTATTGCTAACCACAGTGAGAAGATATTTCTTTAAATTTCTTTGCTGAGTGAGACTTTTGTACGTGAGTACTTGTACTTTTTTTGTGGTATGGTTAGTTCAATCATAACATAAAAAAATAGGTAACTATTTCGTATTACGAGAAAATAAATGCAGTAACTATTTATATTTATGTTAATACATACTTTTCTTCGTCTGACTCTTCAGAGTCCGATATCAGTATCGGTCCCGGTTCCGATGATTTAGATCTGAAAACGAGATAAGAAAAATTTGAACTATGAATGATTTCTTTTATTTAAAGATAGTTCGTTAAGTTTTAATTTAATTTAAATAAATAAATATATACGGTTAATTGTCACAGATTGAGATAAACCTAAAGTAAGAGCGAGACTTGATTTGTGAGGTACTATGTCAATAATACTACGCATACAGATACACTATCACGTCTTTATCCCTAACGGGGTAGACAGAGCCAAGGGCGGTAAAGCCCAGGCCACTTTTAGCGTAATGGTGGGCATGAAGGTGGAAAAGGGAAATCATAATAGTGATGGGTTGCTAACCGCATCGCCTATTCATATGATTCAAATTCTCGCCCATTCCCTCGATCGGCTTTTACGATCTGCACGGGAAGAGAAGCATCTGCTACATTCTATGTTTTTTCTTTTCTCCCAGACCAGCAAAGAAGATTAATACTACGCATATTATTACATATCTAGATAAACTTTCAAGACCTCAGTCAATCCGAAAAGAAGATCATTACCCTTAAACCCTTCATCCGATCTTCATTAAAATTAGTAGAAAAATAATTAAAAAGTTATATGAGCAAGCAAATGTATTAATTAATATTTAAGCTGCAGTTGTCTGTTGAGGAATTCGGTCTCCAGCTCCAAGATCTTTTCTCTGATCTTAAGAAATAACATGGCACTTGCCTTGCAATGCATTCATTAAAACGAAACATATATTTTTCAATCGGTTCATATTTGACGGAGTTATGAGGTAACATACATAAAAAAATATTAATATTTGAGCTGCAGTTGTCTATTGAGGAATTTTGGTCTCCAGCTCCAAGATCTTTTTGCTGAGTTCTGGCATAAGCTAAATTAAACTTTATTGCTAACCACAGTGAGAAGATATTTCTTTAAATTTCTTTGCTGAGTGAGACTTTTGTACGTGAGTACTTGTACTTTTTTTGTGGTATGGTTAGTTCAATTATAACATAAAAAAATAGGTAACAATTTCGTATTACGAGAAAATAAATGCAGTAACTATTTACATTTATGTTAATACATACTTCTCTTCGTCTGACTCTTCAGAGTCTGATATCAGTATCGACTCCGGTTCCGATGATTTAGATCTGAAAACGAGATAAGAAAAATTTGAACTATGAATGATTTCTTTTATTTAAAGATAGTACGTCAAGTTTTAATTAAATTTAAATAAATAAATATATACGGTTAACTGTCACAGATTGAGATATCCCCAAAGTAAGAGCGAGACTTGAGTTATGAGGTACTATGTCAATAATACTATGCATATTATTACATATCTAGATAAACTTTCAAGACCTCAGTCAATCCGAAAAGAAGATCATTATCCTTAAACCCTTCATCCGATCTTCATTCAAATTATAAGAAAATAATTAAAAAAAAGTTATATGAGCATGCAAATGTATTAATTAATATTTAAGCTGCAGTTGTCTGTTGAGAAATTCGGTCTCCAGCTTCAAGATATTTTCTCTGATCTTAAAAAATTACATGGGACTTGCCTTGCAATGCATTCTTTAAAACGAAACATATATTTTTTAAATCGGTTTATATTTGACGGAGTTATGAGGTAACGATGGGGTAGACTAATCTAATTCGTTGACGTTGTCTTATTTATTCACAAAGTTTGAAGGTTAGAATTCACAAATCATCATACAAAATCACATTCAAACTTAGATTAGCTAAGATAAGAAAGAGGTACGTACCTTATTCCTAAAGGACCTATCTCTTCTCCCGTCTCTTCTCCCGTCTCAAAACCCACATTTCTTTTTTTTGACATATAATTATAATTTGAATCATCACTTTCATAGTCCGACCTGTAATTAAACACACAAAAACTTCATTTTAAGAATAGTAGAAGCATTGTTTTATTCGACTGCCTTATGGCAGATGATCTGGTTAACGAAAAGAAAATTCATACTCATGAGTATGAATTTTCTTTTCGTATAAATAAATCCACTGTTACATTACTTCATAATTATTAAATAAATAAATATAGTAGGTATGGGCGTGTGATAAAGATAATACTTACATTTTTCAAGAAGATGGCAGAAGCACAAACAGGACAATGATTGTGGTGGTATGAGTATAACCATAACACCTTAGAAGTAGCCGGATAAAATATGTCGTGCTAGCAAATCATTACAATTTATTTAAATTGAATCTTAAGTCCATGCATTTCGGTTGATTACACCATAATTTACAAAAAGGTATAAAATATTCAAAGTTAACAAAACCATATTACAACCATTTCCTGAAAGTTTAGTAGCAGTAGAATCATATGTCAAAGACTACCGTGTAATCGTTATTGCGGGAATGAAATTTCAAAGCTATCCGACAATTAACATGTATTCCGCAAACAAATATTATTAGGTATGTCATAAGTATATAATAAGAGCTCCTCTACACGATGTATATAAATTAGTATAGTTAAAAATAATCCTTGAGTTATTTGTTGGATTCGAAAGAGTTTTTTTTTTTTTCTTGCTTGGTTTAACCTGAGTTATGTCTTAGTATAATGATTTTTTTGATAAACACACACGTAGCATGTACAATACCTACGTGATCCGATGTAACGTTTCATTATAAATACGGTATGCTTTGATACAAACACTTGTATCAAAAAAGGTTTGCGAACGGCTATGATGATTACGTACCTTATTACAGCAACCGTATGCTTGTTTGCTATTCATATGAATCCATTATAACGTGTGAATGGGCATTTAGCTTATACGTGACGTTGTTTGTTCGTTGATTCGCATCATGACGTGACTATGACGCGAATTCGCTCACATATACAATTTTATTTTATGCATTTGGTGCAAGGGAATACATGACTTATGTTTATTATGTTTCACAACAGATATCGAGTTTGCAATTGCGTTCATAAAGTAGTTTTTCTGCATCGCGATATTAAAGTTTTTGTGTTTCGTGAACATATATACAAAATTTTCGACGATAGTAAATGGGACTCTTAGTAACGATGCTTTGTATCTGTGGTGTTACGACACATTGGGGCACAGTTTACATTGCTGAGCGAACAGAGCGGGTGAATGTTGCTAACGGTTGGACCTGCCCCCAATCAGGACCTTCCATTGCGACCTCTTCCCTTCCCAAAATATGACTCGCCCTTTACCAACAAAACGGGAAGCGCGCTTAAGAGCCTCTCCTTCGAAACCGAAGTCCTATATTCAACCTCGAGGAGGGCTCGAAAAGCGCGCGCCCGTTTTGCTCTTTTAAAGCATTCACAGTTCGATTGTTTTTAATTTTTTTTTTTGTTTCGTGTACTATTTTAAATAAAATAAATCATCGAAAATAACTATAATTCTAAAATCTTCTCGAGAATTATTTAGTGTTCGGTACATTATGTTACACAAGAATTGATTTATTCTGATTTATGAGCTAATCCGATCACAGTTTTCATCAGTTATTTTTAGGACTGATTGAGCTACCCTGAACGTACGTATTATTGGACGATTTTAAATCACTGTTCTTGAAAAGGAAGCACGAAGTGCGACTTTGAAAGAACAGTGATTTAAAACGCCCAATAATATACTACTACTACCGAATGAAAATAATGTATCTGAAGAGAACAAAGAAGCAATAGATCAATCATTTCTGGCGCTGTTAAAAGATATGAGATATGGAAGTATTAATGTTGTAGAACCCAAAATCAAAAGAAAACTCAATGTTATTCCAGGTATCTTGTCAGATCTCGTCCAATTACTAACTAATAACGAAGCTTGCTATAGCTGAAAAAAATTGTATCAAATTGAATTCACACAAAATCAAATTTTAATGTTAATATCAGTTGTTTGTTGTGATTTCTACAGCATTTTCCGATATAAAAATATACGCTTATGAGGTTGTTTAGGTAGGTAATAAATTATCCCCTGTCCAAAATTTCATTACGGGTTTAAACCCGTTAAGCCGTTTTTACGTGAGTATAATTACAAACATCCAAACGTTCACTTACAATCTTTTGCATTAATAATTTCAGCTATTGTCCGCGACTTCTCCTGCACTTTTCCGGGATACAAGTAGTTTATATGTTAATCCCGATCGAAGAATTAGAAGGATAGTAAGTATGGACTAATTTAGTAATAAAGTTTTATATTTCAGGTCGAAGTGTTTCAAACGAGGAATTGGAAAGTGATTTAATAAAAGATTATGAACCAGAAACAAAAAAAGAAACGAAACCAAGGTGTAAAAATCAACAAATCTTCGAAAGGAAAGGGTGTCGGCAAAAAGACAAAAAGAACGGGCGGCGAAAAAGAAAATGAATCTTCATCAGCTATACCGCATAGCTCCGGTGTATCTGAACATATCACAACTAAAGTGAACAATTCACAGTTATCTGAATTTATTAATAATAATAAGTTTCCTGATGAACAGCATAACGGTCGGCGCCATATAGATGTTGAATTAGTCCCCGCAATTTTATCGGAAAATCAACAATTGAGAGGAAAACAAGAAGATTAAGTAAGTTTAAAAGGTAAGGGTGTTGGTAAAAAGACAAAAACAATATGTCCTGAAAAAAAACACGAATCTCTTTCGCCTATACCGCATAGCTCAGATGTATCAAGACCAATTACGACTAGAACAATCGATTTACAGTCGTCTGAATTGTTTGATGATAATGCATTGCCCTACGAACAGTGTAACGATTGGCATGACATAGAAGTTAATGAGAATGCCTTTGAATTATGTGAGGAAGTCGTTTTACCATACGATGTTAAAGATTTAAAAGAATATGACGTTACACAAGATCTAATTTCTATCGAAAACGCAGGTAGTCAAGCTTCTACTAGTGCAACAGATATATATAATAGAGCAGAAGAGAGTTCAAAAGAAATAGAAAAAAGAAATGAAAAATCAGTTGCCAAGAAAACACCAACCCATAAAAATAAACCCAAGATCATCATCAAAAGTGTCAATAAAATTACTCAATCTCAATTAAATGCCTTTCTGCAGCAAAATCCAATAAAACAAGCTATGAATAAAATAATAAAGACAAAAAATTCAACTGTAAAAAAAAATACTACAATGATAGTGACGAAATCTTAAGGATTCTCGATAGTGACTCACTTTAAACGTAGTGTTTTTTTTTTCAATATGTTGTTTAATATATTTCGGTTTATTTTTAATAAGAATGATACCTCGCAAGACTTATCTTAAAACAATTGATCTCAGAATTATATAACCTCGCAAGACTTGTCTTTAAACAATTGATCTCAGAATTATATAATATATATAAATAAATAATTACTTTGTGTAATAAAATTTGTTGTTTTTTTTTTACTTTTATTGAGTTATTTGAATGATTGGTAATAGGCTTTATAACATCACGCGGTCGTAGTCACGTGCGGCCGCTAGTTTATTTATATTATTATATTATATGTTTGTAAGTAGTTACCTACTTACATATAATATAATATTATACTTAATTATAGTTAAATTTTATGTGAAATTTCTTGTTGATATATTCAAAACATTGTTAAAAGTAACTAGCGTAAGTAACTAGTTAATATTCAACATTACATTACTTATGAGATTGAATAGTAAAGTACCTACCAATTTGGTAAGTCGGTAAAACTAAACAGAGGCAGCCCTGAGGAATGACCCTTTTATCCCCATAAGTGACCCGATTCTCCCCATCTCACGGGTGAATCAAGACAAGCTAGTTTTTTTAAGATTTTGGGAATATCTCTTAAAATATTTGTCTAAATTGTATAAGAATTAAAAATACAGACTACCGGACACCTTTTTAACTCAATATAATTGGCATACTCATAGAAAAAAGCATTGAAAATTGACGATGAACTTCAAAACTGTCCCGATCCACCCCGTTTTACGGTACTATCTAGAATAACTACGAATAATAATCTCACAAAAACGACGTTGAAAATTAAACTTAATACTACGCACATAAAGCTCATATTTTCATAATGCTTATATTTAAATACCTAACGTTCTCAAAAAATTTACCTAAAGTTATAGGCGTCCCTTTCCCACAAACTGTCAGTGCAATAAAGTAGAAGGGGAGAGCTATAACTTCAGGTATATTTTTTTGGAAAGACTTTGCCATTTCATGCGCATTCTAGATTTGTATACAATTTCTTTGTGATAACCTTAACTTTTTTTATTACTATTCTAACTTCGCGTCACCTGTTGTGCTTTATTTTATGAATTTATTGTATAAGATATCTCATTATTAATTTTTACTTACCTGCATTAGAAACGCATATTAGTTTGAAATGGATTCAGAGCATGTACCAATGAAAGATCCCAAGTACTGTTTTGTTCCATCGTGTAAAAACAATTCTCGAAAAGATGTCAACAAACTATTTTTTTGCGTACCTATCTCGGCTAAACAAGAGTGGTGCAACGCAGTAAATACTAAATGTCCTAAACGACTCTTGTATATATGTGAAGATCATCTGAATGTAAGTAAATATAACAGCATTAATTTTATTACACTCACCAAATCACCGCCATGGCATCAGCAACCGCAACCCACAATTTTACTGTAAATTCCTCAGATTCTGAGGTACATTCATTTTATTAGGTCCTTACATATGAAATTGCCATTCAGTATCAAAAAGGTGAAACAAGTTTTTTTTAATGAAATTATTATTTAATCAATCAAAGTATGCGCCGTTGTTATCGATACACTTCCGCCATTTTATAGGCAGATCATTGATACCTTTGGAAAAAAAATCCTAGGAGCGAGAGTCTATGAACTGTTTGAAGGCGGTTTTGACTGCCTCATCAGATTTGAAATTTTTTCCTTGTAAAAAGTTATCCAAATTTTGAAAAAAGTGGTAATCGGTTGGGGCAAGATCTGGAGAGTATGGTGGGTGGCGCAGAGGTTCCAGTCGCAGCTCCTCTAACTTGGCGATCGTTTGATGTGCAGTGTGTGGTCTAGCGTTATCCTGAAGGAGCAGTGGGCTAGAGCAATTCATCAGTCTCGGTTGTTTAATGGCGAGCTTTTCCATCATTGTTTGCAATTGTTGGCAATACCAGTCTGCAGTAATCGTCTGGCCTGATCTCAAGAAGCTGTAGTGGATAACACCAGCACTGGTCCACCAAACACTAACCAGAATCTTCTTTTTGGTCAGTTTTCGCTTAGGGCAAGGTTTTGCCGGTTCTCCAGGGTTAAGCCATTGTGATGATCCATTTCACATCACAAGTCACGATACGGTTCAAAATCCCCTCATTATTGTGGCGATTAAGCAAAGAAACGCAGCAAGCAACGCGTGTTTGTTGGTTTGCTTCAGTCAATTCGTGCGGTACCCACTTTTCGAGTTTTTTAATTTTTCCGATTTGGCGCAAGTGGATAAGTATCGTTTTGTCACTTACGCCGAAGGCTGCTGCTAATTCAGAAGTGGTTTGAGATGGATCCGCTTCCACTATCGCCTTCAATTCTTCGTTATTCACTTGAGTATCAGGTCGTCCACGAGGCTCATTGTGTAAATCGAAATTTCCAGAACGGAAACGTTGAAACCAAAAACGCACCGTTCGTTCGTTAGCGGTGCCTGGTCCATACACGTCGTTAATTCTTCGAGTCGTTTCTGCAGCACTGGTGCCACGGTGCAACTCGTATTCGTAAATACCGCGAATTTTCAATTTGTCCATAGTTGTTGTTATAGCAATGTTGAAACTCAAACAAATGATGTTAAAACAAATGAAATACGAATTTTAAAACAATATTTTTCTGGCTTTATTTTGAAATAAATTTGAATTTGGAATTCCTAATGAAACGCAAGATATTTGATTTTAAAGTTGCCAGTATTGAAAATCGGCAATTTCATATGTAAGGACCTAATATTATGAGGCATGTGGCACTTTCGTTTTGATGAATTAGCTTGTTAGACACAACTAGAATAATAACTAATTAACTGATATATTTTATCAAATTGTTTCAGTTAGAGGAAGATATGGAAAATTATCAGTATTGGATGACTGTCAAGGGACGACCAATACTAAAATCGAGAATACCCCCGTCTCTCTGCAGTACATCATCAAGGGAATCAGAAATGATTGAACCCAGGCCCAGCACTTCTGCAGCATTGTTAAAAGACAGTGATATAAGAGATATTGAGATGAGCATAGGCAAACCAATAATTACTAAATATCATAAAGGCATACAGGTAAAGCCAAAACAAGTTAACCAAGCAACTCATTGTGCATTATCCAAAAAAAAAGACTAAGACTTCGCAAGTAGTCACGAAATGTGTACCAATGGAAGAGGAAATACCTTCGACACAAGGAAGCACCACATCTGCTGAGATCTCAGAAATGTCCTCAGCTGCAGTTAGTGGAAACCCAGTGCTTATTCGGGGCAGAGGTTTTATGTTGAACCTGATTAAGAAAAAGCCTAATAATTATATAGGACTAGGACCAAAAAGTTATTATTGGTTGATAGATTATTAAGAAAATGCAACAAATGTAAAATCTTTTAATATAATTGTCACATTATATAAAATAAAAAATAGTATTCTATTCTACCAAATTTCTGATATGTTCGAAGTGTCTTTGTCTACCTTGTGGAGAATATTTAACAAGACATTGTGTATGTTGTCAATGTTTTTTAAACAATTTATTTTCTGTCCAAGTATTTATGATGTTAAAAGAAATTTGCCTTCATCTTTTAACATAAATAAACAATATTCACATGTTTTTTGTATTATAGATTGCTTTGAAATTGAAATACAAAAACCATCAAATCCTGTTCATCAAGCCCTGACTTGATCACAGTACAAAAATGCTAATACTCATAAATACCTACTAGCTGGTTGCAACACCTGATGGTTTTATTAACTTTGTGTCTAGAGGCTTTGGTTGCCGTACAAGACGCAAATATAGTAGAAAATTGTGGTTTTTTGGATGTACTGCCACCCAAATGCACTATATTAGCTGATAGAGGGTTTAAGCATATAGATACTTTACTCAACAAAAAACAAAACAAACTCCTACGACCACCAAGTGTGTGAAAAGACACAAAGTTAACTAAAAAGGAAGCGGTCCAGTCGAAAGTCATTGCTAGTCTGCGCATACATGTGGAAAGAGTGATAGGAAGAATTAGGCAATATAAGTTTTTGAAACCTCATTCAGTCATAAATAATAAACTGATTAAATATACTGATGATGTTGTTATAGTAGCATGTGGATTAATAAATTTACAAAATTCTATTATACGAGTAAGTAAAGAATAAAAGATGTTCAAAATTTGTACTTGTTTTATTTTGTTCTTCTTCGTCAAAGTGCGTTCCCGGTTGCATCCTCAGTTACGCTGCTTCGGAGCCCGGGGTGCGTTTTCCCGCTTTATCTTCCCCAAATATAACATGCATGTCAATGGTCACCCAAGGATGCCAAAGACCTTGCAAGATGGAGAAGAAATAGCCAGAACAGTTTAAATGATTTGGCTATAGTTTTACGACCGGCCGCCTGCCTGACGTCAACCCTCTTTGAGAATGTATTTGTGCGAAAAGTGTTACAACCGGCCGCCGCCGTACGTTAACCTTCCTTGGGTTGGGAATGCAATTGTAGTTGTTTGTGCTTAGGTCCGTAGTCCGCGTAGGCAATATTCCGGGTTAGAATTGTTTGTTTTATTTTGCACTATCTAAAATATTCTTAAAAATAAATTTCTTCCAAAATTCTTCTGCACCATCCAACAAATTATTGACGTATTTTTCATCATAGTCCACCCAGTATTTATGAATAATTTTTGACTGTTCAAAAGTAGGATCTGCTATACAAAAAAGTCCTTTATTTTTTTTTGTAGCATGCATTTCCAACATTATTTGTGCTTCAAACTTGTTTTTTATTTTACCATCGTTCACATAATTTTTGAGGGTCTTTTCGCTTATGGGGCATTTTAATTCTAGAACCCAATCGTCACATAATCCATCAGGTGAGACTCCAATGATGGGAGATATTAAAATAAACCCTGTGTTTTTGATTTCAACATTAAAACATTTTTGAAGCTCCACCAGCACCTGCTTTTCCAAATTTTTTCCTCTCCTCATTGCTTTTGTCTCTGGTACCTTATAACCACCTAGAATGCTCTGTACTAAAGCACCGTCTTCAGTTTTGCAATGAACAGCTTCATATATTCTTGAGCCAGTCACTCTCCCTTGGCGTAATGAATGCCACAACTTTGAATCTGCTTGACCTTTAGTATGTTCACAAATTTTATATACCACATCTCTATTTATAATGGTTTTACAGAAAGTTACAAAATCTTGAAAGTTGTGATTATTTCTTTCATTGACAAAGTTTAACATTAAATTAAAAATACTTAAATCCGTCAATGCAGGTTGACGATAGCCACAGTAATTCAAAATCAACCCACTTGTTACTTTTCGGCGTTTGCATTCTTCTGCAAACATTGACAAAGTCACATTCATTTGTACGTCTTCAAGCGATCTTTTACTTTTTCTAATATATTTTGCTAATATATATCTCTGATCATTTATTGCTCCAGCTAATTTTGGTTTAGTCCAATAGCAAGTTACAGAAGTAACGGATGGTTCGTCAGAACGTTTTATGAGCCAAATTGCAAAACAAATAGCATGCTTGCATCCACCTGCTGATGCTGCACAATCATTGCATTTCACATTTACAATCTTTTCGGAAGACTCGTCTATTTCCGGCGTTACTAAGCACAATTTCCCTTTTATTTTATGTTCTGGGGTAACTCTACATTTAGCTGAGCACAAGTTGCCTTCACGTTTGATCTCCACATATCCTATTGCTGTCTCCACATAGGCCTCACGGGACGCTAACATTGCCTTGGCGCTTCTTGTTTCGGCAACATTATAACAATCATTATCGTGCATGTATTCCAATAACATGAGATAATCTACCTTGGGCAGATTCCTGCTATCCGCAACTTGAAACCCATCCGATACTTTCATGGTAATAGGGTAAAACGTCCAATTATTGGCACTTTAAGCTATATCTGTCAAATAAATATTGTCTATGGAAACTATACACCTTTTAAAGAGAAAAGAATAGTAAAAAGTGACAGTAGGAATATTTTTTTACGTTATTTTGGTCGAAAACAGATATTTAATTACTGGTAAAAATAAAAAAATACAGTTTTCTTCAATTTTATATATTTGACCATATATTGGCATAGATCAGAACAAACATTGGCATGCCTCTGCGAGTTGAAGAATCTAGATCATAGATTTTAAAAAATAAATTAAAAAAGGTTACATTGTTAGTTTTTATATTAGGTAGGTATTTACCTAGAGACGTAAAAAAATTTTTTAACCAAAACTTAAAAATTGTGGCGGTACAGCGCTCTTATGAATAAACTTATATAAATCAGGCAAAACTATGCTAATAAACCAACAATTATACTTTGTATTTATCAACATAACCAACAACAACAACAAAACAATCATTTTAGCAATCTAGCTGGTTAATATTTGCTTAAAAACTAAACCTTTTCGTTTCTATAATTTCTAACAAAAACAAAATTTTGACATACTCTTCTCAACAGAATCTTCTAAACATCTTATTCTGTCTATAAAAATCTGCCTATATTTAAAAACAAAACAAAAGTCAGTCTCTTGAGTTAACTAATCACAGCAATCATAAATAATGTTAACCTACTAAAAGTAATAAAATTTCTTCCAAAAATATAAAAGTTATCAACTTTTGCTTACTTACTAAGTTAGAGTATTAATCTTTTCAGTCTTCATACAGCATTTTAGAAGAATTGTCAATTAATCTCAAATCAATATTATCTTCTTTAACTTCAGTATGTAATTCTGATGTGGATGCTGCGCTAATATTATAAAAATTCTCAGAGAACAGAAGTTCTCTTATTTCACTTAAATTTCCCCTTTTTTCTTGTCTTTCTTGATTCTTTCTTGCAACATTATTTTTGTTTAAAGTTTTTTTGGTTGGTTGTTTAGGTTTAGTATTGAGTTTTTTTAGTTCTCTTTCTTCTCTTCGTTTTCTTATCTGTTCTTCTTTAAGTTCTTTTTCACGTTTCTTTGCATTTTCTCTATTCTGCCAATCAGCTGATGTCAACACAAATGTTACTTTCTCGGTATTTTTTGTTCCTTTTCTCTTTGGAGTTTGAGGTAGAACTCAGATATCATCCAATTGCACGGGCTTTAAATCAAGTTTCACAGGAGTCTTTTGCACTTAATGTTCAATGATCAGGTCTTTATCTTCTGGCATTGCAGTAATCTTGTCAAAATCAGTTTGGTTTGGGACAATGACACTTTCCAAAGTGTTTCCAATTATTTCAGATGTGTTGCCGGGAATGTTATCATTACAGGTGGTTTGTATCGATACTGGTTTGCAGTCATTGTAATTATTTTCATGTATTAAAACTTCGTGCGAAATAGGAAAGGCAAATGCTGAATCATCATTATCAGCTATGACTACGTCTTAGACTTCGATGTTTATTTCACCTGTGTTTAATACGCAACTTTGGTCGAAATATGTATTCGATTCTGATATTTTTGACCCCAACTCAGACTTGTCAGAAATCTGAAATTTTTGTGTATCATCCTCTTCCGCATTGGAGATTATTTCCTGAATGTCCATTTTCTTATTGGTTTGATTGGTAGATATAATTGGACCAACTGTGCTCAGACTCTGCTTAGTTTGGTCTGCAGGAGTACTAAAATTACGGAAACAATCCCATAACTTTTTTGACAAAATGTCACGTTCAGTTAACTCTTTACTTTCTTCTAGAAATTTAGTTATATCTAATCCAACTATCTCCATGAATTTTTCTTTTGAAATGACTGATGATTCCGAATGTCTATTTGTGTTTTGTAGAGCAGCTGAACTGGAAAGGTCTTCAGAGGTTTTTGAACTTCCAAGACATTCGCTATAGTTCAATGCATTAGCATTCCAAGGATATAGGCCGCATGTACGAAAGCCATTTTTTATTGTGTCTGGGCTTACTGATTTATCAATGGCTTCCTTTAATATAGGCACAAACTCTAATTTAGTGAGTGCTTGGGATGGATGTTCTCTTCTCCAATCAAGGACACTTTTTCTCCAACTACATTTTAGAGGATAAAAGGCAGAAACATCTGCTGGCTGCAGAATTCTTGTGCTATTAGGATATAAAGCCACTAACACAATATTTAACTCTGAGCACAATTCACTGACTTGCAGAATTAAGTGTGTTTTATGGCCGTCGACAAATAAAATTGCTGGAAAAACTGTTCCTTTTTTTATCAAATGTGGATGTAAAACATTTTTAATGTAATCGTGGAATAAGTCTGCTTTCATCCACCCATTGTCACTGAGACCTATGCCCCAATCAGATGGGACTTTGGCGGCTATTTCGCTGGGTAGACGTTTGTATGGGAAGATGACCATTGGGGGTGTTGTATCTCCACTTGCCGTGAATGTAAACATCACAGTTATTGCAGTCTTGGCTATTCCTTGGTCAACTTCATAGACGTTTTTTTCACCTCTTGCTGCCAACACAGTACCAGTTTTGGGACATAGTAAAAAAATTGTTTCATCTCCATTTAGAACTCTTCTTGGATCGGAAAGAACTTCAAAATGCTGGTTTTCTTTTAAATAAAGCTCGATATCATCAAACCATTTTCGTATATCATTTTCGGCAACAACTGAACTGGCTGTCGTTACCGCTTCTGGAGTTCGGATAGCGATCTCGGGGTGCCTTTGTAAAAACAATCTTAACCATTTTTCACCGGGTGTACTATTTTTGAATGGGTTTGGTCTATTGGTATTCTGTAAAAATTTTGCAACGCTGTGTTGCAAGTCATCTTTTCTTTTAGGGAAACCTTTTCTGCCACTCTCAATAATCCAAGTCACTAAAAGTTTTTCTTCGTCTTGAGTTAATACTGTTGGTGGACCAGGGCGAGGATTCACTTTGTCTTGGTTATTAATTCGAAATTGAATCGTCGATCTTGGTACTTGGAACTGTTTGGCGGCTAACTTCTTACTCATTCCTCCTTGCACAGCATCTAAAGCTCTTTTTAAATCATTCTCGTCATATATTTTTATTTTTTGTATTGTTTTTACCTTTTTATTTTTTTGCGGCACTACTTTAATTTTGGGTTTCATTATTCTGTAAAAAATATTTAAAGATGATGACTTATTGTTGAAAAAACTAATTAAAACAAACCTCAAAATATTTAAATTTTCCACGTCGTGCCAATAATTAGAATTATATTATTGGCACTAGTGCCAATAAATTGGTTTCAACACATTGGCAGCCATGCCAAAATATGGCAAATAAATAACTATTGCATTTTTGATAATACCTGTGTGATCGTAAATCATGAATATACCTATTCAAATAACGTAAAAAACACAAAAAAAATATAATAAATTATAATCCTAACTACTGGCACCCGTGCCTAAAATAGGACGAAGCTAAAAATAATGATCTATTTATTGGCATCCCATTTTTAAACCTAACCAGAAAACAAAAAATCCACATGAATTGTACGATAAACCCAATACTTGTTATTTTGGAATGCAGTGCAACTACTTACCTTGTCAAAATGACAGCGATATGACCGTCTGGAACCAAAATTGTGCACAGCCGTTCGGCTGTCCAAAACCAAAACCTAGCAAGGAACAATTTTTGTAAAATACGTTTTTTAAAGCCAATATTTCCAAAATTTTGAGCTGCGTCTAAGGCAAAAACAACCTTATTTCTATCTAAAATAGAATCAGAGTTACGAATATGGCCAAACCTAGCAAGTGTCATTCGTACTCGGAGATTACAAATTTAAAAAACTAGCAAGTACCATTTCCAACTACAAAAACCTATTAAATGCGGTACCTGCTAGGTTTTCGAATTTGTAAATTGAACTCACTAGGATTTTGAATTTGAAAACGGTCTTTAACTAAGTTTTCAAACTTGGAATTGTCCCGTGCTAGGTTTTTGGTTTAGAAAATCACTGAAGTATAGAACTAGATAATCAAATAACGTCTATAAAAAATAATAGTAAGTCAGTGTGAAAGAGGCGCGTGAGGCGAAATGGGGAGGGCATTGCTCTTGCGCCGTGTTCGGCACGACTCGTTTCAACTCGCTCGCTCATTTAGAACTTAGCGTCTGCGCCGTGCGTGCGTGTACTTTGTTTTCGTTAATTTTGTTTATTTATCCTCGAATAATATAATGAACAGTGATAGATCAAGGCGGATATTAGCAGCAGCTCTATCAAGGTATTTATAATTGCTTAATACTTTTATTTAAAGGTTTAATCAGTAGGTAAAACGAAATGTGTGTGGCATTCAAGTGGCGTTAGTAACATCGGCATGTTTGCTGTTTTGATTGTGTGTGGAGTGGAATATTAACACTAGTAACATGACTTCTTTGACAATAATTAAGGTCATAGCGGAGTAGTCAGTCAGTTAGTAAAATAACTATAAAAATATAGATATTTGGATAAGAACTCGAACACATAGTACGTAAGGCTTTTTTCAAAGATTTTAATTGAGCGAATTCTCTAATATCACTACAGACTATTCTCAGATTTAGAGTTCTAGTTATTTCTACCAAACATAATAAAAATCTGGCATCTTCTTCACTCTGACCTTACTTTAAAAAATAACTATAATAAAGTGTTAACTGTGTTTATGTGGTGTTCATTAATATACGCGTTGTTTTTTTGCTTTCTTTCTTTCTAGCACCCCTGCAACTTCTGCTTCTAACACGCATGTCACCAACCACTATGCATTATCTCAACCCTCTGGTTCTGGCATTCAGTCTGCATCTATGACAGATCACCATAAATTCGATGAAACTAACCACTATGCAATATATCAGCCCTCTGGTTCTGGCATTCAGTCTGCATCCATTACAGGTCACCATAAAGTCGATGACACCAATAACTATGCACTATCTCGAACATCTGGTTCTGGCATTCAGTCTGCATCCATTACAGATCACCATAAAGTCGATGACACCAATAACTATGCACTATCTCGACCATCTGGTTCTGGCATTCAGTCTGCATCCATTACAGATCACCATAAAGTCGATGACACCAATAACTATGCACTATCTCGACCATCTGGTTCTGGCATTCAGTCTGCATCCATTACAGATCACCATAAAGTCGATGACACCAATAACTATGCACTATCTCGACCATCTGGTTCTGGCATTCAGTCTGCATCCATTACAGATCACCTTAACATCGACTTTAGTGACGATGACTCTGTCGCGGATCCACTATACGTACCTGATCAAGATTTTGATGAGAGCACAATATCAGATTTATTTGATCCTAGCGAAGATCAAGCGTTGATTGATGGTGAAAATGCCCTTACTTGTGTGATGGCGCCACATCAAGAAACACAAGAATGCATTGCGAATGTTACTGATACTATTACAGAGACCAATACAAGATCGATTTTTATAGCACAATATCCTGGACCAATTTTTATTTCAAATAATGTGCCCAACGATAGCATATTTAAAAATAAAAACATGTTAAAGCACCCTATGATTCGTAGGTCCTGCGATGGAAAGTGCCGGAGACAATGTATAAAATTTTCGGAACAAGAACGACTGACAATTTGGGAACAGTATTGGAATTTAAAATTTCAGGCAAGGCGTTCATTTCTAAATAAGTTTGTTCAATTGTCAGTAATAAAAAGACGAAAAATTGATACCACTTCTGCTGTTCCATCCAGAAATGAAACACGTTACTATTACCTGCCAGGAAAGGAGAACAATCAAGATTTAATTCCCGTTTGCAAGCGCTTTTTCCTAGATACACTTGGCTTGAGAACTGATGGACCTATAACTGAGTTATCAAAAGCTGTAAAGAAGGGTCAATTATTTGCATCTTTAAGTGGAGAAAAGAGAGGTGGAAAAAGAATAGAAATCGACAAAAATTTAATCCAAGAACATATTCTTAGTTACAACCCTACTGTCAGTCATTACCGTAGACATAATTCACCTTTTACGAAATACTTGCCTAGAGAATTAACAGTACGTGAAATGCACAGTGATTTTAAAACTAAATACGCTGAAATAAAATGTTCTGATGAAACTTACAGGAAAGAGATGAAAAAAATGAAGATATCTTTTAATATGCCTCGAGGAGACAAATGCGATGAATGTTTCTTTTATTCAGAAGAAAGTAAAAAATACGCAGATGAATCTCTTATACCAGACGATTTAAAACAAAAATTTTCTTTACATAAAACTAAATCTGATCAGGCTCTTGAAAAGTACAAAATTGATGCGACACAGAGGAATTCAAAACATGTAAAGTATTTTTCAATGGATTTACAAAAAGTGATCTTACTACCAATAATGCCCCAAATCAAAGAAGCTGTTTTTATAAGTCGATTGATAACATTTAATCTAACTTTTGCACCTATCAGTAAGCAATCTCCTGACCCAGCTGTTTGCATAGTTTGGCATGAAGGTCAAGCAGGACGTGAGGCTTCCAACATTGTTGATGCTATTTTTACATTCATGAAGGATCAAAGAGATTGCCAGCATTTTCATATTTGGGCTGATAATAGCACCGCTCAAAATAAAAACTGGACTCTATTTACGGCTTTGACTACAATTGTAAATACAGAAACAACAATAGAGACTGTGACTATTAGTTACTTAACTAAAGGACATACGCATATGACCGCAGATTCAGTGCATGGAAACATTGAAAGAAAAATTAAAAGGCAGGGTGATGTTTCGGACTTCGAAGACTTTAAGGATGTAGTTAATAGTTCAAGACAAAGAATTAGATGGTTGTAGGAACTGGCCAAAGAAGAAAAGGGCACCAAGGAAAAATAATGATGAGGATTTGATGAAATCTTTCTTACTCAACCAAGTAGTCCAAGTAAAATTTGTTGCTGGTTCAAGAAACATTCTATACAAGACAAGGTTATTTATTAATTGTTGGCTATTGTAAATATAATAATAAGATTTCAATTTATTTTACGCTTATTAATGACTTTTATCATTTTCAGTTTTGATCAACCGTTTGCCGAGTTGGACTTCCTACCTAAAAAGTATAAAGTAGATGGGCTTCCTGAAGAAATACCAGCTACTCGAGGTATTCCTGCTCGAAAAAAGGATGTGATTGTTGCCAAACTGGTGCCTTTAATGCCTGTAACAAGACAGGTATTTTGGCATCAACTGCCGGTGAACGATCAATCAATAGATCTCCAAACTCAAGGTGAAATGACAGAAGAAACTTGAATTTCCATTGTGTTTTGATGTGTTTCATTCATACACAATGGAAATTCAAGTTTCATCATTATGTAACTCATGTTCGTCAATAATAAACATTTTTTTTAAGCCAGTAGTTTCTTTGCTAACATTATATAACTTACTAGATTGAAATGAAATATAAGGTTTTGAAGAAAATAGAGAATCAAATTTAGAAACCTAGTTAGTGTTTTAGCTAGGTTTTCAATGTTAAATCTTAAACAGAACCTTTAAAGAAACCAATTCAAAAACCTAGGTGGAAACCTTACTAGGTTTTTGCTATTGGTTTGGTGTCATAAATATCTTGAAGTATCGAAAGTAGTCATTAGTAGGGCACATAAAACTTGTCCAGTAGCACTTAGATTCAATTTATGTATTTCACAAGGAAGAACAATTTATACTTATTCCTACGAAAACAAAAAATGCATAAAAAAAGAATAGAATTCTAAAAGGCAGAAAAAAATGTTTGATGTCTTCTCCTGTAAAATTAAGTCAGATGTACTTGCTAGGCTTTGGGTTTGGACAGCCGCGTTGTTTGAGCTCAATCTGTTAGCGCCATATTAATTTAAATGTCACTTCAAATGTTGCCATTTAAAAAAGAATAACCATAGACAAATCTTTATTTTTTTTAGATAACGTTGATGGTTGTGAGTTCTTGTTTTTTTACATTAAACGTAGCTGTGCCAATAATTGGTGGGTGTTGGGAAACCAACATGTCTTTATTTAAAGTTGGTTAAAAAAATGTAAACTGGCAAAATGCCTTGAATCCAAAAATTGTATATTATTTTAATTTTAGCCTTATTTATGGCAACACTGTTTTTTGTTCTCTCTCTTCTTACGTGTACTTGATTGGGAATAGAGGTGCTAAAAGTTGTTCGCTGTTTTAATTGGATCAGCCCCTACATCATACATACATACATACAGTCCTCTCCAGCTCTGGGCATATCGAGTAGTAGCTACAACCTTTCTACATGGTCCTACGTATGGTGCAGCGTGCCAGCTCTTCAAAATCGCGCGCCGAAATTCCCTACCGAAGAATAGAGCCAACAAATTGTCGTGATCTGGTGAAGTATCGTCATTTCGTCATCAAGAAAGTGATAACAAGCCTTGCAAGAAGTGAAAAAGTTAAATTTACGTATTTTCAACCATTGCATTTCTCATCGTTTCCCGCCGGAGTCCCCAAGGCGCCAAGCAGTCTCATTCGCGCATTCGTATCTGCCGCGGAAATCTCCATAGCGCCAAACAGTCTGATTTGCAAGTTCAAATTAGCGCGTCTACAGGAGTTTCAAGCCGACAGCCAATACGAAGACGGGGATTCTGAAGCCACAATATTGCTTGCTCGCTATTGGCCAAATTGTTTCGAGAAGTTACCATCGCAGCGCTGCTCGTTGCGGCCTCCGAGAACTTAGCGTTTCGCGGTTCAAGTCAGCGCTTCTGATTGGACGATCAAGTTTTTTCGCAGAGCTGCCACTACGCCGCGGCGCAAAAACCACGCCGGTTATCGTTTGCAACTGCAAGTCTCCAATTCTCCTCCATCTTGTTTGCGCTTTCGTATACGCTGTGAATACCGGTTGCAGAATTTGTGATTTTTGGACTTCTTAGATTGTTTTCTAAAGTAAAGTTGTTAGTGAATAATCAGTCAATATGTCTGAAGCGGAAAAGGCGATGCAAAGGAAAAGGGCTGCGCTGAAAGGCGCTCTAACTAAATATTTCAATTATTTCGGCGACATTGAAAATGTGGACAGTAGTCGTGAATCGCTCATTGTCAAAGAAGAACGCCTACGGGCCACATTCGAAAAATTCGAGGCTATAAACCTCGAAATTTGCGCGTCCGACCCAGGTGCCACCGACACCGAAGTCGAGTCGAAGTACATGGACGTACTTGTCGTCATTAAAAAGTTGCTGTCCAAACAAGAACAAGGCCAATCATCGCAGTCCCAGACCTCTGCTAAACAATGTAAATTGCCACAAATTTCTGTTCCAATATTTCAAGGTCAGTACTCACAATACAGAACATTCATTAACCTTTTTGATGCTCTCATAGATAAAAATCCTTCTTTAGAGAATGTTCAAAAGCTATTCTATCTACGTAGTTTCTTGCAAGGAGAGCCTTTAGAGTTGATAAAAAATTTACCTCTCGTATCAGAGAGTTATGTTGAGGCCAAAACAATAATTGACGAACGATACAATAATTCTTATAAAATCACGAACGATCATGCGTCTATTTTGCTAGATATGCCTCCCATACACAAGTCCACTGCTGTCAATATTCGTCAGTTTCTTTCCACTGTGAAACAGCAGTTGGCTGCCCTCAAAAATTTAGGGCACAATATAGATTCATGGGATCCTCTTGTTGTCTGCATTTTGACACGAAAACTGGATGTTATATGTAATAGGGAGTTCCAATTGTCTAGAGATCAAACTCCAACTATCAATTGTTTATTGGAATTTTTAGACAAAAGAGCACTTGCGCTTGAGAATGCAGAGCGACAACAGCCTTCAACTAGCGCCAAGGCTGCAAACGTGGTAAATATGAAGACGCCGCCGTCGCCTGCTGCCTGCATCTTATGTAAGTTGCCCCATAAATTATTTAACTGTTCACAATTCAAATCTAAGTCACCTAGTGAGCGTTTAAAATATGTCACTGACAATAAAATTTGCCAAATATGCCTAAACAGTCACAGCAAAAAATGCAGATATTTCTTTAAATGTGACACTTGTAGGCAAAGGCATAACACCTTGCTGCATCAGGACAACAATCAATCTCCAATTACATTGTTCTGAAAGTCCAACTCTGAGCAGGTACTTTTGCCCACCGCCAGGGTAAAGATTGTGGCAAGTGATGGCACTATATACCATGTCAAGGCGCTGCTTGACAGCGGATCACAGATTTCTTTTGCTACTAGTGAACTTCTGAACCTTTTAAAAGTTAAAACCAAGCAAATACAAGCTCCAATTGTAGGTATTGGCAACACCACAAGCCATATTGGGGAAAGTGTCAATTTACAGTTACATTCTCTCATTAACGACTTTCACATCAATGTAACATGTTACAAATTAGACAACATCACTTCTTAATTACCGCAAACTCCAATTAACTTAAATAATCTCCATTCACCACCAAACATCCCACTCGCAGACGAAGACTTTAACGTGCCAAGTGTTATCCATGTCTTACTGGGTGCTGACGTGTTCTTTCAGGTCTTGCTGCCGCCTGAGCATGCTGACATCAGCGGCCCTGTGCAGCATCATGCCAACACCAACACGCCTACCTCACTACCAGTACTTCACACACAGTTTGGTTATGTTATAGCGGGATCTGTGCCTACAGCTGTGCATACCTATCCGGTAACTTCTTTATTTTGCAATAAATGTGACAATTCTTTGAATGACACTCTCACTCAGTTTTGGAAAACCGAAAGCATTCCAGATTTTTTCCCGAAAAGTTTGCCAGAACATGAGGCTTGTGAAAAATTGTTTTGCGACACGGTCAGACTAGATACAAAAATAAATAAATTTCAAGTTGCCTTACCTCTTAAGATGCCTTTGGAGTCAATCAATCAAACTCTTGGTCATTCATATAATTTAGCTCTAAAAAGGTTTTATAATTTAGAGATTAGATTTCAAAAAGATTCACTTCTTCATAAACTTTATAGTGAATTTATTCATGACTACATACAACAAGGCCATGGCAAGGTCATCAATATCAGCCAATATAATCTTTATGCTGATCCTGTATATTTTCTGGCTCACCATCCCGTCCTTCGGCTTGACAAAAAGACAACGAAGTGTCGGGTGGTCTTCGATGGGTCTATGAAAACTAACTTAAAAGTTTCTTTAAATGACTTGCAATTAAATGGCAATGTAGTCCAAAAGGAATTAGTTGATATCTTGTTGTTATTTAGAGTTAACAAATTTATTTTCATAACCGATATAAAAGGTATGTTTAGAGAAGTTTCATTGGATCCAAAATATAGATCTTTACAAAATATCCTTTGGAGGGACAGCCCCAAGGACAATATCCAGTGTATACAGTTAAACACAGTAACATATGGCCTAAAAAGTTCCTCATATTTAGCCACACGTTGCTTAAAAGAGTTAGCTGACAGATATAAAGAGGGATTTCCCTTAGCTGCTTTTATTATAGAAAATTCAATGTATGTTGACGATGCCCTAGTTTCACAAAATAGTTTAGAGCTTTTAATGGAATCAAAGAGACAACTATGTCAGCTCCTTGAAATAGGTGGCTTTCATCTTCATAAGTGGTACTCAAATTGCCCTGAGTTGTTAGCAGAAATTCCAAAATCACTCCAACACTTTGACAATATAGAATTAGAAAAAGATAATGCTAGTTTAAAAACTCTAGGGATTAATTTTGATATTCAAACCGATTCGTTCATGCTTTCGTCTCCTAACACAAATGCTACCATGCCTGTTTCCAAGCGTGAAATATTAAGCTACATAGGAAAATTTTATGATCCATTAGGATTAGCAGGGCCTGTCATTGTAAAGGCTAAGGTCATTATGCAAAGGCTTTGGCAAGCGCAAATTGATTGGGATGAAAAGCCTAATGACGATTTATTAAATGCATGGAGTGAGTTTTATAACAGCTTAAATGCTATGTCACCTATAGCCATACCACGTTATGTGAATTTAAGCACTGCAAGCGCTATCCAAATTATAGGGTATGCAGACGCGGCTAGCTGTGCTGCCTACGGTTGCTGTATTTATCTCAGAGTCGTCGATCAGTCAGGTAATGTGAAAGTATCTTTGCTTGGTTCACGCTCACGGGTAAATCCGTCAAAACAGCGACTCACAGTGCCTAGACTCGAGCTTAATTCAGCACTGCTGCTTGCCAGGCTAGTCACACAAATATATAACATCTTGCAACTCAAGCTAAAAGTTGATGAAGTAATTTTATACTCTGATTCACAAATTGTTCTTGCCTGGATTCAGACTAACATAGCTAAGCTTAATACATATGTGGCGAACCGAGTAAGGGTAATTTCACAATTAACGCATTCCTTTACATGGCTATATGTAAGCTCAGATGAAAACCCTGCAGATTGTTTGAGCAGAGGCATCTTGCCCGAGGAACTACATACACACCCTTTGTGGTGGCGAGGTCCAGGCGTTATTAACACCTGTGAGTATGGTCCAGGTAATGTCCCACAGCTTCCTATTCCTTGTAATCTACCTGAGGTTAAAGTTGACTCTGCATTCTCAAGTGCAATGCTCTGTACGGTATCCAATGAACAATTGTTGTGTTTAGATTTTCTTAATAAATATTCTAGTGTTACAAAAATGCAGAGAATCTTAGCATATATACAGCGTTTTGTTTATAATGTAAGAAACAAGAGTGACAAAAATAAGTTAAACTATTTAACAAGCGAGGAATTAAATAATGCCTTGTTATTGATTGTTAAATATGAGCAACAAATTCACTTTAAAGATGACATTAATGATATTAAATGTAAAGAAAAGATTGTTAAGGGTAACTTAAAGCCTTTATGTCCATTTATTGATGACAGAGGGTTGATTAGGGTAGGTGGTCGATTGGAGAGTTCTTCTGTGCCGTATTTCCAGAAACATCCTGTTATCCTGCCTCGAGATTCTCGCGTAACTAAGCTAATTATTGAATACGAGCATGTAAGAAATCTCCATGCAGGCCCACGATTATTATTGTCAACAATAAATCAAAAGTTTTGGATCATTCATGGCATGAGAGAAATTAAAAAGGTAGTGCACAAATGTATAACATGTTTTAAGTTAATAGTACGAGTCCTTAACTTAAAATACGGTCCCATCCTGAAGAAAGCATGAAACTTGGCATGAATGTAGCTGTCATATATGTGCTTTAATTTAGATATGGAAGCATGTCGAAAAATGATTTTTCCCCCCATTCCCCCCCCTTTTTATCTCCCTCATTCTGGTTTTCCGAATTTTCTACGAAAAAGATAAGACTGAGGAGTTTACCTTTCAGAGAACAAATCATCGTCGATAAATTACCTACAAAACGATACTACATTTTATAGTGGTAAGATTAATATATTTCTGTTTACAGCCACCAACGTATTATGAAATTGTAAAAACATGCAAACTTTTTTTTTCTTACTCCATTTATAGGAAAACGACAAGAGTGGTGATAAAATAGGCTAAAGGAGTTAGATACCTTATACATTGAGCTACAAAATGACACCTATATCATAGTCATAGAAGCATTACTTCTAGAGTTACAGCTTACCGCGTCTGACTCAAGTACTCGTTTTTTTACCTTTTTACAATACACCTATCCGTTCGTTTTGCTTAGATTTAGAGCTAAGGGTTTCAAGCAATTTATTAAAAATACAGTAAATTACAGTGAAAATTATATATTTATTTTAATGCATATCACAAGAATCCCCCCCACACTTACAGAGCCCAGTACAGGGAAGGCCCGACTTCCTACAAATGCATCGTCCTTTAATGCAGCTGCGGCATGAACACTTCGTCAATTCCTTTACAGATGCGGACGTTTCTTTAGTTGTACTCCAAAATGGAATCCAAATACCGTCTTCTTTCATCCAACCCCAGTTCTCAAAGTTCGGATATTCAGGATTTGGTATCAGACTTTGACCCCAGATCAATCCTGCTTGCAAATAAGCTCGTTTTGTATGCTGTTCTAGAGCACCGAGTGTTGGTGGCAGCCTGTCCATTGCCCGTCCCTTGATGAATAACGCTTTTCTAGCTTGGTCAATGTCTTCTAAATCGCTAGTTTTGTCGTAAGTCAGAATGACATATCTTGCCAAAGCATCCAATTGATGGGTTTCAATTTCATTTTGAGGTCGTGACAAGGTTTCAAATACTCTGGTAACTTCAGGGAAGGAATTCCAAGTTTTCCAAAAGGACTTCTTTCCCTTTCCACAAAATCCAGATACTGTATCACACCCTGTGAATGCGTGAAAAAATAACATGCCGCTGCATTTTTCTGGGCCTAGTTTATTCACGAGTTGGTGAATAGCAATAGTACGTAAAGCTTTCCCTGTTCCGAATGATATCCAACATTTGTTCAAACCCATTTCTTTTAGCCCGCTGTATAAGGCAATAGCTACAACAACCACATCTGTGTCAACCGTTCTAATTAATATTTCTGTGTGACCATGCTGCACGGCGTGCGAAACATGAAGAAAGAGTCTGGTATCAGCTTCTTCTTGTTTTGACTTAAGGGAGGACGTATCTACGGTGGCATCGTTACACAAAACTTGTTTCCCTTTGGTTGCAACAATCGTTTTCGCATGTTGGACCTGTTGGAGTCCATCAGCCAGGAAGTTGAAAAGTTCTACTTTGTTCTGTGACGAACGAAGAAATTGTTGCCAATTTTTTGGAAGTTTACCTGCTGGTGTGACTTTTTGTCGAAATCCTGTACCCCTCTTCTCCCGTGTATGATTCTTGAGACTGTCTTCATGATATGCATCAAAAACGACATCAACTCGATTTCCGTTCTGGTTCGTAACATAATTAATAAATGTTTTGCGATAATCGTCAAATGTAACGTTAGTGCCCGGTCTTATCATTTGAACTACAGCAGGACCATCTAGAAACGTTGAAGTGCAGTCTGCGGGATCTTCGTTAAATGACTCGGTTGACTCGGTGACAATACTTTCATTCTCCTCTTCATCTTCTTTGTCTTCATATTTGTCTTCAAAACATTTCAGTAGTTCCGATTTTGCCACATATCTTATATTTCCTGTCTCAGAGAGGGACGGAGGAAACGGTTGGTTTTCATGTTTGAAAAAGTCATCTATATCCCCTTGCCTATGCTGACAGGCGATGTACAGTTTTGAGAATAAGGCGGCGTCGCTTTTCGCTATCGACAGTTTAGTGGCTTGTTTTGATTTACAAGAAGCTGTACCTCCAAATATGTTGATTTTGTTTCTCTTGATAGGGTCGAAGATAGAAACATTATTTGAAATAATCCGTTGTTCCACAAATTTAGTGTATTGCGTATTTCCGAGACTTGTTAATGATCGCATTTGTGCTTCACCATCTTTTTCAACTATAATTTGAGTATCTACAGTCTGTAATTTATCATCCAATAGTAGGTTATCATTCTCCGAAAGTGTAAAGATAAGAGCTTCAACATGTTTCTGGAACCTTTTTTGATGGCTCTTTGATTCTTCGTGGTGAATTTTTTCAATATTTTCTTTATCTTCACTCTGATTGTCATGTGATGTCTCGAATTCTCTCAGCAAAGAAGCTATCTCGGGCCCAGCAATCATCCAGCGTCTTAACGCAGCTGCATCCTCTGTAAGTCCCACTGCTCCTCCTGTGCTCTTTACTAATTTGTTTTCCTGTTCGTGGCTTTGGTCAAGTGCAATCGAGGAAAAACGCGCATTGGACTTTTTGACTGTAAATTTTCCAGAACAGAATGCATGGTATACCTCAGGGGCAACATTTGGCAGTAGCTCCATATCACGAATATGCACTGATATCCATCGAGCATAATTGGTATGATCAATAGCGAAAAACCATGGAGCCATTGACTTTAAGGCCCGAAGGTATAGGTCAAAGTTTGATGTACGGATAGAGCGCACAAAAGTAGCTCTCAACACTTCTAAACTGAGAATCATATTCCAGAAGTGAAACGCAGCGGAATCTATCGATTGTTGTTGTTTCCATTTCTCAAAGTCAGTGTGCGTTTCTGTGTTTTCGATTTTGTATGTATCATAGGCGCGCACAGAAAGAATATGTAATGCAGCAGAGAGTACTTCGTGAACGTATCGGGCACGTCTCGGATGCGAGGCTTTTAAAAATGACTGAGCCTTTCCCTCGCCACAGACTTCAGCACGTGTCAAAGCTGATATTATTCCAGATTTTCCTAATAAATCCCCAATCAACGTCATAAAGTTCATTTCTATGTGAAAAGCACCCATCATGAGAACAATGTTTTTTTCTCCAAACTGCTCCTGATTGTTCCATTGGAAGACCTTTCCAAGAGCGTATAGAGGTTGATCCATAGCAATGACTGTTGCTTGATTTGGGTTTAAAGAGTTAATGGTTTTTTGCACGTTATTAATTATATGTTTGACAACAGCTATTGAATGTGAAGGATCTGGAAGAAGGGGTGATTGAGCCCTAACCCTACACGGTAGACCCTGTGGTACTATTTGGGCTATAAATAAAAGATAATGGACTGTAAAATAAATGTAATAGGTACTAAGTAGTTATTTGAAAAGGACGCGAGTATCGCTTAGCGAGTCGTTTGGCCGAGTGAGGACCGCTGGCCGGCGGCCCAGTGAGGCAGCCGCCCCGCGCCCCGCGCCTCCCGCGATGATGTCGTCGCTTGTCCGCGACATACTCCCCGCGTTGAAGAGTTCTTCAAGATTCTTCCTCGATGGGAAGAGGGCAAATCGACGTGAAGTCCCGTCGTATGGTGCCCTTCTTCGTTTTCAAGTCGGCGACACGTGAGACCCCGTCGACACCCGGGTACACCTTGAAGACCCGACCCATGGGCCACAGCAGTGGCGGCGTCGTTTTATCCTTGATTAGGACAAGGGTACCTTCCTTGAGCTCTCCCTTGGAGCTCCTCCACTTTGTCTTAGCCTGCAGAATAGACACGTAATCGTCATGAAATCGCCTCCAAAAGTGTTGATTTATGTGCTGTATCCTCTGCCATCGATCCAGTCGAGAGATTGTCACGTCTGTCACTTGGGCAGTAGGTACAGCGGTAAGTGGACGTCCAATCAGGAAATGAGAGGAAGTAAGAGCCGAAAAATCATTGGGGTCTGACGATAAAGGGGAAATTGGGCGTGAATTTAATACAGCCTCTATTTGGTACAGGCAAGTGGACATTTCTTCATACGTGAGATGTGTCAGCTGCAAAAGTCTCTTTAAGTGAAATTTAGCTGATTTGACCGCTGATTCGGCCAACGAATTAAGGTGAGGGCTGTGCGGAGCTACAAAAATAAATTCAACGCCTTCCTGAGCCATCTCAGATGCAACATCAGAACCTTGCAAAAACCTGGCCATTTCATTTGATGCGCCTACGAAGTTGGTTCCGTTATCGGACGTGATGCTTCGCGGCTTGCCGCGACGCGCCACGAACCGATTTAATGCAGCCTTATACGCCTCGGTGGTGAGATCTGTCACGAGCTCCAAATGCACAGCTTTAACTGCGGCACAAACAAAAACACACAAATAAGATTTTATTAGCTTGCACCCACGACCTTTTCGGTCACATATCATTATTGGCCCACAGTAATCTGCGTAACTATGTTCCCATGGGAATTCAAGACGCGTTCTGGAAGGAGGAAGTTGACCCATAATTGGCTGTACGTTTTGAGCTCTATGTCTGAAACATTTAATGCATTTTTTGAAAATTAATTTAGACAAATTTCTACCGCCTATAGGCCAGTATGATTGTCTAATATGTGACAAAAGTAATTGAGGACCGGCGTGGAGCAATTTAATATGTTGCATATGAAATATTAGTTTTGTTAACTTATGTTTGCTACAAATTATAATGGGATGCTTCACATCATATTCATAGGGGGAGTTTTCAAGCCTGCCGCCCACGCGAAGAAGTCCATTTTTGTCTAAAAATGGTGTCAAAGAAATCAACTTGCTTTTGTGTGGTAATGTCTTCCCAGACTTAAGAAGCTGATACTCTTCTGAAAACATTTCAAATTGACAGTTAAGTAAAATATAATTTAATGAATTTTGTAACTCATTTACAGAGAGATTACCACACAATTTATTATTTTTATTTTTTAAATTATGAGTAAATCTAAAAAGAAATGCAACAACTCTTTGAATTTTAGTAAAGCTAGAAAATTTTTCTAAAAGCATGTTTACTACGGATGATTTAGTGTTAATGGATGAATGACTACTACTTGAATGATCGATGCTGCTCATAAAATGATTTACTACTTCCGGCAGATTGCGCTTCGTATCGTTTGGCCTTTTGGGCCATTCACTTTCGCCTTTTAATAAAAACGAAGGTCCTGACCACCATAAAGGGGTGTCACTAATGACGTCAGCTCTAAGACCACGCGAAACAAGATCTGCCGGGTTGTCCCTCGACGGTACGTAGCTCCAGGTATGACCATACGTGATTTCTCGAATTTCGTGTACTCTATTTTTAACAAAAGGTTTAAGTTGACTGGTCGGTGTGGACAACCAACCCAGGACTATCATAGAGTCACACCAGAATCTACATTTACTAATTTTCAAATTTAATGATTCCTGAACCTTAGTACACAGCCTTGCACCTAGCAAAGCTCCAGAAAGTTCAAGTTTCGGGGTAGTGGTTGGGTGGATTGGCGCTACGCGATTCTTAGAGACTAGGAGGTGAGCGCTTACAGCTCCGACTCTATCACACGACCGAACATACACACAGGCCCCATAAGCCTTGTCAGACGCATCTGTGAAAATGTGAATTTCATGTGTAATAGAGTCTTCACGCAAAACCCAACGAGGAATTCTTAAAGAATTAAGTGAAGAAATAGTATTTTCAAATGTAGACCATAATTTAGCAATTTCAGGGCTAACTTTATCGTCCCAGTCATATTTTTCAATCCATAGCCGTTGCATCAGTATTTTGCCTTCAACAACACACGGTCCTACGAGACCTAGTGGATCAAAGATTTGGCTGATAACTGAAAGTATTCGGCGTTTTGTGATTACTTCAGAATCGTGAGGTGAAGAGATTGAGTACGAAAGAGAATCTGAGTTACAGTCCCAATTTAATCCTAGAGTCTTAGATGGAACTGACTCTTGCTGGGAAAAGTCGAGAGCGCTACGAGAGTCAGCCGTATCAGTGAAATGGGATAAAATTTGTGGATTATTGGAACGCCACTTGCGAAGATGAAATTGGGCTGAAGACAGGGTCGAATGTACAGCTTTAGACATGTTAACTGTTTCTTCTATTGTACTCCCACCACTTAAATAATCATCTACATATATGTCGTGTTTTATAGCTGACTTAACGAGCTCGTCCTGTGTGCTGTCTGCTAGACTTACTAAGCACTTAGTAGCAAGGTACGGAGCTGAAGCCATACCGAACGTAACGGTATTTAACGTATACGTTCTCAGAGGTTCGTTAGAATTGAACCTAAAAATTATTTTTTGAAGAGGTCTTTGACATGGGTTTAGCTCTACTGCTCTGTACATTCTTGAAACATCGCTTGAAACAACGTACCTATGCTGACGAAAACGCAACAAAATTGACAAAATGTCATCTTGTACTACTGGTCCGACCATTTGTATCCCGTTCAGAGATTCACCCGAACTTGTAGGGGCTGAACTATCGAACACAACACGTAGTTTGGTTGTAGAGCTAGATTCTCGAATGACTCCGTGATGTGGAATGTAATGATTTACAGAGTCATCGTTTGGAGGGCCGTTATCAAGTGACATGTGACCTTCTTCTAAATATTCTTTCATGTATTGCATATATTGATCCTTAAATTTTGGATCGCGCTGAAAGCGTCGCTCTAGCGATAAAAAACGATTTTTGGCATTAGTGTAAGAAAACCCTAAAACATTGGGATCTTTCTTTAAAGGCATCATAACAATAAAACGACCATCTTCTCCACGAAGAGTGGTCTCATGAAAATGTTTTTCGCAATATCTTTCCTCTAATGACAAGTTATGTTTCGAAGAAACGTTGTCTAGCTCCCAAAACTTTGTTAAGTCGGGAGTGACACTTATTTGATGACAAAAGAGAGAATCGTTAGATTTAGTTTATTGCGAAATACTACCTGACACCAGCCACCCAAATTTAGTTTCGATTAACTTGGGTTGATTTTTGCCTAAATCAATCCTGTTGGTTCCTAACACGGTCCAAAATACTTCAGCCCCTACCAGGATGTCGATGACAGACGGAATATAAAAGTCCGGGTCAGCTAACTGAAGTCCTGAAGGAATAGGGACTTGATTGATAGGCACAAACGAAGACGGTAAGACATTTGTAATTTCAGGCAAAACATGACACTGAATATCTATTTTGTATGCACAGCATAAAGACTCTACGATGAGGTTACAAGACTGTGTACTATGAGATATATGATTGTTAATGCCCGTTACCTTACTGCTCGTACCGCGACGTGACAAACCCAATAAATCCGAAAGTCGCTCAGTTACAAAGTTTGCCGTGCTGCCGTTGTCCAGCAGTAGGCGCGCAGTGTACTTCTGGCCCGTAGCGCTGGTCACGTTCACCAAAGCTGTGGACAGTAAAATATGCGAAGAAGTAGCAAGCTGCATGGAATTCGCTGATAAAGCAGTGTTATCAGGTGTAACTGGCAATTCAGAAGGGGATGGCAAGGGATTTTTAAAAGAATCTTTTGAATATGATTCCAAATGTAAAAGCGTGTTGTGCCTATAAGAACAATATTTACAGCGGGGCATTTTGCATTGTTTTGTATTATGCCCAAACCGTAAGCAATTTAAGCACACTTTAAACTCTTTTGCTTTTAAATTTCTATCTTCAATAGTTAATTTTCTAAATGTGTCACACGAAATTAAATAATGAGCTTGGGAGCAAAGAGGACATTTAATTAATTTCTGCTTAATTTTAGATTGTTGTGTTATTTGAGTGCTTTTAGAATTATTACTAGATTTACTTTGATTATGATTATTATTTAAGGCTACGATTAAATCATTACTGGAACTAACAATCTTTTTTGCGTTATTTGCTTCGACAGACTCCAACAAGTCGGCTCTTCTACCAAGAAATGTGCAAAATTGTGTGAGACTGGGTTCTTCCGTCAAAGTGTCACGGAACTCTTCCCAAGCACGACTTGTTTTGCTATCTAATTTTTTAGCCATGACAAAAATTAATATGGTATCCCAATATTGTGTGGGCTGTTTTAATGATTTTAGTGCCCTTACATTTTTGTTTACGGTGTCAACCAGGCTCCTTATAGAAGCGCTGGACTCCTCTGTAATGGCATTAAAATCAAACAAAGTCTGCATATGATTATTAATCAATAGGCGACTGTTATCGTATCGTTCGCACAGCAAGTCCCAGGCCATTTTATAATTTTCGGGTTTGAAATCTATATTTTTTATAATGGAAGCGGCATTTCCTTGGAGTGAAGCTCTCAAGTAATGGAACTTGCTTATGTCATCGATAGAAGAATTATCATGAATCAAAGAAGTGAAAGTATTTTTAAATTCTAGCCAATTCTGATATGATCCCGAATAGACATTTAAATTAATTCGTGGCAAGCGAACAAAATTATGTTTGTGATTGAATGCACCTGAGTTTGCGTTTTCAAAGCTCGTTTCAGATCCTGCACCCTGGGCTGGCGGACCGAGGAGACTTCGCGCGAGGGCTGTCAGGCTGAAGTACTGACGCTCGAATTCCTCACGCTCGGCGAAGACCGCATCAGAATTCTCCTCCATCACCTCGATGTCAGTCTGTAACGCGTCAAAGTCAGTATATAAGCATTCAAATTTACTAAATCGTTCTTGCAAGTCTAAACGCTGCAACTGAGATAGTGAACCGTCTTTTAATAAATTTAAATAGTTACAAAAAAATGTAGTTTTTGATTTTAAAGAACTGCGCTTTTTAATTAAAGTTTTGAGACTGTCAGCCATTTTGTAATGTGAATGGATTTGTCTAATGGGCTAAATGATTATAAAAGTAATAAATATATGAAAAAGGCGTTCAATTCAATGTGCAAATGAATAAGAATCAGTGCAATCAGCTGTTGTTTATGCCTAAGCGCACGGAAGGGACTCAAGGTCAGTGACGTAACACTGACACGTCGAGCACTCAAAGATCGCAGACAGTAGGTAGGTACTTACCTAGTAAGCAGACTGATTTGCAAATAACTATGATTATGCACTGCGTTAAATTGAAAGGCTAACAAAATGGAAATAATTGCATTAAAATATGTGAAGCACTGTGCCAGAAATTTTGGAAAAAATGATTTTTCGGCAAATAAAAATGAAAATCAGATTGGAACGATCACACTCAAACACTGCACTACTCCCTGTGTGACTTGACTTCGGCTTCCTCTTGATCTTGACTGCTTGGCTGCAAAGGCGATCCCGTAGACTCGATGAACGGTGACGGTTTCTTTCTTCTTTGTTCTCCAATTTGAATTGAATTTAACCGTTGCCCCGCGACGCTTTGCAAATACTTTAAGGATCGAAGGAGTGATTGAGCCCTAACCCTACACGGTAGACCCTGTGGTACTATTTGGGCTATAAATAAAAGATAATGGACTGTAAAATAAATGTAATAGGTACTAAGTAGTACCTATTCCCGCGATGATGTCGTCGCTTGTCCGCGACAAGGGGCAAAAGTACAGAACGCGACAATCCTTTTTGTTCGCTTTGCTGTTGACTTGCGTGATAGGCAGCCCATGAAATAGATTCTGGGTTTTGTTCTGTTCTATCTATAGTATCTCGAACTCGCTCAAGCCATGCGTCTTCGAGCCGTTTTTCAGCATTCAGATCTACAGTCAGATCAATCGAACTATTTTCAGGAATGGGAGGAATCCTTGGTTCCTTTTCCTTGAGACTGTATGGAGCAACTTCAGTGTAAAAGGATGGTAATGGTTTAACCCGAAGTGATGAAGAGGGACTAGGTTTTGATATTGGGAGCATTCGACGAGGTAATCTTTCAGAGTCTTGATCAAGATGCTGAACAATGCTGATTGATGTTCCATGAAGAGCACCTTCGGCTGTGACAGATGACGGATTATAATCGATATTGTCGAAAGCAGCTGTAGAGAACACATTTTTTTGCAAAGCTATGGGAGAAACAACCCCTTCATCTTCGTAAAGTTGACATGCAGCTTCAGAGACTTGTTTCGAGCATTGCAAGACTCTTTTGTATGTTACTGACAAACCATGATGGGCTAATTTGTCTATTATTTTTCTCTGTCTAGTGTGTGTATGAACAAGAAGTCCAATGTACAGCGGCAACGTGGGCTCATGTTTGGTCGTATGACGTATATTTGTGTCTGAAGGCGTTTTTTTTGTTGCATTGAACATAACGAGTTGAGCTATCGAATTAGCAGCATCTAATCCTACGTCCTCACTCTGGTCTATGATGCTCGGTCCGTGAAGAAGCATTTTTATAAGTGTTAACAGAGAAAGCGGAATTTCTGGAACATCTTTGATTAGGCTTCCACTAAATGGAGTGTCTTTTAAATTAAACATTTCAGCTCGACAAGTATTAGCAACGTTCGCCATGTCCATGAAATGGTTATCAACTTCATGGTCTACTGCAGAACGAACAATCCTACCAATATCTTTCTCAAAAGCAAGAATAGTTGGCTTAGGTGGATCCGAATAACATCGAAGGCCAGGAAAGTGTTTCAATAGCCTATCTTGTAGACGATGCGATGAAATGGACAATGCTTCATCTCTCTGTAGTTGTTTAAGTCTATCATTGATTATCTTTCTTAATTCAGACAGTTTGAAAACATTTTCTGAGCTAGACTCCATATACATCACAAGTTCTGTAAATGCAAGCTTTATAAAATCAGGATCACATTCCGCTTCTTTAGTCTTACTTTTATAAGATCTAACTTCGTTGTAAAAAAATGTAAGACAGTTCTTATGATACGATGCTTCCTGAGCCACTAAGTCTTTTGTTGCCATTTTCACTAATAAATCCTGCCGATCAAGAGTAGTTGCTCCATCTCGAATACGCTTTTCGATTTCTTTTGTTACGACAGTATGAAGGGTTTCCTTATCAGTCTCAGGATTGTTGCAGAAAAAACAAACTTTAACTACTTTCGAGCCTGTAGCTCTTGGCAGGCGGCTTGAGGTACATAGTGCGTCGCCCGTCGATGTATTCTCCACTTTAGAGATGGTTTTTTTGATCCGGTCAATGGTAGTCTTATTATAATTGGCACGACATCTTTTGTGAAATTTTGCTTGTTTGGATTTCAGTGTTTCCAAGAATGTACCACCTTCTTCGAGTCTCTTTACGATATCTTCAGGTATCTTGCCAAGCTCATTTAATGTCGAAGCATTTTCTGCTAGACTTATATAGCCAGCTCCTACATCTGCTCGTTTGGAAAACGCAGGGCAAACAAGCGGATCACCCGTGTCTTGTTGACAGTATAAGCACTTGTTCCAGTCAGTTTCTTCCTCCGAACTTGCCATTGTAAATTTTCATGGAGTAATAACTGAAAATAAAAATAATTACACTTAAAATTCACACTCGAATTCAGATTTTTTAAAATATTTAGTTCTCGGTATAGTAGCTTCATAATAATATCGCTTGACGTGAAAGAAAGACAAACAAACACACTTTAGCATTATAATATTAGTATGGATTAGGATAGCTTAGCGTGTTTCGGACTGTAAAGTTCGTCGTATTCTAACAGACAGCGATCCGATTAAGTCTGGTCTAAGTACGCGCGCTGTGGCTTATTTTAATGTAAGTAAAGTAAAGTAATGAAGTCTGGATTTACTTACCTCTTCAGTTAGAACTCTCTCACACTTTTAAAATACTTCAATGTTTTAATAATGATCAAAACTCGGGATTCGTAACTCGCGTGACACCGAGGCGGAGCGGAGACGCAACGCACATCCACGTAGCTCAGACGAAGCGGGTGGACTGGTCGGTCGCCGCGCGCCGCCGCGTCGCTTGTCGTCGGGTCGGGTAGGCAAGGCTACACCCCACTCCACCGCCCCGCGCCCCTACTGTCGCCATAGCTCTACTGATACCTATCACGCGGTCGTGCGCAGCTATTTTAGGTATTTGGTACATATATAGTACTATCTTTAGTAAAATGTTTGCATTTTTTGATAAAACTTCAAAGTTACATGTACCTAATTTGTAAACTATAAGTTCTATCAACATACGTCCAAAGACAATATTGTAGTGAATTTTATAAAGAACATATTGTTCTTTGACAGTTTTGTAATAGCTGAAACCGTTTTAATAAAAAATAAGAAAAACCACGATTTGGCACATACAAAGGGGGGGGAATGGGGGGAAAAATCATTTTTCGACATGCTTCCATATCTAAATTAAAGCACATATATGACAGCTACATTCATGCCAAGTTTCGTGCTTTCTTCAGGATGGGACCATAAAACTGATTTTTGTTAGGACAAGGAGCCGTACTATAAAAGGTACTGTGTCTAAACAGCTGATGGGTTCACTACCTCATGATAGGATAAATATTTGCCGTCCTTATGAAAAAATAGGTATAGATTTTGCCGGCCCAATATTAATTAAGCAAAGTAGAATTAGAAAGGCTTTAGAATCAAAAGCATATGTTTGTGTTATTGTGTGTTTTGTTACCAAAGCAATACATTTGGAATTAACGTCGGATTTGAAGACTGACACATTTATAGCTTGTTTAAAAAGGTTTATTTCTCGCAGGGGCTTGCCCACTGATATTTATTGTGATAACGCTTCAACTTTGAAATGTGCAAGCAGTCAGTTACATGATTTGTATAAATTGCAAAATTCTAAGGAACATCAAAGGGAAATTCATGCTTTTTCGGCTCAGAACAACATTCGCTACCATTTTCTTCCGTGCTATTCGCCTACGTTCGCAGGATTGGCCGAAAGCGGCGTAAAAAGCATGAAGTTTCATTTGAAAAGAGTAGTTCAAAAAGCTTTGTTAACCTATGAAGAACTAAATACTGTACTTTGTCAAATAGAGGCTGTTTAAAATAGCAGACCGCTAATGGCCTTGTCTTCAGATGTTAATGATTTTTCTTGTTTGACACCAGGTCATTTTATCATAGGCTCTGCCTTGAACAGTTACCCAGAACCTCATGAACCTGTTACACACACAAATCATTTAAAATTTTGGAAATTATGTAATAGTATTAAGAATTCTTTCTGGAAAGTTTGGAGCAAAAATTATTTGAATAGTTTACAGTCTCGTCCTAAATGGACAGATCCTCAACCTAATGTAAAAGTAGGCTCATTAGTTATATTGAAAGATGATAATACTGCACCCATGTATTGGCCTATGGCCAGAGTCATTGAGGTACACCCTGGCTCCGACAACAAGGTCAGAGTAGTTACAGTAAAAACTGCTAATGGTCATACTCATAAACGTTCAGTCGTAAAAATATGTGTTTTACCTTTTGAGACTGATAGTGAGGTATAATGTAACAACATTCTGATTTTTTTTTTTTTTTTTTTTTTTAACTTATTTTCTAACAGAAATAACATTTGTTAGTTAACCATATAATGTATGTGTACTCGTAGTAAGTAAATACATAATTAGTTAAGATTCACTGCGCATTTGAAGTTTATTTTTTTTGCATATGTGACACAATAGTCCCTTGAATAAGTTGCAAGTGTATAGTTAGTTAGGTACCATTTTATATATACTTGTGTCACAGCTGTTACTTAGTAGATATTTATTGACCTCATGCAAAATGTTTTTTTTTCTTTCTAAATTAGTTCATTGCAATTCAACAATTTTTATTGTGTACATTTTGATAATAAGTTGTAAAACTTCAGTTGAATTCTTTTCTCTCGGGCAGTATGTTGGGAAACCAACATGTCTTTATTTAAAGTTGGTTAAAAAAATGTAAACTCGCAAAATGCCTTGAATCCAAAAATTGTATATTATTTTAATTTTAGCCTTATTTATGGCAACACTGTTTTTTGTTCTCTCTCTTCTTACGTGTACTTGATTGGGAATAAACGTGCTAAAAGTTGTTCGCTGTTTTAATTGGATCAGCCCCTACATCATACATACATACATACAGTCCTCTCCAGCTCTGGGCATATCGAGTAGTAGCTACAACCTTTCTACAGTGGGGTGTCAAGAATAGGCAGGATTACCCTAATATAGAACGACAACGAAAATAAAAAAACTAAAAGAGCGTCGTTCAAAACTCAAAGGCGTTTTTTTTTTCGTATTATGAAAAATAAACTTCAGTGACACTATTTTTTTTTTGCAGACGTAGGCACGTATATATATTTCTCACAACCGTATTAATGACGTCACAAGGCGCTTATGCCTTTTTCGAATGCGCTAAAATTAAAAATTAAAATTTAATATGAAAACGTGCTCATATTAAGAAATAAAAAAATACGGGTAGCTTCTTTTTGTTTTTAATTTCAAATTATATCAAAAAATATATATGTCAGAAAATTGAAATGTTGTCAATTCCTCTGATATGAAAGAAGATTGGCTTCCGGTGTCTAATAAGGCCCTTGCAGTATAGCATTCACCCTTGTATTCTAATTTAACCAGTGCTGTACCCAATAGAACTTGATAGACTTGATTAGTGGGAGGTGACAACACTGACAAAGAAACAGGCAATGTATTATCAGACATCTCAGTACCAGATTTGTGTAATAATTAATTATGTTTCTTCTTGCAGATACGGCAAAATCCTTTTGTTTGGCACAGAGCAGTAGTATGGCCAGCACGCAAACAATTCTTACAAAGTTTCAAACGAGTGACTTCCGATGTCCTATCTTCAATGGTCATGCCCTTAAATTTCTCACACTGATATAACCGATGATTTTGACTGCAAGAGGGACAAGATCCATTGCCAGTAGATACCACAAATGACTTAGTATGCTTTGAGTTATCTTTATCTTTAAAGTTTGATTTGAAATTCACCTTGTCTGAATAACTGATATGAGCAGTCTCGAGAATGTCAGCACGGGCACGTATAAAAGTAAAGAAATTCTCTAATGTTGGCACCTCGGAGAAAGTAGTTTTTAGCTCTAGCTCTTCCCATTTACCAACAGTGGTGGAATCTAATTTAGCCGAGACCATATAAACAATTAATGTGTCTCACTTGTCCGTTGGTTGGCCGAGAGTGTTCAACGCACTTAAATGTTTAGAGATATGATCAATCATGAACTTCAAAGCCTTATAAGACTCCCTGGTCATTGGTTCTATATTGAAAAGTGCTCTTAGATGGTTATTTACAAGTATATTCTTATTGTTGAATCGTTGGCACACCAGATTCCAGGCAGTCTCATAATTACTGCTTGAAAATTCGATGGACTTTAACGTTACCGCGGCACTCCCTTTTAAAGAGGAACGTAAGTAATGAAATTTGTTAATAGGGGGAATGTTCTCATTATTATGTATCATTGATTCAAAGCTGTCCTTAAACTCCAACCATGTTAAGTAATCACCGTCATACGAAGGGAGTTGAATCGTAGGCAATCGGATATTGTTCGGTGGACTTGAGTGACTACAACACGACTGATTTTCCATATCATTATTAGCCTGCGTTTTAATATTAACACTCGCATTGGTGTCTAAGATCGCTTGTCCAACAGCTAATAATGATAATATGCGAGATTCAATAGCATCTCTCTCTTTAATTTGTTCCTCCATATCGTAGGATAAATCATCAATTTGATTTTGTAATTGTTCATATTGTCCAATTACAGTCTGAATTGTATTAAGTTTCAACTCCCAATTCCTTTTGTATAACCAAAGGAATCTGTTGTCCATAGTGTTTAAGAGATTCTAAATAATCATTATATTTAGACAACCGACCTTTTATGACACCCCGTCTTCTAATAAGAGTGGATAGTTCCTTCTTCTCTTCCTTTGTATCACAGTCTAGTGGTTGCACTAGTAGTGTCGTTCGTCATGATGTGACTTAATGAAATGTAAATAGAATCAATCACTCAAATCCAATGGACATGTATGGGAAAAACAATGAAGTATGTATGTAAGCACTAAATAAATGTTCACTTTCTAACCGCACTTTCAATCCAGATGACAGCTTCTGACAGTTGACACTGCCACGCAATGCCGCGATGCTGCGTCCAGTGTCTCACCCGTCGAGCCACCCGGAGTCAGCACCGACGTCAGCACGGCGACAGAGCACCCGATGGACCGCCTCCAGTCCGTCTTCAATCCACTTTTCCTCGTGGAATCGCTGAAATAGTCGGCAAATCCCAGTTGAGCAAAAGCGAGGTGCAATATGCGCGTGCGTGATGGATAGGATTATAATGATGCACAAAAATTAATTGCAAGTTTAAAGTGCAACTAGCTTTTCGGACGATGCGCGGGCTGCAAGCAGCCCGCGGTTTTTCGTGCAGCTGTTGAAGTTGGTTGGAATCTTATTTCCAGTTGAGAGAATAGGTAAGGTGCTAAAGTCAGTATAAAAAAAATAAAAACGTATACGGGCCGCCATCTTGGAATCAAATTTTGTTTGCAGTTTTGAGTTTCGCGGGGTGCTTTACCCCATCATACAAAATTTCAGACCCCTTTGATGTTCCAGGAGGACGTTCTGAACGAATCAAGTTAAAATTCTAAAATCCAGACGCCATCTTGGATTCCAAAAAAAATGTCAGATTTGGATGCCGCGATTTAAAAACCCTTGCATACTGAATTTCAGTAAAATCGGAAGCAGTCGAGTATTGGCAGCCATCTTGGAAAATTTAAAAAAAAACGCTCAGCGCTTGGTGGGGGTGGCTCGGGCTACGGCCTCGCCACGCAGCTCGGTCTCTGGCCTCGCGGGACAGCTCAGCCTTCGGCCTTCGGCCTCAGGCTTCGCTTAGTGACTTGGGGGGGGGGGATATGGAGAAGAGGGGAGGGGAAGATCAGGAAGGGCTCGGGCTTCGCCCTCGCCACGCAGCTCGGCCTTTGGCCTCTGGCTTCGCTTAGAAACTTGAGGGGGGGGGGGTTCTGGGGGAAGGGGGGAGGTCAAGAGGGGCTCGGGCGTCACCCTCACCACGCAGCTCGGCCTGCGGCCTCGCTTTCCGCTCGACCTACGGTCTCGCGGTACACTAGGAAATTGTCCTTGTATGACGGCCATCTTGAATTTAAAAAAAAATCAAAAAACAAATGACAGTCGTCAAATTGCTTACAACCCCCTACATTTTGGAAAAAAATCACACCCCAAACCCTAACCGTTTTTGCAGGCTGTACCTCGTCCACATTAAGATCTGATGATGTTCAACATGTCAGATTTTTCTGGTACTCACTGGAGCACCCTCTACACGACCATACATCAATCATTACCCCACCCACCCGGGAACAGGTCAAACAACTATGTCAATGAGTCAGTGGTAATGTAGGTTTATATATATATAATTATATATATATATAAACCTACATTACCACTGACTCACTCACTGATTGACATAGTTGTTTAAGCAATTTGACGACTGTCATTTGTTTTTTGATTTTTTTCAAAATCCAAGATGGCCGCCATACAAGGACAACTTCCGAGTGAGTACCGCGAGACCGTAGGTCGAGTGGAAAGCGAGGCCGCAGGCCGAGCTGCGTTCCGAGGGTGACGCTCAAGCCCCTATTGATCTCCCCCTCCCCCCTGAACCCCCCCCCCCCCAAGTCACTAAGTGAAGCCAGAGGCCAAAGGCCGAAAACTAAGCTCTCCGCGAGGCCGAAGGCCGAGCTGCGTGGCGAGGGCGAAGCCCGAGCCCCTCCTAACCTCCCCCTTTCCCCAGAACCCCCCCCCCCCCCCCAAGTCCCTAAGCGAAGTCCCTGAGCTGTCCCGCGAGGCCGCAGGCCAAGCTGCGTGGCGAGGCCGTAGGCCGAGCCACTACCACCAAGCGTTGAGCGTTTTTTTTTTTAAATTTTCCAAGATGGCCGCCAACTGTCGACTGCTTCCGATTTTACTGAAATTCAGTATGCATGGGTTTTTTGGATCGCGGAAACCAAATCTGACATTTTTTTTTGGAATCCAAGATGGCGTCTTGATGTTAAATTTTTTAACTTTATTCGTTTATTACGTCCTCCTGGAACATCGAAGGGGTCTGAAATTTTGTATGCTGGGGTAAAGCACCCCGCGGAACTCAAAACTGTAAACAAATTTTGATTCCAAGATGGCGGCCCGTATAGGTTTTTATTTTATTTTATACTGACTTTAGCACCTTACCTATTCTCTCTGAAAATAAGATTCCAACCAACTTCAATAGCTGCAAGAAAAACCGCGGGCTGCTTGCAGCCCGCGCAGCGCCCGAAAAGCTAGTATATATATAATAATAAATCACAAAGTGTTGGGCGTTGGCCACTCACCAGTGACATAGGCGTGATTGTCAAACAAAATGGCGGTTGTGTGCATATGATGCATAAATTAAATTTAACCAAATTGCTGCTTATTTGAAGCACACGTTTAGTAATTTAATAATAGATTTTGATGTAGTTAATAGCCTAATGCACTCACACACACCGATGACCTACCATTAGATCACAAATGCAAAGCAAACACATGAAAGGTACCTAGCCCTTCGCCTGGCGCCGCCATTTTGGTCATTTACGCGCATCTGGCGCGTGTCCTGCTCCGGGAGAGAAAATAAAAGATTAATTATGGCGGCCGCCATTTTGCAAATTTTACCACGTTTGGCACAGGCCTAGGAAGGACACTTTGAACTAGTATTTGATGTTTAGAAAAACTTAAATTTTACTGCTTTTCTGTATTATAAGCGTAATAAAATGTAGCATTTTAGATTCTTAATTAAGTACGCTATCATATTGCACGGTACGGTAAATATGTATAAAGTGTGAAAATAAAACAATGTCGTAAAGTAAAGATAAGGTCATGGCTTTTCTTCCAATTTTCAATACATAAACTACCATAATTCATAAATCATACTTTTTCTCGTCAATATTTGTGTTTAATTCACAATACTATACCCTAATTAAAAACATTCAGGCATAAAATCACTTCACTCCATACATTTTTTTAGCAGTAGGAGCATTACTAAATGTGGGCCTTATCAGGCGCCGTCCCATCGATGTTAAAAAATTAATCATGTTTCAAGATTCGTTTTGAGAGAGACGTGGCTCAAGTGACTCATGTTTTTTGTTTATTCGTAAGTTCGGCTCATATAGTTAGCCTATACAAATATTAACATTCGTAAAGTAATATGTTTGGCAGGTTGAGACATAAACAAAAAGCCCTCGAAAAACGACTCTAAATAGGTACTCACAATGAATGGCCTGTAAAACCATTCCAGATTATCTTTTTTTAATACAGATACCATTTTCTAAAACTAGATTCATTATTTTAAAGTAACGTTACAAAATGCAAACGTGTTAGCATAGAAAAATATTCGAGAATTTATAAACAAAAACACCCAATTTCTACTCTTAATAGGTCTCAAAGCGGCGTCGTATCCATACTATTGTATAGTATGGATACGACTTTCATGAATTCTCTAGGAGGAAAAGAGAAAAAGTTTTATTTATCATTTCAAGTAATATTATTAATTCTTTAGCAACTATTTTTTTTAACCTATTATTTTTATAGGTATTTTATACCTTTTAGGCACTTATGTTAATTTTCAGTAAAAATGGCAATATATGTTAGGTATATAAATGTATGTAATCGCGTTCTTGAAAACAGCTAGAATAGTTTTAATGTAATTAACAATTTTGGGGTTTTTGGTTTGTCTACCAAGGTTTCATGTGAGGAAAATCTCGTTTTCCTAAGAAAAAAAAAATTATTTTTAATAAATTTATTTAAAGCAGATTATTTTATTTATTTTACTTATGTAAAGCAGAAAAACACCTAAACGCACACACGGCTTTATTGCACCCGGCGCAAAAAGTTGTTGTGCGTTTATGGCAAACTCTGCACGCATGTCGTTGTCGGTTTGAGCTTCTTGGAGTAACCAAAAAATTGGTTGCCTGTAAAGTCGGTATACGGGCGAAAGTTTTACGTGACAAGTCTTTTTATGTCTGTCTCTCTCGCTCTTAGGCGGGCTAACCATGCCCGAGTGGAAGGGACGCGTGCCTCTCACTCGCTCTCATTGTGAGCGCATAACGTGAGCGGAACGTAACGCAGTTTCTTGAAGTGTCACCCGGCTAACCAATTTATAAGACGTTGTCACGTCATAATTGGTACGTGGCCGGGTAGTGGTATTTTGCCTCATAGATACCTTGCCCGGCAGGTGTGGGCAAGACTGCGGTCTTGCCCACACCTGCGGGTTTAGCGTGCTTTTTGAGAATGGTATTTATGAGCGTGCGTCGAAAATTGCGGTGGGGCAACTTCACCGTCGCATTTTTTTTATGGATTATGTACGCGTTTAATGTCGACACATTTAGAAGTCGTCGAAACAATTTCTTATACCAGATGCGCGTTCTTTTCCTTTCTATAGGATAAGTTGCGAGCATCTGATCTTATTGTCAACGCCGCCCATACATACATTGTAGTCACGAATGACTATCGGCTTCGTTGAATTCTCAACAGTGGAGACGGCGTTGCCGTGGTAGGTAGAGATCGTTGCCACGCGGTTTTTATCTCTCCAGACCATGACATCGACGTCTCCACTGGTGAATCCTGATATTTGCCCGGGCCGCATGCTTGTTTTCGTCAAATTAGTCAACTCCACTGGGACAAGTTTACGGTTAGTCCGCAAAGTTCCCACACAGTCGAACCCGATCGATTTTAGTTTACGGGCAAGAGCGGGTGAATTGTAGAAATTATCCATCCACAACGTGTACCCAGCGTGGTCTAAACCTTTGATAAGGTCTAGAACAAGCGCCGGTGTACTCGCTGTCAATGGATCTGCGTCTGCGTCTTGTGCAGCCTGAGGTATTCGTGGTTTGGGAGCGTGAATCTGGAATCGCCACAAATATCCAGTAGCTGATTCGCAGATTTCATAGCTTTTGATGCCCACTGCTGCAGCTTTATTAGGGATAAACTGGTTAATATCCAGCCACCCTTTCCACTGCAGCAGTGATTCATCAAGAGCTATGTTTTGTTGCATAATATACAAGGCCGAAAACTTGGCGTTCAGGTGGCTGATAACAGGCTGCACCTTGAACAATTTAGCTTCTTGTGGACTGAGATTTAGCCGTACCATGTTTGCAGTGGAGTTAAAATGCAGGCATTTATTAAGGAGCTGGAATCGCCGCAATGACATATATACGCGAAAGCCTGGCGTGCAAAAAATATCCATCTCAGTGTTCCAGTACTCCTCAGTTCTGGATTTTATGACCACACCCATTGCCAGGATAATTGCCATGTAAATGTATAGTTCGTCGGCAGTTGTGTCTTTCCAATCAACTATCCTACTGTTGAGACATAGCTCACCCGTGTGCATCATTTTTTCGGCAACTTCCTTAGCATACCGATTTGTTTCGGTTGCTATAAGCTCCATGAACTCCCGGTCCCATATTGCTGTAAATATGTCGTAAGGATCAGTTACTCTAATGGTAGGACCACAGTCTGTGTGACGAAATGGTTCCCTACGCGTTTCGGGTGGAATGGGAGGATTTGGAAAGGATCTCCACTGAGAATCTAAAAATAATTGAGGGAGATAAGATTCCAAGGCAGCAGATGACGAAGCAGCCCTCTCCGCAGCTTCTACATTCTCATCTTCGGGAGCAGATGATGGAGCAGCTCTTTCCGCAACTTCTACATCCTCATCTACTGGAGCAGATGATGGAGCAGCCCTCTCAAGAACTTCTTCCTCCTCATCTACGGGAATCTACGGGAACGAGTATAGGAGCTTCAAGTTCATCATCCTCACTCTCGCTCTCTTCTTCACTTCCTGATAGAATCAACCAATAACAATTTAGTACATCTTTATTTAGTACATCTTTAATTTCAGCATCCTAACTAAATTACAGTTAACTAATGTAGTTACCGTAATGTAATAGACCTTCAATTTCTAGGTCGCGCAGAGATCGTTGAGGCCGCAAAGAAGCCGCAGGGTTCCTATAACAAATAAATGTATCATGTTACATTTCAGATACTCCAGAAAATATATGTACAGCTGCGCAAAAGATGAATGAGGATTTAGAAAGCATTGCAAACTGGTCTCGCAATAACTGCCTTGCATTAAACCCATCTAAATCGAAGTGCTTAATCCTGGGCTCTAAAATACAGATTTCTAAAATTAACGACTATAACCCGATTATAATGATGATGGGCCAAGTTATAGAGAGGGTTGAGGAGGCAAAAAACTTAGGCATAATATTGGACCCCGAGCTACGATTTGAAAACCATGTACTTGGTGTGGTCAGAAATTGCTTTTACCGACTGAAGATCCTCTATAAGATTAGAAATGTATTGACCGAGAAAGTTCGCATCAGACTCTGCGAGTCCTTGGTGCTATCGCGCCTGAACTACGGCGATATCGTTTATGGACCCCGTTTATTAGAGAGAACACGGCGTCTTTTGCAAAGAGTTCAGAACGCATGCTGTAGGTTTTCGTTCAATGTTCCTCCGCGTAGCCACATCTCGCCGTATCTCAATAATGCCTCTATGTTAAATATGGACTCGCGTAGACAACTGCATTTAGCAACGTTATTGTTCGGGGTTATCAAACGCCAAAAACCAGAGTATATACACTCAAAACTAATATTTGATCGAGTGAATGCCAGATTATGCCGTCCCCCACTACTTATGCACCGACACAGAACAGCTGCTTTCAGGGGCAGCTTCAGATACCAGGCGACTAAATGTTGGAACAACATACCACCTCCAATAAGACTTTCTGTATCAATTTCAAGTTTCAAAAAATTGTTGCGCGCCTATTTTTTAGATAAACAGAAAATTAACAATCCAAAAAGTCGCCGGTAACTGTTGCTGCCACTGACTGATAGATACTCGTATCCTTGTTTGTAGCCCTGTATTCTGCTGTATATCTATGAAATATGTATACATAGTGTTTGTAGTATAATATGACACTGATCCTTATAGGTATTATGTTTGGGTTTATATTGTGAATAAGGTCTCTTCATAAATTTCTATTAATTTAACATTAAAAATTTCGAGCTCCTTTACCTTTGTGGCAGGGATTTTTGGATGCGCACTCGCACTTGACAGGCCGTAGCTGAAAAACAGTGAGCTGCTCTCTGAGCAGCACTAAGCACTGAGCTATGACCTTTTTGGGTTGCTGTAGCACACAGATACGAATATATTGTTATATGTTTCCGTCTTTCTTGTGTTTTTTAATATGTTCTTATGTTGTATATTTTCTGTATGTGTGTGACTAAAGCTACAAATAAACACCTTATCTATCTATCTATCTTGTATTATGTAACCATCTCATAATATAAGATTATTACGGATATAAAAAAAAAAACGTACATACCTATCAGATGAAGAAGAAACTGCCTCAGAACTTGTCACTGCTAGTTGTGGTCGTTCCTCGCAAAGGGACCGGCGCACACGTTTTGAACTACGTCCTATTCTGAAAAAAAAACATCCATGAGCTTTCATTTTATTAATCAGATTACTACAAATTTATATTGTATAAAAGCTATGATACATACTTTTCTTGTTCGCGTAAATGGTGTTTGCCGTTCACAATGCTCGATGCCGAAAAGTTGTCTTCATCTATCGACACTTGGACATTAAATTGATAACCACTTGTTGAGGGTGTACTGTTGGCACTGCCACCACATTCAACGTACCTGAAATGACAAAATTTATTTAATAAACTTATTGCAGCAGACTTTAATGACAACAAAGTGTAGTAGAAACTTACATTGCCGGTGAGGGTGCAATTTCGTGTGGAATGGGAGACCTCTGATTTTCTTCCAATTGCACATTACATTCGAGATGGCTGAAAATTATAAAATATTAGCGGTTCACAGAATGCTGGATGTATATATAAATAATAGTACACATAATTTATCCAAAGTATTAGAAACTTACATAGCAGGTGAGGGTTGAATTTCCTGTGGAATGGGAGACCTCTGATTTTCTTCCAATTGCACATTACATTCGAGATGGCTGAAAATTATAAAATATTAGCGGTTCACAGAATGCTGGATGTATATATAAATAATAGTACACATAATTTATCCAAAGTATTAGAAACTTACATAGCAGGTGAGGGTTGAATTTCGTGTGGAATGGGAGACCTCTGATTTTCAGAATGCCCATTCACATTAGATTCGAGATTGCTGAAAAAATATTTAAAATATATTCATAAGAACCGAAGATAACTTTTAGGGCACAGATAATCTAAGTTTTCTTGCAACTTACGGATTCCATGTTCGAACTTTTTTAATAGTTAGCGGGCGCTCCAATTGTTCCCCAACAGGAAGCTCTTCCACGTTTATTATTTGTATCCTATAAATTAGACCGTATAAATGTAAAGTATAATTATTACACATAGCATGAAACTAAATACCAATTGAAGTAGGTTTATTTTCGATATAAGTGATGTGAATGAGGTTTGACTAACAATTTGTAAGATTTTGTAAAGATTGTCGTGAAAAGTTAGGAAATTAATTATTGAAGAACAAAAATCCCTCAACCGTGTAAAATTTTATGATAAACCCAATGTCACTCCCACATTTAAGATGAATGTGTTGTTGTGTCGTTTAGTCTGTAGTCATGCCAAAGAAATGTCCATACATAACATATATAAGCTCAAAAACATAACTTGTGTAAAAGATAAAAGAAAACAATAACTAACGGGTCGCTTGCCGACAGCCTTTGGCTAATAGACCGTCCTCTCGAACGACTTCCACGTCGCCCTCCCCGTCGACAGGCTTGCCTACCACGCTCATTAGTGGGTAAGACTGCGGCCCCGTCAAGACCTCCACCCCTGCCACCTCTCGTGCGCACCCCCCTTCTTCTAGCGTTTGGACCTCCTCTCGTGCGTACACTTATTAAATGCAACAAAACAAAAAAGCAAATAAAATCATGCGTGTAAACAATATAATAAAAGATGCTGCATTGTTGTTTGATAGATAAGAAAAATAAATACAATTATTTAAAAATTAAAATGCAAGTCAACAAAAACGCAAAAAAACAGATCCTCATTACTAAATTTTGTTAAAATATTAGTGTTGAAAAAATGAAAATGCTAGTTAGTACATAAAAATGCAAGCTCAAAAAAAATAATGTTAAAAAAATAATCCGAAAGTCATATCCACATTAATTTAGCGGCGAACTAAATGGCCGCATCAGTTGACCTTGATTGTCAAACGCCGTGTGGCATCTGTCCCGCTCCGGTCAACACAATGCCGGCAGTAATTTTATCACAAATTTCGCTAAATATTGATTAATTTGGATAAATCTAAAGTAGGAAATATGTAAATAGACAATAATTCGTTTTTCACAATCTTTTACACAAAAGTATCGTGAATAGACAACAAGAAACAGTTTTTTTGGCGGGACTAACACGGTTGCAAAGTCGGAGTGGTTGATGAAATAAGCATTTTTTTGTTAAAATACCTTGAATCCACACAAACAATTACTTAAATGAAGTGTATTACTTACCCATCCATCCTTTTCTTATGAAGTTCAGGCAGAAATACAACGAAATATACGTAAAATTCTTAAAAAATACGGACGTTCGTTGTAAATAAACACTACCACACAACCGCACACGGAACAATGGACATTCATTGAAAAAAATGCCTTGTTGACATTTCTGTTGCACTGTAGTCTATCTTTGTTCTTTGATTAAGCTTCAGTATAGGTAAGAGCAGTGCAGAATGCTTATTAGCCGCCAAAATGCGCGTAGAAATAAGCACCTAGCTAGTCTCCCGGAGCAGGCCGGCCGCCAGACGCGCGAAATAATTATCTCTCCCGAAGCGGGACAGATGCCACATGCACGCTAATTTCAAAAATGACATCCGCCATTTTAGGTCTATATTTTTGTCTCCCGGAGCGGGAATTTGCCACACGCAGGGCTAGGCAATGCTGGCCAAACCTTTTAACCGCCCGGTGTTTTTACGAAAAAAGTGCCCCTAGCGCCAGACCCATATTTCGCTGCGAAAACCATAGTGATGTACTTATCACTACACGATAAAATAATTAAATGGCTGAAATAAACGTTTAAAACAGAAAATAACGGCTTGTAATATTTATATCATATACACATTAAATATAAATAAGTAATTAAGAATATAAAATATAATAAAAACCTTCACAATATAAATTTTTAGTTAAATCGACATTTCTGAAAAGTGGGATGTTTTGCAATCCCTACGTGTCGTATAAATCCAACTGCGGCGCTGGAGTTCCGAACAAAATTTTGTAAAAATTAATAGGGATTGACAAAAAAGTTATTTTCGTCAATCATAAATATTTACGTTATTAAGTTTGAAACTATAAATTAGATTATATAAATAAAAGCTTTCGTAATTATAAATTAATACATAATGTTAGGATATTATACTAAAATACGTTATACTGAAGTTTGTCTGAAGATGGCTGTTAATTAATATTTTTGTATCGTAGGTAACCGTTATGATAATAATTATTTGATCAGAAGGTAGACAGCCAAATATTTCCGTGAGCGACGTCCTACCGAAATAAGCATTGAATTTATTCCTGTTTTACATATGGACAGGAAACCCTATTATTATCCCTCAAGTAAGTGCATGTATTAGCGTTCCTGCACACGATGCTGTCACCGCGCCGTTGCCGCGCCGACGCCGCGCAATTACACTGTAGATACGAGTCGCGCGAAGCCCGCCACCGCGTCGCCGCCGCGCCGCCCCCGCGCGCGTTCCCCTCCCTCCTTGTTTGTTTGATTCATTCCATTACCGGCCGCGTACGAACGTGCACGTGCGTGAACTTGTTAATTAATTACCATGGATAGTTTTGATTACGAAACGTTTATAAGTTTAGTGGAGGACAGAGAAGTGTTATGGGACAAAACTTTGGAAATATATAAAGACAAGCGTAAAAGTTTAAAAGCTTGGTTTGAGATCTGCCATATAATGAATGAGAACTTTGCAGACCCACCCGATACGGAGAAAAATAAATACGGTAAGTATCTTTTTACAAAATTTTATTTATTCTTGTTAATGTATTTCTATCTAGTGGGGCCAAACGAAAAAATATATAAGTAGCTGACTTAAAGGAAGTTTGGGACAAGACACGATCAGTATGTTTTTTATTTAAATCGTAATGCAACAGTGTATTATATAGTGTGTGGATAGTATATCTCGTAAGCAATTTCGTGTGGTAGGTACCTACATTAAACAAGCAATCACTTGCTACTAGTAGTTAGTGATGGGACTCGAGCCGTGTTTCACTCGAGTTACTCGAGTAGTTTTGTTTTTACTCCCACTCGAGTCATATTTTTGATGACTCGGATTACGAGTGACTCGAATGATTCACTCGAAAAAAAAACACTCGAGTCTCATCTTTACTCGAGTGACACTCGAGTAAATCGGTTTTCACTGGCGAGTGACTCGAGTGAAAAAAAGTCACTCGAGTCCCATCACTACTAGTAGTAGCTTGAGTATTCCCGCTAGATAGAAACACGTTTCGCATACATATTAACAATAATTATTTTGCCATGGTACACTGCCATATTCAGAATTAAAATACTCCTTATATTTGTCACGTATTTCATTAGCTGTTGTAGGTGTAGGGGTTGTAAGTCTCTACACTGATGATACGATAAGGGTTGTTTTAAGGGATGGGATAAAACAACCGAATTGAGTGAATATCTGTATTGCACTGATTTGTTAACTTAAAATTAGGTACAAGGTACAATGTTAAACTGCAATGTAGGCATTCGAGCGCTACTGCCAATAAAATGAACTTAGGGTTCTGTCATTATGTACGGTGTTCCGTACATCCTGCCCACTCGAGAGAAGAACATGAGGAGGACATATGAATCTAGATATGAATTTTATCTCTAACAAATCTAATGATATTAACTATATTAAATGATATAAAATGATTTTATGTGATACACAATGATAAACAATATAAACTAAGAATGTTCAGTCTTATTTTCAAACTCGCACTTATTCACTGGGGACTCTAAAGTGTACTGAATGATTGACCATAGGGCCATTGATTTGACACATTTCATGCACTTCACTAACACTCGCACTCGTAGCCGGCTCCTGCTGAGGCCTCTCCTGAGGCGGTTCCCGCCGCTCAGCTGATGCGCGCGCGCGTCGAGACTTTCGTAATTTAATGATAACAAGAATAGCACCAATGGCTAGAAGAATGCTGATAAGAGTATAGGTAATGGTATAGTGATGAATGTCGTGAATGTTGAAATGAGAAGGGGATTGCTCCTTTAAATTTGCTATTTGTTTTTGAAGTTGCTGATAGACCTGATTATGAGTCGGAAGAGATTCGGTAAAATTAGGGGATATGGAAGTGCTGACTATGGAGTTCAGAATCGATACCGTGGGTGTTTCGTATTCATATTGCTTACTTATGTTGCTGATAAAGTTGTTGTGACTGTAGATAGTTAGATCGCTGCTCTTAAGAACGCATCCTTGACCTAGGGTTATCAATCCATTTCCATGTAGTTGCTCGATTTTTAACTCAGAGTTGCAAAAAATACGAACTTTGCATTCCTGACAACACGAGAACATCCAGACATTGGGACGATGTAACTTGACCCACCTGTCGGCGCATGCTACTTGATATGATATGCAATGTGATCCCATCCTTTCGATGTTTACTATGTTGTTATCGCATAGTGACTGATTCTCTTTCAAGTTGTAAAGCGGTTTATTAAGAGAGCATAATGTTTTGCGTGGGAGATAGATACAAGATTGTAAGTCTGCATCGGAATGAAGTGTGAATAAGTCCTTCTTGAGGTTAAACGATATATAATCTGCTGTGGGGTTGATAAAGTGGGCGTTATCACTCGATATGTGAGGGATGCTGATGATTTTATCCAACTGGAATATTTCGCTGCTTATGAGTGGGATTGTCGCTTCTATGATAAGGTACTTGTCAGTGAAGCGAGCAAACACTTTAATTAATTTGTAGAAATCCATAAGATTTGTCTTCTCTACGGGGAGGGTAACATCACCCTTTAGCTGTGAAGATATGCTATTTAACTGTCGCTGAAGTTCCTCTGGTGGTAGCAAAAGGGTGTCAATGTGTCCATGGCTGATATCGGTGACTGTTTCGATTAGAGTGTGCTGTATACGTCGTATGTTTGAGATGATAATTTGGGTTGATAATGATGATGATAGAATGTAGAGTCCTTGCTGATTTTCCATTCGAACTTGATTTATTTCAGAAGATAAGTTACGAATATGCTGCTTGATTAATTTAAACTGTTGATTCATGATATCTTCATTTTCTCGCAAGATATGATATTCCGTTTCCACGACGCTCGTTTGATTTCTTAATAAATCCTGCAGGTGATTCTCGTTCTGAGCGATCTTCTCGATATCCATTCTGTACTGATCCGCGAACCTTTCGTCTAACACTCCAAATAAAGTGTTAGCTATCATACCAACTCCGTTTATCAGACCACGCTTTCTTCTTGATTTGATGTCATTATTAAGTAAGGTGTTATAATGTTCGATTTCCTTCAGTTCGTGTTCTAATTGTAGCGCGATGCCTTTGTACTGCGCACCCGTATTGTAACACGCTTCACTCGCCTTTCGTACAAAATATTCTAAGTCGGATACTCCTTGCCAGTATGATGTCATATTGTAAAATATAATTAGTTTCCAGTCGTCCCTGATGTACTGGAGATCTGATATTTTGTCGAAGTAGAGACTCTGATTGAGTTTGAAACTCTCGATACGATATGATGAATGCGCTTCTTGCTGTAACGTAGGCGAAAACAGAGTCATGAAGAAAAACAGTGCTAAACATAATAGATTTGTAAATGATATTTTTTTACCGGATCGACGTGGCCTCGTATTCTGGTCTGCCGGAGACACGGGTGCAGGATCTTCTAACGGTGGTGATTGATTGTCGTCAGTTGTTTCATTTATAGGTAATAATACTAATTTGGTGATCGGGCGTTTTATGATATTTTTACACGTCTTTATTGAAACTACTCGAACGTACCCATCACTACCCGGGTGAACCTCTAACACTCTCCCTAAAGCCCACTTTGCCGGGAGGCATGTTTGCCTCTTTGATGAGTACGATGTCGTTAATTTTGAGGTTTGTAGACGGGTTAATCCATTTTGATCGGGTTTGTAACTGCTGTAGGTATTCAGATGACCAGCGCTTCCAGAACTCCTTATTCATCGCTTGGATGAGCTGCCAACGCGTGGTTAAAGTGAACGAATGAGGCTCCGTTTGTGGACGTGATATTAAAGGTCCCCCAATAAGAAAATGTCCTGATGTTAAGACTTCGTCATCAGGGTTTTCAGTGAGAGGGCACAGGGGTCTCGAATTTAAGCACGCCTCTATCTGATGCAATAAAGTCGTGAATTCCTCATATGTGAGCATCTGTTCACCCATAACGCGTTTGAGGTGGTATTTAAAGCTTTTTACACAGGCTTCCCAAAGTCCGCCCGCGGATGGCCATGCTGCTGCGTTGTGATGAAATTCGATATTTAATTCACTGATATTTTTGAAAAAGTCTTGGTTGATGGTTTCCTGGATCTCTTTATATTCCTGTCTTAGAAGTCTGTTAGCTCCGACGAAATTGGTCCCGTTGTCGCAGTATACATGCTTGGTGGTTCTTCGCCGAGAGCAAAAGCGACGAAAAGCGGCTAGAAATGCTGCAGTGCTAAGGTCCGATACCAACTCCAGATGTACCGCCTTCGTTGATAAGCAGACAAATACTGCAACGTATCCTTTTGTCGACCTCCCTCCACGACCCTTGTTAGTTTTGATCTTAAAAAATCCTGCATAATCGGTACCCGTGTGGGTAAACGGACGGGAGGGGGTAACCCGAGCTTTCGGTAGGTCGGCCATGATTTGATGTCGATTTTCTTGACTAAATCTCCTACACCTAACGCAAGTCCTCAGTTGTCGTTTGACAGTACGGATGCCGCTGATTATCCAGCACCTGTCCCGAATGTATGCAAGCGTTAATCGAGGACCGCCGTGAAGAGTAGCAAGATGAGCTTGATTGATAAGTAAGTCCGTAAAACGACTATGATTTGATAAAATGATTGGATGTTTTGCAGAGTCCTTAATGCTGGCGTTTTTTAGTCGACCGCCTACTCTCAATATGCCTTGATCGTCAATGAAGGGGTTGAGATTCGCCAACCTCTTGTTCTTATTGATATTTTCGCCCTTTTTCAAATTAAAATCGTATAATTGTATGTCCTTGATTATCAGCTGATATGCCCTATTTATTTCAAATGAGGTCAATGATTCACCATACGATTTATGTTTGTTTCTAATGCGCTCAATAAAACGCGATACCCAGGCCATTGTCCTAACAGTCCGGGTGAGTGAACTACTCATCATCATCATTTCAGCCGCATAACGTCCACTGCTGGACATAGGCCTCTCCCAAGGTTTTCCAAAATGACCGATCTAGAGCGGCCTGCATCCAGCGTTTTCCAGCGACCTTGGTCAGGTCGTCTGACCACCTTGTGGGTGGGTATCCTACGCTTCGCTTGCCAGTACGTGGTCGCCATTCGAGAACCTTTTTGCCCCATCGGCCATCGGTTCGTCGCGCTATGTGTCCCGCCCACTGCCACTTCAACGAGCTAATCCGCTGGGCTATGTCCGTGACTTTTGTTCTCCTACGAATTTCCTCATTTCTGATTCGATCACGTAGAGAAACACCAATCATAGCCCTCTCCATAGCGCGTTGAGCTACCTTGAGCCTTCTTATGAGACCCATAGTAAGGGACCACGTTTCGGAGCCATAAGTCATCACTGGTAACACACATTGATTATAAACTTTCGTCTTAAGGCACTGAGGTATTTTGGACGAGAAGACACTGCGTAACTTCCCGAACGCTGCCCAGCCGAGTCGGATTCGTCGAAAGACCTCTTCCTCGAAGCTGGAACTTCCTGCCTGGATCGATTGACCCAGGTAGGTATACTGGTCTACAACTTCGAGGGTGGAGCTCCCAACAGAAACAGGTATGGGCACAACATTGACATTCGACATTACTTTCGTTTTGTCCATGTTCATTTTAAGGCCCACCTGTTGGGAAACTCTATTAAGGTCTCCGAGCATAGTACTTAAGTCCTCCATGGATTCTGCCATAACAACTACATCGTCGGCGAATCGAAGGTGAGTGATATACTCGCCATTGATGTTGATGCCAAGTCCTTTCCATTCCAGGAGCTTGAAGGCATCTTCCAGTGCAGCGGTAAACAGTTTCGGAGATATAACGTCTCCCTGTCTCACACCTCTTTGCAGTGGAATAGCCCTCGTGCACTGCTCCTGTACTCGGACTGACATAGTGGCGTTACTGTATAAACACTTCAACACTTCGATATACCGATAGTCAATACGGCATCGCTGGAGAGACTGAAGCACGGCCCATGTTTCGATCGAATCGAAGGCTTTTTCATAGTCCACAAAACCCAAGCATAGCGGCCGGTTATATTCCCTCGTCTTCTCTATAACCTGCCGCAGCGTGTGAATGTGGTCCATGGTGCTAAAGCCTTTACGGAAACCGGCTTGTTCGGGAGGCTGGAAGGCATCAAACCTGTTCGCGAGACGATTCGTGATGACCCTCGAAAACAACTTATATACATGACTCAGAAGCGTGATAGGCCTATAGTTCTTCAATAGGGTGTTATCTCCCTTTTTGAAGAACAAGACTACCACGCCCTTGTTCCACGCTTCTGGCGTAACGCCCTCGAGCAGAACGGAATTAAAGAGCCTCTGAAGGACTTTCAGTACCGGCGTTCCGCCCGCTTTCAGAAGCTCTGCTGTGATTCCGTCCTCACCCGGCGCCTTGTTGTTCTTAAGCTGTTTGAGGGCCATCCTAATCTCGTATAGGCTGATGTCCGGGATATCTTCCGTATAGTGTCGGGTCAGCTTGGCTCTTGGGTCTTTAGCCATTTGTCCACTGGGTTGTGCGACTGAGGTATACAGCTGTCCATAAAACCTCTCGATCTCTGCCAGAACCCCTTCCTTTGTCGACACCACGCCACCGTCCTCCGTCTTCAGCTTCATCAATCGACTTTGCCCAACTGACATAGCTCTTGCGAACACTTTGGAGCCTTTGTTCTGCTCGATCGTCTCCTTAATACATTCAGTATTAAAGGAGCGGATATCGTGTCGCAAGGACTTTTGTATACGTCTGTTGAGCTGCCGATATGATTCAGCATCTTCGGAGGTCTGCAGCGGCCTGGATCGTCGCTCTGCCATCAAGTCTAGAGTCTGAGCAGAGATTTTTTGAGGTTTTCGTTTGGGGCGGGACCTGAACACCTTTGATCCCACCGCTTGGACAGCTTCTACCAACCCTTGGTTTAACTCGTCCACTGTAGCGCAATCCTGAAGGCCTTCGAAGCGATTTGATAGTTCAAGCCGGAAGTTCTCGGAGTTTTCGATTTGGACCCGCGACGGTCGGAGCGTTGACTTCATCAGCCGCGACCTTTCGACTTTGAGACCAATATTTACGATGCCTCTTAATATACGGTGATCGCTCCCGGTTTTGATTCGATTGATCACTGAGACATCGTTGAATATTCGTCTCTTTGTCGTTAGGATGAAGTCGATTTCATTCTTAACAGGGGGCTGGTTTTTCTTTCCTGGACCCAGCCAGGTCCACTTTCTTTGCGGCGACTTTTTGAAGAAAGAGTTCATCGCAAAGAGTTCCTCTTTCTCCAAAAAATCTGCCAGCCTACGACCCCTGTTATTTCGCACTCCATATCCGAAATTTCCCAGCCTAAACTCTCCATCGCCTCGCTTGCCCAGTTTTGCGTTGAAATCCCCCATAACAACTGTAAAATAGGTTTCAGAAGTATGTATGGCCCTACTGATGTCCTCATACACCTCATCCACCTCTTCATCGGAGTGATCCTCAGTTGGCATATATACCTGTATGACCTTCAGCGAGTATCTTTTGGATACTCTGAGTATCAGGTATATTACCCTACTAGAAACACTCTCGATGGTTATGACGTTGTTTATGAGGGACCTGTGGACGAGAAACCCGACACCATGCTGGGACTTCTTTTGGTCTCCTTCCCGGTGATAGAGTAGGTTACCAGACTTCAGGGTTGTCGTGCCCTCGCCCTCTCTTCGGACTTCAGACAACCCTACAATGTCCCACCGTAACCTACTTATTTCCTCTTCCACCTCAGCTAGTTTCTCGTCTGTCCTCAAAGTGCGTATGTTGTGTGTTACCAGGGCCAGTCGTCGACAGGAGTGGTAGCCGGATCTCTGCCGGAGATTCTTCGCACCCCCTGCCCCGCCGTTACCATGATCGCTACCGGAGTCAGGATGTCAGAATGAATTACTGCTGAATAGTGAACTACTATTCAGCAGTAATTCATAAATAAATGATAAATTACACTAGTTTACACGGTTTTCATACCCCAGCTGAAAGTTGTTATTTTATTTTGTGTTCAGATAGAACTATCCAGAAAAAATAATAAAAAAATTCTGTCACGTCTGGTTTAAAAAATATTTATTTTCTTGAAGGGAAATACAAAAATTTTAGGATTAATACAAAAATAAATTAAAAATGACTAATTTTTGCTTTCTTTTTATAGTTATTTGAATCAGTTTCTCTTATGATAGACCAACAGTAATCCCCTAACATATTTTTATCCCAAAATCCTTGATGTCGTTCTTCGAAAGTCCTTAAATCTTGGTGGAAACGTTCACCCTGTTCGTCACTCATACTTCAAGCATTGGCGAACCAAATGGAAGGTAAACTTTTTCTCCTGATGACCACTGGAGTAAGATGATTCTACAGCTTTCGCAAAACACGTGAGGCACCCACTTTTTATCTTGATTTGCAACAGGAAATCCAAAATAATGAAGATATGCAGTTTTTAACGAATCTACAATAGGTCTTCTCTTTTTTGAAAATATAAACTGTCCACAAACATAACAAAAACGGTCAGAACTTTGTTTGCACTTTCTGCTAGCCATTTTAAATCAATCCAAAGCAAAGTAACTGTCGTTTGAAGCGAACGAATAAACAATAAAATATCACCACCACGTCGGGTGGTTAAAAAAAAACAATTGACGGCAGAAAAAAATTCCGACGTGATAAAATATTTCTGCTAAAACTTTTAGGTTTAGGGAAGGTAGATTAACATATTGACATACATTCGGTTCGGGGTATAAATAAAAAGTAAAATTTTGTAAACTAGTGTTATTTTTCTGTTCATGTAAGGCTGCATTTACACCTGCGTTTTTAATTTCTATGTTAGGTTTTTCGATTTTAAGTTTTGGGAGGTGTTCAGGACTAAACTTCAGAAGCCATTCTGGCCCTTCCCACCACAACGAAAGATTCAACAACTGTAACTTCGTCTTTCCTCTTGTTGCACAATCTGCTGCATTTTCTTCAGATCGGACATGGTGCCAGCATGCCGCTGGAATGACTTCAATGATCTTCTTTACCCTATTACTTACAAATGGTTTCCATCTAGTGATATCTCCGTTCAGCCAACCTAAAACTATCATGGAATCTGTCCACGCATATATCTCAATATTGACGTCCTTACTAGATATAGACTCCATAACCTTCTTCATCAATTGTGACAATAGAAAAGCTCCTGATAACTCTAAGCGCGGCAAGGTTACCGTTTTATTGCCCAATGGAGATAATTTTGTTTTTGCGGTTAGCAAGTTCGATGTGTATTCACCTTTATCGCATGTCACAATGTATACCGCGCAAGCATAAACCTTTTCTGATGCGTCGCAAAATCCGTGCAATTGTATTTTATTTTTAGCGTTGCCGATATATCTAGGTATTGATAATTTATGTAAATGCTCGATGTCTGTTTGAATGCTTGCCCATTTCTCCTTAATTTCGGATGATAAATCTTCGTCCCATGTTACTTCGGAGGCCCATACTTGTTGAAATAGGAGCTTGGCCCGAACGGTGATTGGGGAAATCCAACCTAGTGGATCGAAGATTTTTGATATATTTGATAAAAGAGTACGTTTTGATAGATGATTGATATTATGATAGTTGATGTTATAATTGAATGAGAATGTGTCTGACGAGGGGGTCCATTTAAGGCCTAAAGTTTTTCTTGATTCTGAGCATTTAAACTCGTGTGGATCATTGAGTTTACTTGATGGTAAATCTTTGATAAGGGCCGGATCATTGCTTGAGAATTTTCTAAGGTTCATTCCGGCACCTTGCAGAATGTTTATGAGTTGATTAATTAATTCCTTGCATTGTTTAAACGAGTCCTTGCCACAAATGACGTCATCCATATAACATGAGGTCTCTAGGACCTCAGCAGCCATGGGAAATTTATCACGATCATCTCTGGCAAGCTGAAGTAAAGTTCTCATTGCCAAAAACGGTGCTGCTTTTGTGCCAAAGGTTACGGTAGTAAGGGAATATTCCTGAATGATATCTTGAGGAGAATCTCGCCAAATGATAGTCTGAAGAGGTTGATCACTCTCTCTCACTTTGATCTGATTAAACATACGCTGAATGTCGCCCGTTACCACATATTTTAGTTGTCTCCATCTTAAAATTAAAGCTGGGAGGTCTTTTTGTAAATTTAAACCACTCTCCATGAGATCATTTAAGCTGTAATTCTGCATGTGTGACATTGATGTTGTTTTTGCTGATGCATTGAATACGACACGCAACTTAGTTGTCGTAGACTCTGCCTTGAAAACCCCATGGTGAGGCAAATAAACCGTAGGTGTCGACGCTGACTTTACAGCGGGACGCATATGATCAAGGTCCTTATACTCTTGCATAAAGTCCTTGTATTGACTGGAAAATTCGACATTGTTGGACATCTTCCTTTCTAGCTGTCTAAATTGAGCCATGGCCTTAGTTTTCGAATCTCCCAAATTATTTTCATAACCCTGCTTCATAGGTAAGGCCACTTCATAACGTCCATCCTTTAATCGTTTTGTTGTTGATTGATATAATTTTTCACAATAGTCTTCTCCCGAAGTCATTGAAGTTGTGTCTGATTTGATGTCTTCTAATTTCCAGTACTTGGACAAATCGGGAATTTCCTTGATAAGCACATGGCAATGATATGTCTTTACTGTTCCTGATAAAATCCAACCTACTCTGGTTTGCTGGGCCATAGGGGCGTGTTGTGGACCCTTTAATAAGCCCTGCATGATGAGTTCTGAGTAAACGGTCGTGTCTAGTAATAAATCGATGGGCCTAGAAATATTGTATTCCGGGTCGGCCAAATTGATATTTTGTAAATGATCCCAATGTTTTTTGTGGAATGATTCATTGGGCAAGTTACCTACCACCCTAGATACAACTAATGCTTCCGTACTAAATTGATAATCTTCGTGAATCGACTGGCAATCAATGTTAACAATTCCTTGACTGAATCGGGGGCCCGTCCCCGTTCCTGTTATTGCTGTATGGAATTTCCTGCGTGACAACCCTAACAACTGAACTGCATTTTCCGATATCAATGATACTTGAGCGCACTGATCTAAAAGCGCCCTGAATGTTACAAACGTTCCGTCTGACGATTTAAGTTTTAAAAGTAATGTGGTAAGGAGGCTTTCTTCGTCGTCAGCGGCGACATAATTTACGTTGTATGGTTTTTTGTTAGAAGTCGACGAAGAAGGCGTTGCTGTAGCTGAAGATGATTGCTGAGGCTGAGTCGACCGAGGTGTTGGGTTCGACGACCTCCATGTTGAAGTCATTGACTTATTATTCTTAAATGCGTCATGCAATAAAGAATGATGCTCGTCATTGCATTCCTTGCATCTTTTGATTGACAAACACGGTTTTCCATAATGCTTATACAAGCAATTTTGGCAAACGGAAAGTTTCGAAATTGTGGCCAATTTCTTGTCCGACGTCATATTTTTAAATTCGCTGCAGAAGTATAAGTCATGACCTAGATTGCACAATGGGCATCGGCGTGTATACGTTGCTAAGGCTTGATTTTCATATGTTTGATTATGCCCGTAGCGATAATTGTAATGATCTCTATTGGTATGATATTTAGGTTGATAATGATAAGTTGGCTTTGATAATGCTTGATTGTTAGGTTTAAATGATGATGATAACTCCTTACTTCTTCTATTGATAGGTTCTAACGCGGTGAATTTATTCTCCAAAAATTGAATAAACTCATCGAAGCTTGGTAACTCCCTTGGTGCTTTCCGAGCTTCTTTGTAGTCGACCAAGGTCTCATTGTCCAACTTACGAGACAAGAGGTGCACAATCAAAGGGTCCCAGGTCTGAGTATCCACCCCCAGATTGTGTATGGCGTGTATACACTCAACGCTAGTATCATGCAGCTTCTTTAATTCAAAAGCAGTAGGTTTGTTGATATTGGGTTGATTGAGAAATATTTCGATCTGTTTGGTGAATAGGACTTGAGTGTTATTGTATCGCCTAGTTAAAATGTCCCAAGCGGTATCATAGTTATCCGCCGAGATATGGAGATGTTGTATGAGACGTTCAGGTTCGCCACGAAGCTTACCCTTGAGATGCTGCATCTTCTGCGCCTTCGTAATGGTATTATTATTGTGGATAGTTTTACTGAATAAATCGAAAAAGGTAGGCCAAAAAGTATAATCTCCAGAAAAAACTGGAATCTGCAATTTAGGGGTTGATTCTACAGTATGGGCTGATGCGCTAAGTAATTGATTTAACTCACGTTTAATGGATTTATATGATGACTCCATTTTGTAAAACTCATCATCGTAAAATACATCCGCGCCTATGAGAATGCTGTCGATTTCAAGATGCAGTTTGTCGATCGACTTCCAGCGTAATTGAACGTTATTGATTTCGTCTTGTATCTCCCACCGTTCTGATAATCTTGCTAGATCTATGCTCCCTATCAGTCGTTTAAATGCTCTAAAGTTTGCTCTCTGATTCGCTAGAAGTTCGTCGAGTTTACCGCTGGTTTGTGCAGACTTGTCTGACGATTCATTCGACGAACCCTCACCCTGGTTCATGAGTTCGTGAGAATAAATTAATTGACAGATGGATTTATAAACTTGATTGGCTTGCTCGTAGATATTTTCTTTAAAATACTGATGTTCCCTATCCTTCGCGGTTGCTACACCCAAGATTTCGGTATGATTCTGATCAAACTCCTGCCAGAGATTTTGAGTAGTTTTGAGACGATTTTGTAAGTATTGCAGGGTTTTCCGCGACTGGGAATCCTTGCCATAGTTGATTTTGAGGGAATGGAGACTTTTAAAGATTTCAGCTTGCCTAGCTAATAAACTGGAGGTCTCCATTTTGGTAATGAGTCAAAATGATAGAAAAGGAACAATCTTACTTGAGTCTCGACGCGAGGATAGTGGCGTTCCACCAAAAGATAATCCTGATACGCGCTGACGATATCCAAACCTGCCGCTCCTGCCGTCGCAGAACCCGTGACACACCGCACGCGTCAGGCACTGATTGTACTTGATAGTTCAACTCAACACAGTTCTTGATAAAATGTCCACAAAATGATATAACTGATAATAACTGTTCACTATGATGATCACCGATACTGTTCACAAATGATAAAAATGATAATTCCGACCGTCGCCGGGTCCTCTTTTTTACCAAACCGTACGTAAGGTAAAAAAAAGCCGAAGGACCAAAACAAATGTAAGGGGTTGTAAGTCTCTACACTGATGATACGATAAGGGTTGTTTTAAGGGATGGGATAAAACAACCGAATTGAGTGAATATCTGTATTGCACTGATTTGTTAATTTAATTAAAACAATGTCAATTTCAAGCCAAACTATTACAATTATTTATTTTTGATAGTATCAATGAGTGTCTTTTGTAGTTTGGGTGGATATCATCTTTCTATTATTTTCTATCACATGAAGTATTGTCTGCTTTTCTTCTTCGTTTTTGGACAGAATTTTATTGTAGTCTTCAAATAATTTAACACCTCTCTTAGCCGTATCATTTACAACGCGCAGATCTCTGACTTTTTCTTTGCCTTGTAGGTAATCAGAGTTCTCTTGCCAGGTTTCTGGGAGCAACTGTAAGAACGAGTCTCCGATATTAAAAACACGCAGAGTTTCTATTGTTCTCTTCGATGCAAAGTTTCCTAAGGAAGTCTGAGATGATAAAATCGCAGCATTTCCTCGAACTAAGCGAGGCCCAGCTTCATTTTTCATGCCTTCAACAATTGCTGCTTTTTCAATCAAAGACACCTTTTCTGAGAAAAGCGCTAATCCTACAAGCTCATCGGACAAATACCATAAGTGTCGTTCCAAGACACTTTTTGCAGCTTTCCCGATTTCTGAATCAATGGTAGATTCGTAGGTTCCCAAGTCCTTCCACAACTGAAGATCGTTACCAGGCGCTTCGGCTGCCAAAGGAGCTTCGACCCACACTTTGGTGTAAATCAGGGCACAAAACTTTACGAACCGAGAAACAGCCTTCTCTTCTCTTTTAGTCAGCTTTAGGACACTCTGATTTTTAAATAATAATATTTTTATTGAATAAAGCAGCTTTGCCATCCAACGCGGCTGATGAATAGCTCCAGGGGATCGCCAATGAATCGGATCTGGTTCTTTATTTAGAACGACCATCGTCAATTCTATAAGCTCAAAATAATCATCTCGAATTTGTTTCTCGCCGGACAAAGCTTTTGTAAGAGCTTCAAGGGTAGTTTTAGCGAACTTCTCTGAGCCCTGATCCATTTCAAGTCCTTCGTAATGTTCTCGAGAAATATTTTGCCAAATTTCACGAAATCGTTTAAACAAAGGTATCTCTGGAGAGTTTGATGGGCCAAAACAGGTCTGAAATACTTTAGCTAGTATAATTTCTAGCATATGATGACGACAAGCAAGCCATAACAAATTACGGCCTATACTCTTTTCTAAGAGGGCACATGCTCCTTTTCTTATGCCAGTATTCGCGGAAGTGGTATCAAAACTCATGGCTTGCACTTGATCTTTGACATTCCATTGTTCCAACAGAGCTATCACTGCATTAGATGTATTCTCTCCAGTTCCTGCAGCTAGCTTAGGTACGCCTAGCAATTTCTCACAATTTTGTCCAGAAACAATAACCGGTAAACGGTCAACTTTCTTGTTATCTAATATATCTGGCAATATTTTACCATCCTAGTGCACTACAAGTGGGCAATCAGGCTCGAACGATTCTCGAATATAAGCATCAAATTCTGTCCTGGCTCTCTGGCGTGCACGTCTAATAGTGCTTCTGGAAATCGGTAGTAAAGTTGGGTCTTGACCAAGCGCAGCAGCTAGTGGAACAATCAGTCGCATTGCCTTGCGATCCGTAATTTGGTTGCGATCTAAAGCGCTAGTAACGTGAGGTGTGAAAATCCCACTAGTCGATGGAGTTAGAGATGGAGAATCTTTTGCACGTTTGCTTGGGACGTGCAATTTATATTGCACCTCCTCCTGATCTTGCTCACTTGAGCTAGAAGAAGTACTAGTATCCAGCTGCTGTTGACTAGTAACCGTCGAAGTGGAAGCTGCACTTTTGATTGCTTTTTCTTTTAATAACTCAGCCCTTTGCTTACGTTTTTGGACACGTTCTGTTTTTTTTTGCAAACTCCATATCAAGTACAGTAATCCCCATCTTACGGTCACCGCGTTGGTCAACAAGAAAGGCTTTATCTTCTTCAACTTTCATCTATTTCATAGCATCTGCGTGGCTTATATCAAAAAGGCTGTCTAATTGCTTAACAAATGAGTTCTCACGATTTTTTTGTGATACGGAAGCGGCTCTAGTTTTATTTTTATTCAAGAGTAACCACTTTCTGTGAATTGTCACCAATTTTTCAATGCAATGATTTTTTTGCTTAGTAGGAACTGCAGCCTTTTGCCAAACCTCAAGCAACTCTTCTGTCAGCAAATTTGCTGATGTTTTTACGTTTTTCTCATGTTTTAAGAACTCGTGAAACCGTCGAAGTACTTGCCTTAGTGTAGGAAGCTGATTTAACGAAGACAATGGGACCAGTTCTCGAAAACCAATCAAGTAGATGTCATTTCTATGCCTAGAACTGGAAGCCATTTTCAAACAAACGATGATGTCTTATAGAAACAATAATATTAAACAATCCTGTAGTTTTATTCTTCGTCTACGCGTTTGGTGGCTGCTCCCCTGCGTTACCGGGTAGGCTACTTCCAAACAAAGATATAGATAGAATGACAACAACAACATAAGCCCGAAGGCAATGAGAACACAAAAATTTGGGAGTTTTAGCCAGTGAACATTTTAACTGTATGACGTGACGCTGCTTGCTGCTTTACTTTCAAAGTGTGCGAAGCCTAGTTGTCGTATGTACGGTTAAAATGTTAACTGTTACCACCTTCACCACTAGGAGGTACACTGGGTATGGAGTAAATGGGCAACCAACATAAGCTGGGAAGCTTATGTTGGTTGCCCATTTACTCTTACCTTCCTTACCATGAAACATAGGTATTTCGAGTAAAATTATTTGTATAGTACCCTCATTGAGCACCCTCTTGCACTTATCTTAGGAAGCTCAAATTTTACATGGATAATAGTATAGACATAGGTAACAAAATGAGGGGGTGGCTGATACGAAATTAAAAAAAAAATTTTTTTGGACCACCCTAACCGACACTGATATAAATAAAGTTGTAGTCACTATCGGCGACTGCCATTAATACAATCGAGAAGTAATGTTTGTAGTTCAAAAACATCGATCCACTTTTATTTGGTTTTATTACTCTGATGTGCTTTCCATCTACAGCACCGACACAATGAGGGAAATTAGCAGACACTTCAAATTTATTTGCTATTTCTAGCCAATCGTTCATACATGGCATTTTCATATATTTTAGGTAAAGTTCAGACCATATTAGAGAACACACTTCTCGTATGATTACGCTTAAAGTTGATTTTCCCATTCTGAAACGATATTCAAGATCGGCTAATGAAGTTCCGGTTGCTAAATACCTGCAATTGAAAAAAACATTACAATAATAAAATGGATTATTAATATTAATTATTTCAGGTAAACTAATATCTCAGAAATGGAAGAATATAAGGGATGCGTGGATGAAATGCGACAAAAAGATACGTGAATCGAAATCTGGATCAGGTGCAAAACCAGTACATAAATATAAATATTTTGATAATTTACAATTTTTGAAAAAAATTACCCCACAGCCAACCCAATCTGGATCAAACATGCCGGAAGAAAACAAATCTGAAGTTACTAATGTCAACAAAAAAAAGAAAAACGAAGAATTAAATCCTGTAGATAAGAAAATGATTAAGTTTATGGAAACGTTAGAAAAAGATGACGATAGTAGAATGATGTCTTTTTTTAAAGGTATAGCTCCTACCGTGGAACGCTTCAAAGACGAAGATATTGTTGAATTCCAGTACCAAGTATTGAATATTATAAGAAATATCCAATATAAAAATAGTTATAGCGCTCCACATCATTCACGCACAGCAGGCGCAATGGACACCCCGGCACACTACGGTTACAATACTACTGCTGGACCCAGTACGAGAGTTCAATCACAGGCTTCGAATTATAGCATTGAAAACGATTCATTACAAAGCATTCCAAGTCCATCTACTTCAAGCTTGATTGATTTTGATTTTTCTACATTACATCAGAATAATTAAATATATATTATATTTATTTTATTTACCTCAATGTAACAACCAATCTCTCCTTAGCAGATATACTTGCTCGCATATTTGTATTTGTGTGTTGCAGTTTATTCTTTAATAAATCTAATAATTTATCAAATGTCTTGTAATTCATTCGAAAATAATCACAAAACTTGGCCTCGTCTTTTCGGAGATCTTCGTAAAGTGTATGAAATTCACCAAATTGCTCCCGTGCCGACAGCATAGGATGAACCCACAACTTTCTAACTCGACGTTCTTTTTGCCATTTTCTATACATATAGTAGGCAAGCACAAATTTCTTTTTTTTCATTATATAAGACATGTTTGCGTCACGTGCGATCTCGCGGCGTGCACGTTCGTACGCGGCCGGTAATGGAATGAATCAAACAGCAGGGAAGGAGGCGAACGCGCGCGGTCGCGGCGCGGGAGCGGCGCGGTGGCGGGCTTCGCGCGACTCGTATCTACAGAGTAATTGCGCGGCGTCGGCGTGGCGACGGCGCGGTGACGGCATCGTGTGCAGGAACGCTTATTCCTTATTGTGCTAGTTACAATTTTATATATATAAAATAATTGCGAAAACTAATTTAAAAATCTCTACTTTTCAGTATGATACTTTATTTCAATCCAAGCTACGTACTTATCTAAGAAATGTACGATTAACTGGCCTAACAATGAAATTTCGAACTGAACTGATTTGTTCGATTTTTGGTTAGTTCTAAAATAGCTAACAAGAGCAGTCATTAAATATTTTGGTATTTTCATTTGAATAGATAAGAATACAAACCATTTCTTCAATGCCGGTCTATGTCAAAAGACAAGAAAAGCATTTTGTACATACAGCTTCTCTTCCCATGCAAATCGTAGAATCAGATCGAGGGCATGGGAAGTAATTTAAAGAAAAAATATAATAGGCCTTGTAGGTTGCCATGAATTGAAAGCTTGTTTGCTTTGGCCCCGTCTACACCGTCTGGGATTAAGACGTGGCAATATGTATGTAGGATTTAAAAAAAAGAATAGTTTTAGAGAAAAGTTTACCTAGCAAACATTATGAATTGATAAGTAATTTAGGTACATGCATTAAATTATAACAGATTTTGTATTGTTAAATTTTTAGATACCAAACGACCGAAACTTGCATCAATGGATGATGAAAACACTCAGGAGCTTTTTGAAAGACAACACTATAGTGGGGAGACTAGAAATATGTCCACGAATATACCATTAACAAGTAGTAGAGCTGGTGCATCAAACATTAGGCCACAATGTGATGCCTGTCAAATTTTTCGAGATGACAATAGAAACGCGTCATTTGTCAACCTTATACTTGAAGAATTAAAGTACGTCAGTCCGTGTATGCGTAGCAGGGCTTATGTAAGAATTTTGAATTTTTTGAACTGACACTGAGAAAATGTAATCTTACGAAACCAAATTATAAACCAGTAGAATTTGAAAAGAAACTGTCTAGTAGGTATACCGACGTGTCTGATACTGTGAAAATAGTATCAAATGCGTCGGTGGTCTTTGCTTTACTTACCTACCAAATTCTAACTTTACATTGAAATGTTTTAAGATTGTGTAAACTACATTAAAGTTTAATAGCCATTTATGTATCAGTATATCAAGGTAGTGGTTGTTATAAAAACAAAACAAGTCATTAACAAAGTTTTTTATTACTTTTTATGAGAACTGACTGATCAACATATGACTATTACACCTATTGGTAAACGTTATGGCCGGTTTACATTATTCCAGTGCAGTGATCCAGTCCAGTACTGGATTGCCTACTGGAAAAATGGAAACTGGCACTGGAATGAACTGAATCCAGTAAGCATTCCAGTTCAGTAACTGGATTCGCGGTCTACTTTTGAATCCAGTGCGATCAATCCAGTGCAACTGGAATAATGTAGACGGCCAATCCAGTGCCATTCCAGTGCTAACGAAGTACACACGTGTTAGTTGCGTTTTTGCGGACTTTTTTTTGCGAAGAAAAAGGATTTAACAATGGTGAAGAAGTTATCTGAAGACGAAACTGAAAAGTTTGTCACTATGTACAGAGAAAATCCGTGTTTATGGGATATAACATCAGAACATTATAAAAACAAAGCTATGCGCCAAACTGCTTTGCAAAATATGTGCATTGGTATGGAAATTGAAGGATTCACATTGAAAGATGTGAAAAACAAAATAAAAAGTATTCGTTCGACAACCTTGAACTAGACAAGATTAAGAAGTCATCCACATCTGGTGCTAGTGGCAATGTTTACCAACCCAAAGTGAAATGGTTCGCCGAATTCAATTCATTTATTAAAAATGTGATGGTGAAGCGTAAAACACAGGTATGTATTTTAAGATTTCTTTTATTTTTATTTTAGTAGCATATTATATGTGAAAACACAAATTTATCAATGTATCATATGATTTTGCCATGGTACTTTTCCTTCGTTCACAAAATAATTAGTAAATTAAGTTCTTCTTTCCCTGGCATGTGCTGCTGAGTTGTTACTGCCTGCTGTATGATACTATCTAAAGAGGTTCTTTCGGATCTCCACGTTCCATTAATCAAAATATGGTCGTTGTGATCTTCATGGTCTACACAAGTAGTAGTCATATAATTGCTTGACTTTTTTCTTAACCAATTGTGTAGAGAGCAAGCTGCATACACAATGTGATCCACAGTATGCAACTTAGTTGAAATAGCTTTTTCGAAAATTTTGAATCGACTTACTAATATTCCAAAAGCGTTTTCTACAATGCGTCTAGCACGGGACAGCCTGTAATTATATATTTTTTGTTCAAAAGTTAAGTTAGCCCCAGGATATGGTTTCATTAAGTATGTTTTTAGTGGAAATGCTGCATCAGCCACAACCCAACTAGCAAAATTAGTCGTATAAAAAACTACAGCACGTTTCTAATTCAGCTATTGGTGGAGAGAGAGATCTGTTAAATGTCGAGAGAGAGCTCTGTTCACGCTCTCTCGACCCAATTTGGGCGCACTTCTCTCAGCTTTAAATGCTATGAATATTGTAAAATAATCGCTTAAACAACTAAATAGTAGAAAGAATGCCGAGTAATCGCAACTTGAATGTTAAAAAGTGCTATGCATTGATATCAGACTGCCATCATTCCACACATATCTGTTTAAAAGTCGGTAGAACTTCTTTCATTCGACTTATTTATAGTAAAATAGCAGCCCGCTTGCTATCACTCGACTGTTTAATCGCGTAAACATTATCACGCGACGTTCATAGAACGTTATATTTGTCGTAAAATTACAAGTCCGTGTTGTACGAGTTCGTGATAATAATTAAAGTAAGTATTCGCCATTTATAAATTTTACCACAGTTTTTGTGAAAGTTAAGTATTAATTGTCTGAAGTCACAACATTTAGTTATCTGAAGCGATTATCATATGCGGATTAAATTTTTTCGTCTGTATGCCTCACATTTTAAGTAATATTTTCATGGGACCCACGATTTCTTGGTAAAAACTGAATCACATATAATATTAATTTAATTATTAAAATTCACTCGCCATTTACAGCATTAACTTTATCATTACAAAGCACTCACTCAGCCTTTAGCCGAGAGACAGAATCGAGGATTCCATTTTACAACTTCTAAGAGCGCCATTACAGCTTGTTTAGGGTTCCTCGTGTAAAATGTTTAATTCACTGTTTTTGTCATTACCTCATACTGATGCAAAGTATCATTTGCAAGCTTTACATCACAAGTTTAGTTTAAACTACAATATTATTAAACTATGTATAAGCTTATTCGTACGTATAAGCAGGTGTATTATGGATAGGCATAATATTTTATTTTGTTGTTTTTTATAGGTGCCTGATAATAAAATGGTAAACTATTTGGATATTGATAAATTTATAACAAAGGACGACATAAAGCAGCTTATGAATTCAAAATGGCCTTGGAAGAAAACGCACTTTATAATTATGAACAACTGTTCGTCTCGAGTTCAATTCTTCTCGACTTCAACTCATGCGGCACTTTAATTAGTAATACGGGAACAAAGCCTACTCATTTTATATTGTCTGATAAAAGAATTAAATTATTACTGAGCTCGTTATTTTTTTGGTGCCCGAGTTGCTCAAAATATTCAATTTACAATCACTATCCAACCGACGAATGTTATTATTGTAACTAGGATTATTAAAACGTAAAACGATGTAAGTATTCCCATGCCTATAAATGTACTTATGTACTTAGAAATGCCACACTTGAATTAGTGCAAGAGAATTCTCATCTGTATGCGTAGAATAGGAGCGATGAAGTGGGGGGATGGGTCCAAGCGAGCGACCGCGGCGTACACTGTTTAGTTTCTTAAGAACTAACGTACGGAGAGGACGCTCTGACGTTGAACATTTTTAGTGATTAAAGCTTGCAGGACGATCTGGTGGTACAATTATAACAATAACGGAAATATTTTGAGTTATAATTTGTTGATTTACTGGAAATGATTTGTATTCCACCATAATAGTATTATTTGTATTATCAGCCTAAACAAATACTGACAACATTATTTTAGGTATATTAATTAAATAAGGTGTCTAGTTACCATATAACATTACCGACATGAATTTGTTTTCAGCATGTCATTTAAAAACGTGGAAACAATTGAAAAAGGGAAGTATGTACTAACCACCGTCCCTACGTCTTGGGAAAATCAAGGTAATCTACGTTGGCCAAAAATTAAAAGTGAAAAATTACGTCGTGATCCATTTTCGATGCCTGAAGATACCTGGCGGAGTATAAGTTGTATTGTTAAAAGGAAAAATATAATGAGCTTTGAGGAAGCAGAAACTGAATTGAGAGCTATGAGTGATGTTAGTGATACAGATCAAGAAATGTTAATACAGCATTTGCCAAGTAAACCCACCAATGTAAAAACTGATTTCAATAAATTAGCTCGCCAATGTTTGGAGACGCCGGGCCAGGTATTTCTTTTATAATTATTAGCTTTAACTTGCATTGCATGTATAAAGGGAGCATTTGAATTCATTGTCATAATTTTAGCATTTTGTTGTACTCATCTAAACGATTTATCAGTGGCACAAAATTAATAAGTTTAAAAAAAAATTAATTACGACGAAGTATCAAATCATTGACGTCGTCTAATATTGCCAAGTATACCTACGTACGTACCCACGCGCTGCCACCCGGCATCAGGCGCGTGAATGAAAGTCCTTTGACCCCAACCGTGTGCCTAGTCGGTAATTTTTGCGCTTACCGCCTATTTTAATCTTCCCATATCAGATCTTTTTATCACTAGTATCAGATTTGTCAACATTAAGCAAGCACTGTTAAATTCTTCTTCTGTTAAGTTCTTTTTAGACACAGTAGTGAATAAAACAGATATTTTTTGTGTCAGAATGGGCGATAAAAACTACTGTTCATAAACTATAAATGAAAGGTAGGTACCTACCTAACTGGCAACAGGTTCTGAGTTCTTCTCAAGATACGATCTCTCTTGAGGGCACAGCCCCTTCAGGATATCGATACACAACATGTTTTTGTGTCAAAACTAAATCGTTTGTCATATAGTACAACATTACCATTTGTAGCAATTGTAGCTAAGGTTTGTGTACCGTCGCCGGCGCCGGTATCGCGGGCGGGAGAAGGGAGGGTATTGTGTATGGCGATTGAAATCACAGCAAAATTTTACAATTTTGATTACTTAAAAAATGGCTTCTAAACTATTAAAAATCATAGGTATTGTCTAAATTTAGAAGAATGCCTATGAATTCAATTCCTTCCTGTAGATCAATATTTACCAAATTTATGTTTTATTTTTAGATTCATAACCCCCCACCTGCTTCAAATATTATATTGGAGCCCTCCCCATCTTTGGATAGCAATAAAAATATCCTGTTCAAGAATGATGCAAGAATGGAACCTGTAATCCGAGAGTACCTGGTTTTTTCGCCATCTAACGGTCATAATCCAGAAGCAGTGGAACCAGTACAAGTTCAGGTAATGATAATTCATGAAATAACATTATGTCATAACCATTTTTCTAATATCCATCTTTTTCCAATAACGTGTTTTTGTTGTAAGCACTCATATTATTCTTATCATGATTTGTACATAAGTTCGGCGCGTATGTTCTTCGAAGTCTTCGATTTAATTTTTTTATCATATAACTAGCAACCCGTCCCGGCTTCGCACGGGTTCCTTACTAATAACATTATAGCCTGTGGTACTTCAAGAAGAGGAAGCTCGTGGGCAAGACCAGGGTAATAGTATATGAGACTTTTACTGTGGCAAGACGGTTTGCGACGCGGCGCGAGGAGGCATAAGGCGCGCGCGTCCATCGGCTGCTTTGCGAGACTCGTGCGTCGTAATTTTTACACGCTTTTATTTTGCGTCAATTCCTAAGATATATATTTAAATTATATAGTGTATAGGAGTAAAATAATCTGCATGAAATGCTAAAGGCTGTTAACCCATTTAAAATGATAAGGATTAATACTGTATCAGTGTTATTAGCTTTACAATTACCACATTATAAATGACAAATTTTCTAAAACATATAATGGGCATAGCAAGTTAACTTTCAAAGATAGATATATTTCCGCCATACATTGTTTTGTTATATCTCACAGGGTTTAGGCAGCGTTTTCTTAATTTTTTCCGACACCTCTGACAAATATCAATATATTTTACTCAAATGTACACAAAAACTAAATAAATTATATACTTAAACCTTCCGGAAGAATCATTCTTTCCATTGATGAAAATCATATAAAAATCCATGCAGTAGTTTTTGAGTTTATCACGAACAGACAGACAGACAGACGGGGCCGGGGACTTTGCTTTATAATATGTAGTGATTATTTAACTTATAACTTGAAATTTATTTCAGGATATAAATACATTTGAATACGGAGGGAATGCACCTGGAATAGACAATGTTAATTCTGATATGTTTACTAAACACACTCATAAGGAAACCGGTAAAGGATATGAAGAGCAACAAGTGTCTAAGACAAATACGGACACTTTGATGGCAGCTATAAACAATTTAAGTACAAAATTGTCATCTCTGGAATCCAAAGTTGACAACTACATTGCTAGCAATTCAAAGAATCAAATACTCATCACCATGAACCAAGAACAGATAATGCAAAAACTATCTGAAACAGCAGCCCAATTCGATGAATTCATCAAACGTTCATCAACATCTAACTTGTGCCAGACAGAAGATATAAATAAAGGGATTAAATATATATACAATGAAGAAAGTTTCAACGCATTTGAAGAGTTATTGAAAAATAAGCAACAGCTAGAAGAGATATCAAAAAATTATTCAGTGGTATGCGGCAAAGGTAAAGGCAGGGCGATCAATAATGCATATGCATTATGCGATGTGATGTTTGATCGGAATTTTTTGAGTCAAAGTTCTTGGGCTGGAGGATCTCGCGGGGAGGCCACAAAAATTTGTTTCAAAAGTTACAAACGTACCATTAATTTCTTTTTTCATATAATCCATTCATCAGATAATCAGTTTACGAAAATTGAATGTGAATCTTTTTTTACGAACATACTTTGAAATGCTAAGAAAAGGTGTGAATCTAAACAGTTGAAAAGGTCAGCTCAAAAAATAAGACAAAAGAAGAAAAAGCCTGAAGAAAATGAATCACCAGAACTCGCCAGGTCGCAATTTGGGTTGTTAGCCTGGCCCTGTGGCCAATAACAGGTACCAGTTCCTTAATATCTTCAGCTGACAATATTTGCAAGGTATCTAAGTCAATACTCTGTTCTGAAAGATAAAAAATATACTAGTTAAATAAATAACCTTTAAATAAAAGAATAAAACTAATGATACCTGTGTACCACACACACAAACACACAAACCAAGCACTGGATCTAGAGATTGAGGTAAACACTAAGAAAGAAAATCACTGGGTGCTTCGAGTAGGTAAGTAAACAGGTATTACTTAGGCTTCCTGCCCTATCTTTCAGCCGCGGCCGACAGTTGTACGTGCAAGTGCCTCGATTATTCTTGCTAAGTCGGTGACTTATCTTGGCTAAACCAAAAAGCATGAGCGGGACGTGAGCTGAGCAAGAGTGGCGCAGGTTGCCGGCGGGCCCGCACTGTTTTTAATGTGTCACAGCAGCTCATATTTCTTCTATTACAACTCGGCAGGCCCGATTTCGCGCTGCTCAAGTCCCGCTCGTGCTTTTGGTTTGCCCAAGCCTTAGCCAAGTTTCTGCTAGTTAGAGTAAATCTGCGATGAATAGACGGTACCTACTACCTTAATATTAGTAACGGAATCGCCATGCTCCACCTCACGAGGCGCCGGACGGCGGTCGGGCTTTGGGGTAGGTACCTCTGTCACCCACCACCGTCTCGAGAGTTGCTAAAGACGACCCTCCAACCTCTAACCGAGTTCCCCATTTCTACTATTGAATGAAATAGGTACATAATTACATACCTTTGAACTTGTCTACATACATGCCCAGTCCCCAGGACTTCAGATAGTCCTCCATGTCTCTTGAAGACTGACTAGAATCGACGGGCTCTGCCGCCGCTGCACGTTCGAATTCACTCATTTGAGTAAATATTTGTCCACTTTGACGTATAATTCTTTTCACAAACACCATATAAAGGATTCAGAAACTCACTTTCACATGAAATCGCGCGCGTCGTCACGCGCCGTCCACTACAAACATAACAAACAGGAATAAACAAGTTTTTCTACCACGCACGAGCCGCCGCGTGCGTCCCGCTCCTCCCACACCCGCGCCGAGTTTAAGGTACGTTCACAAATTATCAAATTGATTCTGTTATCGTTAGCAAAAAAAATATTATTAATTGACAAGTCGTTGGGTTAAATGTAAAATAAGTTCGGTTGAATTTGGGAAATTTTTTGTATAGTTGTTTAATGCATAACAGTTTTATTGTAAATTGATGAATTAAATGAATTATGATAACAAAACTGAATTCTAAATGGTTACAAAAGTTTTGTATTTAGTTGATATGTGTTGATTGATTAAGATGAAACTCACTAATTTGTATAATCAGTAATGCACGTTGGTAATTAGTAGGCATGAAGTATAAATACTTGTAAGCATAAGGTTTTGTTGCTGCAACTACGCTAGTCAATCTACATTAATTCAGTTATCAGTAACAAAGCCTTGTGTTAAATGTTACCAAATAAAAATTTGCAGAACTAGTTTTTGATTTGTTACTAAATTACTTGTTTATATTTAGATAAATTTTGTTTCCTAATAACGGAAGTCGAACATTACTAAACTAGTTCGGTTAATTATTTTTTTCAGTGCAGTCATCCCAAGGCACACGAACGAAATTAGTCAGTCACCATAGCCGAAAACGGCCGGGGATAATATATTATATATTATATTATCACTTAAAAGCAGTATGTAGTTATGTTCAACTTTTATTGTAAAACATATTTTTTATTTATTTATTTATATATAGTATCTATTGTGTCCGCCAAAAATACCTGTCTTGGTCATTTTCATCCTAAGACCCACCTTAAGAGAAGCTTCGTGAAGTTGATTTAACATTTTTCGAGGTCGTCCGGCGTCTCCGCAAACAATATTAAGTCGTCTGCAAATCGTAAGTGAGATAGATACCTATACACCGTTGATATTAATACCCGCAGTTTCCCATTTCAGGGTTTTTATTATATCCTCTAGTGCAGATGTAAATAATTTAGGTAAGATGGTGTCCCCCTGCCGCATCCCTCTATTGATAGGTATGGGATTAGTATGGGTATGCAGGCGTACCTGCATTGTTGCCGAACCGTAGATTTCCTTCAGCAGATCCACATAGCGTGCGTCTACGTGGCAGCGATGGAGAGAGTTAAACACCGCCCAGTGCTCGACGCTGTCGAAAGCCTTCTCATAATCGACAAAGGCTACGCAGAAGGGCCGCTTGTACTCAACTCTGAACATTTCTCCATCAACTGTTTCACAGTATGGATGTGGTCTATTGTGGAGAATTCGCTTCGGAAACCCGCCTGGTTGACATTCTTCTAACAGTCGAGTTTAGCGGTTGCAGACGACCTTAGCAAAAAGTTTATATATCTGAGATAGGAGGCTTATGGGTGGGTAATTTGATACGTGTTACGATCGCATTTTTCCATACCTGAGGCACCTTACCCCGGGAAAGTACTTCGTTGAATACACAAACAGTAAAAACTGTTGAATTTATCTTTCCTGTCACAGCCCATTTGTCTGCCCTGCCGATAGAGTTTTTGGACACATAGAGAAGGAAATTAAAAAAAAAGAAACAATTATACAGCTATAAGAATATCTTGATATCTATGCAAATCATGAAAAAGTACCTAATTTTGGTTATGACTGCCCAGTAAGTTTTTCCGTTGTCTTTCTCAACGTTATAATAGTTATTTATTCTAGTCTTAACGAATTATTTATTTCAGGTGAAAGATTTTAAGTCATATGTTAAAAACGTGATGAAACCTCCTGCACTGTACCTGCACAGTATACATAAAGCAGATGTTGATGTATCCAAAAGTATGATGAAACGTGGTGTCTTTATGATTGAATTTAACGGATATTCCTATAAATGAAGTAAATATTAGCAGATCCAAACTTGTAAATGTCAATACCTAACTGAGCAAACATGTTAGTGAAAACTGCAAAAGTGAATACGGGAACAATATTCTTTCCTATTATGAGAATATTTTAGAAAATCCTCTCCAACTCTGGACCCCCTAACGAACGTCTACGTTTACATCAAATGATACGACGCAACGAGTCCACGGCAAAATCTGCAGAAACTACAGAACCATATGTGACGTTCCATGGGTAAAGGTATGTCACTGGCGGGAACGCATACAAGATTTGAAGAGGTCGCAAAACTACGCGGTGTTTTTGAGTGTAGGAGAAGCCTCAACAAGGTACCTTATTTTAGAATTTATCCAAGGCGAGATAAAGAATTGGGAAATAAGGCAAAAACGGCTTACCATTGTCTTCGAAGAAATGTCATTTACACCACATTTAATGAAAAAAGTAATGAAATATATGGGTTTGTCGATGTAGCAGGAGACAGAAAAATGAGATTCAGTGCCCATGCAGTCTTCATGGATTGTGAAACAAAAGACCGACGTAACTTTCTCCGGGTTAATATTCAACTACATAACATTTGTCCTTCCGATGACTCGCCGACCAAACTCTTCATCTCCCTACGATTATCCGTCAATACATTTCGCCTTCCGTCCGCTAGACTACATAACGATCGGTCCCCGTACCATTGTCCGAGACAATATTTAGACTTTCGACAAATTCTTTTTGTCTTCGCGAATTAACACAAAGTTATACTGCCCGTGGTAGTTTAAGCATTCGGCTAACACACGGAGGTTGCGGGTTCGATTCCCAACGGGGGCAACAACTTTGTGTAGTTGTTTTAGATATTGGTAAGGACATTGCAGGCAGATAACCTGATTTTTTGATAAGTAAGATGATCCGTGTTTCGGAGGGCACGTTAAGCCGTCGGTCCCGGTCACTGTCTTGGACAGCGATCGTTACACAAGACCATGTCAAGGGCCTATAAGGTGGTTTTAAAACTCTAACACCAGTGTTAGTTATACCTACTGCTTATCAAAAATCTGCCATTGACTAGTGAAAGTTTTGAAAATGCAACGCAATTGTTAAAAAATAAGGTTTGTAAGCGAGGTTCGCGGACGTGTGGCTGCGGCTGCTCAACGCTGAAGATATCTTGCTCGGACAGAGCTCCTCTGAGATCACGCCCATGTTCTACACAGTTTCAGAACACGGTTCCGTGAGTGCCTTTTTACACTTGAGTACTCTTTAAAAGGCCTAAAATGGTGGATGCTGGTGTACCGCCGGATGTAATAAACATGTTTAAGTACTGGTATGAGCACCAGTCTAACCAGGTCAAATGGTCTGGACAGTTTTCTGAGGAGTATGGATTGGAGTGTGGGGTGAGACAGGGTGGCCTGACATCTCCGTCACTCTTCAATCTGTACATAAATCAGCTGATTGTTGAACTGAGCAACACACGTGTAGGATGCTCAATTGACGGCCAATGTGTAAATAGCATTACATATGCTGATGATACCGTGTTGCTGAGTCCATCAATCGCGGCACTCAGAAGGTTGTTAGTCGTCTGTGAGAGGTTTGCTGAGAGTCATGGTCTTATTTTTAATGTCGGGAAGACTGAGTTCATGGTTTTCCAGTCAAAGGGTCGCAAAATAGTCGATGTGCCGGCTGTTGCGTTGTATGGGAAGCCTATTGCAAGGGTGTCGTCTTTTAGGTATTTGGGTCATGTGGTAACCGAAGACCTGAAGGACGACAGTGATATGGAAAGGGAAAGGAGGGCATTGGCGGTTCGCTGCAATATGTTGGCCCGCAGATTCGCTCGATCTGGTACAGAAGTTAAAATAACTTTGTTTAAATCCTTCTGCCAGTCCATGTACACATGCAATCTGTGGGTTAATTATACGCGGCGCGCCTACAATGCTCTCCGAGTACAATATAATGATGCCTTCAGAGTGATGTTGGGGCTTCCGCGACACTGCAGTGCATCCAATATGTTTGCGCAGGCTCACGTCGATGGCTTTCATGCCGTTTTACGTAAGCGGATCGCATCGCTGATGCACAGAGTGCGCGGAAGTGCCAACACTATTCTGAGGGTAATAGGATATAAATTTGATTGTCCAATTGTGCGGCACTGGGTACATGCTCATGCGGTTGTCCCGGGGCCGCCCAGTGGGACAAGAAAATATTTAAATTAATTTATAAAATATACTAACATAGTTTCGTAAGTTTCTGTACTATACTAACACTAAATGGACGTTTTTGTCTGAATAAATAAATTTTTATTTTTTTTATTTTTATTTTTATTTTTTATTTTATTTAAATTTTTTCTTATATTTTTTTTCCGTTAGTGGGAACTGGAAAAGACTCACATGCTGTCCCGTAGAGTGGATTAAGTTGAAAAAGAAGATTTTTGCCATATTTTAGAATGCCATATAAAAAATACCAAAATTCACAAATTCCAAGATATTAGGAACTTTGTTTCAGTGGTGCGTCAAACCCTTAGTGTTATATCATATAATTTGGAGCGCAATGAGGAGGACGATCCAACGGTTAAGGGTTAAATTTAGGACAATTATATAATTCATAGTTTGATAACTTACAGTAGGCCTCTACTGTACACCATTGAAGTCTTGGCTGACGTTGCCAATGCTACCTTGGACTTAGACTGTGCGGCACAGTTGCAGGAGGCTGCTTGCCAGCTTCCGATGCATCTACATGGGAGTTAGTGGTTTCCAAAGCCAGGGCACGCTTTTTCATGAAGGCCAGGAATTCTCACCCGAACTGTCCCTATCGGGTCGCGGTCACGTGATCATATCGTGCCGTCAAATCCGAACTGACCCTATCGGGTCGCGATATCCGTCTCCTCTTTTTTATTTTTTTGTGCCATTCAGACCCTGCTATTGTAAAAAAGTTTAACCATAAACAATCTGGACTAAACAAGCTAGTAGTGTGAACGCTCCTCAGTCGCATAGAGTGAACGGTAATTTTATTTTTTACCTGTGAAGTTCAGTGTTTACAAGTGTTTGTTTTGGTACTTGGTGGCGAACATTATTGGATTTTTCAACGTAAGTACAGTGTTTTATTGTAAATGTTTTACACCATGTCTAGTTCTGTTCAGCTATAAACGTTTTAGATAGTAGGTTATAAGAAATATAGTGAAATAAAAGTTATATTGAGGTTAAAAACTGACTACCTATATTGGCACTTTTTCTACTGATTTATAACGATATTTGTCGTCAAATACAGTAAAATTACTAAAAGAAATAATTGTGATTAGATTTTAATTGGATGTAACCACTGATATAAACTTTTCAAGTGATAATTTGATGAAAGAAATAGGACAAAAAATGCTGATAGACACCATTTTTTGTCGTATTTCATTGTTCAAAATGGCGGTTGACATGCTGATTTCAAGCAAGTTATTTTGATCTTTATTTGAATGGCATAGGTACGGAATGTGTCGATAATGTACGATAGTTTTACTATAAATTTTGGTTATTGTCGATAGATAGATGATTATTCTGGTATTTTGTAATGGTTTTATGTTTGCTTTTTTATTGTGACATTTGACATAAAAATGCATAAATCTAAAAATTATGTACGTAATGTGTCAATAGATATACGATAAAGTTTTGTTATTGTCAATATATAGATAATTACTGTAGTGTTTTATAATTATTTTTTTATAGTTTTATTGTGCTATGTTTACGTACATATGTGTCTTAAATATTTTAGACTGTGCTGTAATAATATTCGTCTACAGTAATATCTATATAAAGTTAAAACAGCTTTGTAGGTAGCTACTGGTGGTTTTACTCTATTACCCAAATGCAAGAGGTTTTGTTTTTTACGCCTTTGTGTATGTACATATAGTATGTATGCAAGATTTTAAAAATGTCACCTTGTAGATTTTATTATTATTAATTTACTTTGTAGCATGTCAACCTGGAAAGTTAATGACGAGCCCCCGGTAGACTTCTTGGACCTATTATATGATGAGGAGGAGCTCGAGGAGGATGTCGAGGAGGAACTCGAGGAGGAGCTCGAGCAGGAGCCGGAGATCGACGATTTCGAGGTATAAACTACTTTGGTTGATTAGTTTTAGTGAGTCTTATTATATTCATTTTTAAATAAAGTAACAAATTGTACTTTTTTCTACAGGAGGAAGTGAATACTTGTTTTTAAAATAAGAGGTACCTATGTATGTTTATGGTGATGATTTTTTTTTTGTGGTGGCTTATCTAATCATCATGAGATTTTTCTCATCTTATTACACAGATTTTGCTTAGTTTGCACATGTACCACCTTTAAAGTCGAGGAGCTCGGTGGGAGTAAGCATTACTCACGTTTTCACATTGATATTGTTCATTTTGCATGGGTGTTGTGTTTTGCCTGTGGTGATGACGAATTTATTACGTTTATGTTGTTGACGTTTCGCATATTTTTTTTAATGTTTTAGGTTGACGAAGAAGACGGAAGCCGATCTCCGACGCCCGAAGCTCCTCATTTCTCACCTCTAATATCGCCAAGAAGCTCTGGGGGCCGGGAGAGTTTAGAGAGGACTCTCCCTCTCGTAGAAGTTGGAGATACAAGCCGGGAGAGTCGGGAGAGGTCCCGCTCTCCCATAATTATCAGAGTACCATACGAATTGTACCTAAGTTAAACAACTTCAATATATATATATGGCCCAAAACCACGAAGGTGGTGAATTTGCTTTGGCAGCTCATAAAAAAATAAATCTGTATGAATTTTAGTAAATAAGCATTTGAAACTATTGTAATTAGTCGGATATACCTATACTTTAAAAAATATACTTCAAAAATAACTAATTGTCAATAATTTAACAAAAAACAAGGTCAAAAAGTCATTTCGGGAACGCGTCCAAAATCACAACTTGTAACTTCATCTTACTCAAAAATTTAGTAAAATCCAACTACCTCGTAAGTCCCCGCGTACTTGTACAAGTACAAATTGATTGCAACAGTTAAGACCTGAGATTTTAACTACATAGATGAAGTAACTACCTAATGTACTTACCCAAGTACAAATTTTTGTTTCTCCTTTTATTCGGTTGTTTTTTTACATTGGCAACACTGATACGGTCATCAGCATTTTATTTTCTATGGTCGATTTTGCCATGTTAGACAGGTTACGTCAACTGTCAATGTCAGTGTTACTTTTTCGCAAGATGTCTTCGCGGTCGGGTCGTCGGCCAGCTCGAGGTAAGATTATCTGTCTATATCCATGAAATCATTTGTTTTTTCTTTTGTTTTTTATTTGAATTAGTGCTTTTAAATTTTGAATATTGTAAAATAATCAATCTTTTGAAGAAAACTAAATATTTAAGATGGCTTTCTAATGATCAAAATAATTTGTACTTGACGTGGTACGTTAGGTACTTATTACATAAATAACTGATTATAATTTGTACTTGACGTGGTACGTTAGGTATTTGTTACATAAATAACTGATTATAATTTGGACTTGTGGTGGTGCGTTCGGTCTACAATTACAACAGGTTTTTTTTCTTATTCTAGCGTTCGACGAAGAGCAAATTTCACAACTTCTCAATAACTCTGACTTTGAGGACTCAGATGATGAAGATGTGTTTATTCCTGAACCCTACCAAGAATCAAATAGCGACTGTTCTTCGTCTTCGGAATCCGAAGGTGAAGAAACAGAAATTGCAGTACGTGGGCGTGGATTTAATCGTCGAGCTCAAAGTGCTCCTGGCCGACGAGGTGGACGTGGCCGTGGCAGAAGCACAAGTACAAGGGCGCATCGTGCCCAAGGTACCACCAGCAGTAATTCTGAGAGATCTTCTCTAGATCTGGAACACCTAAACCCAACCGCAAGAGATTTAGAATGGTATGAAAATAATGATATTCAGTTTATTAATTCACCTCTAATGCAACCTAATTACTTGCCGTTGTCTGTAGATGAGAGTATTTATTATAATAAATACACTTTTATCGATAACTACATCTCTGATGAAATTTATATATTAATGACTAATAAAAGCAATCAAACTTATGTGAAAAAGACTGGAAAGAGCTTAAACCTGACTTTGAAAGAAACCAAAGTATATTGTGCTATATCGATATTAATGTCTTGATTTAATTATCCAGTTCAAAGGATGTATTGGGAAAAAAAACTGGAGAATCGACATAATAGCTAATGCTATGTCACGTGACAGGTATTTTCTCATTCGAAATTCACTGAAGGTTGTGTACGATGATGACGTTACTCAAGAAGAACGTGAAAAAGACAAACTTTGGAAAGTGAGACCAATACTTGACAGTGTTCTGGCTGGCTGTCAAAAACAAGTCCCTGAGCAACAAATTAGACTGGACGAAATGATTATCCCATTTTCCGGTAAATGCAGTATAAAGCAATATTGCCCTAATAAGCCAAATCCAGTTGGGCTAAAAGCTTTTATTTTGGCAAATCCTGATGGGTTGGTGTGTAATATGGTTATATACCAGGGTAAAACTACCTTTCCGTCCTACACTGATGCTGGTTTTGGATTGGGTGAAAGTGCCGTTTTGAAATTGAGCGAAATTTTGGTGCCAGGGTCAATAATTTATTTTGACAGATATTTTTCTACAGTCAAACTGGCAAAAGAACTTTCCAATAGAGGCCTCAAATGTGCTGGCACATTAATGAAAAACAGAATCCCTGCATCCGCCCGAAATGTACTTGAATCCGATTCAAGCATGAAAAAAAGAGGCAGAGGGAGCTATCAAGTATTGGCTGATACCGATAATACTATTGCAATCACTAAATGGATAGATAACAAACCTGTAGTAATGGTCTCAACAGCTCACGCGGCTCGTGAAACCGATGTTTGTTCCCGTTGGTGCAAAAAAGATAAGCAGTATAAACAAGTTGTGAGGCCAGAAGTTATCAAACAATATAACTCTAAAATAGGTGGGGTAGACATGGCCGATCGATTGATTGCAATTTGTCCGGCAAGAAGTAGAACGAAGAAGTGGCCTGTGAGGTTTATATCTCATATGATAGACCTAGCTATCTCCAACGCGTGGCTTATGCACAAAAGGACAGAAATAGAAAAAGGGATTCCAGTGAAAAAGATACAGCAGTTAAGATATTACAAAATGCAATTCGCTGAACAAATCTTAGAGAAATATCAGCTGGTCGAATTGAACGATATGGATAATGATTGCGCAGAACAACCTGTCAAACGGTCTGTAGGTAGACCGGGAATAGTACCTATACCGTCGAAAATACGGCGTTTACATGGCAATATCCACCTACCTGAACATCTGGATAAACAACAACGATGTCGTCTCTCTGGATGTGACAAGAGAAGTTTATTTAAATGCTCTGACTGTAACGTAGCTCTTTGCCTGAATCCGATACCAAATAAAATGTTTGGACTATTTTTAAATGGTTTTTGATATGCTGCCTATAAACCTAACGTACTCACACAAGTACAAATTATTTTCAATATTTTCCCTCTTAAGGAGGTACTAAATATCACAAACACATCGTAAAAAATACAGATAACAGACACTCATGTCAAATATTACTAAAATCGACATCTCTTTGTTTCGGTCTGAAGTACCATTCTTGGTTTGTACTTGGTATAGTACAACCGGCAAACACGACTACTGATATTAAAAAACACAGGACTTACGAGGTTAAACATTTTCAATAATCATTATGAGTATATTGGTTCCTAAAAAATAAGCTTTTTAATCTAAATTGGACAAAATAAATATATTTTAAATGCAGTATTCGTCAAAAACATGTCCAACAAAGTATACGTCATATTTGTGAACGAAGCAATAAAAAGGAGTAAGTTTGATATCTGAACGTAACTTTTGGCGCTAGTGTGCTGCAGTAGTGAACAAGTGTGTTGTGAGTCAGGCGTCATTTGTTTTGCTGGCAAATATATATTAATTTCAATGGTAAGTACATTTCCAATCAGCTTATATTAATTGTACCTTTATTATATATCATTACGGGAACGCGTGTAACTGATTGTTAAATCAAAATGCCAGTAATTTCATATCTAATTCTTAAAAATATTCTTGTTACATTGACGCTAACCTCTAAATATGGCATCTAAGATGGCGGGCGCCGGAATAAAGCGCGCGAATGTTTGAAATCGTCATTCCGGGAACAGTCATTATGGTAACGTTCCCGAATATGACGGGGCGTTTCCGGAATGACTTTGACGTTCCCGGTATGACGTTATTAATGCTAAATAAATATAAAATTAGTATTTTGTGGGAATTACAGTTTCATTTTTACTTGCAGCAAACATGGAAACAAATGAAAATGGGAAGACAAAAAAATAATCTAAAAAAGCACTTAAAAAGGATAGTTTGGCTTATTTACGCCACAGAGAAAAAGCTAATGCAAGAAAAAGAAATTTTTTAGATAATATGACAGAGGAACAAAAAGAAATTAAACGAGCTAAAGACAGGGAGTACTGCCAGAAAAAGAAAGCCGAAAACAAGGTAAATAAAATATCGGATTTGACTGAACGTGAAAAACGAGCGCTAAGAAAACAATGGAAAGAAGCATCAAAAAAGTATAGAGCCAAGAAAAAGATGTTAGCAAATGCAGTCAGTAATACGCCTCCACCTTCAGATAATGAGTTAGACATACCATTATTACCATTACCGCCCTCTCGCGATTTAACGCGAAAACAACGTGGAAGAAAAAAGGTAAAAAAAGATCGAACAAAAGCATATCGAAAAATATTAAAGCAAAAAGGTATAATTACAGAACTGAAACGCAAAAATGATGCACTGAGGAAAAAACTAAATAGAAAGGAACAATTACAGGCGAAGAAGAATATAGTAGACGACAATATGTCTCCTAATAGCAAAGTGAATGACTTAATCAAAGATATACCTGTGCCTGTGCCTCCTCAAGTACGCAAGCACCTTTTATTTGGGGAGGTATTATCAACTCAACTGAAGACGAACGCAACATCTTTGCCGAAAAACTCGAAAGAGAGAGAAGTTTTCCAAAAATGTGTCAGTGGCACGGACATTAGGAAATATAAATTGTTGCATATGGCCAAGACATTTATGCCTAAAGAAAAAAATAACAAAACCATTCTTAAATCAGACCAAAAAGTTCGCGAATTAGTTTTGAAGCCGGATGTACGCCAAACGATCAAGGAATTTTTCCAAAAAGACGATGTTAGTAGGATGTGTCCAGGTAAAAGGGACTTCGTAAAAAAAGATGGTGTTAAGAAACAAAAACGCGTACTTTTATCAACAGTTAAAGCATTACATCCAAAGTTCGTTCAAGAAACTGGAATCAAATTACCATACACAACTTTACTAAGAGCAAAGCCATTTTGGATCGTGGCACCAAAACTAAGAGACCGCGAAACTTGTCTGTGTGTCAAACATGAGAACTTCAAACTAAAACTAAGGAAATTGAATAGCTTACAACTAACAGGTTGTCGTGATACCGAAACATTCATTAAAGAATATGTTTGCGACCTGACTTCCTATGAGTGTATGAGTGGATCGTGCCATACTTGCAAAGACCTGACATTGGTAGAAGGAGAAAACGAAGATTCCGTAACATATTTTCAATGGCAATCCATAAACAAAAAAAGTATTATTAAGGGAGAAAAAAAGACATTTAAAGTTACAAGTAAAATACTAATTACAACCACAGTCAAAGAGTTAAGAAAAACTTTAGCTGAAGAAATTCCAACGATGAAACAACATCTTTATGGCATTTACAACTATAACAAACAAAAAAAGGAGCTGAAAGAAAAAAATATTGATAATGAGACCATGATTCAAATTGACTTTTCGGAAAACTATACGACAAAATACGCAACAGAAATACAGTCATCGCACTTCGTCAAAAATCAATTAACTATTCATACAGGAGTTTATTACTCACGAAATGAAGACCATCAGTTGCAAACCACTTCGTTTGCTACAGTCAGTGAAAATTTAGACCATCAGGCCCATGCAGTATGCCCATACATATGAAACCAATTTTAAGGAAAATCTTGGAAAATAAGAAAATTGACACCCTGTATATTTATTCTGATGGACCAACGTCGCAATATCGTAATCGTACAAATATAAATTTATGGCTCAGAACTTTAATTGACGAATTCCAACAAATCGTAAAAGCTACGTGGACATTTAGCGAACCCGGACATGGAAAGGGCCCGATGGATGGTGTAGGTGGAGTCCTAAAAAGAACTGCCGATAGCCATGTGTTGATGGGGCAAGATATCAAGACGGCCTCAGAATTTGTTGATCTGTTTAAAGAGTCTAAGATATACGTGCAAGAAGTTTCTGTAGATGAAGTTAAAGGCATGAAGAAAATGATCCCTAAATCAATTGATGCAGTTCCAGGTATAATGAAAATCACAAATATTGTTTGGGAAAAAGGCCCTGAAGTCATTATAGAATTATTCCAGTATAAAAGTTTGCAAAAAATGTTAAAATTGCAATCACTTTCCAGAAACGAATGCAGCGATTTTACTGAACCTGCTGATATCGATATGCCTTTAGAAATAGAACCGTGTCAACAAGGACTAACTAACATAAATTTTCAAGATCTAACGAACACAAATAAAAGACAAAGCATTTTTAAAAGCATTTACGACTCTTCGTCATCTGAAGATGAAAATTTAAAATCAGTATCTGATCGTCAGAAAGCTCTTAACCTCAACGTGAAGGATAAAGCAGCCGGATCGTCGTATAATACAAATAGCAAAGAAAATATTCACCCCAATTTAATTTGTCCTGGAACATTTTTATTGATTAAAGTCCCTACCCAAAAGAGGAATATGTTTTATAGATACCTTGCCATCTGTCAGACTTGTGTTGAAGATGACGGAGAACTCAAAGTTACATTCATGAAATCGGTGCGCAACACTGCGAAGATATTTAAGTTGGATGCAACAGATGTGTCTTATATTACATTTGAACAAATTATAAACATTGTACCCACACCAACACGGAAAATTGAAAAAAACCACGAGTATTACTACTTTAACAATAATGTAGATATATTTGAAAAATGTTGAGTAATTAATATTTTAAACGTGTTTTTTGATGCAGAAACGTGCAATTTTAGTTAGTTTGAAATGTATACGGTTGTGTTACCTACCTGTTTTGTTTATTTTATTATTATAATTCTTAAAGTCTAATGTGTGACTGTTAAATTGACCTGATTTGTGATTAAAATTCATATTAAACTTTATTGATAAGACTGTATTTGAAGACTGATTTATACTAAAGAATACCGTAGTTAGAACTAAACATAGTTTCAGTTAAAGATTAAATTTAAGAAGATATTATAAAAGCTTAAAAAGATATTTGTTACCAATTTTGTTTTATTTTTGCAATTGTCAATTCTATAATGTTATTAAACTACTATAAGGATTGATTAAATATTATAAAGAATATATATTTGCATTTATTACTTCAGAAAACACCCTTACCAGTTTCAAATATCTGACTACATCATTCAGTGAACGCCTCAGTCAATCCGGGAACACTAAATCATTTTCGAGAACACCACGTTTTTTGGTTTTTCATTAGTAATTTCAAATATTTTTGAACAGATAAACTTTTACATATAAATAAAATAAAGTTCTTGTTATGATCTTAACCAAGTTTACGTTTTAAGTCATTGGTATTCTCTAATATAATAACTATAATGCATGAAATTTGGAACTTATGGTCATTTTGAATTTCATTTAATTTTTTGGGAAAATAGGCTCATATTTCTACAAAATTTTCTTTTGCACTTAGTTTACTGTAATAAGATACTGTAAAAAATAAAAAATAATTAATGTTTTTAAGAAAGCTTTGATTAATAAAAAGAAAAATAATATCGTTCCCGGTATGACGAATTTTACTGAGGAGTTTGCTTAAAATCGCTATAATAAAAATAATAAAAAAAACTGGGCGCGCTCCTTTTAAATCTTTTAAGATCAATAATGAAGCAATTACTTTCAGTGTTTAATTTTGCTACGCCTTTTATAATTTTACGTGCAAATTACCAAAACAGAATTTGCCACCTTCGTGGTTTTGGGCCATATATATCTCAATTTAGTAAAAATTTTAGTATTTTATTTTGCAACTTCAGTACTAAAATTCAAACGTTTGTTATGTTGTTCACATTGTTTGGCATAAAAACTTGATAGTATCTGTATTTTTATTGTCACAAAATCCACAGCTATACAATATTAACCTTAGTTAGTACAGCACTGACAGCCAATAACTAATTTATTCTAAGAATATTTTTTTTAAAGTTGGCTTGCTGAATTGTAATTTTAACTTGTAATTCCTTTTTTTTTAGCCCGCTGATTGGAGCAGAGGAAGAGTTTTTAACACCAGATGCCCACGCCCTGTTTGATATGAGAAGTGTACGTGATGAGAGTGTGAGGGTAAGACCGAGAAGAATGAATAGACGAAGGGGTGAAAGAAGAGGTGGGAGAAGTACGAGAGGAGGAAGTGGTCGAGGGCGTGGGCAGAATGCGAGACAGTGGGTTGTGGGGGACCCACTACGGGAAATTTGTGTGACGGATGCGGACGTCCCCCCAGCCTTAGCAAGTTTAGTTGCGGAAGTATTGAGTAATAGGGAGAGAATGCAAGGGCCTAGTACTGAAAGAGGGAGTGATAGTGAAGATGGCGAATTTTTAGATGCTGAGACATTTAATTGGTCACCCATGGGGTCCTTCGGGGGTAGGGAGGAGGTGTTTACACCGGAGCGTACAGGTTCGGTTCAAATTTACAATGAGCCATATGATGCTTTTCGTTCCTATTGGGACGATGAGGTCTTATGTCTCATTGTAAATGAGACTAACCTGTACGCTTCAAAGATACAATCTCCATCATTTCAGTCAGAATGGTATAACACTAATATCCACGAGATATTAGTGTTATACGCATTCTGGATGATGTTGGGTATTGTCCGAATGCCCACTATCACCAGCTGCTTCTCGGTGGACCCCTTGTTAAAAACAGAAATTTTTAGAAAACTATTTACAAGAAACAGATATGAAAACCTGTCTCGTGCCCTGCATTTCGTTGATAATGACCAAGGCAACATTGATAAATTGTTTAAACTAAGGCCTATTATAAATCATTTGAATAAACAGTTTCAAGAAAAATATATTTTATCGAGGGAAGTAGCGATTGATGAAAGTTCAACTCTGTGGAAGGGTAGACTGGATATTAAACAATACATAAGATCCAAAGCAGCTAAATTCGGCATTAAAACATTTGAGTTGTGCGAAAGCGCCACAGGCTACCTGTGGTCCTTCATAGTATATACTGGAAAGGAGTCGTCAGACTTAGAGCAGTCGCCGGGACAGCTCAAGAGTACCACAGTGGTAAGAAAATTAATAGGTCCACTATTGAACAAGGGGTACAAGTTATTCATGGATAATTGGTATAACTCACCATTGTTAGCGCGATTTTTGAAAAAAAATGGTACTGATTGTGTTGGTACCCTAAGACCTAGTCGGCGAGATGTTCCCGCTCTCATAAATAAGGCACCATTAAAAAGAGGGGAAATTATAGCACGTCATTCAGGAGACGTTGCTGTGCTAGCATGGCAAGACAAAAAAAGGGTAACCATGATCTCAACTTGTCATGGCTCATCAACTGGCTTGCCTAGAGTTTCTTCCAAAAATCTTTCGCGTCCAGTGCCACACAAGCCACAAGTGGTGCTAGATTATAATAAATTTATGGGGGGGGGGGTAGATTTAAAAGATCAAATGTTGGAGCCTTATTTATTAGAGCGGAAACGCTGCAATAAGTGGTACATGAAGCTGTTTAAACGGCTTATTAACGTTTCCATTCTCAACTCACGTACTCTTCTTCAGTCTTCCACTCAAAAGCCATTCGATCATCTAGCATTCCGACTCAAACTTGTAGATTCTATACTTTCACATCATCTTTCATCTTGTCCATCAAGTCGCAAATTTAATGTTTCTGGCCCCAATAGATCTGCGCACCAGGTTCCTGGCCGATTCAACCCTTATGGACATTGGCCTGGTTTGCTGCTAGACGAGGGCAATACATCGTTGTCTCAGCAAAGTCAAGACAGACACCTAAGAAAACGATGAGTTGTCTGTGCAGTAGCAAACTCAAAAGCTAATAAAAGAACGATTTATCGTTGCGAATCTTGCAATGTCCCACTATGTATTGAGAACTGCTTCAAATCATATCACACTAAATCATCATCTTAACTATGCTTTCTACTTCTTTCTATGCTTTCTACTTCTTTTATATTCTTCTTCCCAATGGTGAGCGTTAAGTGGAAAAAAGAATCAAAATAGTGATGGGTTGCTAGCCACATCGCCCATTAACATGTTTTAAATCTCGCCCATTTCCTCTATCGGCTCTTACGACCTGCGCGGGAAGAGAAGCAGCTGGTACATTCTAAGTTTTTTCCTTTCTCCCACATGGAATGAAAGTTCATCTCAATTGTCCATTAATAACGAACGAGTACCCTTTGTTCATCAGTGTCGTATTGAGTTTCTTTAATATTGTCGTACTTTTGAGCTTTCTTTCGGCCTTTCTTCTCAGCAACTGCTAGACAAGTGTACTTTAGTTACTTTCACAGTCTAATGTCTTATGGGATACTTCTATGGGGGAGTGCAGCCGACATTCCGACTATTTTTATATTTCAAAAAAGAGCAATTCGTGCCATTTACGGCTTAGGATCGAAAGACTCAGAGAATTATTCAAGGAAATAGTTATACTTACTTTTGCATCACAGTTCATATTTGAAAATATAATGTATGTAAGGAAAAATATTTCCATGTTCAAAAAAGTAAGTGATTTTACAGATATAAATTTACGTAATAAAAATGACTTAGTTAGCCCGTATTACAGGCTGAAAACAGTTAGTAAGACATTTATGTTTGTAGCTGCTCGTTCGCAAGCATTACATGTTATATTGTGATAATTATAATATTCCAGTACTATTCCTTCCACAGAGTTAAGCTTTCACTTGATTCCTTCTAATACGGTTGGGTTCAGCGATAGCTGATCTTTCTTTCGGCATTTCTTCTCAGCAGTAGTCGTTCCGAAATGCTAGTAATTGAAGTTTTTTACATTATATATAATTTGAATAATGGGCGACCAATTTCTCGTAACTAGTTTCTTTTAGCGTTTCTTCTCAGCATTAGTCGTTCCAAAACGCTAGTAATTGAAGTTTTTTACATTATATATAATTTGAATAATGGGCGATCTGTTTCTCGTAATGAGTTTCTTTTAGCGTTTCTTCTCATTAGTAGTCGTTCTGAAACACTAGTAGTTTAAGCTTTTTAATTGATAATTTGAAGAAGGGGCCACCAATTTTATTAAACGAGTTTCTTTTAGCGTTTCTTCTCAGCAGTAGTCGTTCCGAAACGCTAGTAATTGAAGTTTTTTACATTATATATAATTTGAATAATGGGCGACCAATTTCTCGTAACGAGTTTCTTTTAGCGTTTCTTCTCAGCAGTAGTCGTTCCGTAACGCTAGTAATTGAAGTTTTTTACATTATATATAATTTGAATAATGGTCGACCAATTTTTCGTAACGAGTTTCTTTTAGCGTTTCTTCTCAGCAATAGTAGAAAGAGAGAAAGAGGAATAGAAGTAGGGAATTATATTATGTATGTTTGTTGCGTGTTTTGACTGCAGTTGTATGTTTTACAAAATATAATAACTGTATTTAGTTTTACTGCCCTGAGCTTTGTCTACCCAGTTAGGGATAAAGACGTGATAATTTTTGGATAATATGATTTTTTGATCTAAGGGTCAATTTGAAAGATATTTCAATTTTAAAACCAAATAAATTAAGTTCCGAGTAATATTGACCAATGTGAGTTATATTGAGCCGCCGGATTGTGTACCTATTTACTTTTTTTTATTTTGGTTATAACGACAGTACCGTGTAAATAAAACAAAATATAAATAACATTATGTTTTTATTTATTTCCAATAATACCTTACAAAAATATTTATCGACATATTTATCGATAAAATTACGAAAAGTGATGAGACATCCCTAGCTGCTTATCTTTGCCGAAGGTCCCCGTCGGGTCTTATTTCAAGTGCTGTTTTTATAAACATCTTGGATGTACTCGTAGAATTGTGTAAACATAATGATGGCGCAGGCCCTTGTTGTTTGATTTATAACTGAGAGTACATTGTTTTCTGGCTTTCAAAGCCGTGAGACGGTTTCGAAAATTTGACCTTGAATAACAACTGTATTTTTTCATTATGCCTATTTGTTTTACATTTATATCTGAAAGACGATATATTTATTAGTAAAGCTGTTTTTATAGAATGTAAAAATATGGTTTGGTTGCGGAGTAATTATTTTTTTTGTGAACGGCGGAATCGATAACGTAATTTTCCCACGGTCATTACACCTGTCGTGATTGACAGCAATAAATTTTCCTGTCTTGAGAGGTTAAATGCAAAAATTTTCCGATATTTATATAACTTAAAATATTAATTAAAAATAGTCTTACAAACATTGTGGCCAAAAATTAAAAGATACAGAGTATGTAAGTTCCAGAGTGGGGCTTGTAACTCCACCGATGTGTAAAAATCGTACGAAACCGTGTCATCATGCGAAATTTAAATGCGCTGTATCTTCGACATTTTTTATTCCTCAGAGAAAAGAAATAAACCGGCCACACGGAAAAAAAAGAGTCTGGAGATTTTGTTCAGTTAAGACAATATATTGTTTTAAACATATTCTCTTAAGTCAAAGTAAAACGTCTTAAAATACATTTATGTTAAATTAAACTGAATCCATCAGTTTCTCAGTTTGATTCAACAATATTATTTTAACTTTATGCACATTTCGTTGCTCCAATAGTATAAATCTTCCTTACCTAAAAATAACTAAAATTCTTGTTTCAACAGTCAAATTTGCTTGTATGTAGAATATATCAAGCCAAATCAAATATTTTGTAATCTTCAATGGAAATGAGCAATACATTCCAACTGAACTAATGGCATGGTATGACAATGCAACATTACTTTACTTCAAGAAAACGGTTCTCTAGGTTCAAAATCGAGCAATACATTCCAACTGAAATAATGGAATGGTATGACCTTGGTGTGACAATAGAATATTACTTTACTTCAAGAAAACGGTTGTCTAGGTTCAAACGAAGCTATCTTCTTGGTACACACGATATCTTAACCTAAAACACGCTTTATTTTCGTTTAAGAGTTTGTATTTTATTTTAATGCAGATCATGTCATAATAAAATTTATTAACAAATAAAAATTTACTTGAAGTGAGTAAAGATATACAGATGTTGTACCTAATTCAAGTAAATGTTCTTCTTCATACAAACATAGGTACCACACTTACTCGTTTTCTTGGATGGAAATTGATGAATATATTGAAATGAGTCGAAAAAATATCCATTTAATGTCATGATGGTCTCAGCTTAACCGTTTTTGTTTCATAGACGAAACAGTATGTTTTTATTGAACGGACACATTTTGCATTTAGCCCAATCTAAATTTGTCTTTCGTTAACTGTTGTTGATTTTTAGTATGAATACTGAACGACTTGAATTGCCTAGTGTTGCCGGTCGATGGAAGAAAATCAATAGCATTGTAAATTATCGATATTTTGTATAGAAATACAAAGCCAAGAAGAATAATCCCATACAAAAAGTACCGAAATTTCTAAGCAAATTGCGTTGGTTCCAATTTCAAATGATAGCGCTAAAAAGTGGTGGGAAAACTTAGCGTTTGACAGTTTAGTAAATGCAGTTTTAAAATGGAATTTAATAAAGTACTTACACTTGTTTACGTAGTCTACGGTGTACGTAGGTACAGCTTTCATACGTAATTTATACACACATTCATACATACTATCACGCCTGTATGGTTACTCCAAAAGCGGTACGCAAGACGTACGTAACTGCGTATTCGCGTTACCAGCAATTTTTTCTGTACGAGCATCATTGTACACATTGACATCAAATAAAAATGAAAATCTGCACATCGGCATTTTATATATATAGGTACTCCAGAAACCTTATTTACATTTATAAAGTTTACGGGTATCTCTACCTTACTTATTATAAAAAACAAGCAAATAATATAAGAGACGCTTTATCACTTTGATAACATAAGTAATTAAATATATATTTTTTATTTATTTGAAAGCTGGATCGTAGTAATTATAAAAATTGACAATATGCTCACTGTCTTCGAATTAATTTTCATGTTTGTCTGGAACCGAGAGACAAACAAAGAATTTGAATAACTCTCTTCTCATGTAGATAGTAAAAATCGATCAAGGGAATGGGCTAGGGGTTTTTTTCTGTACAAGCGTTGGGGTAGCAACCTGTCACTATTTCAAATTTCCTTTTTCATCTACGAGCAGGTAAGTACAAGCCTAACTACCTACATGGTGGCTTTTGAGTTTAACCACCTTAGTCTCTGTCTATCCCTCAAGGGCTAAAGATGTGGAAGTACGTATCTCATTATCATTTTACGTATTCTACATTGTAAGTTTATAATAATATTAATGGGAATATTAATAGGTACATTCTTCTCGATCTAACCTCTAAGTACGAGTATGTACCTACCTATTCACAATCCACCAAAGTAGGTATTATTCAATATCAATGTGCTAAAATACACAGTACCGAATGGATTAAATCAAATCACGTAACGATTTGTGTAAATACCGGTCAATATTCGCTGCATATATCGATATTTATCCATGGCGCTAGCGCATCCCTTCGTATAGACTGCGCTCGGCCATTTTTTTGATTTCATTTCATCATTCGTCGTCGATCGATTCATCTTGGCTGTTGCATGCGTGCGAACAGCGACGCGTTCCGTCTTGTGAAGTTGTGCTGTCTCAGAGTGCTATAATTCCAGCAAAAAATATTGAAGGTAGTGTTTACTTTACGATCCTTAGAATCAGTTAAAATGAAAGAAGAAGAGAAAAAGGATGACCTAATTGTCCTTTTAGCTTCATGGACTATTCCGGAAGATGTGATTGAAGCCTTTCGCAGTGAGTACCTCTTTGAACCTACTTCTTCTAATTTTGGAATATGTTTTGGACAGTTACACAGATTTAATGGTACCTACTTATCCCCAAAGTCACTAGAACTAGAAAAAGTAGGTAAGGTTAGTTTCCCGCACAGACCAGTAAGTACCTAGTCTCTGGTTGCCCGCCATATGTAGGTACATTGTACCTACTTAAGACGTAGTACCTCAGTAAGGTACTTTACTTACTTGGAAGAACATTCATAATCATATAGGTACCTAACGAAGTTTAGTGTAGGTAAATTCTGTTCTGTTTCTGTACTCAATGGCTCTTATGATGAGCGTAAGAGTTGCGACTGTTGCGAGACGAGATGCGACGTGAGCCACGAGACAGGAGTGTGAATAGACGCTCGCGGCTCGCCTCGCGCCTTGTCTCGTGACTTGCAACGCTCACGTCCGCGGTTTTTTGGTAACGTAACGAGTCAAAGGACCTCGTAATACTACATTTACATGCTTGCCTCATACCTCGCCTCGTGCTTCTCGCAACTCGTACGCTAGTGTAAATGTAGTATCAGTCAATCCCATTATAGGTATATTGAAATTCACTATCAGATCCGCCATTGCTTCATTTTTCCTTATGATAATAATCATAGACAGTGACCAGTGTGAGTTAACAACAGATTACTTTTCGTAGATAATGTAATGTAATGTGCACACTCCTGTTTGTTTCAGGTAATGGCATTACCATTGATGATTTAGTTGATCTAAATCAAGATCATTTAAAAGAAATTTGCCCACATTTAGGCAGTAGGCTAAAACTTACAAAGAAAATCAATGAATATTTAGAATCAAAGGTTTGTAGATGAAAATAGGTAAGTACTTAAACTAGATTTTATTTTTTTGGATATATTCATCTAATGCTTTTATTATTAAATTTCAGGCTTCCACTGTCAGTGTAACAACGTATGATAGTGATTCCGTTGCAAGTGTAGGTACACTCATAGCTGAAGAGAATGGTGACCTTAGTATAGCACTTAGCGACTTGTTCCCTTCAACAAGTGACAACCAGAGTTTTCCAGACTTTGACCTAAAAACATTGTTAGAAACGTCACCCACTGGAAAAAGTATACTGAATTTTTATACTACTAATAACTCATTGGATACAAAAAGAAAAAATCGCTTAACAGATATTATCATTAGGCATTTATTTACATTTATAATTAATAAGTGAGTATTGATTGACAGATCTTTAGCCAGTTAACTGTGTGTAGGTACTTAAATAAATTTTATTATTGATAAAATTATCTTTTGCAGGCGACTCACTTATGATGACTACAATATATTAGCTGGAAAAATTATCACTTTATTCCCTAAAGAGTGTCCTGGTACATATTTTACCAGGCCAGTAAAAAAAAGTCTTTCAAGGTCAGGAAAGTCCATTGCAGCTAGAGGAAAACTTGTCGACAAAGTTCGAAACTTCTTATTTCAAAGTAATGAAACAAAGCGAGGTGCAGACTTAGAAAATAATCCTGCAAAGAAAAAAAAAACAAATGATATTTTATTAAGTATGTATTAAATAAAATTTCTTTTATCTTGTTACTGCTATAGGACAAATTTCTAAAATCACTGTTAATTCATGAAATTTTTATAGAAAATAAATTTTGCTATTAGTACTGAAAGTATAAGCTAATGACTCAACGGAAAAAAATGTAAAAATCGTTTATTCCCATTAAGTCACACCAGTTAACCGAGTTCCTATAAGTAACAGTGCTACTCGATGCAAATAGTAACCCTCCATGAGTTTTAGCCTTCGCATTCGATAGTGACTGCGTCAAAGAAGAACTAAGTTCCGTTATGTTGCTTTTAGTAACGCTGTAACAATATTTATACAAATGTTTGCCACGGTCGCTATCGAATGCGACGGCTAAAACTCTAGAGGGTTAGGTACTTTTTGGAAAAAAGAAATGACTTGAGTAATACTGTTACTTATAGGGAATTTTCTCCCGTTGTGTAACAATGTTATTCAAGCTAGGCTGACTAAACGGGAACAAACGATAAATATCCATTCTTTTCAGGTATACATGAAGAAGACATTGAATGGCTCAATAATAATAATGAACCATGGTTAGAAATAAAATCAAAATGGAAAAAGACTACACAGATTCGCCATGAATTGGAATATACTGATGTGTATGATTTTATAACTAAGTGGAAAGTTTTACAGCTACCAGCTGGAGCAGAGTTGGTAAGTGAAATCATGTCATCTGATTGTCTTTAGTAAAGGGAATTTTATTGATATTTTAAATCCGTTATCGAATATATCTGAATTACAAATTGATTTATCATCACATAGATTTGAGCAGATCTTGACATCCATTTCCAGAGCTGAAGACCATTGTAAGGTATTTTTAGGAAACAAAATGTAAATCTTATGCTTACAGATGTTTGCATTATTATTAACATGATTTTATTATTAAAGAATGCTATTAATCTCCTATGATTTGACTATTCATATCTTTTGGCTTTGTTATGTTTTAATTTTTAAAGGGTTTGGTTTTGTCAAAAGGACTAACAGGTACTAACGATGATCTGTTGATTGGTTTGGTTCATACAATATGATGAAATTTACTTTGGAAAGACAAAAATGCACGTGGCTATATATAAGCAGTGGTTGCTAAATTATGTTGCTCATCGTGCTCGTTTGTATAGTGCATGTAAGGTTAATTGGTTGTCGTTTCTCATGCTTTCTTTTGTTAATAATAAAATGTTATTTCCAGATTAACGATGATTTTGCTATATTGTATCCTGATAAAATAAATCGATTTCGAGAATATTGGAAAATATTTATGCAAAATCTTATTCAATTAAAAAAAGAAGAAATAAATTCAGATGAACATAAGAAAGATTTGGTTATGTCAATAAATTCTAATGACACTGAAGGTAGGTAATAATGTTATTCGGTAAGAGATCTTTAAGTCGGCGACTACGCTGTAGTTTAATTTATAAATTACTAGGTACTAGTGTACAATAGGCGACTGTTATTACTTACCATCAGGGGCGTTGGCTGCTTGGTTGCTAGCTTCCTAGCGTAAAGAAATATTTCACAATGACTATGTCACTACCAAACTAAATTATAAAAATACAACTTCCCATCACATAAGAAATATATTTTTGCAGATAAATTACCCACGGAATTAACATTACTGGCCAATGTTGCTCCACCAAAAGGGCGTGTGTCTAAAACTGGAAAGTTTTCAACTCAAGAATGTTTGGACAGTATTATGATAATAGTGGAGGTGAGTTGAATTTTTTTTAAACTACACATGATCATAATTAAATTGTAGGTAGTTTTGAGATATTTTTTTAAAATCTATATACAACGTGTAATGAAAGAACGCAAAACCTCTCAGATGGTACCTCAGCCCATGAAACTGAACAAAATTTGGTCTACAGCTTTCACGAAATACAATAAAAAAATATTTGAATTTTCATACAAACTGATCAGCTGATCGAGTCAAATTGTATGAAAATCCGAATTTCTTTTTTCGATTTCGCGAAAGTTGTAGAACAAACGTTGTACAGTTTCATGGGCTGAGGTACCATCTGAGAGGTTTTCCGTTCTTTCATTAACACGTTGTATATAAAAGCGAAAATCACTCACTCATCACGAAATCTCGAAAACTACTTAGCCAATGAAGATTAAATTTGGCAGGAAGGTAGATTGTGACTAGGAGACGTCCGCTAAGAAAGGATTTTTGGAAATTCCATCCCTAAGGGGGTGAAATAGGGGTTGGCAGTTTGTATGAAACTTCGTAATTTTTAAAGTGAGACACATGAAATGTTTAATGTATTTTAGTAGTTAGTAGAAAATAATAATACATTTAGTAGATTTTAAAAATTACATCCCTATAGGGGTGAAATAGCAGTAGCAAGTTTTGAATTTTTGTATTAGTGGTTAGTAAAAAATATTAATCCATTAATTGGATTTTAATAAATTGCGACCCCAATTTTAAAATAACAATCTAATTTATGTAGTCAAGCCGCGGGCAAAAGCTAGTACGTTATAAACTAATCCATCGATTTTGATGCCTAATCAACTTCAAATTTTACTTATGTTACCTCCAAATTTTCCAAATTTCATTTTAATCTGGGCGCTTGTTCGAGAGTTATCGAGAAACATACATACAACACCTCAACCCGAATTGAAGACCTCGCTCGCTTTGCTCACTCAGTCAGCTATGAGGGATATTGGGATTTCATGGTTTTTATCTGTAATTCTTACACTATGCAAGAGTTTTTATAGTGTATGTAATTAAGTGTTTCCTTTTAAAAAATATGTCCAGCAGTGGACTGTAATAGGCTGCGATTAATGATTTTGTTTTTGTTCTGAAAAGTGCAATCACACTGGGACAGAATTTTTCTTTCATATATATATATATATTGTTTCAGAATCCTGGGGATATTGATGCTGTTCTACAGATGCAGATCGAAAGAGCTGCAAAAAGGAAATTACAAGTCCAACCTTACGTCATTCTACACGGAACGCTGCAAAAGGTTTATCAAGCCTATATTGTCATAGACAAAATTAGATATAGTTTTTCATCAGTTACAGAAGCTTTTGACATTCTTTTCAAATCCTATCATGTTTTAAATGCGCGTTATCCAAAACCGAGCGATCACATTCATCTTATAATTCAGCAGTGTGTCTATAACATCTATACCAAGTTTGATAATCCAGTTCCATATATTGCTGATATTTTAGCTATAAATATTTAATTATTTGCATTCATCCCTGACAGTCCTATACAACATTTCTTATAGTGTAATTTCTCATCATGAAGTGTGTAAAATGTTGTGTTATTTTTGATAACCTTCAGAAGTATTGTTTTCACTTGCAATTGTGTTATAAAAATGCTAATTATTATCCTTGTCCTGGTGTAGATTGTGATAGTTTTTAACAAAAAACGTTCTCTTAAACGTCACTTCCAACTAGACCATATCAGTACAAATGATCTAAATTTGACCAGTTTTAACACATTTCCCCATACTACAAACACAACATTAGATAATGTTAGTAGCAGTACATTGAATAATGAAAACATACCAAATACTTTAAAAGATTCAGAAAGGTTTGAAGAAGCAAACTTTGAATATTTGCTAAGACAATTGATAAATGATTTTGTTGCTAAATTATATGACAGGTTAAACTTAACTAGATTGGCTGTACAAGAGGTAATAGCAAATGTAAATAAAATGATAAAGGATATTGTTTTTAATCTGAAGTCAGTAATGATACAAAAAAGTGACATTAGAAATGAACTTTACTTATTGTCTAATTGTTTCACACACGTTGATACAGAATATAAAAGACTACAACTTTTTGAAAGATCAGATAAATATGTAAAACCTGTTTTAAAAGTTATTGGTTCAAATCAAGAAAAAAAAAACATCGGTAATACTACAACCATGAGTCTTAAAGAGAAAAAGCTATGTTTTATACCAATCAAAGATAATCTGCGATTATTTTTTGAGTTGCCAGGCGTATATGATACTATTATCAAATACCAAAAAGAGTTGACTGATGAAAAAGGTGTTATAAGAAATGTTGTACAAGGAAAAATGTGGCAAGGCTTAGCCCAAAAAGATCACATTCCCTTAATCATCTATTTTGACGATCTTGAAACTGGTAATCCTTTGGGTAGTCACGCGGGGAAAAACAAAATAGGAGCCGTGTATTTTTCAATAGCTTCAATACCACCAGAATATGCCAGTAGGTTAGAAAACATATTTTTAGCAACTTTGTTTTACAGTAAAGACCGATTAATATATGGAAACAGTTTCATTTTTGAAATGTTGATTAAAGAGTTGAATTCACTTTATGACGACGGTATAAATATAAATGTCAACGGGGATATTAAGATACTGAAGTTTACTTTAGCTTGCATTTCTGGAGACAACTTGGGTGTTCATGGTTTAATGGGATTTAATGAAAGTTTTGCATCCTTGAATTATTGTAGGTTTTGCCTTTTGACTAAACAACAATGCCAAACACAACTCTCTGAAAATCTAAATGTTAACCGTAAACTAATTAATTACGAAGATGATGTCACCAATCGCAGGGGGATTAAAGAGTTATGTATTTGGAATGACGTCAGAGAATTTCATGTCTATAAGAACTTATATTGTGACGTAATGCATGACTTTTGTGAAGGCATTCACCGATATGGTATGGCACTTATAATAGGTAAATTAATTGCAGAAAACTTTTTTACTCTTGATCAACTCAATCAAAGAATAAAATTTTTTGACTTCAAATCCAGCAACCCACCACCTCATGTTACAAAACCCCATATACAACAAGGATCAATTGTATTCTCTGCTTCGGAAATGCTGTGTTTAGTAAGAAATTTTCAATTCCTTGTGGGCGATTTAATACCTCACGAACATGTTATTTGGCTGTACTACTTAACTATGTTGGAACTTACCAATATTGTTATGTCGCAAACTTTCAGTTTAGACCATTTGCAATATTTAGAAAATCTTATTTGTGAACACCATGAAAGATATATTGAGTTATTTGGTACTCTTAAACCAAAACATCATTTTATTACTCACTACCCAAATGTGATTGCAAAAATGGGTCCGTTAATATTGATAAGCACGTTTAAATATGAGTCTAAACATTTGGATTTGAAACGCGTGTCGAATTCAATTAACACTCAAAAAAATTTGCCTTTGTCTTTGGCAATAAAATGTCAGCTTAAATGTTGCTATAGATTTTTGTCGAAAAAAAGTTTCCCTGAAAGTATAGATCATGGTAAAGTTAAAGGCGTGCAACTTCTTTCAAATGGCTATGATGATAATACAACTTTCAGTAAAGTGAAGTGGGTACTATATAATGGTATTAAATATTCTATTGGTGATATTCTGGTAAATGATTATGATAATTGTGAACCTCGTTTTTGCAAAATTGAACAAGTTTTATTAGATAAGGAAAATTGTATTGATTTTTATTTTTATACTTCAAAATTGAAAACTGGCCACTATGATAATCATTATTAATCTTTTGTAGTAGAAGAAACAGAAAATAGTTTTAGTTTAATGCGTTTAGATGATTTGTTTAACATTATTCCTATGAAAATGTACATGGTATCGGGCACTAAATATATTCATTACTTTGACTAATTAAGAGCTTTTAACATATATTTTTATGAAAGAAATACCTGATTACGAACACCTAGGTTCGATTATTTAGTAATTTATGAAGATTTTCATTCATAATGTTCCCAATAAGTAACCCTATGACTAACATAAGAAAGAAGTAACATAAATTAATGGTGAAAAATGTGTATTTCAGTTTATAAATTTCACTCTACCTACATAACACAGGGTAGGAGTAGTCAGTCAGTCAGTTGTAGAAGTGTACAAAATACAAATGTTTCATGGGGCAGTTGGCAGCAGTGTTACATTAGTGGCGGCTTTGTTACTCAACGGGAAGGCACATGCCATTTAGTCACATGGTTATTGGGAAAAAATAATAGCTGCATTGAGTAACAGTTTTACATATCGGGAATATTTTCCCGTTTTGTAACAGTGTTACCTACTCAAGCTGGAGTGACTCAACGGGAACCGATCGGTCAATAGTTTTACTGTATAATATACACGTTGTATAAAATTTTATTTTTATGAATAAAAACCTTCTTATATTACCGAAAAATCGAACCCAGGTTTTCAAGATCAGGTTTTTCTTTTAGAAAAGACATGAAAAAATAGTTAACGTATCCAATTACACTGTGACCCGTTGGGAAAAATATAAAGAAAAATATGTTTTTATATTATCCCTTTTTTATCTATGTTTGGAGTGAAATATTCCCATCCAGTTACACTGCTGCTAATGCTGTAGCACTGTTAGGACCTTTACATTGCAAGGGTTTATAGAAAAGAATGCCAAATTACTTTATATTGCGAGTTCATAATAATAAGGCTCATACTTTCTGTAATAAGGTTTTTACAAATTAATACAAGGGTTACTATTAGGTTAGACGTTTACCAACGGGTTACAGCGTAATTGTTGAGGGAGTGAGCCTTTAGGAACAAATTGTTGTAGGCCATATGATCATTATTTGGTAACAATTTTGTTCTCAGTTTTTAGACAGTCAACAACACTAATTGGTATATTATATAATTTTGGGTTTGATTCCATGTATAGTATACCAATTAGTGGTCTAGACTGTCAATATGTTAAGTTTAAACGAACACCCGCCAATTTGCCGACATTGATTTACGAGTATAGTCGATGTAATACATAAATTGTGTGCATTTTATCATATTTAAAACAAAAATTATTTGAACAGGTCACTTATTAAAATTAAGGTTCAATAAGTAAATACTATTTCTTATTTTAATACAACAATGCACACAATTTATGAGTATGTATTACATTGATTATACTTGTAATATATCAATGTCAGCAGATTGGCTGGTGTTAGTGAAATGTTTGGTTAATTTACACATTTTTCTACTGTTGCACTTGAGAAAATGTAGATTAATATCTGTGACAGCTGTCGATTGTATTGTATTTTATGGTCTCTCTTTTTCGCTTTTATATGATGGAACTAGGCAATGGAACTACAGGGACTGGGTGATTTTTGTATATGTCGTTCTATTTTGCCGTCACAGGTTTCAAGATCTATTTTCTCAAGTATACAAGTATAGTTGCTATTGTAATATCTTTCAGCCTAAAACATAAGGAAAGGCTGCTTGGAAGGCCTTCAAAATTTTCACACAAAACACAGATCTAAAGTAGGAAGACGACGTTTCGTATTACTCTATTTCCTACTTCAAACTGGACCAATTTTTATGATTTTTTCATCATCAGCATAAAAAAGCGTTAATTTGCCTGTTTAACAATCAAAATTTTCCATATTACTCCATTTTCAAGAAGTTTAAAAAACATCCAGACAAATAACTCTTCCTTAAACAGATGTTGAAAAAATCATAAAAAAATGGTCCAGTTTTGAAGTAGAAAACGGGAATACGAAACTTCGTTTTCCTATACTTTGAGTCTGTGTTTTGTATGATAATTTTGAAGACACTTCTTCGTATGAAAAAAGTAAATTAGATTTTATATTTGTTTGTGAAAGTTTGATGAATAATTTGTATTGATTTTTACTTCAAATAAATAACAAATTACTATATAGAAACTCTCTTATTTCTCAAATCAATCTTTCCAGCCCTACATAAGTAAAGCTTAAAAGGGAAACTGACAATGTTCATCTATATTCTTAATCTTTTATATTATGTTTCAGCAGCAGTTAAATCTATACGTGCTCGACTCAATGGAATTGATTCGTTAGGGGAAAATCCCACTAGGGTTGCACCGTTCAGCATTCCTTATTCAAACATACTGAAACTGGATTTTCTAGGCATATTGTGACTCACTTTAGCTTATAAAAACGATTTATCAGCAAACAGATGCAAGTGCCAATATGCCGTAAAACAGATTTTCAGTATGCATGAGCAAGGAATGCCAAACACCAGTACCTACCCTAATAGGATTTTTTTCCTTAGGATATACATGAATTTTTCGGGGTCCATTGCTGCCCCCATTTGAAGTAAATGATTTGAAAGGTAACAGAGATATTATTTGAAATTTTGTCGTCAGTATGTCCTAGATAACCCTTCAAACTATTTTATGAACTACTGTTTTCAGTTTAAAGTGGGAACGTGAAGCTTTTCTTCGCACATTTGTGAATTAAAACATTAAAAACGGCCATTTTTACCAAATGTGCGAAGAAAAGCTTCACATTAGATCATAAAATAGTGAATGGTTATCCAGGGCATACTGGAGACAAAATTTTAAATAATATCTCCGTTTCCTTTCAAATCATTTATTTCAAATGGGGGCAGCACTGGACCCCGAAAAATTAATGTATCCCCGTAACGAATAAATTTTATTGAGTCAAGCTTTTGTCAGTTTCCTTTAAGAACACATTATAATTAGCCTCAGACAATATTTTCTCAATACAATATTTGATTCAATTGAGGCAAATAAAATACATTCTTATCTGAAATGCTTTACTTTTCATCTAATATAACTGCATGTTTGGTTAAAAAGATAAAATCTTTACAAGAACCGGTTCATACTTTGGGCTAAAACATGAACAATATCGAATAAAACAAAAAATAGTTCAGGGTAACATATATTACACTTTCTGTCAATCGAATATAATATTTAGTTAATATTATAATTTCTTCTGTATAAAAGCGTATTCCTTCTATCGGAAATATGTTAGCTTTGTTTGTCACACATTTTTTCTTGGTACGAAACATTATTTTCACTGTTGAAAAATATATCACCTCAATTTAAGCTAACAATAATTAAAAATAAGAGAACCGCTATCTTGACTGAAAGAAAGAAAAAGCATACACAGAGTGTTCTAGAAAACTAATCTTTTTGAATTAAGACAATAGTTTTTTTTGTTTAAGATTATATCAGTACATGACTCGTATCGAAAATAATCTATAGTCTTAATTTGAGATAAGCAGAGTTCAGGACGAGACATTCGTTACGTTAGGTTTAAGAATCGATTGTCTTATATATCTTTTTAATAACTGATCATTAGAACTAAGAGAATCATAATCTAGATTCAAGATTTTATAACATTCAATAAATCGCCAGTATTATTTTCGTTGAATATATTTTTAATTTACTTAATAAAATATTACTTTGAAATTCAAAGCAATATGATATCTTAACTGGAGACAATTTACTGCATGGTGCATATATATGCGAATATTTGCTTGGATTAAAGAATCCTTTTTTACCGTGCAAGTGCGAGTTAAACTCGCGTGCAGAGGGTTCCATACAATTGATTGAATTCTTATAGGTTTCCCTGTAATCTACAAGCAATGAACTATATTTGTATTTTTTCAAAATTTTAGGTTTAGTAGTTTCGGAGATCAGCCCCAAAATCCAAGAAGAGGATGCTTCATAAAAATCAAAAGGAAAATTTGAATTAAGGTAAATATATTTCAAAAAACTGAAACTTTTCAATGGATGTGGTTATGAAAGATATTAATAACTTTTTAAATTTTTAAGATGAATCTCTGCATTCAAGTGACAAACCAAACACTAGTTCAGTGGACTATAAACAAGTTATTTCTGTATCAACTACTCCTACTATTTTATTTAGCGCCCATGAGAAAAAGTGGTAAGTTTTGCGATATTTATTATTTATTTTAATTGACGGAGTGAGCGAAGCGTCTCAGTTTCGAGATTGGCCAGAAATACTTTTGGCTGTCTGTCTGTTCTCGCCTACGGGTCCCATATCTAAACGATTTTGACAAAAATTGGCACACAAGTCTCTTGATTTATTAAATTTTTTTAGTTGATCGCAATTTTTGATTGGGTAAGAAATAGGGGGAACTGCATTTTTTATTGAGAATTTTAATTAAATTTGAAAGACACACTAAGGACTTCATTCTGCACAACATATTGCAAAAATACATCCAAAAGGGGGGAATGAAAGGGGTTAAAGGGGGAAGTTTCGATATATATGGACGGAAGTCGGTTATTGCATAGTTATAAGTGCTCGTGAGGTCTACTGTTCACATATTAGTATACATATAAAATAGTTGTAGTGCTTTCGGTAGGAAGATGACGTGTTTTCTTTTTCTTTTCAGGTGAATCATCATTTTCAAGTACTAATGAACCAAACACAGGTTCAGAAGATTATACGCCAGTAGCTTCTTTATCTAAAGCTCCTATGCATTTAACTTTTATAAGGAAATGTGGTAAGTTTTTAAAATAATTATGCATAATATTTTTTTGTGATTAAAAATAAAAAATAAGCATTAGCTTATTTTTTTAAACTGGTACATTATGGGTTGTTGTGTTTTCATTAGGAAGATAATAGATTTCTTTTTATTTTCAGGTGAATCATTGCTTTCAAGGACTAATGAACAAAACACAGGTTCAGAAGATTATACGCCAGTAGCTTCTTCATCTAAAGCTCCTATGCATTTAACTTTCAAAAGGAAATGTGGTAAATTTTTATAATATGAATAATATTTTTCTGTAATTATTTTGCGATATGTTGTTCTTTAGCATTTGAAGCATTTCTCATTCAAAATTACATAAAAATCATCATACAGTCACATATTTGTTTTATTGTTTCAAAAGAGTTGGCAAAGCAGGATGAAATAAATGCAGTAGTGGTTCAGAGCTATAAAAGACAGAAAGCCGTGCTCCAAAGACATGGTAAGTTAATACGTACTTACTCATTTGATTTAAAAATATATCGCTATGATATGAAGAATTTGGACTGGTGGCTTAATCCGCTGATTATCAGTAGAGTCTATCTAGTGATGTTTTTCTCATTCAGCAGGTTTCATAGATCATAATTTTAGCAGCAACTTATGTTTGTTACTACAATTTTAATTTTTTCCTCTACACTTTCTGTAACATAGTATGTAATATTAATTTACAAATTTGTAACTATTATGAAATAATTATATTTTCCAGATGCCGACGCACATACGTTGATTGAGCTTAATTAGGCGGCCATAATTGGAATTTTCGAAATCGTTGCACATGCAAAAAACACCATGCCAATAGCTTAAGGACCAATCAGGGAACGCTAATGACCGCCCCTCCTTTCGATCCTTTTCACCGCGCACGCGCATTTACAGTTTGATTTTAAATGGGGTGTAGCCTGCAGGGAAGAGCGTGCCAGCGGGTTATGGAGTCAAGCTGAAGCAGCCCAGCACATCAATCTCTTAGAGATCCTAGCTTCTTATTTTGGCCTGAAAATATTTGCCAAGGATTTGACAGATTGTCAGATACTGCTGCGCGTTGATAACACCACAGCAATATCTTACATAAACCGCATGGGAGGGATCCAGTATCCACATCTAACTGAGGCAGCTCTAACCCTATGGCAATGGTGCGAGCGTCGAAATATTTACGTATTCGCTTCATACATTCGATCCGAAGAAAATAAAGAGGCTGACTCAGAATCCAGACGGATCCATCCTGATATTGAATGGGCGCTGAATGATAAATGTTTTAAGTTAATTTTAAACACATTGGGTTCACCTGAAATTGATCTGTTTGCCAGCAGGATTAATAAAAAATGTGAAAGATACATTTCTTGGCATCGCGATCCTGACGCGTACACTATCAATGCGTTTACAATCAGTTGGACTTCTTTTTACTTTTATGCATTCCCGCCTTTCTCGATGATCCTTAAAACATTGAGAAAAATAATAAAGGAAAATGCCAGGGGAATTTTGGTTGTGCCTCTGTGGCCTACACAACCGTGGTACCCTTTGTTTAAAAAATTAATATGTTCAAAAGTTTTGATTTTTAAACCAAATGTAAATCCAATTATTTGTTCCCATTCCAGCGCACGTCAAATGCACCCCAGAGTTACCCTGGTTGCCGCAACTTTATCAGGTCAGCTCTATAAGGAAAAGATATGCGCTAGATGTAATGTTGGCCTCCCTCTCCCCTAACTCGGTAAAACAGTACGATGTTTACCTTAAAAAGTGATACTCTTACTGTGTACAATATAGTATTAACTACTATAATGCCTCTGTTTTAGAAATTTTATCTTTTTTAGTTAATTTATATTCAAATGAAGGTGCGCAATATGCTTCTTTAAATTCGTGTCGCTCTGCATTGTCATTGATAGTGGGCGATCATATAGGCCATGATGGGACTATAAAACGGTTTTTTAAAGGTGTGTTCCGTCTCGGCCGAGGTACAACACTACTTGGGACGTTTCGATCGTGTTAGGATACTTAGAACGATTTCACCCTAATGAAACCCTGTCTTTGGAGAACCTATCAAAGAAATTAATCACTCTTCTTGCCATAGTGACAGCCCATCGAGTTCAAACGATACGTTACGATAACGTTCTCTATGATAAAACTAAATAAGATTTCAGTAACCTAAGATCGAATAATGATTAGAATCACAGACCTAATAAAAACGTCTCGAGTCGGGTCCCCTCAGCCACTGTTGTGTTTGCTCAAAGATAAACCGGCGATTTGCCCAGCAAAGACCATGCAGAGCTACATTGAAAAGACGCGCTCTTTGCGAGGGTCAGCCAGGGAACTGTTTATCGGGCTAAAAAAGCCGCACGGGAGCGTATCCAGTCAGAGGCCGTATACAGAAAGAAAGCTGGAAACTTATAAGCGCTTACCGGCGCTTGACAGCGCTGGTAACCCGCGCAAGAAAATATATGAACGCGCGCCGATAAGCACTGAACGGTGCCGACAAGTTCCGACAAGCTTCAACACGCGCTGGTCAGCGCTGGGCGCTGCCATTTAAAATTAATAAACAACTGCGACAACACGCAATTACGACAGGCATCATATTTATTTTGATAAATATTAAAATGGATAGTGACGTGTTGAAATCGTTAGTCTTCAGTAAGCAACCTGTGTGGGACAAATGGGATAAAAGACATTGTAATAGAAACGTGACTGACAAATGTTGGAAAGAAATAAGCGAGGCAATGAATGAAGACGGTAAGTATTAATTGATTTTATTTTTGTTTCTCGACTTAAGTTAATAAACAAGTTATTTATTTAAATATGTCTGAATAAAATGTTATTTATGTTGGGATGTCATAGCTATGCCATTACTGTTAGTGAGGGTAGATAAAGTTAAATAATTAATTGTTGTAAGTCAATGTATTGTGTGAAAAATAGTCAACGTAAATATTTCTTATATCCATTGTTTCATTTGTAGGGTGATTTGCTCTATTCCACCTTAAATGTGTTGTATTTACAAGAGTAAAATTTCGATCGATACCTTCTTTATCGATTATAGTGTTGTGTAAAACACAAATACATTTAACAATTTTTTCTGCTAAATCAACATTACATTCAATGCATTTAGAAAGTAGTCGCCATTTTGAGTTTGCTATGCCGAACGCACACTCAACACATTTTCTGGCTCTCGATAGACGATTATTAAAATTTTTTTGGTCTGAAGACAAATCTCGCCCACCAAATCTCGTCATTTGTTCGGTGTCGCGTTACGGTCGAGTGGAGTGTTGTTTATTTATTGTGTGAGAACAAAGTGCTTGTAGTGATTAATTGTTGGTGTTATTTTGAAGACGATATAGTGTACGGTTAGGTGTCAAATTACGCGAGCGGGCGAACGTTTGAGTGGCTAGTATAAGTGCATATAGGTCAGTTATCACTTTGAAACTATCGCCTTTGTATAGTAAAATTTAAGTAGTAAACTGGCGTAAGTGGTACATTGATTGCTTTACTTTGGTTTACAACATGATTTAAACAATAAATTAACCACGTTCAACTATTCTAAGTGGCAGATTGAATACTTTACTTCGGTTTACAATATGATTAAAACCTAATTTTACAATGCTCAACTAGCCTAAGTGGCAGATTGAATACTTGACTTTGGTTAACGATATTATTTAAACTCTAATTAACAATGCTCAACTAGCCTTAGTGACAGTTTGAATACATGACTTTGGTATACGATATAATTTAAACTTCAATTAAGAATGCTCAACTAACCTAAGTGGTAGATTGAATACATCACTATTGCCGAAATTCTACTATGTCACAGTTAAAAATACACTAAATTAGATTAAGACTATCAAACTGTTGCAAACAATTAAATTTAACTTCATGAAATGCATTGTGCAAGCGACTTGCGAATAAATATAAAAAGTTTTTTTTTAGAATGTCTATTACATAGACAAAACTAATTACTTTGTGTTATCTGTGGCGCCATTTCCCGCACCGCGCCGTACGCGCCACTTCTGTTCTGTCCAGTGTTGCCGACTTAGTGGATTTTCCACTAAATCTGGTGGTTTGAACCCCCTTTTAGTGGGGGAAATATTGCGTTTAGTGGCTGGTGGTTTAGTGGAATAGAATTTTTCCTAAGTTTTTTTTTATTTAGTACATAATCACGCCAGTATAAAGTTTGGACGTTGCAGTTCATAATATTTCTAATTTATTTTAGGGGTATTTACTTTACTATGTGACCAACACTAAATCTCTGTTGTCAAGTAACACGGGGATTTCCCTTAAAATATGTTGTTTATAGCACTTTTCTGTCAGGTGAAGCGGGGATTTCCAGAAAAATATTTTTTATATTCTAAACTTTCTTCTTTCTTTCTCAAATTGTTCTTATTCACTGTCCGAAGTTTGTTCGCGAGGGATAGGTCACTTATCTCAAATTGTTCTTATTCACTGTCCGAAGTTTGTTCGCGAGGGATAGGTCACTTAATGAAAAATATGCCGAAACCTCAGTATTCTCAAAAGTTTCGGGATTCTTGGCTGCAAGACCCTGCTTTAAAAGATTGACTTCAGATGATTGAAAGTACTACTGGCCAAGTTGCGAAGTGCAAATTTTGTGGTACCACTTTAAGGAGCCATTATGGAGACTTAAAATCACATGGAATGTCGAAGAAACATCAACAAAATGCAAAGGAAAGCTAACACGACTATTTTATTACGGTAAAGCATGGTCAATAATGTGTCCATGTGGTACCGCATTTAGCATTACCTCATATTATCTTCCTGAGGGTTTCGTAATACGTGTCTGAGGGATGTGAAAATGGCAGCAGTGCTTCCCGTGAATGCAACATTTTGCATTGTAGTGTTCATAAATCCGCCTCGCCTACCAAGTTTGATGAGTGTTAGCATAGTAGACAGAGTGCATTTATTTTTTACACGACTGCCCAAAAAAAATGAAATGAAAGTACTAAGGATTTATCTTAATCAATTTAGTATCAGATAAAACATACATCAACATCTTTTTATTTTTTAATAGCTCCAAGGATTCTCGCAGATAAGTCAACTTCTACCCAGATTCTTCAACATGCTTCTGATGCAAATATAAGAAGCACTGAGATTTCAGTTCTTTCAAATGTACAGGAAGAGGTTTTTGAGGCTGGCGAAATAAGTATCGAAGCTTCTGCTTATTTCCCACTGACACCTTTACAACGCGAAACCGGTAAAATAAAGGCCGCGGTAGGCGAAACAGGTTTAGTAGCACTGGCATCACCACTGACACTAACTCAAGAAAATCATACTATTGAGACAAATACTGATATAATACAAAATCAGCCTATTATAAATTCCGTTGGTGAAAAGAGCCTAGAATCTCCCGTATCATCCCCTCTGCCTTTGATGTCTCCTGAAACAACAAACCTTTTTAATATTTTGATTGAAGCGGAAAATAGTGATGATTCTGTCGCCGATCCCAATTTTGAACCAGAAAATGAATCTGTAAACAATTTTGACTCAAGTGAACAAGATAACGACGAACCAGTTTTGCCCCCTCTTGAACAAGAAAACCTAGAAGAAAAAAATACAGAACAAGAAAACCAAGAAGAAAATAATTCAAATCCAAAAAAAAGAAAATTTAGAGATCCAAGTACCTGGAAGGTAAATATTGAAAAAAAGAAAAAATTGAAGGGTGAGCCTTATACAACAAAAAAAAGGTAAGTTAATGGAAGGAAAACCTTTGAAAGAAGCTAAGTGTTCTACTCTACCTAAACACAAATGTATAACGTTTATACCTGAAGATGAAAGACTTAAAATCTATACTGCATTCAGAAATTTAGAAAGTCTACAGGAACAACGTCATTTTGTAGTAAATCACGTAACAAAAAAAAAGAAAAATCGAAACACGACTCAAGAGTCATCACGAAGAAATTTTACGCTTGTTTACACATTGACGTGTAATAACGAAAAGAAAATCGTATGCCGCGAGTTTTTTTTAGAAACCCTCAATTCCCTAAAATTGGCAGCGTATCTAATAATGCACATTTAATTTTAAAAAATCTGACGGCTAACATTTTTGGTTTTCAACTTTATTTTTACTTTATAATGGTACTAAAAGTAATAAACTTTCTACCAAAAAAAATATTTTTATGGTCTGGCAACACAATTTGACAGTAGCTCGCAAGATGGCGGACCGTGTGTGTGCGGCTACGAGGCTCAAGGTAAAAATTTACAATAAGTCCTTATATTCCCTACTTATCAAATAAATAATAGATGTATTTTAAAGTTTAATGATTGGACTATTGATTTTAATTTATATCTGATTGAAAATAATTCATTATCTTGGTAAATTATAAACGTCTTTCCTGATGTATCCAGCAGTGCACATTGCCTAGTTTGCTTGAAAGTACATTGTTTTTGCCGTGTGCATTATTAGATACATTGCCAAGTTGCAATATTTTCACTTGCGATTTGTCATGTACACTTTAAGATACACTGCCAAGTAACGTATATTATTACTTGTGAATTATGATGTGCATTTTTGGATACATTGCCAGTATTTGCTCAAATAAATACAATGATTTTTTGTCATAACATTAAGCTAAACACTGGTTTTTAACACAAGTATAATATTGTGTAATTCAATATTTGTTAATATTACATTATTTCTCGATTTACAGCCAATCACAAGATCTCTGCGTATTTTGGCATTAGTACCTAAGTCGGGAGCTTGTTCAGATCTGGAAAAGAGCGAATCTTCCGAAGACGAACTGAAACTGCCTTCTCGGCATTATGATTCTGACAGCTCTCCAGCTCCATCTATAGCAGCATCTTTGGAAAATCTAAATTTGCTTTCGGACTGTGACAATGAAACAGACGAAATTGCAATGCCGTCAATAGATAAACAACAAGTGAATGTTGTACCTGCTTCGGTTTTATCTTGTCCTGATATTTCTATCAGTAGTCCACTGGCTCCAGCGTTCTCACCCTTGACTCCATTACTTCAGACTAATTCCCCATCTACTCAAAATATACAGGCTCAACGTAATTCGACGCTTCCTCCAATTTCACCAATAGTTACTCCCACAACCCGATCTAGGACGAACAAGACCAAAGTCGTCAAAAAAAAGACACTGAAACAGAAAAAAATTGATACGAAATGGACGTCTCAAAGGTTTCGTGGGAATGCAGAAATTGAAAATAAAATCTTTAGTAAGCTTCGTCTGACGATATAATACAACTGATGGTGGAGCAGACGAATTTGTACCATGTTCAGTTGAAAGGTACTTCTTTGAACGTAACCACTGACGAAATAAAAGACTTCATCGCTATTAATCTTCTGATGGGTATCGTTAGTATGCCAGCTTACACTGATTATTGGTCACATTTTTTAAGGTTTGATAAAGTAGCAGACGTTATGAGTCTTAAAAAGTTCCAGCGAATCAGAAGATACCTGCATTTTGCAGATAATCTAAGGGACGATGGCGATCGATATTACAAAATCCGGCCGTTTCTTGAAAGAGTTCGTCTTAATTGTCTGAAGGTCGAAGACAATATAAAGGGACAAGGGCAGGTACAAGGAAGCAATTTATTAAAAACAAACCTCGTAAGTGGGGTTACAAAATATTTGTACGAGCTGGAATGACCGGATTTGTGTATGATTTTTTAGTTTATGGTGGGGAAGACACCTTTAGATACCACATATTTACTGACGAAGAGGAGTGCATGGGCTTAGGAGCAAAGGTGGTAATAGCATTATCGCAGTCAATCCAGCAACCTGCCTGTAAAGTATTGTGCTTCGACAACTTCTTTACATCGTTAGAATTAATCCACCATATGAGGTATGAGTATGGAATTTTCACTTTGGGCACTATACGATCGAATCGCCTCCGTGAAGCGCAAAAAAAGCTACCCACCTACAAGAATTTGCAGAAAAGGGGGCGTGGTGCTTTTACACAAGTGGTTTCCAATGAAAGCAAATTGCAATCGTCAAATGGTGTGATAACAAATGCGTCACTGTAGCTAGTTCCTATGTGGTGCTTATCCGACTCATAGTGTTTTGCGATATGACAAGGCAAGCAAAACCAGACAACCCGTAGTTTGTCCCAAAATGATTCGTCATTACAACTCAAACATGGGAGGTGTTGACCTCGCTGATATGCTCGTCGCTCTGTACCGCACGGAGATGAAATCACATAGATGGTACATACCACTCTTTTCTCAGCTACTTGACATCTGCGTTAACAATGCTTGGCTGATCTACCGAAGGGAGGCTGGAGTAACCAAGCCGATGAAACTCAAGGAATTCAGATGTGCGATAAGCAAAAGCCTTATTACCAAGCACAGGGCCCTAAACAGAACGTCGGGTGGACATAAGAAGTTTTTGACTCCTGAATGTCAAGTTGATAGTCGTTACGATTATGTGGGCCACTTGCCATCATTTACGACGAAAGGTCGCTGTAAAAAATGCATAAAAGACAAAGCCAGACAAAATTGATGTGCTGCAAATGCAATGTAAGACTGTGCTTGACTGAGAATCGTAATTGCTTTTATGAATATCATAACAAATCTTAATTGATATTTGTTGTTTTGAATGCCATTTAGAAGACTGAGCTTTTTTTTGTTAATGTACGTGTAGAAGGTACGCGTTTATTATATGTTGTATTAATATTACAATTTTGGCATTCAAAACGAAGTGATTTTAAGACTGTTTATGATTGATCTCATTATATTTTAGGATTAAAAGAAATGTTAACTAATGGTTGTGATAAGATACGTATAATATTAAGGATTTCTAAGAGTTTTTTGTGAGTGCATTGATAGGCACACGTTCCATTTTTACTGTTTTATTTTATTATTGTTGTGACACGTAAAGTATGTGTCAAAAATATTATAACAGTAGTGTCCACAAAGAAATGTGACATAAAATTTGTATTAAAATGTTGTCAAAAACTTGTTTTTTTTTTCTTAATCTACTTGGCAATGTATCCTTTAATGCACACATTTATTTTTAAGTAATTTATATGATTCTTGGCAATGTATCCAATAAGATACATGCCATAAATATAAATATATAAATAATATATTTTTTTTTACATTTTTTTCGTACATGGTTATCCCTTATAAACTAAATAAATAAAAAAGAATATGAAAAATCTACCACTTTTGTCGCTGCCAACTTTAGGGATAACAGGAGCGTTTGTAAAAGGCGCTCTAAATCAAATAAACGATGAAGGTGTTTTGCGTCCAGATAAGAGAGGGAAAAAGCCTCCACCTAATAAAATAACCGAAGAGGTTGGAAAGTTTATTCGTGACCATATCTTTTCTTATACAGCTGTTGAGTCACATTATTGCCGTCGTGATAGCACCATATTATATTTAGATTCATCTTTAAATATAGCCACAATGTATAAGGAATACACGAATATTTGTGGCTAGAAGCAAATGAAACCAGTTTCACTAGAAAAATATCGATCCATATTTAGATCATATAAATTGAGCTTCCATAAACCAAAAAAAGACCTCTGTAAGCACTGTATAGCTTATAAAGAAATGACTATAGAGGAAAAAGAAAAACATCAAGAAAAACATAATCTACATCTTAGCAGAAAAATAGAAGCAAGAGTTTGCAGAGATAAAGACAAAGAAGAAGCTACAGATAACAAAGACATTCTGGCATTTAATTTTGATTTAGAAGCCGTGCTGACTACTCCTAAAGGAGCCACAGGTCCTTTTTTTTATGTCCGAAAATTAGCCGTGTACAATTTGACGGTGTATAACTTGGGCAATAAAGAAGTAGAGTGCTACATGTGGGACGAAACGCAAGGAAAACGGGGTACCATAGAAATATCTACTTGTATTTACAAATATATTATGGGACACAGTCATATAAGGGTGAAATGCAGAACGGATGTACATAGATACAATTTAAGTTGTCCCGTAAGTTTAAAACAAGATACCGTCTTTTCTCTTTCCTTGATTAAAATTATTTCTATAATTCTGAGTAGTGTATTTATTTCCCAATTAAGCCCATTTTTTATTTTTTTGATGCGCGCAATGAGGCACGAATTATTATATTTTTAAAATTTAATACTAAATAACTTTCATACAAATTTTATATGTCTCTCCACCACCTTGTCAATTTTGTATATTAGGAAATAAATTTTTCTTAGTTTAATTTAACTTTTTTTTGGTTAAAATGACCACTTATTATCTAAATTGTCAGATTGAAATAGGCTGGAATTAAAAGGAAACGATTTAGTCATAAGATTAGCGTATTAAATGTTTGTCTACATTTCTGTTAATTTCGTAAAGTGGAAAACTTAGAAACAAAAAAATATAAAAAAGAAGTAACAGAAAGCAGCATCAAGGAATTAATTTCAAAATTTAAAGAAGAGGCGAAAAAATTCAAGAGGCATTATTTTAACATCAATCACCAACAGAAAAAATTTAAGGAATGCAAAAAGAAAATCAAAAGCGACGAGGCTGTTATAATATGTGACTTTTCTGAAAATTACAATTGCTGATATAACAAAGAAATACAAGGGATGCATTTTGGATCATCACGGAACCAAATTACTCTCCATACTGGAGTAGCTTACATAAAAGATCAAGAACCTATTTCATTTTGCACGTTGTCACCATGTAACGAACACAATCCTTACAGTATTTGGGCCCATCTTACTCCAGTTATCAAGGCATTAAAATTGAATTTTTCAGCAATCAATAAAATCCATTTCTTTTCAGATGGTCCTAGTACGCAATACCGACAAAAACTTAATTTTATTCTGTTTTCGAAGCTCACAAAAAAAATTGGTTTCAGTCACTGTACATGGAACTATTTTGAAGCCGCTCACGGCAAGAACGCCGCAGATGGTTATAGGGGGTGCCATAAAACGGACTCTAGACTCCCAAGTCACATACGGAATGGATATTCCAGACGCTGAAACAGCCTATCAAGTATTAAAAAAGTCTCCTAAAATATGCCTTGAATTAGTAACAGAGTCCGACATCAATGCAATCAAAAAAAATTTTGCTAATACTATTACCAAGCCTTTAAAAGGAACAATGTCTGTGCACCAGATTTTGACTACTGAAGATGAATCTGTGATTAAATACAGAGATGTTAGCTGTCTTTGTGGAGAATTAAGGGGCTTTTGTGCATGTTTTGCAATTAAAGATCATAGACTAATCACTGAAACTAAAACATGTAGTGACGTAAACCAAAACAGAAAAGTTACTGTGTTAGCTGATATTTCACTTACAGAACAAAACAAAAGATTCATTAGAAACTTACCACTATCTCTTAAAGAAATAAAGCTCGATACAGATTTACTGTCTGGAAATTCTATCACACAAAGTCGCAATCGCAAATCTAAGAAGTGCCATAGCAGATCTTTCCCTGAAATTGATATAAATGAATACGGGTGTTTAAGTAGCGATGAACAGACAGAAGTTTCAAAAAGCACTATGGAAACCAGTAAATCTATTACTTAAAACAAAAGAAAGAGGCCCTCCAAGAACAGCGCTTCTAAAGGTAAAAATAAGAATATCAAGAGAAAAAGAAGATCTTCTAATGCGTCTACTACTTCTGAAAGCGTTGAAATTAGCATTTATAGTGATTCTGATTTGCAAGATGCACTATCAGATATAGAGAATGAGGAATATAATACTGAAAATTTAAGAAGAAATAATTTAGAAGAAAATGGTGAGACTAATGTGATTAATAAAATAAAACTAAATGTTTATACTACATCTGAAGAAGATAAATCAAAGCAGACTGGTGACACGGAAATAGAACTACATGCTGCCGATGTTAAGAGAAATATACCTGTAAAGATTAATGTTACAAAGAAAGAGTTTCAAATAAATCATGCTGAAAAAATTGTGGTGATGGATAGTGATGTGATTGGGCAAGAAATAGAAATAAAGAGCACAAAAGAGCAAGAAAAAGATGTTGTGCAAGTTAAGTTATGCAAAAATACAGCAGCCAATGGAAAAGAAAACGTCACAGTATTGTCTCGAATTAAAGGTGCCCCGGAAAATACTGCCTATCAAGATATAACGAAATGCGACGTCTTTAGAAAAAAGGGTGCTTTCAGTGAAATTAATAGTTTCACCATTAATTCCGAGGCACTCAAAAGTTTTGACATACAAAAAAGTGAAGTGAAGAAAGCTGAAAACTATATCAATTTTCTGACTAGAGGTAATGAGATTGAGAATGAAGAATATGAGCCAATAGATGAAACAGTTGACAGGAAAATAGAGACAAAGCCAATAGAGACTGAACGGGACGACAAAGATGATAATGGAGATGATGAGAAAACTAAGACTATAGATGATGAAAAAATTGTGATTAAAGAAAGTGAGCAAACTGAGACTACAGGCAATGGAATTATTGACACTGAGGAAATGGAGTTTGAAGGGGATTACAAAGATAAGAATGAGGATGTTATAACTGTAGATAGAGGAAAAAATGAGACTGATAAATTCAAGACCAAAGACGATACCAAACTTGAGATTGTAAATAAAAAGAGTATTAAGACTACAGATAACGAAAACATTGAGACTGAAGAAGAAAAGATGACGGAGACTCCAGAAGAAACGACAGACACTGAAATTGATAAACTTGAGACTGAAGGAGATACCGAGAACGAATTTATTTATAATATAAATGATAGTGTTATTGTAAGATACTTCCAAAGAAAAATTTGGAAATATTTTATTGGATTTGTAATCGCCATAGAAAAAAAAGACGGTGAAGCACACTATAAGGTAAAATTTTTGAAAACTCAAAGATTCGGCAAATTCAGTTAAGTTTTCAGTCCAAAGAAAGATAGATATTGATATAATTACGAGTGACTTTATTGTAAAAAAAAGTTAATATAGCTATTTTTCCGCAAGACTCAAAACAATACTACTTAGTGGATGACTTCGATGAAGTATATTTTAAATAATACCTCACGAGCTTTCCCATTTAAGATGTCACCAGTTTTTTGAACATCATATAACTTATGTTTCTACTTTTTAATTTGTCCCTAAGACATTTTTGTCATTTTGATAATTATATTTTTGTTATTTTGTTGAGCAGTCACCAGCTTTTTGATCATAATATATGATGGTGCCTGTATTTTTCAATTTGTCCCTAAGACATAGTTTTCGTTATTTTGATAATTATATTTTTGTTATTTTGTCGAGCTGTCACCAGCTTTTTAATCATTATATATGATGGTACCTGTACTTTCTTATTTGTCCCTAAGACATTATTATAAATATTTTTTTATATTGGTATCTGTCACAGCTTTTGTTAATCATAGAATGGTGCCTGTACTTTCCAATTTGTCCCTAAGACATTTTTGTTATTTTGATAATTATATTTTTGTTATTTTGTTGAGCTGTCACCAGCTTTTTGATCATACATACTATATGATGGTGCCTGTACTTTCCAATTTGTCCCTAAAAGACATTTTTGTTATTTTGATAATTATATTTTTATTTTGTTGAGCTGTCACCAGCTTTTTGATCATAGTATATGATGGTACCTATACTTTTTAATTTGTCCCTAAGACATTATTTTTGTTATTTTGTCTGTCATATAATGTGACTGAACAATTTTCATAGTAAACCAGAACTTTTGTGTTACTTTTAATTTGGGTAAAAATGAATAGAATAAAGAGATATAAACAAGAAAATGTCTTTTTATTGGATAAACATTCGGTCATGTTGTCAATAATTCGGTCATGGCGTCCTCTCCCTGGCTGGAGCGGTGTCGTCTCTCTTGCTGGCGGCATGTTTGTTTGCAGATAAGATTGATTTTTGACAAGGTTTTTGCAATTAGTACAAAAATATAGATGTAAGTTCATTAATAAAGTTGATTTATGCCATAAATATTTTATTTATTTTAATGCTTATGTGATCTCACCCTTACCTTATCAGTTTCGTAACAATTTATCAGTTTTATTACAATCTCAGTTTAATAACGATTTCGTTACGGTACATCTATTCGGCGTTTCACCCATAAAACACGTTAGAATGATGTCGGATGGAGCAGGCGGCCAACAAAAAAATTATCATTTTTCCTCAATGTGTTTGCAAATTCTCAAGGATCATGAAACTCTAAGAGGTAATAGACCATAATTTTTTTTAATCAGGGCATACACCTATGGAGTGTGACTCCATCCATTCAAAAATTGAATTAAAATCCAAACACGTAGCGGTGTATACGCCCGATGATTGGGCACAACACAAATAGTGCGTTTAGCTCGGACTAACCCAAAGTCATACAATGTCACAACATTGCTATATGATGATTTTAAAGATTTTGGAACTCAAAATCAACATAATAGCAAACCCTCTAAAGGAAACCGTGCGATTGGAATAAGTGATGCTGTTTGGCTACAATATAGGAAAAAAGACACCGACACTATTTATTTGAAAAGCAGCTATGATGAAAATGACCCCTTCGTAGCATTACAAATGAAGAAAAAGAGGGAAAAAGTAATTGATTACCCAATTTCAGCCTATTCAGAAAGGATTCAGATTTCTGTAAAAAAGAAAAATGACTTAATGAAACTATGCTCGTCGTTGCAGATCCCTAAATATTATCATAATTTTTATAACAATTTGCCTTGCTCCGAATTTGCAAGAGACTGTCTTCCAGAGCCAGACATAAATAAAGATAGTGAATAAAAAAATATTTTGACTGTATTTCATTAGTTTAATAAGTAATATGGTGTATTTCATTAATAAAATAATTCATTAATAACAGTAAAACGTCTTTTATTTCTTAGCTTACCTTCCAAAATAACCACTCACAGTGAACATGAGAGCTACGTTTAAATAATATAACACTACTACGTATAAAATTATATAGCCTATGTCACCCGTGTCATCATTACGAATCTAATGATACTCATTGAAATCGAATCAGTAGTTAAGGCGCTACGGTGAAACATACAAATACACATACATTCTTACATGCATACATTTTATATAGATAGAAACTTAAATTTATACATACATACATACTTACATTACAGACTGTCAATATCATTACTCTTCTCGCCGTAGTCGGGTAAAAATTATCTCACAAAACCTAAAACATTGAATACAATTTTACTAGACAACATGACAAAGGTCATATTTCTTCCATGCCAATTGATGTAACTGCCACATTGACTAATATACCACTGGTGAATTAATTTATTTAATTTGTACTTGTAATGGTAAATAAGCCAAACTGCTTTTATTTAATTAATAATAATAATTTCACCTTTTGGACCAATAACCATCAAAGATATATTTTTAACACTTTTGAATATAACAAACTCGATAACATATCTTTAAAACTCGATTTACAATATATTTTTTTAACTTTATTGCCCTCCTGAATAATTCAATAATGGCAGTTTGGCGAATTTACCACTGACCCGACGATGTTATACTTAGGGATCCGCAAAAAGTATCGATACTTGAGTAGTATCGATACTTGCGTTGCGATACCTAGTATTTTCGTACTCGATACTTTTGTTCCGATACCTTACTAGGTATCGATACTTTCCGATGTACTCGATACCTCTTGCCCTTCACTATTTAGAGGAATCCCCGAATCTCCTAATCAGCGGTTATGTGTGACCAGTTGCGTACTTTAATTGGATTTTGGTATTTTGAAATAAGATGATTTCATGAATGATATCTTATTAATTATTTTGGAAAACATTGCTTATTGTTTACTGTTTGAACGTACCTATTATCATGATAATAACTTGTACGTGCATATTATAACGTATGAATTTGAATAAACTTTAGGCAATTTCGTTACAAATTAAATTAATATTCTGGTAACATTAATTTAAAATACGATACGACTCTGAGTCTCTGACTGTAGGCAGCAGTAGATTAGCTCTAGGCTCTAGCTCGGAAGAGAAATTTTTGTCAGAACTGTGTTGGTGCTAAAGTGAAAGACCTGAAACCAAAATGCCGCCTCCTAGTGGGAGCAGTGATGTCTGGCTCAGTTTTAGAAAGATGGACAAAAATACTGCAGCCTGTAAGATCTGTTTTAAAGTGCTTAAAACGAGTGGGAACACGTCAAATTTAAAGAAACATTTAAACACTCACAGCCAACAGAGGTAAGTACTACTACCAACAATAATTTTAAGTGGGGAACCTAGGAATAAAAATTTATTTATTTGTCTGTATCACCAGCACCCGCGGCATGATGGCGCGATACATACATATCTATCGCACCCTACCTCTCTTTCCTTTTGCGTGCAGGCGCGATAAAACGTTTATCGAGGCATCATGCCGCGGGCGCAGGAATGTATGTGATGTTAAGGGGAAATATCTTTATCTCGAAAACTATTGGACCGATTCAGTTGCGGTTTTCTGTAAACGGTTTGGAGTTCATCTCCAATGGATCTTAGATAATTGTTACGGTCGAAACGCGCCCCCTGCGCGGTCGTTCGTTGCAGTATGAAAGAAAAACTAATGTTGCCAATTATTTCGAAAACCATTGGACCGATTCAGTTGTGGTTTTCAGTTAACGATTTGGAATTCATCTATACGAGGGGGGTCAAAAAGTTCGCGGAATGGAGGGGATAGCGGGGGGTGGGGGACCTGCCGCAGGTAGTAACTAATGAGCAACTCTTTGTGAGTATATATGCCAAGTTTGAACCTGATTGTGTCAATAACCTTTGACCTGTCGTCGATCAAACAAGTGAATCCGGAAGAAAAACTTGAACATGGAAAAAATCGAGTTTCGTGCCGTCATAAAGTTCCTCACTAAGCAAGGAAAACCACCTCAGAAAATTTTGGAAGAAATGTTATCAGTATACGGGGACTCTTGCCCTGGGAAAACCATGGTGTACAAGTGGAATAGCCTTTTCAAGCAAGGCAGAGAGTCTCTTGAAGACGACCCTCGCTCAGGACGGCCGATTGAGGCCACCACCTCAAACATCGTTGAAAAAGTGGAGAATCTTATACTGGAGGATACTCGTTTGAAGAAGAAACAACTTGCAGAAATGGTTGGAGTATCACCTACAACCATTTTAAATATTCTACACGACAATCTTGGGATGTCAAAAGTCAGCGCAAGATGGGTGCCAAGAATGCTCACACCACCACAGAAACAGCTGCGCGTCGAGTATTCAAAGGAGTTTTTAGACCTCTGTAGCGCCGACAAGGAAGGAATTTTTGCAAGACTTGTTACTGCAGATGAAACTTGGGTTCATCATTATGAGCCTGAGTCGAAGCAAGAGTCTATGCAGTGGCATAAAAAGGGTCAGCCCCCCCCTAAGAAATACAGGGTGTCACAATCGGCTGGAAAAATCATGGCAACTGTTTTTTGGGATACAGAGGGTATTTTATTAATAGATTATAAAGATAAGGGTGTTTCTATAACGGGAGAATACTACGCTAATCTACTAAGACAATTAAAAGAAGCAATCAAGGAGAAAAGGCGGGGAAAGTTGACAAAGGGTGTGCTGCTTTTGCATGACAACGCACCGGTACACAAGAGCCGCGTTGCGATGGCTGCCCTTCATCACTGTGGCTTCGAAATGTTAAACCATCCTCCCTATAGTCCAGACTTAGCCCCCTGTGATTATTTTTTATTTCCCAAATTAAAAAAAGAGCTTCGGGGGAAGAAATTTTCCGATGATGAAGAAGTCAAGTCGGCGATTTCGGCCTATTTTGAGGACAAAGACAAATCATTTTTTTTCGACGGTATTAATAAGTTAATAGAGAGATCTGAAAAATGTATTCGACTTAAGGGGGAATATATTGAAAAAGAAAAATAGTACAGTATTTTATTTCACCCCCCTTCCCCTCCGTTCCGCGAACTTTTTGACCCCCCCTCGTACGTGTCTTGTAAGAAACCTTTAAAAAGTTAAAATAATACAGAATTAAATATCTATTTTGAAAATACCCACGCCGGATAAAATTGTTTAAGTGAAAAAAGGACAAAATAATATTTTAAAGCCCCCTGATTAAAAGGACTTCAGTAACCGAAGAAAATCTGTTCTCTGGCTGGCTGTCATTCCCTGACCGAAAAAAACAAAATAGAACTGGAAACTTTATTTTCTCCTATTCTTAATTCAGGACAGAGAATGGCAGCTCCGACAGATTTCCTTCGGTTATCGAGGTGCTTTTAGTCGGGGGGCTTTGAAATATTATTTTGTACTTTTTTCCACTTAAACATTTTTACCCGCCTAGGGTTTTTTTTTTTTTTTATAAACTTTATTGACATAATTTATTAAAACAAAGCTTTGTTTTTTTTCAGTTTAAAAAAGAAAGCTACAACATCAAGTAAAGGTCTGATCCAGTCCAAGCTAAGAAGCGGTGGTGATAGTGCAAGTACGTCCAAGGCAGATAAACAAGATGGCATAGAGTCTGAAACAGATGCAGAAATAAAAATTATAACAAATGCTCAGAAACCAGATGACAATGTAGCAATTACAGATGCAAGTACTAGTAGTAAAACCATGGCTGAAGGTGAGCAAATACTTACATCTCGATCATCATCATTTCAGTTAACTCTAGCTGAAACTTTACAAAGGGCTGCATCATATTCAGATGGAGGCATTCATTATGAAGGATTGATTAAGCATCTGCTATATTTTATTGCTGTAGACAATCGGCCATTTCATATAATACAAGGTGAAGGATTTCGGCATTTATTCAAAATGCTATCACCAAATATGAAGCTACCTTCCGAAGACACTCTGAAAAGAAGACTGGACGACATTTACGATGTTACATTGCAGAAGTATATAAAAAGATTTATTGGAATCACTGAAAAAAACTACTATGCGTTGACATTTGATATCTGGTCCGAAATGATGAGCACGCGAAGCTTTCTAGGAGTAACAATTCATTTTTTAGAAAACGATGCAATTCAGTCAAAAATTCTAATGACGAAACCACTGCATGAGCGTCACACAGCACAAAATATTGTACAACATTTAGAAGATTGTATCGTCACATTCCACTTAAAAAAAGAAAATATTGCAGCTGCCGTTACTGACAATGGTGCAAATGTAGTTGCCGCCGTCAACTCATTCCTAGAACCAGCAAAACACCTACCGTGCTTTGCACACACGATAAACAGAGTGGTTGAAAATATGCTTAAATTAGAAAGTATCGACAAACTTGTTTCAAAAATCCGTGAAATTGTCAAATTTTTTAAAGGCAGCGTCGTCAACAGCGACTTGTTAAGAAAGAAGCAAGGTCCTAATCCCAAAAAACTAATATTGGACGTAAAAACCCGTTGGAACTCCACATTCTACATGATTGAGCGCTATATACAAATGAGAAGTGTTATAAATGAAATTTTGTTGGAAAATCAAAATGCGCCTGACATTTTGACTGCTTTTGAAAACAATGTTCTTCAAAAAATAATGATGGTTATGCAACCATTTGAATATGTTACCAAAGATATTTGTGGAGATAAATATGCAACAACTAGCAAAATAATACCTACAGTAAACTGTTTAAGAGCACAAATCAGCGACATTAGATCACAAGGCGACGAAAATGATATTATTGTCCCACTGAAGGATTTAGCTATAAAGGAACTGAATAGCCGATTTGGCCAAATTGAAAATAACCTTATATTGGCAGTCTCGACCTTATTAGATCCAAGGTTCAAGAACATTCATTTCACTGACGCAAATGCCTGTGCTAGATCTATATCATTTATTAGAAGAACAGTAAATGCTGATGATGCTTCCCCGCCCACGGTCCCGTCTTCTGAGTCTGAAAATGAATCGGAGAAGTATGACTTTTGGAGTCTTCATAAAAAATTAGCTCATAGTCGAACCAATAGGCGCCGCGACATTGATAGAGATGAAATTGGACTATACCTTGCAAGTCCGGTGTCTTCTTTAAAGTCGGACCCATTCACACAATGGAGCGAGATGAAAACGGTGTACCCTAAATTATATACCATGGCCACCAAATACCTAATAATACCCGGAACATCAGTGCCATCTGAAAGACTTTTTTCAAAGGCTGGGGCCTTGATAACGTCTGCAAGAAACCGTCTCACCGGTTCACGCGTCAATAAACTATTATTTATGTCCGATTGTAACGAAAAAGACTGGGGGTTCACAAAATAAATTACTTTTCATTCAGTATTTAGTTGTTAAGTATTTTGTTAGTATTAATATTCTTAGTACGGAATGTAGTCTACATTATGTAGATTTTTTAATATTTTGAATAAAGAGATTTTAATTAAGAATGTACTTTTTTTAAAATTTTTAACACGTTTCCCGAGGCAAAGGAAAAGTACTCGATACTGAGTAGTATCGATACTTTTGATTCGATACTTTCATCGGTATCGATACTTTTGATACGATACTTGGTATCGAGTAGGTATCGATACTTTTAATAATTTGCGGAACCCTAGTTATACTTATGAATAAGACACAAAGTGATGTTAAAACAATAAAACCCAAGAAACGCATTCTAAGTGTACCGCAAAAATACAAAACAGCTATGTCAAAATGTGAGTAAATTGCATCAATAATTTCAAATTTCAGTATGCAGGACTTAAATTTATTTATGACATTTTGTTTATTAATTTTTTGTTATGTTGTCGTAAAATCCTTTGAAATGGAAAATAATCCAAGTTGTAGTACGGAACCGGACCTAGTTTTCATTGATAGTCAAAAGAGTAAGCCTGTTTTGCTAATCGATGGGTACAGATTCAACCGAATCATCATTAATAAAGGTGCTCTTCACGATGGAGATGTGCGTATCGCGAAAATTGTAGTGCAACTGTTACATTAAATAAAGACCGAAATGGAATTCTACGTCGAGCTGATCATACTTGTAAACCAAATTTTGTAAAAAATAGAGTTGACGCCGTGATGAATGAATGCAAGAAAGCCGTTTGTCAGAAATATATTCCAGTACAAAAGATATTTGAAAAAAAATTTGCTGAACAAGAGGATGAATTTGAACCAAATTTTCAGTCAAAAAAAGACACACTACGTCGAGCAAGGAGAAATTTTCTTAAGCAACAAAAAACAGAATTTACTAACTTAAATGATGTTAAAGTGCCAGAAATAATAGCAACGGATTTTTTGGTATGTGAAGATGGCACAGATAATAATAAAATATTAATATTTTGTCCTATGATGATAAGATCCTCGTTAAAGAAACTGGAAAATAATTTATTTTTTATTGATGGCACTTTTACAAGAACTCCAAAACCATTTTACCAAATAATGTCAATACATGTTAACCTAAGCAGTAGTAGTGAGTCTGTCCATGTGGTGGGGGTAATTTATGCCTTACTGCCTAATAAACTTCAACACACTTATGAACGATTATTTGAACTTTTAAAACAACATTTAGAACTGAATATAGCAAATATTAGGTGTGACTATGAGGCCGGGCTTATCAACGCATTAAAAAATGCTTTTCCGCAAATTAATGTGTCCGGATGTTACTTCCACTTTAATAAGGCCGTGTGGAAAAAGGCAGATACTTTAAAAGCAAATTATAGCAAAGAATCAAAGGACATAATAAGAATCTGTGCAATTTTCCCTCTTTTACCTTCTGATCGCTACACAGAATGTTGGGCGTACATTAAAGAGCATGAGTTTTCTTGATTACTTCGAAAAGCAATGGCTAAAACCAAGCATGGATATAAGTTGTTACAATGACATATTTCGAACCAATAATCCCCTAGAAGGCTGGAACAGAAGATTTAATTCAAAGGTGAATAAAAAACCGACCTTAATTTTTTTTATTGACGCATTAAGGAAGGAAGCGAAGTGGCAAGAAAAAAGGTATAAACATTCCTTGTTTCATGGTTCCAAGAGACGAAAGGTCGATATGCGTTTCAATATACAATACGCTGAAGAAAAGAAAAAACTAGAAGAAGGGTGTATCACGCCTTACGATTTTTTAAAAGGAATTTCATATATAAAAAAAAGTCCTTAAGGGTCGGCACCATGTAAACTGGGTTTGCGCGGGCAACAAGTTTGTACAGAAAGCGTTTGATTTAAGTCAAATAATGTATACACATAGATAGAGGAAGAGTTGGGACAGTAGACGAAGAAAAGGATATTTTAAAATATTTTGTAGTTTTCCTAAAAACAAGCATTGAATTTACCCAAAAACATGCAAAACGCACTTTGCGCGGGCAATAGTTATGGCTTAAGTAGAAAAGACCACTAAGAAAATTACATACCTAGTTATAGGTGAATAGACTAGCCAGTAGACGAAAATCGTATTTTTTTAATTTTCATTCAGAAAAACTAAGATAATTGTAAAGAAACCTGAGAGAAATATTTTAGAAAATCTTGCTACAAACTGGCTTGTTTTTCTGCGTAAAGAAATATTCTAACAAGGGATTGCATATATTTTATAAAAATAAAGGCTATTTTGAAACATTATTCTTAATATTTGCTTACAATGCAATCACGCAATAATAAAAATAATAATTTTAAAAATTGGATGTTTTGCAACGTTTTTGACAGAAATCTCTGAAATGGCGGCCATGATTCTTCCATACAAATTCAGTTGCCCGCCGGGCGTTCAGGAAGGAGGCCGTGTCGAATTTTTCAAAAAATCCATTTTCAAATTACGTAAGGGCCGGCGCCCACTGCCGGGACGGCACGGCATGTCATGGCAAAGGATTTTAATACTAATTAAATTATTTTGAATCTTATTTCAATAAGTTTAGAATTTATGTTACTTTATTTTGATACCACGATGCCGCGACGTGCCACAGGATGCCGCGGCATGACGCGACACGCCGCAGCATGCGGCGGTATGACGTGTCTTGCCTTTTCATTCCACAGGATTCCGCGGCACGCCATTGCATCCCGTGAGACGTATGGGTCATTTTGGGGTCGAGGAATTATGATTGCTAGCTAGTTGAAATAAGGTTGAAACTTATGCAGCATTTCGATGGAGCGCATTCCGGTCGGTGCGCGGGGGCAAGGGAGGGAGAAAACGCACTGGCGCGCGCGATTTTTTCTCTCACACTGACTGAGCGTGGCAAGTAATTAGCACGTGCGTACGCGATACAGTAAATTACTTCACGTAAAATACGGAAAAATGGATGAAGAGAAACTGATTAATCTGGTTCGTTCGCATGAGTGTATATACGATGTCTCCTCCCGTTTCTACATGGATCAACATATGAAAAGGAACGCATGGCAGAAAATTGCAGAAGAAATGAATAAAACCCGTAAGTTATTTTTTTACTTATTTATTGTCAGAAATAGAAACTAACATCTATTAACAATTTCATTTTGCCAGTACACGTTACCAACATTAGAAAAATATTCCGTGAAACAATCTCTTACAACCATCCCTTCCAGATTATTGAAAACTGTATCATTGGTTCTATCGATTGCATTATTAGTATTAGAGCCAAGTGCTTCCATAGAATGATCACCAATGATAAAGTTATGCAAACACGTACTTGCTAGTATAATGTTGTTAATGTACTTTGGTTGAACTTTTACACCTTTTTGAAATAGTTCGAATCTTTCTTGTAACATTCCAAAAGCATTTTCTACAATACGCCGTGCTCGACTTAAGCGATAATTGAATATCCTTTTTTTTTCATCATTTAAAAGATGTGAGGGGTATGGTCTCATAATATTTTTTGTTAGTGGAAAGGCTTCATCGGCAACAAATACGTGGGGTAATTTTTGAGTTGAATGTGGTAAAGCTTTTTCCGGTGGTATGCTTAAAAAACCATTACGTAGTTTCGAACCAAATTTGGAGCTTTGAAGTATACCGCCATCGCTATTTCGACCATATGCTCCGACATCTACAATCACAAATTTGTATTTTGCATCCACGACAGCTAATAAAACGATGCTAAAGAACTTCTTGTAGTTGATATACATACTTCCACTGTTATTAGGAGCTCTAATCTTGAAATGCTTACCATCTATGGCCCCAATGCAGTTAGGAAAATTCCAAAATTTATCAAAGTCGGTTGCAATTGACTGCCATTGTTGGCTCGTGGGTTTCGGCAATGCAGTAGATCTTAATACAGTATATATTGCTTGACAGGTTTCGTGGACTATTTTACGCACAGTAGTGAATCCCATACGATAGCTAAAAGCTAAAGACTTAAAAGAAGCTCCTGTTATTAGATACCTGTAACAAAACAAAAAAAAAAACATTAGTAGACGTAAAAAAAAAACGTGTGTGTGACGTAAAAAGCGTGTGTTATTTAAAATACTTCATTCTTGTTACAGATGAAGAATGTCAGAAGACGTGGAGCTGCCTTCGTAACAATTATAGAAAAGCCTTAAAAAACAGGGTGTCCAAAAGCGGTGACGCTGCCAAAAAGAGGCGACCAATTAAATTTGAAAAGGAACTTGAATTTCTGCAAAAGTTTTTTCAAGATAGACCTCAGCTTTCAAATTTAGACTCTTCTTCCGACGATACACAGCTTTCCGAAGATACGCAGAATATCGAAAATACACAACCTCCCGAAACAGCATCAACTGTTAATTTTCCTGAAGAACAATCGCCTGTATCTCAAATGTCATGTTCATCCCATGCATCGCATGCATCAGATTCTAGACCAGCTAGACATGTTCGTCAGCGATCATACATGTCATCGCAAATACAGTATACGGAAACAACAGCAGAAATATTAAAAAAATACATTGAAAACCAAAAGAAAGAACAACATCCTATGGAGATATTTTTTCAAGCAATGGCGGCAACAGCGAAGACTTTGTCACCAAAATTACAAGCTGAAATAAAACGCGATGTCTTACGTATTGTTACTGATGCAGAAATAAAGCATTTGGAAAATGTGGAGTTAAGTTCAGTTGTGCAGCGAAGTCGTCCTTCAACATCAAGTTCAGGATTCGATATTTCAAATGAATTTCATTCATCTCAGCAATACGCACCAACTTCACACAACACCGAACAAAACTATGGTACTACTCATATAGAATACATACCTACTCCTATATCCAGACATCAAAATAATAGTGATATATATAACAATAATTCCAATATTCAATTACCGGACTATGAAAACTAAATTTTTTATAATACTTTCGCTTTTTATCATACTGTACTGTAGGTACATTTGTGATCATAGATAGCTGATTATAAAAATAAACAATTACCAAATAAATCAAGACTTTTATTTTAATATTAGTAAATGCTCTGTGGTGTCACACACTGCTCAAAAATTTGTTAGGTTATTCTGCTAAACTGTTTCAACCGAAGTGGTTAAGTTTAGTATGTGTCAGGATGGCTGACCAAAATGGAATATTGAAATATAACTAAACGCATTGGGTAGTATCTATTTTATATCATTTGGTACCTTTAACACGACATCTAGTACCTATGCGGTTTCAAAGAAATCAATAGACAAAGATGGTCAGCCATACTGACGTCAGGTTGGCTGACCACTTTAATTTATTCCAAAACCAGTAGGTCCTACCAACTTTTTACTATAGAAAATATTTTGTACCTTGACATGCAGAAATAACAAAATGTTCCGTAGCTTTGTTTAATTATTATTTAAGTATGTATGAAACGCCTGAAAAAAGTTTAATCGTTTGCATACAGAAGTGTAATTGCTCAGAAAATATTTGAAGGGCTTAAATTATCATGAAATTTTCTTTATTTACTAGGTACCTACTGTAACGTTGTAAACGTTAACATTTAATTATTTTTAAATTTTTTATAAACGTAGCTTAGTTTTCAAATAACATTACACACTAAATTAGCATAGCTTTGGAATATAAAATATGTATCTCCTAGCCGAAATAAAATGTACACCCGCAGTTCTAACATTAGAATGGCGGGTGTACATATTTTATTATATATATATTTATCGAGAGAGGTACTCTAGATTTCGTTTTTGGTACAGTGAGGTACATCGATAGTACCATCTTTCTGAAGAAAAGTTCAATTCCGTGATGTACACCCGCGGTCCCAACGTACATGTGTTAAAGGCACCAAATGGTATAAAATAGGTACTACCCAATGCGTTTAGTTATATTTAAATATTCCGTTTTGGTCAGCCATCCTGACACATACTTCGTTGCCTAATTCTATGCCTCATCGCATGTAATGTAATATGTAATATGCACTAACCTTAAACATACAGACAATCTCTCTGTAACAGGTATAGGCGATCGAAAATTAGTTTTGATTTTCTTTATATGCGATTTTAGCAAATCACTTAACTTTTCAAATTTTTCATAGTCCATTCTGTAATAATCATAGAATTTTCGGATGTCGTATCTCAAATCATTAAATAAGTTGCTGAATTCACCATTTGTAGATCTTGTTTTCCATAAATTATGCACCCAGAATTGTCTGTTCGTCAAATTAGCAGTTCTTATTTGTCTCTCTTCATCTTCAGCTAGAAGTGCTATTAACACTAAATCCCAGTCAACCATAACGACACAACAAAATGTTCTTTAGCGACACAACCAACTTCGAATACGCGCGGAGCAAAACTAAGCCAGAGTGGCTGGGCTTTCAGCAGGATGCGGAACGCCGCGGCATGCCGCAGCACGCAGCGACATGCCATTGCACGCCGCGGGATGCCACTGCACGCCGCGGGATGCCATTGCATGCCGCGAGATGCTCTGCCGTGCCATGCCGTGCCGTGCCGGCAGTGGGCGCCGGCCCTAAAATTGCATTACAGTCTAAAATATTTCAATAAAAAACTATGTACAAACTGCCAAATTATGTCATACTTTTGCAACACTATGGTACAGTTTTGACATTTTGTTGACGTTCAAGTAAAGAAGTAATGCTATCGCAGATACGGCATCGCACATTTTTTTTTTAAATTTGATTGAAAATTAAGTCAATGAAAAAAATAATTTGGTTTGATTTATTACCCATATTTTTTAATTGGCGATTAGGGTGAAAATCGGATTGGAACTTTCTCGGGTCGCGGAATCATATTAACTGTTTTTGTAATAAAAGGTGCTGTTTAATTAGGGTTTTACAATTATTTTGAGGGGTAATTCAGTCTGAAATTTTGAACAACTTTTCCCCATGAATGTATATCAAAATGCGAATTGACATTATGCGTAATATATCCAACCACAGGCTATACTAGATCTATACTTGGCTTGGCAGGCAGGCTATAGTAGGCTATTTATCTACACTAATATTATAAAGAGAAAAGATTTGGTTGTTTGTTTGTTTGCATTACATGGCTCTGAAACTACTGGACTGTTTCAAAAAAAAACTTTCACCGTTGGAAAAGTACACTATCCCCGAGTGACATAGGCTTTGTGTGTACCAAGGGCGAAGCCGGGGTGGACTGCTAGTATAGTATAATGATATTAAAACAACAGTCAAAAAACAAAAAAAAAACTGCATTTTTATACAAAAGTGTGCAGCCGCCCGGGAAATTTGTATAGGAACCGATTTTTTCGGTGTTTTTACTGTTTTTAGGGTTTCGCTTGTCTGTCTGTCCGTAAGTCACAGCCAATTTGCTACGAAACTATTAGAATGATTTAGTTGAGATTTAGTACCTACACTTATGTAACTTAGTGACCTAAAGATAGACGTATAATGTAAATAAATGAAATTTAAAAAAGGGGGCCACTTAGTGTGGGTAAATTAGACATAAAAAAAAAGTTTTAATAACAAAATCGTGTGACATATCAAATGAAAGAACTTTTTATGACAATTTTAAATATATTTATTTTTTATTATTTCTTAGATCGGTATTTTTAAGTTATTTAAGACAATGGGCGAAAATTTACCCCCCCTACTAAACTACTGGACCGATTCAGTTGAAATGTGGTGCACATAATGTAAGTTTGTGACCCAAAGACGGAAGTAAAATGTAGGTAAATGAATAAATAAATAAAAAATGGGGCCACTTTATGGGAGATAAATGAGACATTAAAAAAAGGGTTTTGTGAACTATATCGTGTAAAATATCAAATGAAAGAGCATTTTATGATAATATTAAATATATTTTTCTATATTTTTTAAGTTGGTGTTTTTGAAGTTATTTTTGAAAATAAATAATAAAAATACACTTATCTCCGAAACCACTGAATCCAATCTTTTGAAAAATATACAGTTAATAGTTCTTTACCTATAGATTACAGGAAAACCTATTAGAAGATAAAAAATAAAAGGGTGCAACAATGATAATTACTGCTTCATTAATCAACCAATTTTTTAGCTGTTTTCAGGAAAAGATTTCTTTTTAGTGCTCTTTGTTGATTCGTTAAAAATATTGTACAAAATCAAACAGTCAAGTCATTGATTGAGCACGTACAGCTGCTACGCCAAGACTGTTGATCTGTTCAACGTGCAATCCTTTTTTACCCTCTGTACTTACATAATAAGGTGAATAGAAGTGAAAGGTGTTACGATTGCAGATGGTCGCTAAACGTATTGTTTCACAAAGAAAATTCAAATGTGTACATTTTCTGTCAGTGGAACACAAAACGTGTAGTTTTCCAAGTCACCGCTCGCGTAAAATACTAGGTATTTGATTGTATTTTTGAAAACGTCATGTCAGCGATAAGTAATATTGATTTACACAGAAATATCATAAATTTGTCTATGGTTCCCTAAAATTTCAACTTAACCAAAATAAACCGGCCACGTGCCGTGACGGGTCACGTACAGTGTAGGGTTCCGTAGTCAGTACCTACTTGTTTTATGTAAATAACAACTGCCTACCTTTAGGTCTGAATTCAGTCCATGATACTGAACAACTTTCACCAAGGAACAAACGAAATACAAAAATTATTTTTGATCTCTTACACACAAGATTTGGCTAAATGTAATATTTATGTAATATATGTATGGAATATGTAAGGACAAATCACACTAATTAAGCTAGCCCCAAAGTAAGTTTTAAACTTGTATTATGGGATACTAACTCAATGATACTATATTTTATGATAAATACATACATAGATAAACACCCAAGACCCAGGACAATTTGAAAAAGACTATTTTCTAACTTGCCCTGGCTGGGGCTCGAACCCAGAACCTCCGGATTAGCGGTCTAGCGTGTTAACAATTACGCCACGGAGGTCGAATGGAAAGCAAACATTTTCTTTTCATATTTAATTATGTGTTCCTTAGGAAAAGTTGTTCAGTATCATGATCTGAATCCACCTTAAATTAGTTTTAGTTCAAATTCAAATTCAAAATATCTTTATTATCATAGGATATTTATAATATCTCTTAATAATAGTCACTTTGTTTTGTTTTGCACAAATGTTGTCGTCAAATCGTTACTTAAAGCTAAGTTTACGCCGCTTCCTAGGCGCAAGTGCAGAAGAAGCGGCAACAAACTGCACTGCACGTTTTCTCCAAAGACGTCAACTAACAAACTAAAAACTTAAAATTAGTTATATAGATGGACAGAGATTACATTGTTTATTATGTCATAATTAAATTGAATTATAAGAATTACGAAATTTAAAATAATGTCAATTTGTAAATTTAGTATGTACCAATGTACCTAAATTATGACATGTCTAAGTATACAAACCTTTAAGAGGGACCCGCGCCAAGCTCAAGCCAGACCTTTTTGTCTTTAAGATAGTCATCGGTCCTATAATAAGCCTTCTCACAAAGTACTTTCTTTACATAAGCTTTGAATTTTCTGTCTGGCATATCAAGGACCGATTCTGACAATTTATTGTAAAAAAGTATACACTTCCCCATAAAAGACTTACTGACTGTATTCAGCCTGTAATACGGGCTAACTAAGTCATTCTTATTACGTAAATTTCTATCTGTAAAATCACTTACTTTATTGAACATGGAAATATTTTTCCTTACATACATTATATTTTCAAATATGAATTGTGATGCAAAAATAAGTATACCTATTTCCTTGAATAATTCCCTCAGTGAGTCTCTCGATCCTAAACCGTAAATAGCACGAATTGCTCTTTTTTGTAAAAGAAAAATTGTCTGAATGTCCGCTGCACTCCCCCATAGAAGTATCCCGTAAGACATTAGACTGTGAAAGTAACTAAAGTACACTTGTCTAGCAGTTGCTACATGTGTCAATTGTCTTATTCTCCTAACAGCGTAAGTACAGGGAGACGTTATATACTACTGCCGTGAATTTTTTTAAGTGTCCATATACAACCGTTTAACTGACAGAGAGGGAAGACACATGATTCTAACAAAAATTTGCAATCAAAAACCAAATATTTCACAAACGGATTGCTAAAACGAAAAAGGGTGTTTATAATCTTACAATATTTTTGAAAGACCTATTCAACGACGTCTCACACCACACATTTTTTTTTTCAAGTTTTTATTACCACATATCCATGCCCATGCCCAATTACAGCTTTCTAGTACTAATATTCTATGAGTAAAACTGGGGACAGATAGACAGACAGACATGACGAAACTATAAGGTTTTCTTGTTAACTACGGAACCCTAAAAAGCTGCGTGAAACTAAAAAGATTCTCTATTCTAAGGGTTCTTTGTCATTTGCGCTTTATCAAATTTCAAAATACGAGTAATCAAAACCACTTGTGCAAATATTTCGCTCCACTTTGCATACAATAAATTCAAAAATTGATGGATGAATGACTGTGCTTTTACAGGTTAAGCAACTTCTAGCTTGGTCACAGTTAGGATGGGTGACCGTGCTTTCAATGTTGAGATTCTTATGAATATATTTCAGTTTTCTCTACCTACATAACTTGGCAGCTATTTAAATTTCAATTGTTTTGTCGGAATTTGAACTTGGCATTTTTACATTTATGTTTTTGATGGGATAAAATAAACACCCAAGAACCAGGACAAATTAAAAAAGGCCATTTACCAACTTGCCCTGGCTGGGAATCAAACCCAGAACCTCCGAGTGACGGACTAGCGTGTTAAGGAATCGCCACGGAGGTCGACTAATAAATTGAAAAAGTAATAAATTTAACGCAAGATTCGAATAACTATAACTTGGATTTTTTAGAAAGTGCTATATGAATTTTACATATATTTAAACTCGCTTTTTAAATTAACGTCTTGCATTCACGCACACTACTGTATTTTCGACTTTAGCCTTTTTTTACTGATAGCCTGTCTACTAAAGTGTTAAGTACATTATAATGACGTCTGCCAAGGCCTTAATTCAGAAATAATAATTCAAACAAAATAATTCTTTGATTTGATTGATTTGAAAATTTTAATAAGTATCGCGGACTGGAAGTCTTGACGAAAAGAAACAAGTAAGCTTCTACGTTACAATTTATGATTACCTACATCTATTGTCCCGTTTACACATTATTAACTCTATGTAACTTCATCTTGACATTTTTATCCCCCTAGCGAAAAAAATTTGCATATTTCAGAGCCAAATACGACCACGTGGATTTGTGCATACAGTCCTTAATGTTTAATATTACAAGTATATAGGCCTGCACGCACTTACCCGGCGCGACGCGACGCGACAAATTTGGTTTATATGAGTTTGTACGAAGCTAGACGCACTTGAGCGACAAAAATAGTTTATATGAGTTCGTACGAAGCTAGAAGCACTTGAGCGACGTGTCGCGTCGCGTCGCGCCGCGCCGCTTAAGTGCGTGCAGGCCTTTATTTTAACTCTATAAATTTAAATAGTACTTAGGTGATTAAATGAATGAATGCTTAGGTTAATAAATAGTTTAAAAATATAGCTGTATTTATTTCCTTTATAGAATATTTTTCATACCCTTAGTACGTTTTGCTTTCAGAGCATTATATATTGCAGTCGATGTGCACCCAAGAACATTTAGCTTCCAAAACCTCCTGATCCAAAAATACCACAATGTTTAACGTATTCCCAAAAGAGGATTTAGACAGACAGTTTTTAAAAATGTCTAGCTTAGGCACATTTTACATTGCGGTCGTTTTACATTGCAAATAAACAGTAAATAAGGACATCTAGCTCTCATGACGCTTTGCAATGCGAACATTCAGCATTAAGGACCTTTGAAAACTAGCAGTCGTTTTAAATTGAGGACGTTTTGCTCTCAGAGCATTTTATATTGCAGTCGATGTGCACCCAAGGTCATTTAGCTTCCAAAACCTTCTGATCCGTAAAGCAATTTAGCACGTTGTTGAGGCACTATAAAAAACAGTCTAGTACCAAATATTTAGGAAGATATAGACCAGTTTTTACAGATGAAGAAGAAAACACACTGAAAAGGTACTTAATAAGAATGGATGATTTATTTTACGGTCTTACACCAGGTGATTTTAGAAAGACTGTAGGTGATTTCGCTCAGAAATTGGGCAAAGGTGACAGGTTTCCAAAAGGTTGCGCAGGAAAGGATTGGTTAGCAGGTTTTCGCAAAAGACATGCGTCTATTGTTCTGAGAACTCCTGAACCTACATCGTTGGCTAGAGCTCGAGGTTTTAACCGCCCCCAGGTAGAGAGATTTTACAACCTTCTGGAAGAGTTGATGGAGAAATACTCGCTAGATCCTACGCAAATATATGACATGGATGAGACGGGTATCCGCACGTCAATCACCAAGCCACCAAAAATTTTGTCTACCTATGGAAAGCGACAGGTTGGATTAATTTCGAGTACGGAGAGAGGAACTTTAACAACGGTAGTTTGCTGTTGTAATGCAGCTGGATCATTCATACCTCCATTTTTCATTTATAAAAGAAAACGTTTCGCACCACGCCTTCTTGATGGAGCTCCACCTGGATCAGAAGGTACGGTATCTGAGTCAGGTTGGATTTCAGGGCCCCTATTTCTGTCTTAGTTACAATTTTTGGTCGAGAAGACGCGTCCATCAGAACAAAAGAAGTTGCTACTTTTATTAGACAATCATGAGTCCCATAAATTTTATCCTGCCCTTGACTATGCAACAAAAAATCACATTATTTTTTTATCTTTTCCTCCACATACAACTCATAAGCTGCAGCCATTAGATGTATCAGTTTATGGGCCCATAAAAAATACTTTAAGCAAGAAATCGAAACCTTTCATAAAATTCATCCAGGCAGAACTATCGGTCAACTAGATGTGGCCTCCATTTTTAATCCAGCTTATTTGAAGGGAGCTTCTCCAATGAACGCCATTAACGGATTTCGTGTAGCAGGAATATGGCCATTTAACAAGAACTTGTTCCAAGATTGTGACTTTGCTCCTGCTTCAGTTACTGATAACCCGCAAGAAAATCAATCTGTTTCTAATGCCCAAGATTCTGACACCATTCAGCCCATCCAGCAATGTGATAATACAGATCCACAAACAGTGTTACCCGCCAGTCTTGAAGAGTCTGGTCAAAAGACGCCACCACCTACACCAACGGCTGCTCTTATGGCTGTTACTCCTCCAGCTCGTGTTGCTCTTTCACCAGCTGAACTACAATCAACACCAGATAATATTTTGGAATCAATACGTCCTATTCCAACTGCCATCGGTCGAAAATATGGAGAAAGAAAGAGAAGGAGCCAAAAATCGGAGGTTTTAACTTCTACGCCAGTAAAAATAGAACAAAAGAAAAAGTTTATTAAAACAGCTGCAAGAAATTTAGGTATAGAAAATGAAAAAGCCAATTGCCCAAAACCGTCTTCATCCAGGATGAAAAAGACGACTAATAAAAGCACTGCCAAGATTGCCCGTGATTACTTTTGCACAGTGTGCAAAGAACAATATTTCCATCCTCCAAATGAAGATTGGATTCAATGCTCCGAATGCAAGGATTGGACCCACGAAGCATGTTCTTCGTACCTTGGTACGGGAACATATTTTTGTGACGACTGTCAGGACTAATGATGTCCTACGTTTTGTGAATCATCTTGCCCGGACCCGTTGAACCAACTTACCCAATAGGGTAGGGCAAGATGATTCAAATCAAAGAATTTGATTATTGATCTCTTATACTGATTGTGATTATAATTATTACTAGCTTTATAGTTATATTGAAAGTCTAATTATACTTAGTTGATTTTTGAAAAATATATGGTACTGTTGAATTACAAATTTGACTAATTTTTTTAAATTTTCCTTGTTAAGTGAACCGTTTTGCCCTCCCCTCCCCTATAGACTTCATATAGATTTAAATATCAGAATGTATCATTTATTGTGTTTCTAGTTTAAAAGTAAAGCATCATACTGTGGAATTTGTATCCGAATGTTACATTTTTTACAGACTTCTTCGTCTCTGAAAACTGAAAACCTTGAAGTTCATGTCGCAACTAAGAGATAGTAAGTAAACTTGAGGGACCTCGAACTGTCCCGGCACAGTCAGGGGAGTTCCAACATAGAAGAACAGAGACTCAACAACACAGATCCTCGTAACGCCCAGATGCTTATTAAAAGGTATGCAGCTCGATAGTTGTACAGGCCCAAGATGTTTGCCAATTTCATGATATAAACGCCCACCCTACCTTTTAAAAGGGAACGCGCCATAATAGTTTAAATTAGGCGCCAAATCTAATAAATGTTTTTTATCCCGTTACTAAAAAATATCTTTTTGTCTATGGTCAAGCAATAGTGCCAATAGAAAAATAAAATATCTGTCATTTTCGGCAAAACGTCTGTCAAAATGGCTAGGCGTAGAGGACGTGGTAAGTAAATCAATGATTATTGATGTAATCATAAGATTTTAACTGAAAGTATCTTAGTCTACTTGTTGACAAATATTTAAATATTATGATTTCATGAAGATTTACGCTATAATAAAGAATATGCATGTAAAATAACCTCGAAAAATCCGGTTACCTTTAAGAAGGTATAAGGGTATTTACATATTCTTAGATTTTAAAAGGTATAAGGGAATATACCACTAATCAATTGGATTTGTTTCTGCTTGGTTTTTGCAACTTATGATTTTGAACGTTTTCTCCTTCATAATATAAAATAATATATACATATGTACATATATGTTCATAAGTACCTTATTAATCCATACAGATAAATATTAGTACCTACCCTTTTCAGGTAACGTAATGCGAGATGACGACATCGAAGAAGCTTTACATTTATTAAATGAGTCAGATATAGATGAACCATTTGGAGATGATGATGTTGCAGATGAGGATTTCAACATAAACGAAAACCAAGAAAGCTCTTCCAGTTCTGAAGAATCTGATAATGATAAACCAGTAGTTGAAAGGAATAGAGGTAGGTGCCGTAGACCAACAAGATCGCAACGACAGGCCCAAAATGCTCGTAGATCTCGTGGTCGGGTTCGGGAACGATCACTCTTGCGTCCAGCTGATGAAATGAATGCTGACGATTTGGAAGATCCTGAATGGGAAGATTGCGATTTTGACCCAGAAACCGTGCCATTTATACAACCAGCTTATTTGCCCTTACAAAGAGATAGTTTTACTAAAATAGATTACTTTTATCAGTATATTGATGACAAAGTTATCGAAAATGTCGTAGATAAGTCAAACTGGAGCTATTTTTCTAGAAAAACGCAGGCATTAAACTTAACTTGTGAAGAATGCAAAGCTTACATAGCTATTGATAATGTCTTGCATTAACTACCCAACGCTCAGGATGTACTGGTCAAATGAATTTAGAGTACCAATAATTGCCAACAATATGCCAAGAAATCGTTTTTTGCTTCTCAGAAACGCAATAAAATTGGTATTAGATGAAGACGTCAATACTGAAGAACGACAAGCAGATAAATTATGGAAGGTACGACCACTGCTTGACGCTGTTTTGAAAGGTTGTCTGGTCCAGGAAAAACCCAAAGACCTCTCAATCGATGAGATGATGATACCTTTTCAAGGAACATGTGGTGTGAAGCAGTACTGTCCAGGAAAGCCCAACCCTGTTGGGTTGAAAGCCTTCGTGCTCGCGACGCCAGACGGGCTTGTCTGTAATTACCACATTTATCAAGGCAACACGACATATCCAGATCTTGATGGCTCATCATATAGCTTAGGTGAAAAAGCTGTACTGACTTTGACAAAAGACTTAGTACCGGGTCATATTATTTATTGCGATCGGTATTTTACTTCTGAAAAACTTCTCATGGCACTTAAAGATAAAGGACTTATGTGTACATGGACTCTGATGAAAAATAGGGTTCAGCCACTTGCCCGACACGTTATACCCGACGATAAAGTTATGAAAAAGAAAACAAGGGGATCGTGGCAAAAAGCTGTACACAAGGCAAAAAAAAATGTTATTACTAAATGGGTGGACAGTAAGCCCGTGACTTTTATGTCAACCACACATGCTGATAAAACCATTGATTCCTGCGAAAAAAGATACCTCACAATACCGAGACCAGAAGTTGTAAAACTTTATAACAAGAACATGGGTGGCGTCGATTTGGCGGATAGAATGTTATCAGTATGCCCATTTCGCTACCGAACAAGAAAATGGACACAACGGACTATTGCTCACTTTCTTGATTTGGCAGTGACCAATTCCTGGATATTATACCGTCGAGATGAGCTTAATAAAGGTAAAAGGCTCAAATCGATTCAACAACTTCGGCTGTTTAAATTAGATATTGCCAAAACAATGCTCAAAAGTACTTTTGAAGAACCGGGTGAAGAGTCACAGGAAGAAGGGTCACAGGAAGAAGGGTCACAGGAAGAAGGATCACAGATAGAGGAAAACCAAGACGAAGAGAATGAACATCAGCGCTCTAACTTCAGAAAACGGTGCTTACCTGTTCCTATTCCTTCAGATAAGGCACGTTATGAAGGAGCAGTGCATATGCCTGAAGTTGGTGAGGAGCAAAAACTTTGTCGTCGTGATGGATGTAAAAAGAAGTCCAAAATAAGGTGCATGTCATGCAAAATTAATTTATGTCTTACCCACGATCGCAACTGCTTTCAACAATTTCATACCAAAGCAGCCAGGTTAAGTGCCTAGAAGATCTAGTACATATTTTTGTTACCAATTTAAATTTTTCGAAAGCATTTTTATTTCGATTTTAAGTTTATCAAATAATAGGATTTGATATAAGTACCTATATTTTTGTTAGTGTCATTTGTTACCTATGTTTTCTTTACTTTTTATGCGGGTTTGATGTTGAGACATAAGACTTAATAAGTGATTTGATTAGTAGTAAAGTTGAAAGATACTGTTTGTAGTTACAAATACTTTGAACGGGTATGATCTGTGCCATGTTGTGATTTAAATTTATATTATAATATAATTATGTACGCAAATAGCTCTGACAAGACTGATATATGGTTACAAACCAAATGATTATTTCGTCCAAAGATATAAAATATTTGTCCAATTATTTTAGGGTACGTACTACGTAGATATAATTTAAGTTTTGATTGATCTTGAAGACTGTTATTCTCAGGCTGTTGTAGTTCTGAAGTGAGAACGATATCTTAATTAGTTATGTAAGTTCAAATAATATAATTATGTACCATCGTGTAATTTTTATGCTTATTTGTTTCGATGTTGTTTAAGCCTTATTATCAGGTATATAACTATAGTAAACGATTTGATTCTTTTAGTACATTCAGTTTTTTATTAAATACCTTCTCGTATTCGCAAAATTATTTAACGTTTCTATAAAAATAGGTCCATTAACCATCATTTTGATTTTAAAAGGTATATGGGTCATTCCATGTCAAACGCTACCACGCCACATTTTTTGAAGTTCTCTTTTTGTTTACTTTGTAGCTGCTTAATCATCTCCATTACATTGATTCATATGAATTGACCGAAAATTTTAACAAAAAATATATTTATACCTACTTTTACGTGTGTTAAAGTATGAGAAAAATGTTCACTTGGTAGTAGAAATTTTAGACCTTAAATGGCAACACTGTACAGCTAATATGGCGTTAGGTGTCAAAGCTAACTTCACGCCATTTTGTGTAATGATACATGAACGACAAGGTACACGTGCTATTTTCTGTAAATTGGTAAGTTTTCCTGTGTTTATAGCACTTTTCAATAATGGAAATCACATGTTACGACCGTTACGAAAATAAGGGAAAAGTTTAATTTGTAGCTTACTTAATGCAGTAACAATTTCACGGCTTTGGGGAAGTAAGGTTATGTTTGCAAACAAATGGTCAGTATCTCAGATTTTATGCTAAACGTTGTACAATAATAATAACGCTTGATTCAAATTGCGTTACGACCGTTACGTAACGGTCGTAACAGTATGTTTGAGAGATTTTGCGGGTGCAGTAAAGTTAGCTTTTAAGTGAAATTGTAAGAAAATTGCGTTTCTTAAACACATAAAATGTTAGTGAACCCGGTTTTATTGATTTTTTAAAATTTATTTTAGACCATTAATGCCAAAAATATTTTTTATTTGCTTTTATTTTAACTTTTTTGCATGTCGTGTGCTCATGTTTTATTGTTGGTATTTAAGGTACGCGAAACGATGCCTTCAGCAAAAGAAAGAATGAAGAAGTATCGAGAAAGACTGAAAAATGACCCACAGAAGCAAGCCGAACAACTGCAAAAAGAGAAGGAGAGAAGTCGGAACAGACGAGAGGCTATGAAGTTGAATGCTAATGCTAAGATAATATCAAACGCACAATCAAGGGATAGAATGCGAACTTACAGAGCAAGATTGAAGGCAGCAAATAACTTGAACACACTTGCAGTTTCATCTCCTATTGGCAGTTACAAATGTTTGCAAACTTTTGGAAAAGCAGTGCGCAAAATAAAAAAAAAATTGCCCGATTCTCCCATGAAGCGAACTGCTGTGGTCACTAAAATTGCTGTTGAGGTGCTGGGAAACACCGTTCAAATTTCAACACCACATCGTGACGGGAAGAGACTAGATGAAAAGATCAAAAAGGCTGTCATTGATTTTTATTACAGGGACGATATAAGTCGCCAAGCACCTGGAATTAAGGATTATAAATCTGTAAGAGACTCTGTTACTGGAAAAAAGACGAAGAAGCAAAAGAAAACAATGATAATGACTGTACGAGAAGCCTTTAATTTGTTTAAGGATGAATACCCCGACATGAAAATAGGAAAATCTGTTTTTTACAGCTTGCGCCCAACTGAGGTGATTCCAGTGGCATTTACGGAACATGTCGTTTGCGTTTGCGCACTACATTCAAACTTTATTAATGCAGTTGAAAGTATAGGAATGTGTCTGCCAGAGTTCCCTAAATCGCACTCAGAATTGATAAACGCTACAACTTGTAGCCCCGACAGCGAAACATGCATGACTAGCTTTTGCACAGACTGTCCATACAATTATTGGGAAAACTTTGCAGGACATCAGGATTTGAATAAAACTATTTCTTGGAAGGAATGGACCCTTTTAAATAAACGTCCAAAAGTAGTTGTCAGAACTATGTCATGCAAAGATGCCATCAAAGAACTGAAAGGTAAAATGCAGAAATTCAAACTACACTACTTCGTAAAAAGAGTGCAATCAAATTTCTTTCAGGAATCAATTACCAGCTTAAAAGATGATGAGGCAGTGGTGCAGGTAGATTTTGCTGAAAACTACAAATTAATAAGTCAAGATGAGACGCAAAGCGCTTACTGGAGCCACGACCAGGTTTCTATATTCACTTGCTGTATTTGGTTATCCAACGGACAAAAAAAACCACTTGTCCTTGTCAGCGACGACACTTCACATACCAAAGAGGCCGTTTGGACTTTCATAAAAAATAAATTCGATTACTTACGAGAAGTTAAAGATTCTGTGAAGAGGGTAAAAATATTCAGCGACAACTGCGCGGCGCAATTTAAAAATAGGTACATAATGTCACTTCTCTCGGAAATGAAAATGTATGCTGATCTGGATGACCTGCAATGGATTTTTTTCGCTGCGTCGCATGGGAAGGGTGCGATGGATGGATTAGGCGGCACAGTCAAACGAATTGCGTGGACAGGGGTGAAATCAAGAAAAGTTATTCTCAATTCTGCCGAAGACTTCTTTTTGTATGTGGAGAAAGAAATCAAAGGCTTACATGTAACATACGTGTCTAAAACTGACATTGATGATGAAAAATCTTTTCTTGACAGCGTCTGGTTACACATCCTTCCAATCCAGAAAATTCAGAGCTATCACCATTTCAGAACTGTAAATGAGAGTGAAATTGCAGTGTCACAAACATCTAATTCAGAAAAAACTGTTGTTAAGGTTAACAGCCATAATGAAAATAGTGACTGGAGTGACGAAGACGTACTTCCTCTTTCTGCCGTTGAAAATAGTGACTGGAGTGATGAAGACGTTGTACTTCCTCTTTCTGCCTTTGCTGCGGATAAGGAAAAAGAAACTGAACTGTTGAAGTATCAACCATCAATATCAGATGCAGCGACCGTCAAAAGAAAATTGCGTTTCAGCGAAGTGTATAGCGATTCTGAAGAAGAGTCACAAGAACCCAATGAAGTCTCTGTAAAAAATATTAAACCCGGAGTGTTTATCCTAGTCAAAATTGTTGCAGAGGGCAAAAAGAAAACGGAATACAAGTATGCTGCGATCTGCCAGAGTACCGTCAGTGACGATGAAGGCGAGGGCCGCGTAATGTTTTTGAAAATGATTGACAAGAAAGCAAAATCATTCATTAGTAACGAAAAAGACGTTTCTGATGTCCCTTTTGAAAATATTATTACAATTTTACCGGATCCAATACTACAAAATAAGGGCATCCGCACTTATTACAATTTTGATTACAGTATTGATATTTTTGAAAAGTAAACCCATAAATTTAACATTTAATAACGTAACGGAAGTTCCTACATAGTTTTAGTCTGTTTTGTGATTTGTAATGTTTAAGAAATTAAAGATTTTGCATATAATTATGTTTTTGATTCGTACTCGTTACGACCGTTACAAAAGCCTGTTACGACCGTTACAAAAAAAAAACTCTGTGAATATTAAATTATAGCACGATTTTTTAAAATAAATGGTGTAGGTAGTAGGTTATTAATATGGCTACAGCTTAAGGTTAATTTTTATTCATAAAACCAAGATAATTCGCAGAGTTTTGAAAAAACGTCGCGCCACTCGGAAATGAGAGACAAAATCAAGTTACGACCGTTACGGTACTTGCGGCCAATTATAACAAAAACTATGAAACTTACAGAAAACTTATATGCTTATTTACTTAGTATAGGCTAAAATGCCATCATTAAAGTTATAAAATTAATATGCTTGCCTTAAAGAACATGATTTAATTGCCAGTTGAAAGTGTACGACCCGTTACGACCGTTACATGGAATGACCCCCATGGGTTGTTATAGTGTTTTTAGGCCTCAATTCAAAAACTTGTCAATGAATTCATCTGTTCTTTATTGGATGTGGATTTCTTCTGAAAAAAATCTAAAAACATGTGTTAAACGAGCCTTTAAAAATAATGATTACAGAAAATAATGATCATTTTGTTCAAAAATTGATATTTTCTTCTCGTACTGATAGTGATAAATATCTTTTTCATCATTAAAATTTTGGAAGGCGTGTATATTCATTTTCTTTTAAATATAAAATAAGCCTCGTATTATCTACTATTACTTAATAACTTTAAAAATACGAATTTTGAAAAAATCGGTGTTGGTATTTATCGAAGCCCATATGCCTAAATAAAGCATAACGAATTTGGGGTCATTTAGTGTCACAAAACCATCCACTGGCATACATTTATATGCAGAAAAAAACTCACGCTCATACGAAAGTCATAAGACACTTTTTTAATTTTCATCACTTCCGGGTCCGCACCATGTGATCCTTTTAAAAGGCACCTGGGCTGCAAGCTAATGTTTTGTAAAATTAGCCTGGGCGTTACGAGGATATTCAATTTATTAAACTGACACACACTGGTATTTAAGTTATAATTAGACTTTCAAATAATAAATACAGCAGATATTAATCATAAATAGAGAGGTAGTCCTGAATATATTTCCAGGATAAGAGATGGTAGTGCAAATGAGTCAAAATTAGGAGACGTGAAAATGATTCGTAATTAAATTTGAAATGAAATCAAGAATTAAAAGTAGATGAGAACAGATCAAGAAATGAGGTGAAAACATGATGCATGATGCAGCATCGTTACAAACTTAACACAAGAGATTACTTTCCTGTAGTAGAAGAACAAGTTACTATAACTACGAACATAAGGTGTTTATCTAATCTCCTGCAATTAGAGATTCCCACAATACCTATTAAATTTTAGTTTAAATACCTACTACAAACTTATCAGAAATTCTTATATCATCGCCAGAATAAACACTGCTTCCTTACAAACCCACGAGGAGGAGGGCCTCCATGCAATTTTATATACCTAATTAAGGATTTGTAATGTATAAAATTACCTAAAACATTATTAGGTCAATTTTTTAGCGCTTATACAACGTACAAAGCCGCAAACTACCAAGGAGACAGGCAAAGACTCTGAATTAATCAGATGAGTAACATGTGGGTTTGACAACTCGACAAATATCCACGAACCATTTTAGCAATGTATAATTGATATATTTACTGCTAAAATAACAGAACAACAAACAATAGAGCACAAAAACCACTAATAGAGTAAAATTATAAAAACAATATCACATTCACAAGCAAGCAAGCATCTTCCTTTTGTTTTTTATTTATGCTAGTCGGCTTAGTCGGCTAGTTGTCATTGCCAAAATGACGTTTTTAAAATGTTGCCATAAAATAAATGTATTGTCCCAATTTTATGCTACCTTTGACATCTGAAGAAAAATATTCCAATCATCAAGATCAAGAATATAAATGTCTGATGAACACTTGAACAGCCTATCGCAGGAAAAAAAAGATTCTACCGTTCTTCGGCTAGGTTACAAAAGTTGATGATTCATTGTTTATCTGCGCTGTCCGATTGAGAAAACTGAACTTAGGAACTATTCAATGCATGAAAAAAAAGTACAGAAAAAATAAATAAAAGCTATGCTGATGATACAGCTTATTTAACGGAAAAGACTTAGAAATTATGGCCTGGGTGTCCACATGGTTGACTCAAAATCTACTTACTCTTCATACTTCCAAGACTATTTGACATTTAATTATTATATTTAAAAAATGTACATCTGTAAAGCTAGTTTAAATTTGATTTTTATATGAACGTAAAGCGCGTGGGATAGGTAAGACAAATCGCTGGAATAGCTAGGTAGGATTGCAAGAAAAGAGTTTGATCACTATTTATATTTTACTCACACAGACACTACCAGAACATAACTATATACATTAAAACTATGAACAATACGAGTTCATAAGAGAAATAGTCTAGCGACACACTGGATGTGATGTGACTATTTACAAACACTTTTTTACAATGTATCAACAATTTGTAATTAAACTAAACATATTAAAGCGGGAGAGAACTGCGGAGCGCTTGGTATTTTTCTATGTATAATTAAATATTGGTCCACTTGTAAAGTTAATGATTATTTAAAATATTTACGACTTAAACGTATAAAAATATACGTACGTACGTAATACGAGTATATACAAAATATTGGATGAAAACGAGTGACAATAGTGGAGGACAAAAGCGAATGAATGACTTTACTAAGACAATATATATTTATAAGGAGGCAATTCTCAGTTTATGTGATTTGCTATCGAATTTGATATTATATCAAATGTCTTTTATCGAACGAAAATATCACAAAAAACTCCATTCGTAGAGAAAACTGTATTCTCGGTTCTATTCGATAAAACCTCGATATTATATCGATGACAGGTGCTAAGACGTTCCATTTTCTTGATTATGAACATATTTTTTACTCATTTTATTAAATTTGATGTACAAACCATTGTTAATATACTTCTAATAGTTAATGTAAATACTAATAATATGAGCTGCAATGCAAATAAAGATCTTGTCAACTTTTTGTTGACGTTAAATTCACATTATTTGTTTTGTCAATTTTTTTTTCGTGTGTGTAAGTGGCCAACACTGGTGTTAAATTTTTTAAGCTGCCTAAAGGCATCTGACGTAGCTTGACGACTGCCATACAATGATGACAACCGGGACCAAAGGCTTTACGTGCCTTCTGAAGCATGGAGGAGCTCGAGAATTTTTTATGCCACTTGTGGTCACCCATCCAAGTGCGGACCACGCCCGGGGTTGCTTAACTTACGAAAGCGCTAGCAATGCGTACTCCCACCGGGCCATCGAATTTTGTCAATACAAAAATGCAAAATTTTTTACCTTTACGAAATGTAAAAATAAATTGATCTATAATGTCTAACGTAAACTATTTTAAGGGTGAATTCTGTCCATAATAATGAACAACTTTCCCCAAGGAACAATCGAACTATGAAAATGTTTGGCTTTCCATACAAATTGGATCAGCTGATCGGTCAACTTGTATGGGAGGCCAAAAATTATTTTTCATATTTCGATATACGTTCCTTGGAGAAATTTGTTCAGTATCATGGACTGAATTCACCCTTAAAATAGTTTCAGTATATTTTGTTAGACCCTGTATATAAATCGCGATAGTTTTAAAACCAATAGAATTAAAATAAGTATAAATTGATAATATTATGGAATCCGCGGCGAAAAAGCGAAAAGAATATGTATCCATCAAATACGCAAAAGATGAGGCTCATTCAATCTATACAGGCAGACGATGAACTGATTTTGATTTGACAATTTTGAAATATCACAGACGATATTTCTTGTATCGGCTACGCTTGACCACTCGTTGCGTATCGAGTGCTGACACTGGATAAATATCACATTTGATATCACAAGAATACCGAATGTCGGGTTTAGTTGATATCCGCCATGTTTTTCCGATAAATATCGAGTTTGATATTATATCAAAGGCGCGAGAATTGGTTTGATATTTGCTTTTTTTGGGAAATTAAAATTATGTAAATGGCAATCAGAGAATAAATATAAAGCTTGCTATTCATGAAAACTTTTTTATTTTTCTTTTGATGGTAGAAATGTTAATGTAAACACTGCTTGCTTAGTGTTTACATTAACTAAGCTTTTGTAAGTGGTACTAGATCGGATGCGGAAGTAAGTCTAGTTTGACGTTAACTGATGACTTGAGTTTTGACAGTGACATACCTAAATATTCTGTGATCAAAGAATATATACGGAGTTTTTGGCGGGAAGTCAAGGTGTTTGGTTGGGGTTTTCTTTAAATTATTTTGCAAATTGATTTTAGTGGACCTTATAATATGAAATTGGTGTTGTTTGGTGTTATAAATGCTCATGCTCATGAACAATATGTGAAATAGTTAAAGTGGATAGTCATAGTACGGCTGTAGTGATATTTGTTTCGCGGACTGTGTGGGCGTCGTCCGCCACTCAATCGGCTATGAAAACCAGTGGACTCGTATAGATTTGTCACCAGAAGCTCCCTTAAAGCAATCAAAGGCCTACACCAACCTTTGATTGTAACTTGTTAGGAAAAAAGAATTTCCCACGTTTTATTAACTTGTTCCTGGCTAAATACGCAGTAGCGTCAAGCCATAAATAAAAAAAAAATAAAAAAAAAGAATACATACAATTTCTTTCTTTGTCTGTGGTTGATTCCAGGTTACCAAAGAGAATTTATTTGATCACTACGTTTTGCAGGTTACTATGCTGGTAGATTAGGTAATAAAAAAAATAGATCTTGTACTTAGTAGGTAAAAAACATTTTTGTTGTTTGGTAAATGCAAGCAGACAGTGTTTAATAAGTAATAGTCATGTTTGTAAAATGTTCAAGAAGACAGTACCTACCTGTTATTAATTACCTACCTAGGTACCTGTTTTCTGTATCACATCACATGAAATATGCTAAGCAGACAAGAGGCGTCAGTGCCGATGCAAATCTCTTTGGGTACGACTTCAACTACAGCTCCAGTTGGTCAGTCTCAGGGAAGATCAAGTACACCTGCATCACACTCTTTGAGCTGTGTCATTGACAGATCAGGCAGTAGAAAGCTGGTATGGGGCGACCCAGAAGATTGAATGTAAGTTGTCTTATCATAATCATCAGGTCTTTTTTAGTCTCTACTTTAGGAGCATAACCTTCTCTGTACTGCCAGAGCCATATATTAACCAGAGCAGTCGGAGGATTTGGCCTACACCCTCCACGCTAGCCAGATGGGTTAGAGAGGTCTCATTGATGTTTATAAGCTTTGTTTGGCTTGTGTTTCCAAAGTCGCCTTGTACGACATCCACGGGAAGACTTGGAGTGGTCCTATTCTAATCTTTCAGGAACTACACGGCACAAGTTGTCTTATACATGGTATTGTCACGCCAATAGAGAGTATGCATGCATATTTTTTATATTTTTAATTGATAGTCCTCCTCGAGAAATAGCTGCAAAAAATAAATCAGTGCCGAAAAATATGTATATGATGTAGAAAATAAATATTAAAAATAGCAAGTAAATTATAACAACTAAAACACGCCATTATAAATAATGACGTCAAAGTTTGCAATATCCGCTAGAGACAGAAGCTGTCAACGCATGTTTTTCTTTTTTGGGTACTTTCGATATTATCAGCCAGTGATGTTTGTTAAACCTCTATATAAAAGTACATACATTTCGAATGTCATCGATAGTGAAACTACATGGACGGACAGTCCTACCGAACGCACCCGAACTTGTCATTTCTCTTTTGTGAACTTTGTCGTCATTTCCCTTTTGTTTGTCAAAAGTTCCCGCGCAATATTTGCATATTTTCAATAATTTATTTCTAATCCAAATAAGAGCCAGTAAGAAAAATAATTAGCTAGGCGTGGTAACGTATTAATAGAAATTGTAAAATAAAAATATGAGCCGGGTTGGTATTACATGCATATTCCTTATTGTATAATTGTCTTACAGACAAGTCAGGTCAAGACAGGTCTTAGATTCTTATCACATCAGACTTTCAATAAAACTACTCATGAGACGCTTTTCCTTTTGTCCAGAATTTAGATACTTCTTTGTCCTTTTAGGGGTAGTTGGATACAGGTCGTAATATTTAAAGCAGTGAAACATATAGCTTTTTTTTTACAGGATTTGTCTCAAACTTCAGAATCAAAGTCTACATGCTTTGTAGATTGAGAGCTGAGACAAGGGCGTGACATGTCACTGCAGACTGACACACATATGTGACCATTACAAGTTTGGGATTTGAACAAGCATTGTTCCTTAATATGAAGGTATATACTACCTTTATTTACTAGGAGTTTGTTATGTATACTTTATTCATAGTGCCAGGGTATATAACAACTGGTCTGAAGGTGCTGGCGGGATTTAATCCTGTCTGATTAAACAAGCTACCGATACTGGTCAAGGAGCAAAGAACCCTGAATATTTATCTACATATATTTGATTTTACCGCCAGGCTTTGCCAGTTAATGCTGGCTCGAATAAGTGAATAGCAACCCTCATTTAGAAAAATGGGGCTTAATGTTAGAGTTTTCATATACAGGGTTCTTAGTGTATCAATGTTCATATGATATGTGAGGCTTGCAACCTCTCACTGTTCCTGACTTTTATTTTATTTCTTCTCACTCTACAACTTATCCTATATCTTGTTTATGCCTATGGTTGACTGGGAGAAAATGCTCTTAGCATTAAGTCTGCCATTTGTTAAAATAAAAGTATATTTTTACTTTGGAACAATAAAGTTTGATAAATAAATAAATAAACTTACATACATACTATCATATCTTTATCCTTCATGGGGCAGAGAGAGCACTTTTTACGGCTCCAGGCATACAGAGCCCAGGGCTGCATGACTAACAGCACACTTTTAGCATGATGATGGGTGAGAATGTGGAAAACAGAATCAAAGTAATAATGGGTTGCTATTACCATGATTTGCATTTTCGACCATCCTGTCATTCGGCTTCTACGATCTGCGCGGGAAGAGAAGCAGCTGGTACATTCTAAGTTTTTTCTTTTCTCCCAGACCAGCATGGAAGAGAGGCCAACAAGAACTTACATGTCCATTTAAACTTGATCTAAGAGCCTTCATTAAATGTGCAATAGAGTCTGTCATGATCAGGTCTTTTTTAGTATGCACTGCAGGAGCAAGACCCTCTCTGTACTATAATCAGAGCCGTCAGATGATTTGGCCTACACTCTCCATGCTGGCCAGACGGGTTGGAGAGGTCTCACAGATGTTTATAAGCTTTGTTTAGCTTGTATTTCCTAAGTCGCCTTCTACAACATTCACGGGAAGATTGGAGTGGTCCTATTTTACTCTGTCAGAAACCACACGGCAAATTTTTATTACTTAATAGTCTTTATAAAAAAAAAGTCTATTAAAAAAAAACAGAGTTTATCAATAATATTTGTTTCTTTTGCAGGTGTCAATATCAAAGGACGTGAAATGAAATGACAGATGAAAACTAACGAAATATGGAAATAGCAGACAATTTTTAGTTTTCTGAAGTTCAGGGAACATTCCACATGATGTAATGTAGCGTGAACGGGTATACAATGAAACACCCGTTTGGAGTAGGTTTGAAGATTAACTGACTTTATTATGGATTAATTAGAGTTTATTTACATATGGAAAGTAGTACATAAATCGTCATTACCTTTATCTATGACATGTGAACTAAATTATTGTTCTACATAGAAATGAGGACATCAATAAGGTCATGTGTGGCCTTATTTTCTTTTACAAATTTTTGGACTTACAAGAAATACAAAGTATTTTGATTGAACCAAGCTTTTTACTTAAAAATGCATCCTGAAGTAGTTTTGGCTATTGTGCGTCAACTGACGGATGACTTTTGTAATAGGCACAATGTGCAATGCTTTTTTGTAAATTCGAAAACCACTGAAAGCCAAATAGAGTAAGTGGCGTGTGTGAATGCGCCAAGTGAACACCCCTATTGGACTCCGATCACATGTACCTAGAACGGTTCATGGGAATGGGGTTTGTCTGACCGTTAGTTTTCGGCCATCCTGTAGCTGGTTGTGGTTTTTTAGTTGGAGAGAAAAATCCTTCGAAGAGTTTGACAAGTTATTATGTGATATATATATATTTTTTAAGATGTATGGGTTAGTCCAGTTTTGGTGTATAAGGTTTATTTTTTATTAAAATTTTCTCTTCAATTATTGGTACCTAAAGGTCCTAAATATACTGGGTCCATTATTTTCTACCTTTTAGAATTACATATCTTATCAAACTATTTTTCTTGAGAAAGAAGTAAATTATTTCTAGCATCCTCTTAGGATTTTTGTATCTAAATTCAACTATCGGGTATGAGTCATGGATTCCTGAAGTTTTTCAAAAGCTGTATAACAGTATTTTCCCCATTCAAAAACAACATCCTTTTGTAATAAATTTTAATGGTTGTGTTATCTGTGATTTTTTTTATAAATTTTCTAAAATTATTTGCGAAAGCTACAAATTGTGGAAAAACTTCTTACTCATAAAATTTTGTGGCTGTACATTGCAGAGGCCAAACACTGCAGTGCAGGCCTGCAGCACAATTTGTATATAAAGATTTCATTGTGATGTTACTGCTGCGTTACCTCTGTGGATGCAACCTGGATTACGCTCGAATGATGATGATGTTGTCTTACAGTTTACAGTAACTTGGTTGTATGGCATGTTGTGTGAGCGAGGGCGATGCAGTGTACGTGGCCAGTTGATGTCGGAGCTGAGTGAGCACGGAGTGTGACAGCACTGACAGCTGCCATGTAGACTGCGTTGCTTGCAAGCTCGTGCAGCAGATTGCGAGTCAACTTTCGTATATCAAATGCAAATGAGGCAGATTTAAACTGAATGACAAAAAAAAAAACTATGTCTTGCTTTATTGAAAATAGTATTCTCTATCATTATAATCACAAAAGTGTGAAAAGACCACTTTTTTTGGCTATGGCTGATATTATTTATACACCAAACTTAAATTGTGAACTTTTGGTATGGTGAACATGGGGTATTTTGATACTGAAAATTTTGACGCGGGTATGGATTTCTGAATTGTATATTGTTATTACTATGAGCATGGAAAGCACTCCACCGACAAGACATCGAGGCTCTCAAATACAAGAAGATTACTATGGGGTTGATTTGGCCTTAAATTCAAGTTAACTCAAATTTAAAATAATTTTGTAGTTTTGTTGTTTTTTGGGTTTAAAATTAGGATTATAATTTTTTTTATTTGAGGAATGAAAACTGCATTTTATATTTGTTGAAAATTAAATTGCGAAGTTTGTCAATTTGTAAATGGGTTGATGTAACGGAGATGTCAAATTATTGTTATTTATTGTTGTTGTATTGGTAAGTTAAGTTTTCTTATTTAGTGGCTATCGAAAAAGCTTGCTCTAATGTGGCACATCCTTTTAATCTAACAATTCGTAAGTATATGTTCAGGGAGATTTTATAAAAAAATATTTGATAGGGCATTGTTGAAGATTATGTGTTTGGCTGCTTTTATGATCCTTACAAACCTCGCACCTCCAAAGCGGCCAGATTTGGCCACTCGAACACAGACGATTTTTTTTAAATCAAATGAAAACTGTTAAGGCCGTACCTGAATTTTCTGGGGTCCAGTGCTGCCCCCATTTAAAATAAATGCTTTTTAAAGAAAACGGAGACATCATTTAAAATTTTGCTACTACCAAGTCCTAGATAACCTTTCAAACTATTTTGTAAACTACTGTTTACAGTTTATAATGAGAACATTAAGCTCTACGCACATTTGCCAAAAGTAGCCGTTTTTCGCAAATGTGCGTAGTAAAGCTTAACGTTCTCACTTTAAACTAAACAGTAGTTCATAAAATACTTTGAAGTGTTATCTAGGAATTGGTAGTAGCAAAATTTTAAATAATGTCTCCGTTTTCTTTGAAATTATTTATTTTAAATGGGGGCAGCACTGGACCCCGGAAAATTCAGGTACGGCCTTAACAATTTTCATTTGATTTAAAAAAAAATCGTCTGTTCGAGACCGTACCTGAAATTTCCGAGGTCCAGCCCGGAAAATTCAGGTACGGCCTTAATTGACTATTTTTATTAGTCGAAAGGCGTACAGCTAAAGTCATCGTCACTATTTTTATTCTTATCATTAAAGTCTGAGTCGCTGGAGTATTCTGACAATGAATTCTTGGTCAAAAGATTATGTCGAAATTGCAATCACGCTCTCAATTCTATTGTATGTTTTTTTTGGGTAACAACAGTCTTCCAGTCGTTCGGTGATACATGTTCACTGATTAAATTCGCGTCCCTCAATTAATATGTAGGGTAAACTCATCTAACCTCGTGACAAAAGGCGTTTGAATATAAAATACTAATAAGTTCACTATCCGTCTTATTATAAGACGCGGTTTAACTTTAGTACTTGATTTAGACCATTATCCGGCTAAAAGAAAAAGATCTCCCGAAATATGGCACCTTCGCTTTCGTCACTGTCAACTTCATTTAGGAATAATGGTTTAAACCAAGTCCTAAAGTTAGTCTGCGTTTTATAATAAGACGGTATGAGTTTAATTAAGGTTTAGCATACATTTTAATCAGTCTTTTGTGAGGAACATAGGCACAAATTATCGCAATTATGTCAAACATTTTAAATACCTATTTTACTAAAGCCAGTCAACTTGGCTAATTCCGTGATGACCTCTTTAAGTCCGTGATAGCCACTATTGTATTATATTATACCTAAAATAGAATAGCAATGTATTTTAATATAAGAAATAACAAAATAGAGAACAGCCGAAATATCAAAGTATAAGAAATAACACAAAATATTTTCTTTTAGTGTTGTGGCGGACCGACCACATTTAGCGAATGTAGGACGCTGGTTCTTCTCGTGTTTGACGATGATGGTCCGTTTTTCCTATCTACCTATGTTCAGTGGCTAGTTCGTAACACTTGTGACATGAGATGATCTTAAGAAACAGTATGATTGTCTTAGAAACAGAAGGTGGGTAAATAAAAACACGTTGGTTGACTAGTACACTATGCGAAACTAGCCACCGTCTAGTACCGAAAATATGAACGCGAATTTCCGACCACAAAGCGCCGCTCTACCGATAACCGACCGATCGCGAAAGCTCTCACAAGGCCCCTTCTTCGAATTCTTTAAATCTTGATGTGGGGTCTCGGAGCTTCCTTTTCTTCCGCGCGACGCGATTGTTCAAATAGCACTGTGTAGGCGCTCTAATTTGTACGTAGTTATGTGCAAAAATCTTCGGTACTTGACGTGTGCTATCTTGCTCTAATTTCTTTATTTAGAACCTTATCAAAGTAAACTCACATTCTATTGGCTAATTACATAATTCAATCTTACAATATTATCTCACATACATAATCTTATAAGAATCTATTATATATTTCTTAGATCATTTAATACAGGATAAGCCTTACCTGCGCGTTCCCCTCTGCCGAAGTATAAGATCGCATGCTCTAATACGTTCATAAAAACTAGTTGCGTACCTAATCGATTATGATCATTATGTGCATCGGTAAAGTATCGAAAGGACGTCTACAAGTGCTCGATTAAAAATGCCAAATTGTGCAGTTAACGCATGTAAAAAGAGGTCAAATACTTCTAATCTTAGTAAAGATGGAATAACCTTTCATTTGTAAGTATTTTTTTTATTTTATTAACATTGATTTCTATTTAAATGTAATTACTTAAAAATCGATATAATATCTTTCAGTTTAGATTACGGCAAAAATAATCGAGTCAAGTTTGCAACTGCTTTCCTGCCACCCTGCCATGAGTGACGAGACATCGCATTATTATCGATGTCGATAAAAATTACATTTCCTTGATATAGTTTTATTTGTGATATAATTTTAATATCGAAATATTTTAATTATTTTACAAGCTTTTATTTAGTTTTACCTGTCCCGTTGTCTGTCTGTCTGTAATAGGGAATGAAGTCCCGGTACTATATTTGAGTCCCGGGAATTTCGGGACTAGCTCAGAATAGAACCGGGACGTCCCGGGGCTTTCAGGACTTTTGGGACTTTTGGTTATTGTTGTTTTTGTCTGTGTAGTTACATGATCGCCGATATTAAAAAAAACTTATAGTGGGTTTGCGAGCGTAGCCATTTTAAACAACATTAAAATATCTATAAATCTTTTATTAGGAATCATAAAATTAACCTATACAATCTAGAGTTTTCTTCAAAACAATCTCAATAAAATATACTTAAAACAAATAACACTGACTATGGAGAACAGTGAACACAAAAATATTAAAATCAAATAATCATCTTACAAACAAAACATAACCATGTCAATTACACTCGTTGTAACTTACTCATATCATAAAAACAAATTAACAAAATCAAAACTCTTCTTTTTTAACACAAAAAATAAAACTGTACTCATAAAATCAAATTAACAAAATCAGAACTCTTCTTTTTAACACAAAAAATTAAAATTAAGTCTAGGTACGTTACGTAGATGTAGATGATCAAATAACATCCATCATGATGTATCTAAAAGAAAAAATATTTTCAAAATTTGTCATCAACATTTTACAGCTCGATATTTTCTTCGTTATAACAGGCTCTTAAAAATATAAGGGAGTCTAAAGTTTTATCGCCAAGACGTGATCTAATTTTATTGCACAATAAGCCAGCAGCAGAAAATATTCTTTCTGGTTCTACGCTTGTGGGAGGCACCGTCAGAAGGTAGTCATAAGCCATACTCAGATGGCGACCACGATCACCCCCGTTTTCGAATAGAGCCATTTCTATACGAATAGTTGATTCTAAATCATATTGAGTACGTCTGACTCTGAATCGACCACTTTCAGAAGCTTTTTGTATCTCAGCGTTAAGCTCCTCTTTCTTACTTAATGCAACTTCAGGTTGCATTTCATTGTCAATTGACTGACATGCTTGCTCTTCTTCGATTTGTTCTCCTGGCGGACCACAACCAGTGCGCGTTAAAAGTTTGACAAACATTTGTAGCATTTCATTGCTATCTGGTCTCGGGAATTTATCGTCTTGCGCAGAGGTGAAATATACATCTGGACATTGCAGATACTTAAGTACTGAAGCTTCTATCAGACGGCGTTTGCTATATCTTTTTTTCAAGCACGTGAACATTTTTTTGCCAATATTTGTACTCACAGCAGATAACTTTTTAAGTCCAAATGTGACAGCCACATCAACAGTTAGTAGCGTGGCATCGCGGCGGCAGAGTGCTTCCAACACAGTCCTGATAATAACAAGAACCTCATAAAGTTGCTCCATCAAAGTCCAGTCATCTTCGGTAAATAATATATTTGACTTAATATCGATCAGTGCTTTCGCGATACATGTCTTTAGTTTCAAAAATCTCTCTAATGTATTCGCAAGACTTCCCCAACGAGTTTTACAATCATTGGTCAAAGTATACTCTTTTTTGAAATCAACTACGACATATTTCTGGAGGACATCGTCGTTTTTTGTTGGTGATTTTCTGAATAATTTAACAACAGATTTCACTTTCATCTTATCAGCCACAGGAAGTCCACTGCTGGACATAAGCCAAGGATTTCCAAAACGACCGATCGGAAGCGGCCTGCATCCAGCGTTTTCCTGCAACCTTGCTCAGGTCGTCTGACCACCTAGCAGGTGGGTGTCCTACGCTGCGCCTGCCGGTACGTGGTCGCCATTCGAAAACCTTTCTGCCCCATCGGCCATCGGTTCTTCGCGCTATGTGCCCCGCCCACTGCCACTTCAATGAGCTAATCCGCTGGGCTATGTCTGTGACCTTAGTTCTTCTACGAATCTCCTCATTTCTGATTCGATCACGTAAAGAAACACCTAGCATAGCCCTCTCCATAGCTCGCTGAGCGACCTAGAGCCTTCCTATGAGACCCATAGTAAGGGACCACGTTTCAGAGCCGTAAGTCATCACTGGTAACACACATTGATTAAGCACTTTCGTCTTGAGGCACTGGGGCATTCTGGACGAAAAGACACTGCGCAACTTCCCAAACGCTGCCCAGCCGAGTCGGATTCGTCGAAAGACCTCTTCCTCGAAGCTGGAACTTCCTGCCTGGATCAATTGACCCAGGTAGATATACCGGTCTACAACTTCGAGGGTGGAGCTCCCAACAGAAACAGGTAAAGGCGTTACGTGCATATTCGACATGACCTTCGTCTTGTCAATGTTCATTTTCAGGCCGACCTGTTGGGAAACTCGATTTAGGTCTTCAAGCATCGTACTTAAGTCCTCCATCGATTCTGCCATGACAACGATATCGTCGGCAAATCGAAGGTGAGTGATATACTCGCCATTGATGTTAATGCCCAGTCCTTTCCATTCTAGAAGCTTGAAGGCATCTTCCAGAGCAGCGGTGAACAGTTTTGGAGATATGACATCTCCCTGTCTCACGCCTCTTTGCAATGGAATAGCCTTCGTACTGAGCTCCTGTACTCGGACCGACATAGTGGCTTTGTTGTATAAACACTTCAACACCTCGATATACCGATAGTCAATACGGCACCGCTGGAGAGACTGAAGCACGGCCCATGTTTCGATCGAATCGAAGGCTTTCTCATAGTCCACGAACCCCAAGCATAACGGCTGGTTATACTCCCTCGTCTTCTCTATAACCTGCCGCAGCGTATGGATGTGGTCCATGGTACTATAGCCTTTTCGGAACCCGGCTTGTTCGGGAGGTTGGAAGGCATCAAATCTGTTAGCGAGACGATTCGTGATGACTCTCGAAAACAACTTATAGACATGACTCAGAAGTGTGATGGGCCTATAGTTCTTCAAGAGAGTGTTGTCACCCTTTTTGAAGAACGAACTTCAGTACCGGCGTTCCGCCCGCTTTCAAAATCTCTGCTGTGATTCCGTCCTCGCCCGGCGCCTTGTTGTTTTTAAGCTGTTTGAGAGCCATCCTAATCTCGTACAGACTGATGTCCGGAATATCTTCGGTATGGTGTCGGGTTAACTTGGCTCTTGGATCTTATTTATGTTAGATTTCACTTTACCGAGAAGCTTTTGGTGTTCTAATTCAAACTGTTGTTCATTGTGTGCTGATGGTGGCAGATCAATTTGTTCGATTTGTAAGCCATCAGTTTCATCGTCGGACTGCTCGGACTCGTTATCGGAATGATCATCCACAACGGTTCTGTTAGTGCCATACTTCCTCGCTAACTCTGCTAACGTTAGATTGTCGTCCTCGTCATCACATTCAATCGAAACAGCTTCCATGTCCTGAACGTCATCAGGATCAACAGTTTTTTTTATAAAACACGTCATTTATCGCCAGTTGAAGGGCATAAGCAATGCACGTTTGGTGGTATGATTTCAGCAATTTGCCAAATTTGATCATCATACTGCAGCCATCGGTTGATTCAGCTACTATATCTGTGTCTAGTGACACCCCAAATTCTTGTAATTTAAGCCTTATAGCTTCCAAGCATTTTTTAGCAGGTAAAGAACCATAAATTCTTATCAGCCCCAGAGTCTTGAAATTGTTGTTTCCCGAAAAATTTTTTGAATGGAGATTCAAGCTAATATAACGCCTGTTTCTCAGAGATGTCCATTCGTCGAAGGATATTGAGAATTTATGGTTGTCTTTTAATAGTTTTTGTATCTGGTCATGTAGGTGAAGTTTTTTTATATCAGCCTCTTTAACCACAATGTTTCTGATAGCCGTAGCAGACTTGGGCAAATTATGGCCGGAGCTATGGAACAGCTTTCTCATGTCTTTAGACTCTGTAAATAGTCGAAAAGGACACCCATCTTTTGCTGTCATTCGCGATACCATAACTTGCATGGAAGGATTTGACTTTGATTCGTAGTAATCGGTCATCTTTTTCTTCTTTTGCCTTGGTTCATCGGTACTAGGTGTTGACGAGCTTGGCACTGGTAGTTCGGCATTTTGGTTATCAATTATCTCAGTGGCTAAGTTTTTTTGGTGCACATTTTTAATATGTTTTAATAAACCACCTGTGCTGCCGCCAGTACACTTAAAAAATTTTAGGCATTGTTTACATTTGGCACTGTTTTTATCTGTAGCTCTTAAAAAGTAATGCCATGCTGGTGAAGCATCTTCAGCTTTATTAACCACTTCTTCGAAATCCATACTTATTTGGACGAATCTAAAACAATAAATTAAGTATGGTCAATTGAAATAAAACAATAAAATTTAGTATAATAATAATAATAAAACTAGCAAAATTAAGTAAGTGTTTGTTAATTTGGTGTAAAAATGGATAGGAAAAGGGTCAGAGGGGCTTTGAGCGCAAATCAAATAAGTAGAAAATAAATCATATCGTTATATTATTCTTAAAAACATTTTTACTATAAAAACACGTCTTGCACGTACAACCAAAAGATGGAGACTATTGGAGACCAAGAACGTCATACACATTTATTCCTCAATGAATTCTTTAGCAGCCAGTACTAAAACCATAAACATAAAATTGCCATATATATAAACTCTAACAGTGTTTTGTTTAGGTTCTGTCTGACTCCGTGAAGCACATTAATCTATATATATAAAATGAAAAAATGAAAATGAAACCCGTTTTCCGTTGTCACGACATAACATGAAAACGGCTTGACCGATTTGGCTGATTTTTTTTTGTTATGTTTGTTATTATTGGGAGAAGGTTCTTATGAAAGAAAAAATTAAAAAGTTGAGCAGGAACGAAGCTAATTTCCACGCGTACGAAGTCGCGGGCATCAGCTAGTTATATTATATTAAATATGTTCGTGGTTATTCAATCCATTTTTGTCATGCACGATTCACGGGAAACCGTTCCGAAATATCGAGGTAAGGTACCGTATAATAAAATTAATTTATCCGTGATAATAAATTCGTCAATCTTGACAACAGTGCACATTATCTGTTTGTTATAAAATTTTTACATTACAGAAGGGTAGGTAGGTATACATACAATTATTAGTTTTGTTAGCTAGGTAGTAGACTAGACTAAAGACTACCTAAGCATAGTTATTTTAACAGAACTATCCAAAAGCATGGTATTTTTCATGCATTCACCTCAGATCAGAAATCAATGTAAATTACTCTGCAGAGGCACTAAAAGTATTTGGTAGGTATTATCATATATTTCCTCAACTTACCTTATTGCTCTTGAACGACACAGGTTTTTGCAAATCACAGATCATCCACAATGACACACACAACACAACATTCAACGAGATTTTTGCAACAACACTGGCTTGTCGGACGGCCACGCGCGGGGTGCGGGGAAGCAGTCGGGTGGCGTGGCGACTGGCGACTGGCGGTGGCGCGGCGCGGCGGTTAGATGGCGCCATTTCTCATGCTATCTCACTCACACGCGCTGCTACTACTGTCGCGAATGAAACTATAATGAATGCGCGCCGTTTTAAGCGCGAAAATTCAAAAATATTAACTCGGTCCCGAAAGTCCCGAAAATCACCGGGACTAGCATATTATGTCCCGGTTCTTTGGCGCTAGTAATTTCCCGGGAATTCCCGGGACCTTTGGTACCGGGATTTCCCGGGACTATTCCCTAGTCTGTAATCAAATCTTGCAAGTTAAATTTGACCCACTTCCTGGTTTCCGATTGAGCTGAAATTTTGCACGCATACGTATGTCGCGTGACAATGCAATATTATGACAACATGGATCTGATCTGATGATGGAGCTGGAAGGTGGCCATAGGAACTCCATCATTAAACGACATAACCCCATCAAGTTTGGGCTCGTAATATTCATCTTGACGAGTATTTTGTCTTTAGATGGTATCCAGGGTCTGATGATAGGCCTGCAAGGTGGCCATAGGAACTCCGTGATTAAGGACATAACCCCATCCAGTTTGGGCTCGTATGATTTGTCTTGACGAGTATTTTGTCTTTAGATGGTATCCAGGGTCTGATGATAGAGCTGAAAGGTGGCCATTGGAACTCCGTGATTAAACGACATAAACCCATCGAGTTTTGACGACCTCCGTGGCGTAATGGTAAACACGCTAGACCGCTAATCCGGAGGTTCTGGGTTCGATCCCCAGCCAGGGCAAGTTGGAAAATGGCCTTTTTCAAATTGTCCTGGGTCTTGGGTGTTTATCTATATACAATACAATACAATACAATACAAAAATCTTTATTGCACCAAATAAAAAACAATAAAAAATTACAAAGTTTACGGAACTTATAAATAAATAAGGTACAAGAGGCGGCCTTATCGCCGAAGCAATCTCTTACAGGCAACCATAAAGAGAAGGAGTGCGAAGTATATGAGTAAGATAACAGGTGGCGCAGTTAAATTCAAAATATAAATTATAAATAACCAATAGATATTAAAATACTTATACAAAATATATATTATAAAAAAAAAAGATATATTTATATAAATAAATGAATATATATATATATATATATATATATATATATATATATATATATATATATATATATATATGTATTTATCATAAAATATCGTTAAGTTAGTATCTCATAACACAAGTTTAAAACTTACTTTGGGGCTAGCTTAATCAGTGTGATTTGTCCAAAAAAAAAAAAAATGTTTGGAGAAGAAACAGAGGAGAAGCAGCACAGCTACGAATTCAACGGGAACGCGCTTAGATGATGAAGAAGATGATAAAATATATATTGTCGAGTTAGTATCCCATAATACAAGTTTAAAAGTTTTCTGTTTCGGCTATTTCTTCTCCACTTCGCAAGGTCTTTGGCCTACTTGGGTGACCATATTATATTTGAAGAATAAAAAGCGGGGAAGCGTCACAGAACCAATATTTAGCATCAGTATTATTTTTCTTTATCTTAAGACAATTTACAAAAACAGATTTTGTTACGGAAATCGACTTTATCAAGAATTGTGCGACGATGAAGATGAAAACAATTTTGGACGTATTAATGTAGAAGACTTTGATGTTTTATGTTCCCAGTTGCAAACGAAACTACGAAAAAGTGATACAAATTATCGTCAAGCAATCACTGAGAGGGAAAAGTTACTTTTAACATTGCGATTTTTAGCAACTGGGGATTCTTATACTAGTTTGCAGTATCTATTTCGCATATCAAAGCAATCTATATCAAAAATTGTCCCCGAACTTTGCGATGCCATCATTCAACATTTAAAGGATTATGTTAAGGTAAGTGAAACAAATAATAATTATTTATCAGTCTTTAATCATCAAAAACAAAACCATTAATCTTGGTGATCAGAATCATTATTATTTTGACTCGGGTACTGGAGGATAGTCTATCGGAGGGGAAGTGCTTGGGAGAGTAGGGGAAGGATGCATAGTCGTTGGAGGGGGAGGAAGTAAAGGTGGTTGAGGAAGCAATGGTGAAGGAGTGGAAAGCGATACGTAAGAATAGGAGGAACTGCTAGGACGTGCATAGTCATAACTTTCAGTATAATATCCATATTGTTTATATGCTCCAGTATCAGCTTGAAATATGATTTTACAAATGTCATTTTTGACATATGCCAACGTAATTGGGTCGTATTTTCTTAGTTCGTTTGCTATATATTGCCCAAATACAGAATATGCATCCGACTGTAAGGTTGTTGTTGGCTGTGATTCGCTGGCTGCACATTGCTGTAGGAGTTTATAAGCTTCATTTATAGTATCTTCCGATATATCATCTATTTGTTTGGTAGACCTTTTTTTTACTTCTTTTTCTAGATGTTTGGGGGTTTTGTGTTTTATTGTTAGATGTTTGGGAGTTTTGTAATCCATTGTCAGTTTGTGTATCGTGTTGTTGGATTTGCTGTGTTGCATGTTCGTATTGAATAGCGTGATCTACTATTCGCACATTATTGCCGTCAGTCGGTGTAGGGTCTTGATTTAGTACTTGCACATCATCGATGTCAGCCGGTGGTGTTGAGCCTTGGGCACGCACCCTATTCTCATTAGTATTAGTTTCATCCTGTTAAATAAAAAAATATACTTATATAATTTTCAGATGCCGGAAAGTGAAGAAGAGTGGCTTGCAATTTCATATGGTTTCGAAAACAGATGGAATTTTCCACATGCTATTGGAGCGATGGATGGGAAACACGTCGTTTTACAATCTCCCATTAATAGTGGTAACGATTATGATAACTATAAACAATTTTCGAGTATTGTTTTGTTCGCATTAGTTGATGAAAACTACAAATTCCTATATGTGAATGTTGGAAGTAAGGGACGAATTTCTGATGTAGGTGTGTTCAAAAACACAAAATTATATGAAAAACTTGAAAAAAGAGAACTCAGTATTCCGTCACCGATAATATTGCAAATGCCTTACAAGAGAGAAGTGCCGTATTTTATATTAGGTGACAAAGCTTTTCAGTTAAATGAATACACGATGAAACCTTATGAGGGTACTCCAGAAAGAGGTTCAATGGAAAGAATTTTTAATTATAGACTTTCAAGAGCACGAAGAGTTGTTGAAAACGCTTTGGGAGTGTTAAGTTCTGTTTATAGAGTTTTGCGAAAACCAATGCTATGGAACCAGAGCAAGCAACCAAAGTTGTTTTGGCAACAATTTATTTATACAACTTTTTACGGAGTAGTCCTATAAACAGTCAACGCTTTGCACCACCTGGCACTGTTGACGCGGTGAGAAATAATGAAGAGATATTCGAAGGAAGTTGGCGAAGAGAACCGGCACCGACATCATTATTACCACTTGCAGCTATACCACGAAGGGCAACAATCAATGCTAAAGAAGTTCGTGGCCATCTAGCAAGGCATTTTCTCACAAATGGAGTTATTGCGTGGCAAAATAACTATCAATAAAAATGTTATATATTTTTTTCCCTAGCTGTCCTATTACTTACATAAAAAATAAAAGTAAATAACAAATTTTTAAAAATATTTAATTTGAAACTGCTTGTATATTATTGATATTATCTTTCATTCATTACTCACGTTATCCAAAGTTTCTCGGGTGATTCCTGGGTCATGTCTATCCGCCATGAATGAAAAGCAATCATAGGCATACCAAGTAGATTTGTACACTTCATCACGACCTGAAAATAAAAGTATTAGGTATCTATAAAGATCAATAGAATAAGAAACAACTTAATAAACAGACAACATTATAAAAAAGAACAACTGTTTATATTTTTTAATTAAATGCTCAATTACCTACCAACACAATACCGAGAATCATTGCTCAAAATAATATAAAAATTAAATAAAAATCTTTTATTGGAAACTTGAGACATACTTTTCAGTAGGGGCCGATGCCTTCTTTTAGGCACCAAACAAATCGTTTATTTTACACAAATTCTATTCTATTCCAAAATTAGCAGAACACGTAAGTTCTAATCTCAAGCATTATAATATACGTAGGTACAGGTTAAGTAGAAGGCTTTCTTACCTGATCCAGTAACTCGGCTCTTCTTCTCTCGAGACTTTTCGCGTCTATATGATCCCAACAATGACTCAATTTTTTTTTTCAAATCAGTAACGGTCATATTCATTTCACGGCGTATATGTAACCAGGAATCATCTCTCATTCCCCTGTTGGTATAATTGGCATCTCTAGCATCCCAAAGCCATCTATTTGCAGCATACAAACTTATTAAACGGCGACACTCATTTTTATCCATTTTTTCGAACGAGCGCGGCATGTAACACACGTGGCGTCTACACTGCGCGCGGCAAACGACTGAGGCACCTTTGAGCAATCCCAAAAGCCGACACCGCTCGGCTCGGTCACGTACGCGCTAGTCAAGTGGTGGCCGATGGTTTGTTTTAAAAAAAAACAAACTTTATTTGATAAAATCGGCAGAGGTTTGGCTCTGGTTTATTCAAAATACGATATTCCCAAATAAAATCTTAAAGCTAACTTATATATTAAATTTATGCAGATCAGCAATGACGTTCACAACTGTTGCGTAATTGCTGATCTGTTTCCTTTATTTTTGTCTAATAATCTTATTTGGCATGGTTTACCATCCTTAACTCCTCCCCCCTTAAGAGAGAAATCATCTGGAGATGTCTTTGATATTTCCTGATGATTTCTTTTTAAATTAACGAAGTTATTGAGAAAATTGATACTGATTATGATTCCCCCTATAGTTAATACAACAATTATGCTTATAGTCCATACACTTATATTTGTAGTTACATTTATTGCTCCACTATCACTGTCACTATCATATTTGGCACTATTGAGTAAGCTTCTGATGTCGGTGAAGTCTATGTTCCGCAAATCTGCTTGTTTTTCTTCTTTCTTTATTTCACGATGGCTTTCAGGAATCTGGACTGCTCTCATCTTTAGGGTTGTCGCAGATGTTTTAGTTTTGAATGGTTTGATGACTTCTTTTCCTATGCGAGTGGTACAGTTTTGACTTGGTGTTATCATGAAGGATCCTTTCAGATAGTGTCGTTGAACTTCTGCTCCACAGGTCTCAGTCAACGGGACGTCAATTCGAGTGTACAGCAACCAAGTTTCTTCAGTTACTCTCTGGATCTTTGTTTCTTCCAGTATAATTGGTTTTCTTGTAACATGCTGAGTATTCTTCCTTCATGACCATTATTTGCTCGATGCAAGTTGTAGCAGAATAGGGTTCTATACTGTTTTCTTTGCAGAGGAATTTCCCGTCTTCGATTTCCTCGCAGGAGTCGTCTACAGGTATGTATTTCAATCCATTCACTATAAGGTATTGGTATTTAGGAATAATGGGATCTTGAATGGGTATGGGGATTACTTTGTAATATATATATGTGTCCGCATCTATTAAAGGTACTTCTAATATGAATACTAATCTATTATTATCTAAGTATGATTTTAATATTATATTTCTTTCTAATTTAACTAAATTATCTCTACTAACTGGGTAAATTAAACGCTGTTGTTTTTCTACCTCTGCAAGAATATTTACCAGTTCTGTTGAATTAATTATTGATGAGTGTAATGTATGTAGCTTACTAAAAGCTATTGCTGTTTCTAGTTCTTGTATAACATTATAAATGGTTCGAAAGTTATTCAGAATTTGGTACAGTGTGTTCATTTGACTTATGACCTTGTTTGTTCTAGATTCTAAAGTTTCCAATTGGGAAGTTTTATAATTTAAATGAATGAGGTTATAGTTCAAATCGTCAGAAATATTTACTAACTAATCAAAAGCTTTTTGCATCAATGATACTTTTCTTTCCATCGAATGTTCTCTATTTTTAAGGTTATTTATTTCTGAATTGTATCTGATGGCGTCTTCGTTGTCTAGGTTGCCAGAAATAGTTTTTATTAGTGAACCTAATGGGTTTAATAGACCTCTTTTTACTCGTATGTGTGGTATTAATTGTTCTAGTCTATCTCTAGTTAATTCCATAAAAGATTGTTGGCGCAGATAGCTAAGATTACGTTCTGATACCAAAGATGTTAGTAACTACGCTCTTGGTACGAGTCCGGCAATCCCACCGGCAACAAACAAACACACAAACAAACCTACGCAGTCTGCTACCACCCTAGATAAGGTCCAGGGAACCTCCTAACCTAATTATAAATTAAACTTAAATCTAATTAAAAGTAATTACACTAATTACAAATGGGAAACGATTAAAGATAAAACTTACCGCTTCCATGCCGTCTTCAGGCAGCCTCGCCTGGCCTTCGCGTCGAGCCCGAGGTCCTCCTCAGGGCTGGCGACGGCCTTAGGTCCCACCATGGGTCCCAAGTCAGTGGTGAAGAAAATGGGATCCCTAAGCGAACCTACCCATGAGCTCATGTATGTCGCCCCAAACGATCACGTCGCACTTATAGCACCACTTCACCACAGCACAACAAGTTTCTTCTTTTTCTTGACACTTCAAGATTAAGTACCTATTGTTGGTATAACCTAACAGCGGACCGTAACATGCGGTGTCTCTCGCTCCGACTCAAACACTTATCACTGTTTATATATTTATGGGCATTCACGCCACCAAAATTATTTCCTTTTATAGTCAATTTACAAATACTTCCGTTTCACACGGGCAATAGTCAAAAACCAACAATTTACAATGACGCGATGGCACGCGTTCACATTTGACACAAATCACTGCTATTTAACAGAGGTGTAGAATCAAAACATGCTACGTCCTTCAAGTGAAATTTTACAGGAAGTGATAAACCTTTATATTTTTTATTTGAATAGTTAAACTTGAAGACATTTACTCTAGAAAAATGAATAAAAATATTTGTTTTCTACTGACAATACCTTCTACATACCCACGGAACAAAAAATTACGATAATTTGATAAAAACGATTGGACATAACCAGTTTTGACGCTAAACTGTGGATATAACCATGTTTGATTCCAACTTCATGTGACTTGGCCAAGTTTGATGCCAAGGTGCTACGTCCAACACAGCAAGACCCTCCAGGGTCGAATTCGGAAACTAGTGCCAAATTATAGTGAAAATATAAATTTATATTATAATAATAGAGGCGATAATGCGTAACTTACTCAGAGTATAGTCAGAAATGAAAAAGGTAAATTAAAAATGTTTTAATCAAGTATTGTTTATTATCTTAATTATACAATTAAATTAAATATATAAACAGGACTTAGCACGCACTTTTTCATTTTATTTTGTTGACGTTTCGGTGGATTTCACCAGGCAACTCCACCGAAACGTCAACACAAAATAAAATGAAAAGGTGAGTGCTAAGTCCTGTTTATAATTCAATTATTTGTTTAAAGAGCGAAAATTTAAAAAAAGACTACACAATTAAAGTCGGTGGCTCTACTCTGGGTTCACATTCCAATTCCTCCCTGTTATCATTTTCATCTTCAGGTAGAATTTCAGAGTTTTCTATCACATTTGCATAGAAACTCAATTCTTCTTTAGTTTGCCAGTCTTCACCAAAATGTTTCGTTAGCAGGTTTTTCACATCCCTTATTTTTAATGCCTTTACAGGAACGTTTGGTCTAACCTCGTCAGGAGTTATCATACTCATAATTTTATTTTTCCGGCAAACGTTTTCATATTTACCTGTTTGAGTTTTATAAAATCTCTCCGATTGAACCAAAACGTTTCCAATACGCTTCGATCGTTTTAAATAAAATCTTTTGCACTGGGAAAACTGTACTTTCCATTGACCTGGAGGTTTCAATACCTTTTCGGCTTCCTTTTTGAAATCGTACACAGTAAAATCTTCGCCTACTTTCACTATAGTTGCCTGTTGAGAAATTATGTCCATATACTCATTTGGACTTAATACTGTGTCCATTTTACGAAAAATTTTTTCACTATTACCAAGAACTTTATCAGCCGGAAGATAAGAATGCCCAGTAACAGGAAAAACTAGTTCAATTTTTTTTATCAAGGGATGTTCCAACAGCCAGTTGCAACACTTTGTGATTATCGTAGAGTTTTTATTTTGACCTCCACAGCCATCGGAAATCAATCTAATGGTAGTTATGTTTGAGAGATCAGTTTTGTTAAGATGGTTATACACAGCAGATGCTATTGTATTCGAATTTTTCGAGTAAGTGTTTTCTGTCCACACATTTGCAAACACGTTATTAGAATTGAGTGGCGCTTTTGAAGTACCTTCTACGATCGTAAAATTAAAGAGATACAATTGTCTGCTATAATAGCACGACTGGTCAGGCACTTTAGGGAGGTTCATATTTTTTTGGCAGTCGTAAGAAAGTATTTTCACATTTTCTTCTTCCGTCTTTAGCAGTGAATTGAAGGCTTTTGCCCTTAAGCTATGAACCCTCTTTTCTACTATGTACTGGCCCTTCTTTTCTTCATCTTTTTCAGTTTTTATTTTCTCTAGCAGCTGAATGCATGTAGAGCACATATCTGTATAAGGACTACCGAAACCTAAATTGTATACTGTATTAAAAATATGCCTAAAGTAGGACTCTTTCGCTGGGGATAGACATTCAGATTTGTATAGTTTATAAAGTTTCCGAATATTGAGTTCACTTGGCAGATATTTGCGGCATGAGGTTTGACTTCTACAATAGTGCGGTTCCGAACACTTAAGTTTGCGAATAAATTCATGCACCGATTTCTTTATACTTCTGAACCGCTCGGTTTTACGGTCTCCTCTTCTTTCTACTGGAAACTCGCCGCTTACAAAAGACTTTTGTACCAGATTTGTAACACGCCCTTTCTTCAAGCAAAGACCCGCTAAAAATGCCTTTTGGCAAACTAGAAGACATTTTTTGTCAACTTTTGACATGATATTTAATTGTAAATTGCTTGGAGGCTTTTGCAGTACGTTGATGTCCTGATGCAGGATCCAGGATTAGGTTTCTAGGTCTTTTTCTTGAAATAGGTACTGCCTCACAACATTTTAATATAAGAGCATCCTGACAGGATTTTACAGGATTTTTGTAAAAAGCAGTGTGAAACTTTCGTAAAATATTGCCCGTGACTTTATGGCACTCAAACATTTTGTTTTTGTGTATACATTTTGGAAGTTTGGGTAAACTTTTTGCAGAATACCTAAAACAATAATAAAATATAGTAAATAAATGTATAAGAAGTAAAAATTTTGAAAATAAAACTTAAAAGTTATGATGGAATAAAAAAAACTCACAATAATTATTTACATGGATGAACTCTAAACACATAACTCATTTTTTGGGCAGTTGTACAAATAAATTATCATTAATAAAACAAATGCAAAGATTTTCCAAACAGAATGTCTCATGAATCACTTTTAACAATGCCCCTGCCGCACTCGAACTGTAGTGCAGTTCATTTGAAAATACACTCATATGGGAGCTGGCCCTGGTAAAAACTCAAACTTACCGCATTTTTTCGCCACATTTGCTTTCCATTTTTGTGGTTGCGCAGTCCGTTTCCGTGCCTGGTTTTTATTCACAGGCGACGGAAAAACATCCATCTTGCAAAAAAAATATTGCTTTTACACGAAACTACAGAAATAGTTATTTAAAACAACTAAAAACTGACGATATCTTCACACTGAAAAGTAACGGCGGCCATTATAATTTGGCTCGCAATAGAGCGCTCTCATTGGCTGACGGGAGTATAGCCAGTTTTGATAGTGAAACTTAGTGGACGTAACCATGTTTGTTCCCAAGCTCGGGTTTTAAATCGAAATTACTCGGGACGTAACCAACTTAAATACCGAACTGTTTTTGATTATGAATGGTAGTGACAAAATGGAAATGTTGCCATCAAAAAATTAATTTCGAAAAATTATGGACGTAACCTGTTTTGTTCCCAGACCCCTGCGTACTACAAATAATTCACGGCTCCACGCCGTTCCAAACAAATTGGGCACACAAACGAACAACAATTAGCGACAATTCTTCACGAAATATTCGCAATATATCAAATACAAAAAAATGCTGGCATGGCTTTCGCGACGGGACAGCGAACCAGTCATTAACAATGGCGTCAGTCGAGACTGGCGCGACCCATAGACAAAGATTATTTCATGGCCGGGCAAATACAATCCGCGCTCGACAGCCGGAATATCCCTAAATCGATAATCTTGCCCGTGTTTGTGGAGATCACACGCAGATGGCGCTAGTCTCCTAACAATAAGATCTTTTATCCAAAAGAAAGATTCTATTTGTATCTCTAACCCAGCAAATTCCTCCCGTATAGATTTATCTGAACTAATTATTTCTTTAAGTCTAAAATATTCTTTACTATTATTACTCAAATGATTAGCTATACTATTTAATTCTATAGTCTTAATTATAGTCCAATGATTACTCTGAATCACTGCTGCACCCATCCGAATCGGTGCAATTCCTGGATTGTTGTTGAGATTTTGCAGGCTTAGGCTGCATGCTCTTCCCGCTAGTGCCGCTAGTCCCGCAAGTATTCTGACTGCTAGTCGCCACCTGCGGAGGTCGTTTAACGTTTTTTATAGCTACCTTAGTTTTTCTTTTCTTTAAATCTACTGGTACTACATTCCTAACAATGTCTCCTCTCACTTTGCTTTTTCATATCTTGGTAACTCTTTAGCTTTTCTTGTTCTAGTGGTTTTCATGTAAATATCATCACCTTCTTTTATTTTTGGAGGTTCTTCTCCACTTTTCTTTGCCCTAACTTTGACCTTATCCTCCTCTAATTTTGTTGTTATGTATTCGTATAAAACGTTTAGCCTTTTTCTATGATCTTGTATAAGTTTATGTAAGAAGTTTTTATCTCTTTCAATATCAAATACGTTTCCGGACTCTGTGTTTCCGAATACTATTTCAAATGGTGTAAAATTTGTTGCGCTGTGTATTGTATTATTATATGCCATAATAGAATAAGTCATTACGGATGCTGCGTCTAAGTCGTTTTTCTCATATTTTGCTTATCAATAAATTTCGATTATGGTTGAGTGGAATCTCTCGACGATGCCCATCGAGCTAGGGTTGTTGGGTGTGCCTATGTGCATCTCAATTTTATATAATTCTAGTAATTCTTTCATTAATTTATTGTTGAATTCGGTGCCAGGGTCACTATTGATTTTGTTCGGTAATCCATACATGCTAAAATATTTTATCAAAGCTTGTACTACCTCTGGTGTACTTCTGTTTGGTATGTACAAAGCTTGTCCTAGTTTGCTGAATGCATCTACGATAGTCAAATAATAGTTATTTTCAATGTATAATAAATCCATGAAAACTTCTTCGAATGGTCTAAATTGTGTTGAATTTTTCTGGTAATATACGGTTTGAAAGTTTTCTTCTTCAAGTACAACTTTAAGGGCTGCTTCCAGGGTCGTTACATTTCTCATACGAATTAATCTGACAAAATATTGAGGTAAGTTATATAGAAAAACATTCAATGAAGTGTGTGTATAAATATTTTGTTTAGTAATTCTAAGAGTAATATCCTCAATAGTTTCGTTGACTTTCGCAATTAAAATACTACGCATTTGTTGCACCCTGTGACAAAAATCAAGATAACTTTCTCCCCTTTGTATCTTCATAGATTCTAATTCGAGAACCAGACAGTCTTCTGTTCTTGGATCTCCAAAATGTTCCTGAAGCAAGGTCTTTAATTCATCCCAGGAAGTAAAGTGTTCCCTTTCTCCAAAAAGAGTGGCTGCATCTCCCTTTAATCTACTGGTAATGGCATGGAAAAGATATTCATTTTGTAGTTCACTTCCTTGGAATTGTCTAATAATATATTCACTTTTTTGAATAAAAAATGGTAACAATCTCGCGTCACCCTCAAATACAGGGATTAGTTTTATCATCCCATCTGGTAGAGACGTAACTCTATTAGCTTCTTCTGCCATTATTTATTTATTTGTTTGATAAGATAGAGAGAAAAGGAGAAAAAAATAAAATAAAAATATATAATCTTAACTAAGTAGTTTCGTGAGATTTATATCACTCTAAATCTATATGGTGTAATGAGTTTAATAAGGCGTTGCCTAATCCCTACTAAGACACGACACACATATAAATATCACCGGGACACAAAGGAAAACAACAAGGATAGTGAAAAAGATCTACTCACATTCCCGTAGTACTCCGCGATCCTTCTGTGACGATGTGGAATATTCACCGAGAACGTCTCTGCCGTAGTCTTGCACAACTTGACGAAATTTGTAAGTTCGGTACTCCGTTGAATCGTCAAGACGAGGGTTGAGTCCCGTGGTCACGCAAAAGTAGTTCGCGAAGGCACAGTAACCCAACGACAAACAAGCCGGCTGCGCCAGTCAAGTGGTGGCCGATGGTTTGTTTAAAAAACAACAAACTTTATTTGATAAAATCGGCAGAGGTTTGGCTCTGGTTTATTCAAAATACGATATTCCCAAATAAAACCTTAAAGCTAACTTATATATTAAATTTATGCAGATCAGCAATGACGTTTACAACTGTTGCGTAATTGCTAATCTGTTTCCTTTATTATTGTCTAATAATCTTATTTGGCATGGTTTGCCATCCTTATGGTGAAGACATAAGAGAAACCGTGTAAACGAAGTGATTTTGGGCAAATATTTTGGCTTAAATATAGAACGTGCGTGAAGTTTTGAAATATTTATATACTGTATAGGATATCCTAAAGTGTTGCTTTACGATTGAAAATGCTTGCTTTTAGTTTCTATTCACATCCAGAAATAATTTGAAAAGCGTCGATCTGTTATTTTTTGGGCAAAATTTTTATCATTATTACAAATCCATTTTAAACCTATACTGGATATATTTGTGACTTTAGTTTGTCTATTTCCTCAGATTCCAATAGTTGGAAAAAGTAATCAAACAATTGAATAATTTAGAAAAAATATTTGCGCCTACTGCAAACATGAAAATGTCAGAACTATATTTGCTTACAAAAACTATCAGGCGCAAAAGCATACAGCGGCGCGGCGTTGCCGATCTGTGCAGCGTTTGTAAACGCGACGTTGTTGCCAGCTCGTGCACGTTTCGCTACCTAACCTACGAGTATTGTGATATGAGGAGTCTAGTTTCAAAGTCCGCTAAAATGCTTTTCTTAAAATCTGAGGAAGTTGTGAAAAATGTTTTTTTGTATTAATTTGACAACTGAGACATAAAATACTAATTGGTTTTGTAAGTTGTTATCTGGCAATACCGGAAATACCTATATTACATCCGACATGCACGTAATATTAAAATTATAACCTAAAATATTTTCATTTTAGTGTATTTTGCTGTGAACAATCAATTTTAAGGGACTTTGAAACAAAATGCAAGAATTTTAGAGGGTTTTGTTGCAAACCTATACTAGCAATTAAAAGGCGTTATGCAATGACAGTCAGTGAACTTTTAGGTTTCAAAAATGAATAAAACTCGTAGGTAATCAACTTAGTAGTTTTATTATAATCATTTGAAAATTAAATGATAAGAGTAACAAGGTGAATAGATTATGTCAGGTGGCACCTTTATTGGATTTTATGCTATTGTTTAAATATCAGATTAATTTTCGATAAGCCTGGACCGTCATGAGCTGGAATACCCATCTTCAGTATTTATTATTATGTCACTGAAAACTACTTTTCTTTCTTTTTAGTGAAAATTAGAATTTTACTTTACTAATTGGAACAATTATCAAAAATGGTCATGTTTTATATACATATTCTGGTTCTCGGACAAAGTTAATTATTACTAGTGCTATAATAAAAACTAAAGATGGTATTCTTCCAAAAGTCAGTCTAGATCTTTAGGAAATTTGTCTTATATTTAAGCAATAGAATTAAATGTAATAAGAGCGCCATAGAAAAGAAATTAAACAACATTAAGAACTTCTTCAAAGCCATGTTTGCACACATGCTCCTCATTTATGTCTTCGGGAACGTCACCAAATCTGTTCAAATCCACGCCCTGTAATCTTTCTTCAATATTTTTATAATATTCTAAATTATGTAAAGTCCTCCAATTAACACCAAAGTGTTTTTCAAGAAGTTTGGTGACATCTTCAACTTTGGCTATTTTTGGAATTTTAGTGTTGGGTTCGATTATCTCAGGGCGTAACATTGAAATTTTTTTGTTTTTCTTTGTCACAACTTTTTTTGTGTTAATTTCAGATCTATATGCTACTTCTCCTCTTACCAAAATATTGTCCGTTTTAGTGCGTGTTATAAAGAAACGTTTAGACTTCATGAATGGAAAATGCCAGGACGTAGTTGGTTTGATGATGGCTTCGTAACTTTTTTTCCAATCATATACGGGTATGCACGACAGATCAATTGCCGTAGTATGATCTTTAAGCACATTCACATACTGAGATGGACACGTAATTACTTCTGTTTTCTTCAATTCCTTCTCTATTTTAGCAAACACTCGATCTGGCGGAATGAATGAATGGCCAACCACTGGAAATATCATTTCCACTTTTTTAATGTGTCTTGGAGCTTCATTATATAGCCATTTTCCTAACATTGCTAACATGCCCGTATTTTTGTTTTGTCCAGAACATCCATCACAAACCACACGCAGAATTTTCACTTGTTCGTCGAAGGTTGTGTTTTGTAGGAAATGGTAAACAGCACTTATTATTTCATTCCCTCCTTTATTGTGAACTACTTCATTCCAGTAATAAGAATGGACATTTTCTTTATCAAGCTTGGTTTTAGAACTACCCTCAACTATTGAAAAGTGGTAAAAACTAAATTGTCTGCTATAGTATGCTGAATGATCGGGAAGTTTCGGTAAGGCCTGATTTTTTTGGCAATCAAACGTTATTGTTTTAATAGTATCCTTCTCTTCTTGTAAAATCGCATAAAACGCTTTATATTTCAGTCTATGAATTCTTTTCTGAATGATCGCCTCATTTTTTTTATTCAGATCAGTTTCAGCTTTGATCGTTTCTAGTAAACAAATGCAAGTAGAACAAACATCTGTTCTCGGGCTACCAAATCCAATATTGTAGCTGGTATTTAATATCTTTCTAAAAAATCCTTGCTTAACTTTTAAGTCAGTATCACGCTCCTTGTTGTACATTCGCCACATTTTGCGTATATTTAGATCAGATGAAAGATACAATCTTTTGGTCTTTGATCTACAATAATGAGCCTCTTCTCCTCTAAATTTCTCGATAAACCACTCAACAGACAGTTTTTTAGCTTCAAATTCATAACTCTTTCGATCGCCACCTCTATTTTCAGTGGGATGATTTCCTCCACTCCTGTAATATCTGCTCATGACGCCTTTCACTCGATCTTTCTTTAAATTAAGTGCGTTAAGAAACGTGTTCTGGCAAACTGGTATCATAGATCCTCGATTGTTAACAATATGATATTTGATAGCAATCTGCCTCCTGGTATTTTTACTTTATTTGGCTTGCATGACAGAGCAATATTTTAATAAAAAAGAGTCTTGCGAAATTTTAGAAGTACAGATGTAAAAGTTTCGATGAAATCTTCTTATGTCTTGGCAAGTTAATGTGGTGCATTTAAAACCCTTTCTATTATGCGCGCACGTAGGAAACTTTGGGAGACTTTTAGCTTCGTACCTAAAAAAAAAGAAAAGACTTCATTTAATAAATAAGTACCTTCAGTCAAATAATTTTAAATCAAGTACAAATATTTTACAGGGTGGTTCAGTAGGTACATAATGCCTAGAATTTTTTACAAACTAATATTATATTATACCGATATAAATGTTTTTGGTTATTCAGGTACTATAAGAAACCCCAAATTTATTAGGCGTGTTTTTCTTTACATCCATTGGGATTTTTTTAAAGATAATTTACTCAACTGCGGCCAACTAAATACGTACGAAGTAAGTTATTAACTTTATAGTATACCAATATAGTAGTATATTTTAAAGTTAATAACTTACTTCGTACGTATTTAGTTGGTTGGTAAGGTTGTATACCTTCTAAGTGAAAAATTGCACTACTATAACTATACTGATTACTCCTTTTGCATAACACCATCAACATCACTTTGCAAGTAGTTTTGAGGTAATGTTGTACCTACCGTTTTTGGGTTTCCTTTGAACGTTTCCACGAAGATTTGTCGCGTGGTTTCTTCCGGGCTTCTTTGGGATCACATTTTTGCACAAACTGAGTCAAATCCTCCATGGTTTCACATTAAAAACAATAAAAAACCGCAGCAAACTTTCGTCTGTTATGAAAAAATCGCCATACTGTTTTGAATATCACGTTTTTTTTTTTTTATTAGAAATTTGAGTGCGTTTGATCTCTATCTAGCCTGATGGGAAGCTAAGATGAGGTCTAAGGTGTATCACGCAGACTCAAAAAATGCCTGTTCACTCTTGCCTTGAAAATCCCTAAACGTGATCTCAATACCGCGCTGTCATTGGCTGATTTCCTTTTAGTGGATTTTGAAGTAAACATCTACGGATTTAGCGGGATTTGCAACGAAGATCAATATTTGAGTGCTAGTTTTATAGACTTTTAGTTGGTTTTGATGAGAACTGATAATGACATCATATAACGACTCGAGCGCCCGGCCGCTCGTTTTCGCACACCTCAGGTGCTCAGTCGTGTCACCTGCGCACCCTGCGTGTGCCCCGCAAATGAGCGCGGCCGCGGGACCGTGCAGAGCTTTACTAAATAAATTATTGTGCCTCTAAGATCTAGATTTTCAAAAAAACAAAAGCTGTTTCAGAAAGCTCAATAAAGGAGGAAAATGATAAAAAAATATCCAAGATCATTAGTAAAGTAAGAAATTTACAAAAAGGGTACAAACTTAAAGTATGGGAAAATAAAGGGAGTAGTCATAGTTTTATTTTTATTTTTAAGTAAAAACAGTTAGCATGTAAAAAAATTTATTTTACTTATTGAGTAAAACTATCAATACCTATATTTATAAAAAAATATCAACATGTTTACTATATCAAAAGCACATAAAAATAAAATCAAATAGTTGTGCAAATTTGACGCCTCATCGCGAGAGTGACACAAAGGTAATCGGAGTTTTAAGTCGTTTATTATGATTATTTGGGACCTGCAGATCAAAAATAAATATGCAGATATGAAGATATATATCTAGTCTATAATAATAAAGTAGAATCAGTCACCTGGCATAAAATCCCAAATTACATCAAATTTTCAACACTCGAACGGGCAGAATTTACTCATAAAAAAGTGTTATACTTTATATCAGATTATCTTTGATACTACATGATTTTATGCAGGTTAAAATTAGACACAAAGAAAACAAAAGAATCTTTTATAATCTTGTAAACTTCAAAAGTTACAACTTAATTCTAAAACGCTTAACAAAAACTAAACAATTAACATTCTTCACACCCACTTCTATTCCTGTCGGCACTTAATTTCGTAAACATGGCCGCCGCCAATATAAAGGTATGCGCCCACATGCACAACAGACAAGCAACAAGCAAGTTCAAAAAAAAAACCTTCAAAATTTATAGGATGCTACCTATAAATTTTGAAGGTTTTTTTTTTCGACATGAAATTTTGTACACATGTATGGTGCAGATGGCAAAAGTCAATTTAGACCATGAAGTGATGCTGCAGCCAGTACCAACTCCTCAACAGGGCACTCTTCAACGGACTGTAGCATCGACATGAAATTTTGTACACATGTATGGAGCAGATGGCAAAAGTCAATTTAGACCATGACGTGATGCTGCAGCCAGTATCAACTCCTCAACAGGGAACTCTTCAACGGACTGTAGCATCGACATGAAATTTTGTACACATGTATGGAGCAGATGGCAAAAGTCAATTTAGACCATGACGTGATGTTGCAGCCAGTATCAACTCCTCAACAGGGAACTCTTCAACGGACTGTAGCATCGACATGAAATTTTGTACACATGTATGGAGCAGATGGCAAAAGTCAATTTAGACCATGACGTGATGCTGCAGCCAGTATCAACTCCTCAACAGGGAACTCTTCAACGGACTGTAGCATCGACATGAAATTTTGTACACATATATGGAGCAGATGGCAAAAGTCAATTTAGACCATGACGTGATGCTGCAGCCAGTATCAACTCCTCAACAGGGAACTCTTCAACGGACTGTAGCATCGACATGAAATTTTGTATATATGTATAGTGCAGATGGCAAAAGTCAATTAGGACCATGACGTGATGCTGCAGCCAGTATCAACTCCTCAACAGGGAACTCTTCAACGGACTGTAGCATCGACATGAAATTTTGTACACATGTATGGAGCAGATGGCAAAAGTCAATTTAGACCATGACGTGATGCTGCAGCCAGTATCAACTCCTCAACAGGGACCTCTCCAATGGACTGCAGCATCGACATGAAATTTTGTACACATGTATAATACAGATGGCAAGACATTTTAGACCATGACGTGATGCTGCAGTGATCCTGGCTGCAGCATCACGTCATGGTCTAAATTGACTTTTACACACCGTACATGTATAAATATATAAAATTTTATGTCGTTGCTACAATTCATTGAAAAGTTTACTAAACTCTTATATTATTTACTCTTAGCTGTGATATTCCTCAAAACAAGTGAGTAAACATAGTGACACATTACATTGTTTGCAAACATATTTTGTTCGACAGTTTTTACACCAAACGCACTTCAAATACCGCGATTTGCCTTCGCCAATGAAATGATTCCCACGTAGAATAGGCCTTTCACGTTTCTCGGATTTAATAATGCGGACAACTTCTACATCTGATGTCGGCGGTGGCACAAATGGTGGTAAATTCTTAAACGTTTCTACCAATTCATTAGCGAGGCGGAACCTAAACTCACGTTGATTTATTTTAGGAAAACGGGTTTTATAAATAATGTAAGAGTTTAATATCGTTACATTCAAAAGGCGCCGAAAGACCTTTTTATACCAGGCTTGATTCCTTCCCCTTTCAATGGGATGTGACGATAAAAGCTGATCCTTTTTATCTACACCCCCCATTGAAATGTTATAATCAAGCACTGCCTGAGGTTTGAAACGATATGTTCCATATTTTTCTTTTCCTCCAATTTCACCCCCGTGAAAAGTCGACAGCATGGCTATCACATTTTTGTCACGCCACAATAAAATTGACAGATCCTGACAATAACTTTGAACTATCTCGCCAGGCCGTAACTCGTTCTTAGACATACCCTTGATGGACTCTGGAACAAATTGCCTGTTGACTCGGAGCGTCCCCAAACAATCAGTTCCTTTTTTCTTTAAAAAACGTGCCAGTAAGGGCGAATTATAAAAGTTGTCCATTGTCAAGGTATGTCCTCGATTAAGTAATGGCTTGACGAGATCTAAAACAATTTGGGCAGTAGCGCTACTGGGCGCCTGCTCTCCCTGTAGGATAGTCTCCTCGTCGTGTCGGTCTGTCTCTTGGTCTAAGTCTCGTCCGTGACTTTGGTCCTTCCCTGTGTAGATGAAGAACTTCCACAAATAGCCAGTGCTCGATTCGCACAGTTCATAGGTTTTTACACCTACTTTTGCTGCTTTTGTGGCGATTTTCTGTGCGAAGCTCAATCGCCCGTGCCATTTGAGAAGCGATTCATCTATTGCAATATCACGCGACGGAAGATAGAGCTCACTAAACTTACTGTTGAATAAATTTAGTAAAGGTCCTAGCTTCCGCAGCTTCGCGTCGTCAACACTGTCTGTAGGTGCTTCATTGTCCCTGAAGTGTAATAGCCTTTTCAACAACAAGAACCTGTTATAGCTCATCAACTGTTTGAAATAAGCAAGGGTAAGGTAACCGTTATATCGCCAATAATCTTTTTCCACCGTCAAAGGCATAAGCCCCTGAAGATTAATACGGCAATAAATACGGCTATTTCTTCCCTACTCGTTTCTTTAACACGTTGAAAGCGGCTGTGCTGTTGAACAGGGCGTAAAATGTTACTAATATGCCGATTAGTTTCAAAGACAAGGGTCTCAAATATTTCATCTGAAAAAAATTTTAAGAATATGTCTATGGGCCTAGCATCTTCTGGGACAGAAAATGTAGGCCCAAACTGACCGCAAAATTCTTCGCGATGTCCCTGAAACGCATCGGCATTATTAGTCCAGTCAAAAGTTAAATTGTCAGGTGGTATTAAATCACGAATTACTCTGTCAGCGTGATTGTCCTGTCGCGTAAACCAGTCTTGTAAAGTATTATCAATGTCATCAGGCAAATGAGCAGGCGCTTCGTTAGCGAAATCTTGCTCCACTGATTGCGGTCCTAAATCCGGTTCAAAGTCGTCATTTTCATCATCACTCATCTGCTCTAACCACTCAGTGACCAACTCTTCGCCTTTGTCAGTTTGAAGATCTGAAACAAATATTTTGTTATAAATTCTTATTCTTATACAAAGTAAAATCTTAAATGTATTTATGTTTATATATATATATATATATATTTCTTAAATACCTGCTATTAGCTCAGTACTAGGTATAGAACGTTGTTGCTGACTCGTTGATGGCTGTGGCTCGTTATTGCGTTTGGACGTTTCTTTATCTGAAATAATAGAGTCAATATTTTATTCCAGTTTTTTTTTAACCCAAATTATGATAATTATAAGATTTATTAAAAACATTTACCAGTTGTAATGTCGGTGCTTTGGCATATCTCTTCAGAACTCATCTCATCTGGTACATCAGCTGATGTAATTGTTGCTGATATACGGCGGCACGGTAAAGGAGTAGCCAGTGGTGATTCCCCTAAAATCATTATGGTAATTTAATTTTCAACATTCAGTAGATATTAATAAGTTAAATAGATTTGTAAATGCGGAAGCTCTTACTTAAGTCACCTGTCGTCCAGTCGCATGTCAAAGTCGGTATGGGAGACGAAGAAGTTGACACAATGCTGCTCCTTTCGTCAAACGTTGAGAGTCTGTACACATGAAGCTTTCATTAATAGGTAATAAGGTAGGTAAATTATTTGTTTCTAGCAATATACTAAAAATATATCTTACTGATATTGCCAGTGCTGTGGCTTTGGTGGCGGAGGTGTATTGGGTGTGCCGATTACCAAACGGCAAGGCACCCGGGGGGGAGAAGTTTTTCTGTGAATGGATTTAAAGTGTCAATACAACAGTTAAAGTGTTGTTAAATATTAATTATTGTTATTGTAAAGTATAAAGACTAGAACCATTATAGAACCATTATGTTAAAAACGGGATTACACTATAAAAACAACATACCGTGCACGCTTCCGTGGTGGAGCATCCGGTAGGAGTATGCGCTCTAACTCTTTTTGCCTTTTTCTTTGAGCGTACTCTTTCCGCACATCCGCTGGCATTTTTGAAAGTGCCTTTTTAGTTTTTTGAATATTGGCACATGTTATATTCAAATCTTCTTCGAACGTTCTAAAATGCATATAGAAATATTTCATTTTAATCTCATAATACGAGGGGGGGTCAAAAAGTTCGCGGAACGGAGGGGAAGGGGGGTGAAATAAAATACTGTACTATTTTTCTTTTTCAATATATTCCCCCTTAAGTCGAATACATTTTTCAGATCTCTCTATTAACTTATTAATACCGTCGAAAAAAAATGATTTGTCTTTGTCCTCAAAATAGGCCGAAATCGCCGACTTGACTTCTTCATCATCGGAAAATTTCTTCCCCCGAAGCTCTTTTTTTAATTTGGGAAATAAAAAATAATCACAGGGGGCTAAGTCTGGACTATAGGGAGGATGGTTTAACATTTCGAAGCCACAGTGATGAAGGGCAGCCATCGCAACGCGGCTCTTGTGTACCGGTGCGTTGTCATGCAAAAGCAGCACACCCTTTGTCAACTTTCCCCGCCTTTTCTCCTTGATTGCTTCTTTTAATTGTCTTAGTAGATTAGCGTAGTATTCTCCCGTTATAGAAACACCCTTATCTTTATAATCTATTAATAAAATACCCTCTGTATCCCAAAAAACAGTTGCCATGATTTTTCCAGCCGATTGTGACACCCTGTATTTCTTAGGGGGGGGCTGACCCTTTTTATGCCACTGCATAGACTCTTGCTTCGACTCAGGCTCATAATGATGAACCCAAGTTTCATCTGCAGTAACAAGTCTTGCAAAAATTCCTTCCTTGTCGGCGCTACAGAGGTCTAAAAACTCCTTTGAATACTCGACGCGCAGCTGTTTCTGTGGTGGTGTGAGCATTCTTGGCACCCATCTTGCGCTGACTTTTGACATCCCAAGATTGTCGTGTAGAATATTTAAAATGGTTGTAGGTGATACTCCAACCATTTCTGCAAGTTGTTTCTTCTTCAAACGAGTATCCTCCAGTATAAGATTCTCCACTTTTTCAACGATGTTTGAGGTGGTGGCCTCAATCGGCCGTCCTGAGCGAGGGTCGTCTTCAAGAGACTCTCTGCCTTGCTTGAAAAGGCTATTCCACTTGTACACCATGGTTTTCCCAGGGCAAGAGTCCCCGTATACTGATAACATTTCTTCCAAAATTTTCTGAGGTGGTTTTCCTTGCTTAGTGAGGAACTTTATGACGGCACGAAACTCGATTTTTTCCATGTTCAAGTTTTTCTTCCGGATTCACTTGTTTGATCGACGACAGGTCAAAGGTTATTGACACAATCAGGTTCAAACTTGGCATATATACTCACAAAGAGTTGCTCATTAGTTACTACCTGCGGCAGGTCCCCCACCCCCCGCTATCCCCTCCATTCCGCGAACTTTTTGACCCCCCCTCGTAAAATACAAAGGTATATCTTGCAGAGTAAAATTACCTAGGTACAGATGGCAACGGCTCGTCTTCATGCCTTTGCCCACGGCCACGGCTACGACCACGACTACTGCCGCGGCCTCGTCCACGGCCGCGGGCACTGGGTGTATTATTTTTTTCACGTCTAAAAGAGCAAAGCTTAAATTAAACGCCACCAGAAGAATAGTGTAGCCTCCAACACCAAGTTTACCAGGTAAAATGATTAAATTTCTCCTGTAACCAAACATGCGTGTGCCGGTTTTCACAATGAAAAACTAAAATTACTGCAATCCAATTTCTAGTTTATGAGAAATATGCAGATAAACATATAAGATGACACATCACATATGTAAATATTTCATAATTTTAAGAAATAAGAATATTTTATTATGTCAATAACACATACATGTCGAATTGAGTACCTCTTTTTAGGGAAGTCGGACAAAAAATCTTTAAAAAAGCTTAGTGGAAACAATCACCAAAATAAACACAAATACAACACCATGATGTAATTTACGACGTGCATAATCTAATTAGCGTGGGTCTAATTAGAAGGAAAAAATTATTAAAGCCACCGAAACACCGAACCAAACCGAAGTATAAACAATACGATGAAATTAACAAAAATAAATATATCTATTTATAAAAATCCACACCAAAAAAAGTAGTGCAAAATAAAACGACATATTTATCCACGTACGAGTGAGCGCATGCCTTTATGAGTAAAAATGCGAAGTGCTCACGCAACTGTAGTTGCATCATTACACTTACAAAAATATCGAACTATCGGCGTTCGTTATTTACGTCATCCTAAGCTGAAAAATTAAAAATATGCAATATATCCTATTTATAATCATTAAACGATCATTATCGAATATAAGTTAGCAAAGATATGTAGAGTTTCGGCAAGACAACATGAAAAATTTTACAAAAATATACGAGTGACCAAGTTCAAAACAATGTTAGTTCTATTTGAAATCACTTTTTTTTATATTTGTCATTGATTACCAATTGAAATATTGCTTGGATTTTACGTACAATATATCTAGATCATTTTAAATACAAATTAACAATCATTTAAGTAGAATAGACTAAGTAAATAAAATACTTACGGCATGATTCCGTCCGCGCTTCACACAAAAATCACAATATTTTTCAACTGACAATATTTTTTTTTGTCTCTCCGAGTGTTCTGTTTTTTTGTTGCCATACCGTTCCTTAGTTATCCTCTTAGGGTGGATTCGACCAAACTTACATTTATACAACGAATAACTATACCAGGAATATATTATTCCACTATTTTATTCTCGAGTAAATCATAAGTCGTTTTTCCATGCAATCAAGGTATAGCTACTCCTCGGAATAACAATACGCGGATAACGGAACGAATGATGAACGAATATATTACCATGCAAATAAATGTTGGTCTACAATGGCATGGTGTAGGAGCTTAAGTTAAGTCAACTCACATTTGTCGTATTATAGTATGGAAAAGTCACTGTCAATGTCAAGTTTGAAGTATTCTGTTCGCGGCATTTCGGTATTTTGTTTGTTTTGCGGCCAATGCTGTGGTCCAATAGTTTGTTTCAAGCTTGTTTGTTTATTGTGTTTTTTGCTTTTTTGTTTAATTTTAAAATGAGTGAGGATAAACGCAAACGTAGTCCAACTTGTGTTCAATTTTCGTTAGCAAAGATAACGTTGCATCTTTGCTCAAACGAAACCTGATTGCGAAATCATGTTCATCGTAGTATTCAAATAAGTCTTTTCTTTCTTTTATCCACATTGGACGTCTAGGTATAACTTCCTCGTCACTATCACTATCTTCAATCAAATTTCTTAAACGTAGCATTAGTTTTTGATAAAATCGAGAGCACAAACACAACATAACAGACAGAGAGTTCCAATGACAAAACAGTGGTGATGATATGCACGTGTCAAACGCGTCATATGGTACGCAGACGCCATTAAAATATTCTTGGAATAGCTCTGTTATTCCCTGCCATACGGGGGAATAGTGATTATTCCCGAATAGGCTCGCTACTCTTAGAATTCTAGATGGTAAAACGCAAAATTGATTTACTCTCGAATAAATGGCGGTTTATTCTAAGAATTAAATTTTATTCTCGGTTGGTAGAATCCACCCTTAGACGTTTTTAACACTGGCAACTGAACTAATGAAAAAAAGGGATAAAAACGAAGGAACGAACGAGACGGGACGCCCGTGCAACTAGGGTTGCACGGGCGCTTTGCCGCTGTGATTCCTTGCAACTGTGGTTGCGCGGGCACTTTGCCGCTGTGAATACTCGCAACTGTAGTTGCACGGGCGCTCGAGTCGATAAAGAATACATACTGGCGTCATTTTCAACTATTACTCAATTTTTTGTCTAAAAGCATTTTAGCGGAGTTTGAAACTAGACGCCTCATATATTTGATGGAAAAAGTCACAATGTGATAATTTCGAGCTGTTGTATATTTGATTTAAAAAAAATGGGTAATGTTTATTTTTCGTGTATGTAAGTGGCCAACACTGGTGTCAGATTTTTCAAGCTGCCTTAAGGCATCAGACATAGCTTGACGACTGCCATACAATGACAACCGAGACCAACGGCTTTTAGGTGCTTTCCGAAGCACGGAGGAGCTCGAGAAATTTTTGTATCACTTGTGGTCACCCATCCAAGTACGGACCACACCCGGGGTTGCTTAACTTGTAGTAGCGGCGTTAGGGTAGGGCGCGGTTGGGCGATCGCCCAGGGCGCCAGATACAAAGGGGTGACAGGGGGCGTTTTTGGGCAAGGGGGGTAATAATAAATATATAAATAGCGGCTGGTTAATGGCGGCAACTCCTAAACTCTTATTTGTATGCATATTGTAAACGAAGGGAGGAAGGGGGTGGGCCCTTCCTCCCTTCGTTCACAATGGGGTGGCAAATTTTAAGAATTTTATATCGTACTTGCACCCCTCCCCCCCGTCGGCAGAAATAAATCCTATAAGATTGAAGCCTAACTCAGAGTCTAAATTGCAGTTTGAGGGGGGAGGGGGGGGGGGAACTTGCCCGGGGCGCTGGTAGAGCTAAAACCGGCACTGTTAAGAGAAGAAATAGGCGGAACAGTTTAAATTATTTGACTTTAGTTTTACGACCGGCCGGGCGGCCGCCTGACGTCAAACCTCTTTGAGAATGTATTTGTTCCAAAAGTTTTACAACCGGCCGCTGCTCGACGTTAACCCTGCTTAGGAATACAATTGTAGCACGAGATGTCCTTTAGTTGCCTCTTACGACATCCACGGAAGAGACATGGAGTAGTCCTATTCTACCCGGAACCACACTGGAAAGTTGAACAAATAGAATAAGTATAATAGGTAGGTACTCATGTTCATTTTGTAAGTAGTAATCTGATATGCATTCATCTGAATTGCAATGTTTTAGATTTTCTATGATTTTAACCGCGCGGCACACAACCAAAGGATTTGACTCAGTACCTACATTGCGTGAATGTATAGAGTTATATCGATTCAGAGACGTCATTGTTTAAATTATACCTACTGAAGTTGTTACAACAAATAATCCAAATAATTAAATTCGTTTTGTTTTTACCCGACTACGTCGAACGAAAAAAGAGGTTCATGCATGTGTTTCGCCGCTATGCATGTATGGTACGTGTTCATCTGTTCCCTCGGCATGATGATGATATCCATGGAAAAAAAATACACGTGTATATTAAATACACGTGTATATGTATCCAAGTTTTTCAAAATTTCTGAAGGCCGTACCTAATTTTTCGGGGGTCCAGTGCTACCCCCATTTAAAATAAATCATTTCAAAGTAAACGGAGATATCATTTAAAATTTTAATGTGAGAACGGTTTGTGTTGGTATGTATTAGTAGTTATTGGTATGTGTTGATAAGTATTGGTATGTGTTGGAGATAAAATATGAAGCATTGTAAGATCTAAAACCTTTCCTAATTTCATAGGAAAAGTTAAGCCTATATGATATATCCATATATAAAGTAAAGAGGAGTAAACTTGTCTAGTTTTATTTACCCTATACCATTATAGGGTAAATAAAACTAGACAAGTTTACTCCTCTTTACTACTTAAATTTTTAACTTTGGTTCAATTATGGAAATTTACAGATTTAATGTTATGTAAATACTAAAGTTAATTTGTATGAGTACAATAGCCTCTTTCGGCTTATCTATCAGACAACACCGTCACACTCACGTTCTTTTCTTTCTCTTTAACATTCTATTTAATCCTCGCTCACACGTATATCTTCATGGAAAATTCTCCTTTAAAGTTTTTGATAGCCGTCGTCGTTCGTAGTGAACCACTTCTACAGATCCCAGATCACATTCCTCACAGACCTACGCGAAGTCCTTCGCTGTGCTCGCTGCGCGTTTATGGAACGCTTTACCAGTGGAGATAAAATGTCTCAATTATTAGGCTCCTTTAAATTTAGGCTTGAGTAATATAAAATATTTATTTATATATTATATGTAGCATATTCATTAGGTATGTATGTAGTGTATTTGTAGCGTTTAAGCTTTATCATTATACTTGTTTTTTTTTTCATTGCTCTGTACGTACTTCTGCCTTCCTACTAAATTTGTAACTATCCTCTGCCCTACCTACTGGTCGACTGGAAGAGATCCCTTCTGGGATAAGTCCACCATTTGTAATATCAATTATTTTACTATGTGTAACTATCGCTGATGTACAATAAAGGTATTTAAATGAATTGTAAAATTATTACCATCATAGAAAGCCTTATACGTCGTATAAGATAATAATGTTTATGTGAAACCATTTTTTATCTATTTTGTTTCGTACAAATTCTTTAGATAGTAAGAGAAAAGTTGAATTATGTTTTAATTTCTAATTTGAAAAATTGTTTCGAAAAGTATTTACTGTGTTTCATTTTACATCAACTATCAACATACCCTGTATTAATTATTTATAAAAATACAGTAGGGGTCATCCCTATTGTATTTTTATAAAGATAGTTGATGTAAAATTAAACAAAGTGAGTACTTTTGCAACATGTAAATACTCAACGCTTGTGCAAAGCATGTACTGGTCTTAATTGATTGATATTTAATGCACAAGACTATTTAATTGTAGCGAAAAGTAACAGAAATGGTTGTTTTTTTTACTGGTGTGACTTTCGTGGTCAGATTTTTTCAGCATTTTATATCTTTATCAATGAGAATCAATAAATTAACAGAAAACAGATTTTGACTAGTGTTTCGCATGCATCATGATTTTTTTAGTACGGTTCTTTTTGAATTTTTGAAATCCGTTCATAAATGCAGAAGATATTCAATATTTTATTGGACCCGATTTAAAAACACGCGTCTGCCAGCCGCAAGTAGTGATGACGACACTCCGGACCATACGGCACGCCACCGCCGCGCGCCGTCCGCCCGCAAATATCGTGGTTAGTGGTCAACACTGTTGGTTTTTTGCATTGTTTCGGTAACTGTAATAATAAGTAACAAATTGAAAGATGGATTTGAAAAAGGACTATCCATAAATCAGTATTTTATATATTTATGGGTACGGAACCCTGAAAATTAGTTAATCGTAACGTTTATTGCAGGTTAAAATACAGTTGTCTCCTGAACTATGCATGTACCTACGTAGGTAGATAGGCGTTCAGATAACCCAAACGTTTACTTTTAGATTTTAAGCAATGGCCGATGGGTTATTAAAAGGCCGTACCAGGTTGAATTAGATAAATCTAGCAATAATGAGAAAAAGAGATAGATAGGTACCTATAATATAACCTATTTCTATTGATCGTTTAGGTAGGTAGGTACATACTTAATACTAAATAAGTACTATAATATGTCAAAATGATCTTCGCAACAGTAAAAAGTACCTACTCTTGCTTGCTAGTGGATCTCTCTTCATAACACTGATCCACTTTTTTTTAGTTTTTTGGTCCGTTGGAACACGAAAAAAAACGGCCAAGTGAAAGTCAGACTCGCCCATGAAGGTTCCGTAGCAGCAAGTAACATAATATAAAAGTTCATGTAGTTCGTTGTAACTTTGATCGATGTTTTAATGATAGTGTTTTTTTTTTAAGTTATTTGCGGTTTACGATTTATGACGTATAAAAAAAACTACTTACCTTGTAGTGAAAACAAGCGAGGTCATTTGCCTATCTCTTCGCCTTAACTCGCTCGCCCGAGGCAGAGCGTGCGCTTGCCTCGGGCGAGGCACGTCCACACTGAGCGAGCCGCCGCGCGAGGCAGAACGTTAGCCGCGCGCGGCGGGCCTCGCGCGAGGCTGCTCGCTTGGTCTGGACCCGCCTATTCCTGACGTACCGGCAACAGCAGCATCCGCGTCGTCCAGGTTCTTATTAGCTGTTTTAATTTGTTTGATTGTTGGAACAGCAGTGTCGTCTACGTTCTTGCTAACTGTTAAAATAAATGGAGTTAAACACAGTCCTTTTTGAGCGCTTTTTAGTCAGATTTGGCTTCCATTTAGGAACTTTTAAAATCTCTGCAAACTGATGTGTGGTCTTCTGTATAGATGCTGCAGCTGGAATGATTATTTTCTGTAAAACTTGAGTTTTAAATTGATTGATTCACAGCTGTTCTGTTAAATGGATAGATGCCCGATTTTTCAAATCCTGCTCGTATGTTTGATGGGATGAAGCTTTTTTCAAATGCAAGGTTAAAAAATATAAATTCGTATCTCGTGGGAACTTTGCATGGATTATTCATTTTGTAAGCTTCGATCATAGTTCTCCAAGCCACTTTCAGAGGTCTATGAACACTGACATCAAGTGGCTGTAGAATAGCGCTCGTGTGTGACGGTATTGTGAACAGTATTATTTTTTGTGAGCGAGCGTATTCCAGTACAGCTGGCACAACGTGACTGGCGTGTGAGTCCATAATTAGTAGAACGGGTCTTGCTGGAGGAATACATCGAACAAAGAATTTCATCCAATCTAAAAATAGTTCACCATTAATCCATCCTTTTGCAGAAAATCTCACTTGAGCGTTTAGCATGAACCCCCTCGTCAATTGTGGTATGACTCTTACACCTTTGAATATAATAAACGGGGGGATGTAACATCCTGTCGCATCTATGCATGCCAATAATGTTGTTATAGTACCTTTTTCTGCGTATGTTCTGTTATAAACATATTTTTTTCCCACGCTTGTCACAATTTTGCTGGGTTTGTTGACCAACATCAGACCGGTCTCATCACAGTTCCAAATTCATTCTGGAGAAATGTCATGTTCAGTTAACAGATTTTCTAACTTTTCATAAAAATCTTCTAAAACAATAGGATTAGAGCAGATTGCTCTGCCAGCAATAAGATTATCTGGAGTTCGCAAAGACAAACCGTATCGTTCTTTAAATTTTACCCACCAGTTCCAACCTGCAGCTCCCTTTAATTCATTGAATGGGCAGTTTATATTTGCAACTTTTGCCATAGATAAAGCAATTTGCTTTATTTAGGTTACTTAGAGACCAAAACCAAGTTCTTGCATCTCAATAACATACGCCAATAATTTTTGTTCTAGTTCTACAGATAACGCAAACGGTCTTCCAATCTTTGACATTACAATCTGTGCAACTTGATTTCTCTTGTAGAGTTTTATACTTGCTCAGGTTATCTTTTAATGAAGACCATGGAATATTATACTCCTTAGAAGCTCTGTATACGGTCATTGTAGAGTTCAAAACGCTTTCAACAGCGGTTTTGAGTTGAAACTCTGAGTACTTGCGATTTTTTCTTTTGGCGTTCGTTTCGTCCATGATATCTGAAAGCAAAATAAGCTAATAATAACAATGACAAGTACTTGTTTATTATCCTTCCAACTCATAACTTTAACGAGGTTTGTTACTAAAGCTGCTCACTTAATAACGTGACAAGTAAAAAATGTGTCACCTAATTCCGTGATAGCAAAAAAAAAGGAAATAGGTATCTATGATCAAATTCAATTTAAAGTGGAAAGATTTACCTACTTAACTAAAATTACTACAATCTTGTCTACTTAGTTTGAAATATTAACATGTTATCAGTTAAAAACACAAATGTTTCTATTTTACTACGTTAATTCAGTGATAGCTCAGAAATCACTCAACCGCCAAAACGCTAATATTTTGGTCGAACAAAATAAGTTCTATCATTTAAAATACACATAATTTCAAAGGTATTTTACTGCCACATCAAGGGAATATCATATAGATTGATTAAAAGGCAAAAGTTTGCCCAATCTTTTGCCTTTTAATCAGTTTCTTTGTTGAGTTATTACCAGCGCCGCTTGCGAAAACAGTCTTTCAGATGGAACCGATGTGCCCACCATTGTTAGAGATATTTAAAAGCGATTCTATGCAATATTGAAATCTCTATTTTATAATCTTTCCAAATTTCCAGGGGAATATCATTAAGTCTTCGGACTGGGGTGGTAAGGTAAACTGAAAGTTCGTCAGACAACCTATCTTAAGATTTGTTTCTCTTCCAATTGCGATGTACCAGTTTGTAATGATCACTCCATAATGAAAACGTTTCCTCACTTTTATCAGACTTGTCGGAGTCGGACTCAGTTTCTTAATTTTGACACAAATGAACCTTCATTAAATCTTTGATTTTCGATACAGCATTGCTACAAGCCATTCACTTGACACTACACGCCCCCCCCCCCCCCCCCCCCCCCATACCGTTTAGTTTGTCCCCGTTGACAGTTTTTTTAATTTTTTACGAAAACTGTAATAAATATGAAAAACGTGTCAAAAGCAACGATTATTCTTATCAAATTAAAACAAAATATGTCCCATATCGCCTGCGCTGGTACGGTCATGTTTTGTAGAAACCGGCCTCCGCCGGGGCCCGGCAGACGTGGTAGACCTAAGAAGTGCTGGCTTGACGTCGTCAAAGGTCAATGGTCTTACAACCAAGGTTGCTCAAGCCCGTGCGAAGTGTAGAAGGAAAAGCCGGAAAGCGGACCCCGGGCTTCGCAGCGTTGCAGCTGTGGATGCAACTGGGAATGCGCTAAGATGTGAGAGAGAGATGTCCCATGTCTTATTTTGATAGCCTTGGCGGTTTACTAGCTGTAGTAGTACAAAAAATAAATTAATGTTCAAGGTATCGAGTTGAGTATAATTTATGCACTCGTCTATCAAATAATAAATATAGAATAAAAAGATCTAGGATTATTAAAAACATTTTAATGGTAAAGGAAATGGGTGTGAAATAAGAAAACTTTTCGAAAGCTTTGGGCTACTTGAATAGAGATGGATTGGCGGACTGCAGGGTAAACTTTCCGGTTTGTGCTGATTTTCTGTCTTAATTTGATGTCGGTGGGAAATTCAGATAATGTTTTTGCTTGTTTCTTAAGGTGGATCTGTTTGTATTCGACAACGGTTACTGTTGGTGCCGTGCGGAAGGCTCCTCGGGTTATTTTCATCGCAAATGAGCGTTGAGTCGACCAGAGTGCGTGCAGATTCCGTCTGCATAGGTGAACATGGGCTGTATGACGGATTGATACATTGTTTTGGCGTTTGCTGGGTGTATACCCCATGTGGGTCTGATTAGTCTGGCCAGTTTTTTGTAAAGTTTCTGTGCTTTCTCTATGATAAAGTAGCAAAGGGTTGTAAAGGTTAGGCGGTCGTCGATGACGTCTAGAAGAATTTTGCGGGAGAAAGAAATATTAGTGTCTTGCATTTTAATAGTTGCGGATTTAGATTTAGGTGTGAACGCTATTACGTAAGTCTTTTGTGGGCCGAATGTTAACGAAAGCCAGAAGACAGATGTCCCCTTTGCTAAAGCTTTCCCTTTTACTTGCTTTTCTTAACCTTTTTTCTTCCTCTCTTAATCTTCTCTTTCGGTCTTTGTCTTCCAATTGTGATTTTAGGGGGTGGCGGTCAAAGTTTGGGAGTGTTTGTGGGTTAGGCAGTAATTAGCAGCAGTAGCCCACCTTGTATCCAAGCATCGTATATAAGCCCAGCAGTGCACAGCGCAGGTAGTTAATAAAATCCAGGTATACTCGCGAAGAGTTTATTGATATCACAGCAAATAAAATCTCAAACACAAACTCAAACTCATTTATTTGTGTATCACAGGTCACAGCAGTTTATCGGTCCTAAGGAATCTTCTTTGTTTTTTTACTGTTAAGTGTTGTGTTTTTTATGATGACTATGAATAAAGCTATCCAATGTTATATTTTGTTTGACAGATCACGACTCTGGTGTATAGTTACGTTCCGCTGAACTTGGGATAGCGCGATTTAAAGGTCGGCTTGTATTAAAAAGGCCATACCTAAAAAATAATGCAATGACATAGGGTTATTTTTTTTAAATTATCTTAAATATATTATGGTGTATAATAAGGTGAGAAATAAAAAAATACACTTGTCTATATTTTTTTTTATTTACAGCCCTTTGAACTTACACTATAATCTGCCGTCGCACGGCATAATTTATATTAAGGCTAAGATGCCCGGATACCACTTTATGGCCTGAAATATAGATATTACAACATAGGTTATCTAATATTCTATTAACATAAAAAAAATCAAATCGATATCATTCACCACGACTAAGAAATATGAACATTAGAACGTTAGTACCCATTCCCAAAATGATATCACCTTACTTTTTATTTATTTTTTTGTTCTACTAATTATATAATACAGAAATGAAAATAAGCATGCCACATAGTGCTGTTAATGCTCTTTCTAAAAAGGTATCACACTTGTATAATGTAACAATGTAACAAAATATGTTCAAAGGTAAAGAAAAAATGATCACCAAATTCGGCGATATAAGGCTGGTTACACATCGGGAAGTTTGTTTTTTTACCTCAAGTTTTGAAAATCGAGTTTTCATTAGTATTTATGTCTTGTTCATACCAACCGGGGATTTCCTAAAATTTTTAATTTTTAACCGACTTCAAAAAAGGGTGAGGTTCTCAATTCGTTGGAACCTTTTTTTTTATGACCGAGCGAGTGAAGCGAGCGAGAGTCTACAAATCAAGTTGGGGAAAAATTACATTGTTTGTATGGATGTATGTATGTGTGTATGTATATATGTATGTATGTATGTATGTTCCGCGATAACTCTCAAACCGTTGATCACTAACAGTTGATGAAACTTGAAATATACATAGATATAATTAATAGAATTTTCTAGTTTATTGGACATGAAAATCGGTTCAGCCGTTTTTAAAATATTCGAATTTTTGCGAAAAAAAAATGTCGCGAGGTCTACGTTCGCGACGAACGACTACCTAGGCTGTTTGATAAGTACCCGTTTATGGAAAAAAAAACATTTTTTTTTGTATATCGACGATGGAGTACCAATACCTTCTATCTCATTTTTTTGGTTTTTGATGTGAAACATCTATAGGCGCACGTGAGACCGATTTCTGGCGTGGCGACGCGTCGCCACGCGCAATCGACTGTGCGTTTCTCTCTCACTCGATCCGGCGTTAAGCCATCTCTTTCGCTCCACTGAGCTCGGATACTACGCAATCGACTGTGCGTTTCTCTCTCACTCGATCCGGCGTTAAGCCATCTCTTTCGCTCCACTGAGCTCGGATACCTATAATGTATACTCTGTTTATTACAGTACTCATAACCTGTGTTTTTCTGGTAAATAAATCATTTTTCTGTTCTGATAATAAAATGTCTGACCGTGATAATTTAGAGAGTGGAAGTGATCAGCCTCCTGCAAAGAAAGCAAAATCACACTATGACACATTATCAAGTCATCAGTAAGTTAATTATATTTTTATAATTAAAGTATGCATTTATCTGTGCATTTAGCACGCGTATATTTGGTGTGTATTGAGCGCCAGTAAATGTAAAATCTACTCTCTAGGTAGATTAAAATTCACATAAATTTCATTGCATATCATGTTTTTAAATTAATTATTAATTTTAATTTCATTCTTATTGAAATTAATGCATTAAAACAATTGCTTAGAGAATAAATTTATTAAGACTGACAGAACTTTATTTTAAAATCAGCTGATGGCGTGCAGCGCACGAATCTTTTTCTTATTTGTTATTAATTTAAACTTTAAAAAATTAATTAATTTTTCTAATCATAATGGAGTTTATAGTGAAACATTCATTATTTATATTTATAATTTACGATCTTTAGTAGTATATTGAAATAACTAGCTAAGATTCTTGAGTTCACTAATATATTGAAGCCATTTAAAATTTTTTTATGCATATTTTAATAACTTAATATTTAACTTAATATTTTAAAAACTTAATATTATTTTTATAAATGTTTTAGAACCCAACAATCATCACAGGGGTCACAAGATATTATTATTGAAACTGGACATCACCAAGGTCAATTAAACACAAGACATACTATTAATGTGATGTAAGATTTTATTAATCTAATAGTACCTGAATCTACCAATTTTTAATTAAGCTTATTTTAACACATATATATATATATTTTTTTTTTTAGAGTAAATAATAATAAAAGAGAACGTCAAAAACGATACAGGGAGCAGAACAGAGACAAATTGAAGCAGCGTGAAGCGGAAAGAAGAGAACGCATACATTTTTCACAAAGTATTGCCGGACCATCTACCTCTTCAAACACGAATAGAATAGAACTGAATAATGAAGAAATAATTACTGCTCAAAGTTCATCTGGTTTGGAAGAAATACAACCATCATCTATTCAAAGCAATGATCAAGGTAATGAACAAAACGCTCTCCAAAAAAAAAGAGAACGTCAACAAAGATACAGGGAGCAGAACAGGGATAAATTGAAACAACGTGAAGCGGAAAGAAGGAGGCGTCTACAAAATGCAGATGTGATTACAGAATTAGCTGCTTCTCCTAACATCGAATTTACAGGAATAATTAACGATCCAATAATAGATGAAATAAGTACAAATTCTCAAAATATAGCTAGTTTAGAAGAAATGCAGCATGGAGTAGTTGAAGTATCTCAGCAAATTGGACGAAGTCAATCAAGTGCAAATTCTTCGGAAATTCCGAATAACTACAGTCGATTTAGATACCATAAATCAGCTCATGAATATTTTAACGATAACTTTAAAAATAATGAATTTGGACATGCTTGCTCAATCTGCGATCGACTTTGGTTTGAGAAAGATTTAAAGAAACCATCTGCATCTGGAAGTATTATTAACACAATAACTAACGGGCAAAATGTGGATACACTCAAAGTTTGCTCTACTTGTAAATCAGCATTAGATAAAAATAACATTCCTAATTTTTCTGTTTATAATGGATTTCACTATCCAAAAATACCACAACATTTACCAAAAATAGATTTCATCACTGAAAGGCTTATTTCTCCTCGAATTCCCTTTATGCAAATAAGAAGATTAAGGCACGTTCAAGGACAATTCGGCATATACGGACAAATTATCAATGTTCCTGTTTCTGTGGATACAATGGTACGATCACTTCCAAGAGATGTCAATGATGAACATTGCATTTATGTACATATTAAAAAAAAAATGATTCATAAAAGTAGTTTTGTTCATGGCCTAATTAACATCGGATCAATTAGACCAGGGCTTCCCAAACTTATTTTTACTGTGACGCCCCTGGCAATTTGACAGTTTTTTGCGACGCCCCTTCCCCGTAGCTAGCCAATAAGTAATCTATCAGTTGTGGTATCTACTAACCTAGTAATAAGTTGTAAGAAAAACTACAAAGTACATTTAGTTTTTTATTAGAAAATAAGAAATAACAAACTCAAGTAGGAAAATGAAAGGAAATAATTATTTCACTTTGTTGGCTGGCTATTAATGAGAAGGATGTGCTTGCTTTTCTGAGCATAGCTTTTCAAAACGGGGCTCAAGTTTCGATATTGCCACTCTCATCTCTTTCTCTAAATTTAGTTTTGATCTGTACTTGTTCTTTATTACTGCAACTGCAGAAAAACCTGTTTCGCACAAGTATGAAGTCGCAAATGGTAACAAAACTCTCAATGCTGCAGTGCTGATAGAGCGATATTCGGGTGAAACTGTGCTCCAAAATTGAAGCAGTTTGTCTTTGTTATATTGGAGCTTAAGGCTGGAGTCACAGGACAATTCTATTAATTGTTCTTCTTCCTCTGTTGACAGTGTTGATGGTGTGGTCGATTGGAAAGGGTTTCTAACCCAGTCATATCGCTCAAGATTTTCGGGAAAATATTGTTCAAAATGTTCGCATAATGATGATAAGTGCTGTGTAAATATTATTTTTAAAGACGGATCGAGAGAGAGAGATTTTTTTTGTAGAATGCCTTGTAATGCAGGGAAACAGTCGGTATTTACTTGTTCTTCTTCCAATTTTCTCTTCCATAAAAGCAACTTCTTCTGGAACCCAGTGATTTTATCTGCCAGTTGCAGTATATGAGTGTTGTTTCCCTGCAAAGACTTATTAAGATCGTTTAATTTTTGAAATATGTCGCAGAGATATGCCAATTTAATTATAAACTCTGTATTAATAAAGTTTTGCGCATAATTGTGTGATTCTGACTGCAGATAAGTATAAAACTCATTTCGTAACTCGTGCACACGTGCGAGTACATTGCCTCTGGACAACCAACGAGAGTTGCAGTAATATATTAAAGAGGTATGCTCGGCACCCAATTCTTCACAAAGTTTTTGGAAAAATCTTGCTTTCACGGGTCTTGTTTTAATATAGTTTACCACTTTGATTATTATGTCCATCACGGTATTTAATTCAGGCGTAAGGTTCTTTGCAGCTAAGGCTTCTCTATGTATGACACAATGTGTCCATTTTACATTTGGAGCTTTGGTTTTGATGAGAGCTTGTAGTCCTCCGTACTGTCCAGACATCGCTCGAGCACCGTCCGTACACACACCCACACAGTTTTCCCATTTAATGTCATTTTCGATCATGTACGAATCTAGGATCTTGAATAAATCAGTAGCCTTACCACTTTCACATATTTTTCTGCAAAACAATAAATCCTCACACACATTTGTTTCATGTATGTATCGCACGTAACATATCAGTTGAGCATCGTCATTACTGTCGGTCGCTTCATCAAGTTGAATGGCAAATATATCCGAAAGTTTCTCCACAATTTGCTCATTAATATCTTCTGCCATGTCATGAATACGGCGGCTAATCGTATTGTTTGAAAGAGGCACATTTTTTAAATCATTAGCCGCCGATTCTCCAATCATCACTGATACCATATCAATTGCTGCAGGTAAAATAAGTTGCTCAGCAATTGTGTGAGGTTTCTTACATTTGGCAACACGATGAGCAACCTTGTATGAGGCGAGCAATGCTTTGGTAGGAACCGATGCTCTTGAGAGCAAAGCTGGTGGACTGATGTTTCAGTTCTCGCAATTTTCTCACAAAAAAGTCTCTTGGCTTACCTTGAAGATGACTGTGAGTAGTTTCCAAATGTCGTTTTAATTTATTAGGAAGCATACTTTCAACCGCCAACACTTTATGACAAACAACACATTGAGGAAGTTCTAGGTTTCCTTTAGTAATATAGGTAAATCCGAAATCCAAATATTGGTCGTCATATTTTCTATATTTCTTCCGTTTTTCTAAAGTATTACTGCTTTCACCTTCAGTTGGTTTCCTTTTTTTTTTAAGTAAATTATCCGCCATAGTCAATATCAAAACTTCACGTGCGTAATTGACACAAAACAAAAGCGAACTGACCAAACGAAAGACATGATCACGCGGGGAATGGAGAATGCGCGGGAGAGGGACGACAGCGCGCGCGGGACGAGGCGCGGGCGGCGGGGCGGCCCGCGCGCGCGTCTGCAGAATGCGTGCGCCGTGCGGCGACAACGGTCGCATGGACTCAGATAACTAATATTTATGTAAATCGCCTCCCGACACGCGACGCCCCTGGGATAGTCCCGCGACGCCCCAGGGCGTCGCGACGCACAGTTAGGGAAGCCCTGAATTAGACAATGGTTGGATTATTTGACTCATACACCTTTATATCTGCATTATAAAATAACAATTGATGAATCATTTTTTAATCAAGAAACACCACTGATTACACAACAGAACATTGACGAATTTAGTGAAAACATCGATATTGAAGAAAGCCTAACTGCTCAACAACAAACTTTGGTATGGAACGAAGAAAAATATTTAAGATTAGCGCCAGGGCAACACAATATCCCACAAAGTTTATTATTCGATGAGCACGCTGAAGAGCTATCATTTCCGAGTATTTATATGGGACACTTTAGAAAATTTAGGGATACAGTCAAAGCTACACCTTTTATGATGGCATCTAGTGAACTGCGACGTAAGGATCGGCGAGGAGTCAATCCCTATCATTTGTTATATATGGCTGTAAAAATAATGAGACTGCGAGTTCGTGACTGTTTAACGATCGCGTTTAGGCATGTTGGTACAGATACCAATATAACTAAGGAACAAGTTCAATCCGAAGAGTATATTCATAACTGCATAGAGTCTAATTTAGCTTTTCTACGGTCAATCCCGAATTCAGTTTGGTATTGGTCTACAAGAAAAAAAGATTTATTCGCAATGATTCGGCAGCTTGGGAAGCCAACTGCATTCATGACACTAAGCGCAAATGAAATAGGGTGGCCGGATTTATTAACATTGTTACATAAATTAGCTGAAGAAAAAGAAGATATGCAAAATTTTATCGCATCGGAACTAAGTTTTATCCAAAAAAGTTCATTAATTAACAACGATGCTGTAACATGTGCTATTTATTTTAACAAATTAGTTAATGTAATAATGACAATTTTACAATCAAAGAAGTTCAGTCCTTTTGGTAAGTTTAAAGTTATTAACTACTTTTTGAGGATTGAATTTCAACATCGAGGAAGTCCACATGCGCATATTCTTTTATGGCTGGATAACGCTCCCAAAGATATACTTGGAGAAGAGCAAAAACAAGCAATAGAAATGATTAACAGTTTAGTATCAGTATCAACGTCGGAAGCATCGGGAAATATAAAATTACTTACGCATAAGCATACATTCACGTGCTACAAAAAAATTGGCTCTAATTCTGTGCAAAAGTGCCGATTTGAAGCGCCATTCATGCCTTGTAAATCTACAATGATTTTAATACCGATGGAAAAAACGAATCCACTTTACAAAGAACACTTGAAAAGATATAATGAAATTAGAATTAACTTAGAAAGTAATGACTATGACAGTATTGATGATTATTATGAAAGTAATAATATCAGATCAGATGAAGAATACAAAGATATACTAAGATCTGGTATTAGTAGACCAAGAATATTTTATAAACGACATCCGTCCGAAAAATGGCACAATACTTTCAATCCATTTGTTTTTAATGTCTTAAAGTCAAATATGGATTTTCAGATAATTACTGAAGAATATTCTTGCGCGGCATATGTCGTCGAATATGTAAACAAAACCAACAGAGGAATTAGCAATTTACAACGCCAAATAATAGAAGTTATGAATGAGAATCCTGAATTCGATATTGTTGAAATAACTCGTAAAATGAGCGTTGACATGCTGAATACTATTGAGATGAGTAGTCAAGAAGCTGCTTGGTATCTTTTAAGGTTACCAATGTCTAAATCGTCAGTAGCGATTCAGTATATTAACACTTGTTGGCCTATTGAACGACAGAGGATAAAAAAAACACAAAAACAAATTGATGAACTTGATGACGACTCTACTGATATTTGGAAGGAAGATTGGCATGACAAGTATCAAAAACGGCCAGAAGAATTGGAAGGAATTTCTTTAGCCCAATTTGTTTCGCACTATACTAAAAACGGAAAGGGAGAGTACGTCAGAAAGAAGCAGCCTCAAGTTATTCGTTATAGAAATTATGACATGACTCAGGATTACAACGAGTACAGAAGAGAAATGGTGACGTTACATATACCATTTAGAAATGAAGACACCGAAATATTAGCAGATATGAAATTTACAACTATATATGATGAACACGAAAACGAAATTTTAGAGAAAAGGAAAGAATTCGAGTCAAATATTGATATTCAAAAGACAATTGATATATGCCGAGAATTATGTCATGAAGGCGAGCTAATAGATGACGAATCAGAAGCTCGAGACGTTGCTACAAGATTTCCAGAGCCAAACCCCTTTGAAGAATTGTACAGAAATCCGAATGCTGCGGTTAATGAAGATTTACGCATAGCTACGCTTAAAAACTTGGGAGCCATAGCCAAAAGAAGAGAAAATATCATGAGTAATGATCGTTTTTGCGAACTCATGAGAAGCGCTAATGAAAAACAAAAAGATTTGCTGCTACACGTCATTCATCACAACTTATCTGCAGAGAGATCACCTTTACAATTATTTTTTACTGGGCCAGCTGGATGTGGAAAAACATTTGTAATAAAATTGATAATGGAAATATATAACAGATTTTCTGATAATGATGGGTTCTGCAATTCATACATTACGTGTGCTTCGACTGGCAAAGCTGCAGTAGCTATTAACGGAACTACTGTTCATACTGCATTGAAAATATCATTGTCAAAACTAATTCCGTTGTCAATAGAAACAGCACAACAATATCGATGCTTATTTAAATATGTCAAAGTTTTAATAATTGACGAAATCAGTATGATTGGTGCCGAGCTCTTGAACCAAATAGACGCAAGACTAAAGCAAATAACCGGAAATTTTGATGAAAATTTTGGTGGTCTAGACATTATTTTTATTGGAGATTTGCGGCAATTACCTCCAGTCCGTGCAACTCCAATCTATAAGCAGTCTAAACAACGGATGATTGGACCTTTACTATGGCGAGGATTAAAATTCTACGAGTTAACTCAAATAATGCGTCAAGATAACGAAATGTTTTCTTCTATTCTCACAAAAATTGGCAGTGGTGTTATTTTAAATGATGATGAATTAGCGGTTATCGAGTCTAGATTTTTTACGAAGGAAGAAGCCTTGCGCCTCTGTCCAAGTGGTATACGATTATTTCATGATAATGCATCAGTTAACGCATATAACGCACTAGCTTTACAAACTGAAAATAAAATAGATTCAATTGCAATGGACATTATTTCTGGTTGTACTAATCATGAGCAAGAAGCAAACATGAGACAAAAATTCCACAAGTTGTCAGTGATTGATACTGGAGGTTTGCCATATGAAATTATTTTTGTTATTGGAAAACCTTACATTATTACAACTAACATAGACGTGGTAGATGGCTTAGCTAACGGCGCCGTTGGAAAGCTGGTTCATATCGAACAAAATGATGAAAATCAAGTAACTCGCATATGGCTCGTTTTTCCAGATCAAAACACTGGTATGGTGGCTAGAAGAAAAGCCGCTGCTTTTCTTGCGGAACATAATATCGATAGACGTGCAGTACCTATCATACGTCGAACTTCAAGTATACCACTCAATAATAATAAAACCATTGTGGGAAAAAGAAATCATTTTCCATTGATATCAGGATGTGCTATGACTATTCATAAGTCTCAAGGAGGTACATATGACGAGGTGGTCTATGAGTATAATAAAAGTCATTCTATTCCATTACTTTACGTAGCTTTAACACGAGTAACAAGTATTGAAGGGTTATTTATATGTAACAGTCAGAATAACTTAAGATTTTATCATGGAAGGAGAGTAGATCCATCAGTTTCAAGTTTACAGCAAGAATTCAAAAGATTAGCTTTAAACAAACTTGCTACATTGCAAGGACTGATCCTTGAATTTATGAACTCCAGAAATAAATTAACCATTTATACTTTAAACTGCCAAAGTCTCAGAAAACATACTACTGATTTACAAGATTCTATTTGTCAACGGAGTAACTTTTTATTACTAACTGAAACATGGCTTCCAGCAGATGAATCAGTTGACTTACCTAATTTTCACTGTATAGCTAAATTTAAGAGACAAAATGTTAGAGCAGCTGGAGTTGCCATTTATAAAAACAACAATACTTCACATATTACTACATTCAACATGGATTTAGTAATTCAAAACGCTACAGAAGTTCATGTCTCCCAAACATCTATTGGCGATATGTGTGCTTCACACGTGAAACTAGAAGATGGAAGTGAATTGATGATGGTTGTTGTGTACATTTCTCCTAATAAAAAAATAAATGATATCATTTTATTTTTACACGAGAGATTATTTCCGTACAGTCACCGAGGTTCAATAATTTTCAAAACCAATAAAAACCAACTACCATTGATTTTAGCTGGGGATTTCAATGTAAATTTTGCAAAAGATGAATCAACGCCATTAATTACGTTTCTTCAAGAAGAATTTCAATTGGAAATTAATAACAATCCAAGAGAACCTACCACCAGATACGGAACAACAATAGATGCTGTATTTATCAGATATCTTAATAATGTTATGTCCAATACTTTCGTATCGTACTTCAGTTACCATCGACCAATTGTCACAGTAATACCGTTCTCAGAGGCAACATCGAATGTAACTATTACCGAAGTCACTGATTAAACTAATTGAGTAGTTTCAATTTAAAATAAATATGTAAATTTTTGTATTTAATGAAAATGAATGTTTATTTAATAAAAAATCATCGTTATCTAGAAAAAAAATCGTTATATTTTTTATTTTATTTTATTGACATTTTTAGTTCCTACCACAATCTGTTCTTTTCTGCATACTACTTTTACGAAATAACGTCGATGTTTCACATCTACCAGGCGTCCCGTGACGGCTCCATTTTTTTTTTTGTTTTTATTACTCCATTTAACGTATTTTTACATTCTGCGTCTAGTGAGCAAAACACCTATCTCGATATCAGCTTTTTAGGCCGTCCAGACTAGGATAGAAATAGCTTCTAATTAAACTGTATCCTAATCATGCTGGAAATATCTCTTAAATAGTGAGTGTAAATACCTCCTAAGTCACTTAATTTTACTTTACGTAACACACGGTGCCATAATATCCTATCTCAGACAAGGCGCGTGTGCATTCGTTTGTAGTTCGTGGCCAACTGACTTGAACTGACAAGGAACAGTGCTGCCAGATGAAAAACTCTAATCAGCGCTAACAGCGGTGCACTAAGCGCTAGATTTGAATATATTCACGAGCCATTAAAGCGCTAAATCGGCTCAAACGAGTCAATAAAGCGCTAAATTCGAACTTTTAACTGAAGCGCTTTTTAGACGATCAGTGTGATTAAATAATCTCCCATACTAAACATGGGCTGTTACCATGAACTCTTAAAACAATTCTGATAAAGGTTTGGAAGCGAGACGCAGATTGCGACTCGTATAAACGCATCTCGTTTACGGCTCCGTTGTTTTGCTCTATGTGTTTAGTATGGTAGATTGTGTAATCACATTGATCGTGGAAAAAGCGTCATACGCACGACAAAAATAAAATAAAATACGAAGTGATTGTAGTGAAAAACAACTATTTATTACAATAATAAAATTTAGAAGAGAAAACATAATAATATTATTTTATACCTACAGTTTGGGTATAGTAAAGTCAACTTTAAGTAAAAAAACAAGTTAAAAAAAATTAAAATTCTTCTTCCATCATAGCTGAACTCGAGGGTCCAGGCTGGTTAGGTTCAGTAGTATTTACTTTATATTTTTCGGATGATACTATCTTACTTAAAATATTAGCTGGTAGTTGATAATTATAACAGTTGCTATTAACCGCGGTTAATCCTGTTCTTATTAATAGGATGGCGTTAATAGTTTTTAAATGCAATGCATTTCGCAACTTGCTTTTAACCACATTCATTAAGCTGAACACCCGCTCAATATCAGCATTTGAATGTGGCAAACTCATTATTTTTGTCGCGACATTGAATAAGTCTTTATATGGACAACATCCAGCTGCGTCCCTCGACTGTTGAACTTCTGTCCAGAACTTCACCGTATCTTCGGTATTTTCCCAGTTTTGTAGGATAACAGTTTGCCACTGCTGTATAACATTATCCATATTTTCTGTGTAACCCAGACTTTCCAAAACTTGTATAAAGTTATCAATATTTCTGTTTGGTTTTAAAATGACGGAAACAGATAATGCCATAGAGTTTTTAAGTAGTTTTAAATTTTCAGGCAGTCTTTTTTGCAGCTCATTTATTAGTTTAATAATAAAATCAACACACCTCGTCTTCATTGCATTTTTTTCATCCTCATTCAATGAAGACTCGTTCATCTCTTTCTCAAATAAATAACCAAGGTATGGTGACAGAGACAGATTTTCTTTCACATTAATGCTTTCGAATTGCATTCTCGGTTGCGCTATTATTATTTTCGTGCACATGTTTCGTATCAAATCATGTAGCGTATTGTAGAGCAGACATGGGTCAGAAGTTTTGTTTTCAAAAGTTTTTATTGCCCCTTGTAAATTATTAAGAATTCCACACAAAAACTGCAAATAAATTTTGTTTCTTTTATCGTTGTACATGTTATATAATAATTCGGCTTGGTAGCAATTTTCACGAGTTCTCATTAATTGAAAGTGTAATTTTAGTTGTATCCATTGACTTAAGATTCTAGTTACCGCGGGTTCAATTGACAGCCATCGTGTATCACAAGCTTTTAAGATCTTAAGTGGCTCCTCTCCACAGTTTATCGCTTCATATATTTTTTTATATTCGTTTTTTCGTTTCGGTGAAAGCTTGAACCAATTGTGAGTTTCTCTTATCATAAATTCTATATTTCTTGGTATAGTCTCACATGACGCATGTGACACTGCCAATTGAATCGAATGGCAGACACATCTTATCAACACTAGATTGGGTAAAGCATACCTTTCCTGCAATATTTTATGGACACCTGCGTTTACTCCAGTCATAACCGAAGCATTATCTGTTCCGATTCCAATTAACTTGCTTTTATCAAGTTTAAAAGCTTCAAGTTGTGCTGTTAACGCCGAAACTAGTCCTTCGGCATCTGCAGATTCCAATTCAACCAGCCCTAAGAATGTGGAAACTATTTCGTTGTGACTGCTGCTAAAATATTTAACAACAATACCGAGATATTTTCGAACAGAAACATCAGTAGATTCATCTATAATCAAGCTATACGAATTATCACCAATATCATTTCTCAAAGAATCTTTAAAATGAGGTGCTAATACTTCCTGAATTATTGCTGTACATTTCGTTCGGTGCAATTTCATTTCTGTAGTAGCCTTAGAATCCGAAAATTTATTCTTACATAATTCGGTAAGGTGATCAATTGCTTGTATAGCTGTGTGTTCTGCAACATACATTGAGAGAGCACCTTCAGCCTCAACACAGAGCTTATCGACGGGTTTTTGCACCATTGAAGAGATTTGTGTTTGTTTTTTGTCCAAGAAAGGTTTCGCCTGCTTCTTGTGATGAACTGAATCACAATGTCTCTGGATATCGCTTAATTTGGCAAGAAAATCCTTCCTACAATACGAACACATTGCCCTTGTATCATCTCCAGGCACAGGTTTCAACCATTGTTTAAAGTTGGGCGATTTCTCCCATTCGACTTTATATCTTTGTTTGTACACAGTTTTTTTTGATAATGGTACATCCATTTCAAAAGAGTTAACCAACACAACACTATGGAACACTCACAAGAGTAACTAATAAAATCAGTGCTTAAAACGTTATTTCTAAACTTGAACTTCAGTGCGTTCACATAGACAGAATGAAAATGAAAGAAGCAAAGTCAATCAACCAAACATGAAACAAACCGTACTTAATGTTCATGGGATTCCCCGTGCTCTATTGCCATATTAAAACCCAGCTGGCATAGAGCACAAAATTGAACATAGACAATAATTTTATTCTCCACGGAACAAATAGTGCTGCCATATTAAAAATTAAGAAAGCGCTAAATTATCCGTTAAGCGCTAAAATGATCAAGTGCCCGCTGAACATAGCAAAAAAGCGCTAGATCTAGCGCCGAAAGCGCTAAAATGGCAGCACTGACAAGGAAGCAGCGAGCGCGGGTTGCTCGTTCTGGCGTTGGCGTCACCCCCACCCGCGCCCCGCACACATTGCCGCCGCCTTTTTCCCGTCATTTCTCGCACATGAACGCTCAGTGTATCGTTACGTAGGACGCAAAATTATTCAAAATTTTAGTGTAAAGTGAAAATATCTACTGGATTGCTTCTGTATATCATTATTGGTTGTAAGTACTATTGTTTTAATGTAACCTTACCCCTTAATATTGTGTTTTAATAGAGATAGGAGTTATTTCTTTATAATCAATTAGCTTAGCTTAGTACACATCAGTGAGATAAAGATAAAACTGGAATTGATTTATTTGGTTATTATGATGTTTTTCGTGCGTATTTATATGTTTTTGTATAAACCAACTAAAGAGAGCGTTTTACTACCCATACCTGGTTAGGTACGTCTATTTTTTACCTAAATAGGTACCCAGATACCTCATACTTAGGTCTATCATCTGTTCTGAATTTTGATACAAGACACACTATTAATTTCAAAAGTGTCACAATGTTATAAAAAACGTCTATCAGGGTTTAGTTTTCTAGTAAGTATCTAATTTCAAAGTACCTAGGTACCTAAGTATACCTAATGGCTTTTATTTATTTTCTAGTAAAAATGTTGCGCCCACGAACATCTAGGTGGAAAAGAATCGTGGCTGAAATTAATGAAAACCAAAATGTAAATAGTACTGCAGAACCAGCAAGCGAGGCAGGAAGATATTTGTTTCAAAGGTCAATTACAGCCAGCAGTGAGTATCTACCTACATACCTACCCTACCTGCCTACTTACCTACCTGTCTACTTACCTACCTACCTACCCACCTACACTACCTACATTTTCTTAAAATCTTTACCTAGATACACTATTTACAAATCGTACTGTGAATTAAAAAATGTTTTATCTCAAAATATTTTTACTACCTACCTATGTGCTTTTCTTTCTCTTTTTGCTAAATTTCGTAATAATTTCAGATGAAAATCTAAGGGATATCGGCCGGATTGAAAAAGGATGCGTACTGAGCTCGAAAGAAAAAGAAAATGTATTTCCGGGATCCAGTAAGTCTGATACTGAAGATGAGGGTATATTGCTGCACCACAATCACACCTATCGCCAGATTGCACAAAAAATGTAGACCTACAATATAGCATGATGCAAATGCCTGTATCTCCTAATACAAATGCAGAAATATTACCAACTGAAGTCAATGTTATTCGTCCAGTTGTTAATAGACTGCAAGCTCGATCCCTTTCGCTGTCTGATTTAACTAAAGACACTATAAAAGAATTTGTCTGGGTCAAAAAAAGCAACTCTGTTCCTAATCTAAATGATGATTGCTACAATTGTGTGGACAGGCGACAGTTACTGACTTTCTACACTTTATCAAAAGATGATGAAGATGAGAGCGTCATGATTGATTTTAATGAACGATCGATTGAACCTGAAGATGTGGTTTCTCACGGTGATATGAATGAAGGTAGGAAGCGAAGACACGTAGCAACACCTAGTGAATGGAAAAAAAATAAAGCAAAACGACAGCGCCTACGTGGCGAAGAGTACTTAGGGTACAGAAAACCTAGAGGTGAAAAATTGCGACATGACACTGTAAGACAGGCAAGAGAACTAAAAGAAACGTGTAAATCGAAGTTTTGTGAAAAGAGTAAGTTCAGAGGATGTGACCGCTTCACTGAAGTAATTCGCAAGGAGCTTCACTCAAATTTTTGGAAGAATATGTCGTGGGACCAACGCAAGATGTATATAAATGGACTAGTAAAACGATCTAATACTGCGCAAAAGACCAAATCATCTGAGGAAGAGTCAAGACGTCAAGGTACACTCTCATATTTTCTACCTATCACTAGAGACTGCAAAGTAATAGTTTAAGTGTGCAGAGAAATGTTTCTGAACACATTGGCTCTCGGAAGTTTTACCGTGCAGTCCTGGGTAAAAGAGTCTTCCTTTGGCATGGCTCCTGACAGCGAAACTCAAAGCTCCTCGAGAAAAACAACTAAAAGAGCTGGTGAAGAGAGAAAAATGCATACAGTACATTTCTTCTTAGACAACATCCCCAAACTTCCATCTCATTACGCTAGAAAAGACACTACTAAGTTGTATCTTGAGCCAAATTTTCACTCGCAAAAAGATTTATTCCAAGCTTACCAAAATTATTGTGACCTGAACAAAGAACCACAGGTATGTCGATTCACTTTTCAAAAGATATTTCATGAGAAAAACTTATCTTTGTATACACTAAAAAAGGACATGTGCGATGATTGCTCTTGTTATAAGGCTGGCAATTTGAGTGAAGTTGATTATCAAATCCATATCATCAAAAAGAACAGAGCCAGGCAGGAAAAATCTAATGATAAGAAAAAAGCTGCTCTTGGGGAGTTCATTCTTCTCACCTTGGATTTGGAAGCTGTCAAAGTTTGCCCATTTCTGACTGCTAGTTCATTATATTTCAAAACGAAACTAACATGTCACAATTACACTGTCTATAATTTAGACTCAAACCATTGTACATGCTACTGGTTTGACGAAACTGCTGCTGATTTGACCTCGAGTACTTTTGCTTCTTTTCTCATTGATTACTTGGAACGGCGTTGCATGACACCAGAGAGAAAACCCATTATAATATTTTCCGATGGATGTACGTATCAGAATCGTAATGTCGTCCTTTCTAATGCTCTGTTGGTATTTTCTAAAAAGCACGGGATCACTGTAACTCAAAAGTTTTTGGAACCAGGTCACACTCAGATGGAGTGTGACTCTGTGCATAGCGCGATCGAAAGAAAATTGAAAAACAGAGAGATACACCTGCCTAGTGAGTACGTATCTGTGACAAAAGAAGCTCGTATAGTAAATCCATACGAAGTAGTTCATGCCGATTACGATTTTGTCAAAAATTACGCTGACCCTGATACGTGGATTTATAAAAGCATCCGTCCAGGACGTAAAGCGGGCGATCGACAAGTCGTTGACATCAGAGTAATTCTTTATGAACCGAATTTGAAATTAAAGGTAAAGTTAAGCTTTGATGATGATTGGATGGATCTTCCTCAGAGACCCAAAGCATATAATAATATTAATGACATCATTTATACACAGCTTAATTCAAGCAGGCTTCCTATCAAAGCTACTAAATATAATCACCTGCAGCAACTTAAGCCTGTTTTACCTAAAGATTGTCATAACTTTTATGACACATTGCCAGTGCTCTAATGGTAATATTGGATACCTACTTATAATGGCCGTCCATAACAGCTGTTTATTAAATTAAAACTTATTGATTTGTAAAAAAAATATTTTGTTACCAACTAATTGTTTCTTTATTCATTAAGACTGTACAATATCTAATTTTTTTTAAAGATTATTCTATTATTCGTTACTTAGCCTTTTTTATAAAATTATAGCAACGTAAGTTCCTCTGAAAAGACTGAGAGATTAAAACTCTAGTTAAATAGTAAGATGTCATTAAGAAGGATGTCAAAAACTTTTTTTTTTCGTATTAAACTATTAATTAATACAATAATGTTTTATTTCATAATAAATCCTATCTCAGCAGTAGATTGAGTCATATCAAAAAAAAGTAAACCAATATCTCCTATCTCAAATTAACTCAGTAAGTACCTAACTTAGCTCTTATAGCATTCGTATTACTTAAACAGTACCATCATACCATTGTTATACATGTTTAATAATTGTATTGTCATTAATATAAAATAAATGAGAATGTTTTTTTCATCTCCTGTAAAGTTACGTTTTTTGAGATAGCACAGGGCTTCCCAAACTTATTTTTACTGTGACGCCCCTGGCAATTTGACAGTTTTTTGCGACGCCCCTTCCCCGTAGCTAGCCAATAAGTAATCTATCAGTTGTGGTATCTACTAACCTAGTAATAAGTTGTAAGAAAAACTACAAAGTACATTTAGTTTTTTATTAGAAAATAAGAAATAACAAACTCAAGTAGGAAAATGAAAGGAAATAATTATTTCACTTTGTTGGCTGGCTATTAATGAGAAGGATGTGCTTGCTTTTCTGAGCATAGCTTTTCAAAACGGGGCTCAAGTTTCGATATTGCCACTCTCATCTCTTTCTCTAAATTTAGTTTTGATCTGTACTTGTTCTTTATTACTGCAACTGCAGAAAAACCTGTTTCGCACAAGTATGAAGTCGCAAATGGTAACAAAACTCTCAATGCTGCAGTGCTGATAGAGCGATATTCGGGTGAAACTGTGCTCCAAAATTGAAGCAGTTTGTCTTTGTTATATTGGAGCTTAAGGCTGGAGTCACAGGACAATTCTATTAATTGTTCTTCTTCCTCTGTTGACAGTGTTGATGGTGTGGTCGATTGGAAAGGGTTTCTAACCCAGTCATATCGCTCAAGATTTTCGGGAAAATATTGTTCAAAATGTTCGCATAATGATGATAAGTGCTGTGTAAATATTATTTTTAAAGACGGATCGAGAGAGAGAGATTTTTCTTGTAGAATGCCTTGTAATGCAGGGAAACAGTCGGTATTTACTTGTTCTTCTTCCAATTTTCTCTTCCATAAAAGCAACTTCTTCTGGAACCCAGTGATTTTATCTGCCAGTTGCAGTATATGAGTGTTGTTTCCCTGCAAAGACTTATTAAGATCGTTTAATTTTTGAAATATGTCGCAGAGATATGCCAATTTAATTATAAACTCTGTATTAATAAAGTTTTGCGCATAATTGTGTGATTCTGACTGCAGATAAGTATAAAACTCATTTCGTAACTCGTGCACACGTGCGAGTACATTGCCTCTGGACAACCAACGAGAGTTGCAGTAATATATTAAAGAGGTATGCTCGGCACCCAATTCTTCACAAAGTTTTTGGAAAAATCTTGCTTTCACGGGTCTTGTTTTAATATAGTTTACCACTTTGATTATTATGTCCATCACGGTATTTAATTCAGGCGTAAGGTTCTTTGCAGCTAAGGCTTCTCTATGTATGACACAATGTGTCCATTTTACATTTGGAGCTTTGGTTTTGATGAGAGCTTGTAGTCCTCCGTACTGTCCAGACATCGCTCGAGCACCGTCCGTACACACACCCACACAGTTTTCCCATTTAATGTCATTTTCGATCATGTACGAATCTAGGATCTTGAATAAATCAGTAGCCTTACCACTTTCACATATTTTTCTGCAAAACAATAAATCCTCACACACATTTGTTTCATGTATGTATCGCACGTAACATATCAGTTGAGCATCGTCATTACTGTCGGTCGCTTCATCAAGTTGAATGGCAAATATATCCGAAAGTTTCTCCACAATTTGCTCATTAATATCTTCTGCCATGTCATGAATACGGCGGCTAATCGTATTGTTTGAAAGAGGCACATTTTTTAAATCATTAGCCGCCGATTCACCAATCATCACTGATACCATATCAATTGCTGCAGGTAAAATAAGTTGCTCAGCAATTGTGTGAGGTTTCTTACATTTGGCAACACGATGAGCAACCTTGTATGAGGCGAGCAATGCTTTGGTAGGAACCGATGCTCTTGAGAGCAAAGCTGGTGGACTGATGTTTCAGTTCTCGCAATTTTCTCACAAAAAAGTCTCTTGGCTTACCTTGAAGATGACTGTGAGTAGTTTCCAAATGTCGTTTTAATTTATTAGGAAGCATACTTTCAACCGCCAACACTTTATGACAAACAACACATTGAGGAAGTTCTAGGTTTCCTTTAGTAATATAGGTAAATCCGAAATCCAAATATTGGTCGTCATATTTTCTATATTTCTTCCGTTTTTCTAAAGTATTACTGCTTTCACCTTCAGTTGGTTTCCTTTTTTTTTTAAGTAAATTATCCGCCATAGTCAATATCAAAACTTCACGTGCGTAATTGACACAAAACAAAAGCGAACTGACCAAACGAAAGACATGATCACGCGGGGAATGGAGAATGCGCGGGAGAGGGACGACAGCGCGCGCGGGACGAGGCGCGGGCGGCGGGGCGGCCCGCGCGCGCGTCTGCAGAATGCGTGCGCCGTGCGGCGACAACGGTCGCATGGACTCAGATAACTAATATTTATGTAAATCGCCTCCCGACACGCGACGCCCCTGGGATAGTCCCGCGACGCCCCAGGGCGTCGCGACGCACAGTTAGGGAAGCCCTGAGATAGCAGACATTAGTACTTCATCGTCGATATATGCATTTATTTTTCTACGTAGTCACCTTTTAACTCTATACATTTGTTCCACCTATACTCATGCTTCAATAAACCGTCCATAAAGTATGATTTTGGAAAGTCATTAAAATAGGCCTCTGTGGCGGCAATGACTTCGTCATTTGATTCAAATCGCTTGCCACCGAGCCATTTTTTTAGGTTGGGAAACAAAAATAAATCGCATGGGGCCAAATCTGGAAAATACGGGGGGTGAGACAATAGTTCGTAGCATAACTGTGCTAATTTAGCCGTCACAACTCTGGACGAATGAGCCGGGCGTTGTCGTGATGAAACAGTACTTTTTTCTTTTTTAAATGGGGTCGTTTGTCCTTCAACACGGCGTCAAATTCATCCAATAAATTGGTATAGTACTGCCCTGTTATTGTTTTTCCCTTTTCTAAATAGTCAATATGTATAAGACCCTGCGAATCCCAAAAAACGGTCGCCATGACCTTTTCAGCCGATGGGACGGTTTTTGCTTTCTTTGGAGCAGGTTCACCCGGTAAAATCCACTTCTTCGACTGCTCTTTCATGTCCGGGGTGTAGTGGTGGACCCACGTTTCGTCCACGGTCACGAAACGACGCAGAAACTCCTTCGGGTTTCGTTTGAACACGGCCAAACACTGCTCCGAAATAGTCAGTCGGTTCTGTTTTTGCTCCTCCGTGAATAAACGCGGCACCTCGCCGATACTTTCTTCATACCCAATTTTTCTTCTAATATGTGTTGTACCCTCTCGATTGAAACATTTACAGCATCAACGATTTCTCGAAGTTTAATTCGGCGGTCGGCTAAAACGATATTTTCAATTTTCTTAACCATATCGTCTGTAGTCACCTCAACTGGCCGGCCTGGGCGATCCTCATCAAAGACGGTTGTTCTCCCCCGCTTAAACTCGTTATACCAATATCTGACGGTTGTCATAGAAGGAGCACATTCATGGTAAACCGCTTGCATTCTTACTTTTATTTCATCACATGTTTTTCCTTCCAAAAATAAGAATCTAATTACACACCGATACTGTTCTTTCTCCATTTTAACAATTTTAAGTTCACGCCTTCACTGAATCGTTGTCAAATGAGAAAAAAAACAAAAGAATGCCATTTTTTTTTTAATTTTCCCGCCTCTGAAAAATGGCTTAAAGAGGTGGTATACTTATTTGCGGCCAGTGATATTAATATATTTAGAAAACGGGTACTTATCAAACAGCCCTCGTAGTTTAGAATAGTATAGAATAGAAAGTATAAATCGAGAAAAAATAAACATTGATATTTTCTTATGTACAATATTTGGTATGGTATGGAATGTAGCATCCGTCAATGCACAAATTTACAGTACAAGTGCTACACCTCTATATTGTTGTGCGCCGCACTTTGTTTTCAGCGCATAATTTGCAACGCTGCGCTTTCGAGTTTTTGGCAGGTAAGTGCATCTGCGGTAACGTGGGTGGTGTTTTTATTATATTAAGTGCTTCAGGGCTGTACGTTTGCAGCATCTCCACTGCCAACTTAAGTCGGAAACGTCTGTTTCCGAGCTCAGTTTGTTTAGTGCTGTCGTGGTTGAATATTACCAGCGCATTGTGTATCGATACGTTGAGAAGCCGGCGGAAAAGCTTTTGGTACCAACACATATTTTGTACCCTTTCTACGGGGAAGGCATGGAGCATCTGATCTTTATGATCGACACCGCCCATACTGATGTTATAGTCAAGCACAACTGTGGGCTTGTACTTATAATAGCCGTATTTTTCTTTTCCGCCGACTTCTGGGGGGTGGAACGTCGATACCATTGCAACAACGCTTTTATCCTTCCACACGAGCACACTCAGATGTTTTGTTGAGCTAAAACAGACTTCACCGGCTTTCATATTTTTTTTGGTTTTTAGTTTCAGTGACTCGGGAACAAACTCTGTTGAGCCGAAGAGTGCCCATCGTGTCAGTGTGGTGTTTAACTTTCAGCAGCCTAGATAGAAGTGGCGCGTTGTAAAAGTTGTCCATTATAAGAGTATGGCCTTTGTCAAACAATGGTCTCATCAAACTAAATACAATCTGAGACGTGGCACTATCCGGCTCATTCCCCAGATCATGTCCTTCAATCACCCCTTCTGGCGATTCCTGTGGCGCATGGACGTGTCCCTTACCCGAATAAACTTCCATCTTCCACAGGTAGCCTGTCCTAGACTCGCACAATTCGTAGCTTTTTATACCTACCTTCGCTCTTTTTGTCGCGATCAACTGCGCAAATGAGAGTCGGCCCTTCCACAAAAGCAGTGACTCGTCGAGTGCGACATTCTGCTCAGGCAGATATAACGAGCCAAATTTTTTATTTAAATGGCTAATGATGGGCATGACCTTGTCAAGTTTTGTTTTATTTGCGGGGATTAACGTGTCGTCTACAAAGTGTAGACAGCGTTTCAGTAACACAAACCGATTATAAGAAATGATTTTTTCGAAATCCCCAATCCTCAGTTGATCGGTGAACGGATACCAGTATTCCCTTTCCACATCATTAATGACCAAAGATTGCAGCATAATAATCGTAAAAAATCTCCAAATTTCGTCTTCAGTGGTGTCTTTCCATCGCGACATCCTAGAATTAACTTTTGACAAGCTTCTTTAAATCTTTTGAAGAGAAGTATCTCCGGTCCACTTGCCGGACCAAGAGCTTGACTTAGGGATGAAACGATACCACCTAAGTATCGATACTTTTACTCGATACCGTATCGGTCATGAGGTATCGATTCCTACTCGGTATCGCATGAAAAGTATCGATACCTACTTGTATCGGAGCGTGTTTTCAGTATTTTCGTCGAAATTATAGAAGCAAATAAGAACAGGAGTATGCGGTATGCTCATGAGTATTTATTAAAAAAATTATGAAAAGAAATCAGTTTTGGATGTGCTCCCTAGAAACAATAATTTTTCCAGATGTTTTCCGGTTAATCGATTTCTGGTAACAGTCACTGTTGCGCCAGCCTTAGAAAATAACCTTTCGCATGGTACAGAGGTACCAACTACATGCAAATACAGTCTTGCTTGTCTGTATAGTGTTGGAAAAACTTGTTTTTTATCTTCCCATTCCTCCAATGGATTGGATTTTAAAGAGCATACAGGATTACTCAAATAAACTGATACCTCATCTGCTTTGGAGTTAGCACGACGTTGCCTTTGGCCAACCGCTAGCTTTTTGTGGTGGAGCCAAAAATCGAAATCGTCACTAGGCGTTTCCTCTTCTGATCCACTAGTGGAAGTCGAAGAATCTTCCTTGACAATGTTTCTTAATTTTTGAATTATCCTGCCACACGCACTCGGATCTTGAAAATGTAGATTTTTGAAGCGCGGGTCTAATATGGTTCCCAGCGCTGCGAATGTATTGTATTCAATATGAGCAAATCTTTTTTTCAATTCGGCCAATAACTTAGACTTCAACTGAGTTACACATTGTATTTGCGACTCAAATGTATTTAGCTGTGACGTCAGGCAACTTGCCATTGGTATTATTTTTGATAAAGTCACATAATTCTGACCTGAAGATTCCCTGGTCACAAACTCAAACGGTTTTAACAACTGGATTATCTGTTTTATAATTTCGATTTCATGGCCGGACACCATTTCAGGACCATCTGTTACATCGAGTAGAAGTTGTGAAGCCATTCTCGACATATCTAAAAATCTTTCCAACATATAATATTGAGAATTCCATCTAGTCCTCACGTCCAGAATAAACTTTTTCGTGCATCCTTCAGAAACCCCGTTGTCAACCTGCATTTTTCTTAGTTTATCTGAATTTACGACACTGTTTTTGACCCATTTAACTATTTCTCTGACTTTTTTTATGATAAGATAAACTTGTGTCGTAGAATCATTCAGCGAGGAATCGACGATTAAATTTATTGTGTGTGCAAAACAAGGCAAATGTTTGTTTTCACCTAGTGTTCTTTTCACTGCGGCAACCATATTAGCGCCATTGTCTGTAATAGCACAAGTTACTTTTGTCAGTGGAATTTCCCATTCGTTAAGAATATCTGCAAATGTATTTGCAATATACTCCGCTGTATGGTTCGATTTCAGTTCTCTTGTGGCAATATTATTGTATTAGAGGCGGTTGTAAGTCAAGCCTTGACTTACAACCGCCTCTAATACAATTTTCATGATGTGGTGGCGGCAAGCCATCCAAAGCATATCCTTTTGCATTTTTAGGGTTCCGTACCTCAAAAGGAAAAAACGGAACCCTTATAGGATCACTTTGTTGTCCGTCTGTCCGTCCGTCCGTCCGTCTGTCAAGACCCTTTTTCTCAGGAACGCGTGGAGGTATGAAGCTGAAATTTATATCAATTACTCAGGTCTACTGTCCCTTGAAGCTGTGAAAAAATCAAACTTCTAAGCCAACGCAATCAAAAGATACAGCCGTTTATGCCGCAAATTTTCGACACTTGCAAGGGAATCAAAACCTACAGGGTGCTTCCCGTGAACTCAGAATCTTGAAATTTGGTACGAAGCAACGTCTTATAGCATAGATAAAGGAAAAATTACGAAAACCATAAATTTTTAGTTACATCACATAATATATTTTTTTTAATAATTTTAAACTTACTTGTTGTAATGAACGAACTTTGTAAACCTTGCAGGTTTGTACGGAACCCTCGGTGCGCGAGTCCGACTCGCACTTGGCCGGTTTTTTTTGTTCTAACAGAACACAGGCTCCATTCCTTAACCCTGTATTAACCGCAGTAGTATCGAAGCAGAGGCATTTTATTTTATCTTCTAAGTTCCAAGACATTACAGTTTCATAAACCGCTGAAGCACACGCCTCTCCAGTTCCTCGATCAAGCTTAGGCACTGCAAGGAGTTGATCAACTCCCTGACCTGAAACCAAGATCGGTAGACGATCCACCGTCTGGTGTCCCGTAATATTTTCTATTAATTTTCCATCCCAGTGCACAGTCAATGGAACCTCAGGTTTAAATACTTCTTTCAAGTCTGACGTTACAGCTTTACGATGTTTCACTCGCAGCCGTTGAATCGATGAATAATTCTCGTTGTACTCCATAGGATCTTTATCTAAACTTTTCAGAGTTTTTGTTAACACAATAGCGGCTTTTCTATTGCTCATCTTAGCGGCATCTAGGCTCACAGCCAAATCGGTAGAAATAAATTTTTTTCTACCTCTTTTCTGCGGTAATTTTTTGAATCATTTGTGATTTGATCAGATTGTGTCTGTGTTTTTGAATCATTTGTGTTTGAAATGTCTTCAGAAGACGTATACAAACTCACACTGTCTTCGCTTGTGGAAGTCGACGATGAAAGAATACATTTTTCCGTAAGAGCTTGCAATGCAGCTGGTGTGGCACGTGTAAATAGTGCTTCACCGGAGGGCTGGAAGCCGAAATGGACAAAATACCAATAAATTAGGTATTTTGCAGCGTAGTGATTTGGCAATGAAACAAACCGCTTTAGATACCAATTTGACAAATGCTAGCACTAACCTGGGCTGTCTTCGTCCCGATTACCTCCTGAGGGGCTGTGGCAGGCACTGGATCCTCGCTAGGCGTGGTCAAGAGTTCAGGGCAAGCTGGCCACTTCACGTACAGTCCGTATATTGGTATTACACAGTTTTCACATACACAATTCACAAAAACAATAGATAAGGTGATTAACTTTCACTTTAGCGTTAATTAGGATGCGGCGAATCCCTAATGCGTAAAGGGATTAGAAAAAATTGCGAGAACGTGACGAGCGTCACCGTTTGCGTGGCGGCGAAAAAACAAGAAGTAGGGCGTGGCGCGAGAGTCAAAACAGAACGCCAAAACATGCTAGTGCCATCTATAGGGTTTCATCGGGATCTCCAACAAACCACAGACTAGCATTGCCAAATGGTAAAAGCGGTCGAAAGCATTGTAATGTTTTATGAAAAGATATAAAGAGGTCGCTGCACCAGCAGCTGATTCCTTGTTTTTCATTTGTTGAATTCTGGATACCTTTTTCTTCTTTTCAGCTTCCTTCTTAACACTTGCCTTGTCCACAGAACCGATTTGACCAAGACCTCTAAAACTAATCTAAAAAAAAAATAAAAAAAAATAGCATTCGTTAATTGGGGTACTAGGACTAATGGCGAGGTCAGACAATGACTTTTTGAAGGTTCATTTTTAAGCAACACCCTAATAAATATCAATCTTAAAATTTAACCATACAATGAATCATTACTTAGATGAGGTCTGCTCATATCTCCTCGTGTGGATGAGGTCTGCTCATATAGACGAGGTCTGCTCGTATAGACGAGGTCTGCTCCTATAGACGAGGTCTGCTCGTATAGACAAGGTCTGCTCGTATAGACGAGGTCTGCTCGAATAGACGAGGTCTGCTCGAATAGAAGAGGTCTGCTCCTATAGACGAGGTCTGCTCGTATAGATCAGATGAGGTCTGTATCAAAATGTTTCATCAAAGCAGATGAAATAAGAGAAATAGTTTGTATTACCTATACTTCAAATTGACGTTTCCTAATTATATCAGAAGGCTTATCTTTATAACTATCATATCGATTATAGGACGACTGGTTTGTTTTGCTTTTAGAAGTAGTGGAATCAAGTTTAACATAAATTGAAAAAAAAATTACCAAATCATTCGGCATTAGGTTCGCATTAGTTGCAGCCGCTCGAATTTGAGGATCAGTAATACCGCGAATAACTATTGCCGATATTAATTCATCACAAGCCTACTACAATTCGTAAACGAAGTAACGACCGACGCGCATAATCAGCATACGTGGGGTAATTATCAGAGTTAGTCTTCATAACGTCGAACAATATATTAGTTACGTCAACCTTTTTTGGACAAAGAGGTTTAAATTCTTTTTTAAAGTTGGTCCAACTACGATCATTTGTGACCCATTCATTGAGCCATGTCCGAGCATCCCCCTTTAAACAATTACCGATTCGGGAAAGACATTCATTGTCATTCCAATTGTTAATTACTTTCGCGCGATCAACCTCGCGACACTAAACATCAATGTCGTGCAAACTTGTGAATCTTTTTTTGTTTTTTTTACTGTTATTTTAATTTCATTATACTTATGTGATCTAGTATAGCCCGTGGTTCGATTTATTACGGGTATGTCCCTTCCACTTTGTATATATATATATATTGTTAGAAGTAAGAAGAAAGAACCATTGTTCCTGGCTGCGGGGACTGGTGCGAGGGAGACGACTGGCGGCTCTACGTTGGATAAGTAACGTGACCATTTATATTTTATGTCAGAGCGGGACATCTGCGGAATTATGTAATAAAAAAAGTTTATAGTGTTTTACAAGTTTTTTATTATAGAAGATAGAATAATAACTCAAAATAATCAAAACAAATCAGTAGTGGCGTGAATTCTAGTTCGTATTTTTATATTTACCGGCTGAACAAATTTGTTTTAAAATATCGGGTCTTGTTTTTAGATATTTGTAAAACTCAGTACATGATGATATATTTATATTTATCTTCGTAATCAAAATAGCTTTCATTACTGCGACACTCAATTGTGTTTTATCACTTGTCCATATTTTGTTCATTTGAGAAAAACCTCTTTCCACAGGTGCGTTACTTCCAGGCAGACACATAATGTACTCAATAATCGTGGAAAAGTTTGTTTAATTATGATTATTGGTACGAAAGTGCTGGAATAATTCGACCCAACGATTTTCAGTAGAAACTTTCTCGGCATTACAGATAGAGATTTTTTCATTTGTCGCAAAGTTTAAAATAAGTGAAAACTCGTCAAAGACTCATATCTTGGCTGCTGCTAATAAATCCTTGCGTGATTAGTAAATCCAGCACTTTCTGTACCTCTTTCCACGTAGGCACTTTTGTTAAATTTGCCCATTCAAAAACTTCTAGTTCTGTGGTAATTGACACCTCTGCTCCAAGTATTCCTTGCTTGTTTTATAAAACTCAGCCGCCGCAGTTTTTACATTCTGCTGGTCAACAGTACCCTCTCTTTCTTGTAATTGTACCAACAGGTTACGGACCATGTGGGGAAGGAAACCCCCTACTCTCTTTTAGTGCCAAGTTATCTCGAAGACGATTAATTTCCTTGGCAGACTCTATAGCCGACACATTCTGCGCTTCGATTTTCAACACAACTTCATGAAAGGTCGCTGCTTGTGCGTGCAAAAAATATAACCACAATTCTGAGTTGGGATTTTCGAAAAACGTCTTTAAAATATTTGGGCATTTGTCGATACTCAGAAAATAGTTTTTCAAAGGCTGAAACATTTTTATAATTCTCTCAAGCGCGGGCATTAACGCAAGCCACCTCGTTTTACTGTAGCCCAGCAGTTTGTGATACTCTGTCTCGGTCGAATTGCAAAACTCTTTCAAAGCTTCTACTCGGTGGGGTTTTTTATTCTCTTTATTACATTTTTTTCATTTACAATATTATTTCTATTCTTTTCTTGTGGTTGTAATACATTTCACTTTTAATACATTAATTACATTAATATTTATATTTACATACATTTAGTCTTATTTCTAAATTACAAAATTCCGTTTATTGTTATCTTATCTTATTGATCTTATATGATTATTACTATTTATACATTATCGTTTTACATTATTCATATATTATCATTATACATGACTATTTTACATTCCCATTTTTTACATTATAATTTTTACCTACATCAGGTCTTATGCCTATTTATTACAATTTTTGCGACATGGTCGCAGAACTGAAGGAATTTTTCCCTCCCTTTTCCTGTCATGATGTATTTTATGCTATTTAGTTCTATCTTTGTTCCTATATTTTGTTTCAGGTCATATCTTTCCCTGTCATGTTGGGGGCACTCAGTGATCAGGTGAGTCACGGTTTCGTCCTTAGTCGGGTCACAGGGACACGATGGGCTCCCCTTACGCTTGAACCGATTCAAGTATTCGGAAAACCCACCGTGTCCAGTCAGTATTTGCGTTTTTGTCATCGTCAAGTCAGCCTTTTTTATGATCCTGTATGCCGTCATCACGTCCGTGAAGAACATTTTGGTTGAGGAGGCTGTAGTGCCCTCCACGTACCTTCTGCTCCACTTCTCCGACGTATCCGCTCTAATAATCCGTTTTACGAAAGAAATTGGGCACTTGTCGTATGCAGGTTTTCGTTTGGTGTATTCAGCGGCTTCCTTGGCCAGTATATCTGCTCTCTCGTTGCCTTTCAACCCCACATGCGCTTTTATCCAGTACAATTTAATTATTTTGCCCTGGAGAGATATTTTTGCTATGGCATCTCTGGCCTCCACTGCAAGGGGTGGTAGCAACCGTGGTTCTGCACTGTTTTCAGAGCTTCCATGGAATCGCTGAACACACCATACGTTCGGGCTTGGCGATATTTATCGATTTCTCTCAACGTGGTTACTATGGCCAGGAGCTCTGCCTGGTAGACGGTACCATAGTTAGGTAGAGCAAGCTTGAGAGTGCGAGTTTCGGTGCCCCCTTTCCATATGGCGCCTCACACACTGGCAACGCGTCCCGCCGCGTAGCGCGGAGCGGCAGATTCCGCGCGCGGCGACGAGGAGCAGATTCCGCGCGCGGCGACGAGGAGCAGATCTGCTTTATTTCGCTGTCTTTTCCGCGTCTCCGCGCGGAGCTGTGTTGTACGACGGCCCCGCGTCAAATAAAAACTTCACTTCACAGTCGATCGCCGAGGTGAAAGTACTTAAAATGGTTAATACGGAAATAATTCAAGACGCTGCAATTATTTTATCAATATGGTTTTTGTATACACAAATCAGAAAACGCCGTGTCCAAAGAAGATATTGGATACATCCCTTTTTACGAACGAGATCGATAAATGGATTATTTGTACGAAATTACATGGACTTAAGAAAATATGAAGATAAATTTTTCAACTACACACGAATGTCAACTGAATCGTTTGATTATTTATTAGGCAAAATTCGAACGGCCATCACGGGAACTGACACAAATTTTCGTCTTTGCATTACGCCGGAGGAAAAGCTTTGGGTCACACTAAGGTAAGTAAACAAAATACCTAAGTATACTTGAACAGGTCAGTAGCTGGTAGGCTAACCGACTTTATACTTTTTAAAATTATGGAAGAAATCATATCCCAGTAAAATTCAAAATTTGATTTATGACGCGTTTATTTAACAAATTATCCAAATGAATTTGTCTTAAACATAGTTTCTTTTTCTTAAATCAGTCTGTAACAGTTCTTAATTATCTTACTTATTGCAAATCACAGTTCTTGGAACACTTTTAAACTCTAATTACAGAAACAATATTAACTCTAAATTATAACAATTCTAAAAATCACAGTTTTGAATAGAGAGTATGCATGCATTTTTTTTATATTTTTAATCGATAGTCCTTGTCGAGAAATAGCCGCAAAAAATAAAACAGTGCAGAAAAACATGTATATGGTGTAGAAAATAAATATTAAAAATAGCAAGTAGATTATAACAACTAAAACAGGCCATTTTAAAATATGACGTCAATGTTTGCAATATCCGCTAGAGACAGAAGCTGTCAATGCATGTTTTTCTTTTTTGGGTACTTTCGATATTATCAGCCAGTGATGTTTGTTAAACCTCTATATAAAAGTACATACATTTCGAATGTCATCGATAGTCAAACTACATGGACGGAGAGTCCTACCGAACGCACCCGAACTTGTTCCTTCCTTTTTGTGAACTTTGTCGTCATTTCCCTTTTGTTTGTCAAAAGTTCCCGCGCAAAATTTGCATATTTTCAATAATTTATTTCTAATCCAAATAAGAGTCAATAAGAAAAATAATTAACTAGGCGTGGTAACGTATTAATAGAAATTGTAAAATAAAAATATGAGCCGGATTGGTATTACATGCATATTCCTTATTATCATGACTATAATTATCAATCACAGCTTTTATTCCTGAAATCACAAATGTTTATTACTTACTTACCAAATTACAGCTATTAAATGGCAATGGCAATGTTAATTTATAAATGTAAATTTAGTCATTATAGAAGGTTAAAAGTTCAGACTCCGCAGAAGTTTGTGTATTTACGGAACTTGAAGACTGTAGATTTTCATGTTGTGTAATTGGTTGCTGAGTACTTGTGCTAGCAATTTCATATGGTTGATTAAAACTGCTGCTGTTGTGCTGAGCATGTACCGTGCTGACTGATGATGATGGCTGATCACCTGGATGCCTGCTCTCTATCTGCTGTTGAGTATAATAACCACCATATTGTTGATTATGGCTGTACATGTTACTACTGTTTTGGTGATGTTCGGCACGTTGAACTTGATAGGAATCATACGTTTCATCTTGAGCTTCCATAATACATTTTAACATATTTATTTTGACTATTGGTTTTAGTCTAGAAGGCACCCTTTTAAAATCGTTAACCAATGACAGCATAAACTGTCTATCTGGATCTTCTTCTTCAGTCTTTGTTTGCATTGTTGATTTCAGAACATTTATAAGTTCGCTACCGAATTCATCAGTTTGATCACTTTTCTTATTTTTCTTTGTTTTGGGTGGCATTATAATATGTTCTTCTTGGAGCCTATCACCTGGATCGTTGTCTACTTCACTTGCCATACTATTATGAGTCGTGTTAGTTGTGATCACCGGCAAGAGAAATAAGAGTTGTTTGTAGTATTTGTATTGCTTTGTATTAGAAACCGCTGATCCACTTTTGACAGTAGCTAGTTGTCGTCTTTGTTTCACAAAAGCGTCACGGAGCGTTTTCCATCTTTTTTGCAATACTTGTCCTGAAATAAAAAATTAAAAGTAAGTATGTTATGTTTCAGGTACTTGGCAAGCGGATGCTCGTTCACTGATATTTATTACAACCACAGACTTGGACTATCAACTATTCACAAAATTGTGGACGAAGTGTGTACAGCCATTTGGGACATAATGAGAACAGAATGTTTACCAGAGCTTACGACTGAAATGTGGCTAAACAAAGCTGAAGGTTTCAATCAACGTGCAAATTTTCCGCACGTAATTGGAGCAATCGATGGAAAACATATCCGTGTTTACAAACCATCTCTTACAGGGTCATTGTATTACAATTACAAACATTATTTTTCAATATTATTATTAGCCATCTGTGATGCTAATTACAAATTTGTTTATGTTGATATTGGTGCATACGGGAAATGTAGCGATAGTACTGTATTCAAGAATTCAATGTTTTACAAGAAACTTATGGAAAATAATCTTAATATACCAAAAGAGTCAAAAGTTTCGGGAGTTCAGGATGATCTTCCATATTTTTTCATAGGTGATGAAGCTTTTAGTATTTCTGAACATGTCTTAAGACCATATGCAGGAGCCAACTTAAATTTTACAAAACGAATATTTAACTATCGTTTGAGTCGAGCACGTAGGTATATAGAATGCACTTTTGGAATTTTAGCACACAAATGGCGAATATTTCAACGACCATTAAATGTAAACGTAAATTTATCAATAAAAATAATAAAAGCGTGCTGCGTGCTTCACAATTTCGTAAGGGAAAGGCATGGTGTTAATTTCGAAGAAACATTGTTTAATAGTGATGTAGAAGGTTTATGTGAAATTCCGAGAAACAGAATTCGAACAAGTACAAGCGGAGACATTATGAGAAATAATTTAGCTGATTTTTTTATTAATATCGACCCTTTGCCGTGGCAAAACAAATACGCTTAACCTTACTCATTGGAATTACTTTTAAATTGTTAAGTTGATTTTCCAAGAAATATAAGAGTAAACCTACTTACCGTGTTTTCTTTTTTCCTCAAGTGATGTACCCTCATCTGTAAATATATTTATAATCTCTTCCCATTTCTTCACTTTTTGTACGCGGTCACTGTATTCTTTGCATTTCATGTCCCAAATTGCTGGCCGTTGTTCAATTTCAAATATGAATCTATCCACGTCTAGATCCATTGTAGTTGCGTCCTTAACGCATAAAGGTTCGAGCGGCACTGCGGAGCTAGTGTGGTATACCCCACGGAGCGCCCCGCGCCTCCGCGCCGGTGAGCAGAATCTGCGCGCGCGACACGCCACCGTGCGCCGACGCTTTGTCGGTGTGTTGCACTGCGCGGTTTTTCGATACGTACTGATATACTTACAAACAATGTTAAAATCTGCGATCCCGCGCTACGCGACGGAGCGCGGAGCAGTGTGAGAATCGCCTATAGAAGGGCCGCTCCCAACCTCCCCCAATCTTGCTCCCGTCTGTGTAGATGTGGATGTCCAGATTATTCTGGGCATCCACTTGCTCCTGGTCTACCAGGCATTCAAACTGTATTTCCTTTTGCTCTGCCACGCGCTTCCAGCGCCGAGGATACCCTCACGACCTCTCTGCCCTTCAACTCAGCTATAGGTTTACCCTTTTTGGCCTCATACAGCTGGGCCGCCTCTTTTATGCGTAGGTCGAGAGGTATTATTCCGGTGAGCACCAGGGCCGCGTTGAGAGATACCGTACGATACGCTTTGCACATCTTTTGCGCAATGCCCCGCTGCACTGCTCCTAGTTGTTTCTGCGTGCCCAATTTGTCCGCCGCGGCTGCCCATACACTGGCGGCATACAGGATCACTGGTTCCACCGTCGCCGTATGGATGATTTTGATGACATCGGGGTGTAGTCCCCAGCTAGCTTTCGCCGCTCTTGCCAGTTTTTTTGTATATGCCTAGAGCCTTGCAACAGACGCTTGCGACATGTGTGTTAAATGTCAGTTGTCGTCGATGGTGACACCCAACAGCTTCATCTCCTTGGACATGCCAATGTCTATCCCCCCCATGCTCAGCCGCGGGGTGTCGTATTTCAGCTTACGCGTAATAACCATTGCACACGTCTTGTGTGGCGCGAATTTGAGCTTATTTTCGATCGATGTTTAACATATTTCAAGATGCTGTTCTAAAGTCATCTTTAGATTTTGAAGATATAGAAAACATTTATCCGAATAAAATACATTTCTGGACTGGAGTGAATCACGAACAATTTAATATAATATTAAACAAAACACCATCTTTACGTGCAGCCCTTAAACCTGAAATGACATTGGGGGTTAATTTAACAAAAATAAGAACCGGAGAACCGGATGCTTGTCTAGCTAGTATGTTTAAAATAAGTCGTCGACAATTAGAGCGTAAATTAAATATTGCTCGAGACAGTTTAACTAATCAGTTTGTTCCAAAGCATCTTGGTTTCGATCATATATCTAGAAGAAGTTATTGCGCGCAATTTGACGTTACGTACAGGAATATTCTGTAGTGAATAAGCTAATTAAGCTATAGTTATAGCAGATGGTACTTACTTGTATATTCAAAAGAGTGCTAACATCTTATTTCAAAAGGAAACTTACAGTTTGCACAAGTTCCGAAACTTACTCAAACCATTTTTAATAGTTTGTGCTGATGAATACATAATTGAAGTAACAGGACCTCATGCAGCCACTACGATTGACGCATCTATTATTTGTCACCATACAAACTCTGAAGATTCACCTCTAACATGGTTTTTTTAACCTAATGATATTTTTATTTTGTATAGGGGATTTAGAGACGCGATAAATGATTTAGGAAGCTGTGGCTATGTCTTTAATATAGCAGAGAGCGTTTAGCGTTAATGAAACGTATTATCTATCAGTCTAAGAATAAAATAATTGTATTTACGAAACGACTTTATATTTTCCATTTAGTTAAGTGACAAGACTAACAACACAACTGTTGCTAAGCTACAACACTTTCCCTCAGTTAACTAAGCCAAGCTCTCCTCTGAGATGCGTGAATGTTATCCTTGGAAGTGGTTTCGTGAGAATATCCGCGATTTGTTCAGAGGAACTCACTCGTCTAACTTCTAGTACATTATCTGCAACTTGCTCACGCACAAAGAAGTGCCTCAAACGAATATGTTTTGTCCTCTTATGAAACTCAGGGGTGTGAGCTAATTTCACTGCAGCTTCATTGTCGACGCTAAGATTTGGTACTGAGCTGAGCGTGGTCAATTCTTTAAATAGCCTTGTAAGCCACACCATTTCTCTCGCAGCTTCGCTTGCGGCGACTAGCTCTGCTTCTGTTGTTGAAATAGAAACGGAAGCCTGTCGTTGGCTTAGCCACGATATCGCTCTTCCTGCGTAACGACACAATACTCCGGTTGTAGAGCGTCCTGTGCTGAGATCTCCTCCGTGATCAGCATCACTAAAAGCATCTAAGTATTCCTTCCTTGCATTGGAATTATATTTTATACCATACGACATTGTGCCTTTTAGGTATCGCATAATCCTTTTGACTTTAAGCCAATCTGCTTTGGTAGGTGCTTCGAGCTTTCGTGACACTATACCTACTGCATAAGCAATATCAGGGCGAGTCGCAACCATTAGATAGGCCAATGTTCCAACTGCTTCTCGATATGGAAAGTGAGCATCGTCAACAGCTTTCCCTGTTTCAACAGTTTCTTTTTCTATAGGTGTTGAAATTGGGTTACAATTCATCATTCCAAATCTTTCTAATACTTTCTTAGTATTATGCTTCTTGTTTGAGTATGATTGAACCATCACATTTCGAAATCTCCATACCCAGATAGAATGAAGCTGATTTCGTAGTTATCTTTATTCTTTGTTTTAAATCATTAAGAAATTATTCTGCCATCTTTTGATTAGTTGCGGCTATGAGACCGTCATCGACATAAAGTGATAATAAGAGTTTCTTGTCTCCTTGTTTCTTTATGTACAGACATTTATCTGCACAACTTTGTTTAAAACCTAGTTCTATTAGAATTTCATGAAAACAGTGATTCCAACATCGTGGTGCTTGTTTCAAACCGTAAAGACTCCGATTAAGGCGACAAACTCTCTTCGTGCCATCTTCAAAGCCTTCGGGTTGTTTCATATATATCTCTTCTGTTATTTTTCCGTATAAGAATGCTGTCGTTACATCAAACTGTATAAGATAAAGATTTTCTGATGCAGCAACGCTTAAAAGGGAACGAATAGTAGCCATTCTTGCTACTGGGCTAAACGTCTCTTGATAATCGATGCCTTCTTGCTGTCGAAATCCTTTTGCCACTAAGCGTGCCTTGTAGCGTTCAATCATGCCATCACTGTCCCTTTTCAGCTTGAATACCCACTTGCAAGGTATGCATTTCTTATTGGTTGGTAAGTTTTGAAGAGTCCAAGTATCATGCTCCTTTAAAGATGATAGTTCTGCCTTCATTGCAGACAACCACTTTTCTTTATTGTTGCTGTGAATAGCCTGTTTAAAAGTTACGGGTTCTTCGCATAATACATGGTTTAATGATGTTACATAATCGTTGAATTTTTCTGGTCTTTTGAGTGAAGATCGATCACGCAGATCATACCTCTGTTCTTGACTTTGGTCGATACTGTCATGAAACTCGTCATTTCTGATATTATCATCTTCATCATAATCTTCTCTCTCTAATTCAAGCGATTCTCTTGATTCTTCTTGCAACGGATCATAGACATTATCAGTTCCCACTTGAGCTTCTCTCTCTGGCTCAATAGGTTCTATGGTGTCATTTGTAAGTTCCACTGGCTCTGTTGAATGTATATCATCTTCAATTGTACGTTCTACTATGATTTCATCTCTAGAAGTATTGCAATCCTGTGACACTTTCAGTTGAAATTCATTTATCGCGTTTTCATTACCTGTCTTAGTGTTTGCATCTTCTGATGATAGAGGTGATTCATCGAAAATGACGTCTCTCGACCGAACAAGACGATTTTTCTTGCCGTCAGTAATCCAAACTCTGTAGCCGTCTTCATCATATCCGATAAGATATCCTTTAATGGCTTTCTTGTCCATTTTTTTTCGTTTTTGTTTTGGAATGTGTACAAAACATCTGCTCCCAATTATTCTGAGATGTTTTATGTTCGGCTTTTTTTCAAACCAGACTTCGAAAGGGCTCTTGCATTCTACTCTTGATGCACCTGTTCGATTTAATATATAGGCCGATGTGTTTATCATTTCAGCCCATAGTTCTTGTGGAAGTGGCTCGTGCGCGTACATAAGTGATCTTCCAGTCTCGACAAGAGTTCGGTTTTCGCGCTCACTACACCCATTTTGCTGTGGGGTGTAAGGCATAACCAACCTTTGATTGATACCATGTTTATCTAGAATATGTTTGACACTTGTGTTGTCGAACTCTCCTCCGTTATCGCTCAGAATAGTTTTAATTGTATGGCCTTGAGTTTTGATCGACTGAATCATAATTTCGAGTTTGTCTTTAACTTCACTCTTATTGCGCATAAAATAAACCATTCGATAGCTAGAGTAGTCGTCTTTAAAAAGTACATAGTATTGAAACTTCGTATAGCTTTGTTTAAATGGTCCACAGACGTCAGTGTGGATTAATTCTCCGGGTTCGGTTGCTCTCGTTCTCGTACTGAACTTTAATCTGTGAGCTTTCCCATAAACGCAGCCTTCACACGTATCTTTATCCAAAGGTAGATCGATATCTAACTCTCTCTTGATAACTGCCTTGACATGCCTCTTATTCTGATGACCAAGTCTTTCATGGTACAGTTGTAAAGTGGCTGTAGACAGGCATACTTCGATTGGTTGAGCTGGTTGTACATTCTGAACATCTAACTTGTACAGACCGCCTCCACGACACCGCCTTCCAATTAAGCAAATATTGCCGTTGATGCTTATCTCACACATGTCTATCCTGGATGTGAACAGTATATTTGGATTGCTGTCGTGTGCCGCTAGTACTGAAAATAAGTTTTTCTTGATCTCAGGAACGTACCACACATCTTGTAGAGTAATCATATTCATGTTCGATTTAATAATGATAGATCCTTTTCCTTTAGCACATATGGTGTTTCCATCGGCTGTAGTTACTTGGTGGGTCACATCAAAAGGTTTGAATGTCATGAATAGATCATTTCTGTTTGTGATATGGCTGGTCGCTCCGTTATCAATAAACCAGTTTTCTTTGTCACATTCAATTGCAAATGTTTGTGTATTAAGTGACATCAATAACATGTTTGCTCCTTGATTTGTAGGATGAGAGAATTTTGAAGTGGTATTCTTGGGTGGTTTTCCGTCTTGGATCCATTTTGCACAATCTCTTACACGGTGTCCTACCTCATGACAATAATTGCACTTCAATTTCTTATCCTTCAACTTTTTATGCTTATTAGAAGTGCTTGCTGATAAAACTTCCGGATCAGGTAAATTTTTATTTGACAAAGCTCTCTCATAAGCACATAGATGAGTTGTCAGGTTCTCTACAGTCCTCTCAGTTTTCGACATTAAAAGCCAACTGCTGCGGAATGCAAAATATTCTTCACTGAGAGTATCTAAGATTTTACAAACAAGTAGCAATTCCGGTAACTCGTTAGATTTATCTTTAACAATTTCGATATTTAAATCGTTCCAGATATTCTTCAGTTTTGACATGTGACTTGCTACGTCGTCTGATGGATCTCGTTTAGCTCCAAAGAATTTCATGCATAAATCATAGGACTTATCTTCACAACTGCCGTCAAACAGCCGGTGTAGTTCCTGCCAAACTTCTCGAGGTGTGTTGAACCTCATCACTTTCTTTAAGGTTTCGTCGTTCATATTGGTGGTAAGGATCAACAGAGCGCTGCTTTCTGCCTTCATGAATTTCGCTAAGGCCGAGTCATATGCAGAAATTTGTGCGTCACCTGCGCCTTCTGGCAACACGGGCTTGGTATATTTTCCATCTATTACCTCCATTGCACGTTCTGTGCCTCGTAATAAAATAGAAACTTTGTACCTCCATGTCTCCCAATTATTTTTTCCTTCTAACAGACCGATCGTCACTTTTGCAGAAATAGATTCCATTTTAATAACTAACAGTCCATAACCTAATATAGCAGAGAGCGTTTAGCGTTAATGAAACGTATTATCTATCAGTCTAAGAATAAAATAATTGTATTTACGAAACGACTTTATATTTTCCATTTAGTTAAGTGACAAGACTAACAACACAACTGTTGCTAAGCTACAACAGTCTTGCATATGCCAACTTCAAAAGCAAGAAACGATCAACAGCTTACCACTGTCCAAGCCAATCATTCTAGAATGGTTACAATTGTTCGCGTTTTTGTTGGTGGTGGAAGTCATAAATGGTCGTTTCAAAAGAGATTTTAAAATATTTAGACACAAGTATTTTAACAGAGCATGCCCTCACATGTTTAAAGATTTTCGAATAGCCGCAGCTTTGATTAATGCCTTTAAAAGTCCTATTCAAGACTCCACTTGCCCAAGAAATGTAAAATATAATAAATTAAAAGAAGGATTCACCAAACCATTTAGACTTTAGACTATGTGGAAAGTCACAATTTAAACAGACAAAGAGTCACATTCGCGAGAATGACGTCACAATCAATACCCCGATTTCCAATTTTGAATGAGGTGGATCTTAAATTGTTTGCTTTAGGTTCTTACCAATTAAAACTAGCACATTCCTATTGCAAAGAGCATATGCGACAAACAGAAGGTGTTTAAACCATTGATTTAGCTAATAATGTAGTAGCCCAAGAAATACTGGGAGAAATTGAGTTCCTGCTGCGGGGCCGAATACAATCGAGACATGTACGAACTAAAATTTATTATACTTATTATAATATATAAACCTACATTACCACTGACTCACTGACTGATTGACATAGTTGTTTGACCTGTTCCCGGGTGGGTGGGGTAGTGATTGATGTATGGTCGTGTAGAGGGTGCTCCAGTGAGTACCAGAAAAATCTGACATTTTGAAGATCATCAGATTTTGATGTGGAAGGGTTACGGCCTGCAAAAACGGTTGGGGTTAGGGTAGTGATTTTTTTTTCAAAATGTAGGGGGTTGTAAGCAATTTGACGAATGTCATTTGTTTTATGATTTGTTTCAAAATCCAAGATGGCCGCCATACAAGGACAATTTCCGAGTGTGTACCGCGAGACCGCAGGTCGAGCGGAAAGCGAGGCCGCAGGCCGAGCTGCGTGGCCAGGGTGAGGGCCAAGCCCCTCTTGACCTCCCCCCAGAATCCCCCCCCCCCAAGTGTTTTAGCGAAGCCTAAGGCCAAAGGCCAAACACATACCTCTTCCGCGAGGTCGTAGGCCGAGCTGCGTGGCGAGGGCAAAGCCCAAACCCCTCCTGACCTCCCCCCCCCCAGAAACCCCTCCCCAAGTCACTAAGCGAAGCCTGAGGCCGAAGGCCGAAGGCTGAGCTCCCCCGCGAGGCCGCAGGCCGAGCTGCATGGCGAGGCCGTAGGCCGAGCCACTCCCACCAAGCGCTGAGCGTTTTTTTTTAAATTTTCCAAGATGGCCGCCAACAGTCGACTGCTTCCGATTTCACTGAAATTCAGTATGCAAAGGTTTTTTGGATCGCGGAAACCAAATCTGACACTTTTTTTTGAATCCAAGATGGCGTCTGGATTTTAGAATTTTAACTTGATTCGTTCATAACGTCCTCCTGGAACATCGAAGGGGTCTGAAATTTTGTATGCTGGGGTAAAGCACCCCGCGGAACTCAAAATTGCAAACAAAATTTGATTCCAAGATGGCGGCCCGTATACGTTTTTATTTTTTTTACACTGACTTTAGCACCTTACCTATTCTCTCTGAAAATAAGATTCCAACCAACATCAACAGCTGCACGAAAAACCGCGGGCTGCTGGCAGCCCGCGCAGCGCCCGAAAACCTAGTTATAATATATAAACCTACATTACCACTGACTGACTCACTGATTGACATAGTTGTTTGACCTGTTCCCGGGTGGGTGGGGTAATGATTGATGTATGGTCGTGTAGAGGGTGCTCCAGTGAGTACCAGAAAAATCTGATATTTTGAAGATCATCAGATTTTGATGTGGAAGGGGTACGGCCTGCAAAAACGGTTGTGGTTAGGGGCGTGATTTTTTTTTCAAAATGTAGGGGGTTGTAAGCAATTTGACGACTGTCATTTGTTTTATGATTTTTTTCAAAATCCAAGATGGCCGCCATACAAGGACAATTTCCGAGTGTGTACCGCGAGACCGTAGGTCGAGCGGAAAGCGAGGCCGCAGGCCGAGCTGCGTTCCGAGGGTGACGCCCGAGCCCCTCTTGACCTCCCCCCTTCCCCCAGAACCCCCCCCCCCTCAAGTTTCTAAGCAAAGCCAGAGGCCAACTAAGCTTCTCGCGAGGCCGTAGGCCGAGCTGCGTGGCGAGGGCGAAGCCCGAGCCCCTCCTGACCTCCCCCCTTCCCCAGAACCCCCCCCAAGTCACTAAGCGAAGCCTGAGGCCGAAGGCCGAAGGTTGAGCCATACCGCGAGGCCGTAGGCCGAGCCACTCCCACCAAGCGCTGAGCCTTTTTTTTTTAATTTTCCAAGATGGCCGCCAACAGTCGACTGCTTCCGATTTGACTGAAATTCAGTATGCAAGGGTTTTTTGGATCGCGGAAACCAAATCTGAAATTTTTTTTGGAATCCAAGATGGCGTCTGGATTTTAAATTTTTTAAAATTTATTCGTTCATAACGTCCTACTTAAACAAAGATGGGGTCTGAAATTTTGTATACTGGGGTAAAGCACCCCGCGGTATTCAAAACTGCAAACAAAATTTGATTCCAAGATAGCGGCCCGTATACGTTTTTATTTTTTTATACTGACTTTAGCACCTTACCTATTCTCGCAACTGGAAATAAGATTCCAACCAACTTCAACAGCTGCACGAAAAACCGCGGGCTGCTTGCAGCCCGCGCAGCGCCCGAAAAGCTAGTTATAATATATAAACCTACATTACCACTGACTGACTGACTGATTGACATAGTTGTTTGACCTGTTCCCGGATGGATGGGGTAATGATTGATGTATGGTCGTATAGAGGGTGCTCCAGTGAGTACCAGAAAAATCTGACATGTTGAAGATCATCAAATCCTAATGTAGACGAGGTACGGCCTGCAAAAACGGTTTGGGTTAGGGGTGTGATTTTTTTTCCAAAATGTAGGGGGTTGTTAGCAATTTGACGACTATCATTTGTTTTTTGATTTTTTTCAAAATCCAAGATGGCCGCCATACAAGGACAATTTCCGAGGGTGACGCCCGAGCCCCTATTGATCTCCCCCCTCCCCCCAGAACCCCTCCCCCACAAGTTTCTAAGCGAAGCCAGAGACCAAAGGCCGAAAACTAAGCTTCCCGCGAGGCCGCAGGCCGAGCTGCGTGGCGAGGCCGTAGGCCGAGCCACTCCCACCAAGCGCTGAGCGTTTTTTTTTTTAATTTTCCTAGATGGCTGCCAACAGTCGACTGCTTCCGATTTTACTGAAATTCAAAATTTAAAGGTCTTTTACGCCGAGGAATCCAAATCTGACATTTTTTTGGAATCCAAGATGGCGTCTGGATTTTAATTTTTTAACTTTATTCGTTCATTACGTCCTCCTGGAACATCGAAGGGGTCTGAAATTTTGTATGCTGGGGTAAAGCACCCCGCGGATCTCAAAATTGCAAACAAAATTTGATTTCAAGATGGCGGCCCGTATACGTTTTTATTTTTTTATACTGACTTTAGCACCTTACCTATTCTGTCAACTGGAAATAAGATTCCAACCAACTTCAACAGCTGCACGAAAAACCGCGGGCTGCTTGCAGCCCGCGCAGCGCCCGAAAAGCTAGTTATTATATATATATAAACCTACATTACCACTGACTGACTCACTGATTGACATAGTTGTTTGACCTGTTCCCGGGTGGGTGGGGTAATGATTGATGTATGGTCGTGTAGAGGGTGCTCCAGTGAGTACCAGAAAAATCTGACATTTTGAAGATCATCAGATTTTGATGTGGAAGGGGTACGGCCTGCAAAAACGGTTGGGGTTAGGGGCGTGATTTTTTTTTAAATGTAGGGGGTTGTAAGCAATTTGACGACTGTCATTTGTTTTTTGATTTTTTGCAAAATCCAAGATGGCCGCCATACAAGGACAATTTCCGAGTGTGTACTGGAAAGCGAGGCCGCAGGCCGAGCTGCGTTCCGAGGGTGACGCCCGAGCCTCTCCTGACCTCCCCCCTTCCCCCAGAATCCCCCCCCCTCAAGTGTCTTTGCATAGTCAGAGGCCAAAGGCCAAAAACAGACCTCTTTCGCGAGGCCGTAGGCCGAGCTGCGTGGCAAGGGCGAAGCCCGAGCCCCTCCTGACCTCCCCCCTCCCCCAGAACCCCCCCCCAAGTCACGGCCGAAGGCTGAGATGTTCTGCGAGGCCGCAGGCCGAGCTGCGCGGCGTGGCCGTAGGCCGAGCCACTCCCACCAAGCGATAAGCGTTTTTTTTTTAATTTTCCAAGATGGCCGCCAATAGTCGACTGCGTCCGATTTGAGTGAAATTCAGTATACAAGGGGTTTTTGAATCGCGGAATCCAAATCTGAAATTTTTTTTGGAATCCAAGATGGCGTCTGGATTTTAGAATTTAAACTTTATTCATTCATAACGTCCTACTGAAACATCGAAGGGGTCTGAAATTTTGTATGGTGGGGTAAAGCACCCCGCAAAACTCAAAACTGCAATCCATATCTGATTCCAAGATGGCGGCCCGTAAACGTTTTTTTTTTTTACACTGACTTTAGCACCTTACCTATTCTCTCAACTGGAAATAAGATTCTAACCAACTTCAACAACTGCACGAAAAACCGCGGGCTGCTTGCAGCCCGCGCAGCGCCCGAAAAGCTAGTTATAATATATAAACCTACATTACCACTGACTGACTCACTGATTGACATAGTTGTTTGACCTGTTCCCGGGTGGGTGGGGTAATGATTGATGTATGGTCGTGTAGAGGGTCCTCCAGTGAGTACCAGAAAAATCGGACATGTTGAAGATCATCAGATCTTAATGTGGACGAGGTACAGCCTGCAAAAACGGTTAGGGTTAGGGGTGTGAATTTTTTTCCAAAATGTAGGGGGCAAGCAATTTGACGACTGTTTAGTGTTCTGTATTCACTGAATACGTTGTCTCGTACACACGGGTAGTGTGGAGGGGACGGCAGTTGCGTGCGAGCAGTGAGCGTGAGCGCACGTCGCCCAATACTGGTGTGTGACCGAGCCAACAGGTAGTGTTAGTGACACTGGGAGTACTACATGTGGCGACGAGAACAAAGGTTAGTGGAATTAATACATAATTTCACCGTACTAGACTTGATTAGATTATTATGATTACAAAAAAGGGAGGAAATCATAGTTAATAAATAGAATAAAAAATAAAATTGTTATTTGTAAAAAAAAGAAATGAAATAAAATAAAGTAATTCGTTTATTTATTATTAAATTATGTATTAATTTTATGAATATCACGTCAGTTAATAATATTAAATAAATAAAAAAGATATGTTAATTTGCAAAATAAAAAAGGGGGAATAAAAATAAACTATTGATGAAAAATAGACCTTAAAATAGATAACTGATGTTTGTTTCTAATCTAAAATAAATATTTATACCTATATAAAAGATACCTACATATTTATTATTATTGTGTGTCTGATGTTTAATTTATTGGCAATTATAAATTGATGCCTAATTAAGCGTACTAAAACACTTTAATTATAATTCCATATTATTTGAAACCGGGTGCTTCCCACGTCTGTAGAAATTATAGTCAAGATGGTTCGGTAGGTTCTGAGTTATTCGTACTTGACAAACATGCATAAACTTATGTAATGCACTCCTACTTATTCAAAACTGATGTAAGAGCGTCAATGTTAAAGGATACATATAAAAGACCGTAGGTGTGTGAAGGCAGTATGAGCCAACATGAAATTGTAAATCATACGAGTTGTGTGTGTGAAGGCAGTATGAGCCAACATGAAATTGTGAATCATACGAGTTGTGTGTGAAGGCAGTATGAGCCGACATGAAATTGTGAATCATACGAGTCGTGTGTGTGAAGGCAGTATGAGCCAACATGAAATTGTGAATCATACGAGTTGTGTGTGAAGGCAGTATGAGCCAACATGAAATTGTGAATCATACGAGTTGTGTGTGTGAAGGCAGTATGAGCCAACATGAAATTGTGAATCATACGAGTTGTGTGTGTGAAGGCAGTATGAGCCAACATGAAATTGTGAATCATACGAGTTGTGTGTGTGAAGGCAGTATGAGCCAACATGAAATTGTGAATCATACGAGTTGTGTGTGAAGGCAGTATGAGCCGACATGAAATTGTGAATCATACGAGTCGTGTGTGTGAAGGCAGTATGAGCCAACATGAAATTGTGAATCATACGAGTTGTGTGTGTGAAGGCAGTTTAATTTAAAATGATAAGAATTTATAACCTGTTAGGCCAATAGGAAAGGCCGTCAACGAAGCTGTATGGGTCATGGCATTTCTAAGTGTCTAAAATGACAGCGCAACTTGTTGTGTGTTGGCAATATAATAGCCTATACTGATACATAATGCAAATATTTTAGAGGGCAATAAGACAGGCTATGTGATTGGACAATATGATAGTCCGTGCGAGTGAAAAGTAGACAGCTTATGTGTGTGTTGGACAATATGATAGTCCATGTGACCGGGCAATTCGATAGCCTATGTGGTTGGAAAATATGATAGTCCATGTGACTAGGCAATATGAGAGCCTTTGCGATTGGACAATATGACAGTCCATGTTAAGGGTCAGTACGATAGCCCGTATGACTGGATAATATGTAGACTCCTAAGCGAGTTCTAGAAAGGTTTGCGTGATGCGAAATGAGGTCTAGACGTTAGATTTTGACTGTAGCTTAACTGCAAAATTGTAAAAGATTGAAACAGCTTCTGAACTGTTTTGAGACCTATCTCAAACCTGAGAGTTGAAAATAACTTATCCAAACAAAGAAGTTACGTCTTTCGGGTTAAAACCATAACCTTTAAAGCATTATTTTAAGCTGAAGACTTAATTGAATTTCATAATGATTACTCTTAAGCTTTAGAGACATTCTAAAGTAAGTTTAGTTGTCCTCACGACTTCAAAGCGTTGAAGTGTTTTGAAAATTACGTCTATAGTACCCGTGGTACTCAGTAGTAGTTTTAGTAACTTGTGAGTTTGGAACAGACAACTACTAACGGTAGCCGTGATGCTGCAAGAGAAGCCTTGTAGTTTTTACTGGCTTTATGAGATGACCTACAGGTCATACTTTGCTACCACTAGGAACTTTTAACTATTGGTATTGTGGAAAGGTTAAATCGGACATCTATTGTATTTAAAGATAAACATATACTTTCCTAGTGAGACAAAATAAAATATTTTTCATTTTCTTTGACTTAAGCAGGCTGTTTAATATTACGCGTGTGTTGAGCAGCTTGAATTCAGTACACTATCATGGTTGTAAGCTACCATGAGATTTATTGATAGCCATTTATAAATAAAGTTGTTATTCTTCTCCATGATAAATAAATTATTACATGGAGACAATTTAAAGCCTGACATTACTGGAATATATTGATAACCGTCTATCCAAAGAGGTTATAAGTTTTCATAGAGTTAAATCAAGGATTTATCAATTAAAATTTTAAAGCTGTTGTCTAAGTTTATAATAATAATATTGACGTTAAAGAAAGATTATTTAAAATTGCAAGCTTTACATTGCAACGCTGACACATCTAAAATAAACATTCATAATGTATTGCCTGGAGAGATCGTGGTACGCGATCGATGACGAGCGACTACGTCACTCATTGGTTCTGCCCACTTAATATTTATGTTTTATAGAACTTCATAATTGTGTCAAAGCTGTTGAATTTTATTGTTTGCAAAAGCACGCCTATCGTACTATTATGTAAATATTGTGATTTCTCAGTAAGTGAATTGAGTATGAGAAATAAAGTTGAACACTAACTGTTATGGTTATATTTAGGTTCTATGAAGGTAGTTAAAGGTTCTGAGGTTTAAACTATAGGTTTGTAGGAACTCTCAGAAAGGTCCAAAATGCAGAAAGTAGCTACGCACTTTTGCACTCAAGAAGTTGATTTAAGGTTATTTAACGTTGTTCATTACTATTATTAAGACTTAAGAGTCGATTTCCATACAAAGGTTATAGAATCTTTCAGACTTTCTGATACCTAAAAGATTGCTTAGTCCGTAACTATACTTCCGAAACTCTACACATCAGCTAAGGATTTAATGACAAGAGGTTTAGAAGATAACCTGATGAGTATGGACCTAAGAACTATTATCATGGATAGCGTAACAGTTGTGCCTCAAACTCAAGAAACTAGTAGGGTTGCTCTAAGATTGGTAAGCGAGACGCGTGTTACTGCGTATCCGCGTTTTGGTGTCAAACAGCATTGAGCGTTAATACATAATGATAGTCTAAGTTGGTCTGACATAGAAATAGGGCGTCACTATTGGGTAACTATTGTATTATTTCATGGGGTAACCCCCAGAGACAAAAAAAGGAACTTAAAAATAATTAAAGGAGTAGAATCAAAACGTATCCATTAAAAAAGAGGTTTAAGTACTTATGCTTATTACGCAAAACGAAACACAATGTCAATTGTTTTCGATTCCTATAGTTCTTTCAAGTCTCGTCTTCTATTGATAAATCAAGTTTACTTCTGCCTATGTCTATGTTACTCTGACAATAAATAGGTTGCGATTCCTAAGTTGTTGTTTAGTTCTATTTCTGTTTTCCCACCGGGAATCCACTCAAATTTGATGTTTACCATGAAATAACTTACTTTGACTTGATTTTCCTCGGGCGATAATAAAGAGGATTAGTAGTCATCTAGTTGTTTTGAAACAGTAATCTAGAAGGTATATTCTATGACCGAAGGATCCATCATCAGCCAACTTGTATTATGGATTTAATAGTATACTGCCAAGTCCCAGGAATGGTACACTTCGTGCTATGACAGAGAGAGTGTTGACATCAATTGAAACAATTTCACCAGATTATGTTACCATCTGTACTTTGACTTAGGGACTTTCTACTTCGTGAACCGTAAGTTCGTGAGATGTGTTGGTACAAAAGTAAATATAGTCAGATTACTATAGTGTAAGGGTACTATGATGAATTTCTTTGCGAAAGCCTTTGTAAAGTAAGACCTTATACTTCCAACGTCGAGCAGTATTTCTCCTTTATGTCTGTAGTCAATTCCTTTGGCAGTTGCCTCGACAATGCCTGTTTGCATGCAGTACGTCTGACATGATTTATCCTAGGCATAAAGGAATAGTAAGTCTAGAGATTTCGTTGTTTTCCGTGACATTTCTGAATGTTTCTGCTATACTCGTCTACGCTTTTGTTGCGTCTGTTAGCGCAATTCTTGAAAGTATCTTCAGACGCGGAAGTGCGTGATGATATAGATTACTACAGGTAGATAGATCATATCTCTTATAAGTCATTGTTTAATCCAGTACGTTAAAGAATCGCTGAAAGGCGAAATAGTGGAACAGATTCTCTAGATGGATAGTTAGATTGTGATTGGCTGATATTACTCAAACTTTTGATACCACTCGTATCAAAGGTACCTAATATATAGGTAATTAGGAGAAAAACAAAGAAATGAAAGTTTTATATGTCCCAACAGATTTTGACCAAGGGAGAAACTGAAGAAATGGTTAATAAGACCACAGTTTCTGTTAGAGGATTTATTGGAATAGCCGGTCGATCCGTCAAGTGACACTTCTCTTTCGTTGGGGAGGGTCTGTCGAGTGCTCAGTCTGACGAGTACTCAGTTTGTCGAGTACTCCAATGGAAGTAGAACTTAACGACAGAGAGTTTCGGGTGAAGCCTGTACTTAGTATTGGATCTGGAGAAATTACATATAAAGACGGCTCAAGTACTGGTTTAAATAAAAAGAGACGCACGAAGTCATCTTTATCGTATACTAGTTTTTGCCCGCGGCTTCACTCGCGTATCCCAAATCCCACGGGAACATTTCTTTTTCGTGATGAAAGGTACCCTGTGTCCTTCTCAGTACTCCTAACTATGTGTTTCTTTAGTCTTCATCGATACTAGTGCCGTTTTTGTGAAATAAACGTAATATAATATATGTGTATGCGAATTTTTAAGATGATTGGTTCGTTAGATAAAGCGTGAAGAAGTAACAAACAAACAAACCAACAAACAAATATACAAACTCACTTTCGCATTTATAATATCAGTTAGGATTAGGATTAGGATACCAAGAGTAATGGATTTTTTTTTTATTCAAAAATTTAGATAATAATATGGAAGTTGAAGAATAGGGCGACTTAGTGCCTTTTAATAGTTTGATGATGAAGGGGATAAGAAATATTTACATGATTTATATTTATGATTTATATCTTATATGTAAAATTATAAAGTTTACGCGAAGGACATGAAGAAAGGAAACAAATTATCTACAAACTTTGAGGCAACGCCCTATGTAGTTGAAAGAACTGAAGGTGAAACAGAAGACGTATTAGTTAGAAATGAGGAGACAGGTCAACAACTGAGGAGGAATGTAGTCCATTTAAAAAGAGTAGAAGGAGAATGGATGGTTCAGAACAAAGAAGATGACACACAGATTCAAAATGAAAATGATAATGACAACGATTAAATATTAGTGATTTATTATGAAATAATGAGGTTAAAATAAAATTGATTCAGTTAAGTTAAATCAAATCATATGAATGTGAATTAATGTATATGAATATAATTGATTAAATAAATAAATAAGATATGTTAATTTGCAAAATAAAAAAGGGGGATTTCCGAGTGTGTACCGCGAGACCGCAGGTCGAGCGGAAAGCGAGGCCGAAGGCCGAGCTGCGTGGCAAGGGTGACGCCCGGGCCCCTCTTGACCTCCCCCCTTCCCCTAGAACCCCTCCCCCCTCAAATTTCTACGCGAAGCCAGAGGCCAAAGGCCGAAAACTAAGCTCCCCGCGAGGCCGCAGGCCGAGCTGCGTGGCGAGGGCAAAGTCCAAACCCCTCCTGGCCTCCCCCCTCCTCTAGAACCCCCCCCCCAAGTCACTAAGCGAAGCCTGAGGCCGAAGGCTGAGCTATACCGCGAGGCCGTAGGCCGAGCCACTCCCACCAAGCGATAAGCGTTTTTTTTTTCATTTTCCAAGATGGCCGCCAATATTCGACTGAGTCCGATTTGAGTGAAATTCAGTATGCAAGGGTTTTTTGAATCGCGGAATCCAAATCTGACATTTTTTTTGGAATCCAAGATGGCGTCTGGATTTTAGAAATTTAACTTTATTCGTTCAAAACGTCCTACTGGAACATTGAAGGGGTCTGAAATTTTGTATGCTGTAGTAAAGCACGCCGCGGAACTCAAAATTGCAAGCAAAATTTGATTCCAAGATGGCGGCCCGTATACGTTTTTATTTTTTTTACACTGACTTTAGCACCTTACCTATTCTCTCTGAAAATAAGATTCCAACCAACTTCAACAGCTGCACGAAAAACCGCGGGCTGCTTGCAGCCCGCGCAGCGACCGAAAAGCTAGTATATATATAAACCTACATTACCACTGACTGACTGACTCACTGATTGACATAGTTGTTTGACCTGTTCCCGGGTGGGTGGGGTAATGATTGATGTATGGTCGTGTAGAGGGTGCTCCAGTGAGTACCAGAAAAATCGGACATGTTGAAGATTATCAGATCTTAATGTGGACGAGGTTCAGCCTGCAAAAACGGTTAGGGTTAGGGGTGTGATTTTTTTCCAAAATGTAGGGGGTTGTTAGCAATTTGACGACTGTCATTTGTCTTTTGATTTTTTTCAAAATCCAAGATGGCCGCCATACAAGGACAATTTCCGAGTGTGTACCGCGAGACCGCAGGTCGAGCGGAAAGCGAGCCGCAGGCCGAGCTGCGTTCCAAGGGTGACGCCCGAGCCCCTATTGATCTCCCCCCTCCCCCCAGAACCCCCCTCAAGTGTCTTTGCGAAGCCTGAGGCCAAAGGCCGAAAACTAAGCTACCCGCGAGGCCGAAGGCCGAGCTGCGTAGCGAGGGCGAAGCCCGAGCCCCTCCTGACCTCCCCCCCCCAAGTCACTAAGCGAAGCCTGAGGCCGAAGGCCGAAGGCTGAGCTCCCCCGCGAGGCCGCAGGCCGAGCTGCGTGGCGAGGCCGTAGACCGAGCCACTCCCACCAAGCGCTGAGCGTTTTTTTTTTTAATTTTCCAAGATGGCCGCCAATACTCGACTGCTTCCGATTTGACTGAAATTCAAAATTAAAAGGTCTTTTACGCCGAGGAATCCAAATCTGTCATTTTTTTTAAAATCCATGATGGCGTCTGGATTTTAGAAATTTAACTTTATTCGTTCAAAACGTCCTACTGAAACATCGAAGGGGTCTGAAATTTTGTATGCTGGGGTAAAGCACCCCGCGAAACTCAAAACTGCAATCCATATCTGATTCCAGGATGGCGGCCCGTATACGTTTTTATTTTTTTATATACGGACTTAGCACCATACTTATTCTCTCAACTGGAAATAAGATTCCAACCAAATTCAACAGCTGCACGAAAAACCGCAAGCTGCTTGCAGCCCGCGCAGCGCCCGAAAAGCTAGTTTTATTTATAATGCTGTAACAAATGGAAGACTGGGTATCACCCAATATTATTGCACATGTCTCACAGGACGCCGCCACATAAGGGTATTTGAACGATTTACGCGGCCAAAATTATTTTATAAATGAAACAAATGTTTTCATACTAGACAAAGTCATATTTATTAAAAAAATCTAAAATTGAACATTTTTTTTAAAGTTTTTCTGATAAGTTTTCATCTTCACTCTCTGACAGCTGACTTGAATCGTTTGGGTTTGCTGGTAAAAGGAGAGCAACTGTTTCTGGTAAAAAATAATCAAGTTTCTTCTTCTTAATACTTCTCATGCCACTTATCAGCGGGTCCGAGCTCAGGAGAAGCCTGTTCAAAATGTCCCTGTTGCAATTCTCTCTTGAAAAATTTCTCGCGAAATCTTGCCGATATGTTCTAAAATGTTTATTTCGAGCTTCTTGGGCTTCTTCTGAGAGCTGCCCAATAGGCAATAACGCATTTTTAATCACAACTGCACCATGTAAGTACAAGTATCTTGTGCAGTGTTGGGGACATTGGGTGCCAGGGGTTATTTTCTTCTTTAGTTTTTTCGTTTTTTGTACTTTTGTACAGGTAATTTGTAAGACAAATGAAGAATGCTCTCTAAAACACGAATTCTTGCATGAAGAACTGAAAGCCCAAACTCTGTTGCCTCAGGACGTATCTCTTTTGTGATATCTATTCGATTAAAATCCTTAGATGTAGCTCCGCATATGTAGCAACTGCTAGTTGATTTCGTTCCAGAAGCAGCATCGCAGACTTTGTCATCTTAAATATATGACTTATTGAAAACTTGTTGCCATTCAAATCAACTTCGGTTGCGCTAAGCGAGTCAACAGAGTTCTTGACATAAGCGATTTCCTCTTCTGTGATATCTGTACTTTCTTTTATGAACCGAAACCTTATTGGCCGGCAATAGCGTGGAGAGGAGGGTGTTGGGTTTTCCCATACAACTTTTTTGCTGTCTCGGCCACAAACTAATCGAGTAGGTACAAAACAACTCTGAAAGACGTTAGCGTCGAAGTCAGCATCGTTTTCAAATTTTTGTTTATATTTCGACTGTTGCGATCCATCACAACCCCATTTGCAAATGATTTTCAAGCTTTTTCGTTCTTGTTCCTTTAAAGACATCAGTACTTCTCGAGATAAATTGACAAGCGCTTAACAGTTAAATCGACCAAACTTTGAAAGTCGCTTTCGGCACTCGTGCTTGTGTTTATGCATGTCTCTTTAGATGGGTAGCACTCTTGTTTGACTCGTTGCAATATACTATAACAAGGAAAGAACTTCTTGTTGGTATTTCTGATGATTTCGTACTGTCGACGAGTTAGATCCGCTTCTACAAACATCGCCAATGCCTGCAATGGTGTAAGACATGATTTTTGTTTCCTTGTTTCCGAAAAGGCTCTTTTATATTTTCCGGCACGTGTGGGACTCGTGGTTATTTCTTTTAATATATCAGAGGCGTTACGTTTGCCACTTTTACGCAACTCAATCTGAGCTGCATGCACAAGTACTTCTTCTTGCACTTTAGAACGAATTTCTTCAGTTTTCCTCCGTTTTGTTCTTTCGCTTGAATCACAAAAGGACTTCCGTGGGCGACCTACACGATTTTGTGAAACCACAGGAATTTCAATAGTTCCTTCAAGCCAATAGTCATTATATTTACGAAATATGTCTTCTTTCTTATGAGCTTTTAACCACCTTCGTTTTAATTGGCTTTTAAAATGGGAAAAGGTGTGCTTCAGGGACTTGATCTGGTCTTCTGAGTAGTCTTCACGTGACAGTAGTTCCTTATTCAATGAAACAAATTTTTCTTCAATATTATGCAGCTGAAAGCTTTGCAAACGGTCGAACAGGTATTTACGGGTAACAACTCTTACGCCCGATGTACTCTCAGAATCCAAACGCAATTTTTTTAAAAACAAATTTTGCCTAATACGTAATTAAAACGATTAAGTTCAAAAGGGCACCAAATACCTATCTGCGACTATCCGCGGTAGTGAGTCTTAATGAGCACTACATAAAACGCAAAACTTTCGATATTTTAGAAAATCATGTCTTGATCTGTCTTGGAAATAAATCATGTCTTGATCTGTCTTGGAAATATAACAAATACACTGTTGAACACAAATTAAAAGAAAAAAATAAACAACAATCTACTAGATTTTCAAAAGACTAGAAAATATCTAATGATGACAAAAATGAGCAAAATTATACTAGATATTTTACTAGATTCCCTGTTATTATTTATTTACTGATTTAGATAGATTACCTGTTGTACGAGAATCCATCACTATTTTTTATTGTAACCAATGAGATATAGTAAATACTTACTATTAAAAGTCTTTGTATGCACAAGAACGCCCGAGAACTGATACGTATACCAAGTGGGAGGGTCAACTTCGAACTGGTGTATGGAAGCTTGCGTGCATCGATGCGGGGCGGGAAGGGTTCAGTATTATTCTCTTATCTATCCTCTAGCCTAGGTAGCCGTTTTTTGTCGACAGTTTTGCATTTTGTTAATTCGAATTTTGGCGGCCCAGATCGTTCTAATACCCGTATGTGCGTGCCGTACACTTGGAACATGCGCTCATGTAATGAGCATTGTATGGTACTTAGGTTTTGGAAAATATGAAGAATTAAGAGGCCCCGCAGATTTGTTTAGATAATATTATAATAGACGATTTATTTACACTGTTAAAAATTGTAAATTAATTTTATCTTTTAATTTTATTTTTTTAAATTGTTAATATGTTGGTTAATACTGAAGTTTTATTATTATATATTTTTATCAAGAAAATGTGTTTTACTTACTTATATTCCCTTAAAACTCCTAAGAAAAATATTTTTACAATACTGAGAGTACTGTAAAAATATTTTTTTTAATATTTATCATTTTGTAACTCAGCCCTGCATCGAACTGAGTTTTGATATATAGATTTAGATATATAATATAATAAGGAATATATAAATGGCACTCATAACATGTTACAGTCTGGGTACGCAGTCTATACATTAGCGCCCATTCTCCTTTAGTGTTGGTATGGCATTGTTGGATAATCTGTTGTTGCGACAATGAAACTTGTTTTCAAAATGTGCACGATATAGATTTAGTCAAAAAACTACGGATGATTTGTTTATGGTTCCAAATTATTATTTTTTGTTGTTGTTGGATTGGCGCTACTCTTTTTAGGGTTCCGTACCCGAAGGGTGCAAACGGGACCCTATTACTGAGACTCCGTTGTCTGTCCGTCTGTCACAGGGCTCTATCTCTTTAACCGTAATAGCTAGACACCTGAAATTTTCACCGATTATCCCGCAGAAATATTTTTAGGAAATAAAAAAAGGAGCCGCTTCATACAAAACTATCAACTTTCTTGTGAAAAGTTCGATCAGTTTCTGTCTCTTCCTCACAATATATTTTTAACCTTTACCAGATAAAGAAATAATAAAAGACCTGATGATTTATTATTTGTTTTATTTTTACATAAATCTAATACGTAAAACTATGTTACTAGTAAGTTAACTATGCGAATAGAACTATATATTATAGTAGAGAATGCTTTGTACTCTTTTCTCTATACTTAAAAATCCTTTCTCTCCCCAATATATGAAAAGCAAATTTACCTATCAGTCTGAAAGTCATGAACGGTCATATTACAAGCTCACGGGAGCTTCGTTCCAGTCACTCTTCTTCTTTATATTCCTTTTTTTCGGTCAAATTTTATGCACAACTCTTTTACTCTTCAAGTTACGCGTCTCTGGAATGCCTTACCCGAGGACATCAAAGATATCTCAAATAGATATCTATTTAAGAAAATGGTCCACATGCACCTCTCTGGTAATTTGTTGCAGCAGAACTAGTTATTAACTTCACATTTGTAGTTTATGTAGGTATGTATTTGTGTAAATGTTAATATGTATTATATGTATAAATAGTATTATATATAAGTTATGTGTATGTGTATGTATTGTAGTATTTGTATATAGGTTCTTTGTAGCGCCTATCGCAATAAAACTAATTTTTCTGTTTTTCCTGAAGGTTGACTGGTAGAGAATGCATTAGCGTTAAGTCCACCTTTTGTACCTTGTGTTCAATAAAGATTTAATAAATAAATAAATATATTATTACAACCAACATTAAATTAAACATTCAAAATAATATATATATATATATATATATATATATATATATATATATATATATATATATATTATATATTGCACGCAACCTAGAAATATAAAAGGTTAAAACGTCATCTGTCATCTGTCAGACGATGATGATTAAGAAACAGAGAATCAGCACGATCGTACTGAATGATTCTGAGAGCGATAACACAGGTTCTGAGACAGACAACTCTTCCCCTTCGGATGATAATTACGTTCTAGGAGACGACTCGCTGGCTGAAGCGGAGCAAACAGAGACCTCCTACGAAGAAGCTCATCCTGATGGCCAATTTTGTATAACTGGCTGATGGTTACCCTGATGATTCGCAGACGGCAACTGAGGCGCTCAATGGACCCGATTCAGACAGTTGGCGGAGGGCAATGACCGATGAGTATAATTCATTCATTAAAAACAAATGTTGGACTTTGGCAAAGCGTGAACCTGGCCATAAGCCTGTTTAATGTAAGTGGATTTTTAAAAGAAAGTATGGTGCTGATGGTGAGCTTATAAAATTCAAAGCTCGTTTGGTTGCCAAAGGCTATATCCAGAAATACGGTATAGATTACCAGGATACTTTTTCGCCTGTAGTCAGGTACTCCACAATTAGAATGCTGCTTGCTCTACGAGGGCTGTTTGATAAGTACCCGTTTATAGAAAAAAAAAACATTTTTTTTGTATATATGGCATTTATTTTTCTACGTAGTCACCTTTTAACTCTATACATTTGTTCCACCCATACTCAAGCTTCAATAAACCATCCAAAAAGTATGATTTTGGAAAGTCATTAAAATAGGCCTCTGTGGCGGCAATGACTTCGTCATTTGATCCAAATCGCTTGCCACCGAGCCATTTTTTTAGGTTGGGAAACAAATAGAAATCGCATGGGGCCAAATCTGGAGAATACGGGGGGTGAGACAATAGTTCTTAGCGTAACTGTGCTAATTTAGCCGTCACAACTCTGGACGAATGAGCCGGGGCGTTGTCGTGATGAAACAGTACTTTTTTCTTTTTTAAATGGGGTCGTTTGTCCTTAAACACGGCGTCAAATTCATCCAATAAATTGGCATAGTACTGCCCTGTTATTGTGTTTCCCTTTTCTAAATAGTCAATATGTATAATACCCTGCGAATCCCAAAAAACGGTCGCCATGACCTTTCCAGCCGATGGAACGGTTTTTGCTTTCTTTGGAGCAGGTTCACCCGGTAAAATCCACTGCTTCGACTGCTCTTTCATTTCCGGGGTGTAGTGGTGGACCCACGTTTCGTCCACGGTCACGAAACGACGCAGAAACGCCTTCGGGTTACGTTTGAACACGGCCAAACACTGCTCCGAAGTAGTCAGTCGGTTCCGTTTTTGCTGCTCCGTGAGTAAACGCGGCACCCACCTCGCCGATACTTTCTTCATACCCAATTTTTCTTCTAATATGTGTTGTAACCTCTCGATTGAAACATTTACAGCATCAACGATTTCTCAAAGTTTAATTCGGCGGTCGGCTAAAACGATATTTTAAATTTTCTTAACCATATCGTCTGTAGTCACCTCAACTGGCCGGCCTGGGCGATCCTCATCAAAGACGGTTGTTCTCCCCGCTTAAACTCGGCAGAATATAACTTGAATTTGGAACATCTTGATGTAAAAACTGCATTCCTCAACGGAGATCTTGAGGACACTGTGTATATGGAACAACCGGAGTATTTCAAAGTCAAGGGGAGCGAAGATATGGTATACAGGCTCGAAAAAGCTGTGTATGGCCTTAAACAAGCTTCCAAATCTTGGTACGATAAAATCACAAAGGTACTTTGTGACAAGTCGAAGTTCTATCACTTGACTTCCGAGCCATGCGTTTTCTTTAAATGTGAAAATGAATCAATGATGATCATAGCATTGTATGTTGACGACTTGATAGTGTTTTCATCAGTCAATTCGAGATCACTGATCTAGGGCCAGCTCGGCATGTGCTTGGTATGAAGCTGATGAGGGAAGGTGATAAAATTTACCTAAATCAGACAAACTACATCGAGAAAATACTAAATAAGTTTCGCATGGAGGATTGCAAACCAGCTGCAACGCCCATGGAGACAGGTCTCAAAACTTGCTACGGGACCCAAACAGGACGAGACCTACGACTATTGAGGACTGATTGGTTCTTTGATGTATGTAGCAGTTTGTACCAGACCTGATATCAGTCGTGCTGTAAGCTACCTCAGTCAATTCAATGATTGTTACGGCGAAACTCACTGGAAAGCTGCTAAAAGAATTTTACGTTATTTGAAAGGTACAATTAATTTTCTACTTGTGTTTTCCAAAACAGGTTTGAATGTTTCAGCCTATGCTGATGCCGACTGGGCGTCAGACAACGTGGACCGTAAGTCATTTACTGGCTTCGTTTTTACCATGGGCGAGTCTGTCGTCACTTGGGAGAGCCGCAAGCAGCGCACTGTTGCTCTATCAAGCACTGACGCAGAGTACATGGCGTTGTCTGACACATGTAAGGAAGCTTTATTTATTAGACAATTTCTATTTGAGATTTTTGGTACCATGGGTAAAATAAAATTTATAATGACAATCAATCTGCAATTAAGTTGTGTAAAAGCTTTATATTTCATTCCAGAACTAAACATATTGACATTCTTCATCATTTCATTAAAGAAATTGTTAATAAAGGTGTTGTTGAAATAAAATATTTGTCCACTGTAGTTATGTTAGCGGATGTGTTAACCAAAGCACTTTGTAAAGAGAAGCATAACAAGTTTACGAGTCGGATGCTAACTGTAAAATAACTAGGTATGTAATAAGGTTTTGTTGCATAAATAAATGTTTTATTTCTTTATTAAATTTGTGATAGTTTATAAAATGTTAAATTGGAATTATATCAGTGTGTAATGTTAGTGTATGTATTTTGTAACATTAAAATCATTTTTTAAGACTGATACACCGATATCACTGAGTAAAACTTAATTGTAATGTAACTTTGTTTATGTAATGTGAAACATTTCATGATGTATTTTAGCTTGCGTTTAAGGGCCAGTGTTGGAATTATTGTGTGCCTACATATATTGAACGCAACCTAGAAATAAAAAAGGTTAAAACGTCATCTGTCAAACAATGTGACATATGTCAAAAATTTAAAAATTGCCAACTCTCTCTTGGCTTGTATTGGTTTTGGGTAATGTACGTTTTTTCGTTATAATCTTTAAAATTTCTCTAAAAATACTTCGTGTAATGACAGCAAAGTGTTTTTAGTCAGCCGATTATTTCTAACAAGATATAGATAGATATAGATATGGAGTTATCGCAGAAACGCTTTATTGAGAGATCTTTTCACTACCACCCTAGAATACTCCGGCAATGTGGCTCCGGCAATAAGTACATAAGTAAGTAGACATTCTACTGCACACAAGCTCAGAAATATAAAATTCAATATAGATGACGAGTGGCTCGGGCCGTTGATGTAAGCTAGCCTTCAATAAGCCAATGATAATGGCTATCGAGAGCTCCGGTTTTAAAATTAGCTCAGACTCAGATCAAAACAAAGCTTATTCAGGAAGTACAGGGCTCTGAAAGCAGCGCATTCTTTGCAACGAAAAAGTCCACACAAGGGAATCAACTTATGGCAAAGGCCGGCAAAGGTCCCCGTTGTTTTAACTGTATCAAGCATGGCCACTTTGCAAAAAATTTACATGCTCCGTGCAAGAAGAACACAACAACAGAAAATAAGTTTTGTTGCAGCTTATTCAGCATTTTCACATAGAATGAATCAGGACTTATGGTATGTGGATTCTGTCGCATCCATGCACATGAAAAATAGACGTGACTTGATGTATAATGTAACAAGTCCACCTAACTTGGCTCGATGCCCCTCTGGTAACAGAGGTGTACCGATAGCCTTTGTTGTACTCCGACAGATACTACAGCTTGAGTCGAGCAACATTACAGTAAGATTGCAATGGGTTTTGTCACACATTGGAATATGGGGTAACGAGAAGGCTGAAGTGGGAGCCTTACGCATATGTTATACATACTTACCTAGCATAAGTTCCTTACCATACGTTCTTCTGTAATGATTATGACGCAGAATAAAAGATAGCGTTGTCCGGAGCACTTGTGTTTTACTCTGTCACCTATCGTCCCCCGCTACACTTATGGCGACCCTGCCACGCGCGCTAAGCGCGGATCGGGTGGCCGGCGAATCATGCAACGCAGCGCATTCCTGTGTGCCTTTGTGCACGAATCTTGGATGTTTTACGTAGTGAGTGAATAAAACTTTTTTTTCAAGTGCGTATCTAGAACACTACTAGTGGACTTTAAAATTGTGATTGTTGAATTAATATACGTATTGTACATCGGTTGCGATAATGGGGAAATCTTATTCGAAGACGGAAGACAAAGAAATTTTGATTACGCAAAATGCAGCAGGAAGTAACAATGCTGGAATTTCGGATACAGACATCCAGAACCATATGCTGACCAACAACGTATTGCTAGAAGCGGCCTTGGTGATATTTGTTGCTGTCCTACTTTTCCTTGGATGTAAAAAGTGGAGAAATAACGAAAGAAGATGCAGACTGAGTTCTTTAGGAGGATGCGTCAAAGGCTATCTGGAAGGTTCAATGCTGCTGAAACTAACGGAGAAGATGCTGTCTGATAATTGGATGTGGACCATTTGTAGTACTCACGGATTGGCTAAATAACGTGAGTGAAAACGAAAAATAAGTGAAAGCGTTCAAGTACGGGTTATTTTGTAACTTAATATTGTTTCTTTTTCTATCCCTTTTAATAAGTAAAATAAATGTGTTATAAAAGGGTTGTCATACATATAAGAAAAAAAAATATATAATATTAGGTCCTTTCATATGAAATTGCCGTTCAGTATCACAAAAGTGAAACAAGTTTTTTTAATGAAATTATTATTTAATCAATCGAAGTATGCGCCGTTGTTATCGATACACTTCCGCCATTTTATAGGCAGATCATTGATACCTTTGGAAAAAAAATCCTGGGAGCGAGAGTCTATGAACTGTTTGAAGGCGGTTTTGACTGCCTCATCAGATTTGAAATTTTTTCCTTGTAAAAAGTTATCCAAATTTTGAAAAAAATGGTAATCGGTTGGGGCAAGATCTGGAGAGTATGGTAGGTGACGCAGAGGTTCCAGTCGCAGCTCCTCTAACTTGGCGATCGTTTGATGTGCAGTGTGTGGTCTAGCGTTATCCTGAAGGAGCAGTGGGCTAGAGCAATTCATCAGTCTCGGTTATTTAATGGCGAGCTTTTCCATCATTGTTTGCAATTGTTGGCAATACAAGTCTGCAGTAATCGTCTGGCCTGACCTCAAGAAGCTGTAGTGGATAACACCAGCACTGGTCCACCAAACACTAACCAGAATCTTCTTTTTGGTCAGTTTTCGCTTAGGGCAAGGTTTTGCCGGTTCTCCAGGGTCAAGCCATTGTGATGATCGCTTCCGATTGTCGTACAGGATCCATTTCTCATCACAAGTCACGATACGGTTAAAAATCCCCTCATTATTGTGGCGATTAAGCAAAGAAACGCAGCAAGCAACGCGTGTTTGTTGGTTTGCTTCAGTCAATTCGTGCGGTACCCACTTTTCCGGATAAGTATCGTTTTGTCACTTACGCCGAAGGCTGCTGCTAATTCAAAAGTGGTTTGAGATGGATCCGCTTCCACTATCGCCTTCAATTCTTCGTTATTCACTTGAGTATCAGGTCGTCCACGAGGCTCATTGTGTAAATCGAAATTTCCAGAACGGAAACGTTGAAACCAAAAACGCACCGTTCGTTCGTTAGCGGTGCCTGGTCCATACACGTCGTTAATTCTTCGAGTCGTTTCTGCAGCACTGGTGCCACGGTGGAACTCGTATTCGTAAATACCGCGAATTTTCAATTTGTCCATAGTTGTTGTTATAGCAATGTTGAAACTCAAACAAATGATGTTAAAACAAATGAAATACGAATTTTAAAACAATATTTTTCTGACTTTATTTCGAAATAAATTTGAATTTGGAATTCCTAATGAAACGCAAGATATTTGATTTTAAAGTTGCCAGTATTGAAAATCGGCAATTTCATATGTAAGGACCTAATATATATATACAGGCTGACTTTTAAACCACCAGCCAAATTTTTGGAGCAAGTTCAGTCCATGATACCGAACTAATTTCTATAAAAAAAGTTATTCAAAATCGATGAAAATTTTTCGTCTTCCCATAGAAAATCCGTTTGACTGAGCGCTGATTTGTATGAAAAGGCAAATTTTTATTTTAGTTTTTCGATAATTGTTTTTATGGAAAGTAGTTCAGTATCCTGGACTGAACTTGCTCCAAAAATTTGGCTGGTGGTTTTAAAGTCAGCCTGTATATGGAAAAAAACTTAGAAAGTATTTTAAATAAGTTAAGTAATATTCAAATTACTCGTAGTCTAAGAAAGTTGGGCCCAAATAGACGAATTAAATATGCAGATACAGTTAAAAATAAGATAATAGAAGCTGAAAAAATATTTTTAACATATAAAGACTTGCTTAATATTTTTCTTACGCAAGAAAGTACATTAGAATTAGGAGATTATGTATATGATATGTGTTTGATTTACTAAAAGAGCGAATAGAATTAACAATAAAATTTTTACTTATAAGATTACTTGTGAGGATTGTAAAATGGTTTCAAACATGGAGAAATTTGATATTAAGACGGCAACTTCTATAATTCCCATGATGGATAATAGGGAGGAAACGATTGAAAAAAATATTGATGGAATTGATATGTATAACGAATATCTTTCAGATGACACTCAAAGAAAATTACTTATCTCCTTTGTGTTAAAAACCAGATTAACCAAATGTGCAAAATTAAAATTAAAGAGCGAATATGCCGAAATAACGAGTTTAATACGAGATATTCGAAGACTTTTATTAACAAAACATCTGCTAACTCCATACTTAATCAAATAAATAATTTATCCCAAAATAACACGTCAATAAGCGAATACGGAAATAAATTATCAGAATTGTTTGTAGGCGTCACTATCGCACAAAGCGACGGAAATTCGAAGTCTAGTCAGATATTGAGACCTATAAACGAAAAACTCGCAATAAAAAGATTTTCAGATTGTTTTGCGTAATAGACGGTTAAGTACGATCATCGCAGCCCGAGACTACGACGAGCTGAAGGATGCGGTACGTGCAGCCGAGGATGAGGAGCTGGGGCAGCCTTCGACATCCACGGCTTTATTCAGCGCACAGAGGAGAGGTAACCAATTGTACTACAGGTTCGCAAAGAGGTAGAGGTACAGATAGCGCGCGAGTTGAATGCCGTCGGGGCCTGAGGTGAAGAGCGGGAGCATCTCCTCCCGCCGTCCGCACGCCGCGTCTCGCGCGCCTTCAGTTTAGTGCTGTGCTGTCCTTGACAACTATCATACGCTTACTGTGTTATCGCGTTAAGATAAAGTTGCAGCCGCGTGTTATTTTTGTTTTTAATTATGTCTGATCCGTGTACGTCAAGTTCTGTTACAAAAAAACGAGTTTTTATTCATCGCCAAGCACGGGAAATGGCGAAAAATGTTCTAGACATGTGTGTTGAAGAAAGGCAGAAAAACAATTTAACATTCACATTAAATAATGCTTACGATCGCGCAAGCCGTTACACTGGACTTTCAAAGAGAACATTGTCTGCAATTCAAAATGAAGCCAAAAAAGGGCCTCTTTGTTCGCCTTCTAAAAAGAAAAGACAGTGTAACAAGAAGACAAATTTAAACGTCGATGATTTTGATCGAGATGTTATACACAGAATTATTGAAGAATTTTATTTAACTAAAAAAATTGTTCCGACCTGCATTAAACTCCTCGCAGCTATTCGAGAAAAAATCGAGTTTCCATGGGGAGTGACGAGTTTAAGAAAATTGTTAAAAGACATGGGATATAGATGGCTTAAATGTCATAATAAACGTAGAATTTTGGTGGAGAGGCCAGCTGTCGCATATGCACGGTCAATTTATTTGCGGAAAATTCGTCAATATAGGCAAGAAGATCAAAATATTTTTTTTCTCGATGAAACATGGGTAGACAACAACCTCACATTTAAAAAATGCTGGAGAAATGAAATGATCGACGCCGTGTTGACGGATACAAGCTCCACGAACAGGCTCATTCTTGTCCACGCAGGATCGAGAGGAGGGTTTTTAAATGGTGCAAAGTTACTTTTTAAAGCTGGTACTACGTCAGGTGATTATCACGGACAGATGAACAGTGTTAATTTTGAGAAGTGGGCCACTGATATGTTAATCCCAAATCTACCACAAACCAGCGTTGTTGTGATGGACAACGCACCGTATCACAGTGTACAAGAAAATAAAGTCCCAACAAAGTCCAGCACGAAATCAGTAATGTTGGAATGGTTAACCAAGAACAATATCGAAGCTTCACTTACTATGAGAAAAGATCAGCTCTTTCACTTGGTTCAGTTACATAAACCTACGGAAAAATCTTTCAAAATCGATGAATTCATCAGAAGTCAAGGCCATATCGTAGTAAGACTACCACCGTACATGTGCGACCTCAACCCTATTGAGTTGGCTTGGGCAAAAGTAAAAAGAATTGTAAGGCATCACAATGTTACTTCTGATTTCTCCCTAAAAAGGTTAAAAGAAGTTACGGAGCTGGCTCTCTCTCAGGTCACAGAGGAAGATTGGCGTGGCTTCGACGATCACGTCATAATTTTAGAAGAAAATTATTGGCAAAGAGATGGATTAATGGAAGATACCATAGATCGATTCGTAATTGAGGTCAGCGATGGTGAGGATAGTGACACCGATTCAAACATGTCTGCCATTTCAGAATCTGATGCTGCATAAATTATATTTTTTTTTATTGATTTTAATGTGTAAAATAATAAAAAATGTGTGATATTATTACCTTGTTTTTTTCTAAACTTAAAACGCTAAACTTAAAACAATGTTGAAATTTATCGACATATTGTCATCATTAATTCTAATTAGGTCACAGCACTATCGCATTCCTGAGCTCTGCATTCAACTCGCGCGCTATCTGTAGTCGAATGAATAGAGGATATTTTAGTTCAAATCGAGGACAGGGATACAAAAGTTTTTCGAACAATAATACGAGAGGTGAGTGGGTGCAGAACAATAAATAGTAGTAGTAGTAATTCCCGTCCGACCCGAAATTATCGTAACAATTATGTGAGTTCGAGTCGTGGTCGAGTTACCAATGGTAGGGGTAACCACCGCGCTATTTGTTCTGCTCGAGTCGAAAATCAACCGGAAGAAGAAACTACTGAACCGAATCAGTTTTTTCGGCCCTAAAAACTATATTTTGGCTTGTGATAGTAATGTTAAATATATATACTTGAATTTAAATGGACAGAAATACTCATGGTTATTAGACACAAGAGCTTCAATCTGTGCAATCCGTAGTACAGTTCGGTTCACGGAAGTTGACCACAAATGGCGGCCGTCGCGCATAATGTACATTCATGAAGAAAAAACTTAAGACAAAATAATATTTTATTGTTAGTAAAATAATTTATGTAGGTACGCAATAATATTGTAATTGGTGTTATGAAAATAAATTAAACGTAAAAATTTTAAATGATTATTAACACATTAAAAATACATAAAACACATTTAGTCGCTATCGCTGTCAAGTTCCATGATTCCCTCAATCATGGAACTTGAGGAAATCGTGATCTTCGACCTTGAGGAACTAGGGCCGGGTTCCGAATTGAATTCTTCACCTTCCGATGAATCAGAGAAATCCACATCTGTGAGATCTTCGCTCTCATCTGATTCTCCCACACGAATAATTAGTTCATCCGTAAGGTCATCCACGACGTGGTCACTTTTGATATAACTTTCTTCTATCGATTTCACTTTGTCAGTTAATTTTTTCCATTTTTCTGGTCCCATCATATTAACTTTTTCTTTGATCAAATCAACAACGCAGCCAATATTCCATTTCACGTTTTTGCTACTTACGTAACTTTTTATAGAGGCCCAAGCCATTTCTATTGGATTTAAATCCGGATGGTATTGTGGGAGACGGAGAACATCGTGACCATGGTCCATCAAAATATGGTCAATCGAGAATTTTTTGAAACGATCTTTGTTTTTTTTTATTAAATCGTACAATTGAGGTTTAAACATATTGGCATCAAAGCTAATTCCATTTTTGGTAAGCCACGCTTGCATGTCTGATTTGCGAGAATTAGAGGTCGGGGCCATATCATATTGTTTGTTATGATATGAGGCGTTGTCTACAACAACAACGGAGTTTGGTGGGAGATTGGGTACCAATTGAGTTCGAATCCATTTTTAGTAATTTTCAAAGTTCATATCGTCATGATAATCGCCCGATTTTGTGCCCGACTTAAAAGTTAATAATGCATTGGGCACAAATCCAGCCTCTGACCCGGCATGAACGATCACGACTCGTTGGCCTTTTGAGATAGGCTTTTTAAGACCTTCTGTAGAACTGTCAGCCCAGCCCATGGGTTTAGTGTGTGTGGCATGGACGTATGATTCGTCAGTATAAATGATTGGTCTATTATTTCTACGATATTCTTTGATTTTCTGCAGGTAATTGATTCGTAACAACCTAATAGCGAATGTTTCTATTAAAATTTTTCGGTTATTATACTTCACCTCAGAGATCTAGATCGTTCTCTGCTTCACCCCATATTCTTAAACGTTACCTCAAAACTTCCTCGACTCAAACTCATTGGAGGCCATGTTAAGGAAGTCCTCGAAACTTCCTCATTATTCGTTTTCTAATTCGTATACCTACTCATCCTTACCTTGAGGAACCTCCAATGAGGATGAGTCGAGGTATGACGTCACTAAAACGTCACCATTTCGTTATATTTGGTTGGCATATTTGCCTGCTTTTGACAGTGGCATTTTTATTTCTGGCGTCGAAGCAAGCTTTTTACCAATAATATTGACATACATTCTTAAATGTTATTATTATTATAAATGTTGCCTATTTCTAGGGAATCTATATATCTATCTATCTATATATATATATATATATATATATATATATATATAAATAAAAATGAATTGTTGTTCGTTAGTCTGATTAAACCTCGAGAACGGCTGGGCCGATTGAGCTGATTTTGGTTTTAAAATGTTTGTCGTAGTCCAGGGTAGGTCTAAACCACAGAACAGAAAAAACAATAGAAGTAGCATAGCCGTGGGCTAGTAAGAAAACCACCGTAGTCTTTTTGCACACAAACTTATAAGTGTCATATTTTCTCACACATCAAAACAATACCTCTGATTGGTTACGGAACAGTGGAAATAAAAAGTATAATGTATTTTGTTACACAAGAAAAAAAGGTTTTTATTAAAACGCAATAGATTTGTTATTTGACATCTCTTAACATTGAGTTACGACGTTCTTTAGTTTGAACTACGCGTAGAAAATCTTAAATAGTCCTATCAAAATAAAACATTCATGGAAAAAAGTTACTTATTACATAGACAGTTCAGGCGCTTTTCGTATGCGCTTGTCATGGATTTAAGACATTCTGATTTAAAATGTCATGCGCTACTCGATAAGTGATGTAGCTGAAAGATGACGGCATCATAAGTAAAAGTATCGATAAATGTTTATATCATCGATACAGAGCATAAAACAAAGTCCCCGTCTGTCTGTCTGTACACGATTTTTTCTGTAACTACTAATCAGATTTTATTCGGGTTTTCACTTATAAGGTTTTCAAAGGGAAAATTTAAGTATGCAGTTCATGTATGCCCAAGAGAATTTGTAAATAACTGAAAATGCGCGCGCGACGCGTGATATTTTGATAGTTTGTTTATTTATCTTACTTTTTGTGCATTCATTGCAGTATTGTTACCGTAAAAATATTCTTAATGTAAGTAGGTATGTTAACAAGTTAAATTAATGCCAATGATTACAAATGCATCCTGTATGTGATTCAACATGTTTGGATACCAAGTGGTACCTACCACGGACACGAAAAGATGTAATTTCAAAAAGTGGTTATGCGGTTATACAGGGTTATTTTTAATTAACTGGCAACATTTTTGGAGCAAGTTCAGTCCGTGATACTTAACCACTTTCTATAAAAACAATTATCAAAAATCGAAAAAAAAGATTTGTCCTCCCATACAAAATCTATTTGGTTCAGCGCCGATTTGTATGGGAAGTCTAATTTTTTTTTTCGTTTTTCGATAATTGTTTATCTCCAAAAATGTTGCCAGTTAATTAAAAATAACCCTGTATATAAAAGCGGGTATTCATGCAAGCTAAGCCATCTTTTCTCCTTATTTAATTTATGAAAATGAAACAAATTCTTTTCTTAGAGTGTTATGTAGTGAACCCAGTGGTCTCTCTTTTGGAATAAAAATTAACAAAAATCCCAACATTAACTAGAAAAGAGCTGATAATATTGTTTATTTATTTAAGTTTATTACACACAATCTTATATTTGATTCATTACAATGGGTCAAACTTAACGCTAATGCCTTATCTATAATCTTCAAACGGCTGAACCGATTTTGATAAATCATTTTAACAACAAAAATATTGTTTGCTATAATAATAATATAATATTATAAGGATAGAATTAAATGATTCAATGCAATTCAAAATATCTTTATTATTATAGGATTTATAATATCTCTTAATAATAGTCACTTTGTTTTGCACAAATGTTGACGTCAAATCGTTACTTACAGCTATGTTTTGTGCCGCTTCCTAGGCGCTAGTGCAGAAGCAAGTGCAACATTTTCTTCAAAGACGTAAACTAACAAACTTACAACTTAAAACTAGTTATGTGGGTGGACTGAGATTAATTGTTTGTTATGTCATAATTTAAATTGAATTATAATAAAAATTAAGACATTTTAAATAATGTAAGTTTGTAAATTTAATATGTACCAATGTACCAAAATTATGACATATCTAAGTTTATTCTTTAAGAGGGACTGTGATGCAAAGGAAAAATTAAACAATTTAAATTAATATTTAATGGCCTTGAAATAGAACATATTTGTTAAAAAGTTGTCGTTTCGTAAATTTTATATTTATTTTTAATAAATAGTGTATTCTCACATTAATGTAGCGTTCTGTAATCGCTTTATTAAATCAGTGACATCGTTTGATGTGGGAAATTCTCCAACTTGATGAAAATTAATATCTTCAAACAATTTTTCTCCAACAAACTTTTGTAATATTTTGGTCATTATTACTTCTTTTTTAAATAGCTGACCATCCATACTCCGAATGACAGCTTCAGCAACTTTACATATTTTGACCATATCGCTTGATGGATATACAAGCCCACCTTTATCTTTGGCCACAATGAACTTGTGTAGAGAATTGCTATGCTTTGAAATGAGTGCGCCAACACAGATGTCACAATTAATATTTTTGATCAAGATACGGGTAATATAACCCGCAATATGAGCTATAACTTGGGAACTAAATTCTGACATGTTTTGTAAAAGCTCGCCGATTTCTTGCTCTTCCGTATTATCTTCATTGCAGTCTTCCTGCGTCAAATCTAAACCAGTAGTTCGATTAATTCGTTCCACAGCGGATAAACAATTAAGTATGGATAATTGTTCTATTGCAGTACAATTTCCTGATCCAAAATCTTTCAATTTAACATGCACCAAAAGCTTTTTATATGCAGCCACAAACTGTCGTGCTGTCGGGTTATTATTTGATCCACCGTGTGCTCTAATGTTACCGAATAAAAGCTCTAGGTGATCCTGACTCAGCTTGTAAAACGGCAAATATATGATAATTTTTCCTGGATGAGGGTTGCGTAAAAATGTTTTAATGCTTTAATGCATCCCGAAAATCCCAAAAATCCGGTTTTTCGGAGAGTTGTAATTAAAAGAGTTCCATCTTCCAGTTTCAAATTTAAAATGTAATCAGAAGCCATTTTCAAGTAATCAAAAATCTGAGCAGCGTTACACTCATTGAGAGCTTTCTTAAAACCGTATTGATGGAGATTTCTTGAATTAAATATGTCGAACATATTATTGATCAATAATATAAATTTTTCTGTAGCCTCGCTTTCTTCAAATGACACAAGTCGTAAATCTTTTCGGCAAAACTGCATAGCCTCTGCCACGCTTAAGCTGAAAAGTTGTGTAGCTAATTTCACCTTCATTCTCTGATTTTGATAGTTGATATGGCCGTATCTCAGTTTATTAGACAGATGAAATTTTTCATGTTCTTGGATTTTATTAAGCTCAATTAAATATTTCCATTGTACTTTATTTCCATCTTTATCGACAAAACTTTTGTAAGTCTCAAATGTATTTCGGATGAGTTTTATCATATGACAGGGATCAAGTATGACGACAATAGGTTCTTTTGTTACTAGATTTTCAAATTTCACATTTCCTTTCTGAAAACAACAACCTAGATGTCGTGCCATTGATACATTAGAGGCGCATCCATCAAATGTTAACGCCACAATTTTAATGCCAACCTCGTGAACACGTTCAATGCATTGTTTAACAAGCTCACAGCGTTGTTCGCCTGTAACTCCATCTACTAGGAAAAAGGCTACTGGGATCCTAAAATTACCGTTTATTGCCGTTATTAGGAAAACCTAAACTTCTTTAGCTTCCGCTAACTAAATGGTCACCATCTAGGCCTGTTCCAACATCGATGTAACCATAAAATTTCTTTCCGGCCTATTCAATTCGTCGACGTATAGCCATTTCATCAATCACTAAAGTAGCTAACAAGGGATGACTTGATGAATCTGCTTTAAGTTTCAAAGCTACAAACGACTCTTTAGTTTATCCTGGCTCTCCACCTATTTTCACATACCATTTTTTTTGTGTTTGCGAATGAGGTAAACAACTGTTAAATGTACTACGCACGTAATCATAAGCTTTAGGTGAATAATAATGTAGGGTGAGGGCAAAACTGCGAAGTTTAGGCGAATACTGTTGTTTTGAAATAACTCCTGATTTCAAATTTTTAACTTGTCGAGTAACCAAATCATTTACCTGTAAAACAAAACAATAACATGTAGTGAAACTAATAATTCAAAATAACAATAATGTTCATAATTTGACTGTATGGTTTCGTTATCTACTGTGACTTAAAATTAAAATTATAAATAAATACTCACTTTTACATTAGTGTTTTTTAGGCTAGTTATATTTTCATTGACCATAGAGAACTTTTCTTCTAACGTCTTTAAGATATCTTCAATTTTGTTAATTTTCTTTTTTAACCTGCGGTTTTGTGCTTTTAATCTCTTGATTTCTAAATTCTGTTTCTTAATTTTGTTATCCTTCCATCGTAACATGCCTTGGAGCCTTTTTTTTCGAGGAGTAGATGCCGCTGAACTAGGATCTGCATTTGTTTTAGCATGGCATGAATCCAATTTAATTTTTTGGCGAGCCATATTTCGTTACTCCAACATCAAGTTTTCGCTTACGTGGCAATGGTTGCGATTGAGTTTCCAAACTTGGTCCTGGTATAACATCAATTGATGAACTTTGGGGTACATTTTGTGGCGCATCTGGCTGTAAGTAATTAAAAGTAAAGTAAGTAAATACTTCCAAGTCATTAGTCCTTGCTCATAACATTTAAACACAATACAATACAAATTCACTTTATTGCACCATAATAACACATAAAAAAAATAACAAAGACACTTCTGTAGTCTAGCGGTGAGCACACCGCTTAGATGCCGGCGGCAGTCAGGATATCGATTCCAGCTGAGTGCAATTTCGACTAGGTATATTCCACGTACCTATGGCTTGTGGAAGAGTTTTTTCTTAGTCCGCTTGCTACAACATCAATTTAAGCTACAACTGCCACCATCATAACAATATTGGTAGCATTTGTTGTGTTGCAATAAGAGATAACTAGGTCCGTATTAATATCCGGGTGAAATACGATTCCATCTACGGCCTTATATCCACTAATCATCAGGTGAGATGAAGGCCAAGCGTTTCCTTGTTGCATGAAGAAATAACGAAAGAAATGACAATAAAATAAAAACCTATAATTCTCGTACATTCTTACCTGAAAATATAAAATATCTATCTCTTCAAATTTTAATAATTAAAATGCCTGGCAATAAAAGCAGCCCTTATTAAGCTGCCACGTTCACTGTCCCTTGAGCTCTCAATGGGAACTTCTTCCGTTGGTCGTGGTTCTGGATGTGGTTCACCAGTCATCACACAATATGTTGTGGAGAATTGCACATGTCACAATAATATTTGGCACATTATGAATTTTATGTTGTAATTTTTTTCCAAGACATGCCCAACGTCTTTTCAATACCCCATTCAGCCTCTCTATCGTATTACGTGTAGTTATATGAGCACGATTGTACCGCTGTTCGGGTAATGTAGAAGGATTCAACATAGGGGTATATATATATTTGTTTTGAGCATAGCCGCTGTCACCAAGGAGAATACCGTCCCTCAAATCTCCTTCGAATCTCAGACAGCAACGACTATTTGCAAATATTCTTGAATCGTGCACGGAGCCAGGTCAACGTGCAACATATCATAAATTTCTAGGTGTGGACCACACACAATTTGGGAATCCAGCTTTTTCATAAAAATTTTGTTTTATATTTCTTCTTTCCTCAGGCGATGGAAATTTTATAAATTGCCCAAATTTCTGTTATTATTCTATATATTATATTCAATATTCATTTATTATTAAATTAATATTCAAGGTTTTCCATCTTCTCTTTGTTTTTACTGTTTAATATCACATAATTAGGTTATTACTAGTTTCACAATCGCACCACCTATTTATTATTTTTCAGCCAATCCTGTCACCTAAAGGTAGCCTGTAAGAGATTGCCTTGGCGATAAGGCCGCCTATTGTACACCGTTGATTTCTTTTTTGTATATAATTTTTTTTTCAAGTGTTTTGGTGCAATAAAGTGTATTATTATTATTATTATGTCGGTACGCTTTTCAGCCACGGGTCCATGGGGACCCGGTCCTTTGAGGCGTTCATGGGGCCAAAGCCAACATGAAGAGGCCTTTTAGTACCTTTTTATCTAAAAAGTGAGATGGCTGCATCTATGGAGGTATATCCCTTATTGTACAGTTTGTTATACTACATAAGTAACCAGGCTAGCTTGTCCTTGCTTTTTGCATTGGCGCTACGCGCCAATAGATGGCGTACAATTTGGGAATTTAAAACCACACATGCAACTCTTTACCAAGCAAGGCACTTTCATGATTTTGAACGCGCAATTTAAATTAAGACTATTCCCAATACCAGTTGGTAATTTTAACCATATCACGCATATTAGATATGGTGTAGTGGTTAAGGATGCCTGATTTAAATAAGAATAAGTGCGGATGATCGAATCACATCTTCCATAAAAATTTATATTTTATGAGGTAGGTTCAGGGAATAAAACCGTACGATTGAATTTACTGCGGTTTATTATCCAGTTTACAGTACATAAATTCGTGAGTTAATCCTTAAATTTTATAAACTGTGCGTGTTACGCGGCACGGGTACTCAGCGGCGGCGAGCGACAGAGAGACGGCGATGTAAATACTCTCGGTAAGAGTTCGGGCGGCGGACTAGCGCCACGCACGGCGCGGCGCGCTTGCGACGACCGGCTGAGCGGCCGCCTAGCGGAAAGACGAGGTACTACGCCGGGTCTCTGAACCGCGCGGGCAAGCAACCGCGAGAGGCCCTCACTGGGCGATGGGTTGCTATATACTCCCCCTCAAGTCCGGGAGAACGCCCTCGCTCCTGGACTGGTAATTTACCAAGATTTACTGCAGATTTATAAGAATTGACTGGTGATGTATCGGAATTACTTAGTGAATTACCTGCATTAGCTGGTGATTTATCAGGATTGGCTGGTCGTCCTCGCTTTCTTTTTGGAATGACTGGTTTTGGAAGGCAGTCGTCATTACCTTTGTAAGGAGTGAGGTCCTGAGTGTGGTACTTTCCCAAGATATTTTCTATGTCATCAGCAGGTGAGATGGTGTAAGTAGTTGGAGATATTCGCTTAACGACACGATAAGGCCCATCACGTTTCGGCACAAATTTAGCTGTGACCTCTTTCGAGCCTTTGCTTAGCACGTGTGATTTTAAAAGAACCAGATCCCCTTCTTGAAAGGTCTGAGCAGGACGTCGCGACTGATCAGCGTATTCCTTTGTTTTGTCCTGTGACATTTCAACACGCTCTCGAACTGCGGTCAAGGAATTTATAAAATTTCTAAGATAGGGAGTAATTTGGGGAACAAAATTATCCTTACCAAGGATTGATCTAAGATCATGCACTACTTCTGTAGGGGATCTCAGCTCTCTGCCAAACATTAAGTAGGCTGGTGTTTTGCCTGTAGTACGGCACCTTGCGCTATTGAGACAATAGCGAATTACTGGAAGGTGTTTTGGCCAGGTTGCATGATTCTCCCCTACCAAATGGGATAATAAAGCCTTCAAGTCCCGATTTTTCCGTTCAGCGGGATTCGCTTCTGGGTGGTATAATGGGATAAAATTCTGTTTTATCCCCAGAACACTCAAACATAGTTGCATAACAGCTGATACGAATTGTACTCCGTTGTCGGAAATAATCCTACGAGGTAAACCGAATCGCATGAAATACTCCTCTATGAGTATATGAGCACACGCTTCTGCGGTGGCTTCCCCGAGGGCATACAATTCCGTCCAACGGGTGGCTGTGTCTTCAACGAGAAGGATCCATCGCTCCCCCTTGTCTCCAGCTGGTAATGGACCAAATAAATCAATGGCCAAAACCTCGTTACGTTGGTTCATAACTGGTGTTTGTAATAAGCCTGGAGGTTTGGTGTTGGACGCCTTGTAGCGTTGGCAGTGAATGCAGGCTTTGACATAATCGGTGATTATTCTACGCATGCCTGTAAAGTAATATACTTGTGCCACTTTCTGATAGGTCCTATCAACACCTGGGTGACCGGCTGTTGGAGAGTCGTGGAGTTCTTTTAAAATATCCGGAATTTGGCCGGCAGCTACAACTAGTTGAGGGGACTCGTTGTCGGAGTCGGGATTAAAACGATATAAGACACCTTGGTCTATGAGGTAACCCCTTTCTAGCCATCTTTGAGCAGCGACCTCGTCAGGTCCCTCAAGCTCCTTCATTATCTTTTCCACCTCAGGATCGGCAGACTGTTCCGAGCGGATCTGGCTAGGACTTTTCGTGGGCAGATCGCATATGACGGAGCAGACGCCACAATTTTCGCTTGACTCGCTGGCACAAATTGGTCTGCTCAGGGTATCTGCCACGACATTTGCCTTACCTGGTGTATATTGGAATTGAATGTCAAAGGATTGAAGCTTGAGAGCCCAACGGACCAGTCTACCCGCTGGTGATTTTAATGACAGCAACCAGCGGAGAGGTTGGTGATCACTGCCAATTATTACTGGCTGGCCGTCAAGGTAAGGTCGGAATCGTTCTACCGCCCACACCACAGCGAGCGCCTCCCGTTCCGTGGTGGAATAGTTACGTTCGGCTGCGTTGAGGAGTCGGCTAGCATATTCGATTGGCCTTTCCTGATTTCCGTCGCCTTGAAGTAAAACTGCGCCTAACGCGTAGTTACTTGCGTCTGTACGCAGGACGAAGGGACGGCTAAAATCGGCTTGTACCTGTATTGGAGCAGTAGTTAGCAAGCGTTTCAGCTCGTTAAAAGCTTGGGTCTGCTCTGAGCCCCAAGACCATGCTTGATTCTTTCTCGTCAATCGTGTCAGCGGTTCCGCGACCTTTGAAAAGTTCGGTATAAATTTACGGAACCACGAACACGTCTGTAGAAAAGTCCTCAGGTGCTTTAAGGTACCTGGCTCTTTCATATCGAGTACAGCACTCACCTTCCCTGGGTCGGTGGATACGCCCTCTTGCGTAATAACATGTCCAAGATATTTAACGCTCTCTCTGGCAAAAGAGCACTTCTCCCTGTTGACATGGAGGTTGAACTCGGCCAGGCGTTTGAAAACTGCCTCAAGGTCGTTCAAATGACGTTGATAACCCTCGGAAATGATGAGCAAATCATCAAGGTAAGCCAGGATTGTGACGTCTTTTAGTGCAGAGCACGAACGCAGACGGTCTATGAGGCGCTGAAAGGTTGCTGGCGCGTTACGGAGACCGAAAGGCATCCTTTTGAACCTGAAGGTCCCTAGGCAGCAGGAGAATGATGTTTTGTCTCTATCTGCCTCTTTTACCCTTACCTGCCAGTACGAAGAACGAAGGTCCAGCGTGCTCATATAACAGTCTCTCTTTGTGCTCTGAATCAAATCATCAATGCGCGGCATTGGGTAAGCGTCAGCCTTGGTGATAGCATTCAGGCGCCTGTAGTCGACACAGAAGCGAACATCCCCATTAGCCTTAGGTACCAATAGGGCTGGTGAAGACCAAGCTGATTCACACTCCTCTATGATGTCGTCCTGCAACATCTTATCAATTTCCTTTTTCATCAGTTCCTTTTTTGCGGGATTGAGGCGGTAGGGTGGAACTGCTATGGGCGGGTGTTCCCCAGTGTCAATGTGGTGTTCCGCATAAGGTGTGGGACCTCCCCCTGCTTTAAAGACGTGGGCGTGCCTGGTGATGACATCCGCGAGTGCCTGTCGTTCAGCTTGATTAAGGTGAGAACCTTCATCAGGTCGGAGTATATCAGTAGATGCGCAGGACACGGCACGAGAGGTAGCCATATATGAGGTAGGTTCAGAACAAAGCTTATACTTTACCTTCTCATCAGTACTAAAAAACCACAATTCCTTAAGAAAATCGATGACGATACCAGCACCAGTTATAAAATCAATACCTAATAAAGTTTCATTATTAGTAGAGTCTGGGGGAATCAAAAATGGTATTGTGATAATTTTAGTTTCTAAACAAACATCTAAAGTGGTAGTAAGTACGTCCATGGTGCGTACTACACCATCGGCTAGTTTAATTTCACGCGTCGAGGAGCGTAGGGGATGTCTCTGACATAGGAGGAGAGAATACAGCGTGTGACCCGCAATGCAATGTTTAGCCGCCGTATCTATTAATGCGGTACCATTGAACCCTAATATTTTAATATTCAAAATAGGTCGCAAATCACGCCCAATAGGGGGTCTCGCAGGCTCGCGTACAAAATCTCCGCTACATATAACATCATTAAACTGCTTATCCTCGCTTACACACAAGTTACGTTTATCATTAGAAAAGTAAAAATCACTAGAATCATTTTTCACAGAAACAGATTGACAACAATTATTTTTAAACATATTGGTTTCCGATACACTAGGCAATTGCCTCTCATAATTATAATTAACATGAATATTACGACAATATTTTTGTAACGACGTAGTTTCCGCTACACGACGACAACGACATTCCGTTTCTAAATCGTTATTACAAAAATATGACCTTCGCGTATCAAAACAGGGTTCGTCACTAATATTTTTCACAGTAACATCGTACATGGAGTAAAATGTTTGATTTTTCTCACTATTGTCAGTTTGTATATTGGAAGGCGACTCACCTGGCTCGTTCTGTAACTTACGACACTGATCACGGGTGTGTCCAAAACGTTTGCAGTACACGCACGTCGGACGAGTTTTCTTCGTAGTCGTAGTCGGCGGTACCGCGGCAGTCGCCGGCGGCGGCGCCGCGGCGGGCGCCGGGGGGGCTGGCGCACGCGGCACTCCGGCGCGCGCGGGAGTTGCCGGGCTGCCCGCCGCAAGCGGAGCGCCCGCGACAAGCGGCGCGCGCGTTCTCCCGTTCGCAGTCGCACTATTCGTCGATGTAGGCGTAGAAGTAACAGGCGCATTTGTTGTCGGCGTCCTATCTTCGTCGAATGCATCCTCGATCATTCGAGCCAATCGCAATAAATCGGAAAATGATGAAAACTCCTCTCTACGGAGCCTCTTTCTTATTCTGCTATGTAGCAATCCGTATATCATATCTAGCTGGGCTGACACTGATATGTCGCCTTTAGGTAACCTCGCTAGTAGCGCGCGGATACGGGCGACGAAAATATCTGTATTTTCTTGTTGTTGCGACGAAGAGAATATTTCTAGGTAAATACGGTGTGGCGGTCGGCGGTCACCGTAAGCACTCAATAAATTTTGTTTCACTTCGTGCCACGACGACACCGTGTCCTTGATTCCCTTCCACCAAGTGGCGGCTTCTTCCTTGAAGATATACGATAAACCACGGAGGATATTCGGATCTGACACCTGTGCACATTGACTATATGCTTCAATTGCGTCGATAAAAGCCTCTACGGATTCTTTTGGTCTGCCGGAGAATGTCGCCTTACAGCGCGCCAAGGTAGAAAGACCGGGCGGTTCTGATGCCATAGTAGAGTTGGCCCGCGCAACGGACTCCAGCAGCTCTTTGAAAGCTTCCGTTTGGGAGCGCTGGAGGGACGCGATTATGGATGCTACATTCTCGCCAGAGAACGTAGCATTCGCGTCGGCTCGTTGTACCGGGGAACACGCGTCGCCACCATCTTGTGGAAAATAGGCGGACGCGGCCATCGGCGATGTCGGACGGGAGGGGTTTAGGTATGCGTCTTCTGCAGCATCTTCCCTACGCGTCAAACTTGCTGCTCTACTCCTTGTAATCGGCATTTTCTCTTTTCACTGTTTTGCCACTGATCACCGTTTAGGTATTCACTTAACACTGCACGAAAAACGTTGGAGCGCCATATATGAGGTAGGTTCAGGGAATAAAACCGTACGATTGAATTTACTGCGGTTTATTATCCAGTTTACAGTACATAAATTCGTGAGTTAATCCTTAAATTTTATAAACTGTGCGTGTTACGCGGCACGGGTACTCAGCGGCGGCGAGCGACAGAGAGACGGCGATGTAAATACTCTCGGTAAGAGTTCGGGCGGCGGACTAGCGCCACGCACGGCGCGGCGCGCTTGCGACGACCGGCTGAGCGGCCGCCTAGCGGAAAGACGAGGTACTACGCCGGGTCTCTGAACCGCGCGGGCAAGCAACCGCGAGAGGCCCTCACTGGGCGATGGGTTGCTATAATTTTATTTTTTATTTATATTTATTTTTTTACTATAGGTGATCGTTACTGTTAAAAACTAAACTACGTAATACTTTTAGAACTTGTTGGGAATATAAATGAAACATTTAGATATATTTTAACTATTTTATTTTAAACCTTACGTTACAAGTGAATTCTTCATTACCTATATAACGAAGTGTTATCTTATAACAATTACGTTAAAACCTATACCTAAATCTATTAGTTTAGAAAATGTTTTTTTTACTTTATTTAGTATCATCACAACCTGGAACTCCACACTGGTTTATGTTGATAAACAATGATAAACAACATCGACGTATCTATTTATTAATCTGTGGTATTGATGTGAAAGAAATACCTACATAACTTATGATTTAAACCAATTATGTAATAAAATAATGACAGCTTTTGTTTTTAACTAATAGGCAAGTAGTGAAACACCCTAATTACCAATGATGAAGATCAATGATTTTGTAGCTTATAATATACTTAATAAAAATATATGCATAATAATTGAGTAAACGAGTTACGTAAATAATGATAAATCAGTGTGGAGTATTTTATAAATGTAAGCGCAAAGTGAATTGACATGTAATTATTTAGATAGAAACCTTGTAATTTCATCTAAAATACAATAACATCACTTGAGCACTTACTTACAGTTTGACAAAAAAAAAGCATAATGTTAAAAAATGGAATGTAACACATAACTAAGAGTTTATTAATAGGTGTAAAATTATATTAAGTAGTTATTCTAATACCGTAAGGGTCTACCATCAGAGTCAATAACTTGTTGAAGACGGCTTTGCATACTGTTCGCCATATCAAAACACAAGTCACCACCACGCATAGTATTCCATGTGAAATTAACGAGTACTCTTAAATTTTCACTCGACCTTACGACTGAAGAATCCCAATTGAGAATCATCTGGCCCCATAGGTTCTCAATAAGGTTGAGGTCTGGACTTTTTGCGGGCCAGTTAATGACAGTAATGTCATGTTGAGGTCAAGCCAATCTTGGACGATTCGGGCACGGTGAACGGCACATGTTAGGTTATCCTGAATTAAATATATCTGGCCCTCAGGATATGCGACACGAACAGTTGGAAGCATAACATCACGCAATATTTCTAAATATTTGTGACTATTAAATCGTCCGTCAACTTCTATTAATTCACCAGGTCCCGTAGAAGACATCCAGCCCCAAAAGGCTAAGGTTATTCTGCCACTAGCTCTGTTAGGACACACACAATTCATTATATCGCTCTCCTCTTTTTCGCCACAGAATCTTTCGTCCATCTTTGTCGGACTTAAATGTCTTCTCATCCGTATAAATAACAATATTATTTTCCCAGTCAAAATTTAAGAACTCTCTAGCAAAACTAATTCTGTCTTGGCGATGTCGATCTGACAATGCTATTTTTCTTGCTGGTCGGTATGTTCTCAAATCAGCGGCATGCAAATGTTTGCACACTGTTTGCATAGATATGCCATGAGCATCAGCTGCCTCTCTGGTAGACGCAAAGGGATCTTCTCTGTGCCTTGCAATTATTTCCCGATGGCGCGTAGATTGTGCGGTAAACATTACAGGGTCGAAGCCTGGCCGTATCTTTTGTATATCCCCAGTGTCCCTGTACCGTTTTATCCACAGTTTTACAGTCTTTCTCTGTAAACAAATAAGCTAATTACTATTTCATCAAAATTTTGCAAACAAAATATATTTGCACGTTATTTATATAACTAAGAAATAAACTGCAATCATATACGAATAAAATAATATGGTTACGTTGTAATAGTAAAATTTTACTTACCGTTAAATTCATTATTCGAGCGATCTCACTAATGGACTTGTTGTCTTCAAACAAGACAACAATTTTTGCCTTTTGAAACACTGATAAATGATACATTTTTATGATTTAATAAATATTCTTTTAGCAATTCCGAAGTTGACGAATATAGAACAGAGTCGGTATAGTCGATGAGAACAGATTACACAAAGATAGTAATGAGGGGGTTTGTAAAATTTTATTTATTCAACAACCACAATTTACTCTGTATCTCGTAATGACGACGGCTATTTATGTCCTACCTACCTGATCATCGTGGAGTATATAGAAATGTATTACTTATTACCAAGAATTAAAGTTTACGGTTTTGAATTGTAATTTTGGATTGTCGTCGTTTATCTTCTAATCTTATGATGCAACGATGCAACCAGTTCATAATTTCATTAGCCTACGTAATTGGTCCTTTGGATATGTGGACACCACTAACGGCCTTTAATAATGGAGTCTAGGTTCGATTCCAGTAACACGTTAGTAATTTTTAAACAATTACTTACTCTGTTTTGTGAAATATGTAGTATACCTAAATGAAACCGTAGAATGAATAAATCCAAAATCAATATGATCAAATAAAAGTATCAATCGTTATCGTTGGATCTCAGGCACGGTAATAATAATATCCAACATTGCCGTGTCTCAGGAGAGACTATCGGAATTAATTATATGAACAGAAATAGGAAGTTTAATTATTTTAAGTATTTATGCGACAGTAGTGCCATCTAGGTGTGGGTAAAGTAAACATTGAAGCAGAGATTGATATAATTACAAGTTCCGTTTAAATGGCGCCACTAGCCCTGGTTACATATTAGTACAACAAACTGCATTGAGATGCACTAACGGACAGTCCCTATTATTATTATAGAGAGTATTTGTTCTAAGTATGCTGTCATCTTTCATTTGCCCGGGGATAAGCTCACTACTACTAATTTATGCGAACAATCAATCACTATCACAACATAGTATAAAACAAAGTCGCTTCCCACTGTCTGTCCCTATGTATGCTTAGATCTTTAAAACTACGCAACGGATTTTGCTGCGGTTTTTTTTAATAGATAAAGTGATTTATGAGAAAGGTTTATATGTATAATACATACCCGTGCGAAGCCGGGGCGGGCCGCTAGTTAACTTAAAAGAAAATGTAAGACCTATTTATGTCAAACCGTACAGAATACCACATACTCGTACTCGTAGCTTAAAACCAGAAGTAGAAAAACAAGTAAAACAAATGCTAGACGATGATAGTATAGAGAAATCTCGGAGCGAATGGTCAAGCCCAATATTATTAGTTCCTAAAAAATCAGATTATGAAAAAAATAAAAAGTGGAGATTGGTTATAGATTACAGGAAGTTAAATGACGTAATACAGGATGATAAATTCCCATTACCAAACATAACCGAGATACTAGATTCATTATCTGGAGCTTTTTATTATTCACATTTAGATCTTTCTCAATCGTATTACCAATGTTCATTAAAACCGGAGTCCAGACCGATCACATCTTTTACAACAAGAACTGGCCAGTGCCAAATGAAGCGCCTGCATATGGGATTAAAAACAAGCCCAAGCGCTTTCTCTAGAGTCATGTCTGTTGCTATGTCAGGCCTAAATTACGTAAATTGTTTAATATATTTAAATGACTGCATATGTTTTGGTAGAAATTTGGAATCTCATAACAAAAATTTAATGCAAATATTTGGACGTCTGCGTAAAGTTAACCTTAAGTTGAATCCAAGTATACAATATCATCTGAAGGCATAAAACCTGACCCAGAAAAAATTAAAAGTATTCAAAATTACCCTAAACCAACTAATACTGATGAAGTGAGACGGTTTGTGGCGATGTTTAACTATTACAGAAAATTTATTAAAAATTTTGCTGATATAACAAATTGTTTAAATAAACTTTGTAGAAAAAATGTTAAGTTCGAATGGACTGAACATGATGAGTCATTTAATTTCTTGAAAAATGCTCTAATCTCACGACCAATCTTACAATACCCTAATTTTTCAAAAGAATTTATATTACAAACAGATACCTCTGGTACAGCAATAGGTACTTTGTAATAATGACCTGAGGCCTGTTGCTTATACAAGTAGACCTTTGAACAAGGCAGAATTAAATTACCCAATAATACAAAAAAGAATTATTAGCTATAGTTTGGAGCGTCAAATATTTTAGACCGTAACTATATGGACATACTTTTACTATAATGACAGACCATAAACCTCTTATATATTTATTTCAGATGAAAGATCCGTCAAGTAGGCTTTAGAAAATTCGATTGGCGCTAGAAGAGTATGATTTTAAAATAATTTACATAAAAGGGAAAAAAAAATGTTTTAGCAGATGCCTTATCACGAATAAGTTTAACGTCACAAGATTTAAAAAATATGAATGAAAAGTTAATGACAGTAACAACAAGAGTTAATGACATTAAAACTTCTTCTGAACGCGATTTTGAAGTTTGTAACAATTTTACAATTGGTGGTTGAATAGATGTACTCTTCACCTTACTTTGATGCTTTGAACCTGCGTTATGACGTTTCAGTACACTTGTATCAGCCTGCATGGTTGTATCACAGATCAAACACTTTGCTTTATATGGGTTTTTCGGGTATTCGCGAAGCCACGAGGAAAAGTCTTTATTTTTCAGCCACTGAGTGGCTGAAAAATAAAGACTTCGTCGAAATTTTTGTTTGTACGACTTATTTTTAGCGCGCTTACTACTGGAAGGTCCAGCGTCGCTGTCGTCACTTGAATTGTTACTGACAGATACCATTTTTATAAATATAATTGCGATAATAGATCCGAGCAAACACTTGTGAAAAAATGGTAAACAGAAATTAAAGTTGACAAAACGCAGAGGCATGGCTAAGTTCTACTCCAGTACTATATTCAATAACTTCGTAATTTGCTCGCATAATTTTCGTCTACTTGTCTATGCATACAAATTGACTGTACGGGGAATACCCCAGGGAATGATACAGTGTTGTCATTTTAAAACTTTCAAAAATAAACTGCATGTAGGGTTGGGTACATCATTATTTTGACGCCGCCACGTCTACAGTCTGGCAAAAAAGAGTTTGGAGCGGTGACAGATGGAACTAAACATTTTATTTTATGGCAACACAGACCTTGCTGTCATCACTCAGTAGCTTCGGTGTCACTCGACTCACGCTTTGTATTTTAATAATATTTTGTTGATCGGTTTGTGTGATAATCTCGTGTCTATAATTATTGGACTATTTCAATATGAATAAGACAATTCGAAGTGGTGCTAGATCAGTGATTTATAAAGTTTTTCTGCGATGTTTGGCAGAAAATGAGGCTGGACAACTTTTGTCCGCGCTTGACGATGTTTATCAACGAACTGCTGACATGACAGGTATTTAGACACGTTATCTATCTTTCAGACACTTACTACTATGTTTGAATTATTTGTACGCTTGTATGTTACCTACGTACAATCGTAAATTATATCTTGTAAACATGTTTGAGGTTATGCCATACAATTTTTCGAAAAGTATACAAAACTGACAATAAGTGATACTTTTAGAATAAAAAAGTTTATTTTAATATTAAAATTGATCATCTATAATGTAACATTGTTTTTTTACAGGTGTAAGCGTTAATACTGTTCGAAATATTGCTAAAGAAGGTGAAAGAAATGAGGGAGTATTTTCTACGCCAGGAAAACATAGAAAAGGTCGCCCTAGAAAAGATTTAGATGATTTCGATTTGTGTGCGATTAGACAAAAAGTTCATTTCTTCTACGTCGTGAAAAAACAGGTATACCTATATGACTTACTGCCATGGTTATGGCACTCACACTACATAATCAGTTGCAGTGAAATTTGAATGTCTAGTGTTTAGAAATAAATATTATGATAGATTAGTTTTTTAAGTATTTTTCATAATTTATTTTCAGGTGCCTACACTAAGGAACCTGTTACCTGTGCTCAGAGAAGAACTGGGTTTTGATGGAAGCCGTGAACATTTAAGAAAGGTGTTGTTGGCACTTGGGTTCCGATATAAAAAGTGTCAAAGTGATCGTTCTGCTCTAATGGAAAAAACGAATATTGCAGTTAAACGCGAGAAATATCTCAAGGCTATTATGGATAATAGAAACCTTCCCCCGGAACTGCAGAAAGATATAATTTTTTCAGATGAAAGCTATGTACATTCATCTTACAAGCTTAAAAAGTGCTGGCAATCAATAGACGTTACAGGAGTCAAACATAATACTTCAAAGGGTAAACGATTCATTATCATCCATGCTGGCAGTGAAAAGGGGTTTGTACCTAATGCCCTGTTAATATTCTCTGGAACCAACAAAAATGAGGACTATCATTCTGAAATGAATAAAAACAATTTTACAAAATGGGTGACGGAGAAGTTAATCCCCAACCTCCGGGAAGCTTCTATCATTGTGATGGATAATGCCCCTTACCACTCCGTGGTATTAAACAAGGCACCAACCAGTGCATCGAAAGTTGCCGATATAAAACTGTGGCTTCTGGAGAATAACATTTCCTTTGATGAAACTCTCCGAAAACCGGAATTGCTAACACTTGTGAAACAACACAAACCTGAACCGATTTTTGAAATTGATCAGATTTTAGGAGACCATGGTCACACTGTGGTAAGGCTTCCGCCTTATCACTGTGATCTTAATCCGATTGAGCTAATATGGGGCATCGCAAAACATAAAATTGCCTCAAACAATGTGTGCTCCACAGACATAAAGGTAAGTGACAACATTCAAGAACTAACATGCAGATTTGCATAATATTTATGTATTAAACTTATAATTTTTTGTTTTAGGTTGCAGCTGAACAAGCTTTTGCAAGCATTTCTGCAGACGATTGGAGAAATTCTTGCAGACATGTAATGAAAATAGAGAAAGAATATTACGACAGGGGCAGGAATTTATATACAGAAATTGAAAGATTAGTAATCAATCTCAGGGATGACAGCAGCAGCAGTGATGATACTTCTGAATCAGAAGAAGAAGTTGCTGGAAGCTCGAACCAGGAAGCAGGTTTTTCTGGGGTAGAATACCTAGATGAAAATCTTTGGGAATCAGAATAAACAATTGAAATTTATTTTTAATTCTATTATTTTCATTTAATTCTCCTTGTCAGCACGTAAAAGTGCTACGTGAACGCGCGAAACTACTATAGCTCTAACTAAATGCCAAATTTCGTTGCGTTTATTTCTCGCTATTATATGCTGTAACAAGACAGAAATAAATACAGTATAGTTGACGCGGCGCAGCTTGAGGCGCTACTCCGCACGTTAGATCTTTTTATTAGAGAATAAGTTAGGCCAGCTGGTATTATACTTTAAATTAAATTAGTGAAGTATCAAACTCGTTTTAGTCACAGTATATGGGGTGGCCATACATGCAGCAGATGCGCCCTCATTTTTTCCAAACTCTTTTTTGCCAAGCTGTACGGTAGATGGTAGATATGTTCAAATTACGGTAGGTTTACCGTAATTACGGCGTTGTTGGAGACACTGATCTGGATAGAGGCCATTTTGAATCACATTGATTGACAGAAGCGGTTTTGCATCTTACTCTGCTGGATAGAAGCGGTTTTGCTTCTGTAATAGAGGAATGGATGGTTTTATGCAGAATGGTTCACAAAAATCGAAGTAAACAACCTACTCCTTTTTAATTTCCATACAAATGCATGAAAGGAATTTAAGTATTGAAATGAAATCAAACAGAAACATGTTTATAGGTACTTATATTTATTAATAGTATTTAAAACACAATTTTTACAGCCGTTACAAGTTAAAGGAAATTTTTTTTAAAACAAAATTAAATTCTTATTCTTTTCAACGCTCTTCATTTTCTTGTTCACCAATAATTGTATTTTATAAAATATTTTTGTAAAATAAGAGATTATCAGATCCTAAGTCTGATTTCCAATTATCTGCAAAATGTTTTGACAACAGCTTGTCAACGTCTTCAAGTTTCAAAGCAGATATGTGCACTTGAAAAGGTGGTATTTCTCTGATACCAAATTCTGAGGTTGTTGTCACACCTGTTTTCATTATACTTTTAACTACGCCAAGATCACTTCTATAATTAACTCTGAGAAGGAATCGTCCCGGTTTATTTTTGACTCTACTCACATAATACCTTTTGCACTCTGCAAATTTGAAATGATATTTGGCCGGCGGTTTTAATGTTTCGTTTGCATAGGCCTTCCAATCTTTTACTACACAGTCCTCACCCAATTTTCGAACAACGCCATAATTAGAGTATATCTCGCTATATTCAGATGGATCTATAATCACTTCTTTGTTTTTTACTTCTTTTTCAATATGTCCAAAAATACGATCTGCCGGCATGAATGAATGTCCGGGCACAGGAAATATAAGTTCCACAGTTTTAACATTTTTTGGGGCACAATTTGTTAACCAGTAACCTACCATAGAAATCATGGTATTGTTTTTATTTTGTGAACCGCATCCATCGGCACACATTCGCAGCTTTTTTTTTCCAGTGAAATCAGTTTGCGAAAGTAAATCGAAAACGGCTGACGCAATTTCATTGGATGACTTAGCATGGACGTTTTCAGTCCATGTATATATTCGGACGTTTTTCTTAGGAAATTTGTTTGTGCTTGTCCCAATCACAATTGTGAAATTGTAGATATATAGTTGTCTCGAGTAATATGCGATTTGGTCAGGAATTTTGGGTAAAACTTGATTTTTTTGACAATCAAATGATATGGAGAGAATTTGTTCATCATATTCCCGTAAAAATGTGTAAAAACATCTTGCTTTTAATTTATGAATCCGCAATGTGGCCATAAGTTGAACTTTATCGCTGTCATTGGATTTTTTTATTTTTTCCGATATCTCCGTGCATTTGCAGCAAACATCAGTTCTTGGTGATCCGAATCCAATATTATATTTTGTATTAAAAATGTTTCCAAAGAAAGAATGACGTACCCTGAGAGATTCATCCTCCTGGTTTTCCTCATACATCCTCCACATTTTACGTATGTTTAAATCGGACGATACGTATTTTCTTTCTGACGTAGATGACCTGCAATAGTGTGCTTCAATACACTTAAACACTTTCGGGAAATTCCTTCTTGACATTCTATCACCACCTCTATTTTCTTGTGGCAACTTTCCCTCTAATAGGAACTTTTTGGATATATTTCTAAGTCTCTTAATACCTACATCAAGTATTTTCGCAAAAGCCCGTTGACGAACTCTTACTAGTTTAATCGGTTTTCTATATGTTCTAACATAAAATTTTGTGAAAGTAGCTGATTCTTTTCGATTTCCCACTATACGCCTTCGACGCTTTGGTAAATGAACTTTCATAAACTTCAGGATAAAATTGTCCTGAATAATTTTATTAGGATTGGCGTAAAATGATTGATGAAATTGTCTAATATCTTGAGAATTCAAGGAACTGCATTTCAATTTCTCACCCTTATGCTTGCAGCTTGTGATATCCGGCAAATTTGGTGGTCTTTTAGCCGAGTACCTGAAATTTTAATTACATAAAACGCTTTAAACCTATTAAGTGGTACGATTTCTTATAAAGTTGATATCGTTTAACATTAGTTCAAAAATAGCACTGCGCGTCACAACAAGAAATTATTGTTTTTAACAGTTCATTGCTGTATAGCTCAATACTAGATAAGTAATAAAAAGAATAATAACATCTCAATTCATATTCAGTTAGTAAGATATTTGAATAGAGGAAGTGCAGCATATTTGGCATACTACTTTGTTTTTAGGGAATATATAAAAGAAGAAACGGACTTGCAAATTGAAAAATGCATGAACTAAACTAAAATATCTTTTATTTCAGTAATCCAAATAATAAAACAAAACAAAAGTTAGGAACCTTCTCAAAATTGTAATTATAATAAAAATCTCCGAAAGTCTGTTTTGACGAAGGGTGCAGGTAATTTGGAATATAGTATTCCAAATTTTCTGCACTATTTTTTTCAAAAGCTAAGATCTTTTATCTTTGATTCTGTGAATCAATAATCATGTTAAAATTATTATAAAATTTAAAAAATAAAATTAACAAACGTACAATCACTTAAATTAATCAGTCGTGTCAATCACAGATGCCTGTTAATTTTAATTCAAGTTTTCTTATTCTAATTTTTGCAGTAATCACAGATGTAGATACCAGTTTCATAACCACCACAAGCACAATGAACCCAGAGTTTGCACATCAAGCATTGCACCCATTCTTCACCTACTTTATCATGACTGTATTTTTCGTTACAGTAAAAGCACTCAGCATCTTCATCAGAAGGGACTGTACCCTCAGTTGTTACTGCACCATCGTCGGACAAGTCTGAGTTATTTCCAAAATTAGCATCAGGATTGGAGTCCGACGATTCACTTTCCGTCTTTCTTTTCTGTCTTTTTTTCAAAATTGTTTTCTGTCTCTTTTTCTTAATAGTTTTTTCGCGCTTCTTATTTTCTTTATCAGACTTCTTTAACTGTGCTATTTCTAAGTCCTTCTTATATGGGGAACTTGAAATTATTGCTGACCTTGCTGGCTTACGGCCTCTATTACTAGATCTTTTCCTTCCTGAAGGCACTGGAGAAATATCAAACGGAGTAACGAGGGAGTGATTTTCTGTCCCAGTAGCAGACGGTCCTGGTTCATTTTCATTCAAGTTATTCAGTGGCAGAGGAGAATCTACTACGGGTAAGGCGGGTGAAGTGGGTATTGTTGGAGTTGTAGGTGGATCTTTATCCTGTTCCTCGAAATCTTCAGCAGCTGCTATGTAGTCAGCTTCAGTAAATATGTGACGATTAAATGGATAAATGCCACCAACTTTAAACCCATTTGCTGCAATTTCTCCGGTTTGACATTTTAAATAGGCTTTACCGAATAACTCAGCAACATCATATGGTGATACAGTTTTTTCTGTTTGCCTCATAAAAACACGAACTTCTTCGCTATAATAGGATTTCAAAGGACCCATAAAAGTTCGATCCAGTGGTTGGATTTTATGCGTGCAATGAGGTGGCAATGACAAAATAGTTACATGGTTTTGTCTTGCAAGATCTATGATCTCTATATTCTTCGTATGGCTGTAATGGCCGTCGAGAATCAAGAGCACTAATGATGCTTCTGTTGGTTTAACGTATTCAATAAAATGTTGAAACCATTGCGTAAATAGATTCGTTTGGATCCAACCTGAAGGATGTGCTTTACCAATGGAACCGACTAGAGCTCCTCTCATCAAAACGTCAGACATATTTTTACGCGGAAAAATGATCATGGGCGGGACAAATATTCCGGCAGGGCTCATACATATCACAATTGTTATCAAGGACCCCCTTTCAGCTGATGTCATTGCTCCGATCTGTTTTTTTCCTTTCCGAGCTATGATTTTTGGTATTTTACTCTGGACTATAGAAAGACCACTCTCATCAACATTAAAGATGCGTGCTGCAGGAAAAGCCTTCTCAGTTTGAATTTTCTCTAGATTGTCGTAAAATTCGTCCATTTTTGCTTTGGTAAAGCCGTTGGCTCTTGCTTGAGATGTTCCAGTCGGTTGTCTTATGGACAAAATATGCTGATTTCGTTTTAAGAATCCTTTTAACCAGTATCTTCCAGCAAAACCATCCTTAAAAGGATTATTTATATTATTTTTTATTGCTAATTGGTATGCCAAGCGGCGTAAATCCATTCTAGTCAGGCCGTAAAATTTATTTTCCATACTTAATATGTAATCAACTAGTGATTTTTCTATATCTGGCCCGAAAACTGGCTTTCGACCAATTGCTTTGTTCAATATCGATTCGATTGGGGAGTTTTTTTCATTGACTAATCGAAAAAGTGTTGATCTCGGGACATTGAAATGTTTAGAGGCTTTTAAATACCCCATTCTTTTCTCTCTAACTGCGATAATTGCAGCGGACATCTCCTCCTTCTCCCACTTCTTTCTCTTCTTATATTTATTTTCGGTTGCCATGACTAGAACAAAAAATAAAACAAATTCGATTCAATAAAAATGTGCATAAAATTTGGAATATTCCAAATTACGTTCACATTCGGTATTCCATATTATCAACATGGCAACCATTACAGAAAAAAAATTGTGACATATTTTAATACACAATTAACCAAAAAATCATAACGACTCGATAAACTTAATAGATAACTAAATAGTATAAAATATTACAATAAAGATTTTATATAACATGGTTAATGATTATCAAGGATTATATTCTTACCGAAAAAGTTTTCGATTCAGACGTTTGGCTCTCGGGCGGCTGTCAACCGAAATGTCAATATGGCGCCCTGTCCATAGACCTCAATCACTTAGCACGTAATGTCACGTTAAGTTTACCGCAAAAAAACACAGATGTCGCTTACACTATTTTGTAAATCCAACTATTCCAAATTTTCTGCACTATACCAAATATGCTGCACTTCCTACTTTAAAAAACCGATAAACCTTTCGTACAGTTTATGTCACGCGATGAAATTTAGTATTTTAATTTATGAATAATAAACGGAATAAATGCTTAAAACATAAGTCTAATGAATATTAGTTTGTTTTTCTCCCAGAAAAATAATTAAAAAACATAAGTTAAGATTTTGGTACATAGCTCTTGCATAGATACGACCAGTAACGACCACATTATAGGGCGAACGAAACTTACCTCTCACGCTTTGTTATGTTGCGCTTCCACTAATTCTCATTTCGGATCCTTTTTCTTCCCCTATTGCCTTCCACAGGAGCAATAAATTCTTCCATTTTTTGTAGTTTTAATATTTAAAAACCGCAAAATAATAACACACAGTGAACGAAATCAACACGCAGACGCCATTAATGTCTATACAAAATGCTGTGCCGTGATTGGTCGAGCTGCGGTAGTGGCGCTTTTGTAATTCAAGACATAACAGAGGCGGTTTTGCACCTAACTTCAGATATCTTATCGCTTTTTATATGGGATAGAGGCGATTTTAAACCTTTGTTATTGAATGAAACCAAAGAGAATTAGTACAGGGTTGCAAGGAATTAAAAATAAATTTTTTTAACAAAAGTGGACAGAGTCGCTTTTGCATCTATACGCCTCATATACCTACATATGTATCCATTATTTAGTATCTGACAGTCCATGAAGAAAGTAAAAGCGCACTGCTTTTTTAAAGGCAAGTCGCCGAGACTAGCCCAGTGGCAACATGTTTCATACCCAAGTGATTATTTAAAATGGTACGGATCGATTCGTGAGATACAAAAAATTCGACGACTATCTCTCTCAAAGTTAAATGAGGATTTTCAGTCACTATTTCCTTCACTTTTGCGATGTTAACTTCAGTTGCAGACGTTGATGGCCTACCAGAGCGAGGCAAATCTTCCATCACATCTCGACCGCTTTTGAACACTTTGTACCACTCATAGGCACGTGTTTTTGATATAGTCAATTCACCGTAAGCCTTCTGTAACATTTTCAGTGACTCCAAACACGAAATTCCATTGGCGATGCAAAATACCAAATATGGCCAAAATAGTGAAAATATTTTTGTTTGTGGCGCTCGTTATTTTGGAAACAAGAATGATAATCAAAAATTTGAAAAAAAGCCCCTATGGACAATTTAGTCAGCTACAATTTGAGCCTCAAAAAAAGACGATCGGGTTAAGGGTTTGCCCTGTACCCTGACTTTTCTGAAAAAGTCAAAAAGTCCAAGCTATTTTGTAACCTTTTCCTTATCCCGACTTTCTCGTCGCTCAGCGACAATATTTTTTTTAATTCCGTAGATTTATTTCCAATGTGCTCGATAGTCGTATGAGGCACAAAATCTGTGAATTTTTCTAACAGTTCTCTTAAGACTCAATTTATTTTATCATGGTATAATGGTTTATTAAAGCAAATGAAACGAAATATATCTATAAACCTATATTTTTTAAAATTAAGTACGAAAACATTTAATGTTTAAAACTAAAGTATATTAACCCTTTCACCGCGAGACTTGATATCAGTTGCCGTGCTCCCAGCGCGAGGAATTGTGAATATCCATAGTTTTTGGTCGGATTTATCCGACGTTCGCGGTTAAAGGGTTAACCCAGCGAATACCTGCAACAAGCAAAGATCTGAATAAGTTACTAAGTTTGTTATAATAATATAAAGAAACATCTCAAATCAAATACCTAGTTCATTCTCTTGTAAGTAATAATGTTAACTTAGTTAAAAAAAAGCGTAAATTTTTCTTCATTTTCATAATTCTATTTATGTAAGTAAAACCCTCAATGACCCTTACTATGCACCGCCTTGTATCGTGAATTTAATAAATAACACATTTACATATGATCTAACTGATCAGTACCTACCCCCAAAACAAGTGAATTATTTTTATTTGATTTAGGTGTATTGTCTAGGTGTTTTGTTGTTTGTTGTACAAGAATTTACCTTAGTTGGAAATCGGCCCTTAGATACCTGATTTTTTTTTCCAATAAAGTGTACTTTTGTAGATTCAAGTTGCTAAGCTACTCATGATTCTTTAAAAAAATTGCTAAAATATCAATGATCAGCAGGAAATAATCTTAATCAAAAGTATAAATACAATGCTGTAAAATAAGTTTCTTTCGTATTAAAAAAATACCTTAAAAATAAGAATATCCAACCGTGGAGGAATTGCCAATGCCAGCATCCTCGCTGAAGCTCCTGAAGAAAGCTTGGCGAAACATTCGTTCTTCTACTAATCATCGAGGAGCCGGATCAGCTCCCGTCTGAACCTTTGAAAATTGAGCTCCTGGAATTAAGGTAGTGATTAGAACGGAATTCTTTCCTAATATAAAGATTACCTGGAAGAGATCCTGATTTGAAGTAATTCAGCCTATGTGCTGTTCTGTGTGTCTTTATTTTTTGTGTTTATTTAAGTATATGTACAATGAAGTTATACAACAAACTTATAAATGACTAGAGGACCGCCCCGGGTAGAAGAATTGAAGAAAAATAGATTATTTATTCGAGTGGTATGTTTGATACATGTGAACCTTAATCAAGATATGTTTTACATAATTCATTATTCGCGGTAAGTCCATTAATATTAATAATAGTCATTGTTATCGCGAAACTATAAAATCATATAGGTATATTATACATGTTAGTAGTAGTTCCAAATTTATCGATACGTGCCTGTTGGTAACGATAAATTTTGAAACTACTAAGAATTTGCCTTAGTTGGAAATCGCCCCTTAGATACATTTAGAGGCAAGTCCCAACTAAGGCAACTTTATTACAGTTTTATTATTAATAATTTAAAAAAATACCTTAAAAATGAGAATATCCAACCGTGGAGGAAGTGCCGCTGCCAGCATCCTCGCTGAAGCTTCTGAAGACAGCTTGGCGAAACATTCGTTCTTCTCTTATTCATCAAGGAGCCGGATCAGCTCCTGTTTGATCCTTTGAAGATTGAGCTCCTGGAATTAAGGTAGTGATTAGACCGGAATTTTTTCCAAATATAAAGATTACCTGGAAGAGATCCTGATTTTAAATAATTCAGCCTATGTGCTGTTCTGTGTGTCTTTATTTTTTGTGTTTATTTAAGTATATGTACAATGAAGTTATACAACAAACTTGACTAGAGGACCGCCCCGGGTAGAAGAATTGAAGAAAAATCAATTATTTATTCGAGTGGTATGTTTGATACATGTGAACCTTAATCAAGATATGTTTTACATAATTCATTATTCGCGGTAAGTCCATTAATATTAATAATAGTCATTGTTATCGCGAAACTATAAAATCATATAGGTATATTATACATGTTAGTAGTAGTTCAAAATTTATCGATACGTGCCTGTTGGTAACGATAAATTTTGAAACTACTAAGAATTTGCCTTAGTTGGAAATCGCCCCTTAGATACATTTAGAGGCAAGTCCCAACTAAGGCAACTTTATTACAGTTTTATTATTAATAATTTAAAAAAATACCTTAAAAATGAGAATATCCAACCGTGGAGGAAGTGCCGCTGCCAGCATCCTCGCTGAAGCTCCTGAAGACAGCTTGGCGAAACATTCGTTCTTCTCTTATTCATCAAGGAGCCGGATCAGCTCCTGTTTGATCCTTTGAAGATTGAGCTCCTGGAATTAAGGTAGTGATTAGACCGGAATTTTTTCCTAATATAAAGATTACCTGGAAGAGATCCTGATTTTAAATAATTCAGCCTATGTGCTGTTCTGTGTGTCTTTATTTTTTGTGTTTATTTAAGTATATGTACAATGAAGTTATACAACAAACTTGACTAGAGGACCGCCCCGGGTAGAAGAATTGAAGAAAAATCAATTATTTATTCGAGTGGTATGTTTGATACATGTGAACCTTAATCAAGATATGTTTTACATAATTCATTATTCGCGGTAAGTCCATTAATATTAATAATAGTCATTGTTATCGCGAAACTATAAAATCATATAGGTATATTATACATGTTAGTAGTAGTTCAAAATTTATCGATACGTGCCTGTTGGTAACGATAAATTTTGAAACTACTAAGAATTTGCCTTAGTTGGAAATCGCCCCTTAGATACATTTAGAGGCAAGTCCCAACTAAGGCAACTTTATTACAGTTTTATTATTAATAATTTAAAAAAATACCTTAAAAATGAGAATATCCAACCGTGGAGGAAGTGCCGCTGCCAGCATCCTCGCTGAAGCTCCTGAAGACAGCTTGGCGAAACATTCGTTCTTCTCTTATTCATCAAGGAGCCGGATCAGCTCCTGTTTGATCCTTTGAAGATTGAGCTCCTGGAAATAAGGCAGTGTTTAGACCGGAATTCTTTTATTTCATTATTTATTTATATTCGGAAGATTCACAGCATCAAATTACAAAAATAAATATCACTGAGCACATCACTCAATCTAAAATATAGATTAACTGGAAGAGAGAGATCTTGATTTGAAATTTTGAAATAACTCGGCCTATGTGCTTATGTAGATTTAATTTGCTAAGCTACTCAATATTCTTTAAAAAAATTGCCTAAATATCTATGATCAACAAAAAATAACCTTAATCAAAAGTATCAAAGTCTAAATAAAATGCCGTTAAATAAGCTTTTTAAGTATTCAAAAAAATACCTTGGGAATATCGAAGCGCGAGGAACTGCCACTGCCGGCTACCTCGCTGAAGCTCCTGAAGAAGGCTTGCACAGAATCTGTGTTCTGCTCACTCACTGGACTTTTTGCCCGTCAAACCCCCCTACGGGTCTAGTCCATGGATTTCATTCTTTTGCTCTCTGGCATAGGTTTTGAGTCATATTTGTGCAATGGTGGAAATAAAATATGCACTGTATGGCCTAATCAGTGTCGACGAATATAGACCCACGTTTTGTGTTACGATTGGCGTCGAATAATTAAGACTGATGTGTTGAGTCGTAACGATTGTTGTCGTGTTTAGACTCGCATATGTAGTTACTGGCGCAGTGTAATTTAGCCTCACGTTACTTGTCTCAAGAGTTTTTTCTGGCAAATTCATGTTTTTCTCATTAGGAAATTTTATCTCTTGAGTGAGATTAGAAGAGTCAATGTCTGGACTGTCGAAGATGTTTTTGGAAGTCGTCAATCTCTTGGAAGATGTTCAAGTCAGGGTTAGGGTCAATATTACAAGTAGTCGACCGGATCCAAGCTGCGACAGTACCCACTCTGGCTTCAGCAATGCTTCTGCAGACGGCGCCACGGGCGCTTCTGCCGCTTTTATCACATCTGAAGTGCTGCTAGCGCTTGATTTGCTCGAATATTCGAAAGTCTCGCTGGTAAGGACGTGCAAGGTAGAACTCTTCACGGAAGAGTTGTCCGGCTTCGGCTTCAGGTTGCGGCAGCAGTATCTCAGCCGGTAGCAGGCGAAACATTCGTTCTTCTCCGATTCATTAAGGACCCGGATCAGCTCCCGTCTGAACCTTTGAAGATTGAGCTCCTGGAATTAAGGTAGTGATTAGACCGGATTTTTTTCCTAATATAAAGATTACCTGGAAGAGATCCTGATTTTAAATAATTCAGCCTATGTGCTGTTCTGTGTGTCTTTATTTTTTGTGTTTATTTAAGTATATGTACAATGAAGTTATACAACAAACTTGACTAGAGGACCGCCCCGGGTAGAAGAATTGAAGAAAAGTCAATTATTTATTCGAGTGGTATGTTTGATACATGTGAACCTTAATCAAGATATGTTTTACATAATTCATTATTCGCGGTAAGTCCATTAATATTAATAATAGTCATTGTTATCGCGAAACTATAAAATCATATAGGTATATTATACATGTTAGTAGTAGTTCAAAATTTATCGATACGTGCCTGTTGGTAACGATAAATTTTGAAACTACTAAGAATTTGCCTAGTTGGAAATCGCCCCTTAGATACATTTAGAGGCAAGTCCCAACTAAGGCAACTTTATTACAGTTTTATTATTAATAATTTAAAAAAATACCTTAAAAATGAGAATATCCAACCGTGGAGGAAGTGCCGCTGCCAGCATCCTCGCTGAAGCTCCTGAAGACAGCTTGGCGAAACATTCGTTCTTCTCTTATTCATCAAGGAGCCGGATCAGCTCCTGTTTGATCCTTTGAAGATTGAGCTCCTGGAATTAAGGTAGTGATTAGACCGGAATTTTTTCCTAATATAAAGATTACCTGGAAGAGATCCTGATTTTAAATAATTCAGCCTATGTGCTGTTCTGTGTGTCTTTATTTTTTGTGTTTATTTAAGTATATGTACAATGAAGTTATACAACAAACTTGACTAGAGGACCGCCCCGGGTAGAAGAATTGAAGAAAAATCAATTATTTATTCGAGTGGTATGTTTGATACATGTGAACCTTAATCAAGATATGTTTTACATAATTCATTATTCGCGGTAAGTCCATTAATATTAATAATAGTCATTGTTATCGCGAAACTATAAAATCATATAGGTATATTATACATGTTAGTAGTAGTTCAAAATTTATCGATACGTGCCTGTTGGTAACGATAAATTTTGAAACTACTAAGAATTTGCCTTAGTTGGAAATCGCCCCTTAGATACATTTAGAGGCAAGTCCCAACTAAGGCAACTTTATTACAGTTTTATTGTTAATAATTTAAAAAAATACCTTAAAAATGAGAATATCCAACCGTGGAGGAAGTGCCGCTGCCAGCATCCTCGCTGAAGCTCCTGAAGACAGCTTGGCGAAACATTCGTTCTTCTCTTATTCATCAAGGAGCCGGATCAGCTCCTGTTTGATCCTTTGAAGATTGAGCTCCTGGAAATAAGGCAGTGTTTAGACCGGAATTCTTTTATTTCATTATTTATTTATATTCGGAAGATTCACAGCATCAAATTACAAAAATAAATATCACTGAGCACATCACTCAATCTAAAATATAGATTAACTGGAAGAGAGAGATCTTGATTTGAAATTTTGAAATAACTCGGCCTATGTGCTTATGTAGATTTAATTTGCTAAGCTACTCAATATTCTTTAAAAAAATTGCCTAAATATCTATGATCAACAAAAAATAACCTTAATCAAAAGTATCAAAGTCTAAATAAAATGCCGTTAAATAAGCTTTTTAAGTATTCAAAAAAATACCTTGAGAATATCGAAGCGCGAGGAACTGCCACTGCCGGCTACCTCGCTGAAGCTCCTGAAGAAGGCTTGCACAGAATCTGTGTTCTGCTCACTCACTGGACTTTTTGCCCGTCAAACCCCCCTACGGGTCTAGTCCATGGATTTCATTCTTTTGCTCTCTGGCATAGGTTTTGAGTCATATTTGTGCAATGGTGGAAATAAAATATGCACTGTATGGCCTAATCAGTGTCGACGAATATAGACCCACGTTTTGTATTACGATTGGCGTCGAATAATTAAGACTGATGTGTTGAGTCGTAACGATTGTTGTCGTGTTTAGACTCGCATATGTAGTTACTGGCGCAGTGTAATTTAGCCTCACGTTACTTGTTTCAGAAGGTTTTTCTGGCAAATTCATGTTTTTCTCATTAGGAAATTTTATCTCTTGAGTGAGATTAGAAGAGTCAATGTCTGGACTGTCGAAGATGTTTTTGGAAGTCGTCAATCTCTTGGGAGATGTTCAAGTCAGGGTTAGGGTCAATATTACAAGTAGTCGACCGGATCCAAGCTGCGACAGTACCCACTCTGGCTTCAGCAATGCTTCTGCAGACGGCGCCACGGGCGCTTCTGCCGCTTTTATCACATCTGAAGTGCTGCTAGCGCTTGATTTGCTCGAATATTCGAAAGTCTCGCTGGTAAGGACGTGCAAGGTAGAACTCTTCACGGAAGAGTTGTCCGGCTTCGGCTTCAGGTTGCGGCAGCAGTATCTCAGCCGGTAGCAGGCGAAACATTCGTTCTTCTCCGATTCATTAAGGACCCGGATCAGCTCCCGTCTGAACCTTTGAAGATTGAGCTCCTGGAATTAAGGTAGTGATTAGACCGGAATTTTTTCCTAATATAAAGATTACCTGGAAGAGATCCTGATTTTAAATAATTCAGCCTATGTGCTGTTCTGTGTGTCTTTATTTTTTGTGTTTATTTAAGTATATGTACAATGAAGTTATACAACAAACTTGACTAGAGGACCGCCCCGGGTAGAAGAATTGAAGAAAAATCAATTATTTATTCGAGTGGTATGTTTGATACATGTGAACCTTAATCAAGATATGTTTTACATAATTCATTATTCGCGGTAAGTCCATTAATATTAATAATAGTCATTGTTATCGCGAAACTATAAAATCATATAGGTATATTATACATGTTAGTAGTAGTTCCAAATTTATCGGTACGTGCCTGTTGGTAACGATAAATTTTGAAACTACTAAGAATTTGCCTTAGTTGGAAATCGCCCCTTAGATACATTTAGAGGCAAGTCCCAACTAAGGCAACTTTATTACAGTTTTATTATTAATAATTTAAAAAAATACCTTAAAAATGAGAATATCCAACCGTGGAGGAAGTGCCGCTGCCAGCATCCTCGCTGAAGCTCCTGAAGACAGCTTGGCGAAACATTCGTTCTTCTCTTATTCATCAAGGAGCCGGATCAGCTCCTGTTTGATCCTTTGAAGATTGAGCTCCTGGAAATAAGGCAGTGTTTAGACCGGAATTCTTTTATTTCATTATTTATTTATATTCGGAATATTCACAGCATCAAATTACAAAAATAAATATCACTGAGCACATCACTCAATCTAAAATATAGATTAACTGGAAGAGAGAGATCTTGATTTGAAATTTTGAAATAACTCGGCCTATGTGCTTATGTAGATTTAATTTGCTAAGCTACTCAATATTCTTTAAAAAAATTGCCTAAATATCTATGATCAACAAAAAATAACCTTAATCAAAAGTATCAAAGTCTAAATAAAATGCCGTTAAATAAGCTTTTTAAGTATTCAAAAAAATACCTTGGGAATATCGAAGCGCGAGGAACTGCCACTGCCGGCTACCTCGCTGAAGCTCCTGAAGAAGGCTTGCACAGAATCTGTGTTCTGCTCACTCACTGGACTTTTTGCCCGTCAAACCCCCCTACGGGTCTAGTCCATGGATTTCATTCTTTTGCTCTCTGGCATAGGTTTTGAGTCATATTTGTGCAATGGTGGAAATAAAATATGCACTGTATGGCCTAATCAGTGTCGACGAATATAGACCCACGTTTTGTGTTACGATTGGCGTCGAATAATTAAGACTGATGTGTTGAGTCGTAACGATTGTTGTCGTGTTTAGACTCGCATATGTAGTTACTGGCGCAGTGTAATTTAGACTCACGTTACTTGTTTCAGAAGGTTTTTCTGGCAAATTCATGTTTTTCTCATTAGGAAATTTTATCTTTTGAGTGAGATTAGAAGAGTCAATGTCTGGACTGTCGAAGATGTTTTTGGAAGTCGTCAATCTCTTGGGAGATGTTCAAGTCAGGGTTAGGGTCAATATTACAAGTAGTCGACCGGATCCAAGCTGCGACAGTACCCACTCTGGCTTCAGCAATGCTTCTGCAGACGGCGCCACGGGCGCTTCTGCTGCTTCTATCCCATCTGCAGTGCTGCTAGCGCTTGATGACTCTTAAGTGTCGCTGGTGAGGACGTACACTGGTGGAACTCTTCACGGAGAGTTGTCCGGCTCCGGCTTCAGGTTGCGGCAGCAGCATCTCAACCGGTTACAGGCGTAACATTCGTTCTTCTCAGATTTATTGAGGAGCCGGATCAGCTCCCGTCTGATCCTTTAAAGATTAAGCTCCTGGAATTTTAAGATAAGATAAAACTTTTTTATTGCACCAACTGAGTATAACAATAATCAAAAGTAAATTTAATATAAAGTATGTACAAAAGGTTAAGGTAGTGATTAGAAAGGTATTTTTTCCTAATTTTTTAACTAATTACATGTAAGGCCACCTTTGCGAATTCAATCAAAGGGCATAAAAAATGTCCACTTTTTGGTGAATTAGATTAACCGTGGATATAGCTCTCGTGAATGGCATCTTCTCAAGCAGGTATAGATATACATGTAATAGATATCTTGATTTGAAATAATTAAGCCTATGTGCTGTTCTGTGTATCTTATTTTTTGTGTTTATTTTAGTAAGATCAATAAAGTATTTACAACAAACAAAATTGACTATAGGATCGCCCATTTTAGAAAATTCAAAGAAGAATAAATTATCTATTCTAGTGGTATCTCTAATACATGTGAACCTTAATCAAGATATGTTTAACATAATTCATTATTCGCGGTAAGTCCATTAACATAAATAATAGTCATTGTCTGTCACTGTCAATAAATGTTAAATGTTATTATTATTATTATTATTTAGAATTTATATTCTACTCGGCCATGTTAGCCGGTAATAATGATAAACACGGACCTAGGTCAAGTGAATATCATGGGTTTGATCTGATTGCAGAAATTTTCGGAATATCCTACAAGTATTCAATATCACTGCCTTTTGCATTATAATATAAGTTTGTGGAATTAAATCAAGATTAGACAGCGATTGGTGTAATTGTTTTGGTATGACTCCTGTGCTTGATAAAACTAGTGGTATTATAATCGCCTTTCTTAACCCTAGAACCCTACTCAGGGTGCTGGAGCACCCCACACGTTTTGTTTCTTTAAATTATTTCGTTGATTTTTATTGCATGAATTTGACGTCCCGCGTATTTAACCTTGAGATCACGCGCTTCGGATTGGCCAGTGACGCGGCGACAGCCGGACAGTGTAGACGTTCCTATGTGTGTCGTTGGGTCCTGTGGCACCCCAGTGTAGTAACACCGTAAGTTTATTTACTATATTTTAATTTTCGTTTTTTTTTTTCTTATTGCAATAATTATGCTTCATACATAATAAAATGATTGTGAATTAAACTTTTGATTATTGAGGTTATTTTGGAAATAAAAATATCATATAAATTATTTATTTATTATTATTATTATAATAAAATATTACTTTATAGTATTGAGCAAGTACAAATTTCAATATTTATGTTGTTTTATCTCCAGATGGCTGCTCGCAGAGGATTGAACATTGATGAAATAGATGATATAATAAATCAAGAATCGAGTGATGAGGAATATTTTGGTTAATCAAATGCCCACTTTGAGGAGGGATATCAAAGAAAGTATATCTGCGATCCTCAAAAAACCTATGCTTGTGGATCCTCCTGTGCAAGAGCGTCACTCACAGGGACGTTGTGGTTTCTGTCCAAGAAACCGTGATCGGAAGAGCAAGACTAGGTGCAACAAGTGCAAAATTCCGATTTGCTTGGAACACCAAGTAAAAGTATGCCAAAAGTGTTTTAATTGATTTTTTTTTGTATTTAAAAGGCTGATTTATGATCTCAATTTGTCATAATTTTATAAATAAAGCATGTTTTCTTCGTAAGGTTTATGTTTTATTTTTTGTGAACTTTTTTATTATGGGGTGCCATGAAACCCCTTTGTAGGAACATTGTATACGCCAGTTAGTGTAGGGTTCAAGGGTTAAGTTCCAAAGCCTGCATATCTCGTCTTTGAGATCAGTATATTTACTTATTTTTTCAGAGATAGTAGTCTGAACATTATGAGTATTTGGGACGGCAATGTCAAATATTAAAGCTGTTTTATTATTAATTATTATTGTAACCGCGAAACTATAAAATCATACATACATGTTAGTGAAAACCGGACGATACCATCATACCATCGATATAAAACATATAATTATTTATTCAATATTTATACAGATACAGATACACTATCACGTCTTTATCCCTAACGGGGTAGAGAGAGCCAAGGGCGGTAAAGCCCAGGCCACTTTTAGCGTAATGGTGGGCATAAAGGTGGAAAAGGGAAATCATAATAGTGATGGGTTGCTAACCGCATCGCCTATTCATATGATTCAGATTCTCGCCCATTCCCTCGATCGGCTTTTACGATCTGCACGGGAAGAGAAGCAGCTGGTACATTCTATGTTTTTTCTTTTCTCCCCGACCAGCAAAGATTCAATATTTATTTCACAATATAATCTAACTATTATGATATAAATGGTAAACCTTAATGCTAAGCATTGTCTGCTAGTTCACCTAAAGGACGTAGCAGAAAATGTAGTAAATTTTGCAAGAATAATTACCCTGCGAGCAATTTGGGGTCTATTTTTATATAATTTAATGTTATTTAAGTAAGTATTTATATTATTTATTTATTTATTTAACTTTATTACAGAAAATGTAACAGGCGGACTTAAGGCCTAGGGCCTTTTCTACCAGTCAACCTACAGGTGGTGCGGATAAAAGCAAATTTTGGACGATTAGTACAATTCAAATGAGCTCTTTGACCATTACTAAACATTTACCTAAGACACATTATTATTTTTATATACAACTAACTTTTGCCCGCGGCTTCGCCCGCGTAGATTAGGGGTATGAAAAATAGATGTTGGCCGATTCTCAGACCTACTGAATATGCTCACAAAATTTCATGAGAATCGGTCAAGCCGTTTCGGAGGAGTAGGTACGGGAACGAACATTGTGACACGAGAATTTTATATATAAGATTATATCTAATTTAGTTTTATATTATTTATAGACAGTTTTTAATTTTAGTTTAATTATATTTGTTATTATACGTTATTATTTATTTATTTATTGTAATTAATATTAGTAATAGTCATTTTTTTATATTAAAAAAATAGATGTAAAATATTAAAATAAAAAAAGATTATTTAATAAAAAAAGAAACATTCATGATACATACATACGAGTACACTATCACGTCCTTATTAATAACCCCACCAATGTTTTATGCCATTTTACTAAATTGGCAGAGTAGGTAGCTTTTGAAAATAATACTTGGAGACGGGATTGACCTATATATTTTCATTATAATAAGAAACTATGTCTACGGGTACGGAACTTGCCAAAGGGACCCTATTACTGAGACTTCGCTGTCTGTCCGTTCGTCTGTCTCGCCCTATCTCTTGAACCATAATAGCTAGACACTTGAATTTTTCACCAATTGTGTATTATTATGGCTGCTATAACAACCAATACTAAATAAGATTTAGTTATAATATATAAAATAAAATAAGTATTATTAAATTAACCGAAATATCGTCGAGCACGGGTCCGGGCCTTTGTTCGCTCTCGACGAATATTTCACTGTGTTTCATTTATTATTATTTTTTTGTATTATATTTACAATTTTTTTTGTAGCGAAATCGACTAGTAATTTAGTTTATACATCTTTTGGTAAAATTTTCATAGGTGATTGTATAAAATATAATAATTTTATTTTCTAACTTTAATTTAATTTAAATTTTACCTAAAATATAATTCAATCTTTTTATAGTTCAACAAGGGAAAAATCAATAACATACTAAAACGTAAAACTTTCCTAATAAGGCTTTGAAAACCGTTATGGTTTATGTTAATTTTGTAAAACTGCCAATAAAGATATATGTATGGAATATATATTGAAATATTATGAAACTAATTACTACAAAGTTATGATAAATAAAGAATTTGCCTAGGAAAACATAAGTTTATCGATATAAAAACACAAAATTGCTTCGTAATCATCACTACCTAAACTAACTACTTTTTAACAAGTAGAATAAGTATTAAAAGAAAAATCTACAGTCATAACAACAAAATTAAAACGTAAACAAAATTATTATTTATACCTTATATACATAAAATTATAAGTTATTACTTCTTCTATGCTGGTCTGGTAGAAAAGAAATAACTTAAAATTTACCAGCTGCTTCTCTTCCCGCGCAGATCGTAAAAGCCGATCGAGGGAATGGGCGAGAATCTGAATCATGGTAATAGCGATGCGGCTAACAACCCAACACTACTTTGATTCCATTTTTCCATCTTAAGGTGAATATATAAGCAAATGGCCTTGAAGTGTGAATAAATTGTTAACTCATAAATATGGTGATATATATAAATATTTCCATGTTGCTCTTCGTCATGCACTAGATAGCCCTTTAAATTATTTTATGAACCACTGTTGAAAGTATTTATCTTTTATAAATTTATAAATCTATAAAAGTATTTATTTTTTTATTATAAATTTTGTCCATCTAGCTTTAAAACTTGCCTCCGCCAAAAGAGGCCACGGCAAGTTTTAATGCTAGACGGATCACCAATAATAGTTTCAGCGGTAGTAGTGCATGATTAAGAGCAATATGGAAATTATCACCATATTTACGAGTTAACAATTTATTTCACACTTCAAGGCCATTTGCTTATATATTCACCTTAACGCCCACCATCACGTTAAAAGTGGCCTTTGTCTCAGCCCTGGGCTCGGTCTCACCGGTTAGAATTGAAGCTACAGTGAAACCATTTCAACTATATAAGAAGATCACACACACAGACATCACAGATCATTTTGCATTAAACAAGTTCTACAACACTGCACGAAAATTCAATAAGGAGGTAGGTACCAACGCAAGATTTAATTTTTAATGTTTTTTTATTTAATACTAGCAGTCCACCCCGGCTTCGCCCGTGGTACACACATAGCCAATGTCCCTCGGGGATAGTGTAGCTTTCCAATTGTAAAAGATTTTTTTAAATCGGTCCAGTAGTCTCGGAGGCTATTCAATGCAAACAAACAAACAATCAAATCTTTCCTCTTTATAATATTAGTATAGATATACATATACCAATAGCAAACAACACTATGCCATTACATTATAGGTTAATATTAAAGCTTAGAAAAAACATTTTTAACAACAACAGTTTAGATGCTGATTTTTATACGAGTACATTACGGTTTTTTAATGATCAAATTCCGATCGGTAATTGCAATATTGGCAATGTATATCAAATCAGCAATTGAAATTTTGCATATTGTATGAAAAATTAATGAAGTAAAAGAATAAACCTAATGAATTAAATTGTAATATAACACAATATTTAAAAGTAAATAATTAATATCAACTCACCGTCATGATCATGAAGAACGGATCTCTTTAATAGTATCCCACTCTTAAACATTTTTTTAAAAGTAATAAAACATTCACACTACTTGAAGATTATTAAAATATTTTAAAAGTTTATTCTTCGTGTCCTATTACATCACATAACTTCACGACTCACTTTCGAAAAAAGTGAGAATAAAAAACACAATTTTTGAAAATTAATAGAATTTAGTTACAATATTTAAAACTCAGTTCTGGAGTTCCCTCGGGAAGGGTAACTAACCCTTCCCTCGGGAAGGGTTAGTTAACCCTTCCCGAACTGCAAGCTGCAACAAACTGAGAAATGACCATATTTTGGCCAAGTACGAGTAATATATACGTACCTGGGCACCATCCCCTCTATCCTTTTGTTTATAGAAACACAACTTAGAAGTCGAGACAATGGGCCCCTAAGTAGGGTAATTTAGTAATAAGGTCATTGTGGATGAGTTGCTAATGTTTGGAATTTGCCGAGCTGATAACGTGGTATTTTTCAAAGGTAATGCAGCAATCAATTAATTGATATAAAAATAGTTTTGTTTGTTCGGATTACTTGGTATTGGACTGTCGCGATTAAATCAAATACATATATCACATCAAAATCAAATATTTATTCAGTAATTAGGCTTTTGCAGGCACTTTTAAACGTCAATAATTTTAGTGTACATTACGTGTAATGTTTATTTATATCTAAATTAAAAAGCTACTGATACTAACGTTTCGCAACGACCACTGCTGAGAAGAAACGCCGAAAGAAACTCATTTACACAGTATTGGTTGCCTATGCGCCAGAAGGGCTCTGTCAGTTTACAAAGATATTTTGCCTAATAAAATGTTATCACAACATGATATGTAAAGCTTGCGAACGAGTGCCAAATCCAATTTACAGAAATAAGTAACACTGAGTTGTCTTAAAAAATGGAGCCGAGCTGACCATTATCCTAATATCGACGGAGAGTAAGTAATAAATAAAAACTAAGAATACTTCTTTATTTGCAGTTTACCCTCAAATGGTTTTTATAACTGGTGTCCAGTTCCAACCAGTAAAAACCATTTCAGGGTAAACTAAAATAATAATATATGACAATAATATAAGTTTATTTCAGATATCAGAGATCCATATAATTTATGTTGGTATTACTTAGTAATTATGAACATCAAAATAAAATTAACTAAAAAGTCAAAATGAAATCAAACTAAAGTCAATATTTTAAAAAAAATCAAATAAAATCTAAATAAGATGCAAATGTCAAAATAATGACAACACAATCAAATAAAATTTATCACTAGTGATATTTCCTCCTTTTTTTTAAAGTCGGCTAAAATGAGTGCATAACTTAAAACTTATAAGTATATTTCACATTTTTATAGTACGACCTCCATGGAGTATTGGAAACCACGCTAGTCCTTACTCACGAGGTTCTGGGCGGGAAAAGTTGGAATATGGCCTTTTTCAAGAGAATGAATTATAATTATATTACAAGATTATATTACTTTCTTATTATTACCTATAATTCTATACCCTATATAATTCTATAACCTATAATTCTATTTAACAAAAAAATATAGGGTATAGAATTATAGGTTACTTAGCTGATTTAAAGCAACTTCCAAATATGATTTTACATTTAAACCAGCTCTCTTTAGGATTTTGTACAAATTAACTCTCATTATTTTTACTTACAAAAAAATGCTAGCAATTTAAGAAGTAAAAACATTTTTATGCAATTGACAGAAAAAAACAGTGCAGCTTAGGTCTAAAGAAATAAAGCCGATTTTTTTCTATTTTAAGATAATTTTACGCCCTAGGTCCTAGGCAGACTTCTAAAGTTTTATTTTTACACAAGTAATTTCCTTACATAGGATATATTTAAAGAAAGTCATATTTTTACAATATTTTGAATAAAGATTACTTGTAAGACTTTTTTGCTCAGTAATTAAATATGTTTCTGTATTTAAAGAAAATTACATACTCATTCAATTCAATTCAAAATATCTTTATTATCATAGGATATTTATAATATCTCTTAATAATAGTCACTTTGTTTTGTTTTGCACAAATGTTGACGTCAAATCGTTACTTAAAGCTAAGTTTACGCCGCTTCCTAGGCGCAAGTGCAGAAGAAGCGGCAACAAACTGCACTGCAAACATTACAAATAAAGCTTTGACTTAAGTATTTCTTCTCTTTAAATACTTATTTATTTATAAAAACTTTATTGTTCCACAATAAAAATTGTTAACAATTGACGGACTCAACGCTAAAAACGTTCTCTCCCAGTCAACCACAATACTCAAAATTATAAAATTATACCTATTGCTTCCCCGAAATCTCTTTTTCTCGCCAAATCTCGGAAAAATTGCAGCCTTGCGATATGGCTGTCTTTTCTATTCAATAACTCCACTAGTCAGGTAAAAGAAACAAAAGGATTTTAAAATCGCTAAATCACTATATAACCTTATTCATCCAGGTAGTAATCCTGTTCCAAGACCATCCCTTCATTTGTCTATAGACTATAGATAACATTCAAAAGCAAAACTCTCTATTAGTGGTAGTCATAAACTAAATTGTGTTAGTTCTGTGAGAAATTTAAACACCACGCTTGGGTTAAAGCCTCTTTAAAACAAATAAAAGTCAGTTCTTTTGTTTGTTATTCAAAGAACCACCGCGTTAGCCTTTTCTGAGAAATTTAAAAAAGTGCAACTATTTCCAAACAAATTCTATAAGATATTTTTCCAGTTCGCATTACAGCAGAGGCATTTAATATTGATTTGATCTTAATTATCCTACGTTGCTACATCCTATGAGATTTAGTAAACCATGTAGTCAGTTTCCTGTCGTACTGCATCATCACACAATATTTTATAGAAATAAAATGAAAAGCATATAATAATAGTTTGTTAGTACCAGAAGCGAGCGGCAGAGGGCCTCATTCGTTTTTTGTGTGTTGCATAATTCACGCACGCTTCGTAAAAATAAATTAATTTTACGTGAAAAGTGAAGTGTTTTACCGAAGTTTTAGTGTAAAATGGGCAAAAGGACGAAAGATAAAACTGACGAAGTAATAAAGAAGAAGATTCGTAGACTAGAGGAGGAATTACGCGGCCGGAAAAATGTCCCACCAAATAGACGCCACCGATTTAAATACATAGTTATTATGATGCTACGATTATCAGGATATCAATTAACATAATCCACAGTATCTACTTACGAATTATCTACCAACGTTTCATATCGTAATATATGAGTGGTTTGGTATCTAACCAAAAATAGGAATAGAAAATGCAATCATACAAAATAAGGTGCAGTGGAAATGTGACAAAAAAATGACATGATTACAATAATTATGCAATTGGTATTACCAAATTCAAGGACAACTGCATGTCACTCAAAAAACCAAATTGTTTGCAGTCTGGAGTGGAGAAAAGACACCCTTAAAAACAATAATGGTCCATAAAGACGATGCTTTTTAGGAAACGAAAATGAAAGAAAAAATAAAAACATTTTATTGCCAGAAATTGTAGATTTACGCGTAGCCCGAGGCATGCCACTAACGGCCATTCCCAATATTTACGGCCGTTCCCAATATCAAAATTAATTTAACAATTTTTTTTTAGATTTCATACTTTCATTTCGTCATAATGCTTACTGGTAACGAAGACTGTAATCTCAAGGATTTGGTCAAAAAGCGTGGTACTTTTAAGGCTAAACTTACAATTTTTGAAAATTTCATTTATAATGTTAAAAAATCAGAATCATTTGACTCAGTTCAATTAATTCAAATAAAGGCTAGACATCAATCTCTCCACGAACTTTATAAATTGTTTGATGAAGTGCAAATATTAATTGAATACCATTCGGAAATTCCAGATGATCAATACAAAGAACGGGAGAGCTTCGAGACAGACTTTTACTCCTCTCGCGATCAGCGAGCAGCTGATTCAAGACAACGCGGACAAGCTGGCCGGGTCAGTAACAGCTCATCAAGACGCAGGTGGGATCAAACCAATTAAACTTCCTACTATTAGCTTGCCGCAGTTTTCCGGTGACTATCATGATTGGCTAGAATTCAGGGACACTTTTGAATCACTTATACACAATAACAACAATATTCCAAGCATTCAAAAGTTTCACTATTTGCGTGCGTCACTGCAAGATGGTGCTTCACTAGTTATTAAATCAATAGAATTGTCTTCAAATAATTATGAAATTGCTTGGAACTTACTGTGCGAAAGATACAACAATAAACGCCAGTTAATAGGCAATCATATCAAAAACTTATTCAGTTTAAACACTATACACAAGGAGTCTTCACTTGCATTACGACAAATTATGGACAACATACATAAAAATTTAAGGTCATTATCTAGTTTAGGGGAACCCACCCAACATTGGGATACACTTATCATACATTTAGTGTCCAGTAAGCTAGATACGACCACCCTGAGACATTGGGAAGAATTCAAGGGTACAATCACACATATGCCTAAGCTTGATGATTTAAGCCTATTTTTAAGGAATCGTGCTGATTTACTAGAGACTTTGGAAGATAGTAAATTTTAAAATAAAAACGGATCCTCAAGCTCAGACAGCAACAAAATCGAACACATCACACACACCTACATGACCCCTCTGCAAAGCTCAACATTTTCTTTTTTTATGCTCAAACTTTAGACAGCTTTCACCTGAAGCTAGAAAAGAGAAAGTGTCAAAAATGAAGTTGTGTAATAACTGTCTTCACCCGGGTCATGAAACAAAATCTTGCAGAGGTGGTACATGTAAATATTGCTCACAAAAACACAACACATTATTACACGTTGACAAACCACAGAGTTCAACCACACTAGTTAGCTCATTAAACACATCTGTGCTACTGTCGACAGCCCTGGTCAAGGTATTCAGTCATGATGGTACTGCTTACACAGCACGTGCCCTCTTAGACAATGGTTCTACTTCATGCTATATTTCCAAAACCTTAGTATCAAAACTTAACGCAACTACTGAGACCGCAACAGGTTCAGTAAGTGGCATTAATAATATTCAGACACACATTCATCAACGTTGCAATATTCAAATTAAATCATTACACAGTTCTTATAAAACAAATGTCAATTGTTTTGTACTTAATCAGATTTCTAACAATATACCAAATATGTTTATCAATACACATAGTATGAATATACCACAACACACAAAATTAGCTGATCCCCAGTTCAATGTGCCGGCTTCAATAGATTTGTGATACAATAGGAACTGGACGCATTCAGTTAGGAAAAAACCAACCCACGCTTCAAGAATCTGCTCTGGGATGGATAATTTCAGGGTGTATCACAGACAATAGTCACACAAAAAATAATTTATCATGTTTTCTCAGTAGCGAAGTAGATCAGCTGTCTCGTTTCTGGGAACTTGATAATATTTCTCCAGAACACGAAATATCACGTGATCATCAAACATGTGAAGATACATTCATAAAAACGATGACACGTCGCAACAATGGCAGGTTTGTGGTAAAAATTCCTTTGAAGCAGTCACCAGAGTGTCTTGGCGATTCATACATACAAGCTAAGCGTAGATTTTTTGCTTTAGAGAATAAATTTGCCAGTGCCCCAGTCTATCGAGATCGGTACATTCAATTCATGAATGAATACATTGAGCTAGGACACATGACACAAAAATCAAATACACATGATACACAAACGAAACAATTTTTTCTCCCTCATCATGGAGTGGTCCGTGAGTCAAGCACTACGACCAAACTTAGAGTGGTTTTCGACGGGTCTGCCCGCACTACTACGAAATATTCTCTCAATGACATACAATTGGTCGGTCCAGTCGTCCAAGATGACCTTGTCGCGATTCTACTACGAATTAGACAGCATAAATTTATTATCTCAGCTGACATAGAAAAAATGTTTCGTCAAATCGAAGTGGAAGAGTCAAAAAGACCATTACAACAGATTCTGTGGGGGTCACATCCTCGAGAACCACTAAAGGTTTACACACTGAACACGGTAACGTACGGAACAGCCTCAGCGCCGTATCTTGCCACAAGATGTATTAAACAGTTGGGTTTGGAATGCCGTGATAAACAAGTGTCACAAGTGATCATACATGACTTTTACTGTGATGATCTGCTTTCAGGGTCTGATGATGAGTCATGTTTGCATCACATAGCACAGGGTGTACAAGTAGAATTAAATAAAGCACAATTTCCTTTACGTAAATGGCGAACAAATCACCCTAAATTACTTAAAAATTTAAATTTTGCTCAGTCATCTAATATAACTATGGACTTATGTACCAATGAACCATCAAAAACATTAGGTACTTATTGGAATATAGAACAAGACACGATCACATACACAATTAACACAAATTATACATCGGATCAAAAAATTACAAAACGTTTTATTTTGTCCACTATTTGACAAATTTTCGATCCACTAGGCCTGTTTAGTCCCTGTGTACTAGAAGCAAAAATAATAATGCAACAAATTTGGCTAAAGAAGAATTTATCTTGGGATAGTATTGTCCCTCGGGACATTCAAGCACAGTGAGAAAATTTCATTCAGTCATTAAAATTCATTAACAATCTTGCTATTACTAGACGTGTATTTAGTGACTCGCCAGTAAACATTCAATTACATGTATTTTCTGACGCGTCAAAATGTGCCTACGGCTCCTGTGTGTACGTGCGCTCACTGACATAGGGTAAACAAATCAATGTACAACTGTTAGTCGCGAAGGGAAGAGTCGCCCCACTTAAAACGCAAACAATACCTAGATTAGAACTGTGCGCTGCACTCACAGGTGTTCGACTCTTAAACAAAGTTATAAAATCACTGCGTAATTCACATTTAATTTCACAGTGTTTTCTTTGGAGTGATTCCATGATTGTACTTGCCTGGATAAAATCCAATGCACATAAACTTGATCCATTTGTCAAACATACGAGTGACTGAGATTCAAAATAATACACAATCGCATACATGGCACTACGTGCCCACTAAGCAAAACCCCGCAGATTTAATTTCGAGAGGGTCAAATGCACATCAATTAATACAGTCTAATATTTGGTTTTCAGGGCCGGGGTTTCTCAGGGATGATGAAAATAGCTGGCCTACACAAACAGGGCATATCACCGAATCTGACCTGCCAGAAACAAATTCGGCTGAACTACAAACTCATTGTTTTTCCACGCAAGTAGAAAATAGTTCATCATTCGCATTAATTTTCAAATTTTAATAAATTAATAAGAATTACAGCTTATATTTTAAGATGTATTAGTCATTGCAAAAATAAAACTCATAACACTAACATTAAATCTGCCATCATGCCGTTGTCTACAACAGAGTTAACTTTAGCTAAATCTCAAGTAATAAAAGTCACAATTAGAATCTTTCAGTCAGGAATATAACATATTACAATCAAGGCGTCAGTTATCTAATAAAAATAGACTGACCGCTTTAAATCCCTTTATGGACAGCAATGGTATTATTCACGCGGGGGGAAGACTGTCTAATTCGCAATTTCAATATGATAAAAAATTTCCAATGTTGCTAGATTCAAATCATCACATTAGTAAAATAATTTTCTCAACATATCATATTTAACTTATACATGCAGGTCCACAGCTTTTATTGTCACATATACGCGAAACATACTGGCCCTTGGGTGGTCGTAATCTGGCTAGAAAAACAGTACATGCATGCACTAAATGCAGACGCATCACAGGTAACACTGTTGTACCAATAATGGGTAATCTGCCGGACTCACGCACACACTCGGATTTTCCTTTTGTCAATGTAGGTATTGACTATTCAGGAGCTATCATGATTAGTGACCGGAAGGGTCGCGGTAGTAGATTAATAAAAGCATATATATGCGCCTTTGTGTGCTTTGCAGTGAAAGCAGTAGACTTAGAGCTAGTTACTGACCTGACCAAGGAGTCCTTCATAGCTGCTTTGAATAGATTTATTTCGCGCAGAGGTAAACCTAGCCATATATATTCAGATAGCGGAACAAATTTTGTGGGTGGATCAAACGATATTTCAAGGTTAATAAAGGCAAATTCTAACTCAATTGCGAATTATACAGCAGAGCAAGGTACCTAATTCCATTTTTCAAGTCCCTTTAGCCCTCATCAAGGCGGTTTATGGGAATCATGTGTCAAATCTACCAAGTATCATCTCAAACGAATATTAGGTTTAGCACATCTCACTTACGAAGAGATGTATACAGTCCTCGTACAAATAGAAGGCATCCTAAATTCTAGGCCTCTGACGCCTATGTCATTAGATCCATCAGATCTATCTGCCCTCAGTCCCTCTTATTTCTTAATTGGTCGAACTCTAACTGCACTTCCTTACCCACAGATCACGGACTGTAACACGCTTCAGCTGCCAAGATATCAGCGTGTCGAACAACTTCGTCAACATTATTGGAAACGATTTTATAAAGAATATATTTCACAGTTGCAAAGACGCACGAAGTGGCAACGATCCAAGGGAGCCCTGCAGGAAGGCGCCCTCTCGTGGTGAAAGATGACGGACTGCCACCAATCCAGTGGCTGCTCGGACGAATCATCAAGCTATATCCAGGCACAGACGACATCGCAAGAGTGGCAGATATCAAGACGAAGAATGGAACAATCAGACGGGCGTTCAACAGAATATGCCCCTTACCACATCACTAAGGCATGCTCGGGGCGGGAGAATGTCTACGCCACACAATTATATTCGGAGGGCTGCGGGGCGCGGGGGACGCCGCTCGCCCTGCTGCCGCGACGCCCGCGCCGCGTCCTCCACTCAAAACACTTCTCGTATGGACTGCTAGCGAGCGCGCGTGTTTCTTGTGCTTATAGAGAACCTCTTTGTAACCAGTACCTAAATTACAGTCCATTTTTAACTACGAGTATAACCTTTATTTACCTGACCACCCGGTAGAAAGTATAAACAGAAGTCAATATTAAAATACTTTGTTATTTGGTTTAACCCTTAATCAAACATTGGGAAATTATTTCCCACTTCCTCCTAATTCACAAAATATTTTTTATTTTTTTAATGGCAACACCCAGGAATGTCATCTATGGAAATTTAAAATCTTGGTAATATTTAAAATTTGAAAAATGGCAACATTTTTTTAATGGCCGCCATATGTCACCAAATGTCAAAGAGAAAGTCAGAGGTCACGATTTTTTTGCCAAAAAACCAGTTCTCGTCAGTGTTTTGAGGTTAGATTGAAAAAAAAAATCTGGTAAGTGCATATAGTGAACACTATTATAAACTAGACTTATTTTCTGCATATTTGGCTTGAAAAGAACTGTGGAAACAGTACGATTTACTAGAAATTTTTAGGTTTTAGTAAGTGGGAAATTATTTCCCATTGTTCGTTCCTGCACTTAAATTTTTCTTTGTTCCCGTAATATATATATACAACTTCTGACCGTCTGTCTCGTGCACAAAAAAATTATCCGTATCCGATATTGTTTTTCTTCAGATTTTTATTATTTATTTCCAGCAAAAGAAAAATGAATAAGAAAAAAATACGAAAACCACAACCACTTACTAAAAAAAAACTAGAAGAAGCAGTAGAAAACTTGGCTGACTTATCTGATTTATCCGATTATGATTTTGAAGACGATAATTGCTTTGCTAATAGCATTTGTTCTCCTTCTGCAAGTTACTTAAATCAGCCGGATGAATATGTAATAGAACATCGTCTCGAAGAAATTTTTGGCATCGAAGATAATTTAGATGATGACAACGTTGAAGATGAACCCGTTTTGCAGACAACTCGATCAGATTTATTGTCAATTTTAGATGACCAGTCTCAGAACGCAACGATACAAAATACGGACGGTAATGTTTTCGAGCAAGACACATCTAGTAGTCCACTCCATGTTCAAAATACAGTCCGCAATGTTACTGAGCAAGATACTTCAAATAGTCCACTCCATGTTCAAGAATTATGCACTCAAGATCAAGGCAGTCCCTCATCTCATGACATTCAACCAGAAATAGTTGACATACCCGAACAAGTGGCTACTACTCAAAGACCAGGCAATATGTTTGAAGAGGACATTGATATAGATGAATTAATGGCAGATGATCAAGAAGAGTCTCAAAATCACAACGTAGTTCCCAGGGACCGGTCTCGACCTAGAGATTGGAAGACAGCTGACTTAACCCATGATATTCCAGTTTTTGATAAGCGTTTTAAACCCAAGTTTCAGGACACACACAAAACTCAGCCCTTGACTGTTTTTGAAAGGTTTTTTCCAGATAAATTGATACTGATAATAGCGGAACAAACTAACCGATACGCAGTTCAAAAAGAGAGCGCCAATTGGAAACCAGTCACTGAAGAAGATATCAGGGCTTATCTAGGAGTTTTGATCATGATGGGGTTAAATCCTCTTCCGGATTTCGAGTTATACTGGTCGTCAGATCCTTTCTATTATAACAAAGAAATTGCACAAGTTTTTCCAATCGTGCGATTTAAAAAGATCACTGAAAACCTACACCTTAACGACAATGAAATGCAACCACCAAGAGACTCTCCTGACCACGATAAATTATATAAAGTGAGACCTCTTATTACAGAACTGAACAAGGTTTATCAAAGACAAGCATATAATTCAAGTGTGCAGTCAATAGACAGTGCATGGTGAAATTTAAAGGTCGCAGTACATTAAAACAGTATATGCCAAAAAAACCAATTAAACGGGGTTTCAAAATTTGGGCTAGATGTGACGCCAAAACGGGATACTTGTACCAATTTGAAGTTTATACCGGTAAAGGTGATAGCACAGAGAATGACGGACTAGGTTACAATGTGGTGACGAAACTATGTATTAATGTACCTGGAAATACGTTAGTTACTTTCGACAATTTCTTCACCGGTGTTCCACTTATGGAAGATCTATTTGACAGAAATATTTTTGCAGTAGGAACAGTTCGAAGCAACAAAAAATATCTGCCTGATGTCATGAAGAATAAAAAGCAGCCGAAACAGATGAGATTGGAAAAACATCAATTCACAGCTGTCACATCAGAGCCCGTAACAGCCGTCAAGTGGATGGACACTAAAGAAGTAAATGTGCTCTCAACCGCACATCAACCACGTGACGTAATGCTCGTGAAAAGAACCCAAAAAGATGGCACTAGAAAAGAGGTTCTGTGCCCGAAAGCTATTGCTTCATATACTCTAAGCATGGGTGGGGTAGATTTATTTGACCATTTTAGGTCTTCATACCCAATTGACCGAAAATCCCGAAAATATTGGATGAGACTTCTATTCTTCATGTTCGATGCTTCCATTATAAATGCATATATTACTTACAACGACACACACGTTGCAACGTTGCATGGTCACCGAGATTTCAGGTTGCGTTTGGCACGGGCATTAGTAGACAATCACACAACAAGGAAAGTACCAGGACAAGCTATACGGTTTAAAAACAAAAAGGGTGGTGTCTTTGGAGTGCCTGATGAAGTCCGTTTATTGAATGTGGGCATACACTTGCCAGAAGAAATCAGAACTTACAAGAGATGTAAGTTCTGCAGTTTGAAAAAGAAAGAACAGAGAACCAAAATACAATGTTCCACATGTAATGTATCTCTGTGCGCCAAAACCTGCTTCAAAGCTTTTCATACTGCTCCATCTGAAAAATAAATTTAATAGTTATAGTTATAAGTATGATGATTGCAATGATAATTCCGCCTTTTTTGTATTAATTTCTTATTATAATATTAAATAAATAAATAAATAATAAACATCTTTTATTTTGGTTTGCATGTTACATAGTTTGAGTTACTTAAAAAACAAAAATTAAAATTTCAAGCAAAGCAGGGGGGAACTACTAGTAAAAATAAAAGTCCGTAACCGTATCGGACAATGGGAAACAATTTCCCACTTCCATAAAATTTTGCTATGCAGTAACGGATAATGGGAAATTATTTCCCACCGCAAAAACACCCTTTCCCACCCCCTATCTAATTTTTATATTTTTTTTCTGAATCTACGCACCCAACTTACCTAAAAACCATTCTTAGTTTTCATTTATCTCATAAAAAAGTATTCTGTTTGATTAAGGGTAAAACATACTATTAAAATTAAACTGTAGTATTTACTCAACTGGTCAACTACTAGATTTAAGTGGTCAATCACTAAACCCCTCTGGTCAACTATAGACACATTAGTAGAAAATTGATTTCATTAATTAATAAAAAAATAATGTGTTGTCGAAAAAAAATTTTTATGAGTTTATTTTGATAAATAATCATACTAGGATGCACTGACAAACAAATCAAACCAATTTTTAATCCAGTTATTAAAATAATAATATTTGTTTATTTATTTATTTAATTTCATTAAGCCAAAAGCTACAATAGGTAGACTTAATGCTAAAGCATTCTCTCCCTGTCAACCTTTAGGAGAAGAGAAACAGATAGAATAGTTGGCGTCTAAAATAGATAGAAACAATCCAGAAATAATAAGTACTTTTAAATGATCATACATAAATATCGTATAAAATAAATATACTATATTTATACATACAACATACTATATAGATACATATACATACATATATATATTTGAAGATCAGAAAGAAACGATGAATTCTCCTAATTGTAGAAAGATTCAAAAAGTAAATCATGCACTTTTTTCTTGTATAAATGTCTACTAGATATTTAGATTTTTTATTTATGTAACAAAATCCGCCTTAATTGGTCAACTACTAGAGCACTGACCCTAGTAGACAATAAGGCCATATTATACAGTCATGGAAATGTCCGAACTGAGCTGATAGATGCTTATCTGAGTTCAAGAACCGGACGAGACAATGAACTGCCCATAGTAAAGGTTGTCCTAAGTCAGTTGGACCTAGTATACCAGGATGCCTATCTAAAGTCTGTGAACCTCATGTCCCAATTTTCAACATCGGGAAATAGGGCGGTGGAGATTCCTAGCGTTCTCAATGAGGCTATAGCCTTGGATAAAGCATTAGTCCATGTAAAGGAGCTGGAAGGGGTCAATTACTCGTCCGGCGGCTAGGTGGGTTGATGACATCAGGCGGTTACGTGCGGGGACACGTTATTTTTCTAGGCAAATTGAATAGTTGATAGAATACTTGCATAGAATCCGGCTCCGAATTTCGTAGCGTAACGCGGGCGGTGTGATAATCGCCTTACTTGCTATATAATAATTTGCTTGGTTCCGAAAACGGTTCTTTCTTACATGTCATACCTTACCTAACTAATGTTTTCTTTTTATTCTTTTACCAACAGCAAAAAGCCCTACCCCTGACAAAGGAAGAAGTAATGATGCTGGTGGGCGCTAGCTCCGCGCGATATAGTATTAGCTCCACGTAATAAATATCAAAAAAATATAAAACATTCATACCTCAAGATCAATTGTGCGCAAATCAATTTTAAATAAGTCAACAGAACTGTGAAAGTGTTATCTTTAAAATACCACTAAAGATAATTGAGAAATAGTGAAAATTCAAAGACTTAATAAAGTGTCAATTTACACAAAAGTGATCAAAGATAAGTGCATAATAAAATTTAAGACATCAAAAAAGAAGATATTAGACATGAACAAGCCTCAATAAAAGGTAAGAAAACCTTTAATATTACAATTGAAATAGATGAAAATTGCAATATCACCAAGAAATCATCATAAATACATAAAAGCACCATCTATCGGCAAATCACTAAACTGCAAATAAAATAGAGACAGCGCCATCTATGCCATCTCAAGTACAACTCTCAAAGATTTGCTTGATAAAGGATAAAAATACCGATAGAGGGCACTACTAGTATCCTAGACAATACAAAATGAATACAATACAAAAAATATGCTCGGGATGCAAACAACTTATTCCGAATAAGGAATACCTGAACTGTTCGCAGTGTAAAGAGAGCTACGACCTGGAATGCGCAAATGTATCCAATGCTAGATTCTACAATACCATGACAAAAGAGCACAAACAAGGATGGCGATGCCAAGCTTGCCTATGTAAGGTACCAAAAGGAAATAATTCTAATACACCAGTACGACATCGTGACCAATTTGAAAACACCTGTGCCTCCAGTCCACCATCGGAAAAAAGTAATGTAACAATAAGACACAAAAAGACGTTTTCATACGACGATTCCATCACTTCAGAAGATGTAAGTACATTGGGTGACACTATTAATAAAGATAGCTCAGAAAAATACAACGACCTTACCCTTAAAAACTTAAGTGAACTCATATCTTCGCAGCTGAAAGAGAACAATAAATCTATAATAACGGAATTAAGGCAAACAATCACAGGAGAAATTAACAAAGCAATAATAAAAATAAAACAAGAAATCAAGGAAGATACAATCGCACTACAAAACGAAAACAAAGAAAGAAAAAAAGACATAGAGGACATCAACAAAAAATTAGAAAATTTAAAAAAAGAAAATGAAAAACTTATCTCAGAAATAAAAGAAATAGAAAGTAAAATCAAGTACCCAAAAATCACACTTCCTTCAGATAACAACAAGAAGATTGTACTCTACGGCTTGCAAGAGCATGGTAGAGAGTTTGAGTATGACTTGCACGAAAGAGTAGCAGAAGCTTTCCGCGAGATCCTAGGCATCAATCTAATAGGGTATATTGAAGAAACTTACAGAATTGGAAGGTTTGTTAGTAATAAACCACGTCCATTAGTCATAGAACTGATAAGCAAAAAAATGACTAAACATATAATAAATAATAGCCATACTCTACGTGGTACTGGGTTGGCTGTATCAGAGTTTATGGATAGAAATACACTTAAAGAAAGAAAAGTGCTAAGAGAAAAAATGTATGAAGCAACAAAATCAGGAAAATATGCAATTATGAAAAACAATGAGCTCTTTGTGGACGGGAAAAAAGTCGAGTTGGTTGAAGACCAACATCCTAAATCTACAAAACCCCACAAAAACTCTTCCTTTCGTAGGAAAAGCGCAATCTGAAATACTATTAAAAAACTTCCAAAGCGTATATAACAAACAATACTTGCTAGAAGCGTTCATTGACCAATATCCAAACTATAAAGCTATATGTATATCGGAATCGTGGCTTACCAGCGAGAAGATTGACCTCATCAACTTTAATGGATATAAAATAGCTGCATCATATAACCGGTGAAAACATGCGGGCGGCGGAGTTTGCATTCTGCTTCAAGAACATATTGAGTCAAGAGAAAGAAATGATATTTCAAATATGTCCATCGAGTTTAATTTGGAAATATGTGCAGCAGAACTTCTTAAAGAAAACTTATTACTAGTCACATTGTACTGGAATGGAAGACGGGATGACTTATTCATAAAACAATTCGAAAAAGTTTTAAACCATCTAAATAAAAAATATTCTAAATACAACATAATCATAGGAGGCGATTTCAATATCAATGTTTTATTAAATGAACCTTATACTTTAAATTTTCTAAACTTAATGGGACAACATGGTTTTACCCAGCACATAAAGGAGCCAACACACTTTACAAAAAGCTCGGCGACCGGCATAGACTTGATTTTTACAAATCTTGACAAATCTAGCATAAAAACAAAAGTAGAGGAACTTGGCTTTTCCGCTCACTCTGCTACAATAATAAGCTTTAAAACCGCTCAAGAAAAGAAAAATAATATAAAGTACATAGAAAAGAGAATTTTTAACAATAAAAATATTCAATCCTTCAAACAAAAATTAAGTGAAATAGAGTGGTACAATCTTCTAAAAGAGCAAAATAACATAAATAAAAATTATACAATTTTCCAGAATAGAATGCTTTAAATTTTAGAAGAATGTATACCAAAAAACGATATAAAATAAACAAAGAGACGAAAAAATATTGGCTAACCGTAGGTATAAAAGAATCCTCAAAAAACAAAAGACTTCTTAAACTTCTGACTTTGAGATCAAAAAGTAATGACATCCTTAATAAATATTACAAAACATATGAAAACGTATTAAAGAAAACAGTTTCTACTGCAAAAAAATTGTATTATAAAAAACGTATAAAGACATCAGATAATAAAACAAAAACTATGTGGAATTTATTAAACGAATGTACAAACAAAAATAAAAAAAAAAGAATTAAAAAAATTAAAGTTGCTCGTTGATAAAATCTCAATAACCAACCCAAAAGGCATTGCCGAAACATTTAATAATTATTTTGCCTCAATTGGTGAAAACCGTCTGAAATATAAATCAATCAGCCCAACACAACACTCTATTGAAAACAGCATGTTTCTCCAACCTGTTAATACCCAAGAAATATACAGAATAATAAAAAATTTAAAGAATAAATGCAGCTACGGTATAGACGAACTGCCACCAAAATTATACAGAAACTGCGCGAATGAACTGACTCTACCTTTTACAATATTAATAAACCAATCCTTTTCAGAAGGAGTGTTTCCGGACCTGTTAAAAATATCGGTAATAAAGCCAGTCCATAAAAAGAATGAGACAACCAACACAAATAACTACCGTCCGATAGCTCTCTTACCGACCGCTTCGAAAATATTTGAAAGAGCAATGTCAGATCGCCTATATTCCTTTTGTGAAAAATATGAAGTGCTAGACGAATGCCAGAATGGATTTCGCAAAAATCGCTCTACCACATTGGCTGTTTATAAATACGTCCAGGAAATATTAAACACCTTAAACAAAGGCAAATATGGCATAGGCATGCTATTAGACCTAACAAAAGCATATGATAGAGTCCAATACGATATACTCCTAGACAAATTATACAGGGCTGGTATTAGAGGTACCGCACATAAATGGTTTACATCATACCTTAGCAATAGAAAACAGTTTGTAGAAATAGAATATTTAAATTTTAAGACAAATACAATTGAAAAAATCAAATCTAAACCCAAAACAATAAACGCATCCATTCCACAAGGCAGTGTTATCGGGTGCCTCCTATTCCTTATATATATTAACGACCTCCCCAAAACAATAAATGAACATTGCGTCCTCTTCGCTGACGACATTTCAATTCTTATTTCTGCACAGAGTAATGAAAATATACATGAACGCCTTAAAGAAACCCTGACAAAAGTATCCGACTGGCTAAATTATCACAATCTAGAAATAAATTATTCTAAAACGAAACTTAACGAAAAAGACATTAGATATCAATTTATGTTTTAATGGATCCGAGTTAGAAGTAGTGAATGCGTTCACCTTGCTGGGTGTTGATATAGACAGCCATATCAATTGGAAATCCCACGTCCGAAAAGTATGTGCGAAACTCTCCAAATTTGCCTATGCGCTGAGACAGATTAAAAAGGCAACTGACACTGAGACCGCGATTGTCACTTATCATGCTTATGCACACTCATGTCTGAGCTACGGTACGATACTATGGGGCAGCAGCACTGACTGGGACAGGGCATTCACTCTTCAAAAACGACTCATTCGAATAATAGCAAATTGACAGTTGTAAACCCTATTTTATAAAATACAAAATCCTTACCTTGCCGAGCATCTACATTTTGGAAACATGTAAATTCGTCCGAAAAAATCCAAACCTTTTTCAAAAAAGAGGAGAGACTACAGGGAAACATACATTGAGAAATCACAATAAATTACAGATCCCAACATCTCGCCTTAAACTTCACTCGGATAGCCCTCTAGCAATGTCTGTTAAAATATTCAACAAACTTCCTGATACTATTAAAGGCATAAAAAATGATAAATCTTTCCTGAGGCAAATCAAAGACATACTGGCTAAACGATGTTATTACACAATAACAGAATATCTGGAAGATAAAATAATTTAAAATATATGACATTTAAAAGAATAATTATTAATAATTTCGCATAGTACAATTCACTGCATTTTAAATAAATAACAATATAAATAACCCATTTATCATTCAATATTCTCTACATAAAATTAAATCCTTTCAATATCAATTATATGAAATTTGTTTTGAATCTTTGACATTTGTACAAAAACTACTTTCCTATCCTTTTAAATAGACTAAATATGTAATTTAAATTATTGACACCAAATATACGAAATTAGACAAGTCAGCCCCTCTTCGATTGCTGCGCCCGTCAGGGTCCTTAATTGATTCTGCACTATTGTAAAACGACCTATGTATATACATTAAGGATGCAAATAAAGTATTGATGGATTGATTGATTGATTGAATTAATTCAGGCTCATCCAGTGTTATTTAGCAAAGCCACCAATGCCACTAATAACCAGCTCAAAGAAGCAACTTGGGTAAAACTTACAGCAAGCTTTAACTCAATGATTGCAAGTAACCCTCGTAAACCAGAACAGCTACGACTGAAGTGGGAAAATTTAAAAAAAGCTGCCCGGAAACGAAGTACTAAAATAAGAATTAATAACTTGAAGGTAATTTTACCCATACCTACTTACTAGCTTACTACATACTTCAAGATATCACACACTGTAAAGATCTGTCTGTGTGTGGGGCTCCAATAAAATGTATGGGAGTGATCTGTGTCTTAGACACGCAGCTCTTTTTAATATACATATTAAATTACAGACTGGAGGTGGGAAGCCGGACTACATCCCGCCGGATGAGGCACTGGAAAAAGTGGCATCAATCTTAGGGTCAACCTGTGATGGCTACAGCGTACCCTTTGGAGGTGATGCTGAAATGGAGGTGGCTGTTGATACCACGGTTGAGGCTGAGAAATCAGTAGAGGACCAAATCATTGTTGTCCCTTTTGATGACAACATTGATCCCCTTCCTCCTGCTCAACCTGCTTTGTCGCCGCTGCACACTCCACCACCGCCTAAAAAATTTTTTTTTCCTCTGCCCGTAGTAAAGGTATATATACTAACATTTTATTATCCGAAGTACATACCCATGGTTTAAAAGGATTGCTATGCCATTGGTTTTGGTTCCCAGTTATTATGACTCATATGAGCCCAGACCAGAGTAGTTGTATGTATGTATCGGTGTAGATCAAGACAAATTGACAGATGCTCCAGAAGTTTTCCCTAATCTGTATTAGGTGTGGTTTTTTATTGAAAAAACAGCATGCAAGAAATTGTAGGAATATGATGTGATTATATCAGTGCCTCAATTATGCATGACTCATGTTAGGGTGAGGGTTAAGGTGGATAAAATAACTCATGATTGTTAATTTTCTTTAGGAAAATTGAAGCGCCAAACTGCTGCATGTGATGCTAAGGCATCTGTGATAGCCAGAAATCGGGCTATTGCAGATTACTATGAGGCAAAGAAAAAACAAGAAGAGATAATAGCCACTCTAAAAAAAAGAAAATTAGAGTTGGAAATTTTGGAGTTGGAGAGAAAAATTTGCCCTGATCCTTGGAATACCAATAGAGGCAGCAGTGATAAAAATCATTGAAATAGGTGAAATACGAGAAGTTTTTTTCACATTGTCCCATTTTGCCAAATGTTGGAAACTACATACTAAAATGTTAATGTTGGGACTGTTTTAAAAATAAATAAACATATAAGGAAAAACTTTATTTTTTATTATATTTACAGTCAGAAGTTTAATAATTAAGTTTGACAGACAATTTTTGTTAGTAAAAATTAAAAACTTGTTATGTTAGTGCAGTCTTCTTAAAATTTTACAAAAAAAATTAAATCTAAGGCCTAAAGCAGACCATACACAGTGGTGGACAAAAAGTCTGCGATTTGTTCTTATTATATAGTACTACAACAAGGTAGTACTTATTTCTTGCAAAACAGACAGTTTTATGCTGACAAATTGCAACCTTGTAAAGACAGTAATAAGAACACACTGCAAACTACTTATCCGCCATGCAGCTGCCACAAAATTACCTGAAATAATTATTAATCAAGGACTGCCGTTCAGAAATTTTATTTCCAATGTGGTTTTCAGGTATATTTGCATAGGTAATATTTACACTATGGTCAGGGATTTCTACTTCTGGCTCTTGCTCTTCCAAACGTATCCGCCTGCAAATGTTGTGTAGTACTGCAGTTGCAATAACTACTGCCTGGGTAGTTTGTAAATGGAGCCTCATTTTTAACGACAGTATTGGAAATCGCCTTTTCCAAACTTCAAAACATCTGTAAATTAAAATTAGGTTGTAAAATTCTCTTATGATAGTAAACAAAATTTAATCATGATTCACAATGAACACAACAGTAACTTTTTACCTTTTAATACAGTTTCTGGTATCAATGTGTGCTCTATTATAGTTAATTTCATTTGGTGATACCGGATTCAGGAGTGGTGTTACCGTGTTAATAAGTATGGTTTGCATGGGTACGCACTATCACCAAGTAACCAGCGGTTGCCATAATCACCTCTTTCACAATTAGCTAAAAAATATAAAAAAATGTTAAAATTAGACCCCATTGCTCAAAATCCTACATAATAACTATACAAAAGACACATCGTCCGTGGCTTGGCCCCCGTTTACCACGCAAAGTAATGGCGCGGGCGTAATATACTATAGCATATAACTATCCTCAATAAATTAGCTATGTAACACTGAATTTTTTTTCACATTAGACCAGATCAATAGTTCCTGAGATAAGTGTGTTCAACCAAACAAACAAGCTCTTCAAGCTTTATATATATATGTATGTATATCAATATAGATTGTGGAATGGGATCACTTCTAATAGTCATGATAAGTACGTACCTCGTAACTCTGAATTGTTAAAAATTGTGGCATCGTGGGTTGAACCTGGCCAACGGGCAACAACGTTCATAAAATACAAATTTGCATCACAGACCGATTTCCTGTTTCGGAATTCTTCTCCAATATTTGAATCTGTTGGAAATAAATTTTAAATAAGAAGCAGAACAATAAGTTCGGACATAAATAACATTATGTGAATTATGCTTGTAAACTGCAGCTTGTATCATCCAGTAGAGCTCATAGGACGATGACATTGAGGTAGGCAGAAATTTTATACTTACTTGGTGATTGCATTAAAATATGCGTTCCATCAACTGCTCCTAATACACAAGGAAATTCAGCAATTTGATAAAAGTCTTCTTGTGTATGTATATGTAGCTTGGGTACAATCTAGCGATAGCCTGAGAGACATCTCTGACTATGCGCGAGGCTGAAGACTTTGATACTCCTATGTAGTCTCCTATTGCCACCAGCATTGTGCCTAATGCATAAAACCGCAATGTCAGCAGTAGTTGATGCAGCGGTGAAATACCATGATTGCTGGAATAAAGCAAGGATGAACATGAATAATGTAGGATTATGTATAAATAATTATAGCAACAGAATAAATACGTGCATTATTATTGTCAATAAATCACTGACTGCGGTCTTGCTCAATCTAAATCTGTAATGGAAATCCATATCGTCGTATCTATTAAAATATTTTTTTCGCTCTTGATATGATCGGGTCCCATCATTTTCATCATCTGATTCCCAGTCACTCAGCTGTTCCAAGAGAGCAAGATCACTGCTTGAACTTGATGAGTCTGACATTTTACGTAAATCACTTATATTTTTTACAGAAACAAATCAATAAAACATTTAAAACTTATAATATCCAAATGTTATCTCTGAAAATCCTAGGATTGAATTTTAAGGTTACTAGAGGTAGCCAAACTTACTGACAGATAGATGTCAACCATTATAGGGACGCGGCAAATGTCAATGTCATACAAATGTCTATCCCTAGTAAGCTACCCGTCCTCCCATCGATAGATAGCATCCAGGGATAGGATTTCATATCGTCGATAGATTTATTTGGAAAAACAACTTAACAATTATTAGATACGAACGGAGGGTATATAATAGAGACGAAAAAATTAAAGACAGATAACTGTTTCTATCTCTAGTAGGGCAAAACCAGAGATAGATTGAATATTGGGAACGGCCGTTAATCTACAGATATAGATAGATAACTATCCTCGATCGGTAGTACTCAGTGAACTATCTTCAGAAGCCGTCCTAATATTACAGATATGCGTTGACTATCACCAGTTATCAGTAGATAGGCCGCTTATCCGAGCCCTCCCTTACGTTTCGAAATACGCAGTTCTACAAAGCACTCTCAGTTACGTGACATCAACGTTTTGATATGATTTTTCTGTAAAATTATATAAATTTAAGAAAATAATGACATAATTAAAAATAATCGGTTCAGTACCTAATAAGTTGTTATTGTTTGATTCTTACTTACAAAAAATTTTTAAAGTGAGTAAAATTATTTTAAAAATACGACGTGAATAGGAACATGACAGTTAATTGACATTGACATTTGTATTGTATTGTTTGTTTTATTGTGCGTGCGTGCAGTGATGATCAGTGATTTGGATTGGATAAGCTATCACGGCCGTTCCCAATACCACATCCTCAGTAAGCGATAACTTGCTACTAACGATAGACGGTATAATTCTATCTATCCATAATTTACGTCCCACAAGCGTCTGTATCGCCTATCTGTCCATCAACATCAGTAGATAAGGTTCGCTACCTGGCCCTCCTATACGTTTCGTTACTACAATATTTACAAAAACTAACAACATTTAAAATTTTCTTTTTCGTACAATTTATCTGCAACAAAATACAATTAAACTTAAAAAGCATTAGTTTTATTGACTTAAATGCTATAATAGTTTTTATGATTTAATTGATAAGTATTTTATTTTATGTTTCCGATAAAATTATTGTCGCGAGAAAAAATAAACGGAACGTTAGCTAGCACCCGTCAGTCATCGCGTCACTGTCACTCAGTGTTGCGATTGATACGGCAATTGCCGTAATATACGGCATTCCATGATGTTCTTTCAGATTTTACGGCATACGGCAGGCTTTTCATTACCGTATCAAGTAATACGGCAATTCAGCTTTGCGACAAATCACAATGGAAAATTATGAACAAAACGATTTTTAATCAGTAGGCTGATTGATTATGAAATGCAGCACGTAAAAACATAAATATACCTATATCGATATCGACTTTTTTTCGCTTTCGTCATCTCTTAAATATTGATAATAGACAATAATAGAATACTTGTGGAGTGTGGTTGTTTATTGCAAGGGGAATTACCGTTTCGTTTTCATTTTATGATACTGACAAAGATAGCATGATACATGTTTAACGTGAATGAAAGAGATACTTATATTTTACGCTGTTTTGTATAGATATGCTGACACGTAGGTAGCAAAGCAAATCGAACTTTGGTCTGAGTAGTATTTACTATTGTCACAATTGTCAGTAAATTAAACTTGGATTACGGTCGTGCTTGCATTTCTTTTTTAATTACTATAGTACTTATTGTTCTGGTTCTGATCGATCTACTCTTACAAGATGAGTGACACTGAAGGAGAAGGCCCTTGTACGCCAAAGAAAACTAGAAAAGGGAAACATATCAAACAAATATATCGTCAGCAGTGGGAGAGTGAAGAATTTTTCAAAGACTGGATTGCTCCTGTTGATGATGATCCGTATAGAGCGAAGTGTACCTACTAAGTGCGATGTGAAATTATCATGTGAACTTTCAACTCTGCGACGTCATGTGACGAATAGTACACATAAAAAAAAGACAATGGCTGCATCTTCTACAAAAAATTTAAGCTCTTACTTCAAATCACGCAAAAAGGACCAGGACGGCTTAGTCGTTGAGGCTGAAATCAAACTCGCGGGTTTCGTGGCTGTACATAATATATCATTTCTTGCAATGGATCATTTGTCGGACCTGTTAAAATCTTGCTACCCCGATTCAAAAATAGCGGCTGATTTAGCCATGAAAAGAGACAAATGCACAGCAACTGTGAAAAATGTGATTGGTGAAAGTCAGAAAGAATACTTAGAGAATATTTTGAGACACCAGAAATTTAGTGTACTTGCCGACGAGTCTACAGATATTGCATCCTGCAAAACAATATGCATTGTTGTCAGGTATTTTGATAAAAATTACAAGAAAATTATGACATGCTTATGGCAACTAGAGCCACTGCACGAGAAAACTGGCACAGGAGAAACGTCAACGTCACGAGGATGTACTGCTGAATCACTTTACTTAACCATTATTGAAACATTCACTCAGCGTAATGTGCCATTAGAAAATATTATCGGTTTTGCTTCAGACGGATGCAACGTGATGATGGGCGCTCACAACTCGGTTGCCAGTCGATTACGATCTGCTTTACCTGGTATACAAATAATAAAGTGCATCTGTCACTCCATGCATTTGTGCGCAAATGAAGCATGCAAAGAATTACCGCGACGTTGTGAAGATTTGGCGCGAAATGTCTACGCATTTTTTAAACATAGTGCCAAAAGGCAGGCAGAGTACGTTGAATTCCAGATTTTTATGAATGCAAAAGTTCATAAATTACTACATCCTTCCCAAACGCGATGGTTATCGCTATTATCTGTTGTAAATAGATTGTTAGAGCAATGGGACAGTTTGAAATTATTTTTTGCACAAAAATGGCTTGAAGAACGCACCGTAGCTGCAGAGCTGATTTTTCGCGAATTACATGACGATTTTGTAAAATTATATATTTTGTTTTTACAATGGATATTGCCTAAATTTGTAAAATTAAATGAGTATTTTCAAGGATCGGAAGCTAGATTGATTGAACTTGACGATAACATGAAAATTCTTTACAAAGAGATCTTGCAATGTTATATGTCCAGAGATTATGTAAACCAGAAACCCAGAAAATTCACAGCATTTTCTTCCCCAAATGTACATGGGTGTTAAAATCCTCACCGAAACTGAAAAACCAAATATTACAAACCAAAAAGACCTGCTAAATGAATTTAATACTCGGTGCCGAAAATTTTTAATAACGAGCTGCAACGAAATCCGAAAGAGGTACGATTTTTCAGATAAAGTACTTCCACTTTTTTTTCATTATTTATCACCAGAAGAAGCTGTGCGTCAAAGTGCCAGAGAAACATTTCCGTCGTTGTTGCCACTGACCAAGCAATTGCCACGAATAGTGAGTGAATTGGAAATGCAACGAATTGATGATGAATGGAGGTTGCTACCAAACATAAACAAATTTACAGGATTAGAACTGAAATGTCCACGATGAGACAGATTGCAAAACATTAGCACATTTTGCGCTTGACGTATTATGTCTACCACATAGCAATGCAGATTGTGAACGAGTTTTCAGTGAAGTTAACAATATGAAAACAAAATCTAGAACTAAGTTGATAACATCCACTGTCAACGGAGCTCTACTAGCAAGCAGTGGCGTAGCGTGGGTGGGGCGGAGGGGGCGGCCCGCCCCGGGCGGCAGCCCGTGGGGGCGGCAAAATGTCGCCGGTGAAGCGGGTTGAGATCTGATCTATGATTCATTCATTACCGACCTGCCCGCCCGAAACGCCCAACCATGGCAGCGCGACGCGCCCGTAACGTCCCGGCCGGCGCAAGCGCAAGTTTTTGCGAAATCGAGCGGCGGCCCGGCGCAGAAAAATCATCATAGTTTAAAAACTACAAGGCTATTCTTCTTTAAAAAAATACAGTCGATAGCTATGGACATGGGCAACATATATGCGCAGTATTAAAGATTTGAACTGTTATTTGAACACTTTAAAAAAATAATTACGGCATAACCTAACCTAACCTAAAAAAAAAAAGGCCTATTTTTAGAACGGATTTTTTCGCGTACTCACTTGAATCATGTCGGAATCCTCCAAAACACTCATTACTTAACACTTCACGATTATTTTGATATAAAACACACACAGAAATACAAAAAGCTCATTAATATTTCCACAAGATACGACAGAGTTCCGATTGTAAACAGATGACGTCAGTTTTGACTTCGAAGAAAAAATACTCATCGAAAAAAAAATTACACCTGCCACCTATCATTTCCTTCGTAAACTATTTGAGAAGCTTTCCATAGAGGTGTCATAGCAAACAGTTTGGTATTTCATGCACAGATGGCACTTGAACACACAGATGTAGTCGCGGGGACTAGAGTCCCCGAGACGTGTTCCATTTAGCCGACCGCGGGGACTAGAGTCCCCGTGACGCCACAGTGATGTGTCAGACACACTATAATGTTCCATTTTTATCTAAAATTTTGCGCACAAACTATTTTATAATATTTATTTGAAAGAAAACTGCGAAATCAGTGACAGAGCTCTTTATAACGTTTGTTTGTTTACATACGAACGGCAACATCGCATCACTCCGCGCCGCAGCGCCGGGGCGCGCGAGCCCAGTTGAACGGCACTCCTTATTATGTTAATTTCTCATACAAAATCTTTTGTTTCACGCGTCGGCCCGTGTCGATGCCTCTCTTTCGCACTCATTGAATTTAGTACTATGCTGAGCTTTGTTTGTTTTAGTGCATCGTGAAGTACCGTTACGCAATCACGCATTACTCGTATGTTTGTTTCGCGAGAGTTTCGGATACGGAACGAAAGTCATTTTGATTGTGTTTCGATCTTTTAAATAATGTTGAATTTCCTAAAACGAAACATTTAGATCTTTACCCAATCTTTGAACTAATTTTTGATGAAAATGAAAAGAGTCAAAGAAAGCGGCGCGGAATTCCGCAAAAAAAAGGCTAAGAAAGAAGCAGATGCGAAGAAGTCTCAAGGTGCATTACTGAAATATTTCAGTTCCAGTTCTGGTTCGAAAGCCACGTTAACGTCTTCAGTGGCATCCTGCAGCAGCGGAAGTGATTCCAGTGTAAGTAGGTATATGATTCCTCCATCTAGAATCGTGCGTGGCCTAGAATTACTCTAGTTATTTTAGACATAACATGTATGGGCTGGGTCGCTCGCAATAAATTGCAAGGTTCTCTATCTTTATCGTTAACTGAGTCCGAAAAAGTAAAAAAATCAAAATGTGTATGTATGTATGTGCGTCTGTTTTCAGTTGTCAGCTCTAGAGCCTAAGCCGCTGAACCAAATTGGATGAAATTTTATATTAGGGGATGTTTTGTAAATGTCTAGGAATATTTTTTTTGTTTTTTGATATTAATTATGGTACCTGTCATACAAATAAAACATAATTTTTCATTTAGCTCAAAAATAGCGCCAACGATTTTTCTAAAATTTCTCGTCATTTTATTTTTTAATAACATCTATAATACATGGCATACTCGGTCAGTTTTTACCGGAAAACTCTAAAAAAGGTAGCTGCCATACAAGATCAATTTTGTTTGTAAATTTTCCTATAAGCCCGGCAAGCCGCGCCGTCACCAAAACCACTTTTGTTTTGTGATAGATAAAATACTTATTTGAAATTCGAACGTGTCCTCCGGCCAATATTCATGGGAATACATAACTTATTTTACAGGCACAAGAAGAAGACGTGCCTGCCGTCGCAGTTGGGAGTAGTTCTGGTCCCACCACAGAGCAGGGTGCCGAAGTCAAAGATGTGAATCTCGACGATGTAGGTTGCTGGCCTTCTCCTATGACCGACGAAGTCAGAACGCTTCTAGTACGTCGCGGATCTGACTCAGTACAGCACATCGATTCCAAATTTGCCGATGTTGTTCGCTCAGGGACTTCAACGAAAGGCGGTACCCGGAATCTAACCAAAGAGTGGTTCTACAAACCATTATCTAACGGCGAAAAGGTTCTCCGAACATGGATGGTGTACTCGCCTTTGAAGCAATCCTTGTACTGTTTTTCTTGCAAGCTGTTTGGCAATTCCGGCTCGAACTTCGCATCTGAAGAAGGATTCAACAAATGGTGGAAGCTAAATCCAAGAATCAGAGACCATGAAAATAGCCTGGGCCATGAACAGAGCTTCTTGAAATGGAAGGAGTTGGAAGTTCGCCTGAACTGTAAAGCAACCATCGATCAGAAACAACAAGAAGTTTTCGAAAGTGAGGAGAAGAAGTGGAGGGATGTACTGTACAGGTTGCTAAATATTATCCAGTTCTTAGCCAAACAGAATCTGGCCTTCAGAGGACATCGAGAAGACATTCGAGGAGATGATAGTGGCAATCGCGGGAACTTTCTGGAGTTAGTGCACCTCCTAGCTAAATACGACCCTCTTCTAATGGAACACCTGACAAAGATAAAGCTGGGAGCAAGAGTCTCAGTTTCGTATCTATCTCCAGAAACCCAGAATGAATTTATAAACTTACTGGGACAGCAAGTTCGATCCACCATCATCCGTCGTATTCAAAACGCTAAATATTTTTGCGTAATCTTCGACAGTACACCAGACATCTCCCACAATGACCAAATGAGCCAAGTTCTGCGATACGTACATATCGAAGGAGAAAAAGTCGCCGTGGTAGAAGCTTTCATTGACTTCTTCGAACCAAAAGGAAAAAATGCAGAAGATCTCAGCAACGATATAATCGCGAAGATAACATCAGACGGACTGGACATACAGAATCTGAGAGGACAGGCTTATGACAATGCTGCCACAATGTCAGGGATCCACAATGGAGTTCAAGCCCGGATTAAAGCACTGAATCCGAAAGCTCTATTCGTTGCATGCACAAACCACTCACTAAACTTGGCTGGGGTACACGCTGCTTCTGAATCAGTGGATTCCGTGACGTTCTTTGGAACTCTGGAGAAGATATTTGCCTTCTTTTCTGCATCAACTGTTCGATGGAACGCTTTGGTTGCCGTCACAGGTCAAGCAGTGAAACGAGTCACTGAAACGCGCTGGAGCGCTAGACATGTAGCTGTCAAGATGCTTAAAAATAAGTTTGAGGTAGTTCTTGAGGTACTGGAACAATTAACAGATTCATCTCAAACTTCCGAAACAAGATCGGGAGCCAGTCTTCTCCTGACAGCCATGCAGTCATTTAACTTCCTAACTTTTCTTGGCTTTTGGGCTGCAGTGCTACCTGAAGTAGATGACGCACAGATTTACCTACAGCAACGAGGACTAAGTGTGGATAAGTGTGCTCAGAAACTCTGCGCTTTGAAAACCCTCCTAGTGGAAAGTAGAGACCGTTTCGTGCAAGAAGCAATTGACTTTGCTAAGACTCTCTGCGAAAAACTCGGAATCGAACTCAAAACGAGAAGAATTCGCAGGAAAAAACGCATGCATGGCGATGAATCTTCTGAAGATGCAGCTTTGTCTCACGAGCAGGAAATCCGTCGAGAGGTGTTCGCATCATTCGACAAGATCATTCAAGAAATGACGACTCGATTCCAGCAAATTCAAGAAATATCGGACAAGTTCGGATTTTTGATGCCAGCGAAACTTTTGGACAGCAAGTTCGAGTGTGATCTTTCCCATGTATTAGAAGACATCGACAAGGACGAGTTTCAGATGGAGCGAAAGCGTCTCCAGCAATTTGTTGCCTGCTCTGAATCAGAGGAAGATATAAGTGGTAAAGGACCACTGGAGCTCCTCCAGTTCATTCAAAAACTGAATCTCGCAATTTCGGTTCCAAATATAGTCATCTTGATTCGTATATATTTGACTTTGGCGATTAGTGTTGCAAGTTGTGAGAGAAGTTTTTCGAAGTTGAAGCTAATAAAAAATTACCTCAGATCTACTATGAGCTCCGCTAGACTATCAAACTTGGCTATATTGTCGATTGAACAAGAATTGGCTGCTAATATTGATTTTGACAAAATTATTTCTGACTTCGCTGCTCATAAGGCCCGTAGAATCCGCTTGTAAAACCGCTCATCCTATTTTACCTTCAATAAACTGTACCTCCTTACCTGTGAATTTTAATTTTAATTAAGCACCTATAGAATGGGGGCGGCAAAGTGGGTCTTCCGCCCCAGGCGCCGAGATGGCACGCTACGCCACTGCTAGCAAGACAAGCAGTTAAAAATCAAGGCGGTTGTACGAAATTTTAAGCGTCAAATGACATGTGTAAGAAAATGAAAAGTAAAGAAAAATATTCATTGCATAAAAAAGATAGTGAGGTTTTCGAATCAATTAGAAACCTATACGGTGAAGATATTACAGATAATAATATTATGTAACATATTTTCTAATTACTCGTAGAAATAAAGTATTTACGGCAATTTCATGTTTTTTTTTTTATAAATACGGCAATTTTAGTTCTTAGATACGGCAGTTTAATTTTTTACCATCGCAACACTGCTGTCACTTCACATTGCCGATCGCCGCCTTCTGAATGAATGTTTACAAGTCTTGGATTGATTGGAATTTTTATTTTATTACATAAAATGAGTGCTGTAAGTATTTTAAATAATATGGAATATAATTTGGTTTCGTAGGTGTCTTGTAAATTGTTTATGATCCTCATACCAACAAGATTCTGAATATTTTTCTTTGGTCTGCGATCAGAATACATTACATATATTTGCTTTGTTTTCAGACAAAACGTGTACCTTTAACTAAGGATGAGGTGGCGTTGCTTATTGATTTTGTTGAGGGTAACAAGGTGGTAATTAGCAAGGCTACCAATGCGACCAATAATCAGCTTAAGGAGGTCGCCTGGGCCCAAATTACAGACTCGTTCAATGCCTCGGTCTCAAGTTGCCCACGGAGGACCGATCAGTTAAAGTTAAAGTGGGAGAATTTGAAAAAATCTGCTCGTAAGAGATCCACTAAAATAAGGATGAAGCACATCAAGGTAATTAATTTCCTATTAACTCTTTATGTGTATGTTACATGAATAACTTCATGTGATACATAGTTAATGTTAGTTTATAAATAATAATGTGTCATTATACTTTCAGACTGGTGGGGGCAAACCTGACTACATTCCACCAGATGATGCACTGGACCGAGTGGCATCCATATTAGGTGCTACGTGTGAGGGCTACAGCGTAGCATTTGGTGGAAACTCTGAGTAAATAGCACTGCATGACTCAATGGCCGAGGTTTCTGTGGATTTGGAGATTTGAAGTGATGGTGGTGGAGTAATTGTCAGTGGTGTAGGTGAAGGTGACTGAGAGTGGGGGTGGTGTTGGAAACGGAGGCTCATTACTTGGGATTGGGGGTTCATCGGGCAATGATCATGGTGGTGTTGGAAACGGAGGCTCATTACTTGGGATTAGGAGTTCATCGGGCAATGACCATGATGTTATAAGGACTTGGCTTAGGCCAAAAAAGTTCTTTTTTTCCACCCCCAGTGGCAAAAGTGTTGGTATGTATCTACTATGTATGTGTTGCGTACTTATACCTTTCCCAAGTACCTAATATTATATGTAAGTTTGTTTGTTACTTTTTCACTAAGTACTTAATATTATATGTAAGTTTGTTTGTTACCTTTTCACTAAGTACCTAATATTATATGTTGCTTGTTTGTTACCTTTTGACATAAACCACTGAACTCATTTTGATGGAACTTGGTTCAAATATAGTTTAGACCTTAAAGGACACAGGGTACTTTTTATACAGAAATTCCCATGGGAGCAGAGCCCTGGGAAGCAGCTATTGTTCATAAGTAATAATGGGATGTTTTAATGGAAATGGTCGCTTCTCCTGCTGGCTCCGCTTACTTCGCGCAACCGCCGTTCTCCTTATACATTGTTCTTACGAGCATTTCGTGGAGTGGTATTCAAGCGCCGGGTTATTCACGATGTATGGGAGATACCTACTGATGGATTGGGAAACAGGTTTCGAAGACATATTATTCAACCTGTACTCAAACTGTGTGATGGAGCAGGAAGAGAAACAAAAGAAATTGGACGAGGAGACGTCGGACGAGGAACCCTTAACATCTTTATCATCGCGAAACATGAAGAACACCTCCATGTCATCCATGATTGTGCATACTCGGGATCAACGTGTCGCTGCCTCCACATCCAAAGACTTAGAGAGTACACAACCGAAGGCGGCAATGAAACAGAAAACAAACGGTGGGAAGAAACTCAAGCAAGTACAATTCCAGACGGAGAAGTTTGTGTCGAAGAAGCGGAGAATATCGAACGAGGAAAGCGACGGCGAGTATCGACCGGGCAGTCTATTTCAAGAAATTCAAGTAAGTGTAGAGGACGAGTCGGAGACAGAGCTGGATATTCATGTGAAATCAACCATGAAAAAGAAGCCAATGAAGAAACTGAGAACACCGAGCGTAGAGTCCCAAGAGGAGAATTCGGACGATGCAATGAACGACGAGGACTTCGTCTCTATGGTCGGAAATCTTGCCCAAGCTCACTCCTTGGTGTTAAATACTGGGAAAATCTCACAAAATATCTTGATAAAGGACACCGATCAATATATTTCTATGTCCACACCGGGCGAGTCTGGGTTGACTCTTATGAAGCTCGAGCTCTACCCATTCAAAGAATGTTCCAAGATAAACAAAACGGACTATTGGAGGAAGAGGACCTTCTCATCTCTGGTAGTACTCTCTTCGAAGAGTTGCCCTGTGTACAATCGGGCGATGAAACTCAGGAAGGAAATAACAAAACAGGTCATGAAAACAAAGAAGGTAAAAGTGGAAAAAAGGCCAGTAACAGGCTGGAAAAGTGGTTAGAAACGTTTATAATAACGCCTACTAAAAATATACTATACACAGGTCATTGGACGCAAGGTCCTTTCAAGTATATGCCAAAAAACAAACAACTTTTACAAACATGTTTTCATAACATTAATCAAAACTTTGTGGATATGAGCTATAGAGAAATATTTTTAAAGACAAGAAATATCTCAATTAATAAATTACGTAGCGTAATTACGTAGCTCCATGGAATAGTGTAGGAGAATACTATTATGATATACCGAATAGTGTATCTGTATTAGAACATCTCTTATTGCATCAACATGGTAGTAAAAGTAAAGTGTTTAATTTTTTTTAAAACTTATATTATGTCTTAGACAAAAAAGTTTATGTGTTATAGGGCCTGCGTGCTCTGGTAAAAATTTTTTCTTTGATTGTATTATACATTCATGTGTAAATTTTGGACAAATAGGGAACTTTAACAAATATGATCGGTTTCCTTTACAAGATGCCTTACAGAGACGTATACTATTATGGAATGAACCCAACTTTGAACTTGGCGCTGAAGAAATACTAAAGCTACTATTTGGTGGAGATACGTGTCCAGCTCGTATTAAATATGAAGGTGACGCGTGTATTCAACGTACACCTATAATAGTTCTTACGAATAGAGATATCATACCTAATGATACTACTTTCGAGTCTCGTGTATGGAAACACTTTTGGCGTGAAGCACCTTTTTTATAGTTTGTAACAAAAAAACCGCATCCTTTGTCTGTATTTTACTTAATGTTAAAATATAATATCCTTAGTCATAAGAATTTTACATTTGAAGATTGGGAAAGGGATTTAATTAAACAATAAATATGGTTTACTTTCAATATTGAAGTTTTTATTTTCCTCTACAACATTTTCCTTATCACTAGGTTTTATATTTATATTATTATTAGTGTTAGGTATATCTTCTGGTGAGTTGTCTGAAAACGTGACTCTCGAAACAGGCACGTTGTTGATAACGACATTGTTATCCACTAACGACCTTTTGTTATCAAAAATGTGTTTTACAAGTGCCTCTAAATTGGCAATACGTGTTTCAAACTTGTTATATAACCTCCGATAAGTGGAGTCACGTTGCACAGACTTAATGAATGTAAATGGATTTTCAATGTTCAAAGCTATTTGTTTAAGATAATTAATGAGAAACCAAAATTGATTTTGAACTACTTGAATATCTGAATACAATACAAAGTCAAAAGTAAACATTAAATCAGGTCCTACTTCATTTAAGAAATTAAACCATTCAGAATTTTTTAATCCAAACTAATGTCCCTCAAATGCCTGCATCCACGCAAGTCGCTCAAGGCGGTGGTCAGACTGAGCCTATGGACACCTCATCATTGGGATCCGGTAGTTGAGGACCAGGAGGAGGTGTTACTACTGAGGCAGCAAGCGGTATCTCGAAGATAATGCCAAATCCACGTTTAAAAGTGATGCATATTTCATTTTCTAAAAAGTGGTATAAATATACATATGGATGCGCACATACAAAGTTGGAAGGTACACATATTACAAGATTGTTGACTCCTTACGCATACTATCCAGTAGATAGGACATAACATATAAGTTTATAGATAAATGTCGCAAACTGAGCGGAGAAGTGGATTGCGACGCGATGGAAAAAGCTGAAATTCTGCTGCTCAGGAAAGCGCAGGCTGACTCTTTTCCTGCAGAAATGTCTGCCATAACCAAGGGTAAGTACATCTCTAAACACAGCAAGCTACTTACGTTGTCACCATACCTGGATGAAAATGGTTTACTTCGCCTTGGCGGCCGCATCGACGCTGTGCCCGATTTAGACCTGGAAATTAAAAGGCCAATCATCCTAGACAGTAAACATCCTGTCGCTCGGCTCATTGTCAGGTACCACCACATTAAGGCTGCTCATGGGAATCAGGAACTGGTGATAAACAATTTAAAGCAAAGATTCTGGATTATACGATTAAGACCTACAGTGAAAAATATAGTATCACACTGCATGCTCTGCCGTTTGTAGAAATAGAGAGAAGCCAGAGGTACCTAGAATGGGTGACCTACCTGAAGCTCGCGTGGCTCACCACCAGTGACCTTTTTCTTTCTGTGGCCTAGATTTATTCGGACCGATGGAGGCGACAGTTGGTAGAAGTCGACAAAAAAGGTATGAAGTCTTATTTACGTGCCTGACGGTTCGAGCGATACATATTGAGGTCGTTCCATCGCTCATAACCGACTCCTTGATTATGTCTTTACGTCATGGCAGCGCGCCGTGGTTGGCCCACAAATCTTTATTCCGATAATGGAACAAATTTGAAAGGGGCTGATAAGGAACTTCAGTTAGCTGCACGGGGGCTCGATGTGGATGCCTTGAAAACCTTTGGTGCTAATAATACCATGCGGTGCCATTTTATACCCCCGGCCAGCCCTCATTGGGGTGGGGCATGGGAACGGCTGATTCGAAGCGTAAAAGATTCTCTGCGCGTCATCATGACGGATCGAGCTCCACATGACGAAGTCCTCCTTACTCTGCTGGCTGAGGTAGAGAATATGGTAAATATTCGTCCACTGACGTACGTGTCAGTTGACCCAGGTAGTCAAGAAACGCTGACTCCAAATCATTTTCTTTTTGGCAGCTCGTCCAATTTACCTATTATGGGTTCTTTCAATGACAAAGATCTGAAGCTTCGCAAGTATTGGCGCAAAGCTCAACGTTTAGCTGATATGTTTTGGCGCAGGTGGGTTAAAGAGGTTCTGCCAGACTTGCTGCCGAGAAGAAAATGGAACCTGGAGACACCGCCTTTACAGGTCGGAGATTTAGTAGTGGTTGTCGATCCTGACAGCCCTCGGAACACTTAGCCCAGGGGTTTAATACTGCAAGTGTACCCAGGTAAAGATGGCAGAGTCAGGGTCGTGGACGTGAAGACCAAGACCGGTGTGTGGAAACGGTCGGCGGCACGCGTCGCTCGTATTCCTATAAGTGATGAGTGCTGTGCCAGCACTGGGGTGGGGAGTGTAAGCGACGCGCTCAATTAGTTCTTTAATATTTTTTAATGTAGGTACTAGAAATAAACGGGCGTGTGGCACTGGCAGATGTCACCGAGAATATAAAACATTACATGTGAGTGTCAACTCACATGTAATGTTTTTATGAAAAATAATCTTCATTCAGCCTTTTTGTCTTTCAAAACGTTTCAAATGTCGAATTTTTTTCTCTGTCTAATTGTCAATTGTTTTTGTAAAAAAAAAGTACTCCGTTGTTTCCGAAAATATTGTAAAAAACAGGAAAAGTTTCTAAATATATGGTTTTTATCGGCGTCCGGTTTTTTCTCGCCTCTAGCCTAATATCAACTACAGATATGGTGAGTCATCCATGCCCATATTGCAGACATATGAACCGGCTAATCCGCATGGACTCGAATGGGATCATTATTACACAAAAACTGATCTCAAAGACCGGATATTAAATGCATTGCATTTAAAAAATGTAAGTGTTAAACAAATTAAGTGCATTGAGGGAAAAACTCAAGCCCAACATGCAAGTCTAGAGTGGCATGAACTTAGAAAATGCAGAATTACTGCGAGTATGTTATATGCAGTAAGCCACTGCACAAATACTGGAAAGAGCGCATTACTCCAGAAAATAATAAACCCAAGACCTATACACACCACAGCTACAACTCATGGGAAGGTACATGAACCATTCAAAAATATGAAAATGAATATGGATTGAAAGTGAAACAGTGTGGTATATTTATTTCAAAAGATTTTCCATTTGTAGCAGCATCACCGGATGGATTATTAGGAGATGAAACAGTAGTTGAAGTAAAAGCACCATATAGTAGCAGATATTGCTTCATTAATGAAACAACCGTTCCATATTTGAAAACTGAAAATAATGAATTACAATTAAAACGCCAGCATCCATATTATGCTAAAGTGCAAGGGCAATTATTTTGCACAGGAAGGCAGTATGCAAATTTTATTGTATACACATTTAAAGACATGAAAGTCATATATATATAACAAGAAATGATGAATACATTAATGACAGCTTTGATTAACTTTTATTTACACGATTTAGAACCAGCTGTCTTAGACAAGTATACGTATAAAGATTATATATCTTTAATAAAAAGGCAGTAATAATAAGGAATGTTGTTTATTTAATTTTTTTTCTTCATAATACACTCCCTAAAGTTACAGCACATAAAACATATATAAAATATTTTACTTGCTATCGGTATATAACTATGATCCATTTCAGACTTCAATATCTTATAAGTTTTTGTAAGTCCTATAATTCTTTCTATATGGACACGTTTACTTGCTAGCTCTTTGTCTTTTACTACTGTCAAGCCAGGTAATTGTGATTTTCCTTTAAGAAAAGTTGGTATTCTGACCGTAATATTTTTATCTGCAAACATATCTTGCACTGTAAAACCTCTGTCAGCAAGTATACTATCTCCTGATTGGCATTTTGTCATACATAGGGCGCACTGTAAGTTTCCGGAACTGGCCACTTACATAAACAATATTTAAAAATGTATTGCGACATTTGAAAAAGAACTCTTTGGCTGTAGAATGCAGTTTGTTTCATCTGACTGTCTTTTGTTTTTACCTTGTGGCGCCATTTAAAAAATTGTGTGTCTGCATCAACATGGATTTAACTCGGGAAAATTTTCGTAGTATGATTTTCTACGATTTTAAGTGTAATTTGACAGCTCAACAGAGCATCGCTCGGCTTGAAACAGCTTTTGGCAATGAAGCACCATGCAAGACAACTGTTTATAGTTGGTTTGCAGAATTCAAGCGTGGTCGTATCAATCTCAGTGACGAATCTCGCGATGGTCGGCCGTCCACCGCTGTGACCAACAAAAACATCAATGCTGTGCGCCGTATGATTGAAACAGACAGGCATGTGACCTACCATGAAATTCGCGCATCCTTAGAAATAGGCATGAGTCAAATACAATTAATCCTACACAAACATTTGGGTGTGAGAAAGCTGTGCTCGCGGTGGATCCCACACAACTTGACCGAGGCTCAAAAAACGGACCGCGTCACTTGGTGCAGTGCCATGCTTACCAGATTCAACGAAGGTGCGTCAAATTTGGTGTGGGACATAGTAACAGGTGACAAAACATGGATTTATTGCTACGATCCCAAAACAAACCAGCAATCGAGCGTATGGGTCTTTCAAGATGAGCCGAAACCAACTAAAGTGGCGCGCGTGAAAAGTGCATCTAAGCGGATGATTGCTTCTTTTTTTAATAAAACTGGACACGTGGCTACTGTTGCTTTAGAGAATCGTCGTACAGTGAATAGTGACTGGTACACGACCATTTGTTTGCCGGAAGTTATTGACGAACTCCGTAAAAATAACCGTAAACGCCGTATCATCCTGCACCACGACAATGCTAGTTCTCACACGGCCAGACAGACAAACGACTTTTTGAAGGCGAAAAATGTAGAACTCATGAGTCATCCTGCATACAGTCCCGACCTGGCACCTTGTGACTTTTTTCTGTTCCCAAAAATTAAGAACCAATTACGCGGTCAACGATTTTCATCACCAGAAGAGGCTGTCGAGGAGTATGAAAAACACGTTTCAGAGGTCAACACAGAGAAGTGGCACAAAAGTTTTCAAAACTGGTTTCATCGAATGAAAAAGTGCATAGACGCCAAGGGAGATTATTTTGAAAAACAATAAATTAATTTTGTACCTTTAATAGTATTTTTTCATATTCATTCCGGAAACTTATAGTGCGCCCCACGTAAGATCACTTCGTTCCACTGTTTGACAATGACTTATTGATCCTGCATAAGCTGGTGAACAATAGGATAATAATCCTCCAGGAGTAGCTCCAACTAATACTTTCAATGTGTTGGCATTTTTGTAACTACTCCAGGAAGCTTGATGGGAAGTGGGATTCTTGGGTTTCTGGACCATTATTTCAGTACCGTCTAATATGACACTAACATTTTCATCAAAATTCTTGAAATTTTCTGGCATATAGTACTTTACTAACTCTTTACTGGGCCAGATATTTATTTTGCTCCACAGTTGGTGTATGAAATTCACCCAAGTTATAAAAATATTCGACACTGTTGTTTCACTAATACAGAAAAACTTGCTTAACTCTAAATTACATTTATTTTGCCTAAAGGCGGGTATTCATTAGGCAACATTTGTTTATAAACACTGTTTATAAACAGTGTTTCACAATGTTGCATCATCTCTGTAAACAGTTTGTAAACAGTTTATAAACATAGGTGATGAAACATGGTTTCCAGATACATGTTGCCGTGTTCCCCACTTTGAGTGGAGAGCAAGCCGAAACATCTAGTTTCTAAACAAAAGTTGACGGGTGTAGACGTGTGTTGCGGGTCAAAGAAACATAGAAGTAGTGTGGAGTAACAACCAAGTAGCAAAGCTCATAGAGCTGTATCATCAAAGACATATCCTTTGGGATGCCTCAAACAAAGACTATAAAAATAAAATTAAAAAAAATGATGCTTGGACCGACATCGCAGAACAATTAAATCTGCCTAAAAATGAAGTGGAGACCAAAATGCATATCCTACGCTCCCAATTATCCCGCGAAAAGAAAAAGCATAAATCGACAAAAAAAAAACTGGAAGTGGTACTGCTTCAGTATTTAAAAGCAAATGGCAGTGGTATGATACACTGCAATTTTTATTATGTGGTGCCACATCATCTGGTACGTCGGATACAATGGGAGCAGTAAGTACATTTTTATATATTTACTAGCTTTACGGGCGCTGCGCGGGCTGCAAGCAGCCCGCGGTTTTTAGTGCAGCTGTTGAAGTTGGTTGGAATCTAGAATAGGTAAGGTGCTAAAGTCAATATAAAATAAAATAAAAACCTATACGGGCCGCCATCTTGGAATCAAAATTTGTTTACAATTTTGAATTCCGCGGGGTGCTTTACCCCAGCATACAAAAATTTAGACCCCTTCGATGTTTCAATAGGACGTTATGAACGAATAAATTTAAAAAAAAAAACCAGACGCCATCTTGGATTCCAAAAAAAATGTCAGATTTGGATTCCGTGACGCAGAAAACCCTTGCATTTTGAATTTCAGTCAAATCGGAAGCAGTCGAGTATTGGCGGCCATCTTGGAAAATGGGCGTCACCCTCGGAACGTTGGTTTCAAAACAACCTCAATACGATGGTATAAAATTTAAAACACCTGTCAGTCTGGAACAGGTCAAACAATTATGTCAATCAGTCAGTCAGTGGTAATGTAGGTTTATATATATATAATTTACGAAGTTGATAATAAATATATGAATGCGGCTACTTATTACATAACTCTTAGTACTTACATCAGACATCTATTATAGATGAATCATTTTAATTGACTATCGAATAGGTACCTACTACGGGTTAGGAAATTTCAAATAAAACACAACAGCCAATGTTATAACCAGAACTTTATTTGAAAAATAGGAGGTACATATGTGGGTTAGGTTAGGTTAATATTAGGTTATGTGTATTTATTATGCGTGATAATTTTGCCATGGCACACTACCTTCTGGACTAATAAAATATTCAGCGAAGTGATCTCTTACACCGTAGCAGCTAGTGGTGGATGTCTTGCAATGGGTTGTAAATCCAACATGCTGTGAGAGCCGATTTCTCTTCGCCAAGAACCTTCTATAATGTTATGTTCTGAGTCTTCAGTATCAAATGTTCCTGGTGGAGTATATATAGCTCTAGACTGTTTATTGCGCCTTAAAAAGTTATGCAAATATACACATGACATTGTTACAATCTCACAAGTAGCAGGCTTAAGAGGCATGGCCCTTCTAAAAACGCGAAAGACAGTACATAATATACCAAACACATTTTCTACTATTCTTCTTGATCTAGAAAGGCGATAGTTGAAAATACGCTTTATGTAAAATGCAGTTTCTTGAAAAACTCCACTGTCAGAAGATCTGCCTTTAGCGCCACAATTCGCATATATAATGTTGTAATCAGCGTCAACTATTGCCAGTAGTACAATGCTGAATTGTTCTTTATAGTTGTAAAAATTACTGCCAGAGTTAAATGGTGCTTCAATAACAATATGTTTTCCATCAATGGACCCGATACAATGAGGGAAATTCCATAATAATTCGAACTGGCGGGCCTTTTTTTCCATTCTTGTTCAGTATTTAGAACCTGTAACAAATAAAACTATGGTTTACAGGATGACAGTGCCTCAACGCAGCCGTCGAATACACCGTTGGCTCCGCTATCCGTGCTGCCTCCGCCGCTACCACCGCCTCCGTCGCCACCATGTCCACAGTCAAACAATCCCAAAAAGAGAAAGTGTGACGAGAATGTCAATGAAGCGTATGAAATTATGAAAAGTGCCAAAAACAAGATGGAATCAAGAGACGAATTTGAAATTTATGGTCAATATGTGGCATCTGAATTAAGAAATGTGAAAGAGCAAAGAGCACTTTTACAGGCTAAGTATTACATTAATAATATATTGCTACAAGCGAGAATTGGTAATTTTGATAATAACTATTCAAAATTCAAAATATCTTTATTATCATAGGATATTTATAATATCTCTTAATAATAGTCACTTTGTTTTGTTTTGCACAAATGTTGACGTCAAATCGTTACTTAAAGCTAAGTTTACGCCGCTTCCTAGGCGCAAGTGCAGAAGAAGCGGCAACAAACTGCACTGCACGTTTTCTCCAAAGACGTCAACTAACAAACTAAAAACTTAAAATTTGTTATATAGATGGACAGAGATTACATTGTTTATTATGTCATAATTAAATTGAATTATAAGTATTACGAAATTTAAAATAATGTCAATTTGTAAATTTAGTATGTACCAATGTACCTAAATTATGACATGTCTAAGTATACAAACCTTTAAGAGGGACCCGCCCCAAGCTCAAGCCAGATTTCTGGTGGATATCATAGCTATGGAGATGGATGGCAAGGCTATAGGGACGGATATCGCAGCGCATCATCAACATCGACATATACCGATGCATCTCCCATCGCAGCATCAGAACCCCAAGTTTGTACTGCAACTGGTGATGAGTTGCACTTTAGTAATATTGACGAATTAGTTTCCCAATTGGAACATGATGACACACAATAAGATTATGTAACTTGATTTAAACATTTAATAAATATGTTATTTATTTATATGTTGTTTATCTTAAAAACATTTATCAATTCCTGACAAACTTCTGGTATGACCTTGCTAATTAATAGTTCTACTTATCTCAAAAGAGATCTCTTGCAGTAGGCCCGTGAGAGGAGATGTTCGTATATGAAAGGCATACAGGCGTGTTCGTTAAATAAAGGAAGAAGGAATTAACATACTATGAAACTACAGATAAACATACATATACATATATTACATACATACTTAATCTTTTTTTTTTCGCAAACTTGGTAACGAATATTGTAGAACAGACGAATTTATATTCAGTACAACAGTCTGGTAAGTCAATAGTCTTATCACAAGAAGAATTGGTAGACTTTTTAGCTATCCACTTACTAATGGGTATTGTTGTAATGCCTTCATACCTTAATTATTGGACGGAGAAGTTTAGGTATGCTAAAATTTCTGACATAATGCCATTAAAAAGACCAGCAAATAAGACGATATTTGCATTTTGTTGACAACACCATGGATAATGGAGATAAATACTATAAAATACGTCCATTTGTAGAGCAAATAAGACAAAATTGTTTAAAGCATCAAAACAGAAAGACCAAATTTAGCATAGACGAAATGATGATTGCATATAAGGAATCAAAAGCAGGCAAACAGAAACAATATATAAAAGATAAGCCAAACAAATGGGGATTTAAAAACTATGTACGTGCAGGCATTTCAGGGATCATTTATGATTTTGTAATATATGGCGGTGAAGATACTTTCCCTTACCACAATTTCACAGAAGAGGAATCTTCTCTTGGTTTTGGTGCTCAGATCGTTATAGCCCTGTGCCAAAGTATTAACCATAAGCCGGCATTTGTCTTTTGTGATAACTTTTTTTCATCACCGAAGCTATTTTTCAAAATGTAAAAATATGTCGTCTTTGCTTTGGAGAAACTCTCCTACCTACTGAAAACGCTCTGAAAAAGAAGCCCAGAGGATATTTTGTAGAAGCGGTTTGTGACCAAAATCGATTAGCTATAGTTCGGTGGAATGACAAAGGCTGTCACATCTTCATCACATCATCACATCAAAAGTTCACAAACCACAAGCAGCACGCCCACCAAGTCCGGTTAGATTTGACAATGTAGGTCATTTCCCTTCCACAATGGAAGAAGGACGCTGTAGATATTGTCAAAAAAAGACAGTAGTGTTTTGCATAAAATGTAATACATGATTATGTTTGTCACTGGAAAATCCGCACAAAATTGTTTCATACATTTACTACGTGATGAACTAAGTGAAAATTGTATCATATTATAATTTAATTTTTTCGGAAAAAATTTTACTAAACTACCATTTGTTTTTTTTTCTTTTTTTGTATTTTTATAGTAAAATAAATATAAAACTAACTTTTTAAATTTATTTTATTTAATGATGTTTTTTAACCACAATCTACAAATGAATTGCTTAATTATTGGCAATGTCCGCTGTGACGGACATGAATTTTCCCAACACTGGTAAATACAGGATTTTTTTTTTACATTTTTTCGGAAGTCCTAAGTAAACCCTGAGCGCCCCGCAATAATTAAAAATATGTATTGTAGCGTAGGCTACAAACTAATTTTGCATGTATAAGGCATACCAACTTTGAATGCCATATTTTGGAAATAGGGAATATATATTGATGCATTGTTTACATAACTTAGTACTTACATCAAAACCTCTCATTCTAGTAAAACATTGGTATCCTACACCACTCAGCTTAGACCCAATAGCTTGAAGAATAAATCCACTTTTTGTCAAAACTTTACATAATGTTCGCACACTGCCTAGCGGAAAGAAATTGATAATCCGCACAACCAAACGCTCATATTGCGCTATAGCAGTTTACACCAACCGTTTATAGTATTTTCGATTATTTACAGAATCATACATAAGAAAGGCATTCACAAATCAAATACATTTTAGTAATATCGAAATTATAGGGCAAAAAGGAACGTTCTGTTTTTGGAGATGCGAACCCCGCCGCATCTAGTTGTGGTCGAGTTTTTTTTCCTTCCTGGTACCTCTGTGAGGATAGAGGTGTGGAGATTAGAAAAATGTTTTAAACTCTTTAAGTGATTGTAATTAGTATCTCGACATGGGAATATAACTTTAGTGCGCCGTTGCGCGAAGTCACGGATGCTGCCCGGATTTCGTGGTGCTTGCGACGCGTTCTTTGCGGCGCGGCCGTGACGTGCTCCCGGCGTCTTTATAGCGTTTGCCGCGGCGTGTCGCTTTGCTGCGAGCATTCTAACTAGGCAGCTTTTTACACTGAAAACAATGATTGTCCTTTTTCTTTCATCACATTATCATCATTATCATTAATAACATAACATTCAATTCTCTTTCTTTTTTTTTATACGACAGTATTTAGTTTTTTTTTTCCTTTGCCAAATTAGAGTTAATATGTACCTTAAGGCTCCTTGAACAATTACAATTTGTTAAGTGTATATTTCATTAAAGTAGTCTTGTCTGTTTGTTTCAGAGCAGAGGCAGAATAAATAGAAAAAATGTCTCGTCCCGTCCAGCAGACGACAACCACTTTTTTACATGTATAATGTTAATGTTATTTTAATTGATTAAAATATATAAATGGATACCTATTGTTTTTTTTTCTTATCGACAAAGAAGAACAAGTTTTTCTAGGCAACATTGTACATAATTTATACCAGTTAGTACTAGGGTTACCTACGTCAACCCGTAATAGGGCTGTGTTAACCCTGATGTCATTGTTTATATTATAAATCGTATATAAGTCCTCTCCCACCTTTGCAAGGGGCTCGTTCTCGTCACCTCTAACTCGGTACGGTCGTGTCCCGTGTATATTAATTAAAAGTGTAACTTTGATATAATTCTCAAATATAAGTGATTTTAAAAGTTAATTTTTGTATTTTTTTAAAAAAAGCTTTGTTAGCTCCCGTAACAAGTCTAGTTTGTTGAGGCAACATTGTATATATTCATCATTTCAGCCGCATAAGGTCCACTGCTGGACAAAGGCCTCTCCCAATTCCCAGGAACTCCCAGGATTTCCAAAATGACCGATCTAGAGCGGCCTGCGTCCAGCGCTTTCCAGCGACCTTAGTCAGATCGTCTGACCACCTTGTGAGTGGGTGTACAACGCTTCGCTTGCCAGTACGTGGTCGCCATTCGAGAACCTTTCTGCCCCATCGGCCATCGGTTCGTCGCGCTATGTGTCCCGCCCACTGCGACTTCAACGAGCTAATCCGTTGGGCTATATCAGTGACTTTTGTTCTCCTACGAATTTCCTCATTTCTGATTCGATCACGTAGAGAAACACCGAGCATAGCCCTCTCCATAGCGCTTTGAGCGACCTTGAGCCTTCTTATGAGACCCATAGTAAGGGACCACGTTTCAGAGCCGTAAGTCATCACTGGTAACACACATTGATTATACACTTTAGTCTTGAGGCACTGAGGTATTTTGGACGAGAAGACGCTGCGTAGCTTCCCGAACGCTGCCCAACCGAGTCGGATTCGTCGAAAGACCTCTTCCTCGAAGCTGGAACTTCCTGCCTGGATCAAATGACCCAGGTAGATATATTGGTCTACAACTTCGAGGGTGGAGCTCCCAACACAAACAGGTAGGGGCGCGACATTGTATATATTATGTACAAACAAATGTCATGCAAATCTGTCATATCAACATTGCATATACTTTAAAAACAAACATCCTGCAAGCTGGGAAACTAGAAAGTTTGATTTACACTTGCCTCAAGTGTGCAAACTATTCATGTCAAGATTGACACAAGCCTTCACTTTTGATACATCAAACAGTTTAAATTGCTATCTGGGATGGAAATAAAAAGAGGGGTAGACCAAAGGAGAGGTGAATGGAATTGCGTAAGGCAAGATATGGGAGTATAGTACGAGTAGATGTTAGTACCTATAACTGGAAATAGAGGAATGTTAAAGAAGACAAACTGCGCCGACCCCAGATAATAGGATAAGGTGAGGCAGATGGTGTGTACATTATTAACCTTTGCAAGCATAGTTTAGTATTTTGCAAAATTCTGTTTACAATCACCTTATCCAAAACATCTAACTAGGTATTAAAGGTTATGTCAGATATGATGATACTAATTTTACCACCTATTTTCATAAGGTCTGGAATGACATGAAGAGTAGGAAACGCTCCAAATTAATGAGCCATAACCAACAATAAAACCGGCCAAGTGCAAGTTTAACTCGCGTGGTGAGGGTTCCGTACAATTGATTGAATTATTATAGATTTTCCTGTAATCTACAAACATAGAACTAAAAATTGTTTTTTTTTTTCAAAATATTAGGCTCAGTAGTTTCGGAGATCAGGGGGGTGGAATGGTCATTTTCGTCTTCTTTCATGAATAAAATCAAAACTATTTATTTTAGAATTATAACAAAAATATATTTGAGATCCTCATAACGAGCCCTTTCATTTGATATATGACACAGTAAGGTTTGCTTAAAAAAAAAATGGCAACATAGATACAAGCTTTTATTATTTCTTTTTTATCCATAGGCGCTGCGTATAACCGTTCACTTCAGGCCAAGTAGTACTCGAATAGAAAATGGTCTGAAATTGCGAAAATATTAAATGTACAGGGAGATGCAGCACAGAAAGATGGAAAAGCATGGTCCAAGATCATTTAATTCCATGTTTCTTGTAGACAATATACTGAAAATTCATATTTAAGATCCATATTTAATGTTTATATTACTTTTAGTACTGGGCAGACTACAAGGCCAAGTAAAAAAAAAAAATTAATGCATCCAGGCGTCCAACAGGTGGAGGTCCATTGACAGAGCCACCTCTGTCAAATGTGGAAGATTTCTCCACATATTCGGGGCAGATTTTGGCAAAAGTCTGGCTGGTATTCGTGTGGAGCGGTAAGACGTATCCTCTTGACAGCGATAATCATATAAGTGTTATCTTTGATAATATTGATCCAAGAACACAGCCTACTAGTTTACATTGCCCAAATATTATATTCATATCTGGCAACACTTAAAAAAAAAGTAGTAATGGCCGATTTTGTGGAGAAGGTGCACGCGTTACAACAAAACGTGAGTATTTTATCAATTTCCGTAAAGCTCTGGTTTCCTAGGATAGCGGTGCCGTCATAGAGCGGTCGTAATACAGCGGTGAATGACGTCACTAGAACGTTGTCTATGTAAACAAAATGGCGCGGTTTCCTAGAGAGCGTTAACTGACACCGTAACGTCAAAAAGCGGTGCCGCCATTTGCATGACGGCCGTCTTGTCGGTGTCAGACAGTTTCGTGAACGTTTTATTGACAGCGGTGAAGCAATTTTCAATACGTATTTGTGTTTTTTGACGTACAAAATGAGTTCCAACTCTTGGAGCAGCGAGGACGACGAAATTTTAATAGATTTCGTACGTAACCATGAAGCTATTTATAATATAAAAAGTAAAGAGTACAGAAAAACTCAATTGAAACAGAATTGGTGGCGTTAAATTGGAGTAATTTTAAATAAAACAGGTGAATACAATTTACAAAAAGTTTTTTAATTATCTATTTTCATTTCACATTACAGTACTCAATTACTTATATAGCTTGAACAATTTACGAAAGGATGTCTGACAGTTTTGTTTTTGTTTGATTGATAGTATGGAAAGTGACGCGATTTGAAAACAGGCATCCTTTCCTAAATGGTTGAAGCTATAGGTACATTTATGTTATTTGAGAACAGCCTAATGTTGTGTTGCATAATTAAGTTGCCACTCAATAGCCCCTGGTCCATTGAAGTAATTTTTTAATGTTTCTCGTATTTGTATAGGATTCGTTTGGGCTCGAACATTGCGATTTGCCAGAGGTATTAAATTTTCAGAAGGTAATGAAAGTGAGTCATCAACATGGTTTTGACCAGGTGCCAGTACTTTTGCTTCCCGTAATATATTATATAAAATACAAGCGCTCACTACTAGTTTGTCTGTCACAGCTGGGGCAGTAGCAATAGGTACGAAAAATAATCTGAAGTAACCACATAAAATTCCAAATGTATTTTCTGTAGTTCTTCGAGCTCGTGATAATCGGTAATTATACACGGATTTTGTTACATCATGGATTGATTGCTGTCTAGGATAGGGTTTCATCAAGTTTTCGTGAAGAGCAAAAGCTTCATCTCCCACTAAAACATGTGGTATCACATCATTTGTTTCAGGTAGGGCCTTTGATTCTGGTATATTGAATGTTTTATTTCTTATATTCTGCCCTATTTTACTTTTTAAGTAAATACCAGCATCTCCTTCTCTTCCATAAGAACCAACATCGATGGCTATAAATTTACAATCCGCATCGACGACTGCTAGCAATACCATTGAATAGTACTCCTTGTAGTTGTATTATAATGATCCACTATTGATGGGAGCCTTCATTCTTATGTGTTTCCCATCAATTGCTCCCACGCAGTTTGGAAAATTCCACTTCAATAAATACTGGTCGCTGATTCTTTTCAGTTGATGATCTGTTGGCATTGGTATAACTAATTGGAGCATATTTTTCTTAATGGTAGTACTAACTTCTTTTATTATAGCGCTTATCCAGGTATGGCTTACTCGATACTGAAAGGCAAGCGAACGATAAGACTCTCCTGTGGCCAAGTGCCTGAAATAAAAAATGAATGTAATTAATCTTAGGATTTGTTACTTACTATATAATATATTACTAAAAGATAGATTGTTTTAGGGTAAGACTCTATATATTCTTTGTTATAGTTACAAATTAAATAAACTTTTTACAGATTCCGATTGCTCCAAAAGATGGTGTTACATACGAGACTATTATATACGACGTAGAGGAAAACCAGATACTGGTTCAAGCGGAGAAGCAGCAAAGAAAAGATCTGATCTCCTGTCATTCTTGGACAGCCTTCCTTCGTCCCAAAGAAGCAGCATTACTAATGTTGTAGATGAAAACTCAGGAGATGATAGTGTGATAATGGAAAACACTCATGATATCAGCGAAAGAATACAAACCCCGGAAGACGGTACTATAATAATGGAAAATAATGACAACAGCGAAGACACACAATTAAACACTCAGGAAATAGAAGATAATAAAGGAAAAGAAAAATATAATAAAGCTAAGAGTGATAAGAAAGGGAAACATAATGCACGCAGTCAAGAACGTCTGAACCTACTTAAGCTTATTGCTGATCAAAATTCTACTCCAAGTGGATTAGATGAAAATGATCTCTTTTTTGGTTCAATGGCAAAAATAGCAAAGAAGCTGCCACCTTACGAGCAAATACAATTAAGGTTGCAAATAGGATCATTAGTTGGTAATGCTCAATTACGCCAAATTTCAAACAATTTACCTCAAGACAGTGCCTTATCTCCAAGACCCAGTACTAGCAATAGTGATTATTATGCAAATCTTGTTCCTTCGCCAATGCCTACCACAAGTTCTCCAACTAGTAGTGCTTCACTTTTAGCTCCTTCTCCGCAAGACACTTCACTGATAACAGTTGATGAACAGCCAGGCACTCGTTTAATTACAATGGATGAACAAGGACAAATATATATAGTTTAACAAAACTGATAATATTAAATAAATATAGGATAAAAAAATGTTTTTTTATTGACTTACCTAAGAAGTATACAGAGTTTTTGTTCTGGGCTTATTGGTTTTGTGTGTCTGTTGTATGGTTTGTAATTCAAATCATATCTTATGTGGTTAAGTACGTAATCAAATAACTGTGGTGTAAGGCGAAAGTATTCTCTGAATTTCTCTTCATTGCTTAGTAAACGGCGACGTACTAAAATCTCAAATGCACCTTCTGTACCACGAGAGTTGAATAAATCGTCTTCCTCCATACGAGTATTTTCCTCTTCTGATGATAGTTCATCCTCCAAGTAAATTACTAAAGCTAAATCAAGATCGTCCATTTTCTCTCATGGATACTTTTCGTTTGACGTTTGTTTCTAAAACTGACGGTCGTGGACGTGACGGTTTGGTCTTGGAACTTTCCACATGTCGACACCGTAAAGACGGCCGTCTTTTTGCGTCCGTTATATTACGACCGCTCTATGACGGCACCGCTATCCTAGGAAACCAGAGCTTAAGGCAATGAAAATTTTGTTTGCAAATAAATGCCTGTTATGGTTGCTTTATAATGATAAATACCAATTGATGTTATAGAATAAAGCCTAAATAACACGTTTGTTGTGTGCTAAATCATAATTTTAGGTTATTATTTGCTTTTTAATGCGTGGCTAATAACTGAATGAAAATTGAACTCATTTCAGTGATTAACCAGGCCAATTCCAATGATTGCCATATGTCAATTAGTATAGTTATTAGCCGGTTAATCATTGTAAGTTTGGTTCATATTTTTATGTTTTTACGCTTTATCAACATTTTTCAAGTAAAATCAATGAGGCAATGTGTATGTTTCAGGATGCCGAAAGCCCCTAAAGTACCATATTGTCAAAAAAGCTTAGAAACAGCCATAGAAGAAATAAATGGCGCCAATGATAAGACTAAGATCTCAATTCGTAGTATCGCAAAAAAATATGGAGTACCTAGGTCAAGTTTAAGCTATCATATCAAAAACCCAGGGCATAAGACTTCTTTGGGTCCGTCTCCAATTTTAACGCCTGATGAGGAAAACCGTTTAGAACAATGGATTATAGTATCGGCTAAGAAAGGTTTCCCTAAAAATAAAGACGATTGGACAGTGTCCAAAAGTTTTTGACCGATAACCCGCGTCCGAACCCTTTTCTTGAAAACCGGCCTGGAGATGGTTGGTGGAAAGCATTTTTAAAAAGGCATGCCCACCTCAGTATTCGGGCTTTTGAGGGAGTGACAAAAGCCAGTGCTTGTGTTTCTGAGAAAGACGTTCGAGGTTGGTTCCGAGACGTAAAAGCCTACTTGGATGAAAATTATTTGACTTCTGTACTTAGCCACCCAGAGCGAATATTTAACGCCGACGAGACAAATTTCCAAATTTGCACAAGCACTGGCCAGGTAATCGCAGAAAAAGGGTCAAAAAATGTATATAGTGTGGAAAGATCCAAAGCTAAGGAATCAATCACAGTTCTTTTCACATTTTCCGCAGCTGGTGCAATATGCTGCCCTTTTATTGTTTACCCATATCGATACTTCCTACGTAAAGTATCGTAATCAACAATTTTCGGTTTTTTACTTTTATTCATTTTAATACTTCTAAACATATGAACTTACGTCTGCAATAATTAAAATTCCAGTATTTTTAATAGAAGGCTTCGTTTATTAGACTGCATAATATCGTATAATTACTTTTGTCCAAGTATAAAATCGTATCTTGTATTACCGATACAATGCGCGGGGGAGGGGGGACGCTCGGAGAGCGCGGCCGCCTCGTATCTACCAGTAACGACAAAGTACGCGGGGGAGAGGCACGCTGTGGGCGCACGCCCGTTACGCTACAAACCTATTTCTATTATCTTATTATTTCTACATTAATTATACGTAATTTGAATTAAAATGTCATCTAGAGCTCAAAGAATTCTAAATTTCATAACAAAGGACACAATACGAAAAAAAGAAACCGTTGCAAATTCAAATAATGGAAACAATAACATAGTTATAACAATGCCTGTAACTGAAGAACCCGAGAGAAATCAAGGTATGTATTTCAGACTATTTCTGCATTGTTATTTGAGGTTTTTTCTAGTAAAATAGGTGCTATTTTCAATAAATGTAATAATAAATATCCTAACCGACGTAAAATATCGTATGTTCTATTTGCTACATTATACGTTGTTTTTACTTCTAAAAAAAATATCGTATGTGTTTAATAAGATATTTTACATTGGAACATAATAAAAAAAAATATCGGAACATATACATACGATGTTTTACGTTGGCGTATCACATTGTTTTTTTATCGTATTTACTAATTCCTATAGATTACTTCGCGTATCAATATAACTTACTACATTATACTTGTCAAAAATTACCTAAAATTTAGCAGTTTAATTTTTTTTTTGCAGAATCACCTTTGCCATCGGGTGCAGATATGAATATGATTGACCAAATGATGAGTTTTTTGTCTGATTCGGATGAAAATGATAATAACGTCTGTCATGATAACACAACATCGACGAAAAGTTAGTAATTAAATATGATATTATAGACTGACTTTTAGTATATGCACTAGTAGTTTGCCAGCGGCTCCACTCACATAAATTTTATATTATCTAGTTCCTCTCTGAGTGCCATCCTACATACACTCCACAAGGAACCTTGTTAAGCAATAATATAATATTCCACAAAGAACATGCCTTTCAGCTTTATACGCCTAGCAGGTAGTCACACTCAGTAAGGGGAAAATAATAATAATTTTTGTATGAAGTCAATATTTTGTCACTCATAAATTAATATAATCTTATTTTTTTAGGTCATAATATATCGGATGTCAATAAAAATTTAAGCACAAATTCTGAAGATTTACTCAATGTTATTAATATAGAAGTGAACGAGACAAATGAAGGGGAACCACGTCAATATCCTGGTAAGTATATGAATATTTAACATTATTTTTTTTATTAAATGACATAATTTATATACTAATTTAAAAATGTGTTATTTCTAGAATCGCCCCAGAATAATGACAACCGGTCAGATGAAAATCACACTCCAATTCCGTCACCAGAGTGTGCTACAAACCATTTAGACTATGATTGTGAAAATAATTTTTGTCCTTGGTATATTGAGAATGCTTTACAGGAACCGCATTCCGTCATTGCTTCCACTACCGATCAGTTATCAACGCCTCAAGCGAACACCCCGTTTTCTTCATTTTCCGAATCCACTCCGAGTTGTTCTAGAAAACGAAAAAAGGTTTCTCGAAAAGACGTAGGTAATATTAGACGTAGGCATGTTGCAGATTGGATTGATAATAAAAGGAAAAAGCTAAGAAATCTAGGAAATGAATATAAGAGTCGTGATGGTACCACTAGGCTTGCAAAATCATTAAAACCAATGTGTTCAGAGAATTGTAGACAAAAATGTTCTTCAAAAATTAGTGATGATGAAAGACTTGCCATTTTTAATCAGTTCTGGAATTTAGGTAATAGGGAAAAGCAATGGGCTTTTGTTGCTTACTTGGTGATAAAACAAAAAAAACGTAGGGTTTTTACTGATACAGCATCAAGGCGTAATTTCACTTTAATTTATAGACTGAAAGTAAACAGAGGAGATGAAGACGAATGTGTGGTTGTTTGTAAGAAGACGTTTTTAAATACTTTCTCTATCAGTGAACAATTTGTCTACACTGCTTTGGAAAAACTAGATGTTACCAGTGGTTTGATGGAAATAGACAAGCGAGGACGCCACGATAATCATCGTAAGGTGATAACTGAAGACGTTGTTAAAAGTGTATGTGATCACGTCAAGTCTATTCAACCCGTGGAATCTCATCTTGGGCGAAGTAGAAGTAGTAAGGTTTATTTAGATGGTGATTTGAATTTTCATCGCTTATTTGATTTATATAATGAATGGTTTGATGAACAGCTATACTCTTCTATAGCCAAAACTGAAAGGCAATATCGTGATATTGTTAATGAACATTTTAAGCTGAGTTTTCACATTCCTAAGAAAGACCAATGTGATAGATGCCACATTTATAAAAATAAATCAGCACCGACATTACTTGAAACACAGCTTTATGAATCACACCTGCAAAGTAAAGAACTGGCGCGTAATAGAAAGTTGTTGGATAAAGCAGAAGCTAAAACCTCGGGTGGCAAAATAGTAACAGCTACATTCGATTTTCAGAAAGTACTTAATGCCCCACACGGTAATTTAAGTATTCTATATTATAAACGTAAGCTGTCAGTTTTCAACTTTACTGTCTTCAATGTAGGCGATAAAGAAGGTACTTGTTTTATGTGGCATGAAGGTCAAGGTAAAAGAGGGGGTAACGAGGTCTCTAGCTGTTTGGTAAAATTTATTTCAAAACATAAGGGCTTAGGGGCAAATGAATTTAGATTTTGGTCGGATAATGCTGTGGGTCAAAATCGTAATCGCATAGTTTATGCAATGTACATGTATGCTGCCGCTACTTTTCAAGTTTCCATTCGTCATAGTTTTTTAGAAGTTGGACACACACAAAATGAAGGTGATAGCGTTCACGCTTTAATAGAAAGATCCGCCAAAAACAAACTTATTTACACTCCACATGAGTGGTACTGTTTGGTACGTTGGGCTAAACAAGACGGTAAACCTTATACGAGGGGGGGTCAAAAAGTTCGCGGAACGGAGGGGAAGGGGGGTGAAATAAAATACTGTACTATTTTTCTTTTTCAATATATTCCCCCTTAAGTCGAATACATTTTTCAGATCTCTCTATTAACTTATTAATACCGTCGAAAAAAAATGATTTGTCTTTGTCCTCAAAATAGGCCGAAATCGCCGACTTGACTTCTTCATCATCGGAAAATTTCTTCCCCCGAAGCTCTTTTTTTAATTTGGGAAATAAAAAATAATCACAGGGGGCTAAGTCTGGACTATAGGGAGGATGGTTTAACATTTCGAAGCCACAGTGATGAAGGGCAGCCATCGCAACGCGGCTCTTGTGTACCGGTGCGTTGTCATGCAAAAGCAGCACACCCTTTGTCAACTTTCCCCGCCTTTTCTCCTTGATTGCTTCTTTTAATTGTCTTAGTAGATTAGCGTAGTATTCTCCCGTTATAGAAACACCCTTATCTTTATAATCTATTAATAAAATACCCTCTGTATCCCAAAAAACAGTTGCCATGATTTTTCCAGCCGATTGTGACACCCTGTATTTCTTAGGGGGGGGCTGACCCTTTTTATGCCACTGCATAGACTCTTGCTTCGACTCAGGCTCATAATGATGAACCCAAGTTTCATCTGCAGTAACAAGTCTTGCAAAAATTCCTTCCTTGTCGGCGCTACAGAGGTCTAAAAACTCCTTTGAATACTCGACGCGCAGCTGTTTCTGTGGTGGTGTGAGCATTCTTGGCACCCATCTTGCGCTGACTTTTGACATCCCAAGATTGTCGTGTAGAATATTTAAAATGGTTGTAGGTGATACTCCAACCATTTCTGCAAGTTGTTTCTTCTTCAAACGAGTATCCTCCAGTATAAGATTCTCCACTTTTTCAACGATGTTTGAGGTGGTGGCCTCAATCGGCCGTCCTGAGCGAGGGTCGTCTTCAAGAGACTCTCTGCCTTGCTTGAAAAGGCTATTCCACTTGTACACCATGGTTTTCCCAGGGCAAGAGTCCCCGTATACTGATAACATTTCTTCCAAAATTTTCTGAGGTGGTTTTCCTTGCTTAGTGAGGAACTTTATGACGGCACGAAACTCGATTTTTTCCATGTTCAAGTTTTTCTTCCGGATTCACTTGTTTGATCGACGACAGGTCAAAGGTTATTGACACAATCAGGTTCAAACTTGGCATATATACTCACAAAGAGTTGCTCATTAGTTACTACCTGCGGCAGGTCCCCCACCCCCCGCTATCCCCTCCATTCCGCGAACTTTTTGACCCCCCCTCGTATAGTGGAAGAAATGCAGTATACCGATTTTTCAAATTTTAAGTTGTTGTTACAAGGTAATTGGGTCACGAGTAACAATGGAGATAAAGTACAATGGACCAAAATTAAAGAAGTATTTGTTAAACCTGATGATCCCAATAAATTGTATTATAAATATGATATAGCTAGTAATGATTACTACGTTCTTTCAGTTAAAAAAAGTACGAGGCGACAATGTTCAACAGATTTCTCTGTATCAGTTGAATCGTTGTACCAAAGTAACCTTCCAATTCCTAAAGCCAAAAAAGACGATTTAGTGAATTTGTGTAACTCTCTAATTATTCCTAGTGGCTATCACGATTTCTTTACAAATCTCCCATCGGCGAATATAAGTGATAATATTCCCGATATCGATGATCGTGATCTCGCTTAGTTTAGAAACTTCCAGTTAATTTACATGAGACTGTTTATTAAATAAGTTATTTTTTATTTTATATGGTTGTTACGTAATAAGTATTAAGTATTTCTTGTGCCTTTCAAATTGATGAGTCTGATAGTGTTTAATATTATTTGTGAATTCAAGATGTAACAAGTTTCTTACATCCTGATTTTATTTTAGTTTATACTACGTGCCTAACTTAAATGTATACAAGACTGACATTGTTGTTTATTTGTGTTAAAAGAAGGTGTTATTTTCTTTGAAGTTGTTCTTTGTTGTCGTTTGAAGGTTTAAGCTTATGTTATAATTATATTATGTTATGTTAATGAATCTCAAAGTAAGAGACTTTCAAAATTATTGAGTGATTTATAACCATTACTTTAACTAAGAAACCGTAAAATAACTTAAGGTACTTTTTTGTCAATTTGCATGAATAATAAAATTCTACATTAATTAAACTGTTTTATTTTGTTCTTTTTTATTTCTTCTCTCTAAAAATATTATAATGTTGCATCATTTACGATATTATTATGTACAATAAAACAGAGTAGAATGTATTATCTGTTACTTACAATAATTATTTACTCATATTTACAAAGTAGAATATAGTATCTATGATATACGTCATATAGTTTTGTATACTTTCCAACGTAATTTATAGTAAGTATAACATACTATACCTTATTTCTTACGATGTGCGATGTAAGATAACTTAAGTGAGTTTTCTCGAAAACAAGAAAAAATATTAATAAAGCTACTGAAGAAGATTATTACCTACCTTCGACGTAATTCATATGAAAAATTTTGATAAGATTGATTTTCATCTTACTGAACAATCATCAAAAAACCATGAGCTGATCTTTGAACAGCTCTACTGTAAAATTGACCAAACGCACTTACGATACTATTCGTAGGAAGTATCGATATCAGAGACTACCAGAAAAAATTGCAGAGTCCATACCAGACGGCTGGGGTATTGGTAAATCGGACAGCGGATAGATGACTACAGAAGTAATTTTCAATTTAAAACGACTGAGAGCTGTTTATCAAATGTGCATGCTGTGTTCGCTCCAAGTAGGTTGGCAACTTATATGCTCTAATTTGTATATGCTTAGATTTGTGTGTTGTTCAGCCAGTTAGCGAACCAAATAAATAAAAAAAAAAGAAGTATTTTACGAGTTCATAGCTAACGTATTCCATCCTTACCTGGTCAGTCAGAATATTGAATTTCCAGTTATACTATTGTTATATATGTTGATGGTCATAAGACATATCCAAATTATCATTTGAGTCAATTGTGCACGCAACTTGAAATTGAACTGATAGCTCTCTACCCCAATGCCACTAGAATCCTTCAACCAGCCGATGTAGCCGCATTTCGTCCCTTGTGAAAGTTGGGTGGAGGAAACATATTCGAAGGTGGCAAAATGAACACGAGAACCAGTCTGTAACGAAATTGAATTTTGCGCCCATTCTTTTTGATGTGGTAAAAAATACCTTAAGACCTGAAATATTAATCAATGGTTTCCGTGCCTGTGGATTATCACCTTTTGATCCAGAGGCGATAGATTATTCCAAGTGCTTAGGTGGCACTTCAGTTAAGGCTGCCGCTCCTGAGGTCTCCCCAGACGCGGTGATAAGCTGCTCAACATTTTCTAGTATAATAGGTAGTGAATTACTAAATAACCTAACTGTTGACACTACGTCAGCTATTACTAAGACTGTTAGCATAGAAATCCTACGCAACTTATTACAAGCTTTTCAAAAAGATACAACTGAGTCAAAACAAAATGAATCGGTATCAGAACAGACATTTGTTTTAGATACTACCTCGGTTCTCGACGGCGACTTAAGAGCACCAATTCCAGATCAAATACGATTTAACGAAAATACATCAAATGATTCAATGGTACCTATGACTGAAACCACAAATACTATTTTGAATAATACATCTCCACCCATTTCACAAAAACATACCGATCTACCTCAAAAAGAAAATAATCCCTGTAACACTGATAATTCTCAAAATATATTTGATTACAAGAATTCATTACCGAGTACATCTAAAAGCCCAATTGCCTACTTGTCAAAACATACCAGCATTTTTGGTGAGTACTTAAAATACCCCGAAATTCCAATTCGAAAAGGCAAACGACAATCGGAGAGACAACCTTACGCTATCACATCTAAAGACTTTAAGATGGCTGTAGAAAAAAAGAAGATAGATAAAGAAAAGGTCGAAAAAGAAAAAGAAGAGAAAAAACATCAGAGAGAGCAGAAAAAGATTGAAAAGGGTAAAACAAAGAAATCAAAAGAAAGTAAACCAAAGATGAGTGAGACTACTTTAGAAAGTGATAAAGAAGAAAAGAAAGATTTGCAGACCACGCCAATACTTGTTAGGAAAATAACTTTGCTGAGTGACGTAAAAGTTGATTTGAAAGCTTGTGTTATGTGTCATAATCTCATATTAAAAAATGGATTAGAATGCAGTGCATGTTTTAAAAATTTCCACTCTAGCCTCCTAAGGCCCACGGTCCTACTGGTAGTACTAATTAAGAGTAGTGTTACAGACCCAACTTCTTCAAGAGCTCAGTAGTCATATCATACCACGGTCCTACCTGTAGGACTTATTCTAAAACGTGATATTGTGATTTTGAATTTCGCGCCAACTTAAAATAGTGTATCCGAATTTATAAAAACAGACTTGGGCTGCACTATGGTCACCCATATATCGACGTCTTAAAAAAAAAGTCACTTTGGCAGAAATCAGCTGGAGACATGGCACGTCTGCGAGGAAGAGGTAAATAAATCCATAAATTTTACAATAATCTTCTTTGATTTAGCTACAGTTACTTTCGAATCTTATATTTTATGAGTTATATAAAGGTATTATGTAATAATTTTTTTGTTTTAACTGTTATTTAATTATTATACATGTGAAGCCAAAATATTAAGTCCTATGGGTAGGCCCAAGGTTCTGTATTACAAATGATTTTATACTACCTTTGGACAATTACTTAAATATTTTTTTATCTTTTTACCCGAGTGCCCCAGAAAGGAGGGTTATGTTTTTCGAGCGTATGTATGTATGTTTGTATGTATGTATATTTCTTTGGCACGCTCTGTAGCCTAAACGGCTTAACGGATTTTAGCTTGAGAGGTGTCGTTAGATTCGTCTGAACTGTGAGAGTGACACTAGGTATATCAAAAGAATAAAAAAATTAAAATTACAGATTTTTGGCGCCATAATTCATGTCTTAAGAAATCACAGTCGAGTTTTTGGTTTTTTAATCATTGTTTATGTTGTTTGTAGGTTTACGAGACCACGAAATTGAATATGCGCTTAGCGACTCCGAAATTGAATTGAAGGACGGTGAAATAGATGAACTGTGTGAGTATGGGGACTTAGACACGGCGTATGTTCCTCCACCTGAAAAATCTAGCTCGTATGATGACGATGAACCTCTTTCGGATCTCAGAACAACACGTGGCAGACCTAGAGGTAGATCTCGTCGTGGTACATCCGGTAGGCCTCGCCGTGCTGCATCTGGTAGAGCTCGTCAAGCTGCATCTAGCAGAGGAAGATCAAGATCTCGTAGTACAATGAGAATTGTACAAAATGAACGTGATGTTTTAGAGAGTCCTTCTTCTTCTTCTTTTCGTGAAGGAGACCGTGAATGGGCGGAGATAGATTTCATTCCATCTGAAGTACCGTTTATTCAACCTGCCTACAGAGAGGTGGATTCTTCTGAATTTGATAACAATATCGATTACTTCAAGCTCTTTATTGACGACGAACTGATTCAACTAATTGTCGAAAAATCGAATCAAACTCATATCCTAAAGACTGGTAAATCACTTGAATTGACTGATTCGGAACTATACATTTATTTGGGCATTAATATAGTGATGTCGACTATCAACTATCCCATGTTGAGGATGTACTGGGAAAAAAAGTTCCGCGTTCCAATAATTGCGGATAATATGTCCAGCAACAGATTCTTTTTTGCTGCGAAATGCTTTAAAATTGGTTTACGACGACGATGTTGACCGTGTAACACGTAATGCAGACAAATTATGGAAAGTGCGGCCTCTCCTTGATAGAATTCGACAAGGATGCAGACTGCTAGAAAAAGAGAAATGTCTGTCTATTGACGAAATGATTGTACCTTTTACAGGTCAGTGTGTGATGAAACAATACGTGCCAAACAAGCCTAATCCAACAGGTTTGAAAATTTTTGTGTTAGCAAATCCCAATGGCATTGTGTGTAATTTTGACGTGTATCAAGGGACGACCACCTACCCCAACTACGAGAATACAAATTTCGGCTTAGGGGAAAAAGCCGTTTTAAATCTATCTGAAGATTTGGTCTCAGGTCATATTCTGTACTTCGACAGATACTTCACCACACAGAAACTTGCCAAGGAATTGAAAGGTCGCCATCTTCTGTGTGCAGGAACTATCATGAAAAACAGAATTCCAGCTTCTGCAAAGCCATTTATAAGAGATGATCGTGATTTAATGAGAGATGGCCGTGGGTCATCTCAAATGTTGGTCAATTCAACTGATAATATCGCTCTTACTAAATGGATAGACAATAAAGGAGTCACCTTGCTTTCATCAGCGCATGGAACAGAACCGACAGACAGCTGCAGGAGATGGAGCAAGTCCGCAAGAGAGTACATTCAGGTTTCTAGGCCTATGGTCGTTAAAGCATATAATGCTAACATGGGCGGGGTGGACCTCGCTGACAGAATGCTCTCTGTATGCCCTAACCGGTACCGGACCAAAAAATGGACGCAGCGTATGTTCTCGCACATGGTCGATCTTGCCTGCTCGAATGCTTGGTTGCTTTTTAAGAAGCATAAACTGGCGGCACAAGTCCCACTGAAAAAAATACCACAACTGCGTGCGTTCAAATTGGGATTGGGAGAAGTTTTACTGGACACCTATGCAGGAACATCAGACGCGGAACTGTCGGGTGACGATGATCTGGAAAGAGTTGGTAATAAAAGGGGAAGGCCACCAACAGTAGAAACTCCCTCAGAAAAATCAAGAAAAAGAGGAGCGAACCACATGCCTGAAATAACTGATCATCAACGCAAATGCAGAAATTGCCACAATATGAAAACAACCGTAAGATGCGTATATTGCGATATCAATCTGTGCCTGAGGAAGGATCGCAACTGTTTTTTGGAATTTCACTCTTAAATTTATTTTGAGATAATGTTTCTTTGCTGTTGATTATTTGATTTTAGAAGACGTAAGATAAGATAATATTACTAAATGTTTCTACATTTTAAAGTAATTTTGTGATTGTACATTGTACTTAGTACATTGAGATATAAGATTACCAAATGTTCCTGTACTTAGTACCTATTTTGCTATCGTTATGGCAAAAACTGTTTGTTAAAGACTAGATCTTTACTTTCGTTAAATATTAAGATTTTAAGAAATCTAATTAGTAGTAAGTAAGCAGTTAAAAAGATGACTGATATATTTGATATTGAGACTGATTGAAGCTGAGTTAGCTGAGAAAGTGTTAATCACATATAATTTTCTAAGACTGTTTAAAGCCTGTGATTTCTTTATTTCTTTGATAATTAAGGCTTCTTTATGAAAAATCTGTTTTATTTTATTTTAATGAAAATCTGCATACTAATAAATAAATAAATAACTTACCTAATTACCACCCGAGGTGCTACTGGTAGGACTTATTCTACTGAAATAATTTTGACTGAAATGGTATTCTACAATGATACACATTATGCTCTAAAAGTATTGGAACCCATAAGTTAACTTATAGTTAAAAGTTCGCATGTCAAACGCTTGGGTCTGAACTACTATAAAATATAAGTCCTACTGGTAGGACCATGGGTCAATATAACTACTTAGCTTATATCGCTCTGGGCCTTAGGAGGCTAGATGTGTTCCAGAAGCTCACAAAGTTCACATTCCAGATGATTACATTGTCTTTAAAACTATCCAAATTCGAAGATCTTTAGGTGTTACAGGCACTCAGATAATATTCACACTCTGGATCAATGAGATAAGTTAAATTTCACTTCTTTGTCCTGCCTGCCATACTTCACTCACACTGATACTATATAACTATATTGTGAGACCATATTATTATTGTTATAAATAATTCACTATAATGGCAAATTTTGAGGATGTCCTTGAGGGCCAAAGAGCACTGATGACACTAATGACTAAGAAAATGGGAGAATTTGAGTCCCAGCTGAAGACCGCCCCATCCAGCAGCACTGCCTCAAGCCTTGAACAGGAGTATGACGGCTTTAAAAAGGAAGTCTTCGGCTTGGTGTCACTCTTGTTTCAGCAGATTAAGGCACTTTCTACGTCTGTTGACCACATTGAAACCCGGCATCGGAGAAAGAATCTTCTTATTAGTGGGGTGTCGGAAGATGTCAAAAGTGGACTTGCTCAATTTGTCAGTAACATCTTTCGGGATATGTTGGGCCTAAGCGACTTTCAGTCTGAGCGTATCACTGTATGCCATCGCCTCGGTAAAGTATCAGAGAATAAATGTAGGCCTGTGTTGGTGAGATTCTTGGATATTCGCGATAAAGCAGCCGTTTGGGAAAAAAAGACAGCCTTCAAAGGATCCCCGTACAGTGTAGCTGAATTCCTCACGCGGCAGCGACAGGCTGTGTTTGTCCAGGCGCGGAAGAGGTTTGGTATGAGGCGCTGTTGGACATCCAACGGCGTCGTCATTGTCAAGATGCAGGACGGATCTTTGCAGCGTTTGTTTTCCGAGGCTGATTTAAATGGCCTGCCTCAGGTGGAACAGGACTTGGCTCCGGCGACCTCAGAGCAGGGGTCCTCTGCGGAGTCTACAGTTGCTAACCCAGTGGCTTCACTCAACTCCCCGGAGCAGCGTGGAAGATCTAAACGATCGGCCAGGGCGAGAAAATGATCTGAGACTTTTCACATGTTCATTCATCGTCCGTATTTTAGTGTTTCTTTACATGATTTTCTTATTAACTTTCCGTTATGTAACCATATAGTATCTTTTGTTTTAATACCTCACAATTCTGTAACTTTTTACTTTTACATTTTTCAATTTGGCGGTGGCCAAAATATTTTTGTGTTTTTACTTAAATGTCAATGTCAAAATTTAATTGTCAACATCATTCAAGTGTCATGTCATACAATGTAATAGCGTTTTGTTTATCCTTTGGCCACCAGTCTATAAATTACGAAGTATTGTGTTTATGTTATTATCTCCGGCAACCGGCAGGACAAAATATGCAGTTAGGGTTTTTGTTGTTGTTTTTTTTTTTGTTTGTAATTTTTTTTTTCTTTGTTTATTTTATATATATTTTTTATTTTATATTATTCATACTCTGTTATATTGTATAATATGTCTGATGACGAATCTTTCCATTCTTGCGTTTCTAATGATGATGATGACTCATTTCATGAACCTGAAACCTTACATACGATTTTAAGTAACTGTATGTTGGGTACTTCTTTTAATTTTAATGCTTGTCATTTGAATGCACAAAGTATTCCAGCCCATCATGCTGATCTTCTAGATACATTTGCCTCTCCCATTTTTGACGCTATCCTCGTATCCGAAAGTTGGCTTAAACCTTCCCTGTCCTCAGTATCTTTTTCTATACCAGGGTATGTTTTAATTTAGATTCTGTGCAAAAATGTTTGACTCAAAATCTCCTTTCGTAGACAACAGGCCAGGAAAAGGATGGCTCAAAAGTTTTTTAAAACGACATCCTAAAATCACACAAAGAACAGGAGAGGCTGTTACTCATGCAAGTGCTTGTGTTACCGAACAAGACATACGTAAATGGTTCTCTGAAACAATCAACGTTAGAAGATATTTTAGAAGATCCATCCAGGATTTTTAATGCAGACGAAAGCGGCTTTCAAACGTGCCCGTCTTCAGGTCGAGTATTTGCAGAGAAGGGTGAAAAGAATGTTTATATTGTAGATAAAGGAAAAGCAAAGGAAAATATGACGGTTCTTTTTGCGGTATCTGCCTATGGAAAAAACGTATTACCTACTATTGTCTACCCTTATCAAAGATTACCTGAAAGAATAAAGCAAAGTGTGCCTGACGATTGGGGTACTGCAATTAGCAGTTCTGGGTGGATGACAGCAGACACATTTAAATATATAATTGAACATGTCTTCCATCCGTTTTTGAAGAAAAATAACGTCAAACTCCCGGTACTCCTGTTTCTAGATGGGCATAAATCGCATTTGACCTATGATTTAAGTGTATTGCCCCATTCCTTGCAAATAGAGATATTTGCTTTGTACCCCAATGCGACCGGAATACTGCAGCCTGCCGATGTGTCATTATTTAGGCCTGTTAAACAATTTTGGAAAACAGCTGTTCGTGAGTGGATGCTGGAAAATGATGGAGAGGTAGTAACAAAACAAAACTTTGCCACAGTTCTAAAAAAAGTCACCAACAAAATTAACCCCGATTGCATTATTAATGGATATAGAGCTTGTGGCCTATATCCCTTCAACCCAGATGCTGTCGATTATTCAAAGTGTATTGCAAAAAGCCCATCCACTGTAGACAATTTAGCAAACCAGACCCTTCTGACGCCTGAAACAACAATGCCATTCCGCAAATTCAAAGAAATAGTTGGAACAGAAACAATTAATCAGTTTAAAGAAATAAAACAAATAATTCCAGATATGCGCAACAATGAACACTTTTTTCTTCTCTATCAACTGTGGGACTATTATAAACAAAATGAATTAGGAGTACAAATTGAAGATGAGTCTGAAGCTATAAGTCAAGAATCCACATGTAATGAAAAAGGACTAGAATCTATAGATAAAGAAAAGGAGATAGAAGAACATATTACTGTAAATCAGGACCAAGAAATCGATTTAGATTTGACTTATAATGAACCATTAGCTCAAGAAAAGGAAACTACGATTGATGGAACTCAACAACAAACTAACTTTGATTATCCGGAAAATAATGAAACAAGGACCACGACTATTATTACAAATGCAGAAGTACATACGCAACCCACCGAAAGAACGAAAGAAAAAGCGATAAACACTGAGACTTGCAATAAGTCGAAGGATATAGAACAAAGTAACTTTGATTTAATAGAAATGGAAAAAGAAAATTTAGAATTAGTAACAAGTAATCATACTGATCTCATCACTTTAGAAGATCTAGGTGTTCAATGTGAATTTGCTTCACACACACTGCCAAAACAAAAGACAAATCTAAAAGATTTTTTATGGGTCCCAACACAGCCAGCACGAAAAGGAAAGAGAAATATACAGCGTTTACCGTACCATATATCAGGCCCGGGTTATCAGAGGATTCTGGAAGAAAAAGCTAAAGAGAAAGAAAACCTAGAGATAGAGAAAAGAGAACGCAGACTTCAAAGAGAACGGAAAAGAGAAGACAAGAAACGAAAAGCTGAAGAAACCAAGGCTGCTAAAATAAAGAAAAGTATGGCTTCATCCAACCAAGTCCGCAATATATGTGAAAAACTGGTAAAGAAAAGACTTTTAAAATGCTCAGAATGTCACCGTTCCTTTCATATGTGTTGCGTGCCAAAATCGCATCAACAGCATATTCCTGATGAAGAAGGAGATGATTATCTGTGCCATAATTGTTACAAAACTGAAATTACTGATGATGATGAAAACGATGAAAAAATTGATGGTGAAAGCGATAGTGACGATGAATTTTTGAGTAACCTACAGGAAAGGCAGAAGGAGTTAGATTTAGATATTGTTAAATTTCCTTGAATATTATGTTTTTTTTATATGGCTTTACGACGGCCAATAGCCGTAGTTGTACGAGCCAATTACTGTGATTTACGGGCCAATTACTAAATTTCGTATGATCTCATTTTTTGTTTTAAATGGTTATTATAATTCTTATGTTATAAAACTAAATACTTATGTAAGGCAGAGCAATATTGTTTATTTATAATATAAACCACGGGTGGCCAACACGTCGACCGCGGTCGACCGGTCGACCGCGGCAACATATTCGGTAGCCCGCGGTGGGTCCGCAGATTATAGGTATAGGATATGAGATGAGACCTAAGAAAATCTAATAAAATAGTTTTAAAAAGCGCGCCATGGTCGCAGCGCGCGCGACTTCCCCGTTCCGCGATCATTCGGGAAATATCGGCGGCGCTCGGAAGATTCGAAGCGGTCAGCATGTTGCGTTCTCACCCATACATACCACGCGACGATGTTCGTTGGCCCAGCGCGGCGACGAGTGAATTTACTTTTAATTGCGCAGTCAACGTTTAGCGCACAGGCGGTCTATTGATATTATCCTGCAATGGATTAAGAATCCATCCACTTGCTTGTGTATTGCGCATATATAATTTTTGTGCAAGTGCCCGCATTTTTATTTTATTACTTATTGAAGTAATGAAGTAATTTCGCTAGTGTTTCGCAAATTTTGTTGATTGTTGTTTTGAATATTTTTGATAATATTGAAAAGATAACGTTTAATATGAGTGGGCAGGGCTGTTCAAGTGCGAAAAAAAGCAAGACGTATCATTATCACAGTGAGTGGGAAGAAGAGTTCTTTTTTGTTATGGTCAAAGATAAATGCATTTGTCTTATTTGTAACTCAGCTGTAGCACTACCAAAAAGAGCAAATGTTGAAAGACACTTCAAGACTACACACAAGAAATATGTCACAGATTATCCGGCCGGCAGTGAAATTCGGAAGACGAAAGTACGGGAGTTAAAAACTAACTTAGGTGCTCAGCAATCGTTGTTTAAGAAATCAGACACAAAATCAAAAGCAGTGACTTTGGCATCATTCGTAGTTACAGAAATATTGATTAAAAGAAAAAAGCCTTTCGACGACGGAGAATTGATCAAAGAAGCTATGGTAAAGGCAGGAGAAGCTCTTTTTCATGATTTTAAGAACAAAAAGGAAATTCTTTCATCAATCAACGATATTCCACTGTCACGAAATACTGTAATGCGCCGCACCGAAGCCATCAGTAAAAATTTGGAAGATTTGCTGAATGAAGATTTACAAAAGTGTTGTTATTTAGCACTCCAGTTTGATGAATCTACGGATGTAAGTGATATTGCTGAATTGTGCATTTTTGTGCGCTTGGTTTTTGAAGATATGACTGCTAAAGAAGAGTTATTGACCATTATCCCAATGAAAGGCCAAACAAGAGGTGAAGATATTTTCAAGTGCTTCAAGAGCTTCATCACCAATACCGATTTTCCAATTCACAAATTGGTTGCTGTTACAACAGACGGAGCTCCTGCTATGTTAGGGCAAAGAATTGGTTTTATCACATTGTGCAAAAATGATGATGCCATTCCTAGCTTTACTAGTTATCACTGCATCATACACCAGCAAGCTTTGTGCTCAAAAATTCTAAATGCTGATGATGTTATGAAAATCGCTTTTAAAGTTGTGAATTCTATTCGAGCCAGAAGTTTGCAAAGGCGTCAATTTCGAGCTTTACTTGAAGAAGCAGAGGCACCATACGGAGATCTTTTGTTGCATACAGATGTAAGGTGGCTGAGCCGTGGCGCTTTTTTGAAAAGATTCCGCCAGTTACTTCCAGAAATAAAAGCTTTCTTGCAGTTAAGAGGGGAAGATGTTCCAGTGCTAGAAGATGAAAAATGGTTGATGAAGTTGGCTTTTCTTTGCGACATTACAGAAAAACTAAATGATCTAAATTTAAACTTGCAAGGTAAAGACAAAACTTTGATTGATATGACAAGTTCAGTAAAAACTTTCAAAGAAAAAGTCCAGATGTTTGCATCCCAACTAAGAAGAGGTGAATTAAAGAATTTTAAAAGTATGGAGGAAGAGTGCAATCAAAACGCAAATCGCGATTTCCAAAATTACGCTGAACAACTGGACGATTTGCATCAGGAATTTGAAAGACGTTTCGCTGAATTCACAGCTTTGGAAGAAATCATCAGTTTTATGGTATTTCCTTTTAACGAAAGTATTGACGTTGACTCTGTGTCCATCAAAATAAGCCAATTAATCGATGCAGAACCTGTTGCGATCGAAGAGGAAGTTGTCAAACTCAGGTGCGACATATTCTTAAAAGCAAGAGCGTTTGATAACACGGATTTCTGAAAACTAATGCACGAAGAGAAGTTTCCATGCCTACGAAAAGTAGCTTTGTATTTAACGTTTTTTGGGTCGACCTACCTCTGTGAATCAACTTTTTCTACAATGAACGCAATAAAAACAAAACATCGTTCCCGGTTGACTGATGACCATTTAACTTCGTGTGTGCGCATCGCAGTAAGTGTAATCGCACTGTGCAACATGACAAACTTGTCGAAAATATGCAGTGCCAAGCATCTACAAGATGCATTGATCATAAGATGAATAATATAATAAATATCAAATAAAAGTATGTTTCTTGAGTTTCATTTCAAATTTAAAAAAAACGTCTTAGCATTTTTGCTTAGTGCTTATGACAGGTAGACCGCAATGAGGTAGAAAATTTTAATGGTAGACCGCACACTCAAAAAGTTTGGCCACCCCTGATATAAACTATAAATAATAATAATGAGACGCGTTTTTTTCTTATATTTTACCCAACTGAACATAAACAAGTTCTAAAAGGGCCAATTACTGTAGCAATCACCTAGATTTTGTTCAAAAAAATTTTCATTTTAATTTTTTTTTAAAAAAGGAGGTAAATGATATAGCTGCACCTTAGTATATTGTTTCATTAAGCTTGCGTTGCAAATTTATAACTGTACCGCGCCAGTTGTCCTTCGCTTGCCGCCGCGTCCGAACGCTGTAACTCCTAGCATATAGGTACATTTACGTCATCCCTGTTATCCCTGTGTTACTCTATCTCGTGTGATCGTGAATAAACTCTTGCACTGTTGAACTCTGTGACTTTAATTGGCTATCCCCGGACTGCACCCTAAATCTACACGCAATACACAACAATAGCCAAAATGGAAAAAATCATTACAAAAATTGGGAAGAAATACGTTTACAATCGCACGTACGCTAAAGATGGCAACACCAAGACAGTCCTTGCATAAAATAAATAGTGCTAGATTCTTTGTTCCACAGTAATCATCTTAACCCTTAATTGGTCGCGTGGGGTGTCATACACCCCAGAGCGCGTTCCCAAGCTCATAACTTTTTAAAAATTGAATTTAGCGCTCTGGTTTTCTTTGTAGCTTCGTAAAAACGTACAACGTTTACAATTCAGTTGCGATGGGCACTCGGTCGTAGACGGTTGGACGCAGAGTGCGAGTTTGGGGTGCACGACACCCCAGGTGACTGTTTGTGTAGTCCAAATTGCCGGTGAGTGTATAATTGTTGATTTTATTATTTTTAATTTAGAATATTGCAATTGGAAAAATAACAAGTTTGAAAGATCCTGAATTCATTTTTAGGGTTCCATACCCTCCGAGTGACAAAACGTACACTATTTAATATTATTATTTTGTCTATCTGCCCGTCATAGCAGATTTTTTCCGAATATACTGGACTGATTAAATTGGTATGTTTCATATAACTTTACAATAAGTATATAGTTTTCAAGTTATTCAAACTACCATCCCCTCTTCCTCCTCCACCTCCTTCTTCTCCTTATTTCCTAAACTACTGGACCAAAAGTTTTGAAAAAAAAACAGTGCGGTTTCTTGAGTTTATATTGTGGTATTTTTGTTCTAGGTAAGCAACAAAATAATATTTAGGATTATAACAAAACGAAAGAAGTTTATACGAACGACCAAATGCGCCAATTATAATATAGGAAGATTTTAAGAGTGATATTTTTCAATCTTTTTAATATCACAGGTGTCAATTCCTATGTAATATATAAGTCTAAATTGACCCCAAAATATCCCGAAGAGTATTTTTTGAAGCGATTGGCTGTCGATTTCGTCAAACCTTCCCAAATAGCAAGAGTTAGCATACGACATATCCACAACCGCTGCAAAAACGACTAAAAAGGCGTCATAACATTCAGGACCAAAAATCTATTTCTGAAACTGGCCGATCACAGTCATACAAACGGTGTCATATTGTCCAAGACCTAAGGACAAAAAAACAAAGACTGAATGCTCTAATTGCAATAAACATGTGTGCAATGATCATATGATTGAAGTCTGTCAAAATTGTACGAAAAAAAACTAGGATTTAAGAAAGTTATTTTTCACTATGAAAAAAAATGTTAATTATATTAATGAGATGTTTAAAAGTTGATTTATAAGAAAGTTGAAATGTGCTCATAAATAAAAGTTTGATTTTGCATGTATTTTTTGTTTTATTTTATTTTTTATTTGGGGTGCTACACACCCCACGTGACCTCCTATGTAAGTTTTTAGGCGCGCCTAATTAAGGGTTAAAGGGCAAACGTCCTTTCCAAGACATGGAAGAAAGAGCGCTGCCAAAAAGCCTAACACGGCTTTCGCCAAAGGCTGGATAAATACCGATTTGTCATACCAAAAAGCTACCGACTAGTGGCTCTGTGAGCTGAAAACCTCGCGACTCCCCCCCAACCCGTTGAAGTTTATCGGATAAAAAAGTTGTTCAGACAAAAAGTTGCATCTTAATAAGGGTGACAAAAAAGTTTTAGGACGTACCTACTTCAAAATTTTTCTAAATGGCTAAAATACTATTTTCTTAAAAGTTTAAATCCCCGCCATTTTTAAAATTTTCCAAAAACTGAATCTAAAAAAAATTATAGAATAAATAAAATAAATAAATGCGACCTGTAGGCGAGAACAAACTGCTGACGGAAAAAAGCATTTTTATCTCGAAACTGAGTCGCTTCGCTCGCTCAATCAATGAGATTTTAACAACACAAACACATAACTTTTTTGTAAGTCGGTTAATCCTTATTTGTTTTGACCACTGGGCTGGATTTACAAACGACGACCGAATCTCAAATCTGTTGCAGGAGCTCGCAAGCAAGACAGTCTACGTGGTAGCTGTCAGTGCTGTCACACTCCGTGCTCACTCAGCCCCGACTGTACCCGGCCACGTACACTGCATCGCCCTCGCTCACGCAGCATGCCATACAACCAAGTAACTATAGGAAAATCATGAACAAAATACAAAATTCATTTTTTTACCAAAAAAGTTAATAAATTTTATAAATTTAAGGCTGGGCCTGATGTGGATAATCTATGTTGTGCTCCCGCTTCCACGCACACAAAAAAACACACACGCACGGGGAATCCCTGTGGCCAAATACTGGCCACAGAGATTACTACCCTATTAACAATACAATCTTGTATTGTCAATAGGGTATTTCACTGTTTGTTTTTGGACAATATTATGATACCACAAATAAGTACTAAAAATAAACATTTTTCAAAAACAGCATACTTTTCTAGAACCGATGACAGTTCCAGAAAGGTTAAAAAATTGGTAATTAAATGAAGCAGCAATAAGCATTTTAAATATAGGTACGAAGAAAAGTGGGAGCGTGGTGGTAGGGACATCTACCGCGCTCCCACTTTTCTTCTTTGGTAGAGACATCATCAGAAATTCCTCAAGTAGAATGAGGAAATCAACATCTTACCCCCTTTGTTATTCATTCCAAATTTCACTTTCTTATTTTTAGTGTTTGTTTTTATAGCTTATAGTGGCCGGGTGCCCCTTGTTTCACAGACTGAAATTTCAAAGAATTTCGATTCACAGAAAATTTTTCATAGAATATTTAATTTTTATATTTTTATTTTAAATATTATTGTTTCAAAGACTATTTACTTGAATGAAACACAATTTATAGAAACACAGTTCAATGAATTTTAGAATCTCATATTTTCATTTAACAAACTAATCAAACAGTAGAATATTTATTTAAAGAATATTGTTTGTTCGGTATAATCTTTCATGGAATTTTATTTTACAGAAAATTATTATTTAACGAAGTATTAAGTGAAAACATTAAATACCATATAATAAGTTAGAATACATTATAAATGGCTACCACAATATAGGTTAGGGCAAACTTATAGGTTAGGTTAGGTTAGAACTGCGACTTGCTGGGCAAGTTTTATCCATTTTACTAGAATAGGGCAAACTTATAGGTTAGGTTAGAACTGCGATCAACACACGCATGAGCCGAGCGAGCGAAGCGAGCGTGCCGCGGCAGCGGCCGGCGAGTGCTGGGCAAGTTTTATCCATTTTACTAGAATAGGGCAAACTTATAGGTTATAAATATTATATTAACTAAACTTTTTAAAAACTAGCTGACCCGGCGAACTTCGTTTCGCCCTTTCCCGTTCCCTTTACCATAATTTCACACCGTTTAAACCTTCCATGGACTCATGAATATTTCAAGACCAAAAATAACGAAAATCTGTTAAACTTTTGTCTGTATAAGAAAGTACACCCTATAGTGGCCATATAGTAATACATAATCGGTGAAAATTTCAAGTATACAACGTGGAAGGGAAATACCCGTAATAAATCGAACCACGGGCTATACTAGATGACTAAAGTGTAATTAAATATTAAATTTCGACATTCCCATACAAATCGCCAGGGCGGCCGCCCACTTTTGTATGGAAATGCCGAAATTATTTTTTGTTCTTTGGCTGTTATTTTAATTTCGTTATACTAGAATTATCTAGTATAGACCGTGGTTTGATTTATTACGGGTATGTCCCTGCCACGTTGTATATTTAATGCCATTATAAAGATCCGAGTTAAAAACGCTGAAAAAAACACGTTTCTTGTATGACGACGCCGTTTAATTTTTAACTTTATCTTATTTTTAGTATTTTGTCATAGCCGTCACAGTAATGCATAATCGGTGAAAATTTCAAGTGTCTAGCTATTACGACTCAAGAGATACAGACGTGTGACCGACAGAAGACAGAAAAACAGCGGAGTCTTAGTAATAGGGTCCCGTTGGCACACTTTGGTTACAGAACCCTAAAATGGCTCCATGTTTCATAATTTTCCTCATGTTATTTCATTTTACTTCCTTTGATATTCGTCATCAATAATTCCACAATTCCAACCCACATCAACCCACTGCTGGGCATAGATATCCTATTTTTGCACAATTCTCTGCGGTCCTATGCCAGTCTCATCCACGGCCTTCCCGCCCTCACAACGTCATCTGACCAACGGGTTGTTTCCCCACTGGTCGGTCCCCTGTCTCGGACCACTCTGTTACTGCTCTGGTCCACCATTTCTCTTCTCTTCTAGTCAAGCCTTTGATATTAACATCTGCAAAATAAAAATCTTTTTTTTAAATGTTATTTGACGGCAAATGAGCAAACGGGTCACCCGATGGTAAGTGATCACCGCTGCCCATGGACAATTGCAACACCAGGGGTGTAACAAGAGCGTTACCGGCCTTTCAGGGCCCTCCCCAGAGGGGGGAGGGGGAGACGGGGCTCCGGCTCTCTCACTCACCGAACGAAGCATAGTAGCGGTGAAGCTAATACTCACACGTCGATTTTCTGTGAGAGTGTACATATATACCCCGTACATATAATTGATACAGACTCTTAGCGCATTTAGCAACAAGTTTATTTGCTAAGCAAATTAAAAACCCCTAACTATCAAGGACGCCATCTAGTGACGAGTAGCGAAACAACAGATACGACTTGATATCCGTAGCGCCATCTATTATTTGCTAGAGAAAGTCCTGACTTTCAAGCGTTAACCCCCAATAACTTTAACTGAATCGATTTTCATCAAACATAGCTAAGAACCAGACAGACAGACCGATAGAAATTAGCGTCAAACTTATAACACCCCTCTTTTTTGTCGGGGATTAAAAACACTGAAGTTAAAGCACACATATTTAAATACTAAATGGTGAGCTAACAGTGGCTTACGGCCTAGAATAGGATCACTCCATCACTTCCTGTGGATGTCGTAAGAGGCGACTAAGGGACTAAGCACAAACTTCTCGTGCCACAATTGCAATCTTAAGTAGGGTTGATATCGCACGGCGGCCACATGTAAAACTTTTCGCACAAATGCATTCCCAAAGAGGGTTGACGTCACGCAGGAGGCCGGTCGTAGAACTATAGCCAAATCGTTAAGACTGTTCCAGTTATTTCTTCTACATCATACTTTGGCATCCTTAGGTGACCATTGACATGCATATTATATTTAGAGAAGAAACAGCGGGCAAGCGCACCCAGGGCTCCGAAGCAGCATAGCTGGGGATGCAACCGGGAACGCAAGTGTTAAAAGTTAATATCAATTCTTTTGAAGAGCTATTTTAATGTCATATCAGCATTTAATGCATGCCATGTGCCGTGTGGTTCCCGGCAGAGTAGAATAGCAGCACTCCAAGTCTTCCCGTGGATGTCGTAGGCGACTTAGGAAACACAAGCTAAACAAAGCTTATAAACATCAATCAGACCACTCCGACCCAAGAGTGTAGGCCAAATCCTCTGACTGCTCTGGCTAATATATGGCTCTCATAGTACAGAGAGGGTCAAGCTCCTGCAGTGGAGACTAAGATTTGATGATAATGATTATAAGTAAATAAAACCGTTGCGTACCTCAATCTTGAGTTAATTTGAGTGGAACTCTTCAACTGCCACTCCCGTGGGGCTTCGACGGTGTAAGTCAAGCAACAGCATGCCCAACACAGCACAGCATAGCGCCTTCTGCTCCTTCAGCTTTCATCAGAACCAATCTTCTGAAAAAAATACAGGACATCATAAACAACTTTGTCGCCTGAATGTACCAAATAGATATTTGGTGCAACGTTCGTGTCAGCCGCGAAAACTGTTCGCCCCGCCGGTGACACGCACAGTATCACATGAGCAATCTCCCCTATGTCGTCACTAATTGTCAAAATATAAAAGTATCAAAATTATAAACAGCACACATATTGCTACTAATTTACATAACATTAAGGCGACGTGGGTTCACAATTTGCAATACTGTGCGTGTTTTTGAAAAATCACTGTTATTAAACTACTACAGTTTATTCCTCAAAAAATGTACATAAAAATCTTAAGGATTTTCTTCAGACACCCACAATAGTCGAAACACGATTGAGCATTTTTGGCTCGATAGAAAAAAATCACAAACATACCTCTAAATTTGCCTATATAATACATATTACTATTTTATACAATCACCTTCTTATATGAAAATTATACCAAAAATGTATTATCTATTGATCTATCTGTTTTGGCTACAATTTTTTAAAAAAATATAATACAAAAAAACAGTGAAATATTCGTCAAGCGCGAAGAAAGACCCGGAGCCGTGCTCGACGATATTTCGCAGTGTTTCATTTACTATTTTCTTTGTATTATATTTATATTTTTTTCTGTAGCCAAAACGGATATATAATGGTGATTGTATAAAAAGTAATATGTATTAAAAAGGCAAATTTAGAGATATGTTTGTGATTTTTTTTGAATGAGCCAAAAATCTGTAAAAAAATCCTTAAGATTTTTATGTTTTTTTGAGGAATAAACTGTAGTGGTTTAATTACATTGATTTTTTAAACACACTCACATTTCTTGGTTCTGAACTGGCGGAGCCTTAAAATTATACATCTGGTTAGCTATTGACATGAAACGGATTTCTTATTTTAATGATTTCACGCGACTTCGTCTATGTAGATCCCTCGGTATCACTGCCTTTTTTCGGGATAAAGGTATTTCTCGAAATATTTTAATACCAAATTCATATTTTCGTTTCTGAGTTCCATATAATATTATAACTAAATTTTTATTATTAATAAATACTTTTTCATCTTAATTTTGTTTTATCTTTTATATTTGGCTAGTAAAATGTTTGTGTTGTCATTTTGAGAGTATTAATCGTAGATGATTAACTGCCCCTGTGACGCTGTGATCTACAGCATGTGACATTCGATTCCCGGCGCAGGGATATAATAATGATGATGGTAGTGAACACATTAGCATACCTATTAAAAAATATATATATACGTAGGTACATATGCTATCATGAAGTAAGCATTCGACCGATTGCTATTTTGACTATCTACTAATTTGACCATTCGCGATTTTGACTATTTGCTAATTAGACCATTTGTGAGTAGAAAAAATTACAATTTGACCATTTGCGATATGGACCATTCGCTACTTTGACCGTTTGCGATTTTGACGGTTTTTCGATCACTAGACCGATTGCGAATTTGACCGAACACGACGGAACGCTCTCCAACCCGTCTGGCCAGTATGGAGAGTGTAGGCCAAATCCTCTGGCTGCTGTGGCATACATGTATATGGCTCTGGTAGTACAGAGAGGGTCGTGCTCCTGCAGTAAAGCCAAAACAGACCTGCTGATGATTACAACCAATATGTATTTCCAAAACTTTTTACATAGATTTTCTTCTAAGAGGTATTCCTCGTTGCCGAGTCATGATCAGACCAGACCACAGCTCGTTGACCCGGTGGGATTACGCATTGCTAACGCTTTCGCAAGTTAAGCAACCCTGGGTGTGGTCCGCACTTGGATGGGTGACCATAAGTCGCATAAAAATTTCTCGACCTCTACCGTGCTTCAGAATGCACTTAAAGCCGTTGGTCCTGTCTGTCATAATTCTATGGCAGTCGTCAAGCTATGTCAAATGCCTTTAGGCAGCTTGAAAAATCTGACACCAGTGTTGGCCACTTACACAAACGAAAAACAACAACAACCAGACAGACCACAGCAAGGTCACGGCACATTTCTACATAACACTGTTCAACAGGTTTGGATGGTAGCCACAGACGTGAGCATGCTGGATTTGAGAATTTTAAACTTTATTTATTTATTAAAATCTTTATTGACCAAATGGTACAAAAGGTGAACTTAACGCTAATGCATTCTCTACCAGTCAACCTTTAGGAAAAACAGAAATTATTTAATTGCGATAGGCGCTTTAAAGATGTACTTAATAATTTACTATTTACAAGTATACTTAAATACATTAATATAATACACTTAATACATATAAATACTTATATAAATATACATACACATATATATACTACAAATGTTTAAGATAATGACTAATTCTGCTGGGAAAATTTTAAAGAAAGGTGCGTGTGAACTTTCTTCTTAAGGCGAAGATATAGGCAAATGGCCTTGAAGTGTGAAATAAATTGTTAACTCGTAAATATGGTAATAATTTCCATATTGCTCTTTAAATTATGCACATGCACTAGATAGCCCTTTAAATTATTTTATGAACTACCGTTGAAACTATTATTAGTGATCCGTCTAGCTTTAAAACTTGCCGTGGCCACTTTTGGCGGAAGCAAGTTTTAAAGCTAGACGGACTAATGTAAATACTTTCAACGGTAGTTCATAAAATAATTTGAAGGGCTATCTAGTGCATGACGAAGAGCAATATGGAAATTATCTCCATATTTACGAGTTAATAATTTATTTCAAGTGAGGGCGCCACTTCAAGGTCATTTGCCTATACCTCCACCTTAAATAAGTATCTGTTTGAGATACTTTTGATGTCTTCAGGTAAGGCATCAAAAACTTGAAGAGTAAAAGAGTCAGACATAAATTCAGACCGAAATAACGGAAGATAAATTTGAAGAGTATGACTGGAGCGAAGCTCACGGTCATGGCTTTCAGACTGATATTTAAATTTGGTTTTCATATATTGGGGAGAAAGGGGGTTCTTAAGTATAGAGAAAAGAGTACAGAGCATTCTCTGTTGTCGGCGCTGACGAACAGGAAGCCAGTTAAGCTTAGATCGGAAAGAAGATATGTGGTCATATTAACGAAGGCAGAAGATAAAGCGAATGCAATTATTAATGTTTGATAATAACGTCCTACTGGAACATCGAAGGGGTCTGAAATTTTGTATGCTGGAGTAAAGCACCCCGCGGAAGCACAGAATAAATAATACTAACGTACAGAAGTCTCACTAAAAAAAGAAATTGAAAGAAATATCTACTCAATGTGGCTAGCGATATGGTTTAATTTAGCTCACGTCAGAACTCAGCACCTTTTCTTATAGATACCTAGACATCCATTGCAAGCCAATTTCATTCTTATTACTCTGGACAAACGATTTGTATAACTGAATTTACCACCCGGAGGGGCCGCCTGCGCGCATACTAATAATGTTGGTACATTTTCGATACCTAAACAGGGAGTGACACAGGCCTGGCGGAACTCAAAACTGCAAACAAATCTTGATTCCAAGATGGCCGCCCCCCACACATTTTTTAATGTTTCGTGTACTGACTGGAATTTTTTACCCATTTTCTCAACTGGACATAGATTCCAACCAACTTCAACAGCTGCTCGAAAAACCGCGGGCTGCTTGCAGCCCGCGCAACGCCAGAAAGCTAGCATTACTTTATTATTCAAAAGGCGCAATGTCACGTTGGTTTAAAAGTTGGTGTAAAATAAAGTTTCCAAAATAAATAAAAATAAATCTTAAAGCAGCTCTAGCTCTTATGAAGCAGTAGCAAATATCGGCTTCACCTGTGTGGACATGCTTTATCAATAGTTTTTTCTTAATTTATCCATTACAAACAATATCTGTATGACTGATATATTAATTATAATAAATCCTTATCCAACTATTAAGTTTTCTAAGTACTTAAGTTTTATACATAGTTTAAATTATTACAATCAGGCTGTTTAGGAGTTATGACAGGCATAAAGTCCTGAAAGTGAGTGACATATGTTATGTTAGTTATCAACTCACTTTATAATATAAAATTTAAATAACCATTGACCACAGGGCAATGACACGGGTAAAATATAGTAATGTTATATACTTTTGACTTTATTAATATGAGATAAATAGGGACAACTCACGTAAAAAGTCAGCTACTCATCCGGAGGCCTTCCTCAGGGCGAATGTGACTCGCGACGCGCACACGAAGTCGTCCCGAGCTGTACTGATGTTAGCGATGCGTAGCGCGGGCGGCGCGGGCGTTTACCTGCTGCGCTCGCAATGACAGTGCGTTGGTTGATAGGGGATGCTAATTTACTGCACTGCCAACTTCCATGGATTTACTGGGAGCCCCATTTTCATCTTCAACATGTTTTTATTAGTATCTTCCAGCAGCCAGCCTTTCTCCGCATGATGGTTGGTATTAATATTTTGATTCCTCTGTCACTAATCCTGTAAAAAATACTGACTTTATTTTACAATGATCAAAATCCAAAAATATGTAATATTTTTATAACACTTTCTATATATATGTATGATCAAAGCAAGTGACACTGGTAACCAAGGGATGGGACCAGAAGACTGGGACATCTGCCTAACTCTGAGGCCATACTGGACCAGTGGTTGAGAATAGAGCACAGCAGAGAGAGCTGGAGGAGCCGTGTGGTACCGGGATAGAATAGGACCACTCCACCTCTTCCTGTGGATGTCGTAAGAGGCGACTAAAGGACTAAGCACAAACATCTCTTGGTACATTTGCATTCTTAAGAAGGGGTTGACGTCGGGCGGCGGCCGGTTGTGAAACTTTTTGCACAAATACATTTCCAGAGGGTTGCTGTCAAGCAGGCGGCCGGTCATAAAACGATAGCCAAATCATTGAATCTGTTCCAGCTATTTCTTCTCCATTTCGCAAGGTCTTTGGCATCCTTGGGTGACCATTGACATGCATTTTATATTTGGAGAAGAAAAAGCGGGAAAGCGCAGCCCGGCTCTGAAGCAGCACAGCTGAGGTTGCAATTGATAACTCGCTTAGACGAAGAAGAAGAGAGAGAGCTGGAGGCCTATGCCAAAAGGTTTATTGTCAACAAATAAATTTTAAATGTAACCCAAAGTTCTCAGAAATCTAGGCTATATTATTGTTGTTATATTACTTTTCTATCCTCGAAATAATAGTGGGTCTCTTGAGTAAAAATCTAATATGAAGAGAATAAAAGGCTTACTTTAAAAAAAGTTACAGTACATACAAGAGAAAGTTATAATACGGTGCATCCACACTGCAATTAATATTCGTGGAGCAACATTGTGCAACACGGTAACATTGAATAAATAGCTGTAACGTTTTTGGCTACTTGTTACTATTTGTTGAATATAACTCATCACACACATTCCACCAATAACATAAATTAACAAAATATAACAAAGAGTAACTTTAAGCAATAAGCAAGTTGCATGGCATTTGTTATCGATAGTTTTTTTTTATTAAATAATTTTACGGCTCTGGATACAAGTCCTTTATAGCCTATCTTCAATTTTGTTCTTTATTCCTAATCCTAACAAGTTACAATCAAAGAGTGGTGTAGGCCTTTGACTGCTTCAAGGGAGCTTCTAGCGACAAATCTGTACGAGTCCACTGGTTTTCATAGACGACTGAGTGGCGGACGACGCCCGAAGACGCCCACACAGTCCGCAAAACAAATATCACTACAGTCGTACTATGACTGTCCACTTCAACTATTTTACACATTGTTCATGAGCATGAGCATTTATAACACCAAACAACACCAATTTCATATTATAAAGTCCACTAAAATCAATTTGCAAAATAATTTAAAGCAAACCCCAACCGAACCCCTTGACTTCCCGCCACAAACTCTCTGTTATCGATAGTGAGAGAATGTTAACTGTTTTCAAAAGTCAGGCAACATTACTTATCACAAACACTGCAACATACACTAAAAATAAATAACTTTTTGCCATCGACAAATGCTCAGTGAAACTTGGAAACGTTCTACAAAAAGAAACTGCGGTGTGAATACACCATAAGACAACTTACATGCTTGTCAGTCATCCTATACCACGCTGCCGCGTGGTCTGTCACAGCCACGGACTACAGTGAGCGAGGCAGCACTGCTCAGACCAGACAGGCCACAACCAGCACCTGCACGGCATCTTCTGAAACGCGCTACATCTTCGTAAGTGCCGTAACCACTGATGCTGTCACATCTGACTTCGAGCTTTCCTTGGAACCTTCCTTGGAGCTTGAAGAGTATTGAAATTCACATAATTGTGAATCAAATAACCTTTCTCATTTTTTGCTCAGCACCAAGCAAAAAAAGAAGGCAAAACATATAAAAGTATTCAATGATTAGCCATTTTGAATAATCAGAAAAATCTGTAAGATAGGTTGTAGGTAGGTAGGTACCGCTGCCGCATAAAGAAAATCCGTTGACATCTAAGTGACATAATGACATTGCCGGTATTGACACTGACACATTAGACGATTTTTTTTATTAAATAATTTTACGGCTCTGGGTACAAGTCCTTTAGATCTTTAATTATGTTCTTTATTCCTAATTCTAACCTAACCTAATCCTAACTAGACAATCAAAGGAAGGTGTAGGCCTTTGACTGCTACAAAGGAGCTTCTGGCGACAAATCTATACGAGTCCACTAGCTGTGCCACTAGTTGCCTGTTGCCTGTGCCACATAGACGATTGAGTGGCGGACGACGCCCGAAGACGCCCACACAGTCCGCAAATAAATATCACTACAGCCGTACTATGACTGTCTACTTTAACTATTTTACACATTGTTCATGTCATGAGAATTTATAACACCAAACAACACCAATTTCATATTATAAAGTCCACTAAAATCAATTTGTAAAATAATTTAAAGGAAACACCAACCGAGCCCCTTGACTTCCCGCCAAAAACTCCACACAGTAGACGTCATGGGAATATCTTTTTTTTTAAGGATAAAGACAGCCATGCCAGTGTCATATTTCCTGGCCACGCTGCAAAAGCAATCTGTTATGTCTATTTTAGTCCACAGTAAAAAAATAATAGTCTTCCAAAAGTTTAAGAGATATTAATCATAATTGGTGGCGTGGCTGAGAAGTATACATGAATGATTGATTACATGTTTTCAAACTGGTGCATTTTGAAATGAGGATCAGGAACCAAGAAATATAGTGTTTTACATGTTTCAAGATTTTCTGAATTTTTAAATCCGTGCAGAATTGCAGAAGTTATTCTATTCAATATTTTATTGGACCCGATTTAAAAACACACGCGTCTGCTGGTAGTAATTAGCGATGATGTCACTTGATCCCTACCTATGGCCTACGGTACGGCACACCGTCCGCCCGCAAACTCATTCGTTAAATACAGATATTCGTAGTTTCGTAAGTTCCGTACCCAAAGGGTGCAAACGGGACCCTATTACTGAGACTCTGCTGTCTTTTTGTCTGTCTGTGTGTCTGTCTTGCCATCTATCCGTCGGTCACAGGGCTGTATCTCTTTAACCGTAATAGCTAGACACTTGAAATTTTCACTGATTAAGTATTACTGCGACGGAAATAAAAAATAACAACAGATTATGAACTACTATGGCCGCTATAACGACAAATACTAAAAATAAGATAAAGTTAATAATTAAAGGGGGTCGTCATACAAGAAACGTGTTTTTTTCAGTGTTTTTAACTTGATCTTTATAATGGCATTAACAAGATACTTAATTTTCACCGATTATGTATTACTATGGCTGCTATAACAACAAATATTAAAAATAAGATAATGTTAAAAATGAAAGGGGTCGTCATAAAAGAAACGTGTTTTTTTCAGCGTTTTAAAACATTGTACGGATGACCCTTAATGTACGAGTCCGACTCGCACTTGCCTGTTTATTTTTATTCATAACATTAAGTATTGTACCTAATAAGTGACAACTTAAAAAGTTCTTTCATAGATAGACGAGTTTTTTGTTAAAATACCGTAAAATGGTCCTACTTTGCACCGAATTGTAATTTCATTTGATTTGCAATTATAAAAAAGCGGCCAAGTGCGAGTCGGACTCGCCCATGAAGGGTTCCTCAGCAGCAAGTAACATAATATAAAAGTTCTATAGGCAAACTGCGGAGCGATACTATTTATGACTACTTACTAGATCTCGTTTAAACCAATTTTCGGTCGAAGTTTGCATGGTAATGTACAATATCATATATTTTTTTTAATTTTATCATTCTCTTATTTTAGAAGTTATAGGGGGGGGGGGGGGGTGACACAATAATATATTAGAAACATCAACATCATTTTTGAAGTCCTATCCATAGATACCTCAAACGAATGCGTATGATGAAAACAAATTTTTGAGTTTCAGTTCTAAGAATAGAGGCCCCCTCAAATTTTTTTTTTCTGTTTTTGTGTAAAAATCTTAATGTGGTTCACAGAATACATCTACTTACCAAGTTTCAACAGTATAGTTCTTATTGTTTCGGAAAAAAGTGGCTTTGACATAGGACGGACAGACATGACGAATCAATAAGCTTTTCGTTTTTTGCCATTTGGCTACGGAACCCTAAAAATAATTGATAATCAGGGAAATAAAGTTTTGGAGTAATATTATAATCATTAATTACGAATGGCACAAGTCGATTATCCAAATCAATTATCATATCAGTATATAGTTGGTTGTCATATTTACGATGACAAAAGCATTGTTTTTACGTTCCAATTACTTGAAAAATTCCTTTACATTTGTGATTGTGGGCGACGGCCCTGGTTTCTTCATATGAACCTTTTTAAGTTTATATACTCGTACCAAAGTTCGACGAGGAATGTTGAAGTGTGCACTTGCTCGTCTTTGAGTCATTTGTCCTGCCTGTCTGATTTTATAGCTTGTAAACATAGCTCAAATGTTCGTTACTATAGTCCGTGTACCGTCTAGAATCAAGCTTCCGTTTATATGTTAACCTATAAAAAAACGGTAATTAGTAAAATAATAGTTCTAGAAAGGGGTTACATTGCGCCAGCGCAAAGTAACCCCATTTCTAAGCAAATCCTACCTAACCTATTATCACAATGAAGCTACAGGTACATTATTGCTCTTTGATTACAATAGCGACCTTTGACATGCGTTCAGAATCAATAAAAGCAAAAATACATGAAGGTTTTTTTATGTCGCTTTTAACTTCTGTCCGATTTGGCGCAAAGTTATCTCCGTAGGCGCAAAGTAGGACCATTTTACGGTAATACGTAACTCTAATTTCACCATAATACGCAACATATTAAAACTAATATAATCAACAGAAACCAAAATAATGGACAGATATTGAGTCATAGCGTCATATCTGTCCATTATATTTCTTTATGTTCAGTGAAAACGGGGTTAAGTCAAAAATCATAGTTTTGAGATAATCGAGTTTGAAGTTTAAAAAAATTCCCACTCATTTTCTATGGAAGTTTTATAATTTTTGGTTTCTATTATTGATAGATAATGCCCATTTCAATATACTACTGAAACAAATCTTACGTTATGTCTTCTTCTTTAATATAATAAATTGAAAAACATTTGAGTTATGTCGCTTGACACAAAAAAAACAACATTTTATTTGCGCCAATTAATATAAGTCACATTATAACATTTTACACATTCTGCTTTGCTTTGGTGCTAAATGATATATACGTTTACTGTTTTCATAGAAAAATGAGATCTGTAATAATAAAGAAAAAAGTCACAAAATTAAACATGCTAATTTCAATGACAGCATTTGAAATATACTGGTTTCATTTTCATAATGTTGAAAAAAAAGGAGTTATATCACTATACACAAATCTGAGTACCCGTCCTTTTTAAGTGTTTATATCAATTTACACTAACAAAATTAAAAATATAGTTTAGTTCAACTAGTTTTAAATGCAATTGTATTGAAAAACACCAATAAAGCCGTGGGAACTTGAAAAAACCCATACTTAAATCACTTTGCACGAATCCAAACTTTGGCATTTTTAGCCCTACGGCTATGAAAATAAGACAGAAAAATAGCATTTTTTTTCTGATTCAGAATATGTAAGAATATTAAAACCGATATGACTCGAGTTAACTCAGTTTTCACTGAAAGTACAGATTTATGTTAACATAAGTTTTGTATTGTATGACAGAATTGACAACCAGTAAGTAGATACATTTTGCAATGCCGATGTCACCTCAGCAGGTCACGTTCATTGATTTTCAGCTCTGGGTTGTGGTGTGGTGTGTGTGGCAGTGGCAGGGAAAGGTATCATAAATTCATGATTCTTGATTCACTATACTCATTAGTAAAGAGGTGACGAGCTCCGTACGCCTTTTTTGGGGTAATATTTACTTATTACTAGAAAAGTACGCATACGTACCTATTTCGCTGCCACGGGTTACGTAGTGGGTTGGGTGCAGGTTGTCTTATGTACCGTACCTACCTATATGTGCCTTAAAAGACGTATCGAGTTCGTCTCTCTATTATAAGGTGAGTGAATACGGGAAGCCATATTACGCATCCGGGCCGTCTCGTTGACGAAGTCACAGTACAACTAAATATAAGAATTATTTTTTTTTGGAAGTTAACAACATCAAAACAATTTTGTATTTTTAGTTTTACAATAAATATTTTATAAAACACACTAAAAAAGACTATAAATTTATCTTAGGTAACATTTTGATAACGTCATTTATCTTATGGTAACATTTTGATAACGTCATCTTGTCTTTCTTGATTGATTGATGGACTGACAACTGACAGCTGGCTTGGCTTGGTGTTGGTCTTGGTTTCGCTGACGGTAAAAAAATATAAAACTTAAGAAATGGAAGTTGGAAGAAATATACCTACCTAATCTAAAATATCAATTAGTTTCTTCGTTGTTTGATCAACAACAGCGTTGAATATGTCTCGTAAATATTGCTAAATTGGTTCGTTGATATTTGTCACGGTGCCTACCTAACCCATACGTGTTAATTTTAAGACCTTGTGTGTCTCAATCTCCTTGGATGTCTGCTGCTTTGTACGTACCTAGTATATGAGCTCAAATGGTTTTCTAATTATATTTGTCCCAATGAAGGAAGCTTGGTTGGCGATGAAACTTCTTGTAGTCGAGATCACCACAGCTGTTATAGTTGATTGTTTTCATGTAATATTTAAAACTGTTCTTTTTGTGTTGTTGACTCAAACTTTTACGCAATCGTCCGAGGCAGAGAATAGGGCAAGCATAATACAGCTGGTGGGGTACAAAGGGCATAAAAATTATAATTTAAACCTATAACATAATATTATTCGTGAAGTCTGTAAATTATCTGAAACTGAGTTGAAATCGTTGCAATTACTGGTCTAGTGAGATTGTTGGCAATAGTAAGTGACTCTTATTGATTCTGATGGTATTTTATTACATCTTGGTCTGTAAAAGGAAAAGTGGTCTTGTATTATTGTAGGAAATAACATTAAAAATCAAGCTTTTGTTTTATGCTTTAGTTGATGTGACTTTTGATTTGATGTCTCTCTTGTATTGAAAATGTGCCTGGTTTAGTTTTTGATTCTTTAAGCCTTTGTGAAAAAATACACCTTGTGTGTTTTGCAAAAATGAAAAAATATATGATGCGTTTTTCTGCAGTCAAAGTGTTAATAACTCTCAAAATGTTGGAGATAGTTGCAGCTGTAATAATAAAGTACCCTATAAATAAACACAAGGCTTTATAAACATTAATTGAAAAAAGAATTATATATAATAATAACTGATTGTTGGTTCCGGGCAGAGTAGAATAGGAGCACTCCAAGTCTTCCCGTGGATGTCATAGAAGGCAATTCAGGAAACACAAGCTAAACAAAGCTTTTAAAAACATTGATGAGACATCTACAACCCGTCTGGCCAGCGTGGAGACTGTAGGCCAAATCCTCTGACTGCTCTGGCTTATATATGGCTCTGGTAGTACAGAAAGGAGTGTGCTCCTGCAGTAGAGACTAAAAAACGACCTGATGACGATGTAAAACACTGTGTTGTCTTTGTGACTTGTGTTGTTTTGAAATTGTATGAGTTAAGACATTCAACAGTGTATTTATACATAAAATCAAACAAGTAACTTTACAAAATAAATTTTACCAAAAAATAAAATATAATTTGATCATCTGAAATGTCAGCTTGCAGTTGTTCGATGTCATAGTTTTGTATATATTTATTCTTCAGGGAAAGCTTTTTGAGATAGTATTGTCGGTCTGGTGGTGTTGTTGTAGTTTTTACGTCGGAATGTGTGCGAAGATAAATAAACCATCAATTTATTCACAACCACGGCTCGTGGCATGATTTCAAAGTGATAATACCTACTTTAACACTTAGTAATGAACTTTGTATGCTGGTTTGGATTTTTTTCCAGTAGTCTCGAATGAAATCTTACTCACATCTCACTCAAATCACTAATAAAAAAAAAACAATTCTTTTTGTCAATAGCCATGAAAACTCGGAACTTATTAGTCTAATACATACATCTGCATACTATTTTGGAGTGTACTGTAATACTAGTGTGACTTTTAATTTGTCGTCTGTCTTCAATTGACAATATTTATCTGGTTTGGCTTTTACCCGACTGCGCCAGAGAGTGGGTTATGTTTTTCAAGTGTTGGCGCTCTGCAGCTCAAACGGCTTGATGGATTTTAGCTTGAGTGGTGTCGTTAGATTTGTCTTAATTGTGAGAGTTTTTGACCCCCTACAAAAAAGAGGGGTGTTATAAGTTTGACGTTAATGTCGTCGGTCTGTCTGTCTGTCTGTGGAATCGTAGCGCTCTAACGGATGGACCGATTTCGATTGGTTTTTTTTATGTGAAAGCAAGTTCCCTTGCGGTGGTTCTTAGCTATGTTTGATGAAAGTCGGTTCAGCCGTTTAAAAGTTATAATGGATAAACGCTTGAAAATCAGCGCGCGTGACGAGTAGTGGAACTATCGTTAGTTCCGCTAGTCATCACTAGATGGCGTTCTTGACAGTCGTGGGTTTTTTTAATTTGCCTAGCAAATAAACTTGTTTAATTTTTGCTGTACCCAGTGTATATCAAAATATTTAAAAAAAAACCAAAATGGTGGATTTTTGGCGCCAAATCACATTGTGAAATTTTGCCTCAATTGTGGTCATGTATATTTAATCACTTCATCCTATAGATCTAGGTAAGAACTAAAACTTCTGGGAAGTAGGGTAAAGCACCCAGTAGTCAGCGTTTTAACGCAAATCGAAACTGGCAGTTGTTGCAGTTTATATAGTTTTTGTAATAAAGAAAACTACCAGCTATTATTTGAAAGGTTGTTTATTAAATTTTCTTATAAAATACTATTCAGTTGAAACATTTTATGTTTTTGAAGTAAAAAACTAGATTAACCTAAATATGGCACTTTTAACCAGTACTCAGCCCCTTTTGCCCACTGGTCAGCCTAATTTTACCCAGTTGTCAGCCTCTTATACATTTTTTATTTGTAGTCTTTACTCTTTACAATTAGGTCATTCTTTTGCATAAAGGACACAAGAATTTCAAGTTTGATACATTTTCATATAGCTCTCCAACGAATTCAGTACATCTTAGATGATACCATGCAGGGCATGCGTCACAACCAATATTTTTTAAGTCGTTAATTTCTGTATCGCTATTAAGTTCGTCATCGCAGTTATGGCATCGTATTTTATTCACTGTACAAGTGACAGCTGCCTTCTTCTGTGGTTTTCTTCTTTTCGCATCGGTTGTCTTTGAAGATCTTTCTGCTTTCCTTTTTCGTAATTCTTCCTGTCTTCTCCGCTTTTCCTCTTCTTTCTTTTCTTTAGCTTCTAGTCTCTTTAATTTATTCATCAAGATTTCGTTTCTTTTTTTTTCCCTTATTTCTTCTTTCTGTTTCTCAAATTGTCGCCATTCGTCTGAAGAAATCGCTCCTATTCTATTCATAGATTTTATTGTTTTTGTTTTCTTTGTTATAGGGGGTAAGGTTAAATGTTTTTTCAATACAGGTGATAGATTTTCTGAATTTATAATTATACTGGGTAAAAGGTTAAGTTCTTCAGATCTATTGCTATTTTCCTTTATTTCTGCATCTTTATTGTTTTTCTTTTCAATTAGCTTAGGTACGCTTTCTTTGCTTAATACTTGTTTATTATATAAAATATAATCTTTCTTTGGTACGCCTAGCTCTGTAGTAACTTTGTTATTATCTTTCTTCAATTTCTCTGATTTGGTTTTCAAAACGGGTGGTAGGTCTACAGCTTTTACTACTACATTAGATAAAATGATAGGCTTTCTAGTAATTTGGTCTCCTTTGCTGTGTATAAATTGTGTATCATTGTTGTTACTGTTGTGAGTATCAAAAAAATAGGTTTATTTTCTCTTTGTATTACTTCTTTGTTACATGTATTATATTTTTTCAAATAATCTCTGTCTTCTTTTGTCGTGTTTTCTTTATCATCTTCAATATTAAGTGTATCTTTTATATTCAGTCCATAGTTTCGGTTTACAATTTCTTCTGATTTATCAGTTTCATTTTGTAAATACTTTTCTATCTCAATGTCAGAAACTCTTTTTACTTCATAATTTTTCACACACTCAATTTCACTTGCTGCATTATCGTCAAGTTGTTGATCATTTAATAAAACAGTTTCTAATTCAACAGTTGTTGCATTATGACTATGATTAACAACTTCAAAATCAGTTATAATTTCAAATTCTTTCGTGGCTTCGTCATTTAAGGTGATATCTACCAAATTGTTTTCTAATGTGTAATCACCTATAATTGGTAGACTTGTATATGGATTTTCAACTGACTCTGAAGCTATTCCTTGTTGTTTTGAATCTGCAATGCTTATTGAGCTTCTGTTATCAATTCCGATTTCGTTACTTGTAGAGTTTTTGGTTGAATTTAGACTTTCAATACCTTTAGTATCTTTTGCTATATTTAGTACATTTATAACAATTTCGGCATCAACTCCAGCATTTTTTAAATCGTCACTAAGTTGGTTAATCACCTTGATTGCGGTATTTATATACCTTTTCTTTATTTTACAACCTGATGATTCTGATTTATCAGTGGTTTGTTTATGATAATTCTGAAGATTATTTTGGACACATTTGGTATAATCTAATGCATCTGGATTGCATGGATATAATCCACATTTGCGAAAGCCATTTATTATAGTAGTGGGCAAATTTTCTTTTTCTAATACCTTTTTCAGCAAAGGACAGAATGTTGACTTTGTCAAAACATTATTGACATTTTCAGGTCGAGTTGCCCATTCATGCACGGTCTTCTTCCATTCAGATTTTAAAGGTTTAAATACACTTACATCAGCTGGCTGTATTAAATGTGTTGCATTTGGTGGAAGTGCATAGAGGATAATACCATTATCATTGCAAAATTCGCTAAGACGCATTGTAAGGTGACTCTTGTGCCCATCAACAAAAACAAGTACTGGTTTTTTTATCTTTTGATCATCCAACCATTTGTTCAAACCTTTTACAATGTAATCAAAAAATATGTCGGATTTCATCCAACCAGTCTCTGACTTTCCTAATAGCCAATCAGCAGGCATACTGTTGACGACATCTTTTGGAGGGCGCACATATGGAAATACAACACATGGAGGCAAACTATTCCCAGATGCTGATATAAATAAGAGAACAGTGATTGCCTCTTTTTCCTTGCCTTTTAATATTTTGTAGACGTTTTTGTATCCTCTGGGTGCAATAACTTTACCAGATTTGGGACAAATATAGAAACTGGTTTTATCACCGTTGAATATTCGGTCTGGCATAGATAAAATATCTGAGGCTCCTTTTATTTCTAAATGCTTTAGCAGTTCAGCAAACCATTTCCTGATACCCTCTTCCGTCACAGCAGCACGACCTTTGGATATATTTTCGGCTGTTCTTTTACTCAACTCAGGATGCCGTCCTAAAAAAGACTGATACCATTTTTTTCCTGGTCGGTTGTTCACAAATGGGTTAGGTCTATTATCTTCAGATATAATATTTTGGACAGTATTAAGGAGGTTATCAGGTTCCCGGGGAAATCCACATTTTGCTAAAGCTATGCACCAGTCTTTCAGGGCAGTCTCTTCTGCTTTGGTTAGTACCGTATCTGGACCCATCTTTCGAGGCATTTCTGGCACTCTTAAATGTAGTCGGTCCTGAAGAGTTCCCCGTGGGACACCAAAAGTTCTACTAGCCTCCCTTATTTTCATTCCATTTCTGATCGCCGCCATGGCTTGTGTTAATTGTTCTTCCCTGTACTGGTGAATAGGCCTTTTCGACATGATGGAATCCTAAAACAAAAGAATTGCCATGCCATAAGCGAAGCGACCCACAAAAACCTACTTTAATGGAACACAATAAAGTTCAGTTTTCGGTAAACGGCTGAGTACTGGGTTCGAATATCCAAAAGTCAGCCACTTACCATTATGTACGGCTGACTACTGGTAAAATCGAAATTTTATACCATAAGAGTTAGGTTCAATAAATTTAGCAAAAAAAACACATGCAGCAGTGTTAATTGCAACCAAATATAATAAAATCACAAAAACACCAGTGGTCGGCCACCAATGGCTGACTACTAGATTTACTTCGAAAATTTAAACCCCAATAGTCAGCCACCAAAATTAAAACGTATTTTACGAATAAACAACCATTTTAAGCTTATATTCTCGTAAACTAAGTATTTAAATGTTATATTACATAGTAAAATTACACAATTGACACAAATAATACGAAATACTTACCGAATCCTCGACGACGTCTCCTTACAAAAAAATTAGTCACTGGTACACGTACGTACATGTCGCTGATGGCAGTGCAAATGAACGACCATATCTCGGCGTCTCGTTTTGCTATTGGAATTTTTTCCTTGTAAAAAGTTATCCAAATTTTGAAAAAAGTGGTAATCAATTGGGGCAAGATCTGGAGAGTATGGTGGGTGACGCAGAGGTTCCAGTCGCAGCTCCTCTAACTTGGCGATCGTTTGATGTGCAGTGTGTGGTCTAGCGTTATCCTGAAGGAGCAGTGGGCTAGAGCAATTCATCAGTCTCGTTTGTTTAATGGCGAGCTTTTCCATCATTGTTTGCAATTGTTGGCAATACAAGTCTGCAGTAATCGTCTGGCCTGATCTCAAGAAGCTGTAGTGGATAACACCAGCACTGGTCCACCAAACACTAACCAGAATCTTCTTTTTGGTCAGTTTTCGCTTAGGGCAAGGTTTTGCCGGTTCTCCAGGGTCAAGCCATTGTGATGATCGCTTCCGATTGTCGTACAGGATCCAATTCTCATAACAAGTCACGATACGGTTCAAAATCCCCTCATTATTGTGGCGATTAAGCAAAGAAACGCAGCAAGCAACGCGTGTTTGTTGGTTTGCTTCAGTCAATTCGTGCGGTACCCACTTTTCGAGTTTTTTAATTTTTCCGATTTGGCGCAAGTGGATAAGTATCGTTTTGTCACTCACGCCGAAGGCTGCTGCTAATTCAGAAGTGGTTTGAGATGGATCCGCTTTCACTATCGTCTTCAATTCTTCGTTATTCACTTGAGTATCAGGTCGTCCACGAGGCTCATTGTGTAAATCGAAATTTCCAGAACGGAAACTTTGAAACCAAAAACGCACCGTTCGTTCGTTAGCGGTGCCTGGTCCATACACGTCGTTAATTCTTCGAGTCGTTTCTGCAGCACTGGTGCCACGAAGGAACTCGTATTCGTAAATACCGCGAATTTTCAATTAGTCCATAGTTGTTGTTATAGAGTCTGGCTAACGAAAGATGCGACTGGAAAAGGGCGGCAAATTCAAAAAAACATCGCATGGCAACTCTAGTTATAGTCGGAAATATAGTTTTGATACTTTTTGTTTTATTATAATATTCTAGCATTCAGTAGAATCTGTAAAATAATATACATCGAATCAATCATAGTAGTAGCTTATTATTTTACTTAATAGATTCCAAAAAAAAAAACATCAGTAAGTTAAGGAAGGAAAAAAAAACATGACAATGAAAATACAATTTTATATTTTTAATCAGAATAGTCAAAATCTGAATCTAAAAATTCAACCTCAAATGAAGACTCTGAACTACTATCATTTTCTCTGACTCTTATTATGAACTCTTCCATATCTGCAGTAATTCCATCTCGTTTTTTGTATTGGTCTTCAACATGAATAACATGATCTGTATTTTTTTTCCAGTCCTCTGGTTAATCCGCTATTAAACGAGTCTTGTATTAATTTTACCATATCCTCTGCAGACAAAGCAATATTTTTACTGGCAACTTTGCGTTTCGCCAAACTCTATATTAATTCTATCGCGTTTAGATCGCAGCGGTAGGGCGGGAGTCTTAGCACTTCATGGCCATGCTGCTTTAAAAGTTCATCTACTTGGTAGACCGGCGCTTGTTTATGCTCTTTTGCCAAAACTAACAGTTCTTCTCTTGATAGACAATCTTCATATGAAATACCATTTGAAGAGAGCCATGCTTGGATATCCAATTTTCTAGAATTAGTTGTCGGACCCTTATTAACCTGAACACAGTGATAACTAGCATTATCCATGACGATAACACTGGGCTCACTTAAATTTGGGATTAGTTTTTCAGATACCCATTTATTAAAATTTTGGGAATTCATATCGTGATGATAGTCTGCATTTTTTGATTTTGTACTGAATACGAGAAGAGCATTTGGTACGAAACCTTTTTGTGAGCCTGCATGAACTATAATATATCTCTTACCTGAAGATATGTTTGTAACAGCACCACTTGTGGATGGACCCTGCCATGGTTTCTTGGATTTATAGTTCTGATGAACATACGTTTCGTCTAAATATACAATTTCTTTGCCTTCTCTACGTTTAGTAGCAATGGTCCGCAAGAAACGGTGCCGCAATATCATATCTTTCAATGAGAATTGAACGTTCATCTTTATTTTTCTTGAATTCAAACCCATTTGACAAAAGAATGCGACGCAATGTTTCATGACAACCAGTAAAATTAATATTTTCTCTTAGTTCACTTAAAAGGGACCTTAAAGTTGGGATTTGTTTTTTCACTATATAAAACTCATTAATTTTGTTTTTAATTGCTTCACTATCAAAACTAACCAAACTTGATACTGTTGGTTTATGTGGTCTTTTTTTTCCTGTTGTGTTCCACACGCCTTTATTTGTTTGACCTTCTTTTTTAATTCTTTTGAGGGTACCAACACTGACATCTGAAAAAATATTTAAGTAAAGTTAATTTAAAAGAACATGGAGTCAATAACACATTTCTTGACAAAAGAACGAAAAAAAGATTTTTTTTATAAAATTTTTATTTTAATAAGAAGGCCAACCCAAAATTATGTATTACAATGTTTGTTAGCAAAGGAGCCATTTAAGGTCTTTACAAATAAAAAGGGAGTATTTAACAAAATGAACAATAAACACTGCTCGAATTCCAGTTACAATAACAAGTAAGTACCTATAGTCCAAAGAACTATGACAGTTAGTCTGAACATTAATTGCAGGAAACTGGATAAGTACTGGTAAGCAATGACTAGTGGCCTGATACATGTATTTATCAATCTGTATATATAAATTGAAATCTCTTAATAGACTTATTTGATTAATATATTTATTTCCCTAATTATATTGCGTGTGTGTGTGTGTGTGTACATTGTGACGACCTCTGTGGTCTAGTGTTCATCATGCCATGCTGTCACACCCATGAAGCTAAAGGGTTCCCTTTTACCTCTAACTTCATGGTCACACCGGAGGTCCCAGTTCGGCCCCGGTCAGGTCAGATTGATCTGGGTCCGGGATGTTTGTCTATATATGCATTTATTATAAAATATATTATTGTTGAGTTAGTATTCATTAACACAGTTTCAAACTTACTTTGGGGCTAACTCATATTTATTTTAAAATAATTACAGTAACAATTCTACATTTTGTTGGTTCTGATAAGGTTGTATTTCCGTGTCATGTTAAGTGTAAGTATTACTTATGTATCTAAGCAACGGTTGTTTTGTTACTTTTCAAAATATAAGAAAAAGAACGGTGGTTTTATAAATTGATTTTATTTATATCATTTAGGAATATGGAGTATTTCATATGCTAACAGTGATTTAACGGGTTCCAGGTGATTTGTTAAAAAACGATGGCATAGGTACTTACCGGTCAGAGAAGAAATCTCATCAAGATACTGATTTTGTGTCTTTAAACATTCTTTTTGGAACAAATCATTCAATTTTTTAATGGTTGCTTTTATGACTTCTGCAACTGGATCATTTGCGTCATCCATGTTTTCTGAAAATGAATAAATATTAGACATATCCACTCCTGCGAAATAAATTGGAATGTGCAATCACAATGAAAAGTATCAAAATATCCAAACCACACTAACCAATGCACTGGAATATTTCACGTGGGCAATCTTGTTTTTGCTTGAAAACTACATCGCTTTCTACTTGTTTCTTTCCAAATTTACTAATCATAGTAAAAAGAACCTTTCGCAAGTCGCTTTTCAGTGTTTTCGTCATGTTTTCAATTAGAAATCACGTAAATCGCAGAAATATTTTTCACTTTGACACATCAACTACTCAGGTTATAGTGACAGTGACGTTATTATTGGTGTTGCCATTTATAATTTCGGAATAAAAAATCAGTCTCATCTTTCAGTAGCCAGACCCTAGCAATGTTGAAACTCAAACAAATGATGTTAAAACAAATGAAATACGAATTTTAAAACAATATTTTTCTGGCTTTATTTCGAAGTAAATTTGAATTTGGAATTCCTAATGAAACGCAATATATTTGATTTTAAAGTTGCCAGTATTGAAAATCGGCAATTTCATATGTAAGGACCTAATACTGGGTGGCGCAAAAGTACTGGCACTAAAGAAAATACTTTTATTTTTTTTATATGACATTTTCTGTCATTCTGTTGTTGAAAATTGTGTAGTGAACAAATGTAAAATACACTGAAAATAAACATGGACCGTTTTACTCCCCAAGAACGTGGAATAATTGTGTCAATGTTCTTACGGAATAATTCATCAGTGATAAGAACACAACGTGAATTTCGTCGACGATTTCACCACCGTCCGGCACCGATTGGTTGCACAATTCGACGCTTTGCCACACGCCTTGAAGCAACTGGCTCAACATTGGATAGACCTAAGTCTGGGAGACCAAGAACAGGCCGTTCAGCTGAAAATATCGATGCTGTGCGCGAAGATGTGGAAGAGTGTCCAGAAACATCAACGAGGCGACGTGCCACGCAATTGGGCATTTCCAGACGGACCCTGCAGCGTATTTTGGTGAAAGACTTAAAGATGTTCCCGTATAAAACTCAAATGACTCATCAGCTGCTGCCTGCTGACCACCGAGCTCGTCTAGATTACTGCCAGCGCGTCATAAACCTCAACCTTGAAGAGGATGATTTTCCTTCAAAATTGGTTATGAGTGACGAAGCGCATTTCCATCTCTCAGGGCATGTCAATAAGCAGAATACTCGGTTCTGGGGCACTGATAATCCGCGCATTATTCAAGAAACACCTCTACACCCACTAAAAGTTACTGTATGGTGTGGCATCTGTGTTGACAGAGTGATCGGACCCTATTTTTTCGAAGACGCTGGAGGCAATGCGATAACTGTCACTGGAGAACGCTACAGAACCATGTTACGAGAGTTTTTGATACCCAGTTTGGACGAATTGGGGCTGGAGCACATCTGGTTTCAACAAGACGGCGCTACGGCACACACAGCGCGCGACACTATGGACTTAGTGAGGGACGCTTTTCCAGGCCGAGTTATCTCTCGTTTTGGCGATTTGCCTTGGCCTGCAAGATCACCCGATCTGACCAGTCCAGACTTCTTTCTTTGGGGTTTTTTGAAATCTCGGGTGTATGTGAACAAGCCACAGACTCTCGCAGCTCTAAAAGACAACATTCGTCAAGAAATAACGAACATATCGCAGGAAGTGTTACGGCAAGTTATGCAAAATGTCATAAATAGGGCTCAAATGTGTATCAACTCTGGAGGTCACCATTTAAAAGACATCATCTTTAAATCCTAATGGTACGAAATTTAATGGCACAAATATACATTTAAAAAAACCTAAATCTAGTTTTCTAATTTAGAAAAAATGTTATAGCTGAACCAAATAGGGTCTTTACTTTTGCGCCACCCAGTAGTACACAATAAATTGAAACAAATACCACACATACCATACATAACTGCGAACAAACATAATTCTTGCTTGACAAACATCACATCACATTTCACAAATACATACTAGTTCATCCTTGCTGACGATGTAGAGTAGATGTAGTATTACATACCATTTCAAATTATTAAAGAAAATCACTCACATATCTACAATTCTGTTGGACTTGGGCAGCCTCTCTAACATCAACTTTTAGTTAAATTCTTTCACAAACTATATAGGGATAATTCTTTCTAATTCGTGTCGTGTCGTGAGTGTATGTAGGTAGACTACTGGCTGAAGGACGTTAGTTAGATATCATAAGTATCTGAAATTGAATTTGAATTGTTTGATTGAAATTGAATGAAGACTGAAGACACTGAACTTCACTGAAGTTTTGAATTTTTTTATTATCTATCTTTGAGTTTGACAAGAAAAAATGTAAAGTTTGTTTGACATTGACATCAATCTGGACATCAACAACACTTGATTTTTTTTAAATTTATTTCAGTTAGATTGACCAGGCAAAAGAAACGCAGCTCATGCAGCCTAGTGTGATAAGGTTAATGCAACAGCAAAAAAAAAGTTGTGTTGACTTGCGTGACATAATTATTGTAAGTATATTGTATAATGTCGGAAAATATTGTATAAAACGTACAATATTGAGAAAGCTATGTATTATTGTATAGTTTAGTTTCGTACCCCAAATTATTGTAAGAATCCAATAATTATTGTGCATTTCCCAACACTGAGCCAAACCCGAACGGTGCCTCTCTTCACACCTCAGCTTCACACTCGCCTTCTCGCTTTCACTTATGTTTAAACTTTGTACTCACAGAATTATAAATACCTGTCATAATGCAAAGGTAATGTAAGTATAAGTCAAATATAACTACGGCAAAGTATTATGGTTTTGTTCTTTTTTTGTTATTATAAATAATGAGATACCCTATATAAAAGTAATAAAAAGCACACCTTTAGTAGAAAAATATTTTTGACAGACACCCTAAACTCTAAATTGTATTATTTAAGAAATTTTGCAACATTTGAACAGCTGTATCTTTGAAACTATTCAGTTTATCGAGACCCAACTATTCTCATTTTGTTGCAAATTTAGTCTACTTTAACCTTTTGGACGCCAGCGTTTTCTAGAGCTACTTCACGCCCGACGCCAAGCCCTATAAAACGTAAATTTTCGCTAGTGATGGGGAAGTCACTTTTTATGACCTAGTTATTTTTTAAAATTTGAGGTGATTAACAGTGGTTATTACAAAGTAAACTTTAATAAAACATCATTTAATAACAGTTTAGACCAGTTTTTATTGGAAACCCGAATAAAATTTCATGGCAAAAGAAAATAACTTTAATAAAATTATGTTATTACAAACAAAAGTTCACAGCACTACGTGACACCTTTAGTGGTCCACGGCGTCACAGATATGTACAATTTAAGAAAAAATTGGGTTGGGATTAATGTAACTTGATTTGAACTGATTTAGGTAGTAAAAAAATATAATGATGCTTGGCGCTAGTGGACATAAATTTGTTTTGCTTCATATTCCGCCTTTCAAGTTTAACTTAATAATATATTCTATATTAGTACACACTACTAAGTATTTATATATAAGATAGGGACACTTTTGGCTTATTTTGTGTCCCTAAGTTTTTAATTGAATTCAAATTACATATTTGACGTAATCAGTGTAGACGTGTTGCTTGATGGTATAGCTGCGAGCATGGCGCACACACAGAGCAACTTTACATTGGGTGCACATAAAACGTGTGATTTTCCGTACACCACGAGAAAAACAAAATTTACACCTAAGTTTTTACCATTTGGTATGTAATGAGGCATGTGAGCTGCTGAATTACCTGGCAAAATACGAGCAGGGTGGTCACGAGCTGACCGAGTGATCGTTTGTTCACATACAGACTGCCCTTTATACTTTTGAATGATTTGGCGTATTACAGATTGCTGAAATATTTTCAAACGTAATTTATACTCGGGCGCATTTGAATTCAAATGTTTATATATAAAAAAAGAATTCAGCAAGTGCATATCAATTATATGAAAAAATAACTTTTTATACCATTTAATTGTTTTTCGTAGACACTGAACGTTACTGATCATCATGTCTGCGGTATCGACACTTCCCATATTCTTGGTGTAATCAATGATACATTCTGGTTTCATTATAGGCAAACCCGAAGATCTATCAATTTTCTCAGTTGGACCCATTTCGTTTTTATGAATGGTAGTAAGCAACCATTTTAACGCCATCATTGGATCGGAGTACTTGGCTTCTTTCTCACCCCTTTTCAACTTTTTGAATTTAGGCATGCCTGATCTGTTTTTGTTAACTGTACCACAAGAATGAATGTCATGTTGCTTTAAAAAAAATGATAGTTTAAGACTAGAATACCAATTCTAGCTTTACTAAAATTCAAAGAGTTGTTGCATTTCTTTTTAGATTTACTCATAATTTAAAAAATAAAAATAATAAATTGTGTGGTAATCTCTCTGTAAATGAGTTACAAAATTCATTAAATTATATTTTACTTAACTGTCAATTTGAAATGTTTTCAGAAGAGTATCAGCTTCTTAAGTCTGGGAAGACATTACCACACAAAAGCAAGTTGATTTCTTTGACACCATTTTTAGACAAAAATGGACTTCTTCGCGTGGGCGGCAGGCTTGAAAACTCCCCCTATGAATATGATGTGAAGCATCCCATTATAATTTGTAGCAAACATAAGTTAACAAAACTAATATTTCATATGCAACATATTAAATTGCTCCACGCCGGTCCTCAATTACTTTTGTCACATATTAGACAATCATACTGGCCTATAGGCGGTAGAAATTTGTCTAAATTAATTTTCAAAAAATGCATTAAATGTTTCAGACATAGAGCTCAAAACGTACAGCCAATTATGGGTCAACTTCCTCCTTCCAGAACGCGTCTTGAATTCCCATGGGAACATAGTTACGCAGATTACTGTGGGCCAATAATGATATGTGACCGAAAAGGTCGTGGGTGCAAGCTAATAAAATCTTATTTGTGTGTTTTTGTTTGTGCCGCAGTTAAAGCTGTGCATTTGGAGCTCGTGACAGATCTCACCACCGAGGCGTATAAGGCTGCATTAAATCGGTTCGTGGCGCGTCGCGGCAAGCCGCGAAGCATCACGTCCGATAACGGAACCAACTTCGTAGGCGCATCAAATGAAATGGCCAGGTTTTTGCAAGGTTCTGATGTTGCATCTGAGATGGCTCAGGAAGGCGTTGAATTTATTTTTGTAGCTCCGCACAGCCCTCACCTTAATTCGTTGGCCGAATCAGCGGTCAAATCAGCTAAATTTCACTTAAAGAGACTTTTGCAGCTGACACATCTCACGTATGAAGAAATGTCCACTTGCCTGTACCAAATAGAGGCTGTATTAAATTCACGCCCAATTTCCCCTTTATCGTCAGACCCCAATGATTTTTCGGCTCTTACTCCCTCTCATTTCCTGATTGGACGTCCACTTACCGCTGTACCTACTGCCCAAGTGACAGACGTGACAATCTCTCGACTGGATCGATGGCAGAGGATACAGCACATAAATCAACACTTTTGGAGGCGATTTCATGACGATTACGTGTCTATTCTGCAGGCTAAGACAAAGTGGAGGAGCTCCAAGGGAGAGCTCAAGGAAGGTACCCTTGTCCTAATCAAGGATAAAACGACGCCGCCACTGCTGTGGCCCATGGGTCGGGTCTTCAAGGTGTACCCGGGTGTCGACGGGGTCTCACGTGTCGCCGACTTGAAAACGAAGAAGGGCACCATACGACGGGACTTCACGTCGATTTGCCCTCTTCCCATCGAGGAAGAATCTTGAAGAACTCTTCAACGCGGGGAGTATGTCGCGGACAAGCGACGACATCATCGCGGGAGGCGCGGGGCGCGGGGCGGCTGCCTCACTGGGCCGCCGGCCAGCGGTCCTCACTCGGCCAAACGACTCGCTAAGCGATACTCGCGTCCTTTTCAAATAACTACTTAGTACCTATTACATTTATTTTACAGTCCATTATCTTTTATTTATAGCCCAAATAGTACCACAGGGTCTACCGTGTAGGGTTAGGGCTCAATCACTCCTTCGAGCCGGATGTCTGTCCGCCACGGCCTGCCCGACCTGAAAAACCTCTACATTAGGTGGATCGGGATAGTAGAGGGGATCTACTGACGTCATTGAGGCGAGGTCCATTCGTGAACAAACGTCATCGTTTATCACCACCACTTGGTTGTCGTTGGCAGTGTCTAGGTAGTGGAACTTCATACTCACTGAGAGTATGTTAGACTGGTAAACATGCTCAGAAACGTCTGCGTCAAAAGTCCCGCTAGTCAGCTCGCTCCACTGGTCGAGTTTCATAGGTAACCCTCTAGACCCAGTGGTCAGTTGTTGCATGTACGAGGCCGGAGCAGACCAGTGGACGTTCATGGTCCCGGCGGCAATGGGCAATACTTGCTTGTTACTGCTATCGAACTTGGCGTATCTAGCAGTTAGCCCCGTTGCGACCATACCTTTTGAGATAGTGAAGTTGGCACCTAGTGGGACGTTGCATTTGGCCGCCCATTGCATTAATGTGTACAGTGGCATTGGGATGTGTGTGGCCCAGTATTCCTCAGTGCTATCAAACCCGTAATAGTAATCAAAACACTGGTCGACAGTGCTGTTTCCGTAAGCTCGCGTGTGGGCGAAGGTGTAGTTCGGGTGTCGCAGCTTGACGTAATTTGATGTCCAACACGCTACCACGTTTGATACGTTCATACGAGCAGTGGCATGGTCGTCGGCACCCAACCCAGTCCATAGAGATAGACTGACATCGTTACGTAACATGGCTAGGGACAGTGACAGGGTTAAGGTTACCCCGTTCATAGATAGCAGAGATTGGAGTGCAGCTGGGTTGGTGATGTTGAATTCGTATTCGTTCTTCAATATGTATCCCAGACACCTCAACACACGGTAAACGGAGTGTGAGGTATGGCAGAAGTACTGACTAGTCACAGATGTTGGTCTCGGATGTAACCAGCGCACCGCTTTACCTACGTATCTTTCACCGTCCAGAGCGTCCACTACGTGCACTTCCGTGTTTGATGCCGCATACTGAAGACATGGAGACAACATTGAGAAAGAATAAGCTGATACCATTTTAGAGAGGTTTTCTTCTCGCATAGCTTCACCCCCGGCGTTGACGTCATTAGTGTGCATAAAAGGGGCTCTGTTCGATAAGTTACGTGCCCCAAACGTCCAACCTCCACGCACTATGTTAGTGTAAGTACGTGCGTTGTTCCCTAATTCTACTTGAAGACCTTCGGGCATTCCATTGGATAGCTCGGATGCCAGTGTTACTGCCATTGGAAAAGCCATATTCGTACTGAGGTTCTTCTCCATGTAGGTCAGTGCGTGAAGCATGAACTCTGCAGATCTGGGATAGTTGTTGGTGGTAAAAACTTCGTCGTATATATGTGGTCCGATGTCCACCACATAGTTTGCCAAATTGACTACGTCAGCTGCGGTCGTCCGTGACCCTTGGTAAACATTGACCACCCCAACATGTGGGATAGTTATCGACCGCGTTGTAGAAAAAGTTGTATCTTCCAGCAATACCAACATAATCTTGGTAGGTCCAGGGATGTGTACGTTGTGGGCTGCAGGTATGCTTGTAAACCATGATTGGAAGTTCTGGTTCGCATTTCCGCGATATAGAGCATTCCACAGCCAATTTGTTCTCCCCGCCCAGAACTCAGTAGAAACAAAGGCCATGATGTATTCGAATAGCCAAGGTTGGTGTAGTGTTTCTGAATCAATCGGGACGACCGCCCACGTAGTATCCATCTCTGCCAATCCGAATCCCTGGTTCACTTCGTTATCTAAGTTACCCAAGATGGTGTCAACTCCTTTGAGATGCCCAACGAATGCGGGCAATGTGGTGACTAACAGCTGTAATGTCGCTCGGTCGTTTTGGGCGATGTCTATGATCCTCACTGTTAAGCCAGATCTTGAGCCGGGGACCTGCTGCCGTATAAATTGTCTGTCTGTCCTCTCTGATGACCAGGCGTCCACGTGGGCAGGGTTCACATATAACATAGCCCGTAGCATAGGGGCAGTGTCGATGAAGGTGGAGTTACTACCCTGCATGTGCGAGATCATGTATCCTATGGCAGGCATATCGCGGGTGAATACTCCTCTGACCCCGGGGGGGAGCCCTTGCCCAGCTGGGCCCTTCTCGCTGGCGTTCTGTTCCAGATATATCCATGATTGTGTTTTTGGAACACCAATCGGCTCGGTTGCCTGGATTGAAGCTGTAGTTGTTTCGACACATCTCACGGGTATACATTTGACTCTACTGGAAGGGGGGGCCTCTTCATTTGCTACTATACTGGAAACTGAACCAGGGGTGGATGCTCGAGAGTCCGGGGAAGCGGCTAAACTGCTTGGGGCCGACACTGATCTCAGTTGACGTAGAGCGCGTTCGTTGAGGACACTTTCTCTGAACGTGTGACGTTGAGGTAGCTTTTTAAGGATCTCTCCATGTGTGGTCATCCACCGTTTTTCATTTTGGAGGTCGTGCACCATTGTGTTTGTCAGATCAGTTCTTCTCCTGATGGCACCTGCCAAAGCTACCCCCCTAAGTATTACTGGTACGCCCAGTCTCAGTTGTGGCTGGACGGGAGCCACGAATTCCCACCCCTCCTCGGGTACGTGAACACGGGAACCAACGGACACGAGGACGGATCGGATCTGTGTGTTCCAGGTTCCAGGTTGTATATCTGGCCGGTGCGGCATTGATCACCCGCACTCCGTCGATGCCCTTCGGATGTTCATTTAGTGCGGACGAAGATACACCACTGTATGGTAACGGGGCCGTGAAAATCTTCTTGAAAATGTTGGCTGTTTTGTCATCTCCGGGTTGTATGTCGAGGACGGACCTTGTGTAGGTCTCGGTCACATTGCCTTCCATTTTAACAGTTTTCTATAACCGCTTTACAAATACGATGAATCATTTGTTTACCAGCGGTTGAGTTGCTGGCCAGGTAAACCTGTATGCAAAAGCCGGCTAGGGCCAAGATCCCTAACAACGCTACCAGAAGGATCAGTAATACAAGTCTTCTCTTAATGTCCGTAATCCTGTGCGTTATCTCTAACTCGGACAAGTTGTCTTCGGATGTATCCATTACAGAATGTATACTTCTTACCCTAAACAGGGCCGGAGACCGAAAGTGGAAAGACGCAAGTCTAACCTCAAGAAGCTTCTGTAAACATCGAGCCGAATGCCTATCTGACTTGGTCGGCATTAGGAATAGGGACTTGATTGATAGGCACAAACGAAGACGGTATGACATTTGTAATTTCAGGCAAAACATGACACTGAATATCTATTTTGTATGCACAGCATAAAGACTCTACGATGAGGTTACAAGACTGTGTACTATGAGATATATGATTGTTAATGCCCGTTACCTTAGTGCTCGTACCGCGACGTGACAATCCCAATAAATCCGAAAGTCGCTCAGTTACAAAGTTTGCCGTGCTGCCGTTGTCCAGCAGTAGGCGCGCAGTGTACTTCTGGCCCGTAGCGCTGGTCACGTTCACCAAAGCTGTGGACAGTAAAATATGCGAAGAAGTAGCAAGCTGCATGGAATTCGCTGATAAAGCAGTGTTATCAGGTGTAACTGGCAATTCAGAAGGGGATGGCAAGGGATTTTTAAAAGAATCTTTTGAATATGATTCCAAATGTAAAAGCGTGTTGTGCCTATAAGAACAATATTTACAGCGGGGCATTTTGCATTGTTTTGTATTATGCCCAAACCGTAAGCAATTTAAGCACACTTTAAACTCTTTTGCTTTTAAATTTCTATCTTCAATAGTTAATTTTCTAAATGTGTCACACGAAATTAAATAATGAGCTTGGGAGCAAAGAGGACATTTAATTAATTTCTGCTTAATTTTAGATTGTTGTGTTATTTGAGTGCTTTTAGAATTATTACTAGATTTACTTTGATTATGATTATTATTTAAGGCTACGATTAAATCATTACTGGAACTAACAATCTTTTTTGCGTTATTTGCTTCGACAGACTCCAACAAGTCGGCTCTTCTACCAAGAAATGTGCAAAATTGTGTGAGACTGGGTTCTTCCGTCAAAGTGTCACGGAACTCTTCCCAAGCACGACTTGTTTTGCTATCTAATTTTTTAGCCATGACAAAAATTAATATGGTATCCCAATATTGTGTGGGCTGTTTTAATGATTTTAGTGCCCTTACATTTTTGTTTACGGTGTCAACCAGGCTCCTTATAGAAGCGCTGGACTCCTCTGTAATGGCATTAAAATCAAACAAAGTCTGCATATGATTATTAATCAATAGGCGACTGTTATCGTATCGTTCGCACAGCAAGTCCCAGGCCATTTTATAATTTTCGGGTTTGAAATCTATATTTTTTATAATGGAAGCGGCATTTCCTTGGAGTGAAGCTCTCAAGTAATGGAACTTGCTTATGTCATCGATAGAAGAATTATCATGAATCAAAGAAGTGAAAGTATTTTTAAATTCTAGCCAATACTGATATGATCCCGAATAGACATTTAAATTAATTCGTGGCAAGCGAACAAAATTATGTTTGTGATTGAATGCACCTGAGTTTGCGTTTTCAAAGCTCGTTTCAGATCCTGCACCCTGGGCTGGCGGACCGAGGAGACTTCGCGCGAGGGCTGTCAGGCTGAAGTACTGACGCTCGAATTCCTCACGCTCGGCGAAGACCGCATCAGAATTCTCCTCCATCACCTCGATGTCAGTCTGTAACGCGTCAAAGTCAGAATATAAGCATTCAAATTTACTAAATCGTTCTTGCAAGTCTAAACGCTGCAACTGAGATAGTGAACCGTCTTTTAATAAATTTAAATAGTTACAAAAAATTGTAGTTTTTGATTTTAAAGAACTGCGCTTTTTAATTAAAGTTTTGAGACTGTCAGCCATTTTGTAATGTGAATGGATTTGTCTAATGGGCTAAATGATTATAAAAGTAATAAATATATGAAAAAGGCGTTCAATTCAATGTGCAAATGAATAAGAATCAGTGCAATCAGCTGTTGTTTATGCCTAAGCGCACGGAAGGGACTCAAGGTCAGTGACGTAACACTGACACGTCGAGCACTCAAAGATCGCAGACAGTAGGTAGGTACTTACCTAGTAAGCAGACTGATTTGCAAATAACTATGATTATGCACTGCGTTAAATTGAAAGGCTAACAAAATGGAAATAATTGCATTAAAATATGTGAAGCACTGTAACAGAAATTTTGGAAAAAATGATTTTTCGGCAAATAAAAATGAAAATCAGATTGGAACGATCACACTCAAACACTGCACTACTCCCTGTGTGACTTGACTTCGGCTTCCTCTTGATCTTGACTGCTTGGCTGCAAAGGCGATCCCGTAGACTCGATGAACGGTGACGGTTTCTTTCTTCTTTGTTCTCCAATTTGAATTGAATTTAACCGTTGCCCCGCGACGCTTTGCAAATACTTTAAGGATCGAAGGAGTGATTGAGCCCTAACCCTACACGGTAGACCCTGTGGTACTATTTGGGCTATAAATAAAAGATAATGGACTGTAAAATAAATGTAATAGGTACTAAGTAGTTATTTGAAAAGGACGCGAGTATCGCTTAGCGAGTCGTTTGGCCGAGTGAGGACCGCTGGCCGGCGGCCCAGTGAGGCAGCCGCCCCGCGCCCCGCGCCTCCCGCGATGATGTCGTCGCTTGTCCGCGACAGTCAATATAAAGTTTTCTATTTGTCCCGAAAAATCTTTCTACAAGAGTTGCAACAACAGAACCGCTAACACCTAAATCTGCGGAACGTCTTATTTCAGTTTCTGCACCGCAGTATATACGTGGCACTATAAGTTTCCGGAATGAATATGAAAAAATACTATTAAAGGTACAAAATTAATTTATTGTTTTTCAAAATAATCTCCCTTGGCGTCTATGCGCTTTTTCATTCGATGAAACCAGTTTTGAAAACTTTTGTGCCACTCCTCTGTGGTGACCTCTGAAACGTGTTTTTCATACTCCTCGACAGCCTCTTCTGGTGATGAAAATCGTTGACCGCGTAATTGGTTCTTAACTTTTGGGAACAGAAAAAAGTCACAAGGTGCCAGGTCGGGACTGTATGCAGGATGACTCATGAGTTCTACATTTTTCGCCTTCAAAAAGTCGTTTGTCTGTCTGGCCGTGTGAGAACTAGCATTGTCGTGGTGCAGGATGATATGGCGTTTACGGTTATTTTTACGGAGTTCGTCAATAACTTCCGGCAAACAAATGGTCGTGTACCAGTCACTATTCACTGTACGACGATTCTCTAAAGCAACAGTAGCCACGTGTCCAGTTTTATTAAAAAAAGAAGCAATCATCCGCTTAGATGCACTTTTCACGCGCGCCACTTTGGTTGGTTTCGGCTCATCTTGAAAGACCCATACGCTTGATTGCTGCTTTGTTTTGGGATCGTAGCAATAAATCCATGTTTCGTCACCTGTTACTATGTCCCACACCAAATTTGACGCACCTTCATTGAATCTGGTAAGCATGGCACTGCACCAAGTGACGCGGTCCGTTCGTTGAGCCTCGGTCAAGTTGTGTGGGATCCACCGCGAGCACAGCTTTCTCACACCCAAATGTTTGTGTAGGATTAATTGTATTTGACTCATGCCTATTTCTAAGGATGCGCGAATTTCATGTTAGGTCACATGCCTGTCTGTTTCAATCATACGGCGCACAGCATTGATGTTTTTGTTGGTCACAGCGGTGGACGGCCGACCATCGCGAGATTCGTCACTGAGATTGATACGACCACGCTTGAATTCTGCAAACCAGCTATAAACAGTTGTCTTGCATGGTGCTTCATTGCCAAAAGCTGTTTCAAGCCGAGCGATGCTCTGTTGAGCTGTCAAATTACACTTAAAATCGTAGAAAATCATACTAAGAAAATTTTCCCGAGTTAAATCCATGTTGATACAGACACACAATTTTTTAAATGCCGCCACAAGGTAAAAACAAGACAGTCAGATGAAACAAACTGCATTCTACAGCCAAAGAGTTCTATTTTCAAATGTTGCAATAAATTTTTAAATATTGTTTATGTAAGTGGCCAGTTCCGGAAACTTACAGTGCGCCCTATGTAATAAAATCTAATATGATTCCTGTACTGACATCACACTCACAAGACATCATCGACACAAGACGAAAAGTTTTATGCCGAAACGGTTTCGCTTTTTAGGTAAATATTGCTTAATTATCAGGCACCCTTTAAAAGGCACTATACTTTCATCAATACAAAGCTTTTCATAAGGGATGAATGATTCTTGGTACTTCTGTCGTGCGAGATTCGCTACATCTATAACTTTTTTTATTATAGCTTCTCCTTCATTTCCTGGCCCTGGCTTACTAAAATGCAACATACCAAGTATACAACAGTAGCGGTTTCTTGGCATGAGGGTGGAAAAAATATCTGACTTCAACAAAGGATCAGTAGACCAATGCTCTTTAATGGAATAACGACTATTCTGAGTCATCAGCATTGTAATAGCTAAAAACATGTATATTTCAGATATAGTTACATCACGCCAATTTTGGAATCTGGAATGTTGCCTTAAACCCACATTTCTAATACAGTATTGATGGTACTTTTTAGTAAAGTCGAGTACCTTTTGTATTTATTCTATGTCAACGAAGTACTCAAAAATATCCAATTCTGTAGATGATGAAGAAAGATTTAACGTTGGTAAAATTCCAGAACAAAAGTCATTGAAAGGTCTAAAATCAGGAGTGGTTGGCTCAGAAATGGCTCACTGTTCCACTCAAAATTAAGATGTGGCAGACTCTCAGATCCCTCCTGTTGTCGAGTAGGTTCTTCAGAGCCCTCTTGTGATCGTGAAGGTTCCTCAGAATACTCCTGTAAAATAAAGTAAATATCATCGTTATCCGAGCGTATATGGTTGTATCCTCAGCGGTAATGTTTCAGAGCCCATGGTCCACTACTTAAAATTAATTAAATAATTATTACCTCAATGATTTAACAATGTAACTATTTGCTGCAGTGTGACTGCCGTCTGGGCTCCGCAACTCAGAGGGTAAAACAGAACCAATCCTATGATAAGGCTAAAAACGCTAGATATCGTTTTGGACCCACGACTGCTGCTTTTCAAATAATAGAACCATGTCTTATAATAGACTAGCGGTCCGCCCCGGCTTCGCCCGTGGTACATACATAGCACTTAAGGATAATACAACTTTACAATGGTGAAAGAATTTTGGAAATCGGTCCAGTAGTTCCTGAGTTTATCGCGTTCAAACAAACGAAAAAACTCCTTAGCTTTATAATTGGTATAGATAATCACTTCAGGCCTTCAATGATTTAACCATCCCTCCCTCGATTGCATGTAATTAAAATCTTCAAGTGCTTCTAGACAGCTACTTCGTTGATATATTTATATTTTAATAAAAAAAAATATAAAATTATGTACGTACATAATAGCGTATAAAATTCAAAGAAGAAGGATACTTACTTTATTATCCAAGTCATTGTTATCAAAATCCGAATCTGACTCAAAGTCTACATATTCCGAATCCACATCTTCTAAAATATCAATGATTTCTTGAACGGAAGACATAATTAAATCTAATCTTAATTTTTCACAGAATATTTTCGTTGAAACTGTGTCCGAATAAAGGAATAATAAAGAATATAAATTAGACCAAGCAGCGTCGGTGATAGGCCAATATTTGTTTTGAAGGTAGTACTTAGTAAGATACAAAAATAAATATTCACCTACCCACATGTTCCCAGCACTATTAGTTTATTAGTTCTGCTTGTGACGTCACAAGCGGGCGACTATAGTTGCCATTGGCGTAGAGATCACTATGCTTTAAAAATCTAGAAACTTCTATTAGGTATGACGGTCTACTTATTGATAGTAATAATAAAGCTTTTGAGTTTATTGGTTCAATGTGGTCGGTTTCGTTAATTCCTCCATCTTTATTTAGCATTATAGTGGAATAATTTCAAGTGTCTTTTAAGTGTTGGTTCTAACAAGTGTTATCATCATGAATAATGAAGATAAAGACTCAGATATCATTGAATCCAGTCAGGAGGAAGACCCAAGTTCCCCATCAATTTTGTGTCCCCGAAAAAGGAAAATTAAAACCAGAGAAGAAAAATCTTCACAAACAGATAGTAGCTATGTGCAATATATTAAAGTAAGTGAAGATGACTTTCGTGCCGTTATGATAAATATCGAAGATGCACACTTTTTCAATCCACATCCTCGTGATCCGCGGAATGAATATTTTGCCGCTCTAATAGCGTTTGAAATGGAAAAGGTACGACCAGAGGATCGCACATTAGCCTATATAAAAATACTTAACTACATTCGTGAAGTTAGAGGAGAACGTAGTATTGAGTCAAGTTGCCCGTCGCCAGAATACTGATGCAAATAATTAGAAGATTTAGTTGAAAGTTCAATTATGTTAAAAGTGATTTCAAATAAAAAAATGTTTATTTAAATGTGGTTATTATACTTTTATTTATTTAATAAACATTCACACCATGGGTCACTAAATAGCTGATAATTATCCCATCACTAGCTGACATCTAAAGTTGTCATCGGCGTCGTAAGCAGTGGAATAAATCGTGAGAATTTAATGCTAACTTAGGACAAAGTTTTTACTGATATAAATATAATATATAACATATATTGTATTTTTAAAACGTATATCAACATATAAGGAACATTTCAAATGCAATCCAATGTCAATAAATCGTCATTTAAGTAACAAAAATAATTAACAAAAACATAGCAATATTTTGGCAACTGAAGTTGTCAAAAGCGTCTTAGTCACGGGATCGTTTTGCAACTTAAGTTGTCGAAGGCGTTCAAAAGGTTAAAAGAAGTGACTTCTACCGTAAAACAGATCCTTGTTGGTAAAAAATGGCAAAAACTGAAAAATTATCAAAAATTTAATGGTTTTTCATGAATTTTAAAATGTTCCAGAGTGATTTCGAGGTCGAAAAATTATATTTTCATTACCACCTCATTACATACAACATATAAAAAATCAGAACTACCCGATCTAATGCAAGTAAAGACCCCTTTTATGGTACCGTTTCCATGATTCACTCATTTTCACGTAGCCACTAAAAAAAAGTTAATTTGGGAAAACACGCATAAAAAAACAAAACAAGACATGTCTTGTTTTGTTTTGAATTTCTAAGCCCGTTTAAGTCATCTTCAGAATCTAGTGTATCACTTTCAAGATTAAAAGACAATGGTCTGCTCCTCTTCTTTTTTATGGTTAGAGCCCCTAACTGCTGCAACCGTCTTCTTTTATTTAAAACCTGATGCTCTAGTTTACCTCGTGCTTAAAGGATTGAACCAGAAGCAGTTGTGCAGGCAGGAATGAAATAGGTGGTAGTTCGCTTCCCAGGAAAAAGTTCTTTTATTAAATTTGCCTACTTAACATATATAGGTCCAACAATGGGTGTATTTTTGTGTTCAGTCAATATTCCTCTAGCTATCGTGGAAGCAAGTAAGTTTCTTGTTGCATCACCATCTTATGTTCCGCCCTTATATATTAGAAGGGATGATGTCTTGAGGGATTTAATTATCAGTGATACCAATGGATTCTATGGGAGATAAGTTTGAATCAACTAAATCTGAAATATCAAATCATCATGTAGTACCCGCTCTTGGAACGCTGAATCAACATCAGGTGATGGCCTGATGAGTATTTCGTCCTGAAATGGATGTTTCAGGTACTGGTGTTCGAAGTCTTTCAGATCTAGAAGAAGCAGATGTGAATGCATTGTAAATATTATGCAAAATTTGGAAATCTTCATTAGTACTCTCTAAGTTTTCGTAAGTTTTCAACTGCGTAAGTTTTGACAATCCAACTATTTCACTAAACTGAGAAAATGTTCTATTATATTATGCTTATTATTGCTTCCCAAACATTTGTCGTAATCTATCGCATCAGGGTTAAATGGCATCAAACCACAGACTCTGAATCCGTTAATCAAAGTTTCAGGGTTTACAGATTATTTTAGAGCTTCTTCTTCTTCTGACTCATCTGGATTATTCATAAGCCAGGTTCTTGCTGTATCTTTCCAAGCTGCCTTAACGGGTCGAAAAATAGCTACGTCAGCCGGTTGTAAAATGCGCGTTGCATTCGGGTATAATGCTATAAGTGCAATGCCCAACTCCTTGCATAATTTGCTAATACTGTATGTGAGATGGGTTTTATGTCCATCAAAAAAATATATAACTGGCAATGTTACGCCATTTTTGAGTAAATAAGGGTGAAAAACATTTTCTATATACTCAAAAAACAGTTCTGAAGTCATCTATCCATTATACCTACACCCCAATCTTTTGGAACCCCATCGGAATTTTTTTGTGGAATTCTCTGGTAGTTAAAGACAACCATAGGTGGACATGCTTCTCCAGAAGCTGAGAACGTAAACATGACCGTAATTGACTCTTTGGAATTATTGGTGTCTATGTTGTATACATTTTTGGCTCCTTTAACAGCCAGTACTTTCCTTGTTTTCGGGCACAACTGAAACCCACTTTTATCCATTGAATACTCGGGTAGAGTCATCCAACAAATGCAAAAGACCGATTTCTTCTAAATACTCGTGTATCTCTGCAAACCATTTCTTTACGTCTTTTTCTGAATGTTTGCACTAGACTGCGTGACACCCTCACTAGTCCGTTGAACAATATCAGGGTGTCTTTTCAAGAATGCTTTAACCCACCCATCCCCAGGATAATTATCCTTAAGGATTTGGCCAAGGATTTTCCTCAAGAAACTTGGATACACTTCGTTTCAAATTTTCAACCTTTAAAGGAAAACCCTTTCTCATTAACCTCTTAATTCAAAGTTCTAAGATAGACTCTTCTTCTTCTGTTAAAACGGGTTGCGGTCCGAAGGAAGTCCTATGTTCAGGATTATTGAACTTAAAATGCAAAGTGGACTTAGGAATATCATATTTTCGAACAATCTCTCCTATTATTGTCAAGTTCCCGTAATTCCCTGAGTGCTAATTTCAAATTATTTGGGTCATAATTTTTCTTTTTTCCCTTACATATTTTGTTGAGACTCCAACCTGCGAACAAACAGTTATTGGACACATTAGGTGATAGTTATTGGACAGCGTCCAATAACTCACAGAGTAGTCCGTGATGTCTGAGATTGAAATTATAGGATAACAAATTAAATTACTATACAACTAAAGTAAAAAAATGGTAGAAACTCAAATGTCTGAAAAAGTATAGTTAATGGACACTGTCCAATAAGAGATTTTTTTTTTGTTATCGCATACAATTACTGTACAGATCAAAATAACCTCAAAATAGAACATATTTTATGGGTTTCAAGTTGGTAATCATGCAAATTGTATGATAACTTACCACTCTCCAAACAGCCAAAGCAATAACATTCACCACTATGCTAATTTCGTACCAAAACACTTGATCCAACCTTGTAAAAAAAATAATTTTTCAAGACAATTGTGTGCTTCTGTGATAGTCGCCGGGAAATAATTATTTTGACACTTTGTTACTACCATCTGTTGTAAAACCAATGAACTAAAACAATGCTGAGTATTAAGGGATTTTGTCAAAAACTATATATGTCGTTATTTTTTTGATGTTATCTTATTTTTTGACTTTCAAAAGCGACTGTCCATTAACTATTCGGTGTTCAATGACTGGCAGTTTACCCTACCTCTGAATTTGCCTAAATTTACCTTTATAAAACATATTACTATTTTACGAGAGAACACCTTTTATATGAAAATTATACCAAAAAATTTATAATCTAAATTACCAATAGATTACGCTAAAAAAAAATTATAAATGTAATAAAAAAAAATAAGTAAACAAAGTGAAATATTCGTCGAGAGCGAACAAAGGCCCGTACCCGTGCTCGATTATATTTATAATTTTTTTTTGTAGCGAAATCGACTAGTAATTTAGATTATACATTTTTTGGTATAATTTTCATATAAAAAGATGACTGCATAAAATAGTAATAATGTCTTATAAAGGTTAATTTTGGAAAATTTAAAAGTATGTTTGTAATTTTTTGCTATCGAGCCAAAAATGCTCAACTGTGTTTTGGATATTGTAGGTGTCTGTAGAAAAGTTAAAATTCCTATATAAATTAAAAAATATATATTACTCTTGTAGTTTAATTACAGTGATGTTTCAAAAACACTCACAGTATTCTTAGCTCTGTACTGACGGGGCCTTAAGCAAAATTTACTTCCTGAATATTATAACTTTTGAAAGACATTTTAAAAATTATTTTGCCTCTACGGCCAATAACAGGCTTAGGCAATTTAGCAACAATGTCCTCTTGATACTTCACCTTAAAAATATCTTCCAAAGAGGGATAAGTGAACACTGTCTGGTTATCTACTTTAGTCAGTGTCTTTCTTACATATTGGACAACTAGAACACCAACATCTGTGATGCGTAGCACTACTCCAACGTTATGTTTTACAGATCGTTTTGTGCAAAATTAAACCAAAAGCCAATCGTTTCGAACAACATTTAAATTTTCTTCTTCTTTCGTCTTCTGTTTTTTGCGTGTTTTCTTCATCTTTTTTACTCTCATCCTCCATTTCCATATCTCGCATCTGAGTTATTTGTTTTCGTTTCATCAGTCTGCCTATTTATTTCATCGATGTCTTCTTCTCTTTCCTTTTCATCATGTTGCATACAAAGGTTTTTGCAATACTGTTCAAAGTCTTCGTCATCTTGACTTTCATCCCTAATTTCTTCTCTTTCTTTTTCATCATCTTGCATTCAAAGGTTTTTGCAATACTGTTCAAAGTCTTCGCCATCATCACTTTCATCGCTAATTTCTATCTCTATTTCACTTTTACTGTCGCTCGCACTCTTGCCTTTTTATTTTGAAATTTTCTTATAACTCTTTTTTTCGTACACGTCTTTTTAGACTGTGATTAGATTTTCGCTTTATTACCTGTTTTATATTTGCTGTCTCAATTTTTCAGCTTTTTCAAATTCCATTTGCTTACATCTTTTGTAAACATCGTCGTGCGTAAATACTTTAGCGCCAGGGGCAATTCTTTTTCTTATCTTATTACTTGTGCCTGCTCTTATATTCATGAGTAATAAATCTTCAAACGTGACCGCCCGGTCCTCAAGTACATGTATCTTAGGCTTTGTATTTACTATTGCAGTCGACGGTCCATAATGGAAAGTTTATCCTTTCCTTCCACTCTCGCAAAAGCAATTGATTAAATTTAGATTCTGGAACAATCTCTTTGTTTAGTGGGTAAATGCCCGCTTTTTTAAACCCAGCTGCACACACATTAGGATCTATTGCAGTCCAAATTTGGCCTAAAATTTTCGCGAATTCTTTTTTTGGCAGTGTCTTACCAATGTTTGATCGTTGCTATTTGACCAAAGCTGTAGAAGACCAACTGGTAAAGAGACCAGTTCGCAGAGCGCAGTTTCGAAAGTTTGTTTATTTAAAAAATCAACTTTGGAGTTACAGTCTTACTTATAATTAAACTTTGGGTATTTAGGAACATATTTTAATTTTTTGAGACTAACCAACGTTCATATAATATTTAACAATCAAATAAATCAAAGATTTGTCTCATGCGCACTTTTAGGTTATATAGTTTAAAGAGTGCGCATCTATGGCTTTCCGTACAAGCTAAGAGAGCGCATGAGTGTAATGGAGCCTTTATCCACAAATAAACATTTAATTAACAATTGTCATACTTAAAAACTCCAAATCCTAAGTAATCAGTACACTCGTCGTGCCACCAAGCTTCACATTTGCTGCATTGTATCCAGTCTTCGTTGGGAAGTTCTATGAAGACTTCACCACAAAAGGGGACATCTAATTATTTCTGGACCTGTGTCTGTAACCTGTAGTGTTGGTATATTTGGTGTTGTATTTTTTTTTTCATAGTCGTCTTTGCTTTTTTGACCTTTTCTTCTTTTACTTTTTGTTCTGCTTCTAATTGATTTTTGTAAGGAGAGCTGGTGAGAATTTCTGATTTCTTACGCTTAATGTTTTTTTTCCTGAATGTTTGATTTGGGCAATGGTAGAATGTCCGCTGGTTTAATAAAAGTTGACGTTGAGGGTAACCGATCATCAGTAGGTGTGTTTCCTGGCGATGTTATAATTATCTGGTGACTGTTTGATTCTAGAGTTACGGATTCTTTGAGGTTGGGTTGGAATGTAATCGATTTTAAAGGGTTAAGTGGCAATTCTATATTTGCATTTGGGAACTCATTGTCAGTAGCATCTAGACTTTGGGGAAGGGTTTCTGTAGTTGTTTGTGGTATAGTATCTTGATTAGAATTTATTATGTCATCTTCATTTGGAGTTTCCATAGCTGGATTAGGACGATCAGTGACATCTGCAGGAGCAAAATCTTCATCAGAGAAAACCTGATCGTTAAATAGCCAGATGCCGCATGATTCGAATGACTTACTAGCTCTATCAATCGAAGCCACCTTATGATAAGCTGTGCCAAATAATTGAGCAACTTGAAATTGGGTAAAAGTGCGACCAGTATTTGAAACTTGCCAATTATCACATGCTACAGAATAGGCCTTTTTTAGTAGCCCAAAAAATCCTGTATCCAAACTTTGCATGCGATGACTGGTGTGTGGCGGTAAGCTTAAAAGAACAACTCCATTCTCCCGAGCCAATTCAATAGCTTTTAAGCTTAAATGAGATGACCATTTTAATGAAATGATTAAGCCAAATTACAAACAAATCGGAGTTCATATAACCTGAATCAGACACAAGTTGTAGAGAGTCAGCTGGAGCTCCATGCATCAATTCGGGTTTTTGTCGCTTTCTGGGAAATATTAAAGCAGGAGGTACCAATGTTCCAGTAGCGCCCATACAACAAACAACAGTCACTGTTTGCCCCCTATCTGCGGACACTATTTTTCCGACATTTTTTTTTCCTTGTTGAGCATAAACTTTAGGCAGCTTATTTGGTACAGTCTGCAGCCCTGTTTCATCCATGTTGAATATTTGTCTTCCGACAAATTTAAAAGTCGTAAGGACTTGTTTTAAATTGTCGTAAAATCTTTGGACTTGCACCCGGTTGAAGCCAGCAGCCCGAGCCAAACTTGTTTTTTCAGGCTGACGGAGACTAAGGTTGTGTCGCCTGGCAAATGCTTCAACCCATTTTTTACTTGCTTCCTTTTTATTTTTATTAGATCTATGATCTATGCCATTTTTTTCTGCTAGATCATACGCAATCCTTCCTAACTCTTTTTTTGTCAGACCATAAAAATATCTATCTCTATCTTGTTCAACCCACTTTCGAACCAACTTCATCTGTTTTTTACTACACTAAGCACTATGGTTAATAAGTTATGCGGTGCTTGCGGAAAATTCCTGTCGCCAGTAGATGCCGCTACATGTTGCAAATGTAACAATGCTTATCACCGAGGATGTGTTATGTTGCCCGTAACGGGTACATTAACACCACACTGGCACTGTCCGGAATGTACAAAAAATGTAGTCAGGAATAATAAGCCGGAAACACCTGTCCGCGGGACAGCACATTATCTTCCGCCGTCACGTACCGCGATGGAAACAAGTGTTCTGGAATGCTCGAGAACATGAACAAAATCAGCCGTTGACTGCAGGGATATTCAGGGAAGAACTGCGCGCTATGAAAAGGGAATTCCATGCCGATCACCTGACATTTCGATCGGAATTCAGAGAAATCTCCAATCAGATGAACGCATCGATGATAGCATGCACGGAGCGTCTAGGAACTTTGGAAACTCGCTTTGAGGAATCTTTTAAGTCATATGCTGACCGGTTAGAAGATCTGGAATCCAGAGTAGTCGTGCTGGAGGGACGCGAGATGACGGCGCAGTCATGCGACATTTCAGCAATCAATAACGTAGTAACTGAACTGAGAAGAGAACTCAACGATAGAGACCAGGAGCTGCTGAGTAATGACGTTAAGATTACAAACTTACCAGAGGAGCATGGAGAGAACACGACTCACTTGGTTACCCAAATTGCGTCTAAGTTGGGCGTTAGCTTAGCGGATGGGGACATCGTAGCTGCGGAACGCATGGGTGCACGACGCACCAGCGCGCTGAGTCCTGAGGGGGGCGCCACTCGGCCCCGCCCCGTCTTGGTGCGACTTACCCGACGAGCTAAACGTGACGAGTTATTACGCAATGCTCGAGTTCGGCGAGGGTCTACTAGTGCTGACCTTGATTTATCGGCCCCCCCACGTCCTTTCTACGTGAATGAACGTCTTACAAAAACTGTTGTTTCATAAGGCGCGGGAGGCAGGCAAAGCAGCTGGATGGAGATACGTCTGGACAAAGCGCGGTCGCATTTTTGCGCGAAAATCTCAAGACAGCCAGGCGCACTTGGTCACGTGCGAAACTGATATATCAAAAATTTCTAGTTAATCTTATACTAAAACGGCTGGTAATTTTACGGAGTTATTATTATATGGCAGTAGACTTTATCTTAACTATTTATTACCGTCTTGCTGTTTGCTAATAAAATGGAGGGCAGGAGACAATTACACCTAGCAACCTTACTCTTCGGTGTAATAGCAAACAAATCACCTGATTACTTATATAATAAGCTAACCTGGAGATCGGATCGATACAGATACCCTCTTAGAAGATGCGTGAACGTATTGTGCAACACCCGTCATCAGACAGCGGCGTTCTTTTGGCAGCATATTTAAAAGGATCTTTTAAATATGCTGCCACTCGCTGCTGGAACAACATTACTCCGCCGATCAGAGACCGAAATACTATTATTTGTTTTAAACTAAACTATAAAAGATATTTGTTAAATCTACAGATAGATCAATATATGCTTTATTCATTGATTTATATTAATTAAGTATATCATATATGTAGTTTTATATTAATTAATTAATCTTTATATTAATTAATTAATCTAATTTTATACTATCTTTATTCTATATATATATATATATAGAATAAAGATATATATAAATATATCCAGTGAAGTTATTATTATAAATAACGCTCTGATTTATTGTCCTAGGATAGGCAGTAATCTAAAACAATGTAGTGAGGAGCAGCATTATACGAGTAGGTAGGCAGGTTGAAACTGAACGGTTGCATCATGTAGGGGTGGCGAGACTTCTGTACCTTATTACGCTTCTTTTGCTTTTTCTTGCACTGATCAGTATACGTACGTTTACGTTTTGTATGCATGCTTATATATATTTTGTTTCTTCTATTTTAATATGGAACGATATTGCAACAATTACTCTGCAGTATATTATTTCTTTTATGATTGTGTAACTGATGTCCACACGTCACACAAAAAAAAAGGGACTGCAGAATATTAGCGCTGCAGAGCTATGCGCTGCGGCAACACGCTGAGCAGGCTCCTTTTGGCAGCCATTGCGACACGCAACGCACAATTAAGTAGGTACTTTGTAAATATTATTGTAGTCTTTTTTTATTTTCATTTATGTGTCGCATATTGTGTAATGCCAATAAAACTTTTTATTATTATTATTATAAACATCAACAATCTCAGGCGGCGCATTTACTAAAATCTTAAAATATGTCGTCAAAGTTGTTTAAAAATAAGATCAAATTGATTCAAAACATTAAAATTGCAATAAAATAGTAAACACTCACCTCACCGGCTTGAAAACGTAACAGCTGACACTTTACGTCAAATTGAAACTGACAATAATCACAGTGTTGCCATACATTGAAATTTACTACCAATAAGTAGCATTGCGTACTCTTTGGTAATGCGCACTCTTAGGTAGCTCTACTTCTATCTATCTTCAAAAGGTTTATTTACAGCCAAATCTAATGGCTGCAACACATCGCTGGTATACGGAGGAATCTTCAAAATCGTTGTTTGTGCTGCTCGGGTCTTCTCAATAATATGAATTCCACATGGGTGAAGTGCCCGTCGTATATAAAAAGTATGGGCGGCTTTTGTCCTACAGTTTGCAGAAAAACTTTTTCAAACCACGCCTCAAAAACAGCGGTCTCTATCTACCCATTAGCTGTTGCGGCATACGCTGTTCCTGGGTACAATACAATACAAATATTATTTATTGCACATACAAATATTTTAAAGGTTGATATGACTAGGTAGATATGTTACCTGGATACCCTTCTTGTGAAGTCCACTCAGCCCATACGTTCTTACCCTTGTAAGTTGCCTTTGAGGGGTCTTTGCTGAAGCTTGTCTCATCAACATTCCAAATATGGGGTGGTTTGTCGCGAAGATCTAGTTGGTTGACTGTTTCTTCGAGCAAAGCAAAATATGGGTATATCACATTAAGCCTGCACGCAGTTTTTCGGGCATACTTCACCGGCTGGGGTTTTTTCACAGACATATTATGTCTTTTCTTAAACAAAAGGAACCAGTCTTCTCCAGAAACTCCGTTTTTGAACGGATTATTCACAGCTTTCGCTGTCACATATTGTCCCACAGTCTCCATTAATCCTTTCTCGTCAAGCCGAAGCCATATTTTTCCATTGCATGCAAATTTTTAACAAGGTTTTAGATTTTTACAAGGCGATAAAACCGTGGCTCTCCCCAAAGTATTTGACTTCATACCTTTACACTCATAAACCCGATTGATAATGGTTAGTAATGGGTAATTGTCCGAAATTTTTCGAATGATAGAAATTTTTCAATTAATTTTTCAGAAAAATAAAATTTTGGAAATATATAGGAAAAATGTTGTTTACTGTAAAATGTATACTAATAAAATTACGTCTTAATTAAAATCTTTATTGATGTAACACATACATAAAAGACAAAGAGTTATAACATGGATTCAGGAACTGTTATCGTATTATTTATCCATTAATCATAATAATAAATCATGCAAACAATCATTAACTAGATGAAAATCCACCATTAAAGACTTACTGTTAGTAAATATCTATGATACTTGGTGAAGTGATGCGGCTCGGAGTTAGATAAGAAAATATGGCTGCCGTGCTGGCACAAGAAAATGCTTTCGCCTTACCTGTCTTTACAGTTGAAGCCCAAGCAGGTTGTAGATGCGGCGTATATATTGCGAAGGCTCTTTAAGCACAGCACAAATAAAGTTCAGATAAGAGTAGCACAGTTTATAACTAAGTTCATAATACAAAATGGCGGTGTGGTTAGCGGTGCGATGAGCGATGCGTAAGGACGTGGAGTCGTCCTCAGATCGAATTTTAGACTGCGGCGTGAGCGCAGGCAGACTTGCTGCTTGCGCGATGGCGTGGGAAGGGCTCCAATGAACCGGTGACTTGACCGATTCAAGAAAAGAGGGAACTCACATTTCTCAAAAAAGCACGGCATAACAAAATATTTTTCTGATTTGACGAAAATAATCACATTAATTCCGGTTCAGATTGATCGCCCGTAGCATCACTTGCGTATAATTCATCACTTTCGTTATTTAGTACTTCATCTGTATCTACAAACAACAAGTCATCAGTTGGTGGTGTTGTGAATAAAAGGCAGGTTGGACCAAGACTGATTTTTATTAGCACACCCTCAAGTACACAATATATAAAAATAAGTGTCAACCGATACTACAACATCTTCCCCCATAAAAGAAAATAAAAAAAAACGTACTAATACAAAATTAAAAAAAACTTAAACTAAGTTTAAAGAGCTTTCAAATTCGCTTTCAATTTCTAAGATTCACAAAACAATCCAAGTAGATAGGGGAGTAACTAGTATAGCAACTATTTTAACTAAGTATATACTTTATAAAAATAATTTTGTTTACAGAAAACAACGTTCTTGTTTGGAACAAAAAAATCCATTGGAGTCGCCAAATGGATTTATTGATTTATTGCCTGTTAGAGATAACGTGGAAAAGTAAGTATCATTTTGATAAAATTGTAGTAATAAAAGTTTCACCTGTTTAGTTATTTTATTATGGTACAATCATAGTACAATAGTCAAAATTAAATATAGGTGTAGGTAGAATAAATAGAACTATGTTTCCCAATTCGATAGTTCGAAAATTGCTCGCTGCTCCTCAATTTTTTTTTAATTAGACAGCAAAAGTGGAGTGTTACAAGTCTCTTTATGTCGAGTGTACTCGTATGTGAAGTTGAGATGTCTAGTGTATGTACATACTATGTCGGTCTGAGACATCAGTGTTTGTGCTCAAGTGATTCGTTGATTATATTATTTAAGATGCAATAATGTTTGTTCAACAAATATTTGATTACAAGCTTTTATTTGTAAACCTATCCCGTTGTCTGTGTGTTTTTAATAAAATCTTGCAAGCTAAATAAGCATATTACATAATATAATATATAATGCAATATTATGGTACCAATGATCTGATCTCATGATGAGGCATGAGGCCGAAAGGCGACCACATCATCTCTGTGATAAAATCAAGACAAATCAATCGAGCTCAAATAGTGGGGTTATCACTGAGTTTGGGCTCGATTCATTTGGCTTGAGGAGCATTTTAATTTGTTTAGTTCATTAATTTAGATAAAAGCTTGTTTTAATTTTTTTTTAATAATTACTTGTTTATTAGTGTTAAATGGTTCCTAAAATCGCACTTATATTTTATTGCAGGTTCATATTAATAAGAAATCAGATTGGTAGTTTCAAACGCAAGGTCAAATGCACATCGCGAACAAAAATAAATGCCTTTTTGCTGTGTGGTATGGCGACAATAAATTTAAAACTGAAATATTAGACAGACGACGACTTCTGGAGTAATGAAATGGAACCTAAACTAGTAGAGTTTTATATGGACTGAGTTGGTAGATCCCCGACATCCCAGAAAAAACCCGATTCGCGATCCTGACTACGTCATCATCACTAAGAGATTGGCATTTGGCACCAAACCGCACTGATGCTGCTACGTCTAAAACCCCAATACTCACAACACCAATAGGGTCTAGAAAACGATCACTACAGTCAATTGAAAACAGTTCCGGTTTCATAAGTTTATCATATTCATCAAGTTCGCGAAGGAAATTGAAATTTGATGAATTTTAAATGAATAAGAAAAATATGAAAATACTTAAATTAACATACAATAGTTTCCTATTAGTAGAATGAATGAAACTCGCGCTCAGATAGAAATAAACATCTTTATTTTTTCTTATATTTTTTTATTTCTTTCATTTTGTAATCATAAAACAGGACCCAATTTTGAACCTCGTAGCTATATCCAAAGAAAGTACTCTTTAAGCGAAATTAAAAATACAAAATCTATCATATTATTATGTATCTTGTTTCTTAATAAAAACCAAAGATATCAGCCGACAAATGCATACAAAAAATCTGGTGGCGTACGGCGGTAGGCGAGCGGGGAGGGCAACGGCTGCGTCATACCTTCTAGAAGGCTATGGCTACGTGCATAGGTTAGCTACTTATTAGAAAAGGACAAAAATAAATTGTCAAAAATTTATTTTGTCTTTTTTACGGTTTTGCGTTTTATAAAGTACAAGATTTCAATATAGGTATAAGGTGCAATATCAATCTGTATAGTTATAACGTCTAACAAAATATTACTGAACTAAGTAAATAACTTAAGATACAAACTCGGATCAGCTGATCGGTCAACTTGTATGGGAGGCCAAAAAAAATATTTTTCACCTTTCGAAATGTTTCTTGAGGAAAGTTGTTCAGTATCATGTACTGAATCATCCCTTAAAATAGTTACAGCATATTTTGTTAGACCCTGTATACAACGTGGAAGGGACATACCCGTAATAAATTAAACCACGGGCTATAGCCCGTATAGTATATAATACTAGATTACTAAAGTATAATGAAATTAAAATATCAGTCGAAAGAATAAAAAAAATGTTTACATTCCCATACAAATCGCCTGGGTGGCTGCAGAATTTTGTATGGAAAGACCAAAATTTTTTTTTGTTATTTGGCTGTTATATTAATTTCATTATACTATAATGATTTAGTATAGACCGTGGTTCGATTTATTACGGGTATGTCCCTTCCACTTTGTATGTAGCGATAAATTGTGAACATCGAGAGTTTATAAACTATTGCGTAAGATTATAAACTGTCGAAAAATTTAATAGTCATTTCACTAGCTACTCGTATACTGGCTTTAAAGTATCCTTCGACACATCCTTAAAGGGTGACTCAGCCCGTTAATATGAAGAACTTTTCCATTGAACTAATGCTTGGACTAAAAAAATAATACTGACCAGACAGTATGGGAAAGTAGAATTTTTTTAGTCCCAGCATTGGAAAAGTTGTTCATAATGATGGGTTGAGTCACCCCTTTAAGGATGTGTCGAAGGTTACTTTACACCCTATATATTCAAAATGTTTTAAAATATTCAAAGGAGACTCCATGCTTTTTGTGTTCTCTGCACAGAAAAAAGCGCGCGAAATGGTTATCGTGTACGCACAGTGACGCGCACACACCGACAAGAGTCTTGTCGGTGTGCGCGCTTAGCGGGGTCGCGGGGAATTGAAGGCGGACCTAGCGTGGGAATATTTTTTGCCTGCTTAGTCTTGAGTGCCGTCTATTTCGTCGATATCTTATTCCCGCAGAATCTACTACGAAATAGGACCGTGGCTGCCCCGCCCGCGCTTGGACCCGCGCAGGTTTCCTGCCCCCAGCGTCAAGCATCACCACTCGCTGGCCAGGCTGTAGCTCCGGTAGCGCTCGCGCGTTCATAACGCTGTTTATAGAGAGCTTGCTTTCGTGTAATGGCGTCGTAATCGACAGTGTTGTCGCGACTGGGCTGTAGTTTACAGTCGCGGGATGGAAGTCTGGTATTGAGCCTGCGTCCCATGAGTAGCTCCGACGGTGAGCTAATGCCATCCCTAGGCGTCGTCCTTAAGTTAAGCAACCCTAAGTAAAAATCAGACCTGGATGATATAGACTTAGTAAGAATATTTTTCACTACGTGAACACTTTTTTCGCTTCGGCCATTAGACTGAGAATAATTCGGAGAACTTGTGACGTGCCGAAAACCCCATTGTTTACTAAATACCATAAATTCTTTAGAAGCGTAAGCTGGCCCATTATCTGTGATCAATTCCTGTGGGATACCATGTCTTGCAAATTGATCCTTCATCGCCATTACAGACTTACTAGTAATATTCGTCAAAGGGCTTCAATGTAATTCGAAAAATAGTCAACCAAAATTAGAAAATACTTATTACTATACTGAAATATATCCGAGCCTACTTTAGCCCACGGCAAACACGGGATGTGGTGAGGCATGAGCGGTTCACGCGGCGGCCGCGCCACCCGCTCCGCGCACGTCGCGCACCGGCGTACGGCCCGCTCGACATCCCGAGACATTCCCGGCCAAAACATCACATCACGTGCATGCCGTTTACATCTGTCTATACCCAGATGTCCATCATGAACTCGTTTTACCATTTCATACCTCAGTTCATACGGAATATAAACCAAATTGTCTTTAAATATTATACCATCTACATATTCAAAACTTTCCTTATACGACCACTGTTCTTTCACTTTTTCGTCCACTTCGTACTTATTATTCGGCCAACCATTCTTTATACAGGGTATAACAAAACCACCGACATAGCCGAAACCCACGCATTCTCCCCATTAATATAAATATTTTTCCCCAAGGAACCATACCTGGGAAATTTGTAGTTTCCGAGATATCGAGGTTAAAGTTGAATTATAAAAAATATTTTTTTTGCAGATTTGTGTAGTTTATGATGCAACCAATATTTCATGCAAAGAAACCGTATTAAAATTTTGAGTGATTCCGCATGAAAACTAGCGATAAAGTTTCAAACAATCAATGAATAAATAGCGCGCATCGCATCGTTCCTACTACTCGCGCCACTCACCCGCGCGTGGTACACGCACGCACACAGACGCGCACACAGCTGTTCAGTAGTTCGTGAGCCGTCCCGCCGCCGCCGCCCGCCGCCACGGTCATTGACACGAGACCGCGACGGCGAGCGGTTCAGCTATCGATTACTAGTAGCTAATACCTACCTACGAAGAAATCTGGCTAACAGTAACTTCGAGTCTACTTACTTGTTTTAAAATTTCAAGCATTCAGATAAAGTTTTTGCCAATCAACTTAGCCCTGGTTTGCTTAACATGCGTAAACTACGACAAGATACAGCAAGGGCTTATCTAACAAATTAGTAGTTTACGCACGTTAACCAAACAAAAAAGGCCTAGGTTCGTTTTATGTTGGTAGGCAAAATAAAATAAAAATTTAAAGAAAGTAGGTAACTAGGTACCTACTAACATGTTTAATTTTTGAAGCTCTTACGAACTATTGACGGCAAAATAAATGATATTATTAATTGTGTAGTGTTAGTAGCCTACTCTTATCAGACGCCACGAAGGTCGTCAGATGAGAGTAGGCTACTAACCCTACACAATTAATAATATCATTCATCGCAGCAGTCAATGCTCCTGGCTGCGACGCGGCGGTACCCAGGTTCGATTCCCGGCGCAGCCAAATACGTAGAAAGTATTTGGCTCTGGTTCTGGTAACACCAACCCTCCTTGAATATTCAAGGAGGGTTGGTGTTGGCAGACAGCCGGCCGCTTCTTCTTCTTTTCGAGTAGGCAGTAAGGTCATGACCCCACATACCCTGGTGTCAGAGTTTCTAAACCGCCACAAGGGCCTCTGACGGGGTTAATTTGACGACCGCCATGTGGCGACCGGGACCACCGGCTTATACGTGCCTTCCGAAGCACGGAATCATCTTACTTTTCGGACAATCAGGTGATTCAGGCCTGCAATGTCCTAGCCAAACTGGGAACAACTTTACAAAGTATGCTCCCCGCGGGGATCGAACCCGCAACCTCCGGGTCACAAGGCAAACGCCTTGACCGCTCGACCACAGAGGCCGCTAAAACCTTGCCAAATACAGCATTCCATAATACAAAATTCTGTAATAATAGTTCGCTATTATTACAGAATTTTGTCGGAGCCTGGGGTTCGCCCCAGGCTCCGACACTCCACAGCAAAAGACGTAACTGGTACAAAGCGCTCGGTAGTTTGGCTGGCTGGCGATAGACAAACGGCAAGCCGTAAAACATTGTCATTGTGTAGGGACACGAACACCAGATACCTACCTAGGCCTAACCTCGAAGAAACAGAAAATGTTTGCTCCCAGTAAATTAGCAGGAGAATGATTATTTATTTTTTCTTGTAAAATGTCATTTCATTTTAACGTTTAACATGAGGTGTATAAACTTTTTAAAACATTTTATAAATCAAAACAAAAATAATGTAACAACTGTACTGAAACGGTTGTTGTTCAAAAGAAAATGATACTTGTAGTGGATATACACGCAAAATAAAAGTCTAGCGTAAGTATACGTCACTATATTTGTTAAAACTGTACCACACAAAACATTTACAGTATTCAAACACAATTTATCACAGAAAACACAAGAGTCGCGGTTAGAAACTTTTTACAATCCAAGATGTCTCCTCGTTAAGCAAATTTTCATCGCGGGCCGCGCTCCCGTTGGTCGAGCGCGGACCAATGAGACGTTCCGGTTGCGTTCATACAAGTTCAAAATTTACCGCCGCGAAATACGTATGGGTGCGTTCTGCTACATCTTCCCCCTTTTGATCTAGCGGTAAACAACGCAACGATCAAACCTTCCTAGGCCTACCTCGACCACGTTTAGGAGCTACGGGCTCAGGACATTCCCCCTCGCGCGCATAGTAACGTTGAAGATCGGAACGATGATATTTACCTATAGTCTCATCAGGCTTACCCGGGAACGCCAGAATGAAAGACGTAACTAACCTTTTTAGAAACGACGTAGGGTCCATCCCTTCTAGGTAAGAATTTCTTAGTGATACCTTTAGAAGCGTTGCTAAGAGCGTGCGACTTCAGCAACACGAGATCGCCAGGCTCAAGAGAATCTTCACTGCTGCGCATAGCATCTTTGTAAGCCTTCCTACGATCTTGCTGTTGTTCAATAGTTTCCTTAGCTTCCTTCAAAGTACTAGCCATCTTTAACAGATAAGGCGTCACCTGCGGTACGTAATTCTCCGCCTCGATGATGGATCGGAGATCAGTACGAGCGTTTATAGGAGAGCGAAGCTCTCTTCCAAAAGTCAGATATGCAGGCGTCTGCTGAGTGGCTTGCGTAATGGATGTGTTCATGGCAAACCGGATGAAAGGCAAGGCGTCAGGCCATTGTTGGTGATGTCCCTCGACCAAAATTGCCAATTGCGTCTTCAGATCGCGGTTCTTCCGCTCGACGGGATTGGCCTCGGGGTGATATAATGGCACGAGTGACTGTTTAACGCCTAGAACATACATCGCCTGCTGCATAACGTCAGTCACAAATTGGACACCATTGTCCAATATCACCCGACGCGGTACACCATAACGCAAGAACACCTGCTCAATCAATACCTTAGCGCAGCTTTCCGCAGTAGCTTCGAAAAGGGCGAACATTTCAACGAGTTTACTGGTGGTGTCCTCCACAATGAACACCCAACGCTCTCCGTTAGGCCCTTTCGGTAACGGACCGAACAAGTCCATAGCCAATACTTCGAAGCGCTGCGCAGGTACGGGAGTCTGCAAGAGACCAGGTGGCTTCGTATTTGCCGGTTTATAACGCTGGCACTCGACGCACGACTTCAAATACTCTGTTACATACCTTCTCATTCCAGGAAAATAATATCTCTGGGAAAGCCGATGGAGAGTTCTCTCTACACCACCGTGACCAGCAGTTGCGGCATCGTGACACTCGACCATAATTTCTTTTCGCAGATTTGCAGGGACAACGAGTTGCGGCTCTTTTGATTCGACATCTTCGACATAGCGGTACAAGACGCCCTGAGAGAGATGATAACCTCTCTCAGACCATCGACAACTATTAACTTCGTCATTACCTTCCAGGTCCACCATGATCTTCGAAATCTCCGCATCAGCTAACTGGGACTCACGTAAGTAACCAGCTTCCCACCGCGGCGTATTTACAATTACCGTGCAGACCTCGCAGACAGCCTTAACGTCATCACATGCAGGTCGACTCAAAGTGTCGGCTATGACATTACATTTTCCTGGGGTATACTCTACATTTAAATGAAAAGCCTGGAGTTTCATAGCCCACCTTACCAACCTACCAGTTGGGGACTTAAGAGTTAACAACCACTTCAATGGTTGATGATCGCTGGCAACACGAACTGGATGTCCATCAACATATCCTCGAAACTTCTCTAAGGCCCAGACTACAGCTAGTGCCTCCCGCTCTGTAGTCGAGTAATTCCGCTCAGCTGAGGTTAGCAACCGGCTGGCATACTCTATCGGTCGCTCCTCCTGTGGCGTGGCACCCTGCATTAGTACAGCTCCAAGGGCGTAAGCACTGGCGTCTGTCCTAAGGATAAATGGCTCATCATAGTTAGGTTGCTGAAGTATAGGACTCGCGACGAGTTGAGACTTGAGTTCCTCGAAAGACTTTTGCTCCGTCTCCCCCCACTGCCAGCGTCGGTTCTTCTTCGTCAAATCTGTCAACGGACGGGCTACCTCTGAAAAGTGCGGAATGAACTTTCGAAACCATGAGCATGTCTGTAGGAACGATTTAAGGTGTTTGACGGAAGTGGGGGCTTTCATTTCCACCACGGCGCTGACTTTATCAGGGTCAGGAGCCACTCCCTGAGGTGAAATGATATGGCCTAAATACTTAACCCTCTCTCGTGCGAAAACACACTTACCACGATTGGCTCGGAGTTTAAACTCACGTAAGCGCTCGAATACTGCCAGAAGATCCTGCAGATGCTGCTCGAAGGATCCTACCCTAGCAAGGTCACATTCTTGACAGAGGCTCCGGATCGAAATCTATCGATTAACCTCTGGAAGGTTGCAGGGGCGTTTCGTAAGCCGAAGGGCATACGCTTAAAACGGTGAATCCCGAGGTGCGAGACGAACGAAGTCTAGTCCTGGTCTTCCTCCCTGACGCAGACCTGCCAGTACCCAGACCGAAGGTCGATAGTACTTATAAAACAGCTTTAACCTGTGTACTGCAACAAATCGTCGATGACGGGTAAAGGGTATGAGTCACTCTTAGTGACGGCGTTGAGCTTACGGTAATCGACACAAAACCTAAAAGAGCCGTTCTTCTTAGGCACCAAGAGGGCAGGAGCGGCCCACGCGGACTCGCACTCCTCTATGATCCCTTCAGATAGCATTCGTTCTATCTCAGCCTCCATGATAACTTTCTTCGCCGGTGTGAGCCGATAAGGCGGAACAGCTATAGGTGGATGCTCACCTGTGTCGATCCTGTGCTCAGCAAAAGGGGTTGCCTCCCCCTGCTCACGAAAAATATCTTCATACTGCTGCAGTAGCGCCGCCAGGTCGTCCTTCTGTGATGGAGACAGCATAACACCTTCGTCCGACCTTAAAACATCCGCAGCAGCGCAACCCACATAGTAACGCGACCTTTCGCATTGCAAAGAGTAAATATCCTGAGGCCGATAAGCTCTAAACCACGTGTCATGCGCTAAATCTAAGACCAACTGCGCCTTTCGTAAGAAATCTATACCTAGGAGCGTTTCATTATTATTCGCGTCCGGAAAGATAACGAAAGAGATATTTACCGCTAAATCCTTTAATTTTACCTCAACGTCGGTAAACTTTACGGGTAAATCACGAACCACGCCGTCAGCAAGCTTAACGGACATTGTACTGTCGCGAAACGGATGATTAAGACGTTTAAGCAACCCATACAAAGTATAACCCGCAATGCTTCGCTTCGCGGCGGTATCTATTAAACCCGTACCACGGAACTCTAAAATTTCAATATCTAAAATAGGTCTACCAGAAACTCGGGCATCGGCAGAATTAAAATTAACATATTCTTCCACAGGACAACAATAAGTATCAACAGACTTTGCAGTCACATCGGTATCAAAGGAATAAAAGTAAACGTTGGCATCAAAAGAACTTAAACTGGCATTAAAACACTTTAAATCAGCATCAAAAGAATTAATATTACTCTTACTGTTTAACAAAGTACTGCCACTATCCTTTGATAATTGTTTACGAAACTTTAAACAATCAAGGTTACCACGAGTATCAAAATGTGAAATACTGCAACTATCCTTTAATGCAATATCATGTTTACACGTACGAGTAGGTAACATCTTATTACACTGTAAACAATTAACATTAGTACGGCCGTCAATATAAATAAACTCGCCGTTGTCCTTTGACACAAAATTCGCCGACGGCGATGTCCTTGTCCTAGTTACATGTCTATTTTTAGATACGTTGTAATGATTACGATTAGATAGGATTAAATCGCACGCGAAAAACTGATTGTCTTTAGAGTTTTTGCTGCAATTTACACAATTCGCACGTATTACATCCCGAGCACCACAACCGTAACATGATACCGATTTTTCGGTTTTATCACTGTTATCACTTTTGTTTATTAACTTCGGTCATTCGGATTTTACGTGTCCACTCTTTTTACAATAAACACTTCGACGAAATCACCTGACTAGAAGGCGCATGAGGGGACCGCGGGAGAGACGCGGCCGCTGTAGACGTCGTGGGGGCTCCGGGCACGATAGCAGCGTTGACGGCCCGCAACAGCTGGGGCGCGGGTACAGCGGCGCGCGGTTGCGCGGCGGCCGTTGACCCCGTCGTAGGTGCGCTTCGGCGAGCTGCTGCCGGCGGCGGCTTCGGCGTCAGCGACGTGGACTCCGCTAGTGACTCCTCAATGACCCTGGCTTTCTCGACCAGTTCATCAACGCTCGATACTGCATCAGGTTGAAGACGTTTTCTTATTCGTCGGTCCAGCAATCCGTATATGATGTCCACTTTTACGCGATCCTCCAGCTCGTACGGCAGTTTTGATAACGTTGCCCTCAGGCGCACGATAAACACGTCGGCTCGTTCCGTCCCTTGTTCGGACGCGATAACATCGCGGAAGAGTTTATAAGCGGGCAGCGGCGTGCCGTACATAGCTCTGAGGCGTTGCAGGGCATCCTCCCAGGACTTGACGGAACTTTTGACTCCCTGATAGAAAACAGCGGCATCCCCAGTCAGCAGCATAGGCAGCCCTCGTAAAGCGTGTTCGTCGCTCACGCTAGAGCACTCCTTATATACTAGCACCGCATCTAGGAACGCCTCCAATGTTTCGCCATTACCAGAGGCACCGTCAAATCGTGCTGTACACTTGACGAAATTGTCGTTCTGTGGCATTACTGGATGGACCGGGAATGGAACCGGTGACTCTGTGCTGTGAGCATGATGATCGGACGTCCTGTAGGACTGCGCGGCGATGCACTCCAAGAGTTTTCTGTTTGATTCCGCCTGTGCTTTGGAAAAGGCTTCAAGGAATTGAAACAGACGATCGTCACCCGGGGACGGAGCTCAGGCAGCGCTGTCGGCATGCGTGTCCTGCTACGTTTCGTCATCGATCTCACGATCGCGTTCACTTGCAGCTGCTTGACGTGTAAGCGGCATAGTGAAATTTGAATATAAATAGGTACAAACTGAACTGTTACTTTTTTACACAAAGTTCACACGACACTACTCACAACGAAAGTTTTGTGGTTCGGCCAGAAGTTGGAGCGCCATTTTGTAGTGGATATACACGCAAAATAAAAGTCTAGCGTAAGTATACGTCACTATATTTGTTAAAACTGTACCACACAAAACATTTACAGTATTCAAACACAATTTATCACAGAAAACACAAGAGTCGCGGTTAGAAACTTTTTACAATCCAAGATGTCTCCTCGTTAAGCAAATTTTCATCGCGGGCCGCGCTCCCGTTGGTCGAGCGCGGGCCAATGAGACGTTCCGGTTGCGTTCATACAAGTTCAAAATTTACCGCCGCGAAATACGTATGGGTGCGTTCTGCTACATACTTTATTTTTTCATACAAATCGAGAAATCCAAACGCCTAGCACTAATTGTTCAGCAATTATTTTCGAACATCCAAATTTGCTATTTCAACTAAAAAGTTAGCTTGCTTGTTGGTTTTTTCGTATTCCACAACCTTCTACTGGGCACGAAATGCTTAACCTCCGAGTTTGTCTAAACCGAAAAATGTCATTGCAGAGATTGACAGCCTATTCCTTGCTGTTAATTAAAGACAGAAAATCAGAAGACAGGAAAAATAGTCCTTTAACTGTTATTTTTGCAATTCCTTGTAATTTAGCTCTTTTCCCGTGCCAACGAACGACGTTTTAGCTAAACAAAAACATTATAAAATTGTGAATAACCAACAACCAAAACAAATTTTGTATAACCGCTAATGTTTCCTACTCACTAAACAAAGTGTTTCATATGATAAATGTTAAAGTTTTTAAATTAAAAATGTTAGGATAATAAAAAGAGGTTTATGTCGAACGTTAATTAATGGTGGACGGCCAATTTGAATAAAAGTGTCTGTTTCAGTAATTATTTTGCTTATTTATGCATAATAGTTCAGAAAATTTGGTAAGTAGCATCTATTTATTGAAAATGTATCTGAGCGTCAACCATGAGTTTGTAACACGTGAGTAGTAAACGATTCGAACGCGGGTAAACTACTTGATCGCTCGTAATAGCACTGGTATGACTCTCCATTGATTCAGAGTAACATATATACCTACTACTACTACAAACGAAACAATTTATCTGTACACACGTCGATGTGTGAGTTTTATACTTAGGGTCGCACCGCAGAATTAATTTAATACTTACCCACTAACGAGTTCGACATATTTACGATTATATTTTTCCATACCTGAAGATTTGCGAACACTATGACGTAAAAAATATTCTATTTTATATGTATCAAATGTTACAGAAAAGTCGGAAACAGCTACATAATATCACTTCACAAATATTTTTCATTATGTCCATTGTCCATTTCACCATTAGTTCACTTTACTGATTATTATTGAGTCATTTATAATGTAACGCACTAATTCACTATTGTAATATAGTAATTTGCATATTCGGCGCTAAACTATACGGTAATTATATGAATAAATTCAATAAAAATAAACAAATGTTTATCACATTTTCACGCTCAGCATGTCAAGTTGTCATTGTCAACAATGGCATTTACCCAATAACCCGCGGAAATCTATTTGGCATCTGCGTGTATGTGATTACCTGTGAGCGAGGAGCCAATGTAACATTACCGGATTGCTAATACCCCTCTCGCTCTTGTGTATCTCCCGCCAATGCGAGAGAGCGAGAAGGGTATATATATCAAGATGGTTGCTGGGTAATAACGTGAAATTATATTGTTGCTTTGCTTACCTGTTTTCATCATTTGGAAATGTATGAAATATACGTTCTTTAGAGTATTGGGTGGATAAACAATTATTATACGCGCACCTTCTCACCATGATGGTTACTATTGGTTGACAGTTCTCAAGACAACACACGTCGCGTATTGCGTGCGACTAGTAATTAAACCCTGGTTTGAAGCCGTCAAAGCTCACAAAGTGCGGGGGAGAGGTGCGGGGACGCCAATTTGCGGGAGACGCTGTGAGATACCATTCTGTTTGACTCTTATGTATTCTGTGGTAATAGTAAACTATAGTCGCACTCGACAAAAACGAAGGTCAAATTAGTAATTCATGGTGCTGAAGCCGCAGAAAATGTTCTTCAATGTAGCTTCAATTTCAAATCACCTGTGACCAGTATGTGGCCACGGCGATCCCTCTGTCGTTAGCTTTATTAAGGTCCTCTATGGTACATGACGTAGGGCAGCCCGGACATGACAAAAGGTGGTCCATCGACTGAATGGCACCGCAGTCGCAAAGGTTTTTATCAGCGTGACGCCACCTAACTCGGTTTTCCCGACACCTCCCAACACCAGCCCGGAGTCTATTGAGAGACTTCCAGACTGACCAGGGGAGGTCTCTACCCGGTGGGAGTTTTTCAGCAGGAGGGATATTTGACTCGTAAGGTGGATACTTATTTATCCACCTCACAACTTTTGCATTAGAAGCCTCTATTGCTGGTATGCTTGGCTGCCTGAGAAAGCTGTTACGACTCTTGAGACGTGCTAGTGGCGGGGTCTGTCCGTAGAGTAGGTGCCTTTTGTCATTTACCTGCTTAGATTTTTCCACTGCACTTGCCACATCACGTCTGACACTTGGTATTTAGGGGTGGGATTGTGTTTTATGGCTACGCCATCCCACCAAATTGTTAACTCCCTGCTATTAGCCTCCTGGTTGCATAGGTGGAAGACACTGGATTCAGTTTTCGTGGGGTTGGGCCGCAATGAATTGTTTTTGTAATAGATGGAAAGTTGTCCTAAGGCCTTCGATAGGTTGAGTTCTATGTCCTCAATGCTTTTTGACTGAGATGTTAGGGTCAAGTCATCGGCATAGATGTAGCGATTAGTACCAGGAGAGCTGGGCTGATCATTTGTATAGATGTTAAACAATGTAGGAGCCAGTACACTGCCCTGAGGGAGGCCGTTTTTTTGTGATCGCCATCTACTCTTTTGAGATTGTAAAAGGACATAGAACCGGCGATTTCTCAACATTTCACCAAGGATGTTGACAAATAGTTGGTGACTTGTGATTTCAGCTACTTTTTCAAGTAGCAGTCTGACGTTCACAGTGTCATAGGCCGCACTGAGGTCTACAAATACGGCACCAGTGGTTAAGCCGAGCTCAAACCCATCCTCGATGTGCTGCGTGAGGTTTAAAACTTGACCACAGCACGATTTGCCGGGTCGAAAACCTGCTTGGTCGGGAATTAATTTGTGATCTACAGTCTTTGTCAGTCGGTCTAGTAATAGTCGTTCAAAAAGTTTGTACGTATGGCACAGGAGTGAGATGGGACGAAAGTTTTTAGGATTGTCGGGTGATTTTCCGGGTTTGAGTAGAGCAGTAACCTTCGCTTTTCTCCACATTTTGGGAATACGGGTATTGACGAGACAGTAATTAAACATCTCTAAGAGCCAGGTCACTGCTAAAGGGCCAAGATGTTTCAGTTGTTCCACCGAAACATCATCGACACCTGCAGCTTTCCCATTTATGAGACTTCTAAGAGCTGTGTGTAGTTCGTCGGGAGTAAACGAATTACTGATCGTTCTGTTTGTGTTAGTGTTGGCTGTGGTTAGGTGTTTCGGCTTAGACCGCCTATATGGAGATTTACCGTTGACCAGCAGTTGGTGAGCTACTTGATTGGCGGTCACTATGCCGGGTTTTGTGGCCGTTGGAGGATCACTGGTCAGTTTACGCAAAGTGGTCCAAGCTTTTTTACTATTATGAGTCATGTCAATAGACTCCACGAGACTGACCTATTTTTTCTGGCGGTTTTCAGATATTTGGTTCATAAGGTCCTCACCAGCAGACACGGTAGCTTCTGAGAAAGGATCTTCAGAATATAAAGACGCATATTTGGCCATTAAATTTGCGGAGTTTTCGGTTAGGCCCGGGGTGTATGCAGTACAGCATCCGCGTGGGATGTGCTGGCGGGACGCTTTCCATATAACTTTAACAAAAACGTCGTAATTATCCGGAGTGGGAGAGAGGTCTCGAAGTCGTTCGTCCACTGTTACTGCATATTGTTCCCAGTTTGCCTTCTTGAAGTTAAACCGGCGTTGAAAGGGCACTATGGTTGGTTTTACTACAGCTTGAATTGAACACAAAATTGGTCGGTGTTGGGTTTTAGGTATGGGCTGACAGATAGACTTCAAAGCATTACATGCGATATTGGGACTAACATACAACAGATCAGGGTTATACCCGCACTTCCATCGTCTGCTGTAGAAGGAGGCCGGAAGCTTAGGGCTATGGATCAACTCCATATCATTGACTTCGGCCCATTGCTCCACTGATTCGCCACTGGCGTCAGTCTTTTTGTAGCCCCACGTTATACTGTGGCTATTAAAATCACCAATCACTATTTTTGATTTATGTTTTTCGTATTCGGCAGTCGTGACAAAATCAAAGATGTTGCCGGGTTTGCTTTGTTTACCTTAGACCTTGAGACGATTTCGATTACGAGAGTCGAAAACTCTCTCGTGTGTCAAACTCATGGTGCACTAAGTATAGTAAACTATGACAGTTTGAAAAACGTTTTCGTAAACTACTAATTTAATGTAGGTACAAACTCATGGTTGATGCTCTGTTTATATAGGGAAATAGACGTGAATATGTATGCATGTATGTATGTTATATAGTACTAGTCGTTCGCAGCGAACGTAGACCTCGCGACTACTTCGTTTTTTTTTCACAAAAATGCAAATATCTCATAAACGGCTGGACCGATTTTGATGCCCAACGAACTTGAAAATTCTATTAGCTGTGTCTATGTATATTTTAAGTTTCATCAAAATCGGACCAACGCTTCGAGAGTTATCGCAGAACAAAGATACATACATACATATAAACAATGTTATTTTTGTCCAACTTGATTTGTAGACCTTGCTTGCTTCGCTCGCTTGGTCAACAATTTTACTAACGACCGCCCGCGGCTCCATTCTAGCCGCGTAGTTTCAAGTTATTTTTACTACTTATGGATGTGAGTAAATTGTTAGGTACTGATTTGACTAATAGTTTTAATGATTAAATTAACATTAAAACGACCTAAAACTATTAGTCAAATTAATACACATCTTTGTGTAGCGTGTGGGTTAAGTACAAATAAATGAGAGATAAAAAATATCTTTGATTGGATCATGTTGAATGCAAGTGTAGTGATTGGAGATATTGATTTAATTCATATATTTTAATAAAATAAACTTATACATAACTTGAGTTTTATTTATAAATTAACCTTATAAAGTAACATAACTACCAGCAATAATATGGTCGACCAAAAAGTAAACAATAAAATAAAATATGTTAATTTCCTACAAAGTGAACTAAAAAACTAAGGGTAGATGGCTCTTTTTAAGCTTATCGCTTGTGGTAGGTGACACTGCTCTTCAACATAGCAATGAAAATAAAAGTAAGTAAAGGTAAGAGATAGGTAGTGTTAATGAAGTGTGTCGAATAATGATTGTGTGTGTGTGTGTGTGTGTCTGTGTGTAAGTATGTTGTGTGTGGGTGAGTGGATGTAGGTGTATGTGAATAAGTGTGTGTGAGGGGAAGTAGGTGTATGTGATGTTGTGTCCTGCCCTGCTCAGACACTAGGTCTTGGGATCGGAGTGGCGTTGCCAATATCCACTGAGCAGGGTGTGTTAAATGTTCTGTTTTTGCTTCATAGAAGCTCTCGAAACCTTGCACCAAATGTCTTAAAATGGGTACACCAACCGTGCGACGCCGGGCCGGGCAGCTAGTATAGCTATAAGTATGTACTTGTATGAATCTAACTATTGATTCAGTGTGTGTAAGAGAGGAATAAAATATAAATAGTCTTTATATGACTTAACCACTAATTTGTAACAAATTTTATCATAATATATATTTACAACTGTACGGTGACAGTCAGGTAATTTGGCTTTAAATATATTAAGAAAAGATGATTTTATAGGAGTTTGGAAAACATCAGAAACTTGAATTAGTGGTTTATTCCCTTTTCTTAACATATTTTTTATAATGTGGAGCATATTCTCGAACGGATACGAATTAAATGTGTTAAGAGGGCCAAATTTACGGACTTCATCAGTTACATGTACTAAATTATGTATATTACTTGTAACATAGTTACCGTAAAATGTTTTGAAGTTTTCTACAAAGTGTAATAATAATTGCTCAGAAAGATCTAGTAGTGAGCTATATTTTTGAGATGAGCAAATCGTAATTGCACAAAAAAGTAATAAATAATGTTCATAGGGTTCTTTTAACATCACTTCAGGTAGAATTATGATACTTAGGTAATAAAAAAAAGATCTGAATTCCACTGCTTTCCAATGAAGCAGCTCATCTAACCCTCGTGTGGATCTATGGATTTCAGAAGGAAGTTTACAAGCCCGTAAAAAAATCTGTGACTTTTTGCGTATCTGAAGCCCTCCATTTGGTCAAAAGCTTTTCAAAATTACCATTGCGCCATCCCACAAGTAAACGTTTCATAACTCCCAGATCAATAAGATGCAGTGAATCAGAAATGGGGAAATCTTCAATCATATCGATAGGTAATCCTAGGAGCGGCGTTTCTGTTTTGTGATGTTGTCCATAGTTTGTTTGTCTAAATTCATAATCCGTTCTCTTGGGGCATCTTGAGTCTGGAAATATCACTGTATGAGACTTGTGGGAGTAGTCGCCTACAGTTACACATTTTGAACAACCATGCTTCCCGTTGAAAGTGCATACACCTGCAAAAAATGCTCATGTTACACATTCTCGAATATTTTTTATCAACTGACGTATAAAAAAGCGTGACACAATTGGTACCTACATACACCTGGTTAACAAACGAATAAGAAGTATACATATCACAATCTATATTTCTGACTTACAAAATTACCTTTTATGTACGCCCTCGCTGGCGAATCACATAAAAAGCACCTTATTTTTAAAGTTACTATCTTTTTTTACCTTCTTTAATCGTTTGGATGCCATTTTCAAGTAGCGTTTTCATCTCTGAGAAAAAGTCTTCTAAATACTGATTCAGATTTTTTGGTTTTGCCAGAACCATAATAAATTCCAACAATGAGTGGTCGTATATCAGTTCTTTCATGTATATTACAAAGAATAGGCCAAAATTCTTTTTTGGAACTTTTAAAAATTGGTAACCCATCAAAATTGAAATTAAGGTTTATCATATTTGGCAAGTCCAGCCAAACATTTAAAATATTGGTAAGTTGTTTCGTGAGGCCGTTATACCAGTATTCTCCACCTTCAATTTCTTTAATTACAATATTTCTAGGAGTTTGCAATAAAGTTCTAGGATCAACTGGTGCAATTCCAGGAAATCGTTGATTAATGACGTTTAGAAGGTCTTTTACAGCCTCTTGAGAAATATTTTTATTTACTGCCCATTCTCTGAGGTTATTGCGAAAAACATAATTTTTATTAAATTCCGAGTTTTCTTCCAAATCAGTAGAACTTGAATCACTATCAAACTGTACAGTCTGTGACTGAGATGCAAAATTGAAAATTTCGTCATCTGCACCTAAAGTTGGACCCAGTCTTTTTAGTTAAATCACTAATCCTGATGGTGTCGCACAATCATCGTGTCGCACAAACCTCTTCAACGGTATGACTCGCACTTGACCCGGGCCTATTTGTATCAGTTGTCAAACCCTTTTCTTTTACTGCACAGATACTATTTTTTATCTTCACATACTCTCGTAAACACTTTCTTCTTATTCCTCCCGTTCTCTTTCTTTTTTTCCATGAATCATTTACACCTTTGTTATTATTTTTCTGAGGAAGCATACTGTTGATGCAGCATTTATCAGTTTTGATACAAAATGGTGAAATATCCAGCTATAAATGTACGATATCTTCAACTAATCATTCATTTGCTGGTTAAGATACTCACATTTGTAACTGATATTGTTTTAAGCTGAACATATAGACAATTATACGTTATTGCGCTATAAGTTAGGTAAAACAAGGAGTTTATTTTCAATTATGCAGAAGTCAACTGTGTAAAGAAGAAAGAATCTAAAATATTCAGTTTCTGATTATATTGGTATCATTCGTACACTATGCAGCTTAAAGAAAATATTTCGTCTAATATTCAGCGTTTTGGTGTTTAACTGCTTTGTTTAAATATGTTATACAGGACAATGCAAAAACTTCAGCTATTGTGCAAATAATAGCTGTTTCAATTACTTTTATTTGAATATCGCTTGTTTAGCAGATTCTACTCTTGATTGCTATTCAGCTTGAAAAAATACCGCGAACTTTATACAGAATTTAGTAAGCTTACAACATTATTCTAATTTAAGAACTCTCTTATTCAAAATAAAGCCATAACATCAGCTGAATTACAAAAATAATAAAGCTTGACACTGATTATTGTGGTATATTTTCGCTACTATCCGGCTTATGTGTTGGCTGGGGTATCGCTTTAAGCTTGCTTACATCTATTTGCATACCTTCAGCGCTAAATGTATGACCAAGATAACTAACCTTTTAAACACAAAATTCACATTTTTCTTGATTAAATTTAATTCCAGCCTCACGAGCTCTGTCAAGTAATAGCTTGAGCCGTTCATTATGTTGGGAAATAGAGGACCCCCAGACCAAAATATCGTCAATAAATGACTTCACGCCTTCAAGCCCTTCTAATATTTGTCGGACCTTTTCATGAAAAACTTCGGACGCGCAATTGATCCCGTAGGGAAGACGCAGAAATTGGTATCTCCCGTAAGGTGTTCCGAATGTGCACAAATCAGCGCTTTCATCATCTAGTTGTATCATCTAAAATCCTGAACGGGCATCTAATTTACTAAAATATTTAGCTCCTTCTAACTTGGTAGCGTCGGCAAAGGGTAGTGAGCGCGGCGCACGACTTTGTTCAATGGTCGCGGATCAAGGCACACTCGTATGCTGCCATCCTTTTTAACCGCTACAACAATTGCATTCACCCATGGGGTTGGGTGACTCACCTTTCTAATAACTCCTATGCTCTCCATACGATTTAGTTCAACCCTTAACTTATCACGTACGCCTACCGGTATTTTTCTGACTGGACAAACTGACGGCTGGGCGCCCGGTATAGTTACTATTTTGTATTTACCAGGCAGCTTTCCTAAACCTTTAAAAATATCACTGTAATGTTGAATGCCTATTGTAAAAACACGTTTTATTAGGTCTAATTCTTCACATGAAAATTAAGATAAGTTAAAACCTTACTTTAAATAAGTTATTTTGGACATTACATTCAAGTCTGACCCAGTATCAAGTTTAAACCTTTCTTTTAAATCACTAGAATATAACGATAAAGTCTTATACCATTTGTTGCCGTCCATACCGTCACCCATGCTGTCGACTGTAGACACAAAGTACAAGTCCGGATCCTCGGGTGCTAGCTCCTCCTCGATTTGATAAACTCTGCTTTTTAAATTAGAGCACGCGCTTTAAAAATGTCCTCGTTCCTTACACCAATAACACTGAGCATTTCTAGCCGGACATCGATAGCCACTATCACACTGCTCCTTCATACAAGCTGGACATGCACGCCTAACCGCTCCGCCGCGTCGTTCGGCTCCCTGGCTGCCCCCGGGCACGCCCGCCTGGTGCTGTCCCCGCGGCCGCGGCCGGCCCCAGCCGCCCCGCCCCGCTCGCGAAGGTCCGCCTGCGCCGCCGTATACTACATCCACGGCTGCTGACGACGCGCCCCCATCGCTCATGTCCGCCTTGGCCCCTTCTATCTGCCGTTTCTACTCTGTTGACATCTCGCTAGCTTGACAAATCTTAACCGCTCGAGCGAGAGTTAGGTCGTCTGCCCTGAGCAAACGATCACGTGATTTTCCGTCAATGACATCACAGACAATGCGATCGCGTATGAGGCCTTCCTCGAGATGTTCGAATTGACAATGCTGGGAGAGAATTTTTAATGCTGTTACGTACTCATCGATTGATTCTCCTTTCTCTTGGCTTCTTGTGAAAAATTTGAAGCGAGCCATCGTAGTATTTTGTTTCGTGCCAAAATGTTCATTAAATTTATTCACCAGCAAGTCGAGTTTTCGCGATCACCTTCTTTTTGAAACTTAAATGTGGTATACACGTCGTAACCTTCTGACCCGATCAAGTTTACTAGTAGATTAGCTTGTACATCCGTTCCTTCTTTACATACTCCTGATGCCTTCAAGAACACGGAAAACTGCTTGTCCCATTTCCGCCACGCGTCGGCGCGGTTTGCTGGCCCGCCTTCTAGGCATAATTCGATGGCGGCCGTGCGTGCTCCATAATAATTATTTGAGATGTTCACTGGCACACTATTCAACACCGGTTTTTATTATGAATTTGGGACGTTAAACCACTAAGATTAAATATATTTCACAAACACCTGACACCATGTTATGAATAAAAGGCAGGTTGGACCAAGACTGATTTTTATTAGCACACCCTCAAGTACACAATATATAAAAATAAGTGTCAACCGATACTACAGGTGGGACTAAATCTTCCTCTTCAATATTATGCGGAGATGACTTTTCTGTATTTATGTATATGCAATGAAAGCTATTTTTTCAGCTCGTTCTGTAAGCGGTCTATTACGCTTTTGTATGGATTCCGCTGATTGTGCTGAAAGCCCGTTAGTAATATTATATTGAGAGTTGAAAATCACATTTATGCGTAAGGCTCGCACTCCCGTGCTCGCCTTTACGCACAAATGTGATTTCAACCCTCAATATAAATCTAGAGAGTTTCCAAAGTAAAGCATTCATAGAGTCAGTTCGTAGGAGTAAATATAATATATCCACGTAATCTCTGATATTCAAAGCCAACTGTTCCGGTGTACAGTAAAATAAATAATAACTGATACCCATTTCCCGACTGCCACCTTGGTCCAGTGGTCAAGGGGTTCGCCTTGTGATCCGGAGGTCATGAGTTCGAATCCCACTGGGAAGCATACTTTGTGAAAAGTTTGTGTGTATTGTAGGCTTGAATCACCTGATTATTGGAAAAGAAAAAAATTCCGTGTTTCGGAAGGCACGCATAAACAAACTGTGGGTTCCGAACGCATTTGTCCATCAAACCTATCCACGGATTGGTCCTGGTCTACCCTCTGGGTTGCGCTCTGTGTAAAAACCAGTAACCTCTTCAAATCACTTTAGTCAGGTAAGTGGACCCCGGGCTCTGAAGCGTTACCGCTGAGGATGCAGCCTAATATGCTCAGATAATGATGATAAATGACCATGTTTCCGACTGCTTGATAATAATGAGTTGGTGAAATGTTCTTTATCTGATCCAAATTGTAACAGAATCACTTACTTATATCATCTCACTCGGATATGATGAGCTCATCAACGTGGACCGTTGAGGATTGTCTTTTATAATACTTACACGTGTAACCTAAATAATTAGTTCGTTTTTGAAAATATCCGGTGCTTACGAAGGTATATTTCGTAATGTAATTGATGAATTGAAATGTACTAAATATCACAAAGCCTCTGAAAGTCCTCGCAATGTAGCAATATCAGTACTTCACAACGATATTATTAACTGTGTAGCACATGCTTTCGGTGACCATAAAATGTGCAAGGAATATCACTGTGACAAGGAAAAAAATGACAGCGGAGAGTTCAGAAAAATCCAGAATTCATTATTAATATTCAGGATTAATGCGATTGTTTCAAACGTTGCTGCAAAGTCACGCAGTTTAATCGAAGATGTTGACACAAACACCGTAGAATGTTTTAATAGTGTCATTGCCAAATTTATTAGTGGGAAAAGAATAAATTTTGCACTGAAAGGAAGTTACCAAGGAAGGTGCTCAGCAGCCGTTGTTTCATTTAACAGTAAATCTGCAATTTCAGCAATTCAAAAAGCTTTTTTGAACAAAAGTCCCAGAGGTAGGGTTAAGATAATCGAAAGAAGGAGAGCACAAAAGAGAAAATTAAACTTAGAGCATCCAGTAAAAAAACTACGTAAATTTAAAGAAATCAATCAAAAGCAACATGATTATGGTCCAGCGAGCTCAGCACCAGATATGTCTCCAGAAGAATTAAAGAAAGCAGAAGAATAATTTTTAAATAATTTGAAAAACAGTTTCTCCAAGAAGTCTCTTCTCGTCGTGTCCCTGCGCGGTGATTTGTAGTCATCCATATATGTATTTATCTATCCGCATACAAATATAATTAGTTCTTTATGTAGTATATTTACATAATTATATATTTTGTATATTTATTTTATCTATAGTTATTGTATTGGTATATATTTCTTTAAGATTAATATTTATGTATATTCTTGATTTATTCTTGTAGGTATTTATAGATACTTTTAAATTTTGTTTACACACTCTGTCGCACCACCCAAATTATTTCTCTACTTGGTCCAATGGTTGACTGGCAGAGAACGCCATAAGGCGTTAAGTCCGCCATTTGTACACTTTTTTTTTTATGTGCAATAAAGTTTAAATAAATAAATAAAATGCTCACTTTAGATAACAGCAATAGCCAGCAATTGAGAGAGCAACGGTTTTACAAAGAGACAGTAGTGAATGGTTAAATATAAGGAAAAATCTAATCACAGCATCTAATTTTGGCCTGATATGCAAAAGAAACATAAAATTAAGTACTGCTCCTTTGGTTAAAAATATATTGTATCGGAAAAATTTAACATCTGTAGCTGCTGTTGCCCATGGAATAGAGCACGAAAAACAAGCTCTTCAACAGTTGCAAATTCAGGAAAACATAAATATTATGCCATGTGGTTTGTTTATTGACAAAACTCATCCATTTATTGGAGCGACTCCGGACGGGTTAGTCGACGATGACATGATTGTCGAGATTAAATGCCCTATAACTGCAGCAAAAAACGGATTGAATAATGCTATACAGCAAAACAAAATACAAATATTGAAATATGACAAAATACAGGGGCAACTTCATGTCTCTGAGAGACGTATCTGTCTGCTTGGAATTTGGGCTGGAGAAAATGAATCTGTACTAACAAAATATATTGAACGGGACGATAATTTCTGGAAAACGCAAATGCAGCCTAAATTAGTAAAATTTTATATGAAATGTCTTTTGCCGGAAATTGTAGATAGCAGACATGCACGTGGAATGTCAATAAGAACGTTGTCCTTACAAGATGACCCGGATGTAGGCTATGTAGACTTCTCGGCCCCATCTCCTGAGCCTTTGGTACCTGCTTGCACATTCGAAATAAATTTCAAAGAATTTTAGATTTGATGTTGATTAAAAGATTACATATATTTTACTAGCTGTTACCCGCAATTTCGTCCAAAAAATAAATGATTTAACTGATGAAGAAAAAAATGAAAGAAGAAAAAAATGGAGAGCACAAAAGAAAAAGCAAAAGGAAAGGAAAACGAAACGTCAGCAACAACCTCCGCCCCAAGCAACTCCTAAAGTTTCAACTACAATTTCCAATTCATTTAAGGTTAAACATCGTAACTTAAGCAGAAATTACAAAACAGCAATAAAAAAAAATAGTGAGTACAAAAAGGCACTAAACAATTTGAGAAAAAAACTTTACAGACAAAAAAGAATACATGAACAAGAGATTATGCTGTTAAAAGCTGAAAATGATAAACTTCAAGCCCGTCAAGAATTATTAGAGATATCCCTGCGTGACGCATATTCTGATTGCAAAAAACCCGCCGATAAAAAAATATTTAAAAATGTAGCTTTAAAAATAGCCGAAAAATCTAATTTAAAGCACGGCCGCAATCTTTTAGGCTTAAAAGGTCAAATAAGAACAATTAGCAAGGGCAATAAGGGGAAATTGAATGCGAAGATACAATTGGAAATGAAACAGTTTTACAACAGAGATGATATAAGTAGAAGCACAGCTGGAAAGAAAGAGACGAGAACATGGAAAAAAAGAAAATGCAGATCAGATACTTAGTTGACACTTTAAAAAATCTCTACCAAATTTATAAGGAAGAAGGCGGGAAGTATAGTTTTATCACGTTCTTTAGATACAAGCCGTTCTATATACTATCACCTAGTTCTGCAAGCAGAGATACATGCATGTGTATAAAACATAGCAATATGGAATTTATTTTTGATGCTCTGAAATTAAAAGGAGTTATTTCTTACACAAACATTAGTAATTTGTTGAAAAATGTTGCATGCGATACTAAATCGTTGAAGTGCATGTACAACGATTGCAAAGAGTGCAATACTACCTGTATTCAATACAACACAGATAAGTTACAGGAGGAGATAACTTGGTATCAATGGGTAAGGGCGAATCACAAGTATGAAAAATCGGGCCAGGAACATATTACTAAAAAGACCATGAAACAATCAATGAAAGGGAACGTAAGTGAACTAATACCAGAGTTTGAGAAACAATTAAAGGATTTTAAAACTCATGTTTATAAATTGGGAGAACAACAACGCCAGTACAGACAATGTGTTACAAACCTAACAAACACAGAAATGCTCATATTATGTGACTTTTCAGAAAACTTTGATTGTAAATATAGTAAAGAGATTCAGTCGATGCACTTTGGGGCGTCAAAAAATTCTATAACTTTACATACAGTAGTCATTTTTGGAAAAGACTGTTGTCAATCTTTTGTATCTGTATCGGATGATAACTGCCATGAGTCAAATTCCATCTGGGCACATCTCTTGCCAGTTATAAAACAAGCAAAACAAATGAATCCTGCCATGGAAGTTATACATTTTTTCTCAGACGGCCCAAGTAGCCAATACAGACAGAAGAAAAATTTCTTTTTACTTAACTTGTTCACGCAAAGGCTTAAATTAACATATGCCACCTGGTCCTTTTCGGACGCAGGCCATGGCAAAAGTTTAGCAGATGGCATGGGCGGAGCTGTAAAACGCCAACTGGACAAGAGAGTACTTTATAGCGACGATATCATGAACGCTACTGATGCTCATCGCATTCTACAAAAAGTTATGAAGTCTGTAATGAGCTTCTATGTATCTTCGAACGATGTGAAAAATATAAAGACGCTGATCCCTGAGCGAATCCGTGCTGTTCCTGGCACGATGCAACTGCATCAAGTGATATGTACAAAACCAAATCATATAACACACCGACAACTTAGTTGCTTCTGTGGCAAAATGCGCGGTTTGTGCAATGGTCATAGTCCTAAAACACATGAATTAGTGTATGATTACGCTGTGGAGGAAATTTCCTGCGGTGAAGAGCCTATGACAACAAAAAATAGGCTTAGTAGATTGATAAGTGCGTCACCCACATCAATGGCTACTACTAAGGTTCCTGATCCTGATCCAGGACAATTAGAAACTGCCAAAAGAGAAGCACTGGATTCTTTATCGGGTTCAGAACAAATAATTATCCATAATAATGATCCTTCTCTAGGTACACTGTCCTCTCAAACTTCTTCTCTCAAGGAATTGGAATCATTAAACCTTGCTAGTGCCAATCAAATCTATGAAAACAGTTTTATGTTTGAAGAAATTGATATGTCGTTCAAAGAATCAGAAGATACAATAATACCTTCTTTGTTTGAAAACCAAGAGTCATTTGAATGTCTTCTCAAAGATGTAGTAGATAATGAAAATTTGCCAATAAACCACTCACTAGAGCCAGTATCTGATAATTACCATAATGAACATTTTGTTAATGATCAGCAACAAATTAATAAATCACATGTCAAAAGCATTAAAACTGTAGGGGTACACACATACATTGTTAAAATGAAATTCAGCAAATTTGTGTAGCGCAGGCGCACGGCAGTCGCCCTCCGCCTGCCTCCATTCCCACTCGCGGACTTCGGTCCTACATGTAATTTCGTGTTCGATTTAACTTCGTAAATACACCCGGACTTTCGTGAACCGCATTGTGTTGTTTTACTGGAATAATAACCCTTCTGAACATTACTCGATCAGTGACAAACTCAAGGACAGTTTAGACAAGAGACATATACAGATACTCTTTACAGTGGTGACACCCGTGTGCAGTAAAATAACTCTCAGTGCAGTGACATTTTAAATTGGGGGCGACTCAATTTAACGGGTTCGGAGCAGGCTCGGTGGTTACACTACCACCCATCAGTTCACTCTCTGCGGACAGTGATTTCACGAACTTTTGAGATGGCTGAGGAAGACAAACCGGAAGTGGTTTTGATCTCGGTATCGGCGCGTATCCCGGAATTTTAGACGGACCAACCTGCGTTATGGTTCATCCACTTCGAAGCAGCAGTAGCCCCGCAGAAGGCAAGTGACCAGTCGAGGTACCAACTACTAATCGCGAAACTAAGTAAGCAAGTTATACAGCAAGTAGCTGGTTTCCTAGGAGCACCACCCGACGCTAACAGATACGAAGCCCTAAAGGCACATCTTCTTAACATCTACGAGGAATCTGAAACCAAACGCATTCAGACACTCATGAGTGAAATGCAGCTGGGTGACCAGAAGGCGTCTCAACTCCTTAGGCGGATGCAGAGTTTGGCAGGCAACCGCGTCTCGGCACAAACGTTGTTGGTTTTGTGGCAGAATCACCTTCCGACTGCAGTACGAACGGTGTTAGCAGCTACCACCTTGGAGGACGCTGATAAGCTCGCGGCAGTAGCAGATAAAGTGATGGAGACAACTCGGCCGATGGATGTAGCAGCTGTCAATCAGGAGCAACCAAACCATTTGACTGATGCTATAGAGAAGCTCAGTTTAGAAGTCGCGGAGCTACGGAAGGAGAGGTTTGGCGCACGCAACCGTAGCAGGTCGAACCAGCGACAGAGAGGACGCAGTAACAGTCGAGCGAGAAATGGAACTGGCGCGCGAAAGGAAAATAAGCTATGTTTTTTCCACTATAGATTCGGGAAAGAAGCGAGAAAATGTCGGGATCCTTGCGCATGGAAGTCGGAAAACTAGCAGCCGTACAGTCGTCGACGGGAAGCTGTATTGGTGGATCAAACCGTCGGTTATGCATAACGGATAAAAATAGTAAGTTAAGTTATCTAATCGATACAGGCGCCAATGTGTCAGTTTTGCCCTCGTATGTTTTCAAACGCAGCCATACGAATAATTCAGATAAATACGTATTATTTGCAGCGAACGGTTCTCAAATTAAAACTTATGGCACTAGCACATTGACCCTAGATCTCAACCTTAGACGAGCATTTCGTTGGACATTTATTGTAGCCGATGTCAAACAGCCTATCATAGGCGCGGATTTTTTAAGCCACTATAAATTGATAGTCGATCTTAGTAATAAACGATTAATTGACACCCTCACGAATTTAAATGTAATAACACGCGTTCAGTGTTGCAATGATCCGTCTATATCGACTTTATCCGTAAATAATCCGTATCATGATTTACTTAAACTATTTCCAGACATAACCAAACCAATGTCCTTTAGAGAACCTCCACAGCATTCAGATAAACACTACATCGAAACTACGGGTCCACCGGTGCACGCAAGGCCAAGGCCGTTACCACCTGACCGTTTACTTAAGGTAAAAGAGGAATTTAGGTTAATGCAGGAATTAGGCATTTGCAGGCCGTCGAAGAGTGCGTGGGCAAGCCCGCTACACGTAGTACAGAAGAAAAATGGGGACATTCGCCCGTGCGGTGACTACCGGCAGCTGAACGCCATCACCAAACCGGACAGATACCCCATTCCACGATTGCATGATTTCACCTACATCCTATCAGGTAAAAAATTTTTTTCAAGGATTGACGTTAATAGGGCGTATCATTTTATTCCTATAAATGATGATGATATTCCCAAATCGGCCATTACGACGCCGTTCGGATTATTCGAATTCAGTCGAATGACCTTCGGACTACGGAACGCAGCGCAGTCCTTTCAAAGGTTCATGCATCACACCGTGTTACAAGGTTTGGATTTTCTTTTTTCGTATATTGATGACGTCATCGTAGCCAGTGTCGACGAAACAACGCACCGCGAGCACCTAAAGCTATTATTCGAGCGTTTAAATAGGTATGGTTTAACAATAAATCAGTCTAAATGTGTTTTTGGTGTCTCAGAGTTGGATTTCGTAGGATTCCACGTTTCGAGAGAAGGCATCCGACCTCTACCGGAAAAGGTACAAGCTACGAGTATAACCGATTATCCAAAACCAACGAATTAAGACGATTTTTAGGCATGGTTAATTTCTATAGGAAACATATTCCACATGCGGTTCAGAGTCAAGCTATTTTGTCAAGGTATTTACATAACGCTAAAAAGAACGACAAATCGCCTATTGTATGGACGCCGGATGCAGACGCAGCGTTTCTGGAATGTAGGCTACAGTTACAGAACGCGGTCACGTTGTGGTACCCGAGCAGCGACGCTACGTTAGCACTGTTCACGGACGCATCGGATACATGTACAGGGGGTGTTCTACAACAACTCGACAAGGGTGTGTGGAAACCTTTAGGCTATTTTTCCAAACGCTTATCAGATACACAGCAACGTTATAGTACATACGATCGAGAACTGCTGGCGATCTACCTAGCTATCAAACATTTTCGTAAGTTGTTTGAAGGAAGACTTTTGACGATATACACTGACCATCGACCTTTAGTGCATGCTTTTTCAAAAATAGGTACGGATTCAGAAACACCACGACGAACAAGGCAACTCTTATTCATAAGCGAATTTACGACAGACATTCGACACGTCGTAGGCAGCGACAACGTGGTTGCTGACGCGTTATCGCGCGTCGCGACTATATCCTGTCCCACAAGCATCGATTACGAGCAACTAGCTGAATTGCAGAAACGCGACGAGTTCGTAATGCAGTACGAGGCAGGAAATGTAAGTAATAACAATGTTGTAATCAGACGGATGTTTTTACCCACGGTAGGTAAAGAGGTGTATTGCGAAATTTCAACATCAAAAATTAGGCCATACTTACCAGAAACGTATAGACGCATAGCTTTCGATAGCGTGCACGAACTTAGTCATCCAGGCGTACGTACCACGCGTAAATTAATTTCTGACAGATTTTTCTGGCCTGGCATGAATGCTGACATAGGCAGATGGGCGAAAACTTGTGTCAGTTGTCAAAAATCGAAGATCGGCAGACATACCATTTCAGAGTACGGCACATTCCAGCAGGCAGATCGGTTCGAGCATATCCATGTAGACATTTCAACCCATTTCAAGCGATGGATTCAGGTATTTGGTAACTATCATCGACAGAGGTACACGGTGGCCTGAGGCTATACCGATCAAAGATATAACGGCGGAAACGGTTGCCAAAGTCATCTACGAGAACTGGATAACGAGATATGGATGTCCAGCCAGACTGACAACGGACCAGGGCCGACAGTTCGAGAGTCAGCTCTTCACGACTTTATTGAAATATTTAGGGGTGAAAAAGGTAAGAACATCAAGTTACCACGCACAGGCTAACGGCCTGGTGGAACGCTGGCATCGTAGCTTGAAAGCTTCGCTGATGGCTCGTTTAACCAACAAGTCGTGGGTGGACGAGCTACCAACGGTGCTTTACGGCTTAAGAGCAGCTGGACGCAGCGAGAGCGGCATTAGTGCAGCTGAGTATACGTTTGGAAGGCCACTAAGGCTCCCAAATGATTTTTTTAGTACATCGAAAACTATACTTGACGACTCGTATACGTATATAGAAGACATTCGTCAATCTATTGAAAAACTAAGGCCGATATCTAACAAACATAGAGATAATCGTAAATGGTTTATTCATCCGGATTTAGAGTCATGTACACACGTATTTGTAAGAGACGATTCGGTAAAGAAACCATTAAAACCTCCATATGATGGGCCATATAAAGTAATTAAAAGAAACCAAAAAACTTTCGAAGTTCAGTTACAGAATCGTCGTTCAATAATTTCAGTAGACAGACTCAAACCAGCATATTTGATAAATAATACAAACGAGCAAACACCGGCGTCAAGTATAGTTAACGATAACAACGCAGGTAAGCAGATTTCGCAACCTCTCAGCGAGGCCAGCCCGGCAACACAGCGAACAACAAGTAGAGGCCGCGTCATCAAAAAACCTGTACGTTTTAGTTAGAAAATAAGTTTATTATCTAGGGCATCCGTGTTCGATTCCTCCAGACATCACTTTTGTCACATTCGGCATACATCTTCGATTCAGATAGTAACTACCTTTGGATTAACACACTAACATTTGGTCGTTTTAATAAATCTCAAAATGGGTCAATATACTACCAAAGTTGAGGAAACAAGCTATACCCAAAACAACGTAAATCAAGTTACCGATTTGAAGGCGAAAATGGAAAATTTTAAACATGGTAATTATCTGCATAAGCATCGGTACAGTCTTTGTTCTATGTTGCGGTATGTATTTTTGTTGCTTGAGATGTACAAAAGGCGTAAAGAGATGGTTCGAGAAAAGATTAACAGTAACTCTGGAGGAAGCAGCGAGTCAGCGGTCACAGGCGACACAGGGAGAGAGAGGTAAACCAAAAATAGTTTACGCATGAATCCTGTCTACCTGTGTCTGAAAATAGTTTTAGATACCTATATTGTAAGGATATATTTTTATTTTTGCGAGTTCACATTTTTAGAATGGATCATTGTTTTAAAAGATAGAAATGAAACATACAACCTTGTTTTGTAAATTCCAAGTGTAGTAAATAATTCATTAAATTAACACAAATTTTTAAAAAATAATGTAACTTTACGAAATTAACATCTATTTTACGAAAATTGTTTTGTATTCGGTCATTTACAAAAAACATAGTGTATAAAATTATAAAATGTTCAAAATTTATCATATATTGTTTTCAACTTTACGATGACAAGAATTTAGATAGTATGTTTACAACTTAGTAACGATGATGTCACACCTTATCCATTGCATTGTATACAGTCAACCTATAGTAGAGTACAGAATCGGCACCTGTTTGTTTTGTGATTGTAATTGAATTATAACTTTATTTTGCTTAAAATTTGTCGATATCTTGCCAAATTTTAGGAGGGGTGTGATGTAGGGGTACACACATACATTGTTAAAATGAAATTCAGCAAATTTGTGTAGCGCAGGCGCACGGCAGTCGCCCTCCGCCTGCCTCCATTCCCACTCGCGGACTTCGGTCCTACATGTAATTTCGTGTTCGATTTAATTTCGTAAATACACCCGGACTTTCGTGAACCGCATTGTGTTGTTTTACTGGAATAATAACCCTTCTGAACATTACTCGATCAGTGACAAACTCAAGGACAGTTTAGACAAGAGATATATACAGATACTCTTTACAAAACTTTAAATCCTGTTGATGACTGCCAACCTCCTGAATTTCCCCCACCCGCCAAACGGGTAAGGATACTCCAACCCAGCCGGGTAAAAAAATTAAACCGATTATCTAAAAATAAGCCTGCAAAGAGAGGACTTTCCTCATCAAAGACTTTTTTGTGTCATCTTTGTAAAACTCGTCAGCCATTTATGGCCGTTCCCAATATCCAAACTACGGTTATAGATAGATAGCTATCGCCGATAGTCAGTAAGTTTCTATCTATCTTTTGTTGTCGTCCTAAAAGCGCAGATGGTCTGCATTTATCTACGGTTGAGAGTGGATAGCCCCGTCTATCTGACTCTCTTTTGCGTTCCTTACCACGCAGAATTTTAAATTAATGTATGTTTATTTTGACCCTTTTTTGTATTCGCAGTGTAATTAGCAATCATTTTAATAAAAAAATTGACTTTTCGAAAAAGCACCATGTCCTAAATTATTATTAAAACAAATTAACCTTTCGCTTGGCTTTCGGTATTGGTAAAAACTCATAAGAAACGGAACGTATAAACGTCAGTCAAGTGAGAGAGACGTCATATCGTCATTCATTGTTTGTGTATTTCTACGAAATTGGTTTTTGTTAATTTATTTTTGTTGCATTATGCTTGGCTTGCATTCTATTGCATCCATTTTGAGTTCGAGGTTGTTATTTGAAGAAAATAGTTGTTTCCTTAAGGATTTGAATTACCTACTATCGTGAAAATGAGTGGTGTAAGTACTATAACCTAATCTTATAATTTGATGAGTTGTTTTTACGGTTTAGTCACACATTTCTTATCAATTATTATTGTTTCAGACAAAAAGCCAGCCGCTAACAAAGGAAGAGGTCATGCAGTTGATAAATTTGGTAGATGCTAATTCAGTTGTGACAAGTAAAGCAACTAATGCATCCAACAATCAGCTGAAGGAAGCGGCCTGGTTGCAGATTACCACTCTCTTTAATGCAGTCATCTCAAGTTGCCCTCGGAAGCCAGATCAACTTCGGTTGAAATGGGAGAACCTAAAAAAAGCCGCCCGAAAAAGAAGCACAAAAATAAGAATGAATAATTTAAAGGTAAATTATCTGGTAACTCATTTAACTATTATATGTTCATGATTATTGCAATGAAATATAGTAATCAATCACATTTTGTTATAGACTGGAGGTGGAAAGCCTGATTATATCCCACCAGATGACGCACTTGACAAAGTGACTTCAATATTAGGGGCAACTTGTGAGGGTTACTCAGTACCCTTCGGTGGTGATGCAGAGGTGGTGGTAGTGGATGAGGGTGGTAGTAGCGTGGTAGAAGAACAGGTTCTCATTGTGCCCTTCCCTAATTGTGGTGATGGTATGGTTAAGGAGAGCAGTAATGGTGCTGGTGGTGGTGATGGTATGGTTAAGGAGAGCAGTAATGGTGCTGGTGGTGGTTTTGGTGATTGTGATGAGATGCGAACACCAAAGTCGGATTTAATTAACGGGACCCCTACATACAAAAAAATCTTTTTCAACTCCAACAAAAGTAAAGGTATGTAAATGTATCTTTATATCAAGCGGTATGGCAGTGCCTCCGCTAAAGTCAAGCAAGCACTCTTGAGCTCCCCATAGATTTGTGACTAAAAGAAGAGTTGTAATATAATAAGCCTGTAGCCTGTTTGTGTTAAGGATTTGTAATATACCAACTAGTACATACATACTCTCACTCTCATGTACATAAAGCCGTGCTCCTATCTCAACCAGGGTGAAAAGAGATTTCTTATCTTTAAAATACAATTTAATTCACCATTACTTCGGATTTTACATCTGGCTAGCAATCATTGTATTGCTTGAGACTCCATAGCTCAGTTTGTAGTGCCAATGCCTGCTGTGTGGGAGTTCCAGGTTTGATCCCAGTTCGGAGCAAGCATTTATTTGACAGATAATTGTTTTTTTCTCGGGTCTTGGGCGGTTGTGTTGTCCTTGTATGTGTCCATGCAATTGCGACTCAGGTTTTCCTAGTGTGGGGGTGTGTGTGGAGTGTGATTGTATATGTTGTTTATGTTTTCAGGTAAACAAAAGACTCAGAAATTGGCCAGCGAGGATGTACAAGCTCGAATAAATAGGAATAATGCTATAGCAGATTATTATATAAGTAAGAAAAATATGGTAGATAAGTTAAATGAAAAAATTAAATTAGAGATAGATATATTAAATTTACAAAAAAACAAACTTCTAGATGTATAATTAATTAGTGGAAATTGTTGAAAAATGTGTAATTTATTTTTTGCCTTGTATGCCTTTAAAGTAATAAATTTAATTTGTAGAGTTTAAATTGATTTAATTGTTATTTATAACTTAGTTTTAATTAAGATACACAAGGTCAAGTTTAGAATTACTATTATGATGTGTAAAGGAAAGAAACAAAATTACAATAAAATTTTATTTGTAGAGTTAATTTGTTTATTTTTTAACGGCCGTTCCCAATATCCTATCTATCTCTGGTTTGACCCTACTAGAGATAGAAATTTCAATCTATCGTTCGTTTTGGCGTCTCAATAATGTAACTAACGGTAAGCTAACCTATCTCTGATCGCTATCTGTCGTCCGGAGGACCGATAGCTTACTAGGGATAGATTTCTCTATGACATTGTCGAATTGAGCGTCCCTATAACGTTTTGACAGCTATCTGTCAGTAAGTTTTGCTACGTGTAATAACCGATCGTGCTATCCTCCGATTTTGGGGGATAAGTTATTAGATAATCAAGTTTTGTCGACAAAATAATACTTTAAAAGACCTGGACCTGGTCTCCGGGGTCAAAGTATGTCAGAATCAAGCGAAAGTGACCGTGAATTATTGGAACAATTGTCTGACTGGGACGGTGATGATACCGATGTACAAATTAACGGCCGAATTCGAACGTACAAAGAGCGAGTGAATTACATGGATAAATATCAAGATTACGATTTCATGTATAGATTAAGATTGAACAAAAGTGCAGTCAATGATCTGCTGACTGAAATATATCCATTCTTAGAAGTAACCTCAAAGTATTTTTATTTTGTTATTGCACCTCTGTTTAAAGATGGCATAATGACACAAGTAGGAACTTAGCATAATTCTTTTATTTTTGCAGAAATCATGGAATCTCACCACTCCATCAACTGCTGCTAACATTGAGATTTTATGCCCTGGGCACTATGTTGGTGTCAGTAGCGGACTACATAGGGGTCTCAAAATCATCAGTAGGACGCATTGTGAGGCATGTGTCGGCAGCAATCGCGAGGCTGTACTCAAAATATGTATATGTCCACAATAACACACAGCGGGACTTTTATAATATCGCAGGGTTTCCTCGTGTATTAGGTGCCGTTGATGGTACACATATTTTGATGCAGTCACCTAATTCAAATATAGGTGAAGAATTTAGAAACAGAAAGTCAGTGTTTTCACTCAATGTTCAAGGTGTGTGTGATGCACATTTAAGATTAATTAATGTTGTGGCCCGTTGGCCGGGATCTGCACATGATGCCACAATTTTTAATAATTCCGTGCTACAAGCTCAATGTGAACGTGGTACTTATGGAAATCGTTGGTTGATTGGGGACAGTGCATATCCTTGCAAGCCATATCTCCTAACACCATTACTCAACCCACAATCAGGAAATGAAGAACGCTATAATCATTCTCACATCCGGACTAGGAATACCATTGAAAGGTGTTTTGGTGTTTGGAAAAGAAGATTTCCTGTCCTCTCCTTAAAAATAAGACTTTCACTAGAAAATACACAAGCAGTAGTAATTGCTACTGCTGTTCTACATAACATCTGCAGACAAAGAAGTTTAGAGGATGTTGAGCCTGAGGTAGATATACCTAACCACAACATGTCATTTGAAGTGCAAAGCATTTCTAACTCTCATCCTATGAATGAAATTCAGGAGCGACAAGCCTTAATTAATAATTATTTTAGTGAGTAGTTGTTATTATGTTTAAGGAACTTGTCTGGCCATTTTAACTTAATTAAAACTAAGATTCATTAACTACAATTGGTTATAAGAAGTTTCAAAACAGGACTTTTCATCTGATGATGAAGAAATTTTTTCTACACTATTAAAGAAACCCATCGAAACTTCACTGATCATGAAACAACAAGACTTTGCTTCAACATCAAAAATAGAAACTGCTACTACTACATCTACAACTGACAATGTACTTGGACAGATTGAGCAACTTGTTACAGCTTTGACTTATTCATCAACTACAATTGGTTATAAGGAAATTTCAAAACAGGACTTTTCATCTGATGATGAAGAAATTTTTTCTACACTATCAAAGAAACCCATCGAAACTTCACTGATCATGAAACAAAGACTTTGCTTCAACATCAAAAATAGAAACTGCTACTACTACATCTACAACTGACAATGTACAGTGGAAGGCAGATAAACCTGACCCCTTTACCTGTCCATATAAACCAACGCCATCTCTAGCCAACTGGCAAAACTACCAATAAAATATTGTGCGTGATCGTCAAGGGAATATAAAAGTGACCCCCTGCCTGTCCAGATCATATAAACCAACGCCATCTCTAGCCAACTCACAAAACTACCAATAAAATATTCTATATGATCTAGTCGAGGGAATATTAAAGTGACTCCCCCTACGTGTCCACTCCATATAAACCAACTCCATCTTTAGCCAACTCGCAAAACTAAAAAAAATATTGTGTATCATCACAGGTATGATTGATGCTTTCGGAAATATTGCTCGAATAATGATATTATTTGTTGGATCGGATTGAAATAAATTACATTATTGAAAATAGGTAGGTATATATCAATTTTTTATTGCAAAAAGCTGACATTTACAAAATGAAAAAATATTTGACTAAAACTATTCACAATAATTTATTTAACCTGACATTAAATAGGTAAGTATAAGTTTTGTGACAAGATATATGATAGGTTGTTTTTGTTTGACTTAAAGAGAACCAACATGTTATCAGGATAACAATTTACATCTCTTTTTGTCTTCTAAACCTACCTATTAAAATAAACGGAAAACTTGTGGGATAAAATGGTAATAGTTTTTGGTCATAAATACACTAATAACGCAACGGAAAACCTTCGTTATCTATTATTTGTTGCAATCTATTTCTCATACCCTTAACCATATTAAAACACGCATCTCTGCCTCGCATAATTTCCCAAGATGATAAAAAATTCTTTTCTAAATTTTGTTTGGACCTTAATTCACTCGTGTCCGTGTCCCAATTAAGGACCATTTGACCCCACAAGTTTTCTATTACATTTAAATCTGGACTTTTCGAAGGCCAATTTATTACAGTTATTTCACTCTGCGAATTAAGCCATTCCATCACGCGCCGCGAGCGATGCACTGCACAGTTGTCTTGGACTAAAAATATACGGCCTTCTGGATATGCAACACGGACGGTAGGCAGCATGACGTCTCTTAAAATCTCCAAATATGTTTGGCTGTTCATGCGGCCACCGACCTAGACCAGTTCTCCTGGCCCCATAGACGACATCCATCCCCAGTAAGCTAAAACAAAAACATGCAATTTTAAACATCTAAAGTATAATATTAAGTAAGTATATATTTTATTCCAATTATTATAAATATCATATTTTATTTTGTATTCCTTAAAAAAGGAAATATATAATTTTACTTACCTAGGGTTATTCTGCCGCTAATCCTGTTGTATACTAGATTTTTTGGCTCGTAGCGTTGATTTGGCTTTCTCCACAAAATCTGCCGACCATCTTTATCCGATTTGAAGCTCTTTTCATCGGTAAAAATAACGATTTCGTTTTCCCAATCAAAATCCAAATACTGTCTGGCAAATGTCATTCTTGCTTGGCGATGAGCTTCTGTTAATTTAATTTTTTTCTTGCCGGTCTATAGTTGTGGATTCCAGCAGCATGTAAATGTCTTCGGACTGTTTTGAGTGATACTCCATGAGCTTGAACACTCACACGAGTAGATGTAAATGGAGACTCAGTGTGAGTGTTTACAATATCACGGTGCCGTTGGGATTCGTCTGTATAAACTACAGGACGGCGGCCTTGACGATCACACTTGACATCACCCGTTTCCTGATACCTCCTTATCCAAAGACGAACCGTATTTCTCTAAAACAATGATAAAAGTAAAAAATATTATTATGTGTTTCACTCTTTAGGTATTATTAAATATCTTCGTATAAAATACTTATCATCACGTATTAAGAATTTTTATATTAATAAATACTTACAGCTATAGCTAACTGTCGGGCGATTTCTTTTATACTTTTGTTCTGTTCCCACAAAACTATTATTTTAGTTTTTATAAAATTGTTTAAACGAACCATAATGAAAAAGTATTAATGCAAATAACCACCGATAAATATAAGAGAAAAGTAAAAGTAAATAGCGCAGCGTCACACAAAGTAAGCTAATAAATTAAGTGTTCGATTGATTTTTATAACCTTACCCTACAATTATAAATAAAGCACCTACCTCCAATAAGCAAGCACCAATATGTAATTGCCACTGTTGTTGTGTATTAACTATGACTATATTATAATATATGTGCAACTCATTCTTACTGAACCAATGGGTAGATTCGTCAGAGCATATAATAACTGACTTGGCGCAACGGTCAGCTGTAATAGTTACAACATTATGGTTGCGGGTTCAAATCCCAGCACAAGTATGCTACTTTTTAAAATTGTGTTTGTATTATGGCTATAGTTTATCAAACACGATGAGAAGCTACGAAATGAGAAGACAAAACAAAAGAAACGATACGTGAAATTTTATTGTGACTTGTGATCATTTAATCATTCGACATTCTTTGTCTCGGTCATGGTCTCGGTATACTTGTTGGTATAAAATCACAGAACAGGATACTAGTACTGATAAATAAACCAACTTGAAATGATGTATGTATAGTTGTCGGTTGGTTAAACTGAGCAAAGTAATAACTTTGCAAAAATTATCTTTACAATCAGGGGAGTCAGGTTTTTGTGTCCGCGTCTGTACTTACAAATCGTGCTGCAAATTGCACGGAATCAAAATTAGATAAAGAAGATGGGAAAAGCAAGTTCATAAGAGTATCGCCTTCGGCCAATGTCTTTAAAGCAAACGATGGCAAAGCAGCTAAAATATGTGTACTGTCAAATGTTAAAGTAGATTTTAGTAGCAACAATAAGTCAAAAATGTTATCTAGCAAAGCACGCTATAATATTTCATCATCTAATTTGAAAACAGATTTTAGAGAGCTTTTCACATCGACGACTTACTTACCTATAAAAAAAATGTAAAAGTCAAACTAGCCATGACGACTTTTTAAGAGATGATATTTTAATCGGACGCGATATATTAGCCTTAGGATTGTCTGTGCATATTTCAAGTGATAAACTTATTATTACTGAGGAGCCTTCTATAGTTAATATATGCAACTTAGGTAATACTTTAGCCGACTTCAATGATGTGGAAACCGACATCTCAGATGATTTGAAACCACAATTAATACAACTTCTTTGTTACTTTAAGGACTCATTTGTTGAAGGCACGCCTACTAGTAGGGTAACGACGGGAGAGTTAGAAATTAACCTAGTAGATCCTCGCAAATTTGTACAACGCCGGCCTTATCACCTGAGCCCTGAAGAGCGAGTCTGCAGGAGTTATTAGACCTAGTAAGTCGCCCTTTTCTAGTCCAATACTGTTAGTGAAAAAACGAGACGGCTCTGACCGCATGTGCATAAACTACAGAGAACTAAATTCTAATACCATTCCCGATCGCTATCCTTTACCTTTAGGGTCAATTTATACTAAGGCAGAGTCGAAGCGCATCGAAGCGTCTATCCAAAACTGAACATAACAAATTCAACCTAAACTCCACAGCGTAACGTTGACATTAGTTCTGAGATTTTAAAAAGACGCGCGCATTCTTCGGAATTCGCGCGTCTGCGCGTGACCAACGCTGATTGGTGCGCGCGCATTCTCGCGTTTCCACACGCCCGCTAGCGAACCTACGCGTCATCAGTCTGAAATTGACCTGCGTCAGTGTTGAATGTTGATCACGATGGATTCGGACGAAAAATTAATTTACCTGGTGCAAAAATATGAATGCCTATTTAATCCAAAAGCCAAAAATTATAGCGACAAACATTCCAAAAGTAATGCTTGGGAAAAAGTTAGCGGAGAAATGAAATTAACTGGTAAGTAAAACAAGTGTTTATTATTATTACACCATATTATTTTCGCTGCCGTGCGATGTGTTGCCGTTGTGGTGCAGAGCGGGGTGGCGCCAAAAAAACAAATCTTTTGACAATTAAGTATTTCTTGCTTAACATCGTGTTATCATTTCATTTTGCCATGTTACTGCCCCATGTTCAGAATTGAAATAAGTTTTGAAGTTCTCTCTGATCGCCATAGCGTCCACGTTTTGATTACCGGTTATGTCCATGTCTTGGCTGTCAAAAGAATAACTTTGTAAAATGTTGTTATTAGACAGGGCAACGTCTTCAGACCCAAAATTTCCCAAAGTGTAATTAGGCAGGCACGTGCACGCAAGAATCATCGTATCTAAAAACTTTGGTTGCATTCTTATACGTTTTTGAAAAACTTCAAATTTCTGTTGTAATATTCCGAATGAACTTTCCACTAGACGCCTTGCTCGACTTAGACGATAATTAAAAATTTTCTTCGTGCTGTCGTTTAATACTTGACTTCCAGGATAAGGCCTCATAAGGTGTTCAGACAGAGGGAATGCTTCGTCCCCAACAAAAACATGGGGGACTGGTATTGTCGTGCCTGGCAAGCATTTACTAGGCGGTATATCAAGCATATTATTTTGTAATAGTTGTCCAAATTTGGAACTGCTTAATATGCCGCTATCGTTATTACGCCCAAATGCTCCAATATCTACTACAATAAATTTATATTTAGCGTCAGTAATAGCTAATAAGACAGTGCTGAAAAACTTTTTATAATTGTAGTAGAGACTTCCGCTGTTCCAGGGTGCCCTTATATTGACATGCTTGCCGTCAATCGCTCCTATACAATTAGGATAATTCCATAACCTTCTAAAATCATCCTCTATTTTAACCCACGACTCTGTCGTTGGTTTTGGCATTACAATGGGTCGTAAATATTTCCAAATTGCGGCACAAACTTCATGTACAATCATCCAAACTGTAGCATAGCCCATTCGAAAAGTATGAGCCAGTGCTTTGAAACTGATAGCAGTAGTTAGAAATCTGTAACAAATGAATTAAGTTTACTACATTGATTTAGAAAGTAAGGATATGGTCAAGGGAACATTCAATGCTAAGAAATGGTCCACAAATTCCACAAAGATCACTAGCATCACCTGTGACGGATAATTAGAACTACGACGGGCATGTCCTTACGATAGTAATAATTAGTTTAAGTCAATGGTTTACTAGGTACATATTTTTATTTAACTGTTTTTTTTTCTAGTGCCTGAATGTCAGAAACAATGGAAGAAACTTCGTGACTGTTACAAAAAGGCTCTTAGATTGAGACAATATAAAAGCGGTGCTGCGCGAAAAACTGAAAAACCAATCAAATTTGAGAAGGAGTTAGAATTTTTAAAGCCACACCTACAGGACAGATCACAGACATCAAATCTTGATTGTTCTGATAATAGTTTAGACGTAGACACGGAAGACATCTCAATTACAGAGTCACAAATATCTGACGTCGGGGAAAGTTCACGCTCTGATTCGGCATTGTCAAATAATACTACCAGAAATAAAACACTACCTCTATCGCAGAAATTATTCAGAACATATGTCGAGGCCAAAGGAAAGGAAGAAGATCCATTAGATGCGTTTTTTCTGTCAATGAGTAAATCAGTAAAAAAGATGCCCATACGAATTCAAGCTCAATTAAAACGGGCTGTACTTGGCCTGATTACTGACGCAGAAGTCAAACTTGCCTCCGAAGAAAGTAGCGATACTCCATCATCTATGATTAACTGCTATGGAACACAACAACAGCAAATTTATTGCCCACCATCTCCTTCAACTTACATCCCACCCACTACTTATTGTCCACAATCTACTTCAACTTACATCCCACCCACTACTTATTGTCCACCATCTACTTCAACCACGCCACCCAACCATACAAATTACGACACTATATCCAACACAACATCTGCTCCACCATCACCTTACATACCACAACCTATTTCGAGAACACAGGTGAATAATTGTTTCAAATTTTTAAATAAAGAATCTTGAAATACAACCTTTGATTAAGCTATTCTATCTGAGGCATGAAAAAAAAAAAAATTATGTTGCCGTGTGGTTCAGGCAGAGTAGAATACAAAAGGACCACTCCATCTCTTCCCGTGGATGTCGTCAGTCAGGGGCAGATAAACCTGACCCCTCCAAAGCGGTAAGAATTAAGTTTTTAAAAGTAATTCTCAAAATATTTTCTTGAAATTTGGCAAAATCATAGATTTTGATTATTTCTAAAAAAAATTTCTAGTCAATACATAGAGGATTACTTGAAAAAAAAAAAAAATCTTACCTCTTGAGTTCTCTACCTCTTCACTCACCTTAAGCAGACTGATATTCGCTCTTCAACGGAAATGGGTATCGTTAAATTAGTTTCTTGTTTCTCAATATGTGGTCTCAAAATATTGACTAAGTTTATAAATTGATCGTAGTCCATTTTATAATAGTCGTAAAAAAAACTCGGGTATCGATATAAATCAACGCAAAAAGTCGTAAATTCACCACAAACACGTCTTTTCTTCCACAAGTTGTGAACACTATAATTCCGCTTTCTTTTTCTTCTTTCTTCGTTTTCTTCTTCTTCAACTTCCGATATAAGTAATATCATAGCAAGATCAATGTCAACCATTTTACACACGTTTCAGCTACGAGAGTCAACTGGCAAGTGATTCAACTACATGTAAAAGAGTGCGCGCGTAGTTTCGCGAATACGCGCGCATTCGTGCGGCTTCGTTTTACTTGTGAAGAATTTGACGCTTCGACTCTGTGCTAGTATAAATTGACCCTTAATATGTGACCAAATTCAGAGGTTAGCTGGAGCGCGTTTTTACTCATGCCTAGACATGGCTAGTGGATTTTACCAAATCCCTATCAACGCAGAGTCAAATTCAATTGAAAAAAACGGCTTTTATTACGCCAGACGCTCATTATGAGTTTACTTCTATGCTTTTTGGGTTAAGAAATGTTCCTTCTGTTTACCAAAGAGCTAAAAATACTGCCCTAGGAGATTTAGCACATTCTTACGCAATAGTTTATATGGATGACTTAGTAATACCTGCAATAAACGCAGAGCAAGGATTGCAAAGATTACGCGTTGTATTAAAAACTCCCAGTGATGCCGGGTTTTCGTTCAATATAAAAAAGAAATCAGGTTCAATTTTTAGAATATGAAATATCAGAGGGCGAACTCAGACCCATAGGCCGTCGGAAACAGACAATAAATTCGCAAAGCGTGATTTAGTTTTGCATTTTTGGTATGTTGTATGGGTGTGTTAGGGTAGTTTAAATTAAAAAATGCAACTTCGAAAACCTTGTGGAAATTGAGAAAATCGAGAAAATTTTCGAAATTTTCGGTCTTTTTATAGTATTCGCCCTGCATGGCCAAAACTTTGCATTTTTTGCGAACGATGTTATCTACAAGTATAAACTGTATTCAATTACCCGCAATTAGGATCCTATTTTAGCTTTATTGACCTTATAGGAGCTGAGCTAGAGCATTTCAAAGATGACCAATTTTTCTCGAAAATAGCCTTTTTCGATTTTATTGTCATATTTCGTAAAATATTCGCAAAACTGCTTGTTCTACAAAAAACAATTACCAAAAATATTTTAAAGTACATATTTAGCTACAATTACTACCTAAAACGAGGTCTGTGAGATCTCAATCTTAATAAAACGCGAAAAGCTAAATAATTTACAGAGTCAAAATAATCTAAGTATACAGGTTTATTGCAAATTAGACAGAAATTTTATTAATAGCTTGGAAGGTCTTTTACATTCATACCCAAAATTCGGTTACTGCTGACCAGCCAAGTAGGAGTCAGACTCACGCACGAAGGGTTCCATATCATTTTCTTAAAAAAATGACAAAAAGATACGTTTGTTGAATGGAAGCGTTAAGTATTTTTTTTACAGTGGTAACAGAAGTATATTATGATTGATGGTTTATGAAATACAGCCTGGTAACATACAGACAAACAGTGGAGCATCCAGTTTTGGGTACGGAACCGTAAAAATGAATTGTTCATAGTCAATCTTCGTTTTTTCCGGGGTTGGGATTCCCGTTCCTCGTGATGATGGGGAAGATCAAAAAGAATGCGTTCATGATCTTCCTCTTGTTCGTGTTCCTCTTCATTATTAGAAAGAAACTTATGAAAAACTTAGAAAAAAACAATGCAAAGATTGTTTCTTTGGATAAGTGAGCTATATTCGGATTTTCACTTTAGAATAACCTCTTTGTCCAACTGTGGGAACTCCACAAGACAACCAGCAATCTCAATAATGGCAAAAATCATGGCAGACCAATCCCTTCCTTATGAGATAGGGGTAATTGATCAGATGCTGGATGGAATTAGTGATAGCCTTACCGGACAGCGCCCCCTTAAGATATCAGAGGGATAGGAGGAGGCTGATGACCTAGATAAGTACTTATTTATTCTCAAGAATTACTGGGTTCAACTGGAAGATCCTCTAGATTCACGAATCATAGATCTGATGGAGACAATCTCAAGCCTGAGCAATGACACAAGACGGAATTTTGTTAACAGGTATAAAAATCTTGTAAACATGACCCGAGATGATTTCCAACTTGTTATGGATGATATAATTCCATTCACCATGTATGGACCATACATCCTAACTGGCCTATTTAAGGCAACCTTGACTTCATACTCAATAGCCCTGGCCAAAAATGCGAAGAATGCGTTAGCTAACATAGCCACAACCGCTGCAGATTTACAAGTCGCCGCAGAAACTATCCAGGATCAAACAAAATTCTATCAAGAAACTTTGGACCATCTGGCTGTTCAGTGGAATGGAATATCTACTGCTATTGCCAATCTTATGGGAGAGATTGATCGCAAAACTCTACAGACAGCCAACTTGGGTCGTAAAGAGAAGTATCACCAGAGTTCTCCATCATAAGACTCTAAGACCAAACCAGATCAAGCTACAGGGTCATATTTGGAGGTAACAGAAGGTTGTACTTATACATCTATTCATGGAAATTTTAACTATATAAATAAAAAAACTGTGGGGTTTGTAGCAACAACACAGAAAGGAGCATTCATAGCCAAATTGGTAAATTATATCTCAAATATCAATGCTTTGAATCAAATCTTAAATCTTGATCTCTTGGCTAAGGAAATTCAGGAGTCTCCTGACACATTGCTCAATTACCAAAATCTAAATAAAACAGAGAGATATGAAACATTGACCAGTTTGCTGAAAAAAGTTGGCCAAGAACCAAACCAATGGGTTGCCTCCTACATATAAGTTCATAGAACCAGACTGAATCTGTTCTGTTCTGATTATTCTGAGGAAGAACTTCTTTTTCGTCTTCCTCTGAGTCATCCCCAATGGATGCCATGTTGTTGCACGACTTCCCTCCACAATTCAAACAAAGAACTGAACATTTCAGCCCAGCTTTTAAGCAACTGCATGCCCCTATACATCCCTTTTTGCATCCATTTTTCCCTGTATTCTGCATTCCAAATTATCTTAGAATTATTGTTAGACAACAGACGATAGAGTGGAGCCATTTTAAGCGGAAAACTGCTAACAAACTGCCTAAAGTAGGACGCTAAACCTAAAAACTGTCTCAGCTGAGTGACGGTGTGTGGTGGTTGAGAGCTAGTTAACGCGATTATTTTACGGGGGTTGGTAGCCCGTCGGAAAAGAAAACCATTCCAAATTCGCAAAGCGTGATTTAGTTTTGCATTTTTGGTATGTTGTACGGGTGTGTTAAGGTAGTTTAAATAAAAAAATGCAACTCCGAAAACCTTGTGGAAAATGAGAAAATCGAGAAAATTTTCGAAATTTGCGGTGTTTTTATGGTATTCTCCCTGCATGGCCAAAACTATGCATTTTTGCGTACGATGTTGTCTACAAGTATAAACTGTATTCAATAACCTACAATTTGAATCCTATTTCGGCTCTATTGACCCTATAGAAGCTGAGCTAGAGCACTTGAAAGATGACCAATTTTTTTAGAAAATAGCTTTTTCTCGATTTTTATGACATATTTCGTAAGATATTCGCAAAACTGCTTGTTTTACAAAAAACAATAACCAAAAATATTTTTAAGTACTTATTAAGCATTTATAAGAGCCCAAAATGAAGTCTGTAAGAATAACAGGTCACTCACAATCTCAAAACAATGAAATAGGTAAAATGGGTTTTAGAGGCAAAAATTAGAATTAATGTTTCTGTCGTTTGTTAACACCCATACTCTGATGTGTAGATCACCAATTCATCATTCAAGCTAACACTTGTGCTTAACATCGTAATTAATAATTGGTTGTCTCAATTATACCATTCAGAATATCAATAACATAAGCTGGGAGTACCTCCACGTGGTGAAGGCGGTAACAGTATAATGCTGGCTAAAACTCCCATTTTCAATCCATAACATGGTTATTGATATTTGACCCTAATACTCGTATAACACCTAACACCTCTAGCTTTCCAACGGTGACAGAATTTTTTAAGTAGGTCCAGTAGTTTTGAGTTTTATCCATTACAAACAAACACACAAATCTTTCCTCTTTATAATATTAGTATAGATTATGAGAAGCTTTAATAGATATTCATTGAAGTTTGCCTTTCCATTCAGGAAAGTTTGGATGGCAGAGCCATTCTTAAAGAAGGACAAGAGGGTCTACTAACAGAAAGTTCCAGGAGGAAATTGAGCCAGCTCTTAATACACCACAAACTGCAAAACAACGTTTCAAAGAAAATCTCCAGTGAAGAATTTTATAAACAAGCTTCTGAAATTGTTGAAATATTTCATAAAAAAAGTGTCATGGTGTATTATTCGGCTAATTTATCAGCTATAGATAAATTAGCCAAAAAGAATGCAAGTGGCAAATTGTACGAAAGTTATATAAATCGAAGGAGGAAGTTGCGTGACTGTGAAGATTTTCCTGGGAGTAGCTGTTCATTGTCTAAATTCTCTATGTCATCACATAGATATACTCCAACGATTACAGAAGAGGACATTATTTATTTATTTATTTATTTATTTATCAAACTTTATTGTCCAAAGTAAAAATATACTTTTAACAAATGGCGGACTTAATGCTAAGAGCATTTTCTCCCAGTCAACCATAGGGATAAGCAGAGAAAATTGTGCGGCGCAAAAGCTATAAATACCTATATACTTACATCAAAAATACTAAGTACTTCATACACACTATTACATATATGTATATATTATATATAAATATATCAGAGTAAATACCTACTTACACAATACATATACTAATAAATATAATAACAAAGAAATAGCTAATGAAAAGAAGAACTGAATGATGATGACTTTATACAAAAAGGGAGTTTAAAAAGAGGGCGTGGACTTTCCTCTTAAAACAGAATTTGGTAGAAATTTCTCTAATATCAACGGGTAAAGAATTCCAGAGTCGTGAAGCTTGAAGAGAAAATGAGTTTGACATGAAATTAGTCCGAAAAAGGGGGATAAAGAGCTGACGAGTCTCATTAGAACGAAGTTGTCGATCATGAGTGTCTGAAAGGTAGTTATATTTACATTTTAAATATTGAGGGTAATCAGGATTCGTAAGAATCGAAAAGAGAGTACACAGTAACCGAAGTTCCCTGCGTTGGCGGATAGGAAGCCAAGTAAGCTCCGAACGATAAGAACACACATGATCATATTTTCGAAGACAGAAGATAAAGTGAATGCAGTTATTAAGGAGCCGATCAAGTTTATTGAGAAGGTCTACATTGAGGTCAGGATAACACACATCAGCATAGTCAAAGATTGGAAAAATTAAAGCCTGTACAAGTAAGACCTTTGTTTTAAAAGGCAGAAAATTCCTTAGACGATTCAATTGCTGAAGACTAACAGTGATTGTACGACTAATTGCGGCTATATGAGTGGTCCAGCCAAGCGTGGAATCGATGTTTAATCCTAGGTTCTTGACAGAGTTGCAAAAAGGTATAATATTATTATTGAAAATGACGGGTTGGATATGACTAGTATCAATCTGTGCAATCTGTCTCGAACTACCTACGATCATTGCCTGACATTTGGAGGGGTTAACTCTAACACCAAACTCATCAGACCAGGTCATAATAGTCGATAAGGCGGAATTAATTGAGGCAACACACGTATTGATATCTACTACTGGCGACTGAGCATAAATTTGAAGGTCGTCAGCATAAAAATGGTAAGAGCAGCCAATCACAGAAGAAAGAAGATTTATAAAGATAGAAAAAAGCAAGGGCGACAAAATACCACCCTGCGGTACACCTAAAGAAAGTGTCATCCAGTCCGACAGGTCACGGTCCATTCGAACGGATTGCTGACGATCACGTAAATAATCTGAAAACCAATCCACCACTGAGGATGAGAACTGCAGGTGACTAAGTATGGCAAGGAGAATATCGTGATCAACCATATTAAAAGCATTAGAAAAGTCAATGAGAACTAGGATGGTGACCAACGTATTCTCCATACCCAATCTTAAATCCTCTGTGACTTTAAGGAGAGCAGTAGCAGTACTGTGACCAGGGCGAAAACCGGACTGTAGAGGAGTAAGGAGCGAGTTAGTAAAAATAAAGGAAGACACTTGAGCGTGCACTACAGCTTCAAGGATTTTGGAAAGGAAGGGGAGTATAGAGATTGGTCTGAAATTATTTAAGGATTGGGGAGATGTAACTTTAGGGAGAGGAATAACGAAGGCTTTACGCCACAGAGAGGGAAAAGTCCCAGTAACTAGAGAAAAATTGATGATGTGAGACAGAATTAGAAGAATAATAGGTAAGATATTTACAATCATTTGCCTGCTAACATCATCACATCCTACCGCCTTTGACTTAATTGACATTATAATTTTGCGTATGTCATCCTCAGTGGAGGGAGAAAAAGAAAAGGGGTTAATTTGAGGTTGTGCCATGGAAGATATTCTGGAAATAGTGGCAGCTTTAACAGCAGGATCAAGAGAACTTGGAGTGTTGAAATGATTATTGAAATCGTTCGGAGAGAAGCTAGAAGTGGAAAAATGGTTACTTTTATTTTTGGCAAGACCCAAAGAACGTAGGAACTTCCAAATATCGGCTGACGAAGACTGGGTAAGATTTTCAGAGAAATATTTACGTTTGGCAGCTCTTACCATGTTATTGCACCGATTACGCGCAATCTTGTACGCAGACCAATTATCATCCGACCTAACTCGTTTAAAAACCCTAAACGCCCTATCCCTTCTAGTCATGGCCATGCGAACGCCTCTTGTAATCCATGGAGAGGGTGGCCGCTTAATCTTTACAGCTTTTAAGGGAGCATGATTATTGTACAACGATAATACGGTAGAGTTAAAAATTGACACCTTCTCATCAATGGTCAAAGCCTCATATATCGGAGAGAAGTCCAGCTTGGCTGCATCAATCATTAATTTGTCGTGGTCAATTTTTGCCATACTACGCGTCCAAATAATCTTAGGATGAGCCTTAGGTGGTTTCAACTTGTATGACAAATATAACAAGTCGTGCATAGAAAAAGCGGGCGCTGGTGTCTGGTCGTGCTTAATGACAAGATCGGGAGAAGAAGTGAGAATGAAGTCAAGCCAAGTATCATCAGTATGACGGTTGACATGAGTAGGCTCTAAAGGCAAAACAGAGAGATTGACTGACTTAAGTATGTTGAGAAGTTTTTGAGAACGCGATTCATCGCTAAAGACAAGGTTGGTATTGAAATCACCCATGACTATGTGATGCGTGTAATCCGAGCAGAGAGTGTCAAGAGTTGTCTCAATTTGAGAGAAATAATTAACGCCAGGAGGACAATATACGACGCCAAGAAGGGCCTTGACACCGTTGACAGAAATTTCAATAAAAATAAATTGGGCAGCACTTGAATGCACTGGAGGCGAAGACATTACAATTTTGTACGGAATGTGGCTGCGTAAATAAATCGCAACTCCTCCACCACGCATATCTTCTCGATCATTCCGAATTAAAACATACCCTGGTATAGAAAAAGATACTGAGGACAGGGAAGGTTTAAGCCAACTTTCGGATACGAGGATAGCGTCAAAAATCGGAGAGGCAAATGTATCAAGAAAATCAGCATGATGGGCTGGAATACTTTGTGCATTCAAATGACAAGCATTAAAATTAAAAGAAGTACCCAACATACAGTTACTTAAAACCGTATGTAAGGTTTCAGGTTCATGAAATGAGTCATCATCATCATTAGAAACGCAAGAATGGAAAGATTCATCATCAGACATATTATACAATATAACAGAGTATGAATAATATAAAATAAAAAATATATATAAAATAAGCAAAAAAAAAATTACAAACAAAAAGAACAACAAAAACCCTAACTGCATATTTTGTCCTGCCGGTTGCTGGAGATAATAACATAAACACAATACTACGTAATTTATAGACTGGTGGCCAAAGGATAAACAAAACGCTATGACATTGTATGACATGACACTTGAATGATGTTGACAATTAAATTTTGACATTGACATTTGAGTAAAAATAAAAATATTCTGGCCACCTGCCAAATTGAAAAATGTAAAAGTAAAAAGTTACAGAATTGTGAGGTATTAAAACAAAAGATACTATATGGTTACATAACGTAAAGTTAATAAGAAAATCATGTATAGAAACACTAAAATACGGACGATGAATGAACATGTGAAAAGTCTCAGATCATTTTCTCGCCCTGGCCGATCGTTTAGATCTTCCACGCTGCTCCGGGGAGTTGAGTGAAGCCACTGGGTTAGCAACTGTAGACTCCGCAGAGGACCCCTGCTCTGAGGTCGCCGGAGCCAAGTCCTGTTCCACCTGAGGCAGGCTATTTAAATCAGCCTCGGAAAACAAACGCTGCAAAGATCCGTCCTGCATCTTGACAATGACGACGCCGATGGATGTCCAACAGCGCCTCATACCAAACCTCTTCCGCGCCTGGACAAACAGCCTGTCGCTGCCGCGTGAGGAATTCAGCTACCCTGTATGGGGATCCTTTGAAGGCTGTCTTTTTCTCCCAAATGGCTGCTTTATCGCTAATATCCAGGAATCTCACCAACACAGGCCTACATTTATTCTCTGAGACTTTACCGAGGCGATGGCATACAGTGATACGCTCAGACTGAAAGTTGCTTAGGCCCAACATATCCCGAAAGATGTTACTGACAAATTGAGCAAGTCCACTTTTGACATCTTCCGACACCCCACTAATAAGAAGATTCTTTCTCCGATGCCGGGTTTCAATGTGGTCAACAGACGTAGAAAGTGCCTTAATCTGCTGAAACAAGAGTGACACCAAGCCGAAGACTTCCTTTTTAAAGCCGTCATACTCCTGTTCAAGGCTTGAGACAGTGCTGCTGGATGGGGTGGTCTTCAGCTGGGACTCAAATTCTCCCATCTTCTTAGTCATTAGTGTCATCAGTGCTCTTTGGCCCTCAAGGACATCCTCAAAATTTGCCATTATAGTGAATTATTTATAACAATAATAATATGGTCTCACAATGTAGTTATATAGGTATATATGTATATTATATCAGTGTGAGTGAAGTATGGCAGGCAGGACAAAGAAGTGAAATTTAACTTATCTCATTGATCCAGAGTGTGTGTTCAAGTTCGAACAAGCACTAAAGTAAAGAGGGCTCCACAAATAAACACACACACACACTCTTTCAATATATGTATTAACCACCGCCGTGGTACAAAAAAAGGCGACTGAATAACAATGTTCAAGAAACACTATAAGAAATATTAAAAAGAAAACCATATCGCGTTTTAATTTTGAACAACGCCATCTATCGGTGGCCGGGTACAACAAAAATGGTTCTTATCAAAGTCAAGACTGAGTATTGAATGAAGCGATTGTTTATGTGAATTTCAACATCCCGCCCACCAAGGACTTGTCCTTTAATTTACAAATTTTACATGAATTTTAATTCAATAATTAAGTAGCAACACAAATGAAAGGATGCGGGTTATGACTAACTGACACGTTACATTGAAAACATGAGACATGTAAGATTATTGGAAAAGTATACAATAGTACCGCCCACCGTGAAAGACTTCTACAAAACAAAAGTATACTACGAGTACAACTTATCTATAGAAATGAACCGCCCACCGTAACATATGGTGGAACGACTAAAGAATGAATTTGCAAAAATGCTTTTGCATAAATTGCCATAGTAACTTTTTTGAGTTAACAGAAACTACCAAAAATACAATAAAATTTCTAACAAAAGCTGAAATCACTTACGCAGAAAACAAAGTTTATTTATTGGACGTTTCAACAATTTGTCCTTACATTTTATAGTAACTACACGAGTTATATTATCCTTGCCTGGATGCTTTTGAATGATTCTACCAAGGATCCACTTTGTGGGAGGCAAATTATCCTCTCTAACAATTACTACATCATCAACATCAGGTTCGGATTTTTTAGTGGCCCATTTGTATCTCTTATCTAAATTTAATAAATAGTCTTTGGACCATCTATGCCAGAAATCATTTGTCATTTTTTGAACTAATTTCCATCTACTAGTTAAATTTACATTTTCAGTCTGATCCGAGTAATATTCGTCACATACATTAACGAGAGGTTCGCCTACGAGAAAATGGCCGGGTGTCAAGGGGAGAGGGTCGACCGAATGGTCACTTAACTGACTCAGTGGTCGTGAATTGAGACAGGACTCTATTTGCACTAAAACCGTGGACATCTCCTCATAGGTCAGAGTGTGATCACCTATCACCTTCTTTAAATGTGTCTTTGCCGAGCGCACACCTGCCTCCCAAATTCCTCCAAAGTTTGGGCTCAGGGGTGGAATATAGTGAAATTTTGTCCCCTCCATAGACAAAGTTTCCGCGATCTCTTGAGGTAATTTTGATTTAGTTGCGTCGAAGATCTCTCTTAGCTCTTTGTCAGCACCGACAAAGTTAGTGCCGTTGTCACAATGCAAATCTGTGCAACGACCACGTCGACCAACAAACCTACGAAAGGCGGCAATGAATCCCTTTGAGGTTAAATCAGACACTACTTCAATATGAATGGCGCGAGTCACCATACAGACGAATAGGCAAATGTAGCCTTTGTAGGATTTAGCTCCCCTACCAGGAGAGAATCGAAGATTTATGGGACCCGCATAGTCAACGCCTGATGATTTAAAAACTTTACTAGGTTGCAAACGAACTTCCGGCAGTTGACCCATCAGTGGAGTTACTTTGCGTTGCGAATACCTAATACACGTGACACAACGTCGAAAACATTTTTTGACCAATTGTCTAGCATGTATTATCCAAAATTTACCTCTAAGGTAATTGAGCATAGCTTGAGGTCCACCATGCATCGTTGAGTTATGAGCGTCCTGTACAATTACTTGGGTAAGATGACTTATCTCAGGCATTATTAATGGATGTTTCTCGTCATAACTCAACTTTGATAAAACGATTCGACCACCTACTCTCAAAAGCCCCATTTCGTCTAAAAAGGGGTTGAGAGAGTGTAGTGCATTTTTCTTGGGGACATGACCTCCGGACTTTAGTTGCGTGATTTCTTCTTTAAATTTCAGACTCTGTACTCTCTTGACACAACTTAATAGAGAATCTTTAATTTCCTTGGCTGTGATGAATTCCGGATACTTCTCTCTTTCGTGAACCTTCAACCTAAAGTTCAAAACTCTTCTTACATATGACACAATCCTTAAAATTTTCTTCAGCGATGAATATTTACTCCAAAAGAAATTCTTTTCTTCTTCTATTAAGTGTTGATTTTCGTTCTCTTTCCTTAATGCAACTAAAGTCTTGATTTCCTGTGCTTTGCTAGCTCTCATTTCTTCTTGTGTGGTATAATCTGATTTTGGAAAATCAATGGTTGGTTCATGGAGAAATGTTGGCCCATCCCACCAGAGCTTCTCTTTCTTAAGATCAGAAGGTTGTAGTCCTCTGGAGGCGCAATCTGCAGGGTTTGATTTTGTACCAACATGATTAAACTGACTACACTCTAATATATTGAGAATTTCCGACACTCTATTGCTGACGAAAGTGGTCCATCTTGATGGCAATCCACGTAGCCATGCCAAAACGACGGTTGAATCGGACCAAGCATAAAGCCTTTCTTTAGGCACGTCCATAACTTGTGCCACTTCGTACAGCAATTTAGCAGCTAAAACCGCGCCACATAGTTCCAATCGTGGAATAGATAACTGCTTTTCAATCGGCGCAACCTTTGTTTTTGAAGCTAGAAGGTGTACATAAACTTTACCTTTCTCGTTTATTGACCGAAAGTACACCACTCCAGCGTAAGCCGTTTGAGAAGCGTCTGCAAATGCGTGCAGCTCAACTTCGCGATCCTGAGTGAAATGTAGCCACCTTGGAATGAAAATGGTTTTGAGCTCAGCAAGTTGTGATCTGTATTTAATCCATTCGTGTTCCAAATCTTCAGGCAGTTCATCGTCCCAAGACAACGCAGACTTCCACAATTTTTGAATAAAAACCTTGGCAGTTACGACCACGGGAGCAATCCAACCCATTGGGTCGTATAACCGAGCGATATCAGACAACACTTGACGCTTTGTTGGTGATTTATTAACTTCAGGTAATTCTACTGTGTATTGAAACTCGTCAGAATCTCTGTTCCAACAAATGCCCAGAACTTTTACCAAGTTGTCTGCTTTAATAGGAATTGATGGAGCTGCATTCTGATTGTCTTGACCGATGAACTGTAGCAATGCCTCACTATTGCTACTCCACTTCTGTAGCTGAAAACCTCCTGCGTTCATCAGCTTGTTCATTTCATTGTAAATTTGGATGGCTTCCTCTTCAGTTTGACAGCACGTCATGAGATCATCTACATAAAAATCCCGCTTCGTGATTTCCGATGCGGTTGGATAGTTGAGGTGCTCATCTTCTGCCAAACGTTGCAGTGATTTTACGGCCAGATGAGGAGCGCATGCTGTTCCAAAGGTGAGTGTGAGCATCTCGTATTGACCCAGAGGTTCATCTGGGTTGAACCTCCATATTATTCTTTGGAAGCGCGTGTCCTCATCATGTACACGTACCTGCCGATACATTTTAATTATGTCCGCAACGATGCATACGGGATACCTTCGCCATCTCATTAGGATATGCCTCAAATCCTGCTGTAGTTTGGGACCGACGAGGAGGTTGTCATTTAACGACACGCCGTTCACGCCTTTACAAGAGGCATCGAAAACAACACGCAGCTTCGTAGTCTCCTTGTCTTCCCTCACGACAGCATGATGCGGGAAATATACTGCCTTTGGGTGAATCATTTCGTCCTTTATTTCAGCCATGTGATTTAAGTCCAGATATTCTTGCATTACCTTGTTATACTCTTCCTTAAACTTTGGGTTCTTCTGAAGCTTCCTTTCCAGATGGTGAAATCTTTTCTGTGCTATCTCTTTCAACCCTCCGTATTGACATTCTGGATCTTCGCTATTCAAAGGCAACCTGACCACAAACCTACCTTCTTTATTTCTAAAAGTTGTTGAATTGAATATTTCTTCGCATTTTTCTTCCATCTTGCTAAACTTCTTTTGAATTGAATTTGGCTCGTTTTCCAACTCCCAGAATTGTCTAAGTAAAGAATCTTCTTTGACATGAATGTTTAAACTTACCATTTTTGTGACATCAGTTGAAGGTCCTTGCGATACCTTCCCTGAAATGATCCACCCAAAGATAGTGTTTTGTGCTAACAGATGTCCCCGTGGGTGTTTGATGATGTCACTCAATAAGACTTCGCCGTAAACTTCGGCTCCTAGTAAAACATCAATTCTACCAGGTGAATTAAATCCTGGATCGGCCAGTGAAAGGTTCTCAATATCTGACCAATCAGGTGATGAGGTTTTGCTAGTGGGCAATCGTGAAATAAGAGATTTTAAAACGTATGCGGAAATTTGAATATATTTACTTGGGTCCCTACGTGACTCGATGCGAAAAGAAACCATATGTTTTATACGCAGTCGACCATCTCCTACACCTGACACGCAGCCGCTAACCGGTACACGCTTAAGGCCTAACATTTGAACAGTCTCTTCTGTAACGAAAGAGGCTTGTGAGCCCTGGTCGATCAAGGCGCGCAGTAGACAGAACTTCCCGCTGAATGAATATGCTTTAACAATGGCCGTTGCCAAAAGAACGTCAGCTGATCCGATGACCGTTTCTTCCTTCGCAAAATTGGCAACGACGTTCACTCCATGATCGGGTGATGAATGTTGATTATCTCCTTGATTTGGTCGCTGTGATTGTGTGTGTGCGTGATTGTTTTCCAAATTATTTGTGCTCCCTTGCTGTATTTCTCTCTCCTGATGAAGCAAGGAGTGATGTCGTCTACCACATCTGCGGCAACTTGTTGTATAACGACATTTCTTCACTGAGTGAGTGGGTGCTAGACAGTTATAACATAGCGATTTGGTCTGTACAAACTCTTGTCTCTCTCGTGGCGTAAGTTGTCCAAAGTTCTTGCACTGGTAGAGAACATGATCCCCCGAACACATAATACACGGATGTTTCGTAGTGTTCTCATGAACAGCTGCGAATGATTTGACTTTCTCTGTATGTTTGTGTTGAGGAGCCTTAGAAATTTGTTTACCGCTGTCAATCATTTCCAGTGTCCTAAAACGTGATTCCAAAAATACGACCAGATCAGACCACGTGGGCAAGGCATCCGATGAAATTCCACTTATATTGATTTCCCACTGGCGGAGTGATTCATTGTCTAGTTTAGACACCACCAAGAAGACAAGGATTACATCCCACTGCTTTGTCTCAATCCCCAAATTATTGACAGACGTGATGCATGATGTTGTTGTGTCTAGCAGACTTCTAATTGCATGGGCAGATTCGTTCATTATTTGTTTTTGGCTAAATAACATCTTGAGTATTATGTTTAAGTTATATCTTTTATTGTTGTATCGGGCTATCAACTTTTTCCAGGCAGCGTCATAATTTAAGTCAGTGGTGGGTAAATTTCTAATGAGAACTTCAGCTTCGCCTGATAAAGTACTTTTAAGGTAGTGCAGCTTCTCCACAGCAGACAAACTACGGTTTTTATGGATTAGTGAAGTAAAGAGATCGAAATACTGTTGCCAATCTTCATATTTACCGCTGAATTTCGGTAATTCGATTTTTGGTAATTTGACTTCACTGGATCTAGATTTTTCTCCAACGGACTGAAATTGCGAGCTGGGTTGAGTTTCCTCACGGATGGCCATCCCACGAAGAACCTCTTTCAAACAACCCTTGTAGTGAGTGTAATTTTCTTCAAAAGTGTCGTATATTCCTTTCATAAAATATTCTTGACTATTGAGTTCTTCTACAGTTGCTAAAGCAAAAATGTTGTAATGTTCCTCTTTGAATTCTTTCCATAATGCTTCAACAGTTTCCAGTCTTGTTTCTAGGTATCCTCGTGTGATTCTTTCCTTTGGACTTTTTTTATAATTACTTTCAGCTTTCATTAACTTCGCGAGTCTTTCCTTTTGAATAAGTATTGATTTATGAACAACACTCATGATGATGGTGGACAAAAAAATCCAAGTATGAAATATTCACTCGTACAAATTCTAAGTCGATGGAATGCTCGTTGAAAATTTGCTAAGTCGATGGAGTATTCGACGAAATTTTTCTAAGTCTTTTTAACACTTAACACTTGTAAAATTTTTGGGCATAGATTCCACGTCTGAGCACTTTTTGGCGAATTATTCTATGTTAATGAATTTACTTTAAAATCTTACAAGTCCAAATTATTTCTTGAAAATTTTACAAGTCCAAACACTAGTAATTTTTATAAGTTCATTTACTCACAGTTTTAAGGTCCAAATTCGCTTGATTTTTTAGCACTCACCACTACCACTTATTTCTTCAAGTTTATTGTCCCATAAGTCCTTTTGAATTGTCCCGAGTTTCGGCACCAAATTTTGTTCAAGTTCGAACAAGCACTAAAGTAAAGAGGGCTCCACAAATAAACACACACACACACTCTTTCAATATATGTATTAACCACCGCCGTGGTACAAAAAAAGGCGACTGAATAACAATGTTCAAGAAACACTATAAGAAATATTAAAAAGAAAACCATATCGCGTTTTAATTTTGAACAACGCCATCTATCGGTGGCCGGGTACAACAAAAATGGTTCTTATCAAAGTCAAGACTGAGTATTGAATGAAGCGATTGTTTATGTGAATTTCAACAGTGTGAAAATTATCTGAGTGCCTGTAACACCTGAAGATCTTCGAATTTGGATAGTTTTAAAGACAATGTAAGTAATTTATATAATTTTAAATAAAATTGATTTGCTAAGATAGGTGTTTACTTTTTCACAACTACCCGCCGAAAAAACATTACATTTAATAATACATTAGTATTATAGAAAGCGGTATCAATTTGTAATACTTTAAACTGATTCAGATATATTGAGTAACTGAGGAGCTCGATGGCGTCGCTGTGTCGCATTCTAAACGAACACGCAAGTTAAGCGACGTTAGCTCTAGCCGGTATCGAGATGGGTTTTACGTCTCGGGCTTCTCCGTGTTTCGGAGGGCACGTAAAGCCGTCGGTCCCGGCTCTTGTCCAAAGATAACAGTCGTTAAGCTCTAACTATAATCTGCTATACACTACAAGTGGGGACAGTCGTTAAGCTCTAACTATAGTCTGCTATACACCACAAGTAGGGACTGCGGGGATTTCGTCAGGCGGCAACCGGTCATCATAACCCGCCTGACAGCCGAATCAGGTTAATGGTCTATAGCAGAGCCCGAGCTTCGTAGCGCAAGCGGCGGATTCTATAAGCTGATCATTATAATACATTAATTTTAATTAATATTCCAATCCATTCATGCATGCAATGGTAGCCATACAGGCTGACTTTTATCCACCTGCAAAATTTTTGGAGCAAGTTCATTCCATGATACTGAACAACTTTATATAAAAAAAGTTATTAAAAATCGACAAATTTTTTCGTCCTCTCACACAAATTAACGCTCAGCCAAACGGATTTTGTATGGAAGGACGAAAATTTTTTAATAACTTTTTTATAGAAAGTAGTTCTGTATCATGGACTGAACTTGCTCCAAAAATTGCAGGTGGATAAAAAGTCAGCCTGTATAAGTGATTCGGACCTGCGGCTTTCGCTCGGACCAATAAAAACTAAAATATAATAATACTTAAATTTAGACAAAGAGCGTATTCTATCAATTAATATTATTATATAAAGTACCAGCTAACTTTATACATTGTAGGTGAATCTTTGAACGACGAAACTTTTTTGTGTTTGAAAAACAATGTTTTTCCTTGAAAAGACGTTAAAGACAAGTGGGTAACCAACGGTTAAAACGAATACAATCTGGTTCATGGGAAATAGCGGATTATTTCAAAGATTTCGTAGCCTTGAAATAGCCAGATGGATATGCTTTGGTGAGTCCAGTCAGCTAAGTTTGATAATTATTATTACTAACAAATGGGTAATAAGAAAAAAATTAGGAAAGAACTGGTAGAGATCCCACATAGGGATATTCGCCTTTATATTGTACTAGCAGGCCGCCCCGGCTTCGCCCGTGGTATATCCATGGCCTGTGTCACTCAGGGATAACACACCTTTCTAATGACGAAAGATTTTTTTAAATTAAACCAGTAGTTTTTGAGTTTATCCATTACAAACAAACACACAAATGTTTCCTCTTTATAATATTAGTATAGATATAGTCATCAGAAACTTGTTTTTGCAAACTGGTTTTATGTATGTTACAATCAATACTTGTACTTTATTTTCTAAACAGACACTATTTTATCGCGTGACATATATACTTTGTATATGAATAATTACCTACATATTATACAAGTAACATCCTTTACTTATTTATTATTTTCCAACTAATGACAATACAATGGAAGATAAAAGAGAAAAAAAGATCCTGCCGTAAAGCAAACGCAATATGTAGTAGATGTAAAAGTACGAGACTAGAGAGAGGCACGATTTTATGCACATGCTGCTCTAAACGATATGACTTTGATTGTTGGGGCTAGTCAGAAAAGATATATAGATTAATGTCTTTATAAAATAAGAACACATTAATGTGTAAAACATGCTTATCAAAACAAAAAAAAAAATCTAAGAAACCATATATTATATCTACAAGTAAAGAAAGCCTAAATCCCACTTGGATAAAAGTGCTAACCCAAGAGGAAGTAGACACACCTTCATCGTCCTGCCTCTTTAAACCATCTTCTCCATGCAGCCATACCGATAACATCCTATCTAACCGAAATGAGGATCAAACAATTCTCCAAACGACTGAATAAATTCTTTCAAAAAGTGAAAACTATATGTCACCCAATGTAAAAGCTCAAAAGGTGGTGGATGAGCAAAAACAGATAATTGCTACACTCTCTTCTAGCCTTGATAATTGGTACAAAAACTCCTACAGCAAAAGAAGTGCCACAAAAGCACAAATCTGTGAAAAAGAGAAAGAAGAGATCTAGTAGTGAATCTAACTTTACATCTGACAATTCTGACATTAAAATTTATACAGCTGATACGGACGATTCCGAATATGGAACAATGGACGTTTACATCGAGGCGTGTCTACAAGAAGACCAAGAAAATGTTAAACCGTTACTACCCCCTATGGTATTTCTGAGATTGAATACTTCACGGAAGATGATACTATATTAAAAACAGGCTCTTGGATTTTGGCTAAATTTGCCACCAAAAAGAGTATGAAGCATTTTGTTGGAAAAGTGATATCAATTAAAGATAACATTCCTGAGGTCAAATTTGTTAGGAAAGTGAAATCAATAGAGAAAGGAAAATCGAAACAATTTCCAGGAGGAAATTGAGCCAGCTCTTAATACACCCCAAACTGCAAAACAACGTTTCTAAGAAAATCTCCAGTTAGTCGCTTCCCTTAAGTTCTTATAGGGTCCAAATAGTTTTTTTGATGAAACCAGCAGCATATTTTAGTATGTTGTTAGGCATGTTATTCTGACTAAATAACCATCGGTAGACAATTTCTAGCGTGGTTAAGTCACTAGTTATGACGTCATCAAAATGGCCGCTGCCGCGTTCAGAATATTGCGTATACTTCAGAATGTTTGTAATATATAAGCTTGTGTAGGGTGTCATAAAAAGCAAAATTAAATGCGCTACAATATTGTTCCTACTTTTGACCTTGTAAATACCATAGTTTGCAAGAAATTTTAAGATTTATTAAAATTTTCGTAAAAAACTTCAGATTTTTTGTTTTTATCAACTTAACTAGTAACTTTACAGTAAAACTTTGTATGAAGATATGAGTGCTATATTCAAAGGCTATAAAACGCCATTAACATTTTGAAAATCGGTTCAAAAACAAGCAAAATACACTACTTTGTTACATATCGAATATCACCATTAAGACTCGGTTTACTTTTTGTAACATTCAATTTCCATACAAAAGACGATCATATATTTTTTTTATTTCTTTTCGGTAAAAAGATGAATTTCGACATGATTACAAGATTTTTTACCTTGCGCATGGTAATTATTTGCGCAGCGCCTGGCAACCCTGTTTTCACGAAAGCGTCACGAGGCATGCGTGGGCGCGTTCGTATCAGTGGCCGTTCTGCGTTGGTGCGCGGCATGCCTGTTGCAATGTCACTTAATTAATGTATCTGACGCTATTTCAATAAATAAGCTAATTAGTCCGTGATTACGATAAACTGTGTGTTCTGGACTTCTGGGACTCTCATAAACTTTTCCACAGAAAACGTAAGTCTATTTTTTTGTTTTACTCCCAAAAATTACCTTTTCGAGGTGCACAGACATTTCCGATGGGTAGTAAGTATATATAAGAGTCATTTACTATGCTTATTAAACAAGAAAAGAATGCTGTTTTAACTGACATTCTGTTCTAACCTACAAAATCAGTTGAAATGCGATAGAGACAAAGGGGAATCCGTGCAATGCAGTCTCTTTCTTATTTATACCATAGTAGTTTTTATGATTACAGTATTTTATTTAATTAATCCCATCTATAAATATGAACTACTGTAGTTGCGTACAGTGCCTATAGTTGCCGAACTTGAATATAGGTCTGTAGGTATGTTCCTAGTAAATATTAGTTTAAGGTTTAGTAAATACATAGTATAAAATGTAGTTTTAAATGTTATTTACACCTTTTATAGCCTAAGTTAGTAAGTACATAGAATATAATCAATCATATGATATTTTGTTTTTTAATGTTCAGTCAGTATGTCGTTGGTGTTTCTTTTATTTATGTCGTTGGTGTTTCTTTTATTCTAAATACGTATTATTCACATTATTATTTTTCTGTTCGCTGTAAGTTTTCTGAAACAAGTAAAATAATAATAAATTATTAATAAATAAACAAGTAATAATAAATGAATAATTATTTTTATTTTACAGACAAACAAAATAACGATGTCAGCTCCATCGCGACCTATGAAAATTATGGCGATTGACTCTACTCTTACCAGGCCTACTGCAGCTGTGAAATGGGAGAGATGCATAATTTGTCAAAAAGATGATCACCAACCTTTGATTACTCCAACAGACAGCGGATATAAGTCACTAAGTGAAAATTTAATTGAATACGAAAAGTATGACTGTATACCGTTTCATTTGCAGTTTGAAAATAAATTACAAACTTTTGTGGAAAATAAAGTGAAGTACCATAAGACATGTAGGACCAAATACAATTCTCAGAAGATAACTCGACTCAAAAAAAAATTTAAAGACGCAACGCAGTTACCTTCATCAAGTGCCTCTTCGAGTGAGCGTAACATAACGAGATCAAAGTATTTAAAAAGTTCAGTAAAAAGCAAATGCATATTTTGAGACCAACAAGAAGAAGGAAGGGAGAAACTTGTAACGGCATCAACTCTTAAAATTGGATCAGATATTCACCGACATGCAGTTTTGGTACAAGATGAAATTCTTTTAAAAAACTTGCACTCTACAGATTTAGTTGCCATGGAGGCCAAGTATCACAAATCGTGTTATATTAAGCTACTGAACAAAGTCCGTAGTATTAAAAGTCAGCAGTCAGTACCTGAACCAGATGTGTCAGTTCAAACGGCATACGGTTCTACATTGAGTGAGTTAGTAACGTACATTCAAGAGTGTTACTTGTCCAGTGCTGAAGCTCCGGTTTTTCGTCTCGCTAATCTAACCGCAATATTTAAGAAAAGATTGCAAGAGCAAGATGTCGAAAACTTTGAGGTCAACAGAACCAAACTGAAAGAACAGCTTCTTGAGTTCATTCCTGGTCTTCGTGAGGATAAAGTTGGTCGAGAAGTTTTACTCAGTTTTGAAGATGATGTTCGAAGCGCTGTTGAAACTGCTTGCGTTAACAATGCAATGACCGATGGTATGTGCTTAGCTCGTGCTGCTAAAATTATTCGTGACCAAATGTTTAAGGAATATCCGAAATTCAACGGATCTTTTCAAGATTCTTTTACTGGCGAAAACTGTGTTCCTAACCAATGCGTTTTGTTTTGCCGAATGCTACTACTTGGCGGCGCATTCATTGAAAATTTAGAAACAAGAGAAGAATTGCAAAAGCACATAAACTTGATTGCGACAAACATTGCCCAACTGATCAGATTCAACTGCAAAAAGAAAGTCACCCAAACTGGGACTGGGACCAGTCAGCGCCACTCACTAGACCGAGAAACACCGTTACCTTTATATATTGGTATTAAACTCTACAACAACAACGTGCGAAAAGAAGTGATTGACAACATGTGCGACTTGGGTTTGAGCGTATCATATAAAAGGGTAGTTCAAGTTTCTGAACTAGTGGCGAGTAATGCGTGTGATCTATATAAGGAGCAGGGGTTTGTTTGTCCCAAAAATATACAAAAAAACGTATTTACATGTGCGGCGATCGATAACATTGATCATAATACTTCTTCCAACACTTCAATTGACTCCTTTCACGGTACAACTATATCCGTTATTTTACACCCAGAAGAAAACAGCAATGCAATGCCGCCTATAAACTTAACGAAGAAAGACAAATACGAAATCTCTCTTCCCGATTCGTATACTAATATATTACCCACACCAAAAAAGCAGTCGGATGTTCCCATGCAAACAGTGAACTACGATTTCGGAGACTGCAATGCAATACGTCCTACTGCAGAATTGAAAGAATGGCTAGACCATATTAAAATAGCGCTAGAAAATGATAAAGAAATTCTGCCATGGGCTGTATACCACTCACGCATGGATAATCAGGAAAATAAAAAAATCAAATGTCAGTCACTTATTTTGCCCATATTGCGAGAAAGCATCAACTCCCACGCTATGGTTCGTCATACTATGGATATTATAATGACAATCACGAATAAAAATAATCCAGGACAGACACCGGTCATTACTGCTGATCAACCAATATACGCCATAGCTAAACAGATCCAATGGTCATATCCTGAAATGTATGGGGAAGACAAACTTATTGTTACGCTAGGCCCATTGCATATCGAAATGGCAGTAATATCTATGATTGGCACTTGGCTCGAAGACAGTGGCTGGACTGACAATTTAGTGGAGGCCGGTATAACTACACCAGGCAGAGCCGAAGGGATGCTTAAATCGTCTCATGTAAAACGAAGTCGCTATGCACACGAGGTTACTATAGCAGCGCTCAACGTACTGCTGGAGGAAGCATTTATGAGAGATAATGAGGCTGAACAGTCGGAGTCATTCATGGAATGGGTGGAACTTAAAAAACAGAAATCTGCCCAGTTTCAATTTTGGTACACTACGATGGATTTGGAATCGTTGCTCTTGTTATTGGTGCGCAGTATTCGCCAGGGTGATATAGCAGATTTCTTGAACTCCCTCCACTGTATTTGTCCATGGATGTTCAGCCTCGATCATGTAAATTACGCGCGTTGGCTACCTATATTTGTTCATGACCTAGAAAAGCTGCCAACTTCTCATCCTACGATTTACAAAGAATTCCAAAAAGGGAACTTCAGTTTCAACTTCAGTCAGGAAGTTTAAAGACGAACAGAAACTTCTCGCGTCTAGGTCACAATCAAATTCATGAGCAAAATAACAAATTAGTAAAACTCGACAGCAGAACTCTGTCTAATCTCAGCAATGACAACATGCTGTTAAAATGGGCGGTGTCAGGCCCTGAAATGGCGCGAATGACGACTGAGTTCGAAGAAGTGTATTTCTGTTATCGAAATTATAATGACAGTACACGGCATCATGAAGATGGTAAGACTTTTATATTGCGGTTTCAAAAACACATCAATGATCTTGTCAAAGTGTTTAAAGAGCACGGGAACCCTTTTGAAGACGACCAACTTACTACGGTCAACAGCAGTCGATTAGTCATGAGCGAAAGCTCGCAAACATCCGTTACACTTGCTGCTTCAAAAGGAAAAGAACAGTATGCAGAATACATGACAGATCGTTTGCAGTTACGCAGCAAGTCTATTCACGCTGTCATCAAACGCAACAATCTGCCTCTCTTCAATAGCAAAAAGGCAACATTAAAATCTAAAGAAAAACAGAAGATAGGAGAACTTAGAAAAGACAGTTATCTATTTTGTAAATTATACGTCGCCAGTCAGGGCAGAGATGGAAATGTGGATGAATTTTTTTGCCACGAAAATCATTCCTACGCACCATCAATATCAGAATTTGGAAAGTTACGTAAGCCAACCAATAAATCAGACATTGTGACGTGCATAGAACAGTCTTCAAAGCACGATACTCCAATACTTTCGCAATCAGAAGCATCGTGCCTGATAATCGACGGTGCTGCCCTTGTGCACATCCTCACACCTAAAACAAACCAAACATTTCAACAATACATCGATGATGTTTTAGTTCAATACATCAAAGGAAAGTTGCGAAAGTTCGACAGAGTGGACTTATTGTCTTTGACGTGTATATAGAGGGTAGTTTAAAATCAGACACCAGAGAGTCAAGAGGTTCAGGACAGCAGATAGCAGTCAAGGAAACAATAAAAATACCTCGAAACTTTCAGAAGTTTTTGGCAAATGATAAAAACAAAGAGCAGTTGTTCATTATGATAGCGAAAAATGTAGTAAAAATACAAGAAGGAGGAAAGATTGTAATCTGTACTTGCAAGGATAAAGTTATTTCCTCATCGTCTACGGAAATGTCTTCATCATCTCACGAGGAAGCTGATGCAAGATTATTATTGCACGCTGATAACGCAGCACGTAACGGACATGATCGTATTTTGGTGAAGACAGTGGATTCAGACGTGCTAGTAATAGCACTTTTTGCATTCAGTAAAATACCAAATTTGCAAGAGTTATGGATCGAGTTCGGAACAGGAAAAACTATGAAATACCTACCAGTCCATACTTTTGTTGCACAGCTGCCGAGCGGGATGCCTGAGTTGATGCCTTTTTTCCACTCGTTAACAGGATGCGACACTGTATCATCATTCTGTGGAATAGGCAAAAAAAGTGCCTGGAAGACATGGAATGCATTCAGAGAAGTAGATGCCGCTTTTCAAGCATATTCCTGTGGGATAGAACCATTCCAAAACAGTAACGAATTTGCGCTCATTGAAACTTTTGTAGTTCACATGTACCATCCTAGTGGTGACACAAATAACGTAAATACTGCGAAGAGGATGTTGTTTACGAAAAAAAACAGAGCGATCGAGAATATTCCTCCAACACAAGATGCTCTCCTCCAGCATATAAAAAGGGCTGCATACCAGACCCACATTTGGACCAATTGCCTGAATAGCGACCCACAACTGCTAGATCCGAGCAACTGGGGTTGGCGAAAGAAAAATGATGGACCAGCGTACACCCCCTTGTGGAAAACCCTTCCTGATGCTAGCCTCAGCTGCAAGGAGCTATTGTCTTGCAAGTGCAAAGAACGCTGCACAAGGTGTCGGTGCGTAAAAAACGGACTTAAATGCACTCTGCTTTGCGCATGCGAAGGTGCATGCTCTGTTGGATAGTCTATGGCTATACGATTAACTTATATCATGTAAAGTGTGCACTATGATTATTAACTATAGCAACACTATATATTTTTGTCAATGACTGAGGTTTCTAATCTATGTATATATCCTCCCGTTTTTCTTATATTGTCAATGTCGGTCTGTGTGCTCGCTCTCTGCAAATATCATTATTGATGTACATACTATTGTGTAATTTCTATAAATATCCATGGACAAAACAATGGAACAATAGCTGTATTTTAAAAGTAAATACACAACCATTGAAGCTATCCAGTCTTTTATTGCGTTGGAATAGTCTGCTGCCGACCCGTCTCACTCCACACGATCCACACCTCAACAGGTTATGGGCCCAGCCAAAAGAAATCCGAAGTCATCTTGGAAGAGACTTTCGTCGAGCAGCGATTGATGCAGGTGGGAATTAATATTTTTATGCCATAACCAAGAAGTGAGGTTATTTTTTCGACATCATGGCCCAAGAACAAAATCCGCCTGCACCCGGCGTGGCTCCTTTTGTTTTCAATGGCACTGGAGCGATTGAAAAGCTGGACGGCACTAACTATACCACCTGGAAGTTTTGTCTCAAAATGATTTTGATTACCGAAGGATTATGGGACACGATTGATAGACAAACCATTGAACCCCTGACGGGCGCTGACGCTGCACGCGACCAACGCGCGCTGGCTCGCGTTTGTTTGAGCATTAAACCAGCATTATTTCAATACGTACGTGATAGCAAATCGGCCAAACAAGCTTGGCAAAATTTGGCTGATGTTTTTGAAGATAAAGGGCTGTATCGCCGAGTTTTATTATTGAGGCAGTTGCATCGCGTCGAGTACACCTATTTCAACGACATGGCTCGCTACATTGAACATGTAATGTCACTTGTTCACCAATTGGCAGATATTGGAAAGACAATTGAAGATGAAGAAATAGCCGAGATACTGTTGAGTGGTCTTCCATCGGAATTTGACACTCTGGTGTCCAACTTTGAAACATATTGCATTTCTACCAAACTAGAGAGTGAACTTGTAAGGGCCCGTCTTCAACAGGAGGCTCAAAGGAAAGTGGAGGTCAGTAATGGCGCCCCCGCTACTTCAACGGCATATGTATCCAAAGTTATTAAATGCACTTACTGTCAAAAGCCAGGGCATATTCGCCCGAAGTGCTTCAAACTGAAGAAGGATAAGCGTCTGAAGAAGAAGAAGGAGGATGAGCCGGCTGTCACTGCTGCCTTTATTACTCAAGATCACCCGGAAATATACGTTGATAGTGGCGCTTCGTCTCATTTGGTGAACAACTCAAATATGTTGACAGACATTAAGGATGTGAATGTTCAGAACATTACAGTAGCAAACAATGAGTGTATGGCAAGCTCAAAAGTTGGGGACATGAATATTAAATTTAATAATATGGTAAGAATTTTAAAAAATGTTTTGTTTGTTCCTAATCTTTCTGCCAATCTTTTATCGGTATCAAAACTTTGTTCAGATGGATATTCTCTTTATTTTGACAGAGGTGGCTGTTATATTTATGATAGAGATTGTAAAAATAAAATTTCTGGCAACTATATAGCTACAGCTAAGTGTAAAAATGGTATGTATAAGTTGGATGGTTCGGTCAATGTCAATAATACTAAAAAGTATTTGCGCAGTATGGTGCACTCTTTGCTCCTGCAATCTAGGCAGGATTCATCGAGTCCCGCAGTCGCTACCTCTGTACCATCAGCATTGGACATTTGGCATCAACGATTAGGTCACCTAAACCATGAAGGTATGTGTAGGTTAAGGTTGCATGGGTGTGGTGTATCTTTTCAGGAAAAAGGGTCAACAAGCTGTGTGGCTTGCCTTAAGGGGAAGCTTACGGCTGAGCCTTTTCCGAAGACAAGCACCAGCCGCACTACACAACCATTGCAGCTCATCCACAGTGACGTCTGCGGGCCAATGCCAGAGGAAAGCTGGGGTGGTGCGAAATACTTGGTGACATTTACTGATGATTACACCAGAAAAAGCTTTGGATATCTGATGAAGAATAAATCACAGGTAATTGTTTGTTTTATGCAATTTAAAGCTGTAGTTGAAAAACAAATGAGTTTGCCTATTAAATGCTTGAGAACAGATAACGGGGGTGAATATTGCAGTAATAAATTTTCTCAATATTTAAGAGATCAGGGCATTGTTCATCAAACTACTATTCCGTGGTCACCAGCTCAAAATGGTGTTGCCGAGCGTTTAAATAGAATCTTGTTTGATAAAGTGAGGTGCATGTTGCAACATTCTGGCCTATGCAAGCGATTTTGGGGAGAAGCTGTCATGACAGCTTTTCATTTAAAGAATAGAACTCCCACATCTGCTCTAGCAGGTCGTATACCTGAAGAGGTATGGTCTGGGTCAAAAATTGACCTTAGACACCTGAGGGTCTTTGGATGTTCAGCATTTTCTCTTGTGCCTAGCCATGAACGAGACAAGCTTGACGCTAGAGGAAAAGAATACATTTTTGTGGGTTATTGTGATGCTTCAAAAGGCTATCGCTTGGCTGATCCCTTAAAGCCCACTAATGTTATTAAATCCCGTAATGTAGCATTTATTGAAAATAGATTTTATAAACACTCTTTACAGCCTTTAGCACATGACATGACAGACAATAATTTTATTTTTAATTTTGACAATGAGACTATTTATAATAAAGATAATGATAATAATTCAAAACTAATATTTATAATAATGATAATATTTTAAATGAGAGTCATCATAGGGGATCTGATGTGGGCAATGAAGATATATCTGATAAGTCTTTATCTTCTTTAGGACAGGAATCATACTGCACTGGAAACGAAGACGAGTCCAGTTCTGCAGAGCTATCAGCGGGAGAGCTTGGCTCTCAGTCAATGAACTCTCCATCGTCGGCTTTGCCTGCAGATGTTGGTGTGGTGACTAGTCCTGAGACCGTCCCTGCATTAACTGGTCGTCCAGTTCGTGTAACACGTAATGTACCTCCTGCGAGATTTTTAGATTATGACATGTCTCTATTTTTCGCCTAATCATCTTTCATGGATGAGCCAACATCATATGAGGAGGCTATGAGCAGCAGCCAAAGTAAGCAATGGCAACAAGCCATGGAACGTGAGTACAATGCTCTAATTAGTAACAATGTATGGGAACTTGTTGATCGACCCATTAATAAAAATGTGATAAAATGTAAATGGGTGTACAGGACTAAATATGACGCATCAGGTAATTTTGATTGTTATAAAGCTAGATTGGTTGCCAGAGGTTTTACGCAACGCCTAGGTATTGACTATAATGAAACTTTTTCTCCCGTTGTTCGTCACTCTACAATGCGTATTTTGTTTTGTATGGCTAATCAGCTAGGGTTAAATATTGATCATTGGGACGTGACGACAGCTTTCTTAAATGGAGAATTAAATGAAGAAATTTATATGGAACAGCCTATAGGTTTTTGTGATACAAATAGTAATAAGGTTTGTTTATTAAAGAAAAGCATTTATGGCCTAAAACAGGCGAGTAGAATGTGGAACTGTAAAATTCATAATCTCTTAGTTAAACATAATTTTATTCAATCCAAATGTGAACCTTGTGTTTATGTAAAGGGCAGTGGTGACGATATAGTCATTCTAGCCTTATATGTTGACGATTTTTATTCGTTTTATAGTCCAAATACTTCACACAAAGATGACTTGTTAAATACTCTTGAAAAAGAATTTAATGTGAAAAACCTTGGTATGTTAAAAAGTTGTCTTGGTATAAATATTACTAGAGATAAAAATAAAGGTGTTTTGAAACTAGACCAAAGTAAATATATTAAGAAATTGCTTATACGTTTTGGTATGGAAAAATGTAAAACTGTTTCAACACCTATCCAGTCCGAAAATTATACATTATACACTTGATCTTAAGAAAACATAAAACCCTAACTTATGATCCAAACACTGAAAACAAAAGGAGAAAATATAATGTGGCACGAGTTCCTTTTGTCAATACAGAATTTGCAAAAGTTCAATTTGAAAAACGCTCAGCATACATATATAATAAAATAAATAAACAGGTCAACATAAGTAATAAAAGTGTCTATGAATGTGAGGATATAGTGTCAAGGTGGCTACAAGATCTAACGTATGATGAAGTGGAAAATTTGATGCAAAACACGATATAACTTTTTAATCAATAAATATATAGTGACAAATCACACAGATTAATTGTAAATTGTAAGGTTACACAAACAGAAAAGGAAATTATTTAAAATTGTGTAGGATAAACTTAGTATATGTGTGTTTTTTCGGAATGAAGTGTATACGTATAGCAACATATATGTATAGTATAGCAACACATATGTATACAATAATAATAATAAGTAAAATATCTCTAATATGTATGAAAAATAAGGATAGATGGATAAACAAAGGTTTGGGTAAATAATAAGTAAATAATTATGTAAACAATATAAATAGATATCAGTATTTAATGTATGTTTAGAGCTAAGAAAGAGCGGGGTCTCCTGGCACAGGCATTTTTATGCTTAAAAGGAGGCTCCGTCAACTAGTATATACGAATTCATTTGTAGATGATGAAATAAAGCTTTTTTATTATTTTTATTACCTATGGAGCTTAACTGTAAACTTGTTAAATCAGAAAGCAATGACTGTTTACAGGATGATGTGTATAACTATCGACAGCTATTAGGTAGCTTGATGTATCTGTCCGTATGTACCAGGCCAGATATATCATATGCATGTAGCCAGCTTAGCCAGTTTAACAACTGTTTCGATAGGTCACATTGGCTTGCAGCTAAACGTATTTTGCGTTACTTGGCAGGTACAATTCATTAATTACTCTTTATGTTTTTATAAAAGTAGGAATTGGATGTTAAGTGCCTATACTGACGCAGATTGGGCCAATGACGTAACTGATACATACATACATACATACATACTATCACGCCTGTTTCCCACAGGGGTAGGCAGAGACTATGGACCTCCACTTGCTACGATCTTGACAGACCTCTTTCGCTTCATCTACACTCATCAACCTCTTCATACATGCCCTTCGGTTACGTGTACTTCTTACCTCTCCCTTTTTCAGAACGTCTGCAATCTGATCGCAGAACGTTCGCCGAGGTCGACCCTGTACCGCTCTTCCTTACTGACTCCGTAACTGATAGGAAATCATATACTGGTTTTGTCATTAAGTTAGGATGTAATACAGTCAACTGGGAGTCCAGAAAGCAGAAATGTGTTGCTTTATCAAGTACAGAAGCAAAATATCTTGCTATTAGCGAAGTTTGTAAAGATATTTCATTTATTAGGAATTTTTTATTTGAGATTTTGCCAAGACAGATTGATTGTATAATTTATAATGACAATCAAAGTGCCCAAAAGTTACTAGAAGCAAAAGAATATTGTCATAAACAACCAAACCACTAGGGAAAGTAAAGCATTGTAATTTTATTGAAGCTATGAATGTAAAGTAGGTTTGTTTAAACTAGAGCATGTACTTTGAATTCAGCATGTTTGTATAGTTATAAACTTTGACTTTTAATGTATGTAAGCTATTTGACTTTGACTCTTTGAAGTTATGTATTTGTCTAACTCTAGATCCATGTGGAGTCAATGTCTTTAAGGTTTATTTTTGTAAACTTATGTTAAAATTTGGAAAGGTCAATCGTTTGCCCTAGAGGGGAAGTGTTGGATAGTCTATGGCTATACGATTAACTTATATCATGTAAAGTGTGCACTATGATTATTAACTATAGCAACACTATATATTTTTGTCAATGACTGAGGTTTCTAATCTATGTATATATCCTCCCGTTTTTCTTATATTGTCAATGTCGGTCTGTGTGCTCGCTCTCTGCAAATATCATTATTGATGTACATACTATTGTGTAATTTCTATAAATATCCATGGACAAAACAATGGAACAATAGCTGTATTTTAAAAGTAAATACACAACCATTGAAGCTATCCAGTCTTTTATTGCGTTGGAATAGTCTGCTGCCGACCCGTCTCACTCCACACGATCCACACCTCAACATGCTCTAAGCAAGATATGTAAAAAAATAATATTTGTGTTAGGTATAGTGTGTAACTTTAATTAACTTAGATCCACAGTAAATTACAATAAAACGATCTCAGTACTCTTAGTTTTGTTTTGAAAACATAGTTTAGCAAGTTATCTACCTTCAATAAAACATAATTTGCCTTGCGAATTGTATTGAAACAGCCTATCCGACTTTCGGTGCGTATCTGGATTTCTGGTATTCACACCCGACATATAAAAAAAGTAGTGTATTTTGCTTGTTTTTGAACCGATTTTCAAAATGTTAATGGCGTTTTATAGCCTTTGAAAATAGCACTCATATCTTCATACAAAGTTTTACTGTAAAGTTACTAGTTAAGTTGATAGAAACAAAAAATCTGAAGTTTTTTACGAAAATTTTAATAAATCTTAAAATTTCTTGCAAACTATGGTATTTACAAGGTCAAAAGTAGGAACAATATTGTAGCGCATTTAATTTTGCTTTTTATGACACCCTACACAAGCTTATATGTTACATACTTTCTGAAATACGCAATATTCTGAGCGCGGCGGCGGCCATTTTGATGACGTCATAACTAGTGACTTAACCACGCTAGAACTTGTCTCCCGATGGTTATTTAGTCAGAATAACATGCCTAACAACATACTAAAATATGTAGCTGGTTTCATCAAAAAAACCTTTTTTCCGTTAAGGGAAGTGACTAAGTGAAGAATTTACTTAAATAAACTTTCTTCTAAAAATTTCAGATTGAAATTGTTGAAATATTTCATAAAAAAAGTGTCACGGTGTATTATTCCGCTTATTTATCAGCTATAGATAAATTCGCCAAAAAGAATGCAAGCGGCAAATTGTACGAAAGTTACATAAATGAAAGGAGGACCTGTAATAAAAATATTGTGTGAACTCTTGACCTCTCAATCGCACGCAGCGAGACGCAGCGTTGCCAATTTAGCACTTTATATGCTAAATTTGGCACATTTTCTTTCTCTCTGGCACATTATTTTGTCGTTTAGCATATGGCATATTTTTTTAGCATTTTACCTTAAAAACAATAAATGAATTTAGGAAAAGATGAAACGAACAACTTTACTTTAGTTTAATAGAATTTAAACATGAAACGAACAATCTCTTTTACTCTGGCACTTCTAGGGGATTCCCCAATAAAACTGTTTCGTTTTGTCAGGTGGAAATCATAGACAAACAACATTATTTCTCTCCCTCTTCTCTGTGAAAGTGGAAGTAGAATCTTTGCGCTCTTTCGAAAATCATGGTTTTGTTTGCAAAATTGAGTTTTTAACTTAAATTATGCCTCCTAAGTACAGTCAACATTACCGGTCGGACTGGGAGCAAATGTCCGATTTCAAAGAGTGGTTGCAGCCCGTTGAAAATGATACGACAAAAGCCTATTGTAAGTATTGAAGGTGCGACATGATTGCAAAATTGTATTGCTTGAAGCAACATATTACATCAGTTAAGCACAGAAAAGCAATAGAGCCAATAAAGAGTCAAAAAACCATAAATTTTCCCATTGTGAAAAAAGATCTAAGCACACAGAAAGCGGAATCTTCATTAGCTATGTTCGTGTGCGAACATTGTGCGATTATGGCTGTTGACCATTTATCGGAGTTATGCAAACAGCGATTCAGAGACAGCAAAAGTAGCGACTTACGAATACACCGGACGAAATGCACCAACATAATCAAAAATGTTTTGGCGCCGCATTTTATTAAAGAAATTGTGTCAGACTTAAAAGACCAAGAGTACAGTCTTTTACTCGATGAATCTACAGATATTTCTGTAAGCAAAATGTTGGGAGTCTCTATCAGATATTTCAGTCAATCTCTTAAAAAGATAATTTCTACTTTCTTAGGGTTGGTGGAAGTTGAAAATGGCACGGCAGAGAGCATAGTCAACGGCATTAAGGGACTACTGTCAGCACTAAATGTAGATATTAAAAAAATGATCGGTATCGGTACAGATAATGCTACAGTGATGACAGGAATTAACAATGGAGTGCATGCATTGTTGAAAAATGCAACTGGCAACGAATATTTGGTCTTAGTTCGCTGCGTGTGTCATTCGTTGCAGCTGGCTATGTCGCATGCTTCAGAAGAAACTCTACCAAGCAATGTGGAATTCCTTATACGAGAAACCTACAACTGGTTTAGCCACTCTTCGAACCGCCGACTCTTTTACAAAAATATGTATCAAACGATTAACGGTGGCTCCGATCCACTGATAATCCCACAAATGTGCAACACCCGATGGATATCATTAGAACAATGGGTTGAATTAAAGCTCCTATTTGAAGTTGCCAGGCGGAATGAACACTGCTACATGGCAGAAATGCTATACAACATGTACAGTGATCCTGTGAATCACCTGTACTTATTGTACTTAAAACCTATCTTACAGGAAGTTCAAGTTGTAAACAAACTGTTTGAAAGCAACGATGTTGATCCAACAAAACTTTATAGGGATCTGAGCAGCTTAGTGGAATCGACAAGTCGGCGTATCCTGAACCCTACGGCGAGGGTAGATATTTTTACTCAAAACATAGATGATTACTTAAACCCTAGACCATATATGGGATATGCTTTTGAGACCAATTTACGTGAATACAATCTTCAACCTGAGGTGGCAAACAACTTACGTCAACGATGCATTAATTTCACACTGAAACTTGTGAAAGAACTACGTTCGAGATTACCCATTAATTTTAAAATGCTACAGAAAGTATCTATGTTTTCAGTACAAGAGACATTGAAAGTAGTCAAGCCTTCCATTGTCGAAATTGCCGAAGAGTTCCAGGTGAATGCACCCACAATAGAGAGACTTGTGTCTCAATGGGCAAACATAGTACATATTAAATGGGAATGTACATCTTCCACCATACAGTTCTGGACCGAAGTCATCGAGTATCAAGATGCAGCTGGAAATAACCCCTTTGCAGATTTATCTAAGTTTGCAATATCTCTGCTATCGTTACCTCATTCAAACGCAGAGATTGAACGTGTTTTCAGTCAAATGAACATAGTAAAGACCAAGCTTCGGAACCGTTTGGCGGTGAAAACCCTAAATGCCATTTTATATGTCAGATTCGGCTTGAAGAGGGCGGGAAAGTGTTGTTATTCTTATACAGTTCCAGATGACGTACTGCGCTGTATAGGTACCAAAGAAATGTATGATTCGGACGCTCAGTCATCCACATCTACAGCTACTGTTGATGGAGATCAAGAAGATATCGACTTTTTATTTCAAAACTTGTAGTGATCCTAGGTACAAAAAATTTGTTATCTTTATTAAAATTTTAAATTAATTTGGCATTTTATTTTAGCACTTCATTTAAAAAATTAGCACATTTTTGGCATTTTTTTAACAGCACTTTAGCACGTTTCGTATTAGACTAGTTGGCAACACTGGCGAGACGTCCGAGATGGCTAGATTTTTTGGCGGAATCGGCGGCTCACGTAAGTATATATATTTTTTCGTTGTTATCATAAAATGAATAGGTTTTTACAAGAAGTAGGTGAAACTTTGCGAAAATAAAATGTTGCACGTTCGTGTTGCTTTCGGTTGCAGCCCGCTAAATAGGATATACGCGGTTTTTTCTTTGTTTTGATTTTTATTTTAGTTTTTATAATATAAATCTTTACTTTCAGATCTGCCTCTAAATGATTACGACGCAGAGAAAGTTTCGGCAGCAATGGGTGATGGAAATCTGTCTGATATCGAGGAATTTGAAGACTCTGATGACGAATTCGACCCGTCTGCGCTTGAAAGGCTGCAAATAGAAGGTTTTACAGGTAGAGATGATATGTCAGACCAGAACTACGAGGAGCCCGAACCAGAACAAGAAGAGTGTCTATCACCTCAATCAGCATCTGTGTCATCTCCTGCAAATGAAGACTTTTCCTTAGAGCAATCAATTGACTCCGCACCCATTGCCAAGTTGTTCAAAAAATATTCCTATAGAAGGATCTTCCAGACAAAACAAGCATAGGGCCAGGCGCTTCCCTGTTAACGTTCAAGAAGTTGAACCCAGTCCTTCAGTTTTTAGTAACAGATCCGCTTCCGCCATACTAAAACCAACCGTCTACTTCACGCCCAGATATTTGGAAGGAAATACCTTTCCAAGATAAGCCACACAATTATGCAAACCCTACCGTGAGACCAGTTCGAGACCCTGTAGAGTACTTCAAAGAATATTTTAACGACGAGTTTTATGAATTAATGAGCGTGTGTACCAATAATTATTTTATGCGAAAAAATGGTACATAATTAAAAATATCGCGAGCTGAAATGATTAAACTGATTGGGATATAATGATGGGTTGTATTTCCTATCCAAAGGTGACAATGTACTGGCGTGCGGGAATAGCATTAGAAAAAATTTCGACTAAGATGAGTAGAGACCGTTTAGAAATGCCCTTCATGTTGTAAATACGGACTATAAACCCCCTCAGCAAGCTCCTAATCCTCTCTGGAAGATACAGCCTATTATTGATCAGGTAAGAAATGGATGTCATAAACAAGAACGCACACCTGGTTACTATTCGAACGATGAGCAAATGATCCCATTTATAGGAAGATGCCAACTTCGCCAAGTGGTGAAAAATAAACCTCGCCCTGTAGGTCTTAAGAACTTTGTTCTTACAACAAGCGCAGGTCTCATGTTGGATTTCGAGATCTACAGAGACTATGTTTGAAGAGACGTCGCTAGACCTTCGACCATCTGTAATTCTTCATTTAGCTAGAAGTGTACCTACAGGGAGTTGTTTATACCATGACCGATATTTTACAACGATTCCTTTAGTAGAAGAATTAAATAGGCGAGGTATACACAGCACTGGGACTATTATGCATATTCGAATACCCGATAGGACTAGCCTTAAGTTAAAAAAAGACACACTAATGCAACGTGGGGAAAGTCAGCAAATGGTGCGCGATTCATCAGTTCTTGTGAAATGGAAAGACAATACCACTGTTACTCTAGCATCCAGTTGCACTGGTGCCTCAAACACAGATATTGTGAAGCGGTGGGATAGAAAAAACCGGCAGTATATTGATATACCAGCTCCTAAAATAGTAATGAACTATAGTAAGCATATGGGGGGCGTGGATGTACTGGATCAGCAGATGGGAGTACTACAGAACCTTTATAAAAACAAAAAAGCGGCCAAGTGCGAGTCGGACTCGCCCATGAAGGGTTCCGTAGCAGCAAGTAACATAATATACAAGTTCTAAAGGTAAATTGCGGTTTACGATTTATGACGTATTAAAAAATAACTATCTATGATACCGAGACCGCTATAGTTTTAATTGAAAGTACATACTTTGAGGTATATGCCAAATTTTTTTCAGAATTATTTTAGTAATATTTCAAAAGTTACGGTGGGGGGGGGGGGGACCTCAAATTTTAACTTTGTATTAGATTATCTCAAGACTGGGGGGTTTGATCTACATAGTTTCAAAGCAGCTTTTGTTGAATTTTAAAAGATCTTTTTAACGATACTCCACACGTTGGGTTTAGACAAATTTAATTTTTTAAATTCACTTTTCGTTGTATTGGCTGAAAAAAAATATTTATTTCATAATTTTAAAAACCAACTTTTGGAACTTCAATATCTATCTCTCCACCAATTTTCGTGACAATCGGTGTAGTAGCGGCGGAGTACGAGCCCGGACGGACAAACGGACGGACGGACGGACATGACGAAACTATAAGGGTTCCTTGTGAACTACGGAACCCTAAAAATGGACATTGAAGGTGCTAATTCATTTTTTAGATTTGTCCCTTGTTAATTCTTGGCGTGCATATAAAATCGTCTGACGACTGATCTAATAAATATTCTAGGAATAATACTTTAGAGTAGATCTACTAGATTTTCGTCTTGAAATTGCTGATGTATTACTTAATAACTCCGAAAAGCAGCGTCGTCTTTCAGATGAAGATTTTACGGAGCTAGATATGCCAAAAAAATTCAAAAAGGCAATTAAACCACCTACGAGTATTACGTTGCGGTTTGATTGTTATAATCATTTTCCACAATTTAATGATATCAAATATCCTAGAGCTTGCCGAAATGAAAAGTGTAAAAGTAGAACTAAGACAAGATGCATCAAATGCAACGTGTATCTTAGCATACTCGTATCTCGACATCAAAATTGTTTTAAGGAATTTCATTCTGTAAAATAATGCTAACCACGATATTATGCTGACCAAGAGATAATCTAGAGAAAGAGTAGCGTTTTTTTTGTTTGTTTGTTCTTTTTTTATAGTCAATTAATGACAATTTATTTTGATAAAACTTCTAGGTATAAGATGATAAGTGAAACTTTGTTCCTATATTCGATTTATGTAAGTCATTAAGAAGACTAATTGTTATTTATGAGACTGCTAACAGTTTAAGATGTTTCAAAATAAAAATAAGTTGATTTTGTAACAAATCGGCGTTTTATATTTTCAAATTCATAAACTTGCACGATCGTGCACTTATCAGATGAAATCTGAAGCGCATGATCGTGCAAGCGATTTTCCGGAAAATGGGGCATTTCCAATTTTTTTCTTTATTTTCCACATACTTTTTAGAGGCAAAGTATAAGATTAAGTATAGTCTTTTTTAAAAATCTGGAACTTCTTATGGTTCGGTTGTAAAGGGTATTAGTATAGATATAGTCAACAGAAACTTGTTTTTGCAAACTGTTTTTATGTATGTTATAATCAATAGTTGTAAGGTTTGAAATTTAATGTATAGGTAAGTTTACCTACTAAAGTTGACATAAACGGATTGAATGAGTGAATAATAAAATCTATGTGTGCATCAGGAATAAAAAAGTTTACATACAGATTGATTCAGTGTAACTTCACTTCATACATGCAGTTGAACCAGTATCACTGATCTCTATTGTATTATTTCACTGGATAGTACATGCTTAGAAACTATATTGTTTCTACCTATTCCTGATCATGTCTCTAAAATCATCTTGTATTATTTACGTACTAGGTATATTATTGTAGAATTTTCTGTTTTACAGCTCCAAACTGACTTCAGTTATATATCCGGGAAAAGACAACAAATTATTCTCTACCTACTATCACTGAAAAAAAAAAGACATTGTAAAATATGCAAAATCAAAATTGCAAAAAATTAGAGACAAGGACCTAAAATGTAAAATAACAGTCTTGATTTATATTCATTATTTATTTATTTATTTTCACACAAAATCTTTTTAAAATATCTTCTGTTCTTTTATGTTTTGATTATTTTTAATTTTAAAACTAACCACTACTATATTTAATAACAGAAAGCGAGCCCGAGTCGTCCACTAATGTCGCTTTGATGCTGCTGGCGTATGTTATCAACATTTTACCTGCGCGCTAATAAAAAGGCAAACCCGCTTGGAAACCATCTCAGGCGGAAGTCTGCGATGGATATATATCCATTATATAATGCAAGCCGCTTCTAAAGCTGACTTAACCGATAAAATCATCACGAAAAAGGAGCACAGTCGCACGGTTTAGCCCTTTGTAATTTTCGTGGGTTAGTCAATGGTAGAAGTTAAAACGGCCTATTTTGTCATTAATGACGTACTTTATCGTTTCACAAAACTGATTACAGCAGTAGACTGTGCATTCAAGACATTCCAATCGATAGGAGCTCATTATCCGGAAGAAGCTGGAGAGATTTGGCTGTTTTTGCACCTGGGCTGTTATAACATGAAAACTAAGTTTGACAGGCCCTTCCAGGCTGTAAACACTTTATTATCAGATTTGCAGTAACATGCTTAAAAATGTTTACGTGTTATTTTTGCAGTAAAAGCATGGCGTCTCCATCTTTACTTATAAGCCATGTTCGAACTTTCTGTAAATCAACCGGAGGATTTTTTGGATTTCGGTGTGGTAAACAAGCGTGTCATCGACACTATATACCATCTGGATTTTTTTAATTTTCAAATTTGTGGTGTAAGCAGTCAAGTTTCAGCAGTAAAAGGCGCGCAAATGTGTACAATATTGAACAATCCCAAGCCAAAGAATCTATTACAGTTTTGTTTACCTTTTCGGCTGAAGGAGAGGTTTGCTGTCCTTTCATTGGATATCCGTATCAGAGATCACCAGAAGAGGTTTCAGAATCTCTGCCTGATGGATGGGGGATCGGATAGTCTGACACAGGCTGGATGACAACATAAGTGTTTTATGAATACATGGCAAATGTATTTCATCCCTATCTCGTCAGTCATAACATCGAACTCCCAGTTAAACTTTATGTGGATGGTCATAAAACTTATTTGAATTTTCATTTGAGCCAGCTCTGCAGTCATTCAGATTGAATTAATTGCACTATATCCCAATGCAACCAGGATCCTTCAGCCTGCCGATGTGGCTGCTTTCCAACCTCTTAAAGTATGATGGAGAAAAACTTTAAGAGGAAATGGCAAAACAAACATAACAATCATGACGTCACAAAATTAAAACTTTGCTCCAGTGCTAAATGACTGCTACTCCACTTATACAAGTGTAACGAAACTAAAAAAATACTTAAATTAAACTAAAATATATACAAAAAAATGATTATTTAAAAAAGAAAATACATAAAATTATTTACCTAATTAAAGCTACTTACCTTAATCCTTATAAAATTAAACATACCTCAATGCGCACCATATTCTAATACGTGCGACATCGCATAGGTACCAATGGAGAAACCGGTTCTAGCAAGCGGAGAGCGGGGGATCGACGATACGACTAGAGAGTGCTTGCGCCTTGAGAACGTCAAGTGCACTACTATCAATTTCCTACTTACATAAAAAAATAATCTATTATAAATATTATATCTACAAATATTTATTACCTGCCTATGGTAGGTATATGTAAATACTCAGTTGTTTAAACAAAAGTGATATATGTGTTATCCCCATAATTTGGGTAAGTGTTGCATAGCATTATAATTATAACCTATTAGATTTTATTATGCCAGCTGGAGAAGATACTATGCATAGGTAATGTCAAATTTATTCATATCTGAAATTTCAAATAAATATTATGTTTAATTCTAAGTGAATCATAATTATTAAGTTATGCTTATTTCTTTTGACTGCGTGTACGACCACGACCTTGCATGACCTTCACCAGTTGACAATCAAATTTCTATATCTTTAGTTTCTAAGTTCTTTCATACTTCATTAAGCTTATCGTAATTACCAACATTATTTCACTAATCGATTTATAAAATACGATTCCACGTAGTGCATATAATTCGTGCCATTAGTTGATACCTTGCATACCTATCATTTCAAATAAATCAGACCTTTTATTATCATTGTAATTTAAAAGCTTGTATGCCTCATCCATCATCGATCACTATTCTATGCTAGTAAATTACGCCACTTCCTTCTTCAGTCTTTCGCCGCGCTGCGCTTGGTGACACGAAATGTTGCAGTCACTCAACGAAAGTCGACATTTCTAAAATGTCTGGAATTATGCATTTCAGGGACCATCGTACCGGTACTGGTTGACGTTTTCCACAACGAAGGAGTCATTAACTGGACCAGCTCGGACCAACCCCCACTACCCAACAAGGATTCTGGAAGGACTCAGGACAGTGGTGTTTTTTTATGAACTTTATTACGCGATCGGTTTCGTGTGAGTGAACGAACCCACACCCATTTTGTAAATTAGCTACACTTATAAAGTAATATATATTGTAATAACTGATACATTTTGTAGTTTCAATTAAAAATGTTACACAAGGATTAATTAAACCAACTATAACTCAGTGATTTTTGACTCCGGGCAGATTGTGAAAGCTAGAGAGCAATCATTGCTCTCCAGCTTTCAAAGTTTCAGAACCCGCAATCGCACACTACAGAAAAAAACACGAACCAAAACGCAGATATCTACCAAGTGATTTAAGATGTAGAATTATTGGTATAGTGTTGGAACTTATATTAAACTAAAAGCCGGCTCCCCACAAAATATCATGAGTACTTTTTTAAACGGCTGGTTGTTCTTTTTTGAACGAGCTGTCTCTCCATGAAAATTTCGCTCGTTTCCTGTTTAAAACAGTACTACACACCTATAGGGAAGGGGTAACGCCCCGCCTATCTGCCTCGATAACTATAATGGCAGTAGGGTCCCACTTTTGATGAAATAAGTCAAGAATATATTCGAAATGACCTTTTGAGCCGACATCAGAATTAAACTTAATTTTGGCAAAGTGGGAGTATTACTGTTATAGTAAGCGCGGCAGAATACCGCGCTACCCTATGGAGTTCGTCCCAGACTGTAACTCCTCTACCGCATGAATGCATAGACAAAAAGACCAAGCAAAATCAACAATAAAGATATTATTCGTAGATGTCTAATAAAATAATTTTCATTGGTAAAAAATATAATATTATGATTATATTTCCGTCTAGCTTTAAAACTTGCCTCCACCAAAAGTGGCCACTTTTGGCGGAGGCAAGTTTTAAATCTAGACGGACTAATGTTAATACTTTCAACGGTGATTCAAAACATAATTTAAAGGGTTATCTAGTGCATAAAGATTAGCAATATGGAAATTATCACCCACTTCAAGGCCATTTGCTTCTATATTCACCTTATAGTATTTTTATAAGTAAGCAAAAAAATCAACAACTGTAAATAAAACTAAACGGGCACAAATGCATAACGCAGATTAAAGTGGCGCTGAGCAAAATAAAATTGAATTAAAGCAAAAAAAAAAAGTCTGGATCAAAAATAGAAAATGATGAAAGGCGACGACAAAGAAAACAAATAAAAAGAAATGGTACAATTTAATAATTATGGAAATCACGGAAACATTCCCCCAAGCATAAGCCTGGTCGCTTTGGACACTGGGGACAATAATATAAACTAGTTTTTCTCACTTTCTTGTTATTTTGACAATAACGGCAGTCTTTTCGTTTTGTTTTACCGTTGTCATTTTTTGGTAGCGGCTCAGGTAAATGAATGGTATCACCCCTATCCGTTTTAATTTTATTAAAAGTCGGTCTGTTTGTTTGTTTGTCTACTTTTAACAATTGTTTCACTATTTCCAAACGGTAATCTAAAAATGATTTAATTTTACACTGGGGATCCGGGGTTCGCCGCTTATATTCTCTATATAACAAGAATGCATTTAAAAACATTACATCTAATACATGTTTTAAAACTTTTTTGTACCACCGAGTAGACTTATTATAACTAGGGTAATAAGAAAGTAACTGATCCTTTCTGTTGACACCTTTCATATGCTTATTATATTGAACAATAACCTCAGGTTTTGATTTAATTTGACCGCGTCTATTAGAATAATCTACGAAATTTGAACTATGTTCCGTAGATATCATTAAAACACTACGCTTATATCTATAATTGGTTACATTTACTCCGCGGGAATTAAATCTAGACATTATTTCTCCTTTCTTTAATTTCAATTTAGTAATTGCCGGATTGCGCGATCTGTTAGCCCTGAGAGTTCCGGTTACATGTGTATTTTTAGACAGTAAATTTTCACAAAGAGAAACACTAGTATAAAAATTATTTATATAAAGAGAATGTCCCGAATTTAGGTAGTCTTCCATAAGCATCATAACCACTTTATCAGAATGACCCTTTCCCCGAAGGTCAACATCATGTGACCCGCAATACATGTGCATTTTCTGCGTTATGCCATTTGAATCCGTAAGCACATATAATTTAACACCGTATTTATGCCTCTTTCCTGTAATATATTGCCTTATTCTCAATCGACCGCGCCATAATATAACCGACTCATCTATAGTTAAATTTTTAGGAGGAACAACTAATGTTTTCATCAAAGTATTAAAAAAAGAAATTATTGGTTTTGTAAATCTGTTAGGGTCATCAGAAGAAAAACGTTGTTGGGGATCAATATAGCTCAAGTTACGCAAAATAAGTAAAAATCTATCGCGGGTCATGAACTTTCCGAAAGGTAAACTAAATAAAGGACTAGTACTCCAATAATCATTAATTCGTTTGATCTGTATATGCCCCATATGAAAGAAAAGACCGAAAAATATGTAAAGTTCAGCAACGTTAGTATCACGCCAATTAGTAATTCTAGAGTGTTCCCCTTCACTCTCGAGGTCTACTTGCACCGCATGATTATTGATGCTAGACACTAAAGAGGACATAAATCCGATATTAAAAAATAATTTAAAAAAATCAAATGGCGACTCAGCTGTTCCGATGTTTATTTGGCCGACGTTGGAGCATGGAAACGATGAAAACTGTCCCTCAGGTCGCCAATCGGTATCGTCTTCGCCATTGTCCGGGGCCACGTCCTCGACACCGTCATCGCTCGAAGAAGCAGAAGAAAGGCTTTCCTCGTCTCTATTGACAGATGAGAAAAAAAAACAAAATTTTAAAAAACTTCGGGCAACAGATGCACATACTAAATCAACTATCTTTGGCAAATGAATCTCGGGTTAGTTTAGTATAAAATTATTAATCACAAACACTATTTGGGATCACAAAAAAAAACAAATAAAAAAAACAACAACAGAAACAAAAAGTAAAATAATTCTTACCCTTCATCTCCGAACAATTCTGTCATTCGGTCGAAAATTTTGTCGGAAGACATAATTCACTTCACGTTATCTTCACCAAAGTAACAGAGAAAGACTGTGCTAAATGCTTAGACTACTTAGTGGTTTTTTATATAATTACCCCCACCTACCTCAAGCCTAATTCTGGGAAGCTAATAGTACCATCTACAAGCAGGTAAAATTAAGGTCCTTTGTTTGGTCCTGCTTGCTAAAGTTAAGCCTAATTCTGGGAAGCTAATAGTACCATCTACACGCAGGTAAAATTAAGGTCCTTTGTTTGGTCCGGCTTGCTAAAATTAAAGTATTCAAGATTCAAGGTCAAAAATAATATCTTCAGCAGTCAATCTACATACTCATATGGTTTATTGTCATTGACTAGTGTTCCCCTTTTTATTACTTTCAATACTCAAAAAGCCTTCAGAAATTTCCTGGTATTTCAAAAAATTTTGTACCTACAAGCTGTTAAAATTGATTATATATACAACTAGCGGCCCGCCCCGGCTTCGCACGGGTATGTATTTTACATATAAACCTTTCTCATGAATCACTTTATCTATTAAAAACAAACGCATCAAAATCCGTTGCGTAGTTTTAAAGATCTAAGCATACATAGGGACAGACAGTGGGAAGCGACTTTGTTTTATACTATGTAGTGATTTAATAAAATATTAATAATAATAAAAAATCCCAAAGTTTAAGTATAGTTTGATGATAGCAGCGACACCGAAGCAGTTGAGTGAATTGCATTAATAGTATCTGTGACCATAGTCAGAGCTCCCTTGGTTGATTTGAATAATGAAATAAAATAATTAGAATAAAAACAGTTATTTTATTTATATTTGCATCCGAATATCAATTACATAGGTATACAGTACTAGCAGTCCGCCCCGGCCTCGCCCGTGGTACGTACATAGCCCATGTATTATTCTGATGAGTAAGCTACACGACTGGAAAGTTTCAATTCGTTTAGTAGTTTTAGCGTGAAAGAGTAATCCATCCATCCTCACAAACTTTCACATTTATGAGTAGGAAGTAGGATTTATACAACGTGGAAGGGACCTACCCGTAATAAATCAAACCACGGTCTATACTAGACCATTATAATATAATGAAATTAAAATAAAGCCAAAAAACAAAAATAATTTTCGGCATTTCCATACAAAAGTGTGTGGCCGCCCGGGCGATTTGTATGGGAATGTTTATTTATTTTTTTTGTTTTTTGACTGTTATTTTAATTTAATTATATTTTAGTGCTCTAGTATAAGCCCGTGGTTTGATTTATTACAATGTCCCTTCCACTTTGTATATTTATGTGTTTGTATTTATCGCAAAATTTTGGAAGTTTGAATATGATCTTGTAGATGTCGCTAACTAGTCGTATTCATACTTGCAAAAAAAAGAGGATAGGTAGCTAGGTACCTACTTGCACATTTAAAAAAATATGGCAAACGAAACCCACTGATCCGATTCTAAGTAATAACATCTAAAGTGGTCATACCTATTGTTTATATTTTAGCCTTTGAAATACTATCGCCGCTTGAGGCGGCTTCTTTTGTTTATATTTCTACGTCTCTGTTCCTTTTCCGATTCTAAGTAATAACATCTAAAGTGGTCATACCCATTGTTTATAATTTGGCCTTTGAAATACCATCGCCGCTTGAGGTGGCTTCTTTTGTTTATATTTCTACGTAAACGCAAATAATAAGATAACCTAGTTACCGGGTTCTTTTATTTGTGCTCGCCTCATTTGAGCTACAATCCTTTGCTCACTTTTGACCGTGCTTTCGATATCATTTATTACCTACTTAGAATCGGAATCAGAATCATCCTAGTAGGTTAATTCTTTTCCATTTTATTTGCTTTTTAAACCAGAAGCCTGGTTATTCAAAAATTTATGATATCCATATCCTCAGACTTCAAAATGCGTGGGAAAAGACGCGGTAAGTATTGACAATCAATTCACAGCGGGGCGACTACTTCTATTTTACGAACGATGGGAACGTCTCGGTGCACCACCGTTTCTATTACAGATAATACGAGGGTACCGCATACCCTTTCATCAAAAGCCACCACTTTTGATGCCACATTTGATCGAAAATCGGCTCAACACCGCGGAATCACATCCTATGACAACCATGTTATTAAAAATGATAAATCAACGTGTCTTAGAAGTAGTCAAACCGTCTCCAAGCTTTGTGTCAACTATGTTCCTTATACCTAAAGGCGATGGCACCCATCGCCCTATTTTCAACCTTTCGTCTCTGAACGAATATGTAATAACCGAAAAATTTCGGCTTGTGAACGTACAACGTGTCCCAGGTTTTCTACAACCGAGAGATTGGCTGTGCAAAATCGATCTATCACAAGCCTATTTTCATCTTGGTGTTCACCCATCTCACAGAAGGTTTCTGAGAGTTCTTTACAAAGGCCAGCTGCTGGAAATGACATGCCTGCCTTTCGGCCTCAGCACAGCACCCAAAGTATTTAGTATTGCTTGTGCAAGTGACCATATTATGGTGTTTGAAGATGGTACATTTATGGTTGCACCAAGTCCCTTCATACAATTATTCACCATCCACTTAGATTACTACAGCATAAGTAACGAAACAAACATAGTGCCCGTAATATATGCATTACTTCCTAATAAAACTACAAATACATATGTTTACGTCTGTGTAGGCAGCTCCAGCCGCTTGTTGTCAGTCTAGTTTACACTTTCCATCAATAGATGGTGTTGTTCATTTTTGAAACTAGCTATAGGTATTTTTGTGTTTTTCATAATATCATTCAAAGTGTAACTAGGAATCAAATCAAAAGAAATCCAGAACAGAAGCAAAATAAACAGTTATATTATATCGCCTTGATTGTTTAATTCAAGTACTCTCCGGGATCTGTCCAACATATGAGCGGTTATTTACGTTTCTCCGACATCCGAGAAGAAAAGCCTTAAAATTCCTATGTAAATTTTTTGAGAAATAAACTGTAGTAGTTTAATCACAGTGATTTTTCAAAAACACTCTAAAGTATTGTTGGTTCTAAACCCACCTCGTTTAGGTCTCATTTGGTGAGGCATCTCATATCACAGCGTATGAAAAGATAGGAGGAACGTGGTCACAAAGGCCAGAAAACAAAGTTACCTTAAACCCTGTACGCAATACAACCATTTATGGTTGGAGTGAGATCGTGCTGAAATGAGTTTTGGCGAAATTGGTTTTCAATCCTTATTGAGATGGAAGAATACCGTAAAAACTTGCTTTAAATTAATTTATGTCGGGGGTACTAAATACTTACTCCGACTTTTTTTTCCTGATAGAACTGCTCGCCTTAACGTATGATTTGTGCCCAACATATTTTATTTATTTCAGGTCTCATTTGGTGAGGTATCTCATATCACAGCGTATGAAAAGATGGGAGGAACGTGGTACACAAAGGCCAGAAAACAAAGTTACCTTAAACCCTGTACGCAATACAACCATTTATGGTTGGAGTGAGATCGTGCTGAAATGAGTTTTGGCGAAATTGGTTTTCAATCCTTATTGAGATGGAAGAATACCGAAAAAACCTCCTTTAAATCAATTTATGTCGGGGTACGTGTAAGATAAACTCTTTTGATTTTTGTCTCAATATTTATTTTATTATAATGAGATACACATAACAAATTGTCACCAAAGTAATTCATTATATCCGTATCGTCATCAACATCAGGTCTTTTTTAGCAGGAGCACGACCCTCTGAACTATAGAACCATATACCTACCTAACTATTAGCCAGAGCAGTCAGAGGATATTTTATATTCATATAAGTATGTTTAAATATTATAGCAAGGCAAAAACTCAAACCATGTCTATACAGCTAGTTTAAATTAAAAACAGTTGAGAGCTAAGTATAAAAACTATATATCGGAAAGTACAATTGCTTACTAAAAGAAATGGAGAAGACGATAACAAATCTAAATCCATAAACATTACCACGAAAGTCACTGAGTGCGATTTCACACAGTGACACCTACAGTAGTATAGTCAAAGTAAAAAATAAACACTATTTTTAAACTGTCAGATCAGATACCTGTCTAAAATCTGACGAATTTTGTTTTTGAAGGAGTACAAAGTGACTCCAAGAATATCAATGGATTTGTGGTTCAGAACAAGTTCATTATATGCTCTACACATTCGAATCACGGGATTGTAATACGAATACGAGGTGTGATTTTTCTAGACCTCGAGAGCAAACAACATATGCAAGGGATTACGTGGCCTGTGTCTAGTATTGAAACTGGTAAGGGACAAAAGTCAAAAGGGAAAAAACATTATAGATTTCGATTTTTCGCATATACCTACTTAGTTTCTGGATTAGGTGCCTAACCTAAAATACACCAGTTTGTGTCAAATTGAGGTGTGAAATTTAGGTATTTGTATTTTCGAACATTAAGGACGAAAAGAAAATTAGATAAAAATTTTTGGAAAAAGTTATTGGCTGAAAACCAATCAGAAATTGAAGACAAGGTGCTGTTCACCGCGCTATCTTTGTTATGACGATCTATTTTAAATATTAGCAAGGTGTCATCAGCAAACAGCACCGTGTCAGCCTGTTTCTCAACCATGTAAGGCAAGTCATTGACATGAACTAAGAAAAGGAACGGTCCTAGAATTGAACCTTGAGGTACTACGCCCATTGTAACATTAGAACCGTGTGATTTTATGCCGTTTATATCAATAGTTTGAAGCCTATCTGTTAAGTAAGATTCTATTAATTTATTTGACATCATTAAAACCGTATTGACGAAATTTAAGCGTTGGATGATCAACGCAATCAAATGCTTTAGAAAGATAACAAATGATCCGATTACACCATTTCTGATTTCCCACGCGTCGTAGATGTTAGTAATAAGTGCTTTGACGACCTTCGTGGTGTAATGGTCAACACGCTAGTCCGCCAATCTGGAGGTTCTGGGTTAAATCCCCAGCCAGGGCAAGTTGGAAAATAGCCTTTTTCAAATTGTCCTGGGTCTTAGGTGTTTATCTATATATGTATTTATTATAAAATCTATAATAAATCCATCCTATCCATCTTAAATTAGCAAAAAGGGTTCCAGGTAGTACTATCAGCATAGGAGGAGAAGAAAAGAAAAGAAAAATACTAAATGAGTAACAGATGTCATCCCTAAAAGAAAATATGCCGCTGTCTTACTGTTTACAAACTACACAGGATGCAACAAAGTGGAATGAGTACCTCAATCGGCTACTATTTGAGCTCGTCAACAGGTGTTGGTTTGATGATAAAGTAAGAATAAAGAACAATCTTCCAAAAACAACAATTGAGCAGCAATTATTTTAAAATATATGTTCAATGGGATTTTATTATTTATTAATAAAAAGAATACATTTAGGAATTGGTTTTATCCTGGAAAATGAGAACTTCTACACAAGATTAACCTGGAGGGAAACATAATGAAATATGTTGAACTCTCACAATCAAGAATGGTATCAGAAAATATTATTTTTTTATGTATATGTTTGTTCATTTTCCAAGTGTACTTGAATAAAATAAATAAATAAAATACAAGATAAAGTAGATGAAGATGATTATATCCCTGCATCTCCAGGATTTTTTGATGGGAATTCTTAATGCAGGTTCAACAACCATGGGGTTGGTAGCTATAGCTGGAATAGAACTTCCTCAAACTATAATAAGAAGCCTTAGGTCAAGCGATGATTCAATGACGACGATGTTTTTGTAGCTTCTGAAATTCCTAAGCTAGCTGTTTTAATTGGACGCACTTATAGTGCGTACAGATTGTTTGGAATAAATCCAAGTAGGGAAAAAACGATATTGTTTACTAATGGAGCCGGAAAATCCTTTTTCTGAACCAGTAGAGGAGAAATTATTATTTAATAAAGATGTCGGGTTGTTAGTTTCGAGTGAGGAGACAACACCAAGAAATGTTTTTTGTTATATTAGAAGATCAAACAGAACCAAGAAAAGTAAAACTTCAAAAGAGGATGCAGATATTGAGAAAGCCAATCAAGAAGGCTTTTGCCAATCAAAAGGCATCTTTTGGAATCTCCAAGAAGCTTTTGAGATTGCTACTTTGCTTGACCCTTCTTTCTTGTTAAACATACCTTGTTCCAAAACTCCATTGAACAATTATTGGGCTTCCACTTTAATATTACTCGGAGAAAAACATTCAAATCTCATTTCTGATGAAGACAAAAGCAATATAATAATATAAGACAAGCCGTCATTAAGTTAATTTCTGCCGATCACAAAATAAGTGTAAATTTTTTTTGTTCAAAACGCCTGAAACATGATAGGCAAGTTTAGCTAGTATCAAAGAACCGTTCAGTTCTAGTTTAGGTATTGTAAGTTTTGAGCTAGAATTATTTAACCTGGACCTTCAGCAAAGCAGAGCAAACATGGCATTTGTCATCATTTAATACCTTAATATAAATGCAACAACCATAACCAGTCGCTGAAGCATCGCAAAGTTATATAGCATACAAGTTGACCGAGTTGATCCGAGTTTGTATGGAAAGCCAAAATTATTTTTCATATTTCGACATAGTATGTTCCTTGGGGAAAGTTGTTCACTATCACGGACTGAATTAACCCTTAAAATAGTTTCAGTATATTTTGTTAGATATGAATTATTATTTTTTTAGGAATCCCCGTCATTCGAGCGGCTGTAACGTAGTACACATTATTAGTTAACATAAAATTATTATAATATCTATTGTTTACAATTTTAAACAAATTTACTTAAAACAAAACCAAAACTAAAATTAAATAAAAGAAAATATATAATACCTTAACCTAATTACAATTAAAATAAGAATAAACATATATTTACATTAATACAAATAACTTTTCAACACTATTTACAGCAGAAGTTGGTCAACGCCAGAACGGCTAATACTGCATTAGTGTCTGCAACATGCCGCGTTTTTATGTAGGCAGTTTAACTTTATTTCTTTTGTCGCGATGCACCGCTGATCGGTCATCATTGGTGTCGCTTAGTTACTACGAGCGAGACACGTCATATGTTCTCATCTCAGAACTACAATTGTGATTTGAATTGTAAAAGTGAAAGTTTTGCACTGAATATAACCTAACAATCTAGTCTAACTAAGCTGCTTGACACCTTACTACCTAAGTGACCATTTACTAACCACCTTACTCTAAATTGTTATTTTTTGAGAACAAGTAGTACTAGTTAGATTTCTATTGTAAACTCTGTTCATAATGATGTCCAGCAGCCACAGTCATTGCACTAAGTAAAAGTAGGTACGTCCTCATCATCACCTCTCGTGGCAAAATGGCTGGCCTTCATTATATAAGGCATTTCTCTTACAATGGAAATCACTTCCAGGGTTCCAGATTCAGACTACAGAATACCCGTACGGACATACTACCTTTGGCACCTGATACCTGCCTACTTGAGTACTGGACACAGCCACAACATCAGGCCACCGTCAACTCCACTACCCAGCACTGGATCCCAGGACAGTACCTCTTGACTGACTTGGAGAACAGAATAACCAGCATAGTAGGGCCCTTATAAATCCACCCCCGAATTTTTTTTTTGTTAAATAAATTATTTATGTTTGTTGAGTTTGTGTTGCTTATTTTATTTAGCTCTTTACGCGCAACGCTTCACGGCTTAAGTCTTCAGAGTTGCCTAGCACATCATTAAGCTTTGAGACGTTATTGAGGGACACCATTGATATTACTGATACTACTGACGTCTCTCTTTTTGACAACCTCATTGCTGCAGAGGGCACCACGTCCCCTCCAGTCACACAATCATCCGATTCCGATGTTGTCCACTATTCAAATCCTACAGTATCTGATTTAAGTCCTTTGCCACCACGACGACACTGTCCCACAGAAGAACGAGAACTTTTAAAACAGTACAATGTGGATATGTAAGTAATTAGCTTTACTATTGCAGTTTAATTTCCAGACCAGTGATGTAATAAAATAGTAGGGTTAGGTATATTTTATTGAATCTATTAATCAATCACGTCTCTAAATGTTTATTACCTAGGTAGGTACTTTTTTACACACTGTGTTATGTGATATCGCACGGGCTCCAGCACTCCTCCGCCCCTCTTAGGCGCAGCGGGGGGGCCCATGCCCATATATAAGGCGCGGCGGCCGGCGCTCGCGTCGTTCTTCGGCAGCATCTGAAGCTAAGTAGTTCTTCTACCTAGAAGGGCTACTCAACTGATCTAGTGCCTATAACTCACGACCCTGACTACCTAATCTGTACCAAGTGTTCTTGTGAATCTTTGTAATTAATGTAATGTAATAGTTGTTCATTATACCTATCTCATTTGCCGATATCTGGTCTTTCTTTTATCTCATCTATCTTCCTAGATCCTAAATCTAGGTTTTACTAACTGAAACGGTACAGTTAATACGTATGATGGTAACTTATGGTTTTATTTTCGCAATAATTCAAATTCATGTTACTATTTAATTTTCAGGTTTTAAAGACTTTGCAGTCATCAATTGATGGAAGAGCATCATAAATAAAAAGAGAACAAGGAAAATTGGAAGAAAACCAACGTAATATTTTAGTAAAACTTTTGCTACAACCAATTTTTGAAAAAGATCTCAATATTCAGATAACAAACAAACAGCTGTTATCGTGGTCAGTTGAAATTCAAGACATTTTCATTAAAGAATCTGCAGCATTGTTATTGTTACATGATACCCACATGTTACTAATCCATAGTCTATAAGCATTACTAACAAAATGAGTCATGTTACTTGAAAAATAAACAATTCATTCATTCATTGTACTACACTCCATATGTATCTGCACACGTTCTGACAACTGCCCGCAACGCCTCTGGGAAACTACTCCGTTTTGCGTATAATAAACGGCAACAGTTGCTTAGTCGTGGAATCATAGAGGGCGCGTTCCCGTTCTTCAAGAGATCGTCATCTCTCAGCGTCATCAAATTCTGAAGTCGCTCCACTAATAAGGCATATGCAGGTAACGTATACATTCAGCTTATGATCTTGAATCATATTCCTAAATTTTATTTGTTGTATGTTGTGATCTTTTTTTTTTATCACAAGCTTTTATTTACTTTCACCTGTCCCTTTGTCTGTCTGTAATAAAATCTTGCAAGTTAAATCTGACCCACTTCCCGGTTTCCGATTGACGTAAAATTTTGCACGCATATGTATATCACGTGAAAATGCAACATTATGATGTCATGGAGCTGATGTGATGCTGGAGCTCGAAGGTGGCCACAGGAACTCCGTAATGAAGGGACATAACCCCATCAAGTTTGGGCTCGTTTGATTCGTCTTGACAAGTACTTCATTTTTAGTTAGTATCCAGGATCTGATGATGGAGCTGGAAGGTGGCTATAGGAACTGCGTAATAAGACGACATAAACCCATAAATTTTGCGCACGTTTGATTCGTTTTGACGAGTATTTTGTCTTTAGGTGGTATCCAGGGTCTGATGATCTGATGACCCAGGTCTGAAACCAGAGCGCCAAACCCAATGCTTGTAAAAAGAAATAAGAAGTTACGTACAGAACCAGGAAAATCAGTTTGTTCAGATGATATTTCGGCCGAACCAGTTAAAAATACAACACGCAAAAACAAGAAACATAAGACAAATTCGACCTGTGAAGAAAATTTAAAACGAGCTTCAGCGAGCGAAAACCCGTTTTAAAATTAGACGGACTACCAATATTACTTTCAAAGGTTATTCATAAAATAGTTTAAAGGTCTTTTTAGACATTGTTACAAATCAAATTTTTAAATATCACCGTATTTAGTTTTAAACAATTTATTTCAAATGAGGGCGCCATTTTAGCTACCATTTCGCCTTAACAATTTCAAATTAGAAACCAAAGCTCGTGATCTGATTTGTAATTTAATAGAAGTTTATTTTACTATAGTAGAAGTTTGAATTTAACCAAAATATGGTTAGTTTTGTTTTTTTTTTTGTTTGGTTTTATTTGTAAAAGTTTGCTACTAGGACTATTTGGAGTAAGAAAGTCTCGGACTTGCCAGAATTACCACTTTCCAAAATTCCGATTGTTAAATTAGGCACTATCATTTTTTTTTCTAAAGTAGAACCGTATTAAGCCTTTATGGTAGTGATGAAATGGAGAGCCATTGTTTGGTAGAGTGATGGGTTCGGTAGTTAGATAGTACGGTATATCTAACACACCATCACTCTCTCAAACCATGGCTTTACATTCCACCACTCTACTATAAATACTCTACTCGGTTCTATTTCAGTAACGGAAAAGAAAGTGCCTAAATTTACTTATCTATTTTGGAAAGTGTAGTCTCCGATATAGTTTTTTGAATTCAGGCAAAGGCACGTTTTTCTTTGCCTGAATAGTCTCTAAGGCAGGCTTTTGTTCGAAATGTCGTGATTTGTTTGTAGAATTAATTTGTGCTACTTTATGATCCATATAGTATCAGATTGGAAGAAGTCTTAAGTCTTGGTTATGAAAAGATTTTTGTTATAAGTTGGTCGTCAAACAAATGACGTGACAAAATATATTTTTTTTATGGTATTTTTCTGGCATTCTTACTCATTATTGTGTTTTGCACAGCAATAAAAACTTCTTTTCTATAAAAATGTTTTATTATCCTAACTAATAACTTAACTGTATAACTAAAATTATAAATGCGGAAGTGAGTTTGTGTGTTTGTTACCTATTCACGACGCATTTACTGAACAATTCATCATAAAATTTTGCATACACATTTTCTGAAGTATGGAGAAGGACATAGGGTCTTATTACATCTCGGAATTTGTTTCCGAGGGATCGACATTAACGCGGGAGGAGCCGCGGGCAAAAGCTAGTAATATTAATATGCGGTACTAACAAATCATGTAAAGAGCGACATCCCTAGTTGGTAAATTAATTTGTATGAAAAATGACAAATGCAGCTTGAGGGCAAAAAGTGGAAATCTACTGCAAGTGGTCACACTGTTGTGTTCAGTTTCACGTACTTTATTATTGGTGACATTGCATTCTGACTTGATAGAAAGGCTTGTCAAATTTTTTTGTAATTTTTCACGTTGTTTCATGGTTGCAGAATAGTGGATGTGTTTACTTATGGCTATTTGTCATATTACGGGTTTTAAATATAAAAAGTTTAATTAATTTCTTTAATTTCGCATGCTGTGGATGTGTGTGAAATTGACTGCGTGATGTGTATAACAAAACGCGGTGAGAGCATTCTTCTTTTTGGGCCCGGCTTCTGGCGTCGACTGAGGCTATCTAATTTGTGGACTGGTGTGGGATTGAGGAGGGTTAAAGTAAAGTGTCTGTGGGTTCCCTTTGGAGAGCGTCTGGACCTACGTCGTTCCATCTGGGGCTTTGGCTAGCACGTGTCGAAAGCTGTGTAAAGACTTATCGTGGTAAATAAACCGCGCTTTAGTGAACCCATGAGCACATGTGGGATTGTATTTCGAGGTTGTTAAACTGGAACCCCAATTTGTTGCAGCGTAGCGATTTTGTTCGTGCTTGGTGTCTCCGACTAGCGCATTTTCTGTCTGCCGGTTGACTAGCATATTAACCCCGAACCACCTCCGTGAAAGGTACGTCTTTAGTACTTTCCAACACACACACTCACTCGCTGTGAACTCTGATGTAAAAGTCTTTGTGTACTTATCCCTTTCTAAAGTAACTGGTAGCCGTCCTTAAAGTTAAAAACCTTTTAGCTGTGAACCGTAGAAAGAGGGCTAACTATGTTTCGTTGGTTAGGTCTCAGCATGTTCGGCCTGAGAGGCTTTTCTGGCGTGAACGCATGGTGGCACCGCCACCGTAAGCGTCCAACCCCGAAGCGTCTACCTCCCATTCCTGGGTGGGTGTGATCTATTTATTTTGTGACTGATTTGAGTGAACAACTTTATTCTTAGAGTACACTAGTAAATGATGTATCTAGAATATTTCCATAATCTGATCACTTGAGTATCCATCTGCACTTAATGTACAATGTATATGTGTATTTAATAAGATAAAGATTTTTGGCTTTGTGTTTAAATGAGACAGTTTAATAGTATGTAGGTGTAGTTTATTAATTAAGAGCTGTACATGCATGTATTAGCATAATAATGTGTTTATATAGCTAAGACGTGTTTAATTTGTTTACCGCAGGAGGTGTTTGTATCCGCCAAGTACTCTGGGCTGATTCGACGGCACGGGCTGGCAAGTCAAACTCAGACTCACCTAAGTCTATATATTTTTTCATTTTTTATTTAAATTAAAAAATCCTTAACAAGGAGCAGCCTTGCAGCATTAACCCTGTTAGCATTACTATGAGTGAGCCAAACCCAATTTGGTCCTTTTATAAATCTAATTAAAATACTCAAAACTAATTAATTTTCTTAAACTTACTTAAGATGCTTAATTATTTGTTGTACTACGGCCAGTGGGTTTTTTTTTTTAGTTTTATATAATAATTCTCGGACCAGCCAAACGAGCCAACAACCCTCCCCTATATTTTTTATGTGTGCTTTATGCTAAGTATTATTTACAAAGCAACTTAAACTGTAAGTGATATTGTTGTGAAGCAACTTGGATTAAACCTGCAACGAGACACGTGTTTTTTCTTTCCTCCTTCCCAGAGGTAGAAAAAAATAAATTACAGAATGTTCCCTGTGACAGTATATTCTCTGCTGCAGACTAAATAATTAAGGTGACGAGGCGAGGCTATTGTGGGTGTCTGTAGAAAATCCTTAAGATTTTTATGTAAAATTTTTGAGGAATAAGCTGTAATATTTTAATAAGTGATTTTTCAAAAACACGCACCGTATTGCACATTGTGAACCCACGTCGCCTTAATGACTGCAAAAAAAAAACAATGAAATATTCGTCGATAGCGAACAAAGGCCTGGACCCGTGCTCGACGATATTTAGCTGTGTTTTATTTATTTATTTACTTTTGTATTATATTTATAATTTTTCTTGTAGCGAAATCGACTAGATATTTAGATTATAACTTTTTTTGAATAATTTTCATATAAAAAGGTGATTGTATAAAATAGTAATATGTCTTATAAAGGTAAATTAAGGCAAATTTAGAGGTATGTTTGTGATTGTTTTCTATCGAGCCAAAACTGCTCAATCCTGTTTTGAATATTGTGGGTGTCTATAGAAAAGCCTCAAGATTCCTATGTAATTTTTTTGAGAAATAAACTGTAATAATTTATTTACAGTGATTTTTCAAAAACACTCAAGGTATTCTTGGCTCTGAACTGACGGGGCCTTAAGAAACCACAATCAGTCGATATAGCGAGAAGTAAGCATGCAATCCTTTTACTGTATTTAAATATTTCTAAACATTGGAAGAAATAATGAAAGAATTGATTTAACTGTAAAACATGATCAAATATATAACCTAGACGAGACCAGTTTTTCTAACGATCCGTCAAAGAGTAATGTTTTAGGTAAAATAGGGTGCTGGTTAGCAATAGAGGTGTTATGGATATATCGTAACCGTTACCGAGAACATGATATTAGAGATAATATTATAATACGAATATATTAGGTTCTTAGGTATCGGAGTAATCGGTTACCCGGTAACAGTTAAATATCAGGCATCTCAAGCGATTACCGGCCTCGCGCCACCCGTTCCTAGATATTATAGTTACTACGATACAGACCGCGCCACCCGTTCCTAGATATTATAGTTACTACGATACAGACCGATACTGATATCACTGCATGCATATTTGATACTTGGAACGTACTTTGCGGATGGACGAAACGAAACGGAAATACGGAGCGCCAAGCCGACGGCCATCGTTCGGGAGCCACGAACAAAGCCGAACCGTGTCTGTTCTGTCTCTTTCTGTGCGAGGCAGAAACGTGATGTGCGAGCGAAACATAATATCACTTGCTTGAATTTCTTCAAGCTCGCTCGTGTATGTGCGGCCAAAACCAGTTTAACTTGGTCTCTTGCCCCGGTAAATCGCGTGCCGGTTTATGTTAGGTACATAAACCGGCACGCGATATTAACAATATCACAGGCCGGACACTCCTAAGGTACGCGCAATATGCGTCACCCAGGCGTCCCCGTTCCCCGTCCCCGCACCTCTCCCCCGTTTTCGCCACGATTTCTCACGTTGGCCGTCAAGAACCGGGGGAGAGGTGCGGGTGCGGGGAACGGGGACGTATATTGCGCGTACCTTAGAAGAGTCCCTTCTGTTTACTCTTACTGTATTCTGTGACAATATTAACAATTTCGCGCCGTGTTCAAAGTTTTATTTGCATTTGTTGTATTTGATTGTTAATTCTATTATTTGTTTTGTTAATTAAAACGGGACTTCGCAGTATGTGTATATGTAAATATTGTGTATTGTGTAAGAGTGTATAAGACTGTTTTTTTGTAAATATTTAATATAATTAGTTAATAATAGGTGTAAATATGAAGCGATCAAAAACGAGTGAACTTTGGACATTATTTTCCATAGACTCCGAACTAAATAAAGTAGCAAGGTGCAACTTGTGTAATCAAAAGTGCTCATATAAAAGTACTAAGTACGTCAAATTTAAAGAAACACATTAATACAAAGCACCCTGGAGTTTCGGGATCAACTACAAACGTGTCAATTGCCTGAGGGATGTATAATAGAGTTGGTTAGTCAAGCAATTGAAGCGCCCACCACCGCTGCCGCCGCCGATGCATCACTGCCTAGTACATCAGGTACAACCAATACAGATAAAAACACAGATATTTTGCTTGAAAGTGAGGCTATACCTAGCTATAGTTCTTCGGAAATACCTAAACAAATGGTCCAATCAAAAATACATCTAAGTACAAAAAAGATTACAGCTTCTCAAAAAGCTGAAATTGATAATAAATTATTATTATTATTTATCAAAGATTTTCAACCGTTTTCCGTGGTAGAGGATAAGGGTTTTAAAGAATATTCGGAGGCATTAAACCCTGCATACCAGTTGCCTACCAGGCAACATATATCACAAACTCTTCTGCCAGCTTTGTATGAGAAAACTTTGAATAATATTTTAACAAATGATATAAAAAATATGATCTCGATCAGTATAACCACGGACTTGTGGACATCGGCCTCGCAAGAAAGTTATATTGCTATTGTGGCGCACTATATAGACGAGGCCTTTAAATTTAAAAAGATATTATTGGAATGTGCGCCGTTACCAGGTTCCCACACAGCAGTTAATATTGCGGAGGAAATATCTCGCGTTTTAACCGAGTATAACATTCAAAAACGACAGATTGTAATAATAACCACAGATAACGCATCAAATATGCAAAACGCGGTAAAGCAGCATCTGGAACTCAAACATTTCGACTGCTTTGCGCATACGTTGAATTTGGTAGCCGAAAAGGCTTTAGACGTCGCCAGAGTAAAATCTACCATTGACACTGTTAAAACCATTGTTTCTCATTATAAGCGCAGCTCAACTGCTATGGAAAAACTTTTAAAGTACCAAATACAGACAGGCAACAAACAACCAAAACGGTTATTACAAGCAGTTCCCACGAGATGGAACTCTGTTTTTTATATGTTACAACGGTTTTTAGAGCTTCAAGAAGCAGTAAAAAGTACGTCCGGTCTGCTTGATAAAACGATACCCATGTTAACTGCTGAAGAATGGCAGATGTGTTCAGATTTGTGCACGATTTTAAAACCGCTCGAAGAAGTCACCAAACAGATGAGTGGTGAGCAATATTTGACTAGCAGCCTAGTAATAGTTTATACCAGAATTCTTTTGAACGTGTATGAAAAAAAAAATCCCACAAACATCGACATACATGTTGCCGAAACAGTTAAAATTATCGTCGAACAATTAAAAAAGAGAATGGGAAATATAGAACATAGCGGAACATTTTCTGTTTGTTCAATTTTAGATCCCCGCTATAAAACACATTGCTTCGGAGATAAAACAGCTGCGGATAAAGCAAAAAAAACTTTAATTGAACTGGTGACCTCTGAAATAAGCAAAGTGCAGCCACAACCTCTTGAGCCAAGTTGTCAACAACAACCAACTTCAGCATTATCTACCAGTCATTCCAAGATCTACTGCTGCCGACGAAATAAACGCTTGCCTCAAAGCATCAAATCTGTGGCGATATGTAACGAAACTTCAACTGTCTGTAAATATGAGAGTTGCATTGTTGAACGATCTATCTGCTGATGATTTCTTGAAGCAATTGCTGACTATCGGTAATGGCCGTGTTCCTGTTGACAAATCGAACGGTTTGATTTCATTTCCTCCAAATTTTCGCAATTTCGTATCATCAAAAGACGAGCTTATCAACAAAGTATTCCCGGATATCATTGCTAACCACAAAAATACTAAATGGTTAAGTGAGCGAGCAATTTTGGCAGCTAAAAATAAAGATGTAGATGACCTCAATTTTATAATTCAAAATCAAATCGTAGGTACTCAGTATTCATTCAAATCTATCGACTGTGTAACAAACGAAGAAGAAGCCACTAATTATCCAACTGAATTTTTAAACTCCTTGGATGTGCCTGGTTTACCACCGCACAATTTAAAACTTAAAGTTGGCTCGGTAGTCATCATGCTTAGAAATTTAAACCAACCAAAACTGTGTAATGGAACGCGTTTGGTGATAAGAAAACTGATGAGCAATGTGATTCACGCGTCGATACTTAAAGGAAAATTTAAAGATGAGGAAGTTCTTATTCCAAGGATTCCGATGATCCCAACGGATATGCCCTTTGAGTTTAAACGAATTCAATTCCCGATTCGTCTTGCCTTCGCCATGACGATCAACAAATCACAGGGCCAATCCTTGACTATTTGTGGCCTCAATCTAGGAAATGCATGTTTTTTTCATGGTCAATTGTACGTGGCATGCTCACGTGTCGGCAAACCATCCGCTTTATTTGTTCTTGCGCCTGACCAAAAAACAAAGAATGTCGTTTACCACAAAGTGCTTGAATGAAAATCCTATTAATGAATTAATCCGAGTTTTATTTTTTTTTTCCAATCTGCACAACATAGTTTTCAATCATTTTTTTCTGACATGAGTTTGAAGTACTTAATTATTATTTTTTATTTTTTTTTATTTTTATTCTCATTCTGTATGCATGTTTTCATCATCATTCATCATAATAAAATACTTTTTTGTTTCTATCTATATAAATATATTATTTTGTATCATTGTTTTACGTTCATCAAAGCCTAAATTAGTTCAGCTTTTTAGCTGTACTTACTGTTTACTTTTTAGTAACACGACATTCATTGACTGTTAGGCGGTACGAAGTTCGCCGGGTCAGCTAGTATCTATATAAATAGTTGTGACGCAGTAGCGGAAGAGGTTTTTGGCCGGTAGGAGTCCGGCACTACCTGGGTCTCCCTTCCCAGGTGTCCATGTTGGATTTCTTCCTCTTCCACCATTAGTCTCAAAAAAAACCTCTTGAGTTACAAAATCGCATATAAATTTAAAATACCCGAGAATGCACTATCAACAAATCGCATTTTCCTGAATTGCTAAAGCAATGAATGCACAATCTTAATGAAAAAAACGTCAAATATTATTAGCGCATTTAAAAGTACCGTTAATTATTAAATAATCCAGATAAAGTACTTTCCGAATTGACTGCCTCCACGGTCCAGTGGTCAAGGCGTTTGCCTTGTGATCCGGAGGTCATGGGTTCAAATCCCACTGGGAAGCATACTTTGTGAAAAGTTGTTTCCAGTCTGTTAAGGATATTGCAGGCTTGAATCACCTGATTATCCGAAAAGAAAGATGATTCCGTGCTTCGGAAGGCACGTAAAGCCATTGGTCCCGAACGCCATCTAGCGTGTGTACCTAATCTAGGATTGGTTCTGGTCTACCCTTTGGGTTGAGGTCAGACGGCAGTCGCTCTGTGTAAAAACCAGTAACCTCGTCAAATCGCCTAGGTTAGGTAGCAGACCCCGGGCTCTGACGCGTAACCGCTGACGATGCAACTGGGAATATGATCGGATGATGATGAAAGTATTTTCCGAATTGTCCGACTTGCAATGTTCCTCCCGGGAAATCTGTGACCAGTGAAGATTTCATGTTAGCGGAGAATGCTCAACAAGCGAAACCTTCATTAGAAGCCTTCATTGATCAACCTGGGTCAGGTCAGGTCTACTGTAGCATCCAAACTACTTATTTAATTTTTACAAACGATATGTCAATCGATTTGTCATTATCTAAATATGAAAGAAAAGGTACACAAATCAAATATAAACAAACAATTTCAATCAAACATATTAATTTATATAAAAGTTTAACTTTATTATGACATACCGTTTTTAAAAAAAAAATCTGTTGATCGCAATATTTTTTTAGTTTATTTGAGTTTCCAATAATTTCATAATCCTGTTAAATACATCTAGGATATCTTACTATGTTACGTAAAGTATATAAATCACGTAAGTATAGTATTTGAATTTTATTCATTGCAGTTTACAACATTTTTAAGTGTTATTTTTAAATGTTAATGCCATTATAAATACGCTAATATGCGGAATTGCGGGAGGCTCAATTTCCTGTCAATATTTGTTGACGTAACACGTAAGTAAACTAAGTAACGTGTCAAGCGATAATAATTCTACCACAGTGTAGAGTATCGTGAAGTAGGTTTTAGTTTTTAGGGTTCCGTACCCGAAGGGTGCAAACGGGACCCTATTACTGAGACTCCGCTGTCTGTCCGTCTGTCTGTTCGTCAGTCACAGGGCTCTATCTCTTGAACCGTAATAGCTAGACACTTGAAATTTTCACCTATTATGTTATATAAAGAAGTTAGCTTGGAGTCTCATTACATTTTGAAACCGCTGGACATTTAAAGAATTGGACATTATGAACTTAAACGAAAGCTTTGTGGTAATCGAATTTACTAGTACCAAATTTCAGAAAATGTAAACAATATGTATTGAAATGAGACCCCAATGTAAATTATGTTTCTCTGTTAAATGTCATTTAAATAAATATTTACAAGTCAAAACACAGAAAATTCTGGAGTAAACTCAGTGCCGGTTTTAGCTCTACCAGCGCCCCGGGCGAGATTTTCCCGCCCCCCCTTTCCCCTCCCCCCAAACTGCAATTCAAACTCTGGCTTAGACTTCAATCTTATAGGATTTATTTCTGCCGTCGGGGGAGGGAGGGGTGCAAGTACGATATAGGATTCTTCAAATTTGCCGCTCCATTGTAAACGAAGGGAGGGAGGGGGGTACATACAAATAAGAGTCTAGGTTGTTGTAGTTGCCGCCATTAACCAGCCGCTATTTATATATTAATTATTACTTGTGACCCCCTTGCGCAAAAACGCCCCCTGTCGCCCCTTTGTATCTGGCGCCCTGGGCGGTCGCCCAACCGCGTCTACGTCTACTGTAGCATCCAAACTACTTATTTAATTTTTACAAACGATATGTCAATCGATTTGTCATTATCTAAATATGAAAGAAAAGGTACACAAATCAAATATAAACAAACAATTTCAATCAAACATATTAATTTATATAAAAGTTTAACTTCATTATGACATACCGTTTTTAAAAAAAAAATCTGTTGATCGCAATATTTTTTTAGTTTATTTGAGTTTCCAATAATTTCATAATCCTGTTAAATACATCTAGGATATCTTACTATGTTACGTAAAGTATATAAATCACGTAAGTATAGTATTTGAATTTTATTCATTGCAGTTTACAACATTTTTAAGTGTTATTTTTAAATGTTAATGCCATTATAAATACGCTAATATGCGGAATTGCGGGAGGCTGATTTTCCGACAATATATTCGAAATAAGAAACAAATACGGGATCAAATTATTCAGGCTGTGTACTGACAAAGGTTATACGTGGAACATAATCGTGTACTGTGGAAAATCAAAGACAAATAAGAAGATGTATCTGAAAATCTGGTTTTGGATTTAGCTCGACAAAGGAAGGACTATCTATACAGACAACTGTTATAATAGCATTCCACTGGCGTACCGACTACGCCATAGAAAAACTGCCCTGGTTGGAACACTAAGAATGAACAGGAAACATTTGCCACCAGATGTTGTCAGAACTAAGTTGAAGAAAGGAGAATTGATTGGAATATGGAGACAAAAGTCGGTAAGATCTGAGTTCAAAACACTCAGCAAAGGAAGTGAAGATGGTAAAAACGAAGAGGAGGCCTGTTGTTTTGAAATCCACTGCTATAGTCGATTACAACGGAGGTAAATCCCCTACGGACTGGTGGCCCCACTGCTTATCTCCACCAGTGGGGTCACGAAGACTTTTAAGTACTGATGTCTCCATTGTAGTGGGTCAGTGGAGCCATATGGATTAACTTATGTCTCCACTCACGTAGTAAAAATACTGGCCGCTTATAATTACTGTCAATTTCCTGTCAATATTTGTTGACGTAACACGTAAGTAAACTAAGTAACGTGTCAAGCGATAATAATTCTACCACAGTGTAGAGTATCGTGAAGTAGGTTTTAGTTTTTAGGGTTCCGTACCCGAAGGGTGCAAACGGGACCCTATTACTGAGACTCCGCTGTCTGTCCGTCTGTCTGTTCGTCAGTCACAGGGCTCTATCTCTTGAACCGTAATAGCTAGACACTTGAAATTTTCACCTATTATGTTATATAAAGAAGTTAGCTTGGAGTCTCATTACATTTTGAAACCGCTGGACATTTAAAGAATTGGACATTATGAACTTAAACGAAAGCTTTGTGGTAATCGAATTTACTAGTACCAAATTTCAGAAAATGTAAACAATATGTATTGAAATGAGACCCCAATGTAAATTATGTTTCTCTGTTAAATGTCATTTAAATAAATATTTACAAGTCAAAACACAGAAAATTCTGGAGTAAACTCAGTGCCGGTTTTAGCTCTACCAGCGCCCCGGGCGAGATTTTCCCGCCCCCCCTTTCCCCTCCCCCCAAACTGCAATTCAAACTCTGGCTTAGACTTCAATCTTATAGGATTTATTTCTGCCGTCGGGGGAGGGAGGGGTGCAAGTACGATATAGGATTCTTCAAATTTGCCGCCCCATTGTAAACGAAGGGAGGGAGGGGGGTACATACAAATAAGAGTCTAGGTTGTTGTAGTTGCCGCCATTAACCAGCCGCTATTTATATATTAATTATTACTTGTGACCCCCTTGCGCAAAAACGCCCCCTGTCGCCCCTTTGTATCTGGCGCCCTGGGCGGTCGCCCAACCGCGCCCTACCCTAACGCCGCTACTGAGTAAACTGTCCCACCCACTGTCGCACTATGGAATGGCCCCTCATGGGACTTGACCCTTGTTGTTGTTGTTTATCGTGTGTGTAAGTGGCCAACACTGGTGTCAGATTTTTCAAGCCTTGACCCTAATGAAGCAAAACACAGATAGAACCTGGTGTTTCTTAAATTACAATATTATAATTACACTGGATCTAGGAACAATAATACTAATAATGTAGTGGCAAATTTAGATTTTGCCCCTCCTTAATAACATACTAGATCTGGTACTGCTATTTTATTATTACAATTGCTACTCTCCTACACTGATCAAATGAGGACAAGCAAGATTAAAGCCTCAACCAGCTTCATCTAGAACACTAAACCAGATAATCAGATTGAAAAGTCAATTCAAGAGATCAATAAATCACATTTATCATCATAGTAAACGCTAAAATTTCAAAAATATATCTTGCAGCGTCGAATCATTACCATTTGGGCCTGTTAGCGATAGATCTGGCAACCCCTTTGCCAGGCAAAAACTGTTATAACATTGGTATAGCAATGGGCACCAACCTAGCTCGTATTCTTATATAATTGGTTGTATATTTATATTGTCATCGACAACAGAGACATAATTACAAACAAATTTTTAATATTTTTCACCAGTCTAATATGTAATCCTATACTATATCTATCAACGAGTAGATCTGTCAGAATTTACGACTCCAAATAAATCAATTTAGGTAGATTATGTAAATGGAATTGTAGTATCAGGAGGTAAGGACATTGGTATAGCAATGGGCACCAACCTAGCTCGTATTCTTATATAATTGGTTGTATATTTATATTGTCATCGACAACAGAGACATAATTACAAACAAATTTTTAATATTTTTCACCAGTCTAATATGTAATCCTATACTATATCTATCAACGAGTAGATCTGTCAGAATTTACGACTCCAAATAAATCAATTTAGGTAGATTATGTAAATGGAATTGTAGTATCAGGAGGTAAGGTCATCATACCTCTTACACTTCATGTCTGACTTCTATAGCAATCTATAGATGGAGGAATTCGGAGTTGTAAGTGTAAGTATGACCAACACCCAGCTCTGGATGAAGACACAAAACAACTTCTCCCAGACGCCGAAAATAGAATGAGAGGTAAGGATCAGTCAGAACACAAGTCCATCTTCACACAATGGAGCAATTCAATAAAATCATATTTAGCTAGTATTGGATCCATAGTACTGGTTGTACTTGTATTATTTCTCATGCTGAAGTGTTGGATATGCAATCCAAACTGTTCTCTTCGCAAGGGACCAGTGCAACCTGTAGATAAATATAAAGTAGAATATAATGTAAAAGGAAATAATGTAAAGGTCAGACCAAATACTAAATCCAGAGCCAAGGATAACCGGAACAGTGATGTATTTACCTGGAATTGAAGATTCTAACCTATAACCAATAAAAATGATATACTATTTCAGTCAACTAGAGTAACAATTCATAGCCAAAATCAATACACCTCCAAGTTTAATGATGACTTCAGCTCAGTTTCGGACAATTTACAGACTTCAAGAGACACATATATCAGACAATATCATTTTACAAGCATCACATTAATTTTGTTGAAATTTGATAAATTGAAACACACAAAATTAACTTTATTAGACGCTGTGGTGACAGCTTATAATTTTTACCTCGATCATGGTATACAATTTAATCACCAGAATTAACAAGTCTAACCTACAAATCTGTTGCAACCTATTTTGATAAACATTTTTTGTACATGTCATTCTTTTATTAATGAAGTGTGATAAAAAGTATGTCACCATGAATACACCAAAGAGCTAATACCTATGTAAAACTAGAGGATACAAAACATATTACTGTTTTGTCCCGTTCAATTGTAGCTAACTGCATAAACTTCACTTACGTCGCTCACTAGCTCTTATACTCCGAGTACTTTCAACAGTTTTTAAGCAAAAACCATATGAAGACATGATAAACATAATCAAAAGTGCCTTGGTTTGTTTTATAATACAGAACAAGACAAAATACAAAGTACAAGTAAATTCAAGGCACATGTAGGTAACTAAGAAGAGTATGTAACACAAGAAGTATCTTTCCATTAGTAAGTAACCAGATTTCTCTGATTGAAAATCAAATACGAATGATAAAATTCACGCCGCCATATATTCAAAATTGAACAGGGGCCAATGTTTGAAATAGCTGGTCTATTATATTCTCTATAGTTAATGGTAAATAAATAATACACAAGAATTTCCTGATCCTGAAAGTTTTTCATTTGTCCCGGCTCTAAATAGGTCTCGTAAACCATTTACGAAGGAACAGGGTGCGTGGAGTGTGTAGGCTGTTTGTTTGGAGTGTGTAGACGACCATGTCAGGACCCGCAATCTTCGGATAATATATCGGGACGAGATCCTTTAGTAGGATAATATGATCAATAGCAATATACAAAATTAATAAGACATTATTTTAGCAACGCAACTCCTATGGAACGTATAAAACAACAGACAATCAAGGAGACAGGCAAATATCCAGAAGAGAAACACGTGTGGCATTGACTGACACCACGATGATCCACGAACCAATTATGCAATAATTAGTTTACTGATTTAGAGGAACAACAAAGTTTGAAACACAAAAGAAATAATGATTAGCTAGGTATTTTCAGAGTAAAAATTATTGTAAACACAAAACAAAAATCTCAAGTCTCAACAGTAGTACCTAGTTTCATTTTTCACATCACAAGCTTTTTTTTTGCTGTCAATATCAAAATGACGTTTTTAAAATGCAGCTATTTGGCCTTCTCGTGTTTGTGAGTTTGATATTTGACGAATCTGTTGAATGACACTAAAGCAACACAAATAACGGATTACCATGCGCAGGAAAAGATAGGTTTTGTTACTAGGTGGGATTGTAAGAGAAAAGCTGATCACTATTTACATTATTGTTCATAAAAACAGCCCGTTTTAAAACTTAGTGGCGTATTCTTTGAATGCGATACGCCAAGACGACAGGACGTGTCAGACAAACGCTTCTTAATAGAAAGTTACCTAAACAGAACTCAATGTCATTTAAATTTTGTCTTATTAATCAGAAAATAGGCTACATTTATACTTTTGACGTTTAGTGAAGTCTCATTCTAGCTACATACAGTAAATGCCAATAATAGAGAAAGAGACAAAACATGGCTTTTAACTAGATATGTACGTTTCTCGTTAATTCCCGTATGCATTAATTTATTAATAATGCAACGCGATAGTTTAAAAGTATTTATAGATTATCTCTATAAGAAGGTTACTTGCTTTTTGTCCACAATATCTCAGTGCGTCAAGCAAGATTAAAGTGTAGAAATGATGTGTGTTTTATATACCATACCAGTGATGTGATAATTTATGACGTTACAACGAGGTCAGTAAGGGCCTAAGGGGAGATCTCGTTTGAAGTGAGGGTGTCATAACGGCTTGAGGTCATGAAGAGGCAATGAAGAGGGCTATGCTCAGTGTTTTTCTACGTGATTGAATGAGAAATGAGGGAGATTCTTAGGACAACGAAGGTCACTGATATAGCCTTGTAGATTAGCTCATTAAAGGGGCAGTGGGTGGAGCACATAGGTATCGTAAAGTACTGAAGGGACAGAAAGGTTTTGGAATGGAGGCCAAGCAGTAGTGGTAACCGAAGCGTAGGAAGATTTGAAAAAAGTTGCACAAAAAGCCTGTTTGCAAGCTGTTTTTGGCTAAACGTGGTTTTAGAGGTACTTGGGGAGGCCTATGACAAGCAGTTGAATTTCTATGGTATGGGCCATGGCTGATATGATCATTTTTAATTTGAATTCTGACATGAACTAATCACATTTTCACATTTTTTATTACTGCTGTATAATTTACTTTAGTGTCGGGAAATTAAACATTGCTGGTAACCGTAGCATGAATATATAAAGCTTGCTATTCATGAAAACAGGTTTTTTTTTCTTTTATAGGTATGTTGGTAGTAGTGGTTACTGTTTAAAATAACTTATGCCTAGTATACACTCTAATTAGTGATTAGTGGTGTACGAGTGGCTTGATAAGTGTTTAGTAAAAAGCATGTTCGGACAGTTACTGTTTAGTGTTTAGTGCTTAGCAAAGTAGAAATAGAAATAGTACAGTACATATTTATATTTTTTTTGCGAGTTGTCCTCCCGCGCGTCCCACCCACCCAAGTGATTATATTCTCTTTGGTCCTACCTTCACCCTTACTTGCACTAAACATGCATTAAACAAATCTGGACAGGACTGTTAAGTGTTTAGTTTAATATCTACAAAGCGTCGTTTTAGTTTTTTTTCCTGTTGTTGAACTAAACACCTCCACTATATGACTATATTCTAATCTCTAAACACTAATCACTATACACACTAAACACTTAACACTTGGCATTTGACTAATCAAATTGTATACTAGGCATTAGTTCTTGTAAGTGGTACAAGATTGTTCTGAGGTACAAGCACAGATAACCCCCAATGGGGGGTTATCTGTGGGTACAAGTCAGATACGGAAATAAGTCACTTTTGGAGAGTTTTTGGCGGGAAGTCAAAGTGTTTGGTTGGGGTTTTCTTTAAATTATTTTGCAAATTGATTTTAGTGGACCTTATAATATGAAATTGGTGTTGTTTGGTGTTATAAATGCTCATGCTCATGAGCAATATGTGAAATAGTTAAATTGGACAGTCATAGTACGGCTGTAGTGATATTTGTTTCGCGGACTGTGTGGGCGTCTTCGGGCGTCGTCCGCCACTCAATCGGCTATGAAAACCAGTGGACTCGTATAGATTTGTCGCCAGAAGCTCCCTTAAAGCAATCAAAGGCCTACACCAACCTTTGATTGTAACTTGTTAGGAAAAAAGAATTTCCCACGTTTTATTAACTTGTTCCTGGCTAAATACGCAGTAGCGTCAAGCCATAAATAAAAAAATAAAAAAAGTCACTTTTGACTTGCAGTGACGCAGTGAGTAGTGACAGACAGACATGAAAATGAAATGAATAGGATGGGATGGATGGCTCATGGCATGGCGTGGATTGATTGTTTGTCTCAGGAGAAGAAGTACAAGTGCAGCTGGCTAAAAACGGTATGTTTCGCGTTAATTTCCATATGCATCATGATCATGATGCAACGCGATAGTTTAAATGTAGTTACATCAGACATTAAATCAATCTACTGAAGCGTCGCCGCGTCGTCATTACTTGTCTAATTTGTTTGGAGGTACTTAGTCAGTCATAGGTCGCAGGATATATATCAGTATTAAACAAACAGCTTTTTTGCTCACAGGATTTGAGTCAAACGTTAGAATTAGTCTACATGCTTCACGATTGTGAAATTTAAAGAAGAAGCAGTATAACTCAAGTTGGAGGTATGCACTAGCTTTATTTACAATACCCGGCACATAAGTTGACCCAAAATTGCGGCTCTGTGCAGGTATAATTAGAGGAAAAAGTGTGCGCAGTGACCGCCATTTTGGGTCAACTTATGTGCCGGGTATTGTACTTGTATAACCCGCAGAAATAAACTAGGCCTAGGTTTGATGGAATACATTCTTTGCAGGTGTCAATTTGATTTCTGTGGATTGTGATTTGTACATTGAGTATAATCCGCAGATATCAACTTGGCAATTGCTAGGAATGTTTTTCCATCAGAGCGAGGTGCCTAGTTAACTTCTGCGGGTTATTGTTTGTTTGTCACAACTGGTCTGAGAGTGCGGGCTGTGTTTAACCACATCTATTTTAACAAGTTACAATGCTGGTCAGAGACCTAAAAAGACTACTTTTCTTCCTACATATATCAAAGTAGTTATTAAAAAGAATGGAAAGTAATGTTGGGGATTTTCTAGATCTATACAGGCTTGCAACCTGTCACTGTCCCTGACTCCTGTTTTCATTTGTAAGCTCTCCATTTGCTGCTTACCTAGGTTTTCTAACTTAACCTAAGAGTCGTACTAAATGTGAGAGTCTGTATGAATAATATATATTTCTTTCTTTTGCAGATGTTAATATCATTGGAAAATAATGGATGAAGCATTATGAAACATGAAGCCAGCACGCAGACAATTCACTAGTTTCAGAAGTTCGGTGCAGCTGCGGGAACATTACACACGTCTTACAATTAACTAATATCCTGTGCACAAGCATGTTTTTTACATAAACAAATATTGTCAGACAGAAGTTTATCGTTTGAAATTAATTTCAAAAAGGGAATGATGTTGATTTTCTCATTTTCGCTGAGGAATTTCTGTTTCTTAGAATAATTTTGAAGCTGTACATGACAAGTGCGCACTGCAGCGCAGGCCTGCGGCAGGACTTGTATCTGTGAATTTGGGGGCGATGTTGTGTAAATGTTTGTTTTTACGGTTACTTGGTTGTATGGCATGCAGCGTGAGTTGGGGCGATGCAGTGTACGTGGCCAGTTAAAGTCGGGAGCTGTGTGACAGCACTGACAGCTGCCATGTAGACTGTGTTGCTTGCGAGCTCATGACAGCAGATTGCAATTCTCTCACCGTTGGTAAATCTAGCCCAGTAGTCACTGCAAATAAAAATTAACCAACTTGCAAAAAAAAGTAATGTGGGCTAGTGTTGTTGAAAACTTTGAAACCTGTCATATTAATGGCAATGTATTTAAGCAATTAATATCGAAACTTGTTTGTATGGCTTGTGAGTAACATTCATTTTGAATAATTTTTCTTCTACTAATAACACTATTATGTGTGGTTGTCCTGATTCATTGTTGCTAGGGCCTAATTTCTCTTTAAGAAAAGATACGAAAGAGATCTCTGTTAAAATATTGATAATAGCGTACTTATTGTTTTTCAGTTATAAGTTTTGATGTATGTAGGTTGTATTTTCCTATCTTCTCTGTATATTTTGCCCAGCAGGTATATTCTCTTCAAATTTGTTGGTTCCCAATGGTCATTAACCAAAACAGATAAATACTGAGGTGCATTCCAGGTGGAATGTTAAGTTACAAGATGTGTAGTGGAAAAAAAAGTTATGTGTAAGGACATAATAAAAAAGAAAAATATAGCATTAAATGATTTATCATATTAAACTAAAAGTTAAATAAAACTTACCTTTTTAACTTTTTTAAGTATGTAGATATTTATTTATTTCAATGTGTTTGTGTTTTATATAAATAAATAATAAAAATAATCGCAAAACAAAATGTTTTGTAATTTGATTTATTATCGGGAAAAGGAAAAAATGTAATTCATATTTATTAATATAGTTTATTTTTGTCTGATTTCAAATAAAATTTAAATTAAATTAAAACTATAAAATAATGAATCAAAAACTAAGTATAATATTTTTTTTTAATAAATTAAAACTTATAGAAACTAAAACTAAAATAAAAATTCCCCTCGGCAGCGTACCCAAAAGGCTGGCAGCATTTTCACGTTGCACGGTGAGAACTTTGACTTATTTTCAAATCAAAAATCAAAAACTTTTGTGTTAAAAAAAATATTCGCATGATTTTTTCCCCTGATAATCTTCAATATATGTGCTTTAAAATAATGTATATTTTGTAAGTAAAAGTTGTATTTATAATAGTTGAAAAAATACAATTTGCAATTTTATTCTTACATCTATGTTCTTCGAAGTTTAAAAAGGAATAATACAAATTTACTAAGTTAAATATATATGAATAAACATAAATATTAGGTCCTTACATATGAAATTACCGTTCAGTATCAAAAAAGTGAAACAAGTTTTTTTAATGAAATTATTTAATCAATTGAAGTATGCGCCGTTGTTATCGATACACTTCCGCCATTTTATAGGCAGATCATTTATACCTTAGGAAAAAGAATCCTGGGAGCGAGAGTCTATGAACTGTTTGAAGGCGGTTTTGACTGCCTCATCAGATTTGAAATTTTTTCCTTGTAAAAAGTTATCAAAATTTTGAAAAAAGTGGTAATCGGTTGGGGCAAGATCTGGAGAGTATGGTGGGTGACGCAGAGGTTCCAGTCGCAGCTCCTCTAACTTGGCGATCGTTTGATGTGCAGTGTGTGGTCTAGCGTTATCCTGAAGGAGCAGTGGGCTAGAGCAATTCATCAGTCTCGGTTGTTTAATGGCGAGCTTTTCCATCATTGTTTGCAATTGTTGGCAATACAAGTCTGCAGTAATCGTCTGGCCTGATCTCAAGAAGCTGTAGTGGATAACACCAGCACTGGTCCACCAAACACTAACCAGAATCTTCTTTTTGGTCAGTTTTCGCTTAGCCTCGTAAGGCCCACGTTATTTTACCAGAGATGAATTAATCACCCAATGTTCATTACAATGTACGATTTTCTCACACAGTTATCGCCCACACAGGTATCACATAATTTTTTTGCGTAAAACTGATCAATTTTTTTTTTTTACTATTTTTATGGGTATTATATGATTATAAGACATGGAATGCATTAAGTTTTATCTCAAAATCTCTTGTTCATTAAAATGAACATTGGGCTTTTATGTGTTCTTAAATTTATAAATTAAACAATAAACTCATCTTTATTATAATTATCAGTCTCAACGTAACAAATCAGTCTAATTTTTCACTTAAAACATATAAAAACTTAAAAATATAAACTTCTTGAAAAATTATTAGGAACATAACTTTTTTCTTCTTATTTTAAGTAACAAGGTTTTATGGTTTCGTCATCAAATAGTAATCAAAATAAACTTTAAGGGTGTGTTGCACCATGTAACTATAACGATAACAAAACCGTCAAATTCCCGGTTAAGCACCATTTGCGTTGCACCATTTTAACAACGGTTGTAATGACGTCATAACTTAACGCTAACGTTAACTGCTCGATTTTGGCCGGTTAGTGCTATTGTTATGGTCAAATCAACTGTCAACTTTACGATAACCTACAAATTGTGCAGAAAAGATAATGGTTTTTACTGTAAAAACGTATTATGGCTTTAATTCGTGATATTCTGTGGGAATCCAGTTCTTCTGATGACGACAGTGACAACAATATACCCGAATTGCGAAAGAAAAAAGTATATCAACCCCGAATTGATCGTTTTCGAAAATGGGATGATCGTGAATTTTTGGATAGATTTCGGATTTCCAAGGGCTTTGCTAGGGCGCTAGCTGCTCATTTAGGGCCCTTGCTGAAAACTAGGACCATGAAGTAAGTTCCTATTGTAAATACTAATCACTTCTTACTCAATCATAAAGTAATAACTAACCTAGGTATTAAACTTGTGTGAAAAAACATGATAGCTATATCAGTTGTTCAACTGCCGCTGCTTATTGTTGTAATAATAATAAAATTTACAGGTACCTATTTAAATTATTGTTATAGGCCTGTATTGTTATTGTACTCGCTCAATGCCTTTATCACACCTTAATAATGATATTTATTTTTTCAGGAATTTCGCTATTACTCCAGAGCAACAAATAGTGATGACTCTAGAGTTCTATGCATGTGGCTCATTCCAACGTTGCATTGGGGATGCTGCAGGTGTTCATAAATCCAGTGTGTGTCGGATAATACATAAAGTAAGCAGAGCTATTGCCGGGCTAAGACCAGAGTGGGTGACAATGCCTCAAAATATACAAGAAATGGAAACAGAGGCCAAAAAATTTTATGAAATAAGTGCCTTTCCCAAAGTAATTGGAACGATAGATTGCACTCATATCCAAATAAAATCTCCAGGTGGGACTGATGCTGAAACATATAGAAATAGGAAACAGGTTTTTTCACTAAATGTGCAGGCAATTACCAATGCAGATATGTATATAACTAACATTGTCGCGCGGTGGCCTGGAAGCAGTCATGACAGCCACATTTTCAATAGCAGTATAATTAAAGGACGACTAGAAGATGGCCAGTTTTCAGGTTTCTGGTTACTAGGGGATAAAGGCTATGCTGTGAAACCATATCTGCTCACGCCTTTGCGTAATCCTGTCACACAAGCAGAACAGCTCTACAATGAAAGCCATATCAGAACTAGAAATGTTGTGGAACGAACATTTGGCTGCTGGAAAAAAAGGTTTCCTGCTTTAGGATGGAAACTACGGACAAATCCAAGAAGAGCTCAGTGTGCTATCGTTGCAATGGCTGTGCTCCACAACATGTCTAAGAAATTCAGAGACCCAATGCCAACACTACCCAATGACACCGATGATTCAACAGGTTCATCTTCATCTGATGATGAAGAATTGTATACTCACAGGACAAACGATGACCATAATAGAAATACATTGATTAATAATTATTTTAGTAGATTACAATAAGCATTCATGGTATTATGTCCTTTGTAATAACAATGCGTATTGTTGGCATTGTGACTTTAATTTTTAATAATTAATAATATAATAACAAATATGTAGTAAATATCTTATTAAAAAACAGAAAATTTTGTAATAAAAATTTATTGTTTTCTTTATGTTCAAGTCCCTAATAAAAAATAGTCCTCAAGTCCTTAATGCCCAAGTTCCTTATCTTGTACCATTTTTTTTGCCCGAAGAAGATCAATTTCAAGCTGAAGTTTTACTAACTCAAGCTTATGTTTCTCTTCATTATGCCTCATAAGCTGGTCATGTAATTCTTTTTGTTGATTGATGGTCTCCCTAATTTTTTCTAACTCTAGGTTGTGGAGGCCCTCTAAAACCGATAGCTTTTTTTCCCTTAAAGCTTGTTTAATTATATTTTCATTGCCTTTGCATTTTTTCTTTATCATACCTGAAATGGAGAACAGAGAATAGCATGTTAATAACCTGAAAAGTATTTTTTTATCTTTTATTCCATCCAATAGCTCTTTAATCAGTTTAAAGGGCAGTCTATACTAAAACATTATAAATAACATTATATACGAGTATGCTACAGTGAACAGTTTATGTACTAGTTCCACGCATTTCTATAAATGCAAGATAAATTAATATTGAAATAATTTAATTATAAAAATACTTAGGTACGTTTTAATTGTGGTGCCACCGGTTTTCTTAATGAGGAATGAGGTGTACTGCTGTCGAAAATGGGGACAGATTCTGCTTCTTCAATAATATTCTTCTGGCTTTCATTATTATTTTCAATTATAATGGGCGTGTTACCATCCAATTCTGCATTCTGTAACAAAAACAGTGTATTTATCTCTGCTGTGGTTTATATATCTACGAGTAATCTAACGTCTAATCTATACTAATAGAAAGAGGAAAGATTTTATTGTTGGTTTCAAGTGAATAGGCTCCGAAACTACTAGACCGATTACAAAAAAAATATCACTTCGCTCATCTATTACTACAAAGACGTAACTGTCATTTTACAAATTTTACAGGAGGGCGTTTTAAAGTTTTTTTTAATGTTCTGTTTCGTTTTATTATTTCACTTTATAATATTTATAACTGCAACTAGGATATTTTGGATGTTTAAATATATAGGTAGAGTACAATAGCAAAAACATTTAAAAAAGTCAAGTGTAAGTATAAAAAAAACCACTTGAAATGATTTGACACATACAATTGTGTCATTGTTGCATTGAAAATGTTTTATTTTGGAAGTTGTGACACTGAAATAGGTATTAGTTAATTGTATTTAAAACACTTTATTTGAGATAATAATTCATTACAGCTTATATTGAATACTGAATAATTAACATTACTTAATAGCAGGTAAATCACAGGTGAATTAGTATTTTTATCGTCATTTCAAACCACTTACTGAATAATTAACAGTTTTTTGAATAATTTTGTGTTGGTACATAAATCATAGATTCATTTGTTATCCTTATATCAAAATACTTATTAAAATAACACAAGGCCATCGCTAGTCACGGCTTTTTCATTAAAAAAAGTACTTTATGTTGGTTTCAAACCCAGGTACCTTACAGATAGTAGGACGATTATAATAATAAGATTATAATACCTTTTGGACTGAAAGAATATGATCATCATCTGGATTATTCTTAACTTTCGATTCTCGTTTAGGAGTCTGAAACAATATTGTTAACATAAATAAAAGTCTATTATCATTTCACTGCATAATATACCCAAATAGCGGTGTAAACATGGCCTTTTGGTGACCCAGCCACTAGTCCACCAATGCTGTCACGAGTGTCACATAATAAAAATGATTATTTACCTCAATATTGATACAGTACCAAAAATTTATCTGACCTAGTATGGCCAATTTCAATTCCAATTCCAAAAGGCCACCGGCTTAGATAAGTTTGTGGCTCATTACATGACTATAAATGCGAAGTCAATGTCAGAAATAACTTACAGAAAGCGAAGTTGGAGTCATTACGTCATCATCATATTCAGCCTCATTGCCATCTATGGATCCTGACATAAGTGATCGCAGCCAGTCTGTAGCATCTTCTGACTGTGGAGGAAGGGAGGGAGGTCTTCCTCCCCCTGTGCGTATCATTTCCTGGCGCTCCCTACAGGCCTCCTGTACGCATTTATTTTAACAAAGTTATTAATAAATTATTATTTACTCACATTAACTTCAGACATAAATAATAATGAAATAATAGAAATTGGATTAACACAAAATAAAACATGAATATAACAGTACCTTTTTTGCACTTCTTTTCATATTTTCAAACTTATATTTCAATTGTTTGATAGTTCTTGGTGTTTGGCCAATGGCATTGAATTCTTTTTCAATGGAGCGCCAAGCATGGTCTTTTTGTTTGGCGCTAGTTCCGTCGGTTTTCTTGCACATTAGTACATTTTTGTATTTGTCCACAAGTTGTTGCAATCTATTAATCTCCTCCTTACTAAAATTCATACTTCGTTCCCTGGAAAACAATAATGTGAAATTATGAGTGTCTGCCACCTACGTATTGCATGGAGGACTGAAGAAATTACCGAATATAAAAATGTATTGATATAGCTTATGCATTCTAGTTCTATTTATAATTATTTGATTCAAAATAATCGAAGGTAAAGGCAATATAGGTACTTGGTACACATGTGGGTTTTACATAGGAAAGGTAAACTTACTTTAAACGATAGTCTGTCATCACGGTTTTCGCTTCGGTATGGTCCATTATGTATCCTGGTACGCTAGATATCTTTAAAATTTACAGAAAAACACTTTTTTATTTTCAAAACTCAAACACTCGAAAAACGTAACCTCACAATATCACGCCGTCGATCCGAAACGTCAGATAGGTTGACAGCTCGCGTTACGTGTTGCCATATCAAAATATATTCCCTACACATTTCTAAGGGAAAATATGAAACCTTAAACTTGCAACCCTATTAACTTAGACAATCACGAGAAATGTAATGGTGCAACACACAATTGTTAAATACAATTGTTACCGTTAATGTAACTGCTAAAGTTAACTTTGACGGAAACTATAACCAAGCCTGCGGTGCAACCAACCCTAAATCTTGTCAACATTAGTGATTATTGAGATCCAGTGGCTTACTCTTCATTACAGTGAAAATCACTAAAAAAATTTCTGAATTTCGTCAGACATAAGCTAATGTTGCATCCCCGGCATTTAAAAAGTGTGCGATTATAGTGGCAATGGCGGCATCTTCCCACCTTATAAACCATTATCGGTAAATGTTTGATTTCAGCCTCCCGAAACTTTTTATTTGGTACAGGCACAAATCCCTTGCTCCCTCTTTTACGTGGAGGTGGGTCTTCATCTTCTCTTTCCGACACATTCGAATCATATAAATTTGTCCCAAAAGACTTAATGAACGTCTCACCTAACTCCATTTTAAAAGCTCGCAACTGCTGTATTTTTTTTACTGGCACAAGAGCTTTCATCTGATCTTTTTTGTACTGAAGCCAAGAATTGTTTATTGCTAAATCAATCATGGAAGAGAAAAATCTTTGTGTCCATTTTCTTGTTCTGTGCCTATTAGGACACACAGCTAAAAGTCGGTCAGCTAAATCCACGCCTCCCATTTTCTGATTGTATTGTCTGACAACTCTTGGCCGCGGAACATTGACCTTGTTTTTCTTGCACCATCGACGACAAATATCAGCTTCATTATTTGCCTCCACGGAAGACAAAAACAATACAGGTTTGTTATCAAACCATTTAGTGAAAGCTAACTGACCATCATTCCGGACTAAAACTTGACTGCTTCCCCTTCCTTGATTCTTCAGTTCCCTATCATCTACCAGCAATGAACGCACATCAGAAGGAATTCTATTTTTCATTACAGTCCCCGTCCCTCCGATTCCCCTCTTTTCTAACTCGTCTAACAATTTCTCTGATGTGAAATATAATATCTGTCAAAATACAGTACGTGGCCGGGAACCAGAGTCTCCGATAGCGTTAACACTGCCTTCTCGCCCAATCCAAAGTCGGTGTTTTCATAACTAGGATATGTAGTTGGTCCTTGATACACGTGGAAGTCACATACAGTACCATCTGGGTTCGCTAAAACAAAAGCCTTCAAACCAACGGGATTTGGCTTACCTGGACAGTACTGCTTGATGGCGCAAGACCCAGTAAAGGGTATAATCATTTCGTCCAAGGAAAGACATTGATCTTTTTCTTGGGTTTGACATGCGGCCTGTATTCGATCAATTAAAGGGCGCATCTTCCACAATTTGTCATTTGCTTTTATTTCTGGTGGAACATCAGTGTCGAAGACAACTTTCAGAGAATTCCTCAGCGTAAAAAAACGATTTCGTGACATAATATCTGCAATAACAGCTACCCTCCATTTCTTTTCCCAATACATTCTGATGTTTGGATAATTGATTGATGCCATCAAAAATGTTATTCCCAAGTAGATGTATAATTCTTCAGGAGATAAATTTAAACTACGGCCCGTTTTTTCGACAGCAGTCTGATTAGTACTCTTTACAATATGAGCAATCAACTCATCATTTATATATTGCTTTAAATAATCAGTTTTTGTAAACCCCTCCGTATCAATCACCAAGTACGCTGGTTGCATTAAATTAATAAAACGAGGGTCAAAATCCATTACAGTCCAATTTGCTGAAGGGACTGCTCCACTAAAAGAAGGTGAGTCTTTATCAATGCTGTTTTCCTCCCATTCATTTACCTCTCTTTCCATACTTTCATTTTGATAACCCCTTCCCGTACCTCTATTTGCCACCGCGACCACGTCTATTTCTAACATTTCCTTGTCTCCTGCTACGCCCTCCTCCTCTTCCTCTTCCACATCCTCTCACACGTACCAAATGTTGATCGTTTTCCGAACTACTGCTGTCACTGCTTTCACACTCCGGTGATATTGCAGGCTGGAATTCCGGATCTCCAACATCCTCATCAGATGGTGCGAAGTCCTCTTATTCAGATTCATTCAGAATATCTTCAATTTCCTTGTCCGTTATATCTAAAAACAAAAACAAGATTTACTACTTAAAGAAATTAGGTAAAATATATACGAAACAGTAATGCCCATTGTGCATCACAGTGTACGAAATATTTTGGATAGTTATAAAAAATAAAAATTCGAAAAGTTGATAAAAAATAACAAGTATTCTGGAAAATATGCACATTAATCTTTATTTTTTCCAATTTAATAAACAAAATGGACTGAGATTTAAATAGTAAAATACGATTAAAAACTTACGGTTTTGATGAGTTGGTGGCATGGTGGCAAAAATGGCCGACTTACTCGAATATCTATGGTTCACCTTCAAATGTCAGCTGTCAAAATTATGTCAGTTGAATCCACAAATCACGTGGTTGCAAGGAAATTAACATTTTGCGCGAAAATTCGAAAGATATATCCTTACGAAGTTCATGTACATCGCATTGTACACTGGGTTTTTAAGAGATGATTTACTGTTTGAAGTTTGGGCCGGAATGCTAAGTGTTACTTTGTACAATACGTTGTACATTGGGCCTTACGAGGGCAAGGTTTTGCCGGTTCTCCAGGGTCAAGCCATTGTGATGATCGCTTCCGCTTGTCGTACAGGATCCATTCCTCATCACAAGTCACGATACGGTTCAAAATCCCCTCATTATTGTGGCGCGTGTTTGTTGGTTTGCTTCAGTCAATTCGTGCGGTACCCACTTTTCGAGTTTTTTAATTTTTCCGATTTGGCGCAAGTGGATAAGTATCGTTTTGTCACTTACGCCGAAGGCTGCTGCTAATTCAGAAGTGGTTTGAGATGGATCCGCTTCCACTATCGCCTTCAATTCTTCGTTATTCACTTGAGTATCAGGTCGTCCACGAGGCTCATTGTGTAAATCGAAATTTCCAGAACGGAAACGTTGAAACCAAAAACGCATCGTTCGTTCGTTAGCGGTGCCTGGTCCTTACACGTCGTTAATTCTTCGAGTCGTTTCTGCAGCACTGGTGCCTCAAGGCGGCAAGCGGACGGCGCAGGCACGCCGCTCCTCGCCCCCCGCCACGTCGCCAGCAGATGTAGGCGCAAGCGGCGTCTCGCATTATATACAGTATGAACAAAGATACGTAGCGATATATTTTAAACTGTTCAAATTTTCGTCCATATGGATATTTAAAGGCTGATTTACATTATCAATGTAAATCAGCCTTAATCCATGATTTTAATGAAAACCCGATGTAATTTAACTTATTATGATTTGATTTATGTATTTCGATGTTATTCGTATTTTAAAGTAGTTAAATAGCAAACATAGCGGTTACATATTGCACACATAAGTACAGTCGACAGCACATCAAGCTATACAGTTTGACCTTGAGCACGCCTTTATTGCACTTGTAATAGTGGCGGCTTTCGTAGCGCAATGTTACACTTGATGTGCTGTCGACTGTACATAGGAATTATAATGATACAAAAGGAGGGAATTAGTATTAGAAAAAAAACCGAAAGGATGTGTATTAAATGTTATTTCCACTAAATAGCACCTTGTATAATAATTCTCTGTGCCGTACCGTCCCCGCGTCTGTTTGCGCAGATATCGCGCCTGCACCGTATCTGCGCCGTGTCTGTACCGTACCTTCGTCTCGCCGTCTTCTATTTGCGTTGCCCCTTAGATGTGTGCTATTCGGCGGTAAAAAAACGCACGATATATTTTGCTCGTGGCACAGTTTTATTGTCTCCATAGATAAATACGATGAAAGGTTATCGCCTATTAGGACTTTCTGTCCAACTTTATCTTTGAAATGAGGTATAATGATCGTCTTAATCCAATCTTCAAATATAGTTGCATCAAACCAACCGGATTGCGTGCGATTATATCTTACTCCTGGTGGTCCGTTTTGAGTCCATGTGTCATACAAATTCTGAGCCTTGTACACCACATACGGTGGCAGTAAAACGCCGTCAGCTGTAGCCGGCTATCATCAATGAAACTGAAGACTTTGAACTATTCATTACTCTCTCTGGATACTTCGTTCCTCGTTTAGTTATGATTTTTTTGCGTCCTGGGTCATCGGTCAAATTAGTTTCGTCGTAGTTTATTATATTGCTCGGATTTATGCCTTCCAATGACTCCTAACTCCTTGAAATACTCTTTGATCGTATTTGGTGAAACTTCTGCCCTTTTTTTCTTAATATTTTGGCTATATCTTTGGGAAATTTGGTTTTTATGACGTTTTAGGAAACCCGCGACGAAGTCGGGTCCTGGTAAATTATTTTTAAATTTTAGCACTGTCCGGCCCACTTGGTCAAGATAAGCCTTAACAATATACCTCAAATCCAATGCATCTAAAGGGCATCCCCATTCCGCACATATATTAATATACTTTATCATGCACTCTTCAGTTTCGTTTGTTAAAATAGTTTGCCCTCCTTGTTTTTTCATAGTTTTGACACTGTCTATAAAGTACAGATTTATCGATATCATATTTCTCAGCTATCTCCTTTAAAGATAAATTGCCATTCGCATATGCGGCAACAGCTTCATTTATAATGTTTTCATCGTACTTTCTATACCTTTTCCCTCTAGGATCAGGTTTATATGTACGCGGCATAATGAATTGTACCTATCACAAAAAAAAATGTAGGCGATGAAAATATTTTATGTTATACCCACATAATACCTACTATCTCGGACATTGACCTAGGTATATGTACATACGACAGGGACCTAGATCTTTTAACAGTACTTGTAGATCATCAATATCGTCCTCAAATCATAAAACTCCAAAGAATTCTAAAATTTTCCGACATTAAAATAATATTTCAATAGGTAGCAGCCCTAACAGACATCTTTCTAATCACCCCTTACTCGTTTCTATTGAACCCTTTCACATGTCTATTGAACCCATACTACGTATCTATTCACCCCATACTACGTATCTATTCGCCCCTTCCCCGTGTCTATTAACCTCAATCAAAAATAAAAATGACTTGGTTTACAATATTACAAATATTTCCAAATTTACATCATAATTGCACTTACCTTTTTATTAATCTAGGTCACAAGAAATCAACGAATATATTGGCAAGTTGTGATAGCACAAAACACTTTCTTTCACAGTGAAGTTTACGGGACCTCGTTTAACCCAAATTCAAGGAGCTAACTTCAAGATATTTTTTTATTATGTTGGCCATACCTTACGTCAAATCAGTATTGCTATTTCAAGAAAAAAAATACGGTAGTTTAAAAAAAATATAAATATCAGAACTTTTTTCTTCCAAAATGTTTGGCTATTTTCTGTGTTTTTATTAACCCTGTTTTACGGTATATATACTCAATACACATATTGATTTTATAAAACACAAGTGCAAAATCGTACACACACTTCTATGTACTTATTACATAGTCAGCACTTCCGTTTTCATAGTAATTTCCATTGTCGGTAAGCCGCGCTAGCCGTTTGATGCAACAAATAGCGATAACCTAGATGTGACACATACAACAGCACTTACGTAACAATAATTGAATATCTTTACAAAATAATTTTCTTATTATTTACCCGTGTGGTTCCAAGCTAGAATAGGACCACTCCATCTCTTCCTGTGGATGTCGTAAGAGGCGACTAAAGGACTAAGCACAACCATCTCGTGCTATAATTGTATTCCCAAGGAGGTTAACGTTGGGTGGTGGACGGTTGTAAAAGTTTTCGTACAAATACATTCCCAAAGTGGGTTGACGTAAGGCAGGCGACCGGTCGTAAAACTATATCCAAATCATTTAAACTGTTCAGGCTATTTCTTCTTCATTTTGCAAGGTCTTTGGCATCGTTGGGTGACCAATGACATGCATATTATATTTTGAGAAAAAAAGCGGGAAAGCACAGCCCGGGCTCCGAAGCAGCACAGCAGGAACGCGCTTAGACGAAGAACAATAGAATTTACTTAAATTTTTATATAATTTATAAGATTAGATATAAGAATTTGTCACAAGTCACTACTTCTGTGTTGTCTTTATTTTTCAACCAACTTCATAAAAAGAGGTTATGTTTTTCGTTTTTTACATATGTATGTTAGTAGGTGTGTATGAATGTCTGTTCAGATTTAATTAAAAAAGTCGTATTGGTGATTTTCATATATCAAATTTAATTATTTTATTAGGTAAATAACTTTTTTACATAGAAATTAAGAGATTTAACCACGGCTTATCCATTTATGAAGACTATTTAAATAAATAGTATCCTGTACGGGAATTGAACCCGTGATCTATAGCATATCAGATGTACAATTAACCATTAGGTCACCCTGAATTTTGATATAACGATCAAAATTTACGATAACATTATTACAGTACTTACATTTATACATATATAAGTATTGTACATGTCGAAAAATAAAGCTTCTATTTACATATATTTACTATAAAAATGAAGCGAGCAAAGTCGTACGATTTTGTTATATCATAAATTGTATGTAACCAAAGCAATTTATTTGCAAGTAGACATTTGATATTCCACATTACGTCAAAGAAAAATGTGGAAACAGGTTTTTGCTGATGCAGTAAACTGCAATACAGTAGTGTAGTGCATGTCATAACGTGAATGATCGAGTACCAACTCGTTGAAGACTCGATTGCTCGATCTGTCTAAAATATCATTACATCAAATACTTGCACTTATACATCATTTCTAACATTATGATTACTTACTTTTTTTACTATCTTAGTTTTACCAAATTAAAAACCTACTTACGTTATTTAATTATTGATCATTTAAATCTATTTATTATTAAAGTATTATCAAATCACTATCTATTATTATGTTAGGTATTAAGAATATATTATTACTAACTAGCGGCCCGCCCCGGCTTCGCACGGGTATGTATTATACATATAAACCTTTCTCATGAATCACTTTATCTATTAAAAAAACCGCATCAAAATCCGTTGCGTAGTTTTAAAGATCTAAGCATACAAAGGGACAGACATAGGGAAGCGACTTTGTTTTATACTATGTAGTGATAATATTTTTTCCCAGCAGGATCTGCAGATCTTTCATAACTATCAAGCCATTCAATCGATAATATAATCGATTAGCCTTTTCACTGCCCTACCTAATTCTACTAACTAGTAGTCTTTTAAAACATATCTTTGAAGTGTGGTGCCTTTTGTGATGACTGATGTGCATTTGTGAAAGGATTTTTTTACTTTTTTATATGAAAGTAATAGGAATTTGATAGAAAATAATAACTGAATACATTTTTAGATAAGTACTTAATAAATTATTCAGTGCTTCAAATATAATAAATGCATACTTTTTTATTTATATTCAATGAGCTTTTACGAAAAGAAACTTTTACGGAAATTATCTTTTTATGGAGTTCGGTAACTGTTTTAACGATGTGGAAGCTTTCTATGTTGACTCTATGATGATGATATTGCTCGACTGGATCGAGACTTAGAAAAATGCCTTGGTGATTATGTGATAGTGGGGAATTGTTTGCGAAAGTACCTATAGCTTACATATTTTATGCTCAAAATAATCTTTACCTAGCTGGACTAGGAAACGTCTATTTCTCTATCGTGAAATAAATAACGAAACAGATGCGGGACCAGCCGGACGCTGTGATAAATCACCATGGTGATTTATCACAGCGTCCGGCTGGTCCCGGAACTTTGGAAGATGGCGTAGTGATCATTATACAGCGTACCTAATTAATGTTTGCAAAAGTATGTACCTATAGCTTACATATTTTATGCTCAAAATTGTCTTTACCTAGCTGGTCTAGGACACGTCTATTTCTGTATTGTTAAATAAATAACGAAACAGATGCTTTCCATGGTGATTTATCACAGCATCCGGCTGGTCCCGGAACTTGGAAAGATGTCGTGGTGATCATTATACAGCGTAATTAATGTTTGCGAAAGTATGTACTTATATATTCTATGCTCGAATAATCTTTGACTAGCTGGTCTAGAACATGGCTATTCCTACATCGTTACGTACTGTTACACTGAACGTTAGCTAGCTGTTCTAGCCCATGATTGATTCTGCGTGAGGTTTTTATAATAAATCCTTAATTGATACAACGCAGAGCACAAAATTGTGTTTGAATATTTCTTTTGCTCTCGTATACACCTTAAAACAATATTTTGAAATTAAGTGCAACGAAGATGGCAACGACGTGGATTTCATTGTAAGTTTTTATTATTGTTGATTTGAATAACAAATTAAAGTGATATGATTGGGCAGGTTGTATCTAATATTCTGATGGAACGAAAAGCGGAGTGAAATGGAGCGGTTCCATCAGAATAGTAAGACCGAAGTACGTAAGGGTACATACACAAACGTGTAAGTAATATTATTGGGGATTGATGCCCAATAATATTACTACTTTAATCGTTACTAATATTATTTAAATTGTAATAATAAATATACTGTAATTAATTGTAATTAATAATTTAAAAACATTTAAAATTTGCATACCTACGCAAGAAGGTAAAATGTAAAAGGGAGTGGTAATTTTAAGATCTTTATGTACTTACATTTTATGCAAATAAACGTATTGATTGATTGATTGATTGAAATTTCCCGCTCACTTTTCAACTGTTGATACGCCCCTCCGGATCATTGATACGAGCTGCAAGTCGTCGGTTAGTGCGACTGTGTTATTCTCCTGACTGAGGCAGTCGATGACAGATACATTAGTCATGTACTTCAGGCAGCACATACAATACGTTAGCAAAATTCGAGAGTTCAAGCATACATAAACAATAATATAATAAGTTTAACATAAAATAAAATAAAAGAATATAAAATTCGTCAATAGACAATTGGAATTCAATTAGCGTATATTTACCCGTATAACCACTTCGATTTAAAAGTCGAAGAATAACAGAAGAAACTACTTGTTCATCATCGCTGCCTAGAAGGCAGGTATCACATAAAATATCCATATACAGTGAATCGTGTCCCGCGCAATCTTCACAGAACAATTTTTTGCAAGCCATACAAACAAAACAAAAAAAAACGAATAATAAACATATCAATCATCCAAACACGATTAAAATCATCCATTGCATATCTCGCTAAGGTGTTGAAGTTCTGATTACATATTTTGTAATCCCGGTTTAACTGATCGTTAACCACTTCGACAACCCACCTGCACATTGTTACCATTATAGACTTGTTTGCTTTTATAGTGGACGATAGTGTTTCACCAGCATCCCTAGTGTCTGGTTTTTGAACCGTAAAACCTAAAGATAGTACAATTATATGGCAACACGGAATCCCCTATCTAAAATAAACACATCAGTAGGTTGAAAGAACGCCCTGGGTGGGGCGTGAAAATTATGAAAAAGATTAGTACACAGCATAAAATTGAAAGAGCAGCTAATTCAACAATTTGTGATTTTGATTTTGACACTATTACACAGCTATCCTTCAAATATCCCATGTTTTATGCAGTGGAACAGTCCCCTGTAACTATCAATTCTTGGTGACAATTATCATTTTTCAAAATAACAGGTCCAAAAAACTCTAAGTGCTCTAAAGCTTTACAACTAATTTGATCAACATAATCCAATGTCAATATAGTTAGTAAACCAGGGCAGTGTATTAATTTTATTTTATTACCCTCTACTCTTGCACCACAAGATTCATTACTCAGTTGTCCTTTAACCACTCTAATCGATTCATGTCTAAACTCCATCATCAAATCACTTTTATAATCTCTGCTTGTTGGCTGCTGGTCTCTAGGAATTTTATTTATAAGACTGTTAAAGAGATTAACACTGACTATTGGTTCTTTTAACTTTCCCACCTCTTTGATCAGTTTAAAGTTTAAATCTAATGACAAAATTCCAATAACATCCAATTTTGTCTTAGTATAGACACCTTTTAACAGATTAAACCTGTTGGCTGGTTATAGGTTGAGTCTCCGATAATGCGGCCAAGTCTAATCAGTAAACAGTAAATCATCAAAATGATTGCACATCTCCCGGTATCCATGAGATATTTCATGTTGAATTTTCCAATTGTTCAGATAAAAATAAATAAGTATAAAATTTGGTCGACAATGTGAAAATTAAAATTCCCTAATTTTCAAATTAGTATTTTATAATATCAGAATCTGACGTTGTCGCATCGCAGGGAAGGGGCCAAAATATCAATGACGTGTCCATCTGTATGTGAATTTATGAAGATGTTTTCTTTTGATATAGGTAAATAGATGATTTTTGTAAATATACGTATGTGCTGTCACAAATGATTACGGTTTTATTTGTTCGTGTGCCAAATAGTCCTTGTGGAATTAAAAGATTTCTACTTAAAAGGTTTTCTCTTGTTAAATGATCTATACCTATGAGAAGTGGCATATATGTAATTAATGATCTTTTAGAGTACTACATGCCCTTTTTATATATTTTGTTACTGTACACTTACACATTAACAATAAACTTGCCATTCTTGTTAGATGGTCTGCAGTTCTTCATTTGATTAAATACATAGCGTAAGCTGTCTTAGGTTTTTTGCACACTTCACTAAGGGATGTTTGAATAAGGCCTTAAATCTTCAATCCCGTCCAATATTGGCACACGTTGTTCTCCATATTTTCAATATTTTCGAAAATGAGAATGAAACCTGAACAGTCTGTATTTTAAAGACTAAGCATTTTCTCTATATGAGAGGGTTCAAATTGATTCATAAACTTTCAAAAATTCCCAGTTATACACAACTATGTGTTGTGACACAGATAATAAACAATATATATTGGGTAGAGTTTGGCCAGGGAAAGAAGTCCAAAAGAAAAGGCGGCAAATTTAAAAAATCTGCATCTTGCAACACTGACTATATACAGAATATACAGAGTTGATACTATGCTATTTTTATTTTAATATTCATGCCTAAAATGCTGCCAAAACACATTTAAGACATGTAGAAGCAGCGCAGCCTCAGAGTAATCTACTGTTCTGAGAGCGCAGCGTGCTTGTTTTCTACACTAATATTATAAAGAGGAAAGATTTGTTTGGTTGTATTGAATAGGCTCCGAAACTACTGGACCGATTTTAAAAATTCTTTCACTGTTGGATAGGTAAGTTATCCCTGAGTGACATAGGCTACATGTATGTACCACCGGCGAAGCCGGGGCAGACTGCTAGTCATGAATAAAAACAACTTTTACAGTGAAATATGGATGGAGTGAATCCCTAATTTTCTTAAGATTTTATTCAGCCCGTTGTTCCAAGTAAAAGTCGTTTCATAAGTATCAAATTCTACAATTTTTTCGATCTCAAAGGGTTATTTATATAATACTAATTATTCACACAATACAAAACGCTGTCTTACTGTACAGCTAAACTACAGCTGATATCTCATGTTTTGTTGAGGTTGGTAAGAAGGCAGATGAATTAAACTAACGTTATAAAAAAAACTTTTTTATTATTACTAATGAGACACAAACATAACTCAGGATGATTCATAGTCGAAATCGGATTCCAAGTATTCTACACCTGAAATAATTGATTCGGCGTCACTGTTTTCTTCACTGCTGCTGCTACTATTGCCAACATTTATAATGAAGCTATCACGTTCAGTGTCCATAATGTGATCTCTCTTTTTGTACTGATCTTCAACATGTATTACATGATCTGTATATTTCTTCCAGTCTGTAGCAGTCACAGTCAAAAAGCTTTCTTTTATTAAATCTTGCATTTCGGTCCCTGGTCTGCCTATATTTTTGCTTGCGATTATTCTTTTTGCCTGACTCCAGACCATTTCGATTGCATTAAGATCACAATGATATGGAAGTAGTAGTAAAATTTCATGATTATGAATGTGGCTATGTTTCTTGAGTATTTCTTCTGCTTCATAAATAGGTGCAGTTTTATTATCTCTCACAAGACACATTAATTCATCTTTTGTATGATAGTCTTCGAAATGAACGCCATTTTCTTGAAGCCATTTTTGGATAATAGGTTTGTTGGTAGCCATAGTAGGTGGTTTATTTACTTGTTTTACATGGTAGCTTGCATTATCCATCACAAATACGCTGGGTTTTGTCAGATTTGGTATCAGCATTTCCTCTAGCCATTTCATGAAATTGGATGCATTCATATCATCATGGTAGTCAGCCGATTTGGATTTTGTGCTGAAGACCAATAATGCACCCGGTACAAAACCGTCCTCAGACCCTGCATGCACAATTATATGTCTTTTTCCAGAGGATATATTAATTCAATTCAATTCAATTCAAAATATCTTTATTATCATAGGATATTTATAATATCTCTTAATAATAGTCACTTTGTTTTGTTTTGCACAAATGTTGACGTCAAATCGTTACTTAAAGCTAAGTTTACGCCGCTTCCTAGGCGCAAGTGCAGAAGAAGCGGCAACAAACTGCACTGCACGTTTTCTCCAAAGACGTCAACTAACAAACTAAAAACTTAAAATTAGTTATATAGATGGACAGAGATTACATTGTTTATTATGTCATAATTAAATTGAATTATAAGAATTACGAAATTTAAAATAATGTCAATTTGTAAATTTAGTATGTACCTAAATTATGACATGTCTAAGTATACAAACCTTTAAGAGGGACCCTCGCCAAGCTCAAGCCAGACCTTTTTGTCTTTAAGATAGTCATCGGTCCTATAATAAGCCTTCTCACAAAGTACTTTCTTTACATAAGCTTTGAATTTTCTGTCTGGCATATCAAGGACCGATTCTGACAATTTATTATAAAAAAGTATACACTTCCCCATAAAAGACTTACTGACTGTATTCAGCCTGTAATACGGGCTAACTAAGTCATTCTTATTACGTAAATTTCTATCTGTAAAATCACTTACTTTATTGAACATGGAAATATTTTTCCTTACATACATTATATTTTCAAATATGAATTGTGATGCAAAGGTAAGTATACCTATTTCCTTGAATAATTCCCTCAGAGAGTCTCTCGATCCTAAACCGTAAATAGCACGAATTGCTCTTTTTTGTAAAAGAAAAATAGTCTGAATGTCGGCTGCACTCCCCCATAGAAGTATTATTACTGATAACACCACTAGTAGAAGGGCCTTGCCATGATTTTTTTACTTTATAATTTTGATGCACATATGTTTCATCGATGTAAATAATTTGTTACTTCAAGTCTCTTTTGATGTATTGTTCTCAAGAACTTGTGTCTCCATGCAGCAATTTCAAATCTTTCTATAAGCAGAGCTCGTTCATTTTTATTGTTTTCAAATTTAAACCCAATATTTTGCAATGTTTTTCTCAATGTTTCACGGCATCCTCTAAATCCAATTGAGTCTTTCAACTCAGTATGCAAAGTGCGCAGTGTCGGGACTTGCTTTTTCACACAGTAATATTCGTTTATTTTAGTTCTGATGGCTGTTATATCAAAATCATCTAAGTTAGATACATGGGCTGGGTGTGGTCGCTTTTTTCCTGGAGTGTTCCACTGTCCCTGGTTAATAGAACCTTCAGTTTTTATTCTTCTTAATGTCTTAACACTTATTTCTGAAATAAATAAATAAAGTGACTTTTAATTTTATTATTGAAAATACAATACAGACCAAAATCCTTCAGACAATTATTTTCAAGTACACTCAATATACTGGGTGGCGCAAAAGTAAAGACCCTATTTGGTTCAGCTATAACATTTTTTCTAAATTAGAAAACTAGATTTAGGTTTTTTTAAATGTATATTTGTGCCATTAAATTTCGTACCATTAGGATTTAAAGATGATGTCTTTTAAATGGTGACCTCCAGAGTTGATACACATTTGAGCCCTATTTATGACATTTTGCATAACTTGCCGTAACACTTCCTGCGATATGTTCGTTATTTCTTGACGAATGTTTTCTTTTAGAGCTGCGAGAGTCTGTGGCTTGTTCACATACACCCGAGATTTCAAAAAACCCCAAAGAAAGAAGTCTGGACTGGTCAGATCGGGTGATCTTGCAGGCCAAGGCAAATCGCCAAAACGAGAGATAACTCGGCCTGGAAAAGCGTCCCTCACTAAGTCCATAGTGTCGCGCGCTGTGTGTGCCGTAGCGCCGTCTTGTTGAAACCAGATGTGCTCCAGCCCCAATTCGTCCAAACTGGGTATCAAAAACTCTCGTAACATGGTTCTGTAGCGTTCTCCAGTGACAGTTATCGCATTGCCTCCAGCGTCTTCGAAAAAATAGGGTCCGATCACTCTGTCAACACAGATGCCACACCATACAGTAACTTTTAGTGGGTGTAGAGGTGTTTCTTGAATAATGCGCGGATTATCAGTGCCCCAGAACCGAGTATTCTGCTTATTGACATGCCCTGAGAGATGGAAATGCGCTTCGTCACTCATAACCAATTTTGAAGGAAAATCATCCTCTTCAAGGTTGAGGTTTATGACGCGCTGGCAGTAATCTAGACGAGCTCGGTGGTCAGCAGGCAGCAGCTGATGAGTCATTTGAGTTTTATACGGGAACATCTTTAAGTCTTTCACCAAAATACGCTGCAGGGTCCGTCTGGAAATGCCCAATTGCGTGGCACGTCGCCTCGTTGATGTTTCTGGACACTCTTCCACATCTTCGCGCACAGCATCGATATTTTCAGCTGAACGGCCTGTTCTTGGTCTCCCAGACTTAGGTCTATCCAATGTTGAGCCAGTTGCTTCAAGGCGTGTGGCAAAGCGTCGAATTGTGCGACCAATCTGTGCCGGACGGTGGTGAAATCGTCGACGAAATTCACGTTGTGTTCTTATCACTGATGAATTATTCCGTAAGAACATTGACACAATTATTCCACGTTCTTGGGGAGTAAAACGGTCCATGTTTATTTTCAGTGTATTTTACATTTGTTCACTACACAATTTTCAACAACAGAATGACAGAAAATGTCATATAAAAAAAATAAAAGTATTTTCTTTAGTGCCAGTACTTTTGCGCCACCCAGTACATACTATTGACCCCCTTTAGCTTAATTATAATCATTGAATAATTATAATCATTAATCATTTAGCCAGACTTAATTGTTGATAAACAAAATAATATTTTAATCTGGAGGTACTTATGCGAAATATATTATATTTCCTATAAGTACCTTGCATACCAGGAAAAAAATTGTAGACAAACTATAGATTTCTTTTCATTTATCAATCATTTATGATATTCATTCATCAATAATATAGTAGATGGGTAATATAAACACTAGGTTCTCAATGTCACATTAGATTGTTACCAGAAAATTATTTCATGAGATAAAATACCTGTCATTAACGATATTTTTTCCAAGTAACGTGTTTCACTTGTAAGCATTTCGTCTGTTTCCAGAGCTTTTAGTGAATTTACAATTTTCACCACTTTGTGTTTTGTTTCCACATTGTCAATACTTTCTAAAAAGAATGAACAACAAAAACAATTAATTAACTGTGAGAATCATTGCAAAATCGTTCAAAATAATGTATTAGTATCAAGACGTTTTCGTATAACTCTGAGATACTAACCTAAATTTGAATTGATCGAGTCTAATTGTCGTATTTTTTCTGCGTTAGTCCGATTTATTTCACCTTGCACATCTTTGAATTTCTCAATCATAGTAAACAGAATCTTCCTCGTATTGCTTTTTACGGTTTTCGGCATTATTTACAACTGTACAATGTAGAATGCGTTTCATAGAATAGTTCCTTTGCCGTCATGTTGGCAGTATTGCCTATCAGTGTTCCCATCTGCGGTTCCCATACTACCCCATTATACTACCTTAAATTAAGGGAGATATTTTTATTAGTAATACAATAATATGATTGTTGAATCATTAGGTATTCATCTATATATATCATTTTGTTACAATTAACTACTAGCAGATTTCATGATTCCCTTTGATTGGTAGGCGCTTTCGATGGGTTATACGTTTGGATTGGATTAACACGAAATTTACGCTGATTTGTCTTACATAGGTCATAGGGGTTTTGACGAAACTTTGACTGGTTCCAAGTTTGGCGCTACTCTACTATGGGTGCTAATATGGGTAGGGATGAAACGATACCACCTAAGTATCGATACTTTTACTCGATACCGTATCGGTCATGAGGTATCGATTCCTACTCGGTATCGCATGAAAAGTATCGATACCTACTTGTATCGGAGCGTGTTTTCAGTATTTTCGTCGAAATTATAGAAGCAAATAAGAACAGGAGTATGCGGTATGCTCATGAGTATTTATTAAAAAAATTATGAAAAGAAATCAGTTTTGGATGTGCTCCCTAGAAACAATATTTTTTCCAGATGTTTTCCGGTTAATCGATTTCTGGTAACAGTCACTGTTGCGCCAGCCTTAGAAAATAACCTTTCGCATGGTACAGAGGTACCAACTACATGCAAATACAGTCTTGCTTGTCTGTATAGTGTTGGAAAAACTTGTTTTTTATCTTCCCATTCCTCCAATAGATTGGATTTTAAAGAGCATACAGGATTACTCAAATAAACTGATACCTCATCTGCTTTGGAGTTAGCACGACGTTGCCTTTGGCCAACCGCTAGCTTTTTGTGGTGGAGCCAAAAATCGAAATCGTCACTAGGCGTTTCCTCTTCTGATCCACTAGTGGAAGTCGAAGAATCTTCCTTGACAATGTTTCTTAATTTTTGAATTATCCTGCCACACGCACTCGGATCTTGAAAATGTAGATTTTTGAAGCGCGGGTCTAATATGGTTCCCAGCGCTGCGAATGTATTGTATTCAATATGAGCAAATCTTTTTTTCAATTCGGCCAATAACTTAGACTTCAACTGAGTTACACATTGTATTTGCGACTCAAATGTATTTAGCTGTGACGTCAGGCAACTTGCCATTGGTATTATTTTTGATAAAGTCACATAATTCTGACCTGAAGATTCCCTGGTCACAAACTCAAACGGTTTTAACAACTGGATTATCTGTTTTATAATTTCGATTTCATGGCCGGACACCATTTCAGGACCATCTGTTACATCGAGTAGAAGTTGTGAAGCCATTCTCGACATATCTAAAAATCTTTCCAACATACTGGGTGGCGCAAAAGTAAAGACCCTATTTGGTTCAGCTATAACATTTTTTCTAAATTAGAAAACTAGATTTAGGTTTTTTTAAATGTATATTTGTGCCATTAAATTTCGTACCATTAGGATTTAAAGATGATGTCTTTTAAATGGTGACCTCCAGAGTTGATACACATTTGAGCCCTATTTATGACATTTTGCATAACTTGCCGTAACACTTCCTGCGATATGTTCGTTATTTCTTGACGAATGTTTTCTTTTAGAGCTGCGAGAGTGTGGCTTGTTCACATACACCCGAGATTTCAAAAAACCCCAAAGAAAGAAGTCTGGACTGGTCAGATCGGGTGATCTTGCAGGCCAAGGCAAATCGCCAAAACGAGAGATAACTCGGCCTGGAAAAGCGTCCCTCACTAAGTCCATAGTGTCGCGCGCTGTGTGTGCCGTAGCGCCGTCTTGTTGAAACCAGATGTGCTCCAGCCCCAATTCGTCCAAACTGGGTATCAAAAACTCTCGTAACATGGTTCTGTAGCGTTCTCCAGTGACAGTTATCGCATTGCCTCCAGCGTCTTCGAAAAAATAGGGTCCGATCACTCTGTCAACACAGATGCCACACCATACAGTAACTTTTAGTGGGTGTAGAGGTGTTTCTTGAATAATGCGCGGATTATCAGTGCCCCAGAACCGAGTATTCTGCTTATTGACATGCCCTGAGAGATGGAAATGCGCTTCGTCACTCATAACCAATTTTGAAGGAAAATCATCCTCTTCAAGGTTGAGGTTTATGACGCGCTGGCAGTAATCTAGACGAGCTCGGTGGTCAGCAGGCAGCAGCTGATGAGTCATTTGAGTTTTATACGGGAACATCTTTAAGTCTTTCGCCAAAATACGCTGCAGGGTCCGTCTGGAAATGCCCAATTGCGTGGCACGTCGCCTCGTTGATGTTTCTGGACACTCTTCCACATCTTCGCGCACAGCATCGATATTTTCAGCTGAACGGCCTGTTCTTGGTCTCCCAGACTTAGGTCTATCCAATGTTGAGCCAGTTGCTTCAAGGCGTGTGGCAAAGCGTCGAATTGTGCGACCAATCGGTGCCGGACGGTGGTGAAATCGTCGACGAAATTCACGTTGTGTTCTTATCACTGATGAATTATTCCGTAAGAACATTGACACAATTATTCCACGTTCTTGGGGAGTAAAACGGTCCATGTTTATTTTCAGTGTATTTTACATTTGTTCACTACACAATTTTCAACAACAGAATGACAGAAAATGTCATATAAAAAAAATAAAAGTATTTTCTTTAGTGCCAGTACTTTTGCGCCACCCAGTACATACTATTGACCCCCTTTAGCTTAATTATAATCATTGAATAATTATAATCATTAATCATTTAGCCAGACTTAATTGTTGATAAACAAAATAATATTTTAATCTGGAGGTACTTATGCGAAATATATTATATTTCCTATAAGTACCTTGCATACCAGGAAAAAAATTGTAGACAAACTATAGATTTCTTTTCATTTATCAATCATTTATGATATTCATTCATCAATAATATAGTAGATGGGTAATATAAACACTAGGTTCTCAATGTCACATTAAATTGTTACCAGAAAATTATTTCATGAGATAAAATACCTGTCATTAACGATATTTTTTCCAAGTAACGTGTTTCACTTGTAAGCATTTCGTCTGTTTCCAGAGCTTTTAGTGAATTTACAATTTTCACCACTTTGTGTTTTGTTTCCACATTGTCAATACTTTCTAAAAAGAATGAACAACAAAAACAATTAATTAACTGTGAGAATCATTGCAAAATCGTTCAAAATAATGTATTAGTATCAAGACGTTTTCGTATAACTCTGAGATACTAACCTAAATTTGAATTGATCGAGTCTAATTGTCGTATTTTTTCTGCGTTAGTCCGATTTATTTCACCTTGCACATCTTTGAATTTCTCAATCATAGTAAACAGAATCTTCCTCGTATTGCTTTTTACGGTTTTCGGCATTATTTACAACTGTACAATGTAGAATGCGTTTCATAGAATAGTTCCTTTGCCGTCATGTTGGCAGTATTGCCTATCAGTGTTCCCATCTGCGGTTCCCATACTACCCCATTATACTACCTTAAATTAAGGGAGATATTTTTATTAGTAATACAATAATATGATCGTTGAATCATTAGGTATTCATCTATATATATCATTTTGTTACAATTAACTACTAGCAGATTTCATGATTCCCTTTGATTGGTAGGCGCTTTCGATGGGTTATACGTTTGGATTGGATTAACACGAAATTTACGCTGATTTGTCTTACATAGGTCATAGGGGTTTTGACGAAACTTTGACTGGTTCCAAGTTTGGCGCTACTCTACTATGGGTGCTAATATGTATGGGATACTATTCAGGGCGCTAGGAAGGATAGGTTATCATCATCAATAAAAAACAAAACATTTAAGGTATCATTTTATTATATTTTTTTACAATAACTGTGTTCATCAATCATGTCTACATCTGACATTTCGTCATAAATAGATTCACTGTCATCAGAAATAACACTATCGTCTCCTACTTCGATTATGAATCTATCTGTTTCATTGTCGACGGCTGGGCCAGCAGCGTAGTATTTTTCTTCAATATTTATTACGTGCTGGCATTCCTTTTTCCATTCCTCCTGAGTGATCGTAGCAAAAGCTTCTTCCGTAATTTGTACTATCTTATTAGCTTCTTGACCTACATTTTTTTCGGCTATCCTTCTTTTTAATACACTCCATATTAGCTCAATGGGGTTTAAGTCACAATGGTAAGGTGGAAGCCTTACCACTTTATGGCCATGTTCTACCAACATCACATCTGCTTCATAAACAGGTGGCTGTTTATGTTCTCTGATAATTTCAAACAGCTGCGCTCTTAGCATGGTCGGCAAATATGAAAGTCCTTTATTCGTGATCCAAGATTGCATCTCTGACTTTGTACTTGACATTGTGGGTGCCTTATTTATCTGAACAGTATGGTAGGATGCATTATCCATGACTACAATGGACTGTGGAGGTAGATTAGGAATTAATTTTTCCTTCAACTACTTATTGAAATTTACTTTGTTCATTTCGTCATGATAATCAGCTGACTTCGATTGGGATCTAAAAATCAGTTGAGCATTGGGTATAAAGCCCATGGCGCCACCAGCGTGGACAATGATCCACCGTGGTCCTTTGGAATCTGAAGACAAAACACCTTCTTCAGTCTCGCTTTGCCAACATTTTCCAGCGCAATATGTGGCGTGTATATATGTTTCGTCTAAATACACGACTGGCCGTTGGGCTCCAAGACGATTATTTCTTAATTCTTCCAGATATCGATGACGCCAAGCAACAATGTCGTATCTCTCCATCAAAACCTTTCTTTTGGATTTGCATTTATTGAAATAAAATCCCATCTCTTTTATAATTCTCCACAAAGTAGTGCGACTACCTTTAAAGTCTATCTCATTTCGCATTTCATGTAACAATTTCAACAATGTAGGCAATTCCTTTCTAACGGAATAAAATTCATGTATTTTATGCCTTATAGTACATCGTTCAAAATCATCCAGTTCATGAGTTTTGCGTCGAGGACCAATTTTGCGCGGTGTCGTAACTTTTTTCGACGTTGAAGCTGCCTCCTTACCTTCTTTGCTGATTTTCGACACTGTTTTTTTAGATATACCTAAAACAACGTCAAATTATTTATTATTATATAATCATGACGTAACTCTCTATTTTTCTATTATTTTTCTGAATACGCTATAGATGAAGAAGATATGATCGCATCCTTAATTTTAATAACAAAATTATATATCATCAGAAAATTAAACGAATTTGGACTTATGAACAAAAATTAACTACTTTTTTCCACTGGTGGCATTAAACAGCAAGGGTGATTAAACTGATGCTGGTAACCCTATTTCACTAACCTGTAATGGCGGCGACCCTAGCTTGTACACATCTTAATGGAATAATTAGGGCATCGTTACGTTTTTCACGTTCACAAAACTCCTTCACTTTCAACACCATCATTCTTTCACCACTTTTCAACGTTTTCGGCATGATTTTCTCTAGGAATTACAATTATAGTAATAAAAACTCGCAGCGTATGTTCACCGTGTTGACGTTATTGACAAACACTGGTGCCAACATGACGACAAAGGAACTATTTGATGAAACGCACTTTAATACGTTAGAAGAAATTTCTGAAAATAAGTTAAGCTCAAACGTCAACGTCACAACACTGACAGGCAAAAAGTGTTGCCATTTCAAAGTTTTGCAAAAAAGCCGTGGACAGCTTTCGTTGGTCAGACTCTAAGCAACTTTTTTAAAATACTCTTAACTTGTATTTGATGTAACTGCAAGATTTTGCTATCAGGCAAAAAACGAATGTGTTGAGGTGTTTCTCCGCGAAGAGTCCTCGAATAGCTTGTTAGATTCCACACTTTATGAAACGTTAGCTTTTACACGGAATCCAATAACAAGCCAGGGTCGCGCTGAGCAATTCAAGGGTCCAGTAAAACAAGCATTTATAATAAAATAATGTACCTGTCCAATACATCGTCAAATACTTTCTTCTGATTTATAAATTCGTCTTCATTTGGTCACATGGTCGTGACAGTTTTTTCAGCTGAATAATTAGAGAAAAGCTACTCTAAATCTTTTATCTTCTTATATTAGAATCAATCGAAGTCTTTGCAAGCTCATTAGTTATGTACCCACCCCCACACAAGTTCGATAGAATTTAAATCTAGATGGTATGGTACAAGCACGATATGGGTTCGGATGGGTCGATTTGAATGAAAAAAAAAAAATTTTTTTTTTGATGGTAGGTCTTAAAAGTTGCAGAATGACAAGAACAATAAAATGTAGTATTTTTTTTTTTAATATAACTTTTAGCCCTCTACCTGCATTTGAAATTTTGGAAATGTTGATATTTTCTAACCAAGCAGTTAATTAGAAATACAATACGTTTTATTATCAATCAAATATTTTTTATCAATATTTCAACAAACAATAACATTTTAACTGACAATTGTGGTAAAAAATGTATTTCAAACAGAGAAAAATCTTCCATTTTAGCACCTGAATTCGGCCTTACGAGTACAATCAAAGGATGGCATTAGAGATTTAGACTGAATTTTCGTACGGATAAGACTTTTCTCCTGCTACTGTGATAGAAGCTTCAGTTACTAGCTTTACGCAACGCTCAATACCTTGGGTGCGGCAGGGAAATTTGGAAAATTCTTAACTTATAGTAGTTATGGTTATGACGTATAGCCCCAGACTTCCATCCAGTATTAGTACCATCACATCCAACGCATTTGAGATCATCCAAGGTAACATTTTTATAGTTAAGAAAGTCCAGGATTGAATCACATATTCCTTTTTCAGTACCAATGCGTGGTGTTGTATGACCTAAATGATTGGATTTAGGTTCGCGAGTCAAGATTTTGGAAACTCCAAAATTGTTAAAAAAAACTTTATTTATCAAAATCACTTTTTTTACAAAAAAGGCTTATTGCTATACTGGTAGCTAGTGGAAAAATGACATGGAGTTAACAGTTTACATGGTTTATATAGTCCGCTGTTGCCACTGCTCCTCCTTGGTTGGTGGTCCAATGGACAATCGTCGATTATGTAAACGTTCTATTGTACTGGACTCTGCTTCTCAGATGCCGTTGTCCATGGTGTTATTTTACTATAAGTGTTGAATGGGATATCCGTTACTTGACTCTCCCCCACTAAATTTGAAGTCCATGGTTTCTTTGTAACCGTGGTACTGAAAAATTTCAAGGCACATAACATAATAATAAATATTAATATTAGTAGCCCATATTGTATATAATTATGTATCTCCAGTATGCCAAAGCTGTTCATCTGCTTCAATTGGTTGAGTCTGGAAGTTATCTTACTGGAATCATAAGTTAACTCAATCTCAGAAATTTTCTCTAAGTGTGGTATCTCAAGCTTCGTAGTTATAATTTTCAGTGATGAACGAATGATAAAGGTATGAATTTGACAGATAAACGGTACCGCCTAAAAATTTCAAGATGGCGGCAAAGCAATATGCTAAACAATCATCTGTCATTGATAACAGTTGCTGTCTGCTTACTTTTCTTCCTATAGTTATCATAATTATTTTCGGTTTTAATATTTTTTGCTTCTTATTTAGTTCCAATAATTGCTATTTTTGAGATTTAGACGTTTAACAATTGTGTTTACTGCTTGTGGTTTGTTTAAGTGAGAAATGGCGCGAATGCTGTTACTGATTGAAGCAGAGGAAGAAAGACTGAAAATGATGCTGACGCTGCGAAGACGACAGCTGCGGGAGGACAGCTTGCCCATGCTGCTGCCGGAGCGGACGTTTGTCGAGAATTTCCGTCTAGGAAAGGACAACTTCCGCAAGCTTTGCGAGGACTTGATGCCTATTTTGCATCCCTCGCAAAGAACAACGGCTATCAAGCCAGAGATTAAGATATTTATCAATCAAATAAAATATTCACTTGTTTATAAACCATTAGATATCTTTAGCCTTTCCCTTTTGTTACAGATTCTGGCTGCATTGAAATTTTATGCAACCGGTTCGTACCAAAAGACTGGGCAATGATTTTAGCCTCGGTCTGTCTCAGACATCTGTGTCTGATTGTCTGGCAGAGGTGACTGATGCACTAAACCAACCGCAGATCTTGAGGAAAGGCAGTTGCACGAAGGTATGTATAATTTCGCCTTATTTACCTACTCACTTATAAAAGTTAAGTCATAAGATACATATAAGAAATTGTTGCAGGTACAGTGACAAATTCGGATTTCCGGGGGTCCTAGGCTGTATTGATGGTACTCATGTCTACAATAGGAAAATGTACCACTCACTGAATGTGTTGGTGGTAAGAACTGATTTTATTATATAAAAAAAATAAACTTATTTACATTTAAGAACACTAGAACGTTATTATTGATATTTTCAGATATGTGATGCAGATTTACGCATTTTACATGTTGATGCATCTTTTGGTGGAGCCAGTCATGATTCCCATATTTGGAATTGCTGCCCTATCAAAGATGGAATGGAAAGACTTCGGGAGATGGGACAGATATTCTGGTTCTTGGGTAAGTTCTGTCAAAAGTCAATTACATAAAGTAGGTACTACTGCTATAAGTATTAAATTAAATGAGTATTAATAAAATTACAGGAGATTCTGGGTATGCGCAACGTCCATGGATGATGACACCTATCCTCTATGCTCAACCGGGCAGTCCAGAGGAGCATTATACCAACAGACATGTGCAAACTAGGAATGTGGTGGAAAGATGCTTTGGTATCTTGAAGACACGATTACGTTGTCTTTTGGCACATCGGACAATGCATTATACACCAGAGAAAGCAGGGAAGATTGTAAACGCTTGTGTTGTTCTACACAACCTCCTCTACGACTCACATATTGAGATCGATGAGGAGGCGATGCGTCTCGACCGCGAGCGTCAGCCGCCGCTTGTGTCGCTAGCCCCTGCTGGAGCTGGGCGCGAACGCGGCGTCTGTCCAGCGAGACAGGCTGTTGTCAACAGACTGTGGAATACTCGTAGCCACAATAATTGAAGATGTATGTATGTGAACTGAGTTATTCAATAAAAAGTCAATTTAGATTAGATAGAGGTAATGAATAATGTGCCTCCCGAAACTGAACAAAAATAATATAAAATTTTGAATTTATTTACAGACAAGACAACTTTTCTGTGGGAAGGAAGACTGCAAGACTGCAATCATCACATTAGGTACGAGTATCTTAAGCTTAGTTTATAGATTGGTTATTGTAAACTAATTCCTCTTATTGGTTTTTAGTCCTGTAAGAGTATAACTTTTCCTTTTTCTGTTCTAGGTATGATAAAAAGACAAATATTCAATTCCACTTTAAAAATATTTGTAATAATTTCAGAATGAACTTCTTTTACTTGTTTAATTTATAGTATTGTTTGTTAAAAATCTATTATCCTTATAAATTTATAAACATTATTTATTGTTTCTTTTTAATCTAAGAATTCAACTGTTGTTTATTGATCTGTATAGGTAAGCGTACAAAGGTAACAAACAGACAGAGAGACAATCTCACTTTTTCATTGTTTTTTAATTTTTTGACGTGACAACGTCTTAAATTAGGTTGCGGCTGGGAGTCACTTATGAAAAAGTGTAACGCTCGGTAACGTTACGATGAGTCACCGAACGAGAGAGAGGCCCGCCGAATGCCTTGCGTCTCTCTCCCACTCAACTATGATCGGTCTGCCGCCGTTGTCACGTAAAATCTTCGCCCGTAAAACCGACTTTACAGGCAACCATTTTTTTTTAAGTATAATGTAAATATATAATAATAAGTGTAAATCTGTAATGCAATAAAGCCCATCAGGCTGGGTAGGGTCCTATACTGAACTGGGTTTCTTTCGGCGTAATCTTCCCAGCAGTGGTCGTTCCGAAACGCTAGTAGTTTGTAGCTCTTGCACTAAAAATAAAACCTTAAATAAATGATATATTTATCCTACACTAAATGAAAATTTAATATAAAAATGTAGTGTAAAAATAAAAATAAAATTATATAAGTATGTTTGTTTTGACGTGACAACGTCTTAAATTAGGTTGCGGCTGGGAGTCACTTATGAAAAAGTGTAACGCTCGGTAACGTTACGATGAGTCACCGAACGAGAGAGAGGCCTGCCGAATGCCTTGCGTCTCTCTCCCACTCAACTATGATCGGTCTGCCGCGCGCGTTGTCACGTAAAATCTTCGCCCGTAAAACCGACTTTACAGGCAACCATTTTTTTTTTTTACACCTTAATAGTATTATTTATAACTAAGTCCTGTATTTATTACGATAAATGGATGAAACTTGATGAATGAAACAGCTCATGTATATGTTTTTTAATATTTATTGAGTCCTTCAATGGTTATGTACCTTTGAAGGACATCAAAGCACTAAATTTAATTCAAAAAATCTTTATTTTCTCCACAATCTTATATCGATGGCATCACTAGCCTTTCCCCACCAGGAACTAAGAAGCCTGACAGTATATTAAATAATAACTTACAGTTAATATATATATTTATGGTGTTGCACTTTCTAGCACGACCACGATAAAATGTTAACTAGCAAAGTCGATGAAAAGGAAGCGTGCCTAAAAATTACTTATTTTTACTCCTATTCCATTACTGGTAAAACGATAAATAACAAAAAACATTCTACTTATATACCATGACTTTTATACTTGAATAATACTTATTTTTAAATTATATGTATATATTTTAAGAAAATAGCTAAAATATCATTTCGAGCATAAAACGTCCACTCACGCATATATGGACGTCTCGCTCTCCCTTACTGTAATGAAAAAATATGACTGAAACAAACGGTTTCAATGTGTGAGAGCATTTTTAGCTCGTGCTCTGCACACGGGCGATGCGCGCAGGTATGGTCTGTGGGAGAAGCCCACAGGTCACTATGATAATACATGGAGTCCAGTGCTGCCCCCATTTAAAATAAATTATTTTAAAGGAAACGGAGATATCATTTAAAATTAACCTAGATAACCCTTCAAACTATTTTATGAACTACTGTTTACAGTTTAAAGTGAGAACGTAAAGCTTTAGTTGATTTTTTTAGTTTAATGATATCTCAGTTTTCAAATAATTTATTTCAAATGGGGGCAGCACTGACTCCATGTATCACCTTATGGCGACGATGGCGGCGATTGCGGGGATGCGGTCGATGACGGACGCGGTGCAAGAGGCAGACCCAACGCCCTAGAAAGTTGCCCAAGAGCGGCGAGAACGTCTCTCTGAAACGTTCGGTCTGCCTCTATCCGCCGCTCCTCCCGCTGGAGCAGCTGATCTCCCTGCTGGACCTGTCGCTCCAACAACTGGAGCCGCCGCCGTTCCAGCTGGAGCTGCTCATCTTTTTGAGCCACCCGTCGCTCCTCCAGCTCGCGCGGCAGCCTCTCCTCCTGGACGCGCCTTTCCTCTAACTCCCAGGCCCAGCGTGGCGGACCCGCTGTAACAAATTAATGAAGTCTTTTTAGTTACTGCAAGTTACACTTCCTAGAAAGACCTAATGAAATGGCTATGGCTTCATATACTCACTATTCGGCATGGACTTCCCCACTTCTGGCCCTGGGACATGCTTTCTCTCAGCTGAAATAATAAAAAAAACATTTTTTTAACAGCTCTAAGTCTTGTTTGTGTGATTTTTTTTAGATTAGTTAAAGAAAAAGAGTAGTAGTTTTAAATTTTTTATATTAAAAAAAATTTTTTGTACAAGCTTTTATTAAAGTAAATAAATAAATATTAAAAAACCTATAAAAAAACACATACGTGGTCGAGATTGCTGCGGGCTCGCCTGGCATCTCAAAGCATCAACTAAAATAGAAGACAATTCATTTTTAAAAAACTGTTCCGGCTATTTGTTCTCCATTTTGCAAGTTCTTTGGCATCCTTGGGTGACCATTGACATGCATGTTATATTTGGAGAAGAAAAAGCAGGAAAGCGCACCCCGGGCTCTGAAGCAGCACAGCTGAGGATGCAACCGGGAATGCGCTAATTATTAAGTAATATTAAGTAATTAATATTATGAGAAAAAGTCTGATGTTTAAATTCAGAATGTAGTGAATAATAGCTTGTAAAACCAATTAGATAAATATGTTTATTTAATAGTTGTTTTAAATAAAAGATGTTACATACAAGTAGGAGTTGGCGGGCGGCCACTTGTGGACGGGAGTGGCGACAACTGAGGATGGGTCAGTAGTAGCACAGGTGGAGATGGGGAATCATCGAAGCCGATCTGAAAAATAACACAAGAAAATAAATTGTGTTAATTAATTAGTTATGGTTCCACTATCATTATCAATTTTTTTTCAGAAATCATGTAAATTTGTAAAGATATTGATATCAATAAACAACATAATATTAATAAATTAAGAGAATGTGAAGTAGTTAGTAAAAGAAAACACAACATACATCAACCTCAATGCGCACATTGGCATTCCCCATAACATTTTGTACTCCCATGAGGGACAGTATTCTGTCCTCCAAGGGAGTCAAAACGCCGTCTTCCCATGAGGGACCACCACCTGTGCCACTTGCATGCTGTCGCATTGCTGACCCCTTCCTCTTGACCTTACATTTAAGGTCGCTCCAGTACTAAAGCAAAACATAAAAAGCGGTTAGTTCAGCCCTCACTCTCACCATAAAAAGACACAACAAATAGTAGTGTGGCTTTCTTGTTAACAGGGACCGGACAAATAGTTCTTTTGCTTAAGCTTTTAAAAGTATTATTGTGTAACCAGTAAAGTTGCTCACCGAATCCAACGCTGTCGCTCAACTTAACACCTTTTCCACCGAACGACTGGTAAGCAAACCCTTACTGAAAACCCCCTCAAAAACCCGTAAAGGAGATAGCGGCCCTGTCCCTGCTGGTTGTTAGTATAACCCATGCAATAGCACAAACACAATAAAAAAAAAAACCGGCCAAGTGCGAGTCGGACTCGCGCACCGAGGGTTCCGTACAAACCTGCAAGGTTTAGTATTTGGTATGAATTTCAATTTAATACCTCTACGCGTTTATGAGGAAATAGGTAGTAAGTTTAAAATTATTAAAAAAAAATATATTATGTGATGTAACTAAAAATTTATGGTTTTCGTAATTTTTCCTTTATCTATGCTATAAGACGTTGCTTCGTACCAAATTTCAAGATTCTGAGTTCACGGGAAGCACCCTGTAGGTTTTGATTCCCTTGCAAGTGTCGAAAATTTGCGGCATAAACGGCTGTATCTTTTGATTGCGTTGGCTTAGAAGTTTGATTTTTTCACAGCTTCAAGGGACAGTAGACCTGAGTAATTGATATAAATTTCAGCTTCATACCTCCACGCGTTCCTGAGAAAAAGGGTCTTGACAGACGGACGGACGGACGGACAGACGGACAACAAAGTGATCCTATAAGGGTTCCGTTTTTTCCTTTTGAGGTACGGAACCCTAAAAATAAACAAAAAGTAAATTATACTTATAGGTTATAAAGTAAGAAAAGGCGGGGCTATTCCGTCCGAAAAATAACACTCAAAAAAGAACACGTCTGTATTTTTTCTTAAATAATAGTTACGGAAAATTTGACAATTACATCAGCCGTTTTTTCTTATTCTATTCATCATATTTGGAACGTGAAAAACGATTGCAGTAGCTAAGAAAATAGCTAAATTCTAATAGGAGTCGACTTTGGACAAGATAGCCCCGCGCGGGGCTATTACGTCAGGAGTTTAATAGAACGACATCTGTGGAGCAATTCTCGTTTTACTCAGAGCTAGACAATACTGATGACGCTGCCTATTTGAATTTGTATTTAGTTACGCAGACATAAGGTTCATTTTCGAGAAAAATCATTCTAAATTTTTGGAGGGGCTATTCCGTCTCGCGTCCATACAAGATAGGAACGGGCTCACTATATATCGATACAATTTTTTTTTTGAGATATCGATAACTTTTTGTCTGGAATCAATTTGAATAAGAAAAGTTCCCTTAACTTTTCTTATTCAAATTGATTCCAGACAAAACTTCTTGACGCTATGTGGCGCCCTCATCACTTAAAAATTAGTTACTTGATGTAAACATAATTTATCCCAAATCTATTTTGGGTGAACTGAAGTGTAGGTACTTACACTTATTTTAAGCATACCATAATTATTAATAAATATTTCACTGTAGCTACAGATAGCAAAACTGCTAAAAGTGGCCGTTTTTCGCATATTTTCTATCGGTAACTACAGTGAAATATTTATTACTAATATGGTATGCTTAAAATAAGTGTAAGTACCTACACTTCAATTCACCCAAAATGTATTTTGGATAAATTATGTTTACATCAAGTAATTAATTTATAAGTGATGAGGGTGCCACATAGCGTTAGGATGCCCCTTAAGGTAGAACAATTTTTCTTACAAAAGAAGTAATACATTCTAAACTTCCAAATATAATTCAATTTGATTCCAATTTTTTTTTGACCCAAGTCTTATAAAAAAGCACATTTAAGTAAGTAGTAAACTTTATTAAGGAACAAAATGATAAAATTGTATCATACCCGTTTTAAACAAAAGTAGAACTGTTATTAAATAATAGTACTAAGTAATTTCAACATAGGTACTCAAAACACACTTAAATTTGCTACAAAACAAAACAAGATGACTCTTAGTTAATAAAATTGCTACAAACAAAAAGACTATCGTATTAATAACTATTGAGATCAAAGTTCTATCCCTACTTCCTTTTATAATTCTAATATTTCAATTTTACAGGGAAATAAAGGGTGTCCAGCGGAAAATTTTGTTTTTTAAACTTAAATAAAAAACATATTATTAAACTCAAAATATTTATTGTATTTTTAAAACAAAGCATGTTTCTGCGGATTTTATTTTTTAAAAATAATGTCCTCCAAGTGACGTCCATTTCGCTCAACACACTCTTGTAAGCGAACCCTCATATTGGCGAATACGCGCGAACACAGTGCTTGGGGGATTGCATCAATTTCACGCCGGATATTTTCTTGTAGGGCAGATATGGTGCGGGGATTATTACAGTACACTTTGGACTTGAGGTATCCCCACAAGAAAAAATCACAGGGCGTCAAGTCAGGCGATCGTGGTGGCCAGGCTATGTCTCCGTACTTGCTTATTAATTTTCCAGGGAAAATGTCCCTTAACTTCGACATGGACACCCTGGAAGTGTGCGGGGTTGCCCCATCTTGCTGGAAATGTGTCCTATTGTTGCGTCCTGGAAAAACTTGCAATTGCGGCACTAAAAACTCATCAATCATGCGGCAGTATACAGAGGAATTCACAGTTTCCCCCTGATTAAAAAAATACGGTCCGATTATTCCTTGAGCTGAGATGGCGCACCATACTGTGGTTTTAGGGCAGTGCAAACTTTTCTGATGACGTTCTCTTGGGTTGTTGGGATTCCAGTAACGCATATTTTGCTTGTTTACGTAACCCCCGATGTGAAAATGTGCCTCATCGCTGAACAATATGTTTTCAAGTGTTCTGGGGGTTCGAAACCGTTGCAAAGCCGTTCCCTTGAAACATAATCGTTCTCATTCAATTTTTGGACAATTTGCATTTTATAGGGATGAAGCTTTAGTTTTTTTTTCAAAATCGTATGCACAGTTGACTTCTTAATGCCTGTAGAGGCGGCAATCTTTCTTACTGATTTCCTTGGATTTCTAAGAATTTCTTGACGCACCTGTGTCACTCGTTCTGGTGTTGCTGCCGACGTAGACGGTCCTGGTGGCGGCCTATTGATCATTGTCCCTTCTTCTCGAAATCTTTGCACCCACGTTCTGATAAGCTGCGTACTCGGACCATCGCTTAATCGCCGAATGTTGTAATGCAAACAAAAAGCACGACGCGCTCGAATAGGCGAATTGCCGTTCATCAAATATTGTTCCACCGCATACGCGCGGTGCGCGCCCGACCAATGACTCATGGCGACTGACAAATCCGCAGAAACGTCGCTTCTAACGCCACCCCCTCCGCAGCTCTAACCCCGCTAACAAATGAGTAACGTTTATTTAAAGTTGAAAAATTCCCGCTGGACACCCTTTATAAAATCTTTTCCCCTCACTTGCGGAGATGGAAGATATTCTTGAACGTCCTTGTATTCTATGATAGATATATCATTTTTGGCCTCGTTAAAAACGTTCTTTTGTTTATTCTTTGACTTAAATCCAAGCACAACAATTTTTTCTTCATAGACTTCTTCTACACGGCAAACATATTTGTACGTTTTTTTTCCTCTTTCGGTGTAAAATTTGGCTAAGAGAATTTGCCCCGTTTTTACATTAGAACCTTCACGACTAGTTCCAGTAAAGTCAGCATCAACATTATTTGTAGATGGTTCATTAAGATTTTCCTCATCGGATAGCTGATCAAGAACGCTTTTTTTGGTAACATTTTTTTTTTGTTTTTTCTTTTGCTTATTTTTTTCTGATTTTTTATTATTAGAACCTTCATGACTAGCTCCAGTAAAGTCAGCATTAACATTACTTGTAGATGGTTCATTAACATTTTTCTCATCGGATAGCTGATCAAGAACGTTTTTTTTGGTAACAGTTCTTTTTTGTTTTTTCTTTTGCTTATTTTTTGACGTGACAACGTCTTAAATTAGGTTGCGGCTGGGAGTCACTTATGAAAAAGTGTAACGCTCGGTAACGTTACGATGAGTCACCGAACGAGAGAGAGGCCCGCCGAATGCCTTGCGTCTCTCTCCCACTCAACTATGACGTACGTACGTATGTCACGTAAAATCTTCGCCCGTAAAACCGACTTTACAGGCAACCATTTTTTCTGATATTTTATCATCTTTAGATCTTTTCCTCTTTAAGCTATTGTGTTGTTTTTCATTTTGTTCTTTTTTCATACGATCCATCACATCTTTATAGTCAGCATCAACATTATTTGTAGATGGTTCATTAAAATTTTCCTCATCGGATAGCTGATCAAGAACGCCTCTAAAAAAACTCTCTTCGTCATCATCAGACTCATCAACACACTCGAATGACCCTGTGCTGTTGCTGTCGGAATCTGAATGTTTTTTTTTATTAACTTTAGACCCTTTTTTGGTAACAGTTTTTTTTTTTCTTTTTTCTTTTGCTTATTTTTTTCTGATTTTTTATCATCTTTAGATCTTTTCCTCTTTAAGCTATTGTGCTGTTTTTCATTTTGTTCTTTTCTCATACGATCCATCACATCTTTATATGTTAAAACTTCTGCATTGCTATTTGTGATTCGCTTTTTTCGAGGCACGGGGGAATTACTTTTACCTACAGTTTTTAATAGAAGTTCTTCAAATGAAATATTTTCATAACTTTTTTTCTGAGATAGAATAGTTTTTACTTCTAAAATTTGTAATGAAGATTGAAGGTCAGTGTTATTAAATCGTTTTGGTATTTCTAAACGTATCGGATTTTTTGTTAGTTCTTCCTTATTGTTCTTCGTTAGTTCTTCTGTTTTGCTTTTTTCATCGGTACATTTTATTCTTTGAATTTTGTTTTCTGCTTGCATATTATTTGGATCTTCTGTTTTTGGTGTAGTTTTTTTTCCTGGGTATGTTTTTTTTTCTCTTCGGTTTTCACTTTGGTTCAGTTGTTGCTCGTAAATTGGTTCTCCACTATTAATTTCTTGATTTTCTTTTTCTTCAGTAATATTTTTTTGTATTTTGGTTGTTATATTGCGTGAATTTTTTTTAATATTATCGCCGTTTCTTTTACCTGGGTATGTTTTAATGTCTGTCCGGTTCTTTTGTACTTCTTGTAGTTTGTTTATTGGTTCTTTTGTATTAATTTCTTTATTTTCTAATTTTTCAGTATTTTTTTTTCGTATTTCGGTCGTCGTTGGTATAATGCATGAAATTTTTATAGGTTTTTCTTTATTTCTCTTACCTTGGTCTGGTTTTTCTGGAGTGTTGTGGTCATTTTGTTCGTGTTTTCCTAATTGATTTGGACCTCCATTAATTATTTTCATTGTCAAACTCATTAAACTTGGTACTGGTTCTGATAGCCCAGTGTTGTTAATTATTTTCATCGTCAAACTCATTAAACTTGGTACTGGTTCTGATAGCCCAGTGTTGCCGAGCAACTGCAGTAGATGTTCATCTTGTTCCTGGTTTTGTGATGTTTCTGAACTGTCAATTATGCTGCGTGTCAAACTCATTGAACTTGGTCCTGGTGGTGTAAGTTCAGCGTCGCAAGGCAATAGCGCAGGGCTCAAAACTTCACGGTTCTCCCATTTTTTGTATTTTACTGGATCGAATAATTCTTTAGGAATAGCCTCGTGGTCAAATGGATAAACTCCACTTTTTCTGAACCCATTGGCCAAAATGACGGGATTCATATCACTCCATATCTTGGTGAGAATTCGTGAAAATTCGTTTTTAGGCAATCGTGACCCAATATGACGCCTCTGCCATGTTATTAATTCAGCTTCCCATCTGTCCTTTAAGGGCTTCATGGTGCTTAAATCCAGCGGCTGCAATACATGAGAGGAATGTGGTGGAAGTTTAATTATTGTTATATCTTGAGACGCCGCGTATTCTATCACACCTAAACTTACATGTGTTTTGTGTCCGTCATATATTAAGAGGACTGGTCTCTCTGGACCTATCGCGGGGACAAAAACATCTCTCATATACTTCTCAAAAATAGAAGTCTCCATCCAGCCTTTAACGCTAACCGCGTAAGCGGTTTTAACTTTTTCCTCGGCGTAAAATCATTGCTTCCAGAGAAACTTTCCCTGGAATATAATCAGTGGAGGAATTTTGTCACCGCAAGCATTTGTAGCTAAAAGAACGGTTGTGTTATTGCGTCCAGGTCCGCTGGTTGTTCTAGTGGCCTTAAAACCTTTTTTTCCTATAATTTTACCCTTAGTTGGGTCATTGCAAATGGACGTTTCATCCAAATTGTAGATTTGTTTGGGTTTTTCCTTTAACTCTAATTCTTGTAGTACGCTCTCCATCAAATCTAAATAACCGTAAATGATGAACGGGTCGCAAGCATTTTTTCTTGCAAGTTCTACATTTTGTGGTTTTTTAATTGAAAGTTCATTCCTCTTCTGAAATGAGTGAAACCAATCTTTTCCTGGAATTTGGTTCTTAAAAGGTGTGACCAAGCCATTTTGACGCACATATTCTGAAATTAATACAGAGGCTTCCTTTCTTGTTATTGGGAAGCCGTTTTTCTCCATTGTGTGCAAGCAATCCGCCATTCTTTTTTCAAATTCTGGAGAAAAAACTGTTGGGTGTCTAGCTCTTGTCATCACACAATGATTTAATCTAAAAGAAATTGTTGTTCTTGGTATTTCGAATAATTGTGCCGCTTGGCTGAGCGTCATTTTATTTTTTTTAACAGCGTCAACTGCTTGTTCTAGTTGCCGCTCTAAATAACTTTTTTCTTTAATCCTCTTATAATGTCGGACCATCTAAAACAAACAATTATTAACTATAAGCAATTACAAAAGAATGAGCATTTAAAGAAAATTATAAATTAATGATAAAAAATTTGAAAGATGATTTAGCCGTGTGGTGCCGGCAGAGTAGAATAGCATCACCCCATATCTGCCCATGGGTGTCGTAGAAGGCGACTGAGGGCTTATCCGAGAAGTGGGCAGCAGCGCCTCCCGTGAAGACAACACAGTCTATACAAATACTGCGGTCACCAAAGCCCTTAGTCGCTTTCTACGACACCCACGGGCAGATATGGGGTGGTGCTGTTCTACTCTGACGGCGGCACACTTATTAATTAAGTTAATTAAATTTTATACCTGCCGAAAGATGTCGTTACTAGAAAACTATTAAACTGTAGGCTACAAAGTCTTCTGACGAGATTGCCCCGCCGACAAAATAGCCCCGCCCTTCCTTATTACTTACTTTGCCGCCACTCCTTGGCAGTCTTGGAGACACCATCTCCAATTGCATTTAGCCGAGAAGCCAATTCCTCCCACAGGCAATTAGCTTTATGCTTTGCCTGTGCGAGTCCTAATTGGCTCCCCCTGGCTAGCAATGGATGTGTTTCCATCCACGCCACCAACTCCTCTAATTGAGCGACCGACGTCCTTCTTGATGCAGGCATTCTGAAGTACGTTAAACACCATCAAACTAAGGCTTCTTTTGTAAAACCCAGTACATACACAAAGGAAACTGCTTTTTGATTTAATTCAAAGAGATATATGTACTCAGCTGTGAATAAATATACACTTACACTTGATCGAGACAGGAACACACACGGAAACCAATTTTAACAAGAACACACCAAAACTAGGTACTTTTCTAACTCCGTAACTCGTTCTCGTTTCGCTTACTGCTTTCGGTTTTTTCGTTTTTCGCGCCTTTTTTTCCATCACAATTGACAAATGTCAAATTGTCACCGCGTTTTGTTTTTACATTTTTTTTGTTTTTATTGGATTTTAGAATTATCGAATTTTTATGTACTAACAACTCAAATTATCAACTAAATTTGAAAAAAAAGGAAGTTTCATATAAAATGTAGTCATTTTAAAATAAATCTTTTACTGTATTTAATCAAAAACATAACATAATTTTACACTTATATTGGCGAACAAAACGAAAATTTTTCGTTCATTCACTGTAATTCTGCGATTGCCAAAGCAATAGCCAGAGCTCAGTAATTTTAGGCGGTACCTCAAAGCTATTACAAGATCCTCAAGATGGTAATCGTACTTGTTATGGCAATCTCGATCGCTTTGAGTTAGGCGGTAGAGCCGCAGGAAGCGTACATGAATGATATCGATGCTTTGAACAGGCTTTGCCTAGTGCGGGAGTCTTTGTTTAAACTTGGTAAATAAATGATTTGATTTGATTTGATCCTAATAGCTACTTAATGTCGAAGGTAAGTGATAACCAAGGTTTATGGGGACATAATTCCTCCCCCCCTTAAGATGAAGGCGTATCGAAGGCTGCGACTGAAGATGGACTTCTTCGACATCAGGGCTTCGTTGGTGAGTTCTCGCTGATCTGGGTTTCCACCAGAATTTGTATGCTGCTGCTGCTATGGCTGCCGTGATTGGGGTGGTACATAATATAATTGATGGCCAACTGGGTTTGTTGGATACGATGGTATAGTCTTCGTCTGGTATCTTGACTTCCGCTGCGTGATGCATGATGGTTTTTAGGTCATCCAAGTCTTTGTTTTCCAGATTTATTTTAGATAGATAGATAGATAAAAAAAATATTTGTTCACTATTTTAGCTGCTGAGGGACTTGGGACTTGATGTGCATGTGGAAGTGGTATGGCCTCTTTGATGTTTACGAATCGCTGATGAGTCATGAGTATCTTGTCCTGGATCTGTACCTTACAGTTATTGTTTGTAGTAACTAGGAAGACTCCTTCGCTGCGTTGGTACTGCACATCATTATTGCATGTGGTTTTAATGACCTCTTCATGTTTTAGGACGACTATCCAGCTGTTGTCTTTGATTTGTTGAATAATATTGTTTTCGTACGTAGCTTGAGCATAAGTACAGTTTTGTGGCTTCTGGTGCTGTATAAGTTGGGCTATGCAGTCATTGGAGTGCAGTAGAGTCTGCCATTCCAGATGCTTGCAGATGACGTCGTCGTCCGATATATCCGTGCATGGCTCATGGGGGTAGGCGAACTCATTATTTCCCAAGATTAGGAGGGGATGTTTAGGAATTAGGATAGTATTGTTAACATTAGGGATGGAGTACAGGTGCATAAGGTTATAAGGTTGTTCCGCAACTAGTGGAATGTCGTGTGTAAAGGTAAGTGTGTCTCTATTACTGTATGCTTTTACTATTATAGCCTTCTCCCATAAATGAATATTTTTAATATTTGGAGGGAAGGCTAGGTAGCCGCTGACTTCATTTTGAATTAAGTTTAATTCTTCAATTAAATAAGCTGGATCAATAATGCTGGGGTGCATTTTCTAAAGATGAGAAAATGTTAGTGCGTTTTCTAAGGTTTCCAATCTGTCATAAAGTTGTTGAAGGGATGTCTCTATATTATTAAATATTTTCATAATTAGATAATCTGTTTCAGACTGAGTAGTTTGTTGCGAATATTTGCTTATTGCAAGGTAGATTTCGTCCTGGTTCTTTTTAATATGACCAACATTATTTTCATATTTTTTCATAAAATCTTTCACAATGCTCATTGTTTGCGTTTGATTTGATTTATTATTATTTAATGCTGATTGGAGTGCTTTAATTTCATTGTCAAATCTAATTGCATCATCTTGATCTAAATTACCTGTTATTGCTTTTACTACTGAGCTTAATCCATTTATTAAGCCTCGTTTATTCCTATAGCTGGGCTTAAGGCCTATATTTTCTAATCCTAAATAGACTAATCTATTTTCTACATTATCCAATAGATATTCTGTTTGTTTACTTACTGCTACTATGCTTTCTGAACTGTTTTGTTTTAATTTCATTGTATAGTAGTTACTGCACATTTCTACATATATATCTCTTAATTTGGAAGTCTTATATATTACAGCTAAACGATATGTGTCTATTTGAAATTGCGCTTTTGCTTCGTTTAGTACGAGTATTCCGTTATGGTTATCTATTGGCTGTATGACTGCTGCTGAAGCGGTGAGTCGGAGCACTGCGAGGAGGGTGATGGCGTTCCTGAAACATTTTCAGGACGCCTTAGTAAACGGAAATAAACTCTAATAGTTTTCGCATTTACGTGTGTTCCTACTATTTCGGCTATTTGTTCGGGATGTATGCGTACTATGGTGTAAAGACCTAGGTACTTAGGTTCTAACTTATTACTTCTAGTTGTCTTAGCTACTTGCTTATATACTACGTCGCCTATTTTAAACTGCGCTATTTCCGTATTTTTATTAGCTTTTTCTATTACTTGTTGTTTTTCAGTAGAAAGCTTTTTATTTATGAGTTGCTGTGTACTTTCCATTAATTGCTTATGTTTCAGGACGTATTGCTGGTAGAACTCCTCAGGACAGTGCAATTCTAAAGGATTTCTACTGACCGTATGACCGTATAGTAGTTCAAAAGGCGTGAATCCGGTTGCAGAATGGATAGTGTTGTATGCTATAATGGCATACTTCATGGTATTAATCGATTCGTCCTTATTAGTTATCCGTTGAATCCTTATCATTTCCGCAAGGGTTAAATGTAACCTTTCAATAGGTGAGTTTGAATTGGGGTTGTAAGGGGTTGTGAAATGGATGTGTATAATGTGTATAGCACAAATCTCTGTGATTACATCATTATTGAACTTTGAATCCTATTACTGAAAATATGTTAAGGAGTGCTTCCGCTATATGTATGCTTGTTGAGGCTGCTAGAGGAATTGCCTGTGCGTATTTTGTGAAATTGTCTATGATAGTTAAGAAGGTTGTGCCTCCGCTGCTGTATAAATCTATGAACATATGTTCCATTGGTTTATGTGGAGTTTCAGTCAGGGAGAGGTGCAATTTTAGCGGGTTACGCTCGTATTTACTTTTTAAACATTTGTCACATTTATTTATAAATTTTTGTATTGACACTAGCATTTAAGGCCAGTGATAGTTTCTATGAATATGTTTATATGTTTCCTGAATACCTCTATGTACTGTTTTTCCTTCATGATATTTATTTATTTATTTAAACTTTATTGGCTGAACCAAGCTGGCTTTGTGGCCGGGATGCATGGAGACGGGTATCACCTCCAGATTGTCATCATCATCACTGTCTTCGGATCTCATTGAGATTTACGCTGGTCCTGTCCATTGTCTTCCAGCCTGAGATGTCGTTTGATATGAGATCTGGTTAGGGAATACCTTGGTGAGCTTAAATTCAGATGCCTCCTTGAATAGTTGCTTTGCGGCACTATGAATGTTGGCTTTGTGGGAGGCATTCATGTTGGAAGTCCATACTGCAGTCCTAGCTCCTTCAGAGTTGTCATCCGGAGGTCTTTTCAAATCAATTAAACAAGCCATGAAGTAACATAGATCTTCATTACCTCTGTGGCTTAGTTCAGTGTGATACTTTTGATGAATCAACCGACAATATGGAAACAATTTGACATCTCCTGATCCGGATTATTGATTTTCGGGAAATCTGATTCTAAATTGCTTGATCCTCACATCCACTATGCGTTTAACACCGGTATGAAATCCAGGATAACTAATCCATTCTAGAGCCTCCCTTTCGGTGAGCTGATATAATCCCTGAACTGTAAGAAAGAGATTCATTAGAGGCAGACCAGCCCCTGCAATGTGTGTCATACAGGTGGCCTTCAAGATCGCCTGAACTCCTATATTCTCTTGATCTAGCAATCCCACAGGTTCATCCGTTAATGACACAGTGCAGGTGGAATAGAGGTGAAGCACCATGACACCCAGGTGTCTGCCTGATTCTTGATTCACAGACAGTACAGCGCACAGTGTATTTTTGACCCCAATTTTGTTGCATGCTGTTTTTTATTAAAGAAACCTATAGTTTTTAACATTTTAATTGCAATAGTGAAATCCCCAATTGGTTTCCTCGAGCAGTTTTTTTTATATTTAACATTGAAGTTTCGCTTAACCGGGTACTAATAAAAGTAAAAAAAAAAAATTTAATAAATTATTCTACATATTAAAGTTTAAATTAAATACATCGATGGTTTGTTAAATTTACCTTCATTAAACAAAGTTTCTCTCGTTTTCAGTTGTTATGTTGCGAAATATTGATATTTATGTTGTTTTTAGATTTTTACTTATAATTCGCAAATAACACGGTATTAGTCCAGGTCAAGATTTTTATATGAATAGACAGCTTATGATGCGATTTATGCAATATATTAAAATCGAAAGCCAGTTCTTTGTTATTCAATAGTTATTCGTAATTTTCTATTTTCGTCAGGGTTGTCACAAAGTTCAATTTTTTTTATATCCGGATAAGTGTAACACATAAAAATTACGGATATTCTCTTTTTCACAAATGATAAATAAAAAAATGATTTTTGAAATACTTGTTAAACCTATAACATACCATTATTCTGATTCATTTCTCAATACAAAACTTTCGTCAAAAATTATGTCATCTATCATATTATCATGACTTGGCTGTTGGCAAATAGGTTTCAATAGAGTTAATGCTCTTGACGGTAATGGTATTTTCTTAATATTTCTTTTTCTTTCTTGAATTTTATAATTCGATATAACCGGGTCAGATGATACCAAAGCCCTATGGAATAAATCAAACATTGTGGATTCACGATTATTTTTTCTGGCATGGTGTTCCCTATCAAAGCGCCAAAATTTATTTCGCGACTCAGCCGCTTGCTCAGAAAGCATACCAATTGGCAGAGGCGAAGATTCTATTATTTTAGCGCCATGAATTAAAATTTTGTGCCATGTAACCGTCATAGGATACCACTCATATTTTGTTACATATTTTTGTGCCAGATTTTTGCAAAAATCGGCGAACTTTTCTGTATCAATTGGTAAATTACTGGACATAACTGTTAATATGACATATAAATCGTCAAGTAGCCACGGTTCAATCCCTAAAATCTCAGCAAATGTTCCACGATGCTTATCAGAAAAGGCAGTGCGAGCAGTATTTCCATCATTTGTCGTGCCCGAAGTTGGGCGCACTATATCCACTAAAAGACCCATCTTTTCCCTGATTTCACATTGAATTTTCTTTTTACGTTCCTCGACTAAGCGCCCCTGCTCTGAATTTTTCGAGATTCGCCATGATTGTACTTCAGCCTTATAACCAAGATGCAAAACAAATTCTAAAGCCCTAATCCATGAATGTAGTGGACTTATGCCGTATACCAAGCTTTCTTGTTTAACAGGTTTAGAAAAACATGTTTGCAGGTCGTTAAATTGAGATGAAGTCACATTACAATAAGGACAACGTAATTGTGAATTTGTATCCAGAAGCACATTCAAAACTTTTCCATCGATAGCCGCACAATGTAGCTTACATATTTTAACTTCAATTTTATAGCCTTGTGATGTTTCAGCATTGAATGGGCGAAAATTATCTATTTGATCTTGAACAAGCTGTTTTTCCGAGAGGATTAGTTCCTTTTTTTCCTTTTTATATTGCAAATGTACAGGTCTACATTGCCGATATGACTGTGGTGCAGGATTCAACCAAATAGTGTCATTGCTATTAGTAATAATTTGGAGAAGTGTGAATGTAGTGGCAAAAAGACTATTTTCATCACCCTCCGCATCTAAAAATGTCTGCTTATATAAAGATTGTCCGGTACTTCCATCAAAGCCCCAGTTGCCTATCAAAGTACATTCTACCGACTGAATACCTTTTTTTATGCAATAGTTGTTAAAAACTTCATCTGATAATTGCAGTACGCGGTTGAAAGTATGCTCCATTAAATTTTGCATTGGAACTGAGGCTTCTCTTTCGTGTATTTGGATATCTTTAGGGTTACAAGACTTTTTGGCCTCTTGCACTTTTTTATAAGGAGGATATATTGTTTCATTGTAACCCTGAGTTTTCATATCTAAATGAAATTCATTATAATTTTTAACCGTCAGATTTCGATCAATAAGAATAGACAGAGCTTCCTCGGGTGTAAATTGTTTTGTGGAAACTGATATTTTTTCTAAAACTTCTGTTGCTGCATTTGGAGACACAAGGCACATATTAATTATTGTTTCTAAACTTTTGGCTGAAGAATGCGGTAGATGTTCACCATTAATATTAACAGAACCAACAAACGCTTTTATTTTGTTTATATTGGGTTCCACATCCAAGATCTCCTTAAGTTTTCGTTTCGATCTGTATTGCTGACTCTTGCTCAAGTTCATAAATTTCTTTGATCTTGGACTCCGTATTGGTGAGTTTGAAATATTTTTCAACTGCCCGCTAATTAATGTGCCACTGAGCCAATTATTATGTTTATTAAAAAAATAATCTTCATTGTACTTACGTTTAAAATATTCAGAACACCTAGAGACAAATGCTGTAAGTTCAGGTTTGAATTCCTCGTTTGTCTTTAAAAGTTGATATTCAGGACCAAAATAATTGATGACCCTATTTAAGCGTTCTTCAGGTAATAACTTTTTCCCCTTTTCCTTAAAAAGCGTGAACGCTTGCTTACGAGTTAGTATTTTAACACCAGAAAGACTACTTTCACTACCATCTCCTTGCGATATATCCGGACCGGCTGTGGCACAGTCCATAGATTCAATTGCCACTCGCTGACTAGGATGAGGGTTGGCGCCCTCATCCCCCCCTAGCATTAAGTTCGTCGGTCGGGGCCCGAACGAACATCCCTCAGCAGGTTGAGTCACCTCCTGCTGAGGCAAAGGGGCACCATGGCTGGTCTGTGACGGCTCCATGATGCCTCACCCCCGTTCCTCCAGGTCACATGTATGGACGTGGGGTTTTAGCATTGGCTGCTAGCCTAACGAGGGTGGACCACTTCCCACGCCACATGTAACCCTTCACTAGAAAAAAATGATGATATTTGATCATCTAATCTACTATTATTTACTTACATTAAGCATTAATAAGACATATACGTTATATATACACATAATATTAGGAGACATATTTACAAAGTCCAGGGATAAATTAACCATTTAACGATATTATAATTATTTATGCCCACGACATAAAATCGCAACCAAAGGCGATATCCGATTTTTGTAATACACATGGCCTTACCATATTTCAAACAAATAAATTGATTTCTTTTCATTTAATTATTATATGTATAGACTTACTATGGGGCCAAAAAGTGTTTCATATTTCGACATAATATAATCAATCACAATTTCCGATTTTTATGGAGAATATATCTGGAAATATAATATTAAAGTGTTATGTAGGTATACAAATAAAAAAACCTTAATAATAATTCATAACATTTTTTTCTATTGAAGTGACAACCCTGGGCACGTAAAATCCGGATATTGTCCGGATGTAACTAAAATTGAGTTTAACTTCTGATTAACAAAGAAATAGCTCATGCTTTAAATTATATTCAATAAAGGACATTGCAGGCTATCTTTTAGTGTAGAAATCTTGACCTAGAATGGCGACGTTCAAGAATAAAAGATATAAAACGAATTATGACAAAATTAATGATATTTCGCGTCCTACTTCTCACAAAACACTCAAAATGTGTGTGATGGTCTGATATTTCATTTATAATTGTTCGATTTTAGCAAAACTCTTATAAGTATAATAGTTTATTTTATTTTATTTATTTTTGAATTTTTTTGTACCCGGTTAAGCGAAACTTTAATGTTAAATAAATAAAAAACTGCTCGAGGAAACCAATTGGGGATTTCACTATTGCAATTAAAATGTTAAAAACTATAGGTTTCTTTAATAAAAAACAGCATGCAACAAAATTGGGGTCAAAAATACACTGTGCAGCGTCCAAACTTTTATTCATACTTGGAGAAGGGACTGGAATACACAGCCCAAATGGGTCCTTAACCATATCAGAATAGTGTTTATGGATGTTCCCTCGAGCGAAAGCTCTATCCAGATCTTCAGGTCTCTTAGTTATCCGGCGCATCATGATAAAAGTGAGAAATACGGCCGTTCTCTGCAAACGCAACAAGATGGTTGCAGCATTGGGGTCTACTTTTTTCTCATCGGTTACATCCAATTTGATGAGAGCCTCGACTACATGTCTCTTGAAGTCCAGATATCCGCTGACCTCACTAGGAGCGGGTTCGAATTTGGGTCTAGATGTTTGACCTTCTGGTTCTAACATGTCTTCAGGAGAGTCCTCGTCAGTCAACCCAATTAGGGGGTCACCTTCAGGTTCTCTTGGTACATCTATGTCCGGCTTAGGGATGTTCATCGACTTTAATTGATCGGCGGATCCTTTAGTTTCATACAACCTTTTGATGGACTCATCCAGGTTGTCTGGTAGTTTATAAGTGCAAATTTCCTTTTTCCCATCATCATTAAAGGAGAACAGGAGCTTTGCATCATCTTGAAAGCTAGGAGCTCTGGCAACTATCTGACATAAGAGAGCCCCAATATTTACTGGTGCACTCAACTCTCCAAAATAGATGGCATGGAAAGGCTTTCATATGGGAAATTTTAGTAGTTAACTGATCATTATCTCTGGGGGCCTTCAGCGAATTTCTTGCGAAGTCCTTGCTCAAATATGAATCTTGCCAGACCCATCCAGACTGGGTGTTGACGCTATGGAGAAATTTTGGATTTTTTGCATGTTCATCAAACGCCTGAAGAGGTTCAGATGCAAGCTTAAGTGCCTGATCATTAGACATTATTGCATCCAATAATAGATTATTCTTAATAAATTCCGTTTAGTATTGATTTTGTTAGTTCTATTTTACTACCTTTTTTTAAACATTTGGTTAGGGGTTTTGTGAGTTTCGCGAAATCTTGAATAAATTTTCTATAGTTTCCCACCTTCAACTGCGTACAAGACATAACCTAACCATCTGACCACCTTAAAATGACCTTAAAAAAAAAAAGACCATTTGTATATTCAGTTGCCACCTATTTACCCTGCATAAATATGGCGGCCCTCGGCCGCTCCGGGGGGTCGCATTGTTGACGCTATCCCTGTCCTGTAAACAAAAAAAAATCACATGAATTATTGACAAATAATGGTAGTGTTAAAAAATAATAATTGATCTAGTCAAAGACAATTATTCCTAGATGAGTATATTAATTTTCGTTAAAAAATATTATAATGAAAAAAAAGCTTATGTGCACTTTTGGAACAGAAGACAGTTCGAAAATGAGCGACTTTTCTATGGAAAAGTAGCTAGTTTACGATGTCATCTGTTCGAAAATGTGAACAAAAAGAGAACAAGCAAAATCAAAAACAAGCAAACTATTCCTATATGTCTAATAAAATTTAAAAATCAACAAATCAAACTTTATACCTAGTATTTTTATAAGTAAGTAAAAAAATCAACAATTGTAAGTAAAACTAAACGGGCACAAATGCATAACGCAGATTAAAGTGACGCTGAGCAAAATAAAATTGACCTAAAGCATAAGAAAAATGTCTTGATCAAAAATAGAAAATGATGAAAGGCGACGACAAAGAAAAGAAAGACAAAAAAATGGTACCATTTAATAATTATGAAAATTACGGAAACATTCCCCCAAGCATAAGCCTGGTCGCTTTGGACACTCGGGGCAATAATATAAACTAGGTTTTCTGACTTCGTTGTTATTTTGACTTATCGGCAGTCTTTTCGTTTTCTTTTACCGTTGTAACATTTGGTAGCGGCTCAGGTAAATGAATGGTATCATTCCTATCCGTTTTATTTTATTAAAAGTCGGTCTGTTTGTTTGTTTGTCTACTTTTAACAATTGTTTCACTATTTCCAAACGGTAATCTAAAAATGATTTAATTTTACACTGGGGATCCGGGGTTCGCCGCTTATGTTCTCTATATAACAAGAATGCATTTAAAAACATTATACCTAATACATGTTTCAAAACTTTTTTGTATCACGGAGTAGACTTATTATAACTAGGGTAATAAGAAAGTAACCCCTTTCTGTCGAAACCTTTCATATGCTTATTATATTGTACAATAACCTCAGGTTTTGATTTAATTTGACCGCGTCTATTAGAATAATCTACGAAATTTGAACTATGTTCCGTAGATATCATTAAAACACTACGCTTATCTCTATAATTGGTTACATTTACTCCGCGGGAATTAAACCTAGACATTATTTCTCCTTTCTTTAATTTCAATTTAGTAATTGCCGAATTGCGCGATCTGTTAGTCCTGAGGGTTCCGGATACATGTGTATTTGTAGACAATAAATTTTCACAAAGAGAAACACTATTATAAAAATTATCCATATAAAGAGAATGTCCCGAATTTAGGTAGTTTTCCATAAGCATCATAACCGCTTTTTCAGAATGCCCCTTTCCCCGAAGGTCAACATCATGTGACCCGCAATACATGTGCATTTTCTGCGTTATGCCATTTGAATCCGTAAGCACGTATAATTTAACACCGTATTATGCCTCTTTTCCGTAATATATTGCTTTATTCTCAAACGACCGCGCCATAACATAACCGACTCATCTATAGTTAAACTTTTGGGAGGAACAACTAATGTTTTCATCAAAGTATAAAAAAAAGAAATTATTGGTTTTGTAAATCTGTTGGGGTCATCAGAAGAAAAACGTTGTTGGGGATCAATATAGCTCAAGTTACGCAAAATAAGTAAAAATCTATTGCGGGCCATGAACTTTCCGAAAGGTAAACTAAATAAATGACTAGTACTCCAATAATCATTAATTCGTTTTATCTGTATATGCCCCATAGAAAAGAAAAGACCTTAAAATATGTAAAGTTCAGCAACGTTAGTATCGCGCCAATTATTAGAGGCGTATAGATGCAAAAGCGCCTCTATCCACTTTTTCGAATTCTTATCAATTTCACAAAAACTGATTTCTTGATTATAATTTAGACTGCATGTGATAACAAAATAAAATATAATGACAAAATAGCAAAACTTCTATTTAAATACATTAATTGTATTCTGGATAAGACAGTGAAAATAACAAAAAACATTTAAATCTGGATAGAGGCCATTTGAATAACATTGATTGACAGAAGCGGTTTTGCATATTACTCTGCTGGATAGAAGCGGTTTTGCTTCTGTAATAGAGGAATGGATGGTTTTATGCAGAATGGTTCACAAAAATCGAAGTAAACAACCTACTCCTTTTTAATTTCCATACAAATGCATAAATGAAAGGGATTTAAGTATTGAAATGAAATCAAACAGAAACATGTTTATAGGTACTTATATTTATTAATAGTATTTTAAAACACAATTTTAACAGCCGTTACAAGTTAAAGGAAATTTTTTTGTACAAAATTAAATTCTTATTCCATCTTCTTCTAGATGTTCACAACGCTCTTCATTTTCTTGTTCACCAATATTTGTATTTTCTAAAATATTTTTGTAAAATAAGAGATTATCAGATCCTAAGTCTGATTTCCAATTATCTCCAAAATGTTTTTACAACAGCTTGTCAACGTCTTCAAGTTTCAAAGCAGATATGTGCACTTGAAAAGGTGGTATTTCTCTGATACCAAATTCTGAGGTTGTTGTCACACCTGTTTTCATTATACTTTTAGCTACGCCAAGATCACTTCTATAATTAACTTCACCTCTGAGAAGGAATCGTCCTGGTTTATTTTTGACTCTACTCACATAATACCTTTTGCACTCTGCAAATTTGAAATGATATTTGGCCGGCGGTTTTAATGTTTCGTTTGCATAGGCCTTCCAATCTATTACTACACAGTCCTCACCCAATTTTCGAACAACGCCATAATTAGAGTATATCTCGCTATATTCAGATGGATCTTTAATCACTTCTTTGTTTTTTACTTCTTTTTCAGTATGTCCAAAAATACGATCTGCCGGCATGAATGAATGTCCGGGCACAGGAAATATAAGTTCCATAGTTTTAACATTTTTTGGGGCACAATTTGTTAACCAGTAACCCACCATAGCAATCATGGTACTGTTTTTATTTTGTGAACCGCATTCATCGGCACACATTCGCAGCTTTTTTTTCCAGTGAAATCAGTTTGCGAAAGTAAATCGAAAACGGCTGAGGCAATTTCATTGGATGACTTAGCATGGACGTTTTCAGTCCATGTATATATTCGGACGTGTTTCTTAGGAAATTTGTTTGTGCTTGTCCCAATCACAATGGTGAAATTGTAGATATATAGTTGTCTCGAGTAATATGCGATTTGGTCAGGAATTTTGGGTAAATCTTGATTTTTTGACAATCAAATGATATGGAGAAAATTTGTTCATCATATTCCCGTAAAAATGTGTAAAAACATCTTGCTTTTAATTTATGAATCCGCAATGTGGCCATAAGTTGAACTTTATCGCTGTCATTGGATTTTTTTTATTTTTTCCGATATCTCCGTGCATTTGGAGCAAACATCAGTTCTTGGTGATCCGAATCCAATATTATATTTTGTATTAAAAATGTTTCTAAAGAAAGAATGACGTACCCTGAGAGATTTATCCTCCTGTTTTTCCTCATACATCCTCCACATTGTAAGTCAGTCAGCTGTACGGACGGCGAATGTGTGCGTGTTGGAGACGAGCTGAGGCCCTACTACTGGTAATCGATCGAGACCGATGCAAGACTTTTCAAGCGGCGGCAGTGGTAACACTGTTAATAGTGGTGCAAAATGTGTGCAAATGGTAGGGGACTCAGAATGGCAAGTTGTAAGAAATAAATCTGCAAAACGAAACGAACATAAAACTATAAAATAATTTAATTTATAATTTAGCACTTACCAACACATCGTCCAACTTTGCAAACTTTTTCCGTTCTTCCTTTATTCAACTTTACAAGAATGTCACTAATGTCAAATTTGAAGTTTCTCTTCAATGTCTTGGTCAAATGGTAGGGGCACCATTTGCTCACATTTTGCACCACTAAAAAATAAGGAGGCAGTGAAAGCGTGTGGTCATATCTATTGTTAATAATTTGGCCTTTGAAATACCATCGCCGCTTGAGGCGGCTTCTTTTGTTTGTATTTCTACGTTTCTGTTCCTTTTGAGTAGTACACCGCATAGTATACCTACTACCTCTACAAAACTATGAAAACGCAAATAAGAAGTTTACTTGGTTTCCGGGTTCTTTCATTTTGTGCTAGCCTCATATTTTGAGCTACAATCGTGCAATCCTTTGCCCACGTTTGACCGTGCTTTCGATATCATTTATTACCTACTTAGAATCGAAATCAGAATCAACCTAGCAGGTTAATTCTTTTCCATTTTATTTGCTTTATAAACCAGAGAAGTCTGGTTATTCAAAAGTTTATGATCTCCATGTCGTATAAATTTACATATATACTTAAATATAAATAAATAATAAGTTCGTATAGTATAGTAGGTATACCTACTACCTCTACAAAACTATGAAAACGCAAATAAGAAGTTTACTTGGTTTCCGGGTTCTTTCATTTTGTGCTTGCCTCATATTTTGAGCTACAATCGTGCAATCCTTTGCCCACGTTTGACCGTGCTTTCGATATCATTTATTACCTACTTAGAATCGAAATCAGAATCAACCTAGCAGGTTAATTCTTTTCCATTTTATTTGCTTTATAAACCAGAGAAGTCTGGTTATTCAAAAGTTTATGATCTCCATGTCGTATAAATTTACATATATACTTAAATATAAATAAATAATAAGTTCGTATAGTATAGTAGGTATACCTACTACCTCTACAAAACTATGAAAACGCAAATAAGAAGTTTACTTGGTTTCCGGGTTCTTTCATTTTGTGCTTGCCTCATATTTTGAGCTACAATCGTGCAATCCTTTGCCCACGTTTGACCGTGCTTTCGATATCATTTATTACCTACTTAGAATCGAAATCAGAATCAACCTAGCAGGTTAATTCTTTTCCATTTTATTTGCTTTATAAACCAGAGAAGTCTGGTTATTCAAAAGTTTATGATCTCCATGTCGTATAAATTTACATATTTTTAGGAATCAGAAGGAAAACACCTTTATTATAAGTACTTATTTAATTAAAATTAAAGTTAAACACAAAATTATTACGTAACACCTATTCCTATACGCAAAATCACTTATAAACACCTACTCACGAAATTACAAAAAGACAGGACTACTCGATAACAAATTAATTAGGGAGTTGCGCGACCACCACGTCCAATTAGTAAAAAAGGAATGTCACAGTTCGCGACCTCTGCCCCGGTCCCGCACAGACCCCTCATCGTCCCACCACCTTGCCATTAAAGTGCTGTGGCTAGCTTGAGGTGATGTAGCCGACTCCACTGTTACACGGCCTCTCCTGACTGCGGAGCGACCACGCCCGCCATGGTATCTGCAGGCTGATCAACGTCTGAATGACCCTGATCTTCTCTGCCATCACCACCTGGAATCGAGAAACCAGTTGCTCAAGTAACATTTCATTGCTAGTACCAACTGGAGAATGATTTTGTGCCGTAATTACACGGTGCACTCAAGCAATTACGCACAAAACACATTACCAGCCGTAAAATGACTAAGCCCTATAAGACTAGACTGAATTAGGCCCTGTTAGTCCGTAAGTGGCTGATTAGGCAGATTAGCCTGGAGGAGGCTTTGCCAGCAAGTAAGTATAACTGATCAGTCTTAGCCTGGAAGAGGCTCTGCCAGCACATATGGCTGCTAAATTTTAGCCTGGAAGAGGCTCTGCCAGCACGTATGGCTGCTAAATCTTAGCCCGGAAGAGGCTCTGCCAGCACGTACGGCTGCTAAATCTTAGCCCGAAAGAGGCTCTGCCAGCACGTATAGCTGCTAAATCTTAGCCCGGAAGAGGCTCTGCCAGCACGTATAGCTGCTAAATCTTAGCCCGGAAGAGGCTCTGCCAACTATAAAAGTTGAGTGACTAGCCATAAAAAGGCTCTGCCAGTTGCGAAACAACTGATAACATGACGATTATTCAAAGACGATTGCTCACCGTCTTTAAAGAACATTTCACATGCTTCCGGCGTCCATTCGCCGCGCCACAGCATCATATGCTCCGCAGCAGCCTGAGATCGTTTCCCATAGGATCCCGCCAGAAGCTCCAACTCGTAGCGATGATGTGGAAACTGCTTGACTACTTTGTACGGACCTCTCATTCCGGAATCAAGCTTGCCCGTGCTCTGTGAACATTTGTTGACAAAAACGAAGTCGCCTACAGCGAATGTTTTAGGTACTTTTCGCCCTCTGTTAACCTCGTCGTCTTGTTTCTGTTGATTGGCTGCAAGACGCGCAGAAACTCGTTGTCTTCTTAGTACCATCATAGCCTCTCGATTTTGGTTTGAGTCGTTTAAAGCCACGTCTCTCACCAACGCTCTTATGATGGGGGTGGTAGCATCAATGCCTACCAAGAGTTGCAAAGCAGAGGTTTTGGTGGTGGCATGTTTGGTGATGTTAAGTGTGAGCTGGATCTTCCACAAAGAGTTAGACCACTCCGCTCCTTTGTTGTTAACTTCAATTCTTAGCATATTTAGAACCGTGCGACAGTATCGTTCGACCTGTCCATTCTCGTGGTGCATTTGCGGGGTAATATAATGAATAGCGCATCCCAAAGTAGATACCCATTCTTGAAACCCTGTGCTTTCAAACATCCTTCCACGATCTGTTATAATTAACGAAGGTGTACCAAATAGAGAGATTGCATTTGAAAACACACGTTTTAACTCTTCAGTATCCTGCTTGTACAATGTATACAATAAAGAGTATTTAGAGAAAGCATCAACTATTAACAAAATGTATTTAAAACCATTGGAATTCGTTAAAGGACCTAGAGCGTCCATATGAACAGTAGAAAATGGAATTTCCGGTTTAGTCCAAGACTCAATAGGTTGATTTGATGCTTTTGGTACTTTCTTGTGTGATAAGCAAACTACACAATGACCTATGTATTTTTTTACAAATGATCTCAAGCTAGGAAACCAAAAATGTCGAAGTATCAAATCGATAGTTTTATCAAATCCTATGTGATCATGCTCATCATGAAACATGAAATACACGAAGTAAACTAAGTCTGTGCCCCTTTGGAATAAAACATAAACGACGTGTATCCTCCCCAGTAGGACTGTATTTGTAATACAATACACCACTTTGAACCTCATATCGTGAGTCGTCTAACTGACCGTCTTTTAATTTTTCAATCAAATATTGTGTCTCAGTATCAGCTTTTTGTGCTATCTGAGCCCAGTTGTTTGGCCTGCGAATATGAAAGACATTTATCGGGTTTCGACTTAAAAAATGTGCATGTTGCATCATAACCCCTTTTCTATATTCAATCGTGAAACGAAAATCTTGTAAATATACCCACCACCGTGCCACTCGTGGAACGAGGTCTTTTTTACGTTCAGTCAATTTCAATGAGTTACAGTCTGTCACAATTTTAAAGTCAATTCCTATAAGATAATGGCGAAAATGTTGTAAGGCTTTCACAATTGCCAAAGTTTCTAACTCATAGCTATGATAGCGAGATTCAGCTCCCTGAGTAGATCGACTAAAGTACCCAACTACACGTTTTTGTTTCCCGTGATGCTCTTGTATGAGAATAGCACCGTACCCCGAGGAACTTGCGTCTGTATGTAATTCTGTTGGTAAATTAGGATCAAAGATAGAAAGAACTGGTTCGTTGGTCAAACAAGTAATTATGTACTCTCTAGCCGTATCTTGATCACTTCCCCATACAAAGGGAACTCCTTTTTTGGTTAATCTGGCAATCGGAGCTGTTTTGACTGCATAACCAGCAATGTACCGTCTAAAATATCCAGCTAGTCCCAAAAATTGCCGCACTTGCTTAACGTTTGTTGGCTTAGGTGAATTAATTAAAGCTTCTATTTTTTTTTTTACTCGGACGTACCTGACCCTGACTAATCAACCGACCTAAATATTCAATTTTGGTATCAAGAAAAGTGCAAAGCGCCTCTTAAACAGTTCCCAATCCGGGCCAGGCACTCATTGTCGTCCCAGTTGTTTAACTTACGACCTTTATCAACTTCCGCGCACCAAACATCGAAGTCATGAACTGACGGATTATAATTTGAAATATAAAATTTGCTTTTCGTCTGAACTAAAGACGATAACGCGTTTGCTATTTTATTAGCTACCTCGTCACTGTTATTTGACCCTGACTGGTGTGCGTCCGTTTGTGTACTTTCTAACAAATTCTCAGTTACACTGTCGTCGTTAAGATCGGTGTTTGTTACGTTGGATTTCGGTATCGTTACACTTAAAACCGAACCCAATTCCGGTATGGGAGGTGTCTTACACTCGCGCGGTGGACGTGGTGGTATGTGTGATGACGTTAGACGTCCCTCAATTGCCTCTAAACGACCCAATATCGTGTCATAGAAATGGCTACGACGATTATCCCGACGACCATATGAACTTTCACGACGTCGCCTGTTACTAGAACTGTCCTCACGACGTTTACGGTTACTGTATGAACGACTACGAGAACGACTCCTTGATTTTCTGTGACGCGGTCGCGATTCCCTATGTCTTGAACGTCCCGACATAGTTAAGTATATACCTAACACAACGACAATGGCACTATTTGAAATTCCCTTACCCAACTGGGCCCCCAAAAATCAAAACAATTGCCCGTACTTAGAATACCCAACTTGCTTATCGCAAGCGCTAATGTAAACAAAGTGTGAGACGCAGCGCCGCGCCGGCGCGTCCGGCCTAATAGGTAATAGTTTATCAGTGAGCTTTTTTAAAAGAACTCAACTTATTTAAAAAGTTTAAAAAATAAAAATATAAATTTTTGGCACACAAAAACGGAACTTAAACACACACCTACATAATGTTTCAGTGAATTTCCTTCGGTACACACTCACAAGAGAAAAATAACAATACTTACGACGAAAAAAAGAAAACCGTTTTACAAAAATAAAAAAAAAAAGAAGAAAGCAAACAGAAAAAAAAAATAAAAAATTTACACCCAAAATTCACGAGCGGACAGGACACGTAGTGATCCCACTTCTGATTTTAGGAATCAGAAGGAAAACACCTTTATTATAAGTACTTATTTAACCCTAGATAACTAAACTATTCTGGCAGTTACACAATAACTAAACATTCGTCTAGCGGACTACGCATTAAAAAATCTTATATTATCAACATAATTTAACGTGAGGAAGAAATTGTTACGTGATTCGTATAAAGTGCTCGTTGTGAATAGAGACAAGTCGAAATAATTTTATACTAATGATGACACATACCTTTTATACACATCTACATTATGGGTGCCACAAATTGCATTTTTACATCTAAGGCATCAACTTTTGGTCTTCCTTAGCAATTTCGACAGGCAAACGTATAATTTTTTTGAAATATTTCATACATAAGGAAATGGAGCAGATTATTCATATGATTTCACCAAGGATATCTCCTATCATGACCTTGATGTCACGTCTCAAAGTTACCGTCCGAACAAGTTGCCGCAACCAAGGCTCCATGAGGTTGTTCGTCAATTTCAAAACAAAATCTCGCCGTGTTTCTATTTTTTTATTATTTTTGATGTTATTCGCGTCGTATAACATAAGTAGGAATAATCTTGGTGCAGATGACCATTTATGATGAGCTTTACTGGATACAAATCGAAGAGTTGCTAAAGCACATGTTGGATGCTACCTGAAGTATGTAGTACGTTTCTTTCCATGTTTGACAATATAAAATCATCCGAATCAATAATTTGGGTTCTGTTGTATTTTACTTGGTACTAAAAAATCACCTTCAAAACCCAAAGATTGGCACGAGACATTAGTATCAATGCTGATATTGTATTGACTTTCAACCTTCCAATTATTTGTCATCACCACAGAAGTTAAATTATCTTGTTACTTTTATCAGAGTAATCAATCTTAATAAACGTGAATTTCTACTTTCAGCCTAGGACATGTTATATGTTTCCATTTATAAATCCATCAATAATATTAGGTGTATGAGAAAAAGTTGAAAACAATTAGTAGTATGAATGACATCTTACTATTAAACTCTAGTCATTAAAAAATAACCGTTTTTATGAAGTTCATATTATTTCCTAGTATGCTTATGTATATTATCTAATTATAATACAAACATTTATTAGATTTATTTATTTAAAAATACTAATATAAAATAAAATGCAATTTAGATACCTTTGAAAATCTGCACCTGTTATAACTAAATTTTCGTCATCTAGACGACGCGGTGGTTATAAATCACAAATAAAGACAATTGTTTGCGCAAACGCCGCATTTGTGTCACTTTTTACTCTAACTATGAAGGTATACAAAGGCGTGCAAGCAGGGGGTACGCGAAAGTTTGTGAACTAGACTTATGCAAGGGGTCGCGTAGTCTGCCAGACGAATGTTTAGTTATCTAGGGTTAATTAAAATTAAAGTTAAACACAAAATTATTACGTAACACCTATTCCTATACGCAAAATCACTTATAAACACCTACTCACGAAATTACAAAAAGACAGGACTACTCGATAACAAATTAATTAGGGAGTTGCGCGACCACCACGTCCAATTAGTAAAAAAGGAATGTCACAGTTCGCGACCTCTGCCCCGGTCCCGCACAGACCCCTCATCGTCCCACCACCTTGCCATTAAAGTGCTGTGGCTAGCTTGAGGTGATGTAGCCGACTCCACTGTTACAATATATACTTAAATATAAATAAATAATAAGTTCATTGTAATTGAACATTCAAAACTGTCAAAGGCATGTGATGAATTGTGAAAAAAACAACCATAGCGAGTTTTATTTTTTAACAGCGCCATCATATAAATTATATATGTTTTAAACTGTTTTAAAACGTATCCAATTTAATTTTAGTTTAATGTTTAAATATATCTTAAAAAAAGGGAAACACACACCTCGTGCTGCTTAAGCACTGCTGTAGAATTTGAGAATTACATGCCAGGTGTAATTTACCGCACTGTCGTTAGAGAACGCCGGATCACGCGAGGGGTGATGAGCCGCACGGCCGTAGAGGAAAATGGTAAACACGCGAGGCGTGTGGCCGCCGCACTGGCGTACTGTTTTGAAAAACATGCGCGGCGTGTTTCCAGCAGTGAATGTGTTTCACATAATATAGAGTCTACGAATATATCTTTTATCATTCCAGTACAGATGATTTGTACTCATAATATTAGATCGCGGTCCAAATTCTTTTAAAATGCTCCCAGATGCATCTAGACTCATGATGACTCTGTTTTTTTTTAATACAGGGTGGCCCAAAGTGAAATGCTCTTTTGAAAAGTCAAGGAAAAAATCGTATAATTTTGTAGAACATTATGGAGTTTATAAAACTGTTTTTATTAGGAATATTTAAAATTTCAACTCGAGCAGCTTATACACTTACGATAGTAGTTCTGTACTTCAAAGTTACAATTATCGGCCTATTTTCTGATAACCGTGTAGAATGCATGAAAAGATTCACCTTGATTCCATTTGTTGAAATTTTATTATTTAGTTTTGGCTTATTATATTCATCAAATATTTGTAAGATTTCCTCAAGGTTCACCTTGTCATCACTTTTTAGAACATTGAAATACAACTATTGAGCTTGCTGTTCTATGCAGTTTAGTAATATTACCGCTTTTTGTTTCTGATTGCTTTTCAAAGCCAGCTGCCAATATGAAAACTTTCAAACTCTGTTCGAAACGTTGCCATTGTAGCCAACAATTTTCTAAGTTATCAAGATTTAAATTTTGTGGCAAATTGTACGTACGCAACGCCGCACGGTCTACTGCCCGGGCTGGACAGACCTCAAGTGTGTGGTGGGCGTCCTAAATCTCCGAAAGTATACTGTTTTCGTTAATGTATCATAGAATATTTTCGTTTTGTAATATTTTTCTCGTCGATTGCCGTAATTTCCATCATTGGCCGCCAAAATTTTAGGTCGTCCATAGTGGGGTGACCATAAAGATTAGGTATGCCTGTCAGGTAGGATGCTCATGAAAATTTTGGGAGACTTAAAAAAATTACTGATATAACTGCTAAGTTTAAAATAATAAAAGATTGTAGCATGATTTCCAAAGCTTTACTTAATGTCATATTTTTGCTTAGTATAATAATGTCATATTTTTGCTTAGTATAATAAAGTAAAAAACATAGAAAAATTAATCATATTATTTCAAAAGTAATTAAATAGCTGTTAGTCCAAAGTACGATGGATACTCAATAAAACCAGAATTTTTGTACTGCGATTTATTGTGGTCTACTGTGTGTAGACTGGTTCGGTATGGATAATCGTTGGGAGCTCAAGAATCTAGTTAAACATACAAAAATCTCTATATCGAGTTTTTTTATGCTCCCAACACCATCTATTAATAAATATGAGAACTACTACATTCTTCATTTAAAATATTAACTAGACTTTCTTATAAACTAGGTATACAAACTTAAACATACCGCCCACCAAGGACAAACTAAAGTTTGTTCTTAATTATCAATCCGCCCACCATAAGGTAAGTAACCTGGTTTGTCGTTAGTGTTTGGAACTTAACCATTCAATAAGCTATAACATAACAATAACAGTAGCAGTGGACTGTAACACTGATGTTTATTAACAACCAAAAATTAGAATGATCAATAACAAACTATTAACTTAAGAAGTTGTCGAAAGAACAATAATTTTAGAGACTGGTCTCTTGATTTGAGAATTTTTAACTCTTAAAGTAACTACCCGAGTGACTCCATCTTTTCCCGGGTGTTTCTCGACAATTTTTCCATACAACCAACGGCTTGGTGGCAAACCATCTTCCCTAACTAAAACTACATCTCCTACATTCGGTTCTGGAGTATGAATCGACCATCGATATCTATGAAAATACTGAGTCAAATACTCCTGAGCCCAGCGTCGCCAGAAATCCTGCAACATTTTCTGCGTATGTTGCCATCTTCTCAAAGAGGTTATCTTTGAAGATTCAAAATTATAATCCGGTGCAGTTACTAATACATCACCAGTGAGGAAGTGACTTGGTGTTAAAACTGTTACCGTACCATTTTCATCATCAATCCGTGATAAAGGCCTAGAATTTAGACAAGCTTCCACCTGAGCCAAGAACGTTGATATTTCCTCAAAGGTGAGGGTTGTATCACCTATTACTCGTTTTAGGTGATGCTTTACAGATTTTATTCCAGCTTCCCATAAACCTCCAAAATTAGGAGACCGCGGTGGAATAAAATGCCAAGTTGTTCCATTAGTTGCCAAAAATTCTGCTACTTCTTTAGAAATGTCTTTTTTCTCAGACCCGAACATTCGCTTTAGTTCTCTCGAAGCGCCCAAAAAATTGGTTCCATTGTCACTATACATATTGTGACAAGGGCCACGACGAGCAACAAATCTTTTAAATGCCTGCAAAAACCCATGTGTAGTAAGATCGCTAACTGCCTCAATGTGAACAGCCTTTGTAGACAAACATACAAATAAACAGATATAACCCTTATAAGCATGATGCCCTCGCCCACGTGCTGACCGTATATTGACGGGACCAGCAAAATCTTCTCCACTATTCGCAAATGCTCTACACGGAGTTACTCTTACCGCAGGCAGTTGTCACATCAATGGTATTGGAGTAGCCGTTGTAGAGTTAGTTGCTTCTTTTACAACACCTGATATGATCCAACCAAATGATGTCGCTTGGGCAACTGGTGTGCCGTTAGGACCTTTTCTTATTCCTTCACGAATGACCAAACCGTATACTTCGGCGCCCAATAGAATGTTTATTCTGCTGGGAATATTGAACTGAGGGTCAGCTAACTGCAAGTCTTCAAATTCTCTCCATTGCAGAGACACTGTTTTAGACGGCAAAAAACCAGTTATTGAATTTAACACATACGCCTTTACCGTAACAATTACATTTTTGTCAAATACAGATTGTATTTTTACTTCTACCATTGCTTTTGTGCATAGCTGCGAATTTCCGCCAATTCCTTTAACGAAGCTTTTAATTGGGATTTTTCTTAGACCCAAGAACTGAACTGTGGCTTCCGTAATAAAGGACGATTGGGAACCTTGGTCAAGGATAGCTCTTATTGTTTGCATTCCCTTTTGTGTTTTAACTCCTACCAAGGCTGTCGCTAGTAACACCTCTTCCACTGAATGATCTGCTGAAAAACATGAAACAACGGAAGGCTCTCCCCCCGGGGTAGCAGAATTTTTGGCTACCGTGGAATTTTCAGCAATCGTACTGGCGTTTTTATTCTGAATGCTATTAACCTTCGTGATACCTGAACCCGTACCTGTATCCTTACCCTTGGGATGCAAAAGTGTGTGGTGTGAGCGTTTGCATATATGACAATTAGTTTTAATCCAACAACTCTTAGCAGAGTCATTTGCACCCAAACATTTAAAGCACAAGTTATTAGTTTGTGCAAAATCGCGGCGACTAGTCACTTGCTCATTCCCAAATTTTTTACAACTACTTATGCGATGGTTTTCCTTACAAAATAAACCACTATCATTAGTCACCGCATGAAGAACCTTAAGCTTGGATGAGTTACCTTGAGAGTTAAAATTTAAATTTTTATTTTCAATGAATTCTAACGCCCTATACCTGTTGCCGATAAACTCTTTAAATTGCTCAAATGTTGGCAAATCCTCTGTCCCATTACTACTTGACACACTTAGTTCCCACTGTCTTTTAGACTCGTTGTCTAGTTTCAATGTCATCAAATGAACAATTATAATATCCCACGAGTCAACAGGGATTTTGAGGTTCGCTAAAGCCTCTAAACATTCTACCGTAGTGTCCAAAAGATTTTTCAAAGCACTAGCAGATTCGGTTACAATATTCTTTTGACTCAACAACCTTTTAATTATGCAGTGTGACAAGTACTTTCTATTATTATACCTAGACTCTAATTGATTCCAACATCTATCATAATTAGAGTCTGAGACAGGGATATGCTTAACAATTTGTTCGGCTTCTCCAGATAAACAACCTTTTAAATAATGGAGTTTTTGGACGTTATCTATCGACTGATTCTTATGAATCAGCGACAGGAAAAGATCTTTAAAGCTTGGCCAGTCCAAATAATCTCCGGAAAATTTCGGAATCGTAATTTTCGGTAAATGAACCTGAGACATTTTATCATTATTGTTGTTCAAAACAGGTTGATCACACTTTTTAGAACCACTAAATTCCAATAAAACCGACTTTAATTCTGACTTGTACTCTACGCATGTTTCCTCTGTGATATCATAGATGTCTTCTTTGAAATAAGAACTTTCTTTGTAACCCTTTATACCAGCAATCTTGTTATGATTGATTACAAATTCCGTCCATAGTGCTTCTAAATGTTCTAACCTTGTTTCAATATAAGCCTGTTTGAGACGTTCTTTAGAAGACTTTTTATAATTTCTAAACGCCTTTTCAATTCTCTCCTGAACGTCTTCTTGTTTACTAATTAAACTCTCCATTTTCAACAACAAACAAAGATTAAACTATAATCAAGAAACACCAAGACCAAATTAAGTTCTGAAATATTTTCACAGAAAATAGAAATTACAAGTCAAAATTAAATGACAACTGTCAAGTTTCAAATCAAAATTCAATTTTTCCGAAAATTCAAAAGTTGAGAAATTTTTACAAGTATTATCAGATTCCGAAAATTTTACAATTTTTATCATTAAATTTCTAGGTGAAAATAGGACAGATTCCCCATTTCAACCGAATTGAGAAATCACTAAAAACACTCTAAAGTCCTGATCTTCTTTAAAACAAGGTTCACTATTGCTTGACATACAATTGGGAAGTACTTACAGTTGAATCCAATTGAATCACTCACTGCCAATTACTCCACCTGTTCACGCGCGAGGGTCACCTCTCAAGATCCACCTCTGCCTCTCGCCGGGGACGATTTCCACTTCGTCACGTCTCCGCCGCCTCCAGGTCTGACAGGTTCACTTTTGAAACCCGTTACCTGGTTGAAGTGCTTCCCGAGCAGCACTACGTACTCACTGCACGGTTCCACTGCGCTTTTACTGGCGCTAGAATCCGGCTCGAAGGACAATGTTAGTCCAAAGTACGATGGATACTCAATAAAACCAGAATTTTTGTACTGCGATTTATTGTGGTCTACTGTGTGTAGACTGGTTCGGTATGGATAATCGTTGGGAGCTCAAGAATCTAGTTAAACATACAAAAATCTCTATATCGAGTTTTATTATGCTCCCAACACCATCTATTAATAAATATGAGAACTACTACATTCTTCATTTAAAATATTAACTAGACTTTCTTATAAACTAGGTATACAAACTTAAACAAGTAATTAAATAGCAGATTCAACCAGATGACTGCGACATATACTTTCTTCAGTTATAATAAACTTTAATTAGGTTGAAAGAAGTATTAAATTTAAAAAGATTCCTTAATTTTACTTCCATCAGTCTTGTTATAGAGAATCATTATATAAAATATTTTTGTACTAAAATGAACATTTTACTATTCACCTAATTAAGGTCATCTCATTTTTTTTTTACTGGGAAACAACCCTTTTTTACGAGTTTCGGGACATTAAGTTTGCATTATTATTTTCCCAAGAATGGAGCTGCTCCTCCATACAGACCTTTTTTTCCTTATTCATACAGCTCACGAGGCTCAAATAAATTAATTAAATGAGATAAATTTAATCTTAAAATGTCTGATCCTAACTCATTATTATGTTCCTTTGTAAACAAAAAGAGTGATATCCAAACAGTTTCTAGGTGACTATCACCCTTATATAAGCATCTTAGATACGGTAAAATTGGAAGTCCTCCGAAATTTGAAGTCCACAAAAGACATAAATTTACCTTCCTATCTGATAATTCAATTATTCTCTTATCATATTCAACTAGGTATGTTAAGAAGATTACAATTCCCATTCTATTATTCAATCTGTGGTTACTACTGTTCTAAATAATCCTTCAATTCTTCTAATGGGATTTGAGATTTTGGAATCATAATTATGGTTCGAAATCATCCCCGTTAACCATAATAAAAAATGGAAACCCGGTAATAAACTCAACTCTATTAGCTACTGTGTCGTATATCCACGTCAAAAATTTTTGTGCTAGTCCTATCCCTCCATACTGCATATATAATCACATATAATCAAAGATTCCGTCTGAAACAAGGTATTTTGATGATTCAAAACCCTTCATAATATGTGCGTAATGACTAACTCCAAATATTTTTTCAAAGAATTTTCGTCCAACAGGTTCACAAAATGGTCTTCTGAAATTATTGTTCCAGGCGTCTACATCTATTGAAAAGTTAACAACATGGTGATCTGAATTATCTTGCTCTAATCTGCTAAACGTATGCATTTTCTTAAACTTTTCAAGTTCATTCAAAGTTATTCCTTGATCAGTCTTTCAATGCTCTAAAGACCAACTTCGAAAGATATGAGAATAATATGTCCATTAATCTTAGTTCCATCAATGGACGACTGTTCTTAGGGAGACAATCATATTTTATTAATAATGAATACTGGGTCCTCCTCACGTATTAATTGAACTACGAGTATCTGCACTATCCAAGGTTCTCAGACATCCTGATATAAAATCTCTGTTTGGTATTGACAAGCTGAGGAAAAGAACATTCAAGGAAAACTTAGTCAGCCATGAAGAGGTTAATTCCCTAGTATCTGCTATGACGGCTTTCTTTCTTAGACCCCACCTCTATTAGCTCCAATTCTGCCTGGAGCTCAGCCTCTTCTACCTCAGCAAGTTATGCAGCGAGTTGTTGTGCGGCTTCGAAATGGCGTCGCTTGTATGACGCCACTAGCGCAGCCTTCCGCGCCTTAGCGGATGACGAAGTGCGATGTGACGATGCCGAACGCATGCTGCTAGCGGGTTCTTCGCGTGCATTGGAATTATCACTATCGACAACCGTTGCATGAGGTGATGGCGGAGGGTTTTGATGATGAGAGGATGAGGGAACAATGGGTTCTAATGTTTTTTTACTGCAAGTGATCATGATTGGGTGAACACCCATATCGCTTAGAGCAAGCAAGTGATCTCTAAAAGTTATTTATTCTTCCATTGACAAGCTGATAGGGTGACCCACGGATATTTTGTGCCTTTCTTTAAGTTTATGATTTAGCTTTTGGGTATTTTATATTCAACGCAAGCTTTCCTTTGACTTAGTGCACCTGATTTAATTTATCCAGTGCTTCTTGTAATGTTGCCTTTGTGTAATTAGACACACTTGTCATACTTTCGCACACCTGCCTTTTTTTAACTAGATTTTCGGGGCATGTCTGAAAATAATAAAGAGTGTGAAAGTCAAAATATTATGTCAAATGAACAACAAAATATTGTCAACGGAATTCAAAACAATTTAAAAAAATGTATCGTAGTCCACTTTTGTAAAACTTTCATCTGTTGCGTAGATAATATATTTAAAAAAAAGAAATCGTTCTCGTAAACGCTTTAAAACATATTTTTACTGCTTCTTTCTTAAAAAAAGCCAGTCCACGTCAGTGGCGTAGCTAGGGGGACAAGGGCCCTGGTGCATAGGGAGAGAATCGGGCCCTCCTCCCCTCTTTCCGCGTAGTTTGAACTTATATTGGCCTTCAAAATTATTGATAGGGAATAAGAATAGGAAACAGTGAGTTGAATCATCCCTAGTAGGCTAAATCCATACGTCGTCTCTATCAAAATCTTCATGTGTTCAATGGAAGAAAAAGGGAGTAAATAAACAACGACGCACATGACAATATATATGTTCTTGCCATTCGGAATTTTCATCCCATTCTCTTGAGAAGGAAAGATTTCACCCGGTACCACTCTAACTAGCAATAACGTTTTGCTCTTCTCTTACTTACGCGGAGCCTTGATGGAATGTTGATATGATTCACAACATTGAGAGAAAGGATCTTTCGATTTCTCCTTAACGTCATTAGAAATTGTCTCTATTCTTTTGTCATTTTCCGTTCGCTGTCTTTATCCTCCCTCACCACGATGATTCTAGCGCTTGATAGTTCACCATAATAATGCAAATTACCAGTCCCTCCGTTCAATACACACCTTGTTCTATCAATTGCGATGAAAGCCCACGACGACTTTTCGACGCGCGTTCCATAAACGCGCGACAGCATCGCTACTAACGCGCGTTAGTCGTATTTGCAACGCGCTACAGCATCGTGACTGTAGGTAGCGATGAAACGCGCGACCGTGTCGGACGACTTCGAGGAGAGAACGGAGGGAGGGTGGCGCGTGAGGAAAACGGAGTTACTAAATCGCGACCGCATCGCGACATTCGTGACTGTATCGATGCAAACTCGCGACAGAATCGCTACTAAAAGTCGCCGTAGACGAGGGGCCTTACTGGCTTAATTTTGTTGTCTCCGGGCGGTCTTCTGCGGCGCGCGTATTTTACTTCCCGCATCCATGAACACCTGATAGTTTCAACGAGTTTAAAAACTCTGCTGGATAGGAAGTGCTCTGTTCTGTGTCCATGACTGTCAATGGACGTATACTGATATGTTTCCCCTGCACCACGTTTAAAATGTTAATATTCATTTTGTTTACAGTATCATTTTGTTGGGCGAGGATAGCTCTTGCACATAACTATCGATAGTTAAACTTTGGCAATAAGCTCCTCATCATTTTCCAATAAATTGCAGAAATCCCGAGTGAGCAAAATGCAACCTCCATTATCCGTATCTATCCGTCCATCGCCAATTTTTAGTAGTATATCTGCGTAATGTCCCGTATCTGCGTCATTACTGGACTGTCATATTCGTCGTTAAGCTGATTTTTTTAACTGTTGCTCATAAGCTGGATTATTTCAGTCAGACTTTGATTTCGTCTGCCGTTGTACCCCTTTGGATTACTGGTAAAGTTTGTCGGAAATCACCAGCCAGTAAAACTACCATTATGCATCATGTACCGATGAATATCGGTGAAAAAATTCAAGTAGGTATCCTTTCCGCCCATAATATCTGTACTATCTCTCAAATCCTGAAGAGTCCGGTTTAAGGCCTCTACAGCTCTTGTGTTAGACATTGTACTTTCGTCCCACACTAAAGTTTAAATTTTCGTAGCATCACACGTTGTGAGCAGTTTTTGCTGAAATTTCAAAATGGGAATTCTTCTTGTGCAAGATTTAATGGCAATTTTAATACTGAATGTGCAGCAGTATGGCCACCACTCAGTAATGTAACGGCTTTACCTAAATAAGATTAATGACAGGATATACGAGTAACTGTACCTTGATTTAATCATTTTAAGAGACGTCTAAGATGACTTCAGTAAGAAAAGTGTATATTTTCTAGATATCCATTTTTTTCCGTTACAGGTCTATTTATTTTTTCTGTACGCTGGCACAGAATACAGTAAGAGTAAGCAGAACGGAATCTCCTAAGGTACGCGCAATATGCGTCCCCATTCCCCGCACCCGCACCTCTCCCCCGGTTCTTGACGGCCAACGTGAGTTAACGAGGCGAAAACGGGGGAGAGGTGCGAGGACGGGGAACGGGGACGCATGTTGCGCGTACCTTAGGAGATTCCGGCCTGTGACGCTGGTCTTATTACTAGATCAAAGTGTGTTATGTATTTCTGTATTTTTTCCCATAGTGACCTGGGAATTCGTATAAAAGGTAATTTGTATCCCTCGGGAATCGTTTATCCCAAATGTCAATCCTGCCTGCACAAAAAACTTTAATAAGCCACCATTAGAAAATTTACGATCATACCAAATTTCAAGTAAATCGGACCAGTAGTTTTTTCCGAGTCGTTTATCGCAAATCCTACGGAAACAATACTTTTTTCTTAAAATCAATGCAAGAACCTTTTTTTCCGCACAGCCTGATCGCCAAGCATCACTCCATTAATTGTTGAATTTCGGGATTTTGTTTTATATTATTAATCTTGGGCGCTGTTTATACCAAAGAGACGTGGCGCGGACGAGTGGCGAGTGGCGTGGCGCGGACATTTGTCACGTCGCTTCGTAAATTATACCGAAGTGGCGGAGGCGCGCGGCGCGATGCGGCGGCATTATACAGTGGGATTTATCAGCGTAAGCATGTCTTTATCAGAGTACGAAGATGCTTTGGATTTGCTAAATATTATTAATATGCAAAGACACAGAAGATATTGGGTGCATCCTGTATGGCATATGGGTCAGGAGCATAGATATTTCAAAATAATGCAAAAATTGTATGAATATCCAGATCGCTTTCGTACAGTGTACAAAATGTCTACGGAATGTTTCCTTTGTATACTGTCGAAAGTAAAAACAGATCTCCAGAAACAGCATACAAATTTTAGACAACCCATCTGTCCTGAAGAAAGACTACTAATAACAATAAGGTAAGTAAAAAATGTTTATGTATAAGGTAATGTTTTTTTATTAATCATTCATTAAACTTTTATTAAGCTTAACATGCTCTTAATTGTACATTTATTACAAGTTATTAAATTATATTATCGTAATCAACAATGCTTTCATTAGACGTATTATGGTGAGATGGTTGAGGTGTAGCTGGAGTCACTGGAGAATAGAATGGCACTTGGATCTCCGTATTATAGTGTCTTAACTCTGTAAAAGATTTTGGCTGTTGAGAGTATGTTTGTGTTTGCTGGACTGTTGGAGTTGGATATGGTCTTGTTTGGTTTGATGGCGTAGGAGGATTATAATTTATTTCCTGAGACGAAGTGCTTTGGTAGGGTAATTCAGTTAGAGATGTTTGTGTTTGTTGCACTGTTGGAGCTGGATATGGTCGTGTTTGGTTTGATGGCGTAGGAGGATTATAATTTATTTCCTGAGACGAAGTGCTTTGGTAGGGTAATTCAGTTCGAGATGTTTGTGTTTGCTGGACTGTTGGAGCTGGCGTTGGAGGATTATAATCGGACTCGCGAGACGAAGATCTGTGATAAGATATTTCATGAGATGACGGAGTTCTAGTGTAGGGGGATTCACTTCTGCATGATGTTCTCGAATATGACATCGGTCTAGGCAATGGTTCACTTAGAATTTGTTCGGATAGATTAAGAACACCAATCTTAAATTTTCTTTTCTGAGCTTGTGTCATACTTTTCATGTCGGGTAACATGCTCTGTAAAAATGCGAGATCTGTATCGGTTTTATCCAAGCTGTTTTTCTCGATGTTTATTTCTTTATTCCTTGTTGAGAAGTATTCCATAGCAGTTTTATTCACGTCTTTCAAAGTGTACTGAGGCGATTTGGTTGGTAGTTGCACTACGTCTGTACTTGGCGAAGTTGTAGGTGGCAGTGAATTCGAATCATTCCAAAAATTTAAATCATCGTCACTATTTTCTAAATCGCCAAGGTTGCCTTTGGAGGTTCGAGATTTTATAAAATTGGCTAAATAATGATGCAAGATAGTATTCCTTCAATGTCTTCGCAGCAGAACCAGAAGGCATGTTAATTGACTTTATGTATTTAGAATACCTGCCTCTAATATTCTTCCAACGATCCTTGCACTCTTTGTCTGAAAAAAAAAAATATAAGTAAATACATATATTGTTAATAATAGGTACTTTATTAAGTAGTAGTAGATTCGGCCAGACCGAGTTCTAATTTGCCCGAGTTGTCCCCTAAGCCTATTGACTAATATAGTGTAGATTCACGAACGCCGCTCGAAAAACGGCACCATCAAAACAATGTATAAGCATGTATAAAGGTATAGCTGACGCGGTGCCACGATTTGCGTTAGATTTTGTATGTTAACGTGAATCTATACTATATTATTGACTTCAAAGTTGGTTGGTCGTATTTTGTGAGCGAAAAGCTAATAGAAGCGCCGCCATTTTCAATCCCTTTCTTTATCTAACCGAGTAATACGTATAATTTTATTACAGATACTATGCAGACGGGTGTTCATTTCAATCCCTTTCTACATACGTTCTGAGAGGCAGAACCACTGTTCAAAAAATTGTTCATGAAACGTCTCAAGTTCTATGGGAAAAGTTACAGCCTGAATATATGCCAATACCTACAACAGAAAAATGGCTTGAAGTTTCTGAACGTTTTTACACTTTATGGAATATGCCAAATTGCCTGGGAAGCATAGATGGGAAACACATCAAAATTAAAGCACCTCCTAATTCAGGCTCAACTTTCATAAATTATAAAGGCTTTTTCTCGATTGTGTTACTTGGAGTAGTAGATGCTGATGGGTTATTCCTGACAATAGATGTAGGTGAATACGGCCGAAACAGTGACGGACGAGCATTACAAGCCAGTCATTTAGGACAAGCGATCCGAAGAGGAGATCTCAATCTACCAGATCCTTCAGCATTGCCGGGCGAATCTCAAAATGTGCCTTATTATTTCGTTGCAGATGAAGCATTTCCGCTTAAACAAAACATTATGAAACCTTATGCTCGCAATCAATTAACAAATGCTAGAAGAGCATTTAATAACAGATTGTCAAGAGCAAGAAAATCTGTGGAATGTGCGTTTGGCATGGTGAGAACCAAATTTTGTGGATTAAGTACACCCATTTGCTGTGATCCGGATAACGTGGATGTAATAATTAAAGCAATGTGTGTATTGCACAACGTTATCCGCAAATATGACGGAAAGTTTTCTGTTCCACGTTTTAGAAATAGATTAAGACGAGCCAACATAGATATGCAACAAAGATTGGGAACCCCACAAATAATCAGGGAATATCTTACAAAATACCTTACAGAAAAAGCTCCCATTCCATATCAAAACAGACATAACATATAAACAAAAATCAATAAGTATAACCCGAGCGGATCAAGTACGCGCTGCAAAAAAATAATGACAATAATCAGTGTTAGCAAACAAAGATAATGTTATTGATGTTGATGATATTTTTCCGGAAATCATACACAATTATGTAAAATAAATAATTTTAAACTAATCCCATGTTATTTCTTCTTAAATTTACCCTTGTTTTATTAATGTTTATTTGTCATTATTGTTAGTATCATTAATTAATAATTATAAACCCGTCCCATCCCGTTTTCAATCATCATAATAAATATAATAATTATCAACAAAACAAAAGTCACTAGGAAAAATAAAAATCGATTATTAAGAGCTTGTTTTGCCTACCGTACCTACCATAAGTACCCGCCGCCATTTTTAGATCTTTTCTTTATCCACCCGGCTTAGAAATAATTTTCGAACAAAACAGATTTAATATTAAGTCACTAATTCTTAATTTGTCTTTGTATTATTTATGTAGATAAGAAAGTAAATTAACTTACCTGATGCTCCGACTTTTTTGGCAATTCCACCCCATAATTTATCCTGCACATTGCGGTTGCTATAATTGACATTAGTGTAGTCATACAGAGCAGGATGTTGCTCTACTAGTTGACAAAACTCTATATTAAATTCAAGATCGTGACGCATTTTTTTTGAGCGGACGAGACGGTAAATAATATAGACAACCACTGTATAGACGACTATCTTGCCGACGGGCGGGCGCGCGTGCCTCTCGGTTGCGAATGACGCGACGAGCGCCACCCGGTGGCGATGGCGCGCCACCTGATGGCGCGGACGTCGCCTGGAGGCGCGGGCGCAATTCTCGTTAAGACAGAAACGACTCTGTGCCGTACTATTAAGGTTTATATCGTGTTACTTTAGCTACTCGCGCCCGCGCCACGTCTCTTTGGTATAAACAGCGCCTTGGAGAACTGTCTCTCACAGATAGCATTAGAATGTGGTAACGTCAGCACCGCCATAGAAGATAATAAGAGTATGCAGAACGGAATCTTCTAAGGTCCCGCGCAATATGCGTCCCCGTTCCCCGTTCTTGTGCGGCCGCGTGCGTGCAGTGTGTGTTCGCCTGCTCTCGCCCCTTAACAAGGCGGGAACGGGGGAGAGGTGCGGGGATGCATATTGCGAGGGACCTTAGTAGATTCCGTTCTGTATACTCTTACTGTCTTTTGTGGCACCGCTTAAGCAAACTTAGAAAACGTCTTAAATTCCTATATTCTGCAATTATTCACATTTACCAGCAACATATTAACATATATCACCACCGCCAGCCACACCACCGCCATTAACCACCAAGCAACCATCGCAAATAACGTCAAAACATCATTGTTATACCTCACCTCTCCGGCTCCCTTTTTTCCTATTACACTGAAAAAAATATGTATTTACTAGTAACCAAAAGTTTGGTTATTGGTAGGCCATAATTTAGTGACTTGCGAACTACGACTTACTTATAACAAAATCAGGTTCATTTAGTTGTGTCGAGATAGATGCAGCTTAAATATGTTTGTTAATAGTAACTTAATCATTTGACTTCCCTTAACTAAACAGTTTTGTTAGTAGCAAAATGTCAGTTAGGTATAGACTGCAATGCGTTTGTCAGTATGTAACAAAACTGTTTTGGTAGTAGCAAAATATCAGTTAGGTATAGACTGCAATGCGTTTGTCAGTATGTAACAAAACTGTTTTGTTAGTAGCAAAATATCAGTTAGGTATAGACTGCAATGCGTTTGTCAGTATGTAACAAAACTGTTTTGGTAGTAGCAAAATATCAGTTAGGTATAGACTGCAATGCGTTTGTCAGTATGTAACAAAACTGTTTTGTTAGTAGCAAAATATCAGTTAGGTAGGTATAGACTGCAATGCGTTTGTCAGTATGTAACAAAACTGTTTGGTTATTACCAAAATTTCAGTTAGGTAATTGGTAACCAAAATAATACAGGGTGTAGTTTTAAACAATGTTAATATTTTAGTATCTCCTCATGATCATAAAACCGTACAACTATCCCACAGGCACGTCATAAAATAAATAAAAAAATGGTCACCCATACATTAATTCAGTCGTAAATTATGGCACTGATTTTGTATGGGATGACAAAATTTTCTTTTCATTTTTCAACCTGTTCCTTCGCGGAAGTTGTAAAGTTTCATGTTTTAATTGAGATACTTAAATATTAATAGTATTTAAAATCTCTAGTCTCACCTGTGCACTGCTTACACAAGTATACATATGAGACTAGCATATAAAATAATATAGAAGATAGATTTGAATAAATAGATGCAACTAAGTAGCTTGCACAAAAAAAAATAGGTTAAAACATGATATAAATTTTGGAATCATTTTTCATATTTTTTGGCTATTTAGTTCCACCTACTACTTTTTACACTTCTGTATTATTTTACCACGTTTTACACCTGTCAATAAATTTATTGTATAATCACTTGGTACTAAAAAGAACATTCTGGTTACAAATTACAATTTATTGTATGGTATAATATAAATAAAACATATTATTTATTGTAATGTTTTTATATAATTAATGTTTTTTTTATCAGTCATTACAAAAATTAAGTAATTACAGTATAATATAAAATGATTCTATTAGCGAACACTTAAGGCCGTACCTAAAATTTTCCGGGGTCCAGTGCTGCCGCCATTTGAAATAAATCATTTGAAAGGAAACGGAGATATCATTTAAAATTTTGTCTTTGTGAAGCCCTAGATAACCCTTCAAACTATTTTATGAACTACTGTTTACAGTTCAAAGTGAGAACGTTAAGCTTTCCTACGCGTTTTTGCGGAAAACGGCCACTTTTAGCAAAAGCGCGTAGAAAAGCTTAACGTTCTCACTTGAAATTGTAAAAAGTAGTTCATAAAATTGTTTGAAGGGTTATCTAGGGATTCACAAAGACAAAATTTTAAATTTAGGTACGGCCTTAAACTAAATTTAAACACGATTTTCTTATGGGTAGTATTTAAACGCAAATCAAAAAATATCCTTTTTCTATGCAATAAGATTCCAAATTCCCATCAAAATTACCGATTGCACAGCATAATATTCAACTCAAAATATCACTAAACACACTACAATTTATTTTCGCAGCGAACAGCGATTTTTCCTAAAGCAAAAGCTTTTTCATCAATGCACAGCTAATAATCTTAATGCACATTATACCTGTTAACTCTTTTTCTTTTAAATATAGCTTCTATTTTTATATTATTTACAGCAGTTTTTCTAAATAAAACAGCGTTTTATTAATCACAGTCGTCTTATTATTTATTAATTACCACATAATGAGATCAGCAAAAAATATATAAAATTAGATACAAAATTGTAATTTATTGAATTATTAAAGCAGGTCTTGCTTTCGCGGGGCGTCCACGCTTCCTTTTTTGGCCAATAGGCACATTTTTAGCTTCTGCAGGTGGCGCCACGTACTTGAGTCGGATCGCAAGTCCGATGATATGCTTGCACATGTAGTTCTTAAAAAAAATGGGGCAGGTGCATTTTCCGTTGACCCAGGCGGTTTGTTGGGTGGGCAAAGCAACTCTCCAATATGCGAAAGCGTTTTTTTTGTAACCATCAAAAGTGTCCCAATCTTGAGTAAATGTCATGTCACTTGCTGTTGAGCTTCTAACTATATAAGTATTTAGTCCGGAATCAGATTCTAAAAATTTTACATTCTTGTCAAGTTTCGCCCATTGATATGCAAGAGTCCAGTCTTTCAGTTCTATCGGAGGTAAAGTTTTAAATGTCTCTGGTTTGTGATCTTTCGACCATTCCTTGACCATATTTGTTGCGACTGAGATGAATCTAGACAAAGGAAGTCGTTCTCGTAATGTGTGGCTGTCTTTTATACTTCTATTGAATGACTCTAGTGCATTGTTTGTCACTGGAGAACCTTCGGCTGATCCAAGATACCAATTTGGATTGAGCGAAACCCACTCCTGTTTGAAATATGATATGAATTGCTCTTCTTTTGCGTGTTTATGTAAAAACGCAGTTAACGCTCGTTGAAATAATGTAGAAGAGGTAGCTGAATGCAACAAATCTATATCATCCAACAATTCCTTCTGTTTTTTCTTCTCAACCAATTTTTCTACTTTTTTTTGTATGTTTTTTTTTGCGTGTGCCCAACACATTTTAATAGTAGCCTCTGTGCCAAACACTTCTTGAAAAGCGTTTTGAATGCTTTTTGCTGCGTCGCAAATAAGTGCTTTTGGTTCTATATTAAAATCATAAAGAGTTAAAGCGCCCCTTTTGAGTGCATCGAACAGCAATACAAAATCTTCTTTACGCTCTGAACTTGAAATCGCCATACAAAGAGGATGGAATCGCTTTGCTTTATCAGTTGTGCCAACCACTAATACTGGAAACCCCTGCCATGTAAGTTTGTACGTGGCGTCTGCATGCAAGTTGGTAGCTAAAGTTGCTAATTTTAACAAAGATTTTGTTCCGATCGCAAAACGAAAGGTTGTATTATCATCATCCTCGTACACGTAGTAATAAATTACATATGGTTCATTATCGTCCTCAGGTATTTCGGATTTATTTATTAACCATTGCTCTAACTCTCCCAGACTGATTGTAGAAGGGCCATAAACAACTCTGCGACGGTCAGAAAGATAATTATTTAGTTGCTTTTTTGAGGGAACTTTAATACCATTTATTTCACTCAGACGTGCTAAAATAGCTTTTGGCTTTAAATGCAATGCGTATAGCTTATTAATTTCGTCCTTTGTTTCTTGGGTTATGCCATAATCATTTTTGGTCCCAATAATCTCATGATCATGATCGCTGCTTGTACGGTACAGTAAGACAGCATCGGAGTTTGACTCAAAAAGCAAATAAATTTGTGCTGCACACTGAGGGCCTCGGTATTTAACTTTGTTGCAACGGTAATACTGTTTTTTACCTTCTTCTGTCGTGTGAGTAAATTTAGCAGTCCAAATCTTTTCATCTCGAAGAAATTGTTGTGCTTCGTCAAAAGTTACGAACTTTTTGACAAATATCCAGTCTAGGCCACCTTTTCTCGTTCGTTTGGTACATGGCTCCTCTTGTGACTCAGGTTCACTGTCCGAACAATACACAGGAACATCACTTTGTTGTTGTATATTACTTGATGATTCCATGGTATATCATCAGTAAATTAACATTAGATAAACTCAAAAGTCAAATGCACACTAATTACACACAAATATTGCAATTATTGTTTTTATAAGATTATCTTTCCGGGTCGCCGGCGCAACGTAACACCGAATGAATATAAACAAACAAATACACGCGGATTGTGTAAAACGACACCTACACTGACGAAATATTTCTATTTCGCTCTTACGCGCGAGATATACGGTTAACTCCCGACGACACGACCTAGTGCTATCTCTATCTTACTCAATCGCGCCACTCTGCACTCCAGTGACGAAAAAGCGCGCGAAGCCGCGAACCCTTTTTCAGTTAATTTGTTCTGCTTTTAGAAATAATGCAATGCAAAAGGATTTTTTTTGGTATAATAATCATTAAATTTGCCGAGCATGGCTACTTGAAAATTAAGACAAATATGATGAACAGGTTTTGTTGTACTTATTGGTTAATATGCGACTGGGATAGTTATTTTGCTATGAAATATGAAAAATTTGCTGTGCAGTCAGTATTTATGCTATGTATGTAGTATTTTTGTACAAAAATAAATTTAACTGTATTGCATTATGAGGAAAAAAGTAATGTCATATTGATGTAAAATTTCGAATTATCTGCAGTTTGAGTTTTGTTAAACATTTAGTTTATTTGTAGTGAAGTAAGTTATTTGATGTAAAAAAGAATATAAATGATGAGTATGTATTGATAGGCGGTTATTTATTTGATATGCAATTTATAATATCCCTTTTCTTATTGTAATAAAATTAACCTAGCACAAGTCTTACATTAAGAAAAGGTAAAGTCGGCATCAAAAGTAGCTGAAAAGTAGCTAAATGTGTCCATATGGTGCTACACATTCAAAGTGACCATAATCATCTCTATACAACAAAAGTTTTCTAATTGTAGTGAGCACCCAGTGTTTCAAATATATCTGAGCACAGTAAAGAAGCAATTGGTTTCGCTCATTATGTAGTCATTTCATATCTCAAACTAGCGAGTTTCGGAATTTTGCGTTTTTATAGTAAGTTTCAGATATTAAATGTTTAAACTATAATTATAAACAACTGCTTCTTTACTGTGCAACGACATATATGTGCAACGCGTGCTTAGTTATATTTGAAACACTGAATGCTCACAACAAATAGAAAACTTTTCTTGTATATATGATTATGGTCACTTTGAATGTGTAGCACTGCGTGGACACCTGGGTTGTTTACCTACTTTTAATGCTGACTATAACGTCAAGTATAAATTTTCAAACCTAATCTACTGAAATTATGTAGGTAGTTTCTTAAACTTAAGTTGCCGTTTCTTAAAATAAACTATGAAAACAAACGCTTTAACAGTTTTAATGCGAATTTAATTTAAAAATTATAATCTAAAGATTCCAAGATTGATGTTGTATTCCGCACGTCACGTCAATAATAGAAATATATCCCTTACAAAATTTTGTTATTTTGACAAAAGGATGAAGGTCACTGCGCTTTAATAAGTACACAAACTTAAATTATTATTGTGTGGGAACGTGTTTTTGGAGTTTACCTCTGTGCATAGTCAATGAGCACAAATTGGCCTTATTCATTTGTACCTAAGTACAACTGCCTCTGCCTAGCCCTACGATTATTAATCTTGGGATCGGTTATAAAACCACTAGGCAAACGGCAGTAGAATTGGTCGTTATTACAACAGTGCTTCTGTCTCTAAGTAGAGCTACCTTATTAGGGCCATACCTGAATTTTCCGGAGTCTAGTGCTGCTCCCATTTAAAATAAATCATTTCAAAGGAAACAGAGATATCATTTTAAATTTTGTCTTTGTGAAGCCCTAGATAACCCTTCAAACTATTTTATGAACTACTGTTTACAGTTTCAAGTAAGAACGTTAAGCTTTTCTACGCGCTTTTGCTAAAAGTGGCCGTTTTTCGCAAAAGCGCGTAGAAAAGCTTAACGTTCTCACTTTGTAACAGTAGTTCATAAAATAGTTTGAAGGGTTATCTAGGGCTTCACAAAGACACAATTTTAAATGATATCTCCGTTTTCTTTCAAATGATTTATTTCAAATGAGGGCAGCACTGGAACCCAGAAAATTCGGGTATGGCCTTAATTCAATCTTCTCGACATTAAAAAGTATCACAATCTAATTTGCAATTGCAATTAAATATCAACCCTTATTCCATTCTAATAGTGTTAAAATGGTACTAGGTAGTCTATCGATCTACCAAGCTAGAAAATATTGATGTATTTATCATTTCTTTTTTTCAACTGAATTTTAGATGAAAAATCCAAATGTGTGGTTCAGTCAACATCAAAAGTAGCCCCCATAAAGCTTAGGTAAACCCCATTAACACATCCATACCCACTAATAGATGTTAATTATTGAACCACAGTGAATCAAACACATATAATTTCTTTTTATAAAATATCTATTTTATACGCTTAAATAGCGTGCCAATCAATGCTAAACAAAATATAATTAGACACCTAGATATGATTAGTCAAAAAAACCGGCCAAGTGCGAGTTGGACTCGCGCACCGAGGGTTCCGTACAAACCTGCAAGGTTTAGTATTTGGTATGAATTTCAATTTAATACCTCTACGCGTTTATGAGGAAATGGGTAGTAAGTTTAAAATTATTAAAAAAAAATATATTATGTGTTGTAACTAAAAATTTATGGTTTTCGTAATTTTTCCTTTATCTATGCTATAAGACGTTGCTTCGTACCAAATTTCAAGATTCTGAATTCACGGGAAGCACCCTGTAGGTTTTGATTCCCTTGCAAGTGTCGAAAATTTGCGGCATAAACGGCTGTATCTTTTGATTGCGTTGGCTTAGAAGTTTGATTTTTTCACAGCTTCAAGGGACAGTAGACCTGAGCAATTGATATAAATTTCAGCTTCATACCTCCACGCGTTCCTGAGAAAAAGGGTCTTGACAGACGGACGGACGGACGGACAGACGGACAACAAAGTGATCCTATAAGGGTTCCGTTTTTTCCTTTTGAGGTACGGAACCCTAAAAAAGATCTTTGTGTGACATATGTTTTGCCATTTGAAGCTACATTAATGTGATTAGGCACAAAGGACAGTAATGAGTCTTGGAATGTATAAAATGTATAACTTTTGGTTTCTGGAATCTGCACTACAAAACTATGCAAGTGATAATCGAAATTTACAGTATGCAATAACATGCATTCGAAAATTACTCTTTCATTGTTATAAATGAAAATATTTTCTATCATCATAAAAGTAACTTCACCTAGGCTTCCAATATCATGTATGAGAATAGTTTTAGTTTTAATTGTGCCTTTTACCTTTACCCACATTACGTGAGTCAGAGAAAGATTTAAATCCAAATTCAACTTATGAATCACCTCGTCCCGTTTTTGCTTACAAATTCGGTTGGTTGTACCTGCGGAGATGGAGGCTTCTAAATACCCCTTCAAAAATATATCGTTCAACTGTAATTGATGTTTATTTGCCAATGTTAAGGTTAGATTACGCCTGTTGAAAGAAGCCCGTGCAGCAATTTTGGATAGCCTATGTTTGGCTTCATACCGCATGCTCCAAAAATTTACTAGTGGTCCTAATTTAAGCATCATTGTCGGATAATGAACCATGAAATGGAATTTAGGTTTAAGATGATTACCAGTTAACGTACAATAAAGTTCGTTGAGTTCAGATATTGTAAATTTTAACAGCTCACAACTATTTTTGTTGACTGTGTATGACATAACTAAGTCTAATATTTTTCTAAGAGTAATATACATAATCCAATAATCATCATCTTTAGGTACAAAATCTCCTATCAGTAGACCAAAATATCGAAGCAATGACAACATTTCTGATGCTGACAACTTTATATTGCCTTTTGAAATATGTTCGACACTTAATGGACAAGGCTTGCTTCCACTATCGGGGCCATAATCAAAACTTATTATCCTAGCATTTAAAACTTCTAAGGAAAAATATTTTAAATCTCTTGTATATTTTACTAAAAGAAAAGATATAATATACTTAGCAACTCCTTCTAGAATGTCATGCATGATATCCAACTCCGACTTGATCAAATAAACTAAAATTTTCAACAGTCAACCAAACACATTTCTCTTTAATGCCAGTGCTAGCAGGACAATTTTGTTGAAGTTGTTCAATATAGTTTTCATCATTACGAAGCAATTGCTTTTCCTCAAAATATTGTTTTTTCATAACTTCTTTCGAAACGTTATATATTCTACAAGGGTAATTAGAAGAAAATGTTTCATTGAAGCCAATGATGGAATGGATACCTAAGTTGTCACCAATTATTAACGCCAAAGAAAAGTAAAGATTTCCCTTAAATGATGGAACATCTATATGAATTCCAGATTTTGATAGAAAGTTAAGTTCCTCAATTAAAGGATGAAATATAATGTGGTTTCCAAATGTTGTTCTATCCGAGGAATGAAATAAAAGAGCAAGAAATATATTAGATAAAGCTGAAGCACGATGTGGTGGTATACAAGCAACAGAGACGTAAACAGCACCTAATTTATGAATGCCCGAATGACTACCGAGAACATTACCGCTTTCGTAATCATCGAAAAATAAATGCAATGGAAATACCAACTTTCCTTCATACCTATTTTTTATCATGTTTACCCAAACACTACCCTGAATAATGTTTGTGATTTGACTGTTATGTAATTGTGACAAATTATTGTAATAATCTAATGTTTCTGCCATTACGTTATCAAGTGAGAAAAATTTTTGGAATACATATCTAAGAGGAATAAATTGCTGTTTACATTCTGTTGGCACAGATGTCACCATACCTCGCTTCATAACACTACACATTGTTTGACCAATGACTACCTCAGTTGGGGGTATATAAGTTCCATTTTCTTTAAAATATTTAAGACGCTTAAATTCAGTACCAAATGACTTAACCGGGGTTTGTATTGCTGACAAAAGATCATTTTTCAAAGTTACATTTTCACTTTGTTCTACAGATCTAGATAAGATATTTTCAATATTAGACGATACACTTTCGCATAAGTACTTGCTCATTCCTTCTACTATATTTTGAACTGCATTTTTGGGTATTAAAGGGTTTGCATATAAAGCTGAAAAAAACATTGGAAGTAAATAATTACCAGAAAGTGATGTGTTGTTCCATACTATTTGATGCGGTTGTTTTGTATCGAGTGGTGCATTGCTCAAATTAGGTGAAAATTTAGTTAAAGTTATCAAATCTTTTTGGTAAGCGATATTTGAAGTTGACGTCTGTGTCGTGACTGTATTGATTATTGTATCGTTATTGGTATTATTAGTAGTGTCGAAGGTACTTGAACAACCATCAGAACAATTATGATCTTTTATTAAATGTTTACGAAAGGTATTCCTCAAATAAAACGACCTATTACAATCATCTTCTATATAATGATACTTTGACAAATTATGGGTTTCATGAACTAAAGAAAAATGTCGTAGTAATTTTTGAATACTGTCAAAAATATTAAAACATAAGAAACAAGACGGCATTTCGAAAGTCTCAGTGTAAGTCTATAATCTATATCAATTGGCTGTTTGAATATTAGGGTCTGTTAAAAGCGTATTTATTGATACGGAATTTTTGTCATACTTTGTTTTTAATTCGTACAATGCTGTTTGTATGAATTGCCATAAGTTATGGCATTCTGCAGGGTATTGTGCGTTTAACACAAATATGATTTTAAAACATGCATCAACAGGTTTGATAGTGGATGTAACCTCATACCTAATATTGATCACCACAACGTATCTGGCGGATATTTCTTTTAGGGTAGGTCCTACAATTATGATGAATGGTTGCAATGTCAATTCGAGGTCTATCATCTTATTTTTGCGGCGTAAAATTGTTTCTTCAATTTCTGCTGCACTCTTAACATGTGTGATAAACCCTTCTAAAACTTCTTGTTTAGAGGGGCGCCACAGATTCTTGGACTTAGATTTAATTTTGGTCTTGGATATATTTGACGTCGTCATCAAAAATGGTATAGATGTAAATGCAATCACATCCACGGTTTCATTGTTTTCTGTAATTAAACAAGTATAATGTACAAGTAAGTCTTCTGAATTAATAAAATACGAGGTTTAATCTGTCACAAAAAATTCATAGGCTCATACAAGTCATACATAACTCATAACTTTACTCATGTGAAATATTGTTTTGTTCTATTACAAAAATGTTTTGTTGTGTTGTACTTTCATGAAATAAATGTTTTCTCTCTCTCTCTCTCTCCCTCTCTCTGATAACGAAAAGTTAAGGCCGTATCTGAATTTTCCGGGGTCCAGTGCTGCCCCCATTTAAAATAAATCACTTCTAAGGAAACGGAGACATCATTTAAAATTTTGTCTTTGTGAAGCCCTAGATAACCCTTCAAACTATTTCATGACCTACTGTTTACAGTTTAAAGTAAGAACGTTAAGCTTTTCTACGCGCTTTTGCTAAAAGTGGCCGTTTTCCTCAAAAGCGCGTAGAAAAGCTTAACGTTCTCACTTCAAACTGTAAACAGTAGTTCATAAAATAGTTTGAAGGCTTATCTAGGGCTTCACAAAGACTTATTTTTCTCTTTAAATTTTATTTTTATTTTTTTTTATTAGAAATTTGAGTGCGTTTGACCTCTATCTAGCCTGATGGGAAGCTAAGATGAGGTCTAAGGTGTATCACGCAGACTCAAAAAATGCCTGTTCACTCTTGCCTTGAAAATCCCTAAATTATATGTATGGGGAAACATCGACGCAGGGAGGGAATTCCACACCTTAGCGGTTCGCACAATGAAGGAGGAGGCGAATCGAGAGGTACGATGAGGAGGAATATCGACCACAAATGGGTGGAATCCCTGTCCACGTCGTGTTGTCCGATGGTGGAATGGTGCAGGGGGAATTAAATTATGTAATTCCTGCGCACACTCCCCGAAGTGCAACCTGTAGAAGACACACAGACTCGATGTTCGAGGCTGTGGAGCCGTCCTGCCGTAAGCAACTCATCACCAACGAGTCTTCTGGCACGTCTGTCGATAGCTTCCAGGGCTTCGAGCTGATAGCGGGCAGATCCGTCCCATAGGTGGGATTATTTATTTTAAATGGGGGCAGCACTCATACATACATACTATCACGCCTGCTTCCCACAGGGGGAGGCAGAGACTATGGACCTCCACTTGCTACGATCCTGACAGACCTCTTTCGCTTCATCTACCCTCATCAACCTCTTCATACATGCTCTTCGGTTACGGGTGCTTCTCCCGACCCCGGAAAATTTAGGTACGGCCTTAAACAAAAGTCTATTATCACACTCACTTATCATAATTTAATGATTACTTACTGGTATCAATATCTTCTGTGACTTCTTTTAAATGAACAAGAGAACGGTTTTTTGTCAACTCCAAAATTTTAAGTCTTATTATTTGCCAATTCTCCATGAGTTTTTGGTCATAGTCATGATAAAGGGAATTGAAGTCCTTTAAAAGCTGCAAATAATAAAATGGTCAAAAATCAAAACTATGAACTTGATATACAGGGTACAACTATTTACAGGTGAGAATGGCCTTGATAACTACAAATTCAACAATGAACAATAAATATCTGACTATCTGCCATTCCTATCCAGGCCAATGCGGGTATGTATTAGCACTTACCAAGAATATGCCTCCAGGTTGGTTGAGTGCTTTAAATTCACCATAATATTGCTGAATGGTAAAATTATTCGACTGTAAAAGAGTCAGTCTTTTCTTAATTGTGGTGTCCCAATAACGTTCTACTTTGTCCCATGGATCTGTGCAATTTTTCAGCCAAAGTATTTGATCATCTATGTCATCAGCAGCAGATTGTGGCAATAGCAATGTTACTTCTTGCACACTGGCGCTAGGCCCTGGTACCTCCTGACCGTTCCTGGTTCCTGTAGGTAATGAATTTGCGTTTTTTTCTTTACTTTTAATAAGACCTGACTTCAAAAATGATCTGCGGCGTTGATGGTAACAGTCCAGTAATTTTCCTTTTGCGGAAATTTTTCGCTGTGGGCTAAAGCTGTAAAATGGAATAAAGTACACTGAAGCACTTTCCTTTATGAAAACTTGTGTAATTGCATATGCCAGCTGGTACAAGCGTGAGCTAGATATAGTTTTTTCGGGATCATCCTTCAACTCGTTACTAATAATAATATTACACAGTTGTCTTCTGGATGCATTTGCTAATAAGCCATCTTCTTGGTATTGGAGTAGTAGTCCTCTCCCTTCATTGCATGAGTTTAAAATTTTGTAAAGCTCCTAAAACAAAAAACAATAAATTTAGCATCACCTCAATATGTAAGTACCTACCACCAATAAAAAAAATATAGTACTTATTTTAGTAAATAAATTATAACTTCTAAACGGTTGTACCGATTTAGATAAAATATAGCTAAGAACCACCTCGATTACGTCAAATTAAAAAAAGTAAACCTACTAGTTACTAACAACATGTTACCTTGAATGAAAACCAAAGTACTGAACATTTTTAATAGCACTAATATCATGACAAATCTAAAAATGTATCCTTTTAACAAAAACCAAAAAACAGTTCAAAAATGATTAAGTTCTGAGATAACTCATATTTTAAAATTTTTTTTTTTTTATTTTGTCCATAAGCACTGGTAGGACTCTCCATTGATTCAGAGTAACATATATACCTACTACTATTACAAACGAAACAATTTATCTGTACACACGTCGATGTGTGAGTTTTATACTTAGGGTCGCACCGCAGAATTAATTTAATACTTACCTACTAACGAGTTCGACATATTTACGATTATATCTTTCCATACCGGAAGATTTGCGAACACTATGACGTAAAAAATATTCTGTTTTATATGTATTAAATGTTACAGAAAAGCCGGAAACAGCTACATAATATCACTTCACAAATATTTTTCATTATGTCCATTGTCCATTTCACCATTAGTTCACTTAACTGATTATTACTGAGTCATTTATAATGTAACGCACTAATTTCACTTATTCACTATTGTAATATAGTAATTTGCATATTCGGCGCAAAACTATACGGTAATGATATGAATAAATTCAATGGTTACTATTGCTTGACAGTTCTCAAGACAACACACGTCGCGTATTGCGTACGGCTAGTAACTAAACCCTGGTTTGGAGCTGTCAAAGCTCACAAAGTGCGGGGGAGAGGTGCGGGGACGCCAATTTGCGGGAGACGCTGTGAGTTACCATTCTGTTTGACTCTTATGTATTCTGTGCCATAAGCTAGGGAGGTAGGTATAATGCTATAAATACAGCCATCATCATCACCTCCGTGTGGAACATCTAAGTAGCACACAGACTGGTGATTAGCTCCAATTTCTAGTAAGTATACATATACAACCACACTCACACTGATACAGTTCGCACATTGTAAAAAGAACACTGGCAGTCTAAGTCTAAGCTGCGATGTGTTCAATTCTATTTTATGATATTCTATCAAAGTTTTATATTTTCCGATTTACCTAACGATAATCAATATACCTATTAAGCTAGTTCTGAAATAAAACATTATACCTAGTACTTCTATGAGCGAGTGTATCCACTTTCTCCAGTACAAGCTGTACTTACACAAGTTAAACATAACACCCCTCATTTTGCTTGAGTTTTATAAAAGAAGGTACTCACACAGTCTTTATTTGATTGTTTATTTGATTCTGTTGTTGGTGTAGTATTTCCATCCACTTGATCTTCATCCATAAAGTCAAATAAACTGTCATTTAAGATAACCACATTATTCTCTCTCGTATTTGTAGGTTCACCACTCTAGAAAATTATAATATTACAGTAGAAAAACAGCTGTGTAATAAATAGGTATTAGGTACGGTGAAGATAGACATTGTGAGGAAACCTGCACCCTGCTGCAAAGAAATTCAAAGATTGTGTGTGAAGTTGACCAACCTGCACTCTAATTAGGTCTAATCACCCTAGTTTAGAGTAGGCTTGAGCCCCTCAGTGAGGCCGTATATGAGCTGGTGAAGGAGATTAGGTACTTACTGTAATAGAAAAAGCATCTGTAACTATATTTTTAAGCATCGCAATTTGGGTTGTTAGCCTGGCCCTGTGGCCAATAACAGGCACCAGTTCCTTGATATCTTCAGCTGACAATATTTGCAAGGTATCTAAGTCAATACTCTGTTCTGAAAGATAAAAAATATACTAGTTAAATAAATAACCTTTAAATAAAAGAATAAAACTAATGATACCTGTGTACCACACACACAAACACACAAACCAAGCACTGGATCTAGAGATTGAGGTGAACACTAAGAAAGAAAATCACTGGGTGCTTCGAGTAGGTAAGTAAACAGGTATTACTTAGGCTTCCTGCCCTATCTTTCAGCCGCGGCCGACAGTTGTACGTGCAAGTGCCTCGATTATTCTTGCTAAGTCGGTGACTTATCTTGGCTAAACCAAAAAGCATGAGCGGGACGTGAGCTGAGCAGGAGTGGCGCAGGTTACCGGCGGGCCCGCACTGTTTTTAATGTGTCACAGCAGCTCATATTTCTTCTATTACAACTCGGCAGGCCCGATTTCGCGCTGCTCAAGTCCCGCTCGTGCTTTTGGTTTGCCCAAGCCTTAGCCAAGTTTCTGCTAGTTAGAGTAAATCTGCGATGAATAGACGGTACCTACTACCTTAATATTAGTAACGAAATCGCCATGCTCCACCTCACGAGGCGCCGGACGGCGGTCGGGCTTTGGGGTAGGTACCTCTGTCACCAACCACCGTCTCGAGAGTTGCTGAAGACGACCCTCCAACCTCTAACCGAGTTCCGCATTTCTACTATTGAATGAAATAGGTACATAATTACATACCTTTGAACTTGTCTACATACATGCCCAGTCCCCAGGACTTCAGATAGTCCTCCATGTCTCTTGAAGACTGACTAGAATCGACGGGCTCTGCCGCCGCTGCACGTTCGAATTCACTCATTTGAGTAAATATTTGTCCACTTTGACGTATAATTCTTTTCACAAACACCATATAAAGGATTCAGAAACTCACTTTCACATGAAATCGCGCGCGTCGTCACGCGCCGTCCACTACAAACATAACAAACAGGAATAAACAAGATTTTCTACCACGCACGAGCCGCCGCGTGCGTCCCGCTCCTCCCACACCCGCGCCGAGTTTAAGGTACGTTTACAAATTATCAAATTGATTCTGTTATCGTTAGCAAAAAAAATATTATTAATTGACAAGTCGTTGGGTTAAATGTAAAATAAGTTCGGTTGAATTTGGGAAATTTTTTGTACAGTTGTTTAATGCATAACAGTTTTATTGTAAATTGATGAATTAAATGAATTATGATAACAAAACTGAATTCTAAATGGTTACAAAAGTTTTGTATTTAGTTGATATGTGTTGATTGATTAAGATGAAACTCACTAATTTGTATAATCAGTAATGCACGTTGGTAATTAGTAGGCATAAAGTATAAATACTTGTAAGCATAAGGTTTTGTTGCTGCAACTACGCTAGTCAATCTACATTAATTCAGTTATCAGTAACAAAGCCTTGTGTTAAATGTTACCAAATAAAAATTTGCAGAACTAGTTTTTGATTTGTTACTAAATTACTTGTTTATATTTAGATAAATTTTGTTTCCTAATAACGGAAGTCGAACATTACTAAACTAGTTCGGTTAATTATTTTTTTCAGTGTATTTTACAATATTTAGTAATTATATAAATTTTGCTCTATATAAGAAGTTAGCATTGTGATATAAATAGTAAGTATTTATAAAACGTTTTGAAGTGTACAGTAAAAATATTAAAATAAATCAAAATATAGTGAAGTAATACGAGTAGATATCATGATTCACAGAGTATAATAAATGAAATAAATACATACACAACAAACCTTGTGCTTAAAACTTGCCCAGTTCACAAGTGATACGGTAAACGCAATATATCTCTTTTCCCTTTTCGAGTAGGCTCTGTGGGGATCCATAAAAAATCTTTTAGATTTGATTTTAATTATGGCAGTGTGTGTGAAGCAAGTTCATCTTGAACACCTAGATCTTTATGAGATCGGTATGACTTGTTTTTTCTAATTCTGAAGTTTCTTTACACGTTACTTTTTCACAAATTTTAAATTAAATATTATATAATATAATATTAGGTCCTTACATATGAAATTGCCGTTCAGTATCAAAAAAGTGAAACAAGTTTTTTTAAATGAAATTATTATTTAATCAATCGAAGTATGCGCCGTTGTTATCGATACACTTCCGCCATTTTATAGGCAGATCATTGATACCTTTGGAAAAAAAATCCTGGGAGCGAGAGTCTATGAACTTGTTGAAGGCGGTTTTGACTGCCTCGTCAGATTTGAAATTTTTTCCTTGTAAAAAGTTATCCAAATTTTGAAAAAAGTGGTATAAAAATTTATCCAAATTTTGAAAAAAGTGGTAATCGGTTGGGGCAAGATCTAGAGAGTATGGTGGGTGACGCAGAGGTTCCAGTCGCAGCTCCTCTAACTTGGCGATCGTTTGATGTGCAGTGTGTGGTCTAGCGTTATCCCGAAGGAGCAGTGGGCTAGAACAATTCATCAGTCTCGGTTGTTTAATGGCGAGCTTTTCCATCATTGTTTGCAATTGTTGGCAATACAAGTCTGCAGTAATCGTCTGGCCTGATCTCAAGAAGCTGTAGTGGATAACACCAGCACTGGTCCACCAAAGACTAACCAGAATCTTCATTTTGGTCAGTTTTCGCTTAGGGCAAGGTTTTGCCGGTTCTCCAGGGTCAAGCCATTGATTGTGATGATCGCTTCCGATTGTCGTACAGGATCCATTTCTCATCACAAGTCACGATACGGTTCAAAATCCCCTCATTATTGTGGCGATTAAGCAAAGAAACGCAGCAAGCAACGCGTGTTTCTTGGTTTGCTTCAGTCAATTCGTGCGGTACCCACTTTTCGAGTTTTTTAATTTTTCCGATTTGGCGCAAGTGGATAACTATCGTTTAGTCACTTACGCCGAAGGCTGCTGCTAATTCAGAAGTGGTTTGAGATGGATCCGCTTCTACTATCGCCTTCAATTCTTCGTTATTCACTTGAGTATCAGGTCGTCCACGAGGCTCATTGTGTAAATCGAAATTTCCAGAACGGAAACGTTGAAACCAAAAACGCACCGTTCGTTCGTTAGCTGGGCCCCAATCGCGCTAATTTTGAACGGTTGTATTTTTTACCAATAGGTAAGTATTGTTTTTCTAAAATAATTAATCAGTAGGTATACATGTGGCCTCCACTACTGCCACTCCTTTTCACCCAAATTTTGTATGTATATTTTCTGTTTCTCGCATTAACTCGTGTGCTCCTTCTAAAAATGTATATAATAAATAAAATAAATGTATATAGTAAATAAACTGTAAATACTTTCAGTGTTAATAAAATAGCCATAGTACATAAATATGAGGGGTTTTAATTCCTCCACCAACTCCGTAAACAGCTCCGTTGAAAGACGGTAACGCTTTCTAAAACTGCTTTCCGATATGGAAAGCATTGATTGCCTGAAAATTGCATTCTGCTTGCGGGTTTCTTGTCTTTGTTTTGCTACATCCACTGCATGACTTAGTTTTAAATTATCTAAATAAAGCCCGAGCATTTTTATTAAATTTTTCGCTACTTTTTTGATATTTTCTGCTGTGAAAAGTTGCTAACCACTAACATATTTAAAAACGTTTATTTGACTGCGGCATACGCGTTCCCAACGAAACGCATTTGGTTTTTAACGCTGTCAAAAAATAGCGTGATACCATAAATTAAAGAAAGTTCGATCGTTCTCTATTTAAATGTATTTTCCGAAACAAAGCTAATCCGTTACCGTTCAAATGATTAGCGCGATACGAAATGTACCTAACGTAACGTTTTTGGTTGTCGTTTAGTTTTGGTATTACTGTTCAAAATTAGCGCGATCGGGGCCCTGGTCCATACACGTCGTTAATTCTTCGAGTGGTTTCTGCAGCACTGGTGCCACGGGGTAGAACTCGTATTCGTAAATACCGCGAATTTTCAATTTGTCCATAGTTGTTGTTATAGCAATGTTGAAACTCAAACAAATGATGTTTAAACAAATGAAATACGAATTTTAAAACTATTTTTCTGGCTTAATTTCGAAATAAATTTGAATTTGGAATTCCTAATGAAACGCAAGATATTTGATTTTAAAGTTGCCAGTATTGAAAATCGGCAATTTCATATGTAAGGACCTAATATTATATTATATATTAATTAAATTTTAACAAAATCATTAGACAAATAACGCCGTTGAGTCCTAAAGTCCAAAACTTAAATCAAATTTAGTGACTCTTATAAAGGCTTTGATAAAGGATTCTAAACATTATTTAACTTTGCATAAGCAGATACTTTATATCTAAAAAGTAGGTCCAAGCAATCATGTTATTAAAACAGAAAAAATAATCTGCAGGAACATTTAGACGGAGAAATAAGCCTTAGGCATTGTATTGAAAAGTTATCTGTATTGTAAATTATTTAATTATACTTGTAACAAATGGCGGACCTAATGCTAAGAGCATTTCCTCCCAGTCAACCATAAGGATAAACAGAAAAAAAATTGTTCGGCGCAAAAAGTTATTTACCTATACAATGGCTAACCGACCCTATTCTCAAACAATAGTGAGAGTGAGATAACGCTATATCTTTTCTATAGCTCCATCACTGTTGCGCTGCGTTCCATTTAATTCCACTGGACGTCTTGTAAAATATTCGTTTTATATAATAAAATTATGTGTTAGACTTAGAACACTGTAGAGGTATTATTATTTTTTATTTTTATTTATTTATTTATAAATATAGGACCACAAACAGGTTTACAATACAATTCTTACTACATACATATAGGCTAAACGTAATTCTAATTGTATACCCAACAACGTTGGCCACATACATTATATCACGTTACATCTTAAGTGTACAAAGCTAATCCACATGCAAATTTACATACATATAAATTTGCATGTGGATATACATCAATACATATTTGATCATGTGACTTATTTGAAAAATTTTAAATCTATAGATACAAAAGCCTAAGAATAAAATCTATCAATCAGAGTCCACATCAAGTGAGTTCACAACGCATTTTCTATAGGCTCCGTGTGACAAACCTATAATATCTATGTAGGATAGTTTATCATTATAGTACTTCATAATACGATTAATAGGAATACCTGCATTAGTTCTACTAGTTGCAATTGAAAAGAAACTATAGTATATATTATCACTGTAGTATGTATAAAAATGTACATTAAAATATATTTTCTGTTTTTTTTATTCAAAAAAGCATTTTCAACTAAAGTTTAAAATCGTATTGCATTCGTGAGCGTAATGTGGAATAGTTTTTATGTCAAACCATAGATTTTTTCTACGTCAAACTCAACTCAAAACTACAAGGTACCTAGGGATTTAAAATGTCATTTCGACATTTATTCTTTTGAACAAATTTGATAAATAGGATTTTAACATAACTATGGCTAATAATTTATCATCATCATCATCATATCAGCCACAGGAAGTCCACTGCTGGACATATCCAGTTCTTTCTTCTTCCTGTGGCCTCCCCCAAGGATTTCCAAAACGACCGATCGGAAGCGGCCTGCATCCAGCTTTTTCCTGCAACCTTGCTCAGGTCGTCTGGCCACCTAGCAGGTGGGTGTCCTAAACTGCGCCTGCCGGTACGTGGCCGCCATTCGAGAACCTTTCTGCCCCATCGGCCATCGGTTCTTCGCGCTATGTACCCCGCCCACTGCCACTTCAATGAGCTAATCCGCTGGGCTATATCTGTGACCTTAGTTCTTCTACGAATCTCCTCATTTCTGATTCGATCACGTAAAGAAACACCTAGCATAGCCCTCTCCATAGCCCGTTGAGCGACCTTAAGCCTTCTTATGAGACCCATAGTAAGGGACCATGTTTCAGAGCCATAAGTCATCACTGGTAACGCATTGATTAAGCACTGTCGTCTTGAGGCACTGAGGTATTTTGGACGAAAAGACACTGCGTAACTTCCCGAACTAATAATTTATATACCAAGTAATTTCTTCATATTTCTTTGTATTAACATAATTGATGTGCAACTTTATTTGTAGTTTGTAAACAAATAATACAAATAAAGTTAATCTTATCATATTATTAAAGTTAATATGCATGTCCCCAACTTTTGAGCTTGCCATACACTCATTGTTTGCTACTGTATTATTTTGAACATTCACATCTTTAATGTCTGTCAACGTATTTGAATTGTTCCCCAAATGAGACGAAGCGCCACTATCAACATATATTTCCGGGTGATCTTGAGTAATAAAGGCAAGGCAGCAGTGACAGCCGGCTCATCCTCCTTTATCTTCAGACGCTTATCATACTTCAGTTTGAAGCACTTCGGGCGAATATGCCGTGGCTTTTGACAGTAAGTGCATTTAATAACTTTGGATACATATGCCGTTGAAATAGCAAGGGCGCCATTACTGACCTCTCTTACAAGTTCACTCTCTAGTTTGGTGGAAATGCAATATGTTTCAAGGTTGGACACCAGTGTCAAATTCCGATGGAAGACCACTCAACAGTATCTCGGCTATTTCTTCATCTTCAATTGCCTTTCCGATATCTGCCAATTGAACAAGTGACATTACATGTTCAATGTAGAGAGCCATGTCGTTGAAATGAGTGTACTCGACACGATGCAACTGCCTCAATAATAAAACTCGGCGAGACAGCCCTTTATCTTCAAAAACATCAGCTAACTTTTGCCAAGTTTGTTTGGCCGATTTGCTATCACGTACGTATTGAAATAATGTTGGTTAAATGCTCAAACAAACGCGAGCCAGCCCGCGTTGGTCGCGTGCAGCGTCAGCGCCCGTCAGGGGTTCATTGGTTTGTCTATCAATCGTGGCCCATAAACCTTCGGTAATCAAAATCATTTTAAAATGACAAAATTTCCAGGTGACATCCCAAGCAGCAAAATAGTCCTATTATAGAAAATTTTATCTCTAAAAAGATATGTAAACGTTCTATTAAGGTGTTAGCTGTGATAGCGTATACTATAAAAGCATACAATCACATTCTTTTTCACTATAAGCTTATAGAGCAAAAATAACCTATAAACTGTGGATGTAAAGGTTTATAAGTAAGAAAAAAACCAGTATGTAACTTTATTGCTCAATAAAAATGTTGAATGAGCCTTTAGGCTGCGTTTCCACCAGGGATGTGCGAGGATGCGTTGCGAGGAATGTGTTTTTCATGAACCAATAGAATCGCTTCATTTACCTAGCTCCGCTCAGCACAGCTCTGGTGGAAACGGTTTAGCGGAGCGAGGTTTTTGTATATACAAAACAGGCGAGAGATGTGTGCGAGGAATGTGTTGCGAGAGATGTGTGCTAGGAATGTGTTGCGAGGGATGTGTGCGAGGAATGTGTTGCGAGAAATGTGTGCGAGGAATGTGTTGCAAGAGATGTGTGCGAGGAATGTGTTGCGAGGGATGCAATCCGAGGTTTGCATGCACTGTACCAGCCAGTCCGTAGACGGTGCTTATTGGAAGCAGATGTGTGGAAAATAGACATGGATAATAATTGGAAAAAGAAGATTCTTTTATATTTAACAATTTGCGATGAAGAAATCGAAGCAAAAGATACAGAGTTTATTAGTTCTATAATTTCTAGCAGTAGAAGAACACACAGATTTTGGATACGTAATCATGTTAAATATCATCGATTACATGGAGAATTTTTTACATTTTTTAATACGGCTGATGATGAAGTATTCGAAAATTCTTATCGAGTCTCCAGAAATAACTTTTATGAGTTACACAATTTGATTGAGCACATAATCAAAAAGGAAGACACTCACTACAGAGAATGCATCAGCACTAAGGAAAGATTGGCGGTGTGTTTAAAGTAAGTAAACAAGTGTTTTAATCAGTTTAGTCTTTATTAAACGGAAAAGTACAAACATTTGCAAAATAAGTTGACAACACATTAAATCTTCTTCATGGTAAATGAGGCTCTGCTCCAACTTTATTTGAAGTATTTGGCGTTTGTAGGTCTTCTGAATGTTGTGTTCCCGGAGGTGCTGGTTGTTCAGATTCCAGTTGGAAAGATAAATCCATCTGACCCGCGTTCCTACCAGAACTTGAAGAACCATGTTGTTGCGGAAAATCCATCTGACCTGCTATATTATTTGTGTTGGTACCAGAGCTTGAAGAATAACCATGTTGTGGCAAATTTATCTGACCTGCTATATTATTTGTGTTGGTACCAGAGATTGAAGAATAACCATGTTGTTGCGGCAAATCCACCTGATTATACCACGACAGTACGTAACTTTCTTCGGCTTCGCTAATGAGATTAAAAAGTTTCTTTTTTAAAGGAACTTGTAGGAAATCAGGTAATTTTTTAATGTTTTCGCCATTGAAAGAAAAAAATGATCAGTATCATCGTAGTCTGGTTTTAAAAGTTCTTTTAATTCGTGCCTTTCCTTCCGAAAGTCCTTTTGTATTTCAAAATGTTTTTGAATTAAATTTGATAAATCATCGCCTTTTTTCTTCTTTGATGTTGATGGGGTGACCGAATCCGTTGAAACGCCTGATGTTGAAGCTATTTCGTAAGGAATGTCAGTATTGTCAGGATTGTCAACTTGATTTGATGAATGTTGAGTGCTTTGCGAAGAGTCATCTTGATTGATTGGTGATGGAATATCCTCTTTGTAACTTGACTCTCTATCTCTGTTCGCCATATATGGTATAAGAAATTCCATTAATTTCTGATATTTCCATTCACGTATCTTGGCTGTAGCCTGTCCGCTTTTTTTACTTTTCTGCCTCTTAAGGACCGTATGCACAAAGCCACGTGGTCAGATTTGGCTCTGAAATATGCAAAATTTCCCGCTAGGGGGATAAAAATGTCAAGATGAAGCTGCATAGAGCAGAGTTGTTACGAAAAAAACATATTGTTTTAATCAGTGTGTTTAAAACACGTTTAAAACTCATAGAAATAAAACATTGATTTTTTCATTCTGTTTTTAAACAATGTTTTAAACAATGTTTTAAACATGTTTTCAACAAAGTATTTATTGACAAATGAAACAAGTTCATGTTTAGAAAATAAACATTATATTATTATTTTATAATTATCTTTTTACTATCATATACCTTATATATATACTGGGTGGCGCAAAAGTAAAGACCCTATTTGGTTCAGCTATAACATTTTTTCTAAATTAGAAAACTAGATTTAGGTTTTTTTAAATGTATATTTGTGCCATTAAATTTCGTACCATTAGGATTTAAAGATGATGTCTTTTAAATGGTGACCTCCAGAGTTGATACACATTTGAGCCCTATTTATGACATTTTGCATAACTTGCCGTAACACTTCCTGCGATATGTTCGTTATTTCTTGACGAATGTTTTCTTTTAGAGCTGCGAGAGTCTGTGGCTTGTTCACATACACCCGAGATTTCAAAAAACCCCAAAGAAAGAAGTCTGGACTGGTCAGATCGGGTGATCTTGCAGGCCAAGGCAAATCGCCAAAACGAGAGATAACTCGGCCTGGAAAAGCGTCCCTCACTAAGTCCATAGTGTCGCGCGCTGTGTGTGCCGTAGCGCCGTCTTGTTGAAACCAGATGTGCTCCAGCCCCAATTCGTCCAAACTGGGTATCAAAAACTCTCGTAACATGGTTCTGTAGCGTTCTCCAGTGACAGTTATCGCATTGCCTCCAGCGTCTTCGAAAAAATAGGGTCCGATCACTCTGTCAACACAGATGCCACACCATACAGTAACTTTTAGTGGGTGTAGAGGTGTTTCTTGAATAATGCGCGGATTATCAGTGCCCCAGAACCGAGTATTCTGCTTATTGACATGCCCTGAGAGATGGAAATGCGCTTCGTCACTCATAACCAATTTTGAAGGAAAATCATCCTCTTCAAGGTTGAGGTTTATGACGCGCTGGCAGTAATCTAGACGAGCTCGGTGGTCAGCAGGCAGCAGCTGATGAGTCATTTGAGTTTTATACGGGAACATCTTTAAGTCTTTCACCAAAATACGCTGCAGGGTCCGTCTGGAAATGCCCAATTGCGTGGCACGTCGCCTCGTTGATGTTCCTGGACACTCTTCCACATCTTCGCGCACAGCATCGATATTTTCAGCTGAACGGCCTGTTCTTGGTCTCCCAGACTTAGGTCTATCCAATGTTGAGCCAGTTGCTTCAAGGCGTGTGGCAAAGCGTCGAATTGTGCGACCAATCGGTGCCGGACGGTGGTGAAATCGTCGACGAAATTCACGTTGTGTTCTTATCACTGATGAATTATTCCGTAAGAACATTGACACAATTATTCCACGTTCGTGGGGAGTAAAACGGTCCATGTTTATTTTCAGTGTATTTTACATTTGTTCACTACACAATTTTCAACAACAGAATGACAGAAAATGTCATATAAAAAAAATAAAAGTATTTTCTTTAGTGCCAGTACTTTTGCGCCACCCAGTATATATATATATATATATATATATATACATATATATATATACATATATATATATACGTAGTATATTAATTATCAGACACATTATTAATGATTTATTCTTCAAAGTAGGTTTCTTGATCTTGACTCTCCTGCAAATCTAAATAATC